>JAGIQG010000011.1:52794246-57594246 GCA_024679065.1 Sphyrna mokarran
TCCCCCTCCGTTTCCCCTCCCGGTGCTCTGGTTTCCTCCCACAGTCCAAAGGTGTTCAGGTTACGTGATGCTAAATTGCCCATTAGTGTCAGGAGAACTAGCTAAGATAAATGCATAGCATAATGGTGGTAGGACCTGGGTGTGATCGTGGTCAATACAGACTCGATGGGCCGGATGGCCGCCTACTGCGTAGTAGGATTCTATGATTCTGTACAACAATGCATAATAATTGGAGTTTTCTTTTTAGAAAGCAAAATGGGAGATTAGAAATTGGCTCTGGCAGCTTAGATATTTTGTAGTTAAAAACGGCTGTGGTGGGCGAAAAAAGCTTTGATGCTTAAAGACACATGGATGAATGGATTTTTTAATAATGCTTTTGTCTGAAGTTTTCAAATTCTGAATCAAGTAACTTCTATTTTTATTCCCTCTTCTGATATCAGTGGGCAGCATATATACGTGCTGCAGTCAGAAAAGAGAAAGGCCTTCCAATCCTTGTGGAGCTTCTGAGGATGGATAACGATCGGGTTGTTTGTTCTGTTGCAACCGCCTTGCGGAACATGGCCCTTGACGTACGAAACAAAGAGCTGATAGGTATGTGATAATTAAACAATGTTTCACAAGTCAAAAAGGCTTAGGTCCAGAGTTTGCAAGACTCAGAGTTCTGTTATATCCACATCTGAGTGTTTTTTCAGTCTGATTTGATTGAAGAACATTTATTATTTCTTGTTCTGCTCACTGATGCCCTGTAGAGGGCCTCTCACTGGATCAGACAATGAGGTGAATCGTGAACCTCAAGAACAAATTTCCAGCTATGGTTTTTACACTACGCCTCAAGATTATTTATTTAATGAACATTAAATTCTTAGTGAAAACAAAACTGCAGAAAATGTATAATAGGTCAAGATTTGTAAGGAGATTACTGTTTCAAATGCATACCCTTAATTGTTTTTTAATTAATTCTTGGGATTAGATTTAAAATCTCTGAAATCTCATTGGAGGATGACCAAAATCTTTTCACATGAAGTAAATGGCTTTTTTGTAACTAATTACTTCCCATGGTATTGCTAGTAGATAACAAAAATTATATGCCTTTTCCAGTAATTTGACTTTACTTCTTTATAACTCTTGAGTTCTTATCACATAATATGCAAGAACAGTGGGTACTTTGACAAAAATATTAATTTATGGCATCACAAATCTAATCCCTGTACTTTAACTGCTTTATCTGAATAATTTCCACAAAAGTCCTGGATTCATCAACTAGTGGAAATAATTTCTCTCTATATGTGCTATTAATTCCCTTTGAATAGCATCTTGCTCTATTCTTGGGTCTATTCTGGATGACCACATTTTTATTACAGATCTATTCTGATAAAGGGTCAAAAAACTGAAACATTGACTGTGCTTCTCTCCATAGCCTACCATGCTGAGTATTGATGTCACTGCAAACTTGATTAATCCTCTCTCCACAAAGTCATCAATACCATTTTTATAAATGATGAATAATGGGGGGCCCAACCTAGATCCCTGTGGTACACCACTGAACCCTGACACTAAAGCAGTCTCATGTATCACCCTCTGTCTTTTACAACTGAGTCAATTTTGAATCCACTTCATCAAATTACCCGGTATCCCATATGAATTTATCATCTTTACAAGCCTCCCTTGTGGGACTTTATCAAAGGCTGTGCTGAAATCCATTTAAACTACATCAACTGCTGTACCCTCGTCTACCCACCTGATCACCTCTTCAAAAATTCAGTCAAATTTGTTAGGCATTGCCTCCCTCTGATGGAACCATGCTGACTATCCCTGATCAAGCTTTGCCTCTCCAAGTGGAGATAGAAGCTCTCCTTCAGATGTTCTCTAATAGTTTCCAACCATTGATGTGAGACTCATTCGTCTAATCTATAGTTTCTTTAACATTTTAGTTTACTTTTGTTTATTCTGAAGGGTGACATGTCTACAATGAAAAGAACCACAGCACCAATGTTGTGTAACAATTCTATATTAATTTATTCTCCAGGCAAGTATGCAATGCGGGATCTTGTACATCGTCTTCCAGGGGGTTCAACGCTGATGATGCTTTCTGATGACACAGTTGCTGCTGTTTGTTGTGCTTTACATGAGGTTACCATTAAGAACATGGAGAATGCCAAAGCATTAGCTGATGTTGGAGGAGTTGAAAAACTTGTAAATATTACAAGAGGAAAGGGCGAAAGGCAAGTATTCAACGGGAAACGTAATGTGATAAATATTGTATTTTGCATAATTTTTGATGCACATCCTGGCTATGTGTTGCAAATCAGTTCCAGAAATTAGATACTGTTCTCGGACTTCTATCATTAATAGGAAATGCCTTCATGAGGCCCATGAGATTTTTTTGCATCCTTTTTCAATGTTTGGTCAAAGTTGTTTATTACCCTGTATGTTTTTAAATTATTAAAAGGTGAAGATAGCCCTGACCATTTCCATTGTCATCTTTGGAATAATGGTACCAATTTTTACAGTGGAACTCTTGCCAAACACACATGACTCATGCAACCAGGACAAGTGATTTTTAGGCTGCCAGCTGACATCCTCAAAAGCAAAAGAGTAGCAAAACACGAATCAAAAAATTTCATGGTTATAAATGACTTCTCTATCATCTAAAAGTCAACACTCTGGTGTTAGACAGATTTGTTTGTCATGAAAGGCTTGAATTTAACGCGGTCGTCTCAAAATCTTTGCCGACCCATCTAGTGTACTGGACAGAGAGCGTAGCTATCAAGAATGCAGCAAAATAGTCTTCACTTTGGGATGGCATTAGTTTTGGGGTTTTCACAAATTTGGATGACATTGATTAAGTACTTGGTTCAGGGGCTACCATTTATTAGTGGACAGGCAGATCCAAGAAAAAAAAAATCAGGAAAACCATCTGGGCATTTACTGCTTTCAGAAATAGTTGAGGAGCATCTTCATATGGACATAATTCTTCAGCCCATCCTAGATCTGGTCCTCCTTTCAGAAGAATGTAGAATTGCATATTTATCTGGGGTTAATTGAGTTATTAGCTGCAGTCACTTCATATGTGTGGTTCTCTCTACACCCTGCGGCTGAACATATTGCTACATTTGTCATGCAATCATTTCTTTCTCAACTGATGTGAATGGCTAATGTGTCCCCAGTGGTGCGTAGCTCCACTGACAGCAATGCGGGCCTGACTGGGAATATTTTGTGTTGAAGATAATTAGCAAGGGGAGGCTCTTCTCTTAACTTGCGCAAGGCTTCATCTTATTGCAGATATTATTAATTTCAGACACTACACTGAAATTCATTTTTCTGATTATTTTATCCCTCCATGTGCTCATCCTACTACTATAAATACAACTAATCTGCCCGTTTATTCAAATTGCTTTATTAAAGCTAGATTTCTGGAGGAAATATGCTAAACTTTATAACAATTGTTCCCTGCATTTCTTTGCTGTCAAGTCAAATTAAGAATTAGTTTTTGTTTTCTATAGTCTCCTGCAAGAATGGCAATTCCTTTGAGTTCTAGAAGCAATGCATTCATGAATTAATTTCCTCATGAGACCTCGTCATCCTAGGTGAAAATCTACATTATGGATGTATAAGCCATTTGATGTATCTAGTCTGTGCCAACCTCTTCCCACTCTGGCCCCAGATCTCATTGTTCCATATGCATCTTTTCCATTCTTATAACATCTATGAATGTCTTTTCTGAAACTTTCCAGTGCTTCACTGTACTTTTTGTGCTTTACTGTTTTTTTAATAACTTGGAGATTAACAGAAATTGTTATGTAGAAGGGTGTTAAGGTTCTACCAGAAATAGTGGCAAAACTAAAATTAGTAAGATTTTGAAAGGGAGGTGAATTAATATATGAATAAAAGAGAAAAATGTGTGTGGGGGACAGGGAAAGAGAGCAGAACAAAGGGGCTAAGATACTAAATCTACAATTAGTGATGCATAAATTACTAGATGCTACAATTCAATTTTTTAAAATTTCTCTCTTAGAAACATATAGCACAGAAGAAGGCCATTTGGATTTGCACCTGTGGTGACTTTCAAAGAGTGGCTACTTTCTTTTTCTTCCTTCACAGGATGTGAGCCCCACTGCTCAAGCCAGCATTTATTGCCCATCACTAATTACTCTTGAGAAGGTGATGGTAAGCTGGCTTCTCGAACTATTGCAGTCCCTGTGGCATAGATACACATAAAAGTTCTGTTAGGGAAAAGTTGACAGGATTTTGACCCAGTTACAGTGAAGGAGTGGTCACCACGCTGTTAAACTTCATTGAAAATTGTAGGAGACCAGGGGAAGGACCATCAGAGAGGTGAGGCAGAGACTTAAAATGGCAAGTGACTCACCCTTACAGACAAAAGTAAAAAATGAACTGGAAATAGGAACGGAATAGATTGTATGGTCGCTGAAGCAATTTTCTGATAGTCACATACTGCGTTTCCATACTGAATTTTTAATCTGGAATGATACTTGACTGAATTCGATTAATATTGCACTGTTTGATAGGCTGAGTTGACTGATTTTAATATTTATGCTTATTAGTTTTGTATTTCATTAAGGTATTCGCTGAAAGTAGTTAAAGCAGCAGCTCAAGTATTAAACACACTGTGGCAATATCGTGATCTTCGCAGCATTTATAAAAAGGTAGGTCCCAATGCACAGTTGTTTTATAGGAAATCAATAGTCTAATCATTATACTTTTCCTCACATTATTTTTTATCTTTGTAGGATGGTTGGAATCAGAGCCATTTCATTACACCAATTTCTACTCTGGAACGTGACAGACATAAATTCTCCACATCCCACCCATCCTTATCAACAACCAATCAGAATATGTCACCTGTTCTTCAATCTGGTAAGCTGTTTATAGTTATCTAAATAAATTAAATGTTGTAATTCCAATTGTTGCTCCATTAGCTTTAAAAGTAATTAATGTATTTTTATATTTTACAATTGAGGTGCTAACCTAGTGAAGCTACATCACGTAATAACTGTGCAATTTATTTTTACATTAATGATTCCAATTTCAGAATCAACACAATTTTGGGGTGGAGAAAATGGCAGTTACTACTGACTGTAGCAAAATACAAGAGGATATTAATAAAGTTGCAGGCATTACATTTTGGTTGGAAAAGTAGGGAGGTCACTTATTACCTAAGAAAGCACAAGTCTAGGAAGAGAGAGAGAGGAACAAAGAGATCTCAAAGTACAGGTGCAGTAATCATGAAAAGATGTGCCACACATTCGCAAGGCCCTTTTTTTAGTGCAAGCAAAACACTGAACTTTATTTCTAGAAGGATAGAATTGAAAATGGAGGTGTTGTGCTAAACTGGTATCAAACCTTGGTCAACCATTCTTGGAGTACTGCCTGCTCTTCTTCTCGCCATATAATACAAAGATAATGTATTTATTTCAGGAAATGTGGTTGGCACTGGCAAAGCCAGCATTTATTGCCTATACCAAATTGCCCTTGAACTAAATGGCTTACTAAGCCATTTCAGAGGAAGGTTAAGATCTAGAATTGCATGTGGGCCAGATGAGGTGAAGATGGTAGATTTCCTTTATTATGGCATTATTGAATCAAGTGGGTTTTATGACAATAAATGACCATTTTACAGTTACTATTATTGAGATTAACCTTTAATTCCAATTTTGTTTTAAGTTCCACCAGCTATTGTGGTGGGATTTGGACCTCTGCTCACAGAGGAATAGTCAGGGCCTCTGGATTACCAGTCCATGACGTTACCATTATGTCACTATATCCATTAGAGAGGATGCTGAAGAGATTTGCAAGAATGGTACCAGAAGTACATGAGTATACCTTTCGGGGAAATATTGCTGGCTTTTTTTGGAAATAAAATGGCTGACAGGTGACCTAATAGAAGTCTTTAAAATTATGAAAAGTTTGATAGATAAAAGAGAGAGAATCTTTCTTTTTGTTGGAAGAGCATAACCAGAGGCTATCAATGTACAGAGGAGATGTTAGAGGTAAGTTTTTCACTCAGAGGGTGGTGAGTGAATGGAATCGGCTGCCGTCAGTGGTGGTAGAGGCGAACTCATTGAGGTCTTTTAAGAGACTTCTGGATGAGTACATGGGATTTAATGGCATTGGGAGTTACAGATAGTTCTATGGCCTGGTATGTACTGACATGATCGGCACAACTTGTGGGCTGAAGGGCCTGTTTGTGCTGTTATGTTCTATATATGTGAACATAAAAATTGATGAAAGACAAAAACGGAAATCAGCATGAGTAATCAGAAGTTGAGGGAAATGTATAATATGTTAAATATTAAGTGGCATTTCATAAGAAAAATCTCTCTCAAACTCGATGGATGTCGATACCACCATAAATACGATATCAAAATGTAAAAAATACAGTGCAAACCTCAGACAGGGAAAGAAATACCAAAAGAATGCCTTTGGATTTTGCAGTGCCTTAAATTTAAGCAAATTCTAATGGACATAAATGCAGCAAAAAATCCAAATGGGGGAGTTTATTCTAAACTTTTTTTTATCCAAAAAGTGGAATGCAGAACTCAATACCATAAGTAGTTGAAGCGAATAGCATTGGTGCATTTAAGGGGAAGTCAAGCTTATGAAGGAGAAAGGAACAGATGATTACAATGATCAACTCAGATGAGGAAAAATGGGAGGTGGTCCAGTTTCTGTGACGTGTATTCTGTGCAATATATGTGACTATAAGTAAGAAATCCAGTATTGTACTCCCTCCGTAGTGTGTGTTAATTTTGTTAACTAATGCTTCAAAAAAAAACAAAGAAACCAATTGACATTTTGGGTTAAAGGTGCACTATTATTGTGATTGTACTGTTTCTTATCTTGCTGTTACAGCATATGTTAATGCTCAGAGAAATAGCTTTAGCAATGCAGGTTTTAGTAATGCATAATTATACAGCTAATAAGTGGTTTTATTTTGTTCAAGTAATCTTTTATAAATATTTTGTTACCTTGGACTGTAAATTCCATGTGAATATTTATCATAAGTGTGCTGGAACATAAATTTTTAAATGGGGGCCTAACTACAGGACTTAATGCAAATTTTGCTTAATAATCCCCTGGTTCATCTGTGCCAATGCTGATTTTTTTTTTCAATTTGATTTTGTCCAATAACTGTCCATTCATTGTTAAAATTATGCATTTCGATTTAGTGCAGTAATAATGTTCAAATCTATAAACAAGTTAACAATGCCTGGAATATAATCAAGCAGGAATTTTCTGGTAATTCTTGGTGTTAACAATGCTAGAGTAGAATTTTTTTCCTGAGGAAATTTGCACGTACCTGATTTATGTTGCTATTGTGCCAAAGCACCAGTATGTACAAATTTGTACCACTCCGCAGTTACATCTGTCAAACTCCCTCTTAGTTCATGACTGCATCATTGTGCAGAAACAATAGTAACATCAGCTTCCTGCATTTGTGTTGATTAGAATTTGCTTAAATTTAAGGCACTGCAAAATCCAAAGGCATTCTTTTGGTATTTCTTTCCCTGTCTGAGGTTTGCACTGTATTTTCTACGTTTTGATATCGTATTTATGGTGGTATCGACATCCATTGAGTTTGAGAGATTTTTCTTATGAAATGCCACTTAATATTTAACATATTATACATTTCCCTCAACTTCTGATTATTCATGCTGATTTCCGTTTTTGTCTTTCATCAATTTTTATGTTCACATATATAGAACATAGAACACTACAGCAAAAACAGGCCCTTCAGCCCATAAGTTGTGCCAATCATATCAGTACATACCAGGCCATAGAACAATCTGTAACTCCAATCCCATTAAATCCCATGTACTCATCCAGAAGTCTCTTAAAAGACCCCAGCGAGTTCGCCTCTATCACCACTGACAGCAGCCAATTCCATTCACTCACCACCCTCTGAGTGAAAAACGTACCTCTAACATCTCCACTGTACTTGCCCCCCAGCACCTTAAACCTGTGTCCTCCCGTAGCAACTATTTCAGCCCTGGGAAATAGCCTCCGAGAATCCACTCTATCTATTCCTCTCAACATCTTATAAACCTCTATCAGGTCACCTCTCAACCTTCATCTCTCCAGGGAGAAGGGACCTAGCTCTCTCAACCTATCTTCATAAGGTATGCCCCCCAATCCAGGCAACATCCTTGTAAATCTAATATATGCTGAAGAAATTGTCAGGAAAATTCAAAGCAAGTTGCTACCAATATATACATCAAAGCAGGTGTACATTTCAGGGTAAATTGAACTGAGAAAGTTCAAGCTTGTTACAAAACCATAAGTTTTACAGTATGGAAACAGGCCCTTCGGCCCAACTTGTCCATGCTGCCCTTTTTTTAAGCTCATAAACTAATCCCAATTGCCCACATTTGGTCCATATCCCTGTGTACCCTTCTTATCCATGTAACTATCTAAATGTTTTTTAAAAGACAAAATTATACCTGCCTCTACTATACCTCTGGCAGCTTGTTCCAGACACTCACCATCCTCTGTGTGAGAAAATTGCCACACTGGACACTTTTATATCTCTCCCCTCTCACTTTAAACCTATGCTCTCATTTTAGATTCCTCTACCTTTAGAAAAAGATATTGACTATCTAGCTGATCCATGCCCCTCATTTTTTAGAACTCTACAAGATCACCCCTCAGCCTCCTGCACTCAAGCATAAAGTCCCAGTCTATCCAGCCTATCCTTGTAACTCAAACATCAAGTCCCAGTAGCATCATAGTAAATCTTTTCTGCACTCTTTCTAGTTTCATAACATCCTTTCTATAATAGTGACCAGAATTGCACACGGTATTCCCACTGTGGCCTAAAGAATGTCTTGTACAACTTCAAGACGTCCCAACTGCTGCATTCAATGTTCTGACCAATGAAACCATACCAAATAGTGCCTTCATCACACTGCCCATTTGTGACTCCACTTTCAAGGAGCTATGAACATGTACCCTGAGATCTCTTTGTTCTGTAACTCTCCCCGGTGCCCTACCATTAACGGAGTAAGTTAATTGGTTCAATCTACCAAAATGCATCACCTTGCATTTGTCTAAATTAAACTCTATCTGCCATTCATCTGCCCACTGGTCCAATTGATCAAGATCCCATTGCAATCTGAGATAATTTTCTTCACTATTGACTATGCCACCAATTTTGGTGTTATCTACAAACTTACTAACCATGCTTCCTGTATTCTCATCCAAGTTAATATAAATGACAAATAACAGTGGACCCAGCACTGATCCCCAAGGCACACTGCTGGTCACATGCCTCCAGTTTGAAAAACAACCATCTACAATCACCCTCTGACTTCTGTCAAGTACAGTAAGAAGTCATATAACACCAGGTTAAAGTCCAACAGGTTTATTTGGCAGTACAAGCTTTCAGAGCCTCAAGCTCCTTCTTCAGATGGGTGAGGACTTATGTTCACAAACAGGGCATATAAAGACACCAACTCAGTTTACAAGATAATGGTTGGAATGAGTGTCTGAAAACCTATATGATGACATCAAGTTCTAAGCCACCATCAGATTCACCATAGACTTCTCCAGAATTGGTTACATTCTTGGACACACGCATCTCCATCAAGGACAGTCACCTCAGCACTTTACTGCAAGCCCATAGACAACCTCATGATGCTCCAATTCTTCAGCTTCCACTCTAAACACATTAAAGAAACTATCCCCTATGGAATAGCCCTCCGTATGCACAGGATCTGCTCAGACAAGGAGGATTACAACCCCTACATGTGCTGACAAGACGCCCTCATAAGAACAGAATTTGACGTTTGACTCATCGGTCAACAGTTCCAAAGAGCCACAGCAAAAAATTTGCACCAACCTCCTTAGAAGACAAACACGGGACAAGGCGGACAGACCACCCTTTGTCGTCCAGTACTTCTCGGAGCAGAAAAGCTATGACATCTTCACTGGAGCCGTCAACATGTCATTAATGAAGATGAACATCTCATCAAGGCCATTCCCACACTCCCACTTCTTGACTTCAAACAATTACACAACCCTAAACAGCAAAGTACCCAGCCTTCAGGAAAATAGTGACCATGACATCACCCTGCCACAGCAACCTTTGCAAGACATGCTGGATCATCAACACAAGTGCCATCATCTTACATGAGAACACCATTCACCAGTTACACGATACATACTCTTGCAACGCGACCAATGTTGTCTGATTCACTGTAGGAAAGGATGTCCTGAGGCATGGTACACTGGGGAAACCATGCAAATGCTATGACAACTAATGACTGAATACTGCTCAACAATCACCAGGCAGTAGTGTTCCCTTCCGGTCAGGGAACGCTTCAGCAGTCATGGGCATTCAGCCTCTGATCTTTGGCTAAGCATTCTCCAAGGCAGCCTTGATGGCACATGACAATACAGAATCACTGAGCAGAAACTGATAGCCAAGTTCTGCACACATGAGGACCTCAACCAGGATCTTGGGTTCATGTCACAATATCTGTAATCTCCACAACTTGTCTAGGCCTGCAAAATCTCACTAATTGTCCTGGCTGGAGACAAACACATCTTTTGGCCAATGCTTAATCCTCTTTCCATTCACCTTTAAGACTTGATTACCTTTAATGACTCACATTCCAACCATTATCTTGTAAATTGAGTTAGTATGTTTATATGCCCTGTTTGTGAACACAAGTCTTCACTCACCTGAAGAAGGAGCTCAAGACTCTGAAAGCTAGTGCTGCCAAATAAATCTGTTGGACTTGAACATGTATTGTGAGACGACTTTCTGTGCTTACTCAAGTCCAACGATGGCATCTCCACATTCTGTCAAGAAGCCAATTTTGTATCCATTTAGCTATCTCATCCTGGATCCCATGAGATTTAACTTTCACAACAAGTTACCAAGCGATACCTTGTCAAAGGCCTTGCTAAAATCCATGTAGACAACATCAACTGCACTGCCCTCATTTACCTTCTTGGTTACCTCTTCAAAAAACTCAATCAAATTTGTGAAATATGATTTTCCACTTACAAAACCATGCTGACTGTCCCTAATCAGTCCTTGTACCTCTAAATACTTGTAGATCCTATCTGTCAAAATACATTGCAACAACTTATGCACCACAGATGTGAGGCACATGAGCCTGTAGTTCCCAGACTTTTCCTTGCAGCTCTTTTTTAAACAAAGGCACAACATTTGTCACTCTCCAATCTTCAGGCAGCTCACCCGTGACTATTGATGATTCAATTATCTCGGCCAGGAGACCTGCAATTTCCTTCCTAGCCTCCCACAGTGTCCTGGGATACACTTCTTCAGGTCCCAGGGATTTATCTACCTTCAACTTCTTTTCAATCTATATTATTAAATGTGCCTTCCATTAATGTTCATGCTCAAGATACGTATCATCAGTGCAATATATTAATAATATATATGGGATAGGAGCAGGAAGAGGCCATTTGGCCCTTTGAGTCTGCTCCGCCATTCATCATGATCATGGATGATTGTCCAGCTCAATAGCCTAATCCTGGTTTCTTTGAATAATCTTTGATCCTATTAGATTCAAGAGCTATATCTAGCTGCCTCTTGAATACACTCAATGTTTTAGCATCAAGTACTTCTTACAGTAGTGAATTCCACAGGTTCACCACTCTGCGTGAAGAAATGTGTTCTCATTTCTGTCTTAAATGGTCTACCCAGAATCCTCAGATTGTGACCCCTGGTTCTGGCCTCCCCCACCAGCGATAACATGTTCTTGCATCCACCCTGTTTGTCCTGTTAGAATTTTATTAATGTCTGTGAGATTCTTCCCTTGTTTGTCTCAACTCCCAGCAGAAAAAATCCTAACCTAGTCGGTCTCTCCTGATGTATCAGAATGATACAAGTAAACTGCTGGAAACACTCAGTGGATCAAGTTGCGTTCAGAAAACATTTTTAACATGCCACAAAGGATTTTATAGGAGTGTTATGAACAAAATCTGGCACTGAACTGCATAAGACTCTGGGGCTGATGACCAAAACTCCGGTCAGAGAAAGAGATTTTATAGAGCTACTTAATGAAGGAGAGAGAGGAGAGTATGGAGAGAATTCAGAACTTGAAGCCTTGGCAGTTGCAGGCACAGCTGCTAGTATTATGCGAGTTAGAAACAGGATTCCGGAAGAGCCCAGAATAAGATGAGCACTGATATCTTGGAAGATCATATGTCCAACAAAGGGAACAGATGGGGAAGGACAAGACCATGGAGCAAGGATTGTACAGCTCTGTGATTATGAGATCAGGAGTAGAGAATATAAGCAGTGCAGAGAAGGTGAGACCAGGAACAGGGAACATAAATGGTGCTTAGAAGGCAAAGTTATGTGCAAGGATGTAAACAGTGCGCAGAAGGTGAGACCAGGAAAGGGGTACACAGCATGCCACCATAGAAAACCACATTGGCTGGTTGACATGGTCCACTTTGATCTGCCCTGCAGCCATTAAGTGCTGCAAGGCAAACTAAAGAGAGCCAAGTGGGATTTCCATCCCACATTGATTAGGAAACCCTGCCCTCTGTCAGCCAGTCTGCCTGGCCAGCAAGTTCGATAGTCCCAACAACAGGGGTGACACAGTAGTACAGTGGTTAGCATTGCTGCTTCACAGCTCCAGAGTCCTGTTTGATTCCGAGCCTGGTTCTCTGTCAGTGTGGAGTTTGCACATTTTCTTACGGGGTTTCCTGCGGGTACTCTGGTTTCCTCCCATAGTCCAAAGATGTGCAGATTAGGTCAATTGGCCATGCTAAAAAATTGCCCCTTAGTGTTCTGAGATTCATAGTTTAGAGGGATTAGTGGGTAAATATGTAGGGATAAGGGAGTGAGGCCTGGTTGGAATTGTGGTCAATGCAAACTTGATGGGCTGAATGGCCTCTTTCTGCACTGTAGGGTTTCCATGATTTCTAATAGCAGTGTTGCTTTAATTAATGGAGGGCCCTTCACCTTAATCTCAAACCTGTTTTTCCCACTCTGACTGTCTCTTATGTTCATCTGTAACATCAAGAAAGATGAAGCATGAACACTACCTTCTCTCCACAGAGACTGTCTGACCTGAGCATTTCCAGAATCTTTTCCAGCTCTTACAATACCATGCCAAAGTTATCCCTCAACAAATGTTTTTGATTTTTAAAAATGGGTTATCAGATTATCACATTTGTTTGTGGAATTTTGCTGAGAGCAATTTGGCTACTGCACTTACTGTATAAAAAAAGTTCATTGATTGTAAAGTACTCAAGGTGCCTTGAGGTTGTAAAAGATACTGAGTAAATGCAAGACTTACTTTGAATTTTAATTTTTGATTTGGTGTGAACACAATTTCTTGTTCACAGTAGCGAGCACAACCTCTTCACCAGCACTTTTGGGAATCAAGGATCAACGCTCTAACTATGAGAAGACAAAGACACCTATGCAATATTACAACAGCCAAGGAGACAATATGACACACACAGATTTAACTATAGGTAAGAAATGAAGTGATGACCATTTATGAAGTCAAGGTATTTTTTGAAATTCTATATGTGTCATTTTTAAATAGGAACTTTTCTCAACAGGTTAGCATTTGATCAGCAAACTGTTTAAAAATCAGAGTTTACTTTTATGTTTTCTGCACATTAGAGTAGTTGCAATATAATGGTATTGGACTGCATTCAAACCAATTAGTTTAAACCAATTTTAACATTTGTAAAGTGTTAAAGTTAGAATTGTATAAAAGTACATTATATAAAAGTTCAGATTTGACATTACATAAAAATCAATACGGTTCAATGTTTGCAATCCAGCATAGAACAATAAATAGAAAAGGTAGAGTACAAAATGTGGCCATTCAGCCCATCTTATCCATGCTAATCCAAAGACACCCTTTTTTAATTCCATCTTCCTACACTGGGCCCATAACCCTGTATTTTAATTAAGATACAAATCCAGATGCTTTTCCTAGGGTATCTGTCTCCACCACCGCTTGGGCAGCAAATTCCAGTTGCCCACTACCCTCTGTGTTTAAAAAGCTTTTCCTCATGTCCCCGCTACATCATCTTCCAAATATTTTGAATCTGTGCTCCTGGTGCTAGAATTCTCTGCCAAATGAAGCAATTTTATCCTATCAACATGTATCTTTTCAGCGCATAATTTTGCACACCTCAATCAAGTCACCCCACAGCCGCTGCCTTTCCAAGGGAAATAACCCCGACCTCTTCAATTACTCCTCATAATTACATTTTTCTAGTCCTCACAACATTCTTGTAACCTCCTCTGCCCTCTTTCCAGAGGAATTATGTCCTTACTGCAATGTGGTACTGCACACAGTGTTTCAGTTGTGGCCTCAGTAGTGTTTTATACAATTCCAATGTTGTACCCTTACTTTTATACTGTATACCTCTGTCAGTGAAGGAAAGCATTCCATATGCCATCTTTACAATTTTGTCTACTTGCTCCCTTTAAGGACCTGTGTCCTTGTATGCCAAGATATCTCATTTCATCTGCCTCTTCCTATTTATTGTGTATTCCCTGTAACTGTTTGACCTCCTTAAATGGGAGTACTTCTGTGTTAAAATCCATCAGCAATTTTAATGCCCACTCCACAAACCTATTTACATCATTTTGGAGGTTATGGCTATCCACAATTCACCACTCTGTTGTCTGCAGGTTTTCTGATCATGCTCCCCCAGGGTTCACGTCCAAGTTGTTAATATGTACAATGAACACAAGGGCCCCAACACTGAGTCCTATGGAACACTACTTGAAACAATGTTCTATTCACAAGCATTCATCAGTCATATTCTTTGTTTCCTATTATTTAGCCAATCTTTTATCCAGTTTATGACATTGTCCTTATCCCATGGACTTTTACTACCATTCTGCTTGAGGGACACTAAGATGCCTTGCTAAAATCCATGTGCACAACATTCTACCTTCATCAACCCTTCTTGTCACTTCCTCAAAAAGTCAATCAAATTAGTGAGCAAGATCTTCCTTTAGCAAATCCATGCTGACCATCCCTGACCAGTGCATAAAAGCAAATTATGTGGATACTGGAATCTGAAACCAAAAGACTGGAAAACCTGACCAGTGCATGCCTTTCTATGTGATAGCTAATCTATCTCTCAGAATTGATTCTACTAGTTTGCCCATCACCAATGTAAGACTAACTAACTAACTTGTTTGGTATTTCATGTTTGGGCATGTGGCGTTCTGAGGTGCCTTTCCACTCCTACAATTACAGGCTATATTTGAAGTTACATGAAATACATATTTACAATATATATTTCATGTCAAACATATAGCCCAAGGGGTTTTATATGTGTTGGAGCCTATCTGCCATTTATGGCAGGAGTGCCTTAGACTGTCCCTTGTTTATAGAGGCTTTTCAGCAGCTGCCCCGTTTTAGTTCATCTCTCAGCGCATCGTCCTGTACCTTGGAGCCTCACTGTGTGTTACCAACCTGAGACTTACTTCCTTGACTTCAGACACACACTACATTTTAGCTTTGCAAACCAAAATCACTTCACACCGATGCTAACATTGTGATGTAGGTGTATCTCTGCTATTTGTTTTACAAGAGGATTTTCCAAATAAACTGTGTTGAAGACCTATATTTTAGTTAGGCGTCCATGATTCAGAAAATTAAAACATGTATAGGTGGTATTTTACTGGAGTGTTTATTTTGACAGCACTTGGCAGGAAACCTTTTATTAGGCTTTGTCACATGTACAAAATCCTACATAATTCAATTTTCTCCAGCATTTTGTATTCAGTTTTACTTTCTCTTTCCTACACCATTTCAGTTTTGATGTAGAACACTGATGAACTTGTGACCCTAATTCACGTAATAACATTAGTACTATCCAATCATTATTAGACTTACCATTATTAAACTACTTCCATCTGAAATGATAAATTCTTAATTGAAATTTAATATGGCATTGCATATTTTGTTTTCTAGTGTCTTACAATTGTGGTTTTTTTAACCCATACTCTTAGCTGAGTAATTGCAAACGTCCTTATCCATGTTAATTGCAATTTTTTTAAGGTTCCAGTAAGCCTTCACCTATTTACATTGGTTCCTATTCTTCACCAGCAAGAGAGGAATCTAGACGACTTCACGTAAGTATTGAATACCTCGAAGAGAAAAAGTTATGCCTGAATATTTCATAAACCCTGAGAGCACTGATCTTTGCACCTGTTAATTTGGGGTCAACTGAGACAAATAAGATGAGTCATGTTGAGTCTTTTACAAAATGAGATGATGCGGTTTCAGTTCATACCTCAGTAAATATTTGAAATGAATTGATCAGTTAATGTTCAGAATTTCAAGGAATGTAAAATTCTATTCCTGCAAAGGAAGGTTAGGTTCAGGAGTAAATTTGCTGGAAAGTATCCATTATCACAATATCGGACTTAAGTTTTGTACATCTAGTCTCGAAATGTATGACAAGATGTTGAATGCAAGCTTCATTTTCCAACAGTTAAGTGCCTTAATTTCAACATTTATTTTCTGTATAGCTTTGATTTCCTTTGGTTTGGTGAATGAAAATAATTGCGATTGCCCATTGTTTAGTCTTGATTTTAATTTAGCATCTGCAATCAAATGTAACTGCAGCTTCACTCTTCCTTGTATATTAGTTAAAATTTTAATTTATGCAATTGTTACAAATTCAGGTCAGTCTTGTGTACCTTTTTTGAACTTACTGGCACTGCTTATTCCTGTATTATATTTGTGTGGTACTGTAAATTGGGCTTAGAGCCATGTAGCAAAAAATACCCTTTGGGACCTGAAACATTTCTATCTTGCTCTCACATTCTTGGTCAGTCTTTTCAAATGTGAAGCAAGAAACATTTGGTGAGGTGAGGCATGATAACACTTGTTCAACTGCTTTATTCCACAGCAAATAAAAACACAAAGCAACAACTAGGAACAGATTAAATCAGTCAGCATAAGGCATCTTTACATAATGATGCAACAATTGGACAGATCATCTAGCATCAACCAAGGCACCAGAAACGACAACAGCAAACCCAGCAATATCAACCCAGCAAAATCTTCCTTACTAACATCTGGCGGCGAATGTCAAAACTGCAAGAGCTGTCTCGCAAGCGAGTCCAGCAACAGTATGACACAGTCATACTTATGAAATCGTATCTAACAGATAATGTCCCAGACACCACCAACACAATGTTCTGTCCCATTAGCAGAATAGTCCACACAGGGTGGTCCAGGGTATCACAGAGGGGAATGTTCCCTGTGGAATGCTGATACGGGAGGTAAGGGGAGTATGTGTTCTTCACTCACCAACCACTCCAACTCAATGGATTCTTCCACCCATTCACACTATTCCTTTATCTGCACATGTCCTCTGGACTTTTGTCTGCTATTGATTGTTTCACTGAGAATTGTCTGCATGACATTGTTTGTCTTAATTTCTCTGCTCCTCTCACGCAGTCCAACCTGTCTCCTCCTGACAATGCACTTCATTTGCTTGAGTCCAATACCAACAAGGGAAGGTGATTAGATTCTTTCCTGTTGGAGATGGTCATTATCTGGCTCTTGTGTGGTACGAATGTTACTTTAGCCCAAGACGGAATATTATCCAGATATTGCTGCACATTGACACAAACTGTTTACAGTATCTGAGGAATCGCAAATGATGCTGAACATGGTGTGCAAACATCCCCACTTCTGACCTTTTCTTGGAGGGAGGGTCATTAATGAAGCAGCTGAAGATGGTTGGGTCTAGGACACCACTGAGGAACTCTTGCAGCAGTATCCTGGGACTGACATGATTGGCCTCCAACAATCACAACAATTTTCATTTGTGCTAGTTTTAACAGCAAACAGTGAAGATTTTCCCCCTAATTCCCATTAACCTTATGTGCTAGGGTCCTTTATGCCACATTCAATCAAATGCTCCTTGATGTTAAGGGCAGTCACTCTCACCTTGTGTCTAGGATTCAGCTATTCTGATGATGGTAGTAAAGCTGTAATGAAGTCAAGAACTGAATGGGGCTGGTGGAATCCAAACTGTGCATCAGTGAGCAGGTTGTGTAAGTTCCGCTTGATAGCACTGTCAATTTGATTTCTTCAGTTCACTTTGCCTTTGATCAAGAGTAGACTGGTGGATAATTAGGTGGGTTGGGCTTATCCTACATTTTGTGGACAACTACTTGGCAATTAACACCTGTAGAATCAAGCAATGAGCAACAAAGTCGGAATTAAGTGGGAATTAGATTTTATGTGTTAAACTCAAGAATACATCTTAAATCTATTAAATGAATGAAATTTCTTTCTCAACCCTAATGAAATATTGTATTTGATTATGAATATTCATGGAAACAAATTTGTAAATTGTTTTGGTCACAAAAATTATTTACTAACTGGACATCATTTACCAAAAACAAAATGTAGTTTAGATCAAGTAAAAACAGGAAATTCAGAGTTTCTGGATGATTCACTGCATAATAAACTTTGTATAGAATAGGCATATTATGAAACCAACATTGATACAACTTTGACATTTATTCCATTTTTTAAAAAGATTTGTATCTTATTTGGCAACATTAAATATATATTGATATTAGCACCTAAATCATGGCAGTCTGTTAACTCTGCTTTATTAATTTTAATATTTTATTACAGCATCCACAGATGTACTATGCCCCAGAAGAATCAAGCAGGAGAAATTACGAAGCATATAAAATGTATATGCAATCTCCACACAGTTATGAAGACCCCTATTTTGATGACCAAATGCATTATCCAACAGCCACTGATTATACAACACAACATGGACTTAAAACGTCAACCAACTATGTAGACTTGTATTCCACTACACGACCGCCTTATAGAGCAGATCAGTACCCAGGATCCCCAGACTCCTGGGTTTAACATTTGGAAGGCAAAATTTAAAAAAACTTCTTTTTACTCTCTTTCTGAGAGATTGATTGTAAGTGATCATCGATGTAAAAGATTTCTAGTGGAGACAATGTGAATGTAATCTTAAGGAAGGAATTCAGAATGTGCTTTTTAACAAGAAAATCATAGAAGGAACTGCAAAGGAAATTCGATGGGGAGAGTCTTTTAACTCTGTCTCTAGATGTTAGATTTCTTATGTGTAGCTCTTGTAACTTGGTGGAGGTGTGGGCCATGTGACAAAAGGTTTGAGGTGGAAGAAAATAATTGGAGAAACGAGTGGGCCAATGAAATGTGAAACTTTTGTGAATAAAGTCCTACTCTTGGTTTGTACAGACATTTTAAATATATACCCTTTTTGGTTAACTAAAATAATGAGCCTTCAAATTATGTATTCCATTTCCCCTTGTAAATTTGCTTTCATTGGTGTAAATATGGAAATGCCATATGAGCAAGGATTGCTATCATTTCTGAAAGCAGTGTCCTGTATTGAAATTGTTTAAAATCCAGGTGTCATACAATAGATGAATAATTCTAAATGAAAATAAGTCACATTTTTGTTTTAAAAGAAGTTTTGTAATTTCAAAGAATACACATTTCCCAGTAAACTGGATACTTATTTTTCCATTCCCATTCTGTGGCTAGTTTCACTGCCATTTGCTATATGCATTTATAAATAAATGTGATTATTGCATTCACTGAAGTTTTTTGCTCAAGTTTGTTTTTTTAGCATTCAAGGTACAAATGATGTTTTTGGTATCTAGATGCTTGTGTTTTTTATTAATTTGGTGCTTCCAGATTGTAAGATTCTATTTTAAACAGCCTTTTGCTTCTTTCACTATAATTCTGTATTCGTCTTTAATTTTTCTTGGCCTCCTAATTTTGGTTCATGGTTTTTTTATTTCTAATTTTACACCCCTAAAACAACTAGTGGCAAGTTTGGGTAAAGACAGTAATTTCCAAATGTTGGCTTGAATATATTTGGTAAATTTCTTTTTCATTACAAAGATCTTTCTGGTTACGCATACTGATTTTAAAAGCATATATTCACCTTCCTCAGTGATACACATAGCAGAAGTTGACACCCTATATAAAGTATATAGTGAGGATGTTTGAGTTCTTTTTCGCCTATCACTGCTATTTCTACCAGACATTATTATACTTTTCACCATGGGTAATTAATATGCACAACGATTCCAATTCAAACATAAGGATTTTTGTGTCTTCCTTAAGGAACCCATCAACTAAGATTGCAGTAGCTGTTTCTTTTAGTTCTAAATGCAGCTTGGGATTGAGAGTCAGTTCAAATCTCCGTGACCTTTTGGAAATCCGGTGCAGTACTTTTATTTGCAGCATATGTCTTTTGAGGTCTGTAATGTCCACATCAGCTTTCAATAGATGTTTGTCAGTTAGTCAAATTAAAAGAGCTCTCTGTTAATCAAGTTTGTATTTACATGACCAAATTTATGACTTTCAATGATCAAGATACCCTTACATGCTGCTACATAGCAAGATCAGCTTGATGCTAGGACAGAAATGATTAGTGACAAATATGTACTTACCCTTTTTTCCAAAAGATTTTATTAAAACAACACGACTTTGTGGTAAGTTGTGTTGGTGTCACATAACGGTGACATTGTTAATCAATTTGTGATTTTTTTTATAGCTGATTTAAAATGTACATTCAGTATGGATAATAAATTTAAACTAAAACCTCGTTAGGATAACATGTTGGCCACAATAACTGGAACATGAGATTTGGAACAAACAGTTAAAGCTAAAATAGCTATTTCTCTATTGCCAATTTTGTACAACTGCCCTCATATTGTACCACTTCCACCAACCTCAGAGCCAATGTATCTTCTTGACTTTTACTGTTTTTAAAGAACATGTTTCCTACTTCTCATTCACAATCTGCAAGTGCAGGGACAGTTTGTTTGAATAGAGAAAACACCATCCATCTCCATTAATGCCACAAATATCCCTATGCTATTGGATTGCTTGGCTGACTTTAAATCATGGACAAACCATAATTACATCCAACTGATCATCAGTGTCACTGTTTCAGCATTTAGTATAAACTTTGCCCTCTGATTCCATGGCTCTTCTCTCTCCTGCATTTCCCTGCCTCAGCCACTATTTGCTCTTGCTCTCGTTCCTGCACCCCCGGACTGAATGGAACTTCTCGTACTCTGTTCAACCCAAAATCAAGCTTCAAACCATACTGTTAATCACCAAGATTGCTTAGAATCTTCATCATTCCTCCTTCAGTCCAACTGCAACCTCTTTTGTCAACTCTAGATTTTATTTCTGTAAGTCGTTTTCAATAACCTCCAACTAATTGAAAAATTCAAACACTGTCCTCCATCTTGCACTACTATCATCCCCATCATTAAACTGCATTAGTTCCTCATGCCCGCATCTAGAATTTAAAATTCTCTTTTGTTTTCAAAGCCTACAAGACCTCCTCCCTATAATATTACATCTGCAACAATCTCCAGTTGTGCCCTTTAATCTCCAGTTTTGGCCTGTACTGTGTCTATCCTTTTTGCCTCCTCACTGGTGGCAGAACTTTCAATTGCTAAAACATATACAGATTTCGTCAAGAATTTACCAGTGTTAGTTTTTAGGAATGTTCAAGTGAAATATTAGGTTCTGCAGTTGTATTCTGCTTTTACTTAACAGCAAAATTAATATTGTGAATTTGTTTAACTACACTGACTTTTATGATGTGTTTGTCATATTGCTTTATTTGTGAATGCAGTTGATGCAATTCTTTCATGAGAAAGATGCTAAATTACAAGTGTTAATTGTAATGTTCTTGGTGTGACAGCTAAGAATGAAACAACCCTGCTACATGAGATGAGAAGTACTCTGAAGTATCTTGCGTATAATGGCATTGTGCAGAGAAAAATGAGAAGATTGTTTCGAGAATAAAGCAGTCTCAATTCCATCTTCAGTGAAGTTGGGCATTAGACTCATATCAAAGCTCTGAATGGGGCTTGATTCTTCATCTGAGCTACTAGGTTATCTTTTACTCTGTAAATTAGGTTTTTCTTTAGCCAATTCATGCTGCCTAATTTCTTTCTGTCTTTGAAACTCTGTCCATTCCATTTCTTTCTTTTGCTAACTTCTCTCTCTGGAGTTCAGGTTAAAGCATTCACATTTAAATTTCTTTTTCTATTTCAAAGTTGATTCATTTGCAACTGAAATCTATCTAATTCAACTGAATTGCTACTTGGATTCACTCCTTCCAATTGCAGCTGATGTACTGTTACCTTATTTGTTTCTGCTTTCTTAGCTCTTTTAACTTTAATTTTTCTGCCATTAACATAACCTTGGTTATTTGGTCCAAAAGTCTTCCTTTTCCACAAAAGGATTTAGAAATTTACACAGTCATTCTGCTTTTCAACTAGTATAGTAAAATTCACCATGGGAATCTTTTGAACATTAACCTCAGTAAGTATCAGGATTCATATTTATGCGTGGATTCAACATGCTACATCCCAGATGAGTTCCCAATTTATGTTGTGATCCTTGGCCAGACCCTGTGTCGTGGGGAAGATCCTATTCAGAAGCAACAAAGTTTGAGATTCAAGATGCATTCTAAATGAATAAAGGGCACAAGATTCCATGGGTTTGGAAAAAACAAAAATAACCTACTATGTAAGTTCAGAAAAATGAAACAATTTACAACATCATTCACAGTGTGCAGAAAGTTGCCTTGAAGGTTTCATTTCCATGGTAAGCTAAATGTTTTGGGGAAGGATATATTACTCCAATGAATGATACCATACATTAAAAACAAAACATGCTGGAAAAGTGCAGGATTGGCAACATCAGTAGAGCAAGAAACAGGATGAATGTTTTGAGTCCCACATGATTATTCTTTGGAACTGGTGAGAAATCAAAATATGGTGGGTTTTATGCTGTTGAAAAATGGGGGAAGGATATAAGGAGCAAAATAAATCAGCAATAGATTGGGTGGGGGAATTAAATGACAAAGATGTCATGGAACATCAGGAAAGGAGTGATAATGATCATATTAAAAACTAAAGCTTTAATTCAGGGTAGGTTTTAATAGCAGAATAAAGATCAACACTGAAAGCAAAAACCTGAGAATAAGACATGGACTGGCACTTTGGGCCAGGATAGGTGGGTGATTTCAAAACAAAAGTTTTTGAACTGTGTTCAGCCCAGAAAGCTGCAAAGTACCTAATCAAAAAAGAAGTACTTTTCCTCCAGCTTGCATTGAATTTCAATGAAACAGACTGAGCACAGAAAATTTTTATTTTTTTGTGTGCTTTTGAAGATGTGGACATTTCTGGCTAGATCAGTTTTTATTGTCCTCGTTGCCCATTAGTAAGTTGCTTTCTTGAATACTGCTGTCCTTAAGGTGTAGCTCCTATTAGAGGGATTTTCAGGATTTTGGCCCGTGATAGTGAAGCAACAATTATACATTTCCAAGAGATGATAGGGAGTGATTTGGAGGGAACCTCCAGATGGTTGTATTCCCAGGTATTTGCTGCTCTTGTCCTTCTAGATGTCTGTAGGATTGGAAGGTGTGGCCTCAGACCCCCAGTTTCTGTGGTGCATCTTGTAGATGGTATACACTGCTGCCACAATTTGTTGGTGGTGGAGGGATTGAATGTAAAATGGGTCGCAATCAAGCAGGCATCTTGTCTTAGATGATGTGGAGCTTCTTGAGTGTTATTAGAACTGCACAAGTCACTTCTGATCTTATGACATAAGGAAGGTCATTTAATAAGGCAGCTGAAGATGGTTGTGCCTAGGACACTGCCTTGAGGAATTTCTGCAGTGATCATCTGGAACTGAGATGAATCACCACGAATATCTTTGTACCAGGTATGACTTCAACCATCGGAGGGTTTCCCTCCGATACCCATTGACTCCATTATGAGCGCAAGAGTAAGATAAAATGGCAAGCAACAGGAAAATTGGAATGAACTGAGTGAAGGTAATCCACAAAGCAGTCATCTCTGCATTTCGTCTTTTCAGTGTAGGAGAGACAGCATTGTGAGCAATGAATACAGTAGACTATGCTGAAAGAAATACAATGAATTGTTACTTCACCTGGAAGAAGTGTTTGGGGCCTTAGACAGCGAAGAGGCAGTTGTTACATTACCTGCAATCACACTAGAAGGTACCATGGGAGAGTGGGGAAAGAATGAGAGTGATAGAGCAACGGGCCAGGGTATTATGGAGAGAAAGATCCCTTTAGAATACCAATGGGTAGATGAGAGGAAGATGTTTTGCGATAGCATCATACTGGAGTTGGTGGAAATGGTAAAGACAGTCCTTTGAAAATGGAGGCTAGTGCACAGGAAAATGGGGACAAGGGGCACCCTATTGTAGTTCAAGGAAGTAGGGGAAGGCAGGAGTATGAGAAATGGGTCAGACATGTTCAAGGCTTCTGTCAGCAATAGTGGGGATGAATCCTCAGCTGAGAAAAATAGATATCTCAAGCACCATATGGGAGATAGCACCATCAAAACAGATGTGACAGAAAAACTGGGAGAATGGAATGGAGTTCTTACAGGAGACCATGTGAGGGAGTGTGGTCATGACAGCGGTGGGAGGTGATGGGCTAGTGATGTATAGTGGTAGCCAACCCAGCCCTCATCTGCAGTGGGAAACCTTAGAGCCTTCTGGACTCAACATTGAGTTTAATAACATTAAACCATGAATTTTGTCCTCCATTTTGAATTTTTTTCAAAGTTCCAGTCTGTACCTTGTTCTTGTGTTTTGTTTTCAGACATTGCCAATCATTTTCCTGCTATTAATACATTCTTCTATTGTGCTTTTAGACAGTGCTGACCTTTATTCTGCTATTAACACCTACTCTTGGACCAAAGCATTAGACAGCAGGTTTTCCTGCGACAGAGGTGGCTCACGATTGGCCACCAGGATGTTCTAGTCCTGCCAAAGTCTACAGTGTTTTGTATGACTTGCCTGTATTATCGCCATGGAACATATAGCATGGTCAACTTCAACAGGATCAGAAGCCTTTAATACTATCATTACAATTCACTTTGTCTTGGGTCCCATGACATCTTTTTCATTTAATATCTTGGCCTTTCATTTTGCTCCACTTGTACCCCATCCCTTCCCTTTTTCAACAGCATGAACTCATCACATTTCTACTTCCCCCTAGTTCCAAAGAAAAGCCATGTTGGACTCGACATCAACTGTCTCTCTCTACAGATGCTGCAAGAACTGTTGGGCTTTTCCAGAATGTTACTTTATTATTTCATATTTCCAGCATTATGCCATGAAGTTGGAGTATTAGTGAAGTAAAACTTGAAGTCTTTTCCATTTTTGGGAAAGTTAAAGTCACCTATGATGGATTCTTTGTCACTCAGAGGATAGCTTTGTCATTCAGGAGCATTCATCCATCCAATCTTGCAGAAATCATGAACAGCCTTGGTACCTGGGAGTGTCACAAGATGTGAAGATGCCAGCATTGGACTAGGGTGAACTCAGTAAGAAGTCTCACAACACCAGGTTGTGAGACTTCAACACCAAGTCTCACAACACCAATGTATTTGATAATAAACTTGAGTTTACTATCAATCGGTTGGACTTAAACTTGGTGTTGAGACTTCTTAGTGACACAAGATACATGAATCACGTGACCTCCCTGGATAACAGGTACAGACATATAGAATCTGTGTCCTATAGTCACAGATAATCGGAACATCAAATTATACTCCTTCCTGTTGATGAAAACTACCAGCTCTCCTGCTGGTGCCCTGATGTAGTCTATAGCAACCTTAGATATGGAGGAATATCTGAGTCTGTCCAACTCGCTGTTCTCATCTGTCCATTGGTTGATGAAAGTGTGGGTGGCTGAAGATAACATTAATCACTAGTTTCGCTCAACTATGTGCAATTGATTGTGGGATACCACATAGTCTCCCCCAGAGTCCTGAAATGAACCTTAGAGCTAGTAGTTGAGGGGCACTATGAACTTCAATGCCAGTGATATGGCATTGATGCAGTTGGAGACAATTTCAGGACTTATCATGTTGCAAAGAGATGTCATTATGTCCATGAAGAGGCATAGCCTCCTGCAGCATTAAACCTCAGACATTTATAGGCATTGATGCGTTGCCTTTATACTCTCGCCACTGGTAATAGTGTCTTTGATGTCCCCCCCTGCCTTCCGACCTTTATTGCCTGCGGCCTTGTACTAACTGAGTTCATGCCTCCCCTCTTACAGGTCTCTGCCTGGGGCATTGTGCTCACCTGGCCTCTTCCTCCTGCCTCTTTTTTCAAAGGAAGTTCCACCAGCAGAATACACTATCCCCATTGGAGTTGATGCAAATGATGGAATTCTGTTCTCCAATCCTTAGGGAATGCTGAACGGTAACTAGGAAACTCAAGATAAACTCTATGCTCACGCACCTATGAACTCTATCCCAAAGAAACTACTACTATTCTGGGAGTCTTTATCCCGGAAGAAGTATCTCAACACCAGGTTGAAGTCCAGTTAGACTTACTGTGTTTACTCCAGTCCAACGCCAGCATCTCTACATCAGTCTTTATCCCGCTTTTGAATCAGGAAATGAAGAAAATGTAATATCCACCCATTTCACCCACAGAACATGCTAGAAATCACACTGGCAGCTTGAAACCTGTCAATTAGACTTTAAATGGCCTTAATTGGCCATTTAATTGTCAGCAGGCACCCAAGTGCTCGCTGACCTTGAAATCATGTGTGTGCATCTTCTCACATGATTTAACATACTTCCAGTTTGAGCACAGGCCAGCCCAGCCATGTAAAATTCTGGCCATGGGTTTTGAGAAAGACGTAGTAGCAAGATAGAGGTTTGGAGAGGCAATTTCAGAGGTCAAGCGTAGCTGAAGGCATGGCAACCAATGGTATAACAATTAAATATAAGGATCCTCAGGCCAGACTTAGAAAAGCAGATATACAAAATGTTTGCATTTAATAACGAGTGAAATGCCTACAAGGTTAATTCCAGAATTGCTATTAAGGGATAAATCAAGCACTATCCTAATAAATCACATCCCAAAATAGTTTAATGAAGTTGCACCACTAACTGGCTATATAAAACTGAAATTAATCATAATACTTTTTAATATTTTTATGTCTTCTAATCCTAAATTATTTTGAACAAACAATTTTGCAAGGACTATGCCTCTCTCTATACCACTGAGCAGTAAGCTACACAATAAGATTTTCAAATGACAGCCACAGGCTTGGCCTAACCCCAGAGCCAGGTATGAAGTTTGCAAAATTCTTGCACCAAACTGATAAAGCTATTTCACCAAATATTGGAGATGTACACAAAAATAGTGATGACCCAATGTGTGTGGAAGATAAAGTTGGGTTGAGACTTTTTGAAGCTGAAAATATAAGGATCATTAAAGGAAGGATGTGGATGGGATACCAGGGGACTTTACCGTATGTGGTTGAGAAAGGAGGGAAGCTCATAGGTACCAGTCTGGAGAAATGTGAACACACAGATAAAATGGTTGTGTGCCCATATCCGGTATATGAAAATAAACATGCCCTGTGTGGTTTCAAAACAACCACTGACCTAAATTGCACATTGGAAATTCAAAATTTGGAAAGAGACGTCACCCAGGTAGCTTATGAGGAGAGGGAGAATATTGTATTACAACCTCTCTAGAAAATTACCAGTATGGGGGCAGCCATTTGTAACATCTACAACGCTATCGTTTGCACTAAACCACAGACTCCCACCAGGATAGGATTAATTGAGATGGTAGACATATGCAGAAGACAGAAAACACTAATAAACGCTAGTGAGAAATTAAGACAAGACTTGGGAGAGTATTTTGAAAAATTTGATACTGGGATAACACTTCTTCCCGAGAAACTTCAACAGATTCGAACACCATTAATCACAGCACACAAGACCTTTGTCAGAGTGGTGCAATAAACAGGGGAAATAGAAAAGAACATTAGAGAAATTAGAGTCACTACCTGGTGGGAAGATCTCTGGGATTGGGGTTCAAATGTCCAAATTCATCCATGGATCCACATTCTGTCACATCTGGCTGTAACAGGAATCTTATTTACGGCAGTGTATCTAACCATCCTCACATTTAAATTCGTTCGATGGAAGAAGGAATTTCTGCAAAACTTGGATTCGGCAAGAGCCATCCGACATCAGGAGAGGGTCTACAATCAAGAGCCTTAATGCTCTCCCATCTATACTTAATGTGTACAATCACTTGTCATTTTGTACTGTTTATTGCGTTGTCATGTAAATATCCAATTGATGTTTTCTTTAATTATTTTACTTTATTTAAATTTGTTGGTACTATTGTGGGTTAGGGATAATATTATCAACCCCAGATTCAGGGTACTTGCTTACTGAGGTGGTTTGGTGAGAATTGTGTGATCCGGTTCACTGACGCTCACTGGATCAACAGGAAGGGATATAACATAAACAGGGACTAATTTTATGGCCAATAAAACTGGATATCCTAAATTAAAGAATTGGACATATTAAAAATCAAACACAGTCAAACCTCAGGCAGGCCAGTTGTACAATTCACAGACCTGTCTGCCTGAGGAAGAGCAGAACCTCGAAAGCTTGTGTGAGTTTACTATCAAATAAATTGGTTGGACTTAAACCTAGTGTTGTCAGACTTCTTACTGTGTTCACCCCAGTCCAACACTGGCATCTCTACATTGTTCTGCCTGACTCATCAACCTCCTATCAAAGGTTGTTGCACCCTACTGGTACTTAGCAGGAGATCATTGCACCTCAGTGAAATATATCAGCCTATTGTTAGAAGTCCAGACTGGGCCAGACTTTCTGTCACCGAGAGTTCCTGCAGTTGGCTTAATCTGATAACAGGTTACATGTAAGCAGCAGCATGGAGGTGGACACCTGGGGCGGACCCTGGTGTCTTGTCAGGCAGACATCAAGAAATCCACTGAGTATTAGAACCTTCTCCTGTGACCTCATTGGCCAGAAGCCAGAGTAGTTTCTGGAAAGACAAGCAGGCAGGGGATAAAGGAACACACTTTCAGAAACCGGAGGGGAGACTCAAGAAAATTTGATGAAGGAGGTGACCCTTGACCATTCAGAAGACTGACCAGAGAAGGAAGGAAGAAGAAGCTGCCATCGAGACTGACCAGAGGGACTCAGAGAATCGAGCCTGCAGTTTAAACCAAACCATCTCTGCGGGTAGTATATCTGATTTTGGGGTATTCTCTTGTTTTATGTATTATGGGGTAATTTAAGGGTTAGTAGTGTTCTTGTTAATAAACTTGTTGAACCTTGTGTTTGTCCTTTGTCCACCTTGCAAATAAGGGCACCAGGGTAAAACATTAGAGTAAGCAAACTGATCGAAAGGATCGGAAATTTTTAAAATTACAACAGCCATATTGGCCCTAACCTACAAATATTTGCAAAAATACTGGTGCCCAACATGGGTGGAGGCTCCTTTACATTACATCACGCTCTGCTATGTCAAAGTAAATACATCTGCCTTATAACACTAGAGAAAGAAAAGGCTTTTAAGGAGAATTAAAGTTTTCTAATTCCTGTACTTCAACAAATAATTTTTTACAACATAGATAAAGATTACCTACGCCTACTCCTCACCCTCTGTTAAAATGAATAGCAGAGCCTCGCTAACATTTCTTCTTCAACAAGCAGCATTCCAAATCATAACTCGATCATCTCAAGAAAAAAGTGTTTCATGAGATGGCCTCCAATTCTTTCACCAGTCATCACAACAAAATATACATTGTTTAGTTGCTATGTATCTCCTCTAACTACTGCATCACTCAGACACAGGGTCACAGCCATGGAGAGCCTAGACTCATATCAGCAATTAACCCAACATAACTCCTACCAACAACTGCTATGAATTCAACTTTTACTTCCTTTCACATGCAATGACAATGGGCATCCTGAGCTAATCATGAGGATTGGAACACAAGCCTCAGGTACCTTATTTTTTAAAATTATGGCCTATTGGATCTGACCTGGACACCCAATCTGTGTATGTCTCACTCATGTATGTGATCCAAACTCTCCAATCAAGTGACTGTAGGAATCATCAAGCTTCAGCTCCCAGCTCATCAAGCAACAAATCTGAGCATTCAGTTTGTGTAAAAAGATAGGGTCAGGGTCCTGTCTCAGGTTGTGGGTCTGTCTGTGCAATTAAAATTTGAGAGATCCAATATGGAAACTGTAATCCCATGTTCCCGGATTTCAGAGTCTCTGAAAACCACACCTGACATCATAACAGCTCCACGCACACTTTCCCATGCAACCAGATAATGACTTCACAGTTGAGAATCAACAATGCAGCTGCATTATTCATCCATGCAATCTAGAGGAGGAATAGAATATATATTAAAAGATGTGTTCAAACTTTTTAAAATTTCTCTTGTGCAACGTGAGTTGTTGCTGGCTAAGCTCATCCCTGTTTTTCTGTGAGCATGATGTAAAGATGCCGGCGTTGGACTGGGGTGGTAAGAACTCAGTAAGAATTTAGCAACACCAATTTTAAATCCAACCAATTTATTTGATAGTAAATCTGCGAGCTTTCAACACTCTGTGTATTCGTCAGGCAAATGCAGTGTTCTGGTCTGCAATGGCACACATCAGCACAGACAGTCAGAGATTGCTGATTAGAATGCGAATCCTTACATCTAACCTGCTATTCAAGTGTTAAAGTGGCTAACAATGTGTGTGAAGGGAATCCTGAGCATTGATTAGAGAATTGTGTATTTTCTCCAGACAGAACAGTAAGTGAGGTTTTTTGCTAACCCAGGCAAGTTACAGGGGTTACAGATAGTGTGTCATGAAGCCAAGATCCCTATTAAGACCGTCCTCGTGTGTGCGGAACTTGGCTATCAGTCTCTGCTCAGCGACTCTGCGCTGTCGTGTGTCACGAAGGTCCCCTTGAAGAACATTTACCCGCAGGTCGGAGGCTGAATGCCCATGACTGCTGAAGTGTTCGCCCACAGGAAGGGAAATGTTTTGCCTGGTGATTGTTGAGCGATGCTGATTCATCCGCTGTCGTAGTGTCTGCATGGTCTCCCCAATGTACGATGCTTTGGGACATCCTTTCTTGCAACGTATTAGGTAGACAACGTTGGCCGAGCTGCAAGAGTATGTACCGTGCACCTGTTGAATGGTATCCTCACGTTTGATGATGTCGTCCATGTCTATGATCCGGCATGTCTTGCAGAGGTTGCTGTGGCAGGGTTGTGTGGTATTGTGGTCACTGTTCTCCTGAAGGTTGGGTAGTTTGCTGCGAACAATGATCTGTTTGAGGTTGTGCGGTTGTCTGAAAGCAAGAAGTGGGGGGGTGGGGATGGCCCTAGAGAGATGTTCATCGTCATCAATGATATGTTGAAGATTCCGGAGAAGATGTCGTAGCTTCTCCGCTCCGGGGAAGTACTGGACAACAAAGGGTACTCTGTCCACCGTGTCCCGTGTTCGTCTTCTGAGGAGGTCAGTGTGGTTTATCGCTGTGGCACGTCGGAACTGTCGATCGATGAGTCGAGTGCCATATCCTGTTCTCACGAGGGCATCCTTCAGCGTCTGGAGGTGTCTGTCACGATCCTCCTCATCTGAGCAAATTCTGTGTATACAGAGAGCTTCTGTGAGCAAACAGTGACAAGGCATCGCCTTGAACTGCTACAGAACATGTGGTGACACCTACAGTGCTGGTAGGAAGGGATTTCCAGGATTCTAACCCAGTCACTTTGAAGGAACAACAGTACGGTTCCAAGTCAGGGTGGTGAGTGACTTCAAGGGGATTCTGCAGGCAGAAGTGTTGCCATGCATTCCTTATCATAGGTAATACAGATTGCAGGTTTAGAAGGTGCTATGAAATGATCCCTGGCGAGTTGCTGCTATGCATCACATAGATGATAATGATGCTGCCACTGTACATTGGTGGTGGAAGGGGTAAATATTTAGGTTGTGGATGGAGTGCTGATCAAGTAGGCTGCTTTGTCTTGAATGGGGTTGAGCTTGTTGAGTGTTATTGGAGCTGCGTTCATCCAGGCACGTGAAGAATATTCCATATTATTCCTGACTTGTGCCTTTTATGTAGATGGTGAACAGGCTTTGAGAATCAGGAGGTAAATTGCCACAGATCTTTGACCTGCTCTAGAAACAACAGAAATTATATGCTAGTCCAAATATGTTTCTAGTCAGTTGTAACTCCCAGATGTTGATGTGGGAATTCGGCGATGGTAATACTGCAGAATATCATGGAGAGATGATTGGTTTCTCTCTCTCTCTCATTGGAGATGGTCATTGCCTGGCACTTGTGTGGTGCGAATGCTAATTACCACTTATCAATCTAAGCCTGAAATTTGTCCAGGTCTTATTGCTCATAGAGATGGATTGATTCATACCTGCCTGTCAAAAATCCTGAGATTTCTGAATCATCTCAAAAGGTTGTCAATGATGCTCCAATTTACTTCAGAATAGCCTATCACAAGATAGTATTTTGGCCACCATAACTTCAGTAGAGACTTCAATTATGTGTTATCAAGACTTCTGCTGAAATTACAATGGCAGACTGGGAGAAACCACAAGGACATTTTCAATGGAAGTTCTTTGTGTTCTGAGGCAAAAACCTAATTCAAGGAATTTATGTGGGGGATTTTCTGATTAGGTGCAAGTTCAGTAAAGTCTCCAACAACAAAATTTCTGCTGATCTTCCACTGAAATTCAGCCATTATGGAAAATCCATCAAGAAACATACCAGAGAGAAGGCTGGACTTTCAAAATTGTTTAATTGTTCACTTTCAACATTCTTGTAAATTATTAGGCAAGAACTATTTATATCTCAAATAGCTACCAAATATGAATTGTTCTGAAGGAATTGAGTTAAAATAATTCAAATAATTTTACTCTTTCGTTTTGTGGTGGAGAGATTTTTTTGGTAATGTGTCCAACTCTTCAGCCATTGTTTCTCCAAAAATTAAACAACAGTTTTGGTATATTTATCATCATACTTTAATTTTGCCCAGTATTTCTAATGTTTTGGATTTTTTAAAACAACTTTTCAACTATTTTGAAATGTATTCATATAACGTGGTAAATAATGCTAGTGCTGAATCTTGCTCTCATAAGATACAAATACCAGAACTTGCAGCAAGGTTGTTCAATACAATACAATTTGCAGTCTGAATAATTGTGATAAAAGTAGTTGTCCCTATTCCAACCACTATGACCGATAGAAACACATGAGTGGAAAACTTCTAATTTGAGACAAAGTGATTTGGCGGCCGGTGAGAAAACACTCCAAATTTTCCGGCCCCAAGCCCATTACTTATGCACCTCGGTGATTTACGTGGTACTTAGTGGCAGGGCAGGCCATGATAGTGCATAGTCCATTGTAATGTCTATGGCGTATTGAAAAGCTGTCCAGCATCTCTGACCCACTATTGAAGAGAGAAGGTGGACATACTGAAAATGAATTTAGATTTCAGAAGCATTCTAAGGCTGGAAAATGGATCCTGAGAATGAAGATGGATTTCAAGCAATATTCTGTGATTGGAAGATGAATTCCTTCTGGACACCTCATCCTCAGATCCCTGACCCACTACTGTTGTGTTCCAGTATTCAGGATTATGGACAGCCTCCATCTTGAACTCCAGAGGCATCCCCAGACATTCTTCAGATGGATCATGACAACAGCACACCATGCTGTTCTGAACGTGTTTCTTGCCAGCATATTTTTCTATCAGCATTGCGGAGAATCTGGCATGGAGGTTCGGGCCTTCATCTGCATCCCATCCCCAAATCAGATTCATGTCAGTCTCTAGCAGGTTTTCCAATCTGCCATGCTGGACACCAGTGAAAGATTCCCAGAAACTGATTTCTGGATTTCCTGTCAAATTCTCCCCACAAACCCACCATTGAACCTGAAAGTGCGGACTTGGGAGATTTCCACCCAGGAGATATGTGAAGGAGCTTTCAACTTTGGCAGGATTATGGCTTACATGTATCCCATCCTGTTTCTGTTTTCCTGATGTACATGGAAAGGAAGGTTGAGCAAAGTGAGTAAGAGATATTAGTCCAATAATGCCAGTTTATGCCCTACTGACATAGAAAATTCCAGGTACAGGTCCTCAGCAGTTGCTCTCATCTTATTCAAAGAACAAAGAACAAAACAGCACAGGAAACAGGCCCTTCGGCCCAACGAGCCTGTGCCACCACCCCGATGCTCCCACCTCTATCTGCGATCCCTGTCCATGTTTATAGATCTTTGCATTAAAAACCAAATTTGAGACAATTTAGGGAGAATTTGTTTTGCCAATTAGCCCAAGAGCACATCTTTGGGATGTGGGAGGAAACCGGAGCGCCAGGAGAAAACCCATGCAAGCACAGGGAGAATGCGCAAACTCCCACAGACACAGGCCCAAATCCATATATCTGCACAGCACAGCGATAGTCACTGAGCTGTCGTGTTGCCCATCAAATGGTCCAGGTCAAGCGTACACTAACAACGTGAAGCACTAGGATACTCTCAAAAAAATCCAAGAGCAGCCCTCTCACGACCCATCGCGTGTATGCCCCTCGTTAGACAACAAGGTGGACCAAAGCACCTGTAGGATAAAAAAACAAGTACATCAATATCATCATCTATTTACACACTTCCCAGGGACTCCCAAGGCTCATGATCCCTATTTTAAATCAGTTTTCTATACCCCTCCATTCCCATTCTGTTCATGTGCCCATCTAAGTATTTCTTATTCATTACTTGACCATTGGTTATCTCAACAGTAGTAGTAGCAAACCATTTTTAGTTGGTCAAAAATAATGAAGGCAGAGATTTAATTATAATATGAAAGTCAATTTACTTTGATAAAGAAAAATACAACTGATTCATATTTATAGGTAGTATTTGCCATATTACTTATTTAATGTTCTCAATTCCCATTTCCAGCAGCTAATGTTTTACTATATATCAATAAAATTAATTGCAGCATTCAAATAATAGCATTCAGAAAAGTGTCTCACATTACTTGTGTATTGAATTTTAAAGAATGTTCAGATCATTTTATGCAATTAACTGCAGGCATTCAATAATTTTAATTTCTATACAAATTGTTGCATTTAATAATGAGTGAAATGTCTACAAGGTTAATTCCAGAATTAAGGGATAAACCAAATATTACCCTGATAAATCACATCTAATATAGTTTAATGAAGTTATACCACTAACTGACTATATGACACTTAATTAAGATTAATCATAATTCTTTTTAATATTTTAATGTCTTCTAATCCTAGATTATTTTGGAATACTTAGAACAGTGCTGAATTTTAAAGAGACAGTATTAAATCAAAACTTAGAGAACATTATACTTTTGTTATGGTGTTAATTGCTCAACTTCATTGATCTATCACTCAACAATCACCAGGCAAGACTGTTCCCTTCTTGTTGGCGAACGCTTCAGCGGTCATGGGCGTTCGGCCTCTGACCTTCAGGTAAGCATTCTCCAAGGTGGCCTTCACGACATACGACAGCACAACATCGCTGAGCAGAGATTGATAGCCAAGTTCGGCACACATGAAGACGGTCTCAACAGGAATCTTGGGTTCGTGTCATAGTATCTGTAACTCCCATGTCTTGCCCGGGCTTGCAAAACCTCACTTATTGTATTGTCTGGAGACAATACACATCTCTTTAACCTGGACTTAATGCTCCTTCCGCTCACATTGTTAGCCACTTTAAGACTCGAATAGCACGTTAGGTGTAAAGATTCACATTCTAATCAGTAATCTGTTAACTGTGTGTTCTGTTACATGTGCTGTCTGAGACCAGAACACCCCATTCACCTGACGAAGAGGGTAACCTCGAAAGTTTGTGAGTTTACTATCAAATAAATCAGTTGGACTTAAACATGGTGTTGTCAGACTTCTTACAGTGTTTATCCCAGTCCAACACCAGCATCTCTACAGCATGACTACTATCGGAGCCTTCAGAGACAGGGAAGGGGCAAGGCCATGGAGACAAGATCAAGAATTTTTAAGTCAAGATATTGCTTGACTTGGGGTCAATGTAGACTAGCAAACACAAGGGTGATGGGGGAAGAGGGCTTGCTAAGAATTGAGACATGGGCAGCATAGTTTGGGATGACTTCAAGTTTACAGAGGGTAGCTCAGCCAGGAATTTGTTGGAATAGTCATGTATAGAGATAACTTGTGGAGATGCCAGCATTGGACTGGGGTGAGCTCAGTAAGAAGTCTCACAACACAGGTTAAAATCCAACCGGTTTATTTGGAATCATGAGTTTTTGGAGTCCTTCATCAGGTGAGTGAGTCACTCAGTGAGATAACAAGGCAGGAACTAGAGTGTCAACAAGAAATGAGCTGAGACAAGGGCAACATAAGAAAAAAGGCTACTAAATATCAATGGGAGGAAACCATAGAAGAAAGTCGTTAGTGCCAAGTACAAAGAAGTGGACATAGCACTGATCAAGTCTGACAAGAGCAAACAAGGACTGACTACTATCCCTTTACTCTTGGACACCATATTCACTAAAATGCATAACTTTTAACATAACCTTTCATTACTGTCCAGAGGGAATCACTAACTTGGGGATTTAGAATTTGTGACACCACCTCGCCCAACAAGAATATCTTTTGCATACAGAACTTAAGACAAGAAGTCTGGAATGGTAATGATGGACCTGAAGAAGCCAATCCCATGTAGAGATTTGTATATATTACCATGATTGAATTCACTAAGATAAGAAACTGATGCAGCGACTGAGCGAATTATTTCAAAGGTAAAATAAAGGTGAGGTGAGATGGGGATAGAGATGAGTGGAACGCACAATTGTTTTAAATCGGACAGAGGCTCGTGTGTGACTTCGTGATAATCCATTCTAGGGGACAAGACTATCTTTTAAGACTTGAATGTTTAAGCGTCAGAAAATAAGTAATTATTAGCTCCAGTCCGCGAAAGAGACATCTCTCTTCACTTGGTGAGAAAATACTCTCGTGTCATACTAACTGGGACGAAACCAATTGAAGAGGGGTTTATAGCTCCAATCTTTCCAAATTCCCAGTGGGAACTAAGCATATCATGAGTTTCCACTATGTTACGATTTTAATGTAATTATCATTTGGAATTATTTTGTCTGATGTTCAATCGAGGTTCATTATTGTTTGGAGACGCAAATCAATGATAATGACTCCCTCCTTTGTGTAGCAGTAAACTCAAACTTGAACACACAGAAACAGCTGCTTCCAGCCAGAATAAAACAGTCTAAACGTGAGGGGAATTGGTCGCACGTAGTTCCTTGGAATTAGACAAGAGAGTTTGCCTGTGTAAAGCGAGTAGGTGAGAGCTTCTTTATTCATTAAAATACAATTAAATACAGTACTATCCTTGTTTCAGTTCCAGGTTTTTTTTCTCTAACTCTCGGGTCTGTTTTTCCAGAGAGAGAACTCCAGCTTCCATTGCTCATCCAGGCATAAACACGGAAGTGTTGGGTACTTTACGGAGGAGTGTGAATACCCTATTTAAGGGGAATAATTCTTATTCTTTTCTCCATGTTGTCATATTTTAAAAGTTGCTTTTTGTTAGATTTCCCACTCTTTTATGATGGTCTAATTCGAAATTTTACTGAATTGCGAAATTCATGACGTAGGTTCTCGGGGTGGGGTCGGAGAGAAAGGACTGAAAATTGATATTGACGATTACATAACTTGCAACGTGGTGCAAGCACGTTTTGATGAAGTATTTATTTAAAAAGTTAATTTTTCTGCATACTTCCTTGATGACATTGACTGCCCACGACTGTGATTTTGAACTTTTAGTGTTGTTGAAAGTTGATACCTGCTTTTTTTTGGGGGGGGGGGGCAGGGATGGGAGGATTATGTGAAAGGAGTGGGTCAGGGACTTGCTCAAGATTGGATTTGAGCACAACTTATCAAGGTGCTAATCTTGAAATATATCCAATATCTTTAGGAAATCTTTGCATCCACTCCACTATCTGTTTAACAGTGATAGGCACAATTCCTGGCACAGTGGTTAGCATTGCTGCCTCAATGCCAGGGACCTGGGTTTGATTCCTGGATCACTGTCTGTGCAGAGACTGCATGTTCTCCCTGTGTCTGCATGTTTCTTCTGGATGCTGCAGTTTCCTCCCTCAATCTGAAATGTGTGCTGATTTACGTGCATTGGCAATGCTAAATTCTCCTTTGGTGTATTCAAATGGATGTTGCAGAGTGGCAACAAAGGGCTTTTTCACGGTAACTTCATTGCAGTGTCAATGTAAACCTACTTGTCTCACTAATGAACCTTAACATCTAACTTAAGAACTAAAATGATAGTGATGAAGGGTAAAATGGCCCATGACATTCTGGGATTGCCAAAATGCCGTACTCTTAATTAGGATGAAATTTCTGCATTTGGAATAAGTTATTCATTAATATCTTAGCAAGTAGATTTTCATGTTCACTTGCATATAAGTGCAAAATAAATTAATACCTTGGCCTGAATCAAAGTACAGATATTTTGTTGTAGTTAGTTTTTGACTATTCATTTGTTTCCAAATCTCAACAGAAGCTAAATAATCTAGACATCAAGCTGATAACTCAAGATATTTTTTTTTTTGCAATACCTATATCTGTTTTGGATCTGAGTATTGCAAATTTGTGGATTAGAGTATTTTGAAGGTGATAGTTATGGGGGAAGGAAGACAAAAGTAAATTTTTGTCTTTGATCCATCATGTAATAGCCTATGTGACATGTCTTTAAAATTCTGGCAATCTTCTCAATTAACAAAAATATCTGAACGTGGGTGGCTCTAGAGACATGTGTTCAATTCCCAGCTTGGGTCTACGTGGAGTTTGCACATTCTTCCTGTGTATGTGTGGGTTTGCTCTGGTTTCCTCCCACAGTCCAAAATATGAAGGACAGGTTGATTTGGCCATGGCAAATTGGCCCTTAAGGTTCCGGGATGTGCCAATTAGGAGGTAAACGTATGGGGATAGGACCTGGGGTGGGATTGTTGTCAATGCAGACTCGATAAGCCAAATGGCCTCCTGCACTATAGGGTTTCTATATTCCTAGTTTGTGTACAATTGTAAAGGTATTATAATGAAGGAAGAGAATTTGAGATGAAGCAATTAATGTATTCCATTTACAGTAATGTAAGAGTCTTTTTCCATTAGATGGGACCCAAGCCTTAAGATTTTTTGACTCTTCAAACCACAAAAAAGGCAATTTGAGCTGACGTCTGTACTCAATTAGTTATGCTTGGCTTTAACGATAAACATATTTTTTTTTCACAGTGTTTATTTAACTGGTAGTTACCTAGTCATCTTCCTAGGAACTATTTTGTGGCCAGCTAGAGGTGGGATACAGCTTGATTTATAATCCTTCCTTGCCCACATTCATCCACCCCCGGGCTAAATAGCCACTGACACTAGAATTTGTGTGAATGATAATTTAGATAACGCATAAGAGTTGCTTGTGCCTGCAGTTATTTACCAATGAGACTTGATAAACTAGTTTTATTCAAGTTTGGTTTTGTTTTGGGAGTGCTGAGCGAGAACTTCTTCACATACACAATCTCTGTGGTGATTGTCCTAATCTGCAGAGTTTAAATTTTATTTATGACTCAAGCTAGCTTATATTAATACTGCAATGAAGTTATTATGAAAATTTCCTAGTCACCACACTCCAGTGCTTGTTTGGGTACACTGAGGGAGAATTTAATGTGACCAATGCACCTATCAGCAAGTCTTCCATACTGTGGGAGGAAAGTGAAGGACACCCATGCAGACACAGGGAGAACATGCAAACTCCATATGGTGACTCAAGTTGGGAATTGAACCTGGGTCCTTGGCGCTGTGTGGCAACAATGCCAACTACTGTGCAGAACACGTGACCTGGGAACCATTTGGGGAGCAAGATGGGGAAATCATCCTCATGAGCTCAGGTTTCTGATTCAGAATCTGGCTGTTGTCATAGGTGTAAGACTCCATACAGTTTTCACGTGTAAATAAAGAACAAAGAACAGCACAGAAAACAGGACCTTTGGCCCAACAAGCCCGCACTGCCATTTCCACCCAGGTCCATGTATCTGCATAGCAAACAGTGGTAGTCACTGAGCTGTTATGTTGCCCATCATAAATGTGTTTTTTTTCATTTAACAAGAATTCTTACACTCAAAATTTGCACATATCCTTCCTACCTTTTTGATTTTCTCAATTTTTTTGAGATGAATACCATTATAGCAAGGCTTTATTTCTTGCCAAGCCTAGATGCCTTGAGATAGCCTTTCCTTCACAAAAGAATTATTGTGGTTATAATAGGGGATATTGACCTAAATGGCAATGGACAAAACGTCCAAACCACTATGTTGTGATTTTAAAGATAATTGCATTCTGGTAATATTGCTGGTGTTCCCCTTTGTGACAGATGTCCTTTGTAAGTTGCTGTTATATACACTGGAGCTCCAGTGCATGGTTGGTGCAGGATGTGGGTATTGCACTTGTTGTTTTGAGCATTAGATTCAACACTCTGTCCTTAAGTCCCTAACTGTCCTTGCCCATAAGCCTCGCCTTCTGATCCCTGATCCTATTCATTAAACCATTGATGACCTAACTCCTTGGCTTCCAAGTTAGCCATAATTGTATATGGTTTCCTCACTTTTCCCTTGAAGGTCCTGATGAAGGAGTATGAGCAGCTAAGGCTTAATTGAAAAATGGAAAACACATGATGTACAACTACAAAGCAATATTATCTAAGCTGTGAGCAAATGGCAGAGATTAAATAAGATTGAGTTGAATGCGTGGTTCAAAGATTGGTGTGGGAGAGATTGGTTTTAAATCATGGAGCCTTGATGTCAGAACAGGGGAAAGGGAATTGTGCCATTGGGATGGCATTTGTCTGATCTGCATTGGGAACAGTATCCTGGTGAGTCATAAATGGGGCTGCTGCGATGCTTTAGACTAAATTTTGATGGGAGATCTGGAAAGACAATAGTATAACCAGGGTGTTACAGGAGAAACGGAGGATACAAACATGAGTATACCAGCAAATATAGTCAATTCAGTAACGAATGGATTTAAAATAACAGGAGAAAGGAATGTTCAGGTAAGATAGATTTAGCCAATAGCAAAGTAAATTGTTGTGGGTAAAAGCAGGTGGAGTGGGACGTGAGTTTAATATTCTATCAGAAAGAAAAGCACAATGGGATCAATGGTTTGGTTCTAATCTAATACAGTAAGAAGTTTGACAACACCAGGTTTAAATCCAACCGATTTATTTGATAGTAAACTCATAAGCTTTCGACTCTATGGCCTTCGTCAGGCGAATGAGTGTTCTGGTCTCCGACAGTACAGATTGTTTACGGATTACTGATTAGAATGGGAATCTTTACACCTAACCTACTATTCAAGTCTTAAAGTGGCTAACAACGTAAGTGGAAAGAGCACTAAGCACAGGTTAAAAAGAGATGTGTATTGTCTCCAGACAGCACAGTAAGTGAGGTTTTTTTTGCTAACCCAGGCAAGTCATGGGGGTTACAGATGGATCTTGGCTTCATGTCACACTATCTGTAACCCCCATGACTTGCCTGGGTTAGCAAAAAAACCTCACTTAACTGTGCTGTCTGGAGACAATACACATCTCTTTTTAACCAGTGCTCCTTCCTTTCACATTGTTAGCCACTTTAAGACTTGAATAGCAGGTTAGGTGTAAAGATTCACATTCTAATCAGTAACCTGTGAACAGTCTATGCTAGTATGTGTGCTGTTGGAGACCAGAACACCTCATTCGTCTGACGAAGGCCATAGTGTGGAAAGCTTGCGAGTTTACTCTCAAATAAATCAATTGGATTTAAACCTGATGTTGTCAGACTTCTTACTGTGTTTACCCCAGTCCAATGCCGGCATCTCTACATCATTGGTTCTAATGACCATTGCAAAGGCGTGGTTACAAGAAGACCAAGTTTGAGAAATATTCCAGGCTATGTGTCAATTTTAGATGGTTTGAATAAAACAAAAGGAAGGGTACCCCGATTTATAAAAGATGACAAATGGACATTGGTGAGAAAGGATCTTGGCTCAGAAAACTGTGTAGAATTCACAAAGGTGAAGATTAAAACTTCCAGAGGCAGAAATACTGGTGAGATTATTTTCTAGGCCCCCATGACAGTAATTATATCACTGGACAGACTATTAAACAAGAAATTATTGCCCCAATGTAAACAGTTGCTTAATAGTGCAGAATTTGAATATTGCTGAGACAGGTTACTGAAGTTTTTCACCTTGCACTCAGTACAAACGCAAGCAAGCTGAATTTTAACCATCGCATTCATTTATAATACAGGAGAAAAGGGTACTGATTGGCATTGCTGTGGAAAAGAAAGGAGGAACAGTACTTTTGAGGAATTCAAAGATCAAGCCTTGAACATGTTCCTTTTATGTACAAAACATTTCCCAGATTTTTAATTTGTTATATTGTTAGATTTGTGAATGATGTGAACACTAACTAGATTGTCGCTGAATAACTCCTGAACTCATGCTTGGTTCTTTGAAGTAGCTGAAGAACACTCGCTTTATTCTTGTAGCAATGCTCTGGGGTGTAATTAATCTGACCACTTCCTTTTTATTGGGTATACTGGAAGGTTTTCATTTGAACTCCTTGCACTCTTATAACAAATTGCTTCTTTCTAAGACTTCCTGATTCCGCATCAGAGAGTGGTAACTCTTTTCTCTTTGCCATTGGGTTCTCCAAGTCTGGATCAAGGCACAATAGCACAATGGTTAACACTGCTGCTTCAGAGCTCCAGGGACCTAGGTTCAATTCCTGGCTTGGATCACTGTCTGTGTGGAGTTTGCACATTCTCCTTATGTGTGCATGGGTTTCGTCCCACAGTCCAAAGATGTTGGGACTTGCCATACTAAAATTACTCCGTTAGTGTCCTGAGATGTGTAATTAGAAGGATTAGCAGGGAAAATATGTAGGAATATGGGGGTAGGGCCTGGGTAGGATTGTGGTTGGTGCAGACTCAATGGGTCAAATGGCCTATTTTTATGGAGGCTAGAATTTAAATTTGAAATGGAGTGGTTTTGGAAGAACCTGCACTGTTTTTTAACTAACAGTGAAATAGATACTTTGGAAAAAAAGTCTGTTTATGGTTAAAGTCAAGCATTACTAATTGAGCACAGACATCAGATCAAATTGCCTCGCGTGTGCATGTGGCAAAGCAACAGGTTATGAGTACTAGATATGCACTTGCAGAGAAATTTCATGCCCTACCATTTCCAGCATGAAATTCCTGCAACTTGCATAATGTATCATGAACTCTATATTGAAGGTTGATGACTCTGTTATGGAAACTAACTTGGTCTAAATTCTAGAGGGTACATATAGTTGGGGATGAAGCAGAATTGCTTTAAAATAGTACAGGACCAGTAGTGAGGGGTAGGGGGGAAAGTATATGACTTTCCTTTTTATTAGTATGGGAAACAAGGGCACAATCCAGTTTTTAAAAATTTGAAAGTGAAAAAATATTATACATCTGCGTTCTAAACATTTTGTAGAATGTTGATTAGTTATATACTCAATTTTCTCATTGAGACAATTTGATTTATTTGAGGGCAATGGACAGCTAATTTTGGTAGTGTAGTGTGTCTTTGAGCTGATAGATGACTTCCTGTTTTGAGTCAGTTCTGAAGGTATGCTAAGATGGCACAAGGCATCTCTGCTTTGTACTCCTTGTTTTCTCTTCGATCACAATAGGAGGCATCATCTTTCGTTTCTTCAATGAAGAAATGCCTATGATTATACTTCTATGTAAGGTATAGATAAGTCTGCAATTCTCCTTCCATCTTGTCATTCTCCATCTCTCCTTCACTAACTGTACTACCAGAATATCCTTACCTTCTACATAAGAGTATCTGAATTCTAAAAGTTAAGTTAATTCCCCCAAGGACTATATGAATTTGCCATTTTAACTTTAAACTGTCAGAGTTTACATTGGGTAAAAGCTGAATTGAGTTTAATTCATTAAAAATTGATTTTATACTGTTTTTTTCAAAATGCTTCATTGGACACAGTATCAAAGCTGGTTTGTCCAGCCTTCTAAAATTTGGATTATAAATTTGTAGGTGAGATTAAAATCACTTGTTGGGAGCCATTATTTAGCTTAAAGTTTATTTATTAGTGTCACAAGTAGGCTTTACATTACTGCAATGAAGTTACTGTGAAAATCCTCAGTCGCCACATTCCAGCACCTGTTCAAGGGAGAATTCAGCATGGACAATCTACCTAACCAGCATATTTTTCGGACTGAGAGGAAATCCCCTTAGTCATGGGGAGAATGCACAGACAGTGACCCAAGTCAGGAATTGAACCTGGGTCCCTGGCGCTGTGAGACAGCATGCTGCCCTAAGTACAAAAAAAACCGCAACTAAAAGATGCAGGTTTCTTTGGAAGTTGAATTTAAAAACTCTTTAGTCTAACAGTTGAGATTCTGATCTTGTATTACTTGAGGCTACTTTTTATTTTGGTAAAATTTAATACCTTTCTTATCCTTAAGCAGTAACTCGTTGCTTTAACAGCTTTTATGTTGTTTTGTAGATGATAGCTTCAAGCTTTTGACATGGTCTATGAAATTTAATTCAACTTTACTTCCACTTTCTAACCTTCCCTTTTACATGGATCATCTGGCTTCAACCCTTAAGTTGGAACACGAAGTATAAATCATTCATTTCCACAAGCCTGTTCTGTCATTCAGTTAGATCATGGCTGATATGAAGCATAACTCAATTTACCTGTTTTGGTCCTGTAATTCCCGACTTGATAATGTTTTTGAACAAGGGCAATCAGTCTTCAACTTTTAATTAACCTAATCCTTTTGGGAACAGATTCAAATTTCTATTAACCACCTACCTTTAATTTTAAGGTTGTAAGTGAAGCTATTAAATCCTTTTTATCACATTTTAAGAGATTACTTCTTAACCTTCTACGTGTATGGGGAATATAGGTTTTGTCATTGCAGTCTATGCTTGTAATTCAATTTTTATTTTTCCCACCATTATACCACACTCCCAAGGTCAAGGTCAAGATCTTCCTGAGATGCAATGCCCAGAATCTAGGCAGAGGTCTATATAACTAACTTCCAGCCTGCTTTAGATAACACATGTCTTTTTCATCATTTGTGTGTGTCTGGGAGCTTTGATTTCCACACTGATCATAACTGACAATATAAGCTTACTGATATCCACAACTATTTCACCCTGCTTCCTGCAACTGCATACCTTTCTAGTTTTTGGCTTTTTGTTCTGCATCTGTTCTAACAACATTTCTTCTTGTCAGGATTTGTTTGCCACTTTCTGAATTATATGACCAGACCATTCTATTTTTTTGTGCTTCTAACCTACACTTCTTCAACCTCACAAAGAATGATAGTGATTCTTTTTCATCAAATGCTTGACAGATAATTTGCCATCATAACATTTCTTTGTCTACCTGCTTCTGAAAGGGAACTTCTTTCATTTTAGTTCACTTTAACTAGCCTCTCTCCCCAGTATCTTTATCATTCACCACCTTTTTCCACTGTCTAGGGGCCCAAGTACGCCCCCCTCAATGAGGGAGCAATTAAATGTACTACAACACATTAGGATTCTTGCAAAAAAAAAAATTGCGCAAAATTTGCAGAAAAACTGGAGGAAATTCTGCTACTTTTTTTCTCAGGAGTTTCAAAATGAATCTCCCACACTCTGTGCATTATGGAGTGCCCTAGCGTGAATCACATTGAAAAACTGGGACAGGATCTATTCCTGCTGGAGAAGCTGACAGCATAGCACTGAACAGGTCTGTCATAGTGCAGAATGGTGCATGCACAGTAGCTCTGCACTGTCGGCCTCCCGATCACTGGCTAGCACAGCAACCCTGCATCACTGGCCTCTCAAAGATGTCTAGGCCAGCCCCAGTTTCTCTCCATCCACCTTGATCATTGTCCTCCCTCCTTCTGTCACTGATCCCAAGTGCAGAGTGATAGTGGGACCCACCCTCCACCAATTTTCCCCAAGTCCCCAACACTACTGGGCTGTGCCAGGTGCCCTCTGGGCATTGCCACTTTGCCCCATGGATGATGCTGGGGACCAGATTGGGAGTAAGGGGGGGGGGTGCCTCTGGGCATTGCCAACCTCCTGGGGGACTTCCATTGTCCCCTTCACTTATCTCCCACTGTTGTAGTGAGGAGCTGTTGTAAACCATGCTAGAGTAACCATTTCTGCAGGGGTGGGAGAGACAAGTGGAGCTGGAGACTTTAGTCCCCGTGCTGACTTCTGACAAAGAATTGACAGTGCTGGAGGCCATGACACTCAGCAGGAAACCTATTATGCTACCTCTGATATCTCCCAGCCCACTGCACTGCTGAAGCAGCACAGTAGGCTGGGAGAATTGCCCTTATGTTTGGTACAGTGTTTTCTGTATTGAGACTGGATGCACTTTATGTTGCTGCTTTATTTTTCTAAGTGTGAATCTGAGCTCCCTGCTTATCAAGTCAGTTCCCTCTCTCTTGCTGTTGTTGGCACTGTGTAGAAGAAGGTCAGTATGATTCAGGGGGCACAGTTTTAATTGGACATCTTTAGTTTTATGCTTCCTCAACCTCTAACCTTAACTGATGCTTTCACTTTCACTTTTTGCTAATGTTATGGGATGGGAGTGCCGATCTTTTATAAACTTGGAGACGTGGAACATATTAGGATTCTGGATTAAAACCTCCTGTGAAACTGCTTTTTTTTTCCCACCAGCACCATTTCCCACTGTCTCATCCTCTCTCCACCTCCAATATTCGCTACTTTTTTTGGATAGTGTAATGTTTAAAATTTCCTTTCATTTCTTAAACTAATGCATCTGGTACTTTTTTTTTCTATTCAAGTACTCTACATGTCCCTTTTTTCGTTTTTTAGTTTTCTGAAGGGAGTACCAGAAATGTTTATTTTTTTCCATAAATGCTTGCAATCTGATGAAGTCTTGTAGTACAGTTAGAAAGGTGGCACGATAGCACAATGGTTAGCACTGTTGCTTCACAGCTCCAGGTACCTGAGTTCAATTCCTGACTTGGGTCACTGTCTGTGTGGAATTTACACATTCTCCTCGTGTCTGTGTGGATTTCCTCCCACAGTCCAAAGATGTGCAGGTTGGGTTGATTGGCCATGCTAAAAATTGTCCTCAGTGTCCTGTGATACGAAGGTTAGAGGGATTAATGGGTAATATATAGGTGTGGGGCCTGGGTGGAATTGTGGTTGGTGCAGACTCGATGGGCCGAATGGCCTCTTTCTCTACAGTAAAGTTTCTGTGATTGCTTCTACAAAGATGTACGGATTAAGTTGATTGGCCAAGCTAAAATTGTCTCTGTCCTGAGTTGCATAGATTAGAGAGATTAGTGGATAAAAGATGTGGGGATATCGGGGTAGGGCCTGGGTGGGATTGTGATCGATGCAAACTTGATGGTCCAAAAGGCCTCTTTCTACACTAAGGTTTCTATGAACTTCTGGTCCCACTCCAGGCACAGAAGACATTCTCAAAGTGGCTAAACAGGATGCTCAACCTGCAAATCCTTCTCCTATGACAGGTGACCAGAACAAAAGTGACTCCTGCTTAGTAGAATAGTACTGCTCAAGCCACAGCCTCTGGCTTCAGGCTGACTAGCTGTTCCTGGAAAAGCAAGCTATGGAAAATAGCATTTTTGTCTGCCTCGTGCACCTCCATATGGCAAGTCTTAAGTCATAAAGTTCCCATACTTTGTGAAATGTATTTATTTTGTAGGCCAACACTAATCAGTCTGTGTACAAAATTCCAAACCGCACCCAACTCGTCTGTTTTATGATGACAGCTGAGGGATTGAATGAGACACCAGGAAAGTTCTCCTAATCTTCAAATGGTGCCACGTGACAAGGGCTTTGGCCAGTGTTGCTTGTGAGATCTGATAACTGCAGGGTTGCTTTGGGTTGAAAGCGGCACCTTTTGATGATTTGAAGGATGGTTGGAATACTAAAATTATATGCTAATGTTCTAGAGTAGGGCATGAACCCAGGACATCTGAATGTACTATTACTGGGTCAAATGCGTATTCAACCTGTAGATCCTTTAAAACTGTCTCCTATTGATGGATGATCCTTAGCAAATGTGTTGTTTTAGTCCCAGGTTTCCATTTTATGCCTGACCTGACCATTTGTTGACAAATTGGGGTTTAGCGTTTCCTTTTTTTTTTTGCTAAAAAAGTACAAGACGTTTATTTGGTAGCACAAGCCACTAGCTTTCAGAGCGCTGCTCTTTCATCAGGTAAGTGAGAGTTCTGTTTACAAACAGGGTATATAAAGACACAAACTCAATTTACAAAATCATGGTTGGAATGCAAGTCTTTATAGGTATAGACAATGGGATTGGAGAGAGCTTTAAGCACAGGATAAAGATATGTGTATTGTCTCCAGACAGGAAAGTTGGTGAGATTTTGCAAGTTTAGGCAAGTAATGGGGTTACAGATAGTGACATGAACCCAAGATCCCATTTGAGGCTGTCATCATGTGCAGAACTTAGCTATCAGCTCTGCATTATCGTGTGTCTTGAAGGCCACTTTAGAGAATGCTTACCCGAAGATCAGAGACCAAATACCATGACTGCTGAAGTGTTCCCCAACAGGAAGAGAACACCTTTGCCTGGTGATTGTTGAGCAGTTTTCATTCATCCTTTGTTGTAGTGGCTGCATGGTCTCCCCAATGTACCATGCCTTGGGACATCGTTTCCTGCAGCACGTCAAGTAGACAATGTTGGCCAAGTTGCAATCACATGTACTGTGTATCTGGTGGATGGTGTTCTCATGTGAGATGGTGGCATCCATGTTGATCGAGCATGTCTTACAGAGGTTGCTGTGGTAGGGTTGTGTGATGTCGTGGTCATTGTTCCCCTGAAGACTGGGTAGTTTGCTGCAGACAATAGTCTGTTTGAGGTTATGTGGTTGTTTTAAGGCAAGAACTGGGGGTATGGAGATGGCCTTGGCAAGTTGCTCATCTTCATCAATGACACATTGAAGGCTCTGGAGAAGATGTTGTCGCTTCTCCACTCTAGGGAAGTACTGGATGACAAAGGATATTCTGTCTGTCGTGTCCTACATCTTCTGAGGAGGTTGGTATGGCTTTTTGCTGTAGCGTGTCAGAACTGTCGATCAATGAGTTGAGGGCATCTTTCAGTGTCTGGAGATGTCTGTGCAGATCCTGTGTATATGGAGGGCTTGTCTGTAGGAGATGGCTTCTTTAACATGTTTAGGGTAGAAGCTGGGGAAGTGGAGCACCATGAGGTTATGGGTAGGCTTATAGTACAGTGAAGTACTGAGGTGATTGTCCTTGATGAAGATGCTTGTGTCCAAAAATGCAACCAATTCCATGGTGAGTCTGATAGTGGGATGGAATCTGTTGATGTTATCAAATTGTTTTTTCAGTGATTGATATTGTCGTCTTTTTGGTTTCATGGTGAACAGTGTACCTAGTTTATAGCATCTGTTGAAGGTCCTGTATGCTGAAAAGGTCTTGTTTGAATCTGTGCATGAAGATGTTGGCATATTGACAGCAGAGACTGATAGCCAAGTTCTACATACACGAGGACTGCTTCAACCGGGATCTTGAGTTCATATCATGTTATCTGTAATCCCCATGACTTGCAAAAGAGCTTGCAAAATCTCACTAACTGTCCTGGCTGGAGACAATACGCATGGCTTTAACCTGTGCTTAACCCTCTCTCCTCTCTCATTGTCTGTACCTTTTTTTTAAGACTTGATTACCTGTAAAGATTTGCATTCCAACCATTATTTTATAAATTGAGTTTGTGTCTTTATATGCCCTGTTTGTGAACAGAATTTCTAGTCACCTGTTGAAGGGGCAGCACTCTGAAAGCTAATGCTACCAAATAAAGTTGTTGGACTTTAACCTGGCATTGTGAGTCTTCTTACTGTGTTTACCCCAGTCCAACGCCGGCATCTCCACATCATAGGAAAAGGATGCCATTTGTGAGGCAGGGTCACCCAAAAATGTGATAGCAATTTGGTTCGAGTTCTTGCTGCAATTGGCAACTGTCAGATTTGAAATCAAAAGTTTAGCTTGTGTACATTATGTGCATTTGAATCATGATTGAACATGTTTTCATTATAAATCTTGCATTTTATATAAACACATACACACTTACCATTCCCTATGCCTTGCACCATCAGTCTTTTGTCACTTACTTATCACACACCTCCCCTCTCATTGGATTAAAATCTCTAACTTTTCTTAATTCTGATGAAAGATCATGGACCTGAAATGTTAACTTTTTTTTCTCTTTACCAATGTTACTGGAAATGACTATTCCCAGAATTCTGTGTTTCTTTATGTCTAGTGTATATACCATTAGTTTATGATTTCATGAACAAAGGTTAGTTGAAATTGCCACATAGCAAGATTAGTAGCGTTGATAATTAAAGTGTTGGTTAACTATTATAAAACAAATTTATATTGATTTTTAGGTTTTTACCTAACATGTTTGTATTTTAACCACTGTTAACTGAAATTATGCATTGAATGACTGACTTCATTTTATTCCCAAAAAGTGATTAATATGAAGGCTGCCACAAAAGAAGAAAATGAAAATAATGAAAAAACCAAGAAATGTGTTCCAAGGTAAACGATACTTGCACTTGTTTCTGATTGTTGTGCTTAAGTAAATAGACATGGCAGGTAGTTATTTAAAAATATTACCATACTAGCCATTTAGTCTTGCAAAAAATAATTGGGACATGAACTGAGGAAGGGTCTTGTTTAATACAACCATGAAAAAATTACGATGCAGGAAGAGGCCATTCGGCCCACTGTGAGCTCTGGACAAAAGAAAGCCGTTCATTTTAATCCCATTTTCCAGGACCTAGTCTGTAGCCTTGCAGGTTGCAGCACTCTGCATGCAGATCCAGGTTTTTTTTTAAATGAGTGTGTGTTTCAAGCACTAAGTTTGGCAGTGAATTCCAGGTATCCAGCATGTTCATGTCCCCTCTATTAATCACCTTAAATTTATGCCTGATAATTGATCCTTCAGCCTACTATATCCAGTTCGTCTGAGGCAATTTCTCAATTAATTCATCTGAGGATGACAGCATTTCTATTCATGACATTGCTATTTGCGCATTCCTATTCATGATAATACACTCATTGGCTGGAATTTTACTGGCATACTTGGGCGGAACCATAAAAACCTACGGCAGATGTGCCACTAAAATTCCACCTTTTTTTTCTCAAAAGATATCCACCATACTTCTACCACAATAGGAAGTTGTTTCAATGTTGCCTCAATTTGATGATTACTATTATGTCCTATGCTGCCTTGACTTTAGGCTATTGGTACTTTAACTATTACTGGAATATCTGTTGGTAGTTGACATGAAATTGTATCTTAGTGGTTTTGCATTAGAAATTAACATTTTGTGATTTAATATCCCCATGAAATGTAATAAGCTTTGAAAGTTTATAACAATTTTCCATAGCTGATTTCATCCAGCAATTCACTCTCTTTTTGTGGTAGATTAGTTGTATTTGATTCATTATTGATTCCAACTTGTTTGGAGTTAAGACTGAAAGTCAACTGATTGCATTTTTCCTGACTATGATGGAGTTACTAGCACTTTCCTGACCTAAGGTGCAATTGCTTTTTAAATATCAGTAATCAAAATTAGGATGTTACTCTCTTATATAGGTATCTTGTGAAATATATAATGTAACTATTTGGAAGAATTTGAGGACCATTTCATTGTTTTATGCTTGACGCTCATCCAAATTATGACATGTAAAATTGCCAAATGGAGCAATTTTTTTGCACTTGGTTGCAGTTCATGTATTTAGCAGATGAATACTGATGTCTGAGCACAGATGTTTATACATTTCCTCTGTATAGGCAATAGTATAATGACAAGTACTTCTAAGGAAGGTTTTTCTGATTTCACCTTTTGGCAGCTGTAGCACAAGTTTTTCTTTTTAATCCATGTGAAATTGTGACTTGTACACAGATTGGCTGCGATTAACTTTAATTATGTCTAATGGTAAGAAACATTGCAAGCCACTTAGTCCAAGGCTGCTGTCTCTTTTTTTTATGTTGCATTAAAATGGCTGCTGTGTAGCTGTTCATTCCTTACCTGGGAGCAATTTTTGTTTCTTCACCATAATCATTTACCATTTTCTTTTGACTTTTGCATCATGAAACTTCCTGCCCTCCCCACCATCCAATCACTTTTTGTTCCTGGCTCCTGCTACTTTCTCAAACTATTTTATATAGGCCATCAACCTGAAATTCTGGCTCTATTAGAGATACTGCTTGACCTGAGCATTTTGAACAATTTTTGTTTTGATTTCCATCCACAGTAGTTACATTTCTTGTTAAGGTACATTTGAATGCTTGGCCACTGGATTAAGCCATTGTGTGCAAGTAAGCTTTTGGCCCAGATTTCATGGTCAGTGGCAAGCTCTTTTTGGTGTGAATTTCCTCCTTCCCAATGATTCTCCAAGCATCCAGCAGCCAATCTCAGACAGCAAACTGAGTGTAAAAAGGGGATATAGATTTAACTGAAATATCAGGCTCTGAAAAGCTATTCCCTCAATCTTCTGATGGAGTTGGTGGCAAACTTGGGAGGTGCTCGACCCCAAGGGTGTCCTGATGTGCCCACACGTTTACCTGGAGCTTTCAAACTTCCAATAGGCAGAGAGATACACTACCTTATATCTCCTTATTGGATGCTTCTTTTAGACTTGCAATTGTAGACTTAGGCGTGGATGCCCTGGAGATTTACTCCAGGATACCAGTAGATATGATGTATTTGAATTGTTTTAAGGACATTCAACAAGTTGCCACATAAAAGGTTATGATAGAAGTTCATGGTGTTTTGAGTGATATTCAGCATGGACAAAGGATTAGTGAATTAACAAGAAAGTAGAGATAAATAGATTGTTGGCAGGTTGTCATGGTGGCCCATGCTGAAGCCTCGACTGTTTGCAAGTTATGTTAATTACTTGGATTGAGTGTATGGTAACAATTTGCTGATGATATAAAGATAGACAGGAAAACAAGTTTGTGAGGAGGATACCAAGAGTCTGCAATGACATCTACAAAGGTCAAGTGAGTGGGCAAAAGAATAGAAAAGCAGAATATTACATGCAGAGACTGCTGAATGCTGTAGAATAGAGGGATCTGGATGTTACTGTCCATTCAGTTACAGCAGTAATTCAGAAAAATTGAAAGTTGCCCTTTTATTGCAAGGATGATGGAGTGTATAACTAGGGAAGTCTTTTATTTTACAGTTGTACAGAACATTAATGGGACTATAATCAGAGTATTGTGTACAGAGAAAGTTCACTGATTCCTGGAATGTAGGGTTTGCCTTATGGAAGGCTGTAAAGGTGGGGCTCAACTTATTTTCTTATGAAACATGAGTTCCTGAGGGATTCTGATATGGAAGAGCTAAGAGGTTCTGATCTCTTGTTTCCTCTCTTCTCCTCCCCACTCCCCTCCCCATACTTGTCATGAAGATGGTGTTGGGGGTGGAGAGATTTCTTCTTAAGAAAATTTTAGTCTTTGGAATTCTGTTCCACAGAAAGCAAGGGCTGGGTCATGGAATACACTTCCAAGCTTAGAACAAAACAGTACAGCACAGGAACAGACCTTTAGCCCCACCAAACCTGGGCCATGATACCTTTCTAAATTAATGAGCTTTTGCCTCAAAGCAGTCCCTATTCTCCTCTTTTCCTGCTTGTTTATACATCTGTCAAGATGCCTCTTGTATGTTGCTATTATATCTGCTTTTGACAGTGCATTCAGTCACTGACACCCTCATGTTAAAAAAAAACTTGCCCTTCATTTCCTTTTTAAACTTCCCTGTTTTACCTTAAATGCATTTCCCATGGCAATTGACATCTCTACCCTTGGGTGTGGGGGGAAGACTCTGACTATGCATACCTCTCATCATTTTGTAAACTACTTTCAGGTCGGCCCATCAGCCTACAACACTCAGGTGAAATCAAATCAAGTTTGTCCAATCTCTCCTCCTAGCTAATACCCTCCAACTCAGACAACATTCTGGTTCTTTTTTTCTGTACCATCTTAAGTCTTCATATCCTCTTTGGTAGTGTGGCTATCAGAACTGTATGCAATTATCCAAATATGGTTGAAACATGACTTGCCAATGATCGATGAAGGTAAGCATGCCATAAGCTGCCTTGAGTGCCTTATCCACTTGTATTGCCACTTTTGGGGAACTGTAGACCTATATGCCTGGAGCCCTGTACATTGATGCTTCAAAGGGTTCTGCTATTTGCTGCACATTTTCTTCCAAAATGCATTACCTCACATTTGTCCAGATTGAATTCCATTGCCATGTCTCCCAGCCTATCTATATTTGCTATATCCTCTGGCAATCCTCCTCACTATCTGCAAATCTCCCAATCTTTGTGTTGAGCACAAACTTACTAATCAGATGCCTCCATTCTGCTCCAAATTATTTGGGATCACTGCACAACATCAGTGGTGAGAGAGCTTCAGTCAGAAAAGCACCCTTCATTGCTACTATCTTGTATGACCAAACCAGTTCTGGAATGCGCTTGAGTCCCCAGTAAACAATTTGACAATGGAACTGTTAATCTCAACAAGTCATCCGTGTGACTTAACCTTCTGAATCAGCCTGATATGAGGGACCTTGCTAAAGTGTCTCCACCCTGCCCTCAATCACCTTTGTCACTTCCTCAAAAAACTCAATGAAGTTTGTGAGACCTCCACTGCACAAAGCCAACCCACCTATTGCTAATAAGTCCATTTTTTCCAAATATAAATAAACCTCCACTACTGACCTAAGGCTCACTGGCCTGTAATTTCCCTCTTGTTTTCCCTGTTGCCTGCCTCAAACAAAGGAACAACATTGACTATTCTCCAGTCCTCTGGTTCTTCTCCTGTGACTGCTACAAGAGGACATAGGTTTAAGGTGCTGGGGGGCAAGTACAGAGGAGATGTTAGAGGTAAGTTTTTCACTGAGGGCGGTGAGTGAATGGAATCGGTTGCCATCAGTGGTGGTAGAGGCGAACTCACTGGGGTCTTTTAAGAGACTTCTGGATGAGTACATGGGATTTAATGGGATTGGGAGTTACAGATAGTGCTATGGCCTGGTAGGTATAGATATGATCGGCACAACTTGTGAGCCGAAGGGCTTGTTTGTGCTGTAGTGCTCTATGTTCTAAAGAGGATACAAAGATTTCATATCAGGCCCCAGCAATTTCCTCCCTCTCTATTCTGGGATTGACCCATGAAGTCCTGGGGATGTGTTGAAAAACTCAAAACCTTTTTATATCAACAGACCCATCTCTAGACTCACCTTCCATCGTGTCCTTCTCCTTTGTTTCGTACTCAAAGTATTCATTTAAAGACCTCACCCATTTCCTCAGGTTCTACACGCACATTTCCTCTTATCCTTGAATGGATCTACCCTTTCCCTAGCTACCTTCTTGTTCCTTGGAAATGTACAATATGCCTTGGGATTTTCCTAAATCCTATTTTTCATGGACGTTTTGTGGCCTCTTTTAGCCATCCATGTTTAAGTGCTTTCTTGCTTTTTTAAGTAATCTTTTGAGGGCTCTATCTGCCAGTTTCCTAATCCTTACATCTGCCTCCTTTTTCCTTTTTGACTAAGCTCACAGTTTCTCTCATCATCCAAGATTCCTGAATTTTACCATCCTTATCCTTCATTTTCTCAGGAACATGATGGTCCTGAATTCTAACCAACTGGCCTTTAAAAATTCCTACATAACAGGTGTAGATTTATCCTCAAACAGCCACCTCCCCCCACAATCTACATTTCCCACTTCCTGCCTAATTTTGTTCTGATAAGCTGTCCCCAATTTAGTACTTTCATCCAAGTACTACTCCTGTCCTTGTCCTTAAGCAACTTAAAACTTATGGAATTATGGTCACTGTTCCCCAGGGAGAGCAGGCAGGAAAGTGGAGTTAAAATCACAATTGATCCAACCATTACCTACTTTAATGGTGGAACAGGCTCTGGATAGTTCTTCTGAGTCTGCTCTTCTTTCTTATGGTACTTATACCTGCTGATCATAGACATAGGACCTGAGTTGAAATTAACAACAGAAACTATTCTTTTAAAAGTAAAGTTTCTAAACAATTAATATCCTCTCTATCCCCATTGTGCATTTATAAACATATGAACCTGTTATTATAAAAGCTGGAACGCACTCAAGTTCCCAAATAAACAATTTGACAACAGAACTGCTGATCTCAATAGCTATCTAAATTTAAGAAAGCATACAAGCAACTAAAAATTGCTACATGCCTTAAAGGCTATACTTGCAATACTGAAATTAAATATTGTTAAAGTATATTTTAAAATGCTTAAATAATTTGAAGGCATTCATGTTTACCTGCATTTTTTTAAGTCACACAAACTCTTAAGAGCAAATTTCAGTGAAAAGTTAAAAATTGTATTTTAAAAAGCCTATGAACCTCAAAAAAAACACTCCATAACTTAAAAAGATGTTAAACTTCAAGGGGCAATCCTCATGCTGTTGACAGCAAAGGGTGTATGGCCTCAGCGTTTCTAAGCCTCACTGCTATACTTTATGACTGCCTTTCCTGTTTGTATCGTACAGATGGGACAGGAAATCCCTATAGCTCCAGTATAAAAAGGTAAAGATGCAGATTTTATCATATTTAGTGGAGGATGCCTTGGATTCAAAGCTTATTGGAAGATCTGGGCTGTCATTTTAAGGAATGTGAAATATCATGGAGAAATTAAACAATCAACTGGCTAACTGTTTAGTTAAAGGCCAGTCAAGCTGTTCAGCAGACGTTATGAACTTGACATGCTAACATTTAAAAGCCCATTCAACAAATTACACTTTTGTTTTTTTCCCAAGAGTTTAATGGGGCAAGTTTTGATCTGTTCAGCATTTCTATTTGACTGCAGTCAACAGTACATGCTAAGGAGAAGCATGAAAAATTCTAGATTTCTGTAAGTTTCAGCAGCTGCTAATGAGTAATAACATTGGCAGTTTTGCCATCGTGACTACAAAATCCATGACCATTTCCTAAATCTCTTGAGCTTTGCTACCACTAGGCAGATAGGTGACCTAATCCAGCCCTACACAACGGTTAAGTTTATTTTCTCAAAAAAGATTCAAAATCAAGGAACCTCATCTGCCACAACCCAAGCATTAGTAGACCAATCTTAAGTGCCTCTACAAAAAAGCTAGTATTTATGTAGTGCTTGGTGAAACAATCCAAGGAACTTTCATGAGTGTTTTATACTGCAGCATTTAACATTTGAGATATTGGGACAGATGACCAACACCTTGATCAAAACAGGTAGGTTTTAATTAAATATGATAGAGTTTTACAGCACAGACATAGCCATTTGGCCCATTGAAAGAGGGCCAAAAAGAAAAGTGGAGACAGTTAAGGAAGATATTCAAGAGTTTGACCTTTCCGGCGAAACATATGAAGGCAGCACAATTAAAATCATAGGAACATAACAATTAGGAGTGAGGGTAGGCAATTCAGTCCATCAAGTCTAGTCTGCCATTTCCTAAGTGATCATCTCATTCTAACTTCACTTCCCTGGCTTTTTCCCACAGTCCTGTTTTGATCAAATATTTATCTACCTCCTTTTGAATCCATTGATTTGATTCTGCATCACTGCACTCTGTGGCACTGGGTTCCATAGATTCATAACCCTCTGTCTTGAATCTTCCCCCTCTTGCTCTAAAACTATGACCTCTTGTCTGGACTGTTTTAGGAGGAACGTTTGGTTAACAGATACTTTATCAGTACAGTTGAGTATTTTATACCTCAATCAAATCCATCCACCCCCCCCCCCCCCCCCCCCCCCCCCCCCATTCTTCTGTACTTTAGTGAATACAAGCCCAAGCTACTCAACTGCCCCTCATACAACAGCCCTTTGAAACCTGGAATCAATCTAGCGAACCTCCTCTGAACCCGACTCCAAAAGCCTCCACATCCTTCCTCAAAGGTGATCAAAACTGAACACAATACTCCCAAGTGCAGTCTCACCAATACCTTATATAATTGTAACAACACTTCTTTGCTTTTATAGTCTAGGCCCTTTTGCAATAAATGCCAAGATTCCATTTATCTTCCTTTTTATAACGTAACATTCTGCACAAGGACACTCAGATTGCTCTGTACAGACCCTTTGAATCTGTTTCCCATTTAAGTAGTAAATTGCCCTTTTTATTTTTTCTGGCCAAAATGGATAACCTCACACTTACCCACATTTCTACTGATTCCTGGCCCATTCCCATAGCTTGTCAATATCCCATTTGTAGATTATAGATTTTCAGAATTGAAGGAGCACGGATAATGAAGTTTTGTGGGGCTGGAAGAGATTAGAGATAGCAGGAAACAAAGCCACGGAGGGCTTTAAAAACATGAAACATTGAAAACTAGGACTTTGAAATGAAACTGTTGCTTAATCAGGAACCGATATTGGTTAATAAGGATTTCGGTAATGGCTGAACCAGACTTGGTGTGAATTTTGTCTTACTGTATGTTCTTAGCTTCTCATCTATTATGAATCATGTCCAATCAGCCATGTGACTGAAATATTTAAGTTTTCTTTGTTTGCAGTACTGCCATCAACTTATCAAGGAAGAGTTTTATCTTGGCTAGAACAATTAATAAGGTGAGTAATTGGATTCTATTAAAACTATTTTACAGATACTTTAAATTCAAAACAAAGTTGAATCTATACATATGATTTCCAATTTTTGTAAAACTTTTTTAGAAATGTACATTTTCCAGGCTTTCCATTTGAGTCAAATAACTCTTATGACTAAGTAGATAATGGATGAGGCCAGGATTGATCTTAATTTTTTTTTTTCCTCATTTCTCTTCTCTTTTGTCCCTGCCCTATTGCTTCTCACTGGGTACTCCAAAACAACTATTTATTACTTGAGTCTTAAATTTTACTCCCAGCGGATTAATATTATCTCTTAAGGAACCATGTTTTGAGTATTTGGACTGCCTGGTCAATGATATAGATTTGCCTTTGTCTTTTTTGTCTCCCGTCCTCTCCAACCAGATTGGTGACTTTTCCAAAGTTTATATTAATACCACCATGCCACTGCAGTGTGTTGGTTCATGACTTTGCTGAACTGCTAGTCAATACATGGAACAGGAAGAACAAGATAGAATTTGCACTTTTGAATGTAGTTAACAATTAAAGTGCAAATCACAACAGCTGAAATGTCTGAGGTTTCTACTGAATGTGGATATCATAGAACACCAGCTGCCATGAACCAAACTTGTACATTGGTCAGCTTAGAAAATGTTGTTTGTATTTGGAGAAAGAAAACTTACGTATTCATGTGTTGACTTGAAGTTTAATTACAACTGAAAGAGTTTATCGACAAGCATTTTAAGTCTGTCAATCCACAACTTGCAAGTAACCCAATTTTCAAATGACTTTTCAAAAATATAAAATTCGTCCAATATATTGGGGAACACCAGGAAATTAATCATTTATAGAATTGTATTCAAACTTGTGTCCTTGCACGAGATCCAATTTGCTTTTGGGTTCTACACATTAGTAGCAGGAACTCTGAGGTAATTCCTGGGAATGTAGTCAGTTTTATAGTTGGGGCTGACTTTTAGCTCAATATTCAAAACCTTTAATCTTGCCCCATTGTGTCCAACATTTTTAGCACTGTATTTAAGCATGGCATCATGGCTCAAATTTCTATTTAAATATTATTAACATATTTTGTCCATCACACTTGCAACTAAATTTTTGAAGAATGCTGGAATATTTCCGTAAGTCTGACAGCATCCTTGGAGAGAAGATAGAGCCAACGTTTTGAGTCTTAGATGACCCTTCAACAGAGCTGAGAGGAAAGAGTCAGCAGAAATTTATATTATGAGGGTAAGGAGGGATGATGAAATTGAACGATGGGAATGTAAATGAGCATGCAAAAGGCTGAAGTGCTGAAAGTGTCTTTTGAGTAATCAGAATGCATAAATGGCAAAACAAAGGAATGTGACAGTTGGCCTGAAGAGGGGTGGAGGGTTGAAAAGAGTGCAATAAATGGAGAATACAATAAATAGGGTGGAGGAGAGAGTTCATGCTCTGAAGAGGCTGAACCCAATGTTCAGTCTGGAAGGATGTAAAGTGTCTAATCAGAATATGAGATGCTGTTCCTCCAGTTTGCGCTAAGGTTCATTTAGAACATTGCAACAGGCCAAGGATGGACATATAGATAGGAGAGCAGAGTGATATGTTGAAGTGGCAAACAAAAGGAAGGTCTTAGACCTTCTGGCAGACGGACCAAAAGCATTCAGCAAAGCAGTCACCCACTGTAGTCCACTCTGTAGAGTAGACAAATTCTATAGACCAGATTGAAAGGGGTGTTTAGGACTTTGGACAGGGAGAAGGTAGAAGGGTAGTTGTTGCATCCTCTACAATTGAAAGCCTTTTGCATCTGATATTTCCAGGCAGTCATCCAAGTACTAACCAGGCCTGAATCTTAAAGTTAGTCTGGTGATAATTTTAAATAGTGAGGCAACAAAACAGGACCGAAGTAAAAGCAAAATACTGCAACTACTAGAAATCTGAAATAAAACTAAAATGTTGGAAAAACTCAGGTCTATCAGTATTTGTGGACAGAGCAACAACTCCATCTTGGCTTGGATGACTGAAACATTAACTCATTCTCCTCAGATGTTGACAGATTCACATTTTTTTTCTAAATCTCAAGTCATAACTCCAGCAGAAACAATTTAGTTATTACTTGGGATAACAAAGAAGAGAGGGGAAGGAAGTTACTGAGAAATAGGCAAACAAAACCCACTTGTGGGTAAATGGTTAGCTGAGATTCTGCTGGCGTGGGCCATGTGGATGTCAAAGTTTAACTTGCCAAAAACCATGCAAGTGCGGTCTTTCCAGTGATCCTGAAAATGCCATTTATTCCAATGCAATCACAGCACAATCACTGGATTGTGCATGTAGCATTTTTTTTTTTTGCTGCTTTTAAAATTCCTTGGCAATCTGGCTCCGGTTTCATTTGTTTCCACAATATGCACAGCATTCCAGGGCACATGCCTGGAAAAGAAATTGCTTTTTGATCCTGTAACCCCAAGCAAACTCTTCAAAGAAATTTTTCAGCAATTCCTCACAGACTTACTTATTTTTATTCCCTTTTAGCTGAGTCGTAAATTTCCACCTGAAATTACATCACAAAAGTGTCAGCCTTCTTTGGAGAAGATTCCACTACCAAGACAACTTCACATCATTCATCAGCCACGCAAATGTTAAAGTGCAATTAACGGTGCTTAATTGTACAATGTGTGACAACCACCATGCAGGTTTAAAAAAATCAGTGATGATAAAATGTAAATGCCTGTTCTTCCAAAGCTGCACAATGCTACAGCTCCTCGCGTGTATTCTTAAACAGCTAGAAATCTTCCTGACCAAATGAGACATGATCCAAACTGTATGTCAAAGTTATCTTTGAGCTAAATGATCTTCAATAAGAGTGCTTTTACAAATGAAAGTAAAGTTGCTAGTGTGTAAGTAGCATGTTTCATAGGACAATTCCACTTATAGTTTTGTTTGTACATGGGGTGATTGGGACCAAAATGATTAACAGTTAATCTTTTCACTCACATGTTGGTAATAAACAACCTCTTTTTAATGCATTCACAATGGAATTTGTTTCTCATTTCTATTTTGTATCTTGATTCCTCTACCCTTCAAAAATATTAACTTAGTGGTACAGGATGTTATTCAAATAGGATGCATTCTCTCAATAGTGACTATGAAACCATAGTCGATATACTGATTCACCAATAATCTGTTGCCTGTGGAATATTCTGTACAGATACTTTGATTACTCAAATGTCTTTACTCAGATGCTCTTACTTTGAGACAAACAAAGGACTGTGATTGAAACTTAGATTTATTAAAACATTTGCAAGCTAAAGAAAATACAAAGTCTAACTTTTCTCCAAACTAGGCTGACTGTCTGAAGAACCCCTACTCTGATGAGCTTGACTGAACTGTTGGATTCAATTAGCTAAGATCATGTCAACACACCCAAAATTGCATCTCACATGTCCTCTTCCATCATCGTGGATTGCAGGTCACAGCAAGGTGGTTGTTTTTTTTTCTTTTTGGAGAACTGTCTCCAGATGCCTGTCTTTATCCCCCTCCCTCTCCAAGCCTTTCTGGAATGTTGTCTGGCTTTCAGCCAATAGGGTCACAGGGCAAGAGTCATAGCATCCACTTCAGTTAAGACAGGTGGTCCTAGGTGAACTGATGCGCACATCCTTTTTTTTTTCATGATATGATTAGTACCAAGACATCTGGCTGAAACTAGGAAATGTGCAAACATGAGTTTTTTTCTATTTGGCTGAGTACCTCTTCCCACTGTTAATTTCAAACACCTCAGTAGATAAAACAAGTGTAGGCTGGTCCCTGTTTTGACCTGCGGTAACCTTGTCTGTATTCCATCAGGCCTTGCTAGTAGAAGCAGTTTAGCTGTGTATTAAAGTATCCAATTTTATGTTGAGCTTTGTTACTTAGACAGTTGGCCACAATCCCTTGGAAGGAAATTGGACATCCTTATCAAATCTGGACTTATATGGGACTCCAGACCCACAATAAGGTGGTTTATTTTTAACTGTCCTCTGAAATGAGCCAGCAAGCTACCTGTTCAAGGAATGGGCAACTACTACCATGCTGGTGATGCTCACATCCCGTGCACATTAAATGATGGATGTAGTCTGTTTGGATGTTGAAGCAATTCTTCATTTAAGATTCTCATACAGTTTACTTGAATACATTGTGCAGATACTTATAGTTAGGTGGAAATGCATGGACATTAGGAGAACTGTGATGCATTATCTGACCTTGTCTGTGCTGATGAGACATACTTCCATATTGCCATTTGGAAAATTGAAAGAACTATCAGGAGAGAATTAGGGTGCGTAGATTGGACTAGGGAACTACAGGGACTGGGAACATCTGGAATGTGGTGCTTATTCAAGGAGCAGCTGCTGAGAGTCCTTGATAAGTATGTCCCTGTCAGGCAGGGCGGAAATGGACGAGTAAGAGAGCCTTGGTGTACGAAAAGAGTTGATTTGCTGGTTAAGAAGAAAAAGGAGGCTTATGTCAGGATGAGGCTTGAAGGCTCCGGTAGTGCAATGGATAGCTATAGATTAGCTAGGAAGGAGGTAAAAAGTGAATTGAGGAGAGCTAAGAGGGGACACGAGAAGATGTTGGCTGATAGGATTAAGGAGAATCCTAAAGCTTTCTTTCGATATGTTAAGAATAGAAGATTGGTTTGGGCAAGATTAGGGCCAGTCATAGACAGCAGTGGGAAGTTGTGCGTGGAGCCTGAAGAGATTGGTGAGGCACTGAATAAATATTTCTCTTCGGTATTCACGCAGAGTGCTGGAAATGTAGCTGTGGAGGGCACTGAGGTACAGGGTTGCAAATTGGGGAGTATTGTAGTGGATAGGGAGGATGTGTTAGAAATTCTCGAGGGTTTGAAGTTGGATAAGTCCCCTGGGCCGGACGGGATTTACCCTAGGATTCTCTGGGAGGCAAGAGAGGAGATTGCAGAGCATCTGGCTCTGATCTTTAGGTCGTCGTTGGTTACGGGTGTGGTTCCGGAGGACTGGAGGATAGCGAATGTGGTCCCATTGTTTAAGAAGGGGAAGAGCGACCTTCCTGGGAATTATAGGCCAGTGAGTCTTACTTCTGTTGTGGGCAAGGTATTGGAGAGAATTATTAGGGATAGGATTTATAGTTATTTAGAGAGAAATGAATTGATTGGGGATAGTCAGCATGGTTTCGTGAAGGGTAGTTCATGCCTTACTAACCTCATTGAGTTTTTTGAGAAAGTGACCAGAGAGGTGGATGGGGGTAAGGCGGTTGATGTAGTAGATATGGACTGTAGTAAGGCTTTTGATAAGGTGGCCCATGGAAGACTTCTACAGAAAATGCAGATGTGTGGAATAGAGGGTGATTTAGCAAATTGGATTAGAAATTGGCTGGCAGATAGAAGACAGAGGGTGGTGGTTGATGGGAGATATTCATCGTGGAGTTCGGTGACGAGTGGTGTGCCTCAGGGGTCTGTTTTGGGGGCCCCTGCTGTTTGTAATTTTTATAAATGATCTGGATGAGGGTATTGAGGGATGGATCAGTAAATTTGCAGATGATACTAAAGTTGGTGGTGTGGTAGATAGTGAAGAGGGGTGTTTTAGTTACAGAGTGACTTGGACAAGTTGCAGAGCTGGGCCGAGAGGTGGCAAATGGAGTTTAATGTGGAAAAGTGTGAGGTAATGCACTTTGGCAGGAACAATAAATGTGTAGGAGTATAGGGCTAATGGTAGGGCTCTTAATAGTGTTGAGGAACAGAAGGATCTTGGTGTATGTGTCAATAGATCCCTGAAAGTAGGCAGTCAAGTGGATAAAGTTGTTAAGAAGCTTATGGAGTCTTAGCTTTTATTGGTAGGGGGATTGAATTTAGGAGCCGCAGCATCATGTTGCAGCTGTACAAAACTCTAGTGCGGCCGCACTTGGGAGTATTGTGTGCAGTTCTGGTCGCCACATTATAAGAAAGATGTGGAGGCATTGGAGAGGGTACAGAGGAGGTTTACTAGGATGTTGCCTGGTATGGAGGGCAGGTCCTATGAAGAGAGGTTGAAGGATTTGAGGTTGTTTTTCGTTAGAAAGGAGGCGGCTAAGAGGGGATCTTATTGAAGCATATAAGATGATTAGAGGTTTAGATAGGGTGGACAGTGATAGCCTTTTCCTAGGATGGAGAAAGCTAGCACGAGGGGACACAGCTTTAAATTAAGGGGTATGAGTTATAGGACGGATATCAGAGGTAGGTTCTTTACTCAAAGAGTGATTAGGGAGTGGAATGCCCTGCCTGCAGCTGTTGTGGATGCGCCAAGTTTGGTGGCGTTTAAGAGGTTAGTTGATAAGTCTATGGATGAGAAGGGAATGGTTTAGTTAGGAGGGGCATTGCTTTTTATTTTGGTCGGCACAACATCGAAGGCCGAAGGGCCTGTTCTGTGCTGTATTGTTCTATGTTCTATGTTCTAACTGCTTAGTGATTGGTTTATGCCATGAAGCCAGATCAGAGCAACTTTGGCTGTAGTCCTCAACAGCTTTACAATGCAGGATGGTGCATGAGGTCTGACCTCCTGCACCATCTTAAACTTAAATCAAGTTTAGAAAAGTAACATGCATCTCTGCTTATCTTTGAGTAAGTTAACAGAGCTCCAATTAACAATGCTTTCTGACAGCATTCAGGAGAAAGCACTTGGCTTGTTTGGCAGTCCATCCACTTTCTCCCACCAATATGCTGCAGCTGCGGTGTTCAATCTGCAGGATGCACTGCAGCACCAACCAAAACTTTGTCAGCTCTTCCCAAACTCTTGCCTGGAAGGCATCTTAAGTGATGGCATTAGCATCTGTTAGCTGCCCATGGCTCAAGTCTCACAACATTCTGACTTGTGCACACATTACTCCAAATCCTGGAACTACAATGACCCATAATCTCTTGTTCTAGATTGCCCTACAAGGGAAACATCCTCTTCATGTCTATTTTGTCAATTTTCCCGATTATCTTGTACACTTCAATTGGGTCTCATCTCATTTTTCTAAATTCCAGGAATTATAAGCCAAAACTGTCCCATCTCTCTTCATAACATAAATCCCTTATCTCTGGAATCAATCTAGTGAACCTCTTCTGTGCCACTTCCAATGCAACTACATCCCTCAAAGGGACCAAAACTGTACACAATATTGTAAGTGCAATCTCACTAGTGCCTTGTACAGTAGTATTTATAGCATTTTCTATTAACTTAGCAATAAATGCCAAGATTCCATTTCCCTTCCTTATTACCTGCTGCACCTGTATACCAGTTTTCTGTAATTCATGCATGAGAATACTCAGATCTCTCTCTGATGCTTCTCTCCATTGAGATAATTTGCCTTTGTATTTTTCCTACCAGAATAGATAACTAATCCATGTCAAATTCCATCTGCCAAATTTTGAGCTATTCATTTTATCCATTTGTAACTTTTTTATTTCATTATTGCAAATTATCATCCAATTTATTTGTGTCATCTGCAAATTTGGCTGGCACTTTCTATCCCTATACACAAATCTATTAATAATAGATTGTAAATAGTTGGGGCCTAAAGACTGAATCCTGTGGCACACCACTAATTCAATTTCACTATCCTAAAAAAGACTCAATTATTCCAACTCTCTGCTTTCTGTTAGTTAGCCAATCCTCTATCCAAGCTGATAAATTACCACGTGGACTAATCTTGTGTATTAACTTTGTTTGGTACCTTATCAAATGTCTTCAGGAAATCTGGATATAACTAGAACTATCTACTTTGCTTGTTACGTCTTTAAAGAACTCAAGCAAATTAGTCAAACATGATTCACTCCTCATAAAACTTGGATAGATTGCATTTTGACTTTCTAAATTCCCTGTTATTACTTTCTTAAAATGGATCCTAACAATTTCCAGAAGTGCCAGTTCCTGCTGAACTCTGCTACCACCCGCCCTCCAGTTTTAAATCTTAAATTGTTGGTCACTTATTGCTTATGCCCTTAGACAACTTGCCATTTCAATAATGAAGCTTATGGTGGGATGAAAGGAAACTTTGCACCCTCTCTTTCCTTCGCGCGCCCCCCCCCCAAAAAAAACAGGAGGAGCAATAATTCCTGTGGATGCATTTCCAACCTTAGCAACATTCCAGTCTTGTTGGATGTACGGGGTGGGGTGGGGTGGGGTGGTGGGAATGATTGACGTGCCCTTGACCAATAGAGCACAGGCGGACAGCGAAGGGGGGGAAATCAGCCAATGTGGTTAGGGAAGGAGGCGGGAGTTCCTTCCAATGACTGCATTGGTGCGGGTGGAGGGGAAGAGAGTGAATAGGCGAGTGTGTGAGTGGAGATTGCTCACTGTTGAGGGCGGCCGCAGCTGAGGAAAGTTTTGCCGAGAGTCGGTAAGTTTGAAAAGTCAGGCCGAGGAGGTGACCGCCATGGTTGTGCCGCTGGCCTCCGGAGTGGACGGTTTTTTTTCAAATGTTAGTCGCGCGACTCTTCCCCTTGCGCCCCCGGCCCGCCAACAAACCGAGTGATTAATGTTGGGGCGGAAAATCCCGTTACGGTGGGCGGCCGGGCGGCACTGATTGATGTGCAGGAAAGTTTTGAAAAAAAAGTTGAGGTGGCGGGCGGTGCGGGTTGCCGCAAGGAGCCAGGGTTTTGTCAGGTTGCCGTGTCCTGTGTGTGTTGTTGTGGTGGTGGTGGTGGTGGTGGTGGGAGGAGGGGGGGAAAGGAGAGAAGTCGGCTTTCCCGTTGCCAGTGGCTGCCTGGGGACTGACTGACTGGCAGGCAGGGTGCGGACCGGCTGAGAACTGGAATTGCGAGGACTTGTTCCCGAGCCGAGGGGAACGCCCTGACCACCGAGAGAACAAGTTTTCTTTTGATGTGGATGTCGGCGGGCGGCTGTGAAGCAGACGATCCCAATCACTTTCAGCAGCTGTATGTTCTGCGAGCACTTTTGTTGCTCCTCTACTCCCCCCACTTCGTTTCACTTCACTACTTTAGTGTCAATTAAAAGTTGAAGTTTGTGCTGATTTTGTAGTACGTTGTTTTTTTTTTAAGTCGGTAATTCGAATTTGGAGATGAGCATGATTTTTTTTAAAGCATTTTAAAATGAGAAAAGTGGCGAGTTTAAACAAATACTAAGCAGATCCTAAATGTGAACCATCCAGATCATTAGAATATCTTAATATTAAGTCCTGTACACTCTTGCACCCTTTTGTACACTCTTGTATCACATTCTGCACCCTCTCCTTTCCTTCTCTATGCATAGTATACTTTATCTCTATAAAAGCAAATTATTGACGATGTTGGAATCTGAAACCAAGAGAAAATGTTGGAAAATCTCAGGTCTGGCAGCAACTGTAAGGAGAGAAAAGAGCTGACGTTTTAAGTCCAGCTGACCCTTTGTCAAAGCTACTTTGACAATATAGTGTGCAAGAAACAATACTTTTCACTCTATGCTAATAGATGTGACAATAGATCAAAATCCTGGAATAGTGATAACAAAGACTGAGACCATTTGGTCTATTATGCTCCTGTCGGTTCTGTGCAAGATCAAGGCAAAATACCATGGATGCTGGAATCTGAAACAAAAGTTGAACGGGTCTGACAGAATCTGTGGACAGTATAGAGTTAATGTTTCAAGCCTGGATGACCCTTTGTCAGAGCTGTGCAAGATCAGATTGGTTAATTCCATTCCCCTCCCTCGGCCCTTGTGACCACTCTGTCCCTTCCTGATAGCCCTTTTGTTTTGTCCCTCCGATTTCTTTTTGAAAGCTATTTATGAATCTGCCGCCAGCACACACTGACAGTGCATTCCAGTACACGTTGAATAACAAACTTTTGCCCCCGTGTCCCCATTGGATTTTTAGCCAGTCACCTTAAATCCGTGTTCTCTGGTTCCTGACCCTTGTGCCACTTGGAACTATTTCATCCCTAATGACTGTGAACATCTCTATCAAATCTCTTTTCAAGCTTCTATAAGGAAAACAGACTCAATCTATCCAACCACTCAAAGATGTGCGGGTTAGGTTGATTGGTTATGCTAAATTACTTCTTAATGTCAGGGGATTAGTAGGATAAATACATGGGGTTATGGGATAAGACCAGGATTGTTGACAATGCAAGCTCAATGGGCCAGATCTCCTTCCTGGGGATTCTGGGTATCCATTCTTGTAATTTTTCTTGTGTGCAGGATATAGAGGCCAAATTGATGTTTTATCAAGGTTCATTATAACTTTTTTTATTCTGCAGCTTCATTTATAAAACCCAGGATTCTATATGCCTTTTTAAACCTTTCTCAACGAGGCCTGCCAACCATCAATGACTTGTGCAGTTACACCCCAAGATTTCTCTGTTCCTGCACCCTCTTTAGAACTACACCCTTTATTTTGTATTGTCTGCACTTGTTTTTCCCCTCAAAATGTATCACTTTGCATTTCTCTTAAATTTGATCTCCCATTTTTATCTGCCTATTCTTCCATTCCCTCTTGAAATTTATCTGTCTTTCTCAGAATTTCCAAACTTAGTGATACCTGCAAATTTTGAAATTGTGCCCTGCATACCCAAATCTAAATCATTAATATCAAAATAAATAGTGGTCCAAATAATGATCCTGAGGGTGCACCATTCCTCCATTTCCAGAAAAACAACATTTCACCACTACTGTTGTTTGTCACTCGGTCAACTTTGTATTCATGTTACCACTGAGCCTTTAATTCTGTTAGTTTTAACTTTGCTGGCAAGGCTATTACATGGCATTTTAACAAATGCCTTGGGAATTTCATGTACATCACAACTGTACTACCCTCATTGTTCTGCTGTGCTGCCTTCTCAAAGAGTTCAAACAAATTGGTTGAACGCTATTTGCCTTTAACAAATCTCCACTGGATCATCTTCAGTAGTTAATACCTGTCTAAGTGACTGTTGATTTGGTTATTTTTAAAAGTCTTCCCATCCCTGCTGACTGTCCTTTTTGGTTTGTTTTATCCAATACCTGTTTTTGAATGATAGTGTAAGATTTGTAGTTTTCCAAACCTCTGACATCATTCCTGTATATAAGGAGGCTTAGAAGATTATGGCCAGTGCCTCCACCATTTCCTCCCTTACTTCACACAGTATGCTCAAATGCTTCCCAAGTGATCTGGTGACTTATCAGTATGTATAGTCAGCCTTTCTAATACATCCAGTGTCTCATAATCTCCTTTCACTATAACTATGACAGCATCTAGGTAAAAACAAATGTAAAGCACTGATTTAGTACATCAGCTGGGACCTCTTGCATGTAGATTCCCATGTTCGGTCCCTAATGTGTTCCTTTTTACTCTCCTTTTACAATGCATATGCTTACAGAAGACTTTTGGCATCTCTTGTGTTAGCTTCCAGTGTCTTCTCATTCTCTCTTTGTCTCGCTTTTTCACACTCTCTCTGAACTTTCTATATTTATCATGATTATAGTTCAGAACCAGAAATGCTGTGCAACTATTGTGTGTACTATTCAGCCTTCCAAAAATACTTAGTATTTGAATGGGTGCTACCAAATTTACTACTTCTGTAAAGACTAAAATTGAATATCTAATCACAAATATATAATTTTATACTGCTGAATATATTTCACCATTTTGAACATATATTCCTATGTTGCAAGTTCATTGTACTGGATCTGAAAACACCTTTCGGTTAAGTTTGCCAACTGAAAAGTCTAAAAATTACCCTTTTTTACATCAAAGGACCATCTGGCTCCTTATTTTGTAATTGTGATTGATGCATTATCCCTCTTTTGTGTCTCTGCAGCCTTTGATATGGCCAGCCACAGCATTCTTTTTCCAACTCTTCCCAGTACATATGCAATTGCACCCCAAGATTTCTGTGGGCATGTCCTTTTTCGGTTCCAATCTTAATTATGTAATTGTAGCTATAGCATTTCTAATATTGTTAGTTATGATTTCTACATCCAGCTTTGTCATGTCAGCCTTAGAATCAGTGATGTATCCCTGCACTCAATTATGTGCAGCAATTTGGTAATGATGTTATAGTAATGTGATCAGCATCCATTTGTATACCAATGTCACCTAGTTCTACCTTTATTTAATCCCTTCCACTTCCTCTGTCTTATTGGATAGCTTGCTTGGTATCCAGTCTTGTGTCAATCTTAGTTTTTGCTAGTTAAATGTTGGCAGTTGTCTTTTGCCCTGACATGAACCATATCATACCTTTGCCATGAGCTTCTCAGGATGACCCAGGTTGTTTATTATTTCTGTCCTGTTTCATTTGGTGTTCAGCTTTTGACTCCAATCACAAAAGACCATGTACTATTCTGACTTGGAAATAGATCATTGCTGTTCTTTATTGCTACTGAAGCATTTCCTGTAATTTCCTAACCTTTCTGGGAACATTATATTGCAAGGGCCTCACTGCCATAAGGAGACGATCTTCTGCATGGAAACAAAGGATGAATAAATAATTTGGCCTTGATAGTGCTGCACACATTCTGAGAACTTCCAAAAATACCTGTTGCATGTCCCAGCATATTTACAGTTGAAATCTTCAGACCTTCTGTAACTTTAAGTCTTGATTTGTATCAGTGCTGTCTTGACTGGCCTCTCATCTATCAGCCTCCATAAATTAATCCAAAACTCAGCTGACTATATTCCATTTACACTAAATCCCTCTTACCCATTGCTTGGCTATTACATTGAGTTCTAATCATAATATTTCAAGCTTAAAATTCTCATTTTTATTAAAAAACCTCTCAGTTTTGCTTTTCTGTGCCCTGTAAACCTCTGAATCCACAGTTTTCAGTAGTTCCTTCAACCACTACAGTTATATTTTCTGGAATTCCCTGAATTCTCCCCCTTAAATGAATTCAAAACAAATCTCTTTCTTGTTCCCTATTATTTGTAGCTCCCCACCCACGTATTAATAGAATGAGCAAAATGATTTAAAAGTAAAATACTGCAGATGCTGGAAATCTGAAATGAAAACAAGAAATGTTGGATAAATTCAGCAGGTGTGGCAGCATTTGTGGAGAGGAAAACAGTTAATGTTTCGAATTTATGACTCTTAAATTGTGTTCAATATAAACAATGACAGCGTAGTGACACAAAGATTAGTACTGCCGCTGCGTAATGCCAGGGACGATTTCAGCTTTGTGTGAATATGTGAAGTTTGAGCATTCTCCGCCTGTCTTTGTGGATTTCTTCCAGGTGCTGTGGTTCCCTCCCACAGTCCAAGATGTGCAAGCAGATTAGCCATGATAAATTGTGCTATAGTGTCTGAAGATGTGTAGGATTAGTGTGATTAAGGAGATAGAGCGAGGGTGGGCCTGAGTAAGATGCTCTGCCGGAGGGTCAGTGCAGACACAGTGGACAACCTTCTGCCCTTGGGGATTCTATGAACAAAGGGAGACTTCTCTTTATATAATGTCAGAAAAATCCATTGTACTTCATGATGAATGTTTTATAAGTAAGAGCAGAAGCCTATAACACTCATTGTTGTATTACATTGAATTGACATCCGAAGGTATATGCTCAAAGAGCAGAGGAGTTCTCACACTTACCCTTCAACCATCACTAAATCAGATCACATTAATTTTATGCACTAATTAATTATTGTATTCTGTTTGTACAATACTGTACAACAGTTAATGTAATTAGAATGACTTAAAATCCTTTAATGTATGGGCATCACTGGTGAGACCAGCGTTTGTTATCCATCCTTAATTGCCATTGAATTGAGTGGCTTGTTAAGCCACTCCAGATGGCTGTTAAGAGTCAGTCACATTGTTGTTGGTCTGAAGTCATGTAGGCTAGATCAGATAAGGAGGAAACCTGATGGGTTTTTATGACAATCTATGATAGCTTCATGGTCACCATTACCAAGACTAGCTTTTTAGTCCCAGATGTAATAAATTTAAATTCTACCATGGAAACTCCAGTCTCCAGACATTAGTCTGGACCTCTGGATTACTATTTTAGTGACATTGTCCCATTTATCCATTTACAGGATATGGATGTCACTGGATAGGTCAGTGTTTATTACCCATCTCTGGTTGCCCTTGAGAAGGTGGTAGTGAACTACTTCCTTGAACTGCTGCGGCCCCTGCAGTGTAAGTACACCTTTGGTGCTGTTGGGGAAGGATTTTCAGGATTTTGAGCCATTGATGGTAAAGGAATGCAATGTATTTCCAAATCAAGATGGTGTGTGGCTTGGAGGGCAACTTCCAGATAGTTGTGTTCCCAGGTTTCTGTTGCTCTAGACCATTACCATCCAGAAGGACATGAGGTTGTAAGGTGCTGTCAGAATGATAGAGGTCATGAGGTTGTAAGGTGCTGTGTAAGGAACCTTGCTGAGTTTTTGCAGAGCATCACACAAGATGCCAAGATGAAGGTAGAGGGATTGAATGTTTGGAAAGGGTAGCAATTAAGTGGGCTGCTTTGTCCTCGGTGCTGAGCTTCTTGATGTTACGCCACTGTCTCCACTAAGTTATTCACAGTGAAAAACATTAGTTAGATTTCAGGATACATTGAGTTAATAAGTCACATTCTATTTGTTCAATGTAAATCAATAGTCCTGATTAACATACTAGCTATAATGAAAGAATCCTAATAATTAAACATCAAAACATGGCACATGTTGTTACATTTGTAATCCATTTCTGTTATGTTATTTTCATGATTATCTAGTTTAAATCTTTTGCTGGATGTTAAACTATATTGTGGGAAACTCTCTGTATGCTGTTCACTATTTTGAAACTAGTATGTGGTGACAAGCTATGGTTCCTAGCAATGCCAAAATTATGGTTTTTTGACATTGTTGATATTGAGGAATCAATACCAGAAATTGGGAGTAGAATAGTTGAGCATCAATTTTATTCAGGTTCCCAATAAGTGGCAAGTCATTGGTGAGGAAATAATTTTGAGAAACTTACTCCCACCCTCTCCATTTTCTCTAACTACCTCATTTAGTTTTTGGATGCCCACAGTCTTCCACTTGCGATCCTGAGGAAAGTTTATATCTCCACACCCTTCCAAAATTGTTTTCATGTGAATATTGAACTTTCCCATGAGTACCACACCCAATGTCAATCGCTCAGCTTTGGCATCTTGAACTCTCCCTATCTGCCAATATACTTTCTCTAACAAACCGTTCCATATCCTGACATTGCCCTGTCATCAAGTGATGAACCTTTCTTCCAATTCTCCAACAGTTTGCAGTCGCACTCCAGTTATTTGAAACTCTTATCTCTTTCTATGCATGTAACCCTAATCTAGTTCACTGAGATTACCCTCCCAAAACAATCAGCCTAATCTAAATAATTCTCCAGCTCTGCAAAGCTACTGTACAGGCTTGAATACCTGTCTTCTTCCTATTTAGAATTGTTGAAAGTTTACAGCACTTGGTCCGTCATGTCTGCCAGAGCTGGAGCATTTGCTGAAAATTAAAAGGTGAGATAAAATGAATGGCATGAGTGTAGTTAAGGTAATTTTTAAGTAGGATGGCATAATGGTCGACACTGCTGCCTCAAGGCGCTAGGAACATGGGTTTAATTCCTGGCTTGGATCACTGTCTGTGTGGAGTCTGCACAGTTTCCCTGTGTATGCGTGGGTTTCCTCTGGATGCTCCGGTTTCCTCCCACAGTCCAAAAGATGTGCTGGTCAGATGCATTGGCCATGCTAAATTCCCTTTCAGTGTACCCGAACAGATGCCAGACTGTGGCAACTAGGGTATTTTAATAGTAACTTCATTGCAGTGTTACTTGTGGCAATAAATAAAATTTAAACAATCAGGGTTACTGATTTGTAGTTTCTGTTTAAATATGCACATAATTATCACTATTTCAATTACTCTAATGTAAATTATTAATCACTAATAAGTTATATAGTATAAAACAGTGTAAACTCAGACTCTTAATGAGTTTTGAGTGTAGTGTTGACTTTATGTATGCAGAATACTCCTATTTGATTTATTATTGTCACGTATTAACATTGAAAAGTACTGTTTCTTGCACATTATTTAGACAAAACATACCATTCGTAGAGAAGGAAATGAGGGAGTGCAGAATGTAGTGTTACAATAATAGCTTAGGTGTAGCAAAAGATCAACTTAATGCAAGGTAGGCCAATTCAAAAGTCTGACAGCAGCAGGAAAGAGGCTGTGCTTGAGACGGTTGGAATGTGACCCCAGACTTTTGTATCTTTTTTTCCAGTGGAAGAGAAAATGTCTGGGGTGCGTGGTGTCCTTAAGTATGTTGGCTGCTTTGCCGAGGCAGTGGGAAATGTAAACAGAGTCAGTGGTGAGAGGCTGGATTGGGCTATACTCACGATGTTTTGTAGTTCCTTGCAGTCTTGGGCAGAGCAGGAACCATACCATACAGAGCAGGAGTGATACAATCAAAAAGAATGCTTTCTATGAAGCATCTGTAAAAGTTGGTGAGAGTCATAGCTGACATGCCAAATTTCCTTTGTCTCCTGAGAAAGTAGAGGTGTTGATGGGCTTTCTTAACTATAGTGTCAGCATAACCAGGACCAGGACAGGTGGTTGGTAATCTGGATACCTAAAAATGTGAAGCTCTGGGCCCCTTCTGTTTCATCCCTGTTGATATAAACGGGCATGTTCTGCTTCATGCTCCCTGAAGTCAATGACAATCTCCTTCATTTTGTTGACATCAAGGAAGAGATTATCGTTTCCTCACCAGTTCTCTAGATTCTCTATATCATTCCTGTATTCTGTCCCCTCATTATTTGAAATCTGACCCACTGTCAGATGTCATCAGCAAACATGAAATTTAATTGAAGGGAAATTTGGCCACCGTTGTAGGTGTATGAGGAGTATAGTAGGGGGCTGAGACCACAGCCTTGTGGGACACCGGTGTTGAGGATGATCATGGAGGAGATGTTGTTGCCTGCCCTTACTGATTGTGGTCTGTGAGTTAGGAAATTCAGGATCCAGTTGCAGATGGAGGTGTCAAGACCTAGGCCACAGAATTTGGAGATGAGTTTCTTGGGGATTCAGTGTTAAAGGCTGAACTGCAGTCAATAAATAGGAGTCTGACATAGGTATCCTTGTTATCTAGGTGTTCCGGTTGAGTGCAGGGCCAGAGAGATGGCGTCTGCTGTGGACCTGTAGGCAAACTGTAGTGGATCCAAGTAGTTTGGAGCTGTAATTGATTCATGACTAGCCTTTCAAAGCACTTCATAATGATGGATGTCAGAGCCACTGGATGATAGCATTAAGACACGCTGCATGATTTTTCATAGGTACCAGGATGATAGCTGTCTTGTTGAAGCAGATAGGGACCTCAGATTGTTGTAAAGAGAGGTTGAAGATGTCTGTAAATACCCCAGCCAGCTGATCCATGCAGGAACTGAGTGCACTTCATGGATTGACCTTCGGGAAAGCTGCTCTGATATCTATGATGGTGACTTCAGATGTAGGTTCATCCAGGGCTTCCAGGATTTGGGGGGGGGGGGGCAGGCTCTTGCTGACCTCTTGCTCAAAATGGGCTATCTTTTTGCCATAATAGTTGCCCCTTTGTGCTTACTTATAATCTATCATTATTCTCTGATTTAGCCCCCATCTATTTATAAGCCCTCTTTCCCACGCTGACATCCTCACCACCACCAATATCCTGTCTCTAAGATGCCAAAGAAAAGTATGCTTTAAAGAGCTTAAAAGTTATTGTTCGTAATGGCCAAGAAGTATTTTTTTGTATTTTTATAAACAGCTCACTTGGTAGCTCCGGCTTGGCATGGATTGCGGCATATAATTTGACCTGGCATATTAGATGACCACATTTGTTTGTCAGAAATCATATTTAGCCCATTTTACAGCATATAAATCAATCTCCCTTTTTCTGCTTAGAGATCTACACCCATGAATTTTTTCATCTCAAATGCATGTTTTAATAACCTTAAGTGTGGTTATGGATCAAGCTGCTGATTGAGACTATGTTGCCAAAAAATGAAGGTGGGTTTAAGACATGCCCACTTAGATTAGTCTACATGTGGCAGAAGAGGAACCGAAATGCAGAATGGGACGGGTAGATAGGATAGAGCTTCACAAAAGAAAGGAAATATGCAAACTATTCTGCTTGATGGTTTGTTGATGTTATCATCAAATTTTGGGATGCTATTCATGTACAACCTGTTATCAGATCATTCAAAAAATGGAATATCGAATTCAGTGGATGTTGAGAAAGATGACTTATGTGGAGGGACGATTCTGAAGCATCAGATCTGATCCAAAGTAAGATTCTTACATGATGCCGTAGCCAAAGCGACTCAGAATAAATTTGAACTGTGTCACGTGCCAAAGATGATTAATTTGACAGTTTTTAAAACATTTTGATGTGGTTAAAGGTATCCTTGTAGAATTAATTAATTCAATAAAACATGTCTCATTGATTTAATTTGAATAACTAAGTTTTTTATACATTTCAAATAGCAACCACCTACACCAGTATTGGCAGTTCACATTTTATTCTCAGAAACATGGTTGACTTAAACAAGTAGTTATTTAAACTTTATTTTGAATTTGTAAATGTTCAAACTGCTTTAAGTAAGTAACTTGGAGGGCTTAGTGAAATTTTTGAGGGTGATTTTATGTTGTTCTATTTCACCTTCACACTTTCTCAAGTAAAATGTTTTGGCTATAGGTATCTGTCCATTAGTTCCACAGTTCTCCTGGACCAAATATTCATCAATCATTTCATTTTTAAACCCCTTTCATACTTCAACAGAGCTACCAAATTCTTGTTTCCGTATCTGTTATGTAGATCCCTACCAATGATCCCAGACTGCAGAAGCAGTCACCAGTGTCCAGACCTTAAAAAGCCCTGAATTCTTTTAGAACCCAACACATTGGAAGCTGTTGGGCAAACTCTATTCTTGATTCTATTGTTCTAAATCAGCTGGTATTGCTGTCAATGTTCCCAGGTCTGTAATCTACCTATCCCAGTGTACCCACATTTCTGCTATTTTAATATTTTTTTTTACATTTCCAGTACACCACCTCTAGCACTCTTAGATTCTACTTTGTTCTCCCAGCTTTTCTATCCAAATTCTATTCGGCACCTGTCCCAGTATTCCCATTCCTCAACATCTCTGTGCTCCTCCCATTCCCCAAGTGCTCCTATGTACTGATCCTAGATATTGAGTACTGTTTCCTGAAATAATTCATCAGTGTTCTTTCTCATACTCTGTCATGCTACATACCTACGTGTGTGGCATTCCAGCTTCCAGTTCCAACATTTAAAAATATGGTTATAAAATCAAGTATGTTGGATAACAAATATAATTATCAAGGCCTCTGATTGCAATTTTCACAAAATATTGACAGACATTATTTGAATCTGGAAGTACTTGAAACTTGAATGAAAAATGAGGTTTTACTTGATGCTGTTTTTTGGATGAACTGATAGACTGAGGCTTTGTTTACCCCTTCAGATGGACTTATAAAGATCCCATGGCACTATTTCAAACAGCAGTTATCCCTGGTGTCACTGACTAATGTTTACCACATAATCAATCTCAGCAACACAACTGGCCGTTTTCACATCACTGCAGTTTGAGCTGTGTGCAAATAGGCTTCTGTGTTTCCCATATTAGAACTGTGACCATACTTCAAAAATACTTGTTTGGTAAAAAATATTTTGAGAGGCGAAGAGATCATGAAATACAAATACAAATCTCTATACAAATGCAAATCTCTTTTGATAATTGTTAATCATGAAAGGTGCTATACAAATGCAAATCTCTTTTGATTATTGTTAATCAGTGTATCCTTTGCGGTGCATTCTGTTTTATGCCATAGTTTGGAACTGGAGCTTTGTAATCATGTTTAGGTAATGATGTGATTTAAAAGTTTTACATGACATTGGGTAAAGTTGTATAGAAGTTCAGGTTCTGAACTGACTACTCACATTTAAATGTTACAGCTTTAATAAAATATTACAAACATATATTAAATGCAAGATATTAATCACAGAATTGTTACGTAGCAGGAGGCCACTCAGCCCAGTTGTCTGCACCAGCATCCAAATGAGCATTAAATAATAATTGCTGTACTCTTGCACATTGTTTTGATTCAGATAACCATCTGATGCCTCATTGATTATCTCAATTTTATCTGCCTCCTCCATACTTCCAGGCAATGCATTCCAGACACATTTCAGTTCAACATAACGTCTTTACTCATGCAGTCTCTGCCACTATTAGTAAAGGCAAGGATATTATGCCTTTTATTAACTGCTATCTCCATCTGTTCTGTTACCTTCAATGATCTGTGCAGATATACAATCAGATCCTTCTGCTACTGGTCCCCTTAATAATTTTACCCCATATTCTACGCTTCCTGCTGTCTCAGTAAAGGAGCCAGCATATTAAAGGATGCCACGCACCTCGGATATTCTCTCTTCTACCTCCCTTCGAGGAAAAAAATATAAAAGTCTGAGGTCATGTACCAACCAACTCAAGAACAGCTTCCTTCCTGCTGCTATCAGACTTTTGAATGGACCTATCTTACGTTAAGTTGATCTTTCTCTTTACACCCTAGCTACGACTGTAACACTACATTCTGCACTTTCTTGTTTCCTTCTCTATGAACAGTATGTTTTGTCTGTATAGTGCCCAAAAAAAGCACTTTTCACTGTACATTAATGCATGTGACAATAAATCAAAATCAGATCACCTCACAATTCTCAATTGAACTTCATCTGACATTTATACGCCCAGACCACCAACTTGTATATGCTTTTTGAAGTTCTGTGCTGTTCTTTTCACGGTTTGAAATTGTCTTCTGCACACCAACATCTAGATCATTAATATAAAGCTGGAGGAAGGACTGTAGTGGAGTTTCCCAGGGCTCAGATTAGAACTTCTGCTTTTCTGATTATAAATGTGCTCAAGCAATTCAGAGAAGTTTCATTCAACTGATAGCTGGAATGGAAGGATGGCAGTCGTTATCTTACGGAAAGATTGGACAGTTTGGGTCTGTAGCCAGTGGAGTTTGAGAGGTGAGCTTATTGAATCCTTTAATATCCCGAGGGGACTTAACAGGGTGAATGCTGAATGGAGTTTCATCTTAGAGAGAGACTAAAACTGGGGATATGGTTTTAACAATAAGGGGCCTCCCTTTTAAGGCTGAGATGAGGCATTCTTTATAGAATGCATGATGGCAGCCATTGTGAAAATAATCAGATTAATTTTACTATAGCTTAAGTGTTATGATTTTAAGCAATTTTGTGTGGTGCAGTACTGTTTGTGAAGTGTAATTTATGAACATGAGGACTTGGCCAGTAAATGCTTCGGGAAACATGTTTTTTATCAATTGACACACGATTTTGTTGCCAAAATGGTGAACTCCATGATTATAGTTATATATTGGGCTTCAGTTGCTATGTGGACAGTCAAAACAGAGGAGTATTTTGCAAATATGGTATTAAGTGTAGTTTAGATATTGTAATTGGATTTGCATGCAAAGCAAGATCCATCAGTTCAGGTCTGTGTCTTTATATGCATTGCATAAAATTAAAATAATCTTTATGGTTTTGCCTATAAACGGATTGGATAACTGAAAACTGATGCAAACACAACCTTCAGCTTAGAAAATGGTTCCTTTATAATTAGTTACATTCCGTACTAAGCATTTAGTAAAATATGAACAGATGTTTGGAATATTTTTGGTATTTCAGCACAGATCTGAATTATAGAAAGCAAAATAATTATTGCACTTAAATAAAATGTGCCCTAAACTCTCACTATTTTAACGTATGCTTGTCCAAATGTAATGTTGAAGTGTGTGATATTTTATGCTATGCTAACTTTACAGCAGCAATATAGTGCATGTCCCATAGTAAAAATGTCCTAAGGCACTTTACAGGATCATAATTGGGCAGAGATAGCATGGACACAAAAGATTAAGTTAAGTGATCAAAGCTTGGTCAAATAGGTAGGGTGCTATGGAGTGCTTTAAAAAAGGAGGGAGAGGTGGAAGGAAAGAGAATTGTAGAGCTGAAGACTTAAACAAGCTGAAAGCACAGCCACTAATGGTCAAGGAAAAACACTTGGAGACTAGATTTTTTTTTGTCTTGCTAGAGGAGTTATACATGTATTTATTATAAAGCATTCACAGAGCCAATAACAATATTGATATTTTCAAATTATATGCTGACCACAAAGATCGCAGGAGTAGACCACTCAGCCCATTGAGCCTACTCTATAATTCACTAAGATTATAACTTTTGTGGCCTTAATTCCCTTTTCTGTCTGTCCCCTCAATAACCCCCCCCCCCCTTAAGTCTTTTGCAGATCAAATATCTTTCTAACTCAACTTTGAATATTTTCAATGACCCAGTTCCCCTGCTCCTTGGAAGGGAATTTTGATGGTTAACCAAAGCCCTCTGTGAAGAAATTCCCCCTTTCTCTATCTTGATATAAGCCCCCTTATTTTTAAACTGTGTCTCTTAGTTCTAAATTCCTCCAAAGGTAAAACATCCCTTGCAAGCCCTCTCAAAATCTTCTATAGTTCAATAAGGTCATTCTCCCATTCTTCTGAGATGCAGTGAGTATAGATCTAATCTGCTCAACCTCATTTGACTTTGTGTCCCTAAGAGAATTGATGAGAATATTATAACAGGTTTTACATATGTGCAGATTTTATCATATTAGAAGAGAATCCCACAAATGTGGGAATTTGGTGATTTTGCCATAGAAATTGAATACAGTTAATACTGTGGGCTGAGTTGCTGTGAAGACCTAAAAGCATATTGCTAAATTTAACTAATCAAACAAGGTTTTTTGTCTAAATTAAAATCTAGAAATAGAAAACTGAATGATATTTCAAAATTTAAAGATCTTATTACCTTACTTAACATACAATGGAGAAGACACAACAGTTGATGTTGCAGCTGTAACATTTGGGAGCTGGTGGAAACCAGTGTGACTTATAGCAGACATAAATGCCTTCAATTTGAGGAACGTGTATTCTTGAGTTGATGAGCTGGAATTAGAGCTTTGTGGTGCATCAGAAGGTTACCTAGACACAGGTTTCAGGAGTCACCTTTCAGACTAAGTACTTCAGATTTGATGTGTGTTCACGGACTGGAAGGTAAGACTGAATGCGGCAGGTATGGGAATTTGGGAGATAGCACTGAAGGAACATCAGCTCTAGTAGTTGTTCAGCAGATCAAAGTTTCTTGCGGCCTGTGCGGACAAGAGTGGGATGGGTGAAAGGGGACACCCAGGAACAGAAATTTTGTAGACTGTGCTACATGCATGGTACCAAATTCAAGGCTGTCCCTGGGTTGGAGAGAAATTTGGAGTAGAGGAAAAAGATCCAGATGTCATTGATCAGGAGGTACTGACAATATCAATAGGATGAGAAGGTTCTGTTGAAGGAGTATGAGCAGCTAGGGCCTACATTTAAGAAAAATCATGAATGTAACAAAAACTGCATTCCTGACTGAGCTCTGAGCAATTGCTGTAAACTTAATAAGATCAGATTTGAATGTGTGGCTCAAAGATTGGTGTGAGAATAATTGATTTTAATTCTTGGGCATTGGCACCAGTACTGAGAAAATAAGGTGCACTATGGTTGGGATGGGCTTCGTTTTGAATATGCTGAGACCAGCAAATTTTATTATTGTTGTTGTTATATTGTTATTAATTATTTTTCTATAAGTTCTTAGAGAGGGCTTGAAATAAAATAGTTATGGGAGGAGGGGTACAAGTGAAGAGAAACTTAGTAACTTGGAGAAAAGACAAGGCAATAGTAACGGGTATGATAATAGCATCAGTGTGTGACAGGAAGGGACAGAGCATAGAAACGATAGAGTACAACAGAAAATAGGATTAGATTGGGGTAACGTGGTTAAAAAGACAAAATTAAAGACCATTCCACTGAATGCATGCAGTGTTTCTATTACAATAAGTGGATTGTTGGAACAAATGGAAATAAATGTGGATGAACTGAGCCATACAGAGACATAGTTGCAAAGTGATCACAACTGGAGACTAAACATCAGGGACACATTTGGGAACAATAAGCATGAAGATTAAGAGGTTAGAGGTGGTGGTGATCTTGACTGAGCAGATCAAGATGTAGAATCAGTTTGGGTGGAAATGAGAAATAAGTCACACATGAGAGTAGTCTGTAGGCCCCCTAACAATAGGATAGTGATTCTCAAAAGTGTGATTGGTGAGGAACCTGCAGTCTTGCCCAAAATTCAAAATATTGAAGCTGGTATTCAGTGAGAATGTATGAAGGACTTTTCCTCCAGGGATGGCCCAAGTACTCCAGACTTCTAATTGTGAAGTACCATAATACTTTCTGCTCTGTCCATGTTATCCTCACAATCCTTTCTTTCCTTTACAGTTACGGGTAGTAGGTGGTGAAGGTAACCTATCTATTCATTACCTGTGATTTCTGTTTTACATTACTCTTTTTTTTAACTTCCCTGTCCTTTAACCCTTTCTTGTACCTCTTCCCATTCTGCCTACTCATCAATCTATTTCTTTATAAACAGTGTGCAGCACGAAAGGGGCTGCAGACCAAAAGACGCATGCATACATGCATTTATGCTTCACCCAAGTCCCCTCTTCATCTGGCCCTTTCAGCATATCCTTAAATTTATTTCTTCTTTGTGCTTGGCAAACTGTCCTATAAATTTATCTGTGCTATTCATTTCAAGTACTACTTTGGGCAGCAAATCCTACCTCCTCATCACTCTGTGGTAAAGAGGTTTTACTTTTTCCTATGGGAACTTTTTTGTGACCACTTATTTACAACCCCTAATTTTGGTTTTCTCCCCAAATGAAAACATCTCCATATTCTCCATCATTTTCATAATTTGGAAGATCCCTTATCCTTCTATTTTATAAAGGAAAGATCTCCAGCCTTTGCTGATGAGTATCGGTTCAACTTTTTAACGAATTTTTATTGTACTTCCCCTCACGCCTCCATTTCCATTTTATAATAGAGATCAGAACTGTATATTGTACCCCATGTGATCTAACCCAAAGTTCTTTTATAAGTTTAGCATGCATTTTTTAGTTCTGTCCATTTAGAAATGAAATCCTGGGTTTACCTTTTTTAAAATTGGATTTACTAATGCTGCTACTTCATGATTTAGATCACTTTGCTCTTCTACCCTGTTTAGATTCTTCGTATGCTAGTATGTAACAATTCATTTACCTATTGAAATTAATTTACTAATTACATGCCCATTTTGCAAGTTTATCGGTGCTGTCTTGTATTATTGCAGCCGCCTTCGTTGTGAAATGCCCCACCTCAGTGCTGTCTGCAAATTTTGAAATTGCAAACAGCAATTCTCAAGTCCAAAGTCATTTATGTAAATTATGAACAAAAATAATCCTGGCAAAAATCCTTGTGGAAAATCACTTCCCACTATTTGCCAGACAAAGTATCTTTAAGCCTTACTCAGTTTGCTTAACTGTGGCTAACTTGCTCTTCAATCTGCTGCTTGTTCCCTGACTGCACGTGCTATATTCATAGTCTTGAGCCTACCATACAGTATATTATTCAAGGCAGTTTGTAAAGACTAAATTGATGCTGCAGTTGCATAGGGCACACTTCCCACCCATGCAGTCAAAGCTAGTGATATCCCAGGCAGCTGTTTGCATCAAAGATGCTGCCCATCTAATATGAGTGGATTATTTTTGTTCATAATTTGCATAAATGATTTAGAGCAAGTTTAGAGCAAAACGGAATGCGGTGGATCATGACTGGCAACGACTGGAGCACTGCACAATCTGGAATGTAACGACTTTATTCATTGCTTATTTGGATGCTCTTGCATTAAGTGTTCTATTTTGCAGTTTATTAACTGAGTCACAATGGGAAAAAATTTAAACCTGAATGGAATTTTAATTCCACCAAATGAGATAACACAGCCCTAAAATAATGTCTATGTATTTCAAACTAAAATCTGCCCTGGTTTTGCCAGTTGTCATTTAATATGATACCTAAATTGTGCTGGTTATTATCCTTGGAAAAAGTTACAATTCCATCACATTTAGAATACTTAGAATAGGTTTGCAAGTAATCTTCTGGCATGGGACACATTGAAACCACAGTGAATTAAACTCTGATGCAAAATTCCAGTTATGTGGTAGCTATCGATCATTCCTACTGGCAAAACGGCAAGTCCTATAGAATGATGCCGTGATGAACTGAAATTCCTCTTGGCTGATTCTGCATTAGCTGAATGTGTCTAAGCTTGAGTAGAGTTAGACAACACAAGTCATTATTTGACATAGAGGTCATTCTGACAGGATGTGCAAGCATGGGTTCGGCTAAACCTGGGAGCAAGTTAAGTGTTATCCATCTGAGAGAAAATAAAGTTGATGTAGCAAGTGGACACTGGCATTGAGTGGAAAGCATACATTGTGGAGGAATGGGAGATTCCATCATTGGGTTTAACTACCATTATGAAACATAAGGTAGACATCTTGGAATAATTTGACCAGAAGACATTTTCTTCAGCAAGAAAAAGAATGCAAGCAGCTACCTATCCTGACTTTGAAGAAACTCTGCTCTTGGTCCAAGGTAGCCTGAGCAGTAAATATTCCCATACCCATTCCAATTCTGCAGGAAAGCCTTTGCAACAAAGCTTGGCCACACTTGGACTTCTCCTGCAGCAAATGATGGCTTGATGGTTTAAAGCACAGCATAGTCTAGAATATGGCAAATGTTGAGGATGCGGTGGTTACAGCAGCAGTGACCTGATTGGCTCCAAAAGGGTCTTGCCAATACCTTGACAAATGTACAATCATAGACACAGTACATTATTCAATCAAGGAGATGACTAGACTAATGGCCCTAAAGAGTCCACCTATCCCTAGCTGATGCTGTTAACGGTCAAGGAGATGCTCTGGGATTGTGCATTGTAGGATGAAAACACCAGAAATATCTTGGACTGCATTGATGACATGTGGATTATATCAAAGAACAAAACAGCACAGGAAACAGGCAGTTCAGCCCAACAAGCCCACGCCGCCACCTCGATGTTCCCACTCTACCCGCAATCCCTGTCCATGTTTATAGATCCGTGGATTAAAAAACCAAATTTGAGACAATTTAGGGAGAATTTGTTTGCCAGTTATCTTAAGAGCACATCTTTGGGACGTGGGAGGAAACTGGAGCACTCGGAGAAAACCCACACAAGCACGGAGAGAATGCGCAAACTCCCACAGACACAGGCCCAAATCCATGTATCTGCACAGCACAGCGATACTCACTGAGCTGTTGTGTTGCCCATCAAATGGTCCAGGTCAAGCGTACACTAACGACGTGAAGCACTAGGCTACTCTCAAAATCCAAGAGCAGCCCTCTCACGACCCATCGTGTGTATGCCCCTCGTTAGACAACAAGTTGGACCAAAGCACCTGTAGGATAAAAACAAGTACATCAATATCATTATCTATTTACACACTTCCCAGGGACTCCCAAGGTTCAAGATCCCTATTTTAAATCAGTTTTCTATACCCCTCCATTCCCATTCTGTTCATGTACCCATCTGAGAATATCTTAAATAACTCCAGAGTGCCTGCCTCCACCACTTTACTTGGCAATGCATCCATACCCCCACCACCCTCTGTGTGAAAAAAACTCCCTCTAGCATCCAAATTATACCTTACCTCCCTCACCCTAAGCCTGTGGCCCCTCGTGCTATTCGAGTCCATTTTAGGAAAAAGCTTAACCCTGTTTACTCTATCTATACACCTCATAATCTTGTACACCTCTATTAGATCTTCTCTAAGTCTATGTCTTTGTAAGGAAAACAGTCCCAATTTGCCTAACCTCTCCTCGTAACTCAGACCTTCCATACCAGGCAGCATCCTGGTAAACCTCCTCTGCACACTCTCCAGAGTCTCCACGTCCTTCCGGTAGTAAGGCGACCAGAACTGGACGCAGTATTCCAAATGAGGTCTAACCAACGTTTTATACAACTGCAACATTAAAGACCAGCTCTTGTACTCTATACCCCTTCCTATAAAGGCTAACATACTGTATGCTTTCTTCACAACCTTCTCCACTTGCTCTGCCACCTTCAGAGACTTGTGCACCTGCACCCCCAGGTCTCTCTGCGTTTCTATACACTTAATAGGTCTACCCTTTATCATATACCTCCCCCCTATGTTCTTTCTCCTGAAATGCATCACCTCCCATTTATCAGGATTGAATTCCATCTGCCATCTGTCTGCCCGCCCAAGCTTCCAGCCTATCTATGTCCTGCTGCATCGCCTGACAATGCTCCTCACTATCCATAAGTCCAGCCATCTTTGTATCGTCTGCAAACTTGCTAATCACTCCACTTACTCCCTCTTCCAAGTCATTTATATATATATTACAAATAAAAGAGGTCCCAGTACCGAGTCCTGCGGCACACCACTAGTGACCGACATCCAGCTAGAAAAACATCCTTCCACTATTACTCTCTGTCTCCTATTACCAAGCCAGTTACTTATCCATCTAGCTACCTGTCCTTGTATCCCATGAGCGTTGACCTTCTCAACTAACCTCCCGTGAGGGACTTTGTCAAATGCCTTATTGAAATCCGTATAGACGACATCAACGGCTCGCCCTTCGTCCACCGTTTTCGTCACCTCCTCAAAAAATTCTACCAGACTTGTAAGGCACGACCTCCCCTTAACAAATCCATGCTGCATATCCCTAATCAGATCGCAACGCTTTAAGTGCCTATACATCCTATCTCTAAGAATCGCCTCCAACAGCTTCCCTACCACTGACGTCAAACTCACTGGCCTATAACTTCCAGGGTTATCCCTACTACCCTTTTTAAACAACGGTACAACATTAGCTATTTTCCAGTCCTCTGGGACCTCACCTGTGTCCAAGGAAGAGACAAAGATTTGTGTCAGATGCCCAGCAATTTCACCTTGCACATCCCTAAGCAACCTGGGATAAATGCTATCAAGCCCCGGAGATTTATCAGTTTTAATGCTACCTAGAAGCTCTAACACTTCCTCCCTCGGTATGGATATTTCCCTCAACTGTTCCACAGCTCGCTCAGAGACAGGAGCTGTCAACAAGCCCCTCTCCTTCGTGAAAAACAACGCAAAGTATTCATTCAGGATCTCCGCCATTCCCTTGGGCTCTAAGCACAGTTCCCCTCCTCTGTCCCCAAGAGGTCTGATTTTTTTTCTCTAACCACCCTTTTATTCCTAACATAGGAGTAAAAAGCCTTTGGATTTTCCTTAATCGTATCTGCCAAAATCATTTCATGCCCCCTTTTTGCCCTACTAACTCCCCGTTTGAGCTCCCTCCTACTCTCTCTATATTCCTCCAACGCTGTCTCTGTCCCCAGCTGCTTTGACTTATCATACGCCTCTCTTTTCTTCCTAACCAAGTCCTCAATATCCCTAGTAATCCTCGGCTCTCTAATCCTACCTTTCCCATCTTTCCTCTTGGCTGGCTCATATTTATCTTGCTACATTTTCAGTATTCCCTTGAAAGAGTCCCACATGCCTAGCGTGGACTTACCCTCGAACAACCGTTCCCAATCAGTTTCCATAAGTTCCTGCCCAATCCGACCGTAGTTCGCCTTCTCCGAATTCAGCACCCTGCCCCTAGCACAACAAGTATCCTTTTCCGTCTGTATTCTAAAGTAGACAGAATTGTGGCCACATGTTCCCCTACTACAATATCAACCACCTGCCCTGGCTCATTACACTTGGTGTATAATTTGACCTTTGAAGCCTCAAAATCCCTCAAATTGGGGGTCAACTTAAATGCTAAGTGTAAGAGTGAACTGCCATTGTGGGTGGTCACCAATTTGAAATGTAATCCGCTTCCAATGCAAAGAGTGGGAGTGTGTTGAAATTCCAAGCACCTTTGCAGCACAGTCTTTATCACTCACGTGATCCCTTGTGTCCAATTATGAACTACTGGTAAGTAAAACATGCATTTGTGGGTGAAAAATTCAGGCTGACTACTAATGTGGCTGATGAGGCAGACTGATTTATATGCTGAGTATAAAAGAATGGGGTTATCTGCTAAAATTGTGCATTATGTGGTTGAAGATGTGAACCTTTAGCCTCATGGAACAATCAGCATTGTGTGGAGAACTGACATAAAATCAGTTCAACCAATCACAAAAAAGCTGAAGACTAGTACAATAGAACATGTTATGGCCAAGAGCAAGCTGCATCTAAATAAGTTGACACAAGTCTAACATGTTTCATTTTGTGTCGAACTTCTCAAGAACTGCTTGTGACTGCTGAGCAAAAAAATTAAAATCATTAAGATGTGTGTCTGATAAATTCATTGTTGTATTCCAATCTTTGGTACAGAAAAAGTACGTATTGAGTAAATGTACATATGAAATATAGTTGCATATGAGATGTAAAATCATATACATGCGATTAACATTTATTCATTTAGTGCACAAGTTCTACTAGACATCACTAATATAAAAAGGAAACAAACTGTACTAAATAGGCATTATTTCACATTTTAACACAATTTAACAAAATCCTACAATTCAGAAAGATTCTACATGGGAAGTCATTTCAACCTTGCATTTTGTTTGGCATATTTCAGCAGTGTGCTTATTAAAGTATAGATTTTGACTTTTGGCTCAGATGTCTATTTATGAAACTGTAATAAATCACAATTGGAATGTAAGAAACCTATATCAAGTGTGAGGAATATAGATTGCTGTCAATTTTGGCTCATAGATGGCATCCAAGCCTCAGTTGAAAAGTTGTGGAGTTTTAAGTATCTCTCTAGGTTTAGCATGTTGTACTGTGGAGCACTGTCTTTTGATAAAATGTTAAACAGAGGCCCCACCTACCCTCTGTAGTGCCATGGGTTATTTTATGTATACTTTTGGAAGAAGACCAGCAAAGTTGTTAGCCTGAATAATATTTTCCCTTAAATCAAAATTGAAGACTAAATAATTTGAAACTTTTTTTCACAAGTTTTTATGGACCTTTCATGTAAAGAAAAACAAAAAAAGTGGCATTGCATTTAATATTTCGCAAAAGTAAAAGTCCTTCGAGCTGTCGGCCAGCTGAAGCTATTTGTCAAGGAACAAGGTTTCAATTCTCGATGTGCATTATTGTCTTTATGGAAAACCAAGTTTTTCACAGAAATATTTTGTGTAATTGTAGATTTCCATTTTTAAGGAACTAAGAATCGCCCATCAATCATAAAATTCTTACAGCAGTGTTCCATATCACAGGAAGTATTTAAAATAGTGGCCTTAAAGGCACAGACCAGGTTAGTCTGTACAAATCCTAGCTATAATTTATACTGCAAATGAACAATGCATATTCCATACTATGAATGAACAATGCATTAGTAAATCAGGTAGTCAAACATATGAAATATTTGCTCAAAGATGGGGAATAAACTAATGGTTTTGACTTAGCAACAAAGGTGCACGTGTTACATGCTGCCCAATGGTAGTGGATGAAATTATACTCTTGTGATGAAAATAAACTAAGCAAGCATGGTGCAGTATTCTGCAAGGTTGTTGATTCAGTTACGTGCAATGACAGACCAACTCACCTTTTACGGCAAGGTAAAATAATGGAAGCAGGAGTACAAAGAACAAAACAACACAGGAAACAGGCCCAACGAGCCCGCGCCGCCACCCCGATGTTCCCACCTCTACCTGTGATCCTTGTCTATGTTTATAGATCCATGGATTAAAAACCAAATTTGAGACAATTTAGGGAAAATTTGTTTGCCAGTTAGCCTAAGAGCACATCTTTTGGATGTGGGAGGAAACCGGACCACCCAGAGAATGCGCAAACTCCCACAGACACAGGCCCAAATCCATGTATCCGCACAGCACAGCGATAGTCACTGAGCTGTCGTGTTGCCCATCAAATGGTCCAGGTCAAGCGTACACTAACGACGTGAAGCACTAGGATACTCTCAAAATCCAAGAGCAGCCCTCTCACGACCCATCGCGTGTATGCCCCTTGTTAGACAACAAGGTGGACCAAAGCACCTGTAGGATAAAAAAACAAGTACATCAATATCATCATCTATTTACACACTTCCCAGGGACTCCCAAGGCTCATGATCCCTATTTTAAATCAGTTTTCTATACCCCTCCATTCCCATTCTGTTCACGTACCCATCTAAGTATCTCTTAAATAACTCCAGAGTGCCTGCCTCCACCACTTTACTTGGCAGTGCATTCCATACCCCTACCATCCTCTGTGAAAAAACTCCCTCTAGCATCCAAATTTATACCTTACCCCCTTCGCCTTAAGCCCGTGACCCCTCGTGCTATTCGAGTCCATCCTAGGAAAAAGCTTAACCCTGTTTACTCTATCTATACACCTCATAATCTTATACACCTCTATTAGATCTCCTCTAAGTCTTTGTAAGGAAAACAGTCCCAATTTGCCTAACCTCTCCTCGTAACTCACCTTCCATACCAGGCAGCATCCTGGTAAACCTCCTCTGCACTCTGTCCAGAGTCTCCATGCCCTTCCGGTAGTAGGGTGACCAGAACTGGACGCAGTATTCCAAATGAGGTCTAACCAACGTTTTATACAACTGCAACATTAAAGGACAGCTCTTGTACTCTGTACCCCTTCCTATAAAGGCTAGCATATGATATGCCTTCTTCACAACCTTCTCCACTTGCTCTGCCACCTTCAGAGACTTGTGCATCTGCACCCCCAGGTCCCTCTGCGTTTCTATACTCTTAATAGGTCTACCCTTTATCATATACCTCCCCCCTACATTCTTTCTCCCAAAATGCATCACCTCGCAGTTATCAGGATTGAATTCCATCTGCCATCTATCTTCCCAAACTACCAGTTTATCTATGTCCTGCTGCATTGCCTGACAATGCTCCCCACTATCCGCAAGTCCAGTCATCTTTGTATCGTCTGCAAACTTGCTAATCACTCCACTTACTCCCTCTTCCAAGTCATTTATATATATTACAAATAGAAGAGGTCCCAGTACCGAGCCCTGCGGTACACCACTAGTGACCGACGTCCAGCTAGAAAAACACCCTTCCACTATTACTTTCTGTCTCCTATTACCAAGCCAGTTACTTATCCATCTAGCTACCTGTCCTTGTATCGCATGAGTGTTGACCTTCTCAACTAACCTCCCATGAGGGACTTTGTCAAATGCCTTACTGAAATCCATATAGACGACATCAACGGCTCGCCCTTTGTCGACCGTTTTCGTTACCTCCTCAAAAAAGTCTACCAGATTCATAAGGCACAACCTCCCCTTAACAAAGCCATGCTGCATATCCCTAATCAGATTGCAACGCTCTGAGTTCCTATACATCCTATCCCTAAGAATCCCCTCCAACAGCTTCCCTACCACTGACGTCAAACTCACCGGCCTATAATTTCCAGGGTTATCCCTGCTTCCCTTTTTAAACAATGGTACAACATTAGCTATTCTCCAGTCCTCTGGGACCTCACCTGTATCCAAAGAAGAGACAAAGATTTGTGTCAGATGCCCAGCAATTTCACCTTGCACTTCCTTAAGCAGCCTGGGATAAATGCCATCAGGCTCCGGAGATTTATCAGTTTTAATGCTACCTAGAAGCTATCAGAATAGTAGTAATCTGCAATCAATTTTGATTTGGAATAAGAAGACCTAGTTTGACCATTCTCCCTGACCTTTTTTTTAAGGAGTTGTCAATCCATCTGCAAAGTACCTGAAATTTCAAAAGCATTTATCAAATTCTTGTATAATGGTTATTTAACCATTAATTTCAAGACCTCTACCAGCTAAAAGAGAGCAAGTACTCGTGAACATCATCACTTGCAAGCTGCCCTTTAAGCCACATGCATCTTTACGTGGAATTATATTGGCATTCCTTCATAATTGCAGGATCAAAGTCCTAGAATTTCTTTCCCAACAGCACTCTTTCCCTACATCATATCAGTTGCAAGATGACTGACTTACTTAAAGGACAGTTGGGCATGGGTAATAGTTGCTGAAATTGCCATTGATACCCAAATCATGAAAGAATAAGAAAATAATTAGACAAAGGTTTCGGAATGGGCAAGAAATTGGTGAAAGGTAGAAAACAGCAATTACTTGTTAGATATGTCTGAATGGAAGTAATTGCTGAATGAGGTGCTACAGTTATTAATCTAATCCCAGTGGTTCCTCATTCACATCAATGATCCAGACTTTAGCAGAGTAATTAAATTTGTGAATGTTCAAGTTTGACATATGATTTTGAGCCAGTGGTGCTTTCATACTTAATCTGTTGCCTATGAACAAACATTCTCAAGACTGTTTTTGTGGCTTTTTGATCAGGATTGTACAGAAAAGTAATTAGTTTAATTAAGTGTTTATTAAGAAATTATTGTTTCTTGATTTCAGCTGAATAACAGAATTTTCATTTGTATGTAGCCTAGTCATATCCTAGGATGCCCCAATGTTTTATAACCAATTAATTTTTGAAACAGTGCTATGAAGGCAACATTTTGCACATAACATGGTCCCACAAGCAGCAAACAAGGTCGTGTTGGTTGATGGAAGAATGTTGGTCAGAACTGAGAGGACTTCTGCTTTTTTTTGAAGAGTTCCTCTTCAGCTATTTGGGAAGGTGATTCGGGCTCAGGTTTGTCTCATCCAAATGATGATGCCTTCTGCAATGTAGTATCCTTTGCATTGTAGTTCAGCATAGATTATGTAATGGGGTTTAAAATCATGACATGGGCAAAATTGTTACCACCTGAGCCAAATTGACACTTCAGAGCTCACCAGGTTTTATGAAAACACTTCCACAGGGATTGAAAATTCTGCAGGGATGTGGTGTTTTGGAACTGGACCAACAGATGAGCAGATGATGTTCAGGATTGTAAGTAAAAATAAATACAGCTGAACTATATGTTGCTGCACCTAGTTGAGATATATGCTGATCTGAGGGGCAGGGAGGTTTTTTCTTGTTCAAGCTGTGGCCTAATAGGTAAATGTCAAAAACTCAATTTATGGATCTTATCTGTGATGAATGCTGATTAAATATTCAATTTGCAATTGATTACCACGATTGAAGGTAATCCTGCTTTTCCATTGGGAATATGTTTTGGTATGTGATTCATTTTAAATTCATTCTGAAAATACTTACAAATTGCAAAGAAGGTTTTTCAGCTGCTTTGATATTCTGTTGTTTTTGATTAGTTTTTGATTTTTTTTGACATCTAGTTTTTGTAGCAACCTTTTAAAAAATGTATAACTATTTAGGCTCCTTTGATTCTCTGAAAATGATCTTAGATAATTTGATGGGCTTTGCAGCTGGAGCTTACGTATGTGATGGTTTCTGTGGAAATCTTTGTGGAAAGTCAATTTTGAAATGCATTATGTTCAGAAAATGTATGTTGTATTGTTTCACCACAAGAGTGGTTAGAATGGGGAATTCATGACTGGAAACTGTTAAAGTGATTTTCATTAGAGAATTAAAATTTGATAGCCCTGCTGAATCAGATACAAATACACAAGTATGTTTTTTTGAAGAATTTGCATTTCTGCTATGAGGCAAACTACAAACAGTGATTATCTCTGTTCTGGGAGCTAAGCCAGTAATCGTCTTGGTTTTCTGAGGGGATTTGTCATAGCTTCCCATCTAGGCGTTTTTCCTTTCTTTTCATGGCCTTTTTTAATTGCTACCAAATGACAATTCTGCTGTAACTTTCCTTTGTTTTTTCAACTTTCTCATGAACTTTATCACACTTGTCTGAACAGATCCTGTATGTTGTCAGTGTTCTTGCAATTAGCAGTGATAAACATCAACTACCTTTCACTTAGCATTTTATTTCCCTTTCTCAAGGCAATTCAATTTTAGAAGCCATCCCAGTTACGAGGTACTGCGTGGTATGTAGTTGCATAAGGTTAAACCTCAGGGATCCAGGATGAGGTATCTAAGTGGATACAAAATTGGCTTCTTGACCGAAGCCAGAGGTGGTTGTAGAAGGTTGTTTTTCAAACTGGAGGCCTGTGAGCAACAGTGAGCCTTAGGGATCAGTGTTGGGTCCACTATTATTTGTCATGTATTAATGATTTGGATGAGAATGTAGGAGGCATGGTTAATTTGCAGATGAAGAATAGTGCCAGTGGATGGTAATCCTGATTCAATCTTGATCTTGATCAATTGGGCCAGTGGGCTGATAAATGGCAGTTGGAGTTTTATTTAGATACATGTAAATGATGCATTTTGATTAGCTGAGTAAGTCCTGCCCTGGTTCAATGGTAGGGTGTTGGTAGAGTTACAGAACAAAGAGATCTAGGGGTACATGTTCATAGCTGCTTGAAAGTGGAGACACAGGTGGAGAGGGTGGTGAAGAAGGCGTTTAGTATGCTTGGTTTCATTGGTCAGAATGTTGAATACAGGAGTTGGGACATCTTGTTGTACAAGACATTGACAAGATCATACTTGGAATACTGTGTGCAGTTTTGATCACCCTATTATAGAAAGGATATTATGAAACTAGAAAGAGTACAGAAAATATTTACTGGGATGCTACCAAGTCTTGATCTTTGAGTTATAAGGAGAGGCTGGATAGATTGGGATTTTTTCCTCTGGAGCGTAGGAGGCTGAGGGGTGATCTTATATGGATTTATAAAATAATGAGGAGCACAGATTAGCTAGATAGTCAATATCTTTTCCCAAAGGCAGGGGAGTTTAAAACTGGAGGAGATAGGTTTATGGTGACGGGGAGAGATACAAAAGTGTCCAGAGGGCCAATTTTTTCGCACACAGGGTGAGGGGAACAAGCTGCCAAAGGTAGTAGTAGAGGCAGGTACAATGTTGTCTTTTAAAAAGCATTTAGACAGTTAAATGGGTATAGAGGACATGGGCCAAATGAAGGCAATTGGGATTAGTTTAGAGATTTAAAAAAAATAGCATGGACAAGGTGGGCTGAAGGGCCTGTTTCCATGCTGTAAACCTCTATGACTTTAATTTCATTGCAGTGTTAATGTAAGCCTACTTGTGACATTAATAAATAAACTTTAAAAAAACAACTTGACCTTTAAAAACTTGTGATATGCTTTAAATGTGCTGTTGCAGGTCAAGTGCACCACCTCAGTCTCCTCCAGTGTCAACTGTCAGTTAATAACAGACTCCGGACTCTTAAACCCAAAGAAATTTTTCATGCCTCTTTTTAAGAATCTGAAACTTCTCCTCTGGAAAGTTGTGACAAATACTGTACATCAGTGCAGATTTTTTTGCTCTGAATATATATCCAGTTCAATCCAATCAAAGTCCAATTTAGGGTGTCATCAAATGAGACATTCCAGATCCAAGCTGATAAGACAGGGCTCTCACTTCTTGTCTTGGGCTTGATCTACATGATCCAAGCTGATTGGAGTAGGCATTGCATCTCCTCCAAAGCTTGATCTCATTTGCATCTTGGCCAAAAGGCCTAGATGTTGCTTTAAAAAATTGCTTCAAATGAAGCCATAATGTAACCTAATGACTTCAACCAAGTACATACAGCATGTTGATACTACATTTTTTTTCCAAAAATATACTTTATTTATAAAAATATCAATTAGAACATTGCAGATATACATGTCAATAAATTGCAAAACAGGACAGAATAATGCATTTTACAGTTGTATACAGTTATTTCATTTCAATTAGAACAGATTCATAAAAATCTCAGTTAAATCGTTGCAGATATACATGTCCAGAAATGGCAAACAGTGCACAATAAAACATTTTGTGCAGTTTTTCCGTTTGAATACTTAAAGTTAAAACATGCCTCAGAAATTACTGTGTTGTTGCTCAGATTGGCACACAGTTACGCAGGTCGAGGGTATTCTGCAGTTTTCAGGCTCTTGGTCTGCCTCCGTTAAAAGGCCTTATAGTATGGCCTTTCCCCATTGTGCCTTTGCGGTGGCTGCCCCAAGCTTCAGTGCATCCCTCAACACATAGTCCTGGACCTTGAAATGTGCCAGTCTGCAGCACTCGGTTGAGGACAGTTTTTTCAACTGGAAGATCAGCAAGTTTCGGGTGGACCAAAGTGTGTCCTTCACCGAGTTGATGATCTTCCAGCAGCAGCTGATATTCGTCTCAGTGTGCGTCCCCGGAAAGAGTCCATAGAGCACAGAGTCCTGCGTCACTGAGCTGCTCAGGACGAACCTCGACAAATACCACCGCATTTCACTCCAGATCTTCTTTGCGAAGGCACATTCCACAAGGAGATGTGCGATCGTCTCATCAGCCCTGCAGCCGCTTTGGAGCTGTTGAGACCTCGAGCGTGCATAAAGGATCTGACGGGGAGTGCCCTTCTCACCACCAGCCATGCCAAATGTTGGTGCTTGTTTGTAAGTTCTGGTGATGAGGCGTTCTGTCGATACTACACTTGATCTTAGCCAAAAGGCTGAGAGCAGACAGAAGCGACCGAATATGGCTTGTCAGTATTGACAATTCCCATACTAACACTGTTTCCTTTTTACTCACACTTGCCAAACTTTCAATGACATTGGAAAGCATCTATTTGATCTCAGTGCCGAAAACAGTCATTATCCTTTCCTTGCAATCTTATGTTCAGTCTGTTCAAAATTGAAAAGATGCCCGTAAGGTAAGACAGAGTTAGTATCCAACTTTTATCACCAAATTAATCAACCAGAGGGGATGATTTTTCAAGGAGAAAGGCATGGATTTCATTCATCTGTTCATAAAATCTGCCAAGCATCTGATCCCTTGACAGCCAATGTACCTCATAGTGGAACAGTAACGTGTGTGCTCTGCCCCCATTTCAGAACACTGAGACTCAAAAAGCCTAGTATTGAGGGCACTGCAGTTAATGAATTCATGACTTTCATAGTTCCATTCAATACCATATCAAGATTGGATGAAATTCCTTTCAATGCCAGTGCCTCGTGGTGAATGAAGCAGTGTTTCTAGACATTATCTTGACCAGCTGCTTCCTTATAACTCCATTCTCTTTCACAATCATGTTGACTGCCTTCAACAAGAGGAATCACTTGTGATTCTTTTGCAGTTAACTCAGTCAAGCCACACTTTCCAACCATGTAATTATTCAAGACTTCAGAGATCTATACGCTAGTTGTGCTGGTTTTTAATGTCAAACAGCACAGCATATCCCCAAAAAAAATTCCTTGTGCCAAACATAAGTAACATAAACTAACAAGGTTGCACAAAACACCTGTACTTTCATCCAGCTGTATTCAGAATTCCTACACTATTTTAAATTTATGCTATTAAAAACAAATTAAAAAGGCTATTAATTTGAAATTCTTCCAAAAGTGGTGGTAGTTGTAGTTACAAGTACCAGGAAGCCAAGCAGTAGTTGTTCAAGTGTCATTGTATTAAATGGTAGCACAGCAAGGTATTTTAGAATTCAAATAGGGCAGTGTGAAGTAATGGTATTGTCATTGAATTAATAATCCGGAGTAATGCTTTTGGGACCTGAGTTTGAATCCTACCACTGCAGAAGAAGTTTGAATTTAATTAAAAATCTGTATTTTAAAGTCTAATAATGACCATGAAACCATTGTCAATTGTAAAAATCTATCTCGTTCATTAATGTCCTTCAGGGAAGGAAATCTGATATCCTTGCCTGGTCTGACCTTCATGTGAGTCCAGATTCACAGCAATGTGGTTGACTCTTAAATGCCCTCTGAAATAGCACAACAAGACTTTTGAATCAAGGGCAATAAGTGCTAGCCCAGTAACTGATGCCTACATCCTGTGAGTGAATAAAAAGGTATACAGAAATTTTATCACTGGATGTGTAGTGGAAGAGTGACATGATAGTCAGCATTGCTGCCATTCACAGCTCCAGGGACCCGGGTTTGATTCCCAGCTTAGGTCACCGTCTAACCCACCGTCTGTGTGGAGTTTGCATGTTCTCCCTGTGTCCCTGCATGGGTTTCCTTTGGGTGCCCTGATTCTTTGGCCATATGAAATTGAATGAAATCATAGAATCCCTTCAGTACAGAAGGAGGCCATTTGGCCCATTGAGTCTGTCCCACTTAGGCCCTATTCCTATATTCCCACACATTTATCCTGCTAATCTCTCTGACACTAAGGTCAGTATAGCATGGCCAAACAACTTAACCTGCACATTTTTGGACTGTGGACGGAAACCGGAGCACCCGGAGGAAACCCACGCAGACATGGAGAGACAGTGCAAATTGCACACAGACAGTGACTGAAGTTGAAATTGAATCTGGGTCCCTGGTGCTAACCACTGTGCCACTGTGTTATCCCTTAATGTTTCAAGATGTATAGGTTAAGCAGGTAGCATGGGGTTACAAGTTCAGGGTGGGGGGAGGGAGTGGGTCTGGGTAAGGTGCTCTACTAGAGAGTCGGCAGTGATTATGGGTGACTTCTATATGCATATAAACTGGGGGAAACCAAATTAGTACTAATGCTGTAGAGGACATATTTCTGTATATAAGATGGTTTTCTGGAGGAGTATATCGAGGAATCAACTAATGAATGTGATATTTTAGCGAGAGGACAAATTAATGTTCTTATTGCCAAGGAGCTTTTAAGAATGAGTGACCATAATAAGATAGAATTTGAAATTCTACATTGTGTTTGAAAGTGATGTCATGCAATCCAAAGCTAAGGTCTTGAATCTAAACAAAGGAAACTATGAAAATGTGAGGAGCAAGTTGGCTGGGATAGATTGAGAAACTACATGTAAAGGTATAATGGTAGACAGACAAACAAATAATACATGGTTTCTAACAAATTTACATTCCTTTTAAGGCACAAAATCATACCAGGAAAAGTGATCCACCCAAGTGTAGTTAAGAAGAAAAGTTAAAGATTTAGAAAAAGGAAGAAACATATATAGTTGACAAAAGAAGTAGTATGTCTGAGGATTGGGAATTTTTTCGAATTCCGCAAAGGAAAAGCCATGAAACTAAAAAAGAAACTAAAATTGAACGATTGAAAAGTGACAAAATAAAAACGTAGTTAAAAAGGAAAAATTAGCCAAGACAAATGTGTGCCCATTACAAATAGAAGAGGAGAATTTATAATGGAATCAGGAAATGCCAGAGAAACTGAACAGGTGCTTTGTGTCTGTCTTCACAGTGGAAAATACAAAAAAAAAACCTCCCGCAAATATTAAAACTCAAAACCAGCAGGAATGAGGAACTGAAAGAAGTTAGTACTGTTAATAAAAGTGGAGAAACTAATGGAACTGAAATTTGGTAACTCTCCTGGACCTGATTATCTACATTCAGAGTGCTAAATGAGGTACTGTGGAGCTACTGGATATAGCAAAGAGTATGCACCCTGACCACATCAGAGCTACAGTGCTTAAAGACCTCTGCTCCAGACCTAGCTGTGCTGTTTGCCAAGTTAATCTACTGTAGCTTTATTACTGGCACCCACCCAACAGTTTGAAATATTGTTAAAGCATTATAATACATTGTACAATATTCTAGGTTTTATTAATGGGAACCTTCCATACAATGGCAAGGAGATGATGTTGAATTTGAATAAGACACTCATTCAGCTTCAACCAGAGTGGGGTGTCCAGATTGGGAAGAATGTGAAAATATTGGTGAGCATGCAGAAAATACTTACATGAATAGTTCCAGGGATGAGGAACTTCAGTTATGAATATAGATTGTAAAAGAGAGAACTGCTTTCCTTGAAGGAAAAGAAAGAGACTTGATAGGGGTATTCAGAATCATTAGTTATCTGGGCAGAGTGAAAAGGGAGAATCTATTCTTAATCATGAAAGGATCAAGAACAAAAGACCATGGTTTAAAAATATTGACAAAATAGATATGAAAGAAAGTTTTAAAGTCAGAAATGCAGTGCCTGAGTATAATGATGGCAGGTTCAGTTTAAAAACATTCAAAGGAGATTAGACTGTTAATAATGTGAAGGTTGGGAAGGCAAAGGATGGCATTAAGTGAACTGCTCACTTGAAGAGCTGGTGCAGACACAAACTTCTGCATGGTAATAATTCTGTAATTCTGCATGCATTGGTGGGCATTTATTCAAATTCTTTATGTTCTGGAAAGATTCCTGCAGCTTGGAAGGCAATACATGCATCTCCACTATTTAAGAAAGGAGAAAAAGGAAATCACGGATGTGTTGGCCTGATATCAGTAGTAGGAAAATGCTAGAATCTTCTGTAATGGATGTGATAATTGAAAACTTGAAAATAATGGCAAGATTAGGCAGCATTAACTTGGATTTATAAAAGGGAAATTTATGAAATCTAGGAGCTTTTTGAGCATGTGGATGTTGAGTATTTGGGTTTTCAAAAGCTTTCAAAAGACCCCAAGTAAAAGGAGAGTAAACAACCAAAGCGTATGACATGGGGGTAATATATTGTTATAGATTGGGAATTGGTTACCCAACAGAAAACAGAACAGGAATAATTGGTCGTTCTCAAGTTGGCAGGCTGAAACTTGTAGCATAACCAGAGTCAATGATTGCCACCACCATCATCAGTTCCACAGTGCCTGCCTGTTTCTCATAGTTAGCTGCCCCCCAATTTAGTACTTTCACCTGAGGACTACTCTTGTCCTTTTCCTTAAGTAACTTAAAACTTAAAGAATTATTCCCCCCAGCCCCAAACGAAGGGATTGGGACTCTCTAAGGGACTCTCTTTCAATATAAAGAAAGTTCAAATCACCTACCATAACAACTTTGTTGTCTTTACATTTTTCCACAGTCTATCCACAAATATGTTCCTCTATCTCCTGCTGGCTGTTAGGAGGCCTGTTGTACAACTGTATCATTGTTCCTATTCCTGAGTTCACCCTATATGGCCTTGTTGGATGAGTAAGAAATCTTACAACACCAGATTAAAGCCCAGCAGGTTTCTTTGGTACACACTGCTCCAGAAGCTTGTGGCTTGTGCTATCAAATAAATCTGTTGGACTTTAACCTTGTGTTGTGAGACTTATTACTACCCTTACCCCAGTCCAGTGCTGGTGCCTCCACGTCTTGTTGGATGAGCCTTCCGAGTTATTCTCCCTCAGTACAGCTGTGATATGCTCCCAAAGCAGTAACACAACTCTCTTACCTTTTCTGTATCTCTCTCATTCCTGAAACATGTAAATCCTGGAATTACCCCTCTCAACCAAGTCTCTATAATAGGTGCTTGTACTAATCCAAGCTCTTAAGTTCACCTGCCTTAGCTGTCATACTACTCACATTAAAACAAATACATTTCAGCCCTGGGAAATACTATTTCCCAGGGCTGAAATGGTCGCGACGAGAGGGCACAGATTTAAGGTGCAGGGAAGCAAGTACAGAGGGGATGCTAGGGGAAAGTTTTTCACTCAGAGGGTGGTGAGTGAATGGAATCGGCTGCCGTCGGTGGTGGTCGAGGCGAACTCGCTGGGGTCTTTTAAAAGACTTCTGGATGAGTATGTGGGATCCAGTGGGATTGGGGGTTATAGATAGGTCTATGGCTGGGTAGGTTTTGATGTGTTCAGCACAACTTGTGGGCCGAAGGGCCTGTTTGTGCTGTAGTGTTCTATTTCAGACCACCAGTCCTGCAGTGTTCAGTAACCTGTCCCTGCCTGTTCTTACTCTTAGCCTTACTGGTCTTAGTTTCTAACTCCTTGGTCATTTCACTTGCTGATCTACTGTGCTTGTTTCCACCTCACCAACTTCAGTCAGTAACCATATGGTGGGTCCTCTCCTTTGAATGTTTCTTTATCCTAGGACTATACTTGAGTCTTCTGAAATATCCACTTAAATGTCTGCCACTGCACCTCTATTGATCTATCCTCTACCCTAGTATCCCAGTTAATTTCAGTTAGCTCTGTTTTTGTGCCCACATATTTGCCCTTATTTAAGTTTTGGTTACTAGTCTTAGATTCACTCTTCTCCCTTTCAACCTTGACATAAAGCTCAATTATATTGTGGTTGCTGCTGTCTAGAGGTGCCTTTACTTTGAGGCCACTAATTAATCTTGCCATATTGCACAATATTAAGTCTAATATAACCTGTGCCCTGGTTAGCTCCAGAAAGTGCTGCTATAAGCAAAGCATTGTATGATCTTCTCATCCAGACTAATACTGTCAATCTGAATTTTCCAGTCTATTTGTAGATTAAAATCACCCATGATTATTGTCGTCCCTTTATCAAAAGCATCTAACATTTCTTGTATACTTTGTCCTTTCGTGCCTTCTTACCTCTGCTATTCCTCATCTTTACCCAAAACTGATTCTACATCCTGATTTCCTGAGCCAAAGTCATCTCTAACAATTGAACCAATGCAATACTTCATTCACAGCGCTGCCCTTCCACCTTTACCAAGCTTCCCATTTTTTTTTGAACATCATATACCCTTCAATATTTAGGGTCCAGTCTTGTCACACTATAGCCATGTCTGTGTAATGGCTTTTTGCTTTAATGTACATAGAACATAGAACAATACAGCACAGAACAGGCCCTTCGATGTTGTGCCGACCAAAATAAAAAGCAATGCCCCTCCTAACTAAACCATTCCCTTCTCTTCCATATACTTATCAACTAACCTCTTAAACGCCACCAAACTTGGCGCATCTACAACAGAAATTGTAGATTTGCACAGATAATGTGTGCTATCAATTCAAGGATTATGATGGCTCAATCTGAGTATGTTCAAGGTTAAAGAGATCAAGAGATATACAGAAAGTGTGAAGAAAATGGCATTGAGGTAGAAGATGAGCCATCATCTAATTGAATAGTGGATCAAGCTCAAGGAGCTGAATGGCCAATTCCATCACTTTCCTATGCTAAACAATATAGGATTTTTTTTAGTTTTGAATTATTCCAGAAATATAATTTTACTGTTAAAAGTATTGAAGTTTTCAATAGTTCATTTTCTGTGGTATTTCAGTTTTTAGGAAATGTTTGTGAATATGAGAACAAATTGCGATGCCTGTGCAACTAATGTTTTCTTTACTGTTACAGATAAAGGAAATTCAGAAAGCTTGTACAATGTTTAAAGCCGTTCTGAAGAAAAATCGTGAAGGTGGAAAAGGGAGTAAGAAAGATTTTGGTATGTAATGGGAATTTTGTTATTTTGTAAAACAAACTTTGTGATGTTTTAAATAGGAAATGGGAGAGAAAAGCTATTTTAAATCTACTTCCTGTTAAAATGTACGGCCCAGTGGAAAATAACTCTAAATGTATTAGTACGATAGTGGTTCTAACATAAAAACAAGTAACTGACAGTTACAGTAATACACAGTTGTTACAAATGCTTGTAAGGCCAATTTTCAACTTCCAGCTGGTAGATTCCTGCCTGAAAAATAGTGATCAGCTGTTATGAACCTGATTGGAGTGAGGGTTCCATGCCAACTATATTAATGCTCCAAGTCCACATGATGTAATTTTGAGACAGGTCTTTGGTCAAGCAATTTGCATGTTTGAAACAAATACAGAATTGCTTTAAAAAGTAAATCTGAGTCTTGTTTCAGTTGTAAGACATCAAGTGCAATTTTCTGGTAAAAATGGGTGGACATTTTGTTGTGCTTAATTACACCAGGCAATGTGTGATCTGTTTATTTGAAAATGTTTAAGGAAATGAATATACTTCAGATTTTTGTGGTCAGGAATGGCCCACAAAAGAAAAATCCAATTGATGTCAGTTGCTCCAAGGTGGTCCAAGGCCACCGTGACTAGAGCCTCAATGCTATAGGTGTATAATATTCTAGGTGATGCAGAAAACCCAGCAATAATGATTTGGAAAAGTTTGGAAAACTCTTCTCCAGTCTTCCTGGATCATGAAAGCCAATCCAAGAGAGCATATTGACTATTAAATACAAAATCCATTTATTATGCGATGCACTCTCATTGCCCTCAACCAACAAGAAATCCAGCTATCTTGACGTTCATCAAATAATCAGCATATATTGCATAAGTTAGTAACATACTCAGAGGCTCATTACTCTGGAAAACTAGCTACCTAACATTTAGCCTACTTCACAGTTTAAATGCTTTCCCCAATCTGTCAAAGTGTAATAATTTATTGTAAGACAAGCAATCTAGCTCTTTTAACCTCAATCGGTTATGAAGTAAATAGATATAGCTCTTTTGATCAATTTGAATAAGTATTATTCTTTAAGCTTTGGCTTCTTTCATGTTCTCATTGAAATCTTTTCCCAAGCCAGTGTGTTGTACATCATTTAAAGGGATCAAAATTAGCTACAGTACTCCAGAGGCAGCCTAACCAATGACTGGTGTAATGGTAATTTAATCATAGAAGCATTATTCAAATTGCATCTATCTTTGTTCCTTTTCCATTATTTTATGGAACAGGCATATAGAACAGCAGATGGCATAAAATGAAATGGTGCAACATAAACTGTATATAAAACATAAAACGTAGCAGGCTGTTTGGCCCTCGAAGTTGCGCTGACCTCTGAAACCGATCTAAAGCCCACCTAACCTACACTATTCCAATATCATCCATATGTTTATCCAATGACCATTTAAATGCCCTTAATGTAGGAGAATCCACTACTGTTGCAGGCAGGGCATTCCACACTCTTACTACTCTGAGTGAAAAACCTACTTCAACATCTGTCCTGTATCTATCATTCCTAAACTTAAACCTATGTCCCCTCTTGCTCATCACCTCCATCCAAGGAAAAAAGTTCACATTGTCAACCTTATCTAATCCTGTGATCTATATGGACCAATCATATAAATGCTGTGGTTGCAAAAGCAGGTCTGAGGCTGGAAATTCAACAGCGAATAATCTCCTGTCTTCTCAAAGCTTGTCCACCATCTGCAAGATTAAAAATCGAAGAACAGTACAGCACAGAATGGTACCTTCGGCCCACCAAATCTTTGCTGACACAGATCCCTCTCGAATATTTTCTTGCCCCTACGAGGTCCAATCCCTCTATTCCCTACCAATTCATGTATCTATCAAAATACCTCTTGAATTTATAGAATCTGCTTCCAACGGCATCCTCCACCCTCTTTGTGGAAAAACTTGCCCTTTATGTCTCCTTAAACTTTCCCCCTCTCACTTTCAACCTATGCCCTGAGCTATTGACTCTTCGACCCTGGGAAAAAGACTGACGATTAACTCTATCCAATCCTGTCATAATCTTGAAAACCTTTATCAGATTCCCCCCCCCCTCATCTTACGATGCGCCAAGTTTGTTCAGCCTTTTTTCGTAGTCCTTATCCTCCAAACTAGGCAACATCCTGGTAAATCTCTTCTGCATCCTTTCCAATGCATCAACATCCTTCTGATAGTGTGATGACCAGACCGATCAGATGTGTGATGGAATGCTCTTCACTTCACATGGCTGAATATGTCTAATGCTAACACTAGTCACTAAGCTCAATACCATTCAGGACAATACAATCAGCTTGACTGGCACTCCATCCACTATCTTTAAACAGTCACAGAGCAGCAATATATACCATCTGTAAGATGCATTGCAACAATTTGGTGAGGACTCTTCAATACCACTACTTTGGATGGCATGGTGGCACAAAAGTAGTTAGCACTGCTGCCTCTCAGCACTAGGACCCGCATTCAATTCCAGCTTCAGGTCACAGTCTGTATGGAGTTTGCACATTCTCCCCAACTGCGTGGGCTTCCTCGCACAGACCAAAAATGTGCAGATTAGGTTAATTGGCCATGATAAATTGCCCTTTAGTGATGGGAGATTAGCAGAATAAGTACATGGAGTTACGAGGATCGGGCTTAATTGGGTTATTTTTGGTACAGTTTCGATAGGCCAAATGACAACCTGCACTATAGGGGTTCTATGATTCTATGAATCTGTAACTCTAACCTGGCAAGACAAATGCAGCAGATATTTGGGAATGACTCATATACCAAATATTTTGCCTTTCTTCATCCCTGTGAAAAAGCTGAAACTCTCAATCTTATAGCACTGGGCACACTTTTCACCCCTCAAACTTCAGCAGTTTACAAATGCACCTCATCCCTATAATGTTGAGGAAAATTAGGAATAGGCATTGCTGGCAAATAGCCTACAAATGAGGAAGAATAAACAGAAGGCCCTTGTTTTGAGTTGTATTCTTTTTAAGTCCTGATAACTTTATTTATGTTTCTTATGTTAAGAAAACAAAGTTTTAAAGGATTTATATTTTTATTGGTAAATGTTAAAAATCAGATGTAATGTCCTAACTCTTAGGAGTTGTGTTTAACAAAAAGAAAAGAACGTGATTTGCACATGTAAATTCAAATTAACACACGACAAGTTTTACTGAAACAGATGTTGTGTGCAGTGCAGAGTACAAATTCAAAGTAAAACAGCACTTTTGCAACACTAATGATATTCCCATCAAATTATGTGATCGGCTTTTAAAGCAAGCATGAGACCCTTTAAATGTATAACATCTCTTCCGACTTTATTTATATGGTCATGATGACAAAATATTATTTTAAACGTAAGATCAATAATACTTTAGACACCATACCATACATTATTAATCATGATACACAGTCAAGAAGAAAGTTGATTCGGAGGACATTTATTGCTCTTTGGTTGTATACGGCATTCAGGAATCAGGCTATTTTTTCTCTGGAAGTATGATTTGAAACTTTAATAGATTTTTTTTCTCAAAACTAATTCGGCATCATTCTCATGTGGCATAGCAGCTAAGACACAATCATCAGGCAACTCTGTTTCCACTAAGTTTTCAATAGTCATATTCACAACACCAGGAACTAAAGAAGTTGGCACTTAGGGAGATTATTTCATGTGACAACAACTGGTCAGTATATGGTAATGCCATGCTGACCCAGTTCATTTTCGGTTTGAACCCTGTAAGAAATTGGACCTTTGGTCCAACTATGATTGGAAACCATTTCTCACTCATGTCATAGTTACACACTAACACTTGGTCTGCTTGTTGAAGTGGGTGTTGTTTTGTCTTCACTTCTCATCTAGCAACTTGAGATTGTTGTTTACACTCTTCTGTCTCTGAAGTTTTTGGAGGTAATAAGAAATTAAACATAGTTCTCAACTTTTTCTTTCAGAGTAGTAATGCAGGCTAGCATGATATTAAATGTCATGTCAACAGATTTTGCTCACATGGATGTTCGTGGGAGATTTCCAGTGAAGGCTGATTCATTCTTCAAATGGGTGTTACATCTCCTGTGCTTACATGGGAAGTGTTGAGGATGAAAGAGTGAGCCAGGGTCGGCAGAGTTAATAGATCCTCTGGAATGCTTAAAGGAAGGGAAATTGAAACCATTTATATCTCAGCCTGTTTAACCAGGTTTATGGTAAAAGTTTTTGTCACAAGTAGGCTTACATTAGCAATGCAGTGAAGTCACTGAAAATCCCCTAGTCACCATTCTGGCAACTGTTTGGGTATACTGAGGAAGAATTTATCATGGCCAATTCACCTAACCTGCACACCTTTGGACTGAGGAAACCAGACCACCCAGAGGAAACCCAAACTCCACACAGATAGTGACCCAAACTAGGAATTGAACTCGGGCCTCTAACACTGAGGCACTGAGGTACCGCAATGCTGCCCCAATGTGAAAAAAAGTTAGTTTCATTGAAGGCATCATAGAGTTAAACCTTTTTTGTTATTGTAGTAATGTATTTTTTTTTCAAAAATGTTGCAAAACACAGTGCTTTGCTCAACATAAGTACAGAAAAAGCTGCCAAAAATATTTTCTGGGACTAGTTACTATTATTTTAAAGCCAGTGTAGTTCTTGGCACTTGGCTTCTGCTGTGTGCAATGATCACATGAACAGGGAATATTCCATGGGAAGAAAAAAGGGCCTTTGTATTGTACAGTAAACTTATTAGCAATATTTTCATTGCTGTCCACTCCTTAACATGCTTATTTTTAATGTGTATCTTCCAATTTCTTAAGTATTTCAGTTTGCTTTTGTACAGGAAATGCCCGAATGCCTGAAATCTATAATTCTCTGTCAGTTGTGTAATGTGCAGAATTCTATATTTGTTGCTTCAAGTTTTCTGTTGTGATTTACTGGATTAAAAAAAATGACCTTTATTGTAATTTGTCTCTCTATACGAAGATAATTCCATAGTTATAAGACCATCAAGGAATAAATTTGATGTATGGTGCATGTACCATGTTTTAAGTATGTCTGAATAACCTGGAAGTTTACAGAATGGAAACAGGCTCTTCAGTCCAACTTGTCCACGCTTTTTTTAAACCCCAAAGCTAGTCCAAGTTGCCCACATTTGGCCCATATCCCTCTATATCCATCTTACACATGTAACTAAATGATTTTTAAAATACAAACTTATATCCGCTTCTATTATTAATTCTGGCAGCTTGTTCCAGACGCTCACCACCTGTGTGAAAACATTGCCCTTCTGGACCATTTTGTACCTCTCCCCTCTCACCTTTAACTTATGCCCTTTAGTTTTAGACTCCTTATCTTTGAGAAAAGATAAGGAGTTATAGCTGGGGGAATGGTAATTATGAGGCCATTAGGAGGGAATTAGGGTGCATAGGTTGGACTAGGAAACTACAGGGACTGGGAACATCTGAAATGTGGAGCATATTCAAGGAGCAGCTACTGCGAGTCCTTGATAAGTATGTCCCTGTCAGGCAAGGAGGAAATGGTCGAGTAAGGGAGCCATGGTGTACTAAAAAAGTTAATTCACTGGTTAAAAGGAAAAAGGAGGCTTATGTCAGGATGAGGCTTGAAGGCTCAGTTAGTGCAATGGATAGCTATAGGTTAGCCAGGAGGGAGCTAAAGAGTGAGTTGAGGAGAGCTAAAAGGGGACACGAGAAGACTTTGGCTGATAGGATCAAGGAGAATCCTAAAGCTTTCTTAGATATGTTAAGAATAGAAGATTGGTTAGGGCAAGATTAGGGCCAGTCAGAGACAGCAGTGGGAAGTTGTGCGTGGAGCCTGAAGAGATTGGAGAGGCACTGAACAAATATTTCTCTTCGGTATTCATGCAGGGAGATGTAAATGTAGTTGTGGAGAACACTGGGATACAGGGTTGTAAACTGGAAAGTATTGAAGTAGATAAGGAGGATGTGCTAGATATTCTTGAGGGTTTGAAGTTAGATAAGTCCCCTGGGCCGGACGGGATTTACCCTAGGATTCTCTGGGAGGTGAGAGAGGCGATTGCAGAGCCTCTGGCTCTGATCTTCAGGTCGTCGTTGGTTACAGGTATAGTGCCGGAAGACTGGAGGATAGCGAATGTGGTCCCATTGTTCAAGAAGGGGAATAGAAACTTTCCTGGGAATTATAGACCGGTGAGTCTTACTTCTGTTGTGGGCAAAGTATTGGAAAGAATTATTAGGGATAGGATTTATAGTTATTTAGAGAGAAACGAATTGATTGGGGATAGTCAGCATGGTTTTGTGAAGGGTAGGTCGTGCCTTACTAACCTTATTGAGTTTTTTGAAAAAGTGACCAAAGAGGTGGATGGGGGTAAGGCAGTTGATGTGGTATATATGGACTTTAGTAAGGCGTTCGATAAGGTGGCTCATGGAAGGCTTCTGCAGAAAATGCAGATGTATGGGATTGAGGGTGATTTAGCTAATTGGATTAGGAATTGGCTAGCAGATAGAAGACAGAGGGTGGTGGTTGATGGGAGATATTCATCATGGAGTTCGGTTACAAGTGGTGTACCTCAGGGATCTGTTTTGGGGCCCCTGCTGTTTGTAATTTTTATAAATGATCTGGATGAGGGTATTGAAGGATGGATTAGTAAATTTGCAGATGACACCAAAGTCGGAGGAGTGGTAGATAATGAAGAGGGGTGTTATAGTTTGCAGAGAGACTTGGACAAGTTGCAGAGCTGGGCCGAGAGGTGGCAAATGGAGTTTAATGTGGAAAAGTGTGAGGTAATTCACTTTGGCAGGAATAACAAATGTGTAGAGTATAGGGCTAATGGTAGGACTCTTAATAGTGTTGATGAACAGAGGGATCTTGGTGTATATGTGCATAGATCCCTGAAAGTAGGCAGTCAAGTCGATAAGGTTGTTAAGAAGGCATATGGAGTCTTAGCTTTTATTGGTAGGGGGATTGAATTTCGGAGCCGCAACGTCATGTTGCAACTGTACAAAACTCTAGTGCGGCCGCACTTGGAGTATTGTGTGCAGTTCTGGTCCCCGCATTATAAGAAAGATGTGGAGGCATTGGAGAGGGTACAGAGGAGGTTTACCAGGATGTTGCCTGGTATGGAGGGCAGGTCTTATGAAGAGAGGCTGAGGGACTTGAGGTTGTTTTCGTTAGAAAGAAGGCGGCTAAGAGGAGACCTTATCGAAACATATAAGATGATTAGAGGTTTAGATAGGGTGGACAGTGATAGCCTTTTTCCTAGGATGGAGAAAGCTAGCACGAGGGGACATAGCTTTAAATTAAGGGGTGGTAGTTATAGGACGGATGTCAGAGGTAGGTTCTTCACCCAGAGGGTGGTAAGGGTAAATAATGCTCCTCATTATTTTATAGACCTCTATAAGATTGCCTCTTTGCCTCCCACGCTGCAGAGAAAAAAGTCCCAGATTATCCAGCCTCTCCTTATAATTCAATCCGTCAAGTTCTGGTGGCATCCTAATAAATCTTTTCTGCACTCTTTCTAATTTAATAATATCCTTTCTATAATAGGGTGACTAGGACGGCACTCAGTATTCCAAGTGTGGCCTAAGCAATGTCTTGTACAACTTCAACGAGGCATTCCAATCACTGTGTTCAGTGTCCTGACCAATAAAACCATGCATGCTGAATGTCTTCTTCACTATGTCCACCTGTGACTCACTTTCAAAGAGCTTTGAGCGTGTACCCCTAGATCTCTTTGTTCATTAACTCTCCCCAACACCCAACCGTTAACTAAGTAATTCCTGTCCTGGTTCAATCTACCAAAATGCATCACCTTACATTTATTGAAATTAAACTCATCTGCTGTTTGTCAGCCCACTGGCCCAATTGATCAAGATCCCATTGTAATCCAAAATAACCCTCTTCACTATTCACTCTGCCAGCAGTCTTGGATCATCTGCAAACTTCCTAACCATGCCATTTATGTTCTCATCCAAATCATTAATGTAAATAGCAGATAACTATGGACCCAGCATCGATCCTTGAGGCATACTGCTGGTCACAGGCCACCAGTTTGAAAGACAACCTTCAAGCCAATTCATTACATGGAGTGGTGTTTATATGTTGGCAATTAAATTCTGCAAAGCAAGGATTTACGAACTGCACATGAGAGAAATGACCAGCTAGTGTCTTTGGTATTCATTGAGAGGGAGTATCATAGTTTGGAATTTTTAAAATAGACATGTCCTTGATGTCGATATCACCTGAGTGTCTGAAGCAAATCCTGCAATCCTATTTCCTCGTGCAGGTTTTCTGCTCAGTTTTTAGATTAATAGAGCTGAAAATTATTCATTAAATGATTTACTTTATCAGTTCTCATTCATGTCAAGGCAGTCAGAGTTGGTGATTTCAGATCTGAACAGAAAATATCAAAGGAAAAAAATCTTGTTTTTTGCTTTAAGATTGGATACTAATAGCTTTATATCTTTGAATAGTCATTAGAGAAGCTGAGTCTTTGCTCACTGTTTTAATTGGTATAGTCTGATGAAGGTTGCTTTATTGTCTAAAGGACTCTCTGTCACGGCATTTATTATTTTGATAGGACTGAAATCTAATCCAATCCTGCCTCACCTTACAATGGTTCATTATTGACAGGCCACTCAAATTAATTGAATATTGAGACATTTAACATAGAGCAGGAATGTAATTTGAAAGGGACATCTTAATTATCCAATGTAAATTGCAAAAGTGCATAGAACATAGAACATAGAACAATACAGCACAGAACAGGCCCTTCGGCCTTCGATGTTGTGCCGACCAAAATAAAAAGCAATGCCCCTCCTAACTAAACCATTCCCTTCTCATCCATATACTTATCAACTAACCTCTTAAACGCCACCAAACTTGGCGCATCTACAACAGCTGCAGGCAGGGCATTCCACTCCCTAATCACTCTTTGAGTAAAGAACCTACCTCTGATATCCGTCCTATAACTCATACCCCTTAATTTAAAGTTGTGTCCCCTCGTGCTAGCTTTTTCCATCCTAGGAAAAAGGCTATCACTGTCCACCCTATCCAAACCTCTAATTATCTTATATGTTTCAATAAGATCCCCCCTTAGCCGCCTCCTTTCTAACGAAAACAACCTCAAATCCTTCAACCTCTCTTCATAGGACCTGCCCTCCATACCAGGCAACATCCTAGTAAACCTCCTCTGTACCCTCTCCAATGCCTCCACATCTTTCTTATAATGTGGCGACCAGAACTGCACACAATACTCCAAGTGCGGCCGCACTAGAGTTTTGTACAGCTGCAACATGATGCTGCGGCTCCTAAATTCAATCCCCCTACCAATAAAAGCTAAGACTCCATAAGCCTTCTTAACAACTTTATCCACTTGACTGCCTACTTTCAGGGATCTATTGACACATACACCAAGATCCTTCTGTTCCTCAACACTATTAAGAGCCCTACCATTAGCCCTATACTCTACACATTTATTGTTCCTGCCAAAGTGCATTACCTCACACTTTTCCACATTAAACTCCATTTGCCACCTCTCGGCCCAGCTCTGCAATTGGTATAGGACAGACTTGGCAAACTTATTTCATAGTTTCATAACTTGGTATAATCAGGAAGCTGTGTTGTATTTTTATGTTTGTGGTGGCACAGTGGTTAGCACTGCTGCCTCACAGCCCTAGGACCTGGGTTTGATTTCAGTGTTGGGTGACGTGTGAGATTTGCAAGTTCCCTTCTTGTCTGTGTGGGTTTCCTCTGGGTGATCCAGTTTCCTCCCACAAGCCAAAAATGTGCAAGTTAGATTGGCCAGGCAAAATTGCCCCTTAGTGTCCCAAGATGTGTAAGTTAGGGGGATTAGCGGGATAAATACAGGAGGCAGGGGGAATAGGGCTTATTCAAGGTGCTCTGAGAGTTGATGCAGACTTAATAGAACAAATGGCCGCCTCCTGCACAGAATGAATTCTATGAAATTTACCAATCTCAAATAGGACAGGTAAGTTAGATGTTTTTACTCAAGCATGGGACATAGTTATCGCTGGCAGGCCAGCATTTATTGCCTATTCTTTGTTGCCCTTGAGAAGATGGTGGTGAGCTGCCTTCTTGAAATGCTGCAGTCCATGTGCTGTGGTTTTATCCACAGTGCCATTCAGGAGAGAATTTCAGGATTTTGATCCAACACCTGCGAAACCACAGCAATGTATGTGTAAAGAAGTGAAGAAATGTCTCCTCGCCTCCGTCCTGAATGGTCTACCCTGAATCCTCAGACTGTGACCCCTGGTTCTGGACTCCCCCACCATCAGGAACATCCTCTCTGTATCTATTCACTCTAAACCTGTTAGAATTTTATAAGTGTCTGAGATTCCCCCTTTATTCGCCTGAATTCCAGCGAAAACAATCTTAACCCAGTCAACCTCCCCTCATACATCAGATCCCTGGAATCAATCTGATGAACCTTCATTGCATTCCCTTGAGAGCAAGAACATCCTTCCTCAGAAAAGAAAACCAAAACTGCACACAATACTCTAGGTGTGGTCTCACCAAGGCCCTGTATAATTGCAACAACACATCCCTGCTGCTGTACTCAACTTCTCGCAATGAAGGCTAATGTGCCGTTTGCCACCTTTACTGCCTGATGTACCTGCGTGCTTACCTTCAGTGATTGGTGCACAAGGATGCCCAGGTCCCACTGTACACGTCCCTCTCCTAATTTGCAGTCATCCAGATAGTAATCTGCTTTCTTGTTTTTGCTTCCAAAGTGAATAACTTCACTTTTATACTGCATCTGCCATTGATTAGCCTACTCACCTAACCTGTTCAAATAATTCTGAAGGATCTCTGCATCCTTGTCACAGTCCAACATCTGCAAACTTGGAGATGTTACAGTTTGTTCCCTCATCCAAATTATTAACATACATTGTGAATAGCTGGAGCCCCAGCACTGATCCCTGTGGCACCCCATTAGTTACTGCCTGCCAATTTGAAAAGCACCCATTTGTTTCCTCTCTGCCAGCCAGTTTTCTATCCATCTCAGTACACTTCTTCCAATCCCATGCGCTTTAATCTTGCACGATAATCTCTTGTGCAGGATTTTGTCAAATGCTTTCTAAAAGTCCAAATATACCACATTTACTGGTTCCCCCTTATCAACTCTGCTGGTTACATCTTCAAAGAATTCCAACAGATGTGTCAAGCATGATTTTCCCCTTTATAAATCCATGCTGACTCTGTCTGATCCTGCCACTACTTTCTAAATGCTTTGCTATAAAGTCCTTGGTAATAGATTGGAGAATTTTCCCCACCACTGATGATCTTCCTGGTCTGTAATTCCCTGTTTTTGCTCTACTTTCAATATTCAAAAATGGAGTGACATTCGCTGCCCTCCAATCAGTAGGGATTAATCTAGAAACTGTAGAAACCTGGAAGATGACCACCAATGCATCTGTTATTTCTAGAGCTACTTTCTTAAGTACTCTGGGAGGTAGATTATCAGGCCCTGGGGATTTATTTGCCTTCATACCATCAACCAGCACCATTTCTCTGCTAATATTGACCTTCTTCAGTTCTTCCTTCTCACTAAATCTTGCATTAATTGTGAGTAGCTTTGAGGGGAACTTGCAGGCAGGTGTGTTCCCATGTATCTGCTGCCTTTGTCCTTTTAGATGGAAGTGATCATGAGGTGTGTGAGTTTCCTCCAGTTGCTCCCACAATCCAAAAGACATGACAATTAAATGCATTGGCTATGCTAAATTTTTTCTTGGTGTACCCAAACAGGTGCCAGAATGTGGTGACTTGGGGATTGTTACAGTAACTTCATTGCAGTGTTTAATGTAAGCTTACAGTAATACAGTAATAAATAAACTTTAAAAAAAAACTTGCTGTCTTAAGGATCTTTGAATTTTTACAGCGCATCTTGTAAATAGTGCACACTGCTGCTTCTGAGCACTGATGGTGGATGGAGTGAATGTGGTGCCAGTCAAATAGGATTCTTTGTCCTGAATAGTGTCAAACTTTTTTAGTCTTGTTGGAGCTGTGCCTATTCAGGCAAGTGGAGTGTTCAGTCACACTCCTGACTTGTGCCTTGCGAACGGTGGACAGAATTTGGAGAGTCAAGAGGTTACTTGCCGCAATATTCCTATCCTTTGATAAAAGCAAAATACTGCAGGAATCTGAAACAAAAACAGAAAATACTGGAAAATCTCAGCATGTCTGACAGCATCTGTGGAGACACAATAGAGCCAACGTTTTAGAACATAGAACACAACAGCGCAGTACAGGCCCTTCGGCCCTCGATGTTGCGCCGGCCAGTGGACTCTCTAACCTAAACTATTCCAATATCATCCATATGCCTATCCACCAAACATTTGACTGCCCCCAAAGTAGGCGAGTCCACAACCGCTGCAGGCAGGGCATTCCACGCTCTCACCACCCTCTGTGTAAAGAACCTGCCTCTGACATCCGTCCTATAACTACCACCTCTTAATTTAAAGTTATGTCCCCTTGTGTTGGTCATCACCATCTGAGGAAAAAGGCTCTCACTATCCACCCTATCCAATCCCTTGATCATCTTGTACGCCTCAATTAGGTCACCGCGTAACCTTCTCTCTAATGAAAATAACCTCAGGTTCTTCAGTTTTGAGTCTAGATGACCATTTGTCAGAGCTAAGAGCAAAGAAAATCAGCAGAGATTTATATTATGAGGGTTGGGGTGGGGGGGGTGGCTGTAATTGGACAAAGGGAATGTAAATAAGGATAAAAATAGCTGAGAAAACTAGAGAAACAGCATTTCAATTTCCGATTGGATATCTTACAGCTTTCTGGACTGAATATTCATTTCAATTTCAGAGCATGAACTGTCTCTCCATCTTCACTCCGTTTCCTTTTATTTTATTTCATTTTGTTTCTTCTTTTCATCTCATTGATCCATTTCTGTTGTCCTCCTTTCTCACTTCTCCATTCCAGCTCTTTTTCTCTGTGTCCTCTCTCCCCCATTTATGTGACATGAATATTATTTCCTCTGCTTGGATATTGTCCAGATCTTGTTGCATTTAATAATGAACTGCTTCAGTCTCTGTGTCGTCATGAATAGTAATGAACGTTGTGCAATCATTAGCAAACATTCCCACTTCTGACCTTATGAAAGAGTGAAGGTCATTGATAAAGCAGCTGAAGATGCCTAGGACACTATCTTGAGGTGCTCCTGCAGAGATGTCCTGAAACTGAGATGACTGACCGCCATAACCTCAACCATCTTTTATGTACCCGGTATGACTCTGACCAGTGGAGAGAGTTTGCACCCTAATACCTATTGATTTCAATCTTGCTAGGGTCCCTTGATGCCATACTCAATTGAATGTAACCTTGATGTCAAGAGCTGTCACTCTCACCTCAGCTCTGGAGTTCAGCTCTTTTGTCCATGTTTGAACCAAGGCTGTAAGGATGTCAGGAGCTGAGTAACCCTGGCAAAACCCAAACTGGCTGTCATTGATCAAGTAGGTTATTATTGAGTAGGTGCTGCTCAATAGCACTATTGATGAGCCCTTCCATCACTTTACTAATGATCCACTGTAGACTGGATAGTAATTTGGCCAGGTTGGGTTTGTCCTGCTTTTTGTGTACGGAACATACCTGGGCAAATTTTCACTTTGCCAGTTAAATGCCAGTGTTGTAACTGTACTGGAAGAGCTTGGCTAGGGGAGCGATAGGTTCTGGAGCACAAATCTTTAGTACTATTGCTGGAATGTTGTCAAGGCCTGTTGCCTTTGTAGTATTCAGTGCTTCCATCTGTTTCTTGATATCATGTGAGTGAATCGAATTAGCTGGAGACTGGCATCTTGATGCTGGGGACCACTGGATGGAGGAAGATGTGATGGATTGTCTACTTGGCACTTCTAGCTGAAGATTGTTCCAAATGCTTCAACCTTATCTTTTGCACCGTTGGGCTGTGCTCCTCCATCACTAAGGATGGGGATGTTTGTGGAGCCTTCTCCACCAGTGAGTTGTTTAATTGTCCACTATTCATGACTGAATGTGGTAGGACTGCAGAGCTAACATCTAATCCGTTAGTCATAGGATCACTTAGCTCTGTCTACCACTTGCTTTTGGGGTCATGTAGTCCTGTTTGGTAGCTTCACCAGATTGACATCTTATTTTTAGATATGCCTGATGCTGCTCCTGGCATGTCTTCCTACACTCTCCATTAAACCAGAATTGATCCCCTGGCAATAGTACTGAAGACTTGTGCTCCAGAACTTGTCACTCCCCTAGCCAAGCACTTCCAGTACAGTTACAACACTGGCTGGCATCTAATTGGCAAAGTGGAAAATTGCCCAGATATGTTTTGTACACAAAGCAGGACAAATCCAACCTGGCCAAATTACTATCCAGTCTACACTTGATCATTAGTAAAGTGATGGAAAGGGTCATCAATACTGCACCTACTCAACAATAACCTACCTGCTCAGTGACAGCCAGTTTAGATTTTGCCAGGGTTACTCAACTTCTGACCTCCTTACAGTCTTGGTTCAAACATGGACAAAAGAGCTGAATTCCAGAGCTGAGGTGAGTGTGACAGCTGTTGACATCAAGCTACATTTGATTGAGTATGGCATCAAGGAACCCTGGCAAGATTGAAATAGATAGGTAGTAGGGTGCAAACTCTCCATTGGTTGGAGTCATACCTGGTACATAGAAGATCGTTGAAGTTGTGGGAGTCAGTCATCTCAGTTCCAGGACATCTCTGCAGGAGCTCCACAAGATAGTGTCCTAGGCTCAACCATCTTCAGCTGCTTTATCAATGACCTTACCTCCATAAGGTCAGAAGTGGGAATGTTTGCTAATGATTGCACAATGTTCATTACTATTCACAATTTCTGGTGATGAGTGGGGTGATTGCAGGCCATGAGGTTGCAGTTATACTAAAGTACAATTTTTTTAAAAAAAGTTTGTTTATTAGTGTCACAAATAAGTTTACATTAACACTGCAATGACATTACTGTGAAAATCCCCTAGTCGCCACACTTTTCGGGTACACAGAATTTAGCACGGCTAATGCATCTAATCAGCACGTCTTTTGGACAGTGGAAGAAAACCAAAGCACCTGGCAGAAACCCATGCAGGCACAGAAAGTCCAGGCTCCGCACTGACTGACCCAAGCTGGGAATCAAATCTGGGTCCCTGGAGCAGTGAGGCAGCAGTGCTAACCACTGTGCTGCCAGTTTGCTACTGTTGATAGCTCACAGTGTCTTATGAATGCTGGGTTTCGAGTAGTTAGCCAGTCCCATTTAGCATTGTGATGGTGCTACGCAACATGATGGAGGTTATTCTCAATTTGGAGGTGGGACTTCGTCTCCACAAGGACTGTGTGCAGTGGTAACTGTTAACGATGCTATTGTGGAGAGATGCATCTGTCCACAATAGCAGCAGATTGGTAAGGATGAGGTCAAGTTTGTTCTCTCACCACTTGCTATAGACCCAGTCTAACAATTATATCATTTAGGATCCAACCAGTAGTGCTGATGCCGAGCCATTGAAATCCCTCACTGAGAATACATTTTGTGCCCTTGCCGCCCTAAGCACTTCCTCAAAGTGGAGTACTGAATTATTAACTAAAGGAGGATGGTACGTGATAATCAGTAAAGGGTTTCATTGCCCATGTTTAACCTGAAGTCATAAGATTTCAGGGGCCTGGAATGTTGAGGATATGGTGTGGAGCATTGGACTGGGGTAAACACAGTAAGAAATCTACAAAACCAAGTTGAGACAACAGACCATTGGCTGCAGCAAATTATGATGTAGAGATGCCGGCGTTGGACTGGGGTAAATTCAGTAAAGTCTGGCAACACCAATTTTAAATCCAACCGATTTATTTGATAGTAAATCTGCGAGCTTTCGGCCTTTGTGGCCTTCGTCAGGCGAATGAGGTGTTCTGGTCTCTAAAAGCACACATATCAGCACAGACAGTTTACAGATTGCTGATTAGAATGCGAATCCTTACACCTAACCTGCCATTCAAGTCTTAAAGTGGCTAATAGCAGAGGTTAGAGGGATGTGTATTGTCTCCAGACAGCACAGTAAGTGAGGTTTTTTGCTAACCCAGGCAAGTCACAGGAGTTACAGATAGTGTGACATGAAGCCAAGATCCCTGTTAAGACCGTCCTCATGTGTGCGGAACTTGGCAATCAGTCTCTGCTCAGCGACTCTGCGCTGTCGTGTGTCATGAAGGCCTCCTTGAAGAACATTTACCCGCAGGTCGGAGGCCGAATGCCCATGACTGCTGAAGTGTTCGCCCACAGGAAGGGAACTGTTTTGCCTAGTGATTGTTGAGCGATGCTCATTCATCCGCTGTCGTAGTGTCTGCATGGTCTCCCCAATGTACCATGCTTCGGGACATCCTTTCTTGCAACGTATTAGGTAGACAATGTTGGCCGAGTTGCAAGAGTATGTACCGTGTACCTGGTGAATGGTATTCCCACGTTTGACGATGTCATCCATGTCTATGATCCGGCATGTCTTGCAGAGGTTGCTGTGGCAGGGTTGTGTGGTATTGTGGTCACTGTTCTCCTGAAGGTTGGTTAGTTTGCTGCGAACAATGATCTGTTTGAGGTTGTGCGGTTGTCTGAAAGCAAGAAGTGGGGGGGTGGGGATGGCCCTAGTGAGATGTTCATCGTCATCAATGATATGTTGAAGATTCCAGAGAAGATGTCGTAGCTTCTCCGCTCCAGGGAAGTACTGGACAACAAAGGGTACTCTGTCCCCGTGTCCCGTGTTCGTCTTCTGAGGAGGTCAGTGTGGTTTATTGCTGTAGCACCTCGGAACTGTCGATCGATCAGTCGAGCGCCATATCCTGTTCTCATGAGGGCATCTTTCAGCGTCTGGAGGTGTCTGTCATGATCCTCCTCATCTGAGCAAATTCTGTGTATACGGAAGGCTTGTCCATAGGGAATGGCTTCTTTAACGTGCCTAGGGTGGAAGCTGGAGACGTGAAGCATTGTGAGATTGTCTGTCGGTTTGCGATACAGTGAGGTGCTGAGATGACCATCCTTGATGGAGATGTGTGTGTCCAAGAATGCAACTGATTCTGGAGAATAGGCCACAAAGGCCGAAAGCTCGCAGATTTACTATCAAATAAATCGGTTGGATTTAAAATTGGTGTTGCCAGACTTTACTGAGTACAGCAAATTACCCAGGCTTCAGGAGAACAGTGACCATGACACCACACAACCCTGCCACAGCAAGACATGTCGGATCATCGACATGGATGCCATCATCCCACATGAGAACTCCATCCACGAGTTACATGGTACATGCTCTTGCAACCTGGCCAATGTTGCCTACCTAATGTGCTGCAGGAAAGGGTGCTCCAAGGCATGGACATTGGGGAGACCATGCAGCTGCTACGATAGTGGATGAATGAACACTGCTCGACAATCATCAGGCAAGAGAGTTCCTGTTGGGGAACATTTAAGCTGTCAGGGGCATTCGCCCCCTGATCTTCAGGCAAGTGTTCTCCAAGGTGGTCTTCACAACACGACAATGCAGAGTTGCCGAGCAGAGACTGATAGCCAAATTCCACACACATGAGGATGGTTTAACCGGGATCTTGTGTTCATGTCGCGCACTATCTGTAACCCCCATGACTTGCCTGGGTTTGCAAAATCTCACTAATTCCCCTGGCAGGAGACAATATACATCTCTTTAACGCTAATGATTGTCCGTATCTCTCATTGTCTGTACCTTCAAGACTTGATAACCTGTAAAGACTCACATTCCAACCATTATTTTGTAAATTGAGGTTGTGTCTTTATATGCTCTGTTTGTGAATAGAACTCCCACTTACCTGATGAAGGGTGCAGCGTTCCGAAAGCTAGTGACTTTTGCTACCAAATAAACCTGTTCGACTTTAAGCTGATATTGTGAGACTTCTTACTATGTTGAGGACCTCTAGGCAACTTCCTCTCTATTGCACACTACTGTGCTGCACCTCTGCTGGATCTGTCCCACCAGTGGGACAGAACATATATAGGGATGGCAATGGAGTGCCTGGGATGTTATCTTAAGATACGATTCAGTGGAAATAATTGTCAGGCTGTTGCTTGACTGATCTGAGACAGTCTCAATTTTGGCACTAGCCCCCAGATGTTAGTGAGGAGGACTTTGCAGGATCAACAGATTTGGTTTATTTGAAGTTGTACTACATGATTGGTCTGCAGATAATTTAACTGTGAAGATTCAACTGTTATTGTTTGTGGGAAAGTACAACTGCCAGTCCTTTACACCACATGCAGCATATTAAACTGAAAGTACCTTTGAATAATATCTGCTGATCTCATGGTTTTTACTGTAACTACTTGTTCATTAGCCTATCCTGTCTGAAAGAAATATCACAACAGGCAGTTTTAATCCGATTGAACATGTTGAGTGTCGAGTCTGTTAAATCACTTGACTTCACCCCGAACTATTTCAGCACCATTCAAAGAACATATGTATTACTTATTTTTGCCTGTATAAAATTTCGTCTGCCATTTTTATTAGCACCTTTCCTGTTATTTTTGAGCTGTTGCTATGATTCTAATGTGCCTCCTAGCATGATATCATTAAGAAATTTGACTTCTGCATTGAATAATCCAGATCATTGCAAATCAGAAATGTTGTCATCTCTACACTTGAAATCATGCCATCATGATTTCCATGCCCCTTGACTTGTTACTATTCTAATTAATGTTTTTTAACGTTGCAACAATATCTGAATCTCCTAAATTTAAGTACAAAAGGATAAATATCATCTACTCCTGGGGGTGAATTGTTTTTGGCTCTTTTTAAAACGTTTATGATTTTTTCCATTTATATCTAAGTCATTGGATCACGCATTGGGTCTAAGATTTTTATGTTAAATTTTGGGAGATGCATGGATCATACGTTTTTAATTTGAAAAAAACTGAAGTATTAGAAGTATTAAAAGTAATTACTACGTTTTTGAAAAAGAGAGGAAGACCATCATTAAACTCAGGTTCCTTTTAGTTTGATGCCAAAAATTTACAAGTAATGAGATGGAAGAAGAACAAGAGATGTATTGAAGCCCCATTCTTAATGTGTAACTAAATATGTAATTGTCAAATGTTTGCAGATGATAAAGGGATGGTGAAGAGAGAGCAATTGAGTGTAGACAAGTGTCTCCTGAGCAATAAAACTCAAAGCAAATCCATTTTTACAGTTTGTGGCTTTAAATGAGCAGGCTAGATTATTCACAGCTATATCTGTTTATCTTTTTAAAGCTCTTTATCTTTTTAACGCTATCTTTTTAAAATAGTGCATTTTCTGACTTAATCAAGTGCAGCAATGGATAATCCTGTTGAAAAGATTTTGTAGCAATTTCGTTGTTCCAGAAACTTTTAGGGCTATTTTGCATATAAAGTCAAAATATATATTATTCTCTAAATATACACATGTTCTTTTAATTAACTATTTTTTTTCTAACAGTGGTATAATGTTACCCCTCTACCAGTTTTTAAAGCTATCTGTTTTAAGAACTTTCGTCAATTCTAAGTTGTACTGGAATGCAAATTGTGTGTCAGTGATTTGATTTTTTTTTCCCAAAAAGTGGTACTAAAGTTTTATGATAATGTTGGTTTTGATTTCAATTCTATGCAGTAATTGTCTGCACTTTTCTGATTTACTTTTCTTTATTTCATTTCCCCAAAAAGCAGATGTGTACAAAATGGAGCAACAGAAAGACAAACCGCACTTCAGTGTTGACTGTGAACAGCAGAGACAGAAGAAAGGTAAATAATGCAATATATATTCATTCAACCAACCAACCTAAAAATAATGCTCTGTTCTGTATGTTGCTTCAATTTGGAACCTACAAAATGGATCTAATTTGTTAATTTGGCAAAACTTAGTGACTTGCTTGTCTTTTGCTATTCTAATTGATCACAGAACAAATATTTTGCAAATTTGTCCATCTTCATATTTTCAGTCTCATTGGTTAAAATGTAATTTGACTAACTATTATTTTGGATATGAATGTATTTTTAAATAATTTGGTATTTAATTTGGTTGTGAGTAGCTAAGCATCATCTTAGTAACATAAAAATGAGTTATTCAAAGTTTGAGTAAATTTTACATGAGACCTGCTCTTGTGAGACATGGGCCCTTTTCAGAACAAACCTGCAGATTGTTTATTTTTTCTAATTATTCTCTACTTGGTTTGAAGCCGCTTAACAAAAAACCAAATCTGATATTTTGGCTATACTCTTACTTTGCTGGGTTAGTTAAATATATTAATTCAGATTATTGATAATTCAGTTCTTTTAGAATGGAAGATGACATCAAATTATTAAGAGTACACTGATTATTAGCATGGAAGATGACATCAAATTATTAAGAGTATAATGCCTTTATTTTTATGGCTCCTGGGAATGCATAATCCTTAGGAATATTGCAATTTAACCTGGTTGGTAACTCAATTTGTCAAGTCTTCACTTGAATTCTTTGCCTACTGTTTCTAAATTAAGTAGGCTGGGTATTCCTGTCCGTCTTTAGAATGATATTTGAATAAATCTTATATTGGGGATTGCACTTGGTCACAATGGGAGCAACAGCTTTGCACCAATTAGTAGTGAGCAAATTATACAGTCAAAATCACTGATTTTTATCGGTGTGTCAATATTAACTGGAAAAATATTGTCCTTGCCATTTTCCTTCTTCAACCAAGTCAATTTTTTGCCATTATTGTAAATATTAATCAAAGTATTAATCAAAACATTATCCATAAACTTGTGTAATAAATTAGAAATACAAAATAAATATTGCAGTTTTGCACAAACAATACCAAAGTGATGATATTACTGGACCAATAATCCAGAAACTTGGACTAAAGCTTAGGAGACTGTGAGTTCCAATCCAATTATGGCAGCTGGTGAAATTTAAGTTAAAAATAATTTAAAAAAAAATTAAACTAAAGAGTCTCATTAATGACCATGAAGTTACTGGATTGTCGTAAAAGAAAATCTGATTTACTAATATCTTACGCAAAAGTAAAACTTTCACCGTGATCCAGTCTGGTCTACATTGTCACTCCAGACCCACAGAGTTCACTCTTGACTGCCCTTGAGATGGCAGTGCAAGTCACTCAGTAGTATGGAAAAAACACTTTGATCCAACTAATGTTGACTTTGGTATCCATTATGCCTTTTGGACCATAGACCCCTTATTAACATCTGAGGAATCGTGCCCAAGTTTGGAGAGCTGTTCCGTAGACTAGCCCAACTGCAACTTGACATAGGCACCTTACATCATTCCTTACAGCTAGGGCCCTGGATCTTTCTCTCACTATCCTGTCCTATTGGCAGGACAGATCTATCACAGATGGTAGCACAGTGATGTACAGTTGGGACAGTGTAGTGCTGGGAGTTCTCAGCAGAAGAATCACTAAGGATAGCAAGGACACTGATTGTGTTCTGGGTGCCAGATTCACTGATACGAAGGCTTATTGACCAAATCTTGAAAGACATATCTGTCAGTCTGGGCCTGAACTTTCCAATGTGGACAAACCAAATTGATTGGCATGTTAGCAATTCATCTTTCGCTGATGCATCTGTCCATGACAGTTTATAGGAATGACTAACACATCATCCTAGTAGAGATAAAACCTCATTGTCCTAGTGTGCACACCCTCTATTATGACATATGGCACTATCACTGAGCTAAACTGGATAGCCTCAGACTAAATCCAGCAGCTTGAAGCATCCTTGAGATACTGTGGATTCAGCAGGATTTTTTCTGCAATCTCATGGTCTGGCAGGTTCTTCAGTCTACCCTAACCAGTGTTGGTCTCCTGCTTCACTGAAAATTGTAAGAGAGCATGTTTGGGGCTGTACCAGCTGTATCGTAAATGAAATAAACCTGGTGAAGCTATAGCAAGGATTTACTGCATAATCAAGCAGCACGATACAGAGCTAACTAACTGATCTTACATCCAATGGATTAAATCAGCAGTCCACAAGACTATTGCAGGGAATCTATAGGGAAAAAAGCACCAATTGTGTTCCTCATTAGACAGGACATTTTTTCGTATAACTGTTTCTGAAAGTGAGGCGAAAATAAAAAGTCACAGAAAAATTCAGCATGCTTGGTGCTGTGTGACAAGGAGAAAATCTCAAAGATTCAGTTGCTGAAGAAGTTTAACAGGGCAGATAGAAAGGCCTTCTATTGCAAACTTAAGAAATACAATGTGTTACGAAAGATACCAGAATGAGTTTGACCTTCAGAAGCGCTGCAGTGCCATTCTGCCCAGATGTCATGACCAATCTTATCCATATATCCCAAGTGCCTCTGCAGTAGGTTCTGTTTGTTCTCACAACTGGAGGTGGTTCCTCTAGCTGCAGCACTGAACTGGCCTTTAGTGTCACGACTGGCTGTTTCTCAGAATCTAAGGGATACAAACAAAGTGAAACCACACATCTGATTAGAAAGGGATGAAAGAATGGGGTGGTATGCAGAGCTTCATTGCAGTAAGAAGTCTCCCACTACCAGGTTAAAGTCTAACAGGTTTATTTGATAGCAAAAGCCACTAGCATTTGAAGCGCTGCTCTGTTATTGGGTAAGTGGGAATTCTGTTCACAAACAGGGCATATAAAGACACAAACTCAATTTACAAAATGGTTGGAATGTGAGCCTTTGTAGGTAATCAAGTCTTAAAGGTGCAGCCAATGTGAGTGTAGAGAGGATTAAGCACAAGTTAGAGAGATGTATTGTCTCCGGCCAGGACAGTTAGTGAGATTTTGCAAGCGCAGGCAAGTTGTGGGGGTTATAGATAATATGATAAGAACTCAAAAGATCCTGGTTGAGGCTGTTGTCATATGCAGAACTCGGCTGTCAATCTCTGCATTTTATGTTGTGAAGCCGGCTTGGAGAACGCTTACCTGAAGATCAGAGACCGAATGCCTGTGACCACTGAAGTGCTCCCCAACAGGAAGAGAATGCTCTTGCCTGGTGATTGTCAAGCAGTGTTCGTTCATCTATTGTCATAGTGTCTGCATGGTCTCCTCAATGTACCATGCCTCAGGATATCCTTTCCTGCAGTTTATCAGGTAGTTGCAAGAGTATGTACTATGTACATGGTGGTGGTGTTCTCACGTGAGATGATGGCACCTGTGTCGATGAGCTTCACTGTGCCACACAACCAGTTATGTGATTTGTGTAGTGCTGCTGGTGGACTCTTGCACAGTGCAGAAGATGTAACTAGAAAGAGGTTTGACCTGACCAGAGAAATTGTTTCTGCAACTGGCAGTGTGATGGGAGAATAGAAGCGAGAATTGCAAAACTGAATTACAGATCAGCCATACTCTAAATGGCAGAACAGGGTCAAAACTGGCCTACTCCTGTTTCTCTTCCTTTCATTAGCATATTCTTTCTTTTCGACCGTTATCGTCCTCTTCTCCCCATCTCTCTTTACTTAGCTCGTTAAGTGTTCCTGTTGCTCTCCAACCTCCTTTTTCATCTTTTTCACTGTTCCCCTCGTCTCCTATTTATTCCTATCCTCCTTTTCCTCATTTACCTATTTCATCCTCTTCTTCCTTAATTCTAGTTTATTTTTTGACATGATATTGAAAGTTTTTACATTTATTCTGCTATCAGTTTTCTATCATTTTAGACAAATATTTAATGTACATTGTTTGGTTTCAACAGGTGACTCCTACTCTGACCGTTCTGGACAACTTGGCATTTCAGACCATGGTTCTAGCCAATTTTCCATGCAAGAGGATATATACAAAATGAATTTGTCTAAAGGGGTGTCCATGTCGCTTCCATCTTCACCACTCTTGCCTCGCCAGCCATTTACGATGCATGCATGTACAGGGAAAAGGTCCCCAGGTATAAATTATAATCAGAGCCCAAAAGCTTTAATAGCTGTGGAGTATTTTTTGCAAAGCTTTACATTAATGTTTTAACAATTTGTTCTGCTTTAACTTTTTCTGATCAACTTTCCAAGCATTGATTCCTTGTTGGAATAGTTGGCTGTCTCTGGTATCTTGCTAATGTGAAGGAACAATAATATATTTAAAGTCTGGATGGACAAGTGACTTGAAGAGAAACTTTTAATTGACAGTGTTCCCATCTTTTCTTATCCTTGTCCTTCTGGATGGTAGTGTTGTGGTTTTTCAAGTTGTAAGGAACCTTGGTGAATTTTTGCAGTGCGTCTTGTTGATAGTGGCAGCTGTGTGCACCATCAGTGGTGGAGGGAGTGAATGATTGTGGATAAGATGCCATTCAGATTAAAAGCAAAACACTAGATGCTGGAATTTGAAACAAAAAATCTCAGGTCTGACAGCATTTGTGTAGAGAGAATAGAGCCATTATAGAACAGAGAACATAAAACATTACAGCGCAGAACAGGCCCTTCGGCCTTCGATGTTGCGCTGACCATTATAAAAAAAGCAATGACCCTCCAAACTAAACCATTCCCTTCTCTTCCATAAACTTATCAACTAACCTCTTAAACGCCACCAAACTTGGCGCATCTACAACTGCCGCAGGCAGGGCATTCCACTCCCTAACCACCCTCTGGGTAAAGAACCTATCTCTGATATCCGTTATAATGAGGCTGGTTGATCCTTTGTCACAGCTAAAGACAAAATAGGATGTGATTTATATTGTAAGAGTGAGGATATTGTGAGGCAATTGTGTAATCGACAAAAAGAGAAAGGAAATATAAATAGTGGTTGTAAAAGCTGAGACTTGCTATAATATCCATTAAGAGATTGGAATGTGCAAATGGCAGAACATAGGTGCAGAATTCAAGGGACAACCTGAGGAATGTAGCAGTTGGCCCTACAGAGGTCTATTTCTAAACCTTGCTTTCCATTATATTCTCTTTGCAACCCTCCCGCTGGCCACCTCATTAGAACCATCTGCCACATTCCACAGGTTGTCTTTTGACACTCTGCACCTTTAGTTTTTCCATTTACACATTCCAGTCTCTTAACATACACTATCAGCACCGTTTTATTCCCTTTGTCCTTTTGTCAATGATGTCTTGGTCAATTACACAACACCTCGCCATAACAGTATAAATCTCACTCTATTTTCTTTGTCTTTAGCTCTGGTGAAGACCAGAACATTAGCTCTGTTCTCTCTCCAAGAATGCTGTCAGACCTGCTGAGATTTTCAGCATTTTCTGGATGGTGTCAAACCCTCTTGAGTGTTGCTGGAGTTATACTCATCCAGAAATAGGGGCAGTTTTAAAATAAGTGACCTTCCATTTGAGATGAAGATGAACAGCAATTTATTCTTTGAATCTATTAACGTTTGGAATTTTCTACTCTAGAGTGCATTGGAGACCGAGCCATTGAATATATTAAATGCTGAGTTTCACAGATTTTTGATCTATTGGGTACTCATTATTGAAAGAACAGGCAGGAAAATAGAATGAAGGCTACAATAAGATCATCATTCATGATTTACAGTCTTAATCATATAAACATTATTAGTATATATTTTGGCACTATCTTTAATTTGGGAGAAAATGAAGGGGACCATGTGATCTATTCTAAAGTCTGCCTGATAATAAGAGATTAAAGGGAGGCCCTGGTTGTTTTGCAGGAAAGAAGATGGAATGTGCTCACACTCTGAGACAATGGCAGCAGCCTTTATGTTTATGGTGGTTAGACTACTAGTCTCAAACCCTGGAAAGGCATTGAGTGTAAAATTGTAAACAGTTATGCAGATAAGGGAGTTGGGTCCTTGAGAATAGCTAATCAGTACCTCTATTGGAATACAAAGCTAATGTAATTCACATCATCATGGGTTTTGAGAAAGGAAGTGTTTCCATGAGATCCTGAAAACTCTAGGCACAGGCAATCTGCAAGATCTGAGAGAGGGAGCAGTAGAGGTCTTTATGGATCATTGTACAGAGATATGGATAAGAAATTGAAAAGACCAAGTTCATGAGGATTTGCGACAAGGCTGGAATATTCATATTCACTTGTGCTCGAGTGAGTATCACCATGAAAAACCTTCATCTTAAAACATAGTTCTGTGGTTAAATGTTAACAGGCTGGGAAAAGAAACAAAAAGAAGTAAACCCTTAGGAGTTAAGAATCCGATTGTGCCTCAAATGGAAAAATCAAATAACTACTTGAAAGATACTGTAAAGTACATCTGTAACCTGGGTTTTTTTTTTGGAGTTATGTTGGAAGTAAAAGGAGAAAATTCTTTACTATAATTTAATGTTAGCTACAAAAAATGTTTAGTCAATAGTAGTTAACAATGGTTAGCATTGCTGCCTCACAGCACCAGGGACCGAATTCAATTCTGGCCTCTGGTCACAGTTTGTGAGGAATTTGCATATTCTCTCCATGTCTGCAAGATTTTCCTCTGGGTGCTTCAGTTTCTTCCCAAGTCCAAAAATGTGTGGATTAGGTTGATCCTAAATTGAACTCACTGGAGGGAGATTAGCAGGGTAAATATATGGGGTTACAGAAATAGGACATGAGTGGGATTTTGGTTGGTGCAGACTTGATGGGTCAAATGGCTTATGTTTAGACTGGTTGTAACAATAAAGGTCTTAAAGTGAAATCTTGTTGTCATCCTTTTGCTATTAACTGGAAGTTTGAATTTCTCCTTAAAAGTTGGTAGTCTCTGTGGGGACCATGACAATGCTGAAGAGATCAAATGGTGTGCTCCTCTTGATTCCTAACAGCATTAGGTTCCACCTGAAGCATTTTTGTCCAATTTTGGGTATCACACTTTGGAAGTCTGTCAAGGTCTTAGAGGAGGTGTAGAGGAGAGTTACAAGAATGGTAGAAGAAATTGGAGAAACTAGAGAGACTGTGGTTGTTCACCTTAGGACAATGAAAGTTAAAGAAAAATTTATGATAGCAGTGTTAAGAATTATAGATTAATCAAATTTATCCTGGATTAAATAAGAAAAAAAACTGTTAACTTTGGCAGGAGGCTTTTTTTAACCAGATTTATGGTAATTGATAAGCGAATCAGAGTGGACAGGATAAGTTTTTTTGCACTGAGTTATTATGATCTGGAATGCTCTGCCTCAAAGGAAGATGGAAGTAGATTGACTAGTAAAAGAGAATTGAATAAATGACAAAGAGCTGGGGAGTGGCAATAATTGAATTGCTTTAAGGACCAGCATGAGCATGTTTTCCTGTGCTTCATCCTTTGTTCCTAAAGTGGGTCACGATCTCGCAAGTTTCTAACTTTGAGATGAGAGTGTTACTATTGGAGCATAATGGGATTCAGAGGTAAAAAGAATGTTGGAATATTGACTAAATATGCTTAAAACTATTTACTTTCTGTGACACTAACGCATTTGTGAGGGAATCGGTGCTTTTAAAATTTAAATTTTAAATTTTGAGGCTTAAATTAAACTGGGAAAGGAAATTGATTCCCTATTTGGAAACCAAAACTTCTGGCCAAAGTGAACTTGGTTAAATATGCAAAAGGCCCAATCACTTCACGTTGAGCAATAGTATTTGATGAGTCCGGTGGTGAAAAATAGGCAGGCTGAATCAGGATACTGTGTCCAGATCCAGAAACTGAAAATAAGTTGATAAGCTGTTTGTAAATTTTACAAAGATGTTGCCTAGATTGGGAGGCATGCCTTATGAAGATAGGTTGAGGGAGGTAGGTCTTCTCCCTAGAGAGACGAAGGATGAGAGGCAACCTGACGGAGGTTTATAAGATGTTGAGAGGTATCGATAGGGTGGATTCTTGGAGGCTATTTCTCAGGGCTGAAATGGTCGCTGCGAGAGGACACAGGTTTAAGGTGCTGGGGAGTAGATACAGAGGAGATGTCAGGGGTAAGTTTTTCACTGACAGTGGTGAGTGAGTGGAATCGGCTGCCGTCAGTGGTGGAGGCGAACTCGTTGGGGTCTTTTAAGAGACTTCTAGATGAGTACAGAGGATTTAATGGGATTGAGGGTTATAGATAGGCCTGATAGGTAGGGATATGATTGGCACAACTTGTGGGCTATTTGTGCTGTAGTGTTCTATATTAATTGTAACATTAGATCCAGAGTAAATTAGTCAGGCTATACAGATGTATACCATTTGTGGTGAAGACTTTGACTGTGGAACTTGGATTGGTTATGGGCTGCTGACGGTTGGGGATCCTTAGGAAAGGAACTGAAATTGTTCATGAAGGCAAGAGTTTTGAAAGACTTCGACAAAGTGCGATCACCCAAAATCTGACTGGACTGTTGAACCAATATGTATGATGACCCATAGCTGCCTCTGCCATTCAACGTGCAATTTGTATTTATCTGCCATTTGCTTGTTGATTTATAGAATCATATGATCCCTCCAGTGCAGAAGGAGGCCATTTGGCTCACCAAGCCTGCTCCGACAGCAATTCCACCCAGGCCTTATCTCCGTAACCCTAGGTATTTATCCTGCTAGTGAGAAAATCACAGCACCCAGAGAAAACCCATGCAGACATAAGGAGAATACGCAAGCTCCACACAGTTTGGAGTTTTTAACTTGATTTTGGCTGTTACACTAGGTGTTACCTAAGATGGCATTTAGTGTTGACTTTGTTCAACTTGTGTGGTAGAATTTCTTTTTTGAATGTGGAATCTGTGGCATTATTGTTTAATAACTAACTGGGATTTTGGATTTCCTCCAGTTGAAAAAAGATATTGGTCTCTCCTAAGATCTTAACAATTGGGGGTTGTTGATGGGATCTTGAATTCATAGATATAGGTGCTGGGACTTCGTAAAGTTAAGGCTAACAAGATTTTGCAATTAATTTTACTGCAGTTATTGAAAAGCAGGGTAGTGTCAATTGCTCCAACTTTTCTGCTGATGGAAGTAAGAGGTAGGATACCATAGTATGTGAAAGGTTTACTCCTGAGATAGAAGTATGACCAGTCATTTGCTTGTTCTTAATGGTTATCACACACAGTAGGTTAAAACATTTTTTAAAACACAAGTTTTCGGTTAGCTGAGATGTGGAAAAGGGGGAACCATCCTACCATTTCTTCCCTATCCATAACATATTTTACGTTATAACCTTCTTAAGGGCCATGAGGACTGTGCAGCAAATGCTGGCCAAGCCGGTGACGCTTCCATCTCATGAAACAATAAAAGAAAGAAATCTCTATGTAGTATCTATGTCCAGGACAAATGATTTTTTCACTTCAAAAATATTTCTTCATTAGAGTGTATAATATTGTGCTGTGTATCTTTATTAATCAAATTATTTCATTGTTTATAAATCTGCTGGTACCAAATCTGGAAAAATGTCTATATTCAAGAGTATGTCATCTGGATAAGTGGGATCATTGATGTTTTCTGGGCATTTTTGAATTTTTCTGTTTGTTTAGTATATGCAGAATTCTGTTTTTAGTAACGCAGAATCTAAGCCTTTAATCAACAATATATTTTGTATCTTTGAGTTTAAAGTAAAATGTGTTTTAAAGGGCTATATTATGGCAATTTGACAAATAAGGTCATTGAGCCTCTTTAAGACAGGGGTAGGTTGTTGATTGACAAGGGGATCAGGGATTATGGGGAAAAGGCAGGAGAATGAGGGATGAGAAAAATATTAACCATGGTTGAATGGCAGAGCAAACTCGATGGGCCGAGTGGCCTGATTCTGCTGCTATGTCCTATGGTCTTGAGTAATGACTTTGATTTTGTGGTGGTAGTTTATATTCTTCGTGCTTCTTTGGTTGAAATTTTCCTTTGTGAATTACTCCTATATTGAAGAAAAGAACATTGTGTTTTGTTGTCTGTTTCCAGTGATTGCACTAAATTTCAGCAGAATTGTAGGCATGTTTATCTTCAAAAAAATTATGTCTAGAAGAAGTTAACAGGAAAAGAATTTTTTTCTTCTTGCAGGCCCAATCAGGAAGCTGAAGTATGTGGAAAGCCCAAAGGTGCCAGGAGATGATGTAATTGCTTCGGCATTGACTAAGCTGGCACAGAAAACAGACCCTTCCCAATTAGCACAAAATGGTGAGTTTCTTGGTTCTCATTTTTAATAGTGTTAAAAGTAAATGTTGAATCTACTATAGCTAAACATTATTAAAGTGGAGGAAAAAGTTAGTCCATTTAAAGGTCTTCAGCATTTTGATGCTTTGTGTGCAGTTTTGACCAGGAAAAGTTCCTACATAGTGTATATAAAATCATTAGAGAGTCTGGAATGTTCTTGGTGTTATGTGGTTAAATCTGCTATTTCATCCGTTTAACAAGGAGCTGCACGTAATGGGAACATGGATCACAAAATTTGGCCAAGTATGTTATAACCCTTTCTCAGACACGTTTTCTGTTCAAGTCTGCTTGCTTGCTAGGCAAGTGAACTCAAATCAAGTAATTGTCTTATGATCCCAGTTGTAACTGAATGGGAACATTCTAAATTGGACCTGGCTCAAGATTGGAGTGTTTTGTTTAAATGTGGAGGAACTGATCATAGGACTGCTAATTAGTTTTAACAACAAAAATATTAAACATGAAAAGATTGAATTATGATACAATATTCCTTTACTCCCCCCTCAGTCTAACATTACATCCAGATTTTAAATTAACAGATTACAAAGTACATATTAAACTATGATGATCTCATTAATATATAGTTCCTTTAAGTGCACAGATTGACTGGTCAAATACATACTGTTCTCTGACTGCAAGTTAGTATCTGTGGATTTCTCCTCAGAAGTCCCCCTAGATTGTCATGTGAGAGTTTCCAAAATGCACTCTCAAAAAATACGTTTTAAAATTTTTGTTCACAATAATGCTTTCCATTATTGGTTTGCATTCCAAACACCTGACTATGTTTTCCAAATACTTTTAAACAAAGCTTCTGCTCCACTTTTAACAGTGTATCCAGTCTAGGATTTATGCCATCATTCTTTAGGATTTCTTTGTCTTGATTGCTGCAAGACTGTTCACAATTGGTTTAACTCAATTCCCAGGCTCTAGTAAAATAGCATCAAATGTGTGATTTACCTGTGAAGTCTTCTGTCCTACTTCAAATCTTTATCTCTGTTCTCTTAACATTAGTCCCGTTGAGAAATTTTTTCTCTTAATTCCCTGGTTAACTGGACTGAATCATGTTCCTTAGAAAGCCTGCCTTTTCGCAACTTCTCTTGCTGTATCCGGTTTTCCTGGCAGAATTGAGAGAAGTCCACAACTGCAATATATATAGCTAAAACTGTTCTATCTTACAAGGCCTCCACTACTATATATAAAAAAAATCACAGCTATTATTATTTATTCTTCACACTGTAATCTGCTCTAAGCACAATAGACTCACAGTTGGAATTGAAACTGACCCCCACACATGTAAATGCCTTTGTCAGCATGAATCTAACTTGTTTTACGTCTACAGGCAGAGAAACATGAATCGCAATTAAAACTATTCTTTAGTATAAATCCCATAAAACTACATTTGTTTTCCTAAGTCTTTTAGGATGCCCATTTCTAGAACGCATACTGTGTGTATTTGCATGAGCATTATCAAATATTAAGTTTAGTATACATACTTATGGAAAAAAGGATCTATTGGATCTTTAAAGGTGTGTCTTGAACAGCTGAAAACTACAATAGACTGAGTTACAATTGGTTTGTTTATAAAGTCTTATCTGGCCCCTGTAAGCCAAAATATTGTATGACATCAGGAAATGTGCCAATGATTTTGTTTTGATCTAGAGACAGATTTTGTCAAGATTATTACCTGTGATGCATTTATCACTGATATCATAAGTCATTTATTCGAGCCCTGAACGTTGCTCACAAGCAATTTATTTTCCTGTCTGAACACTGATGCATTTATTCTGCATGTAGGGTAGTAATAAGTCCTTATCCAGAAGACTTGACAAGAATCTGTTGGTGACAAACAAATGTTTCATAGCACTGAAGCTGTGATAATTTGCAGTCCCCACTATTATAGTAAGCTTATTGATCCAAATGTTATTTGCCTGGTATAGTGTATAGGTGGCTTACCTGAATCTATGTTGTTTGCCCATAACCGACTGGAATAAATTTCTTGATTATTTCCAATATTTTAGTTCAGAGCTAGTTAAGCTTGCTCTTTGTTGACTCTACCCATTGCAATTTGTTGATGGAAGGCTCTTAGGAACACTGTATTCTTTATAACTCAATGATTATGTAATGTTCTGTGTTGTTTTCACACGATGTGATGTCAAAGAACCATGAACCATTTATGCTTCCATGCTTCAGTGCTTATCACAGTTCAGACAGTTTTGTTCAGGATTTCTTGATGGCTAAAATAGCTGGTGCGCTTGAAGAAAAGATGTAATATTGCAGCAGAACAAGACTCCGGAGTCTTCAACATATCATTGATGATGATGAACATCTCGCTAAGGCCATCCCCACACCTTCCACTTCTTGCCTTCAGACAACCGTGCAACCTCAAACAGACCATTGTTCGCAGCAAGCTACCCAGCCTTCAGGAGAACGGTGACCACAATACCACACAACCCTGCCACAGCAACCTCTGCAAGACATGCCGGATCATTGACATGGATGACATCATCAAACATGAGAATACCATTCACCAGGTACACAGTACATACTCTTGCAACTCGGCCAACGTTGTCTACCTAATACGTTGCAAGAAAGGATGTCCCGAAGCATGGTACATGGGGAGACCATGCAGACACTATGATGGCAGATGAATGAACATTGCTTGACAATCACCAGGCGAAACTGTTCCCTTCCTGTTGGCGAACACTTCAGCGGTCAGAGGCATTCGGCCTCCGACCTGCGGGTAAATGTTCTTCAAGGGGGCCTTCACGACACACGACAGCGCAGAGCCACTGAGCAGAGACTGATAGCCAAGTTCGCACACATGAGGACGGTCTTAACAGGGATCTAAGCTTCATGTCACACTATTTGTAACCCTCATGACTTGCCTGGGTTAGCAAAAACCTCACTGTGCTGTCTGGGGACAATACACATCTCTCTAACCTGTGCTTAGTGCTCCTTCCACTCACATTGTTAGCCACTTTAAGACTTGAATAGCAGGTTAGGTGTAAAAATTCGCAGTCTAATCAGTAATCTGTAAACTGTCCGTGCTGGTACGTGTGCTATTGGAGACCAGAACACCTCATTTGCCTGACAAAGGCCATAAAGCCGAAAGCTTACGCGTTTACTATGAAATAAATTGGTTGGATTTAAACCTGGTGTTGTCAGACTTCTTACTGTGTCTACTTAAATATATTCAGCAAGGTAGCCTCCACTACTTCAATGGGCAGAAAATCCAGAGGTTCACCATCCTTTGAGTGAAGAAGTTCCTCTTCAACTCCGTTCTAAACTGTCCACCTCCCCCTTATTTTGAGGCTACGTCCTCTAGTTCCGCTATCCTTTCTAGGCGGAAAGAATCTCTCTACCTCCACCAAATCTAGCCTTTTCATTATCTTGTAAGTCTCTATAAGATCCCCCCTCAGCTTTCTAAACTCTAATGAGTACAGACCCAGCCTATTCAATCTCTCTTCATAAGCTAACCCCCTCATCCCCTGTATCAGCCTGGTGAACCTTCTCTGCACACCCTCCAAGGCCAATATATCCTTCCTGAAATGCGGGGACCAAAACTGCGCACGGTACTCCAGTTGCAACATCACCAGTACCCTTTACAGTTGCAACAAGACCTCCCTGCTTTTATATTCTATCCCCCTCGCTATGAAGACCAACATTCCATTCGCCTTCTTGATCATCTGCAGTATCTGCAAACTGGGTTTTTTCGATTTGTGTACAAGGATCCCCAGATCCCTCTGCACCGTAGCATGCTGCAGTCTTTCGCCTTTTAAATAATAATCCCTCTACTATTATTTCTACCAAAGTGGATAACCTCACATTTGCTAACATTATACTCCATCTGCCAGGTCCTCGCCCACTCACTCAGCCTACCCAGATCTCTCTGCAGACTTTCGGCACCTTCCACACAGTTTGCTTTTCCATTCATCTTCATGTCATCAGCAAATTTTGTTACTCTACACAGCCCCCTCCTTCAGATCCTCTATGTAAATGGTAAACAGTTGAGGCCCCAGCACTGATCCCTGTGGCACTCCACTAGTCACTAATTGCCAACCAGAAAAGCACCCATTGATTCCAACTTTCTGCTTCCTGTTAGACAACCAATCCCCAATCCATGCTAACACCTTACCCCCAACTCCGTGCACCCTAACCTTTTGCAGCAACCTTTTGTGAGGCATCTTACAAACGCCTTCTGGAAATCTAAAAATGCCACATCCACTGGTTCCACTCTGTCTACTGCAGTGGTCACATTCTGATAGAAATTCCATAAATTCGTTAAACGCGACTTCCCCTTCATAAATCCGTGTTGCGTCTGCTTGATTAAACCGTTCTTTTCTAGATGTCTAGATTTCTTCTTTGATGACAGATTTTAGCATTTTTCCAACTACGGACATTAAGCTAACTGGCTTATAATTTCCTGCCTTTTGTCTGCTACCCTGTTTAAACAGCGGCGTAACATTAGCCGTTTTCCAATTTTCCGGCACTTCCCCAGAGTCCAGCGAATTTTGATAAATAATTACTAAGGCATCCGCTATCATCTCTGCCTTTCTTTCAGAACCTTGGGATGCATTCCATCTGGCCCCAGGGACTTGTCTACCTTCAGTCCCGTTAGTCTATCAAGCAATTACTATCTCTAGTGATAGTAATTGCATTAAGGACCTCATCTCCTACTATCCTTCTATCTTCAGTATTTGGCAAGCTATTTGTGTCCTCCTCCATGAAGACCGACACAAAAAACTTATTTAAAGCCACAGCCGTTTTCTCATTACTCACTGCTAAATCCCCCCTCTCGTCCTCCAAGGGTCCAACATTCACTCTAGCCAGTGTCTTCCCCTTTATATATTTGTAAAAACTTTTACTATCAGTTTTTATATTTAGAGCTAGTTTCGCTTCATACTCTATCTTTCCTTTCTTTATTGCTTTTTTAGTCATTCTTTGATGTTTTTTAAATCTTTCCAATGTTCTAGTTGTTCACTATTTTTAGCCACTCTCAATGCATAAACTTTTAATTTAATACTCTCCTTTATTTCCTTCGATAACCACGGCTGGTTATCGCTTCTCTTACTGTCCTTCTTTTATCATCGGAATATATTTTGCTGAGTACCAAAAAAGATCTTGAAAAATCCTCTGCTGTTCCTCAGCCGTTCTACCAATCAGCCTGCGGCTCCAATCTACATTCACCAGTTCTGCCCTCATCTTATCATACTCCCCAGTGTTCAGAGGACACAGGTTTGGGACCCTACTTTCTCATCCTTCATCTGCATCAGAAATTCAACCATACTATGATCACTCGTCCCAAGAGAATCCCTCACGAGAATTAAGTGGTAGAAATAATACTGAAAATAGAAGCATGCTTACTAAAGTCATTTTAGGAACTTTTTTGCACTAGCATTTTTACGGTGGCCTCTTTTCCCCTTCCCCTGCTTTGGTGTAAGGTGCAAAAAATACCTGTATTTTTAATCAATTGTAAAAACACAAAGTGTAGAATAAATAACAGTTGCGTAAACCCACTTTGGCAAGAGTAAGCTCAAGCAATTTAAACTAGCAAGCAAAATTTCAGATCAATCGAGTTGTGGACTTGAAAACTTCCAGCCAGCAATTAGGAAAAAAAGAAGGAAATTGCAAGATTAATTTCTGGTTACTGCTTTAGTTATTGATTTGCTCACTTATTATTTCCTTCTATTTATATGTCTCTTTCTCTGTGCATTTATTCTGCACATGTCTCACCTATACACTTTCAGAGCTTATTAGTGTGTCTCATACCTGTGAGCATTTTTATCTGCGACACAGGTAGTGACTCTAGGCCAGAATTGAAGTTGGGTCCCTGGTGCTGTAAGGCAGCAGTGCTAGCCACTGTGCCACCATGCTCTCCCTCTTTCTTCCTTCTCCTCCCTCTTTATTATTTTTGGCTGTCTCTTGTTTGGTTTTTAAAACTTCCCAATCCTCTGGTTTACCACTGATCTCATGTAGAGACGCCAGTATTGGACTGGGGTAAGCACAGTAAGAAGTCTCACAACACCAGGGTTAAAGTCCAACAGGTTTATTTGATAGCACAAGCAACAAGTTTTCAGAGCACTGCCCTTCATTAAGCAAATGGGAGTTCTGCTCACAAAGAGGGCAGAAACTCATTCACAAAATAATGGTTGAAATGCAAGTCTTTACAGATAATCAAGTTTTAAAGGTGCAGACAATGTGAGTGGAGAGAAGGTTAAGCACAGATTAAAGAGTGCAGTTTCCGCACACATGAGGACAGCCTCACCTGGGATCTTGGGTTCATGTCACACGATCTGTAACCCCCACGACTTGCCTGGGCTTGCAAAATTCACCAACTGTCCTGGCTGGAGACAGTATCCATCTCTTTAACCTGTGCTTAACCCTCTCTTCACTCACATCGTCTATATCTTTAAAACTTGATTACCTGGAAAGACTTGCGTTCCAACCATTATTTTGTAAATTGAGTTTGTGTCTTCATATGTCCTGTTTATGAACAGAACTCCCACTCACCTGATGAAAGGATAGCTCTCTGAAAACTTGTGGCTTGTGCTACCAAATAGACCTGTTGGACTTTAACCTGGTGTTGTGAGACTTCTTACTATGCTTACCATTAGTCCCACAGTATAGCTTCTGATAGGGGGCCTGAAGACTACTCCCACTAGTGTCTGCTTCCCTTTGTCATTTCATACTTCTACCCATTATGGATTCTACATCATCCAATCCAAGATCATTTCTTGCTATCGTATTTATTTACTTCATACTAACTTGCCACCCTTTCCTTCCTGTATTGTCCTTAAGAAATATTGAACTTGTTCCTACAATTTTGTGACAGATTGTCAATAACTTATGGAAGTAGTTTCTAGATTACCAATCATATGCTCGGTAAAAAATTTTAGTTCATCTTAATGTAAAAATACTAATAGTTGCTGATCATCTGAAATTGTGAACTGGGTCATTATATTCTGGAGTACTAAGTTTTTCTACAAAGTAAGCATACTGTTTTAAATCTGAATTTACTTGAATGACGAAATAGAGCAGAAAATGTTTCGTATGTAGAATTTCAATGACAATTAAATGCATTGGAGCGCTAAGGCAGATAGTACTTAACACAAGCATAAAGGGTATGAAAACAAAAACAAAATGCAGGAAACACTCAGCAGAGCAGATAACTGTTGGGAGGAAAAAAACTTTTCCAGTTGTGGGGAAGCATTGAATGCTTTCTTGGTCCATTTAACCTGATGTACTGAGTACTTTCAGCATTTGTATATCTTTAAAATTTTGCACCTGCTTTATTTTGCTTTATGTTTGTAAATGACATAAACTTGTGCAACATGCAATTAACTTTACATTATTGATTTGTAGTAAATCAGCATCAAAAAAAATGAAAATATATTTTGGTAATATATGACAGACTAGTATATATAATGTATAGTTTTTATATAAATATAAATACCAGCTCTGTAAACAAAAATCTACAATTGAGATGGTAGTAAATTGAATAACTGCAGATATTTCTCTCCCAGAGCCACAGAAGTGTCATGAACGAAGTTCCTCCCCAGCTGCTCAGGAACTGATGACTAGATTGGGCTTTCTGTTGGGAGAAGGGATTCCAAGTTCTAGTCGAATACCTTTGGAAGAGAAAAATGAAAAAATGGTATGATTACCATAAGGAAAAGAATCAACACATTTATTTTTTAACAGGAAAGATGCTACTTGGTATATAATTTGGCGTTATAATGCCATTTAGGTGAAACAATTTGATTTTACACAGGTTATCATAAAACCATAGAACATTACAGCACAGAGACAGGCTTTTTGACCCTTCTTGGCTGTGCCAAACCATTTTTCTGCCTAGTCCCACTGACCTGCAACTGGACTATATCCCTCCACACCCGTCTCATCCACATACCTGTCCAACTTTTTTCTTAAATGTTAAAAGTAAGCCCGCATTTACCACTTCACCTGGCAATTCATTCCACACTCCCACCACTCTGTGTGAAGAAGCCCCCCCCATATTCCCTTTAAACATTTCTCCCTTCATTCTTAATCCATGTCCTCTAGTTTTTTTTCTCCCTTAGCTTCAGTGGAAAAAGCCAGCTTGCATTCACCCTATCTATAACTATCATAATTTTATAAACCTCTATCGAGTCTTCCCTCATTCTTCTACGCTCCAAGAAATGAAGTCCTAACTTATTCAATCTTTCTCTTAACTCAGTTTCTCAAGTCTGGGCAACATCCTTGTAAACCTTCTCTGCATTTTTTTCAACCTTATTAATATCCTTCCTGTAATTAGATGACCAAAACTGCACACAATACTCTAAATTTGACCTCACCAATGTCTTATACGACGTTACCATAACATTCCAACTAATACTTTGATTTATAAAGGCCAAAGCACTCTTTAAGACCCTTTCTACCTGTAATACCACTTTTAGGGAATTATATATCTGTATTCCCAGATCCCTTTGTTCTACTGCACTCTTCAGTGTCCTACCATTTACTTATATATTCTACCTTGGTTTGTCTTTCCAAAGTGCAATACCTCGCACTTGTCTGCATTAAACCCCATTTGCCATTTTTTTCAGCCCATTTTTCTAGCTGGTCCGAATCCCTCTCCAAGCTTTGAAAACCTTCCTCACTGTCCACCATACTTCCAAACTTTGCATCATCAGCAAATTTGCTGATCTAATTTACCACATTATCATCCAGATCATTGATATAGATGACAAACAACAGTGGACCCAGCACTGATCCCTGTGTAACACCACTCAGAAGCAATCCTCTACTACTACTCTGGTTTGTCCCATTGAGCCAGTGTGTAATCTGTTTTATTACCTCTCCATATATACGTAGCGACTGAACCTTTCTAACTAACCTCCCATTGGGACTTTGTCAAAGGATTTACAGAAGTCCATGTAGACAACATCCACTGCCTTCCCTTCATCTTTCCTGATAACCGCCTCAAAAGACTCTAAAAGATTGGTTAAACATGACCTACCATGCACAAAGCCATGTTGACTTTCCCTAATAAGTCTCTGTTCACCCAAATATTTGTAGATCCTGTCTCAAAGAACAAAACAGCACAGGAAACAGGCCCTTCGGCCCAACAAGCCTGCGCCACCACCTCGATGTTCCCACTTCTACCCATGATCCCTGTCTATGTTCACTGTCAGTTCACTGGAACACTCTCACACAGGGGGGTGTGTGTGTGCGTCTCAGTGCTTTCCCAGCCACACTGATGTTTGAAGTATTTTCGCCAGGCAGGACAGACAAACATTTCTCCTTCTAAATGCAAAGGCCATGTTATTCAGAGCCTGATGGATTGATTAACTCTGTTAGATCTTGATGTGACGTTTGGTTTGAGATTTCTGTCTGCAAATCCTCCCCTTCCAATTGGTACTCCTTCCAATAATTTACCTACTACTGACGTCAAATTTACCAAACTATAATTTTCCGGATTACTTTTTGAGCCTTTTTTAAACAATGGAACAGCATGAGCTATCCTCCAATCATCCAGACTTCCCTACATATTTGCCTTATTTCCATAGACTCTATGCCAATTTCCTTAGTAAATACAGGTGCAAAGAACTCATTTAATATCCCCCCCCATTTCTTTTGATTCCATATGTCGCCGACCACTCTGATCTTCAAGAGGACTAATTTTATCCCTTACAATCCTTTTGCTCTTAATATTACCTGTATTTACAAATTTATTTATTGGTTAAGATTTACCTGAACTGTATGAAGTAAGTTGATTTATCATAATTTTTGGTAGCAGTTTAGTTCTTCCAATATTATTTGATTTTGGATTTTATTTAATATTCATTTGGAAACATTTTAAAATTACAATTTTACTCACCATCTCACTTTCCTGTGCTCGCCCGTACTCTTATTAGAATTTTCTTCCCTCACCCCCTCCTACCGTTATGATCTGCCCCCATTTTTCATTTTGCATTCTATCCTGCTCTCTATCTCCTTCCATCCAGGTTCAACCATTTTTTGCCCTTAACCCTGTTTGACCTGCTGGACCTTACTTATTAGTTATCAAATCATTATTCTATAAATATTTGATTTCTACAATTAAATGTTTTATTTTGTCTTTCACAGTTTTCAACTGCTGTTCAGGGAATCAGTCCATCTTCGACACTCACAAGCAGCACTGCATCCCCAGGCACTGACAGCCCATGCTCAACCCTGAATAGCTGCATCAGCAAACCACCACCAAAAAAACCTAGTCCCTGTGGAACTATTGCCAGCTTAAGCTCCACACTGGAAAGCAAGGATAGTGGCATTATAGGTAAGAGATCTGTGTTCGAGAAAATACGTAATGCCTACACAATGGATGGATTTTACAACTTTGCTTGGGCAAGACTCATAAAATCCCACCCGAGGCCAACAGAAAATTCATTCTGCGAGCTTCATCTGCCCTGATTCTGGGGCAAGCGAGGCAGTAAAATTCCGGCCACTATCTTCAATTTTTGATTATCACTTCATTACTTCAAAGCATATTAATTATTCTTAAAACTATTTTGGTATAATCTAGATGCGAGAAAATAGCAATTATTGTTTGTTTTAATTGGATACAATTATTTTGAAATTGATGTACCATATTCAATTCCTCTACCACTGACAAACGGTGCCAGCAGTGTATTGCATCTACAAGATGCATTGTAGTAACTCACCAACGTTCCTTCGGCAGCACATTCCAAACCCATGACCACTACCATCTAGAAGAATGAGCAACAGATACCTGGGAACGCTACTACCTTGAGGTTCCCCAGCATGTCATTCACCATTCTGACTTGAAATATATTGCTATTCCCTCACTGTCACTAGGTCAAAATCCTGGAACTCCCTCTGTCACATTACTGTGAGTGTTTTAAACCTCATGGGCTGTAGCAATTCATGAAGGCAGCTCATCACCAACTTCTGAAGGGCAACTAGGACTGGGTAATAAATGCTGGCCTAGCCAGCAATGCTCACATCCCATGAAGAGTCCAAAGATATGCGTCAGCATGGTTGATTGTGTCCATGCTAAATTGGCCCTGGTGTCGGGAGATTAGCAGGGTAATGTGTCGGGTTACAGGAATAGGGCTTGAGTGGGATTGTGAAGGTTAATGTACAGGTTCAGTTAGCAGTCAAGAAGGCAAATGCAATGTTAGCATTCGTTTGAGAGGGTTACAATACAAGAACATGGATGTATTTGTGAGGCTGTAGAAGGCTCTGGTCAGACCCCATTTGGAGTATTGAGCAGTTTTGGGCTCCATGTCTAAAGGCATTCACAAGAATGATGTGTGGAATGAAGAATTCCTCATATGAGGGACAGTTGAGGATGCTGGGTCTGAGACGGCATCTTATTGAAAGTTGCAGCATACTGTGAGACCTGGGTAGAGTGGATGTGGAGAGCATGTTTCCACTAGTAGGAAAAACTAGAAACAAAGGACACAACCTCAGGCCGAAGGAATGATCCTTTAAAACAGATGAGGAGTTTCTTCAGCCAGAATGAGTTGAACTTGTGGAACTCTTTGCCTCAGAATTGGTTGTCTTTAAGACAGTGATAGATAGTTCTTGATTAAAGAAAGAGTCAGGAGAATGAGGACAAGAAAAATATCAGCCGTGATTGAATGGCAGAGCAGACTTGATGGGCCAAGTGGCTAATTCTGCTCCTATGCTTTATGGTTTTATGGTGATTGATATAGATTTGATGGGCCGAGTGGCCACCTCTTGTACTATTGGGATTCTATGAAATGAATTAAAACCACTTTGATGAAGTATAAATCCTATTGCTTGGTTCTTTCTGATGGTATTCATGACGGTATGGTTGTCATTATTTGATCTTTCCCTTGAACGTGCACTATGATGGAGTCATAGCTCTTCAATCTTACTCTGAACTGCTGCCTGGAATGCAGCGTCTTTGCAATTTCTTTCATGTTCAGAAGGGTGCCTGATGGCTTATGGTCTATTTTGATTTCAAAATGAAATCCATTATGTTTGAATTTTTCCCACTAACAAATTGTTGCTAATGCTTTTTTTTTAATGATGGCATATCAATGTTCTGTTTCTGTTAGTGACCTGGAGGCATAGTAGACTGGTCTATGCTTTTCATCTCTCTCTACTTGATATAAAACTACCCCTATTTGCTGCTACTGTGGTTAGTAATTTTTGATTGCAATGTGCCAGGATTTCAGAAGAGATTAAAAATTGTTAAATCCCATTGAAAGTATTTTGCTTGGCCACATTGCAGCACCACTGTTGACCGTCTCAACAGCTCAAGCGTTTAATCTCTGTTAGATTTAGTAAGAATTTACCATTTGATTGACCATTCCAAGGAATCTTTGAAGCTCAGTTCCTTTTTTGTGTTTACTTTTATTTATGTGCATCAGCTGAGTATCACCATAAGTGGTTGGTGCCACGTGACCAAGAAACTTGATCTTGATTTGGCAACTCTCATTTTTTTTTAACGCAGTGTTAGGTCTGCATCTTGTAAGACTCTTGGAACTGATTTGATTTTGTGATCATGCTCTTCTTTTGTGGAGCAATGTATGTTGTTCATGTAGGATGTTATTCCTCCAAGCCTTTTATTGTGAGATGTGTTCTCTGGAAAAATTCTGGAATGGATTTTATTCCAAATGGCAATCTATTGAAACAGTAATGACCTAATACTGTTATAAAAACTGTCAGCAATCTGGATTCTTTCTCCAGAGACAAATGCCAAAATTCATCATTCACATCAGTTTGGCAAATAAAGTATTTTTAGCTAGTTTGACAAGGCTGTCATCCACTGAGGCCATCCACGAATTTATTTTGTTGAGTTCAATTCACGCATGTTCTGAGAGTTGTTTGACTTTGGAATTGTAAACAGTCTTGAATACCATTTTGTTGGCATTGAGACTGATGAGATAACCCCCTTGCTACTGCATCTGTTCAATTTCATCCTGACTCCACGAATGGGTAAGGAATTATTCTTGGTGTAAAGAAGCAAATTGGTTTAGCATCAGCTCATAGAGAGATTTGGTATTTGGTGGTCTTTAACTTCCCTGGACCTGTAAACAGTCTTGGGAATTAATTTCAAAATGTACTGCTGTAAGTTATCACTGGTAACTTTGTCCACTTTATGGATTAATTTTGCATTTAGGCATGTCTCCTTGGTTAGTAGAGAGCATTCTTGACTTTGAATGAGGGTTCAATGATTACTTTATTTCAGCTTTGCCATGAATTTGACCTTTGACTTTTAATAGATGAGTCTTGTAACATAATCTGTTTGAGCCGTTTGACTTCATCTGGAAAAAACGGAAACCCCAGCTGCTGTATCCTATTTTAAACTTCGGAGAATAGTTTTCAGCAAGTGCAGCCTATGCTTGCAATTCGGCTTCTGTAATTGAGTAGCACTTGCCAAACAATCCTGAGTATTCTAATAGCGAGAAGAACAACCAATTTAAGATAACCAAGTTCATAATGTGGCTGACTTATACTTGCTAGAAGGAACGTACATGCAAATGTAGGGACCTGTTCTTTTAATACAAAAAGAATATGTTCAAGCTTTGCATCTTTTTAATTACCTCGGAAGTTGGGGAGCCTGTAGTTTCCCATTGCTTTCTTCATGGCAAAGACTTGAGAATTGCTTTGTCAACCAATTTGCTCCTCTTTCTCCAGTAGTGTAAGTTGTGATCATTTAAAAATTTGGCATTCGTGCATTTATCCTGAGTATTGCAAGATGAAAAGTTTCATCATGTTTGCTCTTAGTGTCCAGATTATATTTATTAGCCATGGTAAATGCATGGAGTTTAATGATAGGCTGGCATGGTAGATTTGGGTAAGATGCTGAGTTGGTGCAGATTTTATGGGCTGAATTGTCACCTTCTACATTGTAAGGATTCTTTGATCAGACTTCTTTTCAGTAATATTCCCTATTAGAACTGTAGGACTTATATAGTGTAGCAGGAGGCTGTGCAGCTCATTGAGTCTACACTGATTCTCCTAAGGAGCATTTTATCCAGGTCCACTCCTGCCCCATCCCTGTAATCCTGTGTATTTATCACGGCTAATTCCCCCTAAACTACACATCTTTGGACACTAAGAGGGAATTTTAATATAGCGAGTCTGCCTGGGAAAACACAGACTCAGGGACGATCTACGACCTCCACAAAAGACAATCATCCAAGATCAAAATTGAGCGCAAGTCATTGGCACTATGAGACAACAGTGCTAACCGCATTATACTGATATACCATGCTGATATTGTGTACTACCAAGCAACATTTTTACTCTTTCAAAGAATGTGGGCATCTCTGGCCAGGTCAATATTTATTACCAATCCCCAATTGCCCTTGAGAAAGTAATGGTGAACTGCCAGTAGTTTGATGCAACTAACAATTTGATGCTAGGCCAGTGCAGAGGATATTTTTAAACATCAACCACAATGCTATGGGTGTAGATTTACATATGGGCTAAATCAAGTTCGGGCCAGAGAAGGATGGCAAATTTCCTTTCCAAAGGATATTCGTACCTGATGTACAATGAACAATTGTTTCATGATCACTAAAACTAAGATTTAATTGAATTTAAATGATGAAATTTGAAATTGTGTGCACAGCATTAATCTGAGTTTCTGCATTACTAGTCCAGTGACAATGGGCCATAACTTCTAAACTCCCCATTATTGGATTAGCGGGTTCCCCAAAGATATTTCCTTTTAGAACTTCCCAGAAATGCAAACTTTGCCTGGGCAATTATCCCGTGCCAAGGAACCCCCGTAGCCCCACTTTTTACCCCAACCTCCTGTTTCAATTCCTCAACCTGTCTATGTCTGCTTTCCCCGCCCCCTCCCCACATTAAAATCTATCCATATACCTTAGACACTTCTTCCTAGTCTGTCAAGGAGCTTTAAACTTCATGACTTTCAACTTGTCTAGTTTATGTCAGCTCGTGCTATGAATAAAGGGAACATGTCCTCCTTCAATTTGATGGAGCTAGACCTTGGGGATGAGCTGCACTGTCTGGATATCACCTGACCCGAGTACAAAGTTTGAGCCAGAAAGAGTGGAAGAAAAAATTGCAATTAATTGGGCACAGAATGGCAGTTGTACTGGATTGACATTCCAAGGAAGTTGTGCTCGATTACCACAATGAAAGTATTTCTTCAAGAAGATAGACTGATATTATACATTTATTATTGGTTTGATTGGCTAATGTTCTCCATTGCTTGTATTCCTACTTCAAACTGTTGTTCTCTGCTCCTGGTCTGATCTAGTTATGCCCACTCACCACTTTTGCTTTGACAATTTTTACCATAATGCCTACTTTGGTTTTTCTTTTACTTTCTTCTGTTGGAACACTGGAGTATTTTTTATGTACCCAAACCTAATGGCTACTTTTATGATGGTCTAAATTTACCCAAAAAAGCTGATTTTTTTTTTTTCAAATTTTTCTGATTGGGCAAGTTTGAATTGCTAAACTTGAGCACTTAGTCTAGGAAACTACATAACTTACGTAAATTAACAATACAAAATACACAAAAGCCATTTGGTCTATTGAACCCACTCCATCCAGAGTCAATATATGAATATTTCCTAATGAGCTGCCTTATCACGTCTTTAAGTGCATGTTAGAAACATAGATTTGTTGCAACTATTTGCTCTGTTGTGTCTGTGCCAGCTCTCCAAGAGTAATCTTCAGCCCTTTCTCCGTAGCCTTGCAATTCTTTTCTCTTGAGGCACTTATCCAAATCCCTTATGAAACGTAGAATAGAATCTGCCTCTGTCACATTCTCGGGCATTACATTCCAGATCCTAACTACCTGCGCGTTAGACTATTCTTCCATACATCACCTTTAATTCTTTTGCCATTCACCTTAAGTCAGTGTCCTCTGTTTCTTTATCCTTCCACCACTGGGACGGTTTCCCCCTATTTACTCTGTCTAGACTGTTTTATCAAATTTCCTCTCAACCATCTCTAATCTCTTCACATAACTGAAGTCCTTCATACCTGGAAATATTCTTGGAGATCTTCTGCACTTTCCTGCATTCTTCCTAAAGTGTGCTAGAATTGGATACTACTCAAATTGAAGCCGAACCGTTGTTCTATAAAGGTGGTTCAAAACATCATTGTTGTACTCCATGCCTCTATTTACAAAACGTAGGATCCAAAACAAAAACAAAAAATGCTGGAAAATCTTAGCGGGTCTGACAGCATCTATGGAGAAAGAATAGAGGCAACATTTTGAGTCTGAATGATCCTTTGTTAGAGCACTTTGGATCCAAAATGCTCTTTTAAACCTTTTTCTCAGCCTGCCTTGCCATCTTCAATGATTTGTACATGTTTACATGCCAGATCTGTTGCGTACTCCTTTTTTAGAATTGCAACCTTCATTTTATGTAGCTTTTTGTTCTTATTTATCACTTCAGAATGCATAGGGCATAATTGGCTATTTGCTGTTTATGGGCAAGTAGCTATCATCCCTGCAAATGGCATGTTTAAAAATGGCCCAGAAGCAGGGACACACCAGCAAGTCTAGTGGGAATTGTGGGCCTGCCACCTCTGGTCTCACCTCTGTCACTGTTTAAAATTTCTGACCCTGTACTTGTCAGTATCAGAGAAATAATAATAGTGATCATTGATAATCCTCCTTCGTTATCACCACAGAATCTGACCATCGTGTTTTAGAAGTCACAGAGTAGCCATATGGACTGCTTACCTTAGGTAGAATTTTTTTTTTTCATTTATTGTCACCATGTCTTCTGTAGTAATTTCTCAGTCAATCTAGAGAATTGTTACCTGTTTAATAAGCTTCACTCTCCCTCACCCTCCAGCGTAAGGAACTTCAACAAATACCTTTTTAAAAAGTTAAATTACATCCACTTGACTTCACTTGTGCACTGACTTAGTTACATCATCAAAGAATTCTAGTCAGTTCATAAGGCATGACCTATTATTACTTCTAAAATCGAACTGACTGCACCCCACAATATTGTTTGTTAGGTGCTCACTTATTCTATAAAATGCCCTCATGTCCTTTTTTACACTATTGACATTGGGATGCCTATTTCTTCTCTTCCAGTTGTCTCCTATGCTCTTCTAAGTGTTGAGGGAGGTATTGTTGCTTAAATATTACAGGAAAATTAAATGAACGAAATGTTGATATCATCATCATCTGGATTTTGATCACTTAGAGTTGTATACGATTCATACCTGGGATAAAGAGTTTATCTTGTGAGGAATAATTGAATAGGTTGGCCAATACCCATTAGAATTTAGAACAATGAGAGGTATTTAAAAGGGTAGTTGGGATAACCCTGGGAATTATAGGCCAGTGAGTTTGACGTCAGTGGTAGGGAAGCTGTTGGAGGGGATTCTTAGAGATAGGATGTATAGGCACTTAGAGCATTGTGATCTGATTAGGGATATGCAGCATGGATTTGTTAAGGGGAGGTCGTGCCTTACAAATTTGGTAGAAGTTTTTGAGGAGGTGACGAAAACGGTGGACAAAGGGCGAGCCGTTGATGCCATCTATATGGATTTTAGTAAGGCGTTTGACAAAGTCCCTCATGGGAGGTTAGTTGAGAAGGTGAAGGCTCATGGGATACAAGGACAGGTAGCTAGATGGATAAGTAACTGGCTTAGTAATAGGAGACAGAGTAATAGTGGAAGGGTTTTTTTCTAGCTGGAGGTCGGTCACTAGTGGTGTGCCACAGGGCTCGGTACTGGGACCTCTTCCATTTATAATGTATTAAATGACTTGGAAGAGGGAGTAAGTGGAGCGATCAGCAAGTTTGCAGATGGTACAAAGATGGCTGGACTTGCGGATAGTGCATTGTCAGGCAATGCAGCAGGACGTAGATAGGCTGGTAGCGTGGGCAGATAGATGGCAGATGGAATTCAATCCTGATAAATGCAAGGTGATGCATTTCGGGAGAAAGAATGTAGTGGGGAGGTATATGATAAAGAGTAGACTTATTAAGAGTATAGAAACACAGAGGGACCTGGGAGTGCAAATGCACAAGTCTCTGAAGGTGGCAGAGCAAGTGGAGAAGGTTGTGAAGAAAGCATATGGTATGCTAGCCTTTATAGGAAGGGGTTTAGATACAAGAGCTGGCCTTTAATGTTGCAGTTGTATAAAACGTTGGTTAGACCTCATTTGGAATACTGCATCCAGTTCTGGTCGCCTTACTACAGGAAGGACGTGGAGACTCTGGAGAGAGTGCAGAGGAGGTTTACCAGGATGCTGCCTGGTATGGAAAGTCTGAGTTACGAGGAGAGGTTAGGCAAATTGGGACTGTTTTCTTTAGAAAGATGTAGACTTAGAGAAGATCTAATAGAGGTGTACAAGATTATGAGGTGTATAAATAAACAGGGTTAAGCTTTTTCCTAGGATGGACTCAAATAGCATGAGGGGTCACGGGCTTAGGGTGAGGGGGGGTAAGGTATAATTTGGATGCTAGAGGGAATTTTTTCACACAGAGGGTGGTGGGGGTATGGAATGCACTGCCAAGTAAAGTGATGGAGGCAGGTACTCTGGAGTTATTTAAGAAATACTTAGATGGGCACATGAACAGAATGGGAATGGAGGGGTATAGAAAACTGATTTAAAATAGGGATCGTGAGCCTTGGGAGTCCCTGGGAAGTGTGTAAATAGATGATGATATTGATGTACTTGTTTTTATCCTACAGGTGCTTTGGTCCACCTTGTTGTCTAACGAGGGGCATACACGCGATGGGTCGTGAGAGGGCTGCTCTTGGATTTTTTCGAGAGTATCCTAGTGCTTCACGTCATTAGTGTATGCTTGACCTGGACCATTTGATGGGCAACACGACAGCTCAGTGACTATCGCTGTGCTGTGCAGATACATGGATTTGGGCCTGTGTCTGTGGGAGTTTGCGCATTCTCCCCGTGCTTGCGTGGGTTTTCTCTGGGTGCTCCGGTTTCCTCCCACATCCCAAAGATGTGCTCTTAGGCTAATTGGCAAAACAAATTCTCCCTAAATTGTCTCAAATTTGGTTTTTAATCCATTGATCTATAAACATAGACAGGGATCACGGGTAGAGGTGGGAACATCGGGGTGGCAGCGTGGGCTCATTGGGCCGAAGGGCCTGTTTCCCATGCTGTTTTGTTCTTTGTGATTTTATTGAACCTCACAAGATCCTGAGATAATTTGATAGGATCGGTGCCAATAGGGTGTTTCCTCCTGTGTGGGGAGACTAAGTAAGAGCTCTCCTTTTTAAGATGGAGTTGAGAGATTATTTTTAAATGTTGTTAGTAGGTGGAATTCTCTCCTCAGAATGTAGCGGAGGCTGGGATGGTTTAATATTTTCAAAGTCAATTGCAGGGGCGGTACAATGGCACAGTGGTTAGCACCATTGCTTCACAGCGCAAGCGATCCTGGGTTCAATTCCAGCCTCAGTGTGTGGACATTCTCCCTGTGTATGCTTGGGTTTCCTTCCATATGCCAAAGGTATGCTGATAACGTTGATTGGCCATACTAAGTTGTCTGTTAGTGTCGGGAACTAGTAAGGCAAATACATGAGGTTACGGGGATTGGACCTGGGTGAGATTGTTGTATGTGCAAGCTCGATTGGCCGAATCCTTTCTGCGCTATAGAGATTCAATGATGTGTAATGTGTGGAAGGCAGAAGTGGAGTTCTGATCACAAAGCAGTTCAAACACAGTTTTATTGAATGCTGAAGCAGGTTCGGAGGGCTGAATGGTCTACTCCTGCTCCTCAGTTCTGAACTGGAGTCCAGTTAGCTTAGTTGGCTAGACAGTTACTATGCAGATCACATTAACATCAACAGTACAGGGTTTGATCCCCGTCCTGATTGATGTAGACTTGAGGCCTGCCATTTCATCCTCTCTGTTTAAAAGAAAACATGGCATCTTGCTATGGTTTGGCAAAAAATTGCCAAAAATCCGCCTTTGATCAGAGAACTTGGAGAAATAGAGTTGTGCATGATGCAGCATGCAACTGGTTTCAATTTTTTGCAGCAGTGGCATTGGATAATACTTTTCAATGTGAGTGAATTTACCATTTTATCTAGAGTGCCCTTAACTTGGGATGCTTTTAATTTCAGCTACAGTAACCAGCTCATCTGAAAATGAAGAAAAAAGTGGCTCAAGCCTCGAATTGAGCAAAAATGGCAGCATACGGGACTGTCTACCACGTGGTATCACGAAGAGTTTAAGACTTGAGAGTTGTTTGCCTGTAGCAGAGGAAGAACCACATGATTCTGCCACCAGCCTTTCAAAATCAGAAGCCACCTTTGATGGTCCTACTGCTTGTGCACACCAGAGCGCCTCACCATACCTGATGCCACGACCTAATTCTGTTGCAGGTATGTTTAATATTCTTTTGTATGAAAGAGCAAGATTCTTTATAAGTTTCAGTAGTAAAATGGAAACTTGAGAAAAGAGGCTGAATAACAGAAGCCTAAAGCTGTCTTTGTGTAACTGTATCTCTCCCGCAGAAACCTTTACTCCAACTAAAAATAGTGCTTGGTTATGAGCTTGGATGTTTAAAGGAGATAAATATTGCCTTAATAGCAGTGATGTATTTGATTTCCCATTTCACGTAATGCATGGTCATGGGGTCATAGAAATTTACAATACAGAAAGCCCATTTTCCAGTTATCTTGTAGGGTATAGCATTTCAAGTGCTCATCTAAATGTTTCTTAAATATGGTGAGAATCCCACCTCTACCACCTTTTCAGGCAAAGTTCCAAATTCCCACCACTCTCTGGGTGAAAAGGTTTACCTCAAATCCTGTCTATATCTCCTGCCTCTTAAACTTAAATTGATGCTCCCAGACTATTGACCCTCTACTAAGGGGAAAAGTTTCTTTCCATCTATCCTGTCTATGTCTCTCATTTTGTACACCTTGAGTAACCTTTTGAACTGTTTTGGTCAGTTTGTCATTTGTTTTTAACATTTTACAGCAGCCCCAAAGTCATATACGCTTAAAACTTCACTAAACCTAATGGTCAAGGGGTCAGGATGTGTCAGTACAATGTGTCAGAAGCTGGAAGTAGTTTTAATTCTTCTAACCTTTTCTGGATAATTATTTCTGTAAAACAGTCAGAACCACCCAAAGCTTGTGATTTTTTTTTGGATGGTCCCCTGCCATTGTTTTTAGAAGTATGAAAATCATGGAAACTACTCCTTGATTTCACCTTTTATTGTTTCTGTGGTGGTTAGGTTGAAAGAGCAATGGTTAGCAGAAAAATTGCAACGTAGCTATCAGGGTCCAGTGATTATAAGTGATCATAGATTAAGTGATACATGTGACATTTCATTTTTTGTCTATGGTTTGGCAGTTTTTACTGGAACATTGTTCAAAGTGATCATCAAACATTCTATTGTGCAACAAAAATGACAGAAATTGTACTGAAGTTGTGGATTTAGAGTCAAATGTATTTCGTTCTAATTGATTTATCTTGTCGCAATCTCCAGTAGTTATTTGTGGTAATTTTAAATAGTTCTGGAGGCTTATTAGTTTAACCTTTGACATGAAGGATATGTTTTGTTTTAGTTTTGAATGTAATCTTATTCTGGGCTTTGCAAACACTCCTGCGGAAAACCGTGTGATGGTTGGTTGACTGCAAATAATTGTTTTAAGCTTATAATCTTTTGAGTAAGCTTCCTACCATAGTTAATATCGACAATGTAACAAAATTCATTTTTTGTTGATGAAATAGTCATTTTACATAATTTAACCTTGTTAGTTGGTCAGTAAGAATCCTCCTTTCTTTAGTGTGGAACGGGTGCTCTCCATCTCAAGTAATCATGCTTTGTTGGTCACTAAATTCAATGCCTCCTTAATTCCAATCCTTGCACCGCTCCTTTGCTCCTCATCCACTTTATTTTACATTGCATTGTGCCCACCCTTGGAAACACATTTGATCGAAGCTAAAAAAAACTAGAGACATCTCCTTGAGAGCATCAGGAAGTGGGCCAACCTTGGTGTAATTTGATGACAGATGTCACAGAGTGGTAGCAGATACTTTGCGATGGGTATGTGAGAATGGTGTAATACTTTTGAGCATGGCATGCCCCACCTACAGATCTCCTAGCAGGAGTAGTTACAAGCAGCAGCAGTTGTAATGTATGAGTAGTTGGAATTTTTCTTAAACAGCAGCAATCCATTTAGCAAAGATGCTTTCATATTTCTATTAGGAAGGAAATTCCAGGATTTTGATTCAGCAAGGTGATGTATATTAAAATTGAAATGTTGAATGACTTTGGCAGTCAGGGTATAATCTTAGAGTTGATGGTGTTCTAATACACTTTGCTTCCTTTGTTCTGTCAGTGGTGTAGATTGTGGGATAATCTTGGCAACGATAATGGCAGTATTTATATGACACCATTTTTGCTGAATAAAGTTACCAGTTGCTCCACAAAGATATAAGAAAAGCTGCTGCTGAGCCATGGGGAAGATATTAAGAGTGATGCCAAAAGTTTTAGCTTTAAAGAAGGAGAGGGATATAGAGAGAAGGGGTGCTTAAAGAAAGGGGATCCAGAGTGTGGTTCTTTGGACAACCAGGGATGTAGCTACTGACAGGCAGGTAAAATGAGGACATGAAGGGTGCGTAAGGCAATTGGAATCGGACAAATTTATAGTTTGTGGAGGAATGATTGTTATGCCAGGTGAAGTTATAGAGTTGAGGCAAGATGACAAAATGAAGAGCTTTAAACACATGCAGGGTCATTATGACTTTGGATGATGGTGTAAAATCCGTGATATCAGTTCAGCCATCCGTTAAATAACTCCCTAAATGAAAATCTGAGAGATGTTTCACAGCTGGCCAACCTGATTATTGCAGATTTGAAACTGTTGGCCAAACTCAAAATTACATTCAAAGAGTTTTCAATTTGAGGTATTGGGGCACAGGAAACCTGAGCACATCAGTGAGTAAAGGAATGATGGGAGACCAAGATGTATGAGCTAGGATGTAAATAGCAGAGTTTCAGATGAATTGAAGTTTATGGAAAGAAGGATGAGAGTATTAGAGTCATTTGAAAAGATGAAGAAAAATATCTGTCAAACTTTCAAATGTGTATTGAAGCAATCCTAAATATCCTATCATTTTGAGATGCCTTAGCAAGGCTGCAGGTGTGCGCCTTTTGAGCTTTGTATGTTCTGAGCTTTCAATGAAATATTACAGAAAACCTAACTATTGGATGGGATGGAAGAGCTGAACAGAATTTTTTTATTTATAGTTCAGATTCTTGTTCTCTGTATCATGTTTGAATGCAGAAACATAATTCACGTTAGAGTGCTTTGTTTAAATTGGCATATTGAACTCAGTTCCCAAAGGTATAGCTTTATGACTTATTCCGGTTAGAACTTTTACAATACAAATTGGGAGTAGTTCAGTTTCAAGATTAGAAGCTGCTCACAGCAGCTGGGATTTTTCTCCAGAGGTTACTTCACTGTCAGTAGGCTTATTTACATGCTGTTCAATGTGAAGTATTTTAGGTCCAACATTCAGTTCATTGGACTTTTCTTTATACATTTAAATTAAACTTGCGTTGATTGCAGTGTATTTTAATATTATATACTTTTTACCAATTTAAATATTTAGAGTTTTATTTTGGTTTGCGAAAACTAATTGGTAGCCTTTTGAGATTATTAGACTGCAAAATATCTGGCAAAGACATTCTTACGCTCCCCTGACAGTTGAAGGCTGGAAGTTGCATAAAACAAAACAAAAAAAGGAAAATTGCTGAGCATTTTTTCCTATCCAGTTGCCATTATTTTAATTTATTTTAATACTGATTGTTCCACAATTACAGGTTGCCAAATGAATAGGTCATCAATTTGTTCCACATATAAACTTGCAGATTGTCATCAAATGAGAAACAAGTGTCTTGCCTTGCTCATTTTTTTTGCATGCACACTGTTGTGAAATCCTGCATGTAATGCACGAATGAATTTTCTTTGAATTTGAATATATGCATGATTGGCAATGGACATTTTGCTCTTCTATATTGCGAAAATAAATTTCAAATTCTTCTCAATCCATATTAACTCATGGCAGAAAAGTAAGTTAATTATTCTTATATTTATCACCATATTTTGTAATTTTGCAAATGGGCTGATCTTCTATTGTTTATGATCCTTTACTTATCATTACTTTGGTCTTCGGCTGAGAGGTAAAATCTCACTTCATGTCCATAATGAGTTGTTTTAATTCTCCAAGCCTGCAATCATCCTACTGCATGTTTCATACGGTGGATGCCATAGGCCTTATTTTTGGATTTGAATTGGTCATTATATATGTGATACAATATTCCTTAGATCCTAGACTTCCAAACCTCCTGCTTTTGAAGTTGAACTCAGTTGATTCAGATATTCAAAGATGTAATATTTCAGAGAATTGGGACTTGCATAATTAAGTTTTCTTTTCCTGCTAAATTGATGCATGTCAATTGCTGAAATTATATGATGAGCCAGTATCATGAAAGAAGTGTAACACTTGGGCCACAGAGATAATGCCCTGAATGATTTGGTTTTAAGTAATTGAATTCAGCATATTTTAAGTTTTCTTTTACACTGAAGAAAAAGATGAGCTGTTGTTGATTCTTGTGGAATGATAGGAAATCTTCCATAAAACTTGATTGACTCAGTGCCTATCAGATATGACACTTGGGAGGTCATGAAGAAATCTTCCTACCTAGTTGCTTTATTTGTGGTGTTCTGTTGAACAAATTATGCTGGACATTCAAGTGATATTTGTTAGTATATTATTAACATTTATTTGTTCTTTTGAATAGTGATATCAAAGTGAGGAATTTTCACCTAGCTTGCTGAAAATATTTTGTCCTGTCAAATACTTCAAATATAAAAATTTCAAATATATCTAAGTATGGAGAGCAGAATGTTATTTTCTTTTTACTCCAATGATTGATGTAGAAAGATATAAAGGGATATTAAAAAGAGCAACTAAGAGATTAAGCCAACTAACTGAAAGTGAATGATTCATCATCTGTATTCACAATTAGTAGCAATTTAATGAGATGCTGTATATAATGTTTTCAGTGTTCTCATTTTAGGAAAAAGTATATTTTGTGAAATACCTTGACTCTTAAAATTGCATAATAAGTAAGTGGTAGAAAATATAAACTTGTTTGGTTTTAGAAGTTCATAGAATCGCTACAGTGGAGAAGAGATAATTTGGCCTGCCAAGTCTGCACTAATTCTGACAGAGAATCTTGCCCATCACCACAAACCACCCCCCCTCCTCCGCCAACACCAATGTGCTACCGTGCCGCCTATGAAGTTGCGTGCACATAATCTGTATTCCATTCTCAGCACGTTCTCTGTGTGAGTTTGCAAAGCATAGAAGTATTATCCTGTGACTTAAGTTAATTGGAATGCAAAGCAGGAAAAAAAAGCATGGCATTTTGGGAAGCTAAAAGACAGCATGTGACTTCAACCAAATGCATGCGGGAAATCTCGGTTTTTGTTGTAGAATAATCAAATGCTTTTTTAAAAAAAAATAAAAAAGATAATCATCCCTACAGCACCAATTCACTAATGACTCATGTAGTGTGAAATATCTTAAAGGAGTCCTGCTATGTAGAAATTAAAGGTAGCATTGAAATTGTAATCCACTAATGGTAATCCTTTTTCAACGGAATATTGATTTGTTACATTTTATTTGTTTCTTTATGATTAAGTTGTTACTAAAATAATATTTTTACTTCAGTTAAGTATATATTTCTTGCTATGGTAGTATAAATTCTAGTTAATAAAACTTCTGATGGAGCTTTAGGATATAAATTGTTACTTATTATCAAAGCCCTCCAAGAGTTAAAAGCAGCCCTAATGTCTGGAACAATGGAATAAAATATCAGTTTTACATGCTGAAGAGGTCTGTCTGTGAAAACCGTTCAATGTAAGCTATGGTTGAGAGCAGTCTGATGCGGACACTGATGTATCCAACAGGGCTGTGCAACTTGTATATATGGCCATTTTCCCTGCATGTCTTTACTCTTCTCATTCATTGCACTAGTGAAAGAAGAATGTCTGCCTGCTGTTGTGCTACAGATTAATTTCAGATGGATGGTTCGGTACCCTCGTGAATCATACTTAACCAGCAGAGTATGAGCAGGAGCTTTCGGAACTTAGACACATTGTTATTCTGTAGCCTTGATTAATGAACTCTGAAGAAATACATTAATCCTCTACACCATGTTTTCTTCTGGGGAAGTGGCATCATTGCAGAGAATGTGCCAAATGTAATTACAAGTTGAGAACTGTCAAAGTCTGGATTAAATTACTGGTGCAGAAGAACTATTTAGTTGTACTGTAATTCTTGCTAAAAATGTTTAGGGTTTCACTAAAGTATTCATGACTGCTGGACCCTATCAAGGAAAATGGCTTGAATTATCATACCCATTGCTTTCCCATCTGTTACTCTTCATTATTAAATGTGTAAGTATGGAGTTTGCATTTTAGTGAAGATATAAATATCTGAGTAAAATATGACATTACAGAATTGAAATTATTGACATATGCTGTGTTAATGATAGAGAAGAGCACTCACATTTAGGGTATTAATTTGTAATGTTAATAATTAGTCTATCATTTTTAGCTGGATTGGTACAATATACTTGAAAGATGCCTGGATATGGTTTTAACTGATATTAATATTGCACGGTTTGACCCTTTGTTGTCACAGCAACTAGTTCAGCAAAGCTGGAAGATTTGAGTTATTTGGATGAAAGGAGTGCACCACTGCGTACATCTATTAGGATGCCTTGGCATAACACAGCTGGAGGAAGAGTGCAGCAAAATGTGAAAGGTGTTGTATTGCAATATATATACTGTTTAAGTTTTTGAAGCAGATTACAAAATAGTGTTTAAAGGTTAGAAATGCTACATTATGGTTCATTACATAATCAAATAATATTCCCATTTTTTAAAAAATTGCTGTAAAACCTGAAAGTTATGATAAGTAAGCTTTGAATTTAACCAAACTGTACACATTGTCCTACTTCTTTAATTATTTCTTCCATCTATAGTTGAATATCATTGATTAAAAGTAGGGACTATTTTAATTTCTGTAAGTGAAAAGCATCAACTGAACTATTTTTTCAAATTATAATTCTTTTAAGTCCTGGTCATACTGTAGTATTTTTGTGATGCTCCCGACTCGAGTCAAATTTTCTGAAACCCAGAATTAATGTTGATTTTGGGGTACTTCGAACCATGGAAACAGGCAATTGAAATAATCAACACTAAAGTTAAAAGTCTTGCATCTGCGTTAGGCAAATAGAAAGGGGAAGAGAGATAAAGCAGAGACCGTAGGAGGGAAGGGAAAGATGCAACTTCCATTTTTCAATTTTGAATGTAATGAGAGGTCAACTAACTTTTTCACCAACTGGGCTGCTATTTTATGAATCTGTTTTACATTAAGGCTGTTGTTTTTTTTTAATACAACAATCTTAAAAATGAAAATAAAACTGGGCAGAAACAATCATAAAAATGAGAAGAAAGTTGGAAATAATGGAACATGTGTGAAAGTGGATATTGCATTGTGGTATAAGTGAAAGCTGAAAGAATGTAAATGGGTGACAGTGATTTAAAAATAAATAATGCAGGTTGATGGCAAGAAAATGAACTATAGTAACTAGAAGCAGGAACGGCCATTCGGCCCTACTCTGCCATTATTTTACATTCTACGTGACTGCTTTCCATGTGATACTTTTCCCTGTATCTAAATATACAAATAGGTTTAAACTCTCCCTCTTACCCAATCCGCCTGTTTACATAAAATCATTTCGTGCTCTGTTTTCTAATTGTCTGTCTGGATTACTTGTTGTTTTTCAAATTAAAATTTTGGCCACAAATGTATAAAATTACAACCAATTAGGATTGTTAACCTAATTAAATTTGTATTCTGCATTATTAAACCATACAACACCTCCAGAGGAATTCAGGACAATGGCAGGGATTATGGGAAGACGCCTCACCTGCGTACGGTATCATATGTGGGAGTTCCTGGAGGCAAGACGTCTCCCAAAAGTCCACATATGCGTCAAGTGTTTGGAGCTACAGTGTCTGAGGGCTTGGGTCAAACAACTAGAGCGGCGATTGAAAGATGCATTTTTAGTCAGGGAGAATGAGGCAATAATGTAAGGGAGGCATAGTAAGGTCGTGGACCCGGAGCCTAAGGATGGGGAACCTGACCTTTACAGGTGGATTACTGTTAGGAAGGAGAAAAAGGAGAGGGGAGACAGTCCAAAGACTTCCCCAGTAGCAGTGCCCCAAAATATTGAGGGCGGAGGGGTAAAAAGGGGAAGGCAGGAGGACCAATGTACCTCAGAGGAGAGGAAGGGGGCTAGAAATGAGATAGTGGTGGGGAATGGGAGGGTTAAAGGAATAGATAGGCAGTTCTGGGGTCAAAGGCGGGATTCCAGGATGGTAGTTTGCCTCCCTGGAGCAGGGGTGCAAGATGTGTCTGACAGGGTATAGGGCATTTTGAAGGATGAGGGGACCCAGGTGGATGTGATTATTCACGTAGGAGAGAAAGATGTAGGAAGGAAGAGCAGGGAGGATATACGAAGGCAGTTCAGGGAGTTGGGGGGTAGGCTGAAGAGCAAGGCCTCCAGGATGGCAATCTCGGGGCTGCTACCAGGGCCAGGTAACAGCGAGGCCAGGAGAAGTGAGATCCTATAGCTGAATGCGTGGCTGAAGGACTGATATAGGGCAGAGGGTTTCATATTTGTGGATAACTGGGAAGTATTTGTGAGAGAAGGGCACCTATGTAGAAGGGATGGGGAACACTTAAATGGGAAGGGCATGAATATCTTAGCTGGGAGGTTAGCTGGAATGTTTCGGCAAGATTTAAACGAATGTGGGGGGGGGGAGGGGCTGAGACAGATAGCTCAGTAGAAAGGGAGATGGGAGTTAGAGTAAGCTTGGATGAGAGGAAATTCACCAGGGAGAAGGAGGTTCCGAGTGGGCATGGAGGTCTGGAGTGTGTCTGTTTCAATGCGAGGAGCATAACAGGAAAAACGGATGAACTTAGGGCCTTAACGTTTGCGAGGAACTTGGATGTGGTTGCAGTGATGGAGACGTGATTAAAGGAAGGGGAGCAGTGGCAGCCGAATATTCCTGGGTATAAGTAGGGTCCAGAAGAGGCAGGGGAGTGGCGTTGTTAGTTAAGGAGAGCATCACGGTGGTGCAGAGGGAGGACAATACAGAGGAGTTAGGAGTGGAATCACTGTGACTGGAGTTGAGGAATAGGAAGGGGGCAATCATTATGCTAGTGGCGTATTATAGGCCACCCAACAGCCTGCGGGTAGTTGAAGAAGGCATATGTAAAGACATTTTGGATAGGTGCAGAAAGAACAGAGTTGTTATAGTGGGGGATTTTAATCTCCTTCAGGTGGATTGAAAGGTACCTAGAGCTGGGGGTTTGGACAGGGAGGAATTTGTAAAATGTGTACTGGAAGGATCGTTGGAGCAGTATGTGGCTAGCCCGACTACAGAGGGGGCTATATTGGATTTAGTTCTGAGTAATGAGCCAGGGCAGGTGGTTGATGTTGTAGTAGGGAAAAAAGTGGCTAACACTGACCATAATTCTGTCTACTTTAGGATACAGATGGAAAAGGATGCTTGTTGCTCTAGGGGCAGGGTGCTGAATTGGGGGAAGGCTAACTACAGTCGGATTAAGCAGGAACCTATGGAAACTGATTGGGAACGGTTGTTCAAGGGCAAGTCCACGGTAGGCATGTGGGACTCTTTCAAGGGAATACTGAAAATGTTGTAAGAAAGATATGCACCGGCTAAGAGGAAAGATGGGAAAGGTAGGATTAGAGAGCTGTGGATTACTTGGGATATTGAGGACTTGATTAGGAAGAAAAGAGAGGCGTATGATAGGTCAAAGCAGCAGGGAACGGAGACAGCATTGGAGGAATATAGAGGGAGTAGGAGTGAGCTCAAATGGGGAGTTAGAAGGGCAAAAAGGGGGTGTGAAATGGTTTTGGCAGATAGGAGTAAAAAGCTTTTGGATTTTCCTTAATCCTATGTTAGGAATAAAAGGGTGGAGAGAAGAAAAATCGGAACTCTTAAGGACAGAGGAGGGGAACTGTGCTTAGAGCCCGAGGGAATGGCAGAGATCCTGAATGAACACTTAGCATCGGTATTCATGAAGGAGAGGGGCTTGTTGACAGCTCCTGTCTCAGAGGGAGCTGTGGACCAGTTGAGGGAAATATCCATACCGAGGGAGGAAGTGTTAGAGCTTCTAGGTAGCATTAAAACTGATAAATCTCCGGGGCCTGATGGCATTTATCCCAGGCTGCTTAGGGAGGTGTGAGGTGAAATTGCTGGGCCTCTGACGCAAATCTTTGTCTCTTCTTTGGACACAGGTGTGGTCCCAGAGGACTGGAGAATAGCTAATGTTGTACCGTTGTTTAAAAAGCGTAGTACAAAGAATAAAACAGTATGGGAAACAGGCCCTTCAGCCCAACGAGCCCACGCTGCCACCCCGATGTTCCCACTCTACCCGCGATCCCTGTCCATGTTTATAGATCTGTGGATTAAAAACCAAATTTGAGACAATTTAGGGAGAATTTGTTTTGCCAATTAGCCTAAGAGCACATCTTTGGGATGTGGGAGGAAACCGGAGCACCCGGAGAAAACCCACGCAAGCACGGGGAGAATGCGCAAACTCCCACAGACACAGGCCCAAATCCATGTATCTGCACAGCACAGCGATAGTCACTGAGCTGTCGTGTTGCCCATCAAATGGTCCAGGTCAAGCGTACACTAACGACGTGAAGCACTAGGATACTCTCGAAAAAAATCCAAGAGCAGCCCTCTCACGACCCATCGCGTGTATGCCCCTTGTTAGACAACAAGGTGGACCAAAGCACCTGTAGGATAAAAATAAGTACATCAATATCATCATCTATTTACACAATTCCCAGGGACTCCCAAAGCTCATGATCCCTATTTTAAATCCGTTTTCTATACCCCTCCATTCCCATTCTGTTCATGTGCCCATCTAAGTATTTCTTAAATAACTCAAGAGTACCTGCCTCCACCACTTTACTTGGCAGCGCATTCCATACCCCCACCATCCTCTGCATGAAAAAACTCCCTCTGGCATCCAAATTATACCTTTCCCCCCTCACTCTAAGCCCGTGACCCCTTGTGCTATTTGAGTCCATCCTAGGAAAAAGCTTAACCTTGTTTACTCTATCTATTCCCCTCATAATCTTGTACACCTCTATTAGATTAAGTCTACGTCTTTCCAAGGAAAACAGTATAATTTGCCTAACCTCTCCTCTTAACTCAGACCTTCCATACCAGGCAGCATCCTGGTAAACCTCCTCTACACTCTCTCCAGAGTCTCCATGTCCTTCCGGTAGTAGGGCGACCAGAACTGGACGCAGTATTCCAAATGAGGTCCACCCAACGTTTTATACAACTGCAACATTAAAGGCCAGCTCTTGTACTCTCTACCCCTTCCTATAAAGGCTAACATACGATATGCTTTCTTCACAACCTTCTCCACTTGCTCTGCCACCTTCAGAGACTTGTTCACCTGAACCCCCAGGTCCCTCTGCGTTTCTATACTCTTAATAGGTCTACCCTACATTCTTTCTCCCGAAATGCATCACCTCACATTTATCAGGATTGAATTCCATCTGCCATCTATCTGCCCAAGCTACCAGCCTATCTATGTCCTGCTGCATCGCCTGACAGTGCTCCTCAAGTGCAGCCACCTTTGTATCATCTGCAAACTTGCTGATCGCTCCACTTACTCCTTCTTCCAAGTCATTTATATATATTACAAATAGAAGAGATTCCAGTACCGAGCCCTGTGGCACACCACTAGTGACCGACCTCCAGCTAGAAAAACACCCTTCCACTATTACTCTCTGTCTCCTATTACCAAGCCAGTTACTTATCCATCTAGCCACCTGTCCTTGTATCCCATTAGCTTTGACCTTCTCAACTAACCTCCCATGAGAGACTTTGTCAGACGCCTTACTAAAATCCATATAGGCGACATCAACGGCTCGCCCTTCGTCCACTGTTTTCGTCACCTCCTCAAAACATTCTACCAGATTTGTAAGGTATGACCTCCCCTTAACAAATCCATGCTACGTATCCCTAATCAGATCGCAACGCTCTAAGTGCCTATACATCCTATCTCGAAGAATCGCCTCCAACAGCTTCCCTACCACTGACGTCAAACTCACTGGCCTATAATTTCCAGGGTTATCCCTACTACCCTTTTTAAACAATGGTACAACATTAGCTATTCTCCAGTCCTCAGGGACCTCACCTGTGTCCAAGGAAGAGACAAAGATTTGCGTCAGAGGCCCAGCAATTTCACCTCGCACCTCCCTAAGCAGTCTGGGATAAATGCCATCAGGCCCCGGAGATTTATCAGTTTTAATGCTTTCTAGAAGCTCTAACACTTCCTCCCTCGGTATGGATATTTCCCTCAACTAGTCGACAGCTCCCTCTGAGACAGGAGCTGTCAACAAGCCTCTCTGCTTCATGAATACTGACGCAAAGTATTCATTCAGGATATCGGGCTCTAATCACAGTTCCCCTCCTCTGTCCCTAAGAGGTCCAATTGTTCCTCTAACCACCCTTTTATTCCTAACATAGGAGCAAAAAGCCTTTGGATTTTCCTTAATCGTATCTGCCAAAATCATTTCATGCTCCCTTTTTGCCCTTCTAACTCCCCATTTGAGTTCCGTCTATATTCCTCCAACGCTGTCTCCGTTCCCAGCTGCTTTGACCTATCATACGTCTTTCTTTTCTTCTCAACCAAGTCCTCAATATCCCTAATAATTCACGGCTCTCCAATCCTACCTTTCCCATCGTTCCTCTTGGACGGCACGTACTTATCTTGGAACATAAGTTCCAAGAATCCCACATGCCTAGCGTGGACTTACCCACGAACAACCATTCCCAATCAGTAGGGATAACCCTGGAAATTATAGGGCGGTGAGTTTGACGTCAGTGGTAGGGAAGCTGTTGGAGGGGAGTCTTAGAGATAGAATGTATAAGCGCTTAGAGCGTTGCGATCTGATTAGGGATACGTAGCATGGCTTTGTGAAAGGGAGGTCGTGCCTTACGAATCTGGTAGAATTTTTTGAGGTGACGAAAACGGTTGGTGAAGGGCGAGCCGTTGATGTTGTCTATGTGGATTTCAGTAAGGCATTTGACGAAGTCCCTCATGGGAGGTTAGTTGAAAAGGTCAAGGCTAATGGGATACAAGGACAGGTAGCTAGATGGATTTGTAATTGGCTTAATAATAGGAGACAGAAAGTAATAGTGGAAGCGTGTTTCTCTTGCTGGAGGTCGGTCACTGGTGGTATGCTGCAGGGCTTGGTACTGGGACCTCTTCTATTTGTAATATGTATAAATGACTTGGAAGAGAGAGTAAGTGGAGTGATCAGCAAGTTTACAGACGATACGAAGATGGCTGCACTTGCGGATAGTGAGGAGCATTGTCAGGCGATGCAGCAGGACATAGGCTGGTAGCTTGGGCAGATAGATGGCAGATGGAATTCAATCCTGATAAATGCGAGATGATGCATTTCAGGAGAAAGAATGTAGAGGGGAGGTGTATGATAAAGGGTAGACCTATTAAGAGTACAGAAACGCAGAGGGACCTGGGAGTGCAGGTGCACAAGTCTTTGAAGGTGGCAGAGCAGGTGGAGAAGTTTGTGAAGAAAGCATATGGTATGCTAGCCTTTATAGGAAGGGGTATAGAGTACAAGAGCTGGCCTTTAATGTTGCAGTTGTATAAAACGTTAGTTAGACCTCATTGGAATACTGTGTCCAGTTCTGGTCACCTTGGAAGGACGTGGAGACTCTGGAGAGAGTGCAAAGGAGGTTTACCAGGATGCTGCCTGGTATGGAAGGTCTGAGTTATGAGGAGAGGTTAGGCAAATTGGGGCTGTTCTCCTTCGAAAGACGTAGACTTAGAGGAGATCTAATAGAAGTGTACAAGATTGAGGGGTATAGATAGAGTAAATAGGGTTAAGCTTTTTCCTAGGATGGACTCAAATAGCATGAGGGGTCACGGGCTTAAGGTGAGGAGTGTAAGATATATAATTTGGATGCTAGAGGGAGTTTTTTCTCAGAGGGTGGTGGGGGTATGGAATGCACTGCCAAGTAAAGTGGTGAAGGCAGGTACTCTGGAGTTATTTAAGAGATACTTAGATGGGCACTGAACAGAATGGGAATGGACAGGTATAGAAGGTTAATTTAAAATAGACATCATGAGCCTTGGGAGTTCCCTGGGAAGTGTGTAAATAGACGATGATATTGATGTACTTGTTTTTATCTTACAGGCGCTTTGGTCCGCCTTATTGTCTAACAAGGGGCATACACGCGATTGGTGGTGAGAGGGCTGCTCTTGGATTTTTCGAGATATTCTAGTGTTTCACGTTGTTAGTGTACGCTTGACCTGGACCATTTGATGGGCAACACAACAGCTCAGTGACTATCGCTGTACTGTGCAGATACATGGATTTGGGCCTGTGTCTGTGGGAGTTTGCACATTCTCCCTGTGCTTGTGTGGGTTTTCTCCGGGTGCTCCGATTTCCTCCCACATCCCAAAAATGTGCTCTTAGGCTAATTGGCAGAACAAATTCTCCCTAAATTGTCTCAAATTTGGTTTCAATCCATAGATCTATAAACATCTATGGACAGGGATCATGGGTAGAGGTGGGAACATCGAGGTGGTGGCGTGGGCTCATTGGGCCGAAGGGCCTGCTTCCTGTGCTGTTTTGTTCTTTGTTCTTAATAAAAACATAAATTGGAGGAGGAGTTGGCATGTGACCTTCATCAGTGAGATCATGGCTGACTGATCCAGGCTTCAACCTCCTGTTTCCTGCATCTTCTGCATAATCCTTGACTGCCCTATGTTTCAAAAATTTGCTTACCACAGCTTGGAATATATTCAATGAGCGCCTCCACAGGTATTATGGTAGTGAATTCCAAAAATTAGTGACTCTCTAAGAGAAGAAATTACTAATCATTTCTATCTTAAATAAGGTATCCCCGATTCTGAAACTTTCCATCTTAGTTCTAGATTACCTAACAAGGAGAAACATCCTCTCAGCATTCACCTTGTCAAGCCCCCTCAGAAATTTCTGTGGCTCAATAAGAGGTATCCTTATAGAGAATCCAATTTTTCTGCATAAAACAATCACTTTATCCCAGAAGCAATCTAGTGAATAGCTTTCGCAACACATGCAACTTCACAGCTGTAACTAAGATGCAGATCATTTCTGGTATGTACCAAGGTTAGGATGCAACCTGTGAAGTTTTTCCATTCTCAAGGCAGAAGTGGCATCCTTGTGTCAACATCAGCCATACTGCCTATCCAGATTTTAAAAATGTTATTTTACTCACTTGAACAGGTGCTCTTTGCATTCCTACATGGAGTATAGAAGTAAAGTGAAACATACTTGAGACATCATTCTGTACTCTCATCATATGGGAAGCAAGAGTGGAGAAATAAAGGCTAACTCAAGGCTAACATCACTGTCATTGAACCTCTCATTGAAGCCGAATTGTCTGTTCTTATTAATTGCAAGAGAAATCCAAGTAAGAAGACTCTGAATACACTAAGAGCCCTTCAAAGTCCAACAGATTGCTTGGCAGTGCGCCAGTGACTACTGACTACAACTATGCCAGAATATCTAGATGTCCTTCAACACGGAATGTCAGGGAAATGCATGAAAGGATCATAAAAGGCAACAGATCCATCAGTAAAAGAAGCAACTCTATGGAAACAAAGGCATGAGGTGGTCATCGTTGACTGCAATAAATAACTGTAGCCATGAGTGGAATGCTATCTTGAGGTGTACTCTTGATTTCACCAAGGAAAAGATTCCGTTGAAAGCCTGCCTGTCATGGCATGGCAGGATATCAAACTCACAATGCAGGAGCTTATGAAAGCTATTGATTTGTTTGCCATGGGCGATGCTTCAGGTGCTGTTGCTATATCACCCGAACCTGAGCACCGAGGACTGGCACTCTTGCATGTGCACAAACATCTATGGCTCATTGGAGAAAGGGGGTGATGTCTCATGATATGTGAGATGCAAAGACTGTGACCGTGTACAAGAACAGAGATGACTGCAAGATTGCAACAAATTTTGAGGCATCTCCTTGCTGAGCAACGTGAGAAAAGTATTTGCCTACATTGATCTTGCCAGACTGCAGAACCTGATTGAATGCATCTACCCTAAATTGAAGTGTGGTTTCAGAGGTAGATCTTCTTGTTCTGGCTGTTGCAAGAGAAATGCTGTGAATAAAGGACATCACCTTTTATTGCTTTCATCGATCTCAGCAAGGCATTTGACTGTGTGAGCAGAGGTAGTCTTTTTAAGCTGCTGGAGAAAATTAGCTGTGTGCCAAATCTACTCAATATGATCCCTTGCCTTGACAGCACTGAGTATAATCAACTATGAATTGCAATAGAGAACTGGAATGGGGTCAGACAGTTTGTTTTCTGCCACCAACACCCCAGAGTACTCTTCTCTTTGTTGCTGTCATATTCCTTCACGTCATCCACTGAGAGCGTGTATTGAAATACCAGAACTGACAGAAAGCTGTTGAGCTATGTTCACTTGAAATCTGAAATACAAGTGCAACAAGTCTTCATCAGAGAGTTCCTTGATGCTGACAATGTCACACTAGTATTCCACATCAAAGAATATCTTCAGCCACAAATCAGTAGACAGTCTCATGCCTGTAGAGTTTAGTTTGACCATGAGCATTAAATAGACAAATATCATAATCCAGAATTTTGTTAAACTGCCAAACATCAGTATTGACACTGAAATGCTGGAGATTGTTCCTGGTTTCATGCATTTCATGCACTATCTGTCACTTGCTTAAATCATATATGTCATATAAGTCTGCAGCTATGTCCAAGCTGAGTAAATCAGTGTGGAACAGCAGTCAGAGAGCAAACATTTAATTGTGAATCTATCAAGCCTGCATCCTCAGCACACTGCTCTATAGTGGTGAGACTTGAACAAAATACGAAAAGGCTGAATAGTTTTCATCTTTGCTATCTCAGATATATTCTCAGCAAATTTGGAGGGCAAGACCACCATCTCCAAGATTCTAATTCCATGAGCATGCACTTTACTAAGCCAACGACATCTATGCTGCCTCGATCATGTCCATTGGATAAGTAATGGCTTTGTGTCAAGAACCTTCCATGTGGTGAACTGCCCGATGTCCTAGGTGTCCATACATCTATACAAATTGATATGGACACCCATTGCAAACTTCTTTTCTCACTCAGATGAGAATAAATTTTGGAAAAATAAGATTTGACACAAAATCAAACATGAATTTCAAAAAGGTTACAAGAAGAAACAGCTTGCTAAGCATGACAAAACAATGAATTGGATATTAGAGTGTGGGTGTGTCCCCCTTCTAGTTGCAGGGTGTGCACACACTCCCCCTTGCCCCCTGTGAGAGTGTTAGTGTGTGAGGATAAGTGAGAACCTGTGCACACACTTGCCCCTCCCTCTCTTGCATGTTCCTCCTTGCCAGTCCCACCTGTGATAATGAGTAGGTTTTCTGTTGCTGTACTTTTTGTGCGTTTTCATGCTGACACTCACATGTAGTCTGTTTTGTCCTACCTGAATTTTCTTATTTGTTCTTTCAGCTAACTTTTATTTTAAAACCATTGTAAAGTTGCATGTCCAATAAGTTTTGCAAGCCAACTGAGCCTGCAACCCGGCTCAAGTTCCGTGAGCTGAACAGGCTTGTGTTAAAGGCACGATATAACTGTGCTATTGTAAGGTTTGCCAGTGTTATTACTTTTTTATGTCTTCATGCCAGATTGTGTCACATTTGAATGGGATAACAGGGTTTGAGATTTTGAGTGCCCAATTTGGTATGATTGAAAGAAATGGCATGATCGTTGTAAAAATATGAGTCTATTCAAGTGTGAAGTGAAGACCATTGAAGACTATTCTTTAAAGTTTCTAGCTACTTATTTGAAATATTATAGCTGCATAAACAGTGTAACTTAGCTTAAAGGGATGATGAACTTGTTTTTAAACCATTATAACCCTGTCAAAGTGATTTCTGGCAGTTATGAGGTTCTTCTCGGTCACAAATGGATACCAGAATTAAACTTTTGGCTAACTTTGTGATTACAATATTACCTGTAACAGCAAATAGACTAATAAAGAATAACATGGTAGTTCTTAAAATTTAGTGGAAAAAGATTAAATAATTCCATTTAAGGATTACATTTGTGCTGGAATTTATTTATCCCAACATTGCTAAGTAAATTTAATTATTGACATTGTCTGGATTGACCTTTTTTGCCATTACATTATAAAATATCATGACAAAATATAAATACAATTTCAATTAAGTTATATTGTATGAGATGTGTTGTGGTAACACTTAAGTACCGAATTAATATTCTTTTCTAAACAATATTGAAATGGGCAGCATAGTGGTTAGTATTGCTGCTTCACAGCTCCAGGGTCCTGGGTTCGATTCTCGGCTTGGGTTAATGTCTGTGTAGAGTTTGCACATTCTCCTCATGTCTGTGTGGGTTTCCTCCAGGTACTCCGGTTTCCCCCCCCCACAGTCCAAAGATGTGCAGGTTAGACTGATTGGCCATGCTAAGAAATTGCCCCTTAGTTCCAGGGGTAGGGCCTGGGTGGGATTGTGTTCGGTGCTGACTTGATGGGCTGAAGGGCCTCTTTGTGCACTGTAGGGTTCTATGATCTATGAAACAAGCTAAATTAAAATTTATATAAAGTTAATATTTCTGAGCAGTGACACCATCTGAAATGTTTTTGCTTTATTTCGCATTTTTTGATCACACTACATACACTTAATTTTTTGGCCATAGATGTAGCTTCATAAATATTGCTGTTCTGAGCATATTTGTAAGAGACCTCTAATGAAAATTAATCCAGTATATTTTAATTTTTTTATTTAGTGCGATTTACTCCCTACAAGCCAGTTGATATTGTATTAAAGCCATTGTTGTTCGAGGTACCAAGCATTACGACAGATTCAATATTTATTGGTCGGGATTGGCTGTTCCAGAAGATAGATGAAAACCTGAACGATGGAGTGAGTCTAGAGAACAAAGGAACAATAATTGTTGGAAATGTTGGATTTGGAAAAACAGCCATTATTTCCAGGCTGGTGGCACTGAGCTGTCATGGAGGTCGAATGAGACAAATTGCATCAAATAGCTCCAGTGTGCCCTCAAAAAGTGAGTTTCCTGTACCCAGTATTTAAATTGTGCTGAACCCAGGTATTCCTACTGTACAGGATTTAGTGGTTCTTAACACTTAATATTAATATTTGCATTAAATTTTCTGTATAAAAATGTAAACTATAAAGGGCACTAATGGTAAGGCCCGTTTGTAAGATATTCTTTCTGCACCTTTCACCTTGTATAGTTTGCACAAGAATTGTGGACATTTGGGATATTAGTTAGTGATATGACCAACAACTTAACATAAACAACATGACTAAGGATTGAGGAAAGAACAGGAACAATAGCAGAGGAAGATAAATTAGAATAACTGAACTGGAGTCAAATCATGCAATGAAGGGAAAGGAAAAATGGATTAAGAGGGGGGGAAAAAAAGGAAAAGTAAGGGAAAAAATATGTAAAATTCAGCACTTTAAATATTGCCTAAAACAGCCACATTTGATTTCTGGGCAAGAATGGTTGGCGATGTATTGACAACTATAATGTCAATTATTAGGTTAACTTTTGGTGGCAAGTTTATTGGTGAGTTAATCTGTGCAAATTTAACAAGTTTCCAGAAAAACAGGAAGCATGACAATTTATACAAAGTAAATAATGAAATGCCATAAATTCTGGAGATTCGTAATTCTCGGTTTAGCTATTAATACCTTGCACTTGTTGGCTGATTTGTATATTAATGACAATATGTGTTAGTGAGCTTTCATTTTTGAACCAAGATCCAATCCTCTGTCTTTAAGAACATAAGAAATAGGAGCAGAATAGGCCATCCAGCCCTTCAAGCCCACCCCCCTCATTGAACAAGATTGTAGCTGATCTGAAGTGGATCAGTTCCGTTTCCCCGCTTTCTCCTCATAACCTTTAATTTCCTTGTCTATCAGAAACCTATCTATCCATGACTTAAATATATTCAGCGAGGTAGCTTCCACCACTTCAATGGGCAGAGAATTCCAGAGACTCACCATCCTTTGAGTGAAGAAGTTCCTCCTCAACTCCAATCTAAACTGTCCCTCCACCCCCTTATTTTGAGGCTGTGCTCTCTAGTTCTGCTATCCTTTCTAAGCGGAAAGAATCTCCCTATCCCTATCTATCCTCTTCATTATGATATTGATGTATTTGTTTTATCCTACAGGTACTTCGGTCCACCTTGTCTAACAAGGGGCGTACACGCGATAGGTCATAAGAGGACTGCTCTTGGATTTTTCGAGAGTAGCCTAGTGCTTCACGTCATTAATGTATGCTTGATTTGGACCATTTTATGGACAACACAACAGCTCAGTGACTATTGCTGTGTTGTGCAGATATATGGATTTGGGCCTGTGTCTGTGGGAGTTTGCGCATTCTCCCCTGCTTGCGAGGGTTTTCTCTGGGTGCTCCGGTTTCCTCCCACATCCCAAAGATGTGCTGTTAGCCTGATTGGCAGAACGAATTCTCCCTAAATTGTCTCAAATTTGGTTCTAATGCATAGATCAGTAAACATAGACAGGGAAGGCAGGGATCACGGGTAGAAGTGGGAACATCGAGGTGGCGGCACGGGCTCGTTGGGCTGAAGGGCCTGTTTTTTAGTCACAGCTCAGTGACTATTGCTGTGCTGTGCAGATACATGGATTTGGGCCTGTGTCTGTGGGAGTTTGCGCATTCTCCCCATGCTTGCGTGGGTTTTCTCCAGGTGTTCCGGTTTCCTTCCACATGCCAAAGATGTGCTCTGAGGCTGACTGGCAGAACAAATTCTCCCTAAATTGTCTCAAATTTGGTTTCAAAGCATAGATCTATAAACATAGATAGGGATCATGGGTATAAATGGGAACATCAAGGTGGCGGCGCGAACTCGTTGGGCCGAAGGGCTTGTGTCCCGTGCTGTTTTGTTCTTTGTTCTAAAGAAGTGTCATTGATTAAATGTGCTTTTTTTGTTCTTTGTTCTTATTATCTTATATGTCTCTACAAGATCCCCCCCTCAGCCTTCTAAATGCTGACGAGTACAGATCCAGTCTATTCAATCTCTCCTCGTAGGCTAACCCCCTCATCTCCGGTATCAGCCTACTGAACTTTCTCTGCACTCCCTCCAAGGCCAATATATCTTTTCGCAAATGTGGTGACCAAAACTGCACACAGTACTCCAGTTGCAGCTTCACCAGCGCCCTGTACAGTTGCAGCAAGACCTCCTTATTTTTATATTCTATCCCCCTTGCTATAAAGGCCAACATTCCATTTGCCTCCTTGATCACCTGCTGCACCTGCAGACTGGGTTTTTTGCGATTTGTGCACAAGGATCCCCAGGTCCCTCTGCACTGTAGCATGCTGCAGCTTTTCGCCCTTTAAATAATAATCCTTCCTATTAGATTTCTACCAAAGTGGATAACTTCATAGTCACTATCTTTAAACTTGATTATCTTCACACTGATAGTAAGCTTTTAGAAACAGGGACCTCTTTAATCAATGACACTTCTTTAGAACAAAGAACAAAACAGCACGGGACACAAGCCCTTCGGCCCAACGAGTTCGCGCCGCCACCTTGATGTTCCCATTTATACCCATGATCCCTATCTATGTTTATAGATCTATGCTTTGAAACCAAATTTGAGACAATTTAGGGAGAATTTGTTCTGCCAGTCAGCCTCAGAGCACATCTTTGGCATGTGGAAGGAAACCGGAACACCTGGAGAAAACCCACGCAAGCATGGGGAGAATGCGCAAACTCCCACAGACACAGGCCCAAATCCATGTATCTGCACAACACAGCAATAGTCACTGAGCTGTCGTGTTGCCCATCAAATGGCCCAGGTCAGGCATACCCTAACGATGTGAAGCACTAGGATAGTCTCAAAAAAATCCAAGAGCAGCCCTCTCACGACCCATTGCATTAGCCCCTTGTTAGACAACAAGGTGGACCAAAGTACCTATAGGATAAAGCAAATACATCAATATCGTTGACAGTTTACACACTTTCCGGGGTTCATGATGCCTATTTTAAATCAGTTTTCTATATCCCTTCATTCCCATTCTGTTCATGTGCCCATCTAAGTATCTCTTAAATAACGCCAGAGTGCCTGCCTCAACCACTTTACTTGGCAGCGTGTTCCATATGCCCACCACCCTCTGTGTGAAAAAACTCCCTCTAGCATCTAAATTATACCTTACCCCCCTCACCCTAAACCCGTGACCCCTTGTGCTATTTGAGTCCATCCTAGGAAAAAACTTAACCCTATTTACTCTATCTATACCCCTCATAATCTTGTACACCTCTATTAGATCTCCTCTAAGTCTACATCTTTCTAAGGAGAACAGCCCCAATTTGCCTAACCTCTCCTCATAACTCTGACTTTCCATACCAGGCAGCATCCTGGTAAACCTCCTTTGCACTCTCTCCAGAGTCTCCACATCCTTCCAGTAGTAAGGCAACCGGAACTGGACGCAGTATTCCAAATGAGAACTAACCAACGTTTTATACAACTGCAACATTAAAGGCCAGCTCTTGTACTCTATACCCCTTCCTATAAAGGCTAGCATACGATATGTTTTCTTCGCAACCTTCTCCACCTACTCTGCCACCTTCAGAGACTTGTGCACCTGCACTCCCAGGTCCCTCTGCATTTCTATACTCTTAATAGGTCTACCCTTTATCATAAACCTCCCCCTTACATTCTTTCTCCCGAAATGCATCATCTTGCATTTATCAGGATTGAATTCCATCTACCATCTATCTGCCCAAGCTACCAGCCTATTTATGTCCTGCTGCATTGCCTGACAATGCTCCTCACTATCCGCAAGTGCAGCCATCTTTGTGTCGTCTGTAAACTTGCTGATCACTCCACTTACTCCCTCTTCCAAGTCATTTATATATATATTACAAATAGAAAAGGTCCCAGTACCAAACCCTGTAGCACACCACTAGTGACTAATCTCCAGCTAGAAAAACACCCTTCCACTATTACTCTGTCTCCTATTACCAAGCTAGTTACTTATCCATCCAGCTACCTGTTCTTGTATCCCATTAGCCTTGATCTTTTCAACTAACCTCCCATGAGGGACTTTGTCAAACGCCTTACTGAAATCTATATAGACGGCATCAACAGCTTGCCCTTCATCGACTGTTTTCATCATGTCCTCAAAAAATTCTACCAGATTCGTAAGGCACGACCTCCCTTTAACAAAGCCATGCTGCGTATCCCTAATCAGATCGCAACGCTCTAAGTGCTTATACATCCTATCTCTAAGAATCCCCTCCAACAGCTTCCCTACCACTGACGTCAAACTCACCGGCGTATAATTTTCAGGGTTATCCCTACTACCCTTTTTAAACAATGGTACAACATTAGCTATTCTCCAGTGCTCTGGGGCCTCACCTGTGTCCAAGGAAGAGACAAAGATTTGTGTCAGAGGCCCAGCAATTTCACTTTGCAGCCTGGGATAAATGCCATCAGGCCCAGGAGATTTATCAGTTTTAATGCTACCTAGAAGCTCTAACACTTCCTCCCTCAGTATAGATATTTCCCTCAACTGGTGTACAGCTCCCTCAGATACAGGAGCTGTCAACAAGCCCCTCTCCTTCATGAATACCAACGCAAAGTATTCATTCAGTATCTCCCCCATTCCCATGTGCTCTAAGCACAGTTCCCCTCCTCTGTCCCTAAGAGTTCCAATTTTTCCTCTAACCACCCTCCTATTCCTAATATAGGAGTAAAAAGCCTTTGGATTTTCCTTAATCCTATCTGCCAAAACCATTTCATGCCCCCTTTTTGCCCTCCTAACTCACCGTTTGAGCTCCCTCCTACTCTCTCTATAATCCTCTACCGCTGTCTCCGTTCCCAGCTGCTTTGACCTAACATTCGCCTCTCTTCTTCCTAACCAAGTCCTCAACGTCCCTAGTAATCCACGGCTCTCTAATCGTACCTTTCCCATCTTTCCTCTTAGCCGGTGCATATCTTTCTTGCAACATCACGTCTTAGAGGGTGATTTAGCTAATTGGGTTAGGAATTGGCTAGCAGATAGAAGACAGAGGGTGGTGGCTGATGGGAGATATTCATCGTGGAGTTCGGTGACAAGTGGTGTACCTCGGGTCTGTTTTGGGGCCCCTGCTGTTTGTAATTTTTATAAATGATCTGGATGAGGGTATTGAAGGATGGATTAGTAAATTTGCAGATGACACTAAAGTCGGTGGAGTGGTAGATAGTGAAGAGGGGTGTTATAGTTTGCAGAGAGACTTGGACAAGTTGCAGAGCTGGGCCGAGAGGTGGCAAATGGAGTTTAATGTGGAAAAGTGTGAGGTAATGCACTATGGCAGGAATAATAAATGTGTAGAGTATAGGGCTAATGGTAGGATTCTTAGTAGTCTTGATGAACAGAGGGATCTTGGTGTGTATGTGCATAGATCCCTGAAAGTAGGCAGTCAAGTCGAGAAGGTTGTTAAGAAGGCATATGGAGTCTTAGCTTTTATTGGTAGGGGGATTGAATTTCGGAGCCGCAACGTCATGTTGCAAACTGTACAAAACTCTAGTGCGGCCGCACTTGGAGTATTGTGTGCAGTTCTGGTCCCCACATTATAAGAAAGATGTGGAGGCATTGGAGAGGGTACAGAGGAGGTTACCAGGATGTTGCCTGGTATGGAGGGCAGGTCTTATGAAGAGAGGCTGAGGGATTTGAGGTTGTTTTCGTTAGAAAGGAGGCGGCTAAGAGGGGACCTAATCGAAACATATAAGATGATTAGAGGTTTAGATAGGGTGGACAGTGACAGCCTTTTTCCTAGGATGGAGAAAGCTAGCACGAGGGGACACAGCTTTAAATTAAGGGGTGATAGTTATAGGACGGATATCAGAGGTAGGTTCTTTACCCAAAGGGTGGTTCGGGAGTGGAATGCCCTGCCTGCAGCAGTTGTAGATGCGCCAAGTTTGGTGGCGTTTAAGAGGTTAATTGATAAGTATATGGAAGAGAAGGGAATGGTTTAGTATGGAGGGGCATTGCTTTTTATATTGGTCGGCGCAACATCGAAGGCCGAAGGGCCTGTTCTGTGCTGTTATGTTCTATGTTCTTCAGTATTCCCTTGAAAGAATCCCACATGCCTACTGTGGACTTGCCCTTGAACAACTGTTCCCCATCAGTTTCCATAAGTTGCTACCTAATCGGACCGTAGTTAGCCTTCCCCCAATTCAGCATCCTGCCCCTAGGGTAACAAGCATCCTTTTCCATCTGAATCCTAAAGTAGACACAATTGTGGTCACTGTTAGCCACATGTTCCCCTACTACGACATCAACCACCTGCCCTGGCTCATTATTCAGAACTAAATCCAATATAGCCCCCTCTGTAGTCGGGCTAGCCACATACTGCTCCAACGATCCTTCCAGTACACATTTTACAAATTCCTCCTCGTCCGAACCCCCAGCTGTAGGTACCTTCCAATCCACCTGAGGGAGATTAAAATCTCCCACTATAACGACTCTGTTCTTTCTGCACCTATCCAAAATGTCTTTATGTATGCCTTCTTCAACTACCCGCAGGCTGTTGGGTGGCCTATAATACACCCCTAGCATAGTGATTGCCCCCTTCCTATTCCTCAACTCCATCGACAGCGACTCCACTCCTAACTCCTCTGTATTGTCCTCGCTCTGCACCACTGTGATGCTCTCTCTAACTAACAATGTCACTCTCCCACCTCTTCTGGACCCTCCTCTGTCACGCCTGAAATACTTATACCCAGAAGTATTCAGCTGCCACTGCTCCCCTTCCTTTAACAACGTCTCCGTCACTGCAACCACATCCAAGTTCCCCACAATCATTAAGGCCCCAAGTTCATCCGTTTTTCCTGTTATGCTCCTCGCATTGAAACAGACACACTCCAGACCTCCAAGCCCACTTGGAACCTCCTTCTCCCTGGTGTATTTCTTCTCATGATGTAGAGATGCCAACATTGGACTAGGGTAAACTCAGTAAGAGGTCTGACAACACCAATTTTAAATCCAATCGATTTATTTGATAGTAAACTTACTAGCTTTCGGCGTTTGTGCCTTCATCAGGCTCATATGCCTGACGAAGGCACAAACGCCGAAAGCTAGCAAATTTACTATCAAATAAATTGGTTGGATTTAAAATTGGTGTTGTCAGACCTTACTGAGTATTTCCTCTCATCCAAGCTTACTGTATCTCCCATCTCGCTCCTTACTGAGCTATCAGTCTCATCGCCTCCTCCACCCCCCCAATATTAGTTTAAACTCTGTTGAAACACTCCAGCTAACCTCCCAGCTAAAATATTCAAGCCCTTCCCATTTAAGTGTTCCCCATCGCTTCTACACAGGTGCCCTTCTTTCACAAATACTTCCCAGTTATCCACAAATATAAAACCCTCTACCCGACAGCAATCCTTCAGCCACGCATTCAGCTGTAGGATCTCATTTCTCCTGGCCCTGGTAGCAGCCCTGAGATCGCCACCCTGGAGGCCCTACTCTTCAGCCTACTCCCCAACTCCCTGAACTGCCTTCGTATATCCTCCCTGCTCTTTCTTCCTACATCCTTCTCTCCTACGTGAATAATCACACCTGCCTGGGTCCCCTTATCCTTCAAAATGCCCTATGCTCTGTCAGACATATCTTGCACCCCTGCTCCAGGGAGGCAAACTACCATCCTACCGCCTTTGATCACAGAACCGCCTATCTATTCCTTTAACCCTCCCATCCCCCACCACTATCTCCCTTCTAGCCCCCTTCCTCCCCTCTGAGGTACTCTGGTCCTCTTGCCTTATCTTTTTTACCCCTCTGCCCTCGATATTTTGGGGGACTGCCGCTGGGGAAGTCTTCGTACTGTTGCCCCTCCTTTTTCCCCTTCCTTACAGTAATCCACCTGTAAGGGTCCGGTTCTCCCCAAACCCCTCCCCACCCCCCTCCCCCACATAGGCTCTGGGTCTACCACCTTACTATGCCTCCCTTCCATTATTGCCTCATTCTCCCTGACTAAAAAACATCTTCCAATTGCCTCTGTAGTTGCTTGACCCGAGCCCTCAGACACTGCAGCTCTAAACACTTGACACACATATGGACTTTCGGGGGATATCTTGCCTTCAGGAACTCCCACATATGACACTGTGCGCAGGTGAGGCGTCTTCCCTAATCCCAGCCATTGTCCTGAACATCTTTGGAGATGTGAACGCAATTGGAAAACCAGTTGGTTTTCCTAAGCCCAGCGAGCCAAAGTCCTTAAATCTCTCATTCTGCTCTCTGCTCACTCCACTGCCTGCTCCCAACGCCACCCGCTATCTACTGCCACTTTTTTTTATACTCCCGGGTTCTCTTCCCAGCTACCCCTACGCCTAACTACGGCAGCAAAAAGCAATTACCTGTATATACTTTGATTTGTGAATGAATTAATAATTATTTTCAACAATGTTTCTTTGGGGTGGAAGTGGAACAAAATGGATGTTGTTTAACATTCACATTTTCTTTAAACATTACAATTAACAGATACTAACCTACACCAGGAACTTCCATTGAGCCAGCTATCCCAAACCTCTTCTCCCTTTCGCAGTACTAATACGCTGAGTGATGGGAGTTTTCCTGGAACTCCTGAGCTACAAAGAAGAAGGGAGGAAGCTTTGAAGAGACTTGCGGCACAGGTAAACTGCCTCTTTGCATTGTAGTAGTGTTTTGACATAGAAATCTGTATTTTCTGACAGATTTTCTTTAGAGGGGCACTGATTTATGGAGAATACATGTGATTTCAACGCTTATAATATTTTGGAAGTGGCTTTGCGCAATTGTCTGTTTTTGTTTCGAGGAAGGTGGAGGAAAGGGCTTGCTTATAACATGCTAAGATGCAATGGTTCTCCGGTTACAGGTTTGCAATGATTAAATAAGTTAAATTCTTCATTTTATAGGATTTTGTGAACCTATTCCATTTTTCTGATCCAAAAATCAGAAATCCTCTTAAGATTTCCAAATCTATGGAATGATTCAAAACTTTGAGCAAAATTTTGTGTATTTTTGTTTTTATTAAAATATACATAATCATGGGTTCTTTTTACTTTATTTAATGTATACAGTTTGGTGGTAAAGTAGTTAGCATTGCTGCCTCAGCACCAAGGACTCGGGCTCAATTCCTAGCTTGGGTCACCATCTGTGTGGAGTTTGCACATTTTCCCCCATGTCTGTGTGGATTTCCTCTGGGTGCTCCGGTTTCTTCCCACAGTCTGAAAGGTTTTGATGTTCCCTAACTCAGCTAATGAATGTATAAAGTTAAAGTTTATTTATTAGTCACAGTTAGGCTTACGTTAGCACAGCAATGAAGGGTCTGTGAAAATCCTCTAGTCGCCACACTCCAGTGCCTGTTGGGGTACACAAAGGAAGAATTTAGCATGGCTGGTTAGGTGCATTGGCTATGCTAAATTCTCTCTCTGTGTACTTCAACAGATGCTGGAGTGTGGTGACTAGAGGATTTTCATTGCAGTGTTAATGTAAGCCAACTTATGACTAATAAGTAAACTTTATATATTCATTAACTGAGAAGGGGGACATCAAAATCTAAATGTTGATCTGTAATCAATGAATTGTCAAAAAGTATATGAACAGGGGAAAGTAGTTATTTCCCAAAAAGTATGTCTGTGAGGCAAGAACTCTCTCTTGAAAAGCAGCAGAACCTGTTTATGTAATTGTAGAATATGATTTCAATATTTGGCAAATCACACGAAATTTTTCTGGCAAGCACCATAGAGCACATGAAAACACTTTCTACGCTTATTCACCCCTTCAATAGTAATCTACTTACTTTCCAATAAAATACTACAAATTGATAAGCTGCTTTTTAAAAAAGTTAACTTTGTAAACAGGTTAAAAATGTAGATAATTATTTGTTTAAAAAAATTTGCGTTGATCAACAATTCATTACCTAGTATTGGTAATAAATGCAGTCAGTATGTGCGGCCTCTTTGTGAGGAAGAACTTTTTTCACTCACTGCCTAAGAGTTTGGTGCAAGTCGATGGTTTGAAAAGAAAGTTGGAAGGGCACTTATAAGAAATAAACATGTAAGATTATGAGGATAGAGTAGAGGAATGAGACTGGCTGGATTATTTATTGAGAACATGCCTAGCTTGATGGGTCGAGTTACCTGTTTCTGTGCTGGAAGTGACTTCATAACACTCCTATTTCTGTGCTTGTGACACCCAAAGCTTTGAGGATTGCTTACTGCAATGTAAGATGCATTTTGTTTTATATGTAGGGAAGGGCATGTAATTTGACAGGCTATTAAACTTTGTTTAACACATCTTCCACACATACATAAATGACGAAACCTGCATCTGTTTTTAAAAATTTCTTCTCTGGGTTTGGATGTTGCTAGTCAGGCCAGTATTTATTTATTTACCAGTCCATCATTTCCCTTGAAAATATATTACTTATGTTAGCCCAATTGCTTTAAAAAAAAGTTTCCAAGTTACTAAATCTGAGCCTTCCTTCAAGAATTACCAACGATATTTCATAGAATGTCAATTACGATAGGTTGCAACCTGTTCCTTAGAGGCAAACCCGTTTACAAGAAATTAGAAATTCATTTTTAAAGAACCCTTATCCTTTAATCTTTGCATATCAAGTAAATGAGCAATAGAAGTGTTTGGAGCCTTTTGTCAATGTGGTTTGAAATATGTGTTAACCAATTTTTGTAAGGATGTAACACTTGCTATAAAAAATAGTGATGTATTTTTGATCAAAACTGCACCAGTGCGGAAAAGACAATCAAATGAAAGCAATAGAATTTTTAAAAATCACAAGTTACAAAGATTGAATTATGTCATATAGCTGCTATCAGTAGCTAGACAGTCCTGCAGCCCAAATGTTGATGCACGGTTCCATGACTGTAATCCAGTATTTGTTTTTGAAGTGACTAATCGGCATCCAGAGTGGATGGGAACTAGCAGTGTTTCTTGAGCCTACAATATTTCTGAATACATGCCTCCAGCCATTAGTTTTATCTGGTTCTTTTTAACTAGCCCAGTTGCTTTAAAAAAAAATTCCCAAGTTACTAAATCTGAGCCTTTCCTCAAAAGAATTACTAACAGTATTTCATAGAATGTCAGTTATGATGAGTCACCTCCTATTCCTTGGATCAAACCCATTTACAAGAAACTAGAAATTCAATTTTAAAGAACCCTTATCCTTTAATCATTGCACAATAAGTAAATAAGCAATACAACAGATTGTAGCATTTTAAATTAACTTATCCAAAAATTCTTTTCTGTTTGAATTGTAATAAAAAGGTTTATGAATAGGCAGAGATTTTGGAGTCAGGAGTAGATCTAATGAAATAACTTACACTGATGCTTAATGCAAAAACATTTAAGATATTTTTAAAAAATCTTTCCCATTTGACTGCTGAGCTGCCAGTCATAAAAAATGATTTTTTGATTTGTTCTTGAGAAATGAGAATTTAGTTCTGGTCATCCTATTATAGAAAGGATATTATTGAACTAGAAAGAATGCAGGCAAGGCCAGCATTTATTGTCCAACCATAATTGCCCTTGAAAGTGGTGATGAGGTGGCTTTTTGGACTGCTGCAGATCATCTGTTGTACATGTGTCCACTGTGCTGTTAGGGAGTGTAGATTTTGACTCTGATAATGTAGAATTGATGTAGTTTCACATCAGGATGGTTACATGGATTGGAGAGGAATTTGCAAGCTCCTGATGTGCCCATGTATCTGCTGTTCTTGTCCTTCTAAGTGGCAGAAACCACAGATTTGGAAGGTCCTGTTGAAGAAACATTGGTAAATTGCCCCAATACATCTTTATAGTTGGAATGCACTACTTTGCTGAGGGAGTGAATATTTTAGGTGACAAATAGGATGCAGTATTTTGGCAGTAGAGGGAATGAATGTCTTGGGGGGTCAAGTGGGATGCTGTTGAAATGGGCTGCTATTTCTCAGATTAAGTTGAGCTGCACTCATCCAGACAAGTGGAAAGCATCTTGTCACACCCTAGACCTGTGCTTTGTAGGCTTTGGTGAGTTAGATGTCACAAAATTTTTCCTGCAATTTTTCAGACCACCTGGCTGATCTAGTTATGTTTGTGGTCAGTGGTAACTCCTAGGATGTTGATGGTGATGGATTCAGTGATTATAATGCATTGAGTTGTTTAGGTAAGTCAGTTATCTTTCATTTGTTGGAGATGGTCTTGCTTAATTTGTGTGGCCTAAATGTTATTTGCCATTTAACAGCCTCAGCCTGAATTTTTTTCAGGCTTTACTTCTTTAGCAACCTCTTTAGCACCTGAGGAGTCACCAGTAGAATTGTACATGGTGCAATCATCAGTGAACATCCCTACTTATGATCTTATGATGGAGGGAAGTTCATCAAGAGCATGTGATGGACCAGCTAAAATGGAATACTCACACTGCAGTTAGAACAGCAAATTTGTGCAGTGAAAATCTTTTATAAACAACATCAGAATTAAGTACTCAATTTTATAGCCTAGTGTCAAAATTGAGGTTTTAGCACCAGATTCAGTATCACTTTTGAGAGAAACCTTTAATGCTCTCTGTGATCCATAGCACACCCTTTCCCAATCTAGATAAATGAGCATTATCCAAGAGTTGTAAAGCCCTTATACAACAGCTTCTAAAATGTTGTTGATGGCAAAAAAAATTTCACTGTATTGAAACAGACTGTGAAACAGAAGATAGTTTTTTTTATGAGATATGAATAAACAGTACATACTAAGACTATATATTTTTCCTGTGCTCAATATGTTTCGTCACTAATGATTACATAGCATCAAACCAGCTTGATATTTGCTGGATAGCTTTTGGGGCTGAAACACAGCTCGTAACTGCAAGTTACCAAACTGTTGACTGTCGTGTACTCACTCATGAAACTGAAAAACTGAACACACAATGGACACCAGCTAATTGAGTGATTACCTCTATTTTCAAAGGGCTTAGAAATATCTGTCAAATCAAGTTACCGCCTGGGAAAGAACCAGGTGTTATTTGATCATCCTGTGATCAATGGAGCAGTATCTAACAAATTGAAGGTGTATGAAGGAGTAAATCATGTTCCCACTCAGGATGAATAGCTAACGCCATAGACCTTCATTGTGTAAACCAGATTGAATACAATCGTGAGGAAAATTGAATAAATTGCTTTAGAAAACTATGTTCAATTTTGGGAGTTAACCCATTGCACACTGAATTTAACAATATAAGAATGCAAGCTATAAAAAACAAATTAATTTTTCTGCAGTATACGATTAGTGTTTTCTCCAGATTGTTATGCATTTTAAGCTGTTTGGATCATGTAACATTGTGGCAGAAAACGAAATGAGGAATTACTTGGATTGTTTGGTTCATTTGATGGTACATGCAGATACATTTGGGACTTGCAAACCATGTACTTCAGCAAAACATTTAACTGTTTCACAGTAATAGCTTTAATAAATATGGATAAAATGTCCTGTGGCATTAAAATAAAATTTATTTTTCTTATACTCTGCTGATGTATATGACTGAAGGGCTTATGTGGCTATAATGAGTACTTGGGGGGGCAGCTCAGATAGCAACATCACACAGGTTGAAAATTGTTTTATCAGGATAGTTGGGTATTTTTTTAATTAATTACTTAAGTTTATACATTTTTGTCTTTTTACTTTAACTGTCCTTGCTCTGAAATTAGGAGAGTGGGACAGATGCAGAGTTGATTGTGACTCACTATTGGAGGTAGAACTATACTTTGCAAACTGAATAGATCTCCTCCACATCTTGTGGTGACCTTTTCAGCAATACAAGATAGTTTGCCTTCAGTTTCACTGACTTGCTATAGTGGTTGGCCAAGGAAAAATGCTTCTTGGCAGATCATCTTGTGTCTCTTCGTTTTGAATATTTTCTGGCCCATTTATTTTTTCTTTTCATTCTGAAACTTTCCTGAGCCTAACTTGTCCAATTTGAGTGCTTCTCGGCTCACTCATTACCCTCTGGGCGTCTTCTGGCTGGCCTACTTGTTAGAACAATCACTCTTGAGCAATTCCTGCTTGTTTGTTTGTTGAATCCATTACTTCCCTTGCTGATTTGCTCACTCATGCATAGCACTTGCTGGCCGACAATAGCTGAACGAAGAGAGTGAATAATTAAGTGGTAATAGAAATGGGAGTAGAAGTAAGAAAGCAAGGAGTGAGAATTAAAAAGCGAGCATGAGAGAAGAAGCAGTCACGAACCCAAGCATCCTTTGTAGTTGCAATCTGTTCAATCCAATGTAGGCTAATACTACAGGAAATCTGAAACAAAAGTGAAAATGTAGATGATACTTAGCAGATCTGGCAATATCTGTGGAGAGATGAGAAAAAGTCGTTGACCTTAACCAGTAACACTGTTTCTCTCTCCACAGATATGCTGTATGTTTTAGCATACTTTGATTGTACTTCATAGTTGTAGCATCTGTGGTATTTTGCTGTTGCACCGCAGGAAATCTCTTGCTTTATAAAGAGTAAAATACAGAAATAAAAATCTAACTCTTCTTTTAAAACAGGTTGTTGCCTATCATTACTGCCAGGCTGATAACACCTACACCTGCCTTGTACCTGAATTTGTCCACAGTGTAGCAGCTTTGCTTTGCCGTGCACCTCAGCTAGCAGCATTCAGAGATTTTCTGCTGAAGGAATCACACATACAGAGTATACTCAGTCTACGTTCCTGTGTCCAGGATCCTGTGGCTGCCTTTAAGAGAGGAATTTTGGAACCTTTTGTAAACCTGATAAAAGGTAAAATTCTCATAGATTCTCATTCTCAAGACAAAATGATTTGCCTTGGTGGCCATGTGAATGTAATAGAATTAATGCCTGCTGGAGGCATGATTCAGCATTGGACATGCTTATATATGACATTAAGTTAAAAAATAAAGTATACAAAATCCTTGAAATGATCATGTATGGCTAGATTTTGCTGATGCAGGATATTTCATGATGTACCCTATTATTTAGACTTGTTTGGGAACTAAGTTTTTTTTGTCAACAAAGCTTTTGGAATTGAGAACTAGCACTTGCACAGCAGGGTCAATAGGCTGCTGCAATTTTAATGAACAATGCAACTAATGTTGTGTCCTTAACTAATGAAATTATTGGATTGAGAAAAAACCAGTCTGAGAAGGAGGATGAATTAGAGAGGGTATATTCAATGTCAAATTAGATATCAAAGGAGAAATAGAGAAAGATTGGATGGATGGTGAGAGAGGAAACATAAGAAAAGATTTTAAAACACTATAAAAAGTACTGAAACAATTCGTGGCCAGGAGGAATGAATGTCCGTGTTTATAATTTCTATATCCGGGGTTAGAGGTATTGATTGTTAAAGGGGTCTGTTTGCTGTTAGTTACAAGGGCTAACTTTCCTTAAAATTTTTAATGGGCATAATGTGCAAATTCAGAAATTTTACAAAAATCAAAAGTGAAAATCTAAAAATAAGTTAAGCATGAGATCCTGTTTTTACAAAATTCATTGTGAAGCATTGCCAATTGCAACAAACTGTGCAGATTTGCACTTTGAGATTTCTTTTCCATTACCAATTACTGGCCTGTTTGTATGTTAATAAATGCATGTAAACTATGACCTGTAATGTTGATAAGTTCTCATATTTTTGTAATTTTTCATTTAAAAACTTAAGCTTTTTAAAAAAAAGCAATTGTGTTCATATAGACTTCTTTGCTAAATCTGTATGATTGATGCTGCATTTTTCTTTCCACAATTGAAATCATTGACTAAGTTGGGGATAGGTTAAATCCAAAGCACAGAAGCATGTGGATTGATATTCTCTTCTAAGATACGTGGGTTAATGATGATGTGCTTGCAGGCATGTGTGCATATTGTAGGGGGGAAACATTGTAGTGTAATATACTTTATTTTTTCATCTCTAACATATGAAATGAATTGACTAGTTTACAAAGTAGCAGAGCTCACCAAGTTGAAGTTAAACACAAATTCTTGTGGGTAGAAATACCATGTGCTAGTCATCAAAGCAGTGTTTAATAAAGCGCCACATAATAGACTTGTCAGCCTAGTTAACCTTAGAAAAGAAGGGAAAGTTGGTTGAATGACAGAAAATAAGAAGTAATGGTGAAGTTATTTTTCAGACTGGAGGAAGGGATACAGTGATATTTCTCCAGGATATTAATAGAGCCAGGTGTTAATGACTTGGATTTGAAAGTACAGTTTCAAAATGTGAAAATAACACAATTTGGAAATATTGTGAAGTTTGTGAAGGCTAGTGATAGAATTCAACAACACACAGGCCAATGAAATTGTAGACATGTGGCAGATGGGATTTAATGCAAAGAAGTGTGAAGTGATACATTTTGGTAGGAAGAATGAGGAGACAGAATATGAAGGGTAGAATTCTAAAGAGATATAGGGGTGTATGTGCACAAATCATCATTGAAAATGACAGGATATGCTGAGAAAGTGGTTAAAAATATATGGAATATTGAGCTTTACAAATAATGCTGTAGAATATAAAAGCAAAGATGGTATTATAAAACACTGATTTGGCCTTAACTGGAATAGTGCATACAATACTCATCACTACACTTGAAGCATATGGAGGCTGAAGAGAAGGTTCTAAAATGATTTGAGAATGGTTCCAGGGTTAAAGAACTTCAGTTACACTCAGTTTAATGGATAGACTGGAGAATCTGGGATTGCTCTTTAAGAAGAGACAATTGAGGGGAGATTTAAGAGTTGCTGAAAATCATGAGCAGCCTAAACAAGAGCAGAGCTGTTTCTGTTGGCAGGAGGGGCATTAAAAAAGAGGACACAGTATTAGTGATTTGCAAAACAAGAAAAGATGACATGAGGAAAAGTATTTTTATGTAGTGTGTGGATAAGATCTGGAATGTGCAGTCTGAAGGAGTAGTAGAGGCAACTTCAACTATGATTCTCAGCAGAATTGGATAAGTGTCCAAAATGCAAGAATTTATAAGGCAGTGGAGAAAGGACTATGTACACTCCTTTCACAAAGAGCTGGCATGGATTTGACAAGCCAAATTACAACCTCTCATGCTGTAACTATTTTATAATTCAATCTTCTGTCAGGCAATAGAACAAACAGTCGGGACTTGTTGTAATATAGGTTCTGTATAGTAACAAATTAATTATTAATTTTTTCCTGCAGAAAAGAAGATCCCTGCAGACAACTATATTATTTTAGTAGATGGCTTAAATGAAGCTGAATTTCATAAGCCTGATTATGGTGACACAATTGCTTCTTTTATCACTAAAATAATTTCCAAGTTTCCATCTTGGCTGAAGCTGGTTGTTACTGTTCGAACCAATCTACAGGTAAAACATCCATGTACATTTTGGTTGCATTGGCTGAAATTAGCACTTTATATATTTTTAAAATTAACACTGATATTTTGCTGTAATTGTGTACTTTATGCAAGTTTATCAATTTTATTGGTAATACAATATTCGAATTAATATTTACTTAGCCCATTTTTTCTTATGTGCTGGCATTTGTAGATTTGTCATTCACGTTACCAGAATAAAATATCTTGATTTGGCAAATGTCCCTATGAATTCCAACAATTAAACAATTTATTCCTCATGCTGTCCTGTATATACTTATTTCACGTAGACAGCAGAATTGTAAAGAATACAGAAGAAATATCAGTCGCCATGTTAGCCCAACAACAACGGCATTAATTTGCTGCAAAGATTGTACAGATAAAGTTAACAGAATATTTAAACACCAACCCTGTAATCTAACTAGGGGCAACAATAAAGAGGAAACCGTTCCACATTGCATTGCTTTTCTAGCATGAAAATGGACTTACTGGCTGATGGCCATGTGGCTGGACACCAGAGCAATTAAAATGGTTGAATGTTTATTACATTCATTTGACTGGTTAAATTTCCTTAATTGCACTTGTAGGCATTTTGTTGAAAGGACTTTAGCTGTTTATTGATGTACAACAAATTGATTTAAACAGCGTTGCTCAGGAATAGTTATCATTCAGTATGTGATCCTCATTAACAGATCCTGAGATGATATAGTCAGCAGAAGCTGACAAAATGTCAAATCAAGTTTAGCCTTCGAAAGCTAAAATACGTTCTCATCATTTAAACATTAGTGATTTTTGAGTAAGTTTGATCCTTCAGAACAATGCAACATACTGTCAATAAACAACATTTCTTGCAGACAGGTACCAGCACAGAGAATTATTTGAATGCACAGTTTAAGGGATCTTTTAATTAAACCTAATTGAGGTGTTCAATTCATTGCTTGTTTTAAATCTAAATTGGACAATTCTTTCTCATTTGTATGTCACAAGAAAATCTATTAATTTTGAATCCTAATTATGTAATATGTGTAAATCTATAATAAAACATTACTGATAACTTTTCTATTTTTAGCTTCTGATGTGCATAGACATGCTATAAACTGTATGTAAAGTTGCCATTTTTTTATTGTATCTTGCATCCTGTATATTCCCCACTTTTGTGAAGGTACTGCAGTACCACCACAGGTCAGAGGATGTAAATACAGTTTGACAGTTTGCATTCCATCATAATTGTGGACACTCAACATACACTGTCTGTATCAGAATACAGACAAAAGTATTGAATTTCAGTATGGTCTCTATATAATTAAATGTACATCTTGAAACAGCAGTCAACTCAGCGTTACCTTGATGTTTACTTTTTACCAGTTACATTTTATGATCTTGAGATCAGGGGTGCCAAATTTTGAGGTGGCAGAGCTCTAAGAAAGTGTTTGCCATATCACATCTAAATCTAATATTGTACTCCTACGTAACAATCACTTGAATCCCCAAACATTAGTCAATTCATGCATTTTAAGTGAAAAATATAAGGGCAGGTTAGCATTTTAGTTTGAATCGTGGTATTTTGAATCATTAGTTTTTAACATAGCTAGAATTTAATTATGCAACTCTTGTTTTAAATAGTCTTGAATTAAATAATGAATTAAAGAAAATTTTACTTCTGACTGGGGAATTGTACAGAGAGAGAACAGTGCTTTTCTTGATTTATATTAATATAATCTAGGCCTGGGTGTACAGGGTACAATAGCAAAATTTGAAGATGATGCAAGACTTGGGAGTGTGTGACAGGATAGTGACAAACGTCGGAGGATATAGGCTGGTGGAATGGCAGATACGTGACTAATGGGATGTAATCTAGAGAAGTGCAGAGTGATACACTTTGAAGGAGAAGGAGGAAGAGAAAAGGAGCAGAGGGATCTGGACGTACATGTGCATAAATCATGGAAAGTGACCAGGCATGTTGAGAAAGCTGTTAAATGATACTGAATCCTGGATTTAATAAATAGGGGCACAGAGAACAAAAGCAAGTAAGTTGTTAACCTCCAGAAACACTGGTCCAGCCATGTGAAAGTTTTAGTAATGGCTTACGAGAATGGCTCAAAGGCTTCAGTTATGTGGATAAACTGGCAAAGCTGGGGATGTTCTTCATTTGGAAAGTTGAGAGGAGATTTGCTCATGAGGGATCTAAATAGAGAATTGGAGCTAAACTTTTCTTTTTGGCAAAATGTTGAAAATCCTAAGGTGATTACTAGAGGTGACACTAGGAAAAACTGCTTCTAACCAACAAGTAGTTTGGATCTGAAATGCACTGCCTGAGCATGTGATGAGGACGGATTCAATTGTGGCTTTCAAAAGTGGACTGGATAATTGGCTGAAGAGAAGATTATACAGGTCGACTGGAAAAAGGTGGAGGAGTGGGTCCAGCAGAATTGTTGTTGCACAGAACTGACGCAGAGATGATGAGTTGAATGGCCTTTTCCTATGCTGTAACTATTCATTGATGCTGGTATAGATGATGTATTCAAGGATCATAGCACATTGTAAGCTCATGAGGAAGAAAGAACTTAAAGATTATTCTGATAGTGTGATCAAGAAGGATGGGAAAAGATTTTAACTGCAAAGAGAAATGTTTGAAGTGAGATTATTCCCACTTCTCCATATACAGTACATGCAATTTACCTGCCTTATTTATCATATTGAAAAAAGTGACTAAAACTGCACTGAACTATGTATAGGGAAGTGGGGATCACCTTTCTTAATATGGTTCCCTTTGCATTTTCTCCTCCCATCCTATTTGATCATGCTATCAAGACTCAAGTGGCAAATCTTTTTCTTACTGTAAAACCTTACCCAAACAAGTTTTTCCTATTGCTTTGATGGTGTAAGGAGAGGAAGTGAAATAATTTCATTGAAATTATTCTTTTACTCTTTCTGTCATTAAACAGTCCAGCAAGTTATTTAGTGCTTCCAATTACATCTGCTACACTGACAAACTGAAAGTGATGTTTGCCTTGTTCAGCCGACCGTGAGAAACTTCCTCACCAATCTGAATGCTAACAAAAACTTTTTTGTTAGCATCCAGGCTAAGTAGCTGTATCTTCTTGCCATCTTCAGAACACCTATAAATTGTTTCATACTTACTTACACTGCTGTCTATATATACTTTTGTGTACAGAAAGTTTCCTTTAATAACTTTAAAAACGCACATTGCATTCAGGTTCCCAGTTGCTGATATTAGTACTTTAGATGTTTATTTTATACATTCTAGTTTTTATAGTTCTCTTTCTCTCCTCCACCCACCCCCCCAAAAAAAAATTTGGGTGTCGCTCAATGTGTTAATATTACTCCTGCACAAAAGTGTGCCGTGATATCAGAGCAAGTGCAAATAGATTTCTCAAATCATAGCACATTGTAAGAGAAGACCTGGCAGTGGGCAGAGGAATTGTTTTCAATTTGATGCTTATTTGATTTTGTAGTAATGACAATGACTGAACTGTTTTCTTATGTCCTTTATGATTTTTGTTCATGTCCTTTTACTTTTCTAGCATCACCCAAATGTCAATTCAAATTGCAAAAAGTAGAAGGTACTGGGAAATTTTGCAGATGCTTGCTTCATTTCATTTTCTCAACAAATTCAAAAGATTAACTCACTAATTCACCAGTAAACAAACCGCTCATAGTCTGAAAAATAATTGACCCCTGGAGGTGGCTCATCTATAGTTCAAAAGCATTCAAAAAGATGAGCTGATTCTAAAAATGTTTCATTTGAAGTCTTTACTGTGCATCCTTCCAGAACAAAATAAATAATTCCACCTTTAAAAACATTCTGTCAATACTTTTGAGAAAATTACAGAAAATGTTTAGTTTATCTGTGATTTAATTCACTGTAAAGTTAGCAGTTGTGGAACCAAATAATGATTCCTACTCTCCCTCCACCACAACGCTCCATTTTTCTTTCCACTCCTGGAACAACACTGCTGCTTACCCAAAATAAACCTCACCATAGCAAAAACTAAAATTGACCTGACAGACTGACTTCAGAAATTTAAATAATGGGTAATTTCCCTTTTTATTAGTGTAAGCTTATGTTAACACTGCAATGAAATTACTGTGAAAATCCCCTAGTTGCCACACTCTAGCACCTGTTCAGGTACACGGAGAATTTAGCATGCCCAATCCATCTAACCAGAACATCGTTGCACTATGGGAGGAAACTGGAGCACCCAGAGGAAATCCACGCAGGCACGGAAAAATGTGCAGATTCCGCAGAGACAGTGACCCAAACAGGGAATCAAACCCATGCCACTAGCTCTGTGAGGCAGTTATGCGAGCCACCATATTGTCCCAAGATGTAATAAGTATTGCAACACAATGCTGGGGCCTCTATCTTTTACAACTAATATAGATTTTTTGAATGAAAGGACCAGAAGTATTGCAACTAAATTCACTGATGACACAATAGGTAGGAGAGAAAGACATACAGAGGGCAGAAGGAATCTACGAAGGGATATAATAGATTAAGTAATTGGGCAAAGATCTGGCAAATGAAGTATGGGGAAAAATGTGAGATTGTCCATTTTAGCAGGCAGAGTAAAAACGAAGCATATTATCTTAATGATGAGAGATTGTGGAGCTCTGAAATGTAGAAGGACCTGGGTGCCCCAGCATATGAATTGCAAAAGGTTTGTACTCAGATACAGCAAGTAATTAGTAATGAAAGTAGAATATTGCACATTGCAAGAGGAATTGAATGTACAAGTTGAGAGGTTATGCTTCAGTTATACAGCATATTGGTGAAACCACATCTGGAGTATGGTGTATTGTATTGATTTCCTAGTTTAAGGAAGGATATAACTGCATTTGAAGCGGTTCAGAAAGTGTTTACTAAACTAATAGTTTGATTGAGAGGGTTGTCTTATGAGGAAAAGTTAGACTGGCTAAGCATGTATCTACTGACATTTAGAAGAGTACAAGGTGACTTGATTGAGACATTTTAAGATCCTAAGAAGTCTTGCCAGTGTGAATGTGGAAGATGTATTATTGCTGAAGAATCTGGAACTAGGTGTCACTGTTTAAAAATAACCATCTATTTAAGACAGATGAGAAATTTTTAACATCCCAACCCACTCCCAACAAACTCTGTTTAACTATCTCTCCTCCCCCCAAACCCCAACCCCCAAACCCCAAACCAGCACTTCCTGTTTCCAAACAAACCTGTTAACAAACCTGTTTCCACATCCTGACGACCCTCTGACACAAGCCAGGAACTTAACAGAAAAATTGCATAAGTGGTAACATTAACTTTGTCTTAGCAATTCTGTTGTCTGATACAAAAGATGTGAGGTTTCAAGAGAAGGGAAGCCCACCAAATATGCCAGCAACAAAGTATTGACAGTTCCTTTCTATATTGTCACGCCACTATTGGAATACATTAAATCCTGTTGTCCCTTAAAACATCAGTAAGAGATATTTATGAGATGGCTAAAATTCAGCTGGAAAGCCCTGAAAGAACTGTCCTGCAGCATGCATCATCTGTTAGAACTGCTTTAATTTGCTAAAAAACTAAATACAACCAGAAGACGGTGGCTCATTTTGTAATGTTAGTTTCCAGTTTGCATTTGCTTTCAGCAAGTGGCCAGTGCTGACTTATTTGTCAGGGCAGACCCAGGGTAACCTGTATTAGCACCAATGAGATGATTCCAGAAAGGGTTTGCAAGGTTTATCAAAGCTTATCAATATGCCTCTTCTAAGTACAGCTCTAGTGTTTACTTTGCCATATCAGTCAAATATGAATTGTTGCACACTGACAATATTGAACATAAGAAAATAGACGTGGCCATTAAAAAATTCAAACATTTGTATAAATTTGACTTTGTGGATACGAACTCTAGGGAGTTGAACATATCAGTATGGAATTGAAAAATACTGTATTTTTACAAATGACGTTGAGCTTGGACTCTATATTTCATCTCTTCAGGTGGTTGTAAAATATGCTATAGCGCTGTGAAGGGTGGGAGAAGCAGGGACATCCCTGGCTAACACTTCCCCTCAACCAACATCACTGAAATAAAACTAGCTATTTGTCTCATTGTGGAAATCTTGTGGCACAGTGGCTAACATTCCTGCCTTTGAGCCAAAATCTCTGGATTCAAGTCCCACCCCAGGACTTGGTGGCCAGTGAAAGTGAATTCACATCATGGCCAAATGGATTGAGTTTCAACCTGTGAATCCTTCCAACATACCAATAGCTGGTGATAAGAGCAGGAGAGACTCCTAGTCAACCTCGAGCCAAAAGCCTCTGCCAACAGAAAGGCAACCTCTTCCAGGAATTACTATTATAGAAACAGAAGAAAGTCTGTCTTAAAGAATTGAAATGGAATTTATCTCATTGCTATTATAGGATCAGGCTGTGTGATATTTGACTGCCATCTTTTGCCAACTTAACAACAGTGGCACTGCTTCAAAAGAACTTCATTGGCTGTGAAGAGGTTTGAGAAGTTAAAGTTGCAATGCAAATTCATTTAGGAAAAATCCATCGTGTGTGAAACGCCAAATTAATATAACAGAAAATTATACAACAGAAAAACATTATAATTCAGTTCAAATTTTTAATCTTCAAAGTAAAGTTGTCTCAGTGGGGTAAGGAAGGTGCGTGGAGTGATTTTCTATGATCTGAAATCATTTGGAGTAATGGACCGTATGGTTTATTTTGACGTTTACAAAATAATCCTCAGATCTCAAACAAAAATTTTAAGTGTATCAAACATCACTAATCTAAACTGCTTAGCTGATATTAGTTCCTTAAATTATTGCAGTAGAATAAGTTACCAAATTATAGAATGGTGAAAAAAAAATGAAATGGTATGCAGAAGTGCTTCTGCTGTAATAGAAGGGTGACAGTGGTTAGCACTACTGCCTCACAGTCCCAGAGACATGGGTTCAGTACTGGCCTTGGGTGTCCGTCTGTCTGTGTGGAGTTTGCACGTCCTCCTACGTCTGTATGGGTTTCCTCTGGATGCTCCTGTTTCTTCCCACAGTCCAAAGAGGTGTGTGTTAGGTTGATTAGCCATGATAAATTGCCCCTTAGTGTTGGGAGATTAGCACAGTAAATCTGTGGAGTTATGAGAATGAGGCTTCGGTGGGATCGGTGTTAGTGCAGGCTCAATGGGCCAAATGGCTTCCTTCTGCACTGTAGGAATTTTATGGGATTCTATAAATATTTGAGTTTAGGTTTGCAATATATACATCTTTTTTTCTTTGTTTCGTATAGGAGATCACAAGTCTACTTCCATTCGTCAAAATTTCTCTAGATGATTTTCCAGCAAACGAAGATATTAACCGGGATCTGAATGCATACATCCATCACAGAATTAACAGTAGTGACGGAATACTCAGTAATATTTTTTTGAGTGGAAAAACTGACACCATTACTGTGAACAAAGTCAGCAATCATCTCATCATGCGCAGCCAGGGATCTTATCTGTATTTGAAGCTGACTTTGGATTTGTTTGAAAAGGGCCATTTGGTTATTAAGAGTGCAAGTTACAAGGTCGTTCCAGTGTCTTTGTCTGAATTGTATCTGTTACAATGCAACATGAAGTTTCTAACACATACTTCCTTTGAAAAGGCTCTTCCTGTGTTGAATGTAGCCTTGGCTTCCCTTCATCCATTGACAGATGAACAGATTTACCAAGCGATAAATGCTGGCTGCGTGAAGGGTGACTTGGAGTGGGAGGACTTCCAGCAGAGAATGGAGAGCCTTTCATGTTTTCTGATCAAAAGAAGGGACAAAACCCGAATGTTTTGCCACCCATCCTTTAGGGAGTGGCTTGTTTGGAGAGCAGATGGTGAAAACATGGACTTCCTTTGTGACCCCAGGTTGGTGTATTTGGATTTTAAAACAACTCTTACACACATCAATTTACAACTGAAGATTTACTTTGTTTTTTTTTTTGTGCCTTTATTTTAGACAAATTTGCCCTTCTTGAATCTTGTTGTCTGTCCCTGATTCAGTATTATTCACCCATCACTCCTGTGCTCACTGACAAACATTGGCTTCTAATCAAGCAACACATCAGTTTTAGAATTCTCATCCATAGCCTCATCCCATCTATCTCTACAGTCTCCTTCAGCTCCACAGCCCTCTGGCTGTATTTATTTACTTCTGACCTCTTGAGAATCCCTGATTTTGATTGTTCTACCCGCACAAAATTGACTGTGTCTTGGGCTGAGTTGGCCCTATGCCCTGGCATTCCTTCCCTAAAACACTCTGTTTCTAAACCCCTTTTTTCATTTAAGATGCTGCTTAAAAGCCATACTTTTGACTCAACTTTTGGTTTACTGACCTAATGTCGTCTTATTGCTTTCGGTGCTACTATAAAGCAATTTTTATTACGTTAATGAGAAAGTATAAATATAAGTTCTAGTTGTGTGGAAAACCTTGTGGCTTCATCCCAAACTTCAAACTAAAATTAAATCTATTTGATTGCTGGAAATGAGTGCTAAAAGCTTTTAGTGAATTACTGTGTTACTGTGCTCATTGACCATTAAAAAAATTAGCAAATGAACAACAATTTGAGACGTCATTGACATCAGGGAACTTGATACACTGGCCCATTGAAATCTGCCCATAAAATTATGCAAAAACAAAATACTGTAGATGTTAGAAATCTGAAAGAAAAATATAAAATGGTAGACTCAGCAGATTGCCAGTATCTGTAGAGAGGGAAGCATTTAACATTACAAATCTCTTGTCTTAGCATTTCATGCCTGCACTTCCTGCTTTAAGTTCTGTGTGCTTTTTGTTTGCGAACTCTTGAAATGGAACACCCGGATTTGGTAGAAAAGAGTGAAATTCTAGTCCTTGGGGCTTCATGAAGACAAAAATGGGAGTTGTGTCTGTCTAGTCCTTGGAGCTTCCTCTGGTCTGGCAATGTTGGATTGTTTGCTGAGAGATGGCACTATTGAGGAGACCGGTCCAGACGGAATTATGGGAGAATGAAGCTTGGGGAAATGAGCAGTTCCTTCCCATTTTTGGTATGTCAATTGTCCCCCCACTTGTTAGTCTTAAATCTATTGTTTTGGGCCACCAAGCAACTCCATCCATTGCTTTCACTGTCTTGTCTTTGTATCTTAAAGTACCTTTGTGACAACTGGCTTTTATTTACCATAAATATCTACAAACAAATCATGCTTCAAAAGTTAAAAGAAAATCTGGTATTTACATAAAAGAAATAATCTCCATGTTCCAGAAATGACCTTAATGCTGCAAATATAGTTCAGAAATATTTTTTTTCCAGAATTTGCAACCAAAATGTGAAAGGTTGTTGCTGGCATGGAAAACAGCCAATCAGGAGAAACCTCCAGTTAAGGTTAAATCTCTTAGAAATTATTTGTTCATTTTTTTTCCGCAGTCTTTTGAAAAGAAAATGTTCATGAAACCATAGTGTTCTATAAAAGCCAAAGATGTGCAAGTTAGATAGACTGGCCGTGCTAAATTTCCCCCTTGTGTCCAAAGATGTGAAAGTAATTGGGTTAGCCATGATGAGCAGTGGGTTGAGCCGGGATAAGAGTTTTTAACATTGCTTATTTTCAGCAGCCAAATGGATCTTATTTTACTTCGTTAGTCTGAAGTTTGGGATGATGCCACAAAGTTTTCCAAATATTTATATATTCCTGTTAATGTAATAAGACATGCTTTAGTTTTGGAGAGTTAGTGCAGGCTCAATGTGCCAGAAGGCCTCCTTCTGCACCGTAGGGATTCCATATGTCTTGCTGAAGTAGCCTATAACTTTGTATCTATATATAAAGAAAATGTTCCCACCATACTCTCTCACCCTCATCAGTTCAGAACTTTTTATTGTTAGCAAAGGCAACTACAGTGACTGCATAGATATTAAAGTATTGTCTGAGGTGGTGTAGAATATGCTGAAGTGACAGTTTTTCCAGGGCAACTATTAAGTGCAGTTTTTCCAGGGCAGCTTTAGATAATCAGTTAAAACTCTGTCTTGATTCATGTTCTTTGTCAGGAGTGGGCATGCTCTTATGGCATTCATGTTCTCTCGCCAAGAAGGAAAACTAAACCGACAGCAGACAGTAGAATTTGGCCATCACATTTTGAAAGCGCATATTTTCAAGGTAAGCGCAGATCCAATTAAATCATGAAATGAAAAATAACGTCATCTATATAGTGTAACTGTTACATTTTATACCAGATGCATATTTAAGTTTAGAGAAGACCACAAATTTTAGTTTCACGTTTAAGGAACTTGTTTATTTTACCTATTATGGAATTCAAAAGACACGCAAGTCAAATCAAAATCAAATCTGCTCAGCAAACGTTCCACAGCAATATAGTGTGACTAGCAGTATCTAGATATTGACAAAATCCTCATCATCTTTCCCCCTCTGTACTGGAGAATGATCTCCCTTTGTATGGATAGCTATAATTAGCAAATAATTGAGAACCTGCAATTTGGACTGAATAACATAGTCAGGTAAAACACAGCCTTATTGTTTGCTTTGTTGTGTCATGCCATTTCCTGAATTTGCTTTTCATTTTTCTTAGATTAACAAATCCAAAACAAAAATGCTGGAAATACTCAATGCACCAGGCAACATTACTGCAGGGAAAACAGAGTTAATTGGCCGGATTGTCAGAGTCTGATTGCCACAGTTCTCCTAGTTCTTAAAAAAAACACGTTTTGATCCTGTCTGGCTTGACCTCCCAAGTCAGGCTGGATAAGATCTAGGCAACACAGCATGTCCTTGGGTATAGTGTCAAGTGCAGTTTGAATGCAAGGTGTCCATGCCCCCTTTTTAAAGCATTAGGTGGAGTCCACTTCTGTTTGGGGTTGCAAGAAGGTGAGACACTCCTGGGAGTGTCAGGGAAGTGGGAGTAGTAGTCAGAACATAAGTGAAGACCAATGGTGTGAGCCTGTGCAATAGTTACCTAGAGGTTGAAAATGGTTTTAATTCTTTTGACTTTTTCAAGGTAACTTTAGATTTAACCAAGTCAATACTGTTGTAATATGTGTCTGCATGCCATTATAATGAAAAGCTGTTAATGTGTGACTAGAAAAGAACATTTGTATAGAATCTCATGGTAATCTTGAGAACTCTCCAAGAAGCAGCGTGCATGGAATAATAGCTCCATGCCTTATAATAACTGAGATATATAAACAGCTAGAGATTAATAGTAAACAGTTTATAGCACAAACAAATCTGTAATGCAACATGGTATTCAGCAGTGACATCATATGCAACAGGAATATTTAAATGTTGCCATTTTAAGTCACATTTTCAGATGGTTCCCAGCACAAGATAATTGTCATGGGGATGTTTGCACTTCACTTATCTGTGAACTTCTGGATGAGGTGGGGTTTACCCAGCATATCTTTGGGTTACCACTTAATACAATCAATATGAATCCCCGGAGCTTGGACGTTATGGTCACTATTTCAGGTGTGTGACCTTTCATCAAAACCAATATGAAATTGTGCAATATCCTGCAGCATCAAAACTATAAACTCTGATGTAACGTGTCATGTCTGAAAATCTGCAAAATTTGCTAAACTAAAACTGAAGTCATATGTTGATGTGTTGTAATTGGTGTGAGACGAGAGTTGTTTTGAAGCCTGGGCTTCCCGTAGATGTTCTGCAAGCTCTGCATGCTGGCTGTCATTTTACAGCTCACTAGTTGAGGAATGCAAGAACTAAACTCACTTTTTGGATCTGGCCAGTATACCATGCAGTGGTGTGGAAGGTGTAGTGACATTGGAGTACTTTTGGCCATCTTCCTCACAAAATGGAAGTTAATAATCTCTTTTGGATTTTTCTGAGCAATACCCAGCATCACTTCATGGCCTGTATCAAAGATGATGTGGAGATGCCGGTGTTGGATTGGGGTAAACACAGTAAGAAGTCTCACAACATCAGGTTAAAGTCCAACAGGTTTATTTGGTAGTAAACGCCACTAGCTTTCATAACATTGTTCCTTTGTCAGGTGAGTGGGGAGTTCTGATCACAAACAAGGTATATAAAGGCACACACAGTTTACAGAATACTGATTAAAATGCGAAAATGACATGGTTGAGACATTACTGCAGATGACTCAACATCATTCTCCAGCTAAGGGTATTTTTATAGTTCGCAGTTATTAGATGGATTTTTAGCAGACCATCACTTCCTCATTGCATACTTGTCTTGGTATTTATGGGCAAAATTAACATTTACTCTCCACCTCAAGGTAAATTGGTAAGTTGTGAGCTGGTTTCACGGAAATACTGCATTTTGTATTGTGAATCTGTTCTCATATTGCTACTTAAGGAGATCCAGCATTTTGGTCCAGAGTTAGTTAAGGAACAGTTTTAGAGGTACAGCCAAAACATCCTTGATAAGTTGCTGCAGTGTATATCGTGGCCTGCTTGTGATACACTGGGCCATTTTGCCACATTGAAACCTCCTACTCTTCTGCCCCAATTCATAGAGATACCCCCCCACCTCCACCATACACACACACACACACACACACACACACTCACACACACACACTCACACACACACACTCTCACACACACACACACACACACTCTCACACACACTCTCACACACACTCTGCTTTCAAAGAGAAGAATCCCTACATAGGATTTCTACAGTGCAGAAGGCCATTCAGCTATCGCGTCAGCACCAACAGCAATTCCACCCAGGTCCTAACCCTGTAACCCCACATATTTACCTCGCTACTCCTTCTAACCTAACTATCCTGGGACACTAAAGGGCAATTTAACATGGCCAATCAACCTAACCCACCCATCTTTGGAGAGATGCCCTTTCTTCTTCCAATTCCTGTTTATCTTGGCGCTTTCCTGCCCCTCCATTTACCTGCATTCCTTTTTAATGGAACATATTGTTGTTTCCCATCAATTTATACCAGTATTCTTGTTTCCTTTAAACCTAGTTCTCACTTAGCTTAGGCATGCAATTTCAATCTACAATTTTTCTCCCTAATTGCCTGTTTGAGTTGGTGCTTTTCATTTTCCAGTTTAAGCTAATGGTTTCTACTTTCCATCATCTCAGCTTTAGATCTCTCTCCTTCAATGCCATCTGTGGCCCTGTCCCTCTTCCTTTGCTCGAAATTCCAACTATAGTGCACAAGGGCTAGATTCACTCATTAACATCAAGACTTAAGCAACTATATGAGGCGTGATGCACTCCAGCCCCTTAAGTGGCAGAAAATATTGGCATGTGAACAGGACTCCAAAAACATTGATTGCGACCGTTTAAAAATATTAATTCATGGAATGTGGACGGCGCTAACTAGAATAACATTTATTGTCTATCCCTGATTGCTCTTGAGAAGGTGGTGGTGAGCTGCTTTCTTGAATTGCTGAAGTCCATATATGTTAGATTTTATCTGTAGGTTTAATGATGCATATGTTCTATCGAAGATTTGTGTTTCACAAAAATTGCCGAGCCTCCACAAACTTAACTTCTCATGCACATTCACCTTTTTAGTCTGTGCAGTAGAACCTTCTTGACTCAAGCTAAAAGTACAACAGAGTGGTTGGTTCACAGAGATAAAACCACGGCTTTCACGTAATATTTGAATGTTAACCAGGATGTTTAAGGAGTTAGAAAATAATATGTAATGGATTTCAATTTGAAATGTGATAATTCATGATTTTAATTTATTTATAGGGCCAAAGCAAAAGGACAGGAATCTCTTCTAGTATTCTTCAAGCTCTTTGGATAAGCTATGGTAGTGATGGATTGTCTGCTGCTCTCACGTCCTTACGAAATCTTTACACTCCCAATGTGAAAGTAAGAACGTTTATGTAGATGAGTAAACATTTTGATTTTGTTTTACATTGTAAGCTTTGCTTCTGGACAAAATTAACATTTTCACTTTGCTATTCTTCAGAAAGCCAGCAAGTGAATATGGGGTGCTCTAGCTAAATTTTATTCAGCCTTGCATTTATTTACAAGAATAAGATCACTTGTGTGAAATATTACAAGCAGAAATTTCTTAACTCAACCCCACAGATTTTTCAAAAAGTCTTTTTCTATGTGCTCAAATATAACTCAATTATTGTCCTCTACTTATATTATTAAACACAATTGATATGCAGTTAACATATTCCTTTTTAAATAAAACTTGTCATTAACATGCATAAATGGGATTTCAAAACAAATTTTTAAAAAATCTTCAAATTGCATGCAAAACATTATACTGTGATTCATCCTTTCTCCTAATAATTTCTTCATATCAGGGTTTAGTTTTGTAACTGATGAATTGCATCTACCCATTTCATTCTAAAGGCTATATTTGTTTCCAGCATTTATTTTAACTCAATTAGGGATGGACAATAAATACTGATCCTTTTTCTCAACTTTTGTAGGATGTATGGTTGGTTATGAATGGGAATGATTATCTACATAATATTAAATGGATATGCTTTCCATCTTGTGTGGAATCTTGTCTAAAAATTTGATAAATAGAATCCCGCATCCATTGCCCCTGAAAACAACCATGTTTCTGTAAGGTATTTTTTAACAACTTTTCTTTTATAGCTTTTCAAGTTCAAGGTAAAATTTCCTCTGTTTTAACCCCATCAGCAACTGTGCTTGATTATCTATTAGAAAGATTCCAATGCAAAGCATCACTAAAAATTAAGAATTTCATGATTTTGTGTAACTTAAGGATAGGAGCTTAACTATGCTTTTTCTCCGTGTTTAATTTTCTTGATGCTTTATTTAGCCTAAAACATTTACTATTTTAAGATTTTTCATCATAATTTATTCCAACACATTCCAAACCAGCATTTTGTGTAGTCTGGTCAGTTGAATTGGTTAATCAATCAAGTTTTGCAATTGCTTTGTTTCTTCTTTAGATATAACATTATGTTTTGTGATGACCAAGCATAATTTACCAGGATAGGAGTAACACTGTCTAAATACAATTATTGATTTAAAGTTATTCAAGACTTAGTCTGCTTAGTTTCTAAACCAATACATTTAAAGGCCCCAGAAGCCTGACTCTCAATTTTCAATCCGACCCTAATTTTAATTCCACAGTTCCAGCTCATTAAAACCATGAAGATGCCTGGAAGTTTTGCTTTATGATTCCAGTAAAGCATTGGAGTATTTGCTTTTAGCTAAAGACAATCTATTTTCAACAAAACGGTTCTTACTTAAAAAAAAACATGCCGTGGAAGCATCATTCAAACATTTTGAGCTGGATGCCATAGAAGCCTTTATTTGGTTTCCAAAGTTACTCTTTTGCATCTGTTTTTTTGGGATGGTTTGAGAAACATTTCGCTTTTTTAAAGCAACAAGAAAAATTAAACATGGAGGAAAGCATACTTAAGCTGCTACCTTTTAGTGATCCTAAAAATGTGAAATGGAATTTTGATGATATTTTGTATGCAAATCTTCCTAATGGGTATTCTAGTGTGGTTGATTTTGTAATATAAGCGGTATATCATTCTGCAGAAATGTAGCTTTTATCTCATTTAATCTATAGAGCTAAAAGAATTTTCAAAATTAGTTTTCCAGTTGTGGGAGAATCTATACCAACGTCTATACCCCGTTTTCCTCCTAAATCCAAAGTAACTAGCCACATGTTAACCTTAAGTTCTATTCCATTAGGAATGACCAGTTTTCTGAAAAACCTTTTCAAGGCAATGGAAATCTATTCCAACAGGAAGTGTCCATGAAGACCAAACATCAGTAGATCTAGGATCCTGTCCATATATGGTACTTTGACGTAATCCAGCAATTTAAATGCTAACACTGAACCAAAGATCTTTAAATTGAATTTCTCCAATCTTTATTCAATTCTATTAAAGTTCACGATGTATTCCTGCATTGAATAACCATCTGAATTAGTACATCATCCTTGTATATTTCACCTAAGAACTTCAGTAGAAGATCCAAACCGTCATTAGTATTCAACTAACTGGTGTCCAGCTCACAAAATGCTTGAATGTCTCTCAGTACTTCATGGTGAGATTTGTGTGATGCAGATGTCACTGATTTTCAATTTGTATGCCCAGTCTATGCAATGATCTTCCATATTTGGTATTCAAGTAAGCTACTATTAACGTCTTTGGCATGATTGCTGATAAGTTGTGGAATAGATTAGTCACACGGATGGTTGAACAAAAGCAGGAAAAATCTGCCCTTTTGAACCTCGGTAATCACACCATCAGTCTTGCCTCTCAAATCAGTCTTCAGAACTTGAGGATTCAAGTACCCATGTTATTACCATGAATTCCCAATTTGTAGTGTAACTGAAAAATTATGCCACAGGTTTTCACATTTTTAAGCAAGACCACCTTTGCTGTGTGTAAAAAAAAAAAGCAAAGCAAGCACTACTGCCATAACATTATGGCCAGAATTTTAAGTTACTATGAAGAGTGCCTGATCCAGAGCACGTGAAAATATGCAAGGAGATGTTGGTGTGTGTCTTGACACAGTTGCCCACTCGAGCTACATTTTAGTTGGTGGGCAAGCAGGCAAGTTAGCCTATTAAGTGGCCAGTTTTGCATGGCCTATCTGCTTTTAAATTTGGCAGGCAGATCAGTTGGCTATTTGGTCTTTGTTTAGCTTCAACTTCAGTCCAGGGTGGGATGAAATGTTGGAGCTGAAGTAAAATTTTAATGGTTGTCCAGGGATTGAGTTTTGTGTTTGAATGTGTTGCCTAGAATGATTTGCATAGTTTTTCAGTTGTAGTTTATGTTTTACAGTTGTGCAGCTCCCTGAGACAGCTCCACAGCAGCTGTTCCCCTGAGGGAACATATTAGAAGCACCAGTTCATGCCCTCCTTTTCCTTAGCTCCCACCTTCCCTGGCATTAATCGGCCTTCCCTAGCATAAAATGTTTTATGTTCACATGAACAGATAAATAGGACCTTGATTTAGCAATTCATTGAAAAACAGAATCTCTTTCAATATTCTCAGTACTGCTGTCAGCACTCAAAAGATTATCTTGAAGATAGTGATCATGTGTGCACCTGATCGACCTGATAATTGATAATACTATTAATTAGTATTAATTAATACTAATTAATTAGTATTAATCCATGTTAGCTGAGTTCACTTAAATGGTGAAATGGTTAATTTGTTGCAGATGCATTCTAGTTTGTATCTGTTAAAACACTTCCACTATAAACTTCAATTTCATAACTAAATCTGTCAGAAAGTGGAGTGATGCCACAGGGCAAGAATAAGATCACTTGTGTCATCTTGTATATAAAAAAGAGTTGTTAGAAAATTGTCCAGTTTGCTGCTGATCTCATTGCACACAGACCAGTTTTAGAGATCTTGCAGCGATATTTCAAATTTGTTTTTCTTGTGTTTAGGGTGTAATCTTAATCCACTGGACTAAGTAAATGTAGGACATTTAAGGCAGGCTTTGGCGTAATATTCTATTTCTGTAACAAATATTAGGTAAGTCGATTGTTGATTTTGGGAGGAGCCAGTGTGAACTACCGAACTGAGGCGTTGAACAATGCACCCATTCTGTGTGTTCAATCACATCTTGGTCATCTGGAAATGGTAAATCTGCTGCTTGAATTTGGAGCTGAAGTTGACAATATTTCTGAAAGTGGTATGACCCCTTTCTGTCATGCTGCAGCGGCAGGACACCTTAATATTGTATCCCTTCTGTACAAGAAAGGAGCAAAGGTAAGAGGGTGCTTACTTTTTAATTGGTTTTATTGACGATTCATTGCAAATATTACCCAAGTTTGTATGTATGTCTTTTAGTTTCATTGGTGATTTTCTGCAATGGGTTGTTTTTCCAAAACCATTGGAAAACACAATATTTAAGAAACCAAGTGATATACAGTTGAAGTTGAAAATTGCAGAAGCCATACAGAACAATATATATTACATCTTGTGACTGCAAATTAGAGAATATGGCTGAGAAAGGTTATTGAAACACTTCAAATAGATTCCTGTATTATTGAAACATCTTTCAGCAAGATTCCCACAAAGGGAAATGACCAGCTAATAGTGATGATGAAGAAGAAATGTTCTTTAGGGCACTAAGCAAAATCACTGCTCAAATTCATGGATTTATTTCATATCCAGTAAAAAGGCACTGCATTAAAAGTACCAGCACAGATTATATTGGGAGCGCTGCTAATCGAAACAAACTGATATAACTACCTTTACCTTATTTCATTGCAAGAGACATTCTGTGAACCAGAGTTTCAGGTAAGCAGCTCCGTCAGAGTGAATGCAATGGAAAGAGTCATCATGTTTTGAGCTCTTTGTAAGATAAATTCTTTGATTGCAATTGAATGTACTTTGTAGTGGGGTTCCTGGCTATAGTCAGAGTTGGCCTGTAGTTATCTGCGTTTGTGTGACTTTAATTAAAGAACAATTTAAATGTTTCTAAATGCATGTTTGTGTACACGTAAGCGTACACGTAAGCATACATATATATTAAATGATCAGCATTCTACGAGAGGACAAAAAAAGTTAGAAAGATGCTTTGAAGCTTTCATTGAAGTGTGCAGCATTGACATTAATGATTGGAAGAGCTTGCTACTAATTGTTCAAAACAGTGATGGCTTGTATGTCTAGCTGCATCATGTTTTGAGTTCAAACATCTTAATGATGAGGCAGGGAAAGAAAGAAAAAGCACATCTTGCACTCTGGATCCCACTGCCTCATGCAATGTCCTGTGTCTAAAGATCTCTGGATCGAGAATTATTCTGTTCTGTCACATGCTGGCCCACGGTGGAAAGTTGCAACATTGAGTAGGCATTCTTCAAACAAGAGACTGATGATGATTACGTGCTGGTATTTGAATGATGTACTCATTTATAAATGTGCAAATCATCTAGCAACTTGTGGAGAGGAAGGGATGTGTTATGAATTGTGAATCAACACAAGTTGCTGGGCAATTTATGCCATTTCACCATTAGTTTTGAGCAAGTAGCATCTCACCATTAAACACTTCATGCGCTTTATGAAACTGCAAAAACTTCATCAATTACCCATTAAAATTGCCACAAAGTTAAGTCTAGTAATTAATAGCATTAGCATCCTTTCAACAGAACGGTGATTGTAATTGTTACCATTCAACCGTTCAGAAAAAGAACAATCAGAAGTGTGGAATCTCATTCCTTGTACAAATTGTTAGAAATTTTATAATGTAATGCCAAATTAAAATATTTAGTTTCCTATATTTCTTGATGTGATCTTTATTTTCCTTTTCTTTGTTTTTTGTATTTGATTTGATGTTGAATTCACCCAACCTAATTCAGTTGTCTTCTCCATCTTTTTTCTGTTTATTTTTCAATACTTAAATAAATCTGTAGTAAATTCTGGATCATTGTTATATAAGACAATAATCGGTGAGTATATCTGATTCAAAAGTCACGACTGAGTCTTTCACCAACTTTTCGGTCAGTGCATTGCTGATGTGACAATGTGCAGCATGAAAAAATACTATTTACCCTTTGATAAATAGGTTTGAAATTGCACATACTCCTGTTTGATAGCGTACAACTCACATTAGTGGGGCTATAGGTAGTGTAGTTGTTACGACTGGATCAGTTGAAAATTTTGAAACTATCTATTTTGGTAATATTCTATGGGGTATTGCAACAATGTTTAAGTCCATTCAATCTCTGTAAAATTGCGTTGAGATTCTTGGAAATAAAGTTGCATCAGTTCTTTGGAACCAGGGCTAATAACGTGAATGGCCTTAGACACTGAACAAAAGCAGAATATTTGAAAAACCTTTTAGTGGGGTTCAGGAATTGTTTTAATTTACTAAATTTGTTTCATTTAATTTACTAGATTCGTTCATTATGTGCTATTAATTTACCAATCACCTTTGATCTTTTGAGGGTATCTGGATAATTGTACTTATAAAGGGAATCTGCTCTATGCCTTCCTATCCTGGTGATGTGAAATTGAATGAGTGGAAGTTTGATAGCATGGACTTAATGTCATTTACCTGTTTTTATGTAATAGGCAGCAGCTTCTGTACAGTGATAGGTGGGTTAGTAAATTATCATATCTCTACTATTTTGTGAGCCAGAGAAATTTTTAAGTTTCATGTTATAATCTAGGGCCGTCTGCCACCTTATTACTGTGTTTTAAAATATATTTTATCTCAGTTTATTGAACTAGTGAATCGTATGTAATGAACTATTTCAAATAATTTGGTATAATTAGCAAAAGTAACACATAATGAAACAATCGCTTATAATATTCTTGTTTATGGATGATACAAAATCTGCAGATGTAAATATTAACTATTTGATTGAAAAACCTTTGATCATGTTGTAGAAATTTAAAATGCAAAGCTGTCAGACCCTATGTACTCATAGGAATCATAGTATTTTGAGTTTAAAAGATAATCCCATGTTCCTGTTTGAAAACAATGAAATGTGCAGTTACTTTGAAATAATTTAAATGTTTCAACTTCCAGGTTGGTTACACAGATAAAAATGGCCAATGTGCATTGGTTCATGCTGCTTTACGGGGTCATTGTGAAGTCATTGAATATTTAATCCAAGCAGATTGGACATTAACCACACAGCACCAGCATTCTTTCAAGAAAAGTCAGGTTCTTCAGCAAGCTCTGGTTGCAGCAGCGAGTATGGGACATATTGAAGTGAGTATCAAGAAAGTAATGAATCAACCTTGTTATAATTATGGAGTTTTCCACCAAAATATTTTGAGGAATATATATCCTTTACATATCTACAGCATTTAATGGAGCAAACGCATTGTGATGCTTTGGATGTGATATCTATTGGCCATGCAATTAACTGGGCCTGCGCAAGTTTGTTTTTGAGTAACTTCTTGCCTCTCTATGGCATCTCTCCTCAATTCTTTTGTTTGAAATGAAATATTTGCTGTGTGGTTATTGTATTGTGGCACTTGAGATTTACTTTCTGAATATTCTTTGTAAATGTTTGTAAGCAAAATGTTTCTTTTCATGCTGTATTTGGAACAAGCAGTTCCTCATTAAAAGTGAGTGGAAGAATCGCTGTGAATGGCTAATGCTTATTGCCTAATGGTGGAAAATGTATAAAGAGCAGAAAGATCCAAAGATAGGGAATAATACTTCATTCTTTTTAAATGTATATTGCAGAAGATTTTCACCCCTAAAAATTAGAGCTCAACTATGGTTAATCAGTTTATTCATAACATAATGAGATGGGAGAGAGCTTTCTGTACATTTCAATTCATTCATCCAGAGCAGCATTATACTCCATTGCTGTATCAAATTGATTTTAAAAGATTCTAAAGTTTTCATCATTACCTCTCTGTTCAAAGGTCCATTCCAAGTATTGATCACTGTATGAAGAAGAATCCCCTAATATAACTCCAAATGCTATGTTTTGTAAGTTTGAATCCGTGGGCAATCTATCTCTCCCATACCAATCCTTTTTATTTTGAGGATTTTATTGCAATATAAATTATTGTTCTGACATCAGTTTGCCAGCCATACATTTAACTTCTTAATTTTATTGACAAATATTGAAGAACATTACATTATATCTCCTGCCTACGTTTTGAAGCTTTTTAGCAAAAAAAATGTTTGATTCCTATTTGACTTGCATTCTTTTCAATTTTTCTTTATTTGCATCTATACCACTTACAGATTGTGAGGAATCTACAAGAACTTGACAATGAGCATAAAACAGAGGTCAATAGCTTTGACACTCTTTGGGGTGAAACAGGTAATTGATCATTTTAGAGAGTTTTTTGTTTGCAGTATAAATCAATTCCTACAGTATAAAGGAGGGTTCTGTGTACTCTTATTATTTCACCAGGCAACAGAATCATTTGTTATGATCACATTTTAATTGTTGTGTTGCAGTTAATTGTTAGCAATGAGCAATAATATTGTGGAACTTACAAGTTAATGTACTGTCCCTGTTTGTTCCTTGTCTTTTTCTGCAATGATTCTAAACCTAATGATATTGTGATCAACATATTTTTTCACACACCTGCTTCAAGAGCCAACTCAGTATAACCTCATTACTTTGAATTTTGGTTGAATTCGCCATCGTTTTAATAATACTTAGCAATGCCACCTTTTTGTCTAGGAGATGATTTGTTTAATCTTATAACTGATTTCATCAGCTGATCCATTTCAAAATAAATTGGAAGCATTCATGGGTTGTATTGAGTTGGCTTTTGAAGTAGCTGTATGAAAAAAGTGTTTGATCACAATATCATTAGGGTTAGAGCTATTGTAGAAAAGGAAAAGAAACAATACTAGAATACTGTGTGCAATTTTGGTCATCTTATTTGCGAAAGGATGTATTGGCCTTGGAGGGAGTACAGAGAAGGTTCACCAGGTTGATACTGGAGATGAGGAGGTTACCTTATGAGGAGAGATTGAGTAAATTGGGCCAGTACTCTTTGGAGTTTAGAAGGCTGAGGGGTGATCTTTTAGAGACATGTAAGATAATGAAGGAGCTAGATAAGTAGAGGCAGAGAGATCCTTTCCACTTAGAAAGGAAACAAGAACTAGAGGACACGACCTCAAAATAAGGGGGGGGGGTTCAGTTTAGAACAGCGTTGAGGAGGAACTTCTTCTCTGAGGGTAGTGAATCTCTGCAATTCTCTGCCCATTGAAGTGGTGAAAGCTACCTCGTTAAATATGTTTAAGTCACAGGTAGATAGATTTCTGATCAATAACGGAGTTAAGGGTTATGGAGAACAGGCAAGTAAGTGGAACTGAACCCCTTTCAGATCAGTCATGATCTTATTGAATGGTGGGGCAGGCTCAAAGGGCTAGACGACCTATTCCTGCTCCTATTTCTTATCTTCTTAAATATGAAGATATTTGACCGGAAAAGTGCAAATTTCATTGAGCTGAAATGAGTTCTGGGTCCATGTGGATTGGAGTCAAAGATTAATAGGTAAAACAGTCGATGAGAAAATCAAAGAAGAAAATAGTTTGGATATAAATAAAATACCTTCCTATGAGGGGTAAAGGGAGAGCATTCCAAGCTAGAACCTTGACAAGTAAAATAAATCAACCAGATTAGTCATGATCTTGTTGATTTTTGAAGCAGGCTATGGAGTTCTGAATGGCCTACTTCTGTTTCTATGTTCCAAAGCAAGGGAAAGGAGGTTTGTGATAAATGCTAAGCTTATATAAAAAAAAATTAAAGTATCAAGCAAAATAATGAAGTGTGAAGGAGAACAGATGCCGCCCATATGTATCATAAAATGGAAGAATAAAAGTAAATGGATATCCAAAGGACATTTGGGTTATTTTATGGGCCTAAAAGGAAATCTTGAGGTGGCAAAACACATGGCTGACGTACTAAATGAGTACTTTCCATCAGTCTTCGTGAAAGAAGACGATATTGCCAGTAATAGTAAAGGAAGATGGATAGGAATAAAATGAGTCAAATGTGCTAAAATATTGCCAGCATTCAAAAGTAGAAAGGACACCTGGTCCAGATGAGGTACCAAAGTTAAAGAGGCCAGGAAGAGTGGAAAAAGGAGCACTCTCGCCACAAATTTTATTCTTCCTGGATGTGGGAAGGTTGCAAATGTTACACACCTCCAAAAATAGGAGACAGTTAAATGAAAAGACTTGCAGATAAACTGAAATTAGAGATGAGAAAGTTCAAGGAAAATTCAGCGGATGTATTCAAAATTGTGGCATTCTGTTAAATAGACAAGAATACGTTTGCCACTGGTGCGGGGAGATGAGAATTTATTCTGTATGGCAAGTTATAACCTGTAACGCACTACCTGAAATGACGAACCAGCTTTAGCAGTATTTTCAAAAGGGAATTGAATATGTATTTGGAAGGGCAATAGGGAAAAATTGGGAGTGGACCTAATTGAATACATCATTCAAGGAGGCAGCATGGGAAAATGGGCTGAATCTTATTCTCTTGTGTTTTGGGCATTGTTTGCCTTTTTCAGCTCTCACGGCAGCAGCAGGCAGGGGTAAACTGGAAGTTTGTGAACTGCTGCTCCAAAGAGGAGCTGTGGTATCCCATCCCAATCGAAGGGGAATTACTCCAGTATTTTGTGCAGCAAGGCAAGGTCATTGGCAGGTACTGTAAATACCAAGTTGAAATTACCTTTTAATGCTTGGAAAACATATTCTTTGTTTACAATACAACATAAAATGTAGATTTAGAATAACTGGTAAAGTCTCCACTGCTTATAAAAGGCATTTTTGTGGTGCTGCAATTCTGATTCTACACATTTGACTATACGTATGTGCAGCTTTTGTGATGTTTTGCGCAAGGAATTAAGTTCAGTGAAATAATCAATGCTAATATGTCAGCAGATGTATAAAGCATATTTATTAAAATTTAGCTACACTTTTGTAGAAATAGACTTTAATAAATATGTTAATATTTGTGAATATTTCTTAAGTAGGTGTAGTCAGAAATCTGAACAATAAAGTTTGAAAAAAAACAATTATCAGTCTTGTACTTTGGACTTTCACAAATTGCTGTTTGCGTTGTTAATGGAATGTTATTGAAGTCTGTCGTGTGTAATGTGAGCTATAACCTGACCACACTTGCAAGTGATTATAGCACAGTTACCTTGTACGCATAACTAAAAGCATAAGCTACTCAATAGTTATTTGTTTCTGCCTAAAATATCCAAGCCACTCAACATATTGTAACTGAATATAATGGAAAATTAGTTAATTTAAATGATTACCCATCAAAATATGAGCAATTTAAGTGGTGAGCACTGTAATATCTACCAATATAGTGCTGTACTTATTTTTAATTTTGTTGAAATTTAGATTGCTGACCTATTGTTTCAGCATGGTGCTGATATGAACACAACAGATAAGCAGGGACGTACACCACTTATGGTGGCTTCTTGTGAAGGGCATGTGAGCACTGTTGAATTTCTACTTTCAAAAGGTAAACTATTGTCACTCTTTGTTAAGTTGTGCATTTATATTTTTCTGCTAAGTTTCAATATTCTATTTCATTTTGATTTTTAGGTGCTTGCATATCTTCAGTGGATAAGGAAGGATTAACTCCCTTGAGCTGGTCCTGTCTGAAGGGTCAAAAACCTTTGGTTCAGACTTTGGTGGAGAAGGGTGCAGCTATTGACCACACAGATAAGAATGGTCGTACACCTCTAGATCTAGCAGCTTTTTATGGAGATTCTGACATTGTGAGTATTACCAATCTTTGCATATGGTATAAAGGTGTATGCATTGTATTGAGTTTGATAACAAAGCATTGATCAGTGCTTATGAATAGGTATTCAAATCGTTGCATTGAATTTGGGAGCAGAATCCATTTTTGACTTTCTCACCAATTAGGGACAGTGGGATGAATTATAATTCGTGTATCGGACTGAACCTGGGACCTTTTGTAATCTAATTATTCAATGGATAAAAATGTTTACCCAATCAGGTACCTCTTAACCTAAGGAACTTATTTGCAAATAGAAAGAGTTCTTTATTTCCAGCTCATCAATGAAATTGACGACTTCTCCAGAGGGTCAGTGGTAGTAAGCAGTCCATAGCTGAGCCATAAAGATTGGGGAAGGTTCAGAATTGATCCCTGATTGGTGATGAATTCAACTCATGCGGTGTACCTGGCTTCCAAACAACAGTATAACGTGTGTGTGTGTGTGTGTGTGTGTGTCTGAATTTGGCTGGAGTTCCCCTTCTTGATGGATAGCCAAGTTCCGTGTACTATCTCAAACTTGGGTTTATGTCACAGTATGTGTAATCCCCACCATTTGGCCTGTGCTTGCAAAATCCTAATAACTGCCCTGGCTTGAGACAATTCATGCCTCTCTAACCTGTGATTATCCCTCTCTCCACTTGTATTGTCTATACCTGTAAAACTTGACTCTCATTTCAACCATTATCTTGCTCACCATCATTGTCTTAATGTAACTGAATGTTAGTTCCACATGAACACATTTTCAATCACTTCTAAACAACAAGGAAGGATTAATGAATATTCAAGCTGTTTCAAACATTTCACTTGAAAATGATAATCCTGGAAAATCAGAGGTGATTTGTCAAAACAGTGAGGAAATCTTCTATCAGGTATAATAAACATGTTTAATTTTCATATTTACTGTTTCAGGTTCAGTATCTTGTGGAAAAAGGTGCAATGATTGAGCATGTTGACTACAGTGGAATGCGTCCATTAGACAGAGCAATTGGATGTTGCAATACTTCAGTGGTGGTGATGCTGCTCAAGAAAGGTGCAAAATTAGGTATGGCTTTATGACCGATAGAAAACAAGACTACAGAAATGAATTGTAGTGTTGTTCATAAAGTACGGTGCAATTTTGTTCATAATTTTGACTGACAAAAAGCAGAATAGATTTGTCCTCAACATAGTGTTATAAAGTACGCGGCCAACTTTTCTAAGGGAATTAGTGAACAGTTATGAGGAAGAATTCCTTCAACCAGAGAATGGTGAAACTGTGGAACTCTACTGCAGAAGGCTGTGGAGGCCAGTCATTGAGTGTCTTTAATTCAGGGATAGATAGGTTCTTGATTAATAAGTCTTGTTTTATAGTATTGATCAAGTTCTAATTCCAGACCAGAGTTAGATTTTGCAAGGTTGTAAATGACTCGAGCAACATGACCTGACTTCTGAAAATGCAAAGATACTTTGTTTTTGTTGTAAACCTAGTTGATGATAACCTTGGACAGCTTACTTAGCCAACAAAGCCAGTATCTTGCCTTTTCAACTTTGATGTTGAGATGCCAGCATTTCATCTACGTCTGGTGAGATCTTGAAAAAGCAAATCACATTCCATTCCAGTTTGAAGCTTCATGTTTGATTTATAGTCTTTGGTATCAACGCAAAGCAATTTTAACTTGCATGAGTTTTTAACCTGTGAATGAATGGACTATTACGTGCTCAGGCCTAATTTAATTTCAAAAGCAAAATGTTGCAAGTACTCATGTTGGAAATCTGAAAGAGAAATAGACAATGATGGAAATACTCAGCAGATTTGGCAGCATCCATGTAAAGAGAAACAGAGTTAATGTTTCAGTTTGCTGATAGCTATGTTTCTCTCTCGTGATTTAATTTCTTTTGACATACAATTCTTGTGAGGATTTTAATTCAATTTGGGACTTCAGCATAGAGCTTTATTTTCATTGACAAGTAGTCGTAATTTTGAGTTTGTAAATTGTTTGTCAAATATATCTGTTGTGAATGTACACATACCACAGCTTTGGTCAAGCATAACAGGTCAAGATTTTCCAATCTGCAATTTTTCTTGAATTATAAATGGATTGATGGAGTCATGAAATATCTCAAATTGAAAAATTTAGGCTGTTTAAAGTGATAGTTTTACATTTTCTTTAATTGTGGAGATTTTGTGTAAATTATCTTGTAAGTGAAATGCGGCAGTTGGTACGAGAGACCAAAATCCCATATATCATTTGTAGTTAACCTTTTTGTGAAGTGCCTCTCAGTTCTTGATAATTCTGGTTTTAGTTCACTCTTTCCGCTGTAATAAAGCTACTCTCAAAGGTGAGGCTTGCTTTTGCAAATAGATTATAAATGGTTTTATTGCTTTCCACGCCCTTGGTGCTACTTCACCTTAGCCATTGTCCTCATTTTTTTCTGCCAAGTGGTTTTTAAAAATTCATTTTTGGGATGTGGCCAGACCAGCAATTTTATTTATTAGTGTCACAAGTAGATTTACACTAACATTGTGATGAAGTTACTTGTGAAAATCTGTGGAAAAAATTACTGAGAAGATGAAGGGGAGCTGCTGCCTTGAATTGCTGCAGTCCCTGAGATTTTGTACACTCTCAGTGCTGGTTAGGGAAAGAGATCCAGGATTTTGATCCAGCAACAAAGAAGAAAATTTCCAAGTCAGGACAGTGAGTGGCTCTGAGGGGAGCATCCCAGTGGTAGTGTTCCCCGGTATCTGCCACTTCTGTCTTCCTAGATACTAGTGATCTTGGGTTTGAAAGATGTTGCCTCAGGGATCTTAGTTCCTGCAGTGTATGTCATGGGTGGTGTACATAGCTGCCACTATTCATGGGTGGTGGAGGGATTGAATGTTTGTTGAAGGGGTAGCAATTAATCAGGCTGATTCATCCTGCGTGGTGTCCAGCTTTGAGTGTTGTAAGAGTTGCACTTATTCAGACAAGTGGAGAGTATTCCATTACATTCCTGACTCGTGCTCTGTAGATGGTGACAGGCTTTAGGGAATGAGGAGATGAGTTGCTCACAGCAGGATTCCTGGCCTTTGACCTGCTCTGGTAGCCACAGTATTTCCAGTTCAGTTTTTGATCAACAGTAGTAACTCTCAGAATGTTGATAGTGGGTAATTAACAGTAGTAATGTCATCAAGTGACATAGGGCTAGATCTACTGTTTTTGGAGATAGTTATTGCCAGGCACTTGTGTGGTGTGAATGTTACTTGTTACTTGTCAACCAAGCCTGGATTTGTCCAGGTCTTATACTGAAGCAGTCTGTGTCCAAATGTAATCTGAGAAGTTGTGAATAGTACTGAACATTGAGCAGTCATCAGCGAACCTACCCACTTCTGACCTTACGATGGAGGGAAGGTCATTGATGAAGCCGCTGAAGATGGTTGAGTCCTTGGACCTGAGATGATTGACCTCCAGTCACCATCACCATCTTCCTTTTGTGCTAGGTACGACTCCAACCAGCGAGTGTTTCTCCCACTGATCAGCCACCTCACTTCAGGCATGCTGCTCTTTTTCCACATTTGGGTCAAGGCTGTAATGAGGTCAGGAGTTGAGTGACCCTGAGGGTCTGTAAGCAGGTTGTTGCTGAGCAAGTGCCACTTGATAGCGCTGTTGGTGACTGCTTCCCTCACTTTATAGTGAGAGGAAATTGATGGGGCCAAGTTGGATTTGTCCTGTTTCTTGTATATAGAGTATGACAAGGCAATTTTCCACATTATTGAGTGGATACCAGCGTTTGTAGCAGTACTGGAACAGCATGACTAGAGTTGGGGCAGTTCTGGAGTACTATTGTCAGAGTTGATATTGTAGTATCCATTACCTTCAGCTATTTCTAGATATTGTGTGGAGTGAATTGAATTTGCTGAAGATTGACATCTTGATGTTGGAGACTTCCAGAGGAGGCTGAGATGGATCATCCACTTGGCACTTACGGTTAAAAATTTTTGCGAATACTTCAGCCTTGTCTTTTGCCCAGAAGTGCTGGGCTCCTCCCATAATTGAGGATGGGGATAAATATGGGGTTGCCTCCTCTAGTGAGTTCATAGAATCTCTACAGTGAGCGTATAGGTTCAGTGTGTCAATGAGGGTACTTTGAGCCTATACCAACAAACAGTCACACTCAGGCCCTATCCTTGTAACCCCACATATTTACCCTACTAATCCCCTGACACTTGGGAACAATTCAACATGGCCAATCAACCTAGCTCACATATCTTTGAAGTGTGGGAGGAAACCGGAGTACCCAGAGAAAACCCACCCAGACATGGGGAAGATTGCACACAGTCTCCCAAGGCTGGAATTAAAGCCATTGTTTAATTGTCCACCACCATTCACAGTTGGATGTAGCAGGTCTGCAGAGCTTGGATCTGACCACTAGTTATAAGATCACTTAGCTTTATTACTAGCTGCTTATGCTGTTTATCACACAAATAGTCCTGTGTTGTAGCTTCACCAGGTTGCTACCTCCTTAGGTAAGCATGGTGCTGCTCCTGGCATGCCTTCCTGCACTCTTCTTTGAACCAGGATTGATCCTTTGGCTTCATGGTAATGTTAAAGTGGGTGATATTAGAATACAGATTGTGGTTGAATACAATTCTGTTGCTGATGGCCCACAGCATTTCGTGGGTACGCAGTTTTGAGTTGCTAGATCTGTTTTAAGTGCATCCCATTTAGCGCGGTAGCGGTGCCACAGAACACAACGGATAGTATCCTCAGTGTGAAGGTGGGATTTTATCTCCATAAGGACTGTGTGGTGGTCACTCCTCCTGATACTGTCATAGAAGCTTGCATTTGTGACAGGCAGGTTGGTGAGGATGAGGTCAAGTATGTTTTTCCTTCTTGGTTCCTTCACCACTTGCCAAAGTTCCAGTCTAGCAGCTATGTCCTTTGGGACCCGTAGTGCTCAACATGGAGGAGTACCAGTTCATCAGCTGAGGGTGGACAGTATCAGCAGCAGGTTTCCTTGCCCATGTTTGATCTGATGCCATGAAACCTCATGGGATCTGGTGTCAATGTTTAGGACTCCCAAGCCCTTTGTGCCCATTGCTTCTGCTAAATCTATCCTGCTAGTGGGACAGAACGTTGCCAGGAATGGTGATGGTGTCTGAAGCATTATCCAAATGGTATGATTCTGAATGGTACTGCATAAGGCTGTTGCTTTACTAATTTGCAAGATAACACTCCAATTTTGGCACGATCCTGCCCCAGATGTTAATAAGGTGCACTTTGCAAGTTTGCTGGGATTTGCCATTGTTGTTTCCACTGCATTTGGTTTCATTCCTTTTTTATTGACTTTGTAATGGTTGAATACAACTGTGGTTTGTTTGGCTATTTCAGAAGACGTATGAATGAACCACATTTTTGAGGATTCCTTCCTCAAAGGGCATTAGTGAACCAACTGTTTTTTTTTACTAAATTTAAATTCCACTACTATCTGCTATGGTGCGAATTGAACCCAGGTCCCCAGAGCATTATGTGGCCACATGACAATATCACTGTACTACTGCCTCCCTTAAACATCTCACTTGGACAACAATATGATAGTATATATTCTGGAAGAATTTTCTTAAAGCTGCATTGATCTGCTATTTAACACTGTTACCAATAATAGAACATAGAACACTACAGTACAAACAGGCCCTTCGGCCCACAAGTTGCGCCGATCATATCAGTACCTACCAGGCCATAGAACTAACTGTAACTCCCAATCCCATTAAATCCCATGTACTCATCCAGAAGTCTCTTAAAAGACCCCAGTGAGTTCGCCTCTACCACCACTGACGGCAGCTGATTCCATTCACTCACCACCCTCTGAGTGAAAAACTCACCTCTAACATCTCCTCTGTACTTGCCCCCCAGCATCTTAAACCTGTATCCTCTCGTAGCGACCATTTCAGCCCTAGGAAATAGCCTCTGAGAATCCACTCTATCTATTCCTCTCAACATCTTATAAACCTCTATCAGGTTGCCTCTCAACCTTTGTCTCTCCAGGGAGAAGAGACCTAGCTCTCTCAACCATAAGGCATGCCCCCCAATCCAGGCAACATCCTTGTGAGTCTCCTCTGCACCCTCTCAATAACTTCCACATTCTTCCTACAGTCAGAACTGCACACAGTACTCCAAGTGGGGTCTGACAAGAGTCTTATAAAGTTGCAGCATTACCTCCTGACTCCTAAACTCAATCCCTCTATTGATGAAGGCCAGTACACCATATGCCTTCTTGACCACATCCTCCACTTGCGGGGCAGATTTAAGAATCCTGTGGACCCGGACCCCAAGATCCTTCTGCTCCTCAACACTGCCAAGACTCTGACCCTTGATATTATACTCCTTCATCTCATTGGTCCTGCCAAAATGGACCACCACACATTTATCCGCGTTGAAGTCCATCTGCCACTTCTCCGCCCAGTCATCCATCCGATCTATGTCTCGCGGCAACTTCAGACATCCCTCCAGACTATCCACGACACCGCCAACCTTCGTATCGTCGGTGAACTTACTAACCCATCCCTCCACTTCCTCGTCCAGGTCATTTATGAAAATGACAAACAGCAAGGGTCCTAAATCAGATCCCTGGGGCACTCCACTAGTGACTGACCTCCATGCAGAAAAAGACCCATCCACAACCACACTCTGCCTTTTGCAGGCAAGCCAGTTCTGGATCCACAAGGCCAAAGCCCCTTGGATCCCATGCCCTCTCACCTTCTCAAGAAGCCTTGCATGGGGGACCTTATCAAACGCTTGCTGAAATAATGTTGGCCAGTGCTATAGTAATTTTTAATAAAATATATCCAATATAGTACCTCTTCTGTGGCAGCACAAGCTTTAAATGTTTATGTTGGAATTTTAAATTTCCTGTTTAAGCTATGAACATTAATACACACAGCTCAGTTAGCTGGAAAGCTAGTTAGTGATGTAAAGCGACACCAACAGTGCAGGTTCAGTTCCTGTACCAGCTGAGGTTATCCTTGAAGACCTCGCCTTGTCAACCTTGCCTTCGCGTGAGGTGTGGAAATCTTCACGTTAGGTCACCACTAGTCAGCTCTTCCTCTCAAAGGGGAGAGCAGGCAATGGTCATCTGAGACTATGCTAATTTTACCATATCTATTTACAGATGACTGTGATTAATTTCAAACAGAATATTTGAAAACAAGTGCAAAATGGAAATAGCTTTTGTTGTAGCAATGGAAGATTTGTCAAATTAACTATATTGCCAATATAATTTTCAGTAGGACATCTGGCTTTAAAATAAATTATCAAAGCTGTAAAATAGCTTCCTATATGAAAGTAAAAGTGAATTATATTGACTAAGTCCTTTAACTTCTTAACCCTTTAATTTTTCCTTTCCTTAAATGCTTCCATTAATATGTTACAAAGGCTTCAGAAGTTCTTATGACTTTCAGGTATTGGTTTTAAACAGAATTTGCTTTTCAACATCATTTGCTAGGGCAACTTTACAAATTTTCTGTGTAAGGATATGACCTTGTGCTTTTCTAAAGTAAATTCTTATTGTTACTTGTGTAGGTAATGCAGCTTGGGCAATGGCCACATCCAAACCAGACATCTTGATCATTTTATTACAGAAACTAATGGAAGAGGGAAATCTACTTTATAAGGTATAGTTCAATTATCTTTTGAAATGTATGTAACTTGGGACAATGATGTATCTTTATTTACAAAGTTAATTACATTTCGGAAAGCATTATTTGTTTGACATATTTTGCTGTGAGTGTACTCTTATCCACTCTTTCCCAGGACCTCAAAATTATGGAGCTTTTACTGTACCTTATTCAATCTTTCCCTTCTCCCTGCACTAAAGAGATCTGATAGACACTGTTTTTCTTCCTCCTGTTGTTCAGCTTGATGTCTTGGAATAAAGGTATTGGACCTTCAATTAAGTTTCTGAATATTAAAAAAATAATTAGAATTCAAGGTAATAGCCTCTTAAAATTGCAATTCCCACAATATTTGTGATTTTTATTTTTACTAAAGAGTATAGTTATAATGCATAAGTTTAGAAAAAGCAATTAAATGTAACTCATATTAGCATGGAAGTAGCTCTAATCTTGCACTTTCCACATAGTACTGAAGACAAATAAACTATTAGTATTTTTTCATCCAATTTTAGTGAAGTTGAAACATTTTACTTGCTATGTTCATTGTGGATTAATTAAACACTATTCCAGGCATGGTCATCTGTGTTTGACACTTGTCATTGATATGTGACACCTCAGCAAGATAAGTTAGTCCCAGATTTTCTACCAGAATCAAATGTATAGGCTCCATCAACTTGAATGTAAATCGAAAATTAGTCATGCTATTTGATTGGCATGAATCTTTTCTGTATTGTCTGATGCCCCAAACTTCAGATGTTATCCCCTAATCTCATGTTCTCTTCTAACATGTCCAAGATAACACTGCATTGACATAAACTAACTCCATCTCAGAAGCCTGAAGAGTGGTAATGATCTGGCTTGGCAATACTAACTGAAAATAATCCAATTTATGCTAGCCATTTACTTGTTCCCGCTTATATTGAAAGATGTGATCAAATTTAGTGATTTGCAATTTCTGTCAGTACCCAATACGATGTATTGGGAGGGGAATGGTTAGTTCAGAAGGGGCATCTTCCTAGAATCAGTAACAAGAATTCATCTATTCAGAAAAGAGAACAACAATATCTTCTTTGAGTGGCTAATGCCAAGACTTGTTACTGCTCGAAGCATGGAGTATTTTTATATTGAAAGGTGTCTGGCCAGGTTGGCCAATACAACTGTTGATGTAATTAGTGAGGCATAACCCTGCTCATGACTGGATTTATTTCTAAGTAGTTGAGAACACTTCCCAGTACTTGGAGCTTATCTACTGAAAGCTCACTTAACAAATGCCAAATCTCTCTCTCCTGGTCTGAATCTTGAACAAATTTGGGTGGAGGCTACAAAGACTGTGTTCACAAAGAAAGGTCAAGCTACATTTTGCTCCTTTCCCAGTTTCCAAAGTTCATGAGACAAAGCGGAAGGGTAAGCGCTTGCCATCTCCATATTGATCATTGTGACCATAATTCCAGATTATTGCATTTTTTGCCTGCTTCAAGATGTTGATTCTTAAATGTATTCTGAGATCGAACTGTCCTAACTGTACTATGTCCAAATCTGTTGTTCGGGTATGATTCTTCACAATTAGAGACAGTAAGCTGCTTTACCATGAAGATCATTACAGTCAAACCCAGTCCTAACATTTCAAAGATTCTGGACATCAGAATGTGTGGGAATGCTGGATGATTTTTTACCTTCCCAAACATGGGTGATTGGCCATTTGTAGCAACTGGGCAGTATCAGTGTTGCTATCACTTTCAGACCAGGGCTTCCATCTGTAATGTCATACACTCATTGAGACCAAATTGCAATGAGACCAAAAAGCAATTTAAATATGCAGATGAATAAATTCTTAGAGGTGGGTGAGCTTAAATATGACTTTGAGGGCAAAGACTGAGTAGAAAAGCAGAGATCACGATGCATTAAATAGTGGTTAGGTTACATCAAGAATGTAGATGGCCTACAACTGTATTTAAAAAGTAAAATATAACCTAGCTCATATGCAGATGATCCATTTTTCAATATTTGTTAGAATATAGGAAATGTTTTACCAGTAAGAGTTTACAAAGTCAGATGTAGTTTAATTAATCATAGTTAAATTAATCATAGTTTAATTAATACTTGAATACTCAATTTGTTGCTGAAACCCAGTACAATAAAATTCAATCAGCTGTTCCTTAATAGTCTTCCTTGGTGTTCCAAGGTCCCATCTTGTTTCATGATTCGTTAGAACGATCTATATATGTAATCCTCTCCAAACTCTGGAGAGGTGCAGCCTTCAGTTTGTTCACAAATTTTTAAACAAGACATTAGAATTCTCTGGCATCGCTAAGAGGAGCTTCAATTATCCTAATATAACGTGGAATAGTATTACTATAGAGGGCAGGGAGGGGAAGAGTTTCAAGAAAATTTTCTACATCGGTATGTTTCCAGTCCAACAAGAAAGGAGACATCGCTGGATTTGGCTTTTGGGAATGAGGTGGGACAAGTGGATCAAGTGTCAGAAGGAAATCATTTGGGGGACATCGATCATATACTATAAAAAAGGTAAAGAACAATCCAAAGTAAAAATAAAATTGAGAAGGACAATTTCAGTGGGGTAGCCTAAGTAAATTGGAATCAAAGATTAGCAAGCCAAACTATAATTTAACAATGAGCTAAATTTAAAGAGAAGATAGTTCAGGTGCAATCAGAGATCATTTCCATAGGGGAAAGTTTAGACAAGCAAAGCCAGAGCTCCCTGGATAACGATTCAGTGAGTGTGAGAAGAAGCTGAAAAAGTGTATGCCAGATGTGAAGTTCATTTTTTTTAAAGTGTGAATCAAGCTGAATATTGGAAGTTTCAATTGGGTATAGGGCTGATGATGAGAGACTAAAAAGGGGTTTTATGTATGGAAGCAAAAGGTGTGAGTAAGATATTAAATGACTATATTGCATTAGACTTTATCAAGGAAGATGATGTTGACAGGACCAAATTTTACACCCCCTTCATTCACAAGTGATTGTAGAAAAACTTAATCATTTTATTTTGATATTCAGCTAGATCTCCAGTCACCTTGCGGGCAGTTAGTAAAATAAATATCATCAAAATCATCTGTGAAACTAATATAGTGAGATCACGGGTTAAACTTAGAACTCTGATGATTCACATTTTGATGTTTTGATTTTGGAATCTGTTTCTATCTATGGACCCTCCTCTTCCTAATACCATGGTATTGCCTGTTTTCATGAAGGAGTGAAGGAAATCGAGAATTCAAGATTATCTAATTTAGCAGTTTTATTTCTTTGAACCAACAATATATTGCATCCTCAGTTTATTAATACACAAGTCCATTGCAAGCATTCGACACATTGAGTTTATGCTTTTTCCCCCCCGATATCCCTTTGGTTAAAAACAAACTGGTGTCTTAACAGTATGAATAATCTTAGACATGACTGAAGAGAGATATCGTTTTGGCGGAATATGTCAAAAGTGAAGTGATATTTATAATACTCATGATGTGTTTCATCTTCTCAACCTCTGCAGAAAGGAAAGATGAAAGAAGCAGCCCAGAGATATCAGTATGCATTAAGAAAATTTCCACGAGAAGGTTTTGGGGATGAGATGAAACCTTTCAGGGATCTGAAAGTTTCTCTTTATTTAAACCTATCCCGATGTCGGAGGAAAACTAACGTAAGCTGTTCTATTTGATTTAATTAGACTACTTGTTTATTTATTTAAAACCTGACCTATTGAAAATTCTTCGTTTAGAAGGTAATTGTTTGTAATTATCTCAACTTTTTTTATTTTCGTTGTTCTCATGAAGATGCAACTAGAATTCTGAAGGTTTTACTTATTACTTTTGCAATTTCACAAGTCACTAAGTAATACCAATCAGAAATAGCATTACTAATCTTCAATTGAGTGTCAACTTGGCACTGCTGTTACAGTTTTGATTCTGGGTCAAAAGGTGGTGTGTTCCATACTACTACTTCGAAACCTAACGCTGCCTTGACAGATTATTCAGGATGGAATGTTTGCTGAATTCCCCAGTAGTATGATTCCTCATAAGAGATGTTTAAATGTTGAGAACTCAGGAGTGCATCAGCTATTAACATCAAAACAAACTGCAATGTCTCTCTCAGGATCATCCAAACTTCTTGGATGGCAAGAGTGGACAGGTTTCAGTTTTTCTCAGTTTGAGAAGGAGTGAGTAGTGAAAGTGAATTTAACAAAGATAAAGTTTAGTATGACAACAAACATGAATTTATAAGACCATAAGATATAGAAGCAGAATTAGGCCATTTGGCCCATCAAGTTGGCTCCACCATTCAGTCAAGATTGATAGTTTCTCAATCCCATTCTCCTGCTTTTTCCACATGACCTTTGATCTCTTTACCAATCAATAACCAATCTATCTCTGTCTTAAATGCATTCAAAGTCCTTGCCTCCACACTTCTATGGCAATGAATTCCAAAGATTCACCACCCTGAGCTCTTATCTTATTCAACAACCTTCTATGCAGTATCTTTTCAAAGGTTTTTGGAAATCCAAGTAAATAACATCCACTGGCTTTCAAAAAAATAAAGGCATGTATATGAAAATAAATAGCTTGCAGAACAAAAAAATACATAAAACATTGATTATTTATGACTTATTGTTACTCTATTTTTGAAATTAGAACATTCAAGTGTGTCAGGGGACAGTGTGTATATGCAGCTCACACTCCAGTATCACCACTATGAGAATGCCTGTTGATGTGTGAGGAGTGAGGGTGAATACGAATCTTGAAACTGAATGCGAACTATTGCACGTGCGCGCGCACACCCTTCTCCCTCAGACAGACATGCATTGCTGTTTCTGGCATACACATTCACCCCACCCACCTCTCTTTCTCACTCATCAAATTGGCTGCAAGAGCCAGGGAGGTGACATGAGAATGGATGAGAGACCGAGAGCAAGGTAGGTCTAGTGACACCAAACATGGGTGCTTGCTAAGGGGAGCGCTGGGAGCTAGTACGTTGCAGAGCAGAAATAAGGAAATGTGGTCCTAAGCCAGGGGAACAGAGGAAGAATGTGATTTGAAGCATTGCGGGGTGAGAAAGGAGCATGATGGCCCCAAGTGTTTTCTGTTCCTCCAGTCATAGCCTGTTTCTTTTGCAGAAAAGACATGAGCTGTGATGGGAGCAATCATCTTCTGCTGAAATTTCAAACTCTCTAACCTGTCCTTACTGGCATTTTCAACAAACATTCTAGGGGCTATATAGGAGTTTTGTAAGCTACCTTGTGGTGAGATAAAAATTGTCTAGCTTCACATTACTTGGCTTAAAGAAAGGAGTGGACTAAGGTAACTGTGGATGGTAGAACATGCTTATTAGCACTGGATTATATTCACTATATATGTTTAATATCTGCAAAAATCTGACAACTTGAACTTATTATGTCCCTTTTAATATAAAACAAATCACTTTTTTGTGAGGAGGCAGGGATTTAAGGAGACAGTTTGCAGTAGAGAAAAAAAAGTTGGGTAATTTTTGCATTCCAGGATGATCCTGGAATAGTTCTAGCAGATGACAGCAGGATATAATGGTTCTTTAAATCAACCTTACAGATCTGGCAGTGGGTGACTAAACCAGAATATCTGCCACATCATTTCAAATCTGCATCTTTTGGATTTAAGGAAGTTGAAATGAGGACAATGCTAAGTTGAGGGAGTTATAGTTTTATTGGGTCTGAGACATCAAAGATGGAAGTGAGGGTACATTCAAGAAAATCTAACTGCAGAAATGTTGCGGCCTCTGGGGGAGGTTAAAAGCTTGTTAATTGGGCTCTTTCAAATTCTGAGTTAACTGGGGGATACTTTATGCTAAGGACTAACACAAGGAAGTAGGATCCGAGTAAGTAATGGGCATGTGGATGGTAAGTGATGCAAGAAGTGATGTAAGAAATGGCCTTGTCTAGAATTGACATTGTGGGACTAACAAGGCACCATAAGATGGCATGGTCAAATGTGTGTCAATGAATATGGGAATGGGAGGGGGACGATTTAGGAACCAAGCCTTCCCCTTCGTAACAGATGCATGCAAAAGTAGAGCTGGATTTCTTCTATCCCCATCTACCTTTCCTAAGTTAAGTTTACTTAATAATTTCATCCCAAGCCAACTGATTCCTGTACAATGTTTGAGTGAAATGAACTTTGACAATCATTAAAGATGAAGTCAAAACAGTTTTATTTGTGTTTACACATTCAGCATCTCTTATGGCTGGAAATTACAACAGGTGTTTGACTGTACATTAGTCCAACAAAGTGCATCATTACAGGCACAAATATAATTTAAGTATATTAAAATATCCTCCATTGTAGCTGAGTTCTCTCAATTTTCCATAACATTGTTAAATGTAATGTTTAAGGTATATGGATTAGCAAAACCAGATTTACAGTTTGTACTTAATGTTGATAAGTCATAAGTTTTAGTATATAGGTTACACTAGGTCTGAACATACATGGTCTTCCAAGTTGACTGAATTTGAAGCATGCTTTGTTCAACTCTCAAATGTTCCTCTTTTAAATCTCATGTTTCTTCAGTTGTCATCATGTGCTTGAGCTAACCTGACGTACATGTTTCTCAAGATTGTCAATAAACTCCTTTGATTTAGAACTACAACTTACAAAATGCATAGTATTTACATGTTACTTGTCACTATAAACTTTCAACATTACAGTTTCACTTATAACTGCTCGCTCTCTCTGTACTGTTCCCAGCACTTCTATTTCTGTAGAATTGTATCAAGCCTTGTTCAAGCAATTATGTACTTAAACACAGCACTCTGGAAAAAGTAGCTTTTTTTTTGCTTCTCCTTATCTCGCCTTTGCCTTTTTCACACTTGAGAAAAGCATTGCTGATTTTATCTCAGAAATGATTGAAACCAATCTGTTGTGAGCTTAAACCTCAACCTGTAATAAAAATGGTAATCCTAGTCACCAAGATCTTTACTAGATATCAGTATTGACTAAAATGTTTGAGAACCATCTTTTATACCTGTGTTAGTCCTTGCATCACTAAATATGCATATTTAACATTCTCTTGCATTTAGCACCAGTACAGTCAGTCTATAATCCAAACCAGTCTCCTCAAGAATAGTACTGAATGCTTATTTTGAATGCTGCATCATCAATTTGATTTAACTTTGCTATCCTGCAGTTTTATGGCACCTGTGACTCAATTATCAACCAGCAATTTACTAGCTGTTCGCTGTGAGTTCTTTTATTAACAATCTGCCTGGAAACCAAACTTTATAAGAATTCTGGCATTTTTCAAATTTGATACCATTGATTTTTTTGTTATATTTTTAATAATAATTGTGCATATTTGTATAAGGAAAGTATTAATAAATTTAAAAACTAAGCATCTGATAGTGATTTAAATTAAGTTTAGGATCCAAAGAATGGAATAAATCATCTAGTTGTATGTGAAAACTAAACAATAGATTTTGGACAAGTGTGTATGGCCCATTTCATAAGAAAGTTACAGATGAAGCACGTACGCAACCAATCTTAACCAACTCATTCAAAAATAACCTCATGTTCCTTATATAAGTATCCAACTTATTTCTCAACAATTTCCAGAGCATTTATGTCTACCATTGGCCCTGTTTTTATAGTTTTTTCTATATATTTATGTGTAAGTAAATCTGACATCAGTTGTAAATTTTACTAGCTTAAATGAATGTCCCAATTTTTGTTTTCATTCAGATTTATTTTTATTTCACTCCCCCCCCCCCCCCCCCCCCCCCCCCCCCAATCTACTTACCAATATCTCCTTAGCCATTTTTGCAAGTTGAAATGTTCAAGTAACTTTTTTTCTTCTTAAGACAAATGAGGAATTGGCCTTAAAGGTTTTGGTTTTGAGCCCATTTGCAATTTTTAGGATTTTCATCTGTTTCTCTTACTGTTGTATTTATCCTCTGTTGCTATGGTTTTCTACTTTCTATTATCTCTTCTGTGCATCTGTTTATCATGTTTCTGTATTTTCTTTCACTTTACAAATCCTGCAGGGAGAAAAGAGATTTATTTTTCTTTATAATCTCAAATATCAGATTAAACTAAATCTAAAAGTTCTACTTGCTGACTGATGTGCCATACAGCAACATACTCCAATTCATTTTGTTGCACTTTTTACACATTTATTTGCATTTAGCCCTTTCCTAATCTTCAGATCAAACTGTCTTTCTCCTGATGCCGGCTGAAAGGTCTGTGATATACTCCTGGTGTAAGCTTGTATTTTATAGACTTAAGCCTGACCAGGGTAATTCATTTTGCAGCTTATTCCCTCAAATTAATTTCATTTACCTCTGCAGTGTGTTCCTGACATACAAGTGTATGCTTGTCTGTGCACTTTTCTGAACATTCAAATCTAGTGAACGTTAACTTCATTTCCATGCTCTGGCTCAGCCTCGTTTCTATTCCCTATTGTCATCAGTTTCCAGTTCTGGCACTTCGTCTCTGATGCTTTTAGTACTCTACAGATCTAGTTTGTGAATAATTTTATTTCCTGTCCCTTAATATCTATCAATTCCATGGTTTCAGTCCTTGTATGTCACTCTATATATTGTTGTCCATTGCCAGTTTCTACTCAGTAATCTGCTTGTCTGGAATATGGTTCAGTCCCTGCCCTTAACCATTACATTGTCTAGTTTAAATGATTCTTCACGACATACATAATGTACCAAGTGCTAGATGATGTATTAGCACGGATAGGTATTTGGATTAGGGATCACCCATCACCCAGGCAAGATGGGTGAAGGGCCTTTTTCTATGCTGTAAAACTCTACCTGTGACTGATTGCTGCATCAGTCTTCTAAATTCTGTTTTTGTGTTTTAGGTGCTGCCCTATCTTGTACCATTCTTCTTTTATCTGAATGTGTTCTGAGTTAGTTAAGCGTCAAGTTGTCAGACATTTATTTATATCCTCAATTTACCCTGTGATTTCACTTGTCCAAACTCCTAAAATTTATTGTAAAACTTTATTTTGCATTCCTATGTTTCTGTTGTTTATCTGTATATGGACTATTGCCACTGTACTTCTATCTTTCATCTTTGTAGTGGTTTCTTTGATATGTTCTGCTCTCACTGTAAATAAGCCATCCTAATGGAATTTCTATTACTACACATAAGATTGGTCATATTCCTTCACAGAGCCCTTTTGACTGTAATCTTGCAACTTACAAACTATATCTCAATCCAAATGTCTTCTATTTTGTATACAAGCACTTTTGAGACTATCTTTACTATTATTTTGATAAAACAGCTTCATATCTATTCATTGATGTAACCTGAAGTATCTTTGCAGGCTTTGTTAATATATCTCAATCTGGACATTATTTCGACTGCCTTCATTCCCCTCAGTTTCTTGCCTCTATTTCAAGAATCTGGTTCTTAGTCTGCCATTTCAGAGACGAATAATGCCACATTTACAAAGACTAATGCATGTTCCTGAACCTTTCTGCTTCATTTTCTGTTGTGGCAGCTGTACTTCATTTTGGTAGGCATTCTTGCTAGAGTCAGAATGTTATGGGTTCAAGTTCCATTTCAGGACTTAAATACAGAAATCACGGCTCAGAGTTCAGTACAGCTTTGGGTCTTTTGACGATCAACTTTAGCTTAAAGAACTATTTTAATATGTACGGGAATTATCACTTGTGTCCTGGCCAATATCTTACACAAATGACATCATAAAAACAGATTATTTGATCATTATCACAGTTGTTTGTTATGTTTCTGACATAATGTGTACACTTCAGAAGTAAAATTAGACATGTAGTTGTGAAAGGCATTTTTAAAATATTTTGTTTCCCTTTGTCTAGACAGTTATCACAACTTATCACTGTTAATCCTGGCTCCCTTGTTCATAAACATCCTCTGTAGGTCATTCCCTACTTTTATACCCTTTAGACTGAACTTTTCTCACTTACCAGCTTTTGGTTTGATGTGTATTAATAAGATTCACCTTGGGCCAAGCCCATTTGCCATTGTTTGCTCTTTGGTGGCATTATCCAATTAATTCCACATGCTTTTTCTTTCCATGGAGCACTTTTTTTTCCTTTGTCATTTTATTCTATTCCCTTTTAAAAGCTACTTTTGAATTTTCTTCCACTACCCTTTTCAGAGCAGCATTCAAAAATTTTGTTTAGTTCATAACTGGTTCCTGATGACTTGCTACTTTTGAATGAATAAATAATATGAAAAATAATGTTTCAAGAACTTAAGCTTCTCTCAGATAAGAAGCAGTTGATGGGCTGCTAAACTTGTGTTATTGGTACAGCACTGACTTAGCATATTTTCATATGATGTGGACAGGCTTTGAAGAGTTAGGAGATCCTCTAATCTCTGCAGATTTTACAGCCTTTGATCTGCTCTTGGAACCACAACAGCACAGGAAACAGACCCTTCAGCCCAACGAGCCCACACTGCCACCTTGACGTTCCCACTTCTACTCATGATCCGTGTCTATGTTTATAGATCTATTGGTTGAAACCAAATTTGAGACAGTTTAGGGAGAGCCTAAACTTTAGCCTAAGAGCACATCTTTGGGATATGGGAAGAAACCGGAGCACCTGGAGAAAACCCAGGCAAGCACAGGGAGAATGCGCAAATTTCCACAGCCACAGGCCTAAATCCATGTATCTGCACAGCACAGCGATAGTCACTGAGCTGTCGTATTGCCCACAAACTGGTCCAGGTCAAGTGTACACTAATGATGTGAAGCACTAGGATACTCTTGAAAAATCCAAGAGCAGCCCTCTCACGACCCGTTGCCTATATGCCCCTTGTTATAGACAAGGCAGACCGAAGTACCTTAGGATAAAACAAATACATCAATATCATTGACACTGACAATTTACACACTTCCCAGGGAACTCCCAAGGCTCATGATCTCTATTTTAAATTAGTTTTCTATATCCCTCCATTCCCATTCTGTTTGTGTGCCCATTTAAGTACCTTCAGAGTGTCTGCCTCCACCACTTTAGTTGACAGCACATTCCATAAACCCCCCCCCCCCCACCAGTGTGAAAAAAATTCCCTCTTGCATCTGAATTATTCCCCCCCCCCCCCCGCCCCAAATCCTAAGACCGTGATCCCGTGTGCTATTTGAGTCCATCCCAGGAAAAAACTTAACCCTGTTTACTCTAATCTATATCCTCATAACACACCTCTATTAGATCTCCTCTACTAAGTCTATGTCTTTCGAAGGAGAACAGCACCAATTTGTCTAACCTCTCCTTGTAGTAACTCAGACCTTCCATACCAGGCAGCATCCTGGTAAACTTCTCTCCAGAGTCTCCACGTCCTTCCGGTAGTAAGGCGACCAGAACTGGACGCAGTATTCCAAATGAGGTCTAACCAACGTTTTATACAACTACAACATTAAAGGCCAGCTCTTGTACTCTATACCCCTTCCTATAAAGGCTAGCATACCATATGTTTTCTTCACAACTTTCTCTACCTGCTGCCACCTTGAGAGACTTGTGCACCTGCACCCCCAGGTCCCTCTGCGTTTCTATACTCTTAATAGGTCTACCCTTTATCGTATACCTCCCCCTTACATTCTTTCTCCCAAAATGCATCACCTCACATTTATCAGGATTGAATTCCATCTGCCATCTATCTGCCCAAGCTACCAGCCTATGTCCTACTGCATCGCCTGACAATGCTCTTCATTATCTGCAAGTTCAGCCATCTTTGTATCGTCTGCAAACTTGCTGATCACTCCACTTACTCCCTCTTCCAAGTCATTTATATATATTACAAATAGAAGAGGTCCCAGTAACGAGCCCTGCGGCACACCACTAGTGACCGATCTCCAGCTAGAAAAACACCCTTCCACTATTACTCTGTCTCCTATTACCAAGCCAGTTACTTGTCCATCTAGCTACCTGTCCTTGTATCCCATGAGCCTTGACTTTTTCAACTAACCTCCCATGAGGGACTTTGTCAAACGCCTTACTGAAATCCATATAGACGACATCAACAGCTCGCCCTTCATCAACCGTTTTCATCACCTCCTCATAAAATTCTACCAGATTCATAAGGCAAGACCTCACCTTAACAAAGCCATGCTGTGCATCACTAATCAGATCACAATGCTCTAAGTGCCTATATATCCTACCTCTAAGAATTCCCTCCAATAGCTTCCCTACCACTGACGTCAAACTCACCAGCCTATAATTTCCAGGGTTATCCCTACTACCCTTTTTAAACAACTATTAGCTATTCTCCAGTCCTCTGGGACCTCACCTGTGTCCAAAGAAAAGACAAAGATTTGCGTCAGAGGCCCAGCAATTTCACCTCTCTAAGTAGCCTGGGATAAATGCCATCATTTATAGGACTGGTTCCGTTTCTGATGAATACTAACCTCCAGGATGTTGAGAGCAGGGCAATGTAATAATACTAACGAATGTCATGTTTCCATAGATGTTAGTTGGCACTTATTAGAAAAAAGTCTTAATGCTGCTTCAATATCTGAACTTCCTTTCCCAAACTCCAAAAATTTATTTTGCATCCTTGAGTTTTCAGTTTTACATATTTGAGCTTCAGGGCAATTCTTTTTTTTTTCCAGTTATTTACCCCTACATAGCCTTCAAAAAGGCAATGGTTTGGGTGATAGTCTATGTACAATTATTGTTTTGCCTACCATTTTTTTCTCTTCAAATCATGAAACTTGACTGTAGGACTAAATTTATTTTTACACTTGATTGTTTCTTGTTCTTTTCCAGACCTACATATATAGCTGTGCTGGGCTGGAAACTCACCGTAAAGTTGTGTATGTTTCAGAAATTGTTCCCTCTATCTCATTTCCACAATTTGGCAGCCCATGAAACTATATATAGATGGTTTTGACCACCCTCACCTTTTCAAGTGTATTTCTTTCTAGCAATATTGTCACTTGCTCCTCATGATCTTTGAGTGCCTGCAGCTCAACCCTTATTTCTCATGTCTTATGCACTCCAAACCCAACTTAGCCTTCTAATTCCTCCTTCTGTACAATATTTATACACCTAAGGAATTTTCTTTTTGTTTGTTGGCAGGACTTTGGAATGGCAGAGGAATTTGCTTCTAAGGCATTGGAATTAAAGCCAAAATCATATGAAGCTTACTATGCCAGAGGAAGGGCTAAAAGGAGCAGTAGGTGAGAAGTTCCACCCATGCCTCCCAAAATATCTTTACAAAAGATACAAAAAAGTGCTGTTGATGATATAGGAAGATAGCTACAGAATTCCAATCCATTTGATGAATCTTATTTTTTTCTACAGACAATTTTCTGCAGCTCTTTCAGATCTACAAGAAGCTGCTAAGCTTTGTCCTAACAACCGAGAAATTAAGCGGCTTCTGGCTCGGATTGAGGAGGAATACAAACAGCTGCATCGAGTACAACAACAGAAGCTGCAACCACAGCAAAACAATGAATCTGATAATGAAGAGGAATTACTACATCAAGGTCTTGAGAGTTCATTATTTGGCACTGATGAATCTAGTGCTGGGTCACTGACTGAAGTTCAATCTGCCTCAGCAAGACATTCTCCAAGTTTTAAAAAGGGACTTCAAAATGATGCAGGTTCTCAACAGAATCCAAGACCTGTCTCTCCTCAGAATAAATCTAAACATAAGTACCTTCGAGAACCACTCACACAGCAAGGACTAGTTACACAACCTCCCAAACAAGCTCAAATTGTGAAAACAAACCAGCATATGAATTTAATACAACCTGGGGGCAGAACTACAAGTTATCAACACATTGGTAAATCGCCAATTCCCTTGCCAAGCAATAGAAATGTGCAACAAATAGAATCTGCAGTCAAGAGTAGAGCATGTTCTGGGACTTCTGGAGAAAGGGTGGCTTCTGCTCAGTCTGTGCAGAACAGTGAATTTACTACAACTGACACTTTTACAAATATGACAATACCAGCAGAAAGTCCACTTACACGGTCCCAGCTAACTAAGGATTTATCAGAAAATGTAACTCAAGCAAAATCTTCAGATATAAATGGATCAATAACAAATGTGTCTGCGCCAGTGCATCAAACATTCATGAAAGTTTCTGGTTCTACTAGCAGTCTAGCCTCCAACAGCAGTGTCTCTGACATTGGGCAAATTTCAGAAGCTCAAATCAAAAGCAGCCTGGAATACAAGATGGAGAAGTCCAACAAAAGCTCGAGTGGGGCTGAATGCAGACCAAGGACTACACCATTTATGGGAATAATAGACAAAACTGCAAGAATACAGCAGCATCAGTCCAACAGTCAGATTCGCACATGGCATGATCAATCAACAGATGGAATAATTACAAATGCAACTTCAGTTGGTGGTGATCAAAGCATTCACTGTGATACACAGTTCGCCAAATCTGTTAGTACCTATCATGACCATATAAAACTTCCAATTCAGGGCTCTGCTGGGAATCTTCCCAATGGAATGCATTCCAAGACCTGTCAGACAGCTACAAACTTTCAAGAACCCAATTCATCCTTGATGGTTTCACAAAGTGTTTCTAAACCGCAATCTCATGCACATTCAAGTAATATTACTTCTGTAAAACCAAAGCGTTCTTTTATAGAATCTAATGTGTAAATTGGATTATGTAAGCAACTGTTGAAAACTACTTTGTATGTTGTAATCTAATTATAGAATTTGTAGCCACTTGTAATTGTCAGTGATGGTGCTTATCAGTAAGATTTGACTGCTATAGCATTGCATATTGGTTATAAAAAGTAAGCTTTAATCCACCTGGCTATTGCACTGAGTATTGTAATATGGCATTTAACACAAACCAATAACTGCACTTTATTAAAAGTACAAATTATAAAATGTCCTGAAGTCCTTTTGCTATAATTTAAATTGTTATCTTGTATAGATTCAGTTAAGGAACAAAGAACATGCATTGTTATCAGTAAAAAGGGAGTTGTTGAACAGCCACATTAAGTTGCAATTTCTTGGACAAATTCCATTCCTCCACTTGTAGAATGGTTTATGTAATCTTTAAAACTTTAATGAAGTACTCATCTGTAATCAAGGATTATGTTGCACATTAATCAAATTAAAAATTATATAAATACAATGGATCTATCAATTTTCCTATTCTATTTATTTGCTAATGCTTTTTAATTTGTAAAATCAAGACTTTAGTTATATAAGCTGTATCTTTATGTTTAGGAGCACCAATTATTTTCAATATAAACTTGTAATAATTTATTTCTTATAGCATTCTATTTTGACTAATTTTCTTTCTTGGAATATATATGGCATAATAATTCAAAATAAAATACAAAAATATATTCTAATATTTTTGGGTTTGTGAACTGTCTTTTTAGTGTTAACCAGATTTTATTTCTGCTTAAACCCATGAGCACAATAAATGTGGATATTTTGTTCACCAATACTCATTCCCTGGAGACTAAATTCATTCTGGCATGCAAAACTTTGGAAAAAGGTTCTTTAGTTGCACCAATAACTTGTAACGAGCAGTGATTTGGCCTTGATGTGTGTTCCTGTCAATTGCTATATAGGATGAAAGTTGTGATGACAAATTTTCTTTATTATCTTAGTGATCCTGTTAAACCCGAGGAAATGCAAGCTAAGATTGTGTATTGTAGCAGCTATAATACTTGTGATTCAACTCCTGTCTCAGACATCTGCTAGACCTAAAGCCTATGATATTATTAGTCCAGTTGTAAATGCTAACATTTAAATTAAGAATAAATTAAATTCAACAGTTTGGATTTTTTTGTAATACTCGTTAGTAAGAAATATTACTAACCCAATAAGTTCACAATTTAATTGCAGCCTTGGTTTGCTGGCAGTTGGAGTACTTGTTGGGCATCAATCCAGCGGTCAATTGCCATTTTAAGTGTTCTGTTGGGTGTTATTAAAGATGACTCCAATGGCTTATTTGTCATAGGACTTGTACGTTTTTTAGTATTAATCCAGCTCTCAATGGCTCCCCTCTCATATGAATAGCCATCTATCACAGGGGAAAAAAACATTTGGAAGTGAGTGTGTTGTATGCAAAAGGGTGTTCATACCACAGACCAACACCCGTCAGCGCTACAGTTATTTAAGATGTGGAGATGTCTGCATTGGAATGAGGTGCACATAGTAAGCAGTTTCACAACACCAGGTTAAAGTCCAACAGATTTGCTAGCACAAGCTTTTGGAGTACTGCTCCTTCGTCAGGTGAGTGCAGAGTTGGGTTGACAAACTCAATTTGCAAGATGATGGTTGGATTGCAAGTCTTTACAGGTACAGACAATGCGAGTGACGAGAGAGTTAAGCACAGGTTAAAGAGGTGTGAATGGTCTCTAGCCAGGACCGTTAGTAAGATTTTGCAAGTCCAGGCAAATCATCTGGGGTCACAGATAGTGTGACATGAACCCAAGGTCTCAGTTGAAGTCATCCTCACGTATGTGGAACTTGGCTATCAGTTTCTGCTTGGCAGTTCTGCATTGTCGTTTATCTTGAACACTTACCCGAAGATCAGAGGCTGAATGCTGGGAGCACTCCAGCCTGGTGACTGTGATCGGTATTCATTCATCTGCTGTAGCATTTGCATGGTCTTGTATCTCTCTGACACCAACTAAATAAACTAACTCAAAAAGAAACATTTAAAACATTAAATCAAAACGTGGTTGTCAGGGTCCTGTGGTGTCCAGCAGACGCAGAAGGCATCAACTGCGCCCATGGACACTGCATGCTCCCTCTCCAGGGACACCTGGCCGCAAACATAAGCATGGTAGAGGCGCAGACTGCCAGGATTGACCCCATCGATCACCCACTGCCTGGACCTATTTCTGCATGGTCTCGTGATACAACAAGCCTCAGGACATCCTTCCCTGCAGCGTATGAGATAGATAACATAGGCCAAAGCACATGAGTATGTTCCATGTACCTGGTGGATGGTGTTCTCATGTGAGGTGATGGCATTTGTGTCAATATCCAGCACATCTTGCAGAGGTTGCTGTGGTAGGGTTGTGTAGTCACTGTTCTCCTGAAGTAGGGTGTGGTTTCACCTTGGTGAAAAGTTCATCTTTTATCAAATGTTGTTTATCTGTAAAAACGCACATTCCAACCTTGCAAATTGAGTCTGTGTCTATATATGTCCTGTTTGTGAACCCAACTCTGTTCCTTCATCAGGTGACTGCAGCAACCCAGCAGCTCATGCTACCAAATAAATCTGTTGGACTTTATTTACATGAACATTATCTCCATTATTCAACAATGGAATATGTCCCAATAGGGAACCTGCCACTCCAAACTTAATGGAGGAGGCAACACTTGCTTCTGGCTTAAACCAATCATGTGGTTACATCAATGCTCCAATATTGCATTTTTGTAGGCAAACTTCATCTTTTTACAGGTGTATCTAGCATTTTTTTTTCCATTTCAAGGTATTAAGCAAATAATTAATATCCAATTTTTCCCCCCCAAATTGTGAAAGAGCTAGGCTTTCAATTTAGCTCCATGAAACTGAGAATCCATCCAGCAACTGCAGGGTATTTGCGGACAGGAAAGAAATGCTGGCTCAACCAGCAACACCCACATTCCATGAAAAAAGTAACAAAAAATTTTCATACACTTAACCTACCCACAATACGATCCAAATTTGACAATTATATACTTGATTTAATCTAAATACCTGAAGCAATCACGGGATCAGTCATGATCTCTCTGGATATTGGACAGAGGAATTCATCTGGTACACCAATACAAATGGATTCCAGTTTGGCTTTTAGCTCTTCAATTTTGCGCAGTGCTTTATTACGCAGTCCAAGTGACCCTGCAACATGATTTCCAAGCCAAAGTGTACATGAAACAACGACATGAATGTTACTTGATGGAATGAAAAACAAAAGAACTTAAGCAATAGTAGTAAACCACCAGGTCCTTCAAGCCTATCCCATCATTTGATATGATCGTGGCTCATCTATACCAGACTCAACTTGTTTTCTGTGCCATTTCTCCATAGCCCTCTATTCTTCGATCTATCAAATATTTGTCACCACTAATAATGATCCAGTCCCTTTGGGGCAAAGAATTCAAGAGATACGCCACCCTCTGCAAAAAGAAACCTCTGTTTTAAATGATCAGCACTTTATCTTGTAGCTATGAGCCCTTGTTCAAGATTTTCCCACTGGTGAAAACATCTCACCATCTATTCTGTCAAGTCCCCTCAAGATCTTATATGTTTTAATAATGTCATCCCTCACTCTTCTAAACTCCAAGGAATATGGACCCAGACTATTTAGTCTCTCGTGGTAGGACAATCGTCTCAACCCAGGAATTAGCCTGATGAATCTCCTTTGGACTGCCTTTAATGTTACTATATCCTTTCTACGGTAAGAAGGATAAAAAGTGTAAGCAATATTCCAGATGAGGCCTCACCAACACTTTGCAATTGCAATAAAACGTCCCTACTTTTAAACCTCAAATCCTTTGCAAAAAAGGCCAAAATACTGTTTGCTGCCTTAACTATTTATTGAAACTGCATGATAGCTTTTAAGATTAATTTACTAGAACAACTCTATACTTCATTCACCCGCAGTCTCTCTCTCCATTTAGATAATATTCTGCTTTTTCTTTCTTCCCCAAAATGCATGACCTTACACTTTCTCACAAACTCTTATTTGCCAAGTTTCACCCAGTCACTTAAACTGTGTATATCCTGTTGTAGAATCACAATATCCTCATCAAAACCTGCCCTTCCATCTAGCTTCATTAACAGCAGCAAATCTGAAGAATCTTACATTCTGTTCCTTCCTCCAGATCATTAATGTAAATAGTAAACAACTGTGAGCGAAGAACTGATCTCTGCAGTACTCTACTAATTACCTTGTTCCACTCTGTAAAGGACACATTTATTCCAACTTTCTGTTTTCAATCCATGCTAATACACTTCCTCCAATTCCATAGGCTTTTATTTTGTGCACCAGCCTCTAATGCCAAATGCTATTGGAAATCTAAATATACTATATCTACAGGTTCCCCTCTATCTACTCTTACATCCTCAAAGAATTCGAGCAAATTTGTCAAACATGATTTACTTTTAATAAAACTATGTTGATTAGGTTTGATTATATACAGCATTTCTAAGGTGATTAACTATTTCATCTTTGATTATTGACTCCAGCATCTTACCAATAATAGATGTCAAACTAACTGGCCTATAGTTCCCTGCCTTTCTCCCTTTTTGAACAAAGGTGTTATATTGGTTATTTCCCAATCCAAAGGTATCCCTCCAGAATTTAGAGAGTTACAAAAAAATTTCAACCAATAGCTCCACTATTGTGCAGTTCATCACGTCCTGGTGACTTATCTGTCTTTAGCCTCTTGAGCTTCTCTAATATTTTAATGCCCATGATTGTGATTTTTTAAGTTCAACCATGTTATTTGGATTCAATGTCTTCCACCATGAAGATTGATGCAAAAAATGTTTTTAGCATGTGTGCCATTCCTTTCTTTGCCGTTATCAATTCATCTGTCTTATTCAGTGAGAGCCTACGTTTACCTTAGATGCCTACTTGCTATTGATAAATCCATAGAAACTCTTACTGTTTGTTTTTAAGCTGCATGCAAGTTTTTTCTCAAGATTTATTTTCTCCCTTCTGCTACTGGATTCTAAAAATCTAAAAACTTCCCAGTCCTCTGGTCTAGCACTATCCTCTGCCACTTTGTATATCCCGCTTTTCAATTTAATATTATCCTTGACCTTCTGTCTTAACCTTGGATTTTGCTTCTTTCTTAAGGAATCCCTCTTTTTGATCGGTGTAACTCCTGCTGATCATTTTGGACCACCTGTTTGAATGTCTGCCACTGCTCATCTACTGACTTGTGTCTTAACTTGTTTACTCAGTTCACCCTAGGCAACAACTCCTTCATACCATTAAAACTTCCCTTATTTAAGTTGAAGACACTGATTATGGACCTTAAATTTATCTGGAATTCTATCATATTGTGATCACCACAAGCTACGTGAATCTTAATCGCAAGACCCCTTATTAATCTTTTTCTATTACACAAAACTAAATCTAAAATAGCTTATTCCTGGCTAAGTTCCACAATGTACTACTCTAAACAGCAATCCCTGATGTACTCCACAAATTCTTCTTCCATTCCATTCTTCATGGCTTGTTTCTCCAATCAAGATGCAGATTAAAATCTCCCATGATAATTGCAGTTCCCTTCAAACATACGCTTGATACTTTCTCATTTATACTTTGGCTTTTTGAGGGGTCACATTCTGATGGTTCATAGACTACTCCTACACTTGTCTTCTTTCCCCTCCTATTCATGATTTCAAACAAACTGATTCTATATTATTATCTACTGCCTTTATATCAGGACACAGCTCCAAAACCTTTCTTGATTAACAATGCTACCCCATCTCCTTCCCCCTTTAGCTTGTTCTTTTGGAATATCATGTACCATGGAATGTTAAGCACCCAGTCCTGGTCATTCTGCAACCACATTTCTGTAACTGCAAATATATCCCACTTGTGTTGCAATCAACTCATCTTGTTGCAAATTCTTCATGCAATTGTTTAGCAATTGTGTTTCATGAGTAAACAGCAAAACAATGCTTGAAAGCATATGGACAAATTTAATCTAGCTTATCCTTCTGTTGGAATTTTTTCACATATGCATTAAGAATTGTCCAAAACATAACCTATGATGGCAATGCCTACCTGACCTCCTTTCTGGCTCAAACACACAGTCGTCCTTGTTTGTAACCCACTCCAAGCTTACCTTTTAAGCTTATTCTGGTAGCAGACAGTTCTGGGAACAATGGATCCAAAGTCACCTCTTAAATAAGCTACACTTAACACATCATGCCATAAATTACTCCTAAAATGTGTCCAAAATGATATTTTCTGAAATAAGTCTAATTCACACTTGAACTAGTCAATACTGTTTCCATTGCAGACTGACCATTCACTTACTGAAAAGCTGTTTCTGCAGATTTGTTTACAATTTATTTCCCATTTTAAGCACAGACTATGGCATCATTTTTGCCAATGCAAACAGCTTATATTACATAGTTCCTTAGGATCCTGAAACAGCAATCACATCACTACTGAACTAGTGATAGCATTCTGAACACACAAAATCCTCATGATGCAATTACTCCACTTTTCTTCATTTTTGCTCTCTTCTGTATTTTCAACATCTGTTGCATCTGCTCAATACCAACTTTACAGCAATTTAAGACACTGTACACAAAACTGTGCATTATGCACCGTCACCACTCACTGGCATTTGTTGCACCATACTTTGATATTTGACCACTCTCTCGGGAAATATGCATTACGCAATTCTTTCCCAATAGGTCACACAAACATAAACAAACCAATCCACAGATAAACTAGCCAAACATGCTCTTGTCCTCAACACATGTACATAGTTACCAGTGGGCTGAGGATCCTGGTGTCACCAAGTACAATATCCCACCCCACAACTTGCAGAAATGAACAGGCCTTTTACAAATTGATTGCTAAGCATGTGCATATATTTTTGCAGGAGTATGGCAAGGTTTGCGGAGGTGAGAGATAGGCCATGATAGGATTTGCAAACTAGGACAGTAGTTTAAAATTAAATTAATCATCAGGCCTGGATTTCTTAGTCTTTGGATCTGTTACTTCCTTAAGAACCAACTTTACAAATCTCACTATGACTAATTCCCTCTTACTAGTACTTGAGTCTCTTTCTGATACTTGGAGTGGCACGGTGGCTAGTTCTACTGCTTCAAAGTGTTAGGAACTCGGATTCAACTTTATGATAGAAACTACATTTGGTTTGCAACCTCTTCAGAGCAGTTAAGCACTTGAATCTTGTTCATTGCAACAGCAGGTTATTTACACTGCAAATTTTATAATCTGTCTTTTTTCTCCAATTAGGAACTTAGCTTTTACTGAAATATGGGGTTTAGTCTCATGGGCACTGATAAAAGCTAACTGAATTATTTTGTGATATAATATTAAGTACATATCTAAGTATAATCATTCACATTTAATATTTTTAAAACTCTGATTTAAATCACATTATTGTTCTAAGCATTACTATTTTACTGATCTTACCAACTTTCAGATCGTTTTCAAGGTTTTCTTTAGTAAGGTTCAACAATTCCTGGCCATCAATGTTGTTAGATTTGAAAACAACTATTAATTCCTGCAGCCCTTCTGCTGAAAGCCAAGAACAGACCTCATCTTCCGACCAGTGCTGAACAGAGCATTTAAGCTTCCCATTCAAATCATTATCTTGAAAAAAAATATAACAGTCATTTGAAGTATCCATAGATTATACCTGTACATTTTTCCTTTTTTCCCATTACAATCTCTATATAATTTTATTAAGTCTTAACAATACTCAGGTTTGAGAAATTATTACCGGACAAACTGAACTGAGTCTTCAGTTAATTCACGGAGTCAAAGAAGTTTACAGCATCGAAACAGGCCCTTCGGCCCAATTTGTCTATGCTGCCTTTTTTTAAACCCCTAAGCTAATCCCAATTGCCTGCATTTGGCCCATATCCCTCTATACCCATCTTACCCATGCAACTGTCTAAATGCTTTTTAAAAGACAAAATTGTACCCGCCTCTATTATTACCTCTGGCAGCTTGTTCCAGACACACAAAAACTGAGAAAAAACTGATATAATACATCCTGCATGTTCATGAAGTTTCAAAGTTAAATACTAACCAGAATTGTTTTCTGATCCGATTCTCCAAATATTCACAGTTTTATCCATAGAGCCAGTTGCTATTAAGGGGAGATTGCGTGCAAATGCACAAGCTGTCACATACCTGAAAATGTTATCAAAAATCAACTTGTAAGATAATAAACCCAGAGGACACAAAAAATGTACAAAGTTGAAGAACATATAATACTATGTAGGAGAGTATCCTCATAAGCCAAGTTATTCAAATTAGATGCACAGCAGGGAGTTTAACTGGTACAGATTTCATGAAGTTTGGATGCTGCCAAACTAAATAACAGTGCCCTGTACTGGTAGCATATTCCTGCTACCTCTGAGACTCCAATAATTATTTGAAAGGTCAACAAGTTTGGAAAGTCAAGTGAAGTTCACAAGAAGTCACAAATAAATACCCTGTGAAAGTCTTGACCCAGTAGATCCCTTCCACAAAGTTCATGGGTAAGCTCAAACTGCATGTTTGGAAATCAGGGTAAATACAGACATTTGGTGCCCAAATGGAAAATTAAAAACTCTCCAGTGTACAACTTTAGTCATCCAGAACAGACCATGGACCATGCCTGACTCAAATAAAAAGAAAGCACCACAGTATTACACATCCTATTTTTGATGCAACGTAAAATTATAGTTGCTATTCTCCATAAACCATAAAGGAGACAATGGCTACCAACTGAGTAATTCCTGTGACCACTTTGGAGGATATTAAGAGTTAAACATGTAATAGGAACAAGTCACATAGAGATCAGATCAAATTGGAATGGCACATTCACTTCCTTGCAGGGCATCAATCTAAAGTCAAGTAGTATTTAGCATAAATAAAGTCAATATGTAAAAGCTTTAGCTCCATTTTTTCCATTAGTTTACTTACTAAATAAAATTGCAAAATATTACCACAGACAATTCTGTGTTTATTTAGGCATTGGGCAATGAGAGGAGTGAACCCGGCTGATGTTACTGACTAATTTTCATGCCCCAGATCTCATTAAGTGCATTTGGTGCCAATGGCAGCTACCTGTTTCTGAGTCAGGCAGAGTAGGTAGGAAATCCATCAGCTTCTTTGTAAAGCCAAGTCAGCTGAATTCCAGTGAGGGATAGGAGGGCATGTCAAAGAGTGACCTGGTTCTCCTGATCCCACACAAAAAAAACCTTTCCATTTTTGTAGCGGCTCTAGCAGTACCTTTTACAGTCAGTTCTACATATAGTTTAACTGGATCTGGCTTGCATAGCTTACTCTGCCCAGTGAAAGACCAAAATTGAGTTGTATCTTATGGTATACGTAAGATCCTAATTTGTATTAGTTAATGAAGTTTTGGGGGCAGAGAAAGGAAAAATAAGCCATTGACACCTCTCATCATCAGACACATGAAAGACTACTTCATAAACTAGGCAGCAATGAATAATGCAGCAATGACAACAGGAAACAATATGTTCTTCTGACTCTAAATGTTAAGAAAGAAGTCTCACAACACCAGGTTAGAGAACCTTCCACATAGCTGACGAAGGAACACCACTTCTGAAAGTTTGTGAGATTACTGTCAAATAAACTGGTTGAACTCTAACCTGGTGTTGTGAGACTTCTTACTATGTTTAGCCCAGTCCACCCCGGCATCTCCACATACCTTTCGTGCTGTGTCAGTGTGTAAAGTGGTGCTCCACTGCTCTGCATTACAAAAGAGCGACAGTAAAATGGAATAATTTGATACCTTCTTTTTCGAAACAAATATACAATCATTTAAATTAAAAATGTGTCATCAACCAAAACTGAGTCCTAAATTGCTTATTAAATAACTTATTTAAGTTTGGACCTTAAAATTGCAACATTTAGTGCTGCATTGTAAAAAATATTATGCAACTAGCCTTAAACAAGCATTATCTCATTAGCTTTCAGATAATTGCAGTTGACCAGACTGGACTTAAAAATAGAAGATATCAATGGCATACACTTAACATGAGCTTACAAGCTCTATTATTTAGTATGAAAGTAGTATTACATTATATTAGCTTGCACACTTTGGAATACTCTATTGTAACACTTTCAATAGATCAAGGCACTGGAACATACTTACCGAATTCCAAATTATTATAGATTTGTCAACAGACCTTAAAAAGACAAAATGTTTGAATTGCTTAGTCATATTTTGTAAAAACAAATTTCTATTAGTTTCACTGCTGACTGCTTTATCTCATGCATTGCGTTGTTCCGTAAATGAGATATTGTTTTTGTTTAATTAGTTTCTTTTAATCATACGTGAGCAAAACATCTTCAATATTTAAATTTAAACAGAATTGTGAAGATATGAAATTTAATCACAATTAAATTGTGATTGGAATAATGATTGTCAACATTCACGATTAGGTTGGATAGATGAATAGCAAAAAGGAGGTGTGGTTAGAAACAAAAAGAGGCAGAATAGATAAATGTGAATACAAATATCTGGAGGGTACACTGAATGGTGCCATTCCACAAGATTTTTAATGATACCTCTCCATCAAGTCTTTGAGTCCCCCTCCTTCTGCTAGCCACATAATTAAAGCCTAAAAATTATATTTTGGAAACCTTTCAACCTAACAACATTTTAAAAAATGTTCTGTCAGCAGTCATCCCACATCCATCTCAACTCAACCTCAGTTCCCACCTACATTGAACAAAGAACAAAGAACAAAGAACAAAACAGCACGGGAAACAGGCCCTTCGGCCCAACGAGCCTGTGCCGTCACCCCAATGTTCCCACCTCTACCCGCAATTGTTTAGACATGGCCTTTTTTGTCCCCTTAAAGTTAAGGGAGGATTTCCTAATTCTGCCACTTTTTGTGCTTGTGTCATTGATTACACAACTGGCCTGCAATTGATACTTAAACTAAAAATGCTTCTCTTTCCCAAATCATTATTACACAAGTGCATCTCCGAAAGATGAGCATCCCTCAACACCTTTTGTTCTAAAAATACTCTCTGGGACCTAGTCCAAGATAGCTTAGGCCTCTTCAGGTTCACTGAATTTTCCCAAACATTTTGTTCTTCCTACAAAATACATTTACTCTGCCTGATCAAACTTAGATATCAAGTGAATATTCCTTGCTAAATCAAAACTAGTAGTTTGTTCGAAGTCATCGCCACCTTTCATCAATAATTCTAGTTTGTGTACTGAGCCTTTCCTTTTCCAATTCTCTCTTCTTATTGCCTTCCTTTCCAATTTTCCATTGTCTTCCTAACTAAAGTATTTTCATTTCTATTTTATATAGCATCATTTCCCAACATTGATGCCAGCAATTCTCTAAATTTGCTGAAAAGTACTGAGTGCTATGTTACTCTATCTCATTGGAATTACCTGGAGAAAGCCAGTGGTTGATAAAGGGTATGTTGTTTGTGATCCCTCTTGGTTTGCAAATGAAATGGGAAGATATTGAGGTCAAGTAGAATGCTTGAGCTGCTGCAAGACAGGGAAGGGGGAGGAGGACGCAAGCTAAAATTCTAAGCTAAAAATGAGACATTTTGCATTTAGCATGTCCTATTTGTCCAGCAGCCACTTTATGGCTTTTCACTAAAATAAATTCAAGATGCTCACACTACCACTAAAATCCAAACTGTGTGCCCAGCTGCTTTGGACTTCAAAGTGAAACACTTTCATATTAGTCTGCTATTTTTAACTTCAAGCTACTGAATTCAAATCAATTGATGCACTGCAAATAATTGCAGTGTTATTTTACTTAGTTTATTTTAAATAATTGGATTTTTTTACAGCAAAGTACACAAAATTAGAAAGAATGGATGCATACTGTCAGAGTCAATTGTATGATGGAACTCTGGTTATGAAACCAAAAGTTATCTCTTTAGAAGGGTGAAGTATAATCATTCTTTAGTTTGATAGAATTTGATTCTGACAAACTTTCAGCTGTAGCTTCTCAGGACTATCAAGTGCCAACATTCAGAGATAACTGATTGGAGTCGCTGGGCTCATCAGGTTTCAAGTGTAGGGGAAGAGCTTGAAAAAGTTCCAAATCTGAGACAAATTTGCAGTCTTGGGTGAAAAATATTTTATACAACGATTGTGAACATTAGTGATTGATTGCATTTTGCACAGTACTTAATGTTTTTGGAAGGTCTTACTGTGGCACACACACTAACTAATAGTGATATTTTATTTTTGATCAATGCATGGTCAAAAAGGGCAAAACTATATGACCAAATTGTAAAAATCCTAAGGCACTTTGCCATTTTGTCTACTCTAACCTTCTAAAAGGATGATGGGTGTCTGGTGTACTCTTATAACTTTTCATTTTGGAAAGAACAGCCTTGTATGATGTTTTATGGACGCCCACTGCACCTTGCTCTAAGTCTGTTCCATCACCCCATCTTTATATGTCGATCCCCATGTAAAAGCCTAACAGGCAAAGGCTCTGCAATCACAAGAGAAACATTATTAGAGAAACATCTCCAAAGCTGGCTCCCATGTATCTAGATCTTGGTCTAGGAAAGTTCACTAGAACCTCTGTGAATTTGAAGCCAGGAAGTCCACATAACATGAGGTCAATCAGTATAATTATCTGATGTACAAAAATACAGATTTGAGCTCTGACGAAGGGTCTGCCTGACTCAGAATGTTGGCTCTATCCTCTCTCCACAGATGCTGAGCTCCTCCAGTACTTTGTTTTTGTTTCCAATTCCAGGACCTGCAGTATTTTGCCTTTATCTTAATTGTCTGGTGTATATGTTTGTATACACTATGCTTCATATGATTGCACAATTTTCTATGATATCCAGAAAGAGCAATGAAAAATTTCAGAAGTGTCAATACACAGCTATTTCAATTGTTTGACTTAAGATTTAATTGTGGCAGTATGAGATGAGTAAGATGGGACACAAGTTGCCAAAGTGAAATTACCAACTCAGTGTATGGAAGCAGAGCAAAAATTTCTTTGTTCTTTGAAGTTTATTTGCAAAAATCTCAAAAAATCCAAGGAAGCAAAGCATCAATTCACATCTTAATATTTAACAAGCATGTAATTTTTTTTTAAGAAAAGTTGGGACAAGTATGACTCTTTCAATGACGTTAGAACTTGAATATAATATAACCAAATTAGAAAGTGTCAGGAAAGATACTGCACTTACCCAGAGACTAAGATCTGCCCATCTGGTGAAAAGCAACAGGACAAAACAGGTGCTGTGTGACGGTTTAATGAACATCGCATTCTAAGGTCACAGCCTACAAATATGAAAAGGATCATCACTAAAAAACATAGATAACAATGCAGAAGATATTTCTACATATTTTGTCCCAATAGATACTCATAATTCCAATATTTTCAATCAAATTAACATAAAGAATGATTGACAGCAGTAAAGGCCAATTTTACACAGAATGGACATAGGCTGAAGATAGCCATTCAGTCAAGCTGGTTTATGCTCTACATTAGCCTCCTCCCAATTATCTTCATGTAAATAACAGAAGAACCATTTACTCCTTTCTAGCATCCCCTGAAATGCACAATTCTGCGTTTGAAATGAAGGAGACTTCAATGTTTCACAATCAATAGAGATTATCACAATGAATATATATTATCTTTACTAGTAGTAATCTTTTCTGATTTGCAGATTTTAATTTTAATGTGGGAAGTGCCTTACAGTTAATGGAAGTAGTTTTGAAACTTATTTACTTTGCAATGTAGAAAATGCAGTGATCAGTCAGCACACTGTCAGTTCCAAACAACAGCACTGGGATAATGGCCACACAATCTTTTGTAGTGATCCTGACAGAACACTAGCATAACTCTTATTCAAAATAATATCATTAGATCTTTCACACCCAACCAAAGATGGATAGGCTTCATTTTACCAACTCATCCAAAAGAAAGATAATTCTGTACTACATAGAACACCAGCCTTGTATTTTGTCCTGGAGTGGGATGCGAATCAACAATCATCTGATTGCGATGAGAGAACTACTGCTACTAACTAAACCACAGATAACAGTATAGACTAACAAACTAACGGTAAGAAATCATAACAAGAGTGAAGTATACAGCCCCTTGAGTTTAGGGCTATGAATGATCCTCAACTGCAACTCCATTAATCCTTTCTGATTCCAATATTCCTTCATTACTAAGAGTCCAAAAATCAGCCTTGAATATATGTTATTTAATAACTCCACAGTACTCTGAGATAGAGAATGCCAAAGATTCACAATCATTTGAGGTAAGAAATTTGTCCTCATTTCATTTTAAAATGGTTGTCTTCTTATCCTGAGACAATGCCCCCTGGTCCTAGATTCTCTAGCCAGGGGAAACAAACACTCAGCATATCTGCTGTCAAACTCTACCAAGAGCATGCTCCTTTCAATGGTATCATTTGGCACTCTTCCAAGACAATATTTTCAACCCAGCAATCAATCTAGTAAACCTTTATCGCACCCTATCTTCTTTGGTTATACAGACAAAAACTGGATACAGGCATAGTCCCACGAGGTTCTATAATAATTAACTGCCGCAGGACTGTAGGCTTGCACTATCCGTTAGCGATAAAGGATGATATGCCATTTGCCTTCCTAATTGCTTGTTGTATCCATCCGCATGTTAACTACTTATGACAAGGATGGAATAACCTCACATTAGAATCCGTCACCATCTTGCCCGTGCAAAAGACCTACCTCCATCACTTTGTAGATTCTTTGTCTTCATCTCAGTTTACTTTCCCATGTAGCTTTGCATGGGCTGCAAATTTAGATACATTACACTTGCTCCCTTCACCAAATCATTAACAAGGTTGTCAATAGCTAGGTCCCCAGCATTGATGCTTGCAGCATTCTACCAGGATCAACTAGCCAATGCTAAATTTGATTGAAAAAAATCCTGTCCTAATAGATACATGCAGAATTTTAAAAGAAGGAATATTGGATTGATTCTCAAAAAACGGTATCTCAATGGACTCCTTTATGGTTAACAAAGATATTCATTGTTTAAAACAGATTCCAATAATGTGTTTTAATCTTAGTGCAGTTTGTAAATTAGGGAATTTCTTTTCATAGCCCTGCCTCCAATTTTGTTTTGGCACAGTTACTCCAAATGCTCACTTTTTTGAAAACAAATTGCCGCTCGCCACCTTTACCCGCTCTCGCACACTACTTCCTCCCACTGACAGCATTGTTCGCGACTTCCTTCTCCTGACTCTCCCACTCACTGTTTCTTCCACCCCAAGCCCATGCTTGCTGCTTCCTGATCCCAATCCCTTTGCTCACAGCTTGTCAATTACCTAAAGACACTAATCAAAGGCAAGAAAATTAGCTATGATTTGGACAACATACCTCTTGCTTGGTTCAGAGTGATATCTATACAGGCCTAGGAGCATATCGGTCTGCCAACTGAAAGGGTTCATATTCAACTCACCTGCTGTGTTTTCATGTGACATAATCCAGAGGTTTATTTTGTTATCCTGACCACAGGAAGCCATCAGAAAACACCGGGAGCCTAAATTATTCATGCCACCTGACAAAGCAAAAAGACCACATATAAGTGCAACACTGCTTGCAAGAAAAGCTCACAAAAATCTTAGCACCGGCCTGCTAAAAACTTCCAGGAAGGGACAAAAGGTGAATATATATATAACCATCGCAATACATCTGCGGCAGCCTTCTGCCTCCTACCACAGATGGAGGAGGGTTGATCAACTTTGTCATGTACTGCTTGGTTTGGCTCAAAAGGCCCCACTCTGACCTGCAGCCTCTGCCACATTTACTACAGAGAAAGATAGTGGCTAAGGAGGTTTCATTGGGCTCAGTTTTCAGTAAGTCTTGGTCACTTATTTCAGCTCATTTATTCCAAAGCCTTTCCAAACAGGCAGCCTCCAGAGGTCATAACTGTCAGTGACTGTTTAGGAATGCTGAGAGCTCCTGTTCAATTAAGTTGAGGAACTTTTGGTTTTAATTTGGATTGGCAGTAACCCTAACTTTGATACAGAACGTATAATGCTTTGAATAAAATAAACCTTCAAGATTTGCATTTTCATCCTGGTGCAAGCAAGGAATCAACCTTCTGATAGCTGCATGTATTGTGAATGTTACTTTTCATGGAACTTGGGCATCACTGGCTAAGCCTGTATTTATTGACTGTCCCTAACTTTCTTTGAGATGGTGACAGTAAGCTGCATTTTTGAACAACTGCATTCCATGTGGTGCAGGTAAACCTACAATGCTATTAGAGAATTCCAGGACTTTGACCCAGCAAAATTGTCAAGTGCTGATCAGATGCATTCTAGTAGGACCATCAGTGCACTTGTCTACAAAGTCAGTTCAATTTTGATTACTAAGAGATACATTTTTGTAAACCAAAAGCAATAATGTTGAAATGATATAGATCAAAAGTTTGCTCTCTTTAACATTGATTAGCTCCACATACTTCCAAAATGGCACTGGAGCGTGGCAACTTCCCTCTAATTTAATCTTTTACTCTCATTTTATGCTTTTAAAACTCTATTCTAACTATTTTAGATTCTGTAACTATAAACATAACACTACATTCTACATCCTCTTCTATTCTTCTCTATGTACAGCATGCTTTGTCTGTATAGCATCAAGGAACAATACTTTTCACTGTATACTACTTCATGTGACAATAATAAATTAAATCAAGTCAATGCTTGTTATTAATTATTAAAACTGCCCAAATTAAAAGTAAATGCACTGCCTAGTAAGACTGCATCATAGTGACTGTGAAAGTCCCAGATCTGAACCCCAGTCTGGGAAGAATTCATTAAGGCTGATACAGTGGAACAGTCTTCTGCCTCTGAGCATTAGAGACCTCGTTCAAAGAACAAAGAACAACACTGCACAGGAAACAGGCCCTTCGGCCCTACAAGCCCGCACCGCCCATTTTAACACTCAGTGACTGTCTTATTCCAATCCTTTTTCTACTTACGACCTTTGCCTCGTGTGTCTGTCTGTGTGAAATTTGTACGCTCTCCTCATGTCTGCATGGGTTTCCTCCAGGTGCTCAGGTTTCCTCCCACAATCTAAAACGTGCACGTTAAGATGATTGGCTATGGTAAATTGCTGCTTGGTGTCGGGGGAATTAGCAGGCTAAATATATGGAGTTATGGGGATAGGGTGGGTAGGATTGTAAGTGCAGGCCTGGGCTCCAGTTTTTGCCCTATGATATCTAATGACACATGCTGGAAAATATGATTCCCATGAAGATACAGTCTGCGATTGCCTGCCCCACTCCCCCATAGCTAATTGTCAGATGACTCCCTAAACTTGGAACTTGTACCCTAATTGCAAGAGACAAAAAAGTTAATTCATGAGAAAATCTTTTCCTATGGGCATAATGTTGTTCTACCCTTGAATGCATAGAAAAATTCTGAATTTTTTGAATTATTGCTTTGCCTATGAATGGCATCAAAAATGGTGCACTTCTTTTTAGAAATAAAACGGCAACATAAATACACAATCATGACCATAACTCTGCCATTTTCTTCGGCCACTTTCACACATATGCTAAGACAGTTGTGACTGATTTTTTTAAATCTTCAGTCCCAGTTGGGGGCAAGGGTGAATCAGAGCTTGATTTTAAATAGTTTTAAAATAAAACTGAATGTATATTAACTTTATTGCAATTCATCTTTTTTAAATGCTTGGTTACTTCCTTATTATGTTGAATTCGTATTAACAATGATTCAGCAGTCATTTAATTATTTTTTAAAATTCTGCCTGCTAATTTTTAATACATCTGTTGGTATCAAGTTTCCAGTTAAATGGGCAACTTTTTTATTTGAACTCGTGTTCAAAATGTCCCTTCTTTCACCTTAAAATTATCAAAATACCTTTTCAAATTGGTAGTGCCTCTTTCATACTTCTCTTCAGAAGATATAGAACCAAAATGTGATGAAATGTCAATAATTTCCTCAAAACATCATTGCGTAAGTATTCAAATATTTGAAATAGTGTTTGCTGAACTACTCAAGATAAAACATACCACTGATTGGTTGAGATGAAAATTCACAGCAGGTGACTCCCAGGTCATGAGCAGTTTTCAAATTAAGAAGGCACTTCATTTGGCAGTCCCAAACAGTTAGCTCTCCGGATGTTGAGCCAGTTACAAAGTAATTACCACCAGGAGAAAAGTCACAGGCAATTACTGATCCATCCTCAACACAGCTTGTCCTGAAGTTAAATAACATTCAGATAAGCCACAAATGTTACACTAGAATGTTACACATAACACATCTTTAGCTAAATAATCTGTACAAAAAAAATTGAACAGAAAATATTTTACACAAACATAATACTCAAATAGAGCAATACTGATCATTAGGGATATACTTATTTGGTGATTGGGGGTGGGGTAGTGTCTTGGGATGGTTTGAAAGTAGAGTAAGAATAGTGATATGAATAGTAAGGAGGACATAGGCTAGTTGAAAAGTAATTGGAAACCCAGACAGAGCAGAATAGAGGGGGATGATATGCATATTCAGAAACAGAAAACAAAAATGACAATCAATCTGCAAGAAAAATATCAGAAATTTGACACAAAATCATTACATAACCATATGGTGGAATCCTAAGGAATTGTGACATTAATAGATCTGAATTTACTGTTAAATGTTGACAAGAATATAAGAATAATGTACCAATATGTTACAAAGTAGTGATAACAAGTAGCAAGGTTTTTGGACAGGAAGTATCTGGCCTACAAAAGCTTTTAACAAAGATATCAGTTATCTTCACTTGTTGCATTGTACACATGAAGAACATGTAAACTTTTGGTGAGAAAAAGTTAAGGACAGGGATCATTGATCCAGGCTGATCTAATTTGGCCCTCATTTTAGTGTCATATTTGTTTTATTTGATTTTATCTTTTGTTTTAGACTTGCATTTTTATCCAATCTTTATAGACAGTCCATAAACAGGAGGGTTTTCCATCAGTACTTCCTTTAAGTTTACATCCATACTGACAATGAAGTGTTCTCACGGGTCATCTTTTAACTTTTCAGTCTGGTCATAAAATTTTTAAATGGAAAATGTCGACAGGATATGTGAACAGATGTAACATTATGACTTACTATCTACATGCTAATAATGCAATATGACAGAATTATGCACAATGGCACAACGATTAGCACTGCTACCTCACAGTGCCAGGGACTGGGATCAGGTCACTGTCTGTGTAGAATTTGCACATTCTCCCCTGCATGGGTTTCCTCTAGGTGCTCCAGTTTCCTCCCACAGGGTGAAAGTTGTGCAGGTTAGGTGCATTGGCCACACAAAATTCTTCCTCAGTGTACCCGAAAAGGCATTGGAGTGTGTCAATTAGGAGATTTTCACAGTAACTTCATTGCAGTGTTAATGTAAGCCTACTTGTGACACTAATAAAATAAACATTAAATAAATTACATGAAATTTACTGCATAGAAACAGGCCATTCATCACAATAATTTTATGCAGGTATTTATTTTCTACATGAATTTTTGCCTATCTACCCTCATCCCATCAACAAATCTTTCTATGCCTTTCTTCTTATTTAATTATCTAGCTGTCCCTTAAATGTATATATGCTATTTACCCTACAATTCTGTTTGTGAGTTCCACATTCTCACCACTGAGTTGTTTTTCCTGAATTTCTTATTGGATTAATGATTATCTTATATTCATGGCCTTTGATTTTGGGTTTATCCACAAGTGAAAACAGCTTTTCCATCCCTCCATCAGGTCACCTCTCAGTTTCTAACCATCTGTCATCCAAGCAGTAACTGGCTTTCTTACTGCTCATATCAATATGCACCATCTCAAATTTATCTATACAAAAATTAATGTGTCATTTAGTTGCAATCTTCCTTAGTATTAACTATACCTTCCACTTCTGTGCCAAATACAAATATCGATACCACAAATGCCCTCCAGAGGTCTGCTACTTTCTTCCATACTGTTTCCTATATTTCCAAGTTTTGGTTCATCTGCAAACATTGAAATTATGGCCAGTGTATCCAAGTAGTAGCGATCTGTTTACGGGCATACCCTCCATTAATTTCTCAAGACAAAATTAATAGTCACTGGGGAAAATCTGTTTGATTAAGAAAAACCAGCACAAATTTGTTAAGCAAATAGTGTTTAACTAGGAGGTTTTGCTGAGGGAACAGAGAGGATCAATGAGGGTAATATGTTGTTGTGGTGTATATGAATTTGTAAAAATCGATTGATAAAGTATCATGTAACAGACATGTGAGCAAAGTTAGAGTCATGGAATAAAAGGGACAGTAGCCACATAAAGATAGGACATTGGCTGGGTGACAGGAAACAGGGAGTAGTGCCAAATGATTGATCTTCAACCCAGAGAAAGTTTTATAGTGGAGTTGGCCAGGGGTCAATGCTCTTCCTGATATGTATTAATGATCCAGACCTTGATAAACAGGGCACAATTTCAATATTTGCAGACAATATGACACTTGGAAGTATTGTGAGCTTTTGAGATATAATAGAGATATTCAAAACCTTGATAGATCTACACAGTTGACAAGGAGAAGCTGTTTCCATTAGTGGACGCAATGTGCAGAAGGCACAAATTTAAGGTAATTGGCAAAAATCAACAATGATAACTTCTAGTAAAACATCTTTTACTCTGCAAGTGGTGGCAACAAGTCCAATAGAGGCATTCAAAAGGGATCATTATTAAAAACAAGAGATGTGCAGGACGACAACGAAAAGAACATAAGAACTAAGAGCATAAGTAGGCCATTTGGCTCTCAAGCCTGCTCCACCATTCAATAATATCATGGCTGATCTTTTTGTGGACTCCGTTCCACTTACCGCTCACTCACCATAACCCTAAATTCCTTTACAGTTCAAAAATACATCTATCCTTGCCTTAAAAACATTCAGTGAGGTAGCCTCAACTGCTTCACTGGGCAGGGAATTCCACAGATTCATAACCCTTTGTATGAAGAAGTTCCTCCTCAACTCAGTCCTAAATCTTGTTCCTCTTATTTTGAGACCATGACCCCTAATCCTGGTTTCATCTGCCAGTGAAAACATCTTCCTTGATGGGGTAGGGTAATAGTACCACATGAATTGCTTCTGCAGGAGGCCAGCATACACACAGCTGGTTGAGCGATGCCCTTCTACAATCATTTTATCGTTCTCTGCACCTTGCACTTTGCTTTTCAGTTGTCTGCAAGAGTCTCCCATTTTAAATCTCAATGAGCAATATGACTAGGGAAAAGAATATATGAAATGGTTTTCCATCAATTTCTATGTTTTCTTAAAAAATGCACATTTTTAAAGCATTCTTTAAGCCCTCTTCCCAAAGGATTCTTCATTTGTAGACAGCTGCTGCTCCTCAAGATTCTAGTTCTTTCTCTCATTATTTATACATCGTCAAGCGCATATCAACATTATTATACAGTACATCATTTGTGCTATCCTCATCAGTCGTCTCAAAGAGCTCCATTAAGTTAGCAAAACACGATTAGGAACAAATGCATATTGGCTTTCATTTATTCACCTATATTTTTTCTGTGCCAATTAATTTTGTCTCAGATTATTGTCTCAAACCAACAGGTCATTAAACCAATGGAGTTGCAAACTAACTTCGTGCATCTTATTATTATGGTGTCAAATATAAATTTTATTTAACATGTAAAGCCAATGAGCTGCAGATTAGGGCCATAAAAATGCAAAAAAAATTCTGACTTACTCCAAAATAATAAATTAAACATAGTATTTCATTCTGGACAATCTTATTTCACAGATACTCTATGAGGAAGAGAGAAATTAGTTGTGATGAATGGAAACCTAGCTGAAGAATGTTTTTAAGGAAATGTGATGGTACAGAGAAGCATAGGATAGAGAGAGCATGCAAAGGTATGGCAGTTCAAACTCTCCAACATAGACCTAAAATATATCAAACTGCATGAAAGCCTGCAAAAATGGGGGAAAAAATTGTGGTCAAAGACAGCAATAAGATAGTACATTGTTGCATTCATTTTGACCAAGCATCCAAAACTGGGCTGGTCCTGGAGATTGATAACTTCTAACAAGAGTTAAACAGGATAGTGGAAAATTCTGGCTCATCCAGGGCTTGATGTCAGACAAACAATAAAAGTTGCAATCATGGATCAAGCACAAAACTGGAATCACAAATTCAAGTATATTCACAGGCGTGCATGTGGAAGCTGCTCCAATGCTCAAATATGCTGATGGACAGCATATAGCTGAGGAAAGGCTCAGGGCCAAGTAAAAAGTCTTAAGCCATGGTGGAAATCACATGAAGAGGGAAGAGAAATCGCTGACAGTTAAGGACTGGGAGCTTTTTGATAGGTAGGGGTGAAACAAGAAAGGGAGGTGTCACAGTATGGATCAAGAAAGAATCAACTATATATATTGCCTCAGAGCATACCACAAAGGCAAACAGGTTATATTGATGCCACTGAGGACTGACTAGAAAAGGTGAGTCAAATAGGAAATGGTGGGTGCAAAGCAACATATTTGAGGACCTTGGAGATAAAAACAAGGTTAGAGATAAGGTGGATAAGGTTCAAGTGGACACAGGCATTGACGATAGCTTTTTTTTTTAAGTGGGGTTATTTGACTTTTATGTTGAAATTACAGAAAAAACTATCCTGCTGATGATTGAAAGATGACTAAAAAGTATTGAACTAATTCGATGGTGAATTAGTTTCTTCAATTTAATCTCGTATGTATGTTTGCTTCAGTGTTTGTTTAAATGAAAAATATATAAATTCACTAGTGTAAAGCTTAAATCAAAATATGTATTGAAATATTGGCAATGAAAAAGTTGCACGCTCTTGACCTAACTAACCTGCGAAGTTTCTTCAGGCGAACATCCCATAATGCCACTGTACCATCAGCTGCACCAGATATCAAATAATTGGAATCATAAGAGAACTTGCAAACCCTTACTGGACTTTCACTGGGCTGCTTCAATGATGCCAACTTCTCCCCAGACTGGGGGTTCCATAACACAGTCGTCCCATCAGTTGAACTTGAAGCTAGAAATCTCTCACAATAACTAAAGCAGCAGGAATGTACACCATAGCTATGACCTTTTAGTGGTGAGAAGGGGAGCTCTGAGAAGTCCTTCAATAAATAAAGGCGTATTGTTTTGTCCAGTGAACAGGAAGCCAGGTAAGTGGAAGAGAAAGCACAGCAGTTAACATCATCAGTATGATCTGTAAGAGTTTGGACGAGTGTTACCATGATCAGTAATTTTGCAAGAACAGGATTCTTTCTTGCTCTCAAAATAAAGAATCTGTAACAAAGTCCAGAGAAAAGCAGAGATTAACATCAGCGCTGTTATCTGCAACAATTATGATGCATGTCAGTAAAAATAGCTGTTTTCACATAATAGATATGGAAAATAAAATAAATACATTTTCAAAACATTCTTGATTCAAAGTACATTGTGAATTGTTACCAAATATTAATTTAACTGCCAATATTAAAACATACAAACTTACCCCTTGAAAAGTACACAATGTCAATGCCTTACAAAATTTTATTTTTCAAAGCAACTAACAGAATCATTGAAATGGTCCTTTAGTCCACTATGCCTGCGCAGGTTATTTGAAAAAGCAGCCATGTTTAGTCCCATTTCCTGCTTTTGGACATAAACCTCGAAGATCAACATATGTAAATACAGTCTAATTCCTTTTTAAAAATTATTTACGGGGTCAGTTTCCACTACTACTTCATGCAGATTTTTCCAGATCCTAACAACTCTGAGCAAAAGAAGCTCTCCTCATCATTCCTCTAGACCTTCAGTTGGTGATTTTAAAATCCATGACTTTTGATTATTGAGTTTTGAATTATTCAGCAGAAGGAGTGGTTTTTCTATATTTATTTTACAGTACAGTGACACAGTAGTTAGCAAAGCTGCTCACAGCACCAGGAACCTGGGTTCAATTCTGATCTTGGATGGCTGCCTGCATAGAGTTTGCACATTCCCATGTCTGCATGGGTTTTTGTCCAGGTACTCTGATTTTCTCCCACGGTTCAAAGATGTTCAAATTAGGTGGATTAGCCAGGCTAAATTGCTCTTTAGTATCCAAAGAAGTGTTGGTTAGGTGGATTAGCCTGGTAAATACATTTGATTATGGAGATGGGACAATAGAGTGTTCTGTCAGAGAGTCAGTGCAGACTCGAGGGGCTGAATGGTTTTGCAGTATAGGGATTCTATGATTCTAAAATCTCATATCATCTTGAAAGCCTCTATTAGGTCAGTTTTTAAACTTCTGTATTCTGAATGCTGCTGCCACAGACAGGTTCAGAACCAAGATGAGGAGAAACAAGAAGTTATGGATCTGTGGAACTCACTGTCTCAGAGGCAGTGGGTTCCACTACAGGCAGAATCAATCAACAGGTTCGAAAAAGAGACAGATGTTTCTGATGAAAAGAAGGATAAAAGGCTACGGGGAGCAAGGCAGGAAAGTGCAGCTGAGACCAGGATAATATCAGTCACAATCGTGTTAAATGGCAAAGCATTTATGTAGATTTGAGACAAGCTCTGCACATTCCCTGAGCACAAGACGCACTGAGGCACCTCTTCTCCCATATACACATTGAAATCAGTCCGTCACTCTATTCCTCTTACTCCTACGCTACACACAGTCAGCTGCTACTCTTTTCAAACTGTCTCCACCTCATTCAGTAACTCCCTCTCTCAAATTCCTTCACTGCTCCCCCCACAACTCAGTCGGATGCCTGACCTTTCGAACAGCCTTGCAGTAACACCTGGTTATCTTGGAGCCAGGCCATTGTGACTACTGCTGTGTTGAAGATCCTGAAAAACACTTCCTTGGATCAAACCATCTCCTTTTAACAGAAGCCTGGTTGAATCTGATGAGTCAGGCCTGTCCTTCTACGCACTGTTAATTTGACACTAGCTACGTCTCCATTTTCTCAGCTTTCTATTTTGACCCTTTCCAGGATGGTTCCACTTAAGACTAGCAGACTTCATCCAACGTGCACACAGAAACACAGCAAATCCTCATGACATAAATTACAGTAGGAGGAGGCACTCGCCTATTCTGTCAGCAGGTTTTTCTTTGCATTCCTAGGATGACCCCCAACATGACGTTGCTGAGAGGGACAAACATCATGTCAGGATATGTTTCAGCAATACTTACAAAAGGGGAAACCTCTGAGAATAAAACTGGATATAGGAGGCATAACCGATACTCCTCATCTAATCGTGACATCTTGACCTCTGCTAAATATGGCTCCCACTGTAACAGGTGGTATAGACAATCACCACTCAGTTTGCAGGAGAACTATCTAATCGAAATACACACTGGTACTTCTTTGTATTGTTTAGATTGATTCTGTACTTTTCCTTTCACCTTCTGCTGTTACTGACTGTAATCTATCAATTAGCAATTCCAAGTCACAGACCTAAATCCAGATGTTGGCTAGCTGTCTGGAACCAGTGATTTATATCCTGGCAGCTTACAGCAGAGTTTCATAGTGCTTTCATTCATTCTTGTGCATGAAAAATTAAGGTGACCATATTCAAACTTGATTGCAGCTCAGACCAGACCCTCCCCAACTGGCTCACTTGCAGAACCTCTTACCACTGATTTCAGCTCAACCATAGCTGAAAGCTTGCTGCCTGTGGTCACAATTCATGGTGCTCCCACACCATGCTGTTGTCTCGAATTGTCTCTGCAGCCAGACAAGGATGAAAATGATTGTTTCCCTTGCAGAAAGAACAATGACAATAAACAAGCATAGCAAATTTACATCTGGCTCTGGCAATACTGTGAGAAACACCAGAAGGTTACCATGCCTGGACAGCTTTCTGAGGATCTGCCCAATACATATCACCAGCAGGAACTGTAGTTATACAATGCACACAGAGCGACAGGAAAACCTCTATGATTATGTAACTGTCAGAGGATTTCACTGTCTGGATGGATAATGCAATTATCAAAGTAACAATGTTACAATCTCCTTGGGCACTAAATGTTTTAAAAGAAAATCTGAAGTTCCAGTTATTATTGAAATTTTGAAGCCACAATATTCTACCAATTAAAACAAATGCATTTTATTCTGCAAGCATCAAGTAAAGGAAAAACTACAAAAGAAACACTGCCTTAGGTAATTAATTGTAGTATACAGATAAACACAAGAAGAAAGAGCACAGATCCTTAGAATAAAACTCTCAATTGAATCTTTCCTTTCCGGCTACAAGTTCCATGCAAAATCTTTGATAATTCATCAGGTTCCTAAAGGTTATTCACTTTCTTGGGACAAACTCCAACTTCTTTGTAAGATCCAAGACTTTTCAGTTGAAACCTGAGTTTCTCGTGCAATTTATATACAGAATCTTCAACAAAAAGTTAAAAACAACTTTGATTTTCAAGAGCTCGATTCCCCTCGTCACAGATATTTTACATCTTCTGGCAGACTTCCTCTCTCTTTACCTAATTCCAAACCAAATTCTTTGTTTTCATAATGAAAGTCTTCCTCCACCTCTAAGCTAAGCAAATCTTCCAGCCACTCTTTCACTAACAACTCTGCCTCCAAATTCAGCATGAACTCTCACCTGCAATCGTGCAGTGAACGATAAAGGTAGTACTTCCTTGGCCCTAGGTGTGGACCCAGCCAACATTCATCGCTTTTGCTCCCTTGACTCTAAATTGTAAGCCACATAATTCCAAAGCTGCACTTGCCTCTATCTGCTTTAGTAAGCAAAAATACACAAAATTAACATGGAACCTCCATAACTCCAACAGCCCTTCTCAATGACATTATGACACACTTGGGAAGTTCCAAACAAAAACATAAACGAATTGGGCCGCAACCTCAGCACTCTCATGTGCAATTTGTGAGGTACCCCAAAGGTGTGCTGGATAATTGTAACTTTACAGGTAAGGGTTTGCACAATAATTGTCTAAAAGTGCTAACTTTCTCTTTGCAATAGTGCTGCACAGAAGAACCACCCAAAAATGTGATTTAAGTCATAAACTATAGAGAGTTCCACATGGAGTAACAGTAGTAGCTACTGCAAAACATAAAAACTGAAATTGCTTTTAACATCTGGATGGTATTGAAAAGGCCCAGAATGATCCTCCTCAAAGTGCTCTCCTCACCCTGACCCTCTAGGAAACTTCCTATAGCCTCATCCCCAACAGTTTTTCCCACTATCCTGACTCTTCAAGAATTCCCCCCGCCACCAAACCAACTCCTCATGGTTGGACTAACACCACTGAGCAACCGATCTGATTCACCTACTCCCATGGACTCGACCTGAACACCTCCCCACCTCTGTCCCCTCAGCCCCTGACTACTCTGACCTCCGACATCCAACCCATCTGACCTGCATCTAAAGCCCTACACACCTCCTGACCTCTGACCACCCAAATCCTATCCATTTACCTCAGACACTTACCTTCCCCCTACCCTGTCAATTTCATTGAACCCTTTAAACTTTGACACTTCCAATTGGCGGAGATTGGCCAAAAAACTAAAAAGGGCATAATCCCATATTCCATATGTCATAATTCAATGGAAACTTCTCACCTCTAGAAGGAAGATCAGGCCCTCTGCAATTTACACTTTTAGTTCCTTCAGTATCTTCAAATGCATTTCCACTGGTGCTGGTGAATTATCAACTTTTAAATACCTTTTCTTCATTATTTCTAACCCATTCAGTACCTCAATCATCTCACTTTACTATGACTTGATCAGCATTCTCTTCTTAGATAAAGACAGATACATAGCACTCATTTAATATTTGGCATTCCTTGCCTCCATCTGTAAATCCTTTTTTAAGGTCCTAGTCAGCCCAACACCTCCTTCTAATGCCCTTATATTACTGCCATGCTGCTGAATTATCCCTATGGTGTTTCTATCCTCTCAGTTGATGCAATTTATTATTGTCACATCTATTAGTATACAGTGAAAAGTATTGTTTCTCACACGCTTAACAAAGTATACCATTCACAGAGAAGGAAAGGAGAGAGTGCAGAATGTAGTGTTACAGTCAAAGCTAAGGTGTAGAAAAAGGTCAACTTAATCATCTCTCACGGTGACTAATTTCATTCCATTAATTCCCTAGTCTTTCTCTATTCTGTTTAGTGGACTGAACTGAATTATTGCACTTTTCCCAATCTAGTGATCCTGCTGCTATACAGCTGTACTTGGAGCTTCTTTCTCAACTTCTGTGATCCCTTTAGATTTAACCTTCACTCTTTGGTTCTGCATTCTTTGCTGCTTTTGATCCAGTTAGTCAGATTGGCAATGATCAATGAGGAATGATCAGTGCTGGGGCAACGATGTCCGTCCATTACATAAATTACTTGGACTTGGGAATCAGAAATACAAGGTCAAAATTTAGAGATGGTAACAAATTTTGGGAGAAGGGCTGTTGCAACTAATACAGAGCAAGGCCGAAATGAATCAAGTCTTCAATAAATTCTCAGAGTGGCATATAATTGAACATCAATAAATGTGAGATAGTACTTTTTCTGACACATGGTGCAATACCTTCCCCTTACCAAAGGCTTCCTGCTTGGTTATACTTTCCAGCTGCCTTGCCCGAGTCTTGGGAGTGGTATGATCCTCATTGCCAAGTCAAATTTGATTGTTTCCCTTATTCCTTTGGTATGTTTCTCCCTTCAAGAACGTCCATTGTTCCATCCATTTGTCTCCTCTTGAAAATGCCACCTACTACCATAAGCCCCATCACAGCTTTCTTTCAGAGACAAACTCCCTCAATCGCAATACCATGACCTTACATTCACTATAATTTCAACCTTTATCCCAATCCCCTTACCTTTTCACTGGATTCATTACAGTTCTGTTCTGCCTAAACTCTCCAACCCATATTTACAGCCAAAGCCTCAAATTACCATTTCCCATGGCACTTTTACTCCTGCGTTCTCCGTCACTAAGGCAATCTCTTATCACTATTTTATATCCTTTTTTCATGTTGTTGATCACCACTAGAAATGTTTTGATTTGAAAAGACTTGTACTTATCTTGTAACTTTCACAACTCAGGATATCATCAAGCATTTTTACAGCCAATTAGGGAATTTTGAAGCATTGTAGAGTCAGAAATGTGGTGTTCAATTTGTAAGAGGAAACATCGGCAAACAGTAATGATATTTTTTTAAAGATCTTGGTTGTTGGATAAATATTGGTTAGCACAACATGAACTGATTAGCTCTGTGAAATAGTGTCACATGATCCTTTATATTACTTCGAGAGGATGGGAAAGGCCTTGGTTTAATGTCTGGTTTAGAAGATTGCAGTTCTGTCATTCAAAAATTCCATCAGAATTGCTGAAGAACATGCAGTTGGGGCATAATTACAAAACTTTCAGACTCAGAAGCGAGAATGCTACAGCTTTGGCCTCTCATGTTTGTTTATAAGTGTTGTACATAGCTGAAGACAGATTTTGCAATCTGAGCTTGTTCAGCATATATCGCAACATTTCTTCGCTTCAGACAGAAAAAATGTTTCCCTGGAATCTCTGCAAGTATTTTGATTGGTTTTTGAACTTGTTTGAAGAAAAGCCATATGAATTTAAGAAATTTACTGAGCATTCCCCGAAATAGATTGTGAATTTTTTTGTTCACGAAAAAGGTAAAGAGGAGAAACGATTTAAAATTTTGTAGGGTGGTAATAAGTGTGTGCGTTTAGCTCTTTTTATTTAATTTAATTAAAATAATGCACTTTCTTCAGCAGTAAAGTCAAATTATTTTGTTAATAACATTTCACTTTGCATTATTTTGGAAATAATTTGTATTCAAACTTTCAACTTTCAGGAAGCTTTCTGATGAAGTGTGAAAAACAGAAAATTACTTCAGAATATGTCATATCAGAAAGGGTGAAAGATATAATTCAATTATTTCCACTTTGGGGTGGAAATAATTAGCACTGCTGTCTCAGAGCAGTAGGGACCTAGGATCAATTCCTGGCTTGGGTCACTGCCTGTGTGGATTCTGTATGTTCTCTCCATGTCTGCGTGTGTTTCCTCGGGGTGTTCCAGTTTCCTCCCACAGTCCAAAAGATGTGCTGGTTAGGTGCATTGCCCATGCTAAATTCTCCCTCAGTGTACCTGAACAGGCATGGTGTGTGGCAATTAGGGGATTTTCACAGTAACTTCATTGCAGTGCTAATGTAAGACTACTTGTGATGCTAATAAATAAATAGCCTTATATCTCAAGACTACAATTCTGATAGATTTGCTTATAGCTGTATTGGGTGTTTTATTTTGAGTGGAAACATATAACACATTCTGGTATATTTTGAACAGGGTAAACAAAATAATTCTGTTTTACGATCTTTAATCCATCAACACATTTGGGGCTCAGAACTAAGATAAATATTGCCTTTTAAATGTTTTCAGAAAACATTTATGATTGACAAAAATATTAGCCCTTCAAATGGAATACTGTTTGCAACAGCCTTGCTGGAATCCTTTGAAGTTCAAAGAATGAGAGGTGATCGCACTGAAACATACATTATGAAAGGATGCAACAGGGGAAACACAATTTGTTTCCATTGGGAAATCTGGAACACAGAAGGCCCTAGAGAATGGAATATAATGTGAAACAAAACATCTTTCATCCATTTTGTTTCCAATGATCCGAGCATTCAAGCACAAAACCTTTAAATGAGCACTTTTAATATTTCTTTTCCCTTTCTTACTATTTTTTATTCTGTCTTATCAATTTCTGGCCCTTGATTTCTCTGCTTATCACCTTCCTTATTCTGAAATATTTTGAACAGGGTAAACAAAACAATTTTGTTTTGTGATCTTTAATCCATAAGCACATTTGGGCTCTGAACTAAGATAAATCTTGCTCATTTATCTTAATTTAAAGGGGTAAGCCAACACAGGACAGCTCCAAACCGTGATCAGTTCTTTGTACTCCACATGGGAGGTTGGGAATGTTTTCAGTGCCCAGGGGCAGCATGTGAGCAGGAAGTACCTCCAGCTGCAGCTCCTGGAAGCCCATGTTTAGGAGCTGAAGCAGCACCTGGGCACACTACAGCATCCATGAGGCAGAAAGTATTGTGGGTAGTGCATAAAGAGAGGTGATCACACTGTAGGCTCAGACTCCATAGACTCGGGGAAGAGAATGGGTGACGAAGCAGAGCAAAAGAGCTAGCAGGCAATGCAGGAATCTCCTGCCGCTATCCCCCTGCAAAACAGACATACCGTTTTGGATGCTGTTGAGAGGAATGGCCTTTCAGGGGAAATCAGCGACAGGCAAGCCCAGTACACAACAGTTAGTTCTGTTGCAGAGAGGAGGAGTAAGAAGTGTACAAATGCAATAGTTATAGGGGATTCAATTGTAGAATAGATAGGCGTTTCTGTGGGCACGAATGACACTGCAGGATGATATGTTGCCTCTGGTAGGGTCTGAGTGGCTGCAGGACATTCTGAGGGGGAATAGCCAATGGTCGTAGTACATTTCCGTACAAATGACATAAGTTTAAAAAAGGGGATGCAGTCCTAAAAGCAGAATATAGGGAGCTGGGAAGCAAACTGAAAAGTAAGACCTCAAATTTGCTGATCTCAGATTTATTACTTGTGCCACATCCTAGTCAGAGCAGAAACCACAGAACATGCTGAAAAGAGGCTGTGTGTGTGTGTGCGCGTGCATGTGCGTGTGTCGGGAGGGGGCTCAGATTTTTATGACTTTGGGACCAGTTTTGGGGAGATGAGACCTGTACAAACTGCAAAAGTTTTACCTGGGCAGGCAGGACTGATGTCCTTTGAGGGGGTACATGCTAGAATGGTTATGGAGGGTTTAAACTAATATGGCAGAGGAATGGGAACCTTTGCAAGAATTCAGAGCAAGAGGAATTAAGAACAAGAGGAAAAGACAGAAAGAAGAATCAGGAAAATGAGAGGCAGAGACACCAAGGGTCAGAGACTGATAAGCAGAGTAAAAAATAGTTGGAAAAAAAAGCAATGTTAAAAGTGCCCACCATCAGGTATTGTACTTGAATGCTCAGAACATTCAAAACAAAATGGATGAATTAGTTGCACAGATAGATGTAAAGGTCTACGATGTAGTTGGCATTATGGAGACGTGGCTCCAAGGTGATCAAGGATGTGAACTAAACTTCAAGGACTATTCAGTGTTTAGGAAGGACAGACGGAAAGGAAAAGGTGGTGGTATAATTGCATTGTTGATTAAAAATGACATTGATAAGATACTTAGAAAAGCTATTAGCACAAATGATGTGGGATCTGTATGGGTCGAATTAAGAAACACCAAGGGGCAAAAAACATTGGTGGGAGTGGTATATATTCCAGTGATAATGTTGGGAAAAGCATTAGACAGGAAATCAGAGATGCATGTGTTAAAGGAAGATGTTTGATTATGGGCAACTTTAATCTGCATATACATTGGGAGAGTCAAATCTCCCAATACAATCAAGGAGGAATTTCTGGAATGCATATGGGATGGTTTTCTGAAGCAATACTTTGAGGAACCAACAAGGGAGCAGGCCATATTGGACCGGGTGTTCTGCAATGAGAAAGGATTAGTTGGCAATCCAATTAAGGGAGAACCCTTGGAGATGAGTGACCATAATATGGTAGAATTCTTTGTCAAGGTGGATAATGATATAGTTAATCCTGAGACCAGGGTCCTGAATCTCAATAGAAGTAATTATAATGATATAAGGCATGAATTGGCAATGTTGGACTGGGAAACATTACCGAAAGGACAACCAATGGCAGGCATTTAAAGAATGAATAGTGAACTCCACATGTTGTTTATTCCTATTTGGCGCAAGAGTGGTAAGGAAATTGTGGCCCAACCATGGTTTACAAAGGAAATTACAGATAGCATCAGATTCAAGAGAGGAGCATAAAAATTGGCAAGAAAAGGCAAAAGGCCTGAAGAGTTGGAGCAGTTTAAAATTCAGCAGAGGAAGATCAACAGATTAAGAAGAATAGAGTATGAAAGTAAGTTGCAAGGAACATAAAAACTGACTGTGAAAGTTTCTATGGGTATGTAAAGAGAAAAAGACTGACAAAAATGAATGTAGGCCTCTTACAGTCAGAAACAGGAAGATACATAATGGGGAATAAAGAAATGGTTGAGAATTAAATTTGTACTTTGCTTCTGTCTTCACAAAGGAAGACATGAATAATGTGCCAAAAGTGCTGAGAGAAACAAGTTTTAGTGAGGAGCTGAAGGAAATCAACACTAGTAATCATAGAAACCCTACAGTGCAGAAAGAGGCCATTTGGCCCATCGAGACTGCACCAACCACAATCCCACCCAGGCCCTACCCTCATATCCCTATATATTTTACCCACTAATCCCTTTAACCAAGCATCCTGGGACACTAAGGGGCAATTTTTTTTAGCATAGCCAATCAACTAACTCAGAGAAAACCAGAGTATCTGGAGGAAACCCACGCAGACTTGAGGAGAACGTGCAAACTCCACACAGATAGTGACCCAAGCTGGGAATCAAACCTAGGTCCCTGGAACTGTGAAGAAGCAGTGCTAACCACTGTGGTACATTCCACCCAAGCAGAGAAATGGTTTTGGGGAAATTGATGGGATTGACGGCAAATAAATCTCTAGGTCTTGATAATTTTCATTCCAGAGAATATAGGGAACTGGGAAGCAAGCTGAAAAGAGGACCTCAAAGGTAATGATTACTACTTGTGTCACATGCTAGTTAGAGTAGAAGCAACAGGATACATAGGATGAATATGCGACTGAAGAGGTCATGAGGGTTTCAGATTCCTAAGGCATTGGGAAGTGGCCCTGGAAATAATGATGCATTGATGGTTATTTTCAGTAAGGCGTTTGACAAAGTCTCTCATGGGAGGTTAGTTGAAAAGGTCAAAGCTAATGGGATACAAGGACAGGTAGCTAGATGGATAAGTTACTGGCTTGGTAATAGAGAGTAATAGTGGAAGGGTGTTTTTCTAGCTGGAGGTCGGTCACTAGTGATGTGCCACAGGGCTCGGTACTAGGACCTCTTCTATTTGTAAAATATGTAAATGACTTGGAAGAGGGAGTAAGTGGAGTGATCAGCAAGTTTGCTGATGATACAAAAATGGCTGGACTTGCGGATAGTGAGGAGCATTATCAGGCGGTACAGCAAGACAGAGGTAGGCTGGTAGCTTGGGCAGATAGATGCCAGATGGAATTCAATCCTGATAAATGCGAGGTGATGCATTTTGGGAGAAAGAATGTAAGGGGGAGGTATACGATAAAGGGTAGACCTATTAAGAGTATAGAAATGCAGAGGGACCAGAGGGTGCAGGTGCACCAGAGGGTGCAGGTGCACAAGTCACTGAAGGTGGCAGAGCAGGTGGAGAAGGTTGTGAAGAAAGCATATGGTATGCTAGCCTTTATAGAAAGGGGTATAGAGCTGGCCTTTAATGTTGCAGTTGTATAGAACGTTGGTCAGACCTCATTTGGAATACTGTGTCCAGTTCTGGTCGCCTTATTACCGGAAGGACGTGGAGACTCTGGAGAGAGTGCAGAGGAGGTTTACAAGATGTTGCCTAGCATGGAAGGTCTGAGTTACGAGGAAAGGTTAGGCAAATTGGGGTTGTTTTCCTTAGAAAGACATAAACTTAGAGGAGATCTAATAGAGGTGTACAAGATTATGAGGAGTATAGATAAACAGTGTTAAGCTTTTTTCTAGGTTGGACTCAAATATCATGCAGGGTCACGGGCTTTGGGTGAGAAAGGTAAGGTATAATTTGGATGCTAGAGGAAGTTTTTTCACACAGAGGGTTATGGGGATATGAAATGCATTGCCAAGTAAGGTGGTGGAGGCAGGCAGGCACTCTGGAGTTATTTAAGAGATACTTAGATGGGCGCATGAACAGAATGGAACAGATATAGAAGACTGATTTAAAATAGGGATCATGAGCCTTGGGAGTTCCGTTGGAAGTGTGTAAATTGTCAATGATATTGACGTATTTCTGTTTTATCCTACAGGTACTTTGGTCCGCCTTGTTGTCTAACAAGGGGCATACACGCGATGGGTCATGAGAGTATCCTAGTGCTTCACGTCGTTAGCGTATGCTTGACCTGGACCATTTGATGGGCAACACGACAGCTCAGTGACTATCGCTGTGCTGTGCAGATACATGGATTTGGGCCTATGTCTATGGGAGTTTGCGCATTCTCCCCGTGCTTGCATGGATTTTTTCCGAGTGCTCCAGTTTCCTCCCACACCCCAAAGATTGCTCTTAGGCTGATTCGCAAAACAAATTCTCCCTAAACTATCGCAAAATTTGGTTCCAATGCATAGATCTATAATCATAGACAGGATCACGTGTAGAAGGGGGAACATCGAGATGGTGGCGAGGGCTCACTGGGCCGAAGGGCCTGTTTCCTGTGCTGTTTTGTTCTTTGTTCCCCTGGACTCGTTTCTACAGACTGGAGGGTAGTTCATGTAAGCCTACTATTCAAAAAGTGCAATAGAGAGAAAACAAGGAACTATAAACTAGTGAGCCTAATGTTGGTACTGGGAAAGTTACTAGAGTTTATTATCAAGGATTTCATAACTTGGCATTTGGAAGACAGTGATATAATCAGATAAAGTCAGCCTGGATTTACGAAAGGTAATCATGCTTGACGAATCTATTGGAATTCTTTGAGGATGTAAAGTAGTAGAGTTGACCAAGGAGAACAAGTGGATGTGGTTTATTTAGACTTCCAGAAGGCTTTTTACAAGGTCTCACATGACAGACTATTACGTAAAGTTAAAGCACATGGGACCACATAATGTCTTGAGATGAGTAGAAAGCTGGTTAGCACATATGAAGTAAAGAGTTGGCATAAATGGGTCTTTTTTTAATTAGCAGTCAGTGACTAGTGGGGTTTCACAGGGATCTGTGCTAGGACTCCACCTGTTCACAATATATATTAATGATTTGGAACAGTGAACTGAATATGTTGTACCACCTGCAAATGTGGAGGTAAAGTTGGGTGGGAGGGTGAGCTGTGAGGAGGATATCGAGACGCTTCAGCATGATTTGGACAGAGTGCGTGGGCATGTGCATAGCAAATGCAGTATAATGTGGATAAATGCAAGGTTATCCACTTTGTAACAATCATAGGAAGACAGATTATTGCCTCTGATGAAGGGTCATCTAGTCTTAAAACACTGGCTCTATTCTCCAAATTTTTGGTCTCTCAGTGAGTCAAGTGATGTGGAAAACGGACAGGAAAGTAGAGTTGAAGTTCAAAATTAACCGTGATTGTACTAAATGGCAGAGTGGGCTCGATGGGCCAAATGGTCTGTTCCTACATCTTGTGCTATTGTGTGTGTGCGCGTGACAACTGCTTACAAAGATATGAAAATTGTTGGCATTTTTAATTGGAAGCCAAAAGTGAATTTCATTAAACCAGCGACATGTTTATTTACTATTGCAGAGAAGAGAGACGGTGTGAAATTCTTATATTCACTATTATATCCGAGGCTTGTAATTAACCTGAAGGTATCTACCTTCCAGATACTAGTTCCATTTCACCTCCACCGTCTCTACATTACCAGACTTCTTCTACTACAGGATAAACAGAAATTTCTTCCAACTAAACATTAGAACCATTGGAGCCATTGCCTTCAAACTCCACCACAAATTCTGTTCCTTAGACACCAACGTCAGTACCTGTTTCTCGCTCTGCAACTACTTCAGCATAACTGCTGCTGAAACACTCACTTGTATCTTTGTTATCTCTAGCTTGATTACTTTAATGCATTCTTTTCTAGCTCATCTCTCAGCAGTCGCACTCCATACACTTAAGAGCATCCAAAACTGTTGCCCGTAGCCTATCTTACACAAAGTCCTGTTCAGTCATCACCCTTAACAGCTAAGCAAGGCCTCATACTGCTACTCCATAAACTATAGCTTTCCTCAATTAAATTTCAGTAAAATGCAACTGTGAGCTTAAGAAATGTTTACATTGTTATATGTTTTCTTATTTCAAGTAAACGCAATGTGTTCCAAAGCACTCGAATGCAATGCTGTTAGTTACATTTTTTCTTTCATAGGATGTGGGTGTCACTAGGCCAACATTTATTGCCCCATTCAAAATGTACTTGAGAAGTTGGTGGTGAGCTGCCTTCTTCAATCGATGATCATCCAGGGAAGTGGAGAATATTCCATCACATTCCTGAGTTGTACTTGTAGATAGCGGATAGACTTTGGGAAATCAGGAAGTGAGTTACTCTTCGCAGAATTCCTAGCTTCTGACTTGCTCTCATAACCACACAGTTTTCTGCAATATTCACTACTCCTTAGATACTGAAGCAATCACAGCCCATATGCAGCAAGACCAGGACAATGCTCAATCTTGTGCTGATAAATTGCAAGTAACATTTGTGCCACACAAGTGCGAGGCAATGACCATCTCCAGCTTGACAGAATTCAACGATCTCCCCATTTTGAGATATATGACTGGTCCGTGTTCTCTTTCTTGTCAATGATAATACCTAGGATGTTGAAAATGGGGGAATTCAGCAATAGCAATGCCATTGAAAATCATGGGGAAATGGTTGAATGACTGAGTATTGTCCTGGTCTTGCTGCATATGGGATATGACTGCTTCAGTATCTAAGAAATAGCAAATGTTGCAGAAAATTGTCTAATCAACGGACATTCCCCACTTCTGACCTTATGCTGGAAGAAAGGCCACTTATGAAGCAGCTGAAGATGGCTGGGTCAGTGAAACTATCCTGAGGAACTTTAATGTCCTGCAACTGAGATGTTTAAGCTCCAACAACTGCAACCATCTTCACTGTGCTTAATATAACTCCAAATTGTGGAGTCTTGCTAAATAGAGAAGTTTTGCTAAAATTGTACAACACACTAGTTAGACCACACCTAGAATACTACAAACCGTTTTAATTCCCTTATCTAAGGGAAGAAATACACGCATAGGAGGCAGTTCAGCAAAGGTTCACTAAGTTGAACCTAGGTATCAAGGCTGAGTCATAATGTTCAAGGTTGATATAGACAGATTTTTAAGGGTTATGGGAGTAAGGCAGGAATGTAGAGATTATGTCAGACCAGTCATCCTTAGCCAAGGATGCAGTTTTTCTGGAGCACAGTCAGTGCCTTTGCTGTGATATTTTCAGGGCCTTTGCAGTACCCAGTGCCTTCAGCCGAATTTTGATATCACGGCTGCCTGGCATCTATCGGCCGGTGGGGAGGAGGAACGACGAGGTAAAGTTGCTCATTCAGGAGACGATGGGCTGAATAATTGTTTTCAGCCTCTTAACAATTTTGTGATTCTCTAACCCATAGATAATGCGTCCAGAAACTGATAAGAACATTCACCAGGATCGCATGGAAATTAATAACATTTTACGTCTTCTTTTGTACTGCATTGCATACTTAACGTCACGTTTCCCTACAAACTGGTTTAAAGTGGCCTGAGATGGCAATCCATCAGAGGGAGACCAGGATCCAGAATGTTCCCTCTCCCTATTATAAAAACAAACTTTTCCTGCAACGTATGTCCAAAAACAGGGAAAGGTTTCCCCGCCCATTAACCACAGCGCAAATAAACACAGATTGCAGTGAGCACTCGGTGCCTGGGTAAAAACAACCCGCTCCCAGGAGGGAGGCCGCTCGGTGCCGGGGCCGCACCTGCTGCCACCGGGACTGCGGACAGCTGACAATCACAGCCGCCATTACTCGCTCGGTAAACCGACACCTTTAACAACATCAGGAGGGTAATGGGAACCTGCAGCTACTTACCCAATGTCACCAACAACGACACAGCTGCACCGTCAGGAAGAAGGAAGCAACCTCGGCACTGACCCCACCCCCTCGACATCTGCCCCGCCCCGCTGCGCGGACTCCGCCCCCTCGACATCTGCCCCGCCCCGCTGCGCGGACTCCGCCCCCTCGACACCTGCCCCGCCCCGTGGGCTCCGCCCCCTCGACATCTGCCCCGCCCCGCTGCGCGGACTCCGCCCCCTCGGCGTTGGCCCCGCCCTTCCGCGCTGACCGCGGCCCCTCTGTACTTGGCCCGCCCCCTCGGCACTGGCCCCACCAGCACAGCATTGAGCCCGCCCCTTCCGTCCTGATCACCCCACTTCCGCACTGACCCCGCCCCTCGGCACTGACCCCACCCCTTCAGCACTGACTCCGCCCCCATGAGGAGAGTCAGGTCAGTTGCAGTGATCTGAACCATATGAAGAGGCAACGTTCTGAAAGCTTGTGCTACCAAATGAACCAGTTGGACTTTAAGCTTGTGTTGTGAGATTTCTTACTTTGCTAGACCATATGACCATGAGAAATAGGAGCAGCCGTGGGCTATTCTGCCCTTGAAGCATGCTCCTCCACATAGTAAGGTCATGGCTGATCCAACACTCACTGTCCACTTTCTGCCTTAACCCTTAATTCCCAATTAATTTTAAAAAATCTATCGCTCTCAACCTTGAAACTGTTCAAGTCAGATTTTGTGAAGGGTGTGGACGCCATAAATCTGATCACTGGTCAGCCTTTTGTCTAAGATTTAGATAAGGGCAGGCGTAATGCCTGTTCCTGTCGGCTTGAATCTGATATGTCCCTTGGTTGGAGATTATGAATTGAAATCGATTCAAACTGTTTTTTTTAGAGTGAGCAAGGGGTTGGATTGGGGGTTTACCCCATCGACTGCCCCTTGGCTTTTTAATTCTGAGAAAGGAATGAAATGTTTCAAAAATGATGCATTTGCTCATTTTGACTGAGTTGAGCAAATAGTACTGCACTGACCCCCTGTGTTCTAATAGCAGTCAGTGCTTCCAGGGGAAGGAAATGTAATATTAGTGAACACTTGCCATTCCCACACTTCCGAACAGGGATAGAAAACATTCCTCAGCAGGGTGAGGAAGGTGGAACAGAATGTGGATGCTCCACCACTCCAATGATCCCAGATCATTGGGCAGTTAATTAGAGAAACAATGGGGAGCTCCATGCCCTGGCATCTAGGCCAGGATGCCACATGGCAGAAAAATTATGGTGCAAACAACAAGTCACTCATCACTGCAAATTTAAAGAATTATCTTAATTTCTAATGGCAGGCTCAACAAATCAATAAATGAACTCAAAAATCATACAGATACTGCCACCTTCACCAGCAAAAACTGCTGCTACATGCAACCATGGTTCTAGTGGCAAGGACTTTTTTCCACTCTTATGCTGCCTCATCATATTTGCCATAAAGCACTCCCAAATGTTTTCCCACTGATGCCTGAGAAATGCACAGATAATAAAAAAAAACACATACAAGTGGTTTTTAACAATTCATCTTTGATTAGTCATGACATGAATCAATTCCAGCCTCCTAGACTATCTGGATCCACTACAGTTTGCCTACTACTGCAACAGGTCCACAGCATACGCCATTCCCTTGGCCCTGCACTCAATTCTGGTACAACCCTTCAACTCATAATTTGACCTCATCCCTTGGAATGGTTACCCTGCCTTTTAACCCCTGGGAGTTGATGTTGTCTACATGAACTTTAACAAGGCCTTTGACAAGGTACCACATGGTAAATAGTTGCATCAGGATAAATCTCACAGGATCCAGGGTGAGGTAGCCAAATGGATACAAAACTAGCTTCTTGGCAGAAGCCAGCGGATGGTGTAGAGAGCTGTTTTTTCAAACTGGAGGCCTGTGAGCAGTGCCTCAGGGATCAGTTCTGAGTCCACCGTTATTTGTCATTTATATTAATGATTTGGATGAGAATTGCGGAGGCACAATTAGTAAGTTTGCAGATGACATCAAGATTGGTGGCATAATGGACAGTAAAGAAGGTTATCTTGGATTGCAGTAGGATCTTGATCAGTTGGGTCAGTGGGGCTGACAAATGGCAGATGGAGTTTAATTTAGACAAATGCGAGGTGGTGCATTTTGGTACATTGAACCAGGGCAGGACTTACTTAGTTAATGCTAGGGTGTTGGCGAGTGTTATAGAACAAAAAGCTCCTTGAAAGTGGTCACAAATGGACAAAGTGGTGAAGAAGGCACTTACCATGCTTGGTTTCATCAGTCAGAACGTTGAATACAGGAGTTGAGACGTCTTGTAGAAGTTGTACAAGACATTGGTAAGGCTACATTTGGAATACTGTACGTAGTTCTGGTCACCCTATTGTAGAAAAAATATTATTAAACTAGAAAAAGTGCAGAAAAGATTTAATTAGGATGCTACCCGAACTTGATGGTTGAGTTATAAGGAGAGGCTGGATAGACTGGGACTTTTTCCTCTGGAATGTAGGAGGCTGAGAGATGATCTTATTAAGGCCTATAAAATAATGAGGGGCACAGATCAGCTAGATAGTCAATATCTTTTCCTAAAGGTAGGGGAATCTAAAACTATAGGGTATAGGTTTAAAGTGAGCGGGGATAGATACAAAAGTATCCCGAGGAGCCATTTTTTCCACAGAGAAGATAGTGTGTGTCTAGAACAAGCTGCCAGAGGTAGTAGTAGAGGCATGTACAATTTTTTAAAAAACATTTAGACAGTTACATGGATAAGATGGGTATAAAGGGATAGGGGCTAAATGCAGGCAATTGGGATGAGCTTAGTAGTTAAAAAAAGAGTGGCATGGATAAGTTGGGCCAAAGGGCTTGTTTCCATGATGTAAACCTCTATGACTCTATAACTAGATAACAAGGACACCTATGTCAGACTCCTATTTATTGACTAAAGCTCAGCTTTAAACACTATCATTCCCAAGAAACCCATCTCCAAACTCCATGATCTGTGCCTTGGCACCCCCCTCTGCAACTGAATCCTGAACTTCCTAACTCACAGACCACAATCCGTAAGGCAAAAACACCTGCTCCATGATAATCCTCAATACCAGTGCTCTAAGGCTATGTTTTCAGCCCCCTATTATACTCCTTGTACACCTATCACTGTGCAGCCAAATTCCCCTCCCATTCGATTTTCAAGTTTGCTGACAACATCACTGTAATTAGTCGGATCTCAACGAATGATGAGACAGAGTACAGGATAGAGAATCTGGTGAACTGGTGTGGCAACAATAATCTCTTCCTCAATGTCAACAAAACAAAGAAGATTGTCATCATCTTCAAGAAACGTAAAGGAGAACATGCCCATATCGACATCAATGGGAACAAAGTAGAAAGGATCAATAGCTTCATGTTTTTAGATGTTCAGATCACCAAACTGTCCTGGTGCCGAGACTATAGTTAAAAAAGCCCACCAACGCCTCTATTTGCTCAGAAAACTAAGAAAATTTGGCATATCAGCTATGACTTTCATCAACTTTTATGGATGCACTGTAGAAAGCATTCTTTCTGGTTGTATCACAGCTTGATATGGCTCCTGCACTGCCCAAGACTGCAAGATATTACAGAAGGTCATGAATGTAGCCCAATCCATCATGCAAACCAACTTCCCAATCATTGACTCTGTCTACACTTCCCATTGCCTCGGCAAACCAACCAGTATAATTAAGGACCCCACATACCCCAGACATTCTCTCTGCCACCTTCTTCTTTGGGAAAAAGATATAAACGTCTGATGTCATGTACCAATCGACTCAACAACAGCTTCTTCCTTGCTGCTGAGAGAATTTTGAATTGACTTACCTTGCATTAAGTTGATCTTTCTCTACGCCTTAGTTATGACTCTACCATTACATACTGCACTCTCTCGTTTCCTTCTCTATGAATGGTATGTTTTATCTGTATAGCATGCAGGAAACAATACTTTTTCACTGTATGTTAATACATGTGACAATAATAAATCAAATCTTGTCAATTTGCTAATTTCAAAATGGTGTGCAGGCTTCTGATTTTGATACTCAATCATTTTCTGTAATTTTGCAGACTAACATTTTACACAAAAATACCCACAAAACGTGTGGATGCTACTTGCTAGGTAAGTATAACTCTCAGTGAGGCACTTCCTGAATGTGTGCTTTCTTTGTGGTGTAGGTACACCCACAGTGCTTTTAGAAAGTTCCAGTGTTCTGGCCTGTCCACAATGAAGGAATGGTGACAGATTACATTGTATTGCTGACCGGATGTCATTATGCTGTATTTTGCATTTACAAGCAAAGGTGGGGGGTGAGGGGGAAGGGGGGTGGGGAAGAAAATACCCACCTGATTTGCACCTGTAAAATCCAGCCCATGGAGATAGCCCCGACTAACATTTCCTTCTCCAAATCCAGTGAGATTAAGTCTATTGGTAACAAATTTGGTGCGTTTATTTTATCCACTAAATGATAATGGATGTTCTCACCAGGAAGACCTGTGCCAAGTTGTTGGTTAGATGATGATCTGGTCAAAGATCCCAATACTATGGTGCTACCAATATCTTTGTGATGGTTTGGATGGCAGAGGCACCATATCATCAGAAATTATTCAGGCATTTGTGAATCAGATCTATTTGGCATTTGCAATTATATTCACAGAATCAATGGCTAACTATTTAATTCATACAGTTCCATATGGTAGTCTAGTTTTGTTTTCAGGTAGATGCTCTACAGCCAAAGATTGAGGTCTTGAAGGAGTTGAGACAGAACAAAAGTGTTTGAATTAAATCACTGTCACCAACACTATAATTCAAACTTGTCTTAAAATCTGCTTTACTCAGACCCACTGCACTGGGTAGCTGATGGCTTATTAGTATTATCACTAGACTATTAATCCAGAAACTTAAGTTAATGTTCTGGGAGCCTGGATTTGCATCTTACCAACAGTGGAATTTCAATTCAATAAAAAAAAATCTGGAATTTAGAATTTACTGATGATCATAAAACCAGTGTCAATTGTTGGAAAAACCCATCTGCTACATGTGACTCCAGAGCCACAGCAAAATGATTGACTCTCAACTGTCCTCATCCCTCATTAAACAAGGGCAACTAGAGATGGACAGCCAGTAATATCCATATCCCATGAATGAATAAAAACAAATCTCCTTCAATGGTTTTCCCTACTGTAGTTGTCCTCATCTCCCCAGTTTACACAATGTCTATTGTTAATACAGTCTGCAATGATTGACTCAATTTCCACATGCATACAATGATATTCAGCTTCATCTTTACACATCAACTACATTACTAAATTCTCCAATTATCTCACTGATATCTCGTCCATGACAAAATTAATATTTCAGTGGAACATTGGTAAAACAACCAATTCACAGCAACTAAGCATTCCTGATTTTAATTGCTTCACTACTGGAAACTATGCCTTCAGCTGCCTAAGCCCTAATCCCTGGAATTCCCTCCTAATTCATTTGCCTCTATTTATTTTAAAATGCTCCTTAAAACCTAATTCTGACAACACTTTTAGTCAGCTGGCCTAATAATTTAAATACCTTGATGTCAAATTTTGTTTCATAAGAGTTGTAAATCATTTTGGGATGTGTTATATTAAAGATGCTACATAAATGCAAGCTATTACATATGTGCTTTTTAAACAAAAGCAGGAACAGTCTCACAAGTGAGGAAAGGGGACCAGTTAAACTATTCTGATGATATAGGTTGAGAGATAGATGATGAACTGGTCACATGGATAATTTCTTGTTTCCTGAAGAAATTCCATATCTTTGATGTCCATCTGTAGATGGCACATACAATCATAGAACGGTTACAGTAAAGAAGGAAACCTTTAAACATATTGAGTCCATGCTGGCTGTCAACAAGAGCAATGCAGCTCATTCCACTGCCCCATCTTTTTACCCCAAAATATTTTCTCTTCCTTTTATCCACTTCCCTTTTGAAAGCCATGATTGAATCTGCCTCACTAGATACTCAGACAGTACGTTCTTGATCCTATCCATTTTCCGCATAAAATAATTTCCTCCTGTTGCCACTGGTTCTTTTGCCAATCACTAAATCAGTCCCTCTGGTTCCTAACCTTTTTACCAATGGAAACTTCCATCTCTAAGACACGAAAGAGATCCTAAATTGTTTAAATCAAACATATTTTTGATTATTTAAAAAGTGAACCTTGCTGAACCTAAAGATGGTTGCTATAGGTCACATGAATCATAAGTTGGCTAGTTTCTGGAAATTCCCAACAATTACAGGACCAAACCTCAACCTTCATCCTTGTGGAATCTCAGATTTATCATTATGCAGATACATTATAATGAATGAAACCAAGGAGTAACAGTCAATCTGTCTCTTCAGTGTTGTCCTATAACAAAGGGAGCACCATCAAAACTCATTAAACTGCTGAGCCTCAAAAGCTAATATCTATCTTTTAGGGTGAACAATGGATTTTGACTGGAGGTATAGAAACTGCCTGTAACTGACTCAATTATGGGCAGTATCACATGATCCAAGCTTCTGGCCTTTGGGAAGTTTTATTACAATTCTAGACACACAATTCAGTTTGCAGTTTCAAACCCAGCCACAAACATTAAAATGGGACTCCAGGCTGACCAACAGCTAGCATCACATCGATGCCTTCTTGGAGCTTGTTTCCCTAGAAGATTCCTGCCAAGCAGACTAAGTCTCTGTACACTTACTTCCTCATTCTGTATCACCATCAACTTAAAAACAATTCTGAACCCACCTGAACTGTAGCTCCTCTCTGAAGGTAGCTTCTCTGGATTCTTGACTTTAACTCTTGCAATCTCACAAACTAAACTTTTAAGTTATTTACAGTTGTAATAACTCCTCTTTCCCACCTTCTTATTGTACCCTTGTTTGTGTGTGCGTGTATATATATATATATATGTGTGTCTGTGACCATTTTCTGGGTTTGAATGTGCAAATAAGCTATAATTTCAATTTAATTTTAAAGAATATGCTGCGTCATTTTCAAAAAATGATGTCACAAACTGAAGATCTTCGGAAACACACCACAACCTATTCAAAAATTAAAACAACTGCACTATGGACAGTGAGAAAATAAAGTCAGGGTTTTCTCCCTCTCTGTTCAAAACATTTTCTCTCTATTTGTTCCATCTGGACCCTTAATGATTTTGAATACCTCTTAAATCCCCTCTCAACCTTCTCTTTTTGGAAATCTAAACTTGTAACTGAAGTGACTTATCCCTAGAACCATTCTTGTAAATCTTTTCTGTACTTTCTCCAATGTCTTCTCATCCTTTCTAAAGTGCAGTGCTCAGCACTATAGAACTGGGTACACTGCTCCAGCTGATGGCTGACCTGTAAAGGTTCAGTAATAACATCCTTGCTTTTGTACTCTACATTTCTATCTATAAAGGCCTCTATGCATTATTAAACGTTTTCTTGACCTGCCCTGCAATCTAAAATGATTTTACTTTTCCACCCCCTTTAGAATTGTGCCCTAAATTTTGTCAGTCATATCTCCACTCATTTCACCAACACATGTTCTCTTTAAGTTTGCCACTATCTTCCTCACATTTCACAATACTTCCAAGTTTTGTGTCATGCACAAATTTTGAAATTCAAGATAAGCAATAGTCCTAGTATAATATATATATAGTCCACCAGTCTGAACAACCACCATTATGAAGTGCTTCCAAAAGTTAATCATGGCATGAATCAATTCCAGCCTACCAGATTGCCTGAATCCACTTCAGTTCACCTATCACTGCAAAAGGGCCACAGCAAATGCCATCTCCTTGGCCCTACACTCAATCCTGAAACACCTAGAGAACACAAACACCTATGTCAGATTCCTATTTATTGACTACAGTTCAACCTTCAATACCCATTATTCCCACAAAACTCATTCCAAACTCCGTGTCCTGGGACTCGGCTCTTCCCTCCGTGACTGGATCCTAGACTTCCCAATCCATAGACAGCAATCAGTAAGGATAGGTAATGACGTCTCCTCAGCCCCTTACTATACTCCTCACGTACCCATGACTGTGTGGCTAAATTCCCCCCCAATTTGATTTTCAAGTTTGCTGATGACACCACCATTGTGGATCAGATCTCAAATAATGATGAGACAGAGTACAGGAAAGAGATGTAGAATCTGGTGAACTGGTGCAATGACAATAATCTCTCCCTCAACATCAACAAAATGAAGGATATGGTCATAGACTTCAGGAAGCAAAGTGGAGGACATATCTCTACATCAATGGAGACGTAGTGGAAATCTCAAGAGCTTCAAGTTTCGAGGTATCCAGATCACTAACAATCGCCCTGTCCCTCCATGCATGTGCCATAATTAATAAAACCTATCAAAACTTTATTTTCTCCGAAGGCTAAGGAAATTTGGAATGTCTGCTATGACTCTTACCAGCTTTTACAGATGCACCATGAAAAGCATTCTTTCTGGTATCATAGCTTTGTATGGCTCCTGCTCTACGAGACCTCAAAAAAACAAAATGTCATGAACGAAGCCCAGTCTATCATACAAACCAATCTCTCATCCATTGACTTTATCTATACTTCCTGCTGTTTCTGAAAAGCGGGCATCATAATCAAGGATCCCATGCACCCTGTACATACGCTCTTCCACTTTCTTCTGTCCGGAAAAAGATATAAAAGTTTGAGTACGTGTGCTCATCGACTCAAGAACAGCTTCTACCCAGCTACCATCAGACATTTGAATGGACCCATCTCGTATTAAATTGATCTTTCTCTACACCCTAGCTATGACCATGACACGACATTCTGTACTCTCTCCTTCTCTAGGTATGATATGCTTTATCTTTATTACAAGAGGAAAAAAATGTTTTTCACTGTATACTAACACGTGACAATAATAAATCATTCAGCACTACTATTCCTGGTCACTAAAATACCTTATTGTCATGCTTCATTGTCCCTTTTTTCCAGTTATGTGGCATTTTATCAAATATTTTTTGGAAGACCACACACTCAACATCACCCTCATCAACCCTCTGTTAGCTTATCAAAACTCGAACAAATTAGTTAAACATGATTTGCCCTTAAACAAATCAATGCTGACTTTCTGTCAGCCAACCTAGACTTGTAACATTCTGGATTAAACATAGAACTCTGACTCAAAGGTCAGTACTACTGGCAAAATAGCTAATTTTGCAGAATCTTTGTGTCATGTTTAAACCCAACAAAACCTGACTTATTGTGGGCTTGTAACTCCACAAATTCAGTAGTTTAAATTAGTATCCTCACCCCATTTTCCAATCATGTAGGAAGTGCTCGCGAGCAGATTATAACTACAGTTAAGTCGACTATTGCTGGTAGTAGGTCTAATCAATTGTTGATCCTGATGGAAGGTGATGGGGGAGTTGAGGGTGCACCAAAGGGCAACCCGGGGTGGGGGGGAGGTTCAGGAGAAGATGGAAACACTTTCTCCCCAAAGCTGTCTTCGTTTCCCTTAAACCAGAGAAACCCAGCTAGCCAGGGTTATGTCACAATTCAGTTTAAATAAGAGGTTTCTAATCTTTCATCTTGTAAGTCAAAATGATTTATCTCCATTACCAACACTCACTAACCACCTTTCCCCACGACCCTTCCATCCTTCTCTTTAAATTCATGTCATCTGGTTTTTAATCCAATCAGGCCTGGTGATATATCCACTTTCAAAGATGCTAAACCCTTTAATATTTCCTCTTTCACTAAGTTGTTTTCAATTCAACATTTCATGCCTCATCTCAACTGCAATGACTGCAGCACCCCTATCTTCCGTGGAGACAGATACAAAGTATTCATCAAAAACCATGCTCATGTCTTGCTCCCCAACACACAAGTTGCATTTTTAGTCCCTAATTGGCCCCACTCTTCCAAGTTACACTCATGGGTTTTTCCGCATTTATAAAACTTATTTAGGTTTTTCTGGACTTAATTTGCCAATATTTTTTCATGCTATATCTTTTTTTTCCTAATTTCACTTTAATTTCATCATCTGCATTCTATGTTCTTCTGCAATCCTGAGCTTTCAGTATTTTGTTGCCATATCTCTCTTTTGTCTATTTAACATCTGGAGGTAAGGGGAAAAATGTATTAGTCTCACTATTTTGCTTTGTGGGAATAGAAATTCCCTATCTTTGCCTTGAATATTCTCTATTGTTCTGACATTGATTTACTTTCAAAAACTGTTTTCAGTTTTTTGCCAAATTACATCTCAGCTGAGTGAAATGGACTTTTCTGCAAGTTGAATCTTATTTTTGATCCATCTTGTTCCATAATCATGCTAAATCTAATTGAATTATGATCACCACTATCAAAATGCTCTCCCTTCCAACTTCCTCCATTAAAACAGCTGCTCAAGCAAGGAACTCCATTTCCTCAGGTTGAGTCATGCGTTTAAGCCCCACTCCAGGACTTCAAATCATAAGAAATAGGTACATGAGTGAGTGATTCAGTCCCTCAAACCTGCTTGGATGTTCAATAGAATCATTGCCTGCCTGTTTGCCACAATTCTTAGCTCCCTTGTCAAACAAAAATCTGTGGAACTGAGCCTTGAATGTATTCAATGATGTTGCCTCCACTATTCACAGAGTTCCAAAACTAACATCTGTATGAGAGAAGAAATTTCCCACCTGTTTTAAGTGGGAGACTGTTTATTTTGAAACTGTTCTCTAGTTCAAGATTTCCTGATGACAGAAAACATCCTTACAGCATAAATCAAGCCTCCTCAGGATCTTATATATTTCAATAAGATCATCTCATATTTTTCTGAACACAATGTATGTTGGCCCAATATGCTTAACCTTTGCTCATGAGACAATGAGGCAGCATGGCGGCACGGTGGTTAGCACTGCTGCCTCGCAGCACCAGAAACCTAGATTCAATTCCCAGCTTGGGACACTGTGTGGAGTTTGCACATTCTCTCCGTGCCTGCTTTGGTTTCCTCCCACAATCCAAAGATGAGAGGGTTAGGTAGATTGGCCATGCTAAATTGATCCTACTGTCAGGGGGACTAGCTAGGTTAAATGCATGGGGTTACAGAAATAGAGCCTGGGTAGGTTTGTGGTCAGTGCAGACTTGATGGGCTGAATGGCTCCTTCTGCACTATAGGATTCTATTATTCTAACCCCTTCACCCTTAGAATCAGCCTGATGAATCTTTAAAATATACCCTTCCTGAAGTAAGGAGATCAAAATTCTACACAGTGCTGTAAAGGAGAATTTTATTTTTTTTCCCATGTCTTAGGAGGGATAAACAGAAGGCAGCCCTTGGCTGCTTTTCCTGCCACATTTTCAAGTGCTTTAGAAGAGGTGGGATGCACAACATCATGCTGGTGGGGAGAGCCCCGAATGAGCACACCTCACCGACAACCTTGGCCCTTAACAGAGAGATACCCTGAACTGAAAAACAAATCCTCCTCTTGGAAACAGAATCTTCACACACCCCCTCCCCCAAACAGGGGACACTGTCCCACACTCAAATCTCCCAAACAGAAGCCTCTCTACCCCACTGCACTACCCCCCCCCCCCCCCCCCCCCCCCACAAAGGAACTCCCCAGGCTTTATCTGGACATGACCCTTCCCTGCCTCTCCTGTTCCTGTTGGATTCTCCGCTCTCCCCGCCACCAGCTTTCCCATCTATCAAAAACAGGAATGGAAATTTCTCTTCCCCCGCCCCGTCCCCAAGATGTGGTCTCAACAATGCCCTGAACAGTTGTAGCAAGACTTTGCTATCTTTATATTCCATTCGCTTTGCAATAAATGTCAATATTCCATTTGCCTTCCTAATTATTTGCAGTACCTGCACGCGAACCTTTTGTGATTCATATACATGTATAGCACCCCTTCAATGACAGCATTCTGGAGCACCTCCCCATTTAAACAGTATGTTGTTTTCTATTCTTCCTACCAAAGCATACAAGTCCATGTTTTCCCCACATTATATTCCAGCAGCCAAATTTTTGCCCACTTACACTATTCTAAATACCTTTGCAGAATTTTCCTGTCCCACCTGCCACAGGAATTGTAGAGGGCAGGATGTGGACCTTGCAAAGGTCCATTGACCTTAGGTGGGATTTTCTGGTTTTGAGATGAGCGTGACCGAAAAATCCCGTCCTTTGTATCTTCCACGCAGCTTACTTTCCCATCTTTGTATCATCAGCAAATTTGTCTACAATAGTCAGTCCCTGCATCCAAGTCATTAATACAGATCATAAACAATTGAAGCCTCAGTATGCTTCAGTAGTTAGTTTGCCAAGCTGATAATAACCCACTTATCATGACCTTGTGTTTCCTATTGATCAATCAATCTTCTAATAACATTAATAAATTACCGCCACTGTGAGCTCTTTTCTTATGCAGTAACCTTGTGTGTGACACCTTAGTAAATCCATTTTCTAAATCCAAATACATTATACCTACCAGTTCCCCTTTATCTATCCAGTTTGTTTCATCTCCAAAGAACTCTTAACAAATTTGCCAAACACACTTGACCTTTTACAGAACTAGGCTGACTTTGCCTGACTGTGTTATGATTTTTCTAAATGACTTGCTATTACTTCTTTAATGATGAATTATAGCATATTCCCACTGTGGTATATTAGGCTAACTGGCTTTGAGCTTTCTACTTTATGTCTCCCTCCTTTCTTGAGTAAACTTAAACAAATAATTATTGATGGAGTACCATTCTACTAAGGGTGCCATCTTGCTGATGATACATTATAATGAGGCTCCAGAAGCATTATCACATGGAACTAAAAGATCCTATGACACTATTCAAAAAACAGCAGGATAGTTTGCTTGCAAGATCTCATTGTTCAGTTGCTCACTTCAAAATCTTGCTGAGCAGAAATTGGCTGCTGTATTTCATAGGGAGCTTTAATACAGGAGTAGACTGTTCAGTCATTCTTACATCCTGCATGCACTATTAAATTTGATATTTGGGGTTTATCTATTTATCTAGATACTATTTATCTAATTTTGCTTTATATCCCTACTTACCCTCCTAACAATTATCTCTCTCAGTCTTGAAAACACCAATTGCCCAAGCATCCACAGCCTTTTGGGGGAGGAAGTCCAAATATCTACTATCCTTTGTCTGAAAAAGTGTTTCCTGATTTTGCTCCTGAATGACCCAACTCTAATTTTATTATGGCCTCTAGTTCATAACTTCAAAACGTTTGTTGGAATGTCTAAAGGTCATGCAAAATACTTTACAAATGCAATTAAAAATGCATGTTTGCCATTATTCCCAGCTTAACATATTTCTTTTGTGAATTCTTTCAATTTTTAAGCATTGATTAGAATTTCAATGTTCTCAGTAATTATCCCAAATTTTAGTGATAAATTTCTAATATGTCAAAAAAAAGTTAGCGACTGTCTGTCAAAGTGGACCACATTCAATAAAGCTCATTTAACAGCTGTTAAAATAGTTCAATTTTACTTTAGCAAGTTTTCGGCAAACCATTCTAATAATCCATGGTATAATTCCTTAGCAGCTAAAACAGACTAAAAACATTTTCATATACAACTTAGAATATCAGATCTATATGGAACGTTAAATTTACAAAATTATTCACAACCGACATAGTAATGGAAAATAGAACAGCTCAAGTATATAGATTGTAGAAATCAAAACAAATAGAAAATAGAATTGGAAAACACCCTTTTATTATGTCCGTGCCACACATACTAGTGAAAAATAATATTCCTAAGAAAGAAAACTACCCTTTTTTCACAACATATTTAAATAAAATAACTTCAAGTACTTTGACTCAGGTACAAAAATTTCTGATCTGAGCTGCCTCCAACAGGCCACTGCAACTCACAGTAGTTAAACACAATGGTTAAACACAGCGGTCACAAAGAGCCATTGTGTACCAGGTTCCGTGGCAAGGCAGATGGAGGGAAATGCATTATGAAAAATACTGTGTATAGGAAATTGTAATTTATTGTATGGATACAAATGATTATATTGGAATTTGAGACCACAGTGGCTCAAAAATTATATAACAAAATAGAAAATGGAAAACCTAATATCCCCTACACCCTGTTTTAAAGGCAGGCACTACCCAACTTTAGGAGACTCCACAGTGTTTGTAGAGGATATGTACAAGCCATATACGTATAATCATTTTAAGACTAAAATAAAATGCTACGGTTATTCTAAGGCATAACAATATTCAATGCCTGCAAACAATATGTACACATCATACATATTTGAACAAGACTTAATTAATATTAACATTAATGAACAATTATATACAGATGTTTCTTTGTTGATCCACTGTTCTCGAATTCATTTTGAGACTAAGTAGGTGGTGCATTGATAAGCAGATTTATAAATTTATTGTCTACAGTAACAACAGGTTCTCCAGTGCCCTTTTTGGACAGAACAGTGTAAACAGTTATCAATTGGCTTTGTTTTATTATTCAAAAACATTCGTTGTTTTATTTCCTTGAAGATTTAAAGCAATTTTGCTGCCTCTTCCTTTTCATAGAAAATGAAGATTTGACATTTTATTCATAAATTAACAAAAATTAAATACATTCACTAAAATATAAGCTACAAAAAAAAATTCAAGATTTTTTCCATTTACTTCCATGTATTTTTTTTTTTTACAAGGGGGAGAGGATTTCCAGTCCCCCATTACAGCTCTGGTGGTTGTATATTAATTCAGTGCGTTTTGAAATATTGGTTGCTATTGCACTAGGACCACCCCATACCACTGAACTCTTTGGGTGTGCTTCCCTGTTCTACCGAAGCTGTCCATAAAACATTCCCATAGCTCGAGAACTATGGTTTCCAAAGGAGCAAACTTCTTTTCTAGAATAATCCTTGGCTGGCATTTCCACATTTTAAGAAGTGATGTGAAGTATCTGTTGCTTTGTGCAAATTATCTTGCACTTCCCCATTGATATGAAGATACCAGTATTTCAGGCTGCTGGTCTCAATGTCTTTGTACTTTCATTTATATTTTGATTGCTTTAGCTTCCCTTAAAAAGCTCGGCCCATCGCTTCTCAAAAAATCTCCTCATGTTATGACCAGCTCTGCCTATATCTGAATCATCTTCATTAAATGTTTCACAGTTGTCAAAAACTAGTCTTGCATCCACAGCAAATATTTCAGTATTAGGGTATCTAGAAAAGAAAGTGTATTTAGGAATTAGTATCATCACCAAAGGAAGATCATTCTCTATCACTTAGAATATTTTAAAGTGATGAAAAAGTTGATGAAAAATATATAGACACTTACAGTCCATTGCTGAGTTTTTCTCTGATAGTAGAAAAGTCCATAGGTTTCTTTATAACCTTTCTATATCCCGGTACCAGTTTGGAGTTCACAGGGAGCAAGAAGGGCCAAGCGTCCTCATGAGTTTCCAGCTCTGATAACATAATGCTGTTTAAAAGAAAGTAATGTTCCTTAACTTCAACAAGGAGTTGACATAACAAAGCTTAGAAATGCAGTCAAGTGATAAATGCAATAAATGTTGAGAATATATTCAAAACCGTTTTCTGCACCAATGTGTTTCAAATTAGCAAGGGAAAAGACCATATTGATTTCAGTGATGAGTAATAAAACATAAGTTAGCAACCTGATAGTAAAGGCAGCATCTTCCAAATCAAATTTGATATTACATTTGAGAGGCAGCAAGGAGAGATAGAACCCAAGCTTTTAAATTTGAGGGAACCTTCTCAGAGATAGGCAGTAAATAATGCAAGAAACTATGATTAGCTGTTACAAATAAGTTTACAAACAGTGGGAAGTATTCACAAAATATCTGGTAGGATGCCAAATCAGTTCTAATTCCTGTAAGTTCCACTTATGTAATTAATTAAACCACATCAACAAATAATTTAAAAGATAATATTAAGTCAAAAAGACTCAGACAAATGTAAGAAAAAGTGGAATTACTGGAAAAAGCTAGATACAAAGAAAATAAGTGATGTAAAAAAGGAACTGTGGAAATCTTGCAAGAGGTATCAAAGCTAACAGCAAAAGCTTTTACAAGTATGTTGAGATAGTGGTCATGCGAATATGTATCAATTAAAGATGGATGCTGATGATTTAAATAGATAATAAGGAAAACAAAGGCTTATTCAGTTTGTACTTTGTATCATATTTCCACCATGAAGGAAGAGGACAAAGCAGCAGTGGTATAAATACAAGGGTATAAACATAATAGATTCAACAAGTTTTTTTAAAAAAGTACAAAAAAAAAGAGGATTTAAGATACACAAATCTCCAGGACCTGCTGCTTTCCACCACAGGATATTAAAAAAGTGATGAGATTGCAGATGCATTAATCAATTTTCTAAATGCTCTTTAGATTCAGCTTTGTTTTGGAAAATTGCATATGTTGCTTCATATCTTAAGACATGAAAGTGAAAAATTATTAGCTATTGGGAGATTATATGAACATGTCAGATACAATCTTACGGAGTACGGCAGAAACATATGTATGGATTTGTGAAGACAGGTAATTATAGAATCAGAAAGCAGAGAAGTCGATCATTTATCATCCCTTTGCAAGATCTCCAGTTGCCTGTCCTTTCCCACGGCAATCCATGGCACACTGGGTTAGGAACCACTGGACAAGGGTGTGAATTCTTAAGATGGTGGAAACTCTGGCTGCCCCCCTGCAAATTCAAATTTATGTTGAATGGATTTACATCCCTCACTTGACAGGAAGCCCACCTTGGACAGCTGCCAGCTAATTCGACTGGCTGAAATTTAACTGCCCAAATCCAAGTCCTGGGAACCGGAGACTCAGAAGTCAAAGCGTAAGTCTTAAGGGAGAGTGTGAGAAAGGAGCTTCTGATGGAGGCATCCTCATTCTTCCAGCCCAAACTCCATTCTTTATTTTCTGGTTTTCCCATGAAATTTCAATGTACCCACCAGTCTAAAAAGTGAGGTTGGGCAGGAAATGGCCCTTAAGTGGCCACTTATGCCCTCAATTGGCACAAGGATAGGCTTCCCGTCCATGGCCTTGCCTGCCCGAACAGTAAATCACTGTAATGCCAGGCCAAGTAGGAACCCAGACGGAATTCCGTCCCTACAATCTCAGTAGCCATCCCCAAAAACCCCAAGGAGGGCAACATAAAATTCTAGCCTGAGAGCTGTGGCAGAATAAAGGGATTTGACATCCATGTACACAAATCACTACAGCTAGTAAACAGGTACAAAAGTGTAACAGCATGTTAGTTTTTACCACAAAGGGACTTAAATTCCCAAGTGAAAAAGTAATATTTCCTGGACTTAAATTGTATTTGAAATACTGCATTCAATTTAGGGCACTGAACCACAGGAAACAATATTCATCAGAATGACTGCAGGATTTAGAAAGATGTTCTGCATAATTTGGCTTGTATTACCAAGAGTTTAGAAAATTATAGTATGATACAAAGTGTTTTAAAATTATGAATGGATTCAGCAATACACAGTAAGAAGTCTCACAACACCAGGTTAAAATCTGATAGGTTTATTTGGTAGCAAAAGTCATTAGCTTTTGGAGCACTGCTCCTTCATCAGGTGAGTGGGATTTTAGTTCATAAACGACAGAAACTCAATTTACAAAATAATGTTTGAAATGCAAGTCTTTACAGATAATCTAGTCTTAAAGGTAGAGACAATGTGAGTGGAGAGAAGGTTAATCACAGGTTAAAGAGATGTGTATTGTCTTCTGCCAGGACAGTTAGCGAGATTTTGCAAGCTCAGACAAATTGTGGGGTTACGGATAGTGTGACATGAACCCAAGATCCTGGTTAAGGTGGGATCTTGGCTATCAGTCTCTGCTCAGCGACTCTACACTGTCGTGTGTCATGAAGGCCGCCTTAGAGAATGCTTACCTGAAGATCACTCGCATTCCAACTATTATTTTGTAAATTGAGTTTGTGTCTTTATATGTCCTGTTTATGAACTGAAATCCCACTCACCTGATAAAGGAGCAATGCTCCAAACGCTAGTGGCTTTTGCCACTAAATAAACCTGTTGGACTTTAACCTGGTGATGTGAAACTTCTTACTGTGTTTACCCCCCCAGCCAATGCCAGCATCTCCACAACATTTCAGCAATAAAGATAGAGAAATTATCTCCTCTAGATCAGCATTCCAGAACAAAAGGAAAAAATCTTAAAATTAAAGCTAGATATTTAGGACTAAAATCAAAAAACACTATTGCTTAAAAAGCGTAGCTCTGTAAACTACTTCCCGGAAGACTGCATCCTAGGTCCCAAGCTCTGGAATTTCCTCCCTAAAAAACTCCATCTTCCTAGCTCTTCTTCCTCCTTTAAGTCAACAGTTAAAACTTTGCTCTTTGCCCAAATTTTTGGACACTTGCCCTAATGTCCCCTTTTGTGCACTGGTGTCAATTCTGTTTAACTCATATAAAGCACCTCAAGGTGTTTTGCTACATTTTATGTGCTAAACAAATGCATTTTAGGCCAATTGAAAATTTCAACGTTAATACCTTTGACAGATAAGAATGTCAAAGGAATATGGAACAAAGACAGGTAAATGAATTTGAGATACAGATCAACCACAATCCAAATGAAGAGTGAAATCGGCTCGAGCACAGTTTTATCCAACCTGCAGCTTGAGAAGCCTTTCTACTGCAGCCCACAGATCCAGTTCTCAACATGCCAGTAAAATGTGCAAGTGGAATGGAAAATTCTGAATGGAGGTGTCCTGTAACAGGTCATTCCATTTCTGTGTTTGCTGCTGTTAGGCAGTGAGTTGAGTTCACCATGGCAGATGGTGAAATTTGAATTCATTAAAAACTCTTCCTTCAGTTTCTTCAGTAATTGCTCTAACAGACTTAGAAGTCTAATGATAACCATAAAATTATTGCCAACTGTCATAAAAAAACCTATCTGATGCACTAATGCAAGGTAAGGAAATCTACAGTCCTTACTTGGTCTTGCTTACATGTGACTCCAGATTCCAGCAATATGGTTCATTCTCAAATGCCCTTCGAAATGGAGGGCAACTAGGGACAGAAAATAAATGCTGGCCCAGCCAGTGATGCTCACATCCCAAATAATGAATTAAAAAAAAACACACCAACACATATCTTTATCCTCTGGGTGAGGGACTGAGCACACCGAGCCTGGGTGTATGTTGGGCACATGCACACTGATACTTTCACATTCCAATGGTCATGTTTTGAAAACTTATCAATTTACTGCTTTGACATTGTTTTATTTTTGCTCAGCAAGTTGTATTTTTGCTGAGCAATCGGGCAGCATAGTAACATAGTGGTTAGCACTGCTGCTTCACAGCTCCAGGGACCTGGGTTCGATTCCTGGCTTGGGTCACTGTTTGTGTGGAGTTTGCACATTCTCCTCGTGTCTGCATGGGCTTCCTCCTGGTGAACCGGTTTCATCCCACAGTCCAAAGATTGTGAGGATTAGGTTGATTGGCCAAGTTAAAAATTGTCCTTAGAGTCCTGAGATGTGTAGGTTAGAGGGATTAGTGGGTAAATATGTAGGGATATGGGGGGTAGGGCCTGGATGGGATTGTGGCTGGTGCAGATTCAATAGGCCAAACGGCTTCTTTCTGGACTGTAGGGTTTCTATGATTCTATGATTTCTATGAAGTTTATTATTTTCCTCATAGCTCAACCTTTTTAAAAAGTCATGTTTAATGTTTTGTCAAACCTTATCTTTTAGAGATTTAATCATCTGCCCCTTGAATGAGAAAATAATGGAAATGGGTGCCTGCCCTCCCCGCACAGTGAAAAGGATGAACAAGCTTACTTGCTCTAGGAGTTGAATAGCCTATTATTGTTCTTAAATTCTAAGTCTTCCCCCAGATCCAAACACAATACTGTTCCAGAAGACTTGTCATGTCAGCACTCCTACCCCACAGATCTTATTTTTGCTTACTCAACTCTATTTTTTTCCTTGTTGTCCAAACCCTATCCACATACATCAACAAATCTTCTGATCTTGTCACTTTAGTTAATTCCAAGTGTTTGGCCTCAACCAGCTCCTTTTAAATAAGCAATTTCAAACCGTCTAAACCTAAATCACCCTCCAAAATCACCATGTTGCTCATTTGCAAGTTCTTTGTTCCAGTGAAGCTCAGATCCCCTTTCTTGATCTCTCTTCCAATATAATGATGACTACATCTGAGCTGCATTTTGTTATTACGCAAGTTATTTTTTAAATGTCCAACTTCCATTCCTCTCCCTTACCTTAATAGAGTCAGTCACAGATTCTTCATTGTCCTCCCCAGCAACCTTGATTATATTTCTTTCCACCCAACTCCTGAGAGTGTTCCATTCCCTTTTTTCAGTTTCTTCATTAACTGCTCTAAATGTACCACTCACATTGGCACTTCTGAAATGGGCATTTTCCCCATCTATTCCACTGCCTCCACTGTGATAGATAGATAGAATCATATCTGTCCCATTTTCTGTAGCTTTACCTTTACTCCTTCCTCCCAGAACTATAATAAGGGTTCCCACACTACCTATCCTCCAAAATCAGTCTTCACATTCAACAGATTATTCACCATCACTTCCACTACCTCCAATATAACTCTACCAGATACATCCTGCTCCCTGCACTCATTTCATAATTTGGCAGTTACCATTCCTCGTTCCAATGAATACTGATCCACAACAGGAGCTGCTACATCCGTTTCCGCTGCTTTAATAACATCACTTGGCATCCAAAGTACTGCTGAAGTTAATTTATTAGTATCACAAATAGGCTTACATTAACACTGCAATAAAGTTACTATGAAAATCCCCTAGTCGCCACACTCTGGCACCTGTTTGAGTACACTGAAGGAGAATTTAGCATGGCCAGTCCACCTAATACCAGCACATCATCTGGACTATGGGAAAAAAAACTCTGCATAGACAATGGTCCAAACTGCGAATTGAATCCAGGTCTCTGATGCTGTGCGGCAATTGTGCTGACCACTGTGCTACTGAGCTTGTCTGTATTGAGTCTGCACCTTTTCCCGGGTTGGTGTGGTTTCCTCAGTGTGCTCCTGTTTCTCCCACAGTGCAAAAGATGTGGTGTTAGGTAGACAGGCCATGCTAAATTCTGCCTCATTGTACTGAACAGGTGCCGGAATATGGCAACTAGGGGATTTTCACAGTAACTTAATTACTATGTTAATGTAAGCCTATTTGTGAGCTAATAATAAATTTTAAAAAACCGATTCTATGTAAAATGGAGATTTACTTGAATTTCTTTCAAACGAATATACTGTATTGGTTGTTCATGAAATAACCTGCTTTACAATGGGGAGATGAAATATAGAGTAAATAATTACTTAGCTGAATACATCATTCTTCCCAAAAGTATGACTTTGAGCTTCAGGCTACCTGCCACTTTAATTCCCTGTCTAACCTTTCTTTCCTTGGCCTTCCACAATGGCTTCATTGAAACAACAAAACATGGAGGAATAGCACCTCTTGGTTTCATTAGGGACTTTATAGCCTTCAGACCTTCATTCAGTCATTAACAAATTCAGGTTCTAACCATTTTTTCTCAGCTAAACTGGTCATGTAGGATGGAAACATCAGCACATCGGAGAATGGTGTTTGGGATAGGAGTCTGCAAATGGCTGACAGATGGTGTGCATCACTGATGTCTTTTCTCTTCTATCATACACCCCAGTGATTGCAGCATCTCTGCTTTGTCAGAGAATTGCTTCAGTTAATAATAGATAAAGTTCGCTATTTATGTTAAACATATCTATAGATTTGAAAGTTCAATTCATACCTGCACATAGACAAATCCTTGCTACTATCTTTTATAGTTTTCCACTTCTTGATAGGTGACGGTCCCTCTAGCCTGGGTGAATTCACAGATGGGCTGTCATCCACTTTTCGTTTTTTGGATTCTTTACCTCCCTTCTTTGGGGTACTACTTGTACTAGCTGTCTCCTCTTCATCACTAACACCAGCTCCAGATAATCTCCTGCCCTTCTTCTGTTCAAAATTCTTTCTTGGGCGATTTAGGAATTTTTTACTCCGTGGAGACTGACCACTTGCCTACCAAAAGAAAATATTGGACAGAGAGAAATTAGATTAGCAAAAATCACAAATTTTCATTCTAGAATTTTACAATGCATAATTTTGTGATCAAACTTTCAAGGATCAGACTATATAGAATCAATGAGGAAGCTTGTCCTCTGCCAGCAGGTAATGAAAATGCCATCCCTTTATGTATTCTGAAAATTACCTCACTGCATTCAGTAACACAGCAGTCAAAAATTTATCAATACTGAATGTTACCATATTGAATATCAGTGTTCAGGGAATGTTACTTCACTAGTACCAATGAAACCTCTAGATTCATTTATCAACGATAAGTTAGTGGAGAACTTAGTGAGATAAATCCAGTAGAAAACGTAACATACTTGGACTTCAATAAGACACTTGATAAGGTACAACAATAATAATATGGGGTTGTTTTACAAGGAAAGTTGCAATGAAGAGAAGTGTATTCATTCAAAGGATTGTGAATCTTTGGAATTCTTTAGCCCAGAGGTTGTGGATTTGCCATGACTGAATATAGTTAAGAGTGAGAGGGACAGACTTTTGGTCTCTCAGGAATCAAGGGACATGGTGAATGGACTGAAAAGTGGAGTTGAAGCCCAAAATCAATAAGGGTCCCTGCCAAATTATGAAAGAGAGTGCATGGAAGAGGGTATGTTTGGTAGAATCATGTTGGAGGTATTGGAAATAATGGTGGATAATCTGTTGACTGCTGGTCCTGGCGGAGGGTTGATGAGTAGTACAGGAAACAGTTTCATCTTTTTGGGAGGAAGGGGGTAAGGGTAAAGCTACAGAAAATGGGACAGGCAAAGTCAAGGACACGACTTATCTACCACAATGGGTGGTGGTGGTGGTGGTGGGAGAGGAGGAGGGCGGGGAAACAAACTGCATGGTGGAGCAGGCTCAACGGACTCAATGGTCTTCTCCTGCTCTTATTTCTTATGTTCTTAACACTGAATACACTGTAGTAAAATTATAACTTCTCTCTAAATGTCCAAAATTTCAAGATATGAAGACAGCAATTTAAAAATGCAAAAATACTTGTATTAATAATGACATTTATAGGTTATTTCCTGGTGGCAGTCATGGTGGGGTAACACAACGTCATGAATAAGGGCACCATAAGATCAAGGGGATAGTTGCCTTGAGAAAAATGACACTACTGGGCCACAATTTACTGGATTGGAAATTTCATGACGCTCCCCATCAGTTAGACTTGTTTTTGTACATTTAGACTTTAAAAACAAAGTTGTGAGAAATGCATTTAAAGCAGTGCAACAAGGGCAATGGGGAATCTGAGATCTTGGTGAACAATGGCACAAATAGTGCATCTTTTTCCTCAGAAATAAACAGAAAAAGGAATGAGAATGAGGGTGAATTAGAATGGGTTAATTCAATCAATTAATTCAATACAGAAAGAGAAATAGAGGGAACCATAGACTGGATTGTGAGGGAAACAAAAAGGAACAAGAGTTAGAAAAAAAGTACATTTTTAAATATTCTAAAACAATTCACAAGCTGAAGGAATTAAACTCCACACTCATTTTTGTTCACCTTCTAGCTATGAGGTTGATTAACAGATATTAGTAATGATCATGTTATTAAAAAGGGTACTTACACTGATAGTTACGAGACTTAACTTTCTGTAGCAACTCTAATGCACAGTTAATGTGCAAATACTAAACGGGAGGTTTAAGCACAAGATGCCATTTACACAAAATAATAGCGCAACACATCATGGAATCCAGAATTCACAGGGCAGCTTTTCCTCACTACAAACTGCAAGTCAACTGGTACATTAATAATGAGTTTTTCAATTCAATTGGCTCAACTGATGTTAGCTATCAGCATAAAAAACAAGAGGAGTTGGGAAACAAAATTCTCACTGGCAATCTCTGATTTCCCGATTTTCTATGCCCTACATTATTACAGGGCTTCCCTGCAATATGCTCCTCCCTCACCAAATATTCATATCTCACCAAAATAACAATGTCAGCAAGGTTTACAGTGGGTATTAAAAAACTTGAAGCAGTCAACACAATCTATTGAAAGTTCACTTCGGACTGAACTCATATTTCAAGTTAGCAATTGTTGGCTTTGATTATTAATTTAACTGAATTGCACAATCTCTTTTTGGTAACCTATAAAGATCAACAAAAGGACCCAACTAAATTATTTCTGTAGGATCTCATGACTACCGGAAGCAGAATCAAAAGATTATCAAAAATACTAAGTATCTATTCAGCACTACACAAAGAGGTGATTTAGCTTTGCTCAAAATCTCACAAGTAATATCTTAATGTGATTGTTATAACTGGCTAAGTTGCCTAATCTACGGAGAGTATTCTTACTTTGAGAAGCCCACCTAGTATTGTTTATCAAAGCAGTTGGGAAGCAAACAGACTAATTTAGGATTAACCAAAGATAACCAGTAAATCATTTCAAATTTGCAGATCTCTTACTAGACAAGGCAAGGGAATTTCTCTGTCCAATAGCAATGCGTCCTTTTGATACAGAAGGAAGCCATTCTGTGTTTTAGATTTAAATGTATGTTGTATTTCAAAATATAGCTAAAAATGATGATATAAGCACAATGATGTTTGTCAAATCTGACTAGAAACTTTCTTTTGTTTGGTGGAATGGACTTATTACATGATACTGAAAGGCAACAAGAATACCAGGATTTCAGTTTGTTACATTCATTGCAATGAGAACCAGGTCATTAATCTTATTTTGTAAAAAAATACAAGTGTTTCAAATCATCCAAAATTATTAACGTGAAGGTGCAGCTTTTATTGAAAACCTCCTATGAATGAAGCCCTTTGAAATATATTACATAGACAAGAAAGATGATAGTCTAAAGATGCATGTCAAGTTAGGACTATGCCTCCCCGATTGGATATTGGTTCCATTGAAAAAGAAATTGAAGAGAAGTAGGGATTGGAAGTAAAGTGTGAAAAGCCTTGATCCATGGTACAAAAGCTAATTGAAAATTAACTATGGCAATTATTTCTCTGATTTTCAATCAATTTATTTATTAAATCTTTTTCCATTTTTCAAACTTGCCAATGTTGAAAGTCTTGTAGCTACTAGCACCCATCTAAATGTTTTGTAACTAAATGTTTTCTTCAGACTATTCAAATTTGGAAGAAGATTGATAGTAAAACAACATGAAAAGCAGATATTAATATAAACAATATAAATCAATCCAATTCGCTAAATATTACAAGTAGAGTTTTGAAAAGTAAAACACAATATGGTCATGCCAGTTACAAACATTTCTATTGTAATGACAGAAATTTGAAAGTAAAATATAGCATTTCCCTCCAGTGGCAAACAAGAGGAAGATCATCTAGCAGAGATACAGATGGTGATTCTGGGAGATGTCAATTCTGTCACCTTGACTGTACTGTGAGTAACCGAAGAATTGGTGTCACGGACTAGTTAAACCTGAGACACTACGTTAGTGTTTCTCTCCATCCCTCCTCCTCCAACCAAAAAAAAAGGCACTACGAAGAGGACAAGCAAAAGAAAGAACAAGGAGGCCCAGCTGAGAGGAGCAGCCCTTGAGACCCGAATTTGCACGCAGGAGGCGGAAACTGAGGACGCTAAGTGTATAAATAGAACTTGAGGTGGACTCGCGGCCTAATCTTTTCCAGCAAGCCTGGTTGAAGAGGAACAACTCACAAGACCCAAACCGGCACCTCATTTTCAACAGCACCAGGAGAACCTTCAGGATTGCTTCCTGCGGATGTCAGACTTTCAAAAGAGAGGCTCCTGATTGGTTCTTTATAAATCAGATGACCCTGTGTCCTTAATCCATTCATTTAGAGGTTCACAGGAGTAGAATCTGAGTTACATTTTGTAAGGTAAGATTTTTTTTTCCATACTTACTGGAGGGTAGCAAGCAAAACTTGATATTTATTAAGGGGAGAACTTCAGCAGTAATTTTTAAGTGTGTAGCTAGTATTTAGTTTTTAATCTATCAATCGAGGGAGAGACATGTCAATTGGCGGGATTGTGTACTACCACTGTGAGATATGGGATATCATGCCACTTCAAATGTCCCTGAGGACTACATCTGTGAGAAGTGCATCTAGTTGCAAATGCTCACCGAATGTATGGATTGGTTAGAAAAGCAGCTGGAAGAATTGAGGAGCACATAATTAGTTGAAATTGTTACAGATAATAGTTACAGAAATGTAGTGACATTTAGGGTATAGGGAGATAGATGGGTGACCTCCAGACAGGTGGGTAGCCGGTGCAGGTGTTCCCTATGGCTGTGCCTCTGTTTAACAAGTATGATGAGGAAGAAGATCCATCTGGGATAGCAGTAGCAGTGGCCAAAGCCAAGACACCACACCTAGCCCTGCTGCACAGAGGGAGATACAAAGCATAGCAAAGCTATGGGGGTGGGGGATTCACTGCCATTAGATATAGGACCACAGATAGGCACTTCTGTGGCTGCAAAAGGGACTCCAGGATGGTAATCTGCCTCCTGGCAGCAGGGTCCTGGATGTCTTTGAGCTGGTTCAAAGCATTCTAAAATGGGAGGGAAATTAGAGAAATTTCATTGTCTAGATTGGCATGAGTTACTTAGATAGAAGTAGTGACATCCTGCAATGGTAATTTAGGTAGTTAGGTTGAAGATTAAAAAGCAGGACTTCCAGGGTAGTAATCTCAGGATTATTCCCCATGCCAATGTGCTAGTGAGGTTCAGAACAGGGAGATAATGCAACTGAATATATGGCTAAAGAACTGGTGCAGGAGTGTGGACTATACAAGAAAGATAGGTTACACCTGAACTGGAGGGGCACCAATATTTTGGCTGGGAGGTTTACCACTGTGGTTTGGGCGGGTTTAAATGAGTGTGGCGGAGGGTGGGAATCAGGACAGTGGATCAGCAAGTGTAGAGACTGGGGATGAGCACATGATCATGGCCAGCTGGTTAAGAAAAGACTGAGAAAGGTCAAATTCTATAGGTCTGAAGTGCATCTGCTTCAATGCAAGGAGTATTACATGCAAGACAGATCAACTTAGAGCCTTGATTCACGCATGGAACTTGAATGCGGTTGTGATAACAGAGACTTGGTTAAAAATGTGAAAGGACTGAGCTAAATTTTTTGAGATATAGATATTTTAAGCAAGAAACAGGGAAAGCAAAAGAGGTGGGAGAGTTGCAATACTGGTTAGGGAACTTATTTCAGCTGCAAAGAGGGAGGACATCTTGAAAGGGTCATGTAACAAGACACTGTGGTTGAGCTCAGAATCAAAAAAGGGGCAGTCACTATGATGGAGGTATACTACAGGCCTCCCAACAACCCATGGGAAGTTGAAGAATGGAAATAAGTAGATTCTGGACAGATGTAGAAATAATAGGGTTGTTGTAATGGGAGACTTCAATTTTCCTCGTATTGATTGGAAATCTCTTAGGGCTAGGAGTCCGGATGGTGAGGAATTTGTTAAGTGTGTCCAGGAAGGTTTTTTGGAACAATATGTAGGTAGTTGGATTAGAGAGGGGGCTATACTGGACCTGGTACTAGGGAATGAGGTCAACTCAAAATTACAGTGGGGATACATGTGGCAAATAGTGACCACAATTCTGCAAGTTTTCAGATATCCATGGAAAAAGACAAGTGCTGTTTTAGGGTTAAGGTGCTAAATTAGGTAAATTTGCTAAATTAACTGCAACTGGATTAGGCAGGATTTGGAGGCTGTTGTTTGGGAGAGGCTGTTTGCCGGTAAATACACATTTGGCATGTGCAAGTCTTTTAAGAAGCAGTTGATCAGAGTGCAGGATAGGCTTGTGCCTGTGAAAAGGAAGGACAGGAAAGAAAGAATTCAGAAACCCTGGATGACCAGAGAAATTGCGAGTCTAGTCGAAAAGGAAAAGGATGCATATATGAGGTCTAGGCAACTAAAAACAGATGAAGCACTTGATTAGTGCAAGGAAAGTAGAAATAACTCAAACAGGGAGTTAGGAAGGCAAAAAGGAATCACAAAATGTTCTTGGCAGTCAGGATTTAGGAGAATCCCATGGCATTTTGTACATATATTAGAAACAAGAGGGGTAGCTAGAGAAAGAGTTGGTTCACTCGAGGATAAAGAAAGTGAATTATGTGTAGAATCAAAGAAGTGGGTGAGATCCCTGATACTTTGCATTTGTATTCACAAAGGAGAGGGATACGTTGATTGATAGTGTCTCAGAGGGATAGGTGAACCCTACAGAGTAAGTTTTCATTATGAGGGAGGAAGCGTTAGGCATATTAAAAAGCACTACGGTAGACAAATCCCCAGAGCCAGATAGTATCTATCTCAGGGAGATGAGAGGGGAAATTGCTGTTCCTCCAACAGAAATCTTCGTTCCCTGTTGGCCACAGATGAGGTCCTAGAAGAGTGGAGGATAGCTAATGTTGTCCCATTGTTCAAGGAGGGTAACAGGATAACCTGGAAGATTAGAGGCCATTGAGCTTGATGTCAGTAATAGTGAAATTGTTGGGAGGAGATTCTTAGAAATAGGATCTATACAGTTGGACCTGAATGGTCTTATTGGCGACAGACAGCATGGTTTTGTATGAGAGATGTAATGTCTCATTAATTTGATTGAGTTTTTTTGAGGAGGTGACAAAAATGATTGATAAAGGGAGGGCTGTGGATGTTATCTACATGAACTTTAATAAAACATTTGACAAGGTCCCTCATGGCAGGCTGAAGAAAAGATTAAATTACACGAGATCACGGGTAAACTAACTAGATGGATTCAAAACTGGCTTGGCCATAGAACTGATATTGAGATGCCGGCGTTGGACTGAGCTAAACAGTAAAAAGTCTCATAACACCGCGTTGGACTGGGGTAAACAGTAAAAAGTCTCATAACACCAGGTTAAAGTTCAACAGGTTTATTTGATAGTAAATGCCACAAGCTTTTGGAATGCTGTTCCTTCATCGGGTGAATGAAGAGATCTGATTGGAACTCTCCACTCACCTGATGAAGGAACAGTGTACCTAAAGCTTGTGGTGTTTACTATCAAATAAACCTGTTGAACTTTAATCTGGTGTTGTGAGACTTCTTACTGTGTTGGTCATAGAAGGCAGAGACTAGTGGTGAAGAGTGTTTTTCTGAATGAAGGTCTGTAACTAATGGTGTTCTGCAGGGATCAGTGCTGAGAACTCTGTTGTTTATAATGTAGCTAAATAACTTGGAAGTAAAAGGTAGCTGGTCTGATCAGCAAGTTTGCGGATGATTGCTAGAGTTGCGGATAATGAAGAAGATTGTCAGAGAATACAGCAAGCTATACTAGGCTGGAAAATTGAACGGAAAAATGGCAGATGGAATTCGATCCAGACAAATGCAAGGTGGCTCATTTTGGTAGATCCATTCAGGTGGGAGCTATAAAATAAATGGCAGAACCATTTGCAGCATAGACACACAGAGGAGTACAGGCCCATAGATCCTTAAAAGTAACACGTGGAAAAGATGAAGAAGAAAGCATAGGACGTGCTTCCCTTCATCAGCTGAGGCATCGAGTGTAAAAGTTGACAAGATATGTTACAGTATATAAAACGCTGATTAGGCCACATTTGGAATATTGTGTCTAATTCTGGTCACCATATTACCAGGACGTAGAGGCTTTGGAGAGAGCAGAATGTTGCCTGGTGTTAGCTAGGAAGAGAGATTGAATAAATTGGGATTGTTCTCCCTAGAAAGACAGAGACTGAGGGGCAACTTGATAGAAGTTTATAAATTTATGAAGGGCATAAATAAAATGAGCAGTTGGAAGCTTTTCCCCAGGGCAGAAATGGCAATTAAAAAGAGGGCATAAGCTCAAGATAAGAGGGGAAATGTTCAGGAGAGATGTACAGGAGAGATTTTTTTTTTTAAATATAGAAGGTGGTGGGTGCCTGGAATGCACTGTCAAGTGAGGTTGTTGAGGCAGACACGTTAGTGACATTTAAGACTTATCTGGATAGACATATGAACAGGCAGAGACAATGTGACCAGCGCAGGTTTGGTGGACCAAAGGGCCTGTTCCTGTGATGTACTGTTCTTTGTTACATAACACCTTCAAATCTAGTCACAGCATTCACAATTCGCCTTTATAGACAATCTGTTATGCTTGCAAGCACAAATGTAACAGTTGATAAATGTCACAAACAGCATAAAATATTACACAAACAGCTATTATGAGGTGCACAAGATTTGAATTTTCAAACTATATTACCTTAGCAATGCAGGCAGGACAAAACCAGTCACCATCCGGAATTGTGGTAATCTTGGGTCTGTGGCAGTAAGTATGACATCCCTTGTCACAACCATCACAAAGTAGAAGCAATTCTTCATTATCTCCTTTTCGACATATCTGGCAGTACTGATCAAAATGACAGAAAAGATTATGGGGGTTAAACTGGATAAAGAAATCATGTGGCTACAGTTAGGTATCACTCGAATAGGTCATTCCTGAGCAGACAGCTATCAGCAGTTAGAGCTTCTTGCTGCAAAAGTTTTTAAAAAAAGGTACATCATAACAACACTGAACCAGTCATCAAAATAAAAGCAAAATACTGTGGGGGCAGGAAAAGAAATAAAGACAGAAGATGGAAAAACACAGCTCTAGAGAATCTAGAGGGTTAATGTTCTGAGTCTGTGTAACATTTTCAGAGCTAAATAGAGGGAGAAAATTACTGGTTTTATACTTTTTAAATGGGGTGGAACAAAACAGAAAGTTAAGGATAGGTGACAGTTCTGGAGAGATTTGGCAAAATATCACAGGCATGAAACAAACGGGTGTTAATGGTGGCGTTAAAGATTGAAAAAGGTGTTATTGACAGCATAAAGAAAATAAACTGTGTCAACAAAAAAAAAATAAGAAACAGCACTCTGTGAAAGTAAAAATTAAGATCAGTGAACTCTCTCCTCCATCTTGAGCAGACTTTGAACACTCTCTCTTCTATCTTGACCCCAATTAATCATTTTTTTCCTTTGTCCCAACCCAACTTTGCTCCCTCACAGAGCCATTTGTCTCTTGTTCTTGAGTCTTGCTTTTGCAGAAGGCTCTTGTTCTGCTATTGACATATTCTGCTATTTTTATACCACTATCAACATCTTATTTAGTCTTTACCTTTGCCTTGTGCCCACGATAAATTTCAAATCAAATCAAAACAAATAATTTGTTCATTCTCTTCTGAGCCTGCACTTATCTCCGACCTGGGTGGCACAGCAGTTAGCATGGCCACTTCACAGCACCAGGGACCCGCATTTGAATCCCAACTTGGTTCACTGCCTAGGCGGAATCGGCACATTCTTGGTGTCTGCGTGGGTTTCTTTCAGGTGCTCCAGTTTCCTCCTATGGTCCAAATATGTGTTAGTTTAGTACACTGGTCATGCTGAATTCTCCCTCAGTGTACCCAAACAGGAGCTGGAGTGTGACAACCAGGGGATTTTCACTGTGCTGATTTTCACAGTAACTTCACTGCAGTGTTAATGTAAGTCTACTCATGACACTAATAAATAAACATTAAACATATTTTATTCCACTTTCTCTCTTTAAGAGTATAAATTCCATCACGAGGCGGCACTGTGGTTAGCATTGCTGCCTCACAGCTCCAGAGTCCCAGGTTCAATTCCAGCCTCAGGTCATTGTCTGTGTGGAGTTTGCATGTTCTCCCTGTGTCTGCATGGGTTTCCTCTTGGTGCTCCAATTCCTCGCACATTCCAAAGAAGTGTGAGTTAGGTTGATTGACTATGCTAAATTGACTCTATGTCAGGGAGATTGTGTGGGGTTCTGGTTAGGGTCTAAGTGAGATCATGGTCAGTACCGATTTGATCAGCCAAAGGGCCTTCTTCTGTATTGTAGGGGTTCAACGATTCTATATTTCTCCTTCAATTGAGCTCTGAAGAGACAATGGACTTGAAACATTAACTCGTTTTTCTCTCTCCATAGATGTTGCCAGACCTACAGAATTTTGAGAATTTTTTGTTTTTATACAAAATAATCATCTGTGGCCTGGTCTGTGCAACTGGGCTCTGACTCCTATTTGTGATGTCCATTTGGAATACCACATACATGAATCATTCAAACTATCTATCCTGAAAAGAGTAAGTTTTTTCTAGCTCCTTGTTAGATTATTATATGAATATTTTGAAAGAAAGGTAAAGGCTTGCAGTTTCACACACAGAGCATTTTGGCAAGCTGATCAAAGTGACACCTTCTGCGCTAAATTATCTCATGAAGAAGTGTGCTGCAGATGTTTATAGATGTAATGGGAGAAATGATGATAATATAATTACATTCATTAATGATAACAGAAAAAGAAAATGGCACTCACAACTTTCATAATTGATTTCTCCCATGCTATTGCCTTCTCCAGTTGTTGAAGGCACATTGCTACCTGAGCAGCATTGTGAGCTTGTGATAAGGCTTTACGCCACATTTTCAATCCAGGGGCAATGTCTTCATCACTTCTGTTGAAAGCAATAAGAAACTAGAAATTAAAAAGTTAATTCAGTTTGGATCATATTGCCAAGTACATAAACATTACATAAAGCCAACCAGTTTTTAAATAGCAGTGTGCACAGCCAGTAAAGAGTTGATATAATGTTTAGGCATTTGAACTCCCCTATAGCATTGTGGCAACATGCCTTAAAGCTAATAAAGGACCAATATGACGTAGGACATTCCTGCAGACAAAAACATCCACAGTAAAAGAAGTCTCTACAAAGCACCATGCAGATAAGGATGATCCACATGGATCACACACACACAAGAAACAAGGGGGAAACAGGCAAGAAAAAAGGCTCCAATTAGCAGAAAAGCACAATAATTTTCCAAGTTAATCTCGATAACCTACCCATCACCATCACCAGTATTGGATGGTGCAGGAGCAGGAACTGTAACTGTGCCCACATTATCCAGTTTGATCTGAATGGTGGTACTTAAGGGGCTCTTCAGATACCTTCTCTCTATGTTCTTCTCCAAATCAGCCAGCCTCGTTACAGCTATATCTAGAGGGTTGCCATCTCGCCGTTCTATATTGCTGTAATTTTCCTCGTCCTCTTCCCCAGTGTGTTCTCCATCAGTTTGTTCCATTTCAAAAGGTTTATGTTCATAGTAGACTAGATCATCTCGGTCTGAAGCAGGCTCTGGACAAATCCAGCCCTGTATAAGGATAAAAAAGTTTGCTTCATTGTTCTCCAAATATTTTTTTTGAATTGGCTCTCCTGTATGCAACCATATAGGGAGGTACAATTCTATAGGTGCTGGCAGCTCTTGGGTGCAGTCATGTGAAAGCCTGGAAAATTAGTGTAGGTAGGTTACATAACTAAGGGGAAGAGAAAAGGAAGAGTCAACGATCCTTTCCATTCTTTGACATCACATGCATGCATTAAGATTTAAAGGGTAGTCCCTGCTAATTTTTCCTTTGGGTTACAATGCAACTGTACACTGTAATTATCTTACCACTGTACTGACTGAGGTACGATAATTCTGCACAGACCAGAGATCACCGAGCTTTTGGGGATGACTATACTTATAATTAAGCAAGAACACCTGATATATCTAGATCTACTCACTGCTAATCTTGCAGGCAGCATAATTTAGGGAAATATTTTTCACATTGTATAGTCATTTGTTATATACACTTACGAGAAAGATGTAGGATCTGTAATCTATGTATCAGATAAACAGAAAGCATATTGGGATCCAGCAATTAATATTTTAGAAAAATGTGGTATTTTTAAAAAATGAGGAATGTAAAGACATTCACACGTGGTTTCCGCTTGCAGATTAATCTCCAAAATGTAACATTTATTTTAATAAAACAGTTAGAGCTGAATAATTCAAAAACTATTGGACATGACCTATCACAATCCATCCAGGAATAGGGTTATTAGACTTAATAATCACGAATAATCAAAGCAAACTATAAGGCAGCTGTAAAAAGTTTAAATAAAATCCACACAAAAAGCAAGATCATCAAAAGGCAAGCAACGCTTTTTTTATAATACATGTGATCTTTGAATAATAGGTCCAGCACTTATTGCTTAAAAATAGCTGAATTTAAGGAGGATGTGATGGGCCTTCCTCTATTAGAACTGCAGTTTGTAGTGGTGGAAGTCATGGGTTTGGGGGATATTTGCAAAGATGCCTTGGTGATTTGCTGCATAGCATCCTGTAATTAGTTAATGGATACTACCCATCAAAAATGGAGGGAAGGTCATTGCATCACAGAATCATATAGCCACAAAGGAAACCATTCAAATTCTTCATACCTGTACCAATGCTTTGAAAGAACTATCAAATTAATCTAATTCCTTCGGTCTTTACCCACAGCGATTCAAATTTTTAGCTTGGGAGAGTTGGTCTAGGGCATTGTGGTAAAGAACTCTGCCAATGATCTCTAAAGACAGATGATTGGCTTGCAAGAGCTATAACCAGCTTCCTATATTTAAGTCATGACCCCAGTCTACTGCCGTTTCCCCTCATTCCCATTGACTAGATTTCCTTAGTGCCAAACTGTTTAATGCTACCTTAATGTCAAGGGTCATTACATTCACCTCACCTTTAGAATTTAGCTGGCATCCATTTTTGGATCAAGGCTGTCAAGAACCCGGAAGCTGGAATCCAAACTCAACATCAAGTATCCCTATGCCTATTCGAGGCACTCTCCACAACAAAATACACAGTCTCGCACCGCCTCCACTCTTCTCCCCCAGTCCATTCCCCCGGACGTCTGGTCTCAATTTGCTCCTTCCGTGGCCAACATTTGAACCTGGTGATGCTACAGGCAAATTGCTGGCAATTCTTCACAGAAAGATTTCCTCCCCTGATGGAGGCAGGGATATTGCTCTTGGCCAATTAATACCCATTGAGTATATAATGTCTGTGGGGAGGCCAGTATCAGCAGGAATGCATTCCCTATCAACTCTTCAGATGACGGGTGGAGAATCCCACTGTCCAAAACAGCCTGCCTGTGCTACTTTCAATGTTTATGTACAAAAAGTACTGTAATGTAGCTTCATTAGTTACAATTGAAGCTCCTCCTAATATGTACTGCTAGACTTTCCAATAAATAGTGTTAGTCACTTAGCTTGATGATGATAGAGAAGTGAGGGAAATTCCAGGCCATGAGGTTACTGATTGCAATGGTAGGCAATTCAGTTACTATGGCTAACTCACAATGCCTCATAGATGACCAGTTCAGAGCTGGCATATCTGTCATTCATCTATTCCACTTAGTGTGTCCATATAACACAATGGAGGGTGCCCTCAGGCTCCCAATGTTGTCACAGACAGGTGTATCTGTGATAGGTTACTGATGGTGAAGTCAAAAGGGTTATTTGCGGTAATTCTAATCATTACCGATAATCCCAATCCAACAATCATGCAATTTTCAACGAGTTAGATCAGAGGTGATACAGTAAAGCCTCTTATGATGTTAGATATTAAACTCAGAGTCACATAGATCTGAAAAGGCCATTCGGCCCCCTGGATCCATGCTAGTTCTCCACATACCAATCCAGTCAGTCTTACACTACAGCTTGATCCTTTTAGTCCGGCAGGTTTATTACCTTCAAATGACCATCCAATTTCCTTTTGAAAAGAATGATTGTTTTCACTTCCACCATCATCATAAGCAACAAGTTCCAGGTCACAACCACTCACTACATAAAGAAAGTCTTCATCACATTCCGCCTGCATTTCTTGCCCAAAACTTAAATCTGAATCTCTGTGCTAGTAGCTAATGAGAACACTATGTTCTGTTCTAGAACATAGAAAAACAACAGTACAAACAGGCCTTTGGCCCACAAGTTACGCCAATAACATCCATATAATCCTCAATTCTATTAAGTTCCATGTCCTCATCCAGAATTCTCTTGAAAGACCCTATCAAATGTGCCTCCACCACTACCAACAGCTGCCGATTCCACTCACTCACCACCCACTAAGTGAAAAACTTACTCCTGATATTTCCTCTGTACCTACTCCCCAGCACCTTAAACCTGTGTCCTCTCATAGCAACCAACACAGCCCTTGGAAAAAGCCTCTGAGAATCCACCCGATCTATAGCTCTCAACATCTTACGCACTTCTATCAGGTCACCTCTCATCCTTCGTCTCTCTAAGGAGAAAAGAGCGAGCTCCCTCAACCTATCCTCATAAGGCATGCCACCCAATCCAGGCAACATTCTTGTAAATCTCCTCTGCACCCTTTCAATAACTTCCACATCTTTCCTGTAATAAGGCGACCAGAACTGATTACAATATTCCAACAGAGGTCTGACTAGAGTCTTGTAAAGCTGCAACATTATCTCCTGACTCAATCTCTCGATTGATGAAGGCCAGTAAGAAGGCCATACACCTTTTTAACCACATCTTCTATCTGTGAGGCCTTCTTAACCACATCTTCTATCTGTGAGGCCGATTTAAGAATCCTATGGACCTGGACCCCAAGGTCCTTCTGATCCTCTACACTGCTAAGAGTCTTACCCTTGATATTTTACTCCTTCATCCCATTTGACCTGCCAAAATGGACCACTACACGTTTATCTGGGTTGAAGTCCATCTGCCACTTCTCTGCCTAGCCTTGCATCCTATCTATGTCATGCTGCCATCTCTGACATCCCTCCAAACTATCTACAACACCACCAATCTTCGTGTCGTCGGCAAACTTACCAACCCATCCCTCCACTTCCTCATCCAGGTCATTTATGAGAATTACAAACAGCAAGGGTCCCAGAACTCCACTGGTGATCGACCTCCATGCAGAAAAAGACCCATCTACCTCCACTCTGTCTTCTGCAGGCAAACCAGTTCTGGATACACAAGGCAACAGCCCTTTGGTCTCATGCCCTCTCACTTTCTCAAGAAGTCTTGCATGGGTGACCTTATCGAACGCCTTGCTGAAGTCCATATAAATCACATCTACCATCCTTCTTCGTCAACATATTTAGTCACATTTTCAAAGAATTCAACCAGGCTTGTAAGGCACGATCTGCCTTTGACAAAGCCATGCTGACTACTATTGAGCACACTAAACTTCTCCAAATGTTCATAAATCCTGCCTCTCAGAATCTTCTCCATCAACTTACCAACCACTGAGGTTAGACTTACCGGTCGGTAATTTCCTGGGCTATCCCTATTCCCTTTCTTGAATATAGGAACCACATTTGCAATCCTCTAATCCTCTGGAACCTCTCCCGTCTCCATCAACGATTCAAAGATCATTGCCAGAGGTTCTGCATTCTCTTCCCTAGCCTTCCACAGTAACCTGGGGTACATCCCATCTGTTCCTGGTGATTTATCTATCTTGATGCTATTCAAACTTCCAACAATCCTCTTACTTAATGTCCACATACTCAATCTTTTCAGTCCGCCGTAAGCCCGCAGTACAACCTCCCAGATCTTTTTCAACTGTGAATACAGAATATTATAATATGAATAACACTTCCTCATCTAAGTAATCCAAAATGGTCATGATCTTGTATACCTCTATCAAATCTCCCCTCAAACTCCTTTGCTACAAGGCAAACAATATAATCTGGATAAAATTTCTCAACGCGAAAACCATTCTGGTATACCTTCTCAACGATTCTCACATCCTTCCTAAAGTGATTGATCAGAACTGGATGCAGGGACTACAATTGGAGCCTAACTAGAGCTTAACAAAACTTCAGTATAATTTCTCTGTTTTTGTACTCAGAGCTTCTATTTATAAAACTCAAGATTCCACATGCTTTGTTAACTACTATGTCCTGCCTTCAAAGGCCGATGCACACATACCCCCAGGTCCCTCTGTTCCTACACAATTTTTAGAATTGTGCCATTAAGTCTATATTGCCTCTCCCTATCCCTTCTGCCAAAATACATCTTTTACACTTTTCTGTATTAAATTTCATTTGCCTACCCATTCAGTTGGACTGGGGAGGTTTCCTTGCCTAAAAGATATCAGTGAATCAGTTTGGCATTCCGACAGCTAGATTCATTGGTGCCATCTTCTTGTTTTCGGGTTTTTTTTCCCCAAGTGAATTACATTTTCTAAACAGTTATTATAGGATTTAAACTCAGATCATCACTCTGCATTACTTGTCCATAAAATAACACCTCTGCAACCATTCCTGGATTTAATTATAGGTATCATCCTAATCATCTTTAATTTTAACTACTATTTCATGTGTCCTAACTTTACATTTCATCAGTTTATGCACGCTTTTATACCATTTTGGACAAAACGAATGCCTGAAATGAGTCCCATACCTTGATCTGCAGACTTGCTGATGCCACCTTCCTCTCCAGCTCTTCAACTTGCTGAAGTATAGCTACATCAATTTCGAATGCTTGATCTTCGACTGACCAGTTATGCACAGCTTCATCAGTAACCTGGTTTTCTTCATCATCTTCGCTTATTTCAAATATTGCAACTAAGTGGGAAATAATTTTGAATTGCTGAAAATCTTTCTGTTGCTATTATGTCTCCAAATATAGATTTTGGATGCTGCAAAGGCTACATCCTAATCTTTCAGTAATTAATAAAGACAATACATATAATAAATAAGAAATCTGTTTTTACAAATAAACTTTTTAAAACTACATACCATCTTTGCTTTTGATGCAGGCCTGACTGATGTAATCCATGTGCTTTTGAAGTTGTTTCTGCAAAGCCTTTTCTCTTATTCCCCTGAGATGAAGTACTTTAGACAGAGTCTTCAGCTCTTCTGGATCAATTATTCTCCACCAGCCTTGTTGCATTTCTAATGAAAGGAAGAAATACATACTGACACACAACTTTTTTTTAAAGAGTGACCTTAAATTCTTCCAAAAAGCTTTTTTTAACATTTCCATCGCTGTGAGGATTCCAAAATTTGACTGCCTAAGTGGCAGTCAAATTCTGGAACAGCTCAGATTTCATTTTAATTCTGGTGGCTAAATGTCATAATTACACTACAAAGTGGCTAGCACCTACTTCACAATGAAATTAAAAATCACTCACCACAGTCATTTTAATTAGAAGTAGAAAATATACTAAATGCGCCATGCAAAATAACCTAACCCATTTGCTGCCAAAGGATAGAGTAAATGGTGCCAAGAATAACAAGTAATCATGGACAAAAATAGAAGAAGAAACAAGAGGAAAATTACTTCAAGGAAAATACCCCATCTGCTCAGCATACAATAATAAATTCCACCTGGAGAGATTAATGATAATGATCAAGAAATTCCATTGCATCAGACAACAGGCGCACAAGGAGCAGGTCACACATTTCATTTACCCATTAATGCTGTCCCAGGCAGCATGTATTTGTTGTGTGTGAGCTCGCTAAGAATCAAGCATGCAACCAGCCTGATCATGGAAAAATCTGGTGTTTCTAATGCTACTTAACAGCAGACCACTAGACGCCTCAAATCACTTTACAGTCAGGACTTGTTCTTTTTGGAGTAGAATGAGCTCCATATGCTTTACAATTTAGCAGAACCTGAGATAATTATTAGAACATATAAGATTCAGAGAGGGTTCGAGGGGATAGTTGCTGAGAAGTGGTTTTCCCAAGCTAAACCGAGACAAGAATTTCTGCACTCAAAAGGGTTATGAAATTTTGAAATTCTCTCAATCAGATATATTCAAAGCTGAAACTTCAAGTCTAAGGGAATGAAGGGATATTGTGACCAGAAATTTGAGGTCAAAGATGAGCTGTGATCTTATTGAACGGTGGAGTTAACTCTAAAGGACAGATGACATACTTCTGCTTCTATTATTTCTATGTTATTGTGAAAAGGGAGAAAGCTAGCTAGAAACAGATGATAAGAGATTTTATAAGTGTTTGAAAAGAACTAAAGTGAGCGAGAATTCCTTGGAAAATGGATCTGGGCAATTAATAATGGGAAGTAAGGAAATGGCAAAGGAATTGAACAGATATTTTGTATCTGTTTTTGCAATAGAAAACACAAATAATATCCCAGAAATACTTGTAAATCAAGAGGTGAAAGGGAGGGAAGAATGTCAAGCAATTATAATTACCAGACAAAAGATATTGAGAAAACTATTAGAATTAAAGGTGGACAAGTCACTGGACCTACAGGATTGTGGAGATAGTTGATTGCAATTTTGCCTAAATTCTGGAAAGTCCCATTAGATTTGAAAATAGCAAATCTAACACCTCTATTCAAGAGACGGTGAAGGCGACAAAACGTAGATAACTACAGGTCAGTTAGCATAACTGCTGTCATCAGGACAAAAGCTGGAATATATTATTAAGTTCATAAGATAAAGGAGCACAATTAGGTCATTTGGCCTATCGCTTCTGCTCTGCCATTCGATCATTATTGATTTGCTCCTTATCCCCATTTTCCTGCCTTCTCCCAATAACCCTTAAACTCATTACCAATTAAAAATCTGCCTAACTCCTCCTTAAATTTACTCACTGTCCCAGCATCCACCACACTTGGGGTAGCAAATTCACAGATTCATAACTCTTTGGGAGAAATAGTTTCTCCTCAACTCTTGTTTTAAATTTGCTATCCTTTATCCTAAGACCTTGTGTCCTAGAATGATCCATCAGTGGAAGAATCCACTCCACATCTACTTTATCCACACCTTTTATCATCTTGTATACTTTAATTTGATCTTTCCTCATTCTTCTAAAGTCCAGAGAGTATAGGCCTAAACAATTCAATCTCTCTTTATACAACAAACCTGTTATCTCTGGAAGCAATCTACTGAATCTCCTCTGAACTGCCACCAATACCACTACAGCTTTCCTCAAATAAGGGAACCAAAACTGTGCACAACACTCCAGCTGTGGCCTCACCAATGCCTTCTGTAGCTGCAACAATACTTCCTTTCCTTTACCTATAAATGCCAACATTCCATTTGCTTTCTTTATTATCTGCTGTACCTGCATGCTGATTTTCCGTAACTCATGAATGAGGATATCCAAATCCTTCTGCACCATGGCATCACGAAATTTCTCTTCATTTAGATAATAAGTCGCCTTCCCATTTTTCCGACCAAAATGCAGAACCTCACACTTATCCACGTTAAACCCCATCTGCCACGTTTTGGTCCACTCTCCTAACCTATCCATATCCACTTGTAAGGTTCTCATTTCCTTATTGCAACTTACTTGTCCTGCCTATTTTTTGTGTTACCTGCAAACTTGACTACACAGTCTTCTATCCCAGTATCCAAGTCATTAATATAGATCCTAAATAGCTGGGGCCCAAGGACTAAACCGTGTGGCACCCCACAGGGTTATTCCTTGCCATTAATCCCAATTCTGTCTTCTTCCATCAGCCAGTCACCCACCCAAGATAATAAATTACCCAATATCCCATTTGACTTAACCTTGTGAATTAACCTTTTGTGTGGAGCTTATAGAAGGGCATTTAGAACATCTCAGTGTAATTAGGCACAGTCAACACGGTTTTGTGAAAAGAAAATCACATTTGATTAACTTCTCAGAGTTAATTTAGTAAGTAACAAACAACATGAATAAAGGGGAACCTGTAAATGTGGTGCACTTGGATTTCCAAATGAGGTTTGATAAGGTGCTGCAAAGATCATAACATAAAATGAGAGCACCTTGAGTAGAAGTAACATGTTATCATGGATAGAGGATTGGTTGGTTAACAGGAAGCAGTGAGTAAGGATAAATGGGTCATTTTTGGAGTGGCAAGCTGTAACTAGTGAAGTGCCATTGGGGCTTTGACTATTTACAAACTGTATCAATAACATGGATGAAAGAATAGAATGTACAATTGAAAAATTTGCTGAAGACAAAGATTTGTAGGGGAGTAATTTGTGAGGAGGACACAGAGTCTAAAAAGGGGTTTAGATCAGTTCAGTGAATGGGCAAAAAAAAATCAACAGATGGAACAAATGTGGGAATATGTGAACTCACCTACTTTGGCAGAGAGGATGCAACAACAGTGTATTATTTAAATAGAGCAAAATTGCAAAACTCTGCGGTACCGAAGGATATGGATGTCCTTTTATATGAATCATAAACAATTAGCAAGTGATTAGGAAGGCAAATGGAATTCTGTTGTTTATTGCAAAGAGAAAGAATATAAAAGTAGGGAAGTAGGGAAACAATTATAGGGTGTTACAGAAACCATGTCCGGAGTTTTGATCTCCTTATTTGAGAAAGGACTAGGGTGAAAGGGCTAACATCTGAGGAAAGGTTAGGTCCATAGCCATTGGAATTTAGAAGAATAACTAGTAAACTTATTGTAACGCACAAAATCTTGGATGGGATTTTCCCAGTTTTTTCCAAAGACAAGATCTTCTGATCCAACCAAGGTTGACCCACTATGGTGGGATTCCCAGCAGTGGGGCTAGCAAGCCACAGAAATGGCCAGTAGCTTTTGGTTGGTTGGTTGATTGGGGGGGGGGGGGGATGGGGACTGTGGAATCCCAACCCTGAGGGAATTTGAAAAGATGAGAAGAACTTTTCCTTTGTGAAAGAGAGCGAGAGAGAGAGAGAGAGAGAGAGAGAGACTAAAGGAACACAATTGAAAACTGTGGGGTTTTCTATTTAAGATATAAAGAACAAAGAACACAACAGCACAAGAAACAGGCCCTTCAGCCCTACAAGCCCGCGCTGCCTATTTTAACACTCAGTGAGTGCCTCATTCCGATCCTCCTTCTACCTACGACTTTTGTCTACGTCTCTTGGATTCCACAATAAAGGGGTGCAAATTTAGATAATTGTGTGTATACACAAATCCAATACATGGAAAAGTTGTTGGATTATGGAATTCTCTTCCCCACTTTTAAAAGTGCATTTCTAAACATTCTAATATCTGGAAACATAAAAACACAATTTTTCTGCTCTGCTGACACTATAATCTACAAGCTCAATAACAAGGATCAAAATACGATGAATAATAATGAGAACTATGATATTTGAGTAGACCAAAAAAAGATTTTTGCTGTGGATATGGCTGCAATTTCTATCAAAACTTGGCATCATTATTCCCTGTTTGAATATAGCTCAACTCAAGAGTTTTTCCATTTACCTTCTGCAATGGGCCTTGGACTAGAATAATCCACTGGTTTTGCTACTTCAGCTATGGAAGAAAGTGCATTGTTTTGCAGTTTCTCATTTTGTGCTGCTGGTGATTCATTCGTAGGAATGCTAGGTAACAGGAAAGGATTAGCATTTCCTTCAGTTAATCCAAGGCCAGGTGAGGAAAAGGCAATACTTGGATTGAGTACTCCAGTTGGCCATCCACAGAATGGAAGTCCTATTAGAGGTAACCCTGGTTTCATCTGGAAAAAAAAGGTTTAAAATGATTTTATTTGCATTTGTAACATAAGAAGATTGGATTGACAGGAAACATTTATGGCTTATGTTGAAAAAGCATATTGGGTGCTTTATCAGAAGCTGGTTAACAATGTGCAGCTGATTACTACGTATCTTTATGACAAGTGAGGTAGAGTGAATTTATAAAACCCATTAATAAATCAATAATTATAATTATAAAAAAACTAAAATTTATGTCAATAATATGATTAGGAAAGTTTGTTTTATCTTTACTTAAGGAGAAATAGTCAACAAGAAAATGAATTAGATTAATTTATTAGATCGTTGTACATGGACAATCAACATTTTTAATTGGCATTCAAGGCTGGATTGTCCCAGTCCTTTGGCGATGGACTAGGAGGGACCAGGAAAACATTGGGAAGCCACATCAGGATGGTTTCACAAAGCATTCTTGCTTCCAAAGAAGTTCCTCAGCAACATTAAGGCCCTGATTAAGGATGATTTAGAGGTTCATTGTTATTTTGCCATCAGCAAAGTGGCTCCTGTTGTTTGCAGAGGCTACCAGCTTAATGCCCACTGGAGTTGGAGGCTCCATGCACCCTTCCATCTGCCACCACAATATCCTTCCTTCTGTTAGGGGTACTGAGGCTCTAGAACTCAGTATCCTGTGCCTGGACTGGTAGTAGTGCCAGCCTAGCTTCCTTAATAGGACAATTAGCACAGCAGCAGTCAGTTAAGTAGCCATCTTCAAGAAAATAGCACATCTGGTCTGGATCCCTGCAAGTTCCAGGGAAAATCCTTATTTTTGTGTTTTGGGGATCTGGTCTCCAGGTCAGTGCTCTCTGACAAAAGCCTCACAAGATAGGCTCCTCATTTTTCAGTGTTGCTCCTAATATTAAAGGAAATGATTGTTGCCATTGCATATATTTGATGGAAATTCTCTGAATTGGCACTCAAATCCACAGTACATAGAAGCACTTGCAGGATGACTTAGCAGCCAATTGGAGGTAGTAAGGGAAGAAATAAACAGCAATTAAAAGATAAGGGAAGTGGCTATAAAAGGGAACAAACAGAGAGTCATGTTTTAGTTTAGAAAGAAGAAAATTTGGAAGAGTGGTAGAAAGGTGTCAACGTGAACTGAATGAAGATTGATGTAGACTACAAACTTGAACTGAGTGAAGAAGTGGAATGAGTGGAGGAAAAGAAGTACAGTGTTAACTACAGTCAGGGTGAGGTAGAAAGAAAGTTCTAGGTTGAATTTAAAGGGGATAAGAATTAAGGACACCAGCATGAACTGAGATATCTCATCAGAGCACTGCAAGAATATTGATATAAAGGGTAACAACAATTTATACTGCATAAGCAAAGATGCTAATTGGTTGGCAAGTAGCCTCTGATAGTTAGAGATGTTATCATAGAGAATGCACCCGGTGACTGACATTTAACTGCCAAGCGTTGTTTGAAATTTAAACCAAGCAACGTGACCTTGATTAGTCAAGGAATTTCAGAGTAATTCAGTTAATGGGTTTACATGTTCTTTCTGTCTGTAAAGAACAGGAACCAGTGTATGAATACATGCAGCTTACAGTACACACACATCTGCCACACCGAGCCCAATAGACAATTTTAAATTGGTCAGCATGATTCTTAGGATTATTTAGCCAACATTCAATCTCATTCTTCAGGCTGAGGACAGCCCTGCATGCCTGTGCTGAAAGAGGAACTGCTAAAAAAAAAGGAAGGTCAGATAACCATTATCAAATAGGTATCAAGCAGGGAGAAGGACACAGGAGAGGTTCCAAACCAGGGAGGGAGGCAGGAAAAGGTCCCAAAAAGAAGTCCCGAGCATGAGATAAAAGGCAGGGAACAGAAATGAGTGCCATTAAGTTAAAATAAAGGAGTAGAGACGTGGGCTCCAAATTAAAGAAAGAGTTGCAGGGAATAGATTTTAACTGAAGTGAGAAGCCCTGAAAATTCAAGGCAGCAGCCAAAGGGTACTGACTCCATGCTGGGGGCCGTTGGGCAAAAGTAGCCCTTAAAAGCCATGATGTTCTACTTGACATGCCTGAAGATCTGAATCTGTGCTTGGGACATGCAGCTTGTGTTTTCAGAGATCTAGAGTCAAGGAATCTTGGAAGATGAGATTGAAACCCAAAAAATTGGGTCATTATTGAAGTTGTCCATGTGGGAATGACTTTTAGAGGGAATTTCAAACTGAGATCTTTGAAGGTGGAGATTGGAAACCTTTATGAGAACAACAAGTTTCAGTGAGATTGGTTGGCTCACACTACGATTAATATCAGTGTGGGTTGTTGAGAAATCCATAGAATCTTGTTTGGTCACATTGGTCATTTATTGCACAGTATGATGCGTTAAATCACTGTTTGCATATTAATTCGCATGCATCTTATACTTACCTTGATTTTGTAAGTTGTTTTATCTTTCTGAACATGTACAATAAAGTTCATTTTTGTTTGTTCCAATCCCCTGAAACCTTGTGCCTTCATTCACTTAGCAAGTATCTTTGAATTTCAAACTTTCTCTACTTTAAACAATTGGTCTTCACCAGATCTCTCCCATGACCTGAGGTGTGGCCAAGGATTACTTCAGAAGGCAAATGGATTGCCGTTTATTGCAAAAAGAATGGAATATAAAAGTAGAGGCTTTTTACTGTATTTGTATAAAATATTAGTGAGACCACAGTCTGAAGCATATAGTTTTGATCTCCTTACTTAAGATAGGATATAATTTGCTTTCGAAACAGTTCAGAAAAGACTCACTCAATAAATTCCCAGGATGAAGCTGTTACCTTTTAAGAAAAAGTCAGAAAAATTGAATTGGAGTTTAGAATAATGAGAAGTGATTATTCAAAACATGCAAGGTTCTGAGGGGAATTGACACGGCAAATTCTGAAAGAATGGTTTCCACGTGAGGGATAGTTTTAAAAATTAGGAGTCTCCCAATTAAGTGGGCGGCAAGAAGAATTTGTTTTCTCTCAGAAGGTTGTTAGTCTGTGGGATTCTCAGCAATTTTATTCCATTGTCAGCATTTTCTTTAGTCTTTAACATGACCATTAACATTCCCTTATCTTGGGGTCATGGCTTCTTTGTCAGATTTCTCCAATCTACCTTCTACTTTGCTTTACCCCCTTTTCAATAATGTAAAATCCATCACATTTCTCCTTCTCTTCAGTCCTGAATCTTTTAAACTTGAACTATTAACTCTTTCTCTCTCCATAGATGCTGCAAGACCTGCTGAGTTTTTCTAGCATTTTCTGTTTTTATTTCAGATTTTCAGCATCCACATGCAGTATATTGTTTTTAATATAATGGAGAAAAGGTTTTGGAGAAGGATGATGTAATCCAGTTAATCAATGTGTTGGTCATTATCCACATATATTTAATGAGAAGTACATAAATGGCTAACTGCAGTTTGATTAATACATAAAAAAAATGAACAAAAGCCACCGCCAATGAGCATATGACCTCAATATTTATAGCAACATAATGTTATAAGTGTATTAACCTTTTAATACTTATAACAACATAATGTTATAAATGTATTAACCTTTTAATATAAGACAAAAAGCATAATATACAAGTGTTTTTTGATTGTTGACTGCTTTACTTCCTTGTTACTAAATATTCAGGAAGTACATTTAACAGTGTCATGTGAATATGTGGAAGGTGTTTTCCATTAAAATTAATGCTTGGGGTTAAAATGGTGTCACTGTAGCCACAGCTGTGGATAGCCAGAAGTTAAATCTGAACAGTACTCATGCAGTTCATTGTTTCAAAGTCAGTAGAAAGGACAGGGAGGAATAATGCACCATGATCATCACAGGAGAGTATATCCTGTATGTCTTTTGATTAGGATAATTTCAATGCCTTGGCATCAAGCCAAAACCTAAACGAATGCACACAAATGGATCTGACAGAGATTTGTGAAGCAATAAAATATTCAAGGACTTAAAAAAGAAAAGCAGCTTGGAGATGAAGCAGCAATTTACAAGCATAGGAAAGCTGAGTATTTTGAGACTGATTTTTTTGAAAAGGACTGATAAAAATAGTTTTGCAAGGGAAAGGAAGCAGTTCATGTGAAGGTGAAATCATTTACAATGTCAACCAGCATACAAGTCAGCTAAGGAAGGAAGATGGTTAGCTGTGTAGTGGGAATAGGACCAGAGAAACAGCAAATGGCTCTTATGGATGACTTAGAAGCATAAAAATAGGAGAAGGATGAGGCCATTTGGTCCTTCAAGCCTGCTCTACCATTCGTAATGATCGTGATTGATCATCCAACTCATTAGCCTGATCCCTTTTCCTGCCTTAGGTTAAAAAGGGAATATGAGGAGTAATGGAGACAAACTGTAATCTGGTCTCCACAACAGATAGAAGCCATAGGAAGAATCAACGTAATTTGCTGCATATTTTCGAACAAATTGACAGTATCAACTGGACCCAGAGTACACTTGACCAAACTAGATTTGTCTAAAATGGACTTTAGTCCCTTTTGCATCAAGTAGAAAAACAAGATATCAAATGCAAGTAACATTTATGCCACACAACTGCCAAGGTAATGACAATTTCCAACAAGAGACAATTGAATAATCAGCCCCTGAAATTCAGTGATCTTGCCACTATCAATATCCTGGGGGTGTGGTTACCATTGACCAAAAACTGAACTGAGCCAGCCATATAAATACTGTGGCTACAAGAGCAGGTCAAAAGGTTGGATATTCTGCAATTAGTAACTCACCTCCCCAGAGCCTGCCATCACTTACAAGGCACAGGTAGTGCCTATCCAACAACACTCAAAAAGCTTGATACCATCCAGATCAAAGCGGCCTGCTTGATTTGTACCCCATCCACTCCCTCCATCATCAACACAGAGTGGCAGCAATGTGTATAATATACAAGATACATTGCAGTAACTCACAAAAACTCTGCTAGTACCATTCAAACCCATGACGTACAGCACCAGAAGGAAATTAGCAGCATGTGCATGTAAATACCTTTATCTGCAAATTCCCACCTAAGCTACACACCATCCTGACTTGGAACTAATCAGCATTCCTTCATTGTTGTTGGATCAAAATCATGGAACTCCCTCCTTACAGCACTGAGAGCGTATTTGCACAACACAGATTGCAGTGATTCGAGACAACAGATTGTTACCACCACCTTCTCAAAGGCAATTAGGGATGGGCAATAAATGCTGGCCTAACTAACAATGCCAACATCCTGTGAAAGAATTGGAACTTGATAATGTTGTCAAAACCTGGCTGTGTCTAAAAAGATTGGAAAACTAAAAAGTATACTTGATCAAAATGACAACAAAATAGTACTAATGTCGAAATATTCATCTATCTTCAATTTCTTCCTCCCCATCTCATCAAATGGCATTAACAGTGAAGATTCAAGGAATATAACAACACAAGAAACTAAAGTAAGGGACTTGCCCTTTGAGCTGTCCACTGTTCAATAAGGTAAATGGATCTTGGAAGTATTCCTTTCAAAAATATAACACAAACTTTAACTGGCAAGTTCTTTCTGACCAAGATGCATGTTTCTTTCAATTAACGTTAGGAAGGTATAGTTAGTGAAATTTTCAGACTCGCATTTTGTGATTTGCTAAAATGATACACGAAATTTAGTTTCATGCTATTTCTGCTTTGGGAATTGCATATTAACTAAGAATAACATGTTCCGAATGGCCTTGTGAAGCAGTACGATAGGGAAAGAGAATTATTCTCTAAATAGTGAACTCCAGATAACAGCCAAGGGATGAAGAGAAAATGGTAACCAAAGTTGAGCTACTTTCCCTCAAACACAAACAGGAACACACAAAAAGAAAATAACTCTTCCTATTATGTCTTTCAGAGGAATATTGACAAAACATGGCATTCAAAACATTTTATTTAAAAAACCATAAATTATATTGGAGACATGTGAAAGAAATTGATCAACCCTTTCCAATTGTTCTGAGTAATAAAATATTTCAATTTTGAATCTTCAACAGTTTGTTTTTGTGTAACTGAATTGGTTAGGTAAGATATTAGTTAAATAAACAAAAAACAAAGAATACACACCTGTAGTGCTGATAATGCAAAAGGATTGAGTCCCAGTGCATTCGGCAGGGATCCTGAACCCAAAAGTGGAGATGAGGACAAAGACTGGGAGTTAAATTGCGATTGTGCCATTTGTTGTGAGGAGGCTGGAGGCACATTTGTACAGGTGATGGAAGATTCATCACAAGGCATTCTTGGTAAAAGACTGAACCACTGTCCACCTTTCTCTGTAAGTACTTTCAGCAACTGGTCATTTTGAAGCAAAGGAGAATTGTAGAGTTTTCCTGTGCCAGCTATCAATGGGTTAAAGAGGTTTGCACATGAGTCTATTTTTTCTGAGTTACTAGATGGAATTGTAAGCTGGGAACTTGAGATGGAGTTCTGAGAATTACAATGACTAGGAGATGATGATGGAGTGGCAATTACTTGGTTCACATTTTGGTTCTGAGTCACAAAGTCTGATTCAGGAGGCATTTTTGCTACCTCCAAGAGCTTACTCAGTTTAGAAAAAGAACCTGGCTTTTGCAAGAAAAGATTGGTGCTACTTTTTCCTTTTGAGTCACTTTTGCACAAATCATCACAGTTAGTTGCTGAACAAGAGCTGTTTAATTTCTCTTCAGGTGGCTCAGAAGGCTCTTCCTTAATCTGCAAGCTGTTAGCATTTTTTAGTTTTTCTCTTTCTTTTGTCATCTCTTCAAAACCTGAAATAATAAATCAGTTTTAATTAAAATCCAACATATTACCATTTTACATTAAGAATATGGTTAAATGGCATTCTTGTGCAATAATATCTTTTGAAGTCCAACTATCCTGGACAATGTATACTCATGTATACTGGTTTCAAAAGGATTAAGCAATACAATAGTCAAGCCAATAACTTTTCCAAATACAAAATCCAAAGAATAAAACTCAAGCTCTTCCCTTTTAGCAAATTTCATACACTTGCAAATCTCCCAGAAGTGATCTTTCACTACACTTTATACATGACTTTGTTCCTTACCATAACTTTAGTTACTTGACTAGAGAAGAGCCAAATGAAATCAAGATAACTATTGTAATTATATCTTAGTCTGCTATCTGTAAACAAGTAGTTTCATGGGTCAATTGGAAATATATTGTTCCTAACAACATCCTGCAATTAAGAAGATTATATTTTCAGTTGCAGGGAACTGTTCTCTACGATGTCCCTAAAAATGGTTCTGCACAAACAGTATTCCAGCTCCTCCTGGTCCCAAAATGTTTATTTTTTTTTACTCCCTGTTCCACTATGACAGATGACCACCCAATTAGCAACTAAAATTATCAATTCAGTGTACATCCAAGGATCTAAATTTTTATAATTAATGAAGCTTGAGCTAATTAATTTACCATCTATGTTTGCTATGGGTTAGAACATCTTCCCTTTCCTTATGTACAGGGCAGAACTGTGCATGCAGCTAAGTGCAACATCTGCTAGCACAGGATGCATTTATATAGCAACTTTCACAATTACAGGACAACATTTTAAAGTGCTTCTGAAGTTCTAACAAACATGACTACATTTCCTATTCCAGCAGTACAGCGATGGGTCAACTGACCTCTTTCTGTGCTGTAATTCTATAATTTAACCTGATTTGTGCACAAGTTCTCACAAACAGTAATGCGATAATGACCACATCACCTATTTTTGATGAAGTTAACTAAAAGATAAATATTAGATAGGACACTAGGGATAATTCCTCTGTTCTTTTTTAAAAATTACTTTGTGGGTTATAGTTTCACTGGTTAGGCCAGCATTTAATTCTTCAAAATTGTGCTGTGGATTTTTTATGTTCACTTGAGGGGCAGGCAGAGCCACATCACATCTGAAAGATGGGACCTCAGATAGTGCAGCACTTGATTAATATCACATTAGAGGGTCAAGCTGGATTTTTGTGCTCCAGTTTTGGAATCCACAAACTTGTGACTCAAAGCTGAGTACTATCAACTTACTTGTGGTTGACATATTACAGAATAATGGCAAATATTTGCATTTATATGTAGTTGCTCAGGTGATCCATGTCATGATACTGCTTTAAAACCAAAGGCTTTGCCTGTCCATTCCCAACAATCATCAAAATAAAGATGGGTTCCACATTAATTAATGTTTGTCTGTGGAATCCTGTTGTGCACAGGCTATTGCATTCACTTAGGTAGACTTGAAAAAAATGTGATCACATTTTGAAAGTTGCCAGGAGATGCAAAAACTCCCCACTGACATCTTGAGCCAAAAACGATTTTAAAAACATTACTCCACATTAATTTAATAACATTGAAAAGTGGCAATCTCGCCCAGGGTATAGAATAACAGAGTTGAAAGATGCTGGATTTCAGCATTGCTCCTCAACTTGAGCATATAAAAGGTAATAATGCTACAGGTACCATCTTTCCAAGAGATTCTCAAGCAATACCCCATATGCCTGACACAGTAATTCAGGGGGATGTTAATGGAAGCATAAACTTTCCTGGTCTCCAGGCCAATATCTCTTCCTTTACTAATTACAGTTATGTTGTTTGTGGCATCTTGCTTTGTGTAATGTTATTGTTGCATATTTTTGCACAACATATGGTGCATTTGAAAACGATGCACAGTATTTGGAGTACTTTGAGCTGGTTCAGAGATGTGATAATGGACGTATATAATCTTGTTGAAAGTAGCAAGTTTGTTAAGCTTTTTTGTTTGCAAGATACTAAACAATTCAACAAAATCAAATTTACTATTTTCTAAAACAGCATCCATATTGGCATGTTTAAATTGGCATTTCTATATACATGATTTAAAATGGACTGAGCATCAACAATCTCAGTTTAAAGCTACAAAGTACATTTTCTACAGCTATGTCTCAATAATTCAGAAAGTGGTTGAATAAATGTCATAATTTTGCTTGTTCTAAGTTGTTTAAGTAATAAAAAATAGAATGATTTTCCAAAGAAATAGGTAGAAAGTCAAAGGAAAAAAGACACAAGCTGCCCATACCACGTCTTGGTGCCTATCTCTTGGCAGCTGGCCAAATAGGTGTACTGAGAAGCATCTAGCCATTCTCTGATGATATTAATGATGAGAAGGATCTATTAATAGAAAACAGGCAGAAAAAGCCAAAAGAACATGCCTTTTGTCAAAGCAAGATATACCACTGAGTTATCCACTTTCAGCTGGAATGAGATTGTAGGTTCTCTAATTTATCATGTTAGTTTGACTGTAACACACTTACATACAAGGATTTCAGATGCCACAGCAATAAGATCACATGCAGTAAAAAAAAAAGCCAGCATCACTTTACCTTCTGCACTTTCCATGCCTTCAACAAACACGCCTCCACACTGAGGAAGTACCCAGTAGCGTCGTTTATAACGATCCTGGCCAAATGTCATGGCACGCAATGAATGAGAGGCTTCAAACAGCTTCTTACGGTACTGGCTTTGTTGCTGTTGAAATAAAACATTTGTAGTCAGATAATGATATTCATTCTTACAAAAAATATTTCTACAATATTTAACACGACTTGCATTAAGATATATTTCACTGTTTAGTTTAATTACAAGTATGTTTTTGAGTTAACAGAAGTGCTGGAACATGGCAAGGATATTCTGACCACGTAAGGATATTCTGACTAGAACAAAGAGTAACAAAATGCTATAGTGAAACAAAGTTTTAAAATATACTGTCCTGATTTGTTAGGTCTCTGCATAGCAATAGGTATGCACCACCACTATTTGAATTTCTATGGTATCTCCAACACAAAAATATCCAAGCACAATGAGATTGAAAGGGGAGAAATAGATACTGATCCAAAGTAGTAGGTGACTAAAATCCTGACTAAACAGAAGGGTTTTAATGAAGATCTTAAAATAAGTGAGGGATTGAAGGTACTAAGGAAGTAATACCAAGCTATAAGACTTGGACAACTGAAGTTACAGGTGACAACCATAATGCAAAGGGAAGGAGAGATACAAGAGATCAAATTCAGAACCACAGAGCTTGCAGGTAATTATGGCTTGAGGACAGTGTGTTGGAGAAATTGTAGATCAAAAGAATTGCAAAGATATGGAAGTTTCAAGAGTAAAACTCCACCAATGACTCCAATAGTTCATTTTGTGTGAAAGGCAGGAGTTCAGGAAACGCTATGGGAAAAATAAACATCCTGACTCAGGAGGAGAAAGTCCAACCTAAAAAACAATTTGGGAGACTTTTGTCTATCCTCATATTTGGCCAGCTGCTTCAATTTTCATATACTGTTAAAACAAAATGGTAAACAACCAATATCTTGAATTATTTAAATGTGATTCAAATTGGTATCAGTCCCTTTTGGTAAAATTTGCAGCAAAATCAAGCTGAAATAATAGCCAAGCAATTATAAGTAAAGGTTTCTTTGAGAGTAATTCCACAGAAATACTGAAATGATAAATCACAATTATACTAAATACAAAGCAGTATTCTTACAGGCTTGTCAAATAAACATTTATTCAGTAACAGTCAAAGCTCAGAATAAAATAAATTGTTGCTATGTCCCAAAAGTATAAATCACATTCACTATTACTTGTAGCTATGTAACTATTTGTCACTGCCCATTTGGCTTAACTTAGTAATAGTTTAAGCAATAATAGAATAGACTGCAGACCATAAATTGCCCTGCTCTGCCTAGAGTTAATTAGATGTTCACTGAATACAAAGTTACATTGAACGTTTGTGTAAACTATCAGCTATTATTATGAATAATACAAAAATTGTCGTTGAACAGCAGTAGCAAATGTAGCGAATTCTGGTTTCTATCCTCTTCCAAGATGCATCAATAGGAGTGTCCCTGACAAACTAATTATTGTAACCTTTCCAATTAAACTGATTTCATGTTTTCTTGACTTTTATTCTTCCCTTATCTAATCTCTACATTTGTCACTCTTTTGCATGCTTGCTTATCCACCAAGACTATACAGCCTAACTATTGCTCTGTCCTTTTGTTTGGCTTCTTTCTTGAACAGCAAGTCCACATCAGTACCTTTCTTCCCCCTGCTGATCTCAAACGAGTTTTCTTTAAAACCCATTCAACTCAAGGGAACGGCAGTATATTAGTAATGCTATTGGACTCGACTAACAGCCCAGAGGCCTGGACTAACTGTCAGGAGACACAAATTCAAATCTCACCACAACAATGGGGCGTTTAAAATCATATAACAGTTACAGTACAGGAGGCTCTTGTGTCAGTGCTGGTTCCCTGCAAAAGTAATTTACTTAACGCCACTCTCCTGTCTTATCACCGTAGCCCTGCAAAATGTTGCCTCTTCATATAATGATTCAATTTCCTTTTTGAAAGCCACAATTGAACATCAAAATAGAAAATGCTGGAAAGATTCAGCAGGCATGGAAACATCTTTGGAGAACAACATTTCAAGTCCCTGTGACTTTTGCAGAACCCAACTGAATGTGCCTCCACCACACTCTCAGGTAGAGCATTGCAGACCCAAACCACCCCCTGTTTTAAAAATGTTCATCACATTACTGTTGTTTCTTTTTGCAACTATCTTAAATTCGAGTCCTGATTCTTGATGCTTTCACCAATAGGAGCAGTTTCTCTCTATTACTCTTTATAATTCTAAATACCTCTATCAAATTTTCTCTTAACCATTCCTTCCCCAAAGAGGACACCTCCAGCTTCTACGATCTACTCCTGTAAAAGTGCTTCATCCCTGGAACCATTCTTGTGAATCTCTTCCACACTGTAATGTCTTCAAGTGTGGTGCCCAGAACTGGTTGCAACACTCCAGCTGAGGCCAAACCAGAGTTTAATACACAATTCAATTAATTAATTTGGAATGAAATGCTAGGATCATTAATAATGTTTATGAAATTATTGGATTGTTGCAAAAGTTTACCTGATTCTCTAACATCCTTTAAAGAAATCTACCATCCTTACCTGGACTAGCTTACATGCGGCTCCATACCCGTATCAATATGATCGACTTAACTGCCCTGAAATGGCCTTGATAGCCACTTAGTAGCAGCCAGCTCACCACCACCACCTGATCATGGGCAAATAGGGATGCGCAATAAATGCTAGCTTTGCCAGCAACCCTCATATCCCAAGGGCAAATATTTAAAAAAACACCTTGAGAAAATTGTCATCGTGAGAATTTTCATGGATCAGAGCCAAACACATCCTATACAGATTTCAGCTCTAATCCTATACAGATACCGTTCTGAGCTCTTTCTCTGTTACAAGCAGCATTTCCTACTTTTGTTTTGGTCAGAAGAATTTCTTGATTACCTTTCAGATTTCACTCCATCTCTCAACTTTGCATAGTCTATCTCTATTCCTTTGCTTACTTTATGCAACACTCTCATTGTCTGACAGTTGCTACCCATGGCGCAATTGTGCAATGAAATCAAGGGAAAATGAAGGGCAAGCTCAGGAACTACCTCAGATGTATTCAATCTCAGTAACAGACTTTCCAAAGATATTAGAAGTCCAATGATTCCCAAATTTACCGAACTTCTTTGTGCTCTGCTTCATGTAAATCAAAATCCTATTTTTCAGTTCATCTACATCACATTTCCATTGGGTTACTCCACTTACACATTAAAACTTTAAAAATATTCTCCTTTATTCTCAGATGACACTTTCTCCAAATATGTTAATAGGATTCTTGATCATTTTTGTCTTAATATTCTCCCCTCACTCCCTTCCCCTCATCTCACAAAGATAACAAGATTATCATTGTCCTCATCCATACTAAGTCTTTCTAGTCACCAATTTTGACATTTCTTATGTGATTCCATTTTACCTTCCTCTCCATCTTTTTAGAAAACCCATTCCCTCTTGATGCCCTGCTTCATTCCACCACTGAACATTAAACTTCTTTAATGTTTAAGAACATTAAACATTGCTCTTAAATGTTTAATGAAACATTTAACCTTAAACTAGAGCAGCCAACTGAGGAAATGTGAACACCTGTCAATTCACAAATTCTCCTAGTGTTATCCAGGACCCCAGATAGTCCTATGAAACAGAAAATCTTGTGATTCCCCAATCTAATCCACTGTACCATCTGATGTGTAGTCTCCTCAGTGGAGAGACAAAATGCAAAATTCACTTTGTCAAACGTTCCATCCAAAGTGCAAGCCAAAATTACAAATACAAAATATGGAAGTGTGAGATGTGAAGAGGACAGTGTAGAAGTTCTAAAAGGACATAGACAAGTTCTAAAGGGTGGAGTGGACAAATACAGAGCTGATAATGCTCAAATTCAGAGAGGTGTGAAGTGATTCATTTTGGTAGGAACAACAGAGAGACCATATAAAATAAGGTATAATTTTTCTTGGGGGTGGGGGGGTAGTACAGCAGTTGTGGGACCTGGGTGTTTATGTGCATAAGTCATTAAAGGTGGCAGGACAAGTAGAGAGAGCAGTTAATAAAGCATATGGTATGTTGGGATTTATTAACAGGGGCATAGAATACAACAACAAGGAGATTATGCTGAACTTATAAAATATACTACGTCAGCTGGAATATCATATACAGTTCTAAACGCGACATTATAGAAAGGATATGAATACATCAGAGAGACTGCAGACGAAGTTAACAAGAATGCTTCCAGGGATGTGAAACTTCAGTTATAAAGATATATTGGAGAGGTTGTGGCTGTTCACCATGGAGGGAAGGTGGCCAACAGGAGATATGATAAAGATGTTTAAAATTATGAGGGGGCACGACAGAGTAGATAGGGAGAAACTGTTCCCATTCATAAATGGATCAAGAACAAGAGGGCACAGGCTTAAAGTAATTTGCAAAAGAAGCAAATGAAATGTGAGAAAATTTTTTTTTTTTTTTATACAAGTGGCTCAGGTCTCTGGAATGTACTACCTGGAAATAAGATGGAAACAGGTTCATTCGAAGCACTGAAGGGTATTTAGATGATTATTTGAACAGACACTCTCATAGCATACACCACTGCATTTATAAAAGCAATCATCTGAGGATCAGTTATTTGTCCACTCTAAAATAGAGAACTGTTTTTATATTATTTTGGGAACTGTTTCAGTGAGGGGTTTCGAAGTTGTAGTTTTTGGATTAAAGTCCATCAAAGTCAAATCAATGATTACCAACCAGAGTTAGGTGTTCAGGGTGACTTAAAATGCACTGCAGAGTGTTATCCAATTAATATAAAACAATTCCCAATTCTTCAATACATCACTTGAATTGCTTTGAATACTGACATTTACAGGCCAAAATAGGTAAGGAATTTTAATGGTATAACAGCAAATCAAAGAGGTTTGCTTTTAAAATTCCAGAATCTACTTGAATTCTTGCCATATGCAAAGCAAAGCAGTTAATTTAAATTCAGAACAAAGAATCCAAATTTATAGACTCATGGTTACATTTTGTCTTCCCATTGCCTCATGTTGTACCTAGCCCTCTAACATCTCTACCTGCCATGCACATGTCTCTACCCACTCACATCAGGCCAAGTAATTTTGTTAAGTGTTCAAATAATGGCTAGCACCACAGACCAGTGGAAAACTGAAACATCATGTCCATCAAGCACAGTACCCCTGCCCTTTCTGCAGCACATCAGTCTTTGCACTTGTTTATCATCTACAGGGAATAAAAAGGGGATGTGATAGCAAAGAAGAGTTTAATTGAGAATAATGATGTAGGGCATCAAAGTTTAAATTAAAAATGGGGATTTGAGCCTGGACACAGACATCACCCCCCCCGCTGCATGCCACGCCTCTGATTACCACTGTCTGAATCTCCCTCACCTACTCTGCTGCTGAACACATTCAACTGCAGCTGGGATGGGAGTTGGGAACAACCTGGTTGATTAGTTGGGGCTCTAGAGTGTGTGGGGTTCCCTGTGCAGGTCTTAGCATGGAAGCCAGAGGTGCTTTTATTTATTTTAACTCTTTCAGAGTAACTATTGACGTAAAAATAGCAGAACCATCCAAAGCACGGAGCGATTGTCCATGGGATGTTAGCACTTCTGGACAATTGCTGGATAAAGTTTGCCCTAGGAACCTAAGAGAGGAACTCACCAATAGATCTTTGGAGTAACCCTCAAAACCAACACAGGGAAGTTACAGGTCAATATGCAACAATTCTATGTTAACAACGTGCTAAATTTTGTGCTCCTAACCTGAACCTGCTCTAGCCTCTCTTTAAAAGTGTGTCTGATTAATGCAATCTAGAAGCATGCAACTCAAATAATTTAATTCTGACTGAAGACTGACACAACAAAGGCAACAAGTCAGAAATTTCTGAATCCAAAGGACAAGAAAAATAATCTAAAATATTCATTGCAGGTTGATACAAATTACAGGTGGGAAGCAAGAGAATCTCTACCTTGCTCAATTTCTCAATCTGTTTCTCCAGTTCCTCCACACTAGTCGACTGTTCTCCATCATCCTGAAAAGAAAATACAGACAGTTATAATTATGAATAGGTACTTGTGACGTTTTAGAGATGTCAAAAATTAGGTGCAGTGAAGTTCACCTGAGATTAACTGCGATCACCTTCAACTCTGATAATCCTACAGGGCAGAGCTTTTCAAAATGCACTTATTAGTTAGATCATAGGATTAAATATCATCATTTATTATACTGTCTTCACAACAATAACTTCACAGTTATTGATTGAAATCTTGGTGAATGCATATTTAAGCTTTAAAGTAGCATAAACTGTAGGCAACATGTTACAATTAAAAGCATAGATAAGGACTGATTTTTCTCTTAGAAAAAGAATTTTTAATTCATGTCTTCTTTCTTGATTGCAAACAACTGTAAAGTGGGCTCCATGTCCAATCACCTCGCCACGCCAAGTTATCACAATCAAAATGATTGGCAATGAACACCACTGACTTAAATGCTATTTTCTGTGATTTTCATCAATTGAAATTTGATGCAACAGAATAGTAGATTGGCATTTGATATTGATAATATTGATAAATCATACTAATAGCTTAGAGTTCATTTGCATAATATTGAGCATTTTAAGTACCAGAAAGAGCCATTTTATGAGTTCTACGTTTAAGCAGTATCACTTCTGTTATATACAAAGTACCCCAAAAGAAAGCTTGAGTGAGTCTGTGATGCATCATATGTTATGAATATGCCTCAACTTAAATAGTGCAACGTCCAATCATACCAGCTTGCGTTTACAAGGATTTATTTTAGAACTGTCCAATTTCTTTTTTGACAAACAGCAGCAAGGAAAGCTGATGTTAAATCAGGTAGAGATTAGGAGAAATAACTAAAAGTTTGATCAGTAAGCCATATTCACGAATGTGCAAATGCATAAATGAATTGAGTGCACGTACTAGTTACAATGTGATGTGGTTTTACACATTGCCACATTGCCCTGGATCACGTGTCCAATTAAAATTGTACCAAAATCAAACAAGACAGTAGTATTACAGCTATGCACACACGTAATCAGGCCTGCATGCACCTGCAGAATTCATTTTTAGTTATCAGAAAATAGTGCAAATCCAACAATATAACTTGAACCTGCCAATTCCACATCGCCAAGGAAGTACTAATAAAACTGACATCGCCACTGTCTCCATTAGCAACCAAGATCTGAATTCTGGACTCTATTACAAAAAATAAGCTCAGTTTTAACTATATTTCAAAATAAGCACTGCTCAAATTACCTCATCTTCAGCAATTTCCAATTTTTTTGATTTCTTCTCTTCATCTTTATCTTCATCATCATCCTCATCATCTCCCTGATCATCACTGTCATCATCGTCATCATCATCATCATCACTATCCCCACATTTTCTTTTTCTCTTCCGGCCAGGAGTAGGAGTTCCTAAAAAACGGTGCTCTCCGTTGCTATCAGCATTGCCAATTGTCTCTTTCTTACCAGTTCGTTTTGCATGAATGATTTTAAGCCTGGGAATAGTTAAAGTATGTCAGCAGTCTTTTAAATCAAAACACTGTATCATGATCTCTGGCAGTTCACAAGAAGCATGCTCAAAGACGTATGGGAAAAGAAAATGCAAGAATTTCATAGTCTCCCTTCTGATAAATTTCACCCAGTCAACACAATTTACACAAGTCTCATTATTCAGTTATTCCATTTGATTGAAACAGGGGAAGGGATAGTAGTAATACTGAATAATTTATGGGGGAGGGAGGAAGCTTCCCAATTTAACACTTAAAAAGAAGTTTAAGATCCAGGAATATTTCAAATTAAAATGTAAATAGCGATAAATTAATTTAATTTGTGAAATCCAAGGAAGAACATAATAACTTACTTCCGAAGTTTGCCTTCCACAATCCATTTGTCTCTTCTCAGATTGGACATGTGATCAATGTTTTTATCGATTTCACTAGAAGAAATGCATTGCAAATTAATAGTGGCTTCATTCTAAAAGGCACATTTTGCATAAAATTTCAAGGAAAAGCACTTACTTTACTACGACCTTACTGCATGCAAGTTCATTAACTAAGAATGCAAGTACAGAAGCTTTCTGAGCTGGAGTGTGCGCCTGGAAAGGTTTTGTATTTAAACTTTCTGTTAGTTCAGTTTGTCCATTGTGGGCCTCCAGGTAGATTTGCAAAATCTCTGAAACGGTGTCCTTGTTTATCCTGACATTGGTCACATGGTCTCCAAGAAAAGTCCGTGCCTGTGGAACAATTTTTAAAAATTATTTATGTGGTAACATCTCTGCCTTGAAATGCAAAATTCCTTATATTTTGCAGAAGTATCCAAGTCAACATCTAGAGCTATAAAGTAGTATCTTTATTACTTTTTGTACAAAGAAAGGAGGAGAAACACATTTTTGGATATATAAGCATTTCATATTTGTTCAGATTGTGCCTCAGTTGTGATTTCTGTCAATGGAGTGCATCCTTTTCCACCCACTGTCAATGATGTTGAGACCAGGGATTGCAACAGAGAGTCCCTGCAATGTAATCCAATTTCCAGAATGTATAATATGCCAGTAGGTGATTGTGCTCCTTTTAAAAGGCTTTCTTGCTAGATCAACTATGTTACATTATTCAATTCTGCATTAAGTAAGTATAACAATGCATTGATCCAAAGTCTAGCGTTGATCTAACAAGAAAATGTTTTGAAAAGAGCAAGATCAGTTACTCATTATACATTCTAGGAATTGGATTATATTGTAGGGATTCTCTGTTGCAACCCGTAGTCTCATTATCATTAGTCTAGACAGTGGGCAGAAAAGGATGCACTCTAGTGACATCTGCTGACAGAAATGACAACTGAGGCTCAATTCAAGCAAACATAGAATGCTCATATCCAAAAATACAACAGACATTCTTTCAAGGCATATTTTAAGATTAGTGACATTGCTTGCATTATTCTCTCTTCTTTCACTATATAAAGGCACAATCTTAAGGATCATGTGGTAGTTCTTCTTTCAGAATAATTCACCATGACATTAAAAATAATTTGAAAAGGATTTTTTATTTTTGTAAATTAGAAAGCCCTCTATTTCAATACCCAGGACACAATGAGTTGTGATGCTGGTATGCATCTCAAGTCAAATTAATAATATAAGAAACTACCCAATTAAAATTCTCTGTCAAATTGAATACCCATAATGCCTTCAATATTTTGAAAATGGACAGAAAAAATGGGTTGTAATTTTTCCAACTGGCATCCTGTAGGTTCATGACAGTAACACAGTGTTAAAATAAACATTGAAAGGTAGTGCAGAGATTAGCATAGCACTCAAACTGTATTTTCTATTGGCAACAAGGTGAAAAAACGTTTAGAAAAGTTAAAGATGGAGGTTGGAAGTAACAAAAAATAGTTGGTTTCCTAGTCAATTGATTAGGATACAATTTGACATTACTTAACAATGGTTTTAAATGGAGACTTAAAGGAAACTGAATGTACTTAAAAAGCTGCATCATTAATGGGCCACAACTTATTGCTATTATTTCAACATTATTTCAAAAGAATTGCTTAAGTCTAAGGAAAAAGTAAACTCAAACATTGCGGTAAATTTTCCAGTTCCGCTAGGCACGACAGAAAATTAGGCAGACCATTTGAAGGTCCATGTACTTCTGGTGGGAATTTCCAGTCTCTGAGTGGGCGCAACTGGAAAATCCCACTCATTATTTCACATCATAATAATATCTATTATAATCCTCAAACAGATCCTCAAACAATCTATAATTGTATACTGAGACTGAGCCACATTCTGCAGCTTCTATTTGAGTTTAGAATTTCTCATACACAGACACACATTTGTGTGTTTTTAGAAAACAGTGACAGCAACTATTTAAAGTAAATTTTATCTGTTTAGAGTTAATTAATCATTAATTTCAACATTTAAAAGTGCAAAATAATTTTTAGGCTTTGTTTTTAAAATTATCTTGTGAGCATCTTTGTATGTGAACTGGTTCCTTAGATAATGATGCAAGTTGAATTGATAATGACAGATAAATTAACCTCTAGCTTAATCAGTGAGCAAGTGCACTGACAATAAAACAATGGTGAAACAAGATACACAAGGTAAAGAAACTTTTGACAAATGTCGTTAAACAAAATCAGCTACACAAGCAATAATCTGGTTTGCTTTGTTTTTTTCAACATTCTAGTCAATAAAAGTAAAGTGGATGTCATACCTTATGGCCTGATGGTAGTCCTGGATCATGAACAGCAGCAGCTAATAATCTCACCAACAAATCCTGAACTTCTCCCATGCTGTCACCCACATTAAGCAGTCCTTCTTGGAGTACGCTTAAAGTTGGGACATCAATGCTCAAATCAAAGCCTAAAACCTTACCAAAGTTGTGGAGAAACTGTATGACCATAAGGCAATCAGCAAAGGCACCCCCAGGCAGTACAAGGCCAGGAATGGGATAGAACTCTGGTAGAGCCTAGCAACAGATTAAAAAAATTATTAATGCACAGAAATATTTCATTGAAGAACAACCAGCCATTCTTTATAATTTATTAGACCTAATGATGTCATTTTCCAAGAAATGATAGTAGATTTAGCAAAGTCTCTTTTAAAAAAACAAAGATTTTATCTCAACACAAGTTCTTAATTAAAGACAGAATTGGAAAAAAAATGGAAATAACTCAATAGGTTACTGAAAGTCAAGTTGAAGTGTGTCTCCAGTTTGCTAAACACAGATGTCAAACTAACATTTCACATTATTATAAAAGTGCAAAATGCACTTCTGAACATCAAAACTCAAGCTGAAAGATTCCAATAAACTTGGACATTTTGTTTCCCTTGATCATCATTTCTATAATATTCTGCTTAGCTCCCTGGAGAGTTCATCTCTTCAAACAAAAGTTTTAATCAGATGGCCTAACTAGAATTTCTCTCTCATATGATCATTTGCAATTAATGCCTCCATTGAACCATACCAGCAATTAGTTTCGCTTTTCTGACTCTCCAAACTGAAAAATGAAGTTTCCTTCCCTGCTCATTCAAATGGAACATAACCATAATGATTTAAATAACCAGCAAATTGAGTGAAAAATAAGGAATAAAAAGTAAAAGCATAAAGCCATAAAATTTGTGATCTCCAAGTGCATATTTTAAAACGTTTTCAAGGAACAATATGAGAAAATAAGAGAGCAAAATAAACAAGTATTCACAGGTTTTTCTCTCAGGGAAGAAACTCAATAAGGATGAGTATCTGCATCACAGATTCATCGTGCTTTGACCAACTGTTCAAAAGATGAGATATCAGGAAATACACTTGTGAAGAAAATTAGAACTGGCAAGTCAAATTTGGTAAAACAATTACCGATATAAATATGACTACAACATTTTAGTTTCTAAATCCAAGATCACCATTCATACTCTGGCCTACATGCGACTCCAGACTCACAGCAATGCGGCTGATTCTCAAACACCCTCTAAAATAAGAGAGGGTTAGGGATGGGCAATAAACACTGGACCAGCCAGCTATGCCCACATCCTGTGAGCAAATAAAAAAAAAATCTTGATTTATATAATTCTTTCTTTTATTATTTCAAACTGGTTGTATCTCAGAACATCTTGTTTCATGGGCTGGTATTATCTGGTCAAAATACTCAATTGAATTGACACATTCATTGCAGAAGACTTGATAGAAAGGGAATTGACTTCTCAATAATTAATACCTTTTTAAAAATTTGAAACAAATTGGTTAATGCTTATAATAAGCTTACCTTATGATCTGACAAACACATATCTTCATTGGGTTTCTTTAGCTCCTTTGCCATTTGCAGCTCCAATTTCTTCTGCTCTAATTTTCGTTCTTTATTTAAACGTTTTTCAACTTTCTTCTCCTGCTTTAGCCGTTCCTTTTCCTTTGAATAATACAGGTTATAACTTTTTTCTTCTTAATATGTATTTCATTCAGAAATTCATGCAATTAGTCATTCAAATTTAGAACATTAGCACTGCTATATTCTGTAATTATAAATTAACTTTAAAAGTAATATGTACAGGCAGATTTCCATGGCATTGTAAATCGATTTGGCGCACTTTGTACTAACTCGCAGTAAGACAATGTGCTACTGTTTAGAAGAGTGCAATGATAAGGAAACAGATTTACTCTAAGAATTTATTGGAGTGAGGAAAACAAAAACTTGCAGAGTTATAAGATTAATTAAGAAAACAAAAAAGCTGATTGACAATTTGTCAAATAGTTTTGGTCAGGTCAAGCAATGTCTTGATTTTGAAATGCTCATCCTTATTTTCATGATTACTTCATGACCTTGTATCTCCCTGTCTCTGCAATTCCCCCCAGCCTCATAACCAGATATCTGCAAACCTCAAATTCTGGTCTCCTGTATACCCTGAATTTTAAATGCTCCACCACTGGTGTCAGCGCCTTGAGTTGCCTCAGTTACAGGTCTTGGAATTACATCACCACCAACTCCACCTGGATTCCACCTTTCAGGCAAACCAGGTTTTTAGTCATCTAACCCACTATTCCTCTATGTGGCTTGTTGTCATACTTTGCTTCATAATGCTCGTCAATGCAACTTAGATCATGTCATTATGTTAAAAGCACTATTAAAATACAACTTGCTGCTGTTGATATTTATCTGCCAATCTAGTTTATGGGGTGGATTTTATTCTCTATCCATGGTATATGTTGCAGTGGTGGGATCTTTATGGTCTCGCCATTATAAATGGCGTGAACAGCAACAAGATCTTGCTGTTTGTCTTCAAAGCTAAACAGTCAAATGAATGTAAACTATTAGACTATTCAGCAGTCAGTTCATTATTCATTCAAGGCATAGGAATCACTGGCAAAAGGGACTTAATTGTGGACAGATACACATCAGGTTTCATGTTCATCAGTACTGAGAAATTAATACAATCAACAGTCAAACTTGACATTTGTTAAGTGTAACTATCAGCTGCATGGCTTGCACAGATGTTCTGTGCCTTAATTTTATTGGTCTATTTCTTGTTACTTTATTCACTATTTTCATCTTTGTGTATATGTGCTTTAAATTTACTCTTGAACTACGTGGTCATTATTTATCTGAAACGTTTTAAAGCCAGATATGATTAACTAGAATAGGCAGGATGTACATGACAGATTAAAACATGATATTCATGTCACTAGACGGGAGTGTTCTTGTGATCCTGAAAATAGTGGGAACATTAAGTCCACGAAAACAGATGGGAGGAAAAACTCTGAGGCATTTGGGTTACTTGAGTTTATAAATAGAGGCAAAGGATATCAAAGTTAATACATGATGCTAGAATGTTACAAGGTTAGGAGGTGACCTAACTAGAAATCACAGATTCTAAATCACTGCAAGTAATATAGAAGAAAATTGAGGAGAAATCCCTTTGTTTAAAAAGTTGTTGGGGTCTGGAAAGGTCTAGCTGAAAAGGCAGTGGAAGCTGATTCCATAAGAGGATTTGAACAAATATTTCAAAGATTTACAGGATTATGTTGGACAAAATAAAACTGTTCTTTCAAACGCCCACTTCATGCATGAAGGGCTGAATGGTTTCCACCACCAAAGCTGCAAACTTCTTTAGATTACATAGAACGTGCAAACAAAAACATGCCAACATGCCCAACCAGTTTGTGTTCTCTTTACTTACTTCAGCCTTTTTTCGAGCTTCCATTGCTTTCATAAGCATCATATGTTGTCTTCTCCTCTCTTTTTCCTGACAGTGCACAAGACAAATTTCAGGTTTATGTGGTTAAACTATACATTAATAACAACATTTAAGTTGTAAAAATTTAGTTTTACTATATTTAGCGAAGTTAGACAATAGTGAACAATTTACAATAAAAACGGACAATGGCCAAGTTTGTGTACATTTTAGTTGAGGATTAGGAAGTAACATGGACAATCAAAAGCAAAACAGAAAAAGCAACAGATGTAAAGACAGTGTAAAACGAAAGCGTATGCTTTAAGTTATGTACGTAATTCTTGGAAAAGCAGAGCAAATCAGTGCGATGCTTCTCCATAGCTGTCAGGTATAAAGCGCAATGGTCGGCTTCAACAGGCTAATTACCTTACATCTGCTTCAGACGCAAAATATTTAGTAAAAGGCCAATTAGTATAAATAGCTGTTGTAATTAGCCAATTTTCTAACATTTATTACCTGCATATCTAAGTTTTAAATGCAAGATTAGAATTAGCATTCCAAAACATCAACTAGAGGAAAAATATTGAGCTATCCCACATCAATTTTATTCAGGAAGAATTTATGATTTTAGCATGTTATGCTCAAATTCCAGCAAACAAAATTATTTATTTTACTAATCTCAAACCAAAATGAGAAATCTCAAATCTAGAAGACAAGTTTTATTACAGAGTGGAGCTGCAGGGTCACCGGAAGCTTATTCTAGGTCACCTTGCTTTTTCTCTCCCTCCCTTTCTTTAATCTTAATTCTTCATTTAATAGCAATGTTACAATCTTTATAATAGATAAAGAATGGTAGAATCTTGTTGATGTATTTCTGCATGTCCACCCTTATAATGGAAATCTCAGGTCATAGATGTTCATCTTCCAGTTTCTGAGCTGCAGACAAACTCCTGAGCCCCAATCAACTCCAGTTCTAAGGTAGTCAAATTGCTCGCTATTTAACTATAAATAAAACGATATAGTATGAAAGCATATTTTAAAAACATTAGCATGTTCCGCTCTAATTATCCCATGCTCTTAAACTCCACATTATCTGAACATCTTGGTCTTGCTCATGCACAATGGCATGGCAATGAACTAGCAAACCAATTGGACCCGCATCAGTGAATAAAAAAATATGCAATTCTCTTGAAATGTTATAGTGCAAGTTATCTGCACAGAAACATGTGTTTCATAGAATTTTTGTTTTATGTTTTAGATTTGCTGGTTAGAGGAAGCTAAGTTCATCATAAGATACAAGCTGAATAAATTCATGATTGTAATATCATGACATCCACTTAATTGATACTATGAATAGAAATAATGGATTGTGCAATTTTCATCATTCACAAAGACATACAGATGCCTTTGTCAATTTAGTAACAGCTAGATAGAACTCAAAGCAACTGTGATTGATTATGTAAAATTTGGTTTGCTGGAATGGCATTGTACTGAGATGTAAAGAATAAACTTTAATAGAATGTGGGGCAAGGAAATGAATTGTGCTAAAAATCAAACATTTAATGATATTCCAATCATTTCAGAAGAAACTGATCCAATTTTAGGGCTTATATATTTATCCTTTTGTTGTCTCCTGCAAAGAGATGAAGCTATCTTTTGAGGAGACTGTTGAACATGGAAGCTACAGTAGTTGATTTTAAAAGTTTTTTTCTTTTGAAGTTATAGCAGATGTATGCAATGCACTGTGCTGTAAAAGCCATGCAGAAGTATGTAGTATGACAGCAGCCAGTGCTACACTTTATGCATTACTATGACAACCATATCACAACCAAATCACGATGCGGTGTTAGATGTACAAAAAACATACCCATACCATATCTAGTCTATGCCTCTCCAACTCCTGGTAGAAAGAGTTGGCACATCATTATGAAACAGTAATCACAAAATGATAAAACCAGTTCATATTATAAGAAAAATTACTTTCCGAATACCAAAGCAAGACAACTTAACTTGAGGAAAAAATTATGTATAATTACAATGAGGAAAGATACATTTTTTGTAGTTTGAACAAATGTTTACTTCAACATATTACCCATAGCTAAAGAAACCAGACAGTAGAGCAAAAAATCACTAAGTAATATACAGTATAAATAAATTACCAACCTGATGCTTAAGGAGGACAGCTTGTTGCCTTCTCAATTCCTTCTCCTTAAAAAGGAACAGAATATATAAATTTTTCAATACAGCATTTATACACAAGAAAGGACTAATTAGATGGCTACTACAATCTAATAAAACACCAATCAACTGACTGGCATGAAGTGCAAGATTCTGAAATTAGTAAAAAGGTAAAAGTAACTTTGTTTTGAATTACTTGCAAACAGAAACAGCCAAACACAAAACTTTCCATATTAAACAATACAATCAAACGGCACGGCACCATGAACAAGGTCCTATCATATCTAAATTATTTTTTCTATATTGGTTAAGGCCCTTATTTAATACATTGAACATCATCACCTATCTTAATATTCTTAATAATTAAATAAGCTCCCTACATAATTGCCCATTGAAGTTCATTGGTCTAGAGATCCATCTAAACTAACCTGCATCCGTTTCTCGGCTTCCAATAATTTTGCATTTGCTGCTTCTTCCTTCTTTTTCCTCTTAGCCTGTGCATGCAAAACAGGTCTGGAGGTCACGCAAAAAGCACTACTAAAACTTGAAACAATCTCAAGCTTTTAAGAATTACATGCTATACAACACAGCAAAGTGCCAACGAGCTACAGTTTCTACAGAACTTCAGCTAGGATTTGTACATCACAAATATTTCTAACAGCTTAAAATTGAACACACAAAAAAAATTACAAATAAATGTTTGAAGAGATAAAGATTTTAAGGGCTATTCAAGAACTCCCTATGTCAAGTCCAAAATACTTGCAATTGTATACTATCAGAAGTATCGGTTTCTTAAAACAATACAGGACAAGGACTACCATCAGAAAAGATTGTGCTCAGCAGAATTGTCAACTTCATTTAAATTCATAACTAAATCTGCCTGAAGAAAAGCCTTTCGAGACTATGGAGATAGATGAATATATCTAAAAATGTGTGTAGCAATCAAGCAATTGTTTTTCAACTGAACAAACATTTGCATGTACACACACTTACATATTCAACTATGTCAGATATTTTCATTAATAATATCTACAATGAGAAGCAAAGAAAATGCCACACATCCAAGAAAATCTGTTACTTATGATTCAAAATGACATGGGCAAAAATACACACTTTCAGGTACAGGCTGAATGAACGGGAGCTGCTGTTCTGTGCTAAAATCAATGCACTGAAAAACAGATTAGAGATTCTGAATAAAGAATAAGAAAGTCAATTCTGTGCAACACTGCTTGTTGATCTTTGAAATGGTAAACAGAAAACCTATCATTTCACAATACTCTTCTATGCAGGAACACACTTCCAGTCAAATTCTCTTATTCATCCATCATAATCCTAGAACTATTAACTGCATCTATAATTAGAAAAATAAATTTAAAAATAGTCCCTACCAATCTAAAAGCAATGTTCTGCAGACTTAGGGAATACGAAATAAAAACAGAAAATGCTCAACAGGTCTGGCAGCAAATGTGAAAAGACAACAGCTAGTATTTCAAATCAATTACCTGATGAAAGATCATCAATTTGAAATACTAACTTTGTCACTCTCTTCACAGATGCTTCAAACCTGCTAAGTATTTCCAGCATTTTCTGTTTTTGTTGTAATCCCTACCAATCATTTATTTTACATCAATTACATTCAAAAGCTAACCAAAGCCTTCCAATAGGTTACCACCAGAAAGAAAGAACCTGCCAGGATTTCCTAAATTGTCATTTGCAACATGCATTGGCCGGGGGTGTGTGTGGGTGTGTGTCCGTGCGCGCACGCACACGTGCATCACAGAATCATGATTGCAGACTCTGGTGGGAAAGAACTGGAAATGGTACTGAGGTGTCATTACATGCCCATGCTTGATTCTTTGCTCCAAGGCACCAGAGTCCCCAAAACAGTTATGAACAAAACTCATGGCCCTCACTCAACAACCCCCAAACTCCTTGCTATTAATCTGGGGTTGCATCAATCTTCAAGATCAAAATGGAATCACAGCAGGAAAATGTTTGCAAAGCTGAACTGATCAACAAATAATGCCAGTAACACATCAAGTCATCTAGTTACAAAGAACTGATTATCTTTTTCATTCTATTAAAACAAGTTTAAGATCCAGAATTTGCAGGAACAGCAGTGAACACAACCTAAATCTTAGTTCACCTCAATCTTCCAATGTTGTATTCACACCAGAATTTTCTAGAAAAACAATTAGAATACACCACAGCAAACATACATAGTAGCTGATTACAACCAACACAGCCAATATCCAATAGACATCGAAGACACAGGAACACTCTACAGAATGGAACAATAAATACTTAATATTTCAATACAAAAAAGAGCTGAATCATTTCTCCAGGGTTTCTCTTTTCATGTTTAAAAAAGGTATATATAGAAGTATTCTTCTCATTTTGCAAACAATTTTTATGGCATATCAGGCTGGCGAAAAATGCCACTTCACTTCAAAAAACCTATCTGGCAACAGCTTTATTTTGAAACAATACAAAATTCTGGTAAAGTTTTCCTCCTTGCAAGCCGCCATTTAAAAAGTGCATAATGTGTCAGACATTTTGTTAGCCAACTATATTTTGCAATGGGTTAGAATCATAGAATCCTACAGTGCAGGAGGAGGTCATTCAGCCCATCAAGTCTGCATTGACCACAATTCCACCCAGGTCCTATCCCCATAATCCCAAGTCTCTCTGACACTAAGGGGTAACTTAGCATGGCCAATCCACCTAACCCATATATCTTTGGACTGTGGGAGGAAACCGGAGCACCAGAAAGAAACCCATGCAGACATGGGGAGAAAATGCAAACTCCATACAGATAGTGACCCAAGCCAGGAATCGAATCCTTACCACTGGTGTTGTGAGGCAGCAGTGCTAACCACTGTGCTACCATGCTGCCCTGAGTTCTGTTCTCGGTTTCTCTCAACTTACTTTCTGACAAAAGTTTAGGTTAAATTATCTACACTTCCTTTCCTGATAAATCAGCCAGATGTGAAAAATTTCTCTCACTCACAATGAACAATATCATCAAGTCCTTGCATCTCCCATTACCAGAGTTGTATTTTTAAATAGATCATAGTCATTCTTCAACAAGTGATCAAATTTCAAAATAGCCACATTTTAATATAACACTCCCTCAAGATTTTAGCCCAGAGAACTATATTTGGTGGGCATTTCATGCAAAATGTATTGAAACATACTAAATGGTTGAATACTCTTTGAACCCGGCAATGCCTTTCTGAAATATTGTGATTATGACAATTGCATGCCATTAATTGAGCAAACCCAGCCATCTTAAGAGAGGGATGCCATAATTGCCTGAAATTTCTGTATCATAATAATGATGTACCCATTGATGTGTTAATACTGTGGCCAAACTTTCAGCAAGTCAGGACATCCTAAGGTTTGAAGACATTTTTTATATTAAACTGTACTAATTAAAACAATACTTTAAAAATGTCAAAACTGTACATATTGAATAATACTTTCGATATGTAGGTCACAAATTTCTTTCTGAAATACCATGTACCTTAACATAGGTACCATGACTCCAAATTAGGCACGATGCGCCAGGAAAACCTAACTGTACATATCCATTAAGTATTTTTATTCAGTTTGAATAGCACTTTTGAATAATGATGCTACTGGCAGTGCTCAAATGAGAAATGGCCCGAAAGGAATATGTTCACAAAAGGGAACAAAATCAATGCAGCTTGTTCAAGTTTCTCTTCAAAAAGAAATTAGACAAGTGATATAACAAATAGCATCACTAGCAATGCCATCACTTGTAAGAAAATCTTCCTTGGAACAAAAAAGCACACCAGGTCTGTTCAAATATCGGGTGATTCACAATTTTCAAAGAAAGAGAGATCTGATGGGCAGAACAATTAGGTCTCAATGTCACAAGAGCAAAGTATTTCATATCACCCCCAAGCTGCACACTATGCCTTGCACACTTCAATAGCATCACATCTTTCAAAAGCTTTACATCTGTCTGTGGCCTAAGGGTATCTCTAAACATCAAAAACTGCTGCACAAAAAACAAATCTGTTGAGTGAAAAATTAGTAGTCCAATTCACTAAACATGACTGAACTAAAAAGTACCTGGAATGATGAATGAGAAACAAGCAAACAGCAAAAGTCCAAGCAATTTTCTCCAAATCAACCATCCAATAATACATATAGTGATAAATATGACTAACCATGCTCAAATAAGTCTTAGCATGGTTTGACCATTTCTTTACTTAAATAAGAACGTGAAACAAATAAATGGAAAAAAATTGAAATAAAATCATGAAAGTTAGTTCTAAAACTGGCAATAAAATGTCAGAAATACCTCCAAGAACTTTTACAATGTTTTTTAACCTGAAATGTGAACCTAAACTCAAAATTTCCCTCCTGCCTTTTGCGCCATCCATGATAAAAAAAAAACTACTCCCGAATTGTAACCACACTTCTAAAATCCCAACTGTCTAGCTGTCAGTCATCTGTTCACCATGACATTTCTGCAGTGACTAACTTTCCTTCTTTGATACTATAATTTCCACTAAAATCATAACACTTGTTCAAACTAACCATTCCCCAGGAAAGGGCTTATCTCTGCTTCTTTAAGTGCAAGGGAATACAGACTTGAAAGATATACAGGATTCTTGCTTTAGCCATTTATTGGCACATTTGGCTAGAACACCTGAACAACTAGTGACGAAAGCAAATTATTGGGGATACTGAAATCCAAAACAAAGCAGAAAATGCTGGAAAATCTCAACAGGTCTGACAGCATCTGTGGACAAAGAATAGAGCTAATGTTTCAAGTCTGGATGACCCTTCTCCCTTTGCTCTGTCATGAGCAACTATTGAGTTCAGTTCTCATCCTCTAAACATGCTCACTATTCTAGGATAATCCCAGATTGCAAAACAAACTGCCAGATTCTTTTGTTCCTTTTGCTGCAAATAGGTTTCCCTATTCTACTGCAAGCAGGTTTCTTATGCTCCTCTCCCCTGCCTTCTTAACTTCTTTGCCATTAAAACTAAGGTAATCTGATCAGCTGCCTCTGCTTCTTCCCTCCAGTCGCCCTCTCCTTCAAAATTGCCATTATCAACATTTTCCTCAAAAACAACCACATCATTCATGCAAGCTATCACTCATCTCCAAACTTTATTTCCTCTCCAAAGTCCCTGAAAGTACTGTCACCTCCCAGATCCGTGCCCACGTTCCCAAAAACTGCATGCTTGAATCCGACCAATCAAGTCTCTGCCACTGCCTCAATACCAAAGCAGCTCTTATCAACGACATCCTATGTAGCAGTAACCGAAATAAATGATGCCTCTTTGTCCTTCTCGAGGTGTCTGCAGCCTTTGACACATCTGGCCACACTTCCACTGATGTCCAGTTGGATGGCAGTACAATGGTAACTGTTTGAAGCTGGACAAGGCTGTTTGCAACTCAAAGACCTCTGACCACCACAAAAAACTTCCTAGTTCCACATCAATAACATTAGCAAACTTCAACTCTCCTCAGCTCAGCTGAAACATTCATTCGTGCCTCTGTAACCTCTGGACTTGACTACTCCAACTCAATCCCAGCTGCCCCCTACCATTTACAAGGCACATTAGGAATGTGATGGAATACTCTCCATTTGCCTGGAGCACAGCCTCAACATCATTCAGGACACTTAACACATTGAGGTAAAAACACTCACTTGATCAACAACTCATCCATCATCTTAAACACTAATTTCCTCCTAACATGGTAGGCAATGGCAACAGTGTGCATCATCTGTAACATGGAACATAACCACTCACCAGAAGCACCTTCCAAATCTTTGACCTCTACAAAGTAGGAGAACAAGAGCAGCAGAACACAAGAAATAGAAGCACTAGGTGACAAGGCCATTCAAGCCTATCCCACCATTCAATACGATCAAGGCTGATCAATGCTGGTCTCAACTCCTTTTCTGTGCCACTCCCTATACCCTCTAATCATCAATCTATCAAATATTTATCCACGTCCACTTCAAATACTTCCAATAATTCAGCCTCTACTGCTCTTTGGGGTACAGAATTCCAGAGATTCACTACCATCTGCAAGAAGAAATTTCTACATATTTCAGTTTTGAAAGACTGTCCCTTTATCTTGTAGCTACATCTCCTTGTTTCAGATTCTCCCATTAGTGAAAACGTCTCACCATCTACCCTGTCAAGCCCCCTCAGGATCTTGTATGTTTGAATAAGGTCACCCTTCACTCTTCTAAACTCCAAGGTATACAGTCCCAGACTAGGAACAGCATCACCTGTAAGTTCTCGTCTGATTAACACACCATCCCAACCAGGATGCCATTTCTTCACTGTCACTGAATTAAAATATTGGAACTCCATCTCTAACAGCACTGCGCCTGTGCCAACATCACATGAACTGCAACAGTTCCAATAGGTGGCTCATGATCACCTTCTCAAGAGCAATTAATGATGGGCAATAAGTATGGGTCTTGTCAGTGACACTCACAGTCCATTAATTATTTTTTTAAAAAACCTACCCTCTGTAAACTCAAAGTTATCCAAACCTCTGCTGTTTGTGTCCTTGTTCCCAAATCCATTCATAAATTATGACTGTACTCACTGTCCTACGTTCGTACCCAGTCTAACAATACCTCAATTATAAAATTCTCATCCTGGTTTTCAAGTCCTTTCTTGGCTTTGCCTCTCCTTTTATCAGCAATTTTCTTCAGCCATTTGTAGAGGATTTCCTTCCAATATTCTAGATAACTTTAAATAAATGTTCTTATGTATGAGTTTGTAATGCTTAAGGCATTTGGACGTTCAGCTTAGATGCTACCACGAGCATCAATCAGCTAGCCAGATCCATATAGAATGAACACATGGGAGGGGTGCGAGTCTCCCAGAAAAATTCGAACTGCTGAATTGGCAGGAAAAATGGTGCAAATCATCAATTTTTTTTTCAGTGGGAGTTCAGACTCGAACCTCCCACACATCGTGCACTGCAGAGATCACAATCCTGAATATCATTGAAAGCTTGGGGGGTGGGGGGGGTGCGCACGCGCAAGCGCATGCTATTCAATTCACACCAGAGTCTGACAGTTCCAAGCCTCTGCACATGCACAGTGGCCCTGATCCACCAACCTTCTGTTTGCTGGCCTGCTTGATCGCTGGCCAGCCCAAGATCTTGGCAATGCTGCTCCTAAACTCTATCCTCGGAGTACCCTGATCTCCAGAGCAACTCCCTTAGCAATGACGATTCTTCCCACCTCCACCCCCCCAACCCCCCAATCACAACAATCACTGGCTTACCTCCAGCCTAACTGATCCCCATGCAGAATGGCAATGAAGCCCCCACTCCCACTGACTGCCCCCAAGCCCGACCACAATAGCCCCTATGGCAGTGTCCAATGCCCAGTGGGTAGTGCCAAGATGCCCCTGGGCATGGGCACTTTGTCCCTTGGGCAGTACCAGGGGCATGGGGCAAGACGTCCGTGCTCAGGGAACACCATCCCTCCACCACTCAACTCCCTGGGTGGCCCTGATTGCTCCTCTTCACGCCAGCAGGGTCTCACGCTAGTTCTCCAAATGTGGGGAACTACTCTAAACCCATCTGGAATGAAATACTCCTGGCAGGGTGGGAGATGCTATCGGGCCTGGAGAATTCAGTCCTGGGCCCGATATGAATATGAATTGCATGAAAGATAGATTAAAATCACTTACCTGGTCTTCCCACCAGTTTCCAGCATGGTCTTGACCGTGCCTGCTCTCTGGTGGTGGGCAGCACACATACGTTGGGAACGCATGTGCGAAACCCGCGAAATGGCCGACATGCACATCTCCCAACTCGATGCTCCAAAAAATTAGCACGTTGCAATGGGAGAATTGGGCCCATGGTATGGGTCCTTGGAAGACTTTACTATTAGAAATAGTAATTTTTAAAGAACTGTCTTAACTAGAATTACCAAATCTACCATTTGGAAGAAAACAAGAGAAAATATATTTCAAATCATGTAAATACCATTTTTTTTAAATTGGGGAAGGAGAAAATTAAATACTTACATTTTAAGTAACTACAGCAAATCCACAAAACACAAGGCAGAACCAAAGATTGGTTACAACACAGAAGGAGGCCATTTGGCCAAATGTGCCTGTGCCCACTCTCTGCAAGAGTAATTCACACAGTGTCACATGCCCATCTTTCCCCCATGGTCCATAACAAAACTACTTCACCATATGCACTGCAAACAAGAGATTTGAGAAGATCTTAGTCATTAAGTAAATCAGTAATTAGCCATAGTCCATGTAGAACCACAGGCATCTTTCTCCTTTCGAGAGGGACAATTGGTTACATAAAGCTTGAAGGGCGCCATTCTGCAAGTGAGGAGACAGGCCTCCATTAACTCAGCAGGATTTAGTGTCAAATTAAAATGAAGGAACCCATACAATATCACCTGCACATCTGTTAGTTTCTGGAATAGCCCTTACACATACATTGCAAGACAAAATCAAAACCCAACAATCTGCATATCACATCAAATTACTTATTTTAAGTCTCAACATACACAAAAGAAATCCATGGGAGATTCTACCTCTAGAATTTGCTGAGCTCTCAGTTCCTTTTCCATTCTTATTTGCTGAATTCTTTTGATTTTTTCCTGTAGAAAAACATTCACAGTATCAGCATTTTAAAAAGTGCATAACTATTCTTAAAATTAAATAAACAAAATATTTTGGTTAAGCAGATTGAGTATTTATATTGTAAAAATAAATTGACAACTCTATTTGCTTCTTTCGATACCTGCAGACTATAATTTTTTGCAGATGTTAATCAATGTAGCATAAAATGCCATTATCTTGAGCTGCACTTATGTAACCATTACTTAGATCCTATCAGAGCTGCTTAATTTTATGTGCAACATCTAACTTTGCATTTTTGCACAAATTAAACACAGTTACAGCACCCATGCAGTATTAAGGTGAAGGGCAAAGTGGAAAGATGACTATGTTTCTGTTAATTTCATCAAAAAGAATAAATCTACCTTATTGTACATTTACTAGTTATAAAATTATTCAATATTCCAGTAGAGAATTATTTTCACTAAATCAACAATAATACTAATAATAATTATCTATCCCTTGTAAGGGAATGGAATAAGCTTTCTCTTCGCCAGTCCACACAGGGGCCTCTTTAAAATGCTGGATATGAACAGAAAATACCTCTGTCAATTAAGAAGCTGACTAATGTTATAGTTCCATACAAGACTAAAAATTTTGAAAAGAAATTTGAACTTCCAGTGAATGACTCAAAGAATTGGGAAAATGTAACAAACAAACAAAGCAACACTGGTTAAACACCATTTTAGTAGGTCACTAAATTGCGGCAATTACAATGACGAAAAATTCCCCTGCAATGGTTACACTTTACTCTGTCCCTTAAGTGGGGACTTCATTCTTGAGGAATAGTCCAAAGCTACACTCAGTTCCTTTATCGTTTTCCAAATGGACAATTTCTACTCTGAAAACTGTCGTTCATGGTCAGGGACGAATTGGAGATCCCCTCCCGTTAGCCAAAAGTAGGTAAATTATCCAGTTGTGTTTCTTCAATCGGACTGCAAGCTTAGTTCTCTTCAGTCTGAGTGCAAGCATTGTGCATGATGAGCAACAAGAGATTTACTGCCCCTACAGACTAACCGTCTGTAGGACGCAATGATGTTTTTAGGAAACCTGCAACCAGTCCTTACAATGATTTCCTATGGACCTTTCTCCTCTTAAAGCATATTACTATGGCGACATGATTCATTTAGTCATTGTATCCAGGTAGAAATGTTAATTAGTTAGTCTCTAAATTCCATTCTATCTTGAAAATAGATAATTTTAAAATAAAGCTGTTTTATTTTTAAAAACCTGGCATTCTTATTGCTTCCCTGGGACTTGGAGATGAAGACCTGGATTTTTGTCTTAGAAGCAGGCAGCAGGAGTCAGGAAATTTTCTTGCACTAATGCTCAAAAAAAAAGTTTCATCTTAGATTGACATTGTTAGCATAAAGCAGCCTCAAGTTAGGCTAAGCATGAACCAGACGGTTAGGAAAACTCTATACTCTGCTGACGTAATTCCACTCAAGCAACACAAAATAGCTCACATGATGCACTACTGTGAACTTTACATTTCCTTCATTTGATGTTCTTTGCCAGCAAGCAATGAGTGACAAACTATGGACAGCTTTATGTGTGGATTTGCATGCATTATAGAACTGGTTAAAGCTGGCAGATTAATTTTCTTTAAGACGTTCACTGCTGCATATAGACACCAGCACATATTGAATTAAAATCAAGTGATTGTACGCATCAATTCCAGGTTGGATGGCACCCAGGGTGAATGCCACTTCTAGATTTAACTGTGGTTGTAGAGGCCGATTTATAAACTGCATTCTCTTCTGCAGCTGGCACAGATAAATAATTGGCCTGGCATCAACTGATGTTTTGTTACTTCTGGCAGGCTCTCTTTTCCACCATCTGGTCATATATTCTCTCTCCCCTTTAGCCCTGTTTCTCCTGTCTGCTTGTCTCTAGGCACTCTGGCAACAGAGTGCCGACTTCCCATGCATCAACTCCAATCCACAGTTTAATACATGGGGCTCCAACAAAATACAATTAAGTAGTTGAAAGTGTGACATTTAGCCTAATTTTCAAACACCTCATGATTATTTTGACAGTTAGTGGTAGACAGAAAACCTGATCTCTGAGGTCATTATTTACCACAATATGCAATGCAATGCATACATAAAGATCAGTGATGATAGAAAATACCAATAACCCAAATTATGGAGATAAAGCAGTTATCAAGAAAGAGCAATATGAAGAAATATGGATACAAGGCAAAAATAGTGCAACAAGAAATTGCTCTTTGGCTTTTAAGGCTTACCAATAGATAAAGTTCAACATGCAAAGTGATGGACAGTCCAATTTATTTACTCTTGGGCAAGTTTAAAAACCATCATTCAAACATGAACTGCTCTGTTCTACAAAGGATAGTTCCATAAATCCAAATGCACATGAACCTCTGAGGTTTGCAATACTTTCAATTATCCACCTCTCTATTCATAACTTTGAACCCATTTCTTAACCATAAATATATCTAGCTACTTTTCACAGCCATTAACATGCATACACATGAGCAAACAGTTAGGAGCAGGACGCTTGGCCCTTTGAGCCTGTGTTGTCATTCAATAAGGACACAGTTGATCTGACTGCATGCATTCCATCTACCTCAATAATATTTCGCTCTCTTTTTAAAATCAAGAATTTATCCATCACTACCATCAGAACATTCAAAGACTCTGCTTCCACTACCTTTTGAGAAAAGGAGTTCCAAAGACTCAGAAAAATGAATTTTTTCATATCTCTGTCTGAAATGAGAGACCCCTTACTTTTAAACAGTGGGCCCCAGTTCTATATTTCTTAGACACAAAATTGATACCAAAAGCTTTTATACAGAAAGCATAAGAAACAAAGAAGCAGTTCAAATTTTTGCAGTAAAACTACCAAGGATTTTGGAGAATAATTATGACATCCGTAAAAAAGATTGTTCTGATTACATGAAATAAACACAATACTGAAAAATACAAAAAAGGCCCAAATATGTGAAATGCCAGTCTGCAATCTAAAAGCAGCTATTCCCAGAAATCACATAACTATGTTTAACTGACTGTACATTTCAATCACAATTCATAACAGAGGTTGCAATAGTTGCATAAACCCAAAGCTCTTACTTTTTTGGCACACTTAAGTTCATTGTAACCAACTTACCACCAAAAGAGTGGAAAAAACTGTGCTTGGTATGAATGAGTAAACACATAAAATTGTTGCTCAAAGATACAAATAAGATAACTTCATAAATGTTAAAAGCAGCAAATTAAACATATAGTTGTACCTGTTGTTTCATCATCTTCAGTTGCTCCTTTTGCTTCCGTTTTTCTTCTGCTGCCATTATTGCTGGAAAGAATATTTGCCCAGTAAATTCAGAAGGTCGAAACAAACAATCCAAAAATCTGTAACCTTTATGTGCAATAGGTGCCAATCCCAATGAACAACTGTTTTCAAGTACTTACCTTGTTGTTTTCTAGCTTCTTTAGCTTTCTGCGCCAATGCTTGCTTTTCAAGTTTCTGCATCATCTTTAATTCTGCTGCTTTCCTTGCATATGCTGAAAACATTTCACAATAAAATTCAACTAATTGACTTTTGATAATGAAATGTAGTGTATCCAATTTATATATGCTTACCTTGAGCTTCCAATTTTCTTAACAGTTTTGCATCACTGTTCTTTTGAAAATCTGGCCTCGCAATATTTGGTGGCCTGCCTTTACGACGTCTCATTTTAGATTCGTCTCTAGCGCGTTGCTTTTCTGGATTCGGTGGACGACCTCTCCGTCCTTCCATTGCCTTTATTTTTGGCAATATTTCCTCATTTTTTAAATGGCACCACTGCATACCCTGAAATGATGTTTTGCAGATTTTTTTTACATTAATCTAAACTGAAATTTTTAATAATAAATTATTTTAAATTAAAGCTCATGTACAACATAGCTAAATTGTTCACTTTTATTAATGCAGTATTCTACATTCTTTCAATTACATAATACTTCATAAGTCATTCATAGGTTGATTTGTATTACAAGCAAAATTATTTGGGGTGACGACCCCTAAGGGCAGTTTAAATCCTAAAACCGCAGAACTTATTTCTCAAATATGTAATGCAATCTGAAAATTTGAATTTCTTTTGTTCCAAATAGAGTACTTTGTGACATTTTGCATTAACTCAGGATAATTGTGATATCTTCATGGTGAAAGGCATTTTCCATGCCTTTATTAGAAATTATTTCCATAATAACTAATTCCACAAAGAAAAGTGAATCCGCCCTTACACAGGTCTTCCAATAAATCTAATGGGATTGCCAAGTACAAAACTGACTTATACTAAACCAATTTCTAGAGGTTATGCAAGGCAATATTACTGGGAATGAAAAAACACTGTCAAATTAGTATCACTAAGGAGGTATTGCACTTGTCTCACAGCTGAAGATAATGCTCAAAGCATCATGCTAAAATGCACCTGTTTGCACCCTATTTCAACTGGTGCTTGGTAACAGTACAAAGATTCAAGAAAAATAAAGAACTTGCATTTATGCAGCACCTTTTAGGAAATCTAACGAAGCTTTACAACCAATTAATCATTTCAGAAGTGCAAACAGCATTGTGATGTATGCATAAAGAGCAGCAAATACATTCACAGTAAGATCCCTCAACTAGCAATGAAATAATAGCAAATTATTTCACCTTTTGGTATTAGTAAAAGGATAATTGTTGGCCTGTGAACTTCGAGAATCCATCATGCACTTCATAAAATTTTTAACAGACAAGCCCCAAAACAACACTTATCTGGAAGATAACATTACTAACAATGTGCCATTCCCTTAGTACTACTTAGAGTCAACCTAGGCATGTGGGGTTTGCACATATGACTTTGGAATCAGAATCTTAAGAGTTACCATTGAGACAAGCTGATATTCATTAATATTAAGCATTTACAATAATACCTGCCCATTCTTAACTTCACAAATGACCTAAAATTAGAGAAGGAATATTAGGAGTTGAGGCAATTAAAAATGAATAGGAAAAGATTTTCTATCTAATATGGGCACATCAGTTTGATGAATATTCTCAGTAACATTTCAAACAATGAAAGTCTGGAGTTAAAAAAAAGGAAATTCAGCTATGATGCATTCCTGAGTGATTGCCATCCTCATCCAAAATAATGGACAAAAGTTATTGCTTCAAATGAAATTTGGAGTTATAAATATCGTTCATATAGAATCAATGTCACAAGTATTACAATTATTTAATATGGCCTTTGCAAGTCACATGTCAACAACGATGATACTGCATTGCCTAAGTTTCCTCTTTCCCACAATATATTGTTAAGGCACTGATTTCATGCTGGGAAGAGTTTATAGACACTAGCCATGCTCACTTACCTTGCTCAAACAAACAACTTCAATACATACTAGCCAGTAGAAGGCCTCAATATAACCCTCTCTGTCCTTACATGCATAGCTCCATGAGCAGGAGTCAGTGACTATCAAAGAGCAAGGACATAAACAATAGGAGCAGGAGAGGGCCATCTAGCCCTTCGAGCCAGCTCCGCTATTCAACAAGATCATGGCTGATCTGAAGTGGATCAGTTCCACTTTCCCGCTTTCTCCCCATAACCTTTAATTCCCTTGTCTATCAGAAACCTATCTACCTGTGACTTAAATATATTCAGCGAGGTAGTCTCCACCACTTCAACGGGCAGAGAATTCCAGAGATTCACCACCCTTTGAGTGAAGAAGTTCCCCCTCAACTCTGATCTAAACTGCACCCCCCCCCCCCCCATTTTGAGGCTGTGCCCTCTATTCTTTCTAAGCGGGTAGAATCTGTCTACCTCTACTCTATCTATCCCCTTCATTATCTTATATGTCTCTATAAGATCCCCCCTCAGCCTTCTAAACTCCAACAAGTACAGACCCAGTCTATTCAGTCTCTCTTCATTGGCTAACCCCTTCATCTCCGGTATCAGCCTCGTGAACCTTCTCTGCACTCCTTCCAAGGCCAATATATCCTTCTACAAATGCAGCGACTAAAACTGCACACAGTATTCCAGCTGTGGCCTCACCAGTACTCTGTACAGTAGTAGCAAGACATTTGAAGAAAAGCTTGGACATTTTTCTCTATCTATAACTAACAGGTAGTGAGTATGTTTGACTATCACACTCTGGTTAACATTGGCAAATAGCATAAACCAGAGACTGAAACAGAGATAATCCTGGTTTGTATTTCTCAGTCCCCTGCCATGAAGTCCATTGGCCCTCTGGTCTAGGGAGAAGACCATCTAAGATTTACAGTTAATGAAAACCAAATTCATGATGAACATCAACAGTAATGATCTGTAATAAAAACCAGCATTACCTCAGGCCCATCTCTGGCTTCATAGAAGTCACCAACCTTCATTTTTGAACTGAAGCTAAAATTATCTCTAGTGATGTCTGTAATCCCATTCCTAGTAAGGTACTATAAGAAAGAAAATAAGTGAAAGAATATTTATAAATCAGCAGCAAGTATTTTTACTGATTGTTTAAATATTTACAATATTATATCAATACATTTAAATCCGAAATGATACTAACAAATCTATTCACGGGATTGCACATGGTGAATGACTGGTTACATTTTTTTAAACAATGGGGCAATATCCATTAAGTGTAACAGGGAAAGTGTTACAGGGATTAAGCATGGAACTTACAGCAAATAAATGTGACAGTTACATGCTATATGTACAGGAGATGCTCAATAAAAAAATCTTTCATATGTAACAGTAGATCTCTCACTGTAGTGTTTAGAATGAATCAGAGGAGATATTGTTTTATGACAATCTAATTTTTCATGCCATTTATAGAACAAAATGTTTCCCACTAATTTACAGTGCCTAAATAAAGAAATTCCATTGCATTAAATAGTATTCTGAATGTTTAATAATGTTGCAGGAATGTAATTCCACAACAATGTCCATTAATCCGTGAAAACCATAAAAGAAAAACCCTCAAGTTACAGTAGCTGATATTTACCATTACTGGAGAAAATAGGGTTTCACACATTTGGGAATATCTTAAATTTTGGAAGGAATACAGATAGTCACAGATTGCAGTAACTGCACTTTGATTAAAAATAAAACATTAAACTTGGAGTTGATTATATACTGTTGCTGATATTTGACAGCATGCATAGGGGTGGGGGGTCTATTGGTCTGGAAGAGAGCCCTGAATTTTAAGAGAAAAGGGAATGTAAATTTCAGAGCAGCAGTAGATATTTAGGCCTCAATTTTAACAGTATAAAAGTGTGTTCGTTTTGAATGAGTGAAAATTTTGCCCATATTCTTGACATGTAATGAGGGAGGAGCGGACTAGTACGAGGGTATAAGTGTCAGGACAATGTACATATGTTACACTTAATCTGCCTGTGCGACTGCCATAGAAAAGTTATCAATGCTGAGATAAGGCATTGTGAATGAGTGATTTATAGGGAAAAGGGGACAACAGTATCATTTCAGCGGCAAAATTGGCCTATGTTATCACATAACATTGCAATCCAATTAGACCATTGCCTACTTGCATTACAAACAATTGTTACAAGTTACTGTGCACGTTTTAACATCAGGATCCCATTAGAATTACTAAATCATGATGTAGGAAATATGAGTTCATGGAAAGAAGGTGGATATCATACAAAATATTATATACTAACACAAAACAAATAAAATGTTAAAATTAATACAACTCATTAAATCCCAACAATATATCACAAGTGATTGAAAAGTAATTGATTTTACCTGCAAATTACAATTCTTAAGTATGTTTCAGATTCAACAAGATTTGAGAAAATGTAATTTTGTGAAATTACTACTCAGCAATTACCTTGATTACTTCAGGGTACTGACGAAGTTTCTTCCCACAAGGAGCATAATAAATCACCTCACCCTGGAGGCGGCCACCAACAGTCTTAATTCTGGTCTCTCTCTGCCACCTAATCAACAAAGAATCCTATTAATTTCAAGTGATAAAGGACAACATTAATCAGGTTCCCTACTATGTTTTAATTTTAATTAGCATAATTAGTGTTTGCAACAGTAATATTTAATACTAGCAAAAAGACATTTGTGGTCACATCAATATCTTTATTGCAATAGTACTTTTTGAAATAAACAAGTCAAAGCTTCACAGCTACATGCTATTTGCTCCTTCCTCGAATCGAATTTTGTGGCAGTGGCACAGCTATTGAAATTACACTGTTAAAGCTCAGGAGGGTATAGACCATCATCTTCTTCAGCTATAGAATCAATGCTGCTGTATTTCTCTAATTCACACTGATAGCTTCTGTAAAACATTTTTATTCAAATCTAGCAAATCTCAATTGACACAAAAATTAATTCCTGAATAAGGCAAAGTGTGATCATGGATAGTCAGCATGGCTTCACCAAAGAGAAGTCATATTGAACAAATTTGATTGAATTTTTTGAGGAGTGAACAGGATATAGACGAGGGCAGTGAGCTGATGCAGTTTATATGGATTTCAGCAAAGCCTTCGACAAGATCCCACGTAAGGAAGGTAAATTCACATGGCATACAGGATAATTTGATGAAGTGGATTCAAAATTGGCAAAGTTGTAGAATTCAGAGGGTGACGACAGAAGCCAGTGTCCAGTGGCTTACCAAAGGGACCTGTGCTAGGCTCCCTATTATTGGTCATTTATATAAATGACATTGATAACTATGGGAGGGGTAGGATTAGTAAGTTTGCAGTTGCCACAAAGATCAGACGGGTGGTTAACAGTGAGGCAGAGTATCTTGGGCTACTTGAAGATATAGATAGAATTATTCAAATGGGCATCTAAGTGGCAGATAGAATTTAGCCCGGAAAAGCTTGAGGTGATACGTTTTAGAAGGAGTTTGAAATTTGAAAAGAAAGTATTCAATGAATGTTATGACATTAAGAAGTTCTATGGAACAAAAGACCTTGGCATTTCTGAAAGCAAAAGGCATGTTAGATGGGATATTTGCCTTTATCAATTGAGGCATAGATTACAAAAGCAGGGAAGTTATGTCGGAATTGTATAGGACTTTTGGTGAGGTCACAGCTAGAGAACTGTGTGCAGTTCTGGTCGCAATATTATTGGAAGGATATGGTTGCACTGGAGGTGCAGAGGAGACATACCAGAATGCTGCCTGGGATGAAAAATTTAAATTAAGATGAGGGCTTGTAGAAGCTTGGGTTGTTTTCGTTGAAGCAGAGAAGACTGAGGAGCGATCTGATCGAGGTCTATAAGATTATGAGACATGAACATTGAATAAGGAATGCTTTGCTCTGTAGTTGAAGGGTCAGTCACAAAGGGATGCAAGTTTAAGGTGAAGGGCAGGAGGTTTAGGTGGGATGTGAGGGAGAACCTTTTTATTTAGAGGGTGATGACAGACTGGAATGCGCTGCCTGGAAGGATGGTAGAGGTGGGTTATCTCACATCCTTTAAGAAATATCTGGTGAGCACCTGGCACATCATAACATTCAGGGCTATGGGCCAAGTGCTGGCGGATGGGATTAGGTAGGAGTTCAGGGGCTTCTAATGTGTCGATGTGGATTCAATGGGCCAAAGGATCTCTTCTGCACTGTATGGTTCTATAATTCTAAGTCTCTTCTGCACCTCTCTACATTGCTGACATCTGTTCTGTAGTAATGAACGCAAAACTGTGGACATAATAATTTCAGTGATGGGAAAGCTTTTAGGACCGATAATCTTCGACAAAATTAACAGTCATTTGGACAAGTGTGGATTAATCTAGAAAGGCAAAACAGGTTTGTCAAAAGCAAATCATGTTTAACTCAGTTGATTTCACTTTTTTGATGAGGTAACAGAAGGGATTATAAGGATAATGCCATTGATATAGTGTATGTTAGCTTCCTAAAGGCATTTAATAAAGTGCCAAATAATAGGTTTGTCATCAAAACTGAAGCCCATGGAATAAAATGGACAATGGAAATATGGACCTGAAGTTGGCTAAGTGACAGGAAACAGAATGTAGCAGTTAACAATTGAGAAAAGACTGGAGAAAGGTAGAGGTTGGTACTAGAATTGTTTTTCATGATTCATATTAATGATTAGACTTGGGTAAACAGGACACAATTCTGAAATTTGTAAGTATTCTCAAGTGTAAGAAGAATAGTTATACACTTCAAGGGGGCACAGACAGGCTGGTGGAATGGACAGACACATGGCAAATGAAATTTAATGCAGAGAAGTATTATTTTGGTAGGAAAGAGGAGTGTTAATATAAAATAAAGGATACAATTTTAAAGGGAATGCAGGTACAGAGGGGTATATGTGCACAAATTGTTAGTGGCAGAACAGATTTAGCGGCTGAAAATGCAGATAAAATAGAGGAAAAAGAATACTAAAGCAAGGAAGTTATATTGAACTTTTAAAGAAAACAGTTTCAGACTCAATTGCACAACTGCGCCCAATTTTAGACAAGCAGTTAAGAATGTGAAGACATTAGCGTGGGTACAGAGAAGATTTGCAAGAATAAGAACATAAGAAATAGGAGCAAGAACAGACCATACAAACCTCCATCCTTCAACAAAATCATGGGCTGATCTTCAGCCTAAACTCCACTTTCTCAACTGTTCCCTATGTTCCTCAATTCTCTGAGATCAAAAGTCTATCTCAGTCTGACATGTGGGCAATGATAAAGCATTCACAACCCTCTGCAAAAAAGAGCTAACAAGATTCCCAAACCTTTGTGAGAAGAAATTTTTCACCCCGGCCCTGAGACTACTGTGCTTGTGTCCTAGATTCCCCATCTGTGTGTCTACCCTGACAAACTCCTTCAGAATCTTGTACTCAATTGCAGGAATGATTGAAGTACTTCAGGGAACACTAATTTAAAGAAGATTGGCTTAAGAACTGGCAGTGACTCTTTTAGAAAAACTCTTTTACTGGGGAAATTTTAAATGGGGAATGCACTGCCTATGAGGGTGAAGAAGAGATAGATTCAATCATGGCTTCAAGGATGAATTGGATCAGCACTTGAAGAGAAGAATTCTAGGGCTGCAGGAAAAGAGCAGAGCAATAGGAATAGCTAAGTTGTTCAGAGAGACATAGCCATGATGGACCAGGCCTCTGCTTTCTATGGTGTACCATTCTATGGTAACATTCTAACTGCAGCCAAACCAATTATTTGTATTGATTTAGCACTTTTTTTTGCTTTTGTACTCTATGCCCCCTTCTACCATTCCCCCCTCCATAGCCATCTCTTAATTAACATCCTTCCACTTTCAAGATATGTGCAACTGAAATCCCCAGTATTCTGCACAATTACCCCGTTAACATTTTACAATTTAATGCATATGTCCCCTCCTTATTCTTCCTCCCAAAATATATTACCTCGTATTGCTCCACTTTAATTGACATCTAATTTCTATCTACATAATCATTTGAAATTTCGTTTTAATTCCTTTATTCATCCCCAAGTCACTCTGGCTTATGGTGCATCACTTTTGCTGCTTTCTGTATCTGAATCACTTCTTGTTTGAATATTTGTTTGGTTCTAAAATCTGTTACAAAGGTTAAACACTGGACAAATGGAAGATAAATGAGATGGGAGGTCAAGTAAAGCAGAACACTCTCAGAACCAATTCATAAGCATTAGTGACTTCTTTGAAAACAAATTCTTGAAAACAATATGTAGAGGAATTACATATGATGGGAAGTGAGAATTGAAACATGACCTGTCTGTCATACTGCAACAAAGATCATGCCTGAGAAATGGCCCAGATTGACTCCAGCAAACAAGATTGCAGCAGGGCAGTGGAGGGAGGCATCTATATTGTACTTTTCATGTTCTCTACGGAATTCCAAAGCATTTCAGAACAAATTATGGACTTCTTAAGCAGAACCTTCTGTCTTAAAATAGCACCAGAGTATAGCATTGATTTGTAAACAATATAAACTAGCCAGTCAATTCCAAAATCAATCCTTTTATCAAATGTTATAATCTATGGTAGAAATACATGCCAGGAAAACTACTCGCTCTTACAATTGAAGAACTTAACAACAAAACCAGCTTCCTAAATGATTTTCTCCACCAAGTTTCTACTATGACATTTGTATTTCAAGTCAGACTTGAGTTACAAACCAAATATTCATCTCTAATACAAATAAAATAAATGGAACTCATATTATATAAAATGATTACCCATATTCCAAGGGAATACGTAGTTCTCTTTCATCCGTGACTCTTCTTCTTTTACCCGAACCTATAAAATCAAAAGTCAGGTGTTATAAAAATGTCATTGGTGGACTAATAAACTTTACATATATTCAAGACAATTCTGCAAATGAAATGACTACACAAATCCTGATGATGATCTGGTAAGCAAATGCAACTGTAAATCACTTCTAGAAGCCAATGTTTCTAAATCGATTCCATAATTTTAATTTTTTTTTCCTCAAAACCTACTTTTCAGAATTTCACAAGATAAAGGTTTAATTTAATGGATACAACAGAAAGCATGTTCTGATATTAAATGGATTATTAGCAATTACATATAGTTAGACAAAATGCACTGTAAACTAATTGAGGACAACTCCTATGCCATTGCTCATTAATAACCTGCAATCTGGAGTGTGGTTTCTGATGTTTAATGTGATGCCACCTGCAGCCAAAATGCAATAAGCACATTGTTCATCATTGCAAATAGGTAAACGTAAGCAATATATCACATATTAAACAATTTACTGATAGCCTCAGACACTGATACATCAAAATCTGAAGTAACGTGAAACTTCCTTTAATATTTTTGTCTGAGATTGTCTGATTTTGTTTGTCTGCTCGATTAGAAAAATGTGAACAATATGCTTGGACAAGTATGTGACATAGATTAACTGCTGATTAGAAACTTACATATTGAGTGACAATGATTTCTGATTGCTTCACTGAACTGAACCAGCCAAATAAACATTGTGGCTACAAGAGCAGATTATGGGCTGAGTATTAAGTAACTTATCTCCTAACCCTTGAAAGCCTGTCCACCATCTATAAGACAAAAGTCAGAAGTATAATGCACTTAAAAAGCTACACACCATTCAGAATAAAGCACTTTGTTTGACTGGCATCCCATCCACCATTCACTTCAGCCAGCAGAAGCACATCGTTGCTTTAGATTGTACCATTTCCAAGATGCACAGCAGCAACCCAAAGCTCTTTTGACAGCACTACTAAACTTCTGACCACCACCATTTAGAAGGACAAGGGCAGCAGGCACATGGGAACACCAGAACTTGCAAGTTCCCCTTGAAATTGCACAGTGAAAAACATTGGCATTCTTTCATTATCGCCAAAGTATTCGAATTGTCCTGCCCCCACAAAGCTACCTCCCCCAACCAACCATCCAACAGTACAGTGGGTATACCTACACCATGTGGAATGATGTGATTTGCCATTACACTCTCAAGGGCAATTAGGGATGAGCAGTGCCTTCCCAGCAACACTCTCTAATTTTCTTTTGCTGCACATGTGCTCTCCATTTAACTGGGAATGTTCTTTAATTGTTTTTGCAATTACAAAGATGTGCAACTCACAGATTAGGAATTACATTATTTGAAAAACTGCCTGAACGTCTGATTTCCATCCTACATTAAAATTAGCAACTGAATTATCAAGTGGAGAATTCAGATTGAAAACTGAAAATTGTGATTTTTGGTAGAAGGCTTTTTTATCTTCTTGGACTTAAGACAACGCAGGCAGCTATTGTCACTTTTGTTTCTTGGTTTCAGTCTATGTAAGAATCAACTACATAGTGAAGGGCCAGGGGTGGTTAGTATACCTGGCTGCATTCTTCAAACCAATTGTATTTATGAAGACAATCTGCAATTTTCTATGTAAATTTTTTTTCTTGCCCTCACTAACAAATTACCAGATTAATCAAATTAATTTTCACAACTTGCTAGTTCTGAGTTTGTGATATTTGGGTTGCGAGCCCATTACCATTACATAAGTTAACAAGTCTTGAAGAACAAATGTAGTTGATAATCCATTTTTCCTCTTAAACAACAGAAAAGAACCTAGAAATTTTAATAAGGTTATCTTGATAAATGAAACATAAGCATCTTGCAATGAATTCTGTCTTAAATTCCTTATTATTCATGTTCACAATATACTGTATTCTTGCATTCAATTTGACAAAATCCCCCCAGTCCTTTGAGACTTGCATAACCAATTCCAGCTACAATAGCTGCCAACTGCACCTGTGACACAAACCGCCAATAGTGTTTAAAACATGAACTGCCAACCAACCACACCTGGGACATGAGCTGCCAGCCACACCTCGCGTACTAAGCTGCTAACCTCAATTGATCTGTTTCATAATATTTTTTGGGGTGAAAATTGTAAAGGTATTTTAAAGGTAAACAAAATTTTGTTTAAAAAAGACACAGAATAGAGAAGAGAACAACGCCTATATTCAAACAAATGTCCACGAGCATACAGAATGTAGGTGCTAGACTTTAGGAGAACATAACATTCCTATAAACTTTGTATTTGCAACAATTGTATGTTTAAAACTATCTCCTTAATTTAGGGCAAAATGGAGGAATGAAGGGATTTACGCTGTTCTGAATTCTGCCAAACAACTAACCTGTGTGGCCTGGTTGTTAAGGGGGGCCCAGGTTGTTCTACTCTTAGAAAAAAGATGCAATATATTCACACCTGTAGTCAGTGGCAAGTGCATCTATGTTGGCTGTAGATAGACAATTGGTATCTGGTGTGATGAATATCATAGGATCATACTGTGCAGAAGAGGCCCTTTGGCCCATCGAGTCTGCACCAAAACATTAGAAACACCTGAACTTCCACCTAATCCCATCTGCCAGCATTTGGCCCAGGGCCCTGAATGTTGTGATGTGTCAAGAGCTCATGCAGATATTTTTTAAAGGATGTGAGATAACCTGCCTCTACCACTCTCCCAGGCAGCACATTCCATATTAATACTACCCTCTGGGTAAAAAAGTTTTTTTTCTCACATTCCTCCTTAAAACTTCTGCTCTTCACCTTGAACCAATGCCCACTGATGACTGACCCTTCAGCTAAGGGGAACTGCTGCTCCTTATCCATTCATTCCATGTCTCTCATAATCTTGTACACTTTGATCAGGACATTCTCTCTCTCTCTCTTCTCCCTCCACCCCTCCCCCAATGTGGCATCCAGAACAAAATACTCTAGCTGTGGCTTCACAAAGTTCTATACAATTCCAACATGACTCCCTTGCTTTTATAATCCATGCCTGTTAAAGGCAAATGTCCAATATGCTTTTTTTTCACCACCCTACTAATGTCTTTCTGCTTTCAGAGTTCTGTCGACGAACACAGCAAGGTTCCTTTGTTCCACAGAACTTCCTAGTGTCACACCATTCATTGAGTACTTTCTTGTCAAATTACTCCTTCCAAAGTGTATCACCTCACACTTTTCAGAGTTAAATTTCATCTGCCACTTACCTGCCCGTTTGACCGTTCCATCTATACTATCTCGACACTCTGCCTCACTGTTAACCACCTGTCCAATCTTGGTTTCATCCGCAAACTTAATAATCCTACCTCCTACACAGTCATCAATGTCATTTGTATAAATAAATAATAGGGAATCCAGCACAGATCCCCATAGTATGCCACTGGACACTGGCTTCCAATCATTAAAGCAGTCTCATGTCATCACCCACTGTCTCCTACAACTGAGCCAATTTTGAATCCACTTTATCAAATTACCCTGGATCCCATGTGGATTTACCTTGTTTACAAGAATCCCATGTGGGTTCTTGTCAAAGGCTTTGCTGAAATCCACAAACTACATTGTCTACACACCCGGTTACTTCCTCAAAAGTTGAACTGAATTTGTTAGGTATGACCTTTCTTTGATGAAACCACGTTCAACTTTCCCTGATCAAGTTTTGCCTCTCCAAGTGAGACAGATGCTTTCCTTCAGAAGTTTCTCTAATACTTTACTCACCAGTCTGTAGTTCCCTGGTTTATTTCTGTAACTCTTCTTAAATAACTGAACCACATTACAGTTCTCCAGTCATCTGACACTTCCTCTGTGGCCAGAGAGGAATTGAAAATTTGGGCCACAGCCCCTGTATCTCTTCCCTCACCTTCCACAGCAACTGAGGGCACAATTAATCTGGACCTGAAGATCTGTCCACTTTTAAGGCTGCCAATACCAATACCTTGTCCTTTCCCATGTCAATTTGCTCAAGAACCTCACTCTCTGAATTCCTTACCATTCCCCTCATTCTCTTGGTGAAGACAGATGTGAAGTATTCATTCAACACCAGCAATGTCCCTTGGCTCAGACTTTATAAACGGTTATACTTCAAACCATCCATTTAATTTCAAGATAGAGAGGGTACAGGAAGGAGATTGTTAATTAGTATTTCTACTTGAAGGCACATGTGATTCATGTCATTGGGATGGGCTTTCTGAAGGAAAAATCAATAGTAAGCCACTGAGTATCAGCTTACAAAGTTTTCTAAGCTATTGCTGAATCCCTCTGTATCTGGCAGACTGCAAGAGAGAGAACTAAAAGACAGAGATAGCTTGTTTGAAATCTTAAGCAGAGAGAATGCTAGCCCTGTCACTTGTCAGTCATCATATAAAACTTGGGCAGGAGCCTGTTCTCAGATTGAAGAGACTGAGTTTGTGAAGATTTAAACAAGGCTGGAACATTCATCTAACTTGGCTAAAGAGATGAGTCCTCAATTTGTGCCTCACTGTAAAAGTCAATCCTTCCATTAAAAATTGCCTGTATGGGAACAGAAAATACATGACGCGAACTTTCAGGAGCTCAGAATTATTTTGGTCTGGTTCCTGGAACATAAAGTGTCTACTTAGGAAACAGAGTAAAGTACAACTGTTATGTGGACTTCTCGGCTGTGTAATCAGGTAAATGGGGGTGGTTCTTTTCTGTAATTTAAAGTATAACTTGCCAACAAAAGTAGTTTTTAGTTGTGTTGATTTTAAATTTGTTTCAGGAAGTGGTAGAGGCAGCATGATGGCACAGTGAATAGCATTGCTGCCTCACAGTTCTAGGGACCTGGGCTCAATTCCTGGCCTAGGTCACTGTCTGTGAGAAGCTTGCTCTTTGCCCAGCATCTGCGGGGTTTCCTCTGGGTGCTCTGGTTTCCTACCACAGTCCAAAGATATGCGGGGTAGGTGTGTTAGCTGTGCTAAATTGTCTCTTAGTTCCCAGGATGTCTATGTTAGAGGGATTAGCAGGCTAATTATCTGGGATTTCAGAGATAGCCCTCAGTGGGATTGTTGTCAGTGCAGACTTGATGGGCCAAATAGCCCCCTTCTACACTGTGATGATTCTACAATTCTATGAAGTCTTAAAATATGAAATCTTGTTGTGTAATCCTTGCAGTCAGTCATTGAAATTTCAAATTTCTTTTTAAAAGTTAACAGTCTAGTCTATAAGCTGATTATAACACAACTTTAAATCAGAAGCCCATATCAGTATTACTTCATGAACTAAGAGGACACAAGTCCATTAACATGTGCCCAGATTTCCTTCCATTTCAAGGTGAAAGCAGAAGAGGCCTAATTTTAACTCTCAGTGAATGGATTTTGAACTAGTTAAATCTTGCCCAACAATGACATGCTTGAGCAACAGTGTCACTCTGGCATGCACCAATGTGATGTGCCATCATACTGACATCCTGCTTTCCAATCCCCAATATCCTTGCAAGACAAATCAAATGTGCCCAAAATATTACAGATAACCATGTTCTTGCCATAGCACCTATGAAAAAAAGATTATTTTCCAAATATTCATCCATGTCTAAATTGTCTCAAATTTAGTTTTTAATCCATAAATCTATAAACATGGGCAGGGATCACGTGTAGAAGTGGGAACATCGAGGTGGCGGCGCGGGCTCGTTGGGCCGAAGGGCCTGTTTCCCGTGCTGTTTTGTTTTTTGTTCTTTGTTCGTAACAACAAATCCAAAATATTTTGAAAAATTGAAGACTTAAGCACTTTGCAATATAACTACAGCAAAGTTAAAAAAAAATTGATACAAATACTACAGTGATCACTGTACAATGAAAGGCACTGCCAACAGAAAAGAAACTGAATCATTCCTCTAACAACACAGTTTCTCAATGCTTTAACCAGCTAAGGCATGCTGACAAAGAAAGCCTAGGTTTCACCCATATCTACTCTATGCTGCATTAAGATTTTAGCCCTGGCAGCAGTAGGGACACTATATCAGATCTCAAGTACCTTGCTTAGAAAGTGAACAATTGACCAATTTTTCCCTTGTCATTGTCCAACATCCCCATAGTAAGTGCACATAATGTGAAAATAAGGAAGGGCAGGGATAGATTTTCACAGTGATGCTGCTGCTACCACTGCTCTCATAACCTACAATGGTTGAGCTGCTTATCAGTAGACATTTTGTAAGTCAATAAAACAAAAAGATTGAAAGGTTCCGCAGGAAGCTTGGCACCCCTCAAAAATCTATTCTAACAAGAGACTGTTGTCTTTAGGAAAAGAGAGAAGGAGAATGGAATGCAAAAAGTAAATATTACCAGATGGTGTAAATGAAGATGACGGGGTTCCTGTGTAGGCCAGCATTGTAGATTCTGATGCCAATGAGCCAGGTGCTGACTTTGGAGTCTTCAATACATGGGGGCTAATGGGCGTTAAGTGGGCTGACTGATTGGAAGTGTGACTTGAATGAGCAGCTTTGTTTAATTTACGAGGAATTTCTTCTCCTTCATTTTCTGCTTCGGTCTTATCTTGCTCCTTAACTTCTTCATCTGATCCATCTGTTTCTGTGTCTGAGTCACTATCAGCCTCTAATTGGAAAAGAATAAATTAAATATTTTAGAAATTCTATGATTAGCCCTGTCTAAAAACATATGCAAAATTAAAATCTATGGTTACGTTGGTTGTGACACTATATATATAGTGCCACCTTTCATTTGAACTTTTAACTTCACATCATTGCAAATAAGTAAAATAGAAATCACAATTGCATATCTGAAGCCATTAAACTGTTTTAAATTTGACTAAAAAATGCAACTAAAATGTTAAATTCATTCACATTTTCTCTACATTGTTTCAGCTGAGAAGATATGATGTACAATCTATGCTATTTTGGTTTGAAAAACATAATAATAGGAGTAGGTTATTTTGCTCTTTAAAACTGCTTTGCTACTTAATACAATCATGGCTTCTCTCTACTTCCACTCCACCTTCTTGCACAAATCTCCATATTACTTAAATCATCTTTGTATCTAAAAATCTATTGATCTCTGCCTTGGATATACTCAACAACTGAGCATCCAAACTCCTATTAGATAAGTAATTTCAAAGAACCATAATTCTCTGAGTAAAGGAATTTATTCTCATCTCTATTCTAAATGGTCAACCGAGACTGTGATTTCTAAGGTTGTGCCCTCTTTAATTCTACTCTTCAGCCAGAAAATCAACTTTCAAGCATATACCCTACCAAGACCTTTAAGGCTTTTATATAGTTCAATGAGATTGACTCTAGGAATATATGTCTATCCTAATCAATCTCTCATCTTGGGCAATCATTTCATCTCGGGGATCAGTTTTGTGATTTTTGCACTCTCTGCAAGGCAGGTACATCCTCCCTTAATATAAACAAAAGTCTGCTTCAGCCAGAATTTACAAAAACATTCTCAGAAAAAATCTCTCAATGTTACTGCTTTTAACAAAAAATTGATTCATCAGGTCCTCAGTAAATTTGAGAACATATGGTCAAATCTTTTGTCTAATGACGGTTGTTTGGAAAGTTAGATTAGAATTAAAACAATATTAAAATACTGGGTTTGGTCTCAACTGCAGTATTGTGTCCAATTCTGGGCACCATATCCTTTAGGAAAGATGTGAAGGTATTGGAAAGGATACAGAAAAGATTCACCAAATTTAGGAATGGGGAACTTCAGTTTCATGGGTAGATTGGAGAAGCTGGGGCTGTTCCCGAGGGCAAAGAAGAGAAGATTTGAATTAAGGTACACAAAAACTCGAGGGGTCTAGACAGAGGAGATACAGAGAAACTGCTCTCATTGGTGGAAAGGTGGAGAACCAGCCAACCCTGATTTAAGATGAAATGCAGAAAAACGAAAGGCAACGTGATAAAAATTTTTCTGAGAGTTAAGATCTGGAATGGACCACTTGAAAGTATGGAGGAGATAAATTTAATGGCAGCTTTCAAAAGTGAACTGAATAATCGTTTAAAGAGAATAAAATTGCTGGACGACAAAAGGGTGGGAAAGTTTGACTAGCTGAGTTTCCCTTCCAGAAAGTTAGCACAGATTCAATGGACAAAATAGCCTCCCCCAATGCTGGACCATTCCTATTCTATTCTATGAAATTTTTATCCTGAACCAATGAAAATCAAATCTTTCATCAATCCACAACTAGAATTGATGAATGAATACATTGAAACATTTCATGATAAATTATTTATTGGGCTCCTTATGCTGATCAGAGGACATGGCTAAAGTCACTGCTAACTATTTCTCAGGCTTTAGAAAACATACATCCCAAGCTTGCTAATTAGCAACTTTTTTTTTGTCTAGCCTTATTTGCATAACGTGCAGATGCTATTGTTGGACTGGGATAGGCATTGTAAGAAGTCTCACAACACCAGGTTAAAGTTCAACAGGTTTATTTGGAATCATGAGTGATTCTTCCCCAGGTGGGGAAGAAACATCGCTCCGAAAACTCTGATTCGAAATAAACTTGCTGAACTTTAAGCTGGTGTTTTGAGACTTATTACTTATTTGCATAAATTGATTGCTCTCATTATGTTTGAATTGGGACCCATCTCAAATTATTCAACAGGTTAAACCATTAAATACAAACATTTAATATAATTAATGTCCTGGAAATCTTATTAATCTAATAGGTTTGATTGACAGCTAATTCTGTTTTTAAGACAGACTTGAGAGAGGGATATGGTCCCAATTCTGCGTAGCCTGTTGAACAGACAAGATTGTAACAATGAACTATAGGAAGCAGGCTTTGGCTGTTTCAGCTCAATTGTACAGGGACTCTGATAATGACGGCAGCTAAATCTTTGGGTCAATTTAAGGTTAAGCACTAACGTTAGGAAGTGTCTGCTATTTTAACACAGAATATTGTAAATTTTATTACTGTTAATAAATGGCTGGTGCTGACCACTATTCATTCACTGGTTGGTTTAACGTTCAATACTGTTCATTTATAGTACGAATTGTGACCTGGTATTCTTCTACCCTTGTGAAGTTGAAGAAATCACATGATAACATGCAATATATTTAATTATTCTGGAGTGGAGAAGACAAAGTTTCCTCTCTTTGTTCCCATTTAAATAGATACTGGGCAGGAAAAAGTATACTCCGGTCATAAGGAAGAAGAGGTCCATTAACAAGAATCACAGAATCCTACAGTTCAGAAAGAGACCACTCAACCCATCGAGTTTGCACCAACCACCATCCCACCTAGCCCTATCTCCATAATCCCATACGTTGATTCTAACTAGTTTCCCTGACACAAAGGGCCAATTTAGCATGGTCAATCCAGCTAACCCATACATCTTTGGACTGTGTGAGGAAACTGGAGCACCCAGAAGAAACCCATGCAGACACAGGGAGAATGTGAAACAATCAGTACTATGCTCCTCACACCTCTGCTTCCATTCGAGTACCAAACATACCACATCTTGTATCACCTGAACTCGATGGTGAGTAGCAATGACACCAAAAGCGCAACTGCTGTCAATGGTCACATCAAGAAAGTAACAATACGCTTTGTCTGTAAGAGTCAACACTTGCATTTGTGTAAAGGTAATATCACCTCAAAATCTTTCACAGTTAGCAAGTTTTCAAGGGCACAAAGCATTACTGAAGCCATTCATACGTTAAACGACTTTATACTTATCTCATAAAGCAGCAAATCCACTTGGCCAGTCAGCATCTGGTGAGTCAGAAAGTGCCTATATATTGGACCTTTCCCCATTTAATTCTTTCGTCCCCTCACCTTTAATAGCAATAGGGATCGAGTCTAATTAACATAATTTTATATTCCCTTGAGATTTATGCTGCTTTCATGATGACCTCCCTCTGAATCGCTCAGTCAGAGTCAAACTCTCAGGTAATGGGAGAAATGGCAACACTGTCACCTATGGTCTCCCCATCTGTCTCACTGCAGAACAAACTCCACCATACAGGTGAAAATTGGTGGAGTCATGCCAAAGTTCAGTATCATCAAGCCCTTTAAGAAGGGAGCACCTCAGTTGGCTGGTGAAGAGAAGGTCCGCACCTGTCCCAATGGCGATGGGAGCAACAAACAAAAGTGAGAATCCTCAAGACATGCAGTCATTCCTCAAGCCTCAAATGAGTAAATGTCCTTTTATATCTCACCTGTAATGCACTAATGCCAACTCCCTTCCTTCGCATGCAATTCACTCAAGCAGCCAGCCTTACATACATGAGCAGCTCCAAGGGAAATGTCTCGGACCCCACCGGAATGGAGTAGTATCACAGTTGTCATCCGTACCTGCTACCAGTGCAGATATTCATACCTTGGTAGGATTACTTTGTAGACAGGCTTCTGGGTAACTCACTGGTGAGCACCACACGGCTGAAGATCCACAGCAAGTGGCAGCAGGGATATCCCAGGAAACCAGCAAAGGGATGCCAAGGGTCCGAATTTGTTGCGCCACTGGCCAATGACATGCCCCTGGATCCAGTCATTCTAAAACTGATGGAGCTACAAAGGCAAAGCCATGAGCATCAGGAAGGGGTGGCAGCTTTCCTACTCAGACTGCTGTAGGAATCTCATTGCCTTCTGTCTGAGGAGGTGCTGCTGTCACTCCAATGCAATGAGGCCAACATTGCGAGAGTGATGTCTCCAGTGGAGACCTAGATGCAGGATGTGAACTTTATGGCATGGGATGTCCACACTATGGTTCACTTCATGACCTCCATTGCTGAGTTCCATGGTGCAGGCACCAGTGGGAATTCATGAGTCTAGTGCCAAAAGCTATGGGCCTTCTGAATTTCTCCTGCTGTGCAATCTATTCCATGGAGGAGCATAGAAGCCACCAGGCAACCAAAGGATGACACTCCGGATCTTTCATCCACGAGCTCTGTCCATCTGACATCTTCCTTTCTGTGACTGATACACCTCTGGTTCTGCATGCAGAGGGGAGTAGCATTGCAACACACATCTTGAAAGCAGGTCTGGATCTTCATGGCCCAGTGATACACCCATCAAGACCATCTCAGGCAACAGGGCGAGGAACTCGGCAGGCTGCATCAACCTCAGCTGTGTATCCTGGAGATATTCTTCCTGGAGATATTCCTATATACAGCAGGAAGATGAAGAAGAGTAAAGAAACGTAGGCACCTAGTAGGCATGAGTGAATATAGGCATCAGTGTAGATAGGTCACCATTGCAATATAGTTCTATAATGATAAATCTCTTTCTTCATCCACAGAGACCTCCAACCCTGTTATTTCATACATCAAGCTCAGTGAACCCCCACATACATTTAATGCTCCATCCCTTGTGGAGTGTGAGAATGGCAGTGCCACATCTATCCCAAACTGACCGCACAATAACAAAGCAGTTATGCTGACATTACCTCCCTACCCTCTCCCCTCCCAAAGACCTTCCATGGAGGAAGGAAACCACCTCCCCTCCATCAGCATTCATGCTTCTCACCTGTGCCACTCATTGGAGAAGAGTGTAAGGGCTGTCGATGTGCTAACAGCTTGCACAAGTCGGCTGTAAGATACACGTGAACACTGGGAACTGTAAACCTGGAAGGGCTTACAGTAGGTGGTTAGTCTTCCAGCTTATACGAACTCCAGGAGAGGCCCATTCGGCTCTCTGTCTGGCAAGAATCAGACATACCGCTGATGATGAGAGAAGCATGACTTTATCTGATGAGAGGAGCATCACTTTATCCGTAGTATATTGTCATCATTCTCCTAAAGAGTTCAGCCAATGGTTTCAGGTCCTTGCCCATGAATTCAGACAACATCACGAAAACATAATAAGGACAGATAACTGATTCGATGTTGGACACCATGGTAGGAGAGCTGTTCACACCCTAGTCCTGCTTATCCCCAAACCGAGAGGCTATGAGGGCATCCGTTGCAACCAGCCCATTGCCTGGCATTCCTCCTCCTCCGTGTGGTCAGCCCCACCACCCTCATCATCCTGGGAGATTTGGCACTCGCACATCTCCTCCTGAACCTCGTGGTCTTCTGTTTGCAGCAGAAAGTTGTGAACAGCGTAGCAGATCATAATAATGTGGTATGCCCTGAGGTTGTACTGGAGGGAGCCCCTTGACTAGCGCAGGCACTGGAACTGCATCTTGAACAGTTCAACTGCCTGTTCACCCAGTATGTTGATACATGAGCTTTATCATAGTAAAACTCGACCAGTGCATGTGGCATCAGCACTGGTGTCTTCAGCCATTTCCTCTGTGGGTACCCTGTTCCCAAGGAACCATCCCTCCAACCGCTGGTTTCCTTCAAAAACAACTGGGATCTGTCATGGATGATTCAAAGAACAAAAAATCTACAGCTCAGGAATAGGCCCTTCAGCTCTCCAAACCTGTACCAACAAACTGCCCAACAATTAAAAACCCTTACCCTTATAGGGAGCATATCCCTCTATTCCCATCCTATTCACGTATTTATCCATATGCGCCCAGGAAGCAGGCACATAGTTGCATTATGCATATCATGTGGTTGCAAATGAATTGGACATTGAGGGAGCGGAATCCTTCCCGGTTCATGAATGGTGTCACTCTGCGCAATGTATAGGCAGGGCCAGTTAGATGCAGTCAATCAAGCTCTGCAACTGACAGATACCTGTTAAGTGACCTTGGAGTCCTTGGTAGTCTCACCTCAGTCCAAGGTAATATACATGCGAGCCCTGATGCATCTGTGTGCAGCTGATTGGAGGTGCAGTAGAGATCTCTTGTGCTGCCCAGAAATGAGCCGCTTGCATTAAGATTGAGAATAGCAGTAGCTTTAAGGGTCACAGGCTGTGTATGTCTTCCCACTCTGCAAGATGCCACCATCCCCTGGGACAAATGTAATCCTCAATGGCACTAAAGTTCCGACATCTGCAAATAGGATGACTGATGTCAGAAGATGCTTGGCCGGTAGTGTCTCCTACAAGGCTTCACCATCTGTGGTGCTACTCCGTTCTGCCACGACACACACATCCATACTGTAATTCTTCTAAACGCCACCAGGATGAATCTTGATGACCCTTCATTGCATCTAAGCCTCACATTCCACCTTTACCACCCAACAGTGCATCATGCTAAAAAGGCAGCTAAATGACAACATCATGACTGGAAACCTCAAAGATGGCTGTGGACATGACATTGAGTGAGGTATGATGATAGACACCAATATACAAGTACACATCAGTGCAATCTCTGGCATTAAGGCTTGTATGAGCTAAACATCAAGATGTTTAGCATTGGATTCTAACACTTTTGCTGAAAAACTATTAAACCAAATTAAACAAACCGAAGGATAAAGTAAAAAGGAACTGCCCCTTAAAGGGGTACTGCCCTAAATAAAACATCATAAATGAAACTTAAAATGTCAAATGAAAATATGATTAATGGAGTTTATAAGACACTTGCTGTGGAGCACATGGACACAACATACTTCCTCTCCAGGGATACCTAATTGCCAACTGATGCAGAAGAAGTACAGAGTCAGGTTGGACGAACCCCTCAATCACCCCCACTGTCTGGGCCTGGCAAGTTTGGCCAGGCCTTAGAACAGATCCACGAGGAGATCCTGCTCATTTTAAACCTATGTAAACATGGTCTATGGATTGCAAAAAGGATAGCTATCTCAGGAGTCCATTAACCAATGCATCCTGCAGTTATATGGAACTGCTGCAAGCAACATTTCCAACACCCAGGGCGCCTTGGGTTCCAAAGGATTATGCCTTGGCTCCAATCTAAGCCATTAATGTTTAGCTCTGGAGATTTAATTGGCAGGATTGACTAGTCTTGGGAGGATAAGATTGTTACTCTGGCAACTGGCTTCCTCTTTTGGTTGATGAGGCACAGCTGATTCTCAAGACTGCAATTAATATGACCAGCAGTTCTCTAAATGGCAGCCTCATTCTCCCAGATCACAAGAGCTGGGCAGTTGATCTCCATTTCGTAAGATAAATCTGTACTTATCAACAGCTCTTCCAGACATCACACTTGACTGAAAAGTGGATTTATACTTCCATGCTACTAAACCTATTTGGACTGACACTCTTGCCCGAATGTGGGTTCCAGGCACACAGTAGTTTCCCTTCCACAAGTGAGAAGATCTTCATGCCTCATGGGGCAGGAAAGCAGCCCATTACTGAGACCTCCACTCTGCCCTTATAGCTTTGTTTCTTACAAATCTGAAAACAAGGACTTCATAGTTGCCCCCTGTACTGCCCAACTACTTTCAGGGTCCCTTCAAGGAAGAGCACCCACCAAGCAACAGTTTGGACACAAGCCTTGGTTGGAGGCATGGGAAGTGTTGCCTGTCTACCAACCAGAAAGCCCCCATACAGCAAGAGGCGACCCAGCAGGAAGATCAAGCTTGCAAGGTGCCCTCTCCCCAAAATATGGTCAGTGATGCCCACCCTAAGGTGAACTTACCTGTGTCCCCTGAGCATTGGACACCCTGAAGGGTGATGGCTGCATGAGCGCTCACTTTTGAAATCTCCATCGGAGTTTAGCCCACCAGGTTCACATTAATACAGATCCAGTCACGGTGGCATCCACTGAGTATTCAGTGTGGGGGGTTTGTCATGGCTGAGTGCTTGATAATGATATGCTAATGTATTAAGATTCCCAGACTTCTGCAGCATTTAAAATTATTCCGCTGGCGAGGGATGCTGAAAATCAAAAATCATATTCTCGCAGGTGAAATGTGGTTTTCCCAATTCTCTCTAGATTTTGTGGCTGCACTGCTGATTCCATGCAGATAGTTGGTGTACAAAACTCCCCTCACATTTTTCACAAATACTCCATGAATTGCCAGCACAATGTTAATGCTGTGCTCGGAATTTATGTTAATTACTCATGTCTTTACCCTTACAAAATTGCAGTCAGGTGTAGGATAGCTTTGCACTGAGAGACAAATACTCCTGATACATGAATGAGAAATATAAATGCCAACAGAATTCCACTGCTTACAAGATTGCTTCTGTTAGCTAGCATACTTTTTCAGTTAAGACGCCACATTGGAGCTGCAATAATTGCTTCCTGATGGGCAATGTGTTCAAATTGTGGATAAGTTATTTCAGAGTTCTACTGCTGCTTGTTATTTAAAATCAATGTTGGAAACACAGATGGATAGACATTGGGCGAGAACAGTACTGGATTTAGCTGCATCAACACATCATCTTGGCTAAAATAAATAATGCACATTTTAGTCAGATACTAGAGAGAGCCAACTGCATGGAACTACTCTCAGCATGGAATTGATGCAACAATAAAAAAGAGAAAATAAATGCTTCTGACCAGTAATACAAGCCTTCCTTCAATAATTTGTCATCAGCAACTATTAGAAAAAATCCCCTCATATTGATAGTCTACTCCCTAGTTGGTCCCTTTACATATCCCAGAAACTAAAACGCATTCCGTATAAACTTGTCTTCTAGCTACTTCTGCCAATTTAGTTTAGAGTTCAGTTTAGAGAAACATTGAAGTCCCACAGTATTGTATGGTCTTCATTATATGCTCTTATAATTCCCTGATATATACTCTGTACAATGCTGTATTGATATCAGAGGACTTATAAACTACTTCCAGTGTTTTCAGCTCTTTGCTATTCCTTAGGTCCACCCATATTGATTCTACATTCTGATTTTCTAGACTAAGATCCTTTCTTCTGCTAGTTTTATTTCATCCTTATCAGGATTATCTTACTTTCCATCCTTTTCTAAAAGTTAAATATCTTGGAATATTTAGTTCTCAATCATATCTCAATGGTGGCTATTTGGTCAAAGCCATTTATCCCTATTGGTGTCATTAATTCAGCTATCTTGCTTTGATCATGCTTTTTTAAAAATTGTTTTAGATAATTAGCACAATATTCAATTGGCTTCCTAATGTTTATGAAAATAAACTTCAGCAATCAAGAGATTGCAGTGGTTTGATAAAATAAATTTACATTCAGTGGTAAACACTGCATGGAGAGAATTTAAGTGATCTGAAATAGGATCTACAGTTATAAAATTGATACAAGCTTGAAATTTCTGTTGATACAAATAGAACGTGTGGAAAAAAGAAGAGCAAAGAGTTGTCTGGAACAATAGCATGAAACAAATGAAAACAAATCAGCAGCTTATTTTATTCACCATCTGATTTCCCTTCCATTAACTTCAACAGAAAGAAAGATTAGCCAAAGTGCAAAACAGGTTTCGGATTCATTACCATCTATCTTGCTCTCTTGTTTAACATGAACTTCAACCTCTACATTTCATAGAAAACGTCCATTCAAAATATATTAATAAAGTACATTCATATAAAATCCAACCTGATTGACTATCAGAATCTTCCTCCTCCTCATCATCATCTTCATCTTCTTCTTCCTCTTCATTAGACTCATCAGAATCTTTGCTACTTGGAACATCAGAGTCATTCCCTCTAAAATGATCAGCCAAAGACTGGGTAGAATGATGTTGATGCTGGACAGGTGCAGTGATCTTAACACACATTGATTTGTCTTTTGGAGAATTCTGGGATAATACAGGAGAGGTAGAATGTCGAACTGGTGTCACATGATTGCTGGAATGATTCTTCAAATTAGAACCCAGGGAAAGAGGTGAAATGGATGTAGTGCTACCAGAGTTTGTAACTACTTTGTCAGTATTCTTAATTTGGATTCTAGATTTGGTCGTAAGTGCCAAAGGGGCTTCCTGAATGACACTCTGAATTACCCCGTTAGGTTGCTGCTGTGCTACAAGTGCACTTATCATCAAGGGGTTAGATTGGTTACCATCAACTGGAGGCAGCTTCTGGTGTGCTGGTGAACTAGCAGCAGGTTTCGGACTAGACAAAGGGGTCTGGAAGCTCTTGTTACCACCTGCTGCTGCCTTCTTCTGGGCCTTGTACTGTTCTTGTTGTTTCTTTAATTGTGCTGGAAATGACTGCTTAAATAATTCCTGTACATAAAATGGAATAGTGAATTAACAAGCAGGGGTAAAATGTTCAATAGAATAAAAACAATGTAAGCCAAAAACAATATACAAACACTTATGACAACAATGGTGAATATTATTTGTTTGTCATTTTAGTGAGTCTATTATCTTTCTGGTTTCACTTCACTACCTAGTCATTTGCAATAATTTCAAAATAGAAACTATAATGCTACTTTTCTGAAAGCACACTATTGGTGAAGAAGATTGCTCACAATGAACACATGCTGGAGATTACAGGTGTGACTTCTACATAATCCTAGGACCAATAGATAAGCAGTTGAAAAATAAGCCCAAACAAATACAAAAAAATTTCATTAGTATCCAGTATAGAAATACTGTACATTTTTTAAAGATCAGAGCTACATTAAGATCAAGTTTTTAAAACAGATGTAAAACCAAGGTAGGAGCCTAAACCACATAACTCAATAGTCGGTCCAAAGATCAATGCTCATTGCAACTAAAATAATATACTTTCATATGTCTTCAAGACCTCAACTTATTGGTCACAGCCTGATATTGCAAATCAAGTGCAGACAATATCAATTAAAGAAAATATCGGATAGTGCAAAAAAAAAAGCATTACAAAGAACTGTTATCGGTGTGCCTGAATCATAAGGATGGTATTTGACGGACCCCCAAGATTTTGTGGGTGGGTGGAAGGCTGATTTGGCTCTGTATATTAAAGAGAAACATTTTTAAAGTTCTCTCTTCGTAAAGGTAAACTTACAGAACAATGTAGATCAGTTCTGGTGCAATGGTTTAACCTCTTTCAAACTCGGCTGTGAAGGATTTACATTATGGCAAGTGAAAAGGATTTGTTACCAGTAACACTATATTTAGAAAACAATTCAAAACGTTAAAAAACATAAGATAAAGAAAGCTCTGAATTTACAATCATTGGCATTTAAACTTCAAGCTTTGCATTGCCTGATCAACCATATCTGAAATTATCACATTTATCCTCTTACTCCTTTAAGGTTGGTGGTGGCCTGAATTATGAGTTTTGCCGTGGTGCCTAAGTTTTTCAGTTTTTTGCATTCAAAACACAATAACTGAAGTTAAGTCAACTTGCCTGCTTCAAACGAAGATCATGTGGTGACCCCAGTTCTTCAGAAGCAGATATATTCCCTGCCTTGAGAAGTTCAGGCAAAGCACCAGTTAGTTTTGGAGAAGATTCTTTCCTTCCCTGATGGACCAAAGGCACAGGTTTCGTCCCAACTGTTAGTCCTGTGGACTGAATGACACTCTGATGTTTTTTACCAGACTCATCATTTGTGTGAGAGGTCTGGAAAATGAGGGAAAGTTGTGACAAAACCGGAGGCTGTTTTTGCTGGGATTGGAATGAATGTGAAGTTTGGGATTCTGTGGCAAGATGTGGATGCTGGTTCATTCTTTTGTCATGTGAATGCATAAGGTCACGAAGAGTCTGGCTTGTTTCTTTTGGCTCCTTCGTAATGTGCATCAAGCTCTGCAAACAAAATTTAAATTCATGAGGAAACACCGGATTTTTAAACAATTAAATTTAGGTCCTTTCTTCAGCTTTGGCAAAGCTCAGATTAACTTTAAAAAATGTTATCTTCAAATTTTTTCAGGAAAATTGAGACATTTCCATACAGAAAATAAGTAACTGCATCAGCACTTATGTTGGAGCCAGTAGTGTAGAAAAAGATAAAGGTCCAAGGAAAGAATGAGATTGGGTCCTTGCTCCTGCCTTTATCCAGTTAATTTTTTAGAAAATCAAGCAACTGGAAACTAAGAAGAGAAAACAATTTGGTTTGCTTATGATGCTCTGCACAGCTGAATGCTTGCTAACAGCAATCAAGTGGGTTCACATATTAAGAATGAGCTCTCAAAAGGTGCATATGTAAAAATCCTGGCTGATTTATCATTTCCTGAGAAACATGAATGCAGGTTATGGCATCTTACTAACATTCTTCAGGCTAGCGAAGAGTATCAAATCTGTTTTAAATGGCTTATATAGTTAAGAGAATTAATCGTTCTTTTAAGGAACTAAATCAGAGTCTTTTCGTTGCAAGTAAGCGTTTGTTATAGAAAATCTATTTTCCAGTTAAAGAGAGAGAGTTGGACAACATACATAAGTAGAATAGATGAGAGAGCAAGCTTGGGCCAAATGGAGAGTGATTTTATATTCCATTACATGCAAATATTAATGTGTTGGTGAGATCGTGGAACATGCTACTGAGTTTGCACTGTACTCTCGCTAAAGCCTCTTTCCTCTAGTCTTCCAACAGCATGCAGCCTTATGCGGTCCTAATTATTCTTAATAAGTTAGATACAGACCATCACCTCTTGTGGTAGAACAAGGACTCCACTAGCTTTTCTTTTACAGTCTTATCAAATTGAAGCCCTAAGAACCTTAAATCGATAAGGGTACTTCAATTTAAAAGATAATTTCAAGTGTTTGTTCTTTTACAAAAATATACCATCATACACCTTCTGATATGACGTTCCATTTGTCACTTTTTAATCCATTACCTATCTTTTCAATATTTCTAAGCACAGGAAATCATCCCTTTGAAAGAGATTAGTCCCTCTGCTGTGCTCTTTCCCTATAGTCCTGCAAATCTTTCCCTTTCAAATATTTATTAAATTTGAAAGTTACTAATGAATCTATTTACACCACTCTTTCAGGCAGTGCACTCCAAATCAAATTGCATAAAAATATTTTACTCATTTCCCTTCCAGTCCATTTCCTGAATTACACATTCTATTTGTTTTTTTGTCATCTGATTAGATCCCAGAAGGAATACCGTGCAAATTCTGAACACCAGGCCTTGGAGTTGGCATACAGCAGATTTAACGGATATCCTTCGGGATAAAGGACATCAGTTATGTGGAAATAACTGTGCTATAATTTCTCTTTATAGCAAAGAAAGAGAAAAAGAGACTTGCTAAAAGTTGTTCCAAACCATGAAGGGTTTGAATGGAGTTTGCAGTGGCAGAAGTGTCAATAAGAGGCCACAATTTAAGGTAACTGACATGATGGCATCATGGCATAATGGTTAGCACTGTTGCCTCTCAGCACCAGGGACCTAGGTTTGATTCCTGGCCTGGGTCACTGTCTGTGCAGGGTCTGCATGTTCTCCTTGTGTAAGCATGGATTTCCTCTGGATAATTCGGTTTCCTTCCACAGTCCAAAAGATGTAAATTCTCCATTAGTGTACCCAAACAGGCACCAGAATGCGGTGACTAGGAGATTTTCATAATAACTTCATTCTAGTGTTAATGTAAGCTTACTTGTGACAATAATAAATAAACTTTAAATACGATCCGTAAGCAATCTGAGGGACATCAGTTCTAATGACATGGACTGTACTGTTTGAAAGGGTGATGGACGCGCATTCAAACATAACCTGGAGAAGGAAATTGATTAAATACTTAGAGGAAAAATCTGCAGGGCTATGGGCAGGAGTGAGACAAATTGGACAGGTCTTTCACAAAGCTGGCACAGGCACAATGGGCTGAATGGCCTTCCTTGCTGTACCTTTTTATGATTCTATGTGAAAATTTTGACACCACCCCCCCTCCAGGCTGATACTCTTAGCAAAATGAAAGATTGTAATAATAAAATATTCCTTCCCCCTGCAATAATCTGAATTCTGCATAGTTAATTGAAGGGTTCAGATTGCCACCTTGAATCTTAGAGTAGCTACATCCCATCAGAAGGAAAACAAAATATTAAAGCAATCCATATCCAGGCACCAGTGTCAAACATTTACCCTGTGCTATTAAAGCTACTTCTGAATGATAAGTTTTGATAATCCAGATAAATAAATTAATGCCAGAATCTTAACACTGTTTAGGCTGGTGGGATTTTTCCAACTGGCAAGATTTTCCTATCCCGCTGCAGTGAATGGAGATTTGGCCGACTGCCAAAATCTCCAACTTCACTGCAGTGGGAGCATGGTGTGATTGGGCACAATCTTACCTGCCAAAGTCTTTTTGCCAAGATTTTATACTATATTTTAAGACTATACTTGGACCATGGAAAGAAAGCAGCAGACTAATGTGAGCGTAGATTAATATGCATTGCAACAGCCTTCAGGCAGAACTGACAACAGATACAAAGTGTCAGATAGATCATATTTATATGGCATGATTTGAATGTTTTATCTTCAGTTCTGTTAAAATGTATGCTGCCACATATTTGCATCTGTTACCTTTGACCTTCCATGTATATTAAAATTAATGGTTATGCTTTATAACATATTGATTACACTACAGTAACACTATTGTTTGACCAGTACCTAGAAATTCTTTATGATTTATGATTTTCTAATTTATGATTATCTATCTTACGACATACAGCTATTTCAATTGACCTTCACAAACTTTCAGCAGGTTATCATATGGAATTTATGTTAAGACACATTTTTGTGCAAAACTGAACCAAACAAAATGAAACCATAAAAGGTGAAATGAGAAACAGAAAACTGTAGCAAAATAATTTTCTTAAGAAATTGTTAAAGTCAATTGAGCACAATTATCAAAAAGAACATTAACAAGCTTAGGCAAATAATTAATGAAATGCATTGACTGCCTTTTGAAAAGTAGCCACTGTTGGAGTAGAGGGATGGAAAGAATGAAAATCAATGCATATGTAAATCCAACTTTGGGAAAGGCAAAATGAATGTTTCAGCACAAATAAACAAAAATACTAATTACATAAGTACAAAGTTGATCAAAGAATAACAAAATATTGCATACCTACTTAAGGACTCAATAATTTGTTAGGTCTTTAATTTTACCTTTGTCTTCTTCGCATGTGGAGCTTCAGTTTCGGAATCTGAATCACCCTCTTCACTATCTTCTTCACCAATACTATGATCATCATCCTCCTCCTCCTCATCGTCATCATCATCATCGTCATCGTCATCGTCGTCGTCGTCGTCATCATCATCATCATCAAAATCGTCAGAATCACTGCTGCTCAAACCCTCACTGGAAGAGTCTGATGATGTGCCGGATTCGCTTTCACTATTGCTGGAGCTTTCAATTGCTTTCTTTCTGGGTTTCTATTAAAAGTTTTGCAATTTGAGGAATTGTACAAGATATTTCCCTCCAGCAATCCAAATACTTGATGTTAAAAAAATAAAACTACCCCATTCTTTATCTTCCCACATACCATGGCACAGTTGCAGCTGAACACATAAGGTGGACACAATCTGCTCAAGAACTAAAGCATTATCATTTCTGACTGAAATATTTTTCAAATTATCGCTCTAGCCTGGAGAGCAGCAGCTCCAAATGAACACATAGGACACATGCACTGTAGCAAGTATTACGGATGCAGAATTACTTCTACTTCATGGCAAAACAGATTCAGACATTTGAGAACAGCACCTACAAAAAGCCCTCAAGATTCTAGACCTTATGAAGATGACAGGCAGCAGCCAGGAATTGCAGACTGATCTGTTCTTAACCAATATCTACAGCACAACAAGATGCATAGAGAAGCTGTTTTTTTTTTCAGAACGTATTTAGTTGTAGCCAATGCCAAATGTGTATCTTTTTGCTGAGTAAAAATTTTTCACATTTCACATCAATCTTTTTGATGCCTCCAAATGAAACCGGAAAAAAAAATCCATCAAGGTTAAGTTATCTACCAGAGAATTATTTTCATGACAGATGAGATAACTTATCCAAAACAAATGTCACTTAGTGACCAATATAACTAACCTAAAATATGTTTAATATTGTGAGTTTCTCATTAAATATAGCTCCATTTTCTCATTGAACTATGGTAAGTTATTACTTGGAAAACAAAAGTTATCACTATTGGTTTTAAAAGTTAAATATTGATTTAAACTGTGTTATGAGTAAACCATCTTCACTACCTCTGGAATATTACTAGTGTGAGACTTTTAAAAAAAATACATTGCCAAAGTTCTAGCCTATCTGAAAATTATGAAACTAGAAAAAAAATCATGCAACCCTTTAAATACCTCTGCTAAAGATGTAGCCAAAGCATAACTATGCTGATACAAATTTCAAAAGATTGGCAAACACCAGAAAAAAACCCCCCAAAAAAAGGAGCATTTCAGTTTCCAGGGGTTAATTGCAAGGCAATGCAAACTTCAAGCTGTCTGCTAATTTGAACGTTATTAGTATACAGTCCACACACTGCCAAACCTGTGCAAGATTAGTATCTCCTAAGACCAGTCTGCATCTCTAAGGGGAGGTTCATTCTGGCTGCAATTGTTGCTGGATATGGCTGGAAAAGACACTGATCTGCAAGAGTAGAAGTGACACAACAGAGAAAAAGAGTGCTCTAAGATTATCTGACACAGTGCTGGAGGCCTTAGGGCTGGAAGTGGACAGGATAACAGAAGTCCTTTACTCAAAGAGTCAGAAGGCCCTTCAGACAGACACAGAGAGTAATGGGAGCAGATAGCCATCACTGTCAATGCAAGCAATCTAACATCGAGAACCTAGGTGCAATGCAGGAAGAAGATTTCCAAAAAGCTTTCAACATCATCTCACATAGCAGATTACTATGCAAAATTAAAGCGCATGAGATTGCAGGTAGTATCTTGAGATGGATAGAAAGTTGGTTATCAGATAGAAAAGAGCTGGAATAAATGGGTCTTTTAGCAATTGGCAGGCAGTGACTAGTGGGGTACCACGAGCATCTGTGCTAGGACCCTTCCTGTTCACAATATATATTAATGATTTGGATGAGGGAATTAAATATATTATCTTCAAATCATGTGAGATGCAGCTGACCTACCTACCTAATCCCAATTACCAGCCCTTGATCTTTTGCCTTTAATATTATGGTGTGCCAAATGTTCATTAGGATGTGAGACAATCTGCTTCTACGTCTTTCCAGGCAAGATATTGCAGACCATCACATCCTTCTGGGTAAAAAAGTTTTTCCTCACATTGTCCTTAAAACTCCCTCTGACCTTGAATTTGTGTGCCGGCCACCTCCCTCCTCCACCAATTGATCCTTTAAATGATGGCTCCCTATTCACTCTGTCACTTGAAATAGTCATTTGTCAGTCAAGTTCATGCCTGGTATCATTAGGACATAAAAAAAATATGAGCAAGAATAGGCCATTTCGCCCCTTGAGATTCAACAAGATCATGGCAGGTAAAGTTGAGGCCTTGCTTGCACTCATAATGCTCAAGTCCCTCATCAATCAAAACCTGTCTAACTCAGCCTTGAATGTATTCAATGATTCTGCATGCTTTTTAAGGCAGACCTAGCGAAAGCACCAAGGTCAAAATGGTCACACTTACCTTAAAACACCATCACACACTGATTATCTGATAACTCTAGCAAGTTCAGGTGTACATTCCAAATGTCTGCACTAACACCTTCATCAAAATGATACCCAGAATATATACCATTATAGTAGCAAAACTGTACCCAGAATGCCAAACCCACAGCTGCCACAGAAGTGAATTATTAAGTCAAAAGTTACTAGCTTGGCCAAAAGAGTGAACTTTTGCTATTATTGAAATAATAGTCACTTTAAACAGAATTTTACAGGACATAAAATGAAACACTACATACTTTCTCTTTTAGCTTGTTTTCTCGAGTTTCTGGATGCTTATTTTGTTCAAGAATGCATTTGCGTCCCTTTCCAGAACCTGTCATTTTAGCTTGCCCAGATGAAATCATTCCAATGGTAGCAAGTCCTGATGTGCTGACTCCTGACACTGCTGTAATGCTGTTACCATTCAGTGACCCATTCACACCTTCAAAAGAAAATGCATGCTGTGAAAAGATATTCCAATACTATCCGACACACAACTATTTGTACAAGCAAAGAAGGATGCCCAAACATTTATTTTATTCTTGGCTACAATGTTGCGGAGAAACAAAGGTTTTGCATGAAATACTAATCAGATGCATTTTGTCTTTACTACTTAAGCTTTTTGAATAATTTTAGATATAAAATTACTTATGTTTCCAAGAATTAAGGACCTTAAATTAATTTTCAGATGTCAGTGTATGCATTTGCCAGAGAGAAAACATTTGTAAAAGTTGCTCATTTATTCACAAGTAATAGCAGAATGCAGTTTACTGTAGCATAACTGAGGGGGATAAGAAACACACTTTATACTAATATTAATTTTATACTAATATACCAATAATAGTAGGATTGCACTAGATAAACACAGTTGTAGTGGGGTGCACTACAACCCCACTTCTGCATGACATCTTGTCCGCAGCGCACACAAGAAAACCGGCCACCAACCTCAATCAATAAATGTGGTGGCCCAGTTTCCACAGGTTATTTGGGGTTGAAAAAGGATAATACCAACATGGAGAACCTCATTGAAACTTACAGCATTAGGAAGTGCTTTCTTAAAGAGAAACTTGATTGCGCAGACATGCACCTGCACCACTTGTCCTTTAAAGTAACAGGCTTTGGATATGCTTCCGAAAAACCTTTGTCAAATGGCTGCACTGCATTTTGTAGATAGTATACACTGAAGTCAAGTATGCCATGGTGGTGGGAATGATGTTTAAGTTAGAAAATGAGGTGCTCATTGCTGTTTCCTGGATAGTATCCACATCATGCATGTGGCAGATGCAGTCAGTGGTAATTTCCTGAATATAAAGGCGAGCTAGTTATGCTTTCTTTTGTTGGCGATCTCCATTGTTTGGCAGTAATGTAGCATAGATATTTCTAGCCACGTATTAACCCAAGCTTGAATGTTTTCTAGTTCTTGCTGCAAGCAAGTATAGGCTGTTTCATTAGCTGAGGAATTATGAATGGAATTAAATATTGTACAATCATTAACAAACATCCCCATCTCTGTTCTCATAATGAATGGCAGGAAGATAATTGATGAAGCAGCTGAAGAAGATGGGTGTGTCTTGGAGGCAGCTGTATCCTGGAACTAAGATGAAAGGTATTATTCCAGCCACTGAAGACTTTTCCTGCATAATCAGAACAACCAATTTTACTGCAGCTTCTCAGTGCCACACATGTTCCACTGGTGCTTTGATGTTAAGGGCCATTGCTTTCATCTCACCTTGTACTTCAGCTTTTATCAACTGACAATGGGTTACAGCCAAGATATAATACTGTAGCCATATATTCAGGCCTCAGAAGGCATAAGTCAAAAGTGGGAACTGCATTTTATTAATTTAATGAAATCCAAACCACATATTTAAAGAACTGTTAAAGGTTTATAAAACTCTTCAGACTGTTCGTAAGTATAGTTTGCTAACACTCACCTTTTTGCATCCCTCTACCAAATTTGTTTGTGTTTCGGGAATGGAATGGATTGGAATCATGATTTGGAGTTGAAGCAGCAAACACTGGTGGAATTCGTAGCATGCCTGATGGGAAAAAAGTTGTCCCTGCACGAGTCTGTGTCTCTGTAGCTCGCCACCATTCTGTACCTTTCCAAAAGCAAAACATGTTTATAGAGAGTTCAGATTTTAGATAATTGTATAATATTGAATTAAGGACTTAAATCAAACATGGAAAATACATCTTTTCAAATATCAGTGGTTATATAATCCATATCTGTTTGTTTTGAACAAAATTCCATCACAAATTTTCTAATCTCCCATCATGTTTGGTACAGTGTAGGGCAAATAGCCTTCCCACTGCTAATGCATTTATTTTCACCCTTCCCATTCACCTTCCAGAACAATATCAAATTCAAAGAGTTCAAATCATAATCAGATCAAAGACAGAATGCACATAAAAACAAACACTGCAACATATGCAACTGGACAGACTGCATCTGTGGAGGTAAAAACAGAATGAGCATTTCAGTTCAATAGATTGGGTGCAGCTGTTTACCAAAACATTAGATAAATTGACATTGCTACTTCAAATACTATGGAATACTTCCCAGATAATGCTGAATCCAATCTTTCATCTTTGCCAGAATGTGCATAATTAACAGATTTCCATCCTTCAGTAAGCCCTGCCTCACCAAGGACACACAAATGCATTTCAGTACCCAATTTTTAGTCTTTGGTTACTCAGAGTGAAGTCTGATGCTTAATAGAAGATTTGTTCTTCGCACAAGTATTTTGTCCTTCCTAAACTCAAATTCTGAGCACATCAAAAGAGTGTTAGCTCCTTTCAATGAAAGAAAGGCGAGCTGGGAAATAAGGCTTCATAGCTGTGATCTACTGAGGCAACAAAAATATGGAAAAAATCAGCTAAAATATTTGCCAAAATTTCACAAAACAATTCACTGAAAAAGATGGATTAATCACCAATCCCGTGCTCTGAAATAAAAACTGAGAATAAATATTTTTTTCCTCAAAAACTTACAAATTTAAGTAACTGTCATCAAACAGGAGCTGTCAAATGAAAAACCTGCTAATCTTCAGAAATCTGAGTAGGGTTCATTCTTGAATTATCATGCCTTCGTAGATAACATCAACACAAACTCTCACTGAGTTAAAGCAACGTAGCTGGCCCCATCAATTAAAAAAAAAAATCACTTTTTAACGAGCCACTGATGTAGAGCAAAATTTTCTGGCTGCATTTGCCTTAAAATTGGAAAATCCCATCAGGTCAATAGATCTTTGCATGGTCCACTCCTTGCCCGCTACAATTCCTGACATGGGCAGGACAGGAAAGTTCCCACCATTGTCTCCCAATAAGCTTAGATCATAGCGCCATCTAACACTCAATCTCAGGCAAACAATTCTGTCTGTATTTCATTGTGATGTGATAATCAATGCTAAAAGACGCGCACTCAGATCAGGAAGTAATTTGAATAATATGTTTAAGTGCTTAAAACTTGAGAATGATCCCTGTCAAGAGTGAATTGAAAGATGGTGTGTAGAAACTTCCCATTCATGACCATAAAGTATCAAGATCTACACCCTTGCAATGTTGGTGACTGTGGCAAAGTCTGGGTAACAAGTCCATTCTAGATCTTTAAAGAACAAAACAGCACGGGAAACAGGCCTTTCGGCCCAACAAACCTGCGCCACCACCCCGATGTTCCCACCTCTACCCGTGATGCCTGTATATGTTTATAGATCTATGGATTAAAAACCAAATTTGAGACAATTTAGGGAGAATTTGTTTTGCCAATTAGCCTAAGAGCACATTTTTGGGACGTGGGAGAAAACCGGAGCACCCGGAGAAAACCCACACAAGCACAGGGAGAATGCGCAAACTCCCACAGACACAGTATCTGCACAGCACAACGATAGTCACTGAGCTGTCATGTTGCCCATCAAATGGTCCAGGTCAAGCATACACTAATGAGGTGAAGCACTAGGAATACTCTCGGAAAATCCAAGAGCAGCCCTCTCACGATCCATCGAGTGTATGCCCCTCATTAGACAACAAGGTGGACCAAAGCACCTGTAGGATAAAAACAAGTACATCAATATCATCATCTATTTACACACTTCCCAGGGACTCCCAAGGCTCATGATCCTATTTTAAATCAGTTTTCTATACCCCTCCATTCCCATTCTGTTCATGTGCCCATCTAAGTATTTCTTAAATAACTCCAGAGTGCCTGCCTCCACCACTTTACTTGGCAGCGCATTCCATACCCCCACCACCCTGTGTGAAAAAACTCCCTCTAGCATCCAAATTATATCTTACCCCCCTCACCCTAAGCCCGTGACCCCTCGTGCTATTCAAGTCCATCCTAGGAAAAAGCTTAACCTTGTTTACTCTATCTATACTCATAATCTTGTACACCTCTATTAGACCTCCTCTAAGTCTACGTCTTTCTAAGGAAAACAGTCCCAATTTGCCTAACCTCTCCTCGCAAACATTAAGGCTCTAAGTTCATCCGTTTTTCCCGTTACGCTCCTCGCATTGAAACAGACACACTCCAGACCTCCAAGCCCACTTGGAACCTCCTTCTCCCTGGTGTATTTCTTCTCATCCAAGCTTACTCTATCTCCCATCTCACTCTCTACTGAGCTATCAGTCTCAGCACTCTCCCCCCCCTCCATATTAGTTTAAATCCTGCTGAAACACTACAGCTAACCTCCCAGCTAAGATATTCACGCCCTTCCCATTTAAGTTTTCCCCGTCCCTTCTATACACGTGCCCTTCTTTCACAAATACTTCCCAGTTATCCAACTTGCAATCTAGACTGATTCTTAAATGTATTATTGAAGATCCATCTTGGATGTATTAAATCAAGATTCCTTTTGCCTGTTCTGGTGGTTCAAGTGAATGTTAAAAATGCCATTGCACTAACTGAAAAACACCAGAGACATTTCCTGGTTTCAAAGAACAAAGAACAAAACAGCACGTGAAACAGGCCCTTCGGCCCAACGAGCCCACGCCGCCACCCCATTGTTCCCACCTCTACCCATGATCCCTGTCTATGTTTATAGATCTATGGATTAAAAAACCAAATTTGAGAAAATTTAGGGAGAATTTGTTTTGCCAATTAGCTTAAGAGCACATTTTTTGGATGTGGGAGGAAACCAGAGCACCCGGAGAAAACCCACGCAAGAAAGGAGAGAATGCGCAAACGCCCACAGACACAGGCCCAAATCCATGTATCTGCACAGCACAGCAATAGTCACTGAGTTGTCGTGTTGCCCATCAAATGGTCCAGGTCAAGCGTACACTGACGACGTGAAGCACTAGGATACTCTCGAAAAAAAAAATCCAAGAGCAGCCCTCTCATGACGCATCGCGTGTACGCCCCTTGTTAGACAACAAGGTGGACCAAAGTACCTGTAGGATAAAAACAAGTACATCAATGTCATCATCTATTTACACACTTCCCAGAGACTCCTAAGGCTCATGATCCCTATTTTAAATCAGTTTTCTATACCCCTCCATTCCCATTCTGTTCATGTGCCCATCTAAGTATTTCTTAAATAACTCCAGAGTGCCTGCCTCCACCATTTTACTTGGCAGCGCGTTCCATACCCCCACCACCCTCTGTGTGAAAAAACTCCCTCTAGCATTCAAATTATACCTTACCCCCCTCACCCTAAGCTTGTGTCCCCTCGTGCTATTCGAGTCCATCCTAGGAAAAAGCTTAACCCTGTTTACTCTATCTAAACCCCTCATAATCTTGTACACCTCTATTAGATCTCCTCTAAGTCTACGTCTTTCTAAGGAAAACAGTCCCAATTTGCCTAACCTCTCCTCGTAACTCAGACCTTCCATACAACCACTAAAATGGATTGATTGTTCACTGATCTGTTTGTAGGACCATTTTGCATGTAAAATGTTATGCTCACCAACATAATAAGTGACTGTATTTCAAGCTATTCAATGATGCCCTTTGGAGTATTGAAGAGATAACTAAGCTACCTGCGCCATTTCTACAACGGTCGCTATAAAGAGTTAACATCAGAAACACGTGAATGGCGATCTCTCTTTGCTCAGTATAGATGTGCTTTGTTTTCAGCTGTAGTACTGGCAATCAGCAGCAGTTCAGTTTTAAGAAGAGCATACTGAAATATGCTAGCTTTGCATGCTGTGAGGCCCCCTGTTGAGCATTTAGCCGGCCGGCAGCATGGGTCCCACTTGTTGAATGCTTATATTGAAATGAGGAGGCAGCACTAAGTTTGGATATTGCCTGCCTCAATAGGACTGGGTTTAGACAGATTGAAGATCATGACCCCTGTGCCCGAAAACAGGAATAATTGAATTTTTCGCTCATTAAATTGAAATATAGTTTCTGTCAAAATGATTTCCCTTCCTGCTGTTATAATTTTCGATATTTTTTTCCTTTTATCAATTTGTCCATCAGTATCTAGAATAAAAATTGCCTATGTAAACTTTTTATGATTATTATGCATTGGGATGGCTTAAAAGAATATTCAGCTTAATGTGGCAGCTTGGCTGCCAACTTATTTTCCTGCTAATTATAAAGGATGGAATTAATGCCACGTTCAACCAAGTAACAACTGAAAAAATACAATACGCATTTATTCAAAATTTCAAGATCGTTGCTTCAATTAAACAGTTTCCAACTTCTATCCTTGTTAGCTATTCTCACTCTGAGCCCCCAGTCCCACAGGGGAAGGATGGAAAAAGAGTTAAGGGGACGAGTAGAAGAGGGTTAAGGGGAGGAGGAAACAGAATGAAGGAACAGCAAAGCAGCAAGAGGGAGTGAGTAAGGAAGGACAGAGTGGAAGGTGAAGTGAAAGGAGAGAAGTTGAAGTGGAGGAGGAGGCTAGTGTTCAACCATGAGTTCTTAATACCTTGTACTTCATTGAATGTTCAACTCTGTAGGTAACGAAACCAGCTTAAGATGCATAAATAATAAGTGTGTTCAGCCTAAAATCTGTCTTGTAATTAAATTTATTTTTTTTTAACGTCTGGAACGTGGACATCACTGGAAAAGCCAGTATTTTGCTAATCATACGTATTGCTGAAGGTGGTGATGAATCACCTTCTTAACCTCTGTAGTCTGCGAGGAATGATATTAAGGGGGAGGTAGCAGAATTTTGACCTTGGGATGAAGGAGGAATGGTGATACATTTCCATGTCTAAATAAATCTGAATACATTATACCTGAATAATAATTTTGCATTAATCCTTCAGCTTTTCAAGTAATTTTGAAAACTTTTGAGCAGAAACTGCTCGAAGCTTATAAAAGGGAATTGCTGACTGAATGGTATGGATGTATCTAGGGAAGATGGGTACACTACACTTGTTCAAACTGACAACTAAATTCAGCAGAGTCACAGCTTCAGATAAGTATATTAAATATAAGTTCAGACATTTAGGAGAGGCAAAGGGATTAAAATCTTCATTAAAGGCATTGAAACATGGGTGAAACAACAAAGTGGATGTATTTAATTGTGAAATACATGCTTTTTTTTTTATATATTTAAAGCCTTATTGTTGGGCTTTAGAAATTTTAGTTACTGATGAAACATAGCCAGGTGGAAAACAATTTCATCTGATGTCTTGAGGAAAAATTGTGGGAATCCAATCTATGACAACTGAGATTCAAACTGTTTTGAGTGTTGACACAGATAAAACCCATAATAGAACAGGCTATACCTCAGCTCACTCTTCGCACTAAAAATACTAACCCTTATTCCTTTCCTTTACTGAAGCAGAGTTTGAAAGCCCCCGTGTCAAGGAAGGGGAGGCAAGCCTTCAGGAAGGTCTACGTCATTCAATCTGACTCAAGCACCAATTCAAATCACAGCAGCATGTTTGTTTTAGAGGCAAAGTTAGAGGAGGCTTTTACAATGTGATGAAATTAATTAAAAACCTTATAATACCTGGAAAAGATGATAGTTGTGTGTGTCCCACTAAGGCTGTAGATGCACCAATTGTTCCCAGACCGCCAAACTCCGAACGCCCTGAGCTTGTAGTGTGCAGTCCAAAGGCTGCGTGGTTAACCATTGGGAAGGCACTCGATACTGCAGACAAGTTAAAAGGCTGGTCTCCAGCTGCTGCTCTAAACATTTGCCCTGAAATTGAAAAAAGATAAATGCTATTATATATAAAAAACTACCATTTAGTAGGGTTTGAAGCCAGTTTGGAAAAGTCCAATACCAATAGTTGTTATAGACAAAACATACTATTCACCAAGTACACAAGGGAGAAAGAAAGAATAGGATGCAGAATATAGTGTTGCAATTATCCATAAGTTGAAGAAAAAAATCAGCTTATTGTGTGATAAGACCATTCAAAAGTCTAATGGCAGTAGGGGAGAAGCTGTTCTTGAGTTCATTGGTTCATGTTTCAGAATTCTGTTTATTTTTCCTGATGGAAGAAGCTGGAAGAGACTTCCGGGGTGTGTGGGGTCCTTGATCATGCCGGCTGCTTTCCAAAAGCAGCGGGAAGTGCAGATGGAGTCAACGGACGGGAAGCTGGTTTGCGTGATGGACTGGGCTATGTTCACAGCCCTTTGTAGCTTCTTGTGGTCTTGGTCAGACTAGGAGCCATACCAAGCTGTAATGCAACTGGAAAGGATGGTTTGAATGGTGCAACTAGAAATTGGTTAGTTGGAATGGACATGCTGAACTTTCTTAGTCTTCTGACAAAATAGAGATGTTGGTCGGCTCTCTTAACTATAGCATCAGGGTGGAGGGATCAGGACAGATTGTTGGTGATCTAAGCACCTAGAAATTTGAAGCTCTTAACCATTCTACTTCATCACCAATGGTGTAGACTCAACTACCTAATCATAATTTACTGAACATCATATCATCCACTGGGACAGAGATGTTTGAAAGAAACAGCTGGAAGGCTAGTGTCATGAATATGCCAGCAGGTCCAAAACCACCAGCATTTCAAAATGTATTTCACAGGATATGAATCCCAATAATGAGATCAGCAGATGTAGACAGACCAAAAAAGAAATACATCATCCTGCTAATAAGAAATACTTTGGGGTAGATGATGGCACCATTCAGGAAAGACATGCAAATGCTAGTGTTAGAACTACAGAAGCTAAGAAGACAGAAGCTAAAAGAGTATCTTCAAAAGGAAACAATAGTCTAATTGGCAGCTGTTTTGTGCAAGGGGAGAGACAGTATCAATCTAGCAGCCTGAGTCTAATTAACAACCTGTAAACTGGTACTGGTTAGCAGACCAGAAACCACAGTGAGGAGCACCATTCATAGAGGCAGTTAAAACACCTATTTTCACTGAATCGATAAACCCCAAAATAACTACACAAATACAGTATGCTAACCATATGATGGCCTTAACTTATAGATCTATTGGATTGGATGCAGTTTGGGAAGAAGGATGTACTAAAATGTTTCAGGTCTTGTAAATGTACTTTGGATCCTGAGGGTAATTCCTACATAAATTATGTAGGCGTGTTTAGTAATCTTACTGTTCACTATATATTATGTTAATGATGAGGGAACTAAATGTAATACCTCCAAATTTGCAAATAACACAAAACTAGGTGGGAAGTGAACTATGATGATGATGCAGAGATCCTACAGTGTGATTTGGACATTGAGTAAATGGGAAAATGAATGGTAGATGCAGTATAATTTGGATAAATGTGAGATTATCAACTTCAATAGCAAAAATGGAAAGGCAGATTATCTGAAATGGTCATAAAGAGGAGAAGGGAATGTGCAACAAGACCTGGATATCCTCGTACATTAGTCACTTGAAGGTAAGCATGCAGGTGCAGCAGGCAATAAAAAAGCAACTGTATGTTGGTCTTCATAGTGAGAGGATTTGAGTACAGATGCATGATATTTTACTGCAGTTATACGGGGCCCTTCGGGAGGCTAGACTTGAACAACGTATGCAATTTTTGTCTCCTTATCTGAAGGAGGAAGTTCTTGCTCCTGAGAGAGTGCAAAGAATGTGTATCCGACTGATTCTTGGGATGGCAGGGTTGATGCATGACGAGCGATTGAGACGGTAGGGTTATATTCGCTGGAGTTCAAAAGAACGAGGGGAGGGAATCTCATAGAAACCAATAAAATTCTAACATGCAATAAATAGGGATGAGGAGAAATTTCTTCATCCAGAGTGGTCAGCCAGTGGAATTCACTATCACAGAAAGTAGTCGAGGACAAAACATTGACTGTTTCCAAAAAGCAGTTAGACTTAGCATTTCAGTTAAATGAGATCAAAGGATATGGGAGGTAGGCATGATCAGGCTACTGAGTTGGATGATCAGCAATCATTATAATGAACAGCAGAACGGGCTCAAAGGACTGAATGGCATTCTCCTGCTCTTACTTTATATGTTTCAAATAAGATTTGTATGGATGATATCAGAATTCAGCAGGTACAACCTTGCTCATTTTATGTGGTTGAGGCAAATAATAGAAATGCCTTTCTGGCAATTTGCGAACGACACAAAGCTAAGTAGGAGAGTGAACTCTGAGGATGATGCAGAGATCCTTCACGTGATTAGGACAAGTTGAATGAGGGGCAAAATGAATGGCAGATGTGTACATGAGAGAAGAAAGGAATAGAAGGGCATACAGATAAGAATGAAAAAATAGGATGGGGAAAAAGCTCAGATGAAATATACACACCTGTATAGAACAAATGGGCCAAATGCCCGATTTCTATGCTTTCTAAAGGTTTGCTGGAGTGCCAAGTCAGATGTATTATGAAGCCAGACGAGACCCAACAATTTTTTTTATTTTGGCATCAATGTGAGGAAAGGATGTTTCACATCAGGGTGATTCCACTGACAAATTAGGATTTTTTTTTATCAAAGCAAGCTTTATTTATAACACAGTTTAAGTACAACTCCAATAAAATGAAAGTTTAATTTCTAACTGCTGAACAATTTTTAAACATGAAAAAATTCATCTAGCTTATTACTATTCAGTTACAATTAAGTAATATTTACCTTATAAACTGAAACCCCACTTTAATAGTTAGCATTTCCAGGCATACTTACTTTAATTTTTGTTAATAGCTTTGGAGTTTACAGAGAGATTTTGTAGACAGAGAGACAGAACTGCTTGTATTGTTGCTATCTTTAAATAGTAATCCCCAGCCAATGAACTTAGAAAGCTGTTTATCTCAGCTACAAACCGAACTCATCCCATTTCTAGCATTGCTCTTGGGTTTTTTTTGAGAGTATCCTAGTGCTTCACGGCGTTAGTGTATGCTTGACCTGGACCATTTGATGGGCAACACGACAGCTCAGTGACTATCGCTGTGCTGTGCAGATACATGGATTTGGGCCTTTGTCTGTGGGAGTTTGTGCATTCTCCCCATGCTTGTGTGGGTTTTCTCCGGGTGCTCCGGTTTCCTCCCACATCCCAAAGATGTGCTCTTAGGCTAATTAGCGAAACAAATTCTCCCTAAATTGTCTCAAATTTGGTTTTTAATCCATAGATCTATAAACATAGACAGGATCACAGGTAGAGGTGGGAACACCGAGGTGGCGGTGTGGGCTCGTTGGGCTGAAGGGCCTGTTTCCTGTGCTGTTTTGTTCTTTGTTCTATTACATTACTTTATCATCTTATAGACCTAACTCTACTACTCCACAGGCTTTTCTTTGGTAAACGAAAGCTCATTAATCCTTGTACAAAATAAATACCTTCCCAACTGAAAGTAGTAATTATCCTGCTTTCCAGCATCTGCTGTATTCCTGCCAGCTTAACCAACTGCTTGTAATTGCATCTTTAAGCAGGCTTCCTCAAATATCAGTATTACAGAATCATCACAGAGTAAAACTCCTACAAACAACAAGTGCAAAAAAATTCACTAATTGGCTGTCTTAAATAACTTGTATTATAAGTGATACAAGCTGAATCTTGAAACTGTAAATGATAAACAGTCCTCAATGCAACACATTTCATTGAAAATTTAAAATACTGGACATGTGACCAAGTGCAAGGCAACTACAGGTGAAAAAAAATGACTTTTGTTTCAGGGACAGTGGATTTCTCTGCCAAAATGGATGCTTAACACAACATCAGAATAACAAGTACACTCATGAAATGGGCATCTCTCAAAATGCTGCCTCCAGTAGCCAAGGAGATAATGGGATCTTTTATGGAGGTTACTTACATAGTGCTCACGGCATTAAAATCCTGACTACATTATGTCTGCGGCATAACATCACCTGGCCACCACTGCAGAGAGCTGCGACCACATAGAGTATACTCAGAAAGCGGCCAGTGATTTGGATTATGGGTGTCAATATTTAGGAGACGCCCAGGATCAGGAAAATCTCAGCATTTCAAGGAATCTCTATGTTCGGAGTTCTAAAATTGGAACAGAAGAGCAATGGGCAATTAGGAACATATAGAGGCTGAGAAATGGATTATGGGAGAAAGGCTCTGTGCAAAACAAAGGGTTCTGAAGAAGAGAAGGGGGATGGAACGCCTAAATTTAAAGGAAAGGGTGGGGATGAGGATGAGCACAACTACCACTTGCAGAGCAAGGAACAGTAACAACATACAGTTTTGAGGACTAGCTGGTAGAGTGGAGAACCGAAAGGTGAGGCTGTTAAACTGAAACCATGGGATCCTTCATCACAAATGGCTACTCCCAAAGACAAATATCTAATATGAAAGAAGGGGAATAATATCTGAAAAGAGAGGAGTTAGGGAGTAGAGGGGAGAGTTGCCAGCAACAAGGACCTCAATTACTTGGTTTCCCCTCTGTCTGCTTATGCTGATCTCCAGGTTCTTTGAACCCTTCACAAGATAGTTTATGTATTATAAGGAACCATGAGGAAATATAGTCAACAACAGGTGTAATAACGTTTATAAAGCTAAGAGCTGACAACTCTAACACAGTAGCCCTTCAAACGCCAGTCTAGCAATTTATGCAAGATTTCAACTTTAGACGGTGAAACCGATTGTTTCCATTCTTGTCGAACATTATCACATATTAAAGCTATGCGGAGCAGGTGACACTCAAGGGAAAAGCTCAGGTTAGACTTGTATCAACAAGCTGAAAACTCAACTCAGGACAAGCCAAAAACAAATGGAAAGAAGTAATTCAAAGAACACATCTCATTCAACCAGTATGTCAGGTACTGATGAGCTGCTAATAGCCTCCTACCCACCCCACAGCACTCAAACAGCAACTGTAACACAGGGAGCGAAGGACAGCACAACAATAATACCTCTCTCTCCCTTCTTCCTAATTTGGCTGAAATCACCCAGGCACTAGACCTACAACAGCTGCCTTGCCCTATGGAGGCTGTCCTCAATAGAAAAGTGTTCTAGGACAGCAATGAATTTTATGTTCCTTGGGAAACCCAAGGAACATAAAATTCCACTCGCAGGACTCTAGAAGTAAACAAGTGTCGAGATGAGAAGTAATAGAATTGAATGCTTCAGGAGATCTACTCGATCTTAGGTTATCTGTTTCATCCAATTTGCTGCATATACAATGACTATTTTCAGAAATAAAGACAGCTGCAAATAAAGGACATATGTTGCAAGACTCCTGTGTGCCCCTAATTTAGTCTTAATGTTTTACCAGTTAGCTCATAACGCAGTGACGAGCTCTAGAAGCAAATAACTGTCCTTACCGCAGGTTGACAGTGTGGAGCCAAACCCTGCAACCCCTGTGGAAAGGCTGCCTTTGGAAGCAGCTGATGCTGTAGCTGTACAGGATGCTGAAGATGTAGAAGAAGGGGTGGAGGAAGTAGATGCCAACCACTCTCCAGACTCCATATCTAAAAAGGAAATCAAACATTATCAAAAATAAAAGTAAAACAAAGCTAATTTAGAGAATGCAGATGACCTTCATCTGGGTTACTAGGGATTTCTAACATTGTTTTCTATAAACTGCTATCAAAAGATACAATTAAATGGCTCAGGAAAATTATGATATCAAAAAGAGTACAAGTTCCTCAATGGTATATTCCCCACCTGAAAAAAGTTGAAATCCATACAAGTGCAATTTTGGATGGCTAATGGTGAGCTAAGAAAAGGAAAGTGAATTTTGATGCTGTAGAAATTATTTCTCAAAACATCAGGGGTCATGACTCTTCCAAAAAAAATTAGATTCATTATTAGATGTTTGCTATAATATCACATTTGAAATTAAACAAAACCAAATCCACATATGGATACCATCTCACAATAAATTCCTTTGGATGACTTTTGATTTTAAATGCTGAACTACTGCACACTTTATTTTTCAGTTGTGCCTCCACATATTTCAGCCATTTCAAAATCAAGCAATAACGATAGCAGTGTGCTAGAGTAATGGCGCCCTCTTGTGGCGATTCGTGTATTTAAGTATATACAGTAAAACTGGGTTAAACAGGATCCCCCTTATCAACACCCATATTTGTCAGACACTATGACAACAAATGAACGAACACTGTTCAACAATCACCAGGTAGGAGTGTTTCTTTTCAGTCTGGTAACGTTTCAGCAGTGTATTTGGATCATTAGTGTCAATATTTACGAGGGCATTCAGCCTCTGATCCTCAGGTAAGCATTCTCCAAGGCAGCCTTCGCGACTCATGACAACACAGAATTGCTGACTAGAAACTCATAGCCAAGTTCTGCATGCATGAGGATGGCTTCAACTGGCATCTTGGGTTCATGATAGACTATAATTTTCACAACTTGCTTGGTCTTGCAAAATCTCACTAACTGTCCCGGCTGGAGACAATACACACTGCTTTAACTTGTGCTTGGCCCTCTCTCCACTCACACTGTCTGCACCTTTAAGACTAGATTATCTGTAAAGACTCACATTCCAACTATTATCTTCTTAATTGAGTTTGCGTCTGTACCTGACCTGTTTGAGAACACAAGTCCTCACTCAATTGATGAAGAGCCCGAGATGCCGAAAACTAGTGTTGCCAAACAAATCTGTTGGACTTTAATCCTGTGTTGAGACTTCTTACGAGCCATATTGTCCACAGCAGTGATTTTTGTCAATAAAGACATGACAAATTTGGAAATGAGGATGGGTTCAATGGATTCTCCAGATATAATTTTTGTGTTGGAACTAACTGACCAAGGAACTTGAGTTTTCTTTGTTGAGAAACAGGTTTAAAATCTGATAAAAACAATTTTCATTATACATTGTGGGTGGTCTGACCAAGATGCTTGCACCTTTGGTATATGACCATCACCAAGAGCCTTTTGGTGCTTATGTAGAATGGGTAGAGATGTTTTCACTGCCAACAACATCCTTGAAGAACTGATGGCCCAACTGTCAACCAGTGTGGAAAAGAAAAAGGGTGATCTTATTGATGTAAGCAGGCTCGGAGGTGTATGAGGTGCTGAGAATTTGATCATGCCAAAGGAAAACTCACGGCAGTCAGACATTTTTACTATGATGAACAGAGGGATCTTGGTGTGTATGTGCATAGATCCCTGAAAGTAGGCAGTCAGGTCGAGAAGGTTGTTAGGAAGGCATATGGAGTCTTGGCTTTTATTGGTAGAGGGATTGAATTTCGGAGCCGCAACGTCATGTTGCAAATGTACAAAACTCTAGTGCGGCCGCACTTGGAGTATTGTGTGCAGTTCTGGTCCCCCCATTATAAGAAAGATGTGGAGGCATTGGAGAGGGTACAGAGGAGGTTTACCAGGATGTTGCCTGGTATGGAGGGCAGGTCCTATGAGGAGAGGCTGAGGGATTTGAGGTTCTTTTCGTTAGAAAGGAGGAGGCTAAGAGGGGACCTGATCGAAACATATAAGATGATTAGAGGTTTAGATAGGGTGGACAGGGATAGCCTTTTTCCTAGGATGGAAAAAGCTAGCACGAGGGGACACAGCTTTAAATTAAGGGGTGATAGTTATAGGACGGATATCAGAGGCAGGTTCTTTACCCAAAGGGTGGTTCGGGAGTGGAATGCCCTGCCTGCAGCAGTTGTAGAAGTGCCAAGTTTGGTGGCGTTTAAGAGCTTAGTTGATAAGTATATGGAAGAGAAGGGAATGGTTTAGTACGGAGGGGGATTGCTTTTTATATTGGTCGGCGCAACATCGAAGGCCGAAGGGCCTGTTCTATGCTGTAATGTTCTATGTTTGAGTGATACTACAACCCCAAGTCTTCAGAGTTTGCAGAAAGCCAATGTTTGGGATTTGGGAATCATCTGCCCAGCAAGGGCATGAAAGATTTTATCAGAGCCTTGAAAAAGCTGCCCAATCATTGCAATAATGGAGTCTGGAAAGTGCGTTGCAGGGCAGATTTGTTTGCAGTTTAAAAAGTGAGCGCATTGACAGTGGGTTGATGTCATTGCCACATTAATAGTTCTTCAAATAGCATTGTCTGTGGACCTGGTGGAACATGACTTGAGGGAAGTTTAGAGTTAACAACTGAAAGTGTCTGCTGAAGTTAAAAAAAAATTGTTAATTTGGGAAAACACAGTACAACAGCTGCAAGAAGGGTCTTAGGCTAGTCACAGTAAGATAAATGAAGCAAACACTGGCTGCAGAAAATGACAATGCATATGTTTGGTGAACATCAGCAAGTCAAAGAGGAATTGGTTGAGTTCCATACAGTCAGAAACACAAAAATGTCCAACACAAACTCTCAGGGCATCACTGTCCAAATAGCATTGGATATAACTCTGGTCGACACAGAGTTGACTCAGGCATCAGTTAGTGTAACCCGAGTCATTATCATGAAAAGTTGAGTCAACATCGGCTGGAAAATTGTGAATATTCTGAGGCAGTTGTGAATGAGAGTAAATTCCCATAGGCATGTTGATTCCAATCACATACTGGCCTTCTACAAATCCCAAGGCCTTCTACAAATATGTGAAAAGTAAAAGGATGAGAAGAGAAGGGATAGGACCTATAAAAGGTGAAGGGGGAAAAGTCTGTATGGAACCGGAAGAAATGGCAGAGGTGCTTAATGAGTACTTTACCTCAGTATTCACGGTGGAAAGTGATCTGGGAGGATGCACTACAAGTTTGCGGCAGACTGAAAAGATTGAGTATGTAGATATTAAGGACGCGGATGTGTTAGAACTTTTAAATGCTATCAAGATAGACAAGTCTCCGGGACCAGATGGGATGTACCCCAGGTTATTGTGGGAGGTGAGGGATGTCATTGCAGAGCCCCTGGCGATGATCTTTGCGTCGTCGATGGAGAAGGGAGAGGTTCCGGAGGATTGGAGGATTGCGGATGTGGTCCCTATTTTCAAGAAAGGGAACAGGGATAGTCCTGGAAATTACCGACCGGTGAGTCTGACCTCAGTGGTTGGTAAGCTGATGGAGAGGCTTCTGAAGGACAAGATTTACGAGCATTTGGAGAAGTTTAGGTTGATTAGAAATAGTCAACATGGTTTTGTAAAAGGCAGGTCGTGCCTTACGAGCTTAATTGAGTTCTTCGAAAATGTGACTGAACACATTGACGAAGGAAGAGCAGCGGACGTGGTGTACATGGACTTCAGCAAGGCATTTGACAAGGTCCCACATGCAAGACTTCTTGAGAAGGTGAGAGGACATGGGATCCAAGGGGCTTTGGCCTTGTGGATCCAGAACTGGCTTGCCTGCAGAAGGCAGAGGGTGGTTGTGGATGGCTCTTTTTCTGCATGGAGGTCGGTCACCAGTGGAGTGCCCCAGGGATCTGTTCTAGGACCTTGCTGTTTGTCATTTTCATAAATGACCTGGATGAGGAAGTGGAGGGATGGGTGAGTAAGTTCGCCGATGACACGAAGGTCGGTGGTGTTGTGGATGGTCTGGAGGGGTGTCAGAAGTTGCAGCATGACATCGACAGGATGCAAGACTGGGCGGAGAAGTGGCAGATGGACTTCAACGCGGATAAATGTGTTGTGGTCCATTTTGGCAGATCCAACGGGATGAATGAGTACACTATCAAAGGTAGGAGTCTTAGCTGTGTGGAAGAGCAGAGGGATCTTGGGTCCGGGTCCATAAGACTCTCAAATCGGCCTCCCAGGTGGAGGATGTGGTTAAGAAAGCTTACGGTGTACTGGTCTTCATTCATCGAGGGATTGAGTTCAGAAGTCAGGAGGTAATGCTGCAGCTTTATAGGACCCTTGTCAGACCACACTTGGAGTACTGTGCGCAGTTCTGGTCGCCTCACTATAGGAAGGACGTGGAAGCTATTGAAAGGGTGCAGAGGAGATTACAAGGATGTTGCCTGGATTGGGAGGCATGCCTTATGAAGACAGGTTGAGGGAGCTGGGACTGTTCTCCCTGGAGAGACGAAGGTTGAGAGGCGACCTGATAGAGGTTACAAGATGTTGAGAGGAATAGATAGGGTGGACTCTCAGAGACTATTTCCCAGGGCTGAAATGGTCGCGACGAGAGGGCACGGATTTAAGGTGCAGGGAAGCAAGTACAGAGGGGATGCTAGGGGAAAGTTTTTCACTCAGAGGGTGGTGAGTGAATGGAATCGGCTGCCATCGGTGGTGGTCGAAGCGAACTAGCTGGGGTCTTTTAAAAGACTTCTGGATGAGTATATGGGATCCAATGGGATTGGGGGTTATAGATAGGTCTATGGCTGGGTAGGTTTTGATGTGTTCGGCACAACTTGTGGGCCGAAGGGCCTGTTTGTGCTATAGTGTTCTATGTTCTATGTTATACAATGAGCAAGATAGAAAATTGACCTCCAATGTAACGAGAGATGAAAAACCAGTTTTGTGTGATGATTTTGATACATTTTATGTGTAAGGTAGGGTTGCTTTAAGAGGCAATGTTAGGTCACAAGATTGGATTTGTCTGGTAAACATGCAACAGCTGTTAAGAATGCTGGCTAATCACTAATTTTAGCCAGCAATGTATTACTTCGTAGAGTTATTGGATCTTTGCTTATTTAGGCTCTCCCGGGATTTTAGACTAGGTATGCAGAGTCATGACAGTTTGTATTAGGTTAACTGACAGAGTCAGAGTCATATTTAATGCAAGGAACTAAGCTTGCAATAACAAGCAGTTTCATTTTCAGTTAAACATATAAGCAGTTGCTGCCTACACCTGCAAGAAAAAATAAGGCTCTCTCTCTCTTTTTCTCCAAAGGCTTTCTGAAAGCTCCAGGATTGTTAACCCGGTCACAAGCAAGTATGCATATATTTTGCTAACTAATTATAAAGAAGAATTAAAGTCTTCAAGAAAAAAAATTGCTTGTTTAAACTCAGTGATAGATTAACAGTTAAGAATTGTACCTTGTCATGTTTAAGTATTGTTTAATTGTTAACAGTCATGCTAATTAATTTATTATAGTTTGAACTGTGTTGTTAAATACAATTTCATTAGAAACCCTATAGTATAGAAAGGGGCCATTTGGCCATCAAGTCTGCACTGACCACAATCCCACAAATTCCTCACCCCCATATCCCTACATATTTATCCATTAATCCCTCTATCCTCTCATGACACTAAGGGCGATTTTTAGTATGGCCAATCAACCTAACCTGCATATCTTTGGACTGTGGGAGGAAACCAGATCATTTGGAGGAAACCCGAGCAGACACAGGAGAATGTACAAACTCCACACAGACAGTGAGCCAAGCCGAGAATCGAACCAAGGTCCCTGGAGCTGTGAAGCAGCAGTGCGAACCGCTGAGCTACCGTGCCACCCAAAACATTTTGATTTCGAAGCTCCCTGGCTTGTCACTAGAATCATGCTTGAAGTGAAACAACTTATTCTCACATTAATGCCAAAACAGAAAAATTGCTGGGTTCTAATCGAGCTCAATAATATATATACCTTGTGTTTTCTGATCTGCTACTCTAATATTAGGAAGCAAGTGATTGGCAGCACTTAAACTGGGGCAAGCTTTCTTAAACAAAAGTCATTTTGCAAGATAAGGCAATCGACAAATTCCTTAAGCTAATTAGTGAAACCAGAAAATGAACTCAAAGATGCAAGGCGAACATCTGAGTTTACAGGAAGGCTAGACCAGTAGTTGTGCGGTTGGGTGCAGCGAGAGAGAGTTATAGAATTCCGACAGTGCAGAAAGAGGCCCTTCAACCCATTGAGTCTGCACTGAACACAATCCCATCCAGGTCCTACCCCCAACTCCTTACATATTTTATCCTCTAATCCCTCTAACTTGTGCATCCCAGGACATTAAGGGACAATTTTTTAGCATGGCCAATCAACTTAACTCACATATCTTTGGACTGAGACGGGAAACTGGAGTACCCAGAGGAAACCCACGCAGACATGAGAAGAATGTGCAAACTCCACACAGACAGTGACCCGAGCCAGGAATCGAACCCAAATCCCTAGAGCTGTGAAGCAGCAGTGCTAACCACTGTGCTACCGTGCCGCACCTAACTAGTTGGGTCTAATTATCGGGACAGTCAGGTCTGGTCAGGGGAAGTTGGGAAAGAAATTGCCCTAAGTACCTTTGCAACCAGGGAAATGGCCAACCAGAGGTGCAAATTTGATGGACAATAATTATTTATTTAATAAACAGCCACTCAGTGGATTGAGAGGTTTCCAATGAATAAAACAAAAACTGGCAAATTTGTAGATATTTTGGGTAGTTCGTTTGCCGTTTAATTGTTCCAGAGGAAACTATGTTCAACAACAAACCCGAGTTTTGTTCAAGAGTTTGCACAAGTCATGAGAACAAATGCGACAAAAGTTTCACCATATCATCCTACTTCCAAAGGAGCAAGAGGGCACACAGTACAAATAATTTAGCATGCACTTGTTAAATAAATGCTAGGTACAAATCTGAATAATTTTTTAAAAATTGGATCACAGACTGGCAACTTTTCTGTTTATTTATCATAACATACTTCATACATACAATGCCAACTGGATTGTTTCTCAGAGGAATGCCCATAACAAAGTTTTCACTGCTAAAGTCACATTTAGCAGAAAAGAGATTGTCCAGGCAGAGCGATAAAAAATTCTGAAGTTAAACAAGAAGGTGAAAGTAAAGATTCATGATTATAAGTGGTTACCACAAAGTGAAAATATGTCATCCATGGATAGACTTGGTCACAGTGTTTGTTAGCAGAAAGATTAGATTTGTACGTACGAATCAGATTTTAACTTTAGAGGTTCACAGAATAAAGGAAGTTTGGAGGAATTTAGCGAGTCTAATGAATTAGTTTGGACATAAGTAGAGTACCAATAGTTAATACAACACAAGTGGTACCAGAAACCAGTTTAGGCCTGAGTCAGTCAGACATGACTAAAGTGGACAATTCAACTGAAGGTCAAGATCAAAAGAATCAGACTAGAGCGGGTCAAGATTTTTCCATCACTGCTCCCCCCCCCCCCAAAAAAAAAATTCTGAATGTTTGGTTAAGAAAGGAGAAATATGAAAGCAGTGGTTGAATTTAATACATGAACAACAATAAATGTATTAACATTGAGTGGCATGTGAACATTGTAACTTTTTCATTGAGGAGGGGAGTATAATTGCACCCTCTTGTGGCCATGTACATGGATTAAACTGGCTCTTGATTACTGACAGTCATGTTGTCCACGTGAGAAATATTGCCTGTAAAGATATATCTAGAAACATCAAAGCACATAATTTTTAAAACATAATCGGACGTAACATTGCGTGAATGACACTTTATACTCTCCTCTTGCATCAACCAATAGTTTTGTGATAAGTTTTTTGAATGAATACACAAACTCTCCAGTATTTTAGACTGAGGTGGCAGCATAGGTAGTTAAATACTTCAGAGGGATAAAATTTGTTGCAAGTCTGTGTGGAACAAAACTCAAAGTCAAGCAGAAAACCCAGCAGAAATGTGTGTTTGTAAATGTTAGTATCAACAGATAAATGGTTATCACAATTTTACAAATACCTATTACCTTGAACTTGTAAAACATGATTTTTAATTTATTAAATGTTTTGGGCCAGTTCAATGTCAAATCATTTTAATAGAACCATCATTTCAACTTAATGTCACCACATGCTATGTTTCAACTGAACTTTTAATTGAATTGCATAACTTTCCCTAGTCTAGTCCTTGAGCTCTCTACTGTAGTTCATTGCATTAATCTTCCTTCATAGTTTTGAAACCATAACTGCATAATTATAATTATTTTCTGATCCAAACTTCATAAAATAATCTGAGCAATGCTATTCTCAGAACTATCACTCACCCTATTGGCGCCATAATAACAGGCATAAACTTAGCAGCCCTCTTCCTGGCAGCAAACTAATGATAGGTATCTGGCATGAGGAGCACAAGTGACATCCAGAATTACCGTACAAAACGTAGCATTTTCTGAAAACATACCAGCATAACATAACTTAAAGGAAACTAGCACTTGATGCCTACAAAATAAAGCTGCAGTATTTCTGATATGTCATCACTTTATTCCACACAATGGAAATATTGAAAACACACAAACCAAAGAGAAGCAAAATACTGCAGATACTTGAATGAGACAAAAACAGAAAATCCTGGAAAAACTCAGCAGGTTAAGCAGCATCTGTAGAGAGAGGAGAGAGTTAAAATTCAAAGTTCGTATGGCTTTTCTTCATAAACTAAATAGGAGAAAAAATGTGACCTTTCTGATCTTCCAGATTTTTTTTCTCTGAATGCAAAAGAACTCCTCCCCCACCAGGCTATCTGCCACTTGTTCTTAAGTTTTGCTTTCATCAGCACTGAACTTTATTCTCTCATTAATGCATTCTTATATCTTATCTTTATACAACTACTAGCACCTTCTTCTGCTATATGATCTACATATCTTTTTCCTATCTCCCACCAATCACAAACCTACTTTATTCTACCTGTTCCATTTCCACTTGCACAGTATGTAATCCATCATATTTTTCCCTCTCTTTAACTCTGAAGAGGGCTTGAGACGTTAACTCTATTTTCTCTTTCCATCAATGCCATCAGACCTGCTGAGTTTTTCCAGCATTTTGTGTTTTTGTTTCAAATCAAATAGCAAGGGCTGCAAAAAAAATTTTATTTTTTAAATTCTTGTCCCCAAATCCTTCCAGCAGTTTTGTTTCAGTAAAATGTGTATACCCATGCTGTGCAATTCTTATACATCATTCCATCTACCCCAGCATCACCCAGTTCTTAACACTATACAGCTATTATATCATGTGAGTATAACATTGTCACACCAGCAGAGAATGACAGCAATTGTATTTTTGGCACTATTGTCTTTTATTTCAATATGCAGAGATAGAAAATTATATTTTGTTGGAGCTTTAGGAATAAACATAAGTAGTTTCCTAAATGTCAAGCACACTGAACTTCTTTTTGCTTTTTTGAATGCTATTTCAAGATCAACTCCATGTCCAAATAGAAATCTAAAAACACCTTCTGCAAAACCCAGGTTTTAAAAAGCCTTACAGGGATCACACCCATTAAATATGACCACACCTATTAAATTGCCTAAAACAAGCTATGGCAATAATGATTTTGGATTTTAGCACCATAACAGATGCGAAAAGATTAGACCACTTGACTCATCAAAAACTTCTGTCTTTTAATCCAGATTGTGACATCAGCTGCCAGCAATGCTTGCATTGCAACATCACCCTGAACTTAGACTGACATAAAACCTATCGCGTAAGCAAATAAAATCTACTTCATTTGATCAAGTTTATACAGCTATTGATCATCATTCTCACGCAATAAATTGCACTCTTCAATGTATGTACTTGAACATCTAAAGTAGAGATTTTGAACATGTATTTCCAAAATAAGTGAGCTAATTTGAATCGTAAATCCATTGCGTGTTTATATTGCTGAAAGAACAGTGAAAACTACAAACTGGATTTCCATTTGACTGGTTTTCTCTCTCCTTAACATGCCCACTTCACATGAAAACTGTCCAACTTATGAAAATCTTAACAATGTTCAGCAAGTCTGGCATCATGTGCTGGGAGAAATATCTCAGGTCTGTGGCCTTTCATCAATGGCCACGGACCCCAGTATCATCCCAGTTACAGTGATGGCATGAAAGGACACAGACCCAAAGCATCAACTCTTTCTTCACAGATGATACTGGACCCACTGATTGCCTTTAGCATTTTCTGTTCTTATCTCAATTTCCAGCATTGGCATTATTTTAACCTTAAACTAGTAGAAGCGCTTTTTCTCCCTACTGCCTACAAAAACTGAGAAAACTCACTTTCCCACAGGTTATAAAAAAATGACACAGGCAAGCTTCTAAAGCCAAGAAATATTTTTGCACAGTCAGCAGTTTGCCAAAACTATTCATGATGAACATTAACATGGCACATCAGAATGGTATTGTATAAAAGTATTTGAAAACTTACTGCAACAAATTGACATACTAATTGAACTTGACCAGGTATTTTTCATGTTTACACCTATACTTGTTAGTTCATTGCTAAAATTTACCACAGATCTAAATAAGGGAGAAAAAAAAATCAATTCTTTGGAAAATAGACCAGTTTGTCCAGTATTTTTCAAGGTCTATTACCCAAGAAGGAAAACACTGCTTGTTGAAAATACAATGGATGTTCTGACTGTCGAGAGTACTTTGGAATCTATCCAAAGTGAGCAACAAATTATCTTTTTTTAAAATAAGACATTTAAAGCATTATATATGTTTAATTTCAGAAATAACTAAAATATTCACCGGAGTGTTAACATCAGGACTATTTTCCTGGACAGTAATCATGAGGCTTCGACTGTCTGGACATACACATTCAAATTCCACCTAGGCCATTTAAAAATCAGTCAATTAAATAAATCTAGATTTTAGTAAGAGTTAGCATCAGTAATAGTGGTCATAAAAACCTTTAATTCACAAACATCCTTTATGGAAGAAAATCTGCCACCCTTATCTAGTTTGATCTGTATGGGGCTCCAGGATTAAAAGGACTCTTTATGTCCTTTTAAAACTACTCTGTATCAAACACTATGACAAAGTAACCTTCATCATGTAGACTACGATGGTTGAAGGTGGCAGCTCACCATCACTTTCCCCAAGGGTAATTAGCTATGGGAATAAATGCTGACCTTGTTTGTGACATTCACATACCATGACTGGATAAAAACAAAATGACGTCCATCAAAGATGCATTGTAAAATATAAATTTTTGGCAAGATGCAATACTTCAAAAAATGCATCAATTTATTCCAGAATTAATTTGGATGATCTCTCCTAATCACATACAATTCCAAACTTTTCACTGAATAGATGAAAGGGAAAACAGATTGTAAAGGACAGTTATTCTTGTAAAGGAAATGAATCAGTTCCAATGCAGAGTGCCCTTCCAGTTCAGGAGATATTTTGGAAATCGGGCCGAAAGAACAAAACCATGTTGCATTTCAAGAGTTGTTATCTTTCCATCCTGTCCTTTCACTTAAAAATCAGATGCATTTGTAAGCTTTTAGTACCATTGCAAAAAACATACTGATGAATGGGCTGAGGAACCTTCCATCAACAGGAACTGAGGTCTGTAATATGCTGCAGTATACACTGAATGACCAAATTCAAATGCTAAACAATTAAAAGTGAATTGAGTGTTTCATTCAGTCCTTCACGTCTGCTCAATAAGATCATGGCTAATCCGGTTGTAAACTCCCAATTATCCTTGTTTTTCAAAAATCTATCTACCTATGCCTTAAAAATATTCAGAGGCTGCCCTTCACTGTTTTTTGAGGAAGTGAATCCAAAGAGACATTCCTCTCAGAAAAAAAATCTTCTCATCTCCGTCTTAATTGGGGACCCTTTTTTTAAAAACAGTGACCCTCAGTCATAGAATCTCTCACAAAAGGAAACAGTCTCTCCATATTCACCCTGTCAAAACTCCTCAGGATCTTAAGTGTTTCAAATCAAGTCACCTCTTACTCTTTTAAACTCTGGTGCATTAAAGCCTAGCCTTTCCTTTCCTCATAAGACAACTTGCCCAGTTTGGTATTAATCTAGTAAAACCTTCGAATGCATGTGCATTCTTCCTTAAATAAGTAGGCCAATCCTGTATACAGTATCCGAGATGTGGTCTCACTAGTGTTTTATACAATTAAGTATAATCTCCTTACTTTTACATTCAATTTCCCTCACAATAAATGATAATATTCTATTAGCTTTCCTATTCACTTGCCCAGATATCTCTGCATCTCAGAGCTCTACAATTTAGGTTATATGCTTTTTTTATTCTTCCTGCCAAGATGGACGTTTGCCCACATTATGCTCTCAGATTTTTGCCCATTCACTTAACCTATCCATATCTCTTTGAAGCATTATTACATTCTCTTTACAATTTGCTTCCCACTTATTGTTAGATCATCAGCAAACTTAGCAACCACAGATTTAATCTCTTCATCCAAGTCACTTATTTATACAAATTGCAAAAGGTTGAGTCCCCAGCATTGATTTCTGAGATACACCATTCTATTAACTGAATTCAACACAACAGAAGGCAAATCCAGTATTATTTGGCAATGTGGCACTGTGCAATTAAATTGTGCTGCAACTAGTGTTACTTCAGGGATGCCAAACTTACCCACTGACCAGATTTCCCAATGATCCTGGCCATTTTCCACTGAACTCAAATGCATCAACAGCTTAATCTTTATTCTCATATCTCTGACAACACCACAGTCCTTCTATATCCTATTTCATATAAATATTGATGGGCATGGGCATTTTAGCTGATAAATGTAAAAAAAAATTCAGATGCTGAACTCTGGTTGCTTGGATATTTCTCTGCTTTCGTGCTAGTATCACCTAATTATCCCCACAACCAACATGGAAACACTGAATTTTCTGAAAATTCTCAGCATCATTAAAATCCCTGGCTGTAGATTTCAAACCATACTTCAACTCACTGTTTTTTGAGGAAGTGAATCCAAAGAGACATTCCTCTCAGAAAAAAAATCTTCTAATGTCTCACCAACATAGATGCTCACTTTGACTTATTTCTGAGGTGTTTAGTCTTTTACATTGCAAGACCTGGAGTGCGAGCAACATCAGTGGAGTGAATTTTAAGTACACCACAATATGTTTCAGCCAGTTAGACTTGTCACTTATGTTACAAATTCCAGGCTACAGGCAGTCCTTAGACTTGCAACTGAATTGGTTCCCAAAAACTGCGATGCAAGTCAAAATATTGTAAGTCAGAACTGGTTTTCCCATAAAAACAATGATATAAGTGAGGAATCGGTTCCAGAACCAAAGAGCAATACTATATTTTCACTGAGTAGTGAAAAATTTTTGAGGTCTTGCTTTAGTACAGTTGCATTACAGCATTGTATTTCCCAGGATGTAATAGTGCTTACATTTTCAAAAATAGTTCCATACTGTATACAAGAAGCAATTTGCTTGCAAAAGTGGATTGTAAAGGAACATACAGTTGGTAAAGAATAACAGTCTAGTGGCATGGTGTCAAAATCAAAACAACAGACATTGTGTTAAAACACCATGACAATTTACAAAGGTTGTTCATTGTAATTCGAACATTGTAAAATTGAGGACTGCCTGTACTAAATAGTGATTAATAAACAATCAATGGAAGTACGAATGATAATTCAACCAGAGCAAAACTTATATGGTTTCATAAACATATGAGAATAAAAAAGTACTTCAAACTCATTTAATCTCAGTGCTTTAGGAATCAATGAGATTCAATTGACAAATTCATATCAGTATGCAGGTTTGAACTGAGCTATTTAATCATCTTCCAAACTTCGTACGTTATAAAAACTGATGTTAAGAATATATTGTCCCTATAAGTTTTAAGGCAAACTTTTTTTTGGTTCATATGAATCATGGACAGAAGTAAAGCGTTTGATTGAAAAGGATTAGATGAACAAAAGGTGTTTTTGTACAGCCACTCATTCAAGTTGAACGCTGAGAGACAAATCACTCGTGGACCAAATTTTCAGATACAGATTATGAGATCCATTATTCAAGTGGAAAAATGTAGATTATTTTTAAAGTGCTTATGAGAACCAGATTCAGTAATTTATGAACTTGAGGAGTTACTTAGAGTGGTTATCTTCCAGGATTCAACCTAAAACAACAAGCTTTAGGATATAAACTACTTCAGAAACTGGACTGGAAATATCAGCAGAGTGGACATTTGATGATATAACTGAAGAACACTGCCTGAGTTAACAGTTCCAGCACCAGAAGAAAAATATCTGAATCCTAATGGACTAGTGTATTTAACCTGTGGTCACGAAGTACTGGTCTATTGTAATGTTCCTGTAGAACATCACTGTTCATTTTCCAAATGTCACTCTCAACAATTCTTTGATACTCTGGCGCTATGCTTCACTTTCATCTTAAGTATATAAAGGTGTTTCCTCAGATTCTCATGCATACTGTGTTCAGTTGCATTCTATACACAACAGTCATTGAAATGGAACGGATGCCAGCTTTTTCTTGATGCTTCAACTTCTGTGCATCTCAGAACATAGATAAACCAACATTACTTTGCCTTTCCTATTCTTAGTGACTAATACAGTATCCTGTATTAGTATCTTACACGTATATGAAATGCTCATGCCATCTCAAAAACTTCCAAACTGGACAAAGACCTAAAATGGTTGAATCTCTGTCAGTCTGTGACATAAAGAACTATCTGGCAGTATTCAAGAAACATGCACCTCATTATCCCTTAACAGCTGCTAATGACTCACTTGCGAATTCAACAAGAGCTATACAAAGACCATCTGCATTTCATTACCCAGGCTGGTCAACAGGAGTTTGTTTGTCTACTGAAACAAACAGTCCTGCAACAGCACTGTGGGTATACCCTTACCACAGGAATTGCAATAGTTCAAGAACGCAGCTCACCACCACCTTCTCAAGTGCAATAAATGACATCTGCATTCCATAAATCAACAAAAAAAAACCTTCCTTTCAATTCTTAATGGTTGAGACATGCAACAATCTCAGGGACCCACATAAGGGATACGCATCCCTTGTTAAAGACAGGGTGGAAAGGGGGAAGTCATGTGAAATGGGCCACTGGTTGGTGGAACCAGTAATAAAGCCATACTGAATTGCAAAGTCTCAATCTGCCATTTTACCATCTAACTAGTAGAATCACAGATACGGAGATCTGGCTCAAGTTGGACATTTGAACCCCATTTACAATGCTTTGGCTGGGAGTTCTGTACAATTGCTTACAAGACTAATTCATCGTTGCAAGCTACATCACCAGAAAAGTGAATTATCCGGCATGGATTTTCAGCTCACCAACCTCCGTGAAGGAATACCTCTTTGGATCTTGATCTCTGGAATCCACGTGACACAATGTTTTTTTGTTTCTTTGGCATCTGCACTGTAAATCTTTTTTTTGCTATCTCTCTTTTGTTGCATGAATGCCAAGGAGGCAATGTTCCATCCCTCCACCCATATTTTGTGTATGCAAATGAACAAACCCTGAGTTCATCCCATTTTGAGATTGCTATGGAATTATTAAGAGAAAAAAATCACACCTGAACCAAGGAGTTGGGAAATACACCACCATTGATAACGGAAGAAACAAGTCAAAAACGCTTTTCTGTGGCGAGTGGAGAAAAATCATGCTGTTTAAACTTAATCCCCTCACCCCCGCATTATTTCATAACATTCCGTAACATTTTCATATACCAACTTCTTGCCATTTGTGCTGCTTTCCACATCACTGTTTATTTTCCAAATGTCACTCTCAACAATTCTTTAATACTCTGGCGCTATGCTTCACTTTCATCTTAAGTATATAAAGGTGTTTCCTCAGATTCTCATGCATTTATATTTTCTGGGTACAAAATAATCACTTAATGCCCTTGTAGAACTTTTTTCTTAAGTATCCATAAATGTAGAAATGCAACTGCCGTGGATGTTATTACTAAAATCAAAAGGCTCTTGGGGTTTCAAAAAAGCTATAACTTCACAAATTGTTTATGCCAACTTTCCCTTTTGAGAAATAGGTTTCTAGTTTGAGGTTCTCCAAACTGCTGAATGGGAAAATCCTGTGTAAATATTAATATCCCCACAGCCAATTCTTGCCAATGCCAAAATATGACCACAGGAGCCACTGTCTTAAATTTTAAAAGGCAATATCAATCACTAAAGATTCTCAGTTCAAAATGATGTTTACTGGTATTAGCGGATCTCATAAGCAGCCTCAGATTCAAAGAATATTTGTGTTGTTCATTTAAGAGTATTCAAAACTCTTGAAGGCCACAACTCAACGGCACCCTATGAGAATGTAGGATTGGTTTGAACTGCTCAGGCTAAGTAGAAATTAGCAAATTGTTGATATATTTGAAACTCCAAGTCAGAACAACTCAACAATTGTATTATCTTATTTCACTTTTTAAAAGCAGATTGTTTGGCATCCAAAACAAATTGCATCATCTGGAATATACTGTGATACAAAAATGCCAAACTTAACAGATGGGCAGAAATAGAAAGTCAACAAAATTCAATACATTTGTGAATCCCCTGGGGATCCAAATTTAAAAAGCTACCACTGAAATACAATAGGATAGATAATCTTGGATTTTTTTTAAAGATAGCAATCTCGTTCCTTTTTGAGCACCTTGATCAGACCTACCTCTACCACCCTCTCAGGAAGGTCATTCCAGTCTCCAACCATCCTCTTGGTGAATATTTTTCCTCACACAGTTTAATATTAAATATTAATTGAACTTAAATTCTCCAAGCTGCAGAGATGGGATTTGAACTTATATTTCTACAGCATTCATCCAGGCCTCCAGATGACTACTCCAGTAACATTACCAATATGTTACTGTACTATGATTAATTTTTCCTGCCATTCAGGGAAGCAGATTAGGTAGCACAGATGATAGTGACAGTAAATATTCAAATCCATTATACTTACATTAATTACTTAAAATTTAGTACAGCAAAATTACGAGCTTAAAATAACAAAACTTGTTATTAGCATTCTTCACGCTAAATCTCTATTGCTGGTTTATGTATAACTTCAAATATGAATGTTCAAATTGAAATAGCTTTTTTACAAGGCTTCTAGAAATAATTTTTTGAAAGGATTGAATGGGTTTGCGCCCAAACCTTTTATTTTTAAAATGAGTGTCTTGTCTACGATGGTAGAGAGTGAAATAAACTCAGGCACCCTTAACCAAAAACTCAATAACTGCTACCAAATCAGCAAAGTCACTCAGAAGAGACAGAAAACTGACTTGTGCAGAAAATGAAAACGTGCAGCAGAGGGTGCTCAGGGAATAAGGTAAGACATATTGTTAGAGGAGGAGGGGCTAAGGTTTACAGTTGGTCACATCACGTGAATTACTTAGCTGTAATATTGGATGACTGAAGCGTGGATTGGGCAGGCAGATGATCAGGACTCCTATTACCCAGCAATCTCAATGAACATGAGTTATCCATAAGGAAATGGGAATACTGAAGCTACTTTTAAATATTCTTTTCATGGAGATATATTCAAGGAAGAAGTAAAAATGACTACAGATGAATGAGCCAGGCATACTTTATGATATTCATGCTGGGAACTCAAGACCAAATTAGACCTCAGTTCATTAGTGAAATACTTCCTTTATGCTACTTACAATTTAATAAATACAAAAATACATGAAGTGGAATTAATCAAAATAAATGACATCTTATTTGGTACTTTCTACTGAACCAACTGTTGCATATATACGAACAGATTTTTGACCTTATACGAACATTTTCATGTTAAAAGAATGTCAATTGAAGATAATCATCACAAATATAGCAGAGGGCAAAATTATACTGGTTGTATAAGGCAATAGCCATGTTTGCTCCATTCCAGATTTGGTAAAAGGAGCCTTCAACAATTATAATTGCAGAACACTAAGTAATTGAAATCAGAATAAAATAGAAATCAAATACAAAGGTGAAAATAAACTTTAATATGTATGTTCAGAATTCTAGATTTTTGAGAGCATTTGCAGTGTTAGGAACCACAAATTGAAAGCAAGGTCTTCAGGTGATTCCACCCACAATCATAATCAAGATACTAGATAAGATTATTTCATTTCAGATGTGAAAGCAGATCACAGCATTCCACAATCTAATACCTTAACATCCTACAGTACAGTTGCTTTCTTTGTATTTGAGCATATTATTTTCCAAGAAATTGCTCAAACAAGTTATTGTCCTTTCCTCCAACTAATGTGAGGTGGAGGAAATCAAACTTATGTGCACATGGGAAGGGTATGCCACCTTGTGTCTCCCAAATCAATGGGCTGTGCACAAGGATATGTCTACACTTAAATTTGCAACACCGATTTATATTTATATAGCACACAATGTAAAGAAACATCCTAAAGTGCTTCATAGAAACATTATAAAACAAAGTATAACACTGAGCCATGTAAGGCAAGATCTGTTAACCAAAAGCTTGGACAAAGAAGTGGGTTTTAACAACATCTTAAAGAAGGAAAGCAAGGTAGAGAGGAGATGTCAGAGGTATTCCAGAAATTGAGGCATAGGCAACTGAAGGCATGGCCATCAATAGAGGAGCAGTTCAAATTAGAGATAAATGAGAAGAGAGGACTGCAAATGTCTCCAGAGCTGGAGGAAATTACAGCCAGGGACAAAATGCGAATTTTGAAATCAAGGCCAGGGGTCAATGCAGGTCAGCAAGCCCAACTTTGCTGCAAACTAAGACAGAGGCAGCAGAGTTTTGAATGACCTCAAGTTTATGGTGCACAAGCTATTTTGTTGTATTGGATTAGGCACATTGGGAAGATCTTTGAGGAGAAAACAAGGGAACAGATTTTGTCCTCTTAGTTATTCATTAAAACTAGTTCACACTCACATAAACAATGAATAAAGGCAGACATGGGTCAAAATGTTGTCACCAGTTCACTGCACAGATGTAGATTGCCATCATGTGTTTACAGAAATGACAGAAATATATACTTCGTGCCTTCAAAATGTAATCTCACTTTATAGATTTACAAGATCACATTTAAGAAATATAGAATACTTTATATATTCCAATTTGACAGTACTCTTTGCATATCAGTTTTCATCTTTCTTATTCATTCTTATGACTGAATACTTTACAAAATCTTATTTCTCATTTGATTTAGCAGATTTGATCATTTTGATGTAACTGTCTTCACATCTTTGGCAAGTTTTGTAATTTACAGTACATTTACAACTGGAAATTTTTTTTAAAGTTTTGGTGAATTATATGTTAATTATTTCAATACCACTTCTTCTGTAAACAATTATAAAACCAAGCCCACAGCTGTCACTTGAAACCTAATATACCAGGCATATTGTAATCTGAATGCTGGCTAATCCAAGATTCTTTCTTGCTGCTAATAAGAACTAATCTCAATTATTCATAAAGCAACTAATATTAGATTTTTTAAAAGCGCAATTAAAATTTCTATAATTCTACAATAGTTAAATCATCAAACAACTTGTTGTAATATTAGCACAGCCATCAATACAATTTTAAAGCTGTAAACAATAAAAGCACTAAGATATCACCGAGCATTTCTGTCCAATTCCTTTTTAGACACTGCCATAACAGATGGCTGATGCTACAAGAGATAATCCCTGCAACAGAGTCATCAGCATGGATCAGCAATAATCATGCTGCTGGACACAATGTCTTTCCGCTAATGAAAAATGCAGGCTGGGAAAGAGATTTTTTTTTCTTAAATGCATCGACCCTTTTTCAAAGTCAGGGATGGTTGGTTTCAGTGCATTTTCTATTCTCCCATTGCTGTTTATTTATCACCATACAACTGTTAAAGCAAAAAGTCAAAATAAGGCCATATTCGCTCTGTACTGCAAATATTACAATAGTAGCCAAATTAAACCGATGATGTATTTATTTCTTATTTGCCCTCCTTTGAGACGAGCAAGAATTCCTTTCGTGCCATTATGACAGTTACTTTGACTACTTCCAGAGTGCTGGAAGTATGAAACCTGGGTGTCCATCTACTTTCATGAATACTGTGATTAACACTTGAGAACCTGATGTTCAGTTTCACAGATGAAAGCAACTTCTTTACCAAGGGGCTTACATTTCTTGTACGAAGCAGATATGCTTGATGACTGAAACAAGGCAAAGCAAAATTAGGTCATACATGAATAAATTCTATTGACTAGAAACCACAATAGTCATTCACACATACTGCACACCTATCCTTGATTATCATCATCAAATTACCAGGCAACGTTAAAAAAAATCCAACGCAATGCTTCTCAATATAATAATAGTACTGTAACCAAAAAGCATCAGTAAAGACACTTGACTGGCACTTCTAATTTTCAAAACTTTAAATTCAATTCATCTTTTGATGACTGGATCATAATTAGATTTTTGTGCACATTTAATCCTAGACAAGTAAATTTTAAGGCACCACCTTTCCTGCACAACTGCGTCAACACATTTATTTGCATTCAACATGCAAGTACTATACAACAGGCTTAACTAAATTTTTAAAAAGAAAACCCAAATCCTTTGTCCCAAATTCTTCATAAAATGAAACTGCTATCTTCATACTGCATATGGATTACTTTATGTAAATATAAGATGTCAAATTTTAATTGTCTTGTATTTATTAACCATGTAGTCACAATCCTTTGCTCTTTTTGCCACTCTGCTCCCCAAAATTAATTTAATTAACCATCATGGTGCCCTACTTCTTTCCAGAACAAATATAGAAACAGTAGCAAAGTTAAACTATTGCATAAAGCTTCATACAAATGTTATAATTTCTGCTATTCAAGCTATTTACTCCATTATAAACAGCTTTTAGAATACAAGTAAATCATCAGATTAAGGCATGTCCAAATTATCCAGTCATTAAAACTCAAACACATAACCCCATTCAATCTATTGATCCACACGTTTATCAAATTTGAAAAAACTATCGATGTAAATATTCTGCATCATTTCGTTGCAACGCAATATAATTTCTTCAAATCTGCACAGGATGTTCTGTAACTCAGAGCAGGTAGTCATTCCACCTGCAAAATTGGTCTTCTTAGTACCTATGGGACCAAATTATAAACAACAAATCCCAGAGACACTGGATGGAATTTTCCCAAAAAACTAAGTGTCATAACGGTGAGATCCACTCCAGTCTCTCAGGCAATCATCTCACACTTAGTGCACTGAAAGAGCCTCCACTTGAACATGCTGTTATGGAGTTTCCACGCATGTGTGACACACCCAAATTGGCTGCAGCTGTATGCCATTAACCATGGGAGCTACATATAAATGCTCCCACAGCCAGTCACATCAGGAAGATAGCAGTGCACAGATCCACATTTCATGGAGGGAGGCCCAGCTTGGTGGCTGGACACTGTGGAGGAGAAGCATGCCATCCCATACCCACAACAGAACAGACAATCCAGGAGCAGGGATTTGAATGCAGTCTGGGATGTGGAAGCTGCAGCAGTCAGTGCCTGCGACCTGATAATGAGCACTGGTGCCCAATGCTGAAAGAAAATAGACAACCTCATCTGGGTTGCAAGGTGAATGCCTATCTGTCTTGTCCTGGCTAGGCACGGTATTGACACACAGCCTCACCCATCTCCCAAGCCTGTCAAATGCCAGCCTCTCAATCATCCCCTTTTGTTTCTGCTGATGAAGATGGCCCATAAGAGGAGGAAGCAGGAGAAGAGTGGTGGGAGTTCAAATTATAGGCTGGTGAGTTTGACGTCAGTGGTAGGAAAGCTGTTGGAGGGGATTCTTAGAGATAGGATGTAGGCATTTAGTGTTGTGATCTGATTAGAGATACACAGCATAGCTTTGTTAAGGGGAAGTCGTGCCTTACGAATCTGGTAGAATTTTTTGAAGAGGTGATAAACAGTTGATGAAGGGTGAGCCGTTAATGTCATCTAAATGGATTTCAGTAAGGCATTTGACAAAGTCCCTCATGGGAGGTTAGTTGAAAAGGTCAAGGCTCATGGGATAGCTAGATGGATAAGTAACTGGCTTGGTAATAGGAAACAGAGTAATAGTGAAAGGGTGTTTTCCTCTAGCAGGAGGTCGGTCACCAGTGTGCCGCAGGGCTCAGTACTGGGACTTCTTTTATTTGTAATATATATAAATGACTTGGAAGAGGGAGTAAGTGGAGTGATCGGCAAATTTGCAGACAATACAAAGGTGGCTGGACTTATGGATAGTCAGGTGATGCAGCAGGACATAGGCTGGTGGCTTGCGCAGATAGATGCCAGGTGGAATTCAATCCTGATAAATACAAGATGATGCATTTCAGGAGAAAAAATGCAGGGGGAGGTATATGATAAAGGGTGGACTTATTAAGAGTACAGAAACGCAGGGGGACCTGGGGGTGCAGGTGCACAAGTCTCTGAAGGTGGCAGAGCAGGTGGAGATTGTGAAGAAAGCATGGTATGGTAGCCTTTATAGGAAGGGGTATAGAGTACAAGAGTTGGCCTTTAAAGTTGCAATTGTGTAAAGAGTTGGTTAGGCCTCATTTGGAATACTGCATCCCGTTCTGGTCGCCTTAGTACCAGAAGGACACGGAGACTCTGGAGAGAGTGCAGGGGAGGTTTACCAGGATGCTGCCTGGTATGGAAGGTCTGATTACGAGGAGAGGTTAGGCAAATTGGGGCTGTTTTCCTTAAAAAGACATAGACTTAGAGGAGATTGAATAGAGGTGTACAAGATTGAGGGGTATAGATAGAGTAAACAGGGTTAAGCTTTTTCCTAGGATGAACTCAAATAGCATGAGGGGTCACGGGCTTAGGGTGAGGGGTCAGGTATAATTTGGATGCTAGAGGTAATTTTTTCATGGAGGGTGGTGGGGGTATGGAATGCACTGCCAAGTAAAGTGATGGAGGCAGGCACTCTGGAATTATTTGAGATACTTAAATGGGCATATGAATGAATGGGAATGGAGGGATATAGAAAACTGATTTTAAAATGGGGATCACGAGCCTTGAGAGTTCCCTGGGAAGTGTGTAAATTGTCAATGATATTGATGTATTTGTTTTATCCTACAGGTACTTTGGTCTGCCTTGTCGTCTAACAAGGGGCATACATGCGATGGGTTGTGAGAGGGCTGCTCTTGGATTTTTTGAGTATCCTAATGCTTCGCGTCATTAGTGTACGCTTGACCTGCACATTTGATGGGCAACACGACAGCTCAGTAACTATCGCTGTGCTGTGCAGATACGTAGATTTGGGTCTGTGTCTGGGAGTTTGCACATGCTCCCTGTGCTTGTGTGGGTTTTCTCTGGGTGCTCCGATTTCCTCCTACATACCAAAAATGTGCTCTTAGGCTGATTGGCAGAACAAATTCTCCCCAAATTGTCTCAAATTTGGTTCCAATGCATAGATTTATAAACTTAGACAGGGATCATGGGTAGAAGTGGGAACATCGAAGTGGCAGCACAGGCTCATTGGGCCAAAGGGCCTATTTCCCATGCTGTTTTGTTCTTTGTTCTTTGCATCTCCTGAACCCTTTCAAGGAACATGCAATGGAGCTCTCAGGGGAGGTGCCCAGCTGAACTCTAAGGTCAGTGGACACCACAAACAAGGATCTGCAAAACTGTCATCCATATGACCTGTCTCAATGAAGTTCCAAGCTGCCCAGACATTTGTCCCTCCTTTTAATTTGATTTATTGTCACATGTATTCGGATAGTGTTTCTTGTGTGCGATTCAGACAAAATATACTGTTCATAGGATACATAGGGAGGGTAGTGCTTCAGTTATAGTTATGGTGCAGAGAAATATCAATTGAATATATGGTAAGTCCATTCAAAGTCTAATAGTAATAAGGAAACTGGTTTCAAGTTGATTGATATGTGATCTCAGGTTTTTGTATCTTTCTCCCAATGAAAGAAGGTGGAAGAAAGTATGACTAATCAGTCATTCAAAAGAATAGCCAACAGACAGTATTGAAAATATCAAACTATTAGATCCCAACTGTCCAATTATTAATGTAAGCAAAATTTTCCATATTTTTGATGAAATAAAAATGAATTTTCTTTTTTAATTAATGTATCATTTGTATTTGCCCAGTGAAGCAATTGAGGCTATCTCACTGAATGTTTTTAAGGCAAAGGTCGGTAAGTTTTTGAACAGAATTAAGGGTTATGGTGAGCAGGTAAGTGGAGCTAAATGCTCAAAAATATCAGCCATGATCTTAGTGAATAGAGGAGCAAGCACAAGAGACCAGATGGCCTACTCCTGCCCCTAGTTCTTATGTTCTATGTCACCTATTATAATTAAGATTTGAAGAAATTACTATTTGTAAAGAAAACATGGGAACTAATGACTAAAATCACAAACTAAATTTATAAATCACCTGAAAAAGCGTCAATTTAATGAGTCACGATGAAAATGGAAGTTAAATCAAGGAATAAATTGGATTCAATGATAATTGGAATGGAATTCTAAATGGCTGATTGGCTGAAGGCACAGCCATGAATAAAGGGCAAGAAGAAGGGAGAGATGTTTAACAGGCCAGAGTCAAAGAAAATAGAGGTCAGCGCTTCAAGATAGGAAATTAAAAATTGTGCTGGAGTAAAGTTACTGAAGAAGCCCTTGCAAATTTAAAATTCTCTTCCTTGTGATTAACCATATAGATTAGCAAGGATGGCTCTAATGGGTCAGTATAATTGTGGTAGCAAGAAGGATATAGCCAGTAGAGTTTAGGATTGCTTGAACATTATGACGTATAGTAAAATAAGCATGTTGCAAAATGATGCATTTAATTCTCCTCGTGTTCTGCTTCCGTTGTTTGTGATAGTGATATTTATTTATCATGATTTAATATTTAAGAAACCAAATCATCTTGTGCAGTAACTACCTGCTGGTTTGGAAGTAATGCTTATTCACTCCAGTCTTAAGGAAACTCTGAATAAGGGATCAGAAGTTTTTCTATATATATACATACATAGTATAGAACAACTATTCTATGTTCTATACAACATAGAATAGTTGTATCTATTCAGCATACAACTGAATAGATCCCAAGTAGCTAATAGTTTGAGCAAATGGTTGGGCTCATTCTTTGCACAGCACAAATGAAGAGTCTTAATCTAAGACTGGAGTGAATCAGGCCTACTTCCAAACCAATAGGCAGTTACTACACAAGATGTATTGGTTTCTTAAATATTAAAACATCATGACAAATATCACCAACACAAACAACCCAACGTAGAACACAACAAGGAGGAGAAGTAAATGCATGCTTGTTTTGCTATATGCTTGTTTTGCTATATTAATTTGAAACCTAACCAACAACAGTATGTATATAATTGAGACCATGTGATAATTTAACCTGTTAGGAATTGAGGGCATTCTAATTGGATTTCTACAATAAAACTAGGTAACCAGTAAAATGAATTACTGATCGGAATTTTAGCATGCAACATACACTTTCCAATGTAAGATTACATAAGCCTTAAACAAGCAATATTAGTTGCCAATTAGCTGTTACATATAAGTTTATGTATTTTTCATAATGATCTAATTTCAGGATGAAATGGTTTGACTCGTAACTACGAAGCATGCACAATACTAGTTTGAAGTGCAAACCCAATGTCTGAGTGTGGATCGAATAAAGAAAATGGGCAATCTACATAACTGGCTTGGGAAATGGAAATCAAAGCCTTGATTGTGAATACCAAAATTAGGAAAATGCTGAAAAATTCAGGACAAAAAATAATATTGCAGGTTTTAACTCTTATGCTCAATGTTTGCAGTCTTTTGCTGATATCCCTCACTGAAGGAGCACATACATTTATCTCATGAATATAACATGACATTGTATTTTTATAATGTTATAATATTGTTTGAACAAATTCATTATTGCCTTTGTAATGGTCTTTGAAGTGGAAGAACACATCATAATCTTGCCAAAAATCCAGCCAATATAATTTTGAACTTAAAGCACAAAACTGTATTGCAATTTTGATCTTTAAATTCTCCAGTGTAAATTGTAGAAAAAAATCTTTGCTTATAATGAATTACATTGCTTTTAAAAAAAAATGGAATGAAGCAAACTGATCAACCAAATAATCAGTTAGTCTCATGTTTTTGCAGTTTAGAATATATATATAAACATAGCATCAGAATACCTATTTCATTGATCTTCATTATTTAAGTAGTACACGTACTAAACAGCAAGTGTGTAAACTAAATCATGCAATCCTTCAGCCTACTGTCAATACATTTGAGTGCTAGACTTTAAACATGTAACTACAGTATACTTTTTATAATGCTAAATCTGTATTACAAAATCAAATCAAAGTAAAACAATTCTACAAAGGAAAATGCCTGTCTTTTTATTTCACCAAAAAACTCCATTATGTCTGCCAATTTAATGAACAGCAAATCAAGAAGCTACTTGGAGTGCACTGTAGCTAAGTGTCAGCTGTGTAGGGATTTACAGCACCAGTCACACACACTATGCATAATGCAGTAGGCGTGCATCTGAAAAGCAAGACAAAGGAAAAAGGCTACTCCTTATAAACATCGGTGAAGATAACTTCACAAAATTCATGTACCCTCCATTCACTTATTTACTCTCCTGAGATTCATTTAGAAAGAATATACTTTAATGCTAGGAACCGGAGGGCTCTAGATATGTAACTCTTTGCAACAGATATGCAAATTCTCAGCCTCATTAATTTACCATTTTTGAGGTTAAAAGAAAAAGTAACCTCTTCGAAAAATTAAATACAATAATCATGAAAGTTTAACTCAATGTCAGTGTCACAAAAACTAACAAGGCATTCTACAGTTAAGAAAATTCCACATATGTGTCAATATACAAGGTTGTTTACAGAATCATTTTTCTACTGGCTGCATAAATATAAATGATATTTCACAAGTAAAGCTGAAACTAGCAATGCAAGAACAACCTGGGGAAACATAAATCAGAAGGACCCTAGTATGTTTCTGGCAATCACCTGAATTACTGATCTCCAAATGAGTCAAATATCTTTTATTTAAATTATAAAGGAGGAAAGGAAGTCAAGGTTCCAGAGCAAACCAGTAATCCCTCCTGAATATATAATAAAATAATGACCTAACAACATTATTTTAAGCTGGCAAATAGTTGAGGCACTAGAAAGGCCCGAACAACAAATGTTGAGGCATTTAAGGTATAAAGCCTTAAATGTAACGAACTGTCTCAGGGCGCTTCACAGGCAGAGCAAATGAATCGCGTAAGAAGAATTAGGTCAGATGGACAAAACCTTGGTCAGAGGTTTTAAGGAGTATCTTAAAGAGGAAGGAGACACACAGTTGTAGGAAGGGTATTCCAGAACCTGGGACCTTGGCAACTGAAGGCACAGTCACAAATGGTGGAGCAATTAAAATTGAAAGTGCAAAGGAGCCCAGAATTAGAGAAGCATAAATATTTTCGAGGGATGCAGAACTGAAGGCAGGTAGAGAGATAGGAAGGGCCTAGGTCTTGGAGAAATTTGAAAACAATAATGGAATTTTAAAGTCAAGACATTACTTGACCCAGGAGCCCAGCTAGGTCAGCAACCACAGGGTGACAGGTGAAGAAACCCTGGTGCAAGTCAAGACACTGACAGCAGCATTTTAGATGACCTAAAGTTTACAGAAGGTAGAATGCGTGACAGCAACCAGCAGCGCATAGGAATAGTTCAGTATAGTGATGATGAATGCAACAGATGGGCTGAAACAGAGATGAAGTTGGGTAGTAGAAATAAGCAGTCTTTGTGATGGTATGAATGTGAGGTCAGAAGCTCAGTTGGGATCAAATGTGACATTAGGATAAGCTGAAAAGCATCTTTTTGTGCCAAAAGTAATTATGACTTTAATTAATTACAAACCTCTGAACTCAGGTTTACCCCATTTAAGTTATAAAGGAAGAAAGGAAGCAAACGTTCCAAGGTCCGAGAGCAAACTAGTAATTCCTTCTGGAAAATATATTTTATTACAAGAAAATTATCTGTATTCAGCATCAAGAACCTAATGTCAGAACCATTTCTGGATCCTAACCCTATTCATGTCAGGGGCTCATCTTCTGGCTTCGCCTTACAGAAGGCAGCCAATTAAAAGGATGCATCCACATTCACTATCCAATTAGGGATGGTGGGACAGTCCCAGGTGAGCCAATCAGCATGATCGAAGCAAGGTGCGGCAAGCAGTCCCACTGAGAACTGTGCATTGCTCAGGTATACAGAAATGCTAAGATCAGCACAAAATAGAGAGACAATACCAATGCTGGAATCAGCAGCCATAACCAATCACCCAGCAAACACCTTCGATCCAGCTGTAGGAAAAATATCTCCAAGTGAAAGTTTTTGTCACCAGATGTGATGCAAAGAACAATTTGACTTCTTTACAAAACCTCAGGATGTGCCTGTCATGTCGTCCAACTTCCAGTCTGCTCTTGCCTCCAGTTTTGCGACTAGCTGCAATCACAGCAGAGGGCCCCAACGTGACATTTGGAAAATAACATGGAACTGCCAAAATAGTGAATAATTGAACTTTCAATGGCTTTAATTTGCCTTTGGGAGCTCACCTTCAGACAAAGCACTAGAATTTGAAAATATGTCAGGAATCCAGTTCAACACATTTCTTTCCAAATTTTCACACCCTCAGTGATCACCATAGGATTAGGAACATTACTGCCAATGTTTCTCATCCAGGAAAAAAACAGCATCTTCAGAAGTGCAAAGGGAAAATGTGAAAATGTCTAGCAAATTATTCCGTCGTCCTGCTACAAAGAATATGAATTTTTTAAAGAATGATCACCCTGCTGAGCTAGATGTAAAATAAGATTATGAAAAGACATATCAGCCAGGTTTGAGCTTCAAAATAGTCCTCAGTAATATCTGGGGACTGATATCAAAGTTGGGAGAACTGCCTCAAAGATCAGTCAAATTACAACTGCAGAGGTTCAGGGAGCTTGTGATATATGAGAAATGTTAGTGGTTTAGTACAATAATCCAGAGGCCCAAACAAGCAATTTTGGTCATGAGTACAAATCTCACCATAAGAGCTGGTAGGATTCAAATTCAATTTGAAAATAGATCTCAAATTAAAAAGCTAGTTTCGGTAAAGGTCATCACAAAACTATCGGATCTGATAGAAACCGCAATTAGGCTGGGAATTCAGCCAATTACTGCCTTATTAGTTTACTCTTGATCATCAAAGTGTCTGCTGATGACACGGATAATCTTGACAAGCAATTTAGACAGCAACAACCTGCTCACAAAATGTTCATTTTGGGTTCGGCTACTCAGTCATAGATCTCATAAATTACAGTCTTGATCAAAACACGGACAAGAGATTTGGATTCCACAGGTAAGGTGAAAGGATATGTTTCAAAGATATGTAGGTGAGATGAGTTAGCCATAGTAAATGTGTGGAGTTACAAGGATAGGATGAGGGAAAGGACCTGGGTGTGATAATCGTCAGGAAGTCAATGCAGATTCAATGGGCTAAATTGCCTCCTTCTGCACTGCAGGGTTTCTAAGATTCTAAGAAGCTCGACACCATCTGTGATAAAGCAACCTGCTTGATTGGCAACCCATCACAGATAGAAGAGATAAATTCCAGAGATGAATTGAGTGCAATTAGCCCTGTCATCAAGGATTCCCGGTAAAACTAAAAGTTGGAAAGACTTCAGTCACTAAACTCACACCTGACATACAGGTGAATAGTGTAGACCCATCATCTCAGCAGCAGGACGTTGCTACAGGAGGTCCTTGGCCTAGCATCCTAGGTCTCGCTATCTTTAGCTGTTTAAGTGCCTTTCCTTTATCACTAGGTGGTCATTTGCTGATGACTGCAGTATTCAGCTGATAAGTGGCAAGTAATATTCATGCCACTGAAGTACAATATAATGATCATTTCTCACAAGAATCATCCTAACCTAAGGATTATGATTAACCAGGAAATTCAACTCGACCAACCACATAAATACCGGTCAGAATTCTCTGCCTGTTCAAGCCAACAAGTCCTTCTAGTCATGGCAACAGTATACTCTCCTACCATGGGTTTCCTGGCAGCATGGGGTAGTGTCAATGGGAAATCCCATTAACAGTGTGGGGCTAAAAGATCTTGCCACCAGCAAATGACACGCTGCCTCCTATTACCTAGAAACATGTCATTTGGAGGCTGGAGAGTCTCCTCTGATGTGTCTGATAGAGCAAGTCACAGAATGTGTATTGGTGCATACATCTTTTATATAAGGTTATCATCCAAACAGCACTGAATTTCACATCTATTTTGATGATGTCTAGCTTCATCTCCTCATCTCTACTTTTGACATGTCCACTATCTCTTAAACTCTCAAACTGCTTGTTCAACATCCAGTACTGAATAAACAAAAACTTCCTCCAAATGTTGAGAAGTCTTCGTCACAAACTTCGTCCTCCATTACTGACTGTAAGGCTGAATCAATCTCTTCACAATCTTGCGATATTTGATCCAAGATTAGCTTTCTATTACATACCTGAACAACCACTAAGGACATCTATTTCCACCACCACAACACTAGCCAACACCATCTTTGTCTTAGCTTATCTGCTACTCAAGCTCTCAACCTTGGTAGGTTCCAGATTTGACTATTACAGCACACTCCTTGCTGGGCTCCCTATCTTAACTTCCACAAACATGAGGTAATTTGAAACTCTGTTACCCATGGCTCGCACAAAATCCCATTCACTCATCTCCCGAGTTCACATATCTACAGTGGTATACTTTATGGTGGGGCAGGCAATAACAAAGAAATAACTGAAGCATGTAACAATGGTATGGCAACTATCATGAGAAATTTTAATCTATACGTCGATTGGTCAAGCCTGGTCAGTCAAAGCAGCCTTGAGGGAGGAGTTCATAGAATGTATCAGCAATAGTTTCCTCGAAGAATGTGTGATAGAACCTACAAAGGAGTAAGCTATCCTAACTCTGGTTCTGTGTAATGAGATAGGAATAATTAATCATGTCATAATTAGGGATCCCCTTGGAAGGATGATCAGACTGGGGTTGAATTTAAAATACAGATGGAGGGTGAGAAGGGAAAATCCAATACAAGTATCTTGTGCTTACACAAAGGAGATTACAATGGGATGAGGGAGGAGCTTGCTGAGGTAAAATGGGAGCAAATACTTTATGGTGGGACAATTGAGGAACAATGAAGTCGTTTCAAAGCAATTTTCCACAGTGCTCTGAAGAACTATATACCAGTGATGAGGAACAACTGTAGGAAAGAGATGATCAGCTATTGATATCTAAGGAAATAAAGGAAGCCATCAAATTGAAAGAAAATGCATATGAAGTGGCAAAGATTAATGGGAAACTAGAGGACTGGGAAATCTTAAAAGGTCAACAGAAAGCCACGAAAAAACTATAAAGGATAGATTATGAGAGTAAGCTGACTCAGAATATAAAAACAGATAGCAAAGGTTTATACAAATACAAAAAATGAAATAGAGGGATAAGGTAAACACTGGTCCTTTAGAGGATGAGAAGGGGGATTTAATATTGGGAAATGACTGAGGGATTATAGAGGTATTTTGCGTTGGTCTTCACAATGGAAGACACAAATAACATGCCAAAAATTGGTGACAAGGCAGCTATGGCAGGTGAGGACCTAGAAACAATCACTAAAGAACACATCCCAGTATCCTCAAACAGATGGCAGGTGAGTAGCAAATGCACTCCTGGTAATTTAGCAAATTTCGCTGGACTCTAGGATGGTTCTGACAGATTGGAAAACAGCAAGTGTGACATCACTGTTTAAAATGAAGGTAGAGAAAAGGTTCGTATCTATAGGCTGTTTAGCTTAACTCTATCGTGGGGAAAATGTTTGAATCTATTAAGGAAGAAGTAACAAACCATCTGGATAGAAACTGTCCCATTAGGCAGATGCAACAGAAAGGCAGGTCATGTTTAACTAATTAATTGGAATTCTTTGAGGGCATTACAAACGTGGTGGACAACGAGGAGCCAATGGATGTGGGTATCTGGATTTCCAGAAGGCATTTGACAAGGTGCTGCACAAAAGACTACGCATAAGTTAAAGATGCAGTGTTATGGTAATGAATTAACATTGATAGAAGAGTGGTTAACCAACAGAAAGCAAAGAATGGCGATAAAAGGTGTTTTTCTGGGTTGGCGATCAGTGTCTAGTGAATGTGCTTTGGATATTAGTGTTGGGACCACAATTGGTTATAATTTACATAGATGATTTGGAGCTGGGGACCAAGTGTTGTGTGTCAAAGTTCATAGATGAGTGGTTGAGTAAAGTGTACAGAGGACACAGAGTCTGCAGAACGATACAGACAGTCCAAGTGTGTCTACAAGGGTCTGGCAGATGGAGTACAATGTTGGTAAATGTGAGGTCATCCACTTTGATAGGAATAACAGCAAAATGGACGATTATTCAAATGGTAAAAAATTGCAGCATGCTGCTGTGCAGAGAAATCTGGATATCCTTGTGCAAAAAATTGTTTTGCAGATATAGCAGGTAATTAAGAAGGCAAATGGAATTTTGTCCTTCATTGCTAGAGTGACGGAGTTTAAATGCAACTGTATAAGGTACTGGTGAGGTCATAACTGGAGTACTGTGTATAGTTTGGTCTCCTTACTTGAGAAAGGATGGACTAGCACTGGAGGGGGTGCAGAGGAGATTCACTAGGTTAATTCCAGAGTTAAAAGGGTTGGCTTAAGAGGAGAGACTGAGTAGACTGGGACTATATTCATTGGCATTCAGAAGAATGAAGAGGGATCTTATAGAAACATATAAAATTGTGAAGGAAATAGATAAGGTAGAAGCAGGGAGGTTGTTTTCATTGGCAGGTGAAACCATAATTAAAAATAAGGAGAACAATTTAGGAATGAGTTGAGAAGGAACTTTTTCACCCAGAGGGTTGTGAATCTGTGGAATTCCCTGCCCAGTGAAGAAGTTGAGATACCTGATTGAATGTTTTTAAGGCAAAGATGGATGGATTTTTGAACAGTCAAGGAATTAAGGGTTGTAGTGGTGGTTGGGGAAGTGGGGTCTTATTGAATGGCAGAGCAGGTTCAAGGGGCCAGATCGCCTACTCTGGCTCCTAGTTCATATATTCATATTTTTATATTCCTTCAATGCCTCAACTTTTTTTTTAATTGCTGTAATTTGTTGCACCCTTTCAGCCACCTGCCACACCAATAGCCCCCCAAGAGACTTTTGTGTTCCGCCAGTTTTGGTTTGTTGAGCATTCCTAATTTTAATCATGTCATCACTGGCAGCCGTGCCTTCAGCTGGCAGGACATGAAGCTCTGGAATTCACTTGCTAAATCTCACAGTTCTACTTCTTTCTCCTTTAAGGTCCTCCTTAAAGTTTACCTACGAACATGGTCATCTGGCCTAATAGTTCCTTTCTGTGGATGTGTCAAATTGTGTTTGATAACACTTGTAAAGCATTTTTACCATTTTAACACACAAAAGCCAATATTTAAGCATAAAGTGTTGTCATTATTCTGTGACTAGCGGCTCACTTTCTGATTTCCTAACCTCACTTGGCACAAGGTTTAACACAGCACAATGATGGAAAATAGTTGCCATTCCATTTCATTCTTCTGATTTCTACAGAGCTCTGCACTTTCAGCTTTCATGTATATGCACAATACATATACTGAACAGGTACTAGAACTTACGGAAAATATATATAACATTAAGACTAGTTGCAAATGTCATTTTACACTTACATGTTCTGTGAAAATTGCTCAAAAAGCACATTTGAAATGGTCTTGACTCAGATGTGTTGTTTTATATTTTGATTCAATTGCAGAATAGATGTAGAAATGTTAAAATTCCATTTTAAAATTCCTGCAAATTATTTTGAAAATGAAGGGAGCCAACTGAAAAAAAAACAAAAGCATTTGTTTTTGCACTGTGCTGTGCATTGTGGGGAATTCGCTCCAATACGATTAAGCTACATGACATTCTTTTGACAAAAATGGTTATATTACAAAAATCTGAAAAATGCTATTTAATAAAGAAATTTGAACTTCATTTCCACTCCAAAATATTTAATAATCTCCCTTTAATAATATATTTTGCAGTTTGGGAATCCTTTAATATTCCAACAGAACCAAAGTTTAAAAATGCAGCTGCAACACAAGCTTGGGCAGAAAAACTGTCATTCACATCTTGCACCTCTGATTACATTTAGCCTGTTCTACAAATAGCTCAACATCATAAGCATCATATTTGTGCAGAAATGCGAGCAGTCAGAATGATGAATAGATGAAGCATGTGCATTAGAAGTTGGTAGCATTCTCATCACTAAATCAGAAGGTTTGGATTCAAGTCCCACTTCAGACACTAGAGTAAACACCAAGGCTAACACTCCACCAAAGTACTGGGGAACTGCTGCACCAGCTATCCAGAGGGCACATCCACTTCCAAAGCATTATTTCAAAGAAGAGTGAGGGAAGTTATCTCCAGTGTCCAAGCAAATATCTATCCCTCAATCAAAATCACAAAAACAAATTATTTTGATCTTTATCATACTGCTGTTTATGGTCCCTACAGTTTGTGAACTGACTGCCATCTTTCCTACATCATAATTGTGACTACATTTCAAAAGTACTCGCTGGTTCTTCTGGGACATCTGTTTTAATAAAAATGTGCTAAATAAATGCACACCTTTTTTATTAGTAATCACTCAGAACTTATCAATACATACTTTGATTAGAAAATACAAATTTATTTAGAAAACATGCTGCTTAACAGGCATAAAAGGCAATACTGCAACTCAAGGCAGTGCTTTTAGAGCATAATTTACAAAGCACATAAGGCAGATTAGTATTATTTCATTATTATGTTGTAGTTCAGGATCCACAAACTTTAATCCTTAATGAGTTTAGACCAGGACTGAAACCAATGCACAAATCATAGCTATGATGGTCAGCATAATTATAAAACTATATATTTGTGTATAGGTGTACTTTAGAAAAATGAAAATTTTTTTGAAAGAAATTAAGATTAAATTAAGCAAAAGTGTATTGGGTTCAATTAGCATTTGAATTGATTCTTCATTACTTCCTACCAATCAACTATTAATTAAAATGCATAGTTAGCCAAGGGTCTTAAGATGTTAGTTTTGCTTGAGCTGGCTTTGTCTGAAGCACGAGCTATTGTTTGCCAATCATCCACATGACAAACAAGTCTGGCAGGTGTTTAGCTGAGCTTTACTTCTGCATCATTTAACAATTTTGTGATGTGGCATCACCACTGTAGGCACTGTGCAGCAACTGGGAAAGTCATATTTTTCAACTATGTTCAATAGTCTCAAATTGGGTTGCACCAACAAATCAAAAGTAAATAAGCCTCTACCTTGTTTCAATATAAATTGGCAATTAATACGATTATGTTCACAACATGTGCTACAACTACAAGATTTAACATAAAACTTCCTTCTTATTACAATTTATAACATTCTGTATGAAAATAAGTCTTTGGCAAAATACAAAAAGCAAAATAAGTAACTGAATTCTAAGATTTCAAAAAGACATTTTACAGCTAAGAAACAAACTTACTTAAATATTTCCAACTGCCTTCAAAATATACTGATATGCATGTGTGCATCTATTTTATATCTGTAAGTATATAGATATACTGCAGAAATTGTTATAATATAAATAAATTCAGCAACGCATTGCAACTTGGAGTGTGAGAAGACATACCAAATCATGAAAATACATTAGGCACATTTTGAAAGTCTTTTTCATTCTAATATGTACGTATGCAAGGCATTTATCGGTTGTTAGGTAACAGGAACTCAATGCGGAGTGTCTATAATGTTGACTCTAGGTATAAAAAAATTGCTTAAATTTTAGACAATCATTCTGTATTTAAACAATGTATTTATCAGAGTCCTTTTTTAGAAAAGAGAATTCCGCTTAGAATACCAGCAGTACAGATTATTGATATACCCTCAGATTTTTTTAAAACAAATTTGGGAATTACATGATTTGCTCTACCCACCCCTAATTTTACTGTACTCTTTGAAACACGCAGTGGCAATTAAATCTACTAACTGATTACAAGTCTTCCACTGAACTGGGTTTTATGCACTGCTTTGTCTTTGAGCTCTGTTATCCTGCTAAAAACAATACACTGTGCAGCTTGTGTTCACAAAATGCTAAACTACTCATACGTTCCAAAAAACATTTACTTTTTTAAAAAAGTTCCAATTCCTTTAAACAGACAAACAGGGAGCATTCTTGCATTTCAGCACACACTGTTTAAAAAATTAGGTTAAAAGGTAGAATAAAAAAATCCTATTACATATAGATTAAAAGATAAGTGACTATGTTGCAAGGTAGCAACAAACTGAGATCAGAGAAACATCAAACCACAAAGTGTTTGCAGTGTGCCATGGTTATCCAAACCTTGAGATGCACCTATCTTATAACACACTTCAGCCTGCAAGTTAACCCACACAAAAAGAAACAAATCAACCTCATGACATGATCTTGTTTGCTTGTTTTTTTAAAAAAAATGACAGATCTCAGCAATGAGTAGCAGGCCCTTGCAATCCTACAGCTGTCTCTGATAGTGGTACTTCATCACAATTTGAATGGCAATATCACAGAATCATCGAACATTACCAAGCAGAAACATTTAAGTCGAAGCAGCCATTTTTCTCCATGAACCCCTTAGACCAATTCTGCTTTTTTGGTTCTTCCAATTACTTTTCAATATTCCTCCTTTTCAAGGAAGTAACTCCTTTGAAAATGATTTTAGGACTCTACTTAAATATCCATAGTATTCTAACCACCATTCATAAAAACAGGAATAATTATTACTTCATTATTTTTGCAATTAGTGGCAATTTGTGCCTGCTTACAAGAATCTTGTTGATCAAAACAAATAATACATACCACTTTGTATTCCTGAAAGTATTTACCAGATCATTTTCTAGAGATTATAGCTTAGTTTTCAGCACTAGTCTTAAAACATTAAAAACATCTTCCTACAAGAATTCCAATCCGTATTCAACTTTATAGTTTTCAGTCACTTTATTCGTTCCTCACCTTCAATAACCAATTTTCTACACTTGATACACAATCTAGTTTCTCTCCTAACTCAGTTCATGTCATTTCCACATTTATTTTGTCTATGAAATCCATCACCTACTCTTTTGAATCTATTCCATCTCAATGGTTACTACCTAACTTGTCTTTCGAGTTGGATGATCTTGTAAATGGTTCCCTATCCTCGCATAATGTGCCACTTAACTTTCAAAGCAGCTGCCATCACCAGTTTCAAAAAAATAACGCCCAACTCGTGTCTTTGCAAGCGACCATTGCATCTCCAACATTTCTTTATTCTCCACAATCCTGAACAAATTATCTATTCCCAAATCCATGCTTTTCATTCAACTCATGTTTGGGTCTCTCCAATCTGGTTTGCATTCCTGCCACAAGAACAAAACAGCTTGAGCCAAAATCACAAATATAACCTCATCTTTCTTAACATACCAGATACAGTTTTGGAGAGTTAACTGCACCATCCTCCTCCCATAACTTTCACCTGGTATGCACTGGAACAAGATTACTGTCATCTGGTTCCACCGTTACTCATTGCTCATAGCCAGATAAACCCATACAACGGCATCTCCATGACTTTTAGAGCTCCCAAGTATCAATGGACAATGTCGTACATGTAATTGAGTATAGGAAAAAATCAAACACATTAGGTTGCACGTGAATGCTTGACCTCACCATCACATCTCTCAATTCCTTCACAATCTCAAGTCGGACTGCTTGCCTGACAGCCAGTCTTGAATGAATGATAGTTTACAATGTAAGAACATAGAAGTAGACAATTTGGTCCATCACGTGACATTGGCAGCCCACGTACAACCCTTTCCCAGTGTACTGAAAACAAGCAAGCACGATGCAGAATCTGATATTGAAGCACGAGTAGAAATTTCCCAATGTTTGGATGCTGCAACAGAAGCTCAAACTTCTGACATACAAGCCCAGTTGCTATCATGAAGCCAAGAGTGCTTTCAACACAACTGTGGATACCAGGGATTGTTACAGGGTGCCACAATATTCCAGCAATGTATCCTCATTCTCCAGATTACAGTATTGCTGAAGCATCACCTCAAAGTGACAATGACAGCAATTGCCATCCTACCACTGATAGTCTGACAGGCAGGGTCTGTCAGCCCTGACTGCTGCCACCCCTACCACAGTGGTGCTGTCCAAAGCCAGATTACGAGTCTCAGAGCAGTTTGTGGTCACCCAAATCCCCTTCATGGAAAGACCTTCTCATCATATTTTATAGGAGTATTAGGACACGAAAAAGACAGGGACTAAGGGAATGCACAATGGTGATTGGTGAAATTGAATTGAATCATGTCATGTTGCAGTCATTGTTATTTGGAATTATTACCATTGTGCTGGCTTTTATCTTTGCAATTTGGCAAAGGAGATACAGTGATGATGAGATGTTGGACTGTTGATGATTGAGGAACTGAGGTTGCATTTACTGGCATCACCAACAGTTTAGCCAGAAAGTGGTACTACTCACTTCTTACTTTCTCTTGATCCCCCTATTTATCATATAGCTGGTAGCAGGGCTTCACAAAACACGATTCTAGCTTGCAACAGACCACCACACTTCAAGCGTGCAGCAGACCACCATGATTCTTCAACCTCACCCTGCCACTGCAGGACTCCTTCGAAGCAATCCAAACAGCAGTTCACTTCTTTCTATTTCTAAGATCTTCTGGCCCGAGAACTGGTGTTTCCCCAGTCTAACCTTTTGTGGGCTATCTCCACCCCCAAACATACAATTGGTGGTCATGTCTTCAGCCATCTAGAGCACAAGCTCTGGAATTCTTTCCTCAAATTTCTGCCTTCATCTTTTTCTCTCTCAACAAAAGTAGATTGCATTTGTATCGTGTTAGTAATATAGTAAAACTTCCCAAGGCTCTTCATAGGAATGTTTTCAAACAAAAAATTTACTGCTCATCCAAATAATGAGAAGTTAGGACAATTGACCAAAATCTTAATTCAAAAAGGAAGGTTCAAAGGAGAACTTTAAACAAGTAGGTTTGACATGGGGATTGCAGAGTTTAGTGCCTTAACAGCTGAAAGCAAATGGTAAAAATCAAGGGCACGCAACAGGCCAGATTTGAAGGACTGCAAAAATCTTGCAGGGTTTAGTAGGTTAAAGGCACTGTATAAACTGTTATTGTTGAGCTCATTGTCAAATTTTTAATTCTCCAAATATGCTCCTTTGATTATGCAGGATGATGCACAATCTTAGCAGTGTGTTATAGTTGGTGTCATACTTATCAACAGCCAAGCAGTAATTTAGTTGAAAGCCTTCTATAATTTTACAAGACACTTTTCCTAAGTCCTATATTCTTACTTCATACATCATTTTATTTTATCATCCAGTAGTCCAATTTGCAAGTAACTTTCACAAGGGTTAAGAATCTCCAACTATGGAATCAAATTTTCTACACCCCACTTGGGTGCCTTGCAGCTTGCAAAGAGCCATAGCTAAGGGAACTCAAACCATCTACAAGAACACTGCAGAACTGATAATTCAACCCATCAGCAATGACCATTGAAAATTTTCCCACTACTTGACTACTAAGGACTACTTTACGCAGCAGAATTTGCAAATTATCCACAGCCAAGTAGAAAGAACTTAAGGTTATCAGTGACAGCTTTATCCTCATAGATACTATTGTTGAGACAGACTAGTTGGTCAACCATAAACAATGTTCCAGAGTACTGTGATTTTCCTGTTTCAAGCTTCCTCCCAAGTTTACTTTTGACTTCTCAAAACTTATCATTTTGACAAAGCTTTTAGTCACTTGACCTAAATATCTGTGGCTCAAAACCAAATTTTGTTTGATAACACTTGTCAGTTGTCATGGGACACTTTACTACATTAAAAGTTACTACATTAAACATTAAAGACAAACAGTTGTTTTTGTTGTTACATGGATTAATATCAAACCATGTATTACAACCCCCCCCTCCCTGTTAAGTTCAAAGATCATTACATTTGGGTATAAAATTATGCCTTCATATAGATTCTCCATCCCACTCATTTCCCCAAAATATCCTGATATAGACTTCACATTCACTGTACAAACACTTGTGGTATCTTGTGAAAATAAAGCCTTAAGATATTGCAGGAGTTCAACGCGCTTGGAAAATAAATCAATGAATGATTTTTAAGACGGTTTTAAACTAATCCATTAACGACACAATGCTCCTCAATAAAATCAAAAATATCTCTCCTTCAAACCGACATTAATAAATCCATAAAATATTTGTATTTATTATGAAGTATAGTTACAACAGATTTGTGATTGAATCTTCATTGATGCATCAGCTGTTCTTACGCAGGCACTTTCTAATTTAGTGGTTGGAATTCTCCAACCTCATCTGCAGCTAGGATTCTCTGATTCCAGTGCAGTGAATGGAGATTTGGCTGAATGCCAGCTTCTACGTTATCGCTGGCAGCACTGGAGAGGTATGCAAGACCGGAGAATTCCTGCCAGTACTTCTGTAATAAATCTCAGAAATAAGACTCTCAAACAGACTAAGAGGGTTAAGCTCACTATTAGGCATGTCATTATAATGTTGGTTGCACCATAATCAATCGAGTTGAAGTAGGCAGCATACAAACTTTGAACTGCCTGTTCATTTTAATAATTGTGGTGTGCACCCCAATGCAATCACACTGCTAAGCAACTACAAGTCAACAGGGGCATTTAGGAGTGCATACAGCTGGCATGATGTACCATTGGCTTGCACTTCTCAAAGGCAATTTGTCTTCTTAAATGGAAGATTGCATCCATGCATTTGCAGTTGCTGGGACTGTCTGAATATTTAAGGGAAGGAAGAAGATGGTCAACTGGAACAAAAGGTCACAGGGAAGTTTCCAAGTTCTTTGACGTGGCACTGGAATCTTAAAACAGAGGATTGAAGAGGAGGGGTAAGGTTTCCAAAAGAGGCTCAGAGGCCCTTGAGCCTCAATTCCACATATCAGCCTTTGCCTCATATCTCTTAATAAATTTGGTTAACAAAAATCTAACAGTCTGAATTTTAAAATGACAATTTTCAGAGTTTTATAATTAACAATTGATCTAGCGTCAATTTGATTTTGCAGAATGAAGTTCCAAAGCTGTGTCTCACTTCCCATGAAGTGCTTAATTCCTGAAGATTCTGACTCTAATTTTTAAACTTTTTCAAATGATGCGGCTGTCACTTACTAGACCAGCATATATTGCCCAGTCCAAATTGCCCTTCAGCTGAGTGAGGCTTACAAGGTCATTTCAGAGGGCTTTAAAGAATCAACCACATTGCTGTGGATCTGAAGTTACATGTATACCACATCAGGTAAGGATGCCAGATTTTTTTTCCTGAAGGATATTAGCGAATCAGATGGATTTTTACAATAGTCAACTACAGTTTCATGGTCTTATTAGACTTTTAATTCCAGCAAATTTAAATCTCATCATCTACCATGGTGGAATTTGAACCCAGGACTCAGAGCATTACATTGGACCTCTAGATTATTAGTCCACTGACAATACCACTTCTCAATTATGCCCTCAAGTCCAAAGCTCCCTTTCTGTTCCTTCATGCCAATCCTCCACCTTTGCATTTTTGCTTTCAAATACCTATTGTCACCTGGTCCAAGGTGAAAGTAACTACTGATGAATAAGCACCATCACTTGATCTTGCACTCACAGACATTAGCTTAGAAAAAGGAACTGCAGTTGCTTTGGAAAGTTATACACAGAGTCCTGATTAATACATGGTGAGCGCTGGGCTGCAGGAAGCCCAGGGTAAAGGATAGAACATGAGGCAGCTCACAGGTAGAGCAAGCACAGGTTTTGCTGCAAAGCAAATTGCACTGCTTAGCAAAACCAAGCCTGACAAAGACACCAGTGAAGCAGGCATCAGGGAATGCATAATAAGGAATCTGCCCACTCTGGATGATCCAGCTAATGTACACAATCACCGCAAGCTGCACTTGAAGTGGCCAGAAACTGTATGGCCGTCATTTAATGAGCTCCAGGCTTCTGTAACACTTGCACATTGTGGAACTGAACTTTGCGGTCCTAAAATTATTGTTATGCCAGTCAGCTTGACTGTGCAGAATTTCTTGTTTCAGCAATGTCTGCAAATGCTGTTCATTAGCAAATTACAATAAAAGTTGAAGCTGAAATTGATTTTAAAGCAGGGCACATCAATTCAATTGTAGTCCAACTAAATTATTGCACAAATTTATGAAACATTGTGATGCTTGCTAAGAAACAGTGGTGAAAGAATATACCATTGAACAGAGAACAAACCAAGTAACTTCAGTAACTGCAATTGAGAGAATGATGAGATCTAGCTAAATAAATCATTACATTGCCTCATATATTATACTTAATTTATACCTCATTTTAACATTTTTTGGGATATATTTCGAATTTGAAATAGATATACTTTTTATACATCCTACAAAACTATGGAGTCAAAATATCAAAAACAAAAGTCAACTGAATCCTTTCATTGATGATAATTGTGGTTAGGTTGAACAGTAAAAAGGTGCAGAGCACAGAAAAAGATGATATTTGTTTTATTGGGCAAAATTTTATATTCTATATCTCCTCCATCCTATCCACTTTTGCTAATCACTCAAAGACTTCAACTAAGTACTCAGATCTATTTCTTAAACCTAATTATGCAGTTGAACACAATGCTGCAAAATTTTTAAAAATAAAACTCATCAACAACTACTAGTTCTAAAAAAAAGCCAAAATTTGTTACAGGCTCTCAGAAGGAAGCAAAAGTACTGCAATTCTTGCTGAAAGTTGCTATATCAAAGTCTGAGCTCTTGTGAACCAGATAAAGCACTGATTATAGAGGAACCATTAGAATATAGCTTCCCCATATAATTATCTTGTTTTGACATTATTTTAGATTACCTCATTGATCATTATAATTCCTTACCACAATGTTATACAAATAAGGCTTCATGTATCTACTATTTTATTGAAGGTCATAACACAATATAGTGGTACTTTGCACAGGTTCAATCATTGACTCTACCAAGCTATCAACATCTGTTGCACTGAGTTGAGGAAAGTATTAAACAGACTCCTGCACTGCTTTGTCTGCATGTAGCTCCTGAACTTGATCCTCTGTCTCCAAATACAGATCAACTGAACTAAGGTATGTATGGATCTTAAAATGGTAGAGACATTCCAATCAACAAACTGCTTAGAGGCCTAGAGAGACTAAACTGTTCAACAAAATTCCACACTTAAAATCGTGCACAGCATTCTTCCTGTCTTATTTTGGTTGGTTATGATTCTATCATTCAGGAAGTTCTGTTTACTGATTAATTTCATCCCTATTGTACTTAATAACAAGAAAACTGGTGTTTTTAATTTGCTTCTCCTTAATATAGCATTTTTACACCAATGCAGATTTCTGATAGAATTCTGTCTTGTCTTAAACTTCGTCCAACTTTGGGAGGAGCAATAATAAATAAATAAAGGAAATTGACACCTTAACCATAATTGTCGGCCTAGGTTCAAAGTCATTGCTTCTTGGAGCTTAAGAACAAACTTCTTGTTGAAATATCAAATAAAAACAAAACAAAAATCTAAAACTACATAAAGCAAGGTCAAAAAAATAAAATCGACTTAACCTACAAGGTGGCATGGTGGTTAGCACTACTGTCTCAGTGCCAGGGATTCAGATTCAATTCCCAGCTTAGATCACTGTGTGTGTGTTTGTGTGTGTGTGTGTGTACATTCTCCCCATGCCTGTGTGGGTTTCTGCTGAGTGCTCCGGTTTCCTCTCAGTCCAAAAGACGTGCTGGTTAGATGTATTGGCCATGCTAAAATCTCCCTCAGTGTATCTAAACAGATGGGAATTTTCACAAGAACTTGATTGCAAGCCTACTTGTGACTGATAAATAAACTTTGCTGAATGTAAACAAGCACTATCCGCGTTTTAATAAAAAATCCGAAATAGAAAACCTAATGCATAAAATCCCTAGATGCCATGAACTGGTTACATATTTACTCAGAATGCAAAATTTACAGTGCTGTTTAAATATGTTTGCAAACAGAAATGCTTGCCAACTGATCAAAGTTAACAGGTCAAATTTCATTCATGTTACAAAAAAGAAATCTCTGAAACATAGGCATGTTTAAAGTTATAAAACGTGGAATTTGTTATAATCTTATTACCAATGTTTACTTTGCTACTCACTGTAGAGCCAAGAGACAAACTCAGACCTCAATACAGAAAAGCACTAAACAAGGCCAAACTCATGTTGTAAAACACATTTAGCGTCACAAAACATACTGACACCATCTGCCATTTCACAATGCAAATCCTATCAACAAAAGTAGGCCTCAAGTGTGGAGTGGGGAACAGATTTTGTGACATTATCCAGGTATAGTACTATTACGCAAATGACCTGCCACAAGCGAGAGAGAAGTTACTCGTTTTAGTTTATTATTGTTTAGTAACATTTATAACTAGAGACTAGTGTTTCCATGTAATATCCTAGGTTTTTCCAGTCATTTTAGAAATATTTTCACCCACAAACATTTTCTGCTAAACAATCAAATAATTAGTCTGGCAATATTTTGTCTGGAGAAGTTATATTTACAGATTAAAATTAAGTTTTAATAGTTTGCTAATGGCTCACGGATAAATTCATTTCCTCTTCCAAGTTGAGTTTGTTGAATATAACAAGGGCAAGAGTATTTGCACTGCAGCTTCCTAACAACCTTCCACTGTTTGGTGTGGGAAATTAGCTATATCAATGAGGACAGGGTCAGGCTCTGCGGTGATGCCCCTCCTGTTGAATATCATCAACATTATTTAGACTCACATCTGTGTGCTTGAGCAAAACATTAGAGGACTTCAGGTACCTTTGCACGAACATGAGTCATTACTTTAAGAGGAAGTAGAAAGATTGTGTGTAATGGCAGGGGTAAAAGACGTAAATGACTACTTAAAAAAAAACTGGAAAAAACTGTTTACTGTAAACACCATTACTCCTAGAATTGCCATTGATAATTTCCAATTATAAAACCCATTTCTAAAACATCTTTCTTCTAAGTACATATAACCTTTCATGCACACAAGTTAATAAATACAGTTAGCTATATCAGTTTGAAAACACATTTCCAAAAATTTGGGCAAATCTTTACAAAGTACAGTACCTGTTAACCAAATCTGTGACTCTTGGAGAAAATGTTTTCACAATATATCTAGGTAGTTTGCTGTAGTTTCATTGCATATTTTTGAAACTTTCCCAATTTAATCAAGGCTTTTTTTAAAAAATGACTTCTTCACTTCATTGCTGGTTTTGGCATTTCAGTCTTTTAGTTCTTCTTAAATAATGTTAACCCACAATTTTTAAAGGTATGTGTAGAAATAACTTCTTTGCTTCTATAATAAAAAAGACAGGAAGACATCCATATACTGAGTGTAGTCTCTTGAGGTACAAGCAGTTATTAAATATCAGCTGCATAAACGGTGGTTTAATCAGGAAGTAGCCATTATCCTTCCACTGCACAGTAGTGACAGCTCGCGTAACAGACCGTGTTGTTTTTCAGTTTGTATGAATGAAGGAACGAATACATACTGTATTGCCAACAGCTACTGACCTTTTGAGGTCATGAGCACACAAGAGGCAACTCTGTTATTAGAAAAAAAAAGGCAGTTCAAAATGAACCACAAGCCAAAGCTTCCTTGTATATTTTAAAGATTTCTAGAGCAGCTGGTCTCCACCACACCATCTTGCCTCACACGCAAAACATGGCTGTCTTATTCAGAGATTAGCAATTATTGTAATGAGATACTGTCTGTGGGGTCAAAGCAATACTTCCTGCTGTTCACACATCATGATTTCCTGGAAACAACTAAAAAGCAGGTGGAGCAGTCAACACACTGATGAGCTTGTACATCTGAATAGGAACTCAAGCAGGTAAACCACATGCACGTCACAACATGGAGCTCCACCTGATACCACAAATCCTCTGCAAAATAACTCTGACTAACTTCCTATAATAGATAGCTACCCAGATTTAAACAATCTATTTGTACACATGATATGGGCATAAATAAAACAATTACTTCTTAGAGGTTTTAATTATATCTTAAATTACATTTTCTAAGTTATAAAGACCTTTACTTTTTAAGGTTTATAAATACCTTTTTCTGTCACGTTAGGAGAAATTATGGGGAACAATTATATGCTGCATTAAGTGAAAAGGTCAAAATAAGATGAATATTTGCAAACCCGACTTATAAAGTTGAAATACAGTTATTATTTAATATTAAATGGTTTAAAATACTAAATATGTAATTAGTCTTATTTGAAAGAGTTTATACAACATTTATTTTGGTCAAAGTAATCCAGTAGCATATCGATGAAATAATAATATTGCAAAAAGGGATAGAACATTTAATTCACAGTCTTTCTTCACACATTATAGGAAAAGACATGGAACATTTGTAACATTCAGTGAAAATTGTGAGTTACAATCTCTCTTTAAGATGCCTTTTGATGTGTATGATGTGGGAGAAGCATGCAATAAGAGCAGAGCTTAAGATGATTTTAGCCAGATGTGACAGAAGGCATCAGTAAAAACTAAAACTCAAGTCAAGGACTGATGTGTGGAGGATTCTTCAATTCAAAATAGTATTACTTTTTGAGGGGTTTTTCAGCCTTAATATTTTTCTACTTCAGCCTCACAGATAAATCCTGTAGGTGAATCTGTGCAGCTTATGACCAGTCAGTTTAGGCTAAACAGGAAACCTTCATATCTAATTGAGTTTGCTGATTATATCACATACCCTCAAATGATCTTCCCTGATTTCAAAAGGTGGTACAATAAACACTTTGCGATACTGTGAAACAAATGCATCAAACAGTAGATGGATAAACAAATAGAAGCAATAGTGCATAGAAAATTTATGCAAGCTTAACTTTACTTTCTATTTCCTAAGGAATGATAAAGTCATATTGGCTACGTGACTCTGAAACATAGACTGGATGCTACACGAGGTGCCTGAACATTTACGTTTGAGAGAGTTTGGAGATCATCCAGTCAAGCAAAAACTATTGGAGAGATGGATAAGCCACGCAATTTAACCAAGGTTGAGCAAGAAATAATTTTACTTATGAGCATACATATTAGGAGCAGTAGGCTTCTCAATAAGATCATGGCAGATCTAATTGTAATTTCAATCTCTCATTCCTGCCGATCCCCAAGAGCTTTTTGATCCTTGGTTAATCACAAATCTATCTAGCTCAGCCTTAAAAATATTCAAAGGCTCTGGTGGCACTGTCTGCTGAAGAAGAGTTCCACCACCTTCAGAAAAGATTTCTCCTCATTCTGTCTTGAACGAACGATCCCTTATTTTTAAACAGTGATCCCTAATTCTAAATTCTTTGACAAGATGAAACCTCCTCCTCACAATCACCCTGTCAATATGACTCTAGATTTTAAAGATTTCTATCAAGTTACTTCATACTCTTCAAAACTCTGATGGATACAAACTTATCCTAACTTTTCCAACCTTTTCCTCATAAGGCAACCCACCTGTTTCTGGTGTTAGTCTAGTAAATTTTTTTCAAATAATATAACTGGAGTAAAGGAGATCTAAATAGTCTCAAACCCAGAGCAGTCAAGCATAGATGCCATTGGAAAGCAAAAAATTTATGCATTGGAATTGAATTACCAGATTGGAGAATAGCCAACATTGTTCCCTTGTTTAAGGAAGGGAGCAGGTATAACGCAGCAAATTACAGGCCAGTGAGCCTGACATCTGTGGTGGCGAAGATACTGAGGCACAGGACATATGCACATTTGGAAGAAAAAGAATAGTTAGTGATGGCAGCATGGTTTTGTACGGGGAAGGTCACGTCTCTTCAACTTGATTAAGTTTTTTTAAAGAGATAACAAAGATAATTGATGAAGGAAGGGCTGTAAATATGGACTTTAGTCAGGTGTTTGCCAAGGTCCCACATTGTAGATGAGTACAAAAACTAAAATCATCTGGGATTCGGGGTGGGCTGCTGGCTAGCTGGACACAGAACTGGCTTGGTTATGGAAGATAGTAGTGCTGGAAGGGTGTTTCTTTGAACGAAAATCTATAGTTGATGGTGTTTTGCAGGAATCAATGATTGAAGGAGTGGAGGGGAGACAAGGTAGCACGGTGGTTAGCACTGCTGCCTCTCAGTGCCAGGGACTCGAGTTCAATTTTGGCCTCAGGTCACTGTCTGTGTGGAGTCTGCACATTCTCCACGTATCTGCATGGGTTTCCTCCAGGTGTTCTGGTTTCCTCCCACAGTCCAAAGGTGTGCAGGTTAGGTAGATTGGCCATGCTAAATTGCCACTTAGTTTTGGAGACTAGTAGGGTGGGATTGTGATCGGTGCAGACTCTATGGGCTGAATAGTTCCTTCTGGACGATAAGGATTCTATGATGCGACCTCTGTTGTTTGTAATATACGCAAATGATCTGGAGGAAAATTTGGTGGTCTGATCAATAGATTTGCAGATGATATGAAGGTTGATGAAGGTGCTGACAGTGCCAGGAATTATCAGAGGATACAACAGGGTGTATAGATAGATTGGAGACTTGGGGACAGAAATGACAGATGGAGTTTATTCCAGACAAATGCGTTTAAGGATCAAATTTAGGTGCAAAATATACTGTAAATGGCAGAATCCTTTAGGAACATTAACATACAGAGAGATCTGGGTGTGCAGGTCCACAGTTCCCTAAAAGTGGTAACACAGGTGGTCAAGATGATTAAGAAAGCATATGACATGCTTGCCTTCATCAGCCAGGACGCTGACTACAAGTGTTGGGAAATCATGTTGCAGCTATATAAAATCTCGGTTAGGCGAAATTTGGAGTACTATGTGCAGTTCTGGTCACCACACTACCAGAAGGATGTGGAAGTTTTGGAGAAAGTGCAAAGAAGGTTCACTGGGATGTTGCCTGGTCTCAAGGGTGTTGGCTATGAGGAGAGGTGGAATAAACTAGGATTGTTTTCAATGCAAAGACAGAAGCTGAGGGGAGACTAGAGGTCTACAAAATTGAGAAGCAGAGACAGGGTGGATAGTCAGGGGCTTTTTCTTAGGGTTGAAGTGTCAATCACAAGGAGCACAGGTTCAAGGTGAGAGGGGGCAAGTTTAAGGGAGATGTGGAGGGCAAGTTTTTCAACAGAGAATGGAAGGTGCCTGGAGTATTGCCAGAAGAGGTGATGGAAGCAGGCACTCTTTGGAGACATCGGGATGGAATCATGAATAGGGAGAGAATAGAGGGATAAGGACTAAGTACAGGCAGAAGGTTTCTTTTTTAGTTTAATTAGGGCATCAAGATCAGCACAGGCTTGAGAGCCAAAGGGTCTGTTCCTGTGCTGTACTTTTCTTTGCTCTTTGACTCTATATGACATAAACAACAATAATTTGTTTTAATTTGTGCATTTAATATAATGAAACCTCTCAAGGTGTTTCACAGAAGCATTATAAAATAAGATTTGACAACATATTAGGTCAGATGGGAAGTTTGACTGGTGTAGTAACAATTGTTATCCTAAGGTGAGCTCAGTGAGGAAAGAAATCTCCTGCAGAGCCAAAAGTTTCACAAATACCTTACAGGAGAAAAGTGATTTATTGAAGTGCTTCACAAATGGTGGAGCAATTAAAATTGGGAATGCACAAAAGCCTTGTATTAGAGGAGCACAAATATCTTGGTAGGTTGTGGGACTGAAGAAGATTCCAGAATAGGGAGGGACAAGGTCATGCAGGAATTTGAAAACAAGGATGAGAATTTTAGAATCAAGACTTTGCTTGATCTAATGCAAGTTAGCAATACAAGAATGATTGGACAATAGAAAATGCTGCAAGACACAGAGTTTTTAGATTGACCTCAAGTTTATGAAGGGTAGAATGTTTAAGACCAGTCAGAAGTGCACTGATGTAGTCTAGGGAACAGATGTAGGGATGAGCCAAGACAGCGATGAAACTGGGTAATGCTACAGAGATGGAAATAGGCAGCTTTACTGATGGCGCGAATATGAGGTTAAAAGCTCACTTCAGGATCAAATATAACACCAAAGTTGCAAGCAGACTCAGTTAATCTCAAACTGTTGCCCGAAACAGATGTAGTCAGTTACAAGGAAATAGAATTTTGGGATGAAAAACAATGGCTTCATTCTCCCCAATATTTTGACTACAGGAAATTTTTGTTCTCAAACAAAAATCTAATGAAATATATTGTATGCTGGCTATTCTTGTTTTAAACATGTTTATGGACAATTGTCTGGAAGTGAATATACTTCTTAAACTTGGCTCAATGCAATATTCTTGAGACGTGAGTGCACAATCTAGGCTTACATTGGAGCACAGTACTGAAGGAATGTTGCATTGCTGGAGATGAAATCTTTTGGATGAGACATTAAACCAAAGTCCCTTTAGTCTCTGTATTAGACATGAAAGATCTCATGACATCACTGTATTCCAAAGAGCAGGGGAGTTCCATAAAAACATCTCTAAATCAGATTATTCTGCCAAAATATAAATCGTCTGCACACAATGGACTATACAGCAACACTTAATGAAAGCATAGAGAATGATCCATGTGTTGTTTTGTAGTCCCTCGTGATTGAGGTGTGTTCAAAGTCTGCCGAAAAACCTCTAATAGACGACATCATTCCACAAATCCCAAGATTTTTGCTTGCTACAAAGTGCACAATTAAAGAAATATAGTGAATCCACATTCATTGCATATATTGACAACCTATTCCACAGATCAATAGAATCCCTAGAGTGCAGGAGGTGGTCATTCAGTCCATCAAGTCTGCACCAACTCACCAAAAGAGCATCTTACCCAGGCCTAATCCTAACATTTTAACTACACGCATCTAACCATGGCTAATCCACCTAATTTATACCTCTTTGGACATTAAGGGATAATTTAGTGCAGACTGTACATCTTTGGATTGTGAGAGGAAACTGGAGCACCCGGTGGAAACCCACACAGACACATGGAGAACATGCAAATTCTACACAATCACCCAAGGCCAAATTGAATCTGGGGCCCCGGCACTGCGAGGCAGCAGTGCTAACCATGTGCCAAAGAAAGGATTCTACCATCTACATTTTAATTACTTTTATCATGACTTAAGGACCATATACCACAAAATGCTGATGAGAAACATTTCTGGAACAATTTAGCTTTACACGACATATAGGTTAAATTTCTGAACATTCTATGGTTTCCAACATACACACACCTCTTGGATTTTCAGTGACTTCTGGATAGAGCATGCATCTTCTAGGCATTACTGCCAGCAGGCAGAGAAGACACCACCCATTCAGCTTCTCGGCACAATCAGCACTTTCCTCTAACAAAACATGACAAGATCTTCAGTTGCTGACCTAAAGCTTACAACTCAGAATCATCACCTTTCTCCTACACTTCGCTTTCTCAGCAGAGATCCATTTGCAATTAAGGAAAGAAGGAGCGAGAAAGAATGAGGAATGTGGAGTGAGGAGAGGTGCTGAGTTGAGTTGGAAAAAGATGAACAGGATTTAAGGAATACTCGATTTGGGTACGCAAGGGATAAGAATGTGTAACCAAAATCTATAAGTTAGAGGAAAATAAACTGTGGGTGGTGGGTTAAGAGTGCAGAGGATCAGGAAGATGGGAAGAATGAGTGGGGAATGGGTATTTCCTGCACAGCCAGGAGAAAAAGATAAGTGAGAGTTGTGCCAAGAGAGGAACAGCTAATAAAGAGTTGTGAAATAGGTGAAAGATTATTTCCAAAAGTAGGGAAATGGAGAACAAAGGGAATGAAAATTCCAAATTCTCATGGAAAAATTGAAATTAAAGGGAGCAGGAAGGTTTTAGAACTAAGGACTAATTTTTTTCTATTATTTTATGGGATATGGGTGTCACTGTGCTCCAATGTAAGCCTAGATTGTGCACTCACGTCTCAAGAATATTGCATTGAGCCAAGTTTAAGAAGTACATTCACTTCCAGACAATTGTCCATAAACATGTTTAAAACAAGAATAGCCAGCATACAATATAGGGATGTATTTATTGAACATCCCTAATTGCCCTTAAAATGACTTGTGAGGCCATTTAAGAATCAACCACATGGATGTGGATCGCGATTCACATATATGTGCAACCAAGTAAAAACAGCAGATTTTCTTCCCTAAAAGCCGTTAGGGAACCATTTGGGCTTATATAACTATTGACAATGGCTTCATGATCATCATCAGACTTCAAATTAAAATTTCACCATCTGCCATATAAAATTTGAACTCAAGTCCCCAGGGATTACCTTGGATCTCTGGACTACAAACCCACTGACAATACCATAGGACCACAGAATCTCTACAGTACAGGAAGAGGTCATTCAGCCAATCGAGTCTTCACTGACTCTCCAAGAGAACATCCTATTCTGGCCCTTCCCTCTGTCCTATCCCCATAACCTCCCACATTTCTGGAAAGACTTAGAATGAAACACGTAATAGGTTAAATCTCTATAAACATTCTGAGGTTTCCGACATATCTCTCTCACAACTGCTCTTGGATTTTCGCTGACTTCTGGATAGGGCATGCATCTTCTCGGCTAAATTACCAAAGCTACACATCTTTTGGATACAAAGGGGCAACTTAGCCTGGCCAATCAACTTAACCTGCACATCTTTGAACGTGGGAGGAAACCCACATAGACATGGGGAGAAAGTGCAATCTCCATACAAGGCTGGAATCAAATCCAGGTGCTTGGCGTTGAGGTAGTGTTCACCATTTGTGCAACTGTGCCACCCACAAAATAATGAGGACGGGACAATGGCTAGCACTGATGTCACACAGCACCAGACACCCAGGTTCACTTCCAGCCTTGCGTCACAATGTGTGTGGAGTTTGTATGTTCTCCTCACATCTGTGTGGTTTCCCCTGGATGCTCCAGTTTCCTCCCACTGTCTAAAAGATTTATGGGTTATGGTGACTGTACTAAATTGGTCCTAGTGTCAGGGGATTTGCAGGGTAAATGTGGGGGGGTTACGGAGATAGACCCTACGTGTGATTGTGGTCAGTACAGACTCAATGGGCCAAATGGCCTTTTTCTGCACTGTAGGGATTCTATGAATATATGGTTCAATATGTTACTGTCTCCCTGTGCTTCACTACCAATGCTATTGAGGCAAATACTAAAATAGAACTTAAAAAATAAAGAGAATGAGCATGTGAAAAGAATACAAAATGATCCAATGAAAATGACGTACATAAGAGAATGCCAGCATCATACAAATAGAACAAAATGGCCTCCTTCACCGCAATAAGTTCTGCATTCCAGTCCAGTTTGTTGAAAATGTTGATGCTGAATTTAGGACAATGTGCCTGGGGAGAAGTGTTGCCAAGTTGTGAGAAATTATCTATGCAAATTTCACTCACTGATTTAGCAGTAGCTGCACTAAAAAGAACTGACTGCATATAAAACATATTCAAACATTCACAGGGCAATTCTAAGACAGCCTGAACACAAACTCTATTAAAAAAGGGCAATATGTTTAGGAAATTCCTCCTTCAAGGATTGTTAAAAGTTTTGGAATAAATTGAAATTGTTCTGATTATGAATCACTTTATGAAAGAAGTATGTTTTGCAGGCAACCAATAAATCAAAATGAGTTCAAAAAATATCAAATTGTAACAATTATGTAATAAATAAATTATCACACAAGTGCATTTTGGGAGATCTGAGGTCACATACTAACTGACTCAAGAACAACTCCTTCCCTGCTGCTGTCACACTTTTGAATGAACGTACCTCCTATTACGTCGATCTTTCTTTTGACCCTAGCTATAACTGTAACACGACATTCTGCACTCTTATTTCCTTCTCAATGAGTGGTACGCTTTGTCTGTGTAGTGTGCAAGAAAGAATACTTTTCATTGTATGTTAGTATGTGACAGAAATAAATCAAATAAAAAAACAAATGTTGGTGATTCATAGCAAAATCAATGGTATGCCATCACACAGCTACCAATTTATCTCATTTCAATAGCTCGACTTCATAGTTTCATGGAAGATCAATGCCTCTGTGGTTCTAAATGTCCACCATAACATTGAAACAAACAGTAAAGCAAGTAGTTTTCAGGCTTTAAGGCTGTGCAAGTGTAAGTATGAAGCTCTTACCAACCTGCAAATCAAATGCGCTTATTAAAAAAAAAATCTAATTTTACAACACCCATTTTGATAAAAATATTGCAAATCTCAGTATAACACCAACATTTGTAATGCTTCTGCTAAACAGAGTCCTGTTATTAAAAGAATTTTTATCCAAAACTTAGATTTTAATGCAGCATACAACACATCATCTGCAAATATTTTTCAGAACTTTTCACAAACTGCCAAGTTATTTAAATTTAGGTTTTGCAGTCAATTATCATGATATTTATCTAACAAAGTTTACATTTTTGCAATACCACTACAAATTAATGCCAGGTAGTATAAAGTTGTCAGTGCCAAAATGACAATTTAGATCTAATGCCCAAATTCCCACTGGACAGCAAACTCGTCACAATGCCCCCAGCCTGCCACATAGGCCCCAGTGAGGTTCCTACCCGATAAATATTCAAGAAATGTTAATATGCCTTTAATTATCCAGCCAGAAGCCTGATTCAAAGCCCTCCCACAATGCACGCTCCCCTGACAAACCAGGCAGGGGGTGGGGGGGGGGGGGGGGGTGAACTTTGCACCCTCTACACAGATGTGGATTTCTTGACTGGCCTTGTCATTGATGCCCTAAGATTGGTGGTGTTCATTCTCAGAATGGTGATTTCAGACACCATCCAGGGAAAGATATTTGTTACTACTCTGTCCTTTAAACCTTTGAAGTGCCCTGGTCACTTTGATATCAATGCACCATGGACACCTGGACTCTTACAAAATCATTGCAGTATTCCATTCCAATTAGGGATCAGCTGAGGTTAATGTCATAAGCTCCAGGTTTTAATTGACTCTTTAAAGTATTCTTATAGAAAAGGTCTGACAGTTTTACTAGGGAAATACCCTTGCTTTCTCTCATTAGACAGAACTGCTCTGAAACCTGTGAAATGATCTGATGGACAGCAGGATGGAGTTTCACTGCGGAGTTTGCTTTCAATGTAGAAAGAACAGCATCTGGTGTCTGGCTCTTTTGAAGTGCTTTAGTGGACAGATTGGATCACTTATCCACTAGCCAGGACCTATGTTTGTTTTTCCTTCCCTTCACGGTTGAATGCATCTGGAGTGCTTTGTAAACACTGCGGTTAGAAAAGAGGGAGTGAAACCTCGTAAATGATCCAACCTGTCAAAGGCAGAAGTTTATAAACATTGCAGTTAGGAACAAAGGCAGCATTGGAATGTATTTGAGCAAAGGGCGGGTGTTGATCTGCTCTTTCAATGGTGGAGTTGGGATACGATACCCTTCTGTGCTGAGGAGCTGGGGTGCTCCCCTTGTCCACAGGGCTTGCCATTGTCCGTTGTGGGTGTGAGCGGGGGTCTGTTTCTCAGCACTTAGATTGCATGGCCATTAAAAATAAAGCCCCAATTTCTACGGTCAAGCTGGCTAGTGTGTTTTGCGTTTTGAATATTTTCATATTGTAAAGATAGGAGAATCTCACCTAATAGGCATTGCTAACACCAGCAGGAAATGGTCTGGTTACCCCCACTGGCAGAAGCACTTAGAGTGCAGTCAGGTAAATCCCAGCCAACATGGGAAAATTAGATTCAAACATTTTTCTTGTTTAATTAACTGTCAACCTGTGCCAGTACCTGTGAATCCTAATTTGTTAACTGTAAATAAAAGTGCATTGTAAAATATGGATAACTTTTTTATGCCGTTTTAATTCACAACTTTAGGTATTATTGAAGGGTTCATCCCTTTGGAAGCATTGTACATAATGTCAATGAGCGCCTATTAAAGCAAACATTTTTGTTTCAGTTTGTTTTTGGCGGTGGTGATGGTGAGGGGGTGGGGGGGGGGGCAAAGGGAGAGGTGAAAATTAAATAAAGTTTCAAATAAAGATTCTTGAATCTGTTAAGATGCAGATAGCATTATCTGCTCCTCCAGTGGAAGGGAACACCTGCGCCACAGTTCACTGACTTTTTGCAGATTTTAGAGCTATTATTCCAAACAAAATAAACTGAAAGACAATTGTATAACAAATATTTTTTCAAGTTATGATCTTTATTGTAGCATTTCTTTACATGGGTTCCTTGTTTTTTTGGGGGTTGGGTGAAGGTGACATTGTTTGTTAATCCTAACATTTTTAACATCACTGTTCAACAGAGAAATAATATTAGCCAATTCAGAGAATTTAACATTTCTGACTTGAAGTTCTAAATTTTCCTCATTAAACCATAAATACCACCCAATAGGTATTCAGTGATATACTTTAGAATTTTAGAATGACACAGCACAGCTGAAGGCCATTCTGCCCAGTGTGCCCATGTCAGCCGATCCTTTGCTCGAACTATCCAATTAATCTCAGTCTCCTGTTCTTACCCCTTAACATTATATTTTTTCTCTCTAAATATGCACTCAATTCTCTTTTGAATGTTGGTATTGAATCCATTTCCAACATCTCTTGGTAGTGTATTCCAGATCACAAGAATTTGACATGTAAACAACATTTCTTCATATGTTGTTTCTGGTTCTTCTGCCATTCAACTTAAAACTTGTCCTCCGGTTACTGCGCTGTTACTGAAACAGGTTCTCCTCATTTGGATAAATCTTTTCTTAACTTCCTCGCTTCAGCAGAACACTCCTATCAGCTTCTCCAGACTCTGCGCATAACAGAAACCCTTCAGGTGGAGTATTGTGTCCAAATCACATTTTAGGAGAGAGGTTTCAAATCCATCATCCCTGGTACCATGCTAATAAATCTCTTCCTTCCTAAAATATGATGCCTAGATTTGTCACAATATTCCAGCTGAAGTTTATTCAGTGGTTTATAAAGGTTATGCACAATCATCCTTGCTTTGTATTCTATGCTTCTTTATTATCAAAGCTAAGAATTCCATGTTTTAAATTGTCTTCACAACTTATCCTGACACCTTCAAAGATATCCAGGTTTCGTTGTTCCGATACTCCCTTTAAACTGTGCAATCAGTTCATATTGCCACTTCTCATTCTTCCTACCAAAATGCATTGTGTCACTTCTTGATATTAAGTTTAATCTGCCACTGTAGCAGTAATGGAGAATGCAGTAGGGACATTAGATAAAAATAAAGATGGATACACTTCAAAGGGTTGACTTTCCTCAGAGGAAAAAGTTACCAGGTTTGGATGTGGTGAAGGAAGTTTGGAAATTATAGATGCTTTGTTCACAATCTTTCAAACTTTTAGATAGAAGGATGATGCCAGATGACTTGAAGATAGCAAATGCTATATTTTTGCTGAAAGAAAAAAGGGACAAAAGATAAACCTGGCAACAAGAAGCCAGTCACTTTAACATTAGTTGTGGAGAAACTTTTAGAAATAATTATTCAGAAAACAATTCATTGCCATTTGGAAAATAAATGGATTATTAAATGAAAGCCCTGATTTGTTAAAAGCAATTCATTTTTGATTAATTTAATTCAGTTTTTGATTAAACAACAGGTGGGATTGATGAAATTGTGGGGTTGATGTTCTCTCTGTGAATGAAACCTCTGTAATTTCCACACTCACTTTCCTTCACAAGTACAAACCTATTGACTTTTCCACTTTGAAGTCTGTCAATGTTTTAAAGTGTATTTTTATTTTTATCCTATTCAATGTTTCTATTGAATCCTCCTTTACCGTTACATTGGCAAACACAGATGCAAGGTACTCATTCAGTACCTCTGCATTATATCTTCTATTTCTACAAGAAGATCTCCTTTTAGGTTCTCAATCAGCCTACCTTTGACTATTCACTTACCATTTGCATTGATAAAATACTTTTGTGAGCTGATAACCTATACTCATACTCAACCTTTGCCCCTCTTATTCTTTTCTTGAATTTCCTTTGTACTTCTAATTTTCAGGTTGGCTCTCTATTGTATTAGTCTTTCAATGGACATAAGTCTCCTTTTTCAGTCTCATCTTAACCTTTCCATCTTTAGTCAGCCATAGATTTCTAATGTTGGATGCCCGAACATTACCTCTCATTGGAATGTAACCCTTTACCAAAATCATGTCCTCTTTGTTCAATTTCATGTTTTTTTCAGCAATCATTGATTTCCAGAACTAAATCTAGCACTGCTTCTTTCCTCATTAAGTTGAGAACATAGAGGTCAAGAAAGTCCTCGTTTGTACTTTAAGAATGCTTCCTAATTTCCCCTATACACTAACTATTTCAGTCTACATTCAGAAAACTGAATATCCCATTATCTAGTAATTTTAGCATGTTTCTGTAAAAAAATTAACAATGACACAAGTTTAATGAGAAAACAAAGAGTCATAAACTAACACGAGTAAAACAAAGGGAAGAGGCTAGCTGCTAAAACAAAAACACTAAAATTGAAGTTTATGCAAAGATCAAGCAGACGGTTCAGGAAGAAAGTTTCCCAGCAGTTGAATTCTGAGTATTCATGTTACTTCTCATCCGTAGTTCTGGGTTCCATTTATCATAGAGAGGAATAAAATTCATCTTCTTCCTTATAGACCATCTAATTATAAACTACATTAGTGGAAGAAATATCTTATATTAAAATTGCGAATTGACCTTTCTACTGTTAGAGATCTTCACGGGAAAAGAAACTTCTGTTACAATTGTTGAAAGTGCAAAGCCCAAGATTACTAAAAATTCGTCTTACATACTCCCAAGGTATTAATTACTGCCAATGTAACGGAGGGGTTTTTGAATGGCATAACTGACTGACAATGGTGCAATGGATATAGCAGCAAGAGGATTAGAAAATAAAACATACTTTTAATTTATCAATATGCTTTGAAAATGACAGCAGCACCACAGGATACTGAAAATTTCTGTCCCCCACCCACCCAATATCAGGAGTTTCCAGAACCATTTTGTTTACAGTGCCTTTCTGGCTTTAACCTTAGTTAAAAATAACAAGCATAGACACAAAGACATTAGATGCTGTCCAATGATATAAGTAGCTTTTAACGCTAGAGTGTCACTTGTATTCAAATCCTTTCATACCCTTGTATGAAATATTTTCGATGATGAAATGATGGTTAAGATTTGAATGTCTGCAAAGAGCAAATATACCCATTTACCTTAATAGAAAAACTTGAACACTTCCAAACTTCCTTATTTAAATCTCTGCATCCAGAAAATAAAGAGAAACTAAAAAAGGCACACTTTCATATCCTGTAAATGTATGACATATTGAAATGCATCATCCTTTCAAAAGGAGGCATCAGAATATTCATTTTACTGCAGAATGACAGGCAGCGCATATAAATGAGAAACACTAATGAAATCAACTATCATCCTGCACCTACATATGCATCATATTGAGGCCTTCTTAATTTCCCTTTGCTAACTTTCTTTCTTTGATGCGTCACTTTCATAACAATTCAAATCTGTTTGTTTCAATCTGAAGTTTTAGATTTGCATCCAAAATGAAATTAGACTGTATAATCAAGATCATCAGCATTATACAAATGCATAGTGTTGTCCTAGTTGGAAATTCAGCTTCATTTTCAATTACACTGTAACTGTTCAGTTTTTTTAATATTTACATCAAAAATGCATTTTTCCTGATACAATAATATATTACAACATCTGTGAGACATTATAATGCCATCAACATTTTTATACAATAGACCAGTACATTATTGTGTTTCACTTTTCATTAAAAGCTTTATAAATCATTTTATAACGGTTTTAATGAAATCACATGCAATATAGTCTACCTCTTTCCATTGGTACATTTTAACCCTACATGCATGCGCGCACACACAATATTCTGGTGATTTTGTTGAAGTACCATCTATTGCTTGTTCCCAACTGTACCACCGCACCAAAATTTTATATACACAGAAAACAATGTGACCAAAACTTTATAGATGGTGCTTTATTTCATTTCAGCAACTGAAACATGATCCTAGTTAAGAATGGTACAAGTACTACAGAAACTAGACAAGATGAGGAGCTAAGAGAAAATGAAGGCTACAGAGCAATAGCAATTCAACTGACATATATGCAAGGTACATTATGGATTGGGGGAAGTCATTATTCAAATTACAGACAACGTTGCTTACAGAACTTTGATCAAAGGTTTTGTGCAGATCAATTTCCTCAGCTACACTTTAAATTTTTAGATTTTTTTCCCCACTTTCCAATAACAGGGAAAAATTTAAAAATCACTTCATTTTTCTTTATCATAATTGTCACTTAATACCGGTCAAAATATGGTAGAAAAATGCAACAGCATTTTGGTGTCTGACCCTCTTTTACAGCTTCATCCAAAGTGCCAGAAACAAATAATGACCTCATGGAAATCATGTCAGATTGCTCAAATGCACAAGAGATAGGTTACAAAAAAGGCAATGCAGTAATGCAATGATCACAAATACTTGGAAGAAGGATGTGGCTTTTAACAAATAAAGGTTCATCCCAATATGTAAATCACAAAAATACATGACTGGATAAATTTTCCAATATCACTGGAGCAAACAAGAATAATTAGTTAAAAGCATCATTCATGTATAATGCATTAATAAAAAAGCTTGCATTTATAAAGCGCCTTTCATGTCTTCACGAGGTGGCAGCCAATTTTCACACATCAAGTTCCCACAAAACAGCCAGAAGATTAATGGCCAGACAATCTGTTTTAGTAAATGCTAGTGAGAGAAAAAAAATCTTTCTTTCTCACTGGTATAGGTCTCAGCTGAGAGTTTATCTCCTTAAATGTCAGCTGGTGAATCTCTCCTGTCCAACCACTTCACCTAGTTTTCCAATTCACTTTAGCTGGTCTGCCTTCACATCCTTATCATTAGCTTTATTCAGGTTTAAAACATCATCTTAGACCCATACTTCTCCCCTTCAAACTTCTACACAAAATTCTATCATGTTACGATTGCTGCCACCCAGAGCTCTTTTTTAAGTTATTGATTAATCCTGTCTCATTGCTCATTACCAGGTCTAGAGCAGCCTGCTCCCTGGTTGGCCCTAGAACAAACATGTCTAAGACACTGTCCCAAAAACAGACTGTGAATTCATTTTCCAGTTTACATTTACTTCTCTGATTCACCTAATCAACATGTAGATTGAAATGATCCATGATTATTGCATTATCTTTCTTATATGATCTTTTATTTCTTCCTGTATACTCTGTCATCCAGTGTGACAATTAGAGAACCTATCAACTATTCTTTCATGAGACTTATCATTTCTATTCCTTATCCTTACCCAAACTGATGCCACTTGCTCTTTCACAAATGTCATTTCCCAATATCGTGTACTAATAACATCCTTAATTAACAGAACTACTTCACCACTTTTTCTTACTGATCTTTTGAAAAGTTCAAATACCCAACAGCCTTGGACCACCCTGCAACCATGGCTGCATTTTACATGTATCTGCTGCACACGCTTTTGGCACAAAGTAGGGAGGCGTCCCCCCACCTCACCCATACCATCCCACCCACCTGAGCTCACCCCCAATAGATGGGGTGGAATAGGTGCCAAAATCTGCAGACCGCTCACCATATTTAAACAGATAACTGATCCTGATAACACACTGCCCACATGACAATACATTGTTAGTCAAGTGGGAGCGGGTAGTCCCTTTTTCAAAAATTTCAGTGGTGGGAAGAAAGGGTGGGTCCTATCTTGATTGTTGACAATGGTTTCATGGTCATCAGTAGATTCTCAATTGCCAAATTTTTAAAAATTGAATTCAAATGCCAACATTTGTCATGGTGGGATTTGAACCCGGGTCGTTGAATTTCTGAATTAATAGTCTAGTGATGATACCACCAGGCCTTCACCTTTAATGCAACAGGCGGTTAGGAAGAAAGAGGGAGTTCTAACTTAGGTGGGTTACCCCCAATCCCTGAAGATAGTACTCTGCTCCCTTCCCACCCATTGAAATTTAAAAAGCAAATGAGGCTGCCCATTCCCACTTGACTGACCGTAACTGCAGTTTTATGACATGGGCAGCACATTATCGGGGTCAGTTATCCTATTCTGCTTCATGACTGCAATGGTTAATAGGTCATATACATTGATGTATTTGTGCTAACAATTCATCCATTTTGTTACAAATTTTGCATGCTCTTTTTTTTAAACCATTTTTGAAATATCTGGTCTTATCTGCTTATATTCCTGTCCCTTCCTGCCACACTCTGGTTATTATTCAAATCACAACTCTGCACTATTACCTCTGCTTTCTTTTGGCTTACCACATCTCACATGATCCTTCCCTCCCCCACTATTTAATTCAAAACCCAAATTATACAACTTGAAAGAACACTGGACCTAACATAGCTCAGCTCCCACTTTCCCAGTGCTAGTGTGGTGACCCATGATTCACAACCCATTTCTCCCATACTAGTCTTTCAGCCAGGTATTCACTTCTCTAATCTTATTTATCCAACATCTATTTGCTCATGCATCAGGAATACTCCAGAGATTATTACATTTGAGCTTCTGCTTTTTAATTTAGCCCCAACTGCTCATACTTCCCAAGCAGAACTTCAATTTTTTTAGTCCTATCTATGTCATTGGTGCCAACGTAGGGCATGATCTCTCTCACTGCAAATTCCTCTCCAGTCCAGAAGAGGTACAAACACAAATGGCTTGCAACATGGCCTTCTGGACTCATGCTCTTAACTGCATAAAATTGTGTCTATTCGCCTGACTACACTGTCCTTTGCTAACACAAGATTCCTAACAAAAATAGAAAATGTGGAAAATCTTAGCATATCTAACAGCATCTGTGAAGAGAGAATAGAGCCAATGTTTCAAATCAGGATCAACCTTCGTCAGAGCTCACATAAGTAGCTTCATGTTACAGAGTGCCACAGTCAGTTCGCTCATCCACCTTGCAGCCCTTGCTCTCATCCGTCAAGCTGCAAGAACCTGAAAACTGTTGGACAATTGCAAGGGCATATATTCTACCATTCTACATCTCAGTCCTCACATGCAACCACTAACTAAATCAAATGGCTCTATCTTAAGGGGGGGGTGATTGGTTTCTGGGTCATTATGTAAGCCAAAGGCAAAGAGAGACAGATTTTTAATCAGTAAGGGAATCAAGGGTTATAGGGATAAGGCAGGAAAGTACAGTTGAGGATTATCACATCAGATCAGCCTTTATCTTATTGAGTGCAGAGTGGGCTTGAAGGACTAAATGGTATACTTCTGCTCCTATGGTCTTACACTAGTGTCTATCAACTCCACATACTGTAGCCATAACACATCATCTGCCCTGCCATTTTTATTACATGTTCGTTAATTTTCTCCAACTTATAATTAGTTAAGCTCTAGTACTCTAGTAAGGAGCTTTATAAGTGCTAGCAAATTTTACTATTAATAAAACAAATAAATTACCTGAATTTCTGAAGGATAAATGAGTAAAATACTCAACAAATCTTTCACCTATTTGCCTGTGACATCATACTATGATTTTTTTTCCCTCAGGTCTATTGACAGAGTCTATGCATGTTGAACTCTCACCTGATCCACTCTCCTCACGCCAATTTGGAACTCTCATTGAGTCCACTCTCTCTCTTACTTCCTCGCATGCAACTTACGCACTCTCACCAGGGACCACACTCCCTCTTGCCCGGTCCACTCTCCTTATCATGCCATTTTCGAACACTCGCCAGATCTACTTTCCCTCTTTCTCCCTTGCATACCACTTCTGAACTCTCATGAGGTCCACTCTTTCACTCATTCCCTCTGGCACCGCTTTTAGACTCTCAACTGATCTATTACCTCATTCCACTATTACCATCAATTCAGTGGATCAACTCTAGTTTAATGTAGAGTACAAAAGATTAGGTCATGAGTGATGCCAGGCATACCTAAAAGTGAAATATCAACCTGGTGAAGCTACAACACAAAACAACTTGCATGCCAAACAGTGGAAGCACAATGCAATTGTCACAGCTAAGCAATCCCACAACCAACGAATCAAATCAAAGTTCTGCAGTCCTGTCCCATCCAGTCTTAAGAGTCAGAGTCACAGAGCAAAACAATTTGGAAATAGGCCCTTCGGTTCAATCCGTCCAGCCACCTATAGTGCCCTCCCAGCTAATCTCAATTGTCTGTGTTTGGTAATGAATGGTGATAAACAATTAAACAATTAATGGGAGGTGGCTGCTCCATAATTACCTTCATTACCAACAATGGGGAGCACGGCACATCGGTGAAAAAGACAAGGCATTTGCAACAATCTTCATCCAGAAGTGCTAAATGGATGATCAATTAGAAGTCTCATTCAGTTTGAGGAGGAGAAGGGTGGGTCAAAGGCTAGTGTTCAAAGTTTATATAAAGAGAATGATTAGAGTATGAGGACTGAGCTGACTAAACTGAACTGGGAAATTAGGTTCAGATTTAGGTCAGTGCAAGGTATTTAAATAGATATTTTATAACACTCAGTAAAAGGTACATGCCAGCACCAAAGAAACTGAAAGAATGCATCATTCGTGATTAATTCAGAGAGAGAGAATACAATTAATAACAGTCAGAGATTGGACAGAATATAAAAACCAGCAAAAAGAGAGAAATTAGGGTACGAGAGAAAGCTTGCTAAAAACAAAAATACACAGCAAGAGTTTCTACAGGTATTTAAAAAAAAACGAAAATGATAACAAAAGTGAGCATTGGTCCTCTGGAAATTAAGTTTATTTCTTTGAAAGAGAAATAGGAATTAGCAGATGCAATAAGTAGATAATTGTGCCTGTTTTCATTCCAGATGTGACGCAAGAGGAAGCATGGTCCCCAGAGAGAGTGCATAAGTTGCACACGAGGAAGTAAGAGGGAGAGTGGACTTGATGAGAATTCCAAACTGGCGTGCGGAGAGTAGATCGGGCAAGAGTTCAAGAGTGCATAGACTCTATCAACAGACCTGAGGGAAAAAAAAATCAAAGTATGATGTCAGAGGTAAATAGTTAAGAGATTTGTTGATGAGTATTTTATTCATTTATTCTTCAGAAGTTCAGGTAAATTAAGATGGTGAAAGAGAGGGAACTTAAAATAATAACAGGAAAGGGTACTTAGAAAATTATTAGAACTAAAGACTGACAAGTCTCCAGATCCTGAGGTACTTCATCCTTGGATCTTAAGAGAAGTGGCTGAAGGATAGAAGATGCATTGATTTTAATGTTCCAAAATTCTCTAGATTCTGCAAAGATTCCAAGAGATTGGAAATTAGCAAATGTAACAACTTTATTCAAAAGAAAAGAGATAGAAAGCATCAAGCATAGACCAGCTAGTATCAATAATAGGGAAATGTTAAAATCCACTATTGATGAGATAATAGCAGGGCAATGAAATCTTAAAGTAATCAGGCAGATTATAGTTTTGTGAAAGGGAAATCATGTTCAACTAATTTATTGCAGTTCTTTGAGGAAGTAACAAGCAACGTGGATAAAGGAGAACCTGTGGATGTGGTTGGTATACTTGGATTTCCAGATGACATCAGACAATGTCACAACAAATGTTATTAAACTAAACAAAAGCTCATAACGTAGGCAGCACTGTATTAGCATGGATAAATGACTGATTATCTTATTGGAACAAAGAGCACCATAAATAGGTCATTCCAGGGTTGGCAAGATGTAACCTTTGGAGTGCCACGGGGATCGATGCTGAGACCTTAACTATTTAAAGTTATGTCAATGACTTGGAAACCGAATATAACGTTGCTGAATATGATGGCATGAAGATAGGTAGTAAAGCAACTTGTGAAGAGGATAGGAATAAAATTTGTAAAAGGATATTGTTATATCAAGTCAGTGGGCAAAAACTTAGCAAATCATAGAATCCCCACAGTGCAGGAGGCCATTTGGCCTATCAAGCCTGCACAGACAACAATCTCTTCCAAGCCTTAGCCCTTAACCTACATATTTACCCTGCTAGTCTTCCTGACACTAAGGGGCAATTTAGCATAGCCAATCTAACCCACATATCTTTGGAGTGTGGGAAGAAACCAGACATCCAGAGGAAACCTATGCAGACATGAGAAGAATGTGCAAACTCCACAAAGATAGTGATCCAAGGCCAGGAGCGAACCAAGGTCCCAAGCATGGTGAGCAGTGCTACCCAGATGGAATATGTGGGAAAACATAAACTTTCCAATTTGGCAGGAAGAATAGAGAAGCAACATTAATTTAAATTAAGAAATGCAGCACAGAGGGATCTAGGTCTCCTGGAACATAAATTACAAAAGGCTGTCGTACTGACACTACAATAGTGTCAGCAAAACATCAGCAAATGATTAGGAAGGCAAAGTGAATGTTGTCATTCATTGCAAGGGGAATGGAAACTTTCAAGCATACAACCTCTACCACTTAGAAGGACAAGGGCAGCAAATGCACCAGAATTAACTGCAAGTTACCCTCTAAGCACACATCATCCTGACCTGGAACGATATCATCTTCCTTCATTTCACTGGGTCAAAATCCTGGAACTTCCATTTTAACAGCACTGTTAGGTGTGCCTATATCAGGAAAAACTTCAATTTAAGAAGGCAGCTCTACATCATCTGTTCAAGGGCAATTAGGATGGGTAACAAATGCTGCCCTAGCCAGTGGCATCCACATCTTAATTTTTTTTTAAAACTCTCCATGGAATCAAGGTTTTGGCTTGCTGGAAATGGTGGAATGAAGGTTGTGCTGGGCCATGAGAAGAGACTGTGATTGATTATAATTTTGCTGTTGTTGATGCCCTACAAAATCTCTTGAATGCCCAATTTTGTGTTGCTTGATCTATTTTGAATCTATCTTATCCAGTACAGTGGTAGCGTCAGACAACTTGATGAAGGATATCCTCAGTGTTAAGACATGACTTCACCTCCACAAAGACTGTGTAGTGGTCACTCCTACCAATAATGTCATGGACAGATGTATCTGTGACAAGTAGATTGGTGAAAATGAGGTCAAGCAGATACAATGGTCACTTAAGCAGCCTTATAGAGGGTAATAAACTTCCTGTCTAATATGGCATCTCCACATCATGTGTAAACATAACCCAAAGAGACAGCAAAAGCACTCAAAGAATTGGAAAGTTTGTAATTTTTCTGTACATTACAGAAAATATCAAAACTATGGGCAATGTTATTTCAAAGTAGTATCGTTTCGCAGAAACAAGCTTTGCTTGGAAGAAAATTATGCTCTGGAAATGACACAATAAGGTACCATGACTGATTTCACAGCATACATCATTTCAAAACGAGTAAGGATCTGTTAAGCATTTTTTTAAAATGATGCTGCCCATTTGAAGTTTACCTACTTAAAGCAGGGGAAGTAATTCTAATCAAAGGCCATGCAATTTTACATTAGACATGATACATCTTTGAGAAATATAGCACTTCTGTCTTGGAGTCAGAAAGCTATGGGTTAAAGTTTCATTCCAGGACTTTGTTACAATGCAGCATTCTTTCATTATAAAGGAAGCCAGCTTTCCAATGAAACGTGAATTTGCCTGTTCAAACAGATATAAAATATCTCACAGCATGACTCAAAGTTCTTCCAGTATCCTGGCCAATCATTATTTTCAAATCAACATGAGTCAACAAGTTAATTATTAATTTATTACAGGCTAACAGTAATTTATTTGACTGCTTTCTGTGGGACCTTGGTGTGTGTGTGGTTTTTTTTGCCTACAAAACAACAAAGTAACTCCTGGCCTTTGAAATGCTTTGAGGCATGTTCAAGCTGTGAAAGTTACCTAGAAATCTGCCTTAGTAATATTGCTTTATTTCCCCATTATCAATAACCTGTAATAATTTAACAGCAAATGGTCTCCGATTTCAGATTGGGTGATGAATCAGATTGATTAATTGTCCAATTTTTAATCTTTTAAATACTAGCTATTGTGAGGTTGACAGAATTTTTTTTGTCTAGATTAATAATCTGAAAATAAAGTGAGTGAGAACAACAGTGATTATTTGCTGATGAGCAAAAAAAATCCCACAAGTAATACAAGTTATTTTTGACTCTTAACCTGATAATACAACATAAACCAGCTAATTGTCAGCAAATATTAGTATACTGTTTTCAGGTGTAATTCCCAGCAATGCTTAAGTCCAAAATTCATCAACAGAATGTTGGTGCCCTACAGCTACAAAAATTGCCAACTGAACTTTTCTGGTTGAGAGTAAAAAATTAATTAAAGCAACCACAAGTTTATTTTCTAGTTTGCATGAACAGCCACCAAGCTGAACGTTAACTCTTTCTCTTTTCCATCATTTTATACCTCAAAGATCCAGATTCATTTGTGCAAGGGAAGAAAACTACATTCTTAGACCTGTAAGTTATTGAAAATAATTGTAAAACATGAAAGTGATTAGGGCAATTACTTGCATGAAGTATGTAAGTAGCATTCATTCAAGCCACCAGCAGGGAAAAAATACTTAATTAGCCAATCAAGGAGATAAGGTAAGGATGGTATAAGAACCATTTCAAAAACTAAACAGAGAAAAATATCTGTCATCAAACCATTTTTCAAAAGATGAAACATTAAAAAATGGCATGAACCAGCAAATGGGAAAGTTGTCAACACACTTCTCAGCACACAAAGTGCATATGTAAATGCAGGTAGCATAGGAGCAAAAAAATAAACAAACCAGGAGGGTCATCAGTACCTGAAGAGCTGCTGTAGTGAGCGATGACAAGAGTAAAGTGAAAGCTTATAGCCTGTACCTCTCCCCAACTCATCAATGCCAAATAAGATATAGAAGCTTACACCCCTCCCCGAGGAAAAAAAATCACAATCTGCCCAGAACTACCAACACAGCCAAATGTAGAAAATAGTTACCACATTTCCTCCACAATCAGATCTCTTCTTCCCAAAATGTACATGTAATGGGCCAGCAGAACTTCTCCTCATTCTGCATTCAACAAAGCAGGATCCCCACACAGTCCCCAATAATGAATACAAATAAACTCTAGACATAATTTCTTCTCTCCACTAAGGTACTGTTCCCACTAAGTGAACAATTACTGACTCCAGCTCAGAACCATTTAAACTCCAAAATTCCTTTCATTGTTGTGTGGATATTGTTTCCACACCCACCCACCTCAATATCCTGAGTTCTTTAAGTACCACCACTCCATCATAGAAACTGGAAACAGTAGTAGGTCATCTGATGCTTTGCGCCTGCTCCGCCATCCATTTTGGCTGATCATCAAATTCAATATCCCTTGATTTCTTTAGCCCCAAGAGTATGTCTATCCTTACCTAGTACAGGTTGGGATTAAACTTTGCAGCAAAACTGAGCAGACATCCAGGCATTCCCATACCCCAAAAGCCAAAAGATAAAAACTGAAAAATGTCAAAGGATACAATAAAGCAATCAATCTTCGAAAAGAAAAACTGAAGCAATAGCTGTTTGGCCTGCTCTTCAAAGAAAGGCAAGAAACTGAATGGCTTGAGCAATTACACTGAAAGAAATATTATTCTTATTTCTGAACATTCAGTGCAATCACCATAATCCTTCAAGATATAAATTTCTCACCCCACTGAATAGGTACTCAGGATACCACACTCTGCCTCCAAATTGTACGCACCTCCATTAACTTGAAATTATACCACCTCTATCTCCACTGACATAAAATCAGCAGCTAGCCATCCCAATGTTCAAGCCTGAACAGAAATGGGGATCTGGGTATAAATATGCTCAAATTGTTGAAAGTAGCTGGGTAGGTTGAAAAGATATACGGGGTCCTGAACTTTTATAAACATAGTACTAAAGAAAAGGTATAATGAACATTCATTAAACAATGCTTCAACCTTGGAGTATTGTCTCCAATTCTGGGAGCTACACTTTTGGAAGAATGTGAATGTTTTACAGAGAGTGCAAAAACAATTTACAAGCATGGTTCCAGGAACATAGGATTTGAGTTTCATGGGAAGACTGGGGTTGTTCTCTTTAGAGAACAGGAGATTGAGGGGAAACTTGATTAAAGTATTCAAAGTCATGAGGGCCAGAAACTTCCTACTGAGAGCAGGGCTAAGAACGACTGGTTTAAAGTGACTGGGAAAAGCGCTGAAGGCAAATGAAGAAAAACACCTTTATTCTGCAAATAAGTGGTTATGATTTGAAAGGCACTGCCTGAAAGAGCGCTGCAGGCAGATTCAATTGTGGTTTTCAATGGGGAATTGAATAAGCACCTGAAGAGAAATAATTTGTGGGACTGTGAGGAAAGGGTAGGGGTAGAACTTGCTGACAGAGAGCAGGAATATACTCAAAGAGACAAACTCCTTCCTTCTGTATTGTACCATTTTATGATTCTATGATCACCCCAATGTAGAAATCTCATTACCAACCATGCAGAGAGGTAGCCACTCTCCAAGCCAACGTACATGCACCAACACTCTTTACTTAACATTTAGGTCAATGTTCCAACAACATTAAGCAAAAGTCATCATCTTGCTAAGCGGCCAATATCTGCTTACCGAAACAAAGCTTTAAAGACTAGCAAGCCCCTTACACCCTCAAAAGGAGATGTGAGGGGCTAGTTTTTTTTTAAAAAAAAACACATTGTGGTAGATGTCTGGAACACATTGCCCAGGCTGGTCATGCAAGCATGGTAGGGTTGTTTAAGGGGCTTTTATGTAAGCACATATTATGCAAGGAAGAGGGATATGAACTCTTCTGCCTAACCTCTTCAAGCAGAAGAAATTAATTTGGTGTCATGTTCAGCACAACTTTATGGGCCAAAGGACCAGTTCCTGTGCTGTTCTATGTTTTATCCATCATTTCTCAAAAGAATTCAAACAAACATCTCTAATGCCCATTCAATGCTTGTAACCTCTGCCTTCTCTACCCCTAATTGAGGATAGAGGTCCTGCTACCACCCCACCCTCAAAGTACAAAGATAAACTTTGCGAAACACAAAAAAAAGTACTAAAAATGATTACCAAATCTGAAATTGAAATTACAACCGTATGTACCATACTGTGGAATTTATTAATTTTATATTTCTATCAATTTCAAATAGACAAATGACAATTGGTGATATAAACCTGTAAACAAGATACGGAAGAATCAAATGATTTGGAGTTCAAAGAATATATATGATGTTATTGTTCTGTCTCTTCCCGCTGGAGAGAAGAACCACTAAATTGAATAACATGTTCTTTCTGGAAGCAAATCAATTTTCATATTTCTTTAAATTGTTCATATATCGCAGGATTCCTGGAAAATGACTTGTGCTACAATAAATGTTGTTATTTTGAACTTAATAGCAATGACAGAAACATAGCTGAAAATAATCAAACCCAAAGACAAATCATTTAATTCACATCACTGTGTATCACAACAAGCATTTGATAATATTGCCGTTCACCAATCCAAATCAGTGTGAATTAATGAGAAAAAATATTAGCATACAAGCTACAATATTTTACTCACTTCTGAAACAATTTTCCTACTTCATTCCATTTAACCCATATAATTACAAAACAGTTTGCCAAAGCAAAAAACCTTGTTACAATGTAGAGGATTTCTGCAATCAGAAGACTTTTTACATCTCTTGCCCAGCAATAAAATGAGAACAATTGATCAGAGGAAACCAAAGGTCACTGAATACTAGAAGGTCACAGCCTGTGAGCCGAGTTGATAGCAGAAACAGCTCTGATGCTACTGAGCTGCCATTTTTCTTTCTTGACAAAGACTCCATCTGCCACAGAGCCATTTGTAGCTTCAGAGTCAGAATATCAATGACTTCCAACCATTCTGTATTTCTGCTTTCACCTTGACATCACCTCTGTAAACGTGTGCAACTGAAGGTGCAAATATTTTCTCTACAGAAGCTTGAATTGAAATTCAGTTTGATGCAAGTAGCATCTAAGCAAGCTCAAATTAAAATTTTAATTAAAATCTACGATCTTATTTTGTAGGCTGCGATTATATTACAGTAAGAAAAAACTTCTGACATTTGAGAAGTTTTGTTGTTGTAACACGAGTCTGTATTTCAGAATCATGATGCAAAAGCTAAAAAATAAAAAGAAACCAGCTCATTGAAGGCTCATTGCACTGTGACACTTGGTTGGAGGGAAAGGATTGCATACCATGAAAATAAATAAAATTTAATCTTCTTAAAAGACATGTTAATTAAATCAATATGCTAGTTTATAGCTGAAATCAGCCTAAAAAGACATGCTAATTCAGCATTTAGCTTAGCCAATTTCAAGCCGTATTGTTTATCTGTGAAAATCGCAACAAATTTATTAGTGTTAACATTGTGGTGAATTTTAATGGACACCTGTGAGTACGTAATGATGTAAATGAATTTGCAAGTGTCCCTTATTAAAAATTAATTTGCAAACTGAGAAATTCCATCATAAAATGTTTACCAGAGTGTTTTGCCAAGACTTGGAACTGCTAAAATACTGAACAAGATCCAATTGCAGTGCATTTCAATCAGCTGAACACATTTTTCTGTTCGTTCACAATTTTTACAAGTATTATTATGATTAATCAGATGTATATACACAAATGTCATTTAAATTGTTGATTCGGAGCCAAGGACCTGCTGAGCACAACAGTAGATATTTTAAGTGCGGTTTTATTTATCTTAAGCAGTTAAATACTTTTAAACAGTGAATACACTAAGTCCCCATTTAATGTTAACTCAGTTAACATTGTTTCACTTGAACATTGAATACATTAATACTAATCTATTAACAATTAAGGTTGCCCATTTCATTAACAATTTGCCACAGACACCCTTTTCTACATGTTCACATGGCATTTCCCGCAGCACTTTCTTTGTCAATTCTTTATCTTCTTCCTGTGCCAGCCTTGCCTCCCAGCATTAATTTCCAACCTTGCATCCACCCAGCCTGGCATTGTCTCCTGATGCCACTCCCCAGCCTTTATTAATCCTTCGTCCCCAGGGTCTGTTCTTGCCACTCCGCTCTCATTGCTGGTTCCTCATTCATGGCTTGACTGCTGATCTTGCACAAAGGACTGGCATCCATCTGGTGGAAAAAGCTGGTTGATGCAGGTAGTCCTTGGGCTTCAGATGCTAGCTGCACCATCTAACCCCTGCCACCAGAAACAGCCTAGGGAATCTGCACTGCAATTCCTTTAAGCATTCTGCATTGTTTGTATTTTGTGATGAATTTAGTTTTGCAAATTATTTCAGCCAGGAATGCTCAGTGCTGCACTAGTATTTCAATTTACATACTTCTTTTCCTGGATGTCCAAAGAAGCTTAACTCCAGTTTTAACATTGATACCTCTAGGAATCTGAGATTCACTTCAAGCCATTTCACTTAAAGTCACGATTTTCAGGAATGCAATACAAACTTAAGTAGGAATCTGTGTACATATTGACAAATAGAACCCAAATAAAAGTATGTATATGCAATTGAGATCACACACAATGACATATTCTAGAATAGAGAGCTAGCTCAATCTTAATCAGGTGAATTTGGAGCCTATAAAGGGATGGTTCCCTGATCAGAGATAGAGGAAGTCAATACAGCAATACCAATATATTTAAATTATTTTTGTTGTGCATCTCCTTATACTGTACATTAAAGTATCCTGATTTTGCCTGATGTAATGTGATGAGCTTGAGATGGAGTGAAGGGACTTCCTTTACACATTACAATCCTTACAAGTTTGTCTTGTGGCAAGGTGCCAGCAGTATGTCAAAAAGAATCGATGATTCCTCCAGTCAGAAATTTGACTTATCTCAGCTCAGCAATCTGCAAGTGACGGTCTATGGAAGCACAATTTTCTCCCCTTTGTTCTTGCATAGGTCATCAAATTTTTTTTTTGCTTGCCAGTTATGTGCTCAGATTTTAAAATAACATTATTTTTCAGAGGGAAAGAAACAGGAAAAGGGAGAAAAAAGTGAAATGGAAAAGAAGAAATAAATATCAACATAAAAGATGTGATTAAGTCTCTGAAGGGGAACTTGAACCTTTTCACTCAGAAATGAGTTTCTGCTGAGCCAAGGATGACACTGTACATGTTGTTGCAATGTCCTTGGCATTATGATCACCTAATTCTGCAGTCACCTCCTAATCTCCACTCAGCAAACAGGTCAGATTTTCTCAAAGTCTCCATCTCCTTCCTCTGTTAGCCTTTTATCTTATATATGGTGCTGTATCATTGTTTGGGAGGTGGATAGGACAGGTTTCAGGGTGGTCTCTGTAGGGCTTACAGCAACAATTACATGGTATTGTCCTATCATATCTCTAATCCCACACTTCATAACAGGAGTCTGTTGTTTACAAGTTTTTGAAAGGTGCAGTCAACATTTTACAATCCTTTGTTGCAGGCACAGTATCTTTAAAGTAAGGGAGAGAGCAATGCAAAGGGAAAGGAACAACTAAACTTGCATCAGTCTGGGTTGACAGTTGACTTGATCTGCTTGGTCAGGCTAGGAAATGAATACATCATTCAGCTCATTTCCTCCAGATATTTATTTTTAAGTTCACTTACAGGATGTGGGCATCATTAGTACATTAGTTCTGCCCATCTCTAAATCCTCTTCAGAGGGCATTAATGATCTACTGGATGAGTGCTGAAAAGTTGTCTCCTGTTTGGGCAATCCCAGGTCTTCCTAAATTTTGCCCAGGCTTGTGCCCTAGAGCGGTCTCTCCAGTTTGCTGCAGAATATTAACATAATTCTGGGGACAGCAGTTACCAAGTGACAAGTCCAACTGAACTGGCACGGAGACCGGTGCTCCAGGTCATCTCCAACAATGGGAGGCATCATCACATTCAACTGGTCAGTTCCTGCCAGCTTGCCAGCTTCAACTAATAAAACACTATGTGCCATGGTCCATGTGTTTCAGTTGTGCTTGCAATTTACAGTCTTTGCTCAACAAGTGAACAAAATTCATCACACCAGAGAAATGAAAAGAAAAAAAAGATATCAGTTCTCCAACTGGCAAGCTAGAACATGAGGATCACATGCATGATGTTAAGGCACAACTACTCAGCTGAGATCAACATGGAACTTGAGAGGGATGTCAATGTTCAATGTAACAACAGTCAAGGCTTAGTCAGAGTCAGAGTCAATCACCAAAAGAAATGCGTTCACCTGACAAGGAAGGAATTCTGAGGAAATGAGAGAAGAGCAGGGCATAAACTTGACTAACAAATTTGTTCTCAACATCCTTTTTCTGGCTCTCAACTCAAACAGGCTAGTTTTGTGAAAGGAAAGCATGTTTGACTTATTTACTGGAGTTCTTTGAAGAAGTAACAAACAGCATGAACAAAGGGGAACCTGTGTATGCCCTGTATTTGGATTTCAGGAAAGCATTTGACAAGGTCACATCTAAAGCGGTTTTGTCAAGGGCAGGTCATGCCTTACGAGCCTAGTTGAGTTCTTCGAAAATGTGACTGAACGCATTGACGAAGGAAGAGCGGTGGACGTAGTGTACATGGACTTTAGTAAGGCGTTTGATAAGGTCCCACATGCAAGGCTTCTGGAGAAGGTGAGAGGGCATGGGATCCAAGGGGCTTTGGCCTGCTGGATCCAGAACTGGCTTGCCAGCAGAAGGCAGAGAGTGGTTGTGGATGGGTCTTGTTCTGCATGGAGGTCGGTAACCAGTGGAGTGCCCCAAGGATCTGTTCTGGGACCCCTACTGTTTGTCATTTTCATAAATGACCTGGATGAGGAAGTGGAAGGATGGGTTAGCAAGTTCACCAATGATACAAAGATCGGTGGTGTTGTGGATGGTCTGGAGGGATGCCAAAAGTTGCTGCGGGACATAGATAGGATGCAAGACTGGGCGGAGAAGTGGCAGATGGACTTCAACGCAGATAAATGTGTAGTGGTCCATTTTGGCAGGAATAATGGGATGAAGGAGTACAATAAAAGGGGTAGGAGTTTTAGCTGTGTTGTAGAGCAGAAGGATCTCGGTGTCCGGGTCCAAAGGACTCTTAAATCGGCCTCGCAGGCAGAGGAAGTGGTCAAGAAGGCATACGGTGTACTGGCCTTCATTAATCGAGGAACAGAGTTTAGGAGTCAGGAGGTAATGATGCAGCTCTATAAGACCCTTAGAACATAGAACATCACAGCGCAGAACAGGCCCTTCGGCCTTCGATGTTGCGCCGACCAATTAGGAAAAAGCAATGACCCTCTAACCTAAACCATTCCCTTTTCGTCCATAAACTTATCTACTAACCTTTTAAACGCCACCAAACTTGGCGCATCTACAACTGCCGCAGGCAGGGCATTCCACACCTTTACCACCCTCTGGGTAAAGAACCTACCTCTGACATCTGTCCTATAAGCACCACCCCTTAATTTAAAGCCATGTCCCCTCGTGCTAGCTTTCTCCATCCTAGGAAAAAGGCTATCACTGTCCACCCTATCTAAACCGCTAATCATCTTATATGTTTCAATAAGGTGGGGTCTTGTCAGACCCCAGTTGGAGTATTCTGGTCGCCTCATTATAGGAAGGATGTAGAGGCTATTGAGAGAGTTCAGAGGAGATTTACAAGGATGCTGCCTGGATTGGGAGGCAGGCCTTATGAAGATAGGTTGAGGGAGCTGGGACTCTTCTCACTGGAGAGACGTAGGTTGAGAGGCGACCTGATAGAGGTTTATAAAATGTTGAGAGGGATAGATAGGGTGGACTCTCAGAGACTATTTCCCCGAGCTGAAATGGTCACTACGAGAGGACACAGATTTAAGGTGCAGGGAAGCAAATACAAAGGAGATGTCAGGGGTAGGTTTTTCACTCAGAGGGTGGTGAGTGAATGGAACCGACTGCTGTCGGAGGTTGTTGAGGCAAACTCACTGGGGTCTTTTAAGAGACTTCTGGATGAGTATATGGAAAAGAATAGGATAGGGGGTTATAGATAGGTCTGTGGATTGGTAGATGTGATCGGTGCAACTCGTGGGCCGAAGGGCCTATTTGTGCTGTATTGTTCTATGTTAAAGTTACCACACAAAACAAGATAACATGGAACAGAGAGAGAATGGACATTAATGGGTCATTTTCAGATTGGCAAGAAGCGATGAGTGCAATGCCACAGAGATCAGTACTTGGACCTCAACTGCTTATTTACAATTTATATCAATAAATTGGATGAAAGAACCAAATGTATAGTAGCTAAATTTGCTGACAGCACAAAGACAGGAAAGAAAGTTGTGAAGAAAACATAAAAAGTTACTGTACAGGTGATTAGCAAGTGATTAGGGAGGCAAATGGAATGGTGTCCATTTGCAAAGAGACTGGAATATAAAAGGAGGGATCTTTTCTTACAGTTCCATAGGGCATTGGTGGGACAACATCTGGAGCACTATGTACAGTTTTGGTCTTCTTATTTAGACAAATATGTGAGAAGCAATTCAAAGATGATGCACTGGACTGATGCCCAAGATAGCGTTTATTTTATGTGAATTGGCTGGGTCCGTATCTATTGGAGTTTAAATGAATGAAAGACGACCTTATCAAAACACACAAAATCCTGATGGAACTTGACTCGGTGGATACTGAAAAGTTATTTTCCCTTCCAGGAGAGGGCAGAACTAGGGAGTTCAGTTTAAAAATAAGGAGTCACCATTTAAGATGGAGGTGAGAAGAAATTTATTCTCTCAGTGCGCTGTATGTCTTTGGAACTCTCATCCACAGACAGAAATATCATGGTCATTGAAATATTTTTAAAGGCAGAGACACAATGATTCCCCTGTCAGTCAAGAATCTAAAGTTATCAGGGGTGGGGGTGGATGTGAAGTTGAGGGAGTAATCAGATTAACCTACTGAATGGCACAGCAGGCTCAAGGGGCTGAATGGCTCTCTTGCTCCTAATTCATATGTACAGATGTATCTGTATTGTGAAATAGCCACTGGGCAACGAACTGTCTTATTGGCATCCATATCGCCAATCCAAGGACACGTGCAGCTAAGATACAAAGATGTTTAACATTGATACAGACAACTGGGAGACTGACACTGACAACCAGGATCTCTGGAAGCTGACAATTTGGGAGTGTACTGGAAGAGACAAGGAGAAACAGAAACCTCAACTGGCTGAAAAGAGCCCAAAGCAAACCAAGGCCAGCAAATCCTGGACCACATCAACTCATTGCCATTAACTATAGCAACTGTATGCCAAATAAGGCTTCAGTTGAACACAGCATTGATCAAGATGCAAACCATCATTTCATGAGGTAAAAACCTGCCAGAAAATATTGGGCCAGGACCCAAGAGGAATAATGCCTCTGCTTTACTTCGAACTCTTAGATCGACTGATTAAATGTTTCATCTTAAAAACAACACAGACAGTGCAGCACTCATACAGCAAAGAGTCACAAAAGATTTGATGAAGTACCCCAAAATGAAGAAAAGATGATTATGATTTGCCTTCCAAAATAATTCACCAATTATAAATCAAATAAAGAGAGACAGATTACATCCTATTAGGGTCATCCAGACCTGTCAGTGAATGATAGAACTCATCATGCATTAGGTCAGAGAGGACAAATCATAGAAAGGCAAAATGTATAATGCTAGTAGTATAACCTTAGAAAGCTTCAATTTTTACTTCCACTAATATACTTAGTGCAAAATATATAAAATAATGAGCAATCAGACATTAATGTCATCTTTAAATAAAGTTAAAATCATAGAATTCCTACTGTGCAGAAGGAGGCCATTCAGCCCACTGAGCTCACGGCGAAAACAATTCTATCCACGCCATATTCCTGTCACTTCATGTATTTACCCTGCTAATCCCCAACAAGAAGAGGCAATTTATCATGGCCAATCAACCTAATCCACACATCTTTGGAATGTGGGAGGAAACCCACAAACTTTGGGAGAACGTGCAAACTTCACACAGTCATTCAGGCCAGAATTGAACCCGGGTCCCCGGCATTCTGAGGTAGTAGAGCTAACCACTGTGCCATCATTTGCTACCATTAGAATTATTTGTCAACTAAAATTACACATTAGATAATAAAACAAACATTTAATCTTTTCCCAAAATAAAGGCTTCACACTTTACAAAGTGAAAAGTCCATTTCTCACTCATTCTGAGAAAAAGTAGAAAACTGGCTCCTATGAAATATTAATGTTTCTTGTGATTAAAAAATGATTGATTGGTTAGCTGCATCATCAATAAAACCTATGGCATTGATATATAATATAAAGCCTCAAAGGTACGTTCTTCATAATAAAGTCAGCACTTTCAAGAAACAGTACAAACTATACAGCAAGGCAAGAAAATTATTTTTAAAAAGCTTTGAACTCTTGTCGAAGGGAACAGAAAATCTCGCAAGATTCTCTTTTGAAAATTGATAGGTCAAAATCCTGGACTTCCTTCCCTAACTATATGGGGAACATACCTACAATGCAAGGACTACAACATTTCAACAAGGCAGCACACCACCAAACGCAATTAGAGTTGGACGCTAAATAATGCCGCTGCTAGTGATGTCCACATCTCATGAACAAATAAAACATATCCCCTCCTCGTTACACAGTCTGAGTGGAATTTGCATTTTGTCCCTGTGTCTGTGTGGGTTTTCTCCAGGTGCTCCAGTTTTTCCCCACAGTCCAACAATATGCAGGTTTGATGGATTGGCTGCGATAAGTTGCTCCTTAGTATACCAAGATGTAGAGATAAGGGGGATTAGTGAGGTAAATGTATGGGGTTATGGACAGGGCCTAGTAAGACGCTCTGTCAGAACTGGTGCGACGCTCTATCAGAACTGGTGCAGACTTGATAGGTTGAATGGCCTCCTTTTGCACTGCAACAATTGTATACAAAAGTCAGCCTGAGAAGGACTTTGATTTGAATTTTTATTTAAAATAATAACCATTTTTCCCAGGAAGTCCATTAATTCTGGTCTCACTCTCTGCCATGTGGCAATAACAATGGTGAGGTCTATGGAGTGGATCTTTGGAATCAACATGACTTTCATGCAACAAATAACTGCTGCAGGTATTTTAGCATCTCCAACCCCTAATAAACCCCTAATATTAGTCAGAGAAGCTCAGACCAATCAGAAGACACATCATCACAGACTACAAGCCATTCTGTAGCACCTCTGATCAGTGATGTCATTGAAATTACCTCACTGATGTCATGATTCAACTGAGTGTTTTTATAACAATGAGAAAATTATTTAAAACTTCAATTTTTCTCAATCCCTTTTCTCTTCTTATGCTTATTACCTTCCTTCCAAAATTGTTTCATATTTCATAGTGGTGGATGTTTGGAACATATTATCAGGTGGTGGAAGCAGGCCACATTTAAGAGGGTACACAAATAGGGAAGGAAGAGAGTGATATGATCCAAGTAAGGACAGAATTTTTTTTTAAGTTTAGTCAGGGCATCATGATCGCATGGGCTTGGAGGGCTAAAGTCTATCATGGGCTGTACTTTTCTTTGTTCGTCTTTGTACTTTAATTCCTCGTATCTATTTTTCATCTAATCCTACTTGATCCTCAAGGAGAGAAGGAAACCTCTTACATTCATTATCACCTGGGCAAGTTTACATCTCACATCTCACACAGTTTTAGGGATTAGGTCCTGAACAACTAGCATGTAGATCAGGAAAAGGAGCAGACAAAAGCTGGATCTTTTGGAGTAATAACCACCCTCTCCTTTTCCCCTTCACCACCTCATCTCCCAAGCCTATTCTCCGAGCCCTGCCAGCCACTGCTTTAGGCCGTTAGACCATTTACAATCTCAAAACACCTATTTGACCAAAGCTGAGCCTTTGAGCCCTAATCCTGCCTCTAATAGAGCCATGTACATGATATTGTCTTTGTATCCATCTATCTGCAAACAAATGTTTCATCCAAACCTTTGTTGCCTCTAAACTATTACCTCAGTGCTATCATGGCTGGACTCTATAACCTTCTGCCACACAAGCCATATTAGTCCACCATTACCATATTCTTAATCCCACAACAGCTCAAAAGTGCTTTATCCTTGGATTTAAATAATAACCTTTACTCTTTAAAATACCCTTTTTTAAAAACTTTGTGAAGGCCCACAAACTCCACTCATTCCTTCCATTCTAGTCTCTTGTGCATTTCCTTAATTACTTTGTCTCATCAATGGTAGCAATACATTCGGCTGTCGAGGTCCTTTGCTCTGCAATGTTGTGCCTAAACTCTCATGCATCTGCGTAGCTCTCTCCTCCTTCAAGTTCTTCTTTAAAATCCACCACTTTGACAACATTTTCAGTCATCCATCTGAAATTCTCTTTCACTTCAAATTTGTTTTTCAGTTCTCAGAAAGAACTTTAACAGTAGCACAGAATCCTTAAAATGCAGAAGCATTTTAAATATATTGGAGGTATTCCATTATTTAGTCACCACTTAACTACAATTGTTATCCTCAAGAAAATGAACAATGTCACTGGAGAGCCAGTACTTAACAAAATTAAATCTTTAATTTCAGCTTTTTAAACTTTTCTGAAGAAGTTCCAAAGAAGAACTATACAAACGTGAAACATTCACTGTTTCTCTCTCCACAGATGCTGCCAGACCTGCTATGTTTTTCAAGAACTTTGTTTCTATTTCAAGCTTTTCACTGTCTTAAAATTGGTCAACTGTAAGATTATTACAAATGAAATAAGATTATTGATCAGAAACATGATAGTAGAAAACAATGAGATTGTGGCATTCTTACTAATGAAGAAAAAAATGCACTGCTTCTATATGGGGGGGGGGGGGGGGGGGGGGGGGGGGACATCAGTACAAAAAGTGGAGGATATTTAGTAAATCAGCTTCAATCATGGTAATGTCTGTCTTTGTCTAAATTCAAATAATTTTAACCAGGTACCAGCTTAAAAAATGTACTTATTTGTAGCAATCTTTGTGAAAACAGAAACTTAAAATAAAAAAGCCTTCAACCTTTGATATATGAAATAGAAAGGTCAGTGAAAATGCATAGCTGGTCAGAATCTCAAATAAAGAGAGTGACATTACAGCTGAAATCCATTAACTTTTCTGTCTCATTCAAATGCTTTCCAACTGTAAAATTATTTTGGTTTCAAATTTCAAAGACTTTCTTTCTCCTTAGTTTTCAAATGATTTATTTTAAATTATGCTAAAACTGGCCTCTGGCTTCTTGGTCTTCCCGTTTACTGTTCATAAACATTACCTGTTTAAACCTGTTAAAACTGACTCCTTTAACAGCTCAACGAGTTTATCATGCAAGTTGCTGAGAGCCACTGAGAGCAGAAGGTTCTCCAGTCACCATGGATAAAATCTAATATTTGTTTTGAGAATGTTTTGATTTACATAAAAGTAGCTTTTATAAATATGAATCTCTCTAAACATCCCAAGCCAGCACATTTGGCAAAATTAAAACAAACACACCTTATAATCAAGGAATTTCAGCATTCTTTTCTTGACTTCCTCTTTGGCAGAATTTCTATCAACAATCTCATCCAATTTGTGCTTAGCATCCATTCTTTGGCAGAAATCACTGTCATATGTATCCTGAATCAATTTAAGCTCAGATTTTAAAAAGACATCCATGTAGATTTTTTAATAATGCTTTTACATATTTCAAACCAAAGTCATGATATAGTATTTCAGCATTTTAAAATGGATACTTGCAACGCAAGGTGAGCTGAAATGCATTCACTCTACAGGTTCAAAACAAAATTACATTCATTTTCTAATCATGATATTGCACTCAGAATTAAATATCCATTTTCACATTTATTTTTGTGTATTTACTGTTTAACAGTGGGAAGAGGCAAACATATAAATTTTATCCTAATGGTTATTTGGAAACTAAAACAGGAGAAATTGTGTGGTATACCAACAGCCAAGTCATACACAACACAAAATTTAAAGCTCCAGCTACCTTGGTTCAGGGCTTTACTACTTATTGCAGCCAACTTTTTGATGCAAGAGACAGAATTTCTGGTAATTAGTATACTATAAAAAGGCATGTTGAATCTTAATTGGTATTTTGTATAAAAGGTTAGCTTACCATCCACATGTATAAACAACTACCAGTTTAGTAACAACACAACCACCCACGTCTGACACCAGATGCCAAATCATGCAATTCAAAATGTTTGTTCAATAAATTACAAATTATAAATTTAAAATAAGGAAATCAAGGTCACATTTCTAGAGAGTATTGGTATATATCATGCACCCGCTCTATATTACTCCGAAGACTTTTATTTTCGGAACAGAAACAAGCGAGGGCTGAGAATGTTATGCATTCAATTTAGTGTGAAAAGACAAATTTGAAACTTGGGATATATTACCACTATATTACTTGCCACTGAGTACAGTTTCTGAATTACAACATAAAATATCTTTCTGGATAAAAGATACAAAGATAATGCTTTCAGGGCACAGGTAGACTATGCACAAAGTAGCAAAAATCAAAACTCTTTGCAAACAGACATAGTATTGTACTTGAGCCTAAAATTTAGGCATTCCCTCCATTTCAATCAAATACCAAATTTCAAAAACCAAGTCCAATAATTTTCCTTCTTTGGAAGCAATTTTAAGCATCAACACATCGTTATTTACAAATAAATCAAAAGATGAAAGTATTGTTGCTATTCACTTTATAATGACTGTCAAAAGATAGTAAGAAGTCTGACATCAGTTTTAAATCCAACTGATTTATTAGATAGTAAACTCGAGTTTACTATCAAATAAATCTGTTGGATTTAAAACTGGTGTTGTCAGACTTCTTACTGTGTTCACCCCAGTCCAATGCCGACATCTCTACATCATGTCAAAAGATATCCAGACTTGTGCAGGATATGTATCAGGAGGCACTGCTTCTTCCAACGACTCCAAGAAACATTTAATCAGTTCATTTTCACTGGTGTTATTAGATAAAGCAGTTCCATTTGCATCTGTATAAAGAAAGCAATATATCCATATTTTTTGGATAATGATAGCTCAGGTCACTTCAGTGATCTGATTTTGCACTGGTTGTCCTTCTTGAACATGAGTTGTGCAACATTAGAAGATTCTATAACTAGAAACTAAGTAGCAAACTACTGTACATGTTTTGGTACATAGTTTTCTAGTGTTGTGCAGATAACATGAATTTAAATGATTCTGCGTACATCCATCCTGACAAAATATTACTGAACCATTTCTTAACTGCAACGATTACTGTGGCACACTCCATCTAGTGGTTTGAAATTGAAGCAGCAAACATCTCTGCTCAGCCATTCTTGCATTTCACATTAAGGTCCTTTGAATGAAATTCCTGTGCTCAACTACACACTTAATTTCTCCTGCAGCTTTACATTCCATTGATGAAAGTAGAAGCTCCTTACTAGTTACTTTTTATGTTCAGGATGAGCAGACAGATTTTAATGTGTATACACAAATAAGCCCATGTATATTGCAACACCAAGAATGAAATGCATACAAAATGAAAATCTGATGTTAGTTCAATTGTCAATTTAGAAGTGAAAAGAATTCAAGGATTATTGATTATTTGTCCTAAATTTTTAAGTCAGTATGAAATGGTCATTAAGTAGATTCATCACATTTAAAATGTTCTTAAGGTTATTTATCTACGTCGAGGCAAACAACTCTAACTTTGCCTGAATTGGTGGAAAGTTCACATTTACATTTTGTTTTATGTTTGCTCTAGGGATGTGGGTAACATTGGGAAAGCAGTATTTATGCCCTTGTTGCCTTGAAGCATCAATAGTCAAACAAGTAGTGTAGTTTGAGTCATGTGTAGGCCAGATCAGAAATAGGTAGCAAGTTCCACTAGTAAAACCAGCTGGGTTTCCAGTGAAACGTAAATATTGCAACATTTACAACCATCCTCTGGTGCTGGCTCATACTCACCAGAGTTCCTAAATTCATGTTACAACTTTACCATGATGATATTTGAATTAGTCTATAAATTGAGCTATCATGCATGTAATTTTGGTTCCCCTTCCCACAGAAGGATATGAATATATAGGGAAGAATTAATCCGAAGCTGCAAGCGAAGACTCAGCTGAATTTGTTTTTTTATTAGAGAAGATGGTTGGGTCATATGGTGAAAATATAACATAGGTCATTAACAAAAGTAGATGAATAATGTGTCAAAAGATATAAGAAGCAACTTACAGCATTCCATTATATACAGAAAAGACAAGCACCCATGCCATATGATTCATTATCATACAAACCAAGGATCAAGAAAACTCACAAAATATTAAAACTATGATGAGATTTTAATGTGAGAAATCTGGAATAATTTCAGTTCACTATGAAAGTTTAGCTTTTGAACACTCTTAGGTGAGGAAAATGAACTGAAAATCTAGCTCTCTGTTTGAACAGGTAAACCATTAAACTATTAAATGATATTGGGGTTTAATTGAACTGGATTATAAAACACAAAATACACAATGGACCATTGCATTAACGGGACAGTGGCAGTATTACTGGACTACCAATTCAAAATGCTACTATTAATGCTCTGGGAACAGAAGTTTAAATCAAACTTTGGGGAGATAGAATTTAAATTCAATTAATTACTAAATCTGAATTTAAAAGCTAGTCTTAGTAATGGTGACAATGAAACTACCAGATTGTTATACAAATTAAAGATCGAATTGACGAAAGGTCATCTAGACTCGAAACATTGGCTCTATTGTCTCCCCACAGATGCTGTCAGACCTGCTGACATTTCCCAGCATTTTTCGTTTCTGTTGTAGATTGTTATATAAACTCATAGGGTTCACTAATGCCCTTCAGGGAAGGAAATCTGTCATCCCTTTCCGCCTGGCCTACAGAGATCCACAGCAACATAGCTAACTCTTAACTGCTCCCCTCAAAACCACTACAGAAAAATTGAAAGATAAAAACAAACAACAGTATGCCCAGGCCAGTCAATCCTCCAAAGTCCTCCTTACTGGGGACTTGTGCCAAAATTGAGGAAGCAGTCCCACAGGCTAGTCAAGTAAAACTAGCCAATAGTTTTTCTAACCAATTCATATCTTACAGTTAACATACCAATTTCCTCTAAGACCATCTCTGGGTCTAGGTTAGGATTCCAAAACAGTATTGGTGGGAGTGACCATCATACAGACCTTCAAAGAAAAAGTCCCATCTTCACACTAAGGATATCATCCACAGTGTGGCATAATCATCATGCTAAATGGGATAGGTTCAGAACACATCTAGCAACTGAAAACTAAACTATCAGCAACAGCAGCAGAGTTATTTGGTTGCGGACAATTAAACAAGAAACACTGAAGGGAAAGGCTCCACAAACATCCTCAAAGATTAAGGTGGGGTGTGGTTCAGCAAGTCAGTGCAAAAGATAAAGCATTTGTAACCATCTTCAGCCAGAAGTTCAAGTGGATGATCCATCTTGGCCCATGAAGTAAAGTTCCCAGTGTCATAGATGCCAGACTTATGTTTACGCCATTAACTCCACTGAAAACAAGACTGTACGTAGCAATGGCCATGGGCATGGAAAATATTGGGAGATAGTACTAAAGACTTGTGCTTCAGAATTGGAATGCCCCTAAGAAAGATTATTTTAGTATAGCTGCATCTATCTGGCAATGCAGAAAATTTCCCAAAATTTTCCACAAAAATTAAGACAAATTTAATCTAGCCAATTCCCACTCCAGTCTATTCTCAATGATCAGCACAATGATGGAAGATATCAACTGTGCTACCAAGTGACAGTTGTATTGTAATAACCTGTTCAGCAACATTCAGTTTGGGTTCTGTCACAGCCAATCAGCTCCAGGCTCCATTGCAAACCTTGGTCCAAACATGGACAAAGAGCTGAGGTCAAACAGCCAGTGAGTAATTGCTTTGGACATCGTCAAGAAGTCCCAACAAAAATAGATCTATGAGGATTTGGGAGAAAAACTACATAGGTTCAAATCATACCTAGCACAAAAAAAATGGTTATGGCTGTTGGCAACCAAATAGGTCATCGTTTCAGGAGTTCCTGGATAGTGTTCAGCTGCTACACCAATCTTCTTCTCTCCATCATGGATGTCACAAGTGACAATATTCACTGATGATTGCATAATGTTAAGGAGCACTGGCAACTCTTCAAATGTTGGAGCAATCCCTGTCCACTTGCAAAAAGATCTGCACAGTATTCACTCTTCAGTTGATAAATCAAAATTAATATTCACGCCATACAAGCGCCAGACAATCACCATCTTCAAAATAAGCGAATCCAACCCATCTCCCAATTACTCAATGACATTACCGATTTCCTCCTATCAGGAGTTACTATTGACTAGAAACTGAACTGGGCCAGCTTTACAAGTACTGCAACTACAAGAGCAAGTCAGAGGCTGGGAATCCTGCATCAAGTAACTTCACCTCCTGACTCTCCCAAAGCCTGTCCACCATCTACAAGGCACAGATCAGGAACATGATGAAATACTCTCCATGAATACTCTGAATGAACGCAGCTCAAACAACACAAGCTGCTCAATACCATCCAGGCCAAAGCAACCTGCTTGATCAGTACCCCATCCACTGCTTTAAACATTCACTCATTCCAACACCAGCACACAATGGTAGTACCATATACAAAATGCACAGCATAAACTTGCCAATCCTCCCCTGACAACATCTTCAAACCCACATTCTCAATTACCTAGAAGAGCAACAGAACCTAACACATAGGAACACCACCACCTGCAAGTTCCCCTCTAGGCAACACATCGTCCTGACTTAGCCATTCCTTTACTGTCACTGAGTCAAAACTCTTCCAAAGAACACTGAGTGCACATTTGTCAGATGGACTACTGCCTTCTTCTGGATGGCAATTAGGATGGACAACAAATGCTGGTTTTGCCAGCAATGCTCAAATCACATGAAAGAATTGTTTTAAAAGTTCAGTAACTCACCACTTTTCAAGGGGCAAAATCTCAGTGCAGCATAACACACATCATACCAATCGCAATTGAACTGTCAGCTCTCATTTGGACTGCAGGATGATCACCTTATAGGTGGCAGTTTCACCTAGAAGAAATCCAAAAATAATTAACAACTGATCCTTATTTTTAATTAATTAATTAATTGATTAAAACATTGTCTGTTTCCCACACAAAAAAAACTACCTTAAAGTTGCTAATTACTTTGTGTGATTTGAAGATGAACTATCCAGTTTGTGTAGTGGAATACATATACGCTTAGATTCACTAGAAAAATGTGTTACTACAATCAAGCTCATTTTCTAAAATCACAACAAAACTTAAATTAGCAAATTCAACTGAAAAGTTTCATAACCCAAAATAAAAGGATGATAGTTACACTTTCATGTTTCAGAATGACTAATAGATACTTCATCTAACACTACACAATTGCATTTCATAAAGTTCAACTCTATTAACATTATAAATTGGGAATGTTACAATTGTCTTAATTTTTGTCATCATTGAAACACAGCTAGATGCCATAATGCAAAACGGAAGTTCTATAAAGACATTTCCCCCATAAAAAAGCACTCCAGAACCAAAAGTCTGCAAGATGCCAGAAGCACTGAAAATTAAAGTAGCCATTATAAACATTTAGCTCTATACACAATAGATATCATATAGGTAACTTTCTCAGCAATTAGGATACGATCAATAGCTTTCACACTTGAAAATGAACTAAAATCAAAAAAAAGAGTGGATTGTCAATTTCCATTCTATAGCTCTGTTATCAAAATGTACAGACAGTTTTGGCTTTTTTGAAGCAAATCTTTACAAATAGCTACAAAGCATACCATTAAAATGTGACCAGCGCAGCACTGAAGTGTCAGTGTGATAGATCCCAGATAACTTACAGCAACACAAGCATAAAAAGGAGCAGTTAATGACCGAAATTCTATTTGAAGTAGTATTTTGTGTGACCTTGGTTAGAAGGTACAATAGCATAGGGATTGTGTTACTCAACTAGGAATCCAGAGATCTGCACAAAGACTTTGGAAATGCAAGTTCAAATCCCACCACGACACAAAATCATAGAATTCCTACAATACACAAGGAGACCATTTGACCCATCAAGTCTGTATCAACCACAATCCCATCCAGGCCCTATTCCATAATCCTCACACATTTACCCTATTAATACCCCTGACACTAAGGGCAATTTAGCATGGCCAATCAACCTAATCTGCACATCTCTGGACTGTGGGAGGAAACCCATGCAGAAGCAGGCAGAATGTGCGAACTCCACACAGACAGTGACCATGGCTGGAATTAAACCTGGGTCCCTGGCGCTGTGAGGCAGTTGTGCTAGCCATTGTGCTACCATGCTGCCACCATGCTGCCCTGAGCAACTGAGGAATTTGAATTCAAGTAATTAAATACCATTGACTAGAAACTGAATTGGGCCAGCTATACAAGTACTGTATCTACAAGAGCAAATCAGAGGCTGAGAATTCTGCAGCAAGTAACTTCACCTCCTGATTCTCCCAAAGCCTGTCCATCATCTACAAGGCACAATTCAGCAACATGATGAAATACTCTCCATTTTTCTGAATGAATATAGAATATAGAAAAAGCTAGCCTTAGTAAAAGTGACCATGAAAGAGCAAGATTGATGTGAAAATTCACCTCATTCATTAACATTCTTAAGGAAGGAATCTTGACATCTGCAAATGAGATTCCAGGCTCTCAGCAATATGTTCAACTCTTAAATAAAAGCTGTGATGCTGGAATCTGAAACAAAACAGAAAATGCTGGAAAATCTCAGCAAGTCTGACAGTATCTGGGGAGAGAGAATACAGCCCACATTTCAAGTTTTGATGACCCTTTGTCAGAGCACACAGCTCTGTGATCTTCATCACAGTTCTGATAAAGGGTCATCTAGACTCAAAACATTGGCTCTATTCTCTCTCCACAGATGCTATCAGATCTGTTGACATTTTCCAGCATTGTCTTTTTTTTTCGACTTTGTGAAATGGTATAAAGTAAGCCACTCAGCTTTACAAAGTGACTACCAGAAACTCAAGCAAAAACTGAAGCTGATTTACACACTGCAGGACCTATGCGAAAGGTAAGCTACAAGAGTGTTTCAGTAGCACCACTGCTGATCAGATTTGAGAAACATATTTGCCAAATTATAATTGAGGCACATTGCGAGAACTAGCACTAGGGGGAAAATCTACTTGACTTTGTCCTCATCAACCTATCACAACGAGTGATTATTCTTGTGCATACAAAGCTCTTGTGCATACAAAGTCCTGTATTTGGACTGAGAAATGCTTTTTGATTTGATTTATTATTGTCATACGTATTGGGATAGTGAAAGGTATTGTTTCTTGCACGTTGTACAGACAAAACATATCATTCATAGGATACCTAGGTGGAAAGGAAAGACAAGGATGTAAGTATAGTTTTGCAGTCAAATCAAATCCTCCATCATGTCATGCAGCCATGCCAAGTGGGAAAGATCCAGAGCAGTAACAAATCAAAACTGGCCATCCATAAAATGCTATGCGTCATCAGCAGAAGAAGAATTGTATTCCAGCATAATTCCTAACATCATGGCACTACATATCTCTCATTCTAGTATTAGCACCATGCAAAGGGAAGACCCCTGATACAATAGTGAGTGTATGAAAACATGCCAGGAGTAGCACCAGGCACACCTAAAAAAATGAGATGTCAATCTGGTGAAGATACATTCACACTACAACAGCCAAAGCAGCCTGCAATAGACAGAGCCAAATGATCTTGCAATGAATAGGTCATATCAAAGCTTAGCAGTTTTGCCACATCCAGTTGTGAATTGTGATGGACAATTAAACTAATGACAGCATAAACTCCATGAATACTTTCTCCTTAGCAGGAAAAGTGTTAGTAAAATTCTCAACATGTCTGGGAGAAGGGTTGTGGGAGAGAGGAATAGAACTGGGATTGAAATGAAAGTGGACAGTTGGAGAAATGGAAATGCACATGCATGGAAATGGCAGCAAATGTTATATCAACTGATGACAATGGAGATTGCAAAGGATATGAGCCTTGCAACACTGCAGCTGTAGTGCTGTAGATTTGTATTCCAGAGCAAGCCACATTCTTAGCAAAGTTTTCCAATACGGGGGGGTATTTTCCAATGCTGCGGGGATGGTGCAGGAGGGAGGGGTTCAGGTTCTTGAACAATTGGGGATCATTCTGGGGTAGGTGGGACCTCTACAAGAGAGATGGTCTACACCTAAACCAGAGGGGAACCAATATCTTGGGGGGAAAATTTGCAAAGGCTATGCATGGGGCTTTAAACTGATTCAGAGGGGGGGGTGGGATCCTGAGTACTTTGGATGTTAAGAGGGACGAGAATAGGGGGGTCATAGATGAGAACTGTAAAGCACAGCAGCGCACGGGTGAAGTAGGGCATGGTTTGAAATGCGTATACTTTAATGCAAGAAGTATTCGCAATAAGGTGGAGGAACTTGCAGCTTAGACCAGTACCTGGAACTTCGATGTTGTGGCCATTTCAGAGACATGGATAGAGCAGGGACAGGAATGGTTGTTGCAGGTTCCAGGGTTCAAATGCTTCAGTCAGAGTAGAGAAGGAGGTAGAAGCAGGGGAGGAGTGGCATTATTAGTCAAAGACTGTATCACAGTGACAGAAAGGAAGTTTGATGAGGACTTGTCTGTTGAGGTAGTATGGGCTGAGATTAGAAAAAGGAGAGGAGAGGTCACCCTGTTGGGAGTCTTTTATAGACCTCCTAAAAGTTCTAGAGAGGTAGAGGAAAGGATTGCAAGGTCGATCCTGGACAGGAGTGAAAGTAATAGGGTAATTGTTATGGGGGACTTTAACTTTACTAATATTGATTGGAATAGATATAGCTGTAGTACGTTAGAGGGGTCAGTTTTTGTACAAAGTGTGCAGGAAGGTTTTTTGACTCAGTATGTAGATAGGCCAACTAGAGGTGAGGCTACATTGGATTTGGTACTGGGCAATGAGCCAGACCAGATGTTAGGCTTGGAAGTTGGTGAACATTTTGGTGATAGTGACCACAATTCGGTTACGTTCACCTTAGTGATGGATAGAGATAGGCATGAACCTGGGGGCAGTAGTTATAGCTGGGGGAATGGTAATTATGAGGCCATTAGGAGGGAATTAGGGTGCATAGGTTGGACTAGGAAACTACAGGGACTGGGAACATCTGAAATGTGGAGTTTATTCAAAGAGCAGCTACTGCGAGTCCTTGATAAGTATGTCCCTGTCAGGCAAGGAGGAAATGGTCGAGTAAGGGAACCATGGTGTACTAAAAAAGTTAATTCGCTGGTTAAAAGGAAAAAGGAGGCTTATGTCAGGATGAGGCCTGAAGGCTCAGTTAGTGCACTGGATAGCTATAGATTAGCCAGGAGGGAGCTAAAGAGTGAGTTGAGAAGAGCTAAAAGAGGACACGAGAAGACTTTAGCTGATAGGATCAAGGAGAATCCTAAAGCTTTCTTTAGATATGTTAAGAATAGAAGATTGGTTAGGGCAAGATTAGGGCCAGTCAGAGACAGCAGGGGGAAGTTGTGCATGGAGCCTGAAGAGATTGGAGAGGCACTGAACAAATATTTCTCTTCGGTATTCACGCAGGGAGATGTAAATGTAGTTGTGGAGAACACTGGGATACAGGGTTGTAAACTGCAAAGTATTGAAGTAGATAAGGAGGATGTGCTAGATATTCTTGAGGGTTTGAAGTTAGATAAGTCCCCTGGGCCGGACGGGATTTACCCTAGGATTCTCTGGGAGGCAAGAGAAGCGATTGCAGAGCCTCTGGCTCTGATCTTCAGGTCGTCGTTGGTTACGGGTGTGGTTCCGGAGGACTGGAGGATAGCGAATGTGGTCCCGTTGTTCAAGAAGGGAAGAGAGACCTTCCAGGGAATTATAGGCCAGTGAGTCTTACTTCTGTTGTGGGCAAAGTATTGGAGAGAATAATTAGGGATAGGATTTATAGTTATTTAGAGAGTAATGAATTGATTGGAGATAGTCAGCATGGTTTTGTGAAGGGTAGGTCGTGCCTTACTAACCTCATGGAGTTTTTTGAAAAAGTGACCAAAGAGGTGGATGGGGGTAAGGCGGTTGATGTGGTATATATGGACTTTAGTAAGGCGTTTGATAAGGTGGCCCATGGAAGACTTCTGCAGAAAATGCAGATGTATGGGATAGAGGGGGATTTAGCTAATTGGATTAGGAATTGGCTAGCAGATAGAAGACAGAGGTGGTGGTTGATGGGAGATATTCATCGTGGAGTTCGGTGACAAGTGGTGTACCTCAGGGGTCTGTTTTGGGGCCCCTGCTGTTTGTAATTTTTATAAATGATCTGGATGAGGGTATTGAAAGATGGATTAGTAAGTTTGCGGATGACACTAAAGTCGGTGGAGTGGTAGATAGTGAAGAGGGGTGTTATAGTTTGCCGAGAGACTTGGACAAGTTGCAGAGCTGGGCCGAGAGGTGGCAAATGGAGTTTAATGTGGAAAAGTGTGAGGTAATGCACTTTGGCAGGAATAACAAATATGTAGAGTATAGGGCTAATGGTAGGACTCTTAATAGTGTTGAAGAACAGAGGGATCTTGGTGTATATGTGCATAGATCCCTGAAAGTTGGCAATCAAGTCAATAAGGTTGTTAAGAAGGCATACAGAGTCTTAGCTTTTATTGGTAGGGGGATTGAATTTTGGAGCCGCAACATCACGTTGCAACTGTACAAAACTCGAGTGCGGCCGCACTTGGAGTATTGTGTACAGTTCTGGTCCCCGCATTATAAGAAAGATGTGGAGGCATTGGAGACGTTTCAGAGGATGTTTACCAGGATGTTGCCTGATATGGAGGGCAGGTCTTATGAAGAGAGGCTGAGGGATTTGAGATTGTTTTCGTTAGAAAGAAGGCGACTAAGAGGAGACCTTATTGAAACGTATAAGATGATTAGAGGTTTAGATAGGGTGGACAGTGATAGCCTTTTTCCTAGGATGGAGAAAGCTAGCACGAGGGGACATGGCTTTAAATTAAGGGGTGGTAGTTATAGGACGGATGTCAGAGGTAGGTTCTTTACCCAGAGGGTGGTAATGGTATGGAATTACCTGCCTGCTGCAGTTGTAGATGCGCCAAGTTTGGTGGCGTTTAAGAGGTTAGTAGATAAGTTTATGGATGAAAAGGGAATGGTTTAGGTTAGAGGGTCATTGCTTTTTCTTAACTGGTCGGCGCAACATCGAAGGCCGAAGGGCCTGTTCTGCACTGTAATGTTCTATGTTCTAATACAGCTACAACACTGGCATCTACCCAACAAAGAGTAAACTTGCTCAAGCATATTCTGTCCACAAAATGGAGAACAAATGTGATCGTGCAAATAACCACTTCATCAGATTACACTCAATTATCAGTAAATTGATCAACAGCGTCAACATCAGTGCTATCAAGCAGCACTTAACTTACCATGCAGTTTGGGCTCTGTCAGCTCTGATTTCATGATAATCTTGGTCCATAGGCGAGGTGGCAGTGACTGCTCTTGGCAGCATTTGACTAAATGTGGCATTAAAAATGAATCAATGGGATTTGGGGGAAAATTCTCCACTATCACAAAAGAAGATAGGTGTGGTCATTGAAGATAAATTCAACTCAACCCTTGGGGATTGCTGCAGAAATTTCTCAGTGCAGTGTCTCAGCACAGCCACCTTCAGGTGTTTCATATGCTACCTTTCCTTCATTACATCAGAGGTTAGCATGTTGCTGATGATTGTTGTGTCCAATTCAAATTCACACTTCTTCAGCCCATACACAGCAAGAGATGGACAACATTGAAGCTTAGGCTGATAAGTCTCAAGTAGCATTAAGGCTGCATAAGTGCTCGGCAATTACTATCTACAATTGGAAGGAATTAATCAGTCCCCTTTACATTCAATGGCATTAACATTGCTTAGTTTCTCACCATCAAAATCCTGGAGATGACCATTGACCGGAAATTTAGTTGGACCAGTCACAGGTCAGATCAGGGACTATGAATTCTGTGATCAGTATTAAGCTGAATGGCCTACGTCTGTTCCTACATCTTAGGTCTAACTCACCACCTGACCTCCCAAAGCCTGCCACTTTCCGTAAGGCACTTAAGCCAGGATTGCAATGGAATGCTCCTCACTTGTCTGGAGGTAGCACAGTGACACAATGGTTAGCACTGCTGCTTCTAATACCAGGGACCTGGATTCCATTCCAGCTTGGGTCACTGTCTATGTGGCGTTTGCCCATTCTTCCCATGTCTGCGTGGGTTTCCTCCAGGTGCTCTGGTTTTCTCCTACAGTACAACCATGTGCAGGTTCAGTGGATTGCTCATGCTAAATTGCCCCTTAATGTCAGGGGGATTAGCTAGGGTAAATGCAGAGGGTCATAGGGATAGAGCCTGGGTAGGATTGTGGTTGGTGCAGACTCGATGGGCCAAATGGCTACTTTTGCACTGTAGGGATTCTATAGATGAATGCAGCTCCAACAATAATCAAAGCCATCAACACCAGAGTGCCTATCCATCATTGTATCATTCACTCCCTCCACTACCAGCTCACCATGGCTTCAACATGCATCATATACAAAATGCATAACAGCAACTTGCCTGGAAGTGAGCATGGCTTCAAAACTACTCCAGAAGCTCAACACCATCTACGACAAAGCACCCCACTTCATCAACACCTAACTATGAATGTAAACTTTCATTCCTTCTACAACTGACACCAAGTGTATACTATCTACAAGTGTGACATTAGTGTATCTTTAAGAGATTTTTCTTAATCATTTTTTGTTCAGCTGTAAGCAAGCCTTTTTGGCTTCAGTTGTTTTCTCAGTATAGCATCAGTTTGTCTGGAGGACTCTTTTTAGTATGCCTCAAACGTACATTTGTTTATTTTTGCTGGGATGTTTATGAATCTGCATTAAGAAAAAAATTGGATTGCAGGTAAGGTGACAAGAACTCTTTTGTTTTCACTTTGAGCTGCTGTTTTCAGTTCAGTTCAAGAAGGGCAGCAAGCTGAAAAGTAGTATTTCTCTCTCCCCCTGTTTCATTTGAAAATTCTGCTGATTATTGAAAATAAGATCTTACTTTTCTAAAGGGGAGAATCTGCTATTGGTGGCTTGACCAGAGTTTACCTGGGGTTCTGGGAAGCTGTTCTCACTTTAAATTGTTCTGAGTATGTCAAGAGGAAGATTAGAACTTAATAAAATAGAGTTTTCAATTCTCCAACCAAAGGACTCAATTCCAGTATCACGTGAGCATTAGCCTTTGCTGTGTTGAACTTGTTTGAAGGTTTTAGATAGATTGGAACATCTTTGATATATTTGTTAATGATTTACATTATTGTTTTGTTGTTGTTTGTAATTAATAAAAGTTATTGTTACTTTTCTTTCCATACATGTTAACTACATTCCTACATTCTTAAATAAACTTTGTTTGATTAAAGTTCCCCAAAAGACAATTTGAATCATACCTGAAGTGAAACATATCCTAAGCCATATTCAAGATGCAGAATTTACGATCCCATTCGGCTCCACAAAACACTTTGGAAATTCTGAAATGAACCATAACAAGATACATAGCAGCAACTCGCTAAAATTCCTCCAACAGTACTTCCCAAATTCATGATCTCATCATCTAGTAGGACAAGATCAACAGATGCTTATGAACACCATTACCTGCAAATTCCCCATTCTGACTTGGAACAATATAATTAATATCATTGGCACTACTATTGTGCTAAATAGTACAGATATTAAGTAGATCAAACAAAACAAAATCAGGCATCCAAACGGCGCTGTGGGGCATCAGCAGCAGCAGAACTGTACTCAACCACAATCTATTAACTCATGGCTCGTCATATCCCCACTCTACCATCAGCACTAAAGGGATCAACTCTGGTTCAATGAAAAATGCAGGAGGGCGTGCCAATAGTAACTCAAGGCATACTTTAAAAATGAGTGCCAACCAGCATTAGCAACAAGAAATAAGACAGAGCTAAGCAATCCCGTAACCAAGGATCAGATTTAGGCTCTGCACCCTGGTCATACCCAGCCATGAATGATGGTGGACAATTAAACAATTAACTGGAGGAGGGGGTTCCACATAGATCCTCATTCTCAATGATGGAGGAGTCTAGCACATTAGTGCAAAAGATAAAGCTAAAGCATTTGCAGTAATCTTCAGTGTCGAGTGAATGACCCATCTCAGTCTCCTCCGGAGGTCCCCATCCTCAAAAATGTCAGTCTTCAGCCAATTCAATTCACTCCACATGATATAAAAAAAATGCCTGAAAGCACTGGATACTGAAAAGGCGATGGGCCCTGACAATACTGAAGACCTTTGTTCCAGATTTGTCATGTCCCTAGCCAAGCTGTTTCATACAGCTACAACACTCATCGATCCAGCAATGTGGAAAATTGTGCCCTCCACTTCTCACGATCATCTGTGAAGTGATGAAAGGGGTCACCAATTGTGCTATCAAGTGGCACTTAACAATAACCTGGTCATAGATGCCCAGTTTAGGTTCCACCATGGTCACTCAGTTCCTGACCTCATTACAACCTTGGTTCAAAAATGGACAAAAGAGCCATAAGTGAGGTGAGAGTAACTGCCCTTGACATCTAGGGAGCATGTGACTGACTATGGCATCAAGGAGCCCTTGCAAAATTGGAGTCGATGGGAATTGGGGCAAATCCTCTGCTGACGGAGTCATACCCAGCACAAAGGAATATTAGCTGTGGCGGTTGGAAGTCAACCGTCTCAGCTCCAGGGCATCATTGCAGGAATCCCCCTGAATAGCATTCTAGGCCCAATCACCTTAAGCTGCTTCACCCATGACCTTCCTTCCATCATAAAGTCTTAAGTGGGGACATTCTCTGACGATTGCACAATGTCCAGTACCATTCGCAACTCCTCAGATACTGATGCAAATCATGTCAAATTACATTTGACATGATTTCGGTAATTCGGTTACGTTCACCTTAGTGATGGACAGGGATAGGCATGAGGCTGGGGGCAGTAGTTATAGCTGGGGGAAGGGTAATTATGAGGCCATCAGGAGAGAATTAGGGTGCATAGATTGGACTAGGAAACTACAGGGACTGGGAACATCTGGAATGTGGTGCTTATTCAAGGAGCAGCTGCTGCGAGTCCTTGATAAGTATGTCCCTGTCAGGCAGGGAGGAAATGGTCGAGTAAGAGAGCCTTGGTGTACGAAAAAAGTTGATTTGCTGGTTAAGAAGAAAAAGGAGGCTTATGTCAGGATGAGGCTTGAAGGCTCAGTTAGTGCAATGGATAGCTATAGATTAGCCAGGAAGGAGGTAAAAAGTGAATTGAGGAGAGCTAAGAGGGGACACGAGAAGATGTTGGCTGATAGGATTAAGAAGAATCCTAAAGCTTTCTTTCGATATGTTAAGAATAGAAGATTGGTTAGGGCAAGATTAGGGCCAGTCATAGATAGCAGTGGGAAGTTGTGCGTGGAGCCTGAAGAGATTGGTGAGGCACTGAATAAATATTTCTCTTCGGTATTCACGCAGAGTGCTGGAAATGTAGCTATGGAGAGCACTGAGGTACAGGGTTGCAAATTGGGAAGTATTGTAGTAGATAGGGAGGATGTGTTAGAAATTCTCGAGGGTTTGAAGTTGGATAAGTCCCCTGGGCCGGACGGGATTTACCCTAGGATTCTCTGGGAGGCAAGAGAGGAGATTGCAGAGCCTCTGGCTCTGATCTTCAGGTCCTCGTTGGTTACGGGTGTGGTTCCGGAGGACTGGAGGATAGCGAATGTGGTCCCATTGTTTAAGAAGGGGAAGAGAGACCTTCCAGGGAATTATAGGCCAGTGAGTCTTACTTCTGTTGTGGGCAAGGTATTGGAGAGAATTATTAGGGATAGGATTTATAGTTATTTAGAGAGAAATGAATTGATTGGGGATAGTCAGCATGGTTTCGTGAAGGGTAGGTCATGCCTTACTAACCTCATTGAGTTTTTTGAGAAAGTGACCAGAGAGGTGGATGGGGGTAAGGCGGTTGATGTAGTATATATGGACTTTAGTAAGGCGTTTGATAAGGTGGCCCATGGAAGACTTCTACAGAAAATGCAGATGTGTGGAATAGAGGGTGATTTAGCTAATTGGATTAGGAATTGGCTGGCAGATAGAAGACAGAGGGTGGTGGTTGATGGGAGATATTCATCGTGGAGTTCGGTGACGAGTGGTGTGCCTCAGGGGTCTGTTTTGGGGCCCCTGCTGTTTGTAATTTTTATAAATGATCTGGATGAGGGTATTAAGGGATGGATCAGTAAATTTGCAGATGACACTAAAGTCGGTGGAGTAGTAGATAGTGAAGAGGGGTATTATAATTTACAGAGTGACTTGGACAAGTTGCAGAGCTGGGCCGAGAGGTGGCAAATGGAGTTTAATGTGGAAAAGTGTGAGGTAATGCACTTTGGCAGGAACAATAAATGTGTAGAGTATAGGGCTAATGGTAGGGCTCTTAATAGTGTTGAGGAACAGAAGGATCTTGGTGTATGTGTCAATAGATCCCTGAAAGTAGGCAGTCAAGTGGATAAAGTTGTTAAGAAGGCATATGGAGTCTTAGCTTTTATTGGTAGGGGGATTGAATTTAGGAGCCGCAGCATCATGTTGCAACTGTACAAAACTCTAGTGCGGCCGCACTTGGAGTATTGTGTGCAGTTCTGGTCCCCACATTATAAGAAAGATGTGGAGGCATTGGAGAGGGTACAGAGGAGGTTTACCAGGATGTTGCCTGGTATGGAGGGCAGGTCCTATGAAGAGAGGTTGAAGGATTTGAGGTTGTTTTCGTTAGAAAGGAGGCGGCTAAGAGGGGATCTTATTGAAGCATATAAGATGATTAGAGGTTTAGATAGGGTGGACAGTGATAGCCTTTTTCCTAGGATGGAGAAAGCTAGCACGAGGGGACACAGCTTTAAATTAAGGGGTATGAGTTATAGGACGGATATCAGAGGTAGGTTCTTTACTCAAAGAGTGATTAGGGAGTGGAATGCCCTGCCTGCAGCTGTTGTAGATGCGCCAAGTTTGGTGGCGTTTAAGAGGTTAATTGATAAGTATATGGAAGAGAAGGGAATGGTTCAGTTTGGAGGGGCATTGCTTTTTATTTTGGTCGGCACAACATCAAAGGCCGAAGGGCCTGTTCTGTGCTGTAATGTTCTATGTTCTAATAAGGCCTGGACAATATCTAAACTTGGACTGACAAGTAGCAGGTAACATTTACACCACACAACTGCCAGGCTAGAGGGAAGAAGGAAATGATAACTACCAGACAGTTCCAGAAAAATAGACAGTTAGTGCAGGAGTCTCTTGGGGTCCTGCTAGCTAACCAGTATTCCATTTTGGAAGCTAATGAGACCACTGGTACCTCAGAAGAGTGCAGTCAAAGCCCAGCTGTTGGCACCACAAGCAGCTTGACAGTACAGAGAAGGGAGCAAGAAGAAAGTATGAGCAATAGAAATAGGGGATTCTTTAGTCAGGGGATGTTTCTGCGGCTGAAGACATGACATGATTCCAGGATGGTGGGTTACTTCACTGTTGTCACTGAATGGCTCCAAGGCATCCTGAAATGATGATGCATTTGAGGTAGTGGTACGTTTTGGTACCAACAATATGGGCAAAGTGAGGAATGAGGTTTTTTAAAATCAAGAATCAGGGAGCTAGGCAGTAGATTATAAAGCACACTCAGTGATTGTTACCTTTGGATTACTCCCAGTGCCATGTGCTAATGAGTACAGAAACAAGAGAAACCATTTTTGCTGATTGAGGAGTTTAGCGCTGGTCCAAAAATTAGAGAAGTGAAGTTAGAAACACTTCACACACAATGGGTGGTTGAAGTTTGAAATTCTTTTGCACAAACAGCAATTAATGCTCGATCAATTGCTAAGTTTAAATCAGAGATTGGTATATTTTTGTGAACTAAAGGGACCTAGGGATATTGACTAAAGACAGTTATGCAGAATTAAATCATGGATCAGCCAGGTTTTCACTGAAACGAATGTTAAAATTAAAAAAGTTAAAGTAGGCTTGCATTAACACTGCAATCAAGTTATGCCAACACACCTAATTAGCACATCTTTCAGACTGCGGGAGGAAACCAGAGCACCCGGGGGAAACGCATGCAGACATGAAAAGAACATGCAATCTCCACAGAGAGAGAGTGTCACCCAAGCCAGGAGTCCAACACAGGTCCCCGGTGCTTCTCAAATTTGGTTTCAATCCATAAATCTAAAAACATAGACAGGGATCACGGGTAGAAGTGGGAACACTGAGGTGGCAGCGTGGGCTCATTGGGCTGAAGGGCCTGTTTCCCATGCTGTTTTGTTCTTTGTTCTAATCATTGTGCCACCGTGCAGCAGACTTGAGGGGCGTTCTCATGAAACCAAGTGGAGCTCTGCCACTGCAGTCCATGCATATGGAAAATAAAAACGTATCACATGAATCAGTGGAAACTTGAATTACTGATGTTAAACAACACTTTTTTGCAGCAAGCTTTCCTTTCTTCTATATCAGTGAGATTTATCCCAAAGTTTATATGGCTTCATGAAAAAAATAAATGCCATAGTGTTCAACAAACTACTATTTGCTGCTCAAAGTCAACAATTCCCTTCTTGTTCTTTCAGTAATTGTTTTTAAGGTTTTTCAATTTCTGCCTTTCCAAATTGGTCTACCTAAAGTTCAAATGTTTTGGATCTTTAAAAGAAAAGGCAGTTCAAGGACACAGTAAAATGGCACAGGCATGACAGCAACAGGAAGAGCCAAATGCACGCAAAATGTTAACTCTGTTTTCTCTTCTTATAGATGCTGTCAGACCTGCTGAGTTTTTCCAGCATCCTTGGTTGTTTCAGATTCGACTACCCACAGTATTTTGCTTACTTTACTAAAGCAGACAATCTGATCATTATCACAAGTCTTCTCAAATTGGCTGCCTCATTTCCAACATTCCAACAGTGACCAGACTTCAGAAGTATTTCATTCACTATAAAACACTTCGTGCAATCCTGAGGTCACGACAGTCACAATATAAATGCAAGTCTTTCTTTATTGAAGTCAATAAAAGGATGGTATGTGAAAAGTGGAAAATGCTGCACCATTAATTGCTCTTCTAAGATTGGAGTTGATGCATGATTTGCAGACAGAATGGAGGAAGTTTTATTTGGCATCTAGGGAGTGTAATATATAACCTGAGAGCTCTTGACACAGACAGCAGATGCTTTATATGGGAAGCATTCTATTTGCCATCATTAATATCCTCACCTCAAGGAGTACAAAAATTTGAAAGAAAATATTGTTTAAAATTAAAATTGCTCAAGTAGCGACTTGTGTCTTTTCATCAATTTCTTCCTGAAAAAAATTGCATGTTTTATTGAACTTCTGATTTTCCTTTGGCAGTCATTGGAAGTACTCCCCAGAAGCAAATCAAATTTCTTCAGTATTGGAGCCAGGGAGTTCCCAGGTTCACTCTCAGCTAATAACCCAGGTATTGCAAGGTTGCAATAAGTGCATTAAAAATGGCTTCAGCTCTTGTGGCTACAAGGACAGGTGATAGACTGTAACTTACCACCTGCCTCCCAAAAGCCTACCCACCAACTACAAGGCAAAAATCTAATTAACACAATGAAAGGATTTCATTTTCTGGAGATGACAGAATACTCTCCACCTGCCTAAATGAGTGCAGTTCCAGCAACACTGAAGTAACGAGATATCATCCAGGAGACAATTTTTCCAGCATCCTTGGTTGTTTTAGATTCCAGCATCCACGGGTATTTTGCTTACTTTACTAAAGCAGATGATCTGATCATTATTACAGGTGTTCTCAAATTGGCTGCCACTCCCAAGTTATATATCACACCTCCTAGATACCGAATAAAATTTCCTCTATTCTGTCTGCAAATCATGCATCAGCTCCAATCTCAAGAAGCAACTAATGCTGTAGCAGTTCATTTTCTGCTTTTCAGGCATCATCTTTTCACTGGCTTCAATAAAGAAAGACTTGGATTTGTATTGCGACTCTTATGACCTCAGGATGTCACAAAGTGATTTATAGCAAATCAAGTATTTTTGAAGTCTGGTCACTGTTAGAATATTGGCTGGCGCCCCATCCACCATCTTACATAACGCCAGCAGACAATGGTGGAGTATGCATCATGTGCAAAATACTAAGCAGCATCTCACCAAGGTTCCTTCAACAATATCTTACAAACCCATAATCTCTACCATCTGGAAGGACAAGGGTTACAGTAACAAAGAAGCACCAACATCATCTACAAGCTCCTCCCTAGTCATACACCATCCTGACTTTGAACAAAGTCACTGCTCTTTCACTGTCACTGGATCGAACTCCTGAAACTCCCTAAGTAACAGCACTAAGGTTACAGCTATATTACCTGAACAGCAACAGATCAAGGAGGTGGTCAAGTGTAATGAGGAATAGTCGATAAATGCTGTTGCACATCCCAAGAATAAATTAAAAATAAAAAATGAAAATGTCGAAATAGCAGAATGATTGATATCAGTAGGTATTGTCAGAGGTTGTAGTAGATTAAAAAACTTTCCTCCACATTTCTAACATGTTCTATCATCTGATGGCTAGAACTCAACTTGAATGTTCGTGCAAGTTCGGATAAAAGTAGCTAAAAGCACATTGACACAAGCATTTCTGCAATTCCAGGTCTCTGATGGGCACAGAATTCAACTAATACATTGAAAGGATTTCATTTTCTGGAGGCGAATTATTGAAAGGCTTCTTCTATTCTATCAAGCGCATTCAGTAAATAATCAATTTTACCTTAATAAAACTGTAATTTGCATATTGCTAAGCTGTAACCAAACTACAGAATTTTGTATCAATGAACTATTTTTGACGATCAAAATCCAATAAATCTTTTGTTTGTTATTATCTCATTTATCCCGGCCAAAAAAAGGAAGAACAACTTTTTTTTTGAATTGCACTTTAAAAGTCATATAAACACAAAGACAGAAAATACTGGAAAGCTTCAGCAGGTCTGACGGCATCTGTGGGGAGAGAACACAGCTAACATTTCAAGTCTAGATGACCCATCATCAGAGTTGAGAGCAAAGAGTATCAGCGTACTGCGGGCAGGCTGTCAAATGGAATACAAAGGAGAATACAGAAGGCTGAAATTTTCCAGCATTTTTTGTTTTTGTTTCCTATTCAAGTATCCACAGTATTTTGCTTTTATCATATGCACATAGTAGTTTAAGTGAACAGTATAGATACACTTGAAGAAAAGCTTATGAGGAAGAAGAAAATCTAGAGGATCATGGTGATCCAGTTAGATAAGGAATGGCAAGAGAAAACTTGAGCAGAATACAGATTGGCCTGTTCTAGTGTAATTATATAAACTGACTTAAAATTACTGAATAAATAATGGACTTAAACTAAAATGCTATTTTCACTTACTAGAAATATATCAATTAGAAAAGGAATGTTTTTCACATAATATATTGGAAAACAGCTTATAAAAGGATATAAATTGCACCTGGTAGCTTCTAGACTAAGCATATCCATCTTGCGCTGATCTTCATGCAAATTGTCAGCATTAAACAATTGAATGATGGATGCTTCAGCACCATTATCAGTTTTGCAATGCTTTCATCCTCTAATGTTTACATTCATAAAAATCTAGTCAAGTCAACAAATTCATCTGAAATGTACTTATACTGTATTAAACTACAATAACACTGTCACATGTCCAGTCCAAAATGCAAAAACGTGTGTTTTTGTTGTTTGACGAGGAACATGATCTACAACGTCTGTCTGACGCTAACTAGTACCATACTGAAAACATTCCTAATAAAATCTGGATTCTGTTTTCAATATGTACAGCAAAACTGCTTCTCAAGTCAGCCTGCAGTTGTATTTCCAATGACATTGAAGTACAAGTTTTAAAATTAATATATATTTAATATCTTGCACAGAATTTATGCAATTGTGATCTATAGGGGATAGTTCACTTGGTTTAAAGTGCTATAAACAACAGCGCACTTTAGCACATTAAGTGCTGTAGCACCCAAGGGCAGGATATCTAACTTGAGACAGTCCTGCTTTCAGATGTCCAAAGTACAGCCTTGAACAAGCTAGTCCGACTTAAAAATAGCATCTGGTTTCCACCCTTTGTACCTTGCAGAATTAAACATTTATTTAGCTTCAAGCATTTTCCATTATCCAGGAAGCACAATTTCTCAGAAACATGCAGGCTGTATGTCAGTCTACAGAAGACAGTTCATCTGTTCCTTCACTAATTTTGTTTTGCCTACGTAGAAATCACTTTGTTTTCCTTGATTATACCCCTACAAGAAACCCACTGCTTGTCAACTAGCCTTCAGATAGCATTCATCATTCAAATTACACCTTTCCTTCATGACAATTTCACTACCTATAAGTAGAGCATTAAAACCATACAATAGAGAGGATGATATGGCACCTTGGCACCATGTCAGTTCTCTGGACTATCATATAGAATTCTAGAATACAGAAGCAGTCCATTTGGCCTATTGTGTCCATGTCAGATATTTGAAAGAGCTATCAAATTAGCCCCACTACCATGCTGTTTGCCCATTGCCCCGCAAATTTCTTCAAGCATAAGTTCAATTTTCTTGAATGTTGCGACTGAATCTAATCCTATCACCTTTGAGATTGTGCATTCCCAATTGCAGCAGCTCAAATAAGTTCAAAAAAAAACTAATTTTCCCTTTGAATTCTTGCCCCATTAGCTTAAATCTATATCTTTTGGTTACCAACACCCTTGGCTATTCAAACTACTCTATCAAAACTCCCCAATTTTGAATTCCTCTATTAATTACCTTTCATTATTTCATGGGATTGGGGAAGTTACCCACCCCAATTACGTTTGAGAAGGTGGTGGTGAAACATTTTTTTAAAATTACTGCAACCTTTGTGGCATAGGTACACCAACCATGCTAATCTCTCCTCTCAGAACAATCCCAGTTTCTCCAGTCTCCACATATGTGAAGTCCTCTGTCCTCTCAAAGGCCTAAGCAATTTTCCTGAAAGGTGTCACATCCAGAATTAGACAACACTTTGGCAGTGCAGAGCTGCTGCAACACCAGATAGACCAGATACACCCTTGATGGCATGAGTGTCTACCACATTGGGGCATTCTGCACTCGAGTTCTGTAAGTTCTGGGTCCAAATCCCATTCCAGAGAGTTGAGCATTTCAGCATGAATTCCAGGGCAGTCATGAAAAAAAAATGCTACACAGTCTACGGTATCAGTGTTCATGTGTCATATTAATGAAACCATCGCTGCAATTCTCCATACATTCATGCCCCACCACCACTGCTGGGCAGAGAGAGAGTTTAACGCTCAGCCAAGCTTCCGTTCACTGCAGCAGAACAGGACAATCTCATTGGTGTGAAGGGCTGGAGAAACTTGCCCCATATCTACCATCAGGTGATGCAAAAAGGTCTAAAATTGCTATTTACATGAGCTTGCTGTGGCCAGCACATTTTCCACATTATAGCAGTGATCACATTTCAAAAAGCAGTGAGGCAATCTGGGACATCCTGAAGTCATGAAAGTTGCTGGAAAAAATTTTTATTTTCCACTGATGACAGTAGATGACAGGACACCCTCCACAATTCCTTCCCCCCTCCCTCTACCCACAGCTTTCTCACTGCCACCACAAAGTTTAGTTGAATCAGAGGCAGATGCTGCACCCCCAGATCTTCAAGACTTGTTCAGAGCTACTATGTCCAAAAACACTGAAGCATTAAAGTTTCAGTTAGGATCATTCATGGCCAAAAAACTGAAGTATTAACACTACATGCTTTCCATGCTGGGTGGCCCTTAATTGGCCCTGCAACACGTGTTTCTCTCCAGAAATGTTGAGCAAAAGTGGGTTTCACGGCTTCTACCTAGCATACACGACTCACACCCACAAAATTCAGCCCAGTGACTCAATTTTTGAAGTCATGAATCACAAATGATTTTTTTTTAAAAAACAGCCTTAACTACTTTTTCTATCTTCAAAGACTGTGTATCTGAAGAATGAGCTGATCCTTTTGAAATATATAGAATTTTGAAGGATAGGCTCAGAAAGGTTAATTTCCCTTACTGACAAATATAAAACACAGGATACAATCTCAGAAGGCTGATCATTTAGGTCTAAGATGAGAAGTTTCTTCATTCAAATGGTTGTCAATCTTTATACATCTCTAAAATAAAGGCAACATTCTGCAGATATTAGAATCTGAAATAAAAACAGGAAGTGCTATTCTCAGCCTTTATCACCACTATTTACATTTCCTTTGTCCTACTGTAGCCAATCTCCGGCCACCAATCTCCCATCCTCCTGCCCCCCATCACACATATACATCAATAATATAAATCTTGTCTGATTTTCTTTGCTTTCAGCTCTGACAAAATGTCATCCAGCTCAAAACATTGGCTCTATTCTCTTTTACTTAGATTACAGCGCCACTTATTTTTCCTTCCAAAATGAAAAGGGGTGATGTAATGGTAATGTTACTGGACTAGTAATCCAGAAGGTCATACTCTGAGGTCATGAGATAGGATCCCAATACAGCAGCCGATGCAATTTAAATGCAGTTAATAAATCTGGAATTTAAAAACAGCTAGTTTTGGTAACAGTAACCATTATTGATTACTGTAACAACACACTTGGTTCACTAACATCCTTTAAGGGGAGGAAATCTGCTGCCTTGATCTGACCTACATGCAACTCCAGACCTACAGCAATGTGGTTGCCATTTAAATGGACATTCAGTAGGACATTCAGTTGCATCAAAATTGCAAAGAAGAATAAAAAGCAATGAAACCAGATGGATCAGTCAGCAACAACAGTGGCATTGGCCACACGTCATCTTGACCTTTCATTTCTTTACTATCGCTGAGTTACAATCCTGGAACTTCCTCCCTAACGGCATTGTGGGTATACCTATACCATATGGGCTGCAACAGTGCAAGAAGAATGCTCACCACCACCTTCTCAAAAGCAATTAGAGGTCAGCAATAAATGCTTACCTAGCCAGCAATGTTGACATCTTATGAAAGAATTTTTTTTAAACTTCACAATGTCTATATCTCCTTACTACAATTCTCCTCACTCTTACCTAAATCTTCAAGCTTTGTGCCATCTGAAAACATTATGCCAAAAGATCTAAGTCCAGCTCAAACAAAAAGATCAGTGGTCCCAATACCAACTGTGAGGGGACTGTATCTTTCCCTCCCAACTAGTAAACAACAACTGCTTCCCAAGGCAGCCTTTCAAATTGGTTGTGATCATTCAATGCGTCAGCATAACGGCATCAGGACAGTATCCCTCCCAAGCCTACATTCCGGATTTTTTTTTAAAGCTTAAGGGAAAGAATCAAATAATGTGTGTGTGTACATTTCTTTGTTCTTTTACAGGGATATTTAGGAGCAGACATAGAAAATGAGAGAGACCACCTTCAGCATATGCACACAGGACTACATGAACAACAAAAAAATATAAATATTGAAGAGCAATGTGCAGAGACTTGTTTGATATTTTTTCAAAAATTAGGATTTAACTTTATGATTCCATAACATAGATTCAATAACTTTGTACTTCATATTTAATATTTGAATGCATAAAGTTACTTTATTCGGTTAAGGAAGGTCCTGATGAGAATTTGTTTGTACATTTCAGGTCTCTGTACTTCAAAATTCATGGTGAGAAATGCTTTCGGATATTGCAAAATAAACGATTTATATTATAAATGAAACTGGGAAAAACCTGCAGATATTCAAAATTTCAGCTCAGCATCTATTCCCTTAGTTGTCAGAGATATTCTGTTAATTACTAGAAAATAACAAATCAAAGTAAACAAACCAGTTGATTTTAAAATTCTTATTACACTTAATTTACTAGTGCCATTAACATTACACGGATACACAGTCTGCTGCAGCAACAATAGTTCGGTCCTTGATTTTATAGGTTTAAATAGTAAACAAAGTGTCCAGAAAGAAAATAATAGGCCTTCCCTGTAAAAAGATAGACAACTCAAAATCATTCAAAGTACTTGACTTTTAATGTGGTACCTCTTGTGTTATAAAATATCCCGTACGTTTTAAAAGAGCATTAGCAGATCAAACATAAAGGACAAAAACAGTCAGAGTTGTATTATGAAGAGACTTTTGAAAGAGGAAGATACAGGAAAACATAAAGTTTTAGAAAAAAGTGAATAATAGCGGAGGGCATTATGGCCATAGGTGGTGCAGCTGTTTGTAAGCACTGAGAGAGAAGGAAAGGGGAAAAAAAACCACATTAAAGGAGAAAGCATGGAACTGGAAATTAGGATGGAAGTTAAATTGAGATGGACTATATAGGGAGCTGAAGATGAAGTGATGATTTTGATGTTGGGGCCATAACAGAAGAGGGAACCATCCAACTTATTAAGAAGGATGTGCATACATAGAATTAATTAAAATTAAACTGAAATTGTAACACAAACAAGCCATTTAGTTCAGCCAGTCCATTAGACAAATTGAACAGCACAGAAACAGGCCATTTGACTCAAGTAGTCTATGCCAATGCTCATATTGCACAAATTGCCTCCCATTCTATCCATCTCAACTCAGCCTTTCAAGATATCTTTCTACTCCCTTTGTTTCTCATGTATTGATCCAGTTAGATTTTGAAAGCATTTAGGCTATTTGCCTGAACTACTTCCTATTGTATCAAATTCCAGATTCTAACCAATCTTTCAGTAAAGAAATCTGTCCTTATTTCTCAAGTGGATTAATTCTTAATGATCTTGTGTTTATGCCCCCTTGTTTTGCACTGGATTCTTTCACAAGTGGAAGCATTCTCTTCATATCTACGTTGTTCAACCCATCTAGATTTTTAAGGAAATCTATCAGATCACCTTTATAGCTTCAAAAATGTTCAAATCTGTTAAATTTTCCTGGTACTCAGTTCTGGTACCATTCCTATAAATTGTTCATGTATTCTTTTTCCCCCCCAGTGTTTCTTTGTCAGTGGTACAACGTGCCTTCCTGTTGTCCCACTTTCCTTCGACCATCCAGATAAAATAGTCTTAAAAAAATGACAAGCTCTCTTCTTCAAATCTCTCTATAGCCTTACAACCTTCTGAGGAATGAGAAGTGTTTCCTGCTGCTGTAAATCTCTTTATATGATATTTTATATTCATTCACTGAGCCCCTCAACTACCAAAAACAATTTGTTTCTACCTTACGTCCCATTCCCCAATAACGTTAAAATAACTCTGCAATTTCATCTATTCCAGTCTTTCTTCATTTTTGTATTCCCTCATATCAGACAACAACCTACTAAATCTTTAATGTACCTTTTCTATTGTCTCAATTGCCTCCCTATGGTGCGGCTCTAAACCACACATAGAATATGAGTTGGGTTGTGCAGATATGTCAGAAGGGGAGATAAGTGGATTCAATCAGTATCACATATGAGTAGTCCCTGCGACTACTTTTGAATGACTCCATGAATACTATTTGTCCACTAACAGAGATGGATCACTCATTTTTGCATTTATTGTGTGGAAACTTAGTTACTTGCTGTTTGGCCCCAGCAGTTGATTTCCAGCTTACCTAGACCCCGGAGGTTTCCAACATTTCTGCCACAAACAGCTCCTATTACACTAGTAGGGAAAGGAAAAGAGGGAGAAAGAATAGGAAGGAAATGAAGAAGAAAGGGAATTATAAAAAAATCCATACCTCGACTGCACTGGCCTCCGATTAAAGCTTCTGCTCTGTTGCCTCAGTTTTTTTAGTCTACTTTCTGTACTCACTGATCTGGGCTGTACTCCGAAGCGAATGATAACAACTCCCATTGATAACAAAGATAGTCCCTGTATTTGCCACCAGTCCGAGTCTCTTTCTTTGTCCTCTGTACTCAGCACTACTTTATCTAGTTTGTAATTGCTTCTGGGTTTCATTGATCTCCCAGATCAACCCCTTAATCAATCTAATTCCACTACTTCTCAGCTGGTCAATATGTCTAGTTGTTATCATTGCTACCAAAGCTTGCTCCTTCATCATTTTCCCAAGCAAAATTCCAATATTATCTGAAGCTTATTTTCCCCTTTTGCAAGATCTAATTACTTCATCTCTTATCAGTTCCTTTTCTCCTTTCTTACTGTGCCTAGAGCTCTCCCATTGGGCCATGTGTTTAAATTCTTTTTCTATCTCTCACCTACGGATTTTGGTTGCCATTTCAAACAAAGATTCCCATCTCCCATTTTCTTCGTGCATGGCTGTCTCTACCTTTATGTTTAATTTCATTTGATATTATGCTGTTCTCCTTTCTTAAGCACAACGCCACCTGGAATTATTCCCCATCTTCTATTCTCTCCTGTTGCAATCCAAGTATATTTTTCATGTGTGAGCCCATATCTTTCTTTGCACCTCTACCAGTATTTCCATTGATAGTGCTGACAAAGTGGGGTGCAATCAAGAGACCAGCTTCAAGTGCTTCATTCTCACTCCATAACCAACTCATCCATCAGGTTCACTTGGAGTCAACTTTCTCTTTCCCATTTTACTCACTTCACCTGAACTCCAGCTCCAATTTATTTCCCTCCCGTCCTCCATTTTACTCTCTAGATACTCCAACTCATCCTGTGGTCCCAGCTCATACTCTCTCTGAAGACGAAGTTCCAATCACAAATATGACAATCTTTGACTGCTTTCTTCTCTGATCACCCACATTCCCCAGGAGCGAAACAATGGGGCTTGCTACTAGCCTTAAAGACCACTGCCCACAAAGTGATTTTAGTATGAAACGCCAGGGTTTTTTTCCTGGACCTTCAGCAACTGTGATGTCACCACGCAACCTAAGCATCCAATCATAAATAATTCTTACAACATCAAATTTTATTAGCCTTCATAGAATCACTCAAAGTTTAAAGCAAAGAAAGAGGCCACTTGGTCCATCTTGTCTGTGTCAACTGGAAAATAAGTCATCTAGCCTAATCCCACTTCCCAGCATTTAGTCCATAGCACTTGAGGTACATACCCAGACAGATTTTACATGAGTTTTCTGCCTCTCCTATCCTTTTGGGCAGTAAGTCACGTCCCCCACATCTCTCTGGGTGAAACATCACTTTAAATCTATGCCCTCGTCAGTGGTCTCGCTGCTAAAATACATAGGCCCTTCCCACATACCCTTTCCAAGCTCATCACAATTTTGTACATTTTAATCAAATTTGCCCTCAGCCTCTTCTATTTCGAGAACAACCTCAGCCTATCCAAACATTCTTCATAGCTGCAATTTCCTGTCGAGGCAAAATCCTTATAAATCTTCTCTACTCTCTCCAATGCAATATATCCTCTCTCTGCAAGCATTACTCAATTTATGGCACAACTAGAGTTCTACGGATTTTCAGCATAATCTCCATACTCTTTCATTTGTTAGCCGAGGCATAAAATGTAAAGATTCCACAGGCCTTCTTAACTAATTTATCAACCTGTCCTGCTACCTTCAGGTATCTGTGGACATTCCTGCCAAGGATTATCACTTCCTCTATACCTCAATATCCTCTCATTTATTGTGTAATCCTTTGCTTTATTTGACCTCCCCAAAACACATTATCTCACACTTCTCTGCCATTTGCCATTTTTACTCACCTCACCAGTCCACTGAGATCTTCCTGCAGTCTACAACAATTGTCCTCACTGTCTACCACAAGGCTAATTTTTGTGTTGTCTGCGAACTTCCTGATTATTTGCCCTTAATTTATCAAAAATCATTACTGTATGCCAAAAACAAAGCACCTAGTATTGAGACGTGCAGAACTCCACTGGAAACAGTCTTCCAGTTCAAAAACATCCATCAATAATTACCCTTTGTTTCCTGCCAGAACCCATTTTGAATCCAACTTGTTACGTGCCCTGGACCCCATGAGCTTTTATTTTTTTTAACCCGTATACCATATGAGACCTTGTCAGAAAAGTTGTTCTAATTCATGCTGACCATAACAACTGCAGTACACTCATCAAGTCTCCTGGTTACTTCCTTGAAAAATTCAAATTAGTCAGACATGACCTTCTCTTAACAAATCAACGCTAATTGTCCTTGTTTAATCCGTGCTTTTCTAAGTGACAGTTTACCCTACCCTTCAGACTCAATTCCAATAATTTGTCCACGTCCGAGGTCAAACTGACTGGCCTTTTAACTATTTGGTCTATCCCTCACTCCCTTTTTAAACTCTGGCACTTTACTAGTGTTCAGTGAGGAAGGAAAATGATGATTGGACGTTCCTTAATTTCTCCCCTGGTGATTTATCCACTTTCGAGGATGCTAATCCCCTTTTTGATTCCTTTCTATCCAATGTATCACATCCAATACTTCATACTCCTCATTCTTAACTACAATGTTTGCATTGTTCCCCACCTTTTGTGAAGGCAAATGCAAGGTGCCCCTCAAGAACCATACCCATATCTTCTGCTTCCACACAGATTACCTTTCGGTCTTTTATGGACACTATTCTTTGCTTAGTTACCCTCTTATTCTTAACATAGTTTAAAAAAAACTTTGGGTTCACCTTTAATTTGCTTGTCAATATTCTTACATGTCCCACCTTTGCTTTCCTAATTTTCTTTTTGATTTCACCTTCTCTTTGTATACTCCTCCCCACTTCGAGTATTGAGCTCTCTGTCTGACATAAGATATTTTCTTTGCTTTATCTTGTCCTGTAAGCTCCTTAACACAGTAAGAAGTCTCACAGCACTAGGTTAAAGTCCAACAGGTTTATTTGGTAGTAAATGCCACTAGCTTTCAGAACGCTGTTCTTTCATTAGGTGAGTGGAGAATTCAGCTCCTTAACACATCCAGGGAGCTGTAGAGTAGGCCATTCATCTTTCTCCTTTGTGAGGACATGTTTATTCAGAAACCCGTGAATGCACTGACACGGGTTTCCTTTTAAGCATTCATTCCAGTCCACTTTTGATAAATCACTCAGCTTAGTAAAATTGGCCTTGCTCAAACTCCTGTCTTATCTTTGTACTTTTCCATAATTATCTTACTTCACTTCTTAATAACTTGAGTGAAAAATGATTGGGATGTACACATTAGAGGCTGAAATATCAGTTTTTAAAATTATATTTAAAAACTAAGGAATTATCATAATGGAAACATTTGGCATTAAACAAACATAAAATTAGTTTTCCAGGGCCAAAAAGGTTGTTCAGCAGTAGTTATGATTTAGTATGCAATTAAAATCCCTGATACACCTCATTAAACAAGTGTAACTTTTCAGGAGCTTTTAGCATTACAAAATGGGAAGTCCTTGACAGTTCTGTGATTTCTAAAGATCACCAGCAACTAGGACTTCATCAGCATAGCCTACAGTGCAGTCATTGATAGCAACGTGAGAATTTCCTGGTTTAACTGTGCATGTGTGGACATCAGAAGTCGCTGTCAGTTTCACATGATAACAACAGCAAACACCAAGTGGTTCACTGTCATTATAGCTGCAAAGTCCAGACCATTATTTGTCAATATTTCTCTCTAGCTCAACTCCCTTTCCTTTAATTCTCTTACCACTCTATACTGCAACACCTTTAGTGTCAGCTGACTAACCTGTCCTCTCACTTCTATTTTCAATTCTGTTGTTCCCAGTAAGTTAATCCACTGGTCTCCCATTTCTGTCACACACCCTTGGAATGCAACCATTTCCCAATCTTATTTCAGAAGAAAATATATTTAAAACATAACTGGGTCCAAATTGGCTTGATCTTCAACTGCTATTTCTAGTTTGATCACATCAAGCTTTACCATGGCTCATTCACTGGAGGTAAAACATACACTAATCCAAAATCATTCTGGAGACAAAGGCCAAAACTCAGCTTTGCTTTGCCCCGCCCCATTAAACACCCTTCACTCCCACATCCAATACAATAATGTAATGAGCTCCAGGATGTTTTGTCAACAAGTAAGGCCATCCAGGCACCTGTCTCTGCTTCCTTCTGCACTATCCTACATCTCCCATCTCCTCCCATCTTAAATCCCTCCAGCCTCGATTCTTGCCCATTCTGAAGTTTCTCTTCACTTCGCTCCAAATTTGTGTTCATGTGCATCCCCTTCATATGATAATTTCATTTAATTTCTGATCATTAAATGTTCTCTTTCCACAGTACCTTCATACCAACCACTCTAAAACCTATTTGTGGTGCTTCCATCCTCTCATTCTCTAAAACTTTCCTTCCCCCTTTAATATTTTTAGTCACCTCCTAACTTGTCCATTTTTCCAGAAAGTCCCTCATCATCCAGTGTCACTCATATTGCTACTGAATATTTTTTCAGTACATAGAAATGAGAGCCTTGCTGGCAAAGTCAGCATTTATTGCCCACCCCTAATTGCCTTCAAGATGGCACCTCCTTCTTAACTCCACAGTCTGTGTAGTGTACCTACTGTTATGTAGGGAGTTCTGGGATTTTGACATAGTTCTGAAGAAGGAACTGAGCTACAGTTCCAAATCTGGATAGTTGGCTTGGAGGGAAACTTGCAGATGGTGATGTTCCCATGTATTATTTGCCTTTGTCCTTTCAGACAATAAAGGTCAGAGGTGTTGTTGAAGACACCTTGGCAAATTATTGCTGTGTGACTTGTAGGTAGTACATACAGCAGTCACTATGCATTGATGGTGAATGGGGTGCATGAGGTGCCAATCAATTATGGATGGTGTTGAGCTGTGTGTGTTGTTCCATTGACAAAATCATGAATAATGTCACCAATCCCAGTATTCATGAAGTTACTCACCATGCTTATTATCCTTGATCTATTTACTGAATTTAGCACGGTTAAAGGTGTCCAGCTTCCCCACAAATTACAATTACACTCATTCCTTTCAAAATTCAACCAGCATCAACACATCAGGAATCCCCAAAGGATCCAATCTTAGCTGTCCTTGTTAAAATGCACCCCCTCTCTGATATCATCTATGGGCACAAGGTCACATTCCATATGTTTGCTGATAATTCGTACCCTTACCTCTCCACAACTTCTTTTGAATCAGACTACCACAATGCTTTCAAACTGCCTGTCTGACACCAAGTCTTAGATGAATCAAAACTTCCTTCAACTGAACATTATCAACTGATCATTCTTTGGTCCCACCAAAAATTCTGTTTCATTGACAGATTTCAACCCTCTGTTTTTCTATTAAGGCTGAAGGACACTGTCTGCAACCTTGTCATTTTATTCAACTCAGAACTAAGCTGAAACACCACATTGTATCCATCATCAAGATTGTTTATTTAAATGTGTGTAATACTGTTCACCTGCATCCCTGCACAATGGAACACTTTCAACCTACAGAAACTGACTGGCCCGAATGGGGTACCCAGACATGCATGCAGATCCTGCGCCAATAAGCTGGCTGGGATATTCACAGACATCTTTAACCTCTCTTTACAACAATCTGAGGTTCCTATCAGCTTCAACAAGATGGCCATCATTCCAATACCTAAGAAAAACCAACAGCGTGCCTTAATGACTGTTGGCCAGTGGCTCTGACATCCGTTATTATGAAATGCATGGAAAGGTTAGTCATGGCAAGAATCAATTCCAACCACTGAACTACCTGGACTATAGTTTGCCTACTGCTGCAACAGGTCCCCAGTATTCACCATTTCCCTGGCCCTGCTCTCAACCCTGGAACACTTAAGATAACAAGAGCAACTATGTCGGACTCTTACTTATTGACTACAGCTCAGCTTCAACACTATTATTCCCACAAAACTCATCTCAGAACTCCATGGCACCTCCCTCTGTGACTGGATCCTGAAATTCCTAACTCTCAGGCCACAATCAGTAAGGATAGGCAACAACACCACGAATATCCTCAACACCAGTGCCCCACAAGGCTGTGCTCTCAGCCTCCTACTATAATCCTATATACCTATGGCTGTGCGGCCAAATTCCTCTCCAATTCGATTTTCAGGTTTGCTGATGACACTACTGTAGTGGGTCAGGTATCAAACAATGAAAAGACTGTACAGGAATGAGATAGAGAATCTGGTGAACTGATGCGACAACAATAATCTCTCCATCAACGTCAACAAAACAAAGAAGATTATCATCAACTTCAGGAAGTGTCAAAGCGCCTGCCTGCATTAACGGGGGTGAAGTAGATATGAGCGAGAATTCCAAGTTTTTAGATATCCAGATCACCAACCTACCCTGGTCTCCCCATGCCAACACTCCAGTTAAGAAAGCCTACCAATGCCTCTACTTTCTCAGAAGACTGAGGAAATTTGGCATGTTAGTTACAATTCTCTCTAACTTTTAAAGATGCACTATCGAAAGCATTCTTTTTGGTTGTATCACAGCTTGATATGTCTCCTGCTTTGCCCAAGGCCACAAGGAACTACAAAAGGTTATAAATGTAGCCCAATCCATCATGCAAACCAGCCTCCTGTCCATTGACTGTCTACACATCCCGCTGCCTTGGCAAAACAGCCAGCATGACGAAGGATCCCACGCACCAGAGACATTTTCTTTTCCATCATCTTCCTTCAGGAAACAGATACAAAGCCTGAGGTCATGTACCAGTAACAGCTTCTTCCCTGCTGCTGTCAGACTTTTGAATGGACTTACTTTGCATTAAGTTGATCTTTTTCTCCATCCTAGCTATGACAGTAACACTACATTCTGCACTCTCTCATTTCCTTCTCTATGAAGAGTGTGTTTGTCTATATAGCAGGCAAGAAAACAAATACTTTTCACTGTGTTTAAATAATGTGACAATAATAAATCAAATCAAATCCAAGTCACTTCTGGATTCAATTATTTCACTGGCCTGCTAGCTAGCCTTCATTCATACTTCATAAATTACTTGCCCAAAATGCAGGTCTCTACATTCTGTACTGCATTATGCCTTATGTGCATGCGTCCATCATGCTGTTATCTCGGTAGGCCCCGGGATGCTGACACAAAAACAATGAACGAATACCATTCCCATACCAAGATGGTGTGTTGTCTATAAGGAGCTTGAAGAGTGGAGGTCACAAGTTTGAAAGGCACTACTGAGTAAGTCTGTCCTTGTCAAGACTTAAAACCCTCATTCTTAGGTGCAGTGTTAACACAGCACTAATAGTATGATCAGAGTCTAAAGGTTGAGAGACTTCAATATATAAGCTGACACTTCTATGTATTACCTACAGAAGGAATACAGCACTGTAAAGAGGCATCTTATTCATTTTCTATTAAACTGAGGTCTCAAACTATCAATCCACGCTCCTTAAGGGTAGGTGGTGGCATAGTGGTTTTGTCATTGGAGCAATAATCCAAAGACCCAGACTAATTCTCTGGGGACATGAGTTCAAATCCCATCATGACAGGTGGTGCAATTTAAATTCAATTAGTAAAATCTGGAATTAATGATCGGGAAAAAAAAGACATCTGGTTCACTAATGTCCTTTAAGGAAGGAAATTTGCCATCATATACGTGATTCCCGACCCAAACCAATACAGTTGATTCTTAATTGTCCTCTAAAATGCTCTAGTGGGCCACTCAGCTCATGGGAAGGTAAATTATATGTTGGCAAGAACAAATCCAACCTGGGCAATTACTGCCCATAAATAGTGATGGAAGGGGTCATCAACAGCACTATCAAGTGGCACTGGCTTAGCAATAACCTGCTTGCTAACGTTCAGTTTGAGTTCCACCAGAGTCTCACAGCTCCCGACTTTATTACAGCCAATCATCTCAGTTCTGAGACATCAATGCAGGAGTTCCACTGAGTTGCATCCTCAGCCCAACTATCTTCAGCTGCTTCATCAATGACCTTCCTTCCATCAAAGTAGAAGTGGAGATGTTTGCCAATGATTGCACCATTCACAACTACTCAGATACTGAAGCAATCCACGTCCAAAAGCAGCAAGACACAGATGAAATTCAGACTGAGCCGACAGTGGCAAGTAACATGTACATCACATAAGTGCCGGGCAATAACCATCTCCAACAAGAGAATCTAACAATCACCCTCTGACATTCAACTGCACTGCCAGTGCTGAATCCCCCACTATCAACCTCCTGGGGAATAAGAATTGACAAGAAACTGAACTGGATTATGTGCAAACTCCACACATACAGTAACCCAAGCCGGGAATCAAACCCAGATCCCTGGAGCTATGGAGCAGCAGTGCTAACCACTGTGCTACCGTGCCACCCATATAAAGAAACAGATCGTTCAACCCAACTAATCAGTGCTGGTATTTATATTTTCCACCACTTTCTCTCATTCCATCTGCACCTTTAAAGTTTTTTTTAATCAGTCTCACAAGTAAATTAACACTTCAATGAAGTTACTACAAAAATCCCCAAATTGCCACAATACAGCACCTGCTTGGATACACCGAGAGAGAATTTACGGCTAATGCACCTATCCAGCACTGTGGGGAAAAAACCGGAGTACCCGGAGGAAATCTACACGGGATGCGGGGGCAAGGGCATGTTGGAAAAAAGTGGAGGGCGAGGCTGGCATGAATTGCTCTTTAAACAAACTGGTACAAACCCCTGTTTCAAATGCCTTCATTCTGTGCTGTACTGTTCTGTAATTCTAGGATAGAAATCAGATGAATGACTAGTTAATTTTTTTATACTGTTGATCGAAGAAACAATGGTAGCCAAATGAGCTTGCTACTCTTTCCTGAATAGTGGTAATGGTAAAATTTGGGAGGCACGAACAAGTTGGGCCAAAGTGCCTTTTTCTATACTGTAAATCTAAATTTAGAGGGACAGAGCCTTGTCAGAATCAGAGAAGGATGCCAGTTTTCCTGTCAAGTCCATGCCAGACCAATCCAATCAACCCCATTCTCCTGCTCTGTCCCTATAACTCTACAGGTTCATTTCCTTCAAGCTGCTCATCCAACTTCCTTTTGAAATCACTGATCACTCACATTTCATTTCCAACCCCCTCAAAGTTCCAGGTCATTATCATTTGCTGCATAAGAAAGTTCCACCTCACATCTCCCAAATCACTCATCGTAAATTTAAATCAATGTCGCTGGGACTTTGCACCAGAAGTTACGGGAACAGTTTTTATTTGTCTATATTACCTACGCGCACCATAGACTTATGCACCTATGGCAGATCTCCCCTCAACTTCCTTTGCTTCAAGGAGAACAAATCCAGAATTTCCAAGCTAAGCTTGTATCTAAATTTTCTCATCCTTGGAACCAATTCTCGTTAATCTCCTCTGCATCCTCAAGGGCCTTCACATCCTTCCTAAAGAATGATAACCCAAATAGAACAATACTCTAGTTCTGGCTTAGCTAACACTTTATAAAAACCTAACTTCAATGCCCAACATGTCCGGATTGATGCGGATTAAGACACAAAAAGTAAAGTTTTAGATTACCTCAATTTTCATTGGATATAATACAGGAGGCCAGCCTGGAACATACTGGAATGATCAAGTCTGAAGCTAACACAGACTCAAATGTGGATTTCAGCAGCAAATGAGCCGAGACAAAGAGAAGTCAGGCAATGTTACAGAGGTGGAAATAAGCAATTTTGGGGATGGCACAAATACGTACTACAAATAGCAAGACAAATGAGTGTCCCAAGATATGAAGGATTATGATCAAGTAATGCACTGATAGATTTCTCCATCGCTCACAAAGGAAGAGGGGATAAATGTAAAATAATTTTCAAAAGGATCAGGAGAGAATAGAAGAAAGTTTTTAAACACTGAAAATGCAATTATTTGCCAGAAAACACAACAGATTCTACAAAATTAAAAGGAAATTAGATGCATGCAAAAAAGGAATACTGAAAAAGAAACAAGGGAATGGGATGATATTAGGCAATTCATGTGGAACACCATGGCCCGCTTCTATGCTGTAACATTCCATGAAACAACGTTCTCACATATTATACCAGCTAATCTATTTTAAATGACAGATGCATCACAAGGCTACGTATCAATTTTAATGTTGAAAAGACTCTTCAAATTTTGTTTTTTGGCAGTATAGAACTTAAATATTACTGAAAAAAGAAACATATCATTGGAAATTTTTCATCTTACATTCATCAGACCAAACACAGCAATGCCAAATTTCAAATGATCGCAACAATTTATACTAGAGAAAAGTGTGTTTGCAAACCAACCAGCACACTTTTCTGCTGTATTATAAAACTGTTGCAATTGTTTGAAATTTGATACTTGTGTTTGTCCTGATCAGTGCAAAATGAAAGGATGCAACATGCCTCTTTTTTAAGCAATACACAACTTTGCTTGTCGTCATTTAAAAATGGCATTAAATAGTCAGAAACTAGCCTTTCCAACATCAGAATGGAGCACTGAACCACACATGAAGACAATTCACTACTCAATTCTAGCTGAAATATTGATAGCAATACTAGAATTGGTCTCTGGTTCCTGGGTCACAGAGGAAAAAACGTGGCCAAAAATCCTCTCTCCCAAATACTCTCCAGGGACTCCAGCAGATGAATCGTGGGTGAATGCAAGACTGTGCTCAGTTACAATGTCCTTTTCCACCCAAAACAATCTTGCAGATGTGAAGAACGGAAACTCATCAAATTTGAGAGGCTCCTAAGGCTTACAGAGTTATACAAAGGACCTGTCAACCGCTACAGGAAAAGGAAAGATAGATTTGTTAGGATGGAAACATGATGGTGGAAGTGGAGAGGGCGGAAAATAGGAAGTATTAATAAAAGTCATCTGGTCCAGATGGCTTGCATCCCAGCTTACTGAAGGAGGTCAAAGTGATGATTGCAGAAAGGCTTACCTTAAATCTTCCAATCTTTCCCAGATGTGAGGTAGGTGCCAGAGGTTTGGAGAGTGGAGGGTTATGAACCCACAGTGCTTTTGTATGTCTAATTCTGTACATCCGCAATTACAGATGAGTTTACAAAATAATCACAGAACAACCTGAGCTTTAGCGCACACAATGCCCACAGTTTATTCCAAAACATAAATTTATCTATCCTGATACTTTACTGATTTGCTCAGTCAAAAAATAAAAAAACAGTATAGCACAAGAACAGGCCCTTCAAGCCTGCACCAATCATGATGCCTGCCTAAACTAAAACTGTACACAGTAATGGAATCTGTATCCTTCCATTCCATCCTATTCCTATATTGATCTAGATGCCCCTTAAGTGGCATTATCGTACCTGTTTCCACCAAATTCCCAGGCATTCTCAGTGTTCCAGACATTTACCACCCTATACGTGAAAACCTTGCCTCACATGTCTCCTCCAAACTTTTCCCCACACACCTTAAACATAGATCCCCTAGTACTTGACTTTTCCACTCAGAAAAGAGCATCTGACTACCCACTCTGTCCATGCCACTCCATCTTGTAAACCTCTATTAGGTTACCCCTCAACCTCTGTTGTTCCAGTGAGAACGGACCAAGTTTATCCAACCTCTCCTCGTAGCTAATATCCTCCAGACCAGACAACATCCTGATAAACCTCTTCTGTATCCTCTTCAGAGCGTCCACATTCTTATGGTACTGTGGTGACCAGAATCGTACACAAAGTTCCAAATGAGGCCCTCCTAAGGCTCTGTACAACTGCAGCATGATCTACCAATTTTTATATTCAATGCCCTGACTGATGATGGCAAGCACGCCACATGCCTTCTTGACTACCTTATCCTTCAGTGATCAGTGGACAAGGTAACACAGAATTCTTTATCTTCAATATTCCCAAGGGTTCTACCAATTACTGTATAATTCCTACATGCAGTTGACCTTCCAAAATGCATTACCTCACATTTGTTCGCATTAAACTCCATCTGCCATTTCTCTGCCCAAGTCTCCAACCAGCCTATATCTTGCTGTATCCTCTGACAATCCTCTTCATTATTTGCAATTCCACCAATTTTTGTGTTGTCTGCGAATGTACTAAATCAGACCAGCTACATTTTCCTCCATATCATTTACATATACTACAAAGGTCCCAGAACTGATCCCTGAGGAACACCACTAGTCACATCCTTCCATTCAGAAAAGCATCCCCCATCTACTATCCTCTGTCTTTTATGCCCAAGCCATTTCTTTATCCACCTTGTCAGCTTTCTTCTCATCTCACGTGAGTTCATCTTTTGTACCAGTCTACCATAAGGTACCTTGTCAAAGGCTTTACTGAAGTCCATGCACAAAACATTCACTGCCTTTCCTTCATCTATCATCTTCATCATTTCCTCATAAAACTTGATCAAATTAGTGAGGCACAACCTTCCTTTCACAAAACCATGGTGTCTATCACTAATAAGTCGATTTGTTTCCAAACGTTAGTAAATCCTATCCCTAAGAAACTTTTCCAATAATTTCTGGAAAAGTTTCTTAGGGACAGGATTTACTAACGTTTGGAAACAAATCGACTTATTAGTGATAGACACTAATATAAGGCTCATTGGCCTATAAATTTCTTGGATTATCCCTATTGCCCTTCTTAAACAATGGAATTCTACACCCCTGTGGGCTCCTAACATTTTAGCTGAGGTCAGGCAATCAATTTATTACAGTATAGCTCATTGATCATTCATCAACTTATTCTATCCTGATCCAAGGTCACACTTCTTAGCCTATCATAGACTAGCCCATGTACAATCATCAGCTTCCTTGCCTGACCAAAAGGTCACATTCACTAGTATATCCACTCCATAAAATTTAAACTGGCATCTTGGACAAGCCTGGGCGATCCCATGGTACAACACTTCAAGAGTCAGTACCTAACTATAGAAAACTGCTTTAAGAATGAAAAGCAGCAAGTCATGGTAGATTATTGTTTTTCAAATTGGCAGGTAATAGTAGTATTCACTAAGGATCTGTACGAGGGTCATCGTTTTCTCTTGCTGTAAATAAATGATTTGGAACCTGGAACGTGGAGTAAAATCTCAAAAATGGCCTATGATCCCAAACCTGGAGGAGTGACAAACAATGAGGTCAATAAGAATCACCTATCAATAGGGCACAGATAAGCTACTGGAATGAGCAAACAAGTAGCTGACAAAATTTAATACAAAGAAGTATGTGGTGATGCAGTTTGAAAAGAATACACTAAGGAAATAAATCTGCAGTGCTATGGAGATGAAACTGGAGAGTGAAACTGACTGGACTGCTTCACAGGGAGCTAGCAAAGACTCAATGGGCCAGATGGCCTCCTTCTGTACCACAGATACATCCAAGTCTATTGTATCTCTTAACTAAGTTTTTCACTGAACAGGATGTGGTATTTTAGCATATTATTAGTTCAATGATGTGGAGTGTGGGGGTGAGAGATTTCCTGGTATACTAGAGTATGGGGATCAGCAGTTGGCTGAACAGCTGATTCGTGATGTAGCGCAACGTCAATAAAGCAAGTTCAATTCCAGTACCGACTGAGGTTATTCATGAAGGTCTGTCTTCTCAACTTTATCCCTTGCCTGAGATATGGCAATTCTCAGGTTAAAATCACCACCAGTCAATTCTCCCCCTCAAAGAGAAGGTCAGCTGGGACTATGGCGACTTCACCTTACTACAGTAAGAGAAAGATTTACTTATTATTACTACAGTCCAAGTTAATGATGGGCCATTGAAGTGATGGATGGACAATTGTCAAAGGTTCAGAGTACAGGATTTCTAAACCGCATTTTGAGAGCTTTACTAGCTAGTTTGTGGCAAGCCCAACATGGGATAGAGGGGGAGAAGTGCAATTCTAAATCTAGCTTTAGGGAACAAAGCTGAGAATATGGAACAAACATGAGTGGGAAAACACTTGTTGAGTTGTAATCTTATTCAGTTGGGTTTAGCCTAGTGATGGCAAAGCATAAGGTTAAAATAGGAGAAAAGATTCTAAATTAAGGGTAGCGCAATTTTACTTGGCTGAAAAGAGATTTAGCAAAAGTGGACTAGAGATAGCTACTTGAAGATAAATGAATATCAGAGCAACGGCAAACATTTAAGAATAAATTTAGGGGGTTCAACAAAAAGCTGGGCAAAGAACCCTGGGTGACAAGATGTGTAGGGGCATAAAAAGAGGGAAAAGAAAAGGAAAGCTGATGCCAAACATCAAGAGCTTAATACTGCAGAAAGTCTAGAAGAGTACAGGAAGTGTAGGGATGAAGTTAAAAGGAAAATGGGAAAGCAAAGAGAGTGCATGAAAAAAAATACAAGTAAAATCAAGGAAAATTTAAAGATGTTTTACAAGTATATAAAAAGCAAGAGAATAATTAAAGAAAGGGTAGGACATATTCAGGACCAAAAAAGTAACTTATGTCTGGAAGTGGAATGTACTTAATGAATATTTCATGGAAATCTTCGCAAAAGACAGAGCCAATAATAATATCATAGTTGATAGTAAAGCCAATAACAATATCATAGTTAGATTGGAAAAATATGCAAGAGGAAGTATTAAAGGGGTTGACATCCTTAAAAGTACATAAACCACTAGTTTCAGGTGAAAAAATATATCCCAATTTGTTAAAACATGGGAAAATTGTGGAGGCTCTGACAATCACAGGTTTGGAGGGCTTCCAATGTGTATTCTTTAAAAAAGGAGTAATCAGATAAGCATAGGTCAGTTAAGGAGTAATCAGAGGCCATTTAGTTGTGGGCAAATTAAGGACAAGTGTAAACCTTCATTTAGAAAGACATAGATTAATGAAGGAAGAAAACGACAAAAATATACATCCCAAATGAGGTGAAAAATCCTGTGATTTCTGAACGTGCATGGGTTCTATCAAATGTTTATCCCAACTTTAACTCCCATGATATCTATAACAGATTTGCTGTAAAAAAAAAATCACAAAATCACACATAGTCCAAAGTCTATTCGGACAGAGATATTCCAAATGCCTTCTCAAAAGCCCATTTTCACAAATCAACCCATGCTAGCTGCCCCATATTTCAGTAAACATTTCAACTGTCCCATTCCAGGAAAAAGACTACAGACTTCAACATCAAATTGGTAATCCTCAAAAATCTAAATAAGTATCAGCAGAAACATTCTAGTCAAGAAAGAAACATTACTGGCCAGCATTTTGACGTCTATATTAAAAATGGAAACCAAGAGACCTTACATAGACCATAACACTTTGAAGATCCTTAAGAAATTTAAAGTGATCATGCCAGATTCTTCCAATGGAATTTACTCTTATAATTAAAGATTGCCCCGTTGCTGGAAAAAATAATGACATTGCTAATGTGCTATCCGTAGCATAGGCTACCCAGAGGATGCAACCAATAGGAAAATTTGTAACAATGATAGATTCCTATGTGAACGCACTGAATTAGTGGGTGCTTTTTTTCATTGTTTCACAAGAGAATCATGGAAAAGTGTCACATTCCATGACACGTTCACTACAAACACGAGGGTATCAGATCTTTGGAATGTATGATTATACTCGCGGAAGTAGCCACACAACCTATTAAAATAGCAACCTAGCATATGACGATGGGTATTTAAACCTTGGGACAGTATTCAACTCTGCGGTCGATATTTAGTTGAACATGGACCTGAGTAAGGGTACTCTGCAGTCAGCTGTGAAGTTCAAACATCTTGTTGTCCAATGATGAACAAGCATTTGAAGAATACGGGACCATTACACTATTGGTCTCCAAAAGGCATTAATCAAAGGAGAATATTTGAGCTCAAGTTGGACCAGAGATAACAGTGAATGATCAATATCAACTGTTAACATAGCATGGTTGTCTGGACCTCAGAAGTGTTAACTTTGTAGTCATGTGATTGAAACTAACTTTCAGTTTAAAATATTCTGAACAAAGCAAATCTTGCAGAGAAACATCCAAAACTCCAGAAATATCTGAAACAGTTGAATCACTATAGTTATAAGTCTTCAACTAAAGTAAAAGTGCTGAACTTGTGCTAACTTCCAAGTCTACCCAAGAACCAATCGCCTGGCTTTCATCTACAAGAAGTTTAGCAGTTTCATGAGAATCCTCTGTTCTAGAAAACCTTCAAACCATCTGAAGCACCAACGATGCATCAACTAAGATGACATCAGGCCTGCACTGACATAAGGACTGAGTTACAAATTCTATTTTTATAATTATGGCCTTAACTTCATCTGTATTTAATCTGGGTCTGGTAATGTGAAACGAGTGATTGAGACATCCAGAGCAAGCACATGATAACAAATAATCTTCGGTATTTTTAAAACTGCCAAAAAGCTTGCTACTGGAATTTATTTTAAATTGGAAAATATCACTAAGGTTACAAAATACACACCTTACATAGAAACACCAATTAGAAACTGGAAGGAAACACAAATTCTGTTCATAATTATAATTGTAATTATAGACTTCAGATTTTCTGCATTAGCTTTCTATTGTATATTGCAGTAGGTTAGCACAATGCTCAAGTGGCCTGTGATAATAGCTGTAATCCTTCCCACATTTTTTTTTAAAAATAAAAGATTAACAATATCTGCCTAAGAACTACAAATTTGCCTTTGTACCATTCCTTTCACAATCTCAGATTATCTTGTAGCACTTCAAAAGTCATTAATTTGTTCTAAAATATAATCAGTGTTGTAATGCTCAAAAACACAAGTCCATTTGCACACAGCATTGTCCCAGGAACAAGAATTTTTAAAGTTTATTTTTTAGTGTCACAAGTAGGCTTACATTAACATTGTAACGAAGTTACGGTGAAAATCATTTTGCCCACACTCCAGCACCTGTTTGGGTAAACATAGGAGGAATTTAGCATGGCTAATGCACTTAACCAGCACGTCTTTTGGACTGTAGAAGAAAATCAAAGCACCAGGAGGAAACTCATGCAGACACAGGGAGAACGGGCAGACTCCATACAGACACTGATCCAAGTCAGGAATCGAACCGGGTTCCTGGCGCTGAGGCAGCAGTGCTAATCCCTGTGTCTTTCATTTCAAGCATGGAGGCAATCCATTTTAATGGTGCTGCTTTAGGGTAAATCTTTTGCCAGACTGCCAGGAAAACTCCTGACTTCTATGAAAAATACACAAAAAAGATCCCAGAGTTCCAAAGAGAAATAACAAAGACTTAATTATTATTACATTTGAAAGACTGCAAGTCCCAGCATTGCATCACACTTTTGGTACTGCACTGAAGCACCAACTTTTATTATGTGTTCACCTGGAATAATGGGATATGAACCCAGTCATCTGACTCAAGAGGTAAAAGCACTACTATAAGGCTGACACTATAGCTTCAATTCAAAGTGATATAGAATCTGCATTAATAGACTGAAATTTTGTTTTTCACATATTTTTCTGTGAGCTACAGCACTAGTTCTGCTTTAAATTTTGGACTACAGGTAATTTCAAAGACAGATTAATACACGGAGCTAAATCTTCAAAGATAACTTTCCAGTCCTTCAATGACTAAAGAAATGGTTGCAAACAATGCATTGGTCAAAAGTGCATTTCAATAACAAATATTTTAGATGACACTAAGGGCCCGATTTTACCAAAAACGAGCACAAAATCACAGTAAATTCAGATGTAGGGCCTGTAACATGATCTGCACTCAAATCTGAGCATATTGCGCCTTTACCAATACCCAATTTGGGTGCAGATCCAGTCCCCCTCCCAATTCAGGCACTGCAAGACTTAAATGCATTAGTGTGCATTTAAATCAATTTAATGAATTGCACATCCAATTCTACCGCCAAATCCCACTTTACCGTCTTCGGGTCCATTCCGGATCCGTGCTGTTACCAATCTGCAGAATAAAAATCCGAAGCTGATTCCTATTCTGCAGGGGAACCTTCGAAGCCAATCCTCCTCGGACATCCTTTGCAGACCTCCCCTCTAACCACTCCAGCAGACTTGCCCCCGACAGACACCCACCCCTCCAGATCAGACTCCCCCTGGGAGGGAGGCCCCCACACCCCACATTTGGACCCTCCCCCCCCCCCACCAGGAGACAGGCCCCCATCACACAGCACCCCCAACCTACCTCGATCGCTGCTCTCCCTTCACCGTCCTTCTCACCTGCTCTCGTTGGACAGCCTACAGCACCTTTCTGGCCTTCCACTGGCATCTGCCAGACGGAGGGAAGGCAGGCTCTGATGGATCGTGTGTGTGTGTGTGTGTGTGTGTGTGTGTGTGTGTGTGTGTGTGTGTGTGTGTGTGTGTGTGTGTGTGTGTGTGTGTGTAGGGCTTTAACCTGGTGTTGTGAGGCTTCTTACTGTGTTCACCCCAGTTTAACGCCAGCATCTTCACATCAACAAGTGCAGGTCAGAAGGATAGTGGAGGGAGAGCAGCAATCGAGGTAGGTTGGGGGTATGCTCTCTGGCAGGGGTGCTACCACCTCTAGGGAGACACCCCACCCCGCTCCCCCCTTGCTGTGTTTGTCTTTGTCACCTGGGCACGCTATTTCAGATTATTTTTATCACTGTACATACACAGTTCAGAGCTAATATCATTCTGCCAGCACTAAGCCCTGCCCACAGCATGGACTAGTTCAGAGCCAGCAAGAGGCGTATGGGCACGCTAGAACAAGAATGCCAGGCTCAGATCCATTTTGCGCCCAGATCCAGCCCTTAGCCTCCAATTGCTAAAATCAGACCCCAAGTGTCTGAAAAGAAATGCCAGGAAGGAAGCTTTAAACCTCCTTGCAAATATGCAGCAAAAAACATTTGATTCTTACTCAGTGTTGTTTGTCATTTCAAAATGGGAATAACAATGGCTGAATCTTACAAATTCAAAGTAGAAGATAAAAAACAAAGTTTGTTCAGAAACGTTTTTAAATTGGGAAAACATGAAATTGAGGACTGTTCTGTAGTAACTTGTTTGCAATGCAAAAATGGAACAAGATAAAATGACTCAAGAAGTATAAAATTCCTGAACTGTTTTCATTATTCTTTTCCTCTTCCCCTACATCAATTGGTCTAATCCAGGCACAAAGTTGTAAAGCTGGAGGAGTACTTCTGAAACTGACTTTACTTACGAAGAACTGTAACTTTTTCAAACGCAAGTCAACATTAGGTACAAATCAAATTCTACAAAAGCAAGTGTGAGCAGATGCACAGGTAATCAAAACTAAGTTAACTTAAAAGGCACAATTGCCCAATTTAGTCTTATTTTTAATTATTCAGCTATCTATTCAGCTAATGTTATATATTATTAGGCAATATCCACAACTTAAGGTGAAGAATATCACACATTACATGTGTTAGAGTTAGGATATATTGTGATCACATATGCACTGTGCCCTGTGAAATTCCTCAATATATTCTTCTCCAGTACTTTTTAAACCAAAGTGGTCAAAGAAAAATGAATCAGTAAATATACTAACTTTTACATCCTGATCCAAAGAAAAAAATTTCCCATTTCAATGATATCTAAAAGTAGTAACAATTTACTCAGCAAGCCTCAGCTATGTTTCCACAGTTTGGCAATAAACAATGAGCTGTTCATGGGGGGATGTAACTTGTGTAAATTGTCCCTTTATACAGTCTATGAAATTTACAGTATTTAGCAGTTTCAAAGAATAAAGTTCACTGTTCAACCCAAATGAATAATGAGTATTTAAAATTCCCGCTGGAGAATATCTGAACATTCCAGTAGAAAAAGGAAAACTGAAAAAGGAACAATTTTAAAAAAGTGAACTGATGTGGCAAATTGTTATACATGGCATCAAGGAATAGTATTGAAATATGAATTCATATGATTACTATTTCATGCCTGCTATAACAAAGAAAGTTTGGTCCAACTTTCCTTTGTTCAAACTTTTCTATAGTTTCTATAACTTAGATCACAACAGTAGTACCTAGACAAGACTTGATGCGGATATCATTAACAGTTGCATTATGCAATGCATTTTTGTATTGAAATAACTCAGAGCCCTGAACAAAAGCAGTTAGTGATTGAAGTGCTGCAACTTCAGGAAAACTACATCATGCAGATTTAGGCAGATATCTCCATCAAAAAATAGACAGAGTTCTTCACCAGTACTGTTAGTCTGGATTAGCTTGTCCACTTCTAATTAATGTATGTAACTGCCACATAGTACACTATTTCTCTCCAATTCTTTATTCTCTTGGTTCCTAACTGCTATGTTACAGCACAATGATGTGCCAAAACTCTCCAGACTGCTGTGATTCCAGATTTCTTTACCCACTGATCTGGGAGTGGGCAACTCACCTCTGTCATAGGGCAAATGTTGGAAGCTATTATTAAATACGTCATGGCAGGGCACTTACAAAACTTCCAGATAATTAGGCAGGCATAATGGGCGGCATGACGACACAGTGGTTAGCACTACTGCCTCACAGCGCCAGGGACCGGGTTCAATTCCCAGCTTGGATCACTATCTTTGTGGAGTTTGCACATTTTCCTTGTGTCTATGTGGGTTTCCTCCCACAGTCCAAAGATGTGTGAGTTAGGTAGATTGGCCATGCTAAATTGCTCCTTAGTGTCGGGAGGATTAGCATGGTAAGTACATGGGATTATGGAGATAGGGGCTCAGTGGGATTGTGGTCGGTACAGACACAACGGTCAAATGACCTCCTTCTGCACTTTAGAATTCTATGATGATATCTATGAGTCAATTTGATTGTGTGAAAGCAAATCATATTTAACCAGTTTATTGAACTTCTTTGAAGGGGTCACCTGTATTGTGGATAAAGGGAATCTGGTGGATGTCCTGTACTCAGATTTCCCCAGGAAATATAAGGTGTAACATCAAAAGGTTATTGCAGAAAATAAAAGTCCATAACGTAAGGGGTAACATTGGAATGGATAGAACATTGGCTAGCCAACAGGAAACAGTGGGTAACCATAAACGGGTATTTTTTTGGTTGGCAGGATGTAAAAGTGATATGCCACAGGAACCAACGCTCGGCCTTCTACATTTTACAATTTATACAAATGATTTAATGAATGGTTTGAAGGTATGGTTGTGAAATTTGCTGATGATAAAAACATAGATAGAATAGTAAGTTCGAAGAGGATACAAAAATCTGGCAAATGGACTATGATGTGAAAACATGTGAAATTGTTAATTTTGGCAGGAAGAATAAAAAAAAGCATATGATCTAAATGATGAGAGATTGCAGAATTCCAAGATTCAGTGCAATATGGGTGCCCGAGTACATGAATCACAAAAGGTTAGTACGCAGATACAACAAGTAATTAGGAAAGCTAATAGAATGTTATTGTTTATTGTAAAGCGAATTGAATACAAAAGTAAGGAGGTTATGCTTGAGTTGTACAAAGACATGGTGAGACCACATATGGAATATTGTGTACAGTACTGGACTCCGTATTTAAAGGAGAAAGTAAATGCATTAGAAGCAACTCAAGAAAGATTTACCACACTTACCTAAAAACAGAAAAATGATGCAAAGACTCAGCAGGTCTGACAGTATTTCTGGAGAGAGAAACAGAGTTAACGTTGAGACTTAGAATCTGAGCTCTGAAGAAGAGTCACACAAACATGGAATGTTGACTATTTGTCTCTCAATAGATGTTGCCAGATCTACTGTGTCTTTCCAACAGTTTCTGTTTTTATTTCAGAATTCCAACATCTGCAGTATTTTGATTTTATTTCATTAATGGACAGGTTATCTTATGAGAAAAATTGAACAGGATAGGCTTGCACACACTCCAGTTTAGATTAAAAAGCTACTTGATTGAATAAGATCCTAACAATATGGAGAGGATGATTCCTATTGTAGGAGAATATAGAACTATGGGCCACTATTTAAAAATAAGGGGTCACCCATCAAGACATTTTTCTTTCAGAAGATAGTAAATCTTTGGAACTTCCTTTTTCAAAAAGTAGCAAATGCAGAGGCTTTGAATGTTTTCAAGGTACAGGTAAATAAACAAGGAGTAAAGGTTACCAGGGTAGATGGGAGGTTGCAGTCAGATCAACTATGATCTGACTGAAAAGTGGAAGAGGCTGAAAGGGCCAAGTGTACTACTTCTGTTTCTAGCTGATGCGCATGTTCATACGTAGCTTCACTAAACTGGTCCATGAGATGCAGGGGTTGTCCTATGATGACAGCTAAGTAAATTGGGCTTATATTCTGTAGATCTTAGAAGAATGAAAAACAATTGCATTCAGACAAAATGCTGGAAGGGCTTGATAGATTCCAGTTGTCAGGGAGCTTAATACACAGGTGCACGGTCTCAAGATAAGGGACCAATCATTTATGACCCAGATGAAGAGAAATTATTTCACTCAAAAGGTTGCGACTCTTTGGAATTCTCTACACCAGAGGATTGGGAATGCTCCATTTCTGAATACATTTAAGGCTGGGAGCAGAGATTTTTGGTTTCAGGCAAATAAGGGTTACGGGAAGCAAGAAGGAAAATGGAATTCAAGTCCAATTTCAGCCACGATCATACTGAATGGCAAAGTAGGTCTGACACACCACATGGTTTAAAAAATGTATTTATTAGTGTCACAAGTAGGTATACATTAACAATGCAATGAAGTTACTGTGACAATCCCCTAGTCACCACAGTCTGGCGTCTGTTTGGATACACGGAGAGAGAATTTAGCGTCGTCATTTCACTTAAGCAGCATGTCTTTCGGACTATGGGACGAAACCCAAATAGACACAAAGAGAACATGCAAATTCCATAATGCCCAAGCCAGGAATCAAACCCAGTCCCTGGCACTGTGAGGCAGCACTACTAACCATTGTGCCCCCTTAGTCTGCTCCCGTTCCTACTGTGTTCTTGTGGATGCCAAAGACAATGAATTTGATGGTTTTTAAAACACTGTGCTTAAAGATGTATCTTTGTAGAATTAATAATTCAATAAATCGCACCACATTAATTTGATATTAATTACTGATGTTATGCTTTCTTTTCACATTTCAAAATAGCAATCACCCACACCAGTGGTTCACATTTTACACTTGGCATATCAGTTGACTCCTCTTTTTGGAAGCTTCAAAGGTCAACTTAAACACCACAATTCAGTAGCTATTTGGTAAATAATAATTAATTAATCTATTAGTGTCAAAGTAACGTTTCCTGCTTGTTGATAAAATGGAACCACTTATCACAGTTTGCCTATTTTTATGTATGTAAATTAAATCAGCTAACTTCAGGCAGAAAGGTAACAAAAGCATTATTGAACAAGGGAAGAGAAATTCTTAACTGCTGAATCAGCTGAAGCTTAAAGATTCTGAAATTCTTAAATAACAATTTTGTATTTTTGTATTTTTTTAAACCACTAACTACAATAGATTGTGCTCTGCTCCACTATATGCATCAATTTGTCTCGCCACATTATTAATTCAAAATTGAAGCCATGTTGCCGGCACAGCAGAAAAGAAAGCCTTATGTGACAGAAGTGACCAGATTCTCAAATGAAGATGATCAATAAAAACTATTGCTACCCAATACAGTTTTGATGTGCAAGCCTTTTTGAAAACTGCAAACGGAAGTACACTTTCTATAACTGCTGTTAAATTATTAAGAGACCATTCCTCCCACAGCCAAATCTCAATATTATTTTTGTAGGAAAATCTCAGTAGTTTATTCATGTAATACATGTTAGCTATGTTAAGAGTGCAAACAGCATTAATCTGCAGCACTAACAGGCAAAACTACTGGCATTTGAAACACCAGGCCCCATTATCACAGCAGGAGACGTCAATCACTCAGATGTTCTTATAACAGCACAGGCAATATGACAATGATCTCAGGGAAAATCAGCAATCTCTGCAGAATATCCCAAAGTCTCCCCCCACTTCCCAACCCCCTTTACTTTGCAATTTGACCAATCAGAAAGTGTCATTCTTGACCTACTGGAAGACTTGCATCTTGTTTCAAATCCTTAAAAAAAACATCAATCATACAAATCAGGGAAAGGACATTGAATTATACAGTATTAACCTCCAGGGTTTGCATACAAAGATCTCAGATTTATTTATGCCCATCCTTTAAGAGCCTCAGCACTGTTTTTAACACCAAACCAAATGCCAATTTGATGAACCTCTCTGCCCTCAGTAGGAATCATGCTTGTTTGATTAATGAGTATGTGCTCGTGGAAAAGGTAAGAACAAAAAAACAAGGTAAAAACACAATTATCCCCTGCACAAAAATGCCACAGCAATAATTAACCTGATGCCTCTCTTAAGGGGTGATGTACTTGATGTCCTATTTATGATCAGCACACTGGTCCTAGACATTGGACTCTCATCAGCATTTTACACTGCAGCTAAGCAGTTTCACAGTCCCAGCATCCACAAATCAGGACAACTCAATGTTTTGTGCTATGTATCAATATCAAGCTTAGCATTAGAAAAATCACACTGAAGATACACTTTTTCATTTGCCAGTTTTGATAGTGATCAAACTGGTACATTATTACAGCAGCTGCTTTCAGGCTGTTTCTTCTTTTATTTCAAAATTCTGAACAGTGAAACTACCCACAAGAACTGCTGACCTGTTTGATTTTTCATTTCTCTGCAGAAGATCCAAGGACAGTTATAGGCCACTGAGTATATGTAGCAAGAGACAAATGCGATATACAAGATGCCTGCTATTCAAGCTATTACCTAACAAGAAGTAGTGTCTACATTAACCGTTATCTACATTAAGTTAAGATTATCTCTGTCCCACCAAACTCTGATTTTCCCAATCTGGAACACACATTTCAGTAGGTAAGCAAATGGTTGTCAGTTTTGGGATGAGCGTGGCTGGGAAAAAAAAAAAAAATCGCACCCCTACCTTGCTTTAAAATTCAGTCACTCAAACTAAACTAAAGCAAGTTAATCTACCCTTTACATCTCCCAAAAATAAACCCAAAACCTTTCTCAAAGTAAAGTTACATGGCCTACAGTTAGAATACCAAAGATTGGCTAATCAAGACACACTCACCAGTTTCTCATTATTTTTAATAATTCTACATTTACAGTTTTGTAAGAGCAGTTCTTGCAATTGAACTGGAAAGTTTTTAAAAACATATTTTGATTTAGAGCCAACAAAAAAGATACAACACATCTTTATTTTGACAATATTTTACTCTTTTTGAGCCAAGATCAACTTGTTTACTAAATTAATGTTGATAGGATACCTCAAGAACCAAATGTGCAACAGACACCCAGACTGAAACTCATAAAAGATTAATCCCAACTTTTCAACAAGCTGCAAATGTACCTTTATTCCGTAAAATAATCTACATGTCAGTGCAACTTGCTTAAAGCAACACAGAAATCAGACTTTTAAAAAAAAGTGTAATCATCTCATATACCTATTGCAGGAGACAGAAAAACGTGTAAGCAGGAAGGCAGTGCATGCACACTAATACGCAAAGGTCTGAGATCCAAAGCAAATTCCAGAGTGCATAAACAGTGCACGTGTAGTACTGTGCACAGCTTTGATCTCCTTATTTAAGAACAGATACACTTGCATTGGAAATAGATCAGAAAAGGTTCACTTGGCTGATTCCTGGGATGGGGGTTGTCTTGTGCGGAAAAATTAAACAGCCTGAGCCTATAATCATTAGAGTTTAAAAGAATGAGAGGCAATCTTAATAAAGCACAAGGTTCTGGGAGTTTGACAGGGTGGACGCTGAGGCAGTGTTCCTTTGCGTCAGGGGTTCTAGAACTAGAGGGCACAGTTTAAAAATAAGCAGTCTTCCATCTAAGACTAACATAAGGAGAAATTTCTTCTCTCAAGAAGATTGTTAGTCTTTGTAATTCTCTTCCATTAGAGAGCACTGGAGGCTAGATCACCGAACATATTCAAGGCCAAGTTACAGATTTTTGATTGACAAGGGAGTTAAGGGTTATGGGAAGGAAACAGGAAGTGGAATTAAGGCCACAGTCAGATCAGTCATGATCTCTTGAATGGCAGGTTCATGTTTTTGAAAGCAGAAATATTTAAACAACAATTGAGTTGGTTGCATAAATAATGGCAAGAGACCATGACACACATTTTTGTTAATGGAAATATTTCATAAATTGCACTTTGAAATCAAGATTTTGAAAAAAATACATTTAAAAAGAAACATTGGCCCGCTGCTTTCAATCTGTTCATACACTTTTAAAGGATTCCACTAAGAAAATTGCTGATTTAGTTCTGCTTTGCCAATATATTCAAAGTATCTCAAATTGAAACTATTTTCTGATATTAAGTATGCAGATAATTTTGAAACAACTTAAATATACTGGCAATCCACTCATGCATACAACCCAAACACCCGACATTCTGATCAAACAGTTACCCGTCATAACGAGTTGGCCTGCAGATCTTCCCCATTAGGAAGAAGTAGGAATTGGTAAAAGGAACAAATGGAATTATTTCTGGTATAAAAGAAACAGGAATACTCGTGACACACTATTTGGATGCAAGGAACTTATTAACACCTGAATTACTAGCTTCACAAAGATTATTTTCCATAATGACATTTGCTACTGTACAATTTAATAAAACCATATTTCTATAATATTTTTAAATTGAAACATAAGCTTGTGCATCTCTACTGCAAACAAGTACATAGGGAACAGACCTCATCAATGTATGATATTAAAATCTCATGTTGCAAATATAGAACAATTGAAGACATTTGGAATTACAATTCAAGCTGGGAGTGACTGTTCTGTTTCAATTCAATGACACCACTAATGGGTTCTTAGCAGCTCCATGAAATCAAGCAGCTGTCAACTCAATGCATCAGAAGAAAAAGTCATACACTCCCATAAGGAAACGAGCACATCAGGATGTTTGGCAAAACATCTGCTCCTTCACATTTCATCTGACAAAACAAAAACAGCTAAACAAAGAAATACCTTGTTTTTTCTTAAACGAAGCATAGCACCTTAACAAAAAAAAGCAATTATTTACTTATATCACTACTAATACTGTGTGCAATTTTCACACAATCATTTCTGATAGATAACAATTATTATGGACAAATATTCACAGAACCTCAATACATATTAATAGTGTGCTATTGTTGAAAATGTGATCAGGTCTCAACTGTAATACTGGGTGATTAAAACACCGTACTTGAATTCTCAGGTTTAAATAATAAACGGCGAATATTATAGGCACTAAAATATTTTCTCTTTTTCAGTTTAAGATGCAATATTTCAAAATCCATATTTATTCTTGCATTGACTCTAACTGGTATTACTTTGTGGAAAGGAAGGTGAGCTATTGATATTTTTCTCAGAGATGTCGCAAGGAGTGTGCATATTACATTTCAGCTGCAAAGTTCACCTAATTATTAAGGTAACTTGCAATAAAAATACATATATGCTTCTTTCTCAAAACGTGGCTCCAATTCAAATAGTTAGAAACTTTAGACTATTTATCAATTGACCTTGATAAAGAAAATCCTTGCATCACAAACACTATATCAAACAATTAAAGGAAGTCCATTCATCAATCCCAAGACCTACTTTACTTACTATCACCAAATAAAGTAATATCCACATACAATATGAAATGCAGCATTTCAAGCACTCTTAAGAAATTCAACTAAGATGCAAGCAATATTTTGTGTTGCTTTGATCTGCTTATTTCCCCTGCTTAATCTGCCAAATCTTGCAGGCTTTTGTTGCATGTATAATTTAAAGCCATCTGCTGTTTGGGCTTTTACATTTTTAAAAAAACTTAAGATCAGAGTTACTAACAGAATGGGTTTGTTACGAATATTCAAGTATCCTGTTACAGTGCATTCTCTTGTGAAAATAGTAGTTACATGTAAAAACGACAAAGCAGTTTTTCTACATGTCTTTAAATTTCCCCACTACAAAGACTTTAAAAAATATGGTAGCTCATAAAACCACAAAACCACTTAAAAGCTAGAATGATATTTTTAAGCTAAAGTGTGGCCAGTTCTGCCTAGCATTCCAACTTGATTTTCTTTTTATTATTTTCTGCCAAGGGATTCAGAACTTTGCACAAAGAAAAGAGAATTCTATTGTTCACAGGTATAAAAATTGAACAGTACCACTTTGTTTAAATTCATACTAATCTGACACAAGAGAATATAGCCAGAGGAAATACAAGGATCTTATTTAAACAAATTCAACCTTAGAATGTTTACAACTTTGCTCTTATTGCCATCTATGGTTATGCAGCCGAGTTGAAATCAACTCTTTAGTTAAAATGAGGCTGTGCATATGTTTAGTCTTTTAAAATTAATACATAAAGCTGCAGATATCACTGGAAATATGCTGTGGGCCTACCATTTCATGTATACTTTGTAAGCAAGTCTTTTCTAAAAGGTCTTGCTTTTTGAAAGAACCATAAAAGGGCTCTAGAAAAAGTGTTAATCATGGAAGTTTGAAAATCTCTTCAAAACCATGCTTTGTATTTATTACCATTCTACTATCTACACTTTGAAATTATTATTGAATATAGTCTATTACTGCATCTACACTTTGAAATTATTATTGAATATAGTCTATTACTGTATCTACACTTTGAAATTATTATTGACAATCTCTTCAAAACCATGCTTTGTATTTATTACCATTCTACTATCTACACTTTGAAATTATTATTGAATATAGTCTATTAACCACATTATGTGAAGTACTGGATGTCAGCAATGGTTTGTTTCGTAAGCAAATTTTCTACGTTAAGCAATCTCACAACGTAATACATGGAAACAATTTCCCTTTTTCCAAAAAAAGCACATATGTACAGATTTTTACTCAACAAAGAAACAGCAGTGGTCTTGCCCTAAAAAAAATGCTCAATTTTACGACTGGCAATTTGTTAGTGTATTAGTCATTCTGAACCCACAATGAAGCTTATCTAAAGTTCCTGTATAGTTTCATTTCTTTCATGTTTAAAAACTGTTGCAACTAAAGCAGCTAACAACCAGATGATGAAAGAAACAAAGTCCTTTCAAGAACAGGATGAATAAAAAAGAACCCATAAATCCAAGAAGGGGCAAAATCTGACTAACTTTACATGACGTCACTGTCCCCAGAAACCATGCCTAAACTTAAAGAGGACCGGGGAGGGGGGGGGGTCAAATCCGCCCTCTAAACAAAAGGCTTCAAAATAAAACACATTACCCAAGATGGCGAAGGGTTGTTGTTTTGAAGAAAAGAAAAATGGAGGATATTGTAATATACACAAAGGGATAAATTTCAACAACTCGCCTGCAGCCGGCTTGAATAAGGAAGCAGCGGAGATACAAAAGCAAAGAGGGGAGGGAGAGAGATGGAGAGGAGGAAAAGGGGGAGGCACCCAGAGCGAGCTGAGCACCCCTTCACACAGCCCCGGGGAGTCACCAGATTTATATTTATATATAGAAATAGAGAGAGAGGTTTAAAATAAAAACAAGAGGAGTTATCGCAGAATTGATCTGAGTGTAGCATGTCGGTGTCTCTTGCGCTGACGGGGAAGGGACTGAGATGGGACGCAGCAGATGTGACGGGTGACGCCGGGGCCGTGTTGTTGAGGCCGGCCTGGCCTGGCCTGGCTCAGCCTCTGGCAGCCGGACTGTCAAAAGGAGGGAGTTGAGAGGAAAGGAGGGAGACGGGAGGGATGTACGTGAGGCCCACTTTCACACCACGAACCACCCCCTCCTCCCTCCACGGGACACGGGCTCCGTGCCTCAGGAGTCCTGTCCACATTTAAACAACACATCTCTGTCTCTCAGCCCTCTCCCCCCCCCCCCCCCCCCGGACCCGGGCCGCTTCCTCAGGCTGCGTCCGTTTGTTGTGTCTTTTTGAAAATAAACTACGAGAGAGAGAGAGAAAGTGGATCAAATGGTAAACAAGAGAGGTTGCGAGCGGGACACAAAAGCGTCTTTTTTCTCTCTCTCTGTTCACACACATACACTCTCTCCTCAGAGAGAAAAAAATTATTTGAAAAAATAGAAACCTTAAAAAAACACAAGTTTTAGTGCGAATGGAAATCATTCTTCTCCCCGCCCTTAAAAAAAACACACACACAATGTGCCCGTTGAGGTGATTATTTTTTAAAGTCCCTCTCCGAGCTCTCGGTTACAAAAGGATCCCGATTCAAAGCGACATGTAAAAAGACAAGAGACGGTTAGAGACACAAAGTGAAGGAGGGAAGGAGGAAAACAGCCTCACCGGCCTGGACCCTCACCGAGCACTTTTCCCCGGCCCGAGAAATATTTCACTAATTCTTTCTCTCGCTTTCCTTCCTCCTCCTCCTCTCCCCCCCCCCCCAAACAACAAACAACTCCTCGTATTTATCAATTATTTGTCTCTTTAACCGCCTTCCCCCCCCACACACATCTCTCGCCGCCTACATCAAACCACCATTCCTCCTCTCGCCCACCTATCGCCACACCAAATAATAATTTTTTTAAAAAAATAAAAATAAGAAAACGTCCATCAACACACGAAAAAGAAAATGCAACTCACCTAGCTCGCAAATGTCATCGACTTCCCTTCCGGATACGTCGGGAGTTTGGAGGACAGATGGTGGAATTATCTTTTAACGTTCTTGTTTTCGTTTCGAAACTTTTTTTTTAATTGAGGCGGGAGGAGAGAGGGGGAGAATTCGTTAATTCGCCAGAAGCTGTGAAGGGAGAGGGAGGAGGAGGAGGAGGAGGGGAGGGGGGAGAGAGATAGGGACCGAGACTTTTTTTCGGCTTCTCAATGCATGTGGTTCACGAACTGGTGACGTCAGGCAAGGCTCAAACAATGAAACTTGCTGCTACAAGAAACATTTTCCTAAATGAAACCAAACAGTTTATCATCTAGCGGCAGGGAAAAAACACACCGGGTTATAGTCTCTCCAAAGCACACCCTGCTCTTCCCCCCTCACCATCACCCCCCCCCCCCCCCCCCCCCCCCGGCAACACACACCTTTTTCTCTCCCCCTACCATCAGCTGGAGATTTTCTTCTTTTTAAAACACAAACTTCCCCTATTTTTTTCTTTCTTTAAAGAAAAGGATCATAAACTATCAGAGCACGTGAGGTTGCAATTCATTATTTCATCTTTTCTCTGCCCTCTTTCATTATTGTTGCGCTCTCTAGCAATGTCAGCACCTCTCCCCCTTTTTTTTAACAGCGTGGTCATTTGTAACAAATGAAACATTTTCCTAAATGAAACCAGTTTATCATCTAGCGGCAGGAAAAAAAACACACTGGATTATAGATTCTCCAAAGCAAACCCCTCTCCTCCCCTCTCGCTCCCCCTCCCAACACATACACCTTTCTCTCCCCCTACAATCAACTGGGATTTTCTTCTTTTAAAACATAAACTCTTTTTAAAAAAGGATCATAAACTATCAGAGCACGTGAGGATTGCAATTCATTATTTCATTTTTTTTAGCTTCTAGTCCCTCTTTTTTTGCTGTTGTTGCGCTCTCTGACAATGTCAGCTCCCCTTTTTAACAACCGTGGTCATTTGTAACGTAAGAAAAATTTTCCGAAATGAAACCAAACAGCTTATCATCTAGCGGCAGGGAAAAACATACTGGGTTATAGTCTCTCCAAAGCACACCCTCCTTACTCCACCCCCCTCCCCCTCAAACACATACACCTCTCCCCCACAATCAACTGGGGATTTTCTTCTTTTAAAAGATACACTTCCCCTATTTTTCTTTTTAAAGGATCATAAACTATCTGGACACGTGAGAATTACAATTTATTAATTCATTTTTTAAGCTTCTCGTCCTTCTTTCTTGTTTGCTGTTACGCTACTTGGCAATGTCAGCTCCCCCCTCCCCCTTTTTATGCCGCGGTCATTTGTAACATAATAACTGCAAGTACAATGATTGCAATCCAAGCACACACATATCTATAGGGGGAAGGTGCGGAATGTTTTTAAGCTATTCAAACCGTCAGTCGTTTTCACAAGGAAAGATCTTGTACTGAAATTATTTTGAGGTGCAGGGGCTCCTTCCCCCATCCCCCAAAGATGCAGCAAAGACGGACGGTTCTGTAAAATACGTGGTGTTCAATTCGTAACATGGCATTAATTATTTTGATCATAAACTGACCCAAAGATCTACATCAGACAGCTGCGCTGTGCTTGCAGTTATTGATTTTTTACTGCTACATTCCGGGAATACAAATTTGATCACTTCAGCGACAATTCAGTAATTTCATTAAAATCACATGGCAAAATAAAAGCCTACTTTGAAAAACATTTGATCTGAATGAGATACAATTTCTCTTCATATGGTACTAAAAAAAAGTTGTTCTTGTAGGGAGCCGGCAGGAAAATAATGGCCTGAATGGCCTCCCTATGTGCTGTTTACTATTCTATAAGTCAATATTTTCCCCTCAATACTTTACGTGAGAATCAATGGTTTGTCACTCTGGTTTGACTTATTACCATAATATTGATCCTTTCCAAGGTTAGCTTTCATTTACATTAAATGAAAATTTCAGAGTTACACTGATTACATAGTTTGCTCCAGTTTTTATTTTGATAATTTAGATATTTGTTGGAAAATTATTTTTGTTAGTGAAACAATGGAGATAGAAGATTGTCACCTCATGGAAACCAGGAGCTAAATCAGCGATGATAGCTGAATTAATCAACAATTCCACAAATCAGGATGTAACTTTAAACAAATAAGGAATGCCATATTTTATAAATGTTAACAGAATTGAATGAAACTTATTACAAATGTATTTTAACTTTAAAAATCACAATATCTTTTTTAAAAATGTCAGTTTATTGCGTTGGATTGGTATTATCACAACATGTGCTCATCTAATAGCAAGATTTAGTCAATATAACTTTTCAATCTTTATGTTAATTATTAGATATCACCAAGAACCATAATCTATTTCATTTATAGCATAAATAGCAGATTTCTGTTTTGTAAAAATAAATAATTTTGTAGCATTTATAGTTCAAATAAATGAGTACTAGTTTTTTGGGACATCATTGGTGTCTTATTCCAAAGCAAATTTGTACTCATCAAGTGAAGGTTCTTTTATTATACTCCATAAAACGTAACAAATAGAAAATATCAATTTAATTTTGTATGGTTTAACTCAACCAGAAACTCAGATCAATCCCTCAAAAACTCAGTTATTTAGTATTTTATTTATTGTTGGCTTGCTGTAGTTTTCAAATTAATATAACAAAAATATATAATGAAGCATGAAACTTTTTTATGGCTGGCACTAATAGAGGAAAAATAGAGCACCCAATTCATCTGATAATTATATGTCATCATAATAATATATTGTTTTCCAAACTTTTGTATGTATGTAGAAGTTGGTTTTCTATAATTTTTGAATAAGTAGAAAAAAATTATAATCTGATACAAAATTGGAGGAAATATAACTTGGGCTCTCACAATGCATCATTGAATTTATCCAGTGAACGATGCTCTTGCAATGCAGCGAGAAAGATTGACTGGGGAACTCTTTGTTGAAGTGCATGTGTATGGATGTAATGAGAGAGTAAGATCAGTTCACATGATTTCCCATTGACAAATACTCACTTGAATAATGGCCTCTTGGATGAGGATGCCTGGTGGCCATTGAACTATATTCCAGCAAGGTGTCAGAATTAGAAATAAGATAGGATGAAATTATCAGGAATTTTTTTTTGTATTACAAAGACATGTGTTTTGTGAGGTGAATGCACTACACTACAGTTGGGACCAAATAATAAACATCAAATCTAAAGAAGCAAGTAATAATTTTTTTGCCAAGATATCAAAATAGCAAAAAAAATGAAGACTAACATCACTGAAAGGCCATTTTGGACAGTCTTCCAACTATTTTCAGTAACAATTCATTTTCAGAAGGATGTTTTGCTTCAACCTTTAATGGTATATAACTCTGGCCTCATGTCAAAGGGACAAGTTATCAGAATTTCCAAGCCCCACTCTAAACACTTGCCCCAAACTTATTGTTATAGTAAGACTTACAACATTGAGCAATGCCAGTCCCCATTGTCTTCAGGGCATGCCCACCATCTTACCTAAAGCAAGCACAGATCAAATCAAATTGATTTTGGACCTAGTTTTCTACCCAATATGCATTGAGCCAAAAGTGCATTAGAGCAGAATTTCAGCCCCATCTTTACTGTAACATTCAATCCTCAATTTAAACTTGAATCTATACATTGAAAATTTTTAATTAATGCAGACAACTTTTTTCATGAGATCCATTCAGCATTTACTCCATCCTAGTACTTGTGGTCTTTTGTCCTGGAGTCATAGTATGTTAAGTATCTGCTTAAATTTACATTATCCATGTTCTTATTTTGAATACAAACATCATCCCTTATCCTCAATTATTTCTCCAGGAAAGCCAAGGTTCAACTCTTCAAAACTTAAAATAAAAGCCCCTCTTTAATCTCTTATTAACCTTCTTTAAACTATTTTCAATTTTCTTTTGATAATAAGATGCCTAAAATTGTAGACAATATTCTAAGTGCAAATTGACTAACTGAGTTATACAGACTTAAAGTTCACAGAGTCCCCTATTTGATTAACCCAATTGATAAAGCTTCATGTTGATGGTAAATAATCATATTGGAGTTCTTTTTTTACCTTTGCTGATGATATCTACATGTTTCGTACACCTTTGTATTTTCTGCTTCAAAATTCAGCATCTTAGCATTTTTACACAGATGCTCTATGCAATAAATAGACTATAAAAGTGATACAAAATTAGTAATAGGGCGCGGCTTGTGGTGGCAGTGATTCCATGAATACAATAGTAAGCCAATGATAAGAAAAAAGAGACAATTGTTGAAATGCTTGAAGAAATAAAGGCAATACATACTTAGGGAACAGTAATAGTTAATAAATAATAAAAAGCAAGAGTAATTAAAAATAAGAGCATATTATATTGTGCACACAGTAATGTACAGAACACCAACAACAAAGAGGAAAATTGGAGGCAATAACTGGAAGTAATTAGACGTAATAGGGAATACAGAAATATGGCTTCAGACAGGGAAAGATTGACAACTAAATATAGTTGGGTATTAAATATAGAAATAATTGAGAAGAAGGAAGGGATAGTGGGCTAGTTGTTTTGTTCAGAAATAACATGGCAGGAGCAAGAAAGGACATAGTTAAAAAGATAGAAATCAATTACATATAGTTGGAAATAAAAGTCAAGGAGAGGTTTGGTCATCCTATTAGGTGTGCACCACACAACACCAAGGAGTGGAAATGAAGGGAAGGAAGAAATATTGAGACATAAGTAAAAAATAGAATCATAAAAATGCAGAATTTTAACTATCTGCCACTCCCAGTTTGCTTCTGTGTCAAATAAACAGCAAGAAACTGAGTAAAAGGGAGAAGGGGATCATATTTCTTGCAAAATGTGCAAGACTCCAATTTGATCTAATACATAAGAACCCCAGCAAGGGAAGAAACACTGCTAAAGCTAATAATGGGAAGTGAACTGGAGGAGATAAGACAGTAAGTGTGGAAGTACATCTGGGGAGTATATTTACAATAAAATAAAGTTTAATATAATGACTAAAAGATCTAGATAGCACAAATATCAAAGCAATACTTTGTTTAAAAAGCTCACAATGTAGAAATAAGGAAGGTACGGTGGAAAAAAATTGACTGACAAAGAGGTAGAAAAATAATGGATAAAATCAATGCAGTGCAGGAAAAATATAAACCACTGAAAAGGAGAAGAAACAAATTAAAATCAAATATCTTGGATAACTAAAAAGATGATAAAATGGAATTGAAAAAAAGACATAAATGAACAATAAATGGAAAAGTGTAAAAAAGGAAAAGGAAATAGGCAAAGAGCAAATATGAAAAAAAAATTTAAAAATTGAAAAATAGTGAACTATCCTATAGAGACATAAGTAAGAAAATATGATTCGTGCCACTAAAGAATAAGATATCCACAAAGGAAAATTATACTGAAATGTTAGAGTTACTGATTAGAAACTATCATTCAGTTTTTACTAACAGGAAAAACTAAGGAAGCTGCATTCATTTTTTTTGGAAAAAAACAGTCTAAGGAGAGAAATCATAGGCGTCTTTAAAATTATGAGTTGGTTTGATTAGGTCAATGTGGAGAAATTGTTTCCATATGGTGGAGTCCAGGACAAGGATACTTAAATGAAGTTAGCCACTAACACATAAAGTAAAGATTTTAGACATAATGTACTTGTACCTGGAACTCACTGCCAGATGAAGTGGTTGGAGCAAATCATGTTTAAAGTACTTGTAGTGCATACATAAGGAAAAGGGAATTAGAAGACTGGACATAGCAGGAGGTTGGGGAGAGGTAATTAGAGTGTAAGGAAGTTTGTGTGCAATGTGAACTGGCATATGGACATATGGTTCAATTCTTTGCTGATTTTCTGTAATCCGAGATTTGTAACTTGGTGTAAAGATGCCGAATATCTTTTCAAAGAAAGATCTCAAGTTGGATTCCAGCTTATATTGTACTAATAGGTCTCAGGCAGGACACTACTTTGATTATATAACTTGCATTGATGCTAAGGAGGACAGAGAAATCAGGCAGCTATTTTTGCTATCCAGTGTCCATCTGCATGCAGGGTTTCTGAGGACAAGAAAATGTCTACAGTTTGGAAGTCAGAGGGACAGTATTAAATTTGGATGTGATCTGTGATAACATTCACCACAAAGTACTGGAGGGATTCAAGCAACTGTTGGAATGCATTTCAGCAAGCATATGTGTTTGAAGGGAAGAACCGGAAAAAGGATAATACTGTTATTTAGTTCAATTAATTTTGATTATTATCAATCGTGTTGTCATCTATGACATAGCAATACATCTTTGCTAATACTTTATAGAAATATTTTCTTTTTGTAAATTCCAGGAATGGCACAGTGGTTCACACTACTGCCTTACATCACCAGGGACCCAGGTTCAATTCCTGGTTTGGGTCACTCTCTGCGCAGAGTTAAAATATTCTCCTCGTGTTTGCATGAGTTTTCTCTGGGTGCTCCAGTTTCCTCCCACAGTTCGACAGACATGCTGCTTAGGTGCATTGGCCATGCTAAATTCTCCATCAGTCTACCTGAACAGGAGCCAGAGTGTGGCATTTAGGGGATTTTCACAGTAACTTCATTGCAGTGTTAATATAAGCCTACTTGTGATAAATAAATAAACTTAAAAAAAGAGATAATGTGAAATTCCAATAATTGCACTAAGCCTTGCTTTCTTTCCCTTGAGCCACGTGACTTTTTTTATAGTACAATTCTTCCCCTTTGGGAATCAGCCATCAATCTCCAGATTTATTGAGTACGGAAAAGGCACTTTGGCTATTTTTCAGTACTCTATTGGCACTAATTGTGAAGAATTAAAATGTAATGCAAGTTACTTCCTGGAATTTGTACTTCTAGAAAAAATAATTTATGCTGGTTCAGGACAGGTTATTATAGATTACTAGCTTCTGAGTCTATCTTAAAGAGTTCTTTTTCAAATGATGTGAAGATGCCGGTGTTGGACTGGGTAGGCACAGTAAGAAGTCTCACTACACCTGATTAAAGTCCAACAGGTTTATTTGATGGTTCAAGCTTTTGGAGTGTTGCCTCTTCATCAGATGAGTGGAAAGTTGGGTTCACAAATAGTGCATATATAGAGACAAACTCAATTACAAGATAATGGTTGGAATGCAAGTCTTAACAGGTAATCAAGTCTTTCCAGGTGCAGACAGTGCGAGTGGAGAAAAGGTTAAGCACAGGTTAAAGGGATGTGAATTGTCTCCAGCCAGGACAATTAATGAGATTTTGCAAATTGTGGAGGTTACAGGTAATCTGACATGGATCCAAAGGCCGGTTGAGGCCATTCTCATCTGTGTGGAACTTGGCTATCAGTTTCTGCTCAGTGATTCTGCCTTATCTTTATCCATGTATCTTTTTTAATGAATTCAAAGTTGGTACAACAATTAGTTAAGAGAACTCAGAAGATGAGTCATACCAACTTGAAATGTTAATTTTGTTTCTCTTGCAATAGATGTTGCCAGACCTGCTAAGTTTTTCTAGCATTTTCTGTTCTTATTTCAGATTTACAGCATCTGCAATATTTTGCTTTTATTATAGTCAGTTGAATGAGTTTGCTTCACTTTACGAGTCTACTGAATGCATGATTCATTCAATGATTTAGGTCATCATCATTCAATTCTAGGTTTTTCAATAATTCTATACTAAAGTATGTTATTTACTTCATTGCATGTGAGAGCTATACAAGTACCCTGTGTCACCCTGCATATTGTTTCTATTCAAGTAATCATTTACTACCCCTTTGAATGCCTTGATTGAACATGCCTCCACTACACTTCTAGGTAGTGCATTCCAGACCTGAACCACTCATGACCAAATGTTTCTTCTGACATGACATTTGCTTCTTTTGCAAATCACTTTAAATTTGTGCCCACTTATTCTTGATCCTTTTCCAAGGGAGAACAGTTTTCCCTATCTACTCTGTCCAACCCCCTCATGATTTTGAGCAGTTGTATCAAATCTCCTCTCAAACTACTTCTCTCTAAGGAAAACAATCCGAACTCTCCAATCTATTCTTATAATTTAAGCTTCTTATATTGTTTTCAATGTGCCACACATATGGGCTTTATAAGCGCTTAGGAAGAATTTAATTTATATTTGCAGGTGCCTGAAGTTGTGGGAAAGTGGAATATTGTGTTGATTCTGATGCATACATTTGTCACAAGTAGTCTGTATATGCAAAGAATTGCAACATCACCAAGGTTATAGGTTGGTAGATATAGATGTGATCGGCGCAAATCGTGGGCCGAAGGGCCTGTTTGTGCTGTAGTGTTCTATGTTCTATGTTCTATGTTATCACTAAGTAATACAATTTAATTCAACTGTTATAAACAAGGTACATGAGAGTAAGCTATAATGTGCGTAGCAAATAAGGGACTGTGACCTGCCAGCTAACAGAGGACTGGAAACCAAATAGTACTAGTGAAGTATTACCAGCTTACTTTGCCTGGAATTTAGCTGATAGATTGTCAAGGGCCTGTCTGCCACACATGCTCTTGCAATGGCCTCTGCATATGTCTCTTTGATATCTTGCATATCATTATCACCATCCACTTCTCCATCTTGATTTTCAGAGGAAATCTCTGTCCAATAGATCCCTCTACAAAGGCATCCCTACTTTGTTACTCTGCAGGGTGCAGCAGACAACAACAATCTGGATACTGTAGAATATTGGAATGCCCCACCTAAGCAGTCGAAACATCTAAACCTTAACATTAGGAGACTATTGCCTACTGAATGTTGTCCCTTGTAACAAAAATGTCTACTGCTCTATCACCTGATCACATTTTGGCAAATCAGACAATAAGGCTATACTCTTGCTTCTGGCTTACAAGCAAAAACTGAAATGGGAGAATCTGCCAAAGAAAATCATGCAATGTTGATCTGAGGAATTGGATGATCTCTTACAGAACTGCTTAGAGTCAGTAGATTGGTCAGTATTTAAAAACTTAGCAACCAGTCTGAATGAGTATGCCACTGTACTAACCAACTTCGTTAGTAAATCTGTAGAAGACTGTATGCCAAAAAAGCAAATCCATGTATTTCCCAACCGGAAACCATGGCTAAACTGGAAACCACTGCTTGCTGAAGTCCAGGTCTGAGTCATTCAAGTCAGGTGACCCTAACCTCTATAAGAAAGCAAGTATGATCTAAGGAGTTCCATCTAAGATGCCAAAAGACACTACTGAACCAAACAATTGTCTCAGGCAAGCCACACGAACCTCCACTGGCAAGATCTGCAAGACACAACGGGCAGAATGATGAAGGCACCTAAAATCAACGGCAGCAACGTACCTTTGCCGATTAGCTCATTGCATTCTATGCTGTTTTGAGCAAGAGGTTACAAGAGCATGTCCTCCACCCTGGGAGTCTCAAACAAACTGTATCCAAGGTCACCACTGCAGATATCAAAGCAGTTTTCTTGAAGGTCAACCCATAGAAAGTGACTGGCTTGAATGGGGTACCTGGAGAAGTACGCAGATCCTGCGTGAATCAACTGGTGGGTGTATTCGCAGGCATTTTCAGTCTCTCTTTACAGCAATCTGAGGTCCCTATCTGCTTCAAGAAGGTGACCATCCTCCCAGTGTCAAAGAAAAATCAAGCAGCACGTCTTAATGACTATCGTCCAGTGTTTCTGACATCAGTCATGGCACAAGTCAATTCCAGCCTCCCAGATTGCTTGGATCCATTATGGTTTGCCAACTACCACAACAGATGCCTTCTTCCTGGCTCTGCATTCAACCCTGGAACACCTAGATAACAAAGACACCTATGTCATATTCCTTTTTATCAACTATAGCTCAGCCTTCTATTCCTACAAAACCCATCTCCAAACTCCATGGCCTGGGTCTCAGCTCCTCCCTCTGCGACTGGATCCTGAACTTCCTAACCCACAGACTGCAATCAGTTAAGAATATGTAACACACCTCCTCCATGATCATCCTAAACACCAGTGTCTCACAAGGCTGTCCTCAGACCCTTACTATACTCCTTATATACCTATGACTGTGTGGCCAACTTCCCTTCCAACTCATTTTCAAGTTTGCTGATAACACCACTGTAGTAGGTCAGATCTCAAGAAATGATGAGATATAGTACAGGAAAATGTTCAAGAATCTGGTGAACTGGTATGATAACAGTAATCATTCTGTCAATGTCAACAAATAAAGGAGATAGTAATCGACCTCAGGAGGCACAGTGGAGGACATGCCACTGTCTACATCAATGGGGATGAAGTAGAAATGGTTGAGAATTTCAAGTTTTTAGGTATCTAGATCACCAACAACCTGTCCTGGTCCTTCTGTGCTGAAGCTTTAGCTAAGAAAGCCCATCAATGCCTCTATTTTTTTCAAAAAACTAAGGAAATTTGGCATGTCCACTATGACTCTCAACAACTTTTATCAATGTACCATAGAAAGCATTCTTTCTGGTTATATCACAGCTAGGTTCTGTCCAAGACTGCCAAAACCTACAAAGTGTCATGAACGAAGCCCAGTCCATCACATAAACCAGCCTCTTATTCATTTGCTACACTTCCCATTGCCTCAGAAAAGTTCAGGACCCCACGTACCCAGGGCATACTCTTTTCCACCTTTCCCTGTCGGGAAAAAGATACAAAAATTTAAGGACATACACCAACTGAATCAAGAGCAGCTTCTTCCCTGCTGCCATCAGAGTTTTGAATAGACCTACCTCGTATTATGTTGATCTTCTTCTACACCCTATACCACTACATTCTGCACTCTCTCTTTTCCTTCTCTATGTATGGTATGCTTTGTCTGTATAGCAATATAAAAAACAATATCTTCACTGCATACTAATACATGTAACAATAATAAGTCAAATCAAGATCAAATCTTGCAGAGGCATGTGCAATATTGCATCTTTCCTCAGTGGTACCCTGCGAGAGTGAACTGGCATCATCATTCAGATTTTCGTGAGGTATCCCTCATCCCAAGGAGTCAGGCTTGTAATCAATTGGTCCTTCAGAAACTTGTGGCAGCTGGGAGTATTTTAGAATGTAGGCAATGTGAGAGTGAACTGGGAACTGAGCACAAACATACAGGATTTGTCTGATCACACAACAGCTGCTTGCTCAACGAGTATGTAAACATTTCCTGTTGCTGTATGTAACTCACTGAACCCAAGGAGCCCTCAATGGTATATTTTTGCAGTCATTTGCCCCATTGACTTGTGTGAGTTCTGTGATTGCTGTAAAACCCAACATTCTTACAGCCTGGCTCTTGGGATCCAAGCAGAATTGGTCAAGTTGGTGCACTCTCCTGAAGAGGGCATCTGTCATCTCCAGATACACTTGTGCATTGCTGACTGGGAAATGTTGGAACTCAGTAAGAATCTAGCAACACCAATTTTAAATCCAACTGATTTATTTGATGGTAAATTTGCGAGCTTTCGACCTTTTCGTCTTCGTCAGGCAAATGCAGTGTTCAGAACACTGCATTTGCCTGACGAAGCCAAAAAGGTCGAAAGCTCGCAAATTTACTATCAAATAAATCAGTTGGATTTAAAATTGGTGTTGCTAGATTCTGACAGAGTTCTTACTACCCCAGTCCAACGCCAGCATCTCTACATCATAGGAAATGTTGCACAGCAGAGCCCTGGAAGAAACCACTAACAAAAAAAAGTTTGGGTGGAAGGGGATGAGGAAGGAGGTCTTGCATAGGCAGTATGATGAGCTAGGCAGTAAATTAAGAAACAGAGTCTCAAAGCTAATAATCTCTAAATTATTACCTAAGCTATGTGTAAATTGGCAGAAGGCAAATAAGATCAGAGAAATGGCTTGAAGACTGATATGGTCAAAGTAGTCCTGGTTTGTGCAGCACTGGTATCAGTACTGGGGAAAATGGAGCTATACCTATTGGGGTGGTTTATATCTGAAATGTGCTGGAGCTGATGTTCTACCATGCCATATAACTGGGAAAGTAAAGAGGGCTTTAAATTAAATATTGGGGACAAGGGATCAAATTTTGGATGATGTGGTCAGCCAAAAGAGTAGAGACAAGGCAAGAGGAAAAGGTACTAATATGGGAAATAATAAGCAGAACAAGACAGAAAGAGGCTGATGCTGGAATTCTACCCGGCCACCATGGAATCAGAGTGAGTAGGAGAGGACAATGTAAATAACCAATAACATCAGGCAAGATTTTTCAGTCTCGGGTTAAGTGAGGCTACATTCTACACTAGAATGTAGAAATCTAAGAGCAAATCAGCAGATAAACCCAGACCCTACAAAAATAATAAAAGGGCAAAATTGAAGACTCTACATCTAAATATGTGCAGCATTTAAAACCAAACAGATAAACTTTTATACAAATAGAAATAAATAAGTACAGTCTGATAGCTATTACAGAGACATGCTACAGATAGACATAGGTTAGGCCCTAAATGTCGAAGGGTATGTCACATGTAGAGACGATAGGAAGTTAGAAAAAAGTGGATGGGTGGTTTTGTTAATTAATTGTAGTATTAGCATTTTAGAAAAGGTTAACCTAACATCAGGAAACCAGAATCTATAAACAGTTTAGGTTGAAATAAGAAACAATATGGGAGTGGTGTACAGATCTCCTAGTTATAACTCTAAAGTGGGACAGAATATAAAAGAAGAAATGATGGGAGGTTGTCAGAAGGGTACAGCAATAATCATGGGAGATTTTAACTTACAGACTGACCGCACAGAAGTCAGATGTGCAAAATAACATAGCTGAGGAGTCATAGAACATTTTTGGAATAGTTTCTTGGAATGGCATGTTTTGAAAACAACCAGAGAGCAGAGTATATTAGATTTGGTACTGTGTAATATAATGGGATTAATTGATAACCTCATAAAAGTACTCTAGGTAACAACAAACTTAAAATGATTTCATTTTACATTCAGTTTGAGGAAGAATGAGTTTAAGACTAGTATTTTAAACTAAATAAGAACAATTATGAGGGTATAGAAGCAGAACTAGCTAAAGTGAACTGACAAATGAGCTTAAGGGATAAACTTTTAAGGGATATTTCAGATTGCACAGAATAGATACATTCAATTGAAAAGATGGACGCACCATTTGTGGTTAACTAAAGAAGTTTAAAACAGTATCATACATTAAAAAAGGAATATAATTGCACAAAAACAAGTGGCAAGACAAAGGATCGGACAGGATATAAAGAACACCAAAGAATAACAAAAAGAGTAATAACGAGGGGAAAATTACAGAATGAGAGAAAGTTACTTGGAAATATAAAGACAGTAAGAGTTTTAAGAGTTAACAAAGTGGATGTTGGTTCTATAGAATATAAGTCTGGAGAATTAATAGTGGAAAATAAGAAGGCAGATGAATTGAACAGATACATTGCATCACTTTTCATTAAGAGGATACAAGTATCATTCCAGAAATAGATGTAAACCAGGAAGTGGAAGGAGCGAGGAACTCAAGAAAATTACAATCATGAGAGGAGTGGTTTGCGCAAATTGTTGGAACTGTGAACTGATGAATACTTGGACCTTGATAGACATCATCCTTGGGTCTTGAAAGAAGTGACCAGTGAAACAGTTGAAGTATTGGTTTTAATTTTCCAAAATTCACTAGATTTGAGAAATGTTTAATTAGATTGGAAAATAGCAAATCTAATTCTTTGATTCAAAAATTGAGGATGACAAAAACAAGAAATGACAGATTAGTTAGCCTAACATCTCTTATAAGGAAAATGTTAGGTGTTATTATTACAGATGTTTTGTCAGGGCACTTCGAAAAGTTTAATGCAATCATGTAGAATCAACATGATTTTGTTTAACAAATTTATTAGAGTTCTTTGGAAGAGCCAAATGTGCTGTAGATAAAGGGGAAATGGTGGATTTACTGTACTTACATTTCCAGAAGAATTTGATAAAGTGCCATATCAAAGGCTACTGTGGAAAATAAAAACTCATGGAGTGAAGATACATATTGTAATGGATAAAAGATTGGCTAACTAACAGGAAATAGAGTATAGCCATAAATGGTCTTTTTCTAGTTAATGGAATGTCATAAGTACTGTGCCACAGGGATCAGTGCTGAGCATCAACTCTTCACAATTTATATAAATATCTTGGATGGTATGGTTGCTGAATTTGGTTGACACAAAAGATAGGTAGGAAAATATGTTGTGAAGAGGACGAATGGGAGGCTAAAAACTAAAGTAGATAGGTTAAGTGTGTAGGCTGGAGTATAATGTGGACAAATGTGTCATTGTCCATTTTGGCAAGAAGAATAAAAAAGAATATTATCTAAATGAGAGATTGCTGAGCTTTGAGATTCAAAAGGGTCTGGGCACTCTAGTGAAAGAATCACAAAAGGCTATTATGCAACTAGGAAAGCTAATAGAATGTTATTGCTTATTCTGAGGTAAATTGACAACAAAAGTAGTGTTTTTTTATTTGATTTATTATTGTCACAGATATTAACATACAATGCAAAGTATTGTTTCTTGTGCACTATACAGACAAAACATATCATTTATAGAGAAGGAAATGAGAGAGTGCAGAATGTAGTGTTACAGTCATAGCTAGGGTGTAAAGAAAGATCAACTTAATGCAAGGTAAGTCCATTCAAAAGTCTGACTGTAGCAAGGAAGAAGCTGTTCTTAGGTCGGTTGGTACGTGACCTCAGATTTTTGTGTCTTTTTCCCGAATAAAGAACGTGGAAGAGAGAATGTCTGGAGTGTGTGGGGTCCTTAATTACGCTAGCTGCTTTGCTGAGGCAGCGGGAAATGTAGACAGATTCAATGGCTGGGAGACTGGTTCGTGTGATGAATTGGACTACATTCACAACCTTCTGTAGTTCCTTGTGTTTTGGGCAGAACAAAAGCCATAACAAGTTGTGATACAACCAGAAAGAATGCTTTCTGTGGTGCATCTGTAAAAGTTGGTGAGAGTCATAGCTGACATGCCAAATTTCCTTGGTTTTTTTGAAAAAGTAGAGGCATTGGTGGGCTTTCTTAACTATAGTGTCGGTATGGGGGCGATGAGGACAGGTTGTTAGTTATCTGGATACCTAAAAACTTAAAGCCCTTCACCCTTCCTACTTTGAACCCCTTTGATGTAGACAGGGCATGTTCTCCTTCATGCTCCCTGAAGTCAATGACAATCTCCTTTGTTTTGTTGACATTGAGAGATTATTGTTGCTGCACCAGATTTTCTATCTCATTCCTGTATTCTGTCTCATTGTTGTTTGAGATCTGGCCCACTATGGTGGTGTCGTCAGCAAACTTGAAAATCGAATTGGAGGGGAGTTTGACCACATAGTCATAGGAGTACAAGGAGTATAATAAGGGGCTGAGAACACAGCCTTTGTGGGGCACCCGTCTTCAGGATAATCGTGGAAGTGGTGTTGTTGCCTATCCTTATTGATTGCTGTCAGAGTTACGCTTTAGTTGTACAGGACACTGGTGAGACCATATATGGAGTAGTGTGTATAGTATTGGTTTCTTTATTTAGGGGAAAGATGTAAAGGCATTAGAAATAATTCATAGAATGTTACGGGACTAATACCAGGAATGGATGGATTGTCTTATGAGGAAAAGTTAGGTTTGTATCCACTGGAGTTTTGAAGAATAAGAGGCGACTTGATAGAAACATTTAAGATCTTGGGATCTTAGCAGATTGGATGTGGAGAGGATGCTTCCACTTGTGGGCAAATCTAGAACTAGGGGTCATAGTTTAAAAATAGAGGTTTCTTGTTTAAGACAGAGGTGAGAATAATTTTTATTTTTTGAGCATCATGAGTCTTTGGAACTCTGATTCAAAAGATATTGGAAATAAAACTGCTAAATATTTTAATGCAGAGCTAATAGAGGATTGATTATCAAGGGGCTAAAAGGTTTTTGGAAGGAGGCAGGAATGTGGAATGAAGGTTACAGTCAGACTAGCCATAATCTTTATTCAATGACAGAGAGGCTTGAAGGGTCAAGTAACCTGATTTGTATGTTCCCATGTTACTTTTAATGTCACTGGCACAGGATTGCTTCCAAGAGTGCAGGTCTTCATGGAAACATGAGCATATTTGAGCAACCACACTCTGAAATATCCTAAGACATCTTTGCCATTTGGCTCATCTGCAGGTAGCTTCACTTCCTGCAATATACCCAAGTTCAGGTCACTGGGCACCAGTATCCTGACCTTCTTGAAGCTCTGCTGCTCCTTGCTCTGCCTGTTTCTCCTCCTAGTCCTTGGGTAATTTGTGCCAATTCCTCTTTATCTGGACCAGAGTCAAGGAGAGTTGCCTGGAGCTAACATCATATATGCCTTGGTTTATCTGTGAACAAATTGCAGAAATCCATCTAGTCAGCATATTCTTTGTAGAGCCTTTCAAGCAATACTAAGTTTGACATCCACCTAGATATGGCCCCCCTGCCCCCACCCTTCATGGTTAAGGACATTCTGGAGAACCATGGATGAAAAATTCTCTGTTTCATGCCAGAACGTGCATAGAAACATTGTACATTGATGTAGTCACCCAAGTCAATGTGTGAGAATCCACTTTCAAACAGTCTCCAGCTTTCCTTCATTGTCCCCGAGATGCTACAAGGACATCATTGTCTCAACATCAGAGAAAGACTTATCATATAAACCCATCAGCTATTACCATTTACTCAAGAGAATGGAGGTTTGGAATTGGAGCCATCCATCTCTCTTCCTCCCCTACTCCCTTCCCCCGACTCTGATAGCAGCAGATGCCAATCAACACACAGCAATATGGCAGCTCCAGACCTTGATGGGTTCCCTCTGGAACGTGATGCATTAATCATGGAGAAATGCAGATTTATTGGATTTTGGAACCTTGAGAAGAGATCTCAGATGGATTTGTCTCCATGGATTAATAATTAATAGGGCACTTCTTTACTTAACCCAAAAACATAGCATTAACTCATCCCACCCAAAAAGAAATGCCTTCCATATTGAATACAAGCTTATAATCTGTGCAACAATCTTGCCAGCTTCACCATGGTGTATGTGAGATTTGACAACAAGTCAAACGCCTTTGACCCTCCCCTGTTAGTCACCAATCTGCCTTCCTCATTCTCTTACATAATCATCACCTTGTCATTCCTCATTCTTCTGTTTCTCTTTGACCTTCCCAAACCCTGGATTATCCTTGACCCTTTAATTACCTACATAGCCATTCCTCTTTTCGCATAACATGCCCACGCTCTTCCTGACTCTGACCCTTTCTGTTCTTGAGGCCAGATGTACACTGTGTGATACCTCTTGAGGCCATCCACTACCAGCTCATGTCCCTAATGCTTCCATCTTAGTTGGTCCAACTGCTGCTTGACTGTCTCCCAGTACCCTCAACCAAACCCTTAGGACCAACGTCTGGACATTACCAACCCTGCAATTTAAACTGTCTCCAGAGCCAGAGAGCCCATCCACCATCCTACAGTGGAATTAAGGTAAGATTGACATGCTTACCTTCCCAACAAGACCCAGAAAATCTGATATCCTTTCCCAGACACCATCCTAACAAGCTCCAGACAGTCTGACTATCTTCTTCCCAACACTCCCAACACGTCCAGGACAATCTGGCTTCCCTCCCCAGATATCCTCTTGTCCTTTCTTGCTGTTCCTGCATCTCTTGGACACCTGACACTTGACCTTGATCAAAATGCTGATATTCACAGCAGTCCCCAAAATAGACAAAGCAGCAATTGCTCACTCCAAAGTCCAGGATCATGTTACTTATATAATGTCATAAACTGGCACAAATTTCTCACCTGTGGAAAACTTAATTTGGAAGGTGCACTTAATTCTGGTGAGCTGCCTTTTATTGAGCATGCATGACATGCAAATACATGCAAAATTACTTAAAGAGTTTCAGTATCAGTGAGCTTGACAAACCTTTAAATTTCCAAGAGCTTAATTGCAAAGGTTCATCTCATCATTGGGAAACTGATGTTTGGCCTCCTGCCAGATTGCCACACACTAAGCTTCTGATTTGAGGTGGGCTGGGATGATTCAGCTCCATATCTTCAAAAAGCATATCCTCCTGACACCTCCACAACACACAGGATGAAATGACATTCACTCTCATTTTATTACAAGAAACAAAAATCATGGCCAGGATTCTCCAATCTTGTTTGCCAGCAAGAACGGAGAATTTTGTACTCAGTCAAAACTCCATTCACTGCAACGGGACTGGAGAATCCCAGCTACGGGTGACATCGGAGAACTCCAGCCTACATACACACATACATTCACATCTTGAATTTTGCTAAGCTTTTCATTTTGTTCAGCAATAGCCAAGTTCTGTGCTACCAGTGACTACATCTGTCTTTTTGATTCTGTTGGTTGTGCTCTGTTTAAATATTGGTTGGGTTGTTCCTAAGTGGATGTTAAACTCTGGATAGGAGCATCTGCAATCACATTGGGCAGAATTCCCACATTTTGAGATACAGCTGCAATGCTGGTTGGCTCCAGCGGTGCCTTCTCATTGGCTAAAATAATATTACACAATAGAATCAGTGCTTGAGAAAAATATTTCTCACGCTGTGAGTTTGTAAGCAATGGCTGAGTACTTAAGCAATGTCTAAGAGTATGGTGAGGCAGATTTAATCAAAGTATTTTTAAAAAATTAGATTATTATCTAAAAAGAATGAATGTGCAGCGCAATAGAGAGAAGGTGGCGGCAGCGGAATAGTTAGGTTAATTGCTTATTTTGAGAGCCAGTGCAAACACAATGGGCTGAATCCCCTCCTTCTCTATGACAACAATTCTGTGATTCTGTCATTTTGTGCCATCACCTGTGAGGTAAGTTCTCACCAAAGCTACTATTTCAACTCAATTATCCCACATGAATACCAAAGGCCTCGTTTGTGATGAAATTGACATCCTGGAGGAATATATGGAGAGGGGCAGTGATTGTTGATTTGTTGACAGGACAACGACAGGGACAGAAAAAGAGGTCGGCAAGATCAGCTCTTATGTGGACACTCAATAAGATAGTTGATGAGAGACAGATTTGAGTAGCAAGAGTAGAAAGATGTGGGTCTTGGCAGGAACATCATAGAATGCTAAGCATAGCTCTCTCTAAATGTAACTTACTAATTCTAGGGGTATGAGTGGGATGGGAAAGCGTAAAAACCTTACTGGGAATAAAGGTGATGAAGAGGGATTTAGAGCGTTGTGGTCTTATCCAAGGACTGGGACAATGTTAGGAGAGTAAAAAGATAAAGTAGTAATAAATGGATTGGGATAATAAGTTGTGGGTAAAGGGAGGATGAAAAAAAATCAGAATATCAAAGAGGGAAAAAATTTGCAATATTTAAGATGATATTAGTGGACAATAAGAATGCACAGTCAAGCCATGAAGGGTCCAAGAAAGTCCAAAAGGGGAAAACAGAGTGGTAGGAATAATGAATTCAGGGTCAGGTTGGCAGCAAATATGTGCACTGTTACAGACAGGAGAGAAAGGCAAACTGAATGATATCTTTTTCACTGTCTCTCCATAAGCAGTTGTGTTTTAATTTTTGAAATAAACAATGACATGTTTCCCCAACCCCATGTTTGTGGGGTCAGTTTTAAAGTAGCACGCAGCAAACTCTCTTTAGGATTAAATCAGAAATATTGTTTATTCATGCATTCAGACCTGGGAGATAGTCATCACAAGCATATATACACATACACAAAAGAGATAAGAAAGAAAATAACTTTACAACTAGGAATAACCTAGAACAACAAAACAAATGGAATGTTAGTCCAGAATGTCAAAGTCCACTAAGTGCTGGAAGCAGCAGTTGCTGAATTATTTCAAAGTTGATGATGATGCAGCAAGAAGAGGTTGGTATACAGAAATTTGGATTGCTTTACAGATAATGGTAGGAATCTTCCAGAAAAACCAGGTTATGAGGTGGTTTAGGCTTGAGGCAGGCTTTGTTATTATCCTGGAGTTCTGCTTTGGTGTTGACAGGCTAGATGTTAACTGCAGGCTGCCCCAGGAGTCCAAGAATTTGACATTAAAACTTCCTAAGGCCGAAGGAGCTTAGATCTTGTGGTGTTGCCCATCGATGAACCAGTTTCACATTAACAATCAGCTTCTATGTCTCTGGTCAATATCCATTATTTTCTTCGGAGATTAGATTGTATGGCTATTAGTATATATGAAGGTATAATGAATTTTTATACTCTCTCTATGTTATAGAGTGGACTTTGCTGGACCATTAAAATAGTTGTTGCAGGTCATATGATTGAAAATTGGCTACAAATCTAGAAAACCCAACAGTAATTACAGCACAAAACGTAATGCTCATTTTGGTGGAATCTCACACTTACCTTTGTGTGGACCCATTACAATCAATGAAAAAGGGAGTTGTAGACAGTCTGTTTCCACAGCTTGGACTCATTATAGTCCAACTGAGTTGGTAAGCTAACACATGTTGCTCAGAATATTATTATCCCACTGAAGCTGTTGTCTCAGTAGTACCTGCAGCTGAGACATTCCATATTTTGTACTGAATGCACAGAATTCATGACCAGGCTTCGTCTAGATTGGAACTTGCTTGATTGAGTCATCTGCAATCAGCTTCCTTGGTTAACACTGTTGCCTCACAGCACCACAGACCTAGGTTCAATTCCCAGCTTGGGTCACTGTCTGTGTGGAGTCTGCACATTCTCCCTATGCTCCAGGTGCTCTGGTTTCCTCTCTCAGTCCAAAGAAGTGCAGATTAGGTGAACTGGCCATGCTAAATTCTCTCTGTGTACCCGAACAAGCAGCAGGGTGTGGCGACTAGGGGATTTTCACAGTAACTTCATTGCAGTGTGAATGCTTGTGACTAATAAATAAATTTTACTTTATGTATTTACATTGCTGTCTTTCCCAAAATTTTACGTGTCCCTCATTCTATTTATGGAACAGATTTACAAGCTTGTACATCTACATGGCTATTCCAAAACCGCAAATCAGTAGATAATATCAAAGAATTTAATTCAGTCTAGCCCACTCGATTGAAACCGTTATTGATTGTATAAATTGTGCATAAAATCATCTTGTAACTGTTATAGGAACACAGCATTATGACAATTGAACCACATCACACATTATAATACACATCCTGCAAAAATGTACAAGTACAATCAGTATTATAATATTTTCTTTCTCATTTACAACAAATTTGTAATTATAAATGCAGAATTCGTATTCCTACTAATACATAATATTCATTTTCGAAAGTTAATTATGGGAGTGGGATGGGGATGATGAGGATATCGTATACTCTTGCACTGGGCCTGCACACCCGAGTCTCCACCCAACTCACCATGGCCAACTCCTTCTTTGACCTGCTCTTTAGTCAACTCTTACAGCTGTTCGCTGGACGTTCCCACTCTGACACTAAGGGCAGCTTTCCTGGTCATGCTTACCCTGAAACTGGAAAGTTCTGCCTGAGGTTAACAGACCTCTCCATGGTCTGTCCCTCACCACTACGATTCCTGTGGTGGGTGTAACAGGAAAATTCACCCCTTGAAATTCAAACTATTACCTGAAATCTCCCTTATTTACATTTGACCTTCTCTCAACCCTAATCCTCTCTCCATCAACCATGTCCTGCTCTCTAGCCCTTGAGCCATCCACCATCACTCTTGATCAACTGTCCGTCAGCAGACAACTGCCCCCAAAACCATCGAGTTTTGACTTCGCCCCCACACCCCAGCATCCCCTGGAACCACCAATTAATTCTCTATCCTCCTTCTATCATGTTTGACCTGTCCTCAAATACTCTCAACTCTCCCAAAGTCATCTATGACCTTGCCTCAATCACCCTTGATCTCCTCTGCCGTTTACTGGAGCTGCTTTGGGAGAGATTGATCTTCCTGCTATTGTCCAGCTCTCCCTGTCCTCTCAACTCAATCTCCTCGTTTGGACAATCTTGCTTGCTCAGGGCCATTCCAAATGCTTCTCTGGGATTTGCCTTGGCAGCTATTGCCCTTCCCCTTCACATAGCCATGCCCCCAATCTCCCTTAACAGTTGCCACCCAAGCTCATTGCAACAGCTCAGCTTCCTCTCCCATGGTTCATAAAGATTTCCATACAAGTGAAACAGCTCCTATACACTCCAAATCCAACAGGAAGGCTATCTCACCTGCTCCATGCCACATTTAACCAATTCAGATTCTGAAGATATGTTTGCTGCTGACTTACTGACAAGGGTACAATTTAATATGCTTGACCATGTGTGCTAATTAATATGCTGATGCATTAAAAATATGTTTTTGCCATTGGGAACCATGATTCAAGTTTAAAAGAAAGTTTAAAAGAAGTTTAAAAGAAAGGCTGGTTATTCGTCACAAGGAAGGCTTACATTAACTCTGCAATGAAGTTACTGTGAAATGCCCCGAGTTGCTACATTACGGTGCTTGTTTGGATCAATGCACCTAACCAGCACATCTTTCAGAATGCGGGAGGAAACCAAGGAAGACACAGGGAGAATGTGCAAACTCCACACAGACAGTGACCCCAGCTGGGAATTGAACCCAGGCCCTGGTGCTCTGAGGCAGTAGTGCTAATCACTGTGCTGCTTGGTTGTGCCCTGTTTTTCACTTTTGGGAGCTTCTCTTAATTCTGCCCATTGTGTCATGTGATTGAACCATTTCCTATCTGTTATGAACACTTGGGTTGTCAGCTGGCATAACGTGTTGACATCATATCATAGGATGGGTTTATGCCAGTGACTTCTTATCTAAGGGGATTTAACTCTCAGAATTGGACATTTCAGACAGTTCTGAAAGAGACAAAATTATTTCTTCGAAGATAGTGAAGAAAGACCAGAGAAAATCAACCACAGGATAACTTTCCAGACCACAGCTTGGCTACAGATTTACCTTGCTTCAATCAATCACTAACTCACTACCATTATCTCAAGAGGAATAGGGATGGGCAATAAATAAATTATCAGCCAGTGATGCCCATATCCCACGAATGAATAAAAAAAGTGAGTCAGAGTGTGATGTGGGGATTTGAAAAGAAAAGTAGAAAAGCAAACAAAATGGAAAGAAAAAGTGAAGAAAATGTTTTCCATTTACATAATGGAAGTTTAACATGACCAATTGCACCCTCTTGATGTGGATATTTTACTACTTAACTTCCACTAATTGGGCTCTAGAAAGTCAGTAACAAGAAAATAATTCAGCATATTTTATTTGTTCCAATGTATAAGTTCAGTTTCAGGATTCAAACTGTCCATTTGTTCTCCACTTGTTACACTAAATTTGCTTTCCAAGCTGGATCAGAGATGAATTGAATTCTTCTCTAAATACTTTGACATGCTCATTATTATATTAGCTATATATCTTGTTTTGAATGATGAAACATACCAAATACATATTTTTATGGCTTTGGACAGATCACATTCTCTAATCGGTCAGAGTGCTATTAGTACTGGTCTGAGAAATAAAGAGTAATGGTAATCGTATTATTTGCAGTGTTTGCCTCATCAATATAAGAGTTCATTGTTCATCCAGCAGCTCACTATCCTGGATTAGTTCACATATTGCTTTCCAGGGAACCTGAGTTTGCTGATGAAATTAACTGCTATTGGGCATCAGAAATTTTACAGTTTGAACAGTCCTCAGATTTGATGGTCGAAAAGGTATGATAAAGTAGCTCTGTAGACCTAAACTAAAAATTTTGAAATGGTACAAAGGCTAAGGGTCAGACGTTATGCTCCCAATAGTAATGATTGCTGAGAAGTTTACCATTTTTAAAGGCAGCAACACAATAAGACATAAGATGTTGGAGCAGAATTAGGCCACTCGGCCCATCGAGTCTGCTCCGCCACTCAATCTGGGTTGATATTTTCCTCATCCTATTCTCTTGCCTTTTCCCCATAACCCCTGACCCCCTTATTAATCAAGAACCTACCTCTGTCTTAAAGACACTAATGACTTGGCCTCGACAGCTTCTGCAGCAAAGGATTCCGCAGATTCACCACTCTCTAGCTGAAGAAATTCCTCCTCATCTGTTTTTAAAAAAATCATCCCTTTAGTGTGAAGTTGTGCCCTACGGTTCTAATTTTTCCTACTAGTGGAAACATCCTCTTCACATCCACTCTATCCATGTTTCACAGTATTGTATAAGTTTCAATAAGATTTCCCCTTCATCCTTCTAAACTCCGAGTACAGACCAGAGTCCTCAATCATCTCTTATATGACAAGCTCTTCATTCCAGGGATCATCCTTGTGAACCTCATCTGGACCCTTTCCAAGGCCAAAACATCCTTCCTTAGATATGGAGCCCAAAACTGCTCACAATACTCAAAACGGGGTCTGACCAGAGCCTTATACAGCCTCAGAAGTATATCCCTGTTCTTGTATTCTAGCCTTCTCGACATAAACGCTAACATTGCATTTGTCTTCCTAACTGCCGACGGAATCTGTACAACAACCTTAAGAGAATCTTGAACAAGCACTCAAGTCCCTTTGTGTTTCTGATTTCCTAAGCATTTTCCCATTTAGAAAATAGTTTATGCCTCCATTACTCCTTCCAAAGTGCATAACCTCATACTTTTCCACGTTGTATTCTATCCGCCACTTCTTTGCCCACTCTCCTAACCTGTCCAAGTCCCTCTGCAGCCCCCTTGTTTCCTCAATTCTACCTGTCCCTCTACATATCTTTGTATCATCTGCAAACTTAGCAACAGGGTCTTCAGTTCCTTTCTCCAAATCGTTAGTCGTATATTGTGAAAAATTGTGGCCCTAGCATTGATCCCTGAGACACGCCACTAGTTACTGGCTGCCATCCTGAGAAAAACCCCTTTATCCCCACTCTTTGCCTTCTGCCAGTCAGCCAATCCTCTGTCCATGCCAGGATCTTACTCTTAACACTATGGGTACTTAACTTATTCAACAGTCTCCTAAGTAGCACCATGTCAAAGGCCTTCTGAAAACCTAAATAAATCACATCCACAGGTTCTCCTTTATCTAACTTCCTTGTTACCTCTTCAAAAAACAGATGTGTCAGACATGACCTCCCTTTGACAAAGCTGTGCTGAATCAGTACCAACTTATCTTGCACTACCAAGTACTCTGCAATCTCATCTTTAATAATGGATCCTAAAATCTTGCCAATGAACAAAGTTAGGCTAACTAGCCTATAATTTCCCATCTGCTGCCTCCCTCCCTTCTTAAACAGTGGCGTTACATTAGTTACTTTCCAGTCTTCTGATACTCTCCCTGCCTCCAGTGATTCCTGAAAGATCACCACCAATGCCTCCTCGATTTCCTCTATCTCTTTTAAAACTCTGGGATGTCATCCATCCAGTCCAGGTGATTTATTCACCTTCAGACCTTTCAGTTTCCCCAGAATCATCATCTTAGTGCCTACACACTACACACACTTGTGCCTATCGACTTTCCTGGAACTCTGGCACTGATGTCTTCCACCGTGAAAACTGATGCAAAGTAACTATTCAGTTCTTCTGCTATTGCTTTGTTTCCTATTATTAATATTACCATAATTTCTGGAATATGTACATCCAAACACAAAAGTTGGGGTGCTCCTGAATGGGATCTGTCAGCATGAAAACTTGCAGTTGAATGCCCTGCATTTACCCCCAAATTTGCTTTAACGTATTTCGAGCTGCTTCTAGCCAGAATAGAGCACAGCCCCCTTAATCAGCAGGAATATGAAAACATCCCTGCATCCCAAACACTGCTCCCCACAACTTCCATCCCCTATAGTCCCAAATCTGCTAACATGCAGCAAAGGGATAAAAGAATTTTTCACACTAGGGGGAAAAAAAACTGAAAAGACAGGCGAGGCCCCTTCTACATTGACAGCTTAAACTAGAGGTTACATTGAATGGGCAGTGCAAGCATGAGGGAAAAAAATAATAGTGCAAGTTTAAACAAAAAAGAGACACCACAAACACAAGCCAGAGAAAAAGCAGTAGCATTGATGTGCACTTAACTGGCAGAAGATTTAATGACACAATGTTAAGTAACTGAGGCCAAATTTGGCCTAACCAAGCATGGAATAAATTTACTAAATTCAATCTTGTACTAAATTGTAAGGAAAGAAAAAAATAGATGGATTCTTAAGGAACTAAGTAATTTGGACAGAAATTATCTCGCCACCATTTACTATGTGTTCACTTGTGGGTTAATGGACAGTGCAGTATAAAAAATTTGCACACATCACAACATATTATTTGAAGATTGCAGGTAAAAATTTAAAAAACTGTGGAAAGACCCAGCTAGTAGAGCATTGCCAACAGAGCTGGAAGATAAATGGAAATTGTAGTTGGAAGAGGCAAATATAGCCACTTATAAAGGACTATTAATTAATTACTGTCAGGTGATGACTTTCTGGTTCAGAAGATTTAAGGATATGGTTGCTTAACCAGAAAGGCACAGATTTGAGTCAACTTGCCAAGCAGACTAATCATTTTCATAGAATCCCTACAGTGCAAAAGGAGGCCATCAAGTCTGTACAGACCATAATCCCACCCAAGCCCTATCCCCGTAACCCGACATATTTATCCTGCAAATCTCCCTGTCAGTGATGGTAAATTTAGTACTACCAATTCACCTAACCTGCACATCATTGGATTGTGGGAGGAAACCTGAGCACCCAGAGGAAACCCATGCAGACAAGGGGAGAACATGAAAACTTTGCACAGTGACCTGAGGCCAGAACTGAACCCAGTCCTTAGTGCTATGAGGCAGCAATGTGAATGACTGTGCCACCGTGCTGTCCCCCCAAGAGTGCGTGGCTTGTCATTGATAATGCAAGAGCATAGATGTTGACCAACTAATGGATAACTCACTGAATGAGCTGATCTCCCTACATCGAGTCTGTAACTGTACAGGCAAATCATCAAAGGGCAATACTAGGGAAATTAAATTTACAGATTCAAAAAGCAATAATTAAAAATGTTGATGTAGCTACAAATAATAATTCAATTAATTCTTTAATTAATTAATAAAATATGGCTAGGCTAAATATGGTAGAGCAGCTTGTGTATCTCAACTGAACATATGATTTGTAGATGGCGAGACTATCCAGAGTAACATGTCTGCAAAAAGTATCATTACTTCAGATCTCTTGGGCTCAGAGTCATTGAGCAGGAGTTTGAGTTGATGAGACTCTGATGCATAAGAAAGGATAAGAAATTTATGTACTGAGTTATCCAGCATAGAGTCACACCCCAGGGGAAATCAAAGGATCATGACAGGGAGTGTGTAACTTACAAAAAACCAGGCACCAGGGACTTAGGAGAAGTTGAGAAGGAGATACCTCAATTATTGTTCCTGTCAAACAAGTACAACAAGCCAAAGAAAACAATCACAATATGGACGAAAGCACCATAGCTCAGAAGGCTCCCGAGGGAAGAATGAACTGATTAGAAATATGGTGGATATAGCAGACTCTATGATTAGGAAAATAAAAGTGCTGCGGGTGCTGGAAGCATAAAAACAGAAAATGCTTAAAAGATTCAGCATGTGTGGCAGCATCTGTGGAGAAACAGAGTCAACATTTTGAGTCCACCTGCTGAATTTTTCCAGCATTTTCTATTATCTATGACTAACAGGATATTTGGCATTCCCTGCAGCCAAGAACAAGAATCCGGAAGGAATTGTTGCCCATCTAGTAAGTATAACTCATGAGTACTGTAAAGAACTTGGAAAGGATGCAAATCCAATTGTTGTTCTTTATGTTGGAATAAACAATGGCAGTAGGACGGGGATTAGGTCCTGCTAAGTATTATAGAAAAAGCAGGAGGCAAAAGGGAGGGAAGAACTTAAAACAATCAACATTATGAGAGAAAAAGTATTTGGGAAACAAATGAGAGTGAAGGCTGACAAGTTCCCTGGGTTTTAAAGAAGTGACTGCAGATAAAGTGAATGCATCGGTTGTAATTTTTTAAAATTCCCTAGTTTCTGGAGAAGTCCAAACACATCGTGTAATCATAAATGTAACACCTCTTTTCAAGGAAGGAGGGGATACAAAGCAGGAAAGTATAGGCCAGTTAGTCCAACATTGTCATAAGCTTAATTAATGTTGGGAATACCAAGTTCAAATGGATGAGAATGAATCTTGCCCAGATAAAGTGGAATCAAATGTTGGAAGGCAAAACAGCATCTAAATAAGGGCTACCTTTAAAGAAGAAATAGGCACAGACAAGGTAGATTCCTACAGAATAGAAAGGTAAGGCAAATAAATCTCAGTCTCTCTGGATGGCAAAATAGACAGAGATTAAGATGAAGAAGAAAAAATGCACTCTGATGGATGTTAGATGGGCAATACAACTAAGAAACAGGCTGAACGTAGAAAGTACAGGGATGAAGTGAAAAAGTATAGAGAATATGAAAAAACACTATCAGATAATATAAAAGTCTTCCATTTGCATATGAATAGTAAAAGGTTGACAAATAGAGGAATGGGCTGACTTGGGGCGATAAAAGAATTTGTGCAGGGAGTAACGGGTTGGCTGAGCTATTAAAATGAATACTTTGATTCTTTCTTTACTAAGGACCAAGATGCTGAGCCAGGCGGTAAAAAGAGGAGATAATTTGGGGGCAAGGTTGCACACTGGTTAGCATTGTTGCCTCACAACGCCAGAGATTTGGGTTCAATTCTGGCCTTCAATAACTATTTGTGTGGAGTTTGCACATTCTGCCATATAGGTGTGGGATTCCTCTGGGTGCTCTGGTTTCCGCCCAGAGACCAAAGATCCAATTTTGGGGAGCCATACTTTAGGAAAGTTGTAAAGGAATCAGAGTTTAGAAATTATTCCTGAGAATTGGCCTCAGATGAGGAACTTCAGCTACATGGATTGATTGGAAAATTAGGAACTTTTTTCTTTAGACTGAGAAAGTTAAGAGGAGAATCTGAGAGGACTTCATAATAAAAAAGATCTGTCAAGTAAAAAGGGAAAAATATTCCCATTGGTGGAATGATCAAGAACAAGAGGACCCAAACAGGTTGGCACAAATGCACAGAGGTTAGCTAGGCTGTCTCACAGCACCAAAGACCCAAATTCAATTCACTTCTGTGTGGAGTTTGCACATTCTCCTTCTGCCTTGGGTTTCCTCTGGGTGCTCCAGTTTCCTCCTACAGTCCAAAGCTTTGCAGGTTAGGTGGATTGGACATGCTAAATTGTCTCTTAGTGTCCAAAGATGTGCAGCTCAGGAGGATTAGTGGAGTAAATGCACTAGGGTGTGGAACGTATCTGGTTAAGTCAGAGAATTGTTGCAGATTCCTTCGGTTGTGTAGAGATTCTATGATTGAAACTTGAAATAATTGGCAAAATAAACAATAGCAACATAAGGAAAATCTCTTTCATACAGTGAGTAGTTTGGATCAGGAATGCACTGACAGTGTGATGGAACAGGTTCAATTCAAAGCATTTGAGAGGGAATCAGTTGCTTTCTGAAAAGGAAGAATATGCAGGACGATAGACAGAAGGTGACGTAGTGGTATTAGGTAAATTGCTCCTCTAAGAACTGGCATAGATACAGCAGACTGAATGACCTCCTTTTGTGCTGTAACGATTCTGTGAAGAGTACCAGCTCTGAATTAAAAAGCAAGACCTCAAGGGTAATAATCTGTAGATTACTGTGCAAACTACTTGCAAAGTGAAATAGGAGCAGACAGATCAGGGGAATTAATGCTAAAGGATTGCTGTAAGATCTGGAGCAAGAAGGAACTTTACCATTAAAATGGGCTCCACCCGAACTGGGAAGGAATATTTGGCCTGGTGAAAAGGGTCAATAGGAAGGTAGAAAATCATTTGAATTAGTAGGAAGGAACAACATGAAGAATTAACAGTCCAATTGTGAACAAAAACAGAGTCAGAGAACATAAAAACGAATAAATCAAAGATTCTCCCAGGCAGCACAGTGGGCCAGGAGACTCAAGCAGAGGCCATTTAGTGGCTCCCTGCTGAGTTCCACGGCCTCTGTGAGTTTCCACCCTTGGATTTCTGGTGCTGTCAGCTCTTTTTTCCAGAAATTGAGTTGGAGCTGCATAATTTATTCAAATCATTGTTTCCATTTAATTGGATTAGCAGGCCTGGGACTGAAGTCCCAGAGGGTCGGGGATAAAGAGGTGTGTGCCCTAGGCATTGCCACCTTGCCAGTGCCAGCCTGGCCTGCTGGCACTGTCCAAGAGGCAAAGTGGCAAAGCTCAGGGGCACCCTGGCACTGCCACTGGGCATTAGGCAAGGGCCAAGGGTGCCAAATTGGGCTGAGACCTAATGGAAACAGGGGTTGCTGTGCTGGCCAGCAGTGCTGGGCAGAGCTATTGGGCATGCGCCGCTCTCGGCGCTGACAGGTTGCTGCACGTGCAACAGCCCACTCAGCGCTATACTGCTATCCTCTCCAATGGGAATAAGCCCAACCCACAGGTTTTTCTTGTGAATCACAGAGTGTGGGAGATTCATTTTGAAACTCCTGCTGAAAAAAAGTGCGATTTACTCCAGTATTTACTCAAATTCAACAGAATTTTTTTTTGGAAGGATCGTCCCTGACATTAATGACAAGGTAATAAACAGAGGGATGGAATGGGAATCGCAAAAAGCTGACATTAATTGGACAGAAGATGTGGATAATGCAAAAAGGGGGAGTTTCTTCAAGGTGTATGGGTCTGTTATCTATTATGCAAAATCACAACAGGGAAATGTTTACTTTTGGATCGTGTTATGCAAATGAAACAGAGCAGATATGAGAAGTAAAAGTAGGGAACATCTGTGCAATAGTGTTCATAACATAATATGCTTTAAGATTATGACAGAGAATGAGCTAATGTATACTGAAAACCAACTTAATAGATTGGAAAGAAAAGTTGATTGAGGAACTAAGACTAAAAATTGGAAAACCAGAAAAGCAAATAATAAATAGGAACAACAATAGGGAAACAGTTCAAACAATGTTCAGCAGAGTGCAGGAATAATCTATTCTACTAAAAGGAAAGAACAAACTAAATGCTTCTTGGACTCCATGGCAGAATAAAACCATAAAGAAACGGTTGAGGGTTAGGAAAGAGGCATTCAATACGTACATACAGGGCAGGGGAGTGCATGATGAGAGAAAATGCAAAGTGTTAGGAGAGAAAAAAAAATAAGAAGGCAAAAAGGAACTGTGAAATTAAATTATAGAACATAAGAAATAGGAACAGGAGTAGGCCATTCAGCCCCTCGAACCTGTCCCGCCATTCAATAAGATCATGGCTGATCCATGGTGGTTCAGTACCACTTTCCCGCTTTCTCCCCGTAACCCTTAATTCTCTTGTCAATTAAAAACCTATCCACTCTTGACTTGAACATATTCAGTGAGGAAGCCTCCACCACCTCATCAGGCAGAGAATTCCAAAGATTCACCACCCTTTGCATGAAGAAACCTCTCTGCAACTCCGATCTGAACCGCCCTCCCCCCAATCTTGAGGCTGTGCCCTCTAGTCCTGCTATCTTTGCTAAGCGGGAAGAGTCTCTCAACCTCTACCCTATCCATCCCCTTCATTATCTTATACGTCTCTATAAGATCCCCTCTCAGCCTTCTAAACTCCAAAGAGTACAAACCTAGCCTATTCAGTCTCTCCTCATAATCCAATGCCCTCATCTCCAGTATCAGCCTAGTAAACTTTCTCAAAACAAAACAGTAACATTTTTACAGGTGCATCAAAACATGTTAAAAATTCTTTCACAGAATATGGGCATTGCTGGCTAGGCCGGCATTTACTGCCCATCCCTAATTAATCTTATGATGGTAGTAGTGAGCTGCTTTCTTGATCCGCTGCAATCCTTGTGGTGTCTGTACACCCACAGTGCCTTCTGGAAGGACGTTCCAGGATTGACAGTGAAGACAGTGATAAATTTCCACATCAGGATGGTGTGTGGCGAGGAGGGCAGCGTGCAAGTAGTGCTCTTTCCATGTATTTACTGCCCTTGTTCTTCTCGGTGGAATTGGTTCCGAGTGAGGAAAATTCTGTTAAAGAAGTCCCAGTGAGTTGTTACAGTGCTCCTTGTAGATGGCACAAACTGTTGCCAAAATGCGATGGTGGTGGGAAGAGTGAATGGTGAATGTGGTAGATAGAATGCTAATCAATCGGATTACTTTGTTCTGGTAATTGAGTATTGTTGGAGCTGCATCCATCTGCACTGCAAGTGTGGAGTATTCCATCATATTCCTGACTTGAGCTTTGTAGATGGAGGACAGGTTCTGGGGAGTGAGGAAGTGAGTTACTCACTGCAGAATTCCCAGTCTCTGACAGTGCTTATAGCCACAGCAGTTGTATGGCTGGTCCAGTTCAGGTTCTGGTCAATGGTAACACCGAGGATGTTGATAGTGGGAGATTCAGCAATGTTAATGCCATTGAATGTCAAAGGGAGATGGCTAGATCTGTTTTATCAGAGATGGTCATTGTCTGCCACTTGTGTGGCATTAATGTAACTTGCCACAAATCAAACTGAATGATATCTCAGTCTTGCTCCTAATAAATGTGGACTACTTCAGTAGCTGAGGAACAACGAAGGGAGCTAAAACTGTGGAGTCATCAGTGAAAATCTGACCTTTGATGGAGGGAAGGTCACTGATGAAGCAGCTGAAAATGGTTGGGTCCAGGATTTGACACTGACGAATTCCTGTAGTGATGTCCTAGGGCTGAGATGACTGACCTCTAACAACCACAACCTTTATGGTAAGTATGACTTTAACCAGTGGAGCGTTTCCTCCGATTCTCACTGACTCCAGTTTTGAATGGGAGAAGAAAGGCTAGTGAAAATGTCACTGGACAGAGGCCCAGACTAATGCTCTGGGAACAAGAGCTTAAATCCCATCACAGCAGCTGATGGAATTAAAATGTAATTAATTTTAAAAGTCTGGTAGTAAATGTTATTCATCGGTAATGGTAACTACACAACTATTGTTGTAAAAATCCAACTGCTTCACTCATGCTCCTTAGGGAGGGAAATCTGCTGTACTCAGTTGGTCTGTCCTAAATATGATTCCCAACCCATAGAAATGCGATTGATCCTAAATGCTCTTCGTAATCATCTAACAATTCATTCAGTTGTATCACACCATTACGAAGTATAAAATACTGAAGGAAGGTTACGTAAGGGATACACAGGACAATGTCATGTGTAACAGTAGAGAGATGGCAGAAATATTAAATAGTTATCTTATTATGGTAAGAAGGAGACAGAACAGAAAATAAAAAGCCAGCTTAACATTAATGATTGGAAAATAATGAGATCACTACTAAAGGAGAGAATAGAAGAACATCTGGAAATGAGAATATAATAATGAATTATCACCATAGATTTCAAAAGGGAAGATTTTGTTTGATCAATCTTATTAAATATTTTGAGGAGACAACAGAGTAGACAATGGTAATGCAGTTGCTATAATTTACCTGAATTTTCAAAAGGCTTTGATAAGGTCCTATCATTAACTCATGAATAAGGTTAAAGAATGTGGATTCACAGGACAAGTGGCAGAATGGATTGCTAATTGACTTCAAGACAGAAAACAGAGAATGGGAACAAAGGATTCAGGGTGGCAGAAAGTGGGAAACAATGTTCCATGAGGATCAGTGCTAGAGCCACTACTGTTCTCAATTTACATTTTATCAGGGAACCATTTTTTAAGGAACCGATTCCCAGCTCTAAGACGTTTCTGCTGCCAGAGTGACAGCAGAAACCTCACTTTTTTTTAAAGAAGTTAATGTGTCAAGGTGTGGAGAAAAATCAGATCAGTGAAGCTGAAGTATTTCACATCAGTTTTCTCACCAGAAATGACACTTTGTCAAATTTGCTCCCCACAATTTCTAAATTTGCAGATGATGCAAAATTGGGGAGGATAATTGATTCTGGACTGCAACAAGTTTCAGGGGGATGTGTAAAACATTTCAGAATGGGCAAATAATTGGCAAATTAAGTTCAACACTGATAAATGTGAGGTCGGATATTTTGTTGGAAGAATGGAAGGTGAAGTCTTGGTTCAAGGGTAAAAGGAAAAAAGGAACGTCAGAGTGCAAATACACCAATCACCAAAGGTTGTGCCACAGTTCAGCAAAGTCATATACAAAAGCACATTAAGCACTAGGCTTCATTTCTAGAGGGACAGAACTGAAAAATATATAGAAGTTATGCTAAACTAGTATTAAACTTTTGTCAGACCACATTTAGAGTGCTATGCGCAATTCTGATCGTCATATCATTAAAGGACATATAAATCTTCTCTGGGTCATCTTTTCTAAGGATGAAACCAGAAATGTGGGCATTCATGTAAGGAAAGGATTGAAAGGCTGGGGCTCTCTTCCTTTTAAAAAAGGAAACCAGGGATAAACCATAAGAGATGAATTATAAGTTCTGAAAGATTTTGATAGAGTACATACAGAGAGGATGTTTCCCCTCATGGGAAAGAGCATAACTAGAGGCCATCAATATAAAATAGTCACCAAGAAATCCAATAAGGAATTCAGCAGAAACTTCTTTATTCGAAGCGGGTCAAGAATGTGGAACTCGCAACCACAGGGAATGTCTGAAGTGAATAATGAAGAGTGCATTTAAGGGGAAGCTGTACAAGCATCTGCTGGAGAAAGGAATAGATGGCTATGATGTAGATTTAGATAAAAAAAAGGATGGGAAGAGATTCCAGTTGAACCTGAATAATTGTCTGTCTGTGTCGTATACTCAATGGGCTCCTAAGCCAGATGGCACTCAGTCTTGTTTTCTGTTTGAAACAAATATCTGACTTCAGTTATTGCCATAGATGTTCAGTAGGAACAAAATGTATCATTGTGAAGTTTTTAAAGACGTAAACAGGATCAAAATCAATTTCCTTGTAAGATTTAGTGAGCATTGGAAGCTCCCACCAAAATATGTTGACATACTAATCTGATCAAAATCTTTCATTAGGACATTGAAGCTTTTCTCTGTGACATTCACATTCTAATACATTGGTTTCCACTGGACTTAAAATATTTTATTCTAAGTATGTATTTTTAACACCTATCTTACTATCTTCCATGCTTATTTCTAACTTTATTAAATACATCCATTTAATTTTATTTTACTAATATATTTAATTTATTTAAACTATTTCTGAGCTAAAACTTTGATCTACTTATGCACAATAATATTCTATTTCACAACTACACTGTCTTAACACTTTCAATGCTTAAACACTTAAACTACTTTTAATTTTCACACTGGCAATATTCTTCCTGGCTTCCTAGCAGATTAAGGTCTAGAAATCCTGCACTGAGTAACCACCACCTTCTCAAGAGCAATTAGGCATGGGCCTTGCTAGTGATGGCCAAATCTCATTATGCTGGTCTTTTCACAGACAGTGTGGGTTTTGCCAGGTCCACTTAGCTTGACATGAAGGCAGCATTTGTCCAAATATGATATCAAGGAGCCCTAGCAAAACTGGAATCAATGGGAATCAGGGCAAAACTCTCCGCTACCAAGCATAAAGGGAGATGGTTGTGGTTGTTAGAGGGCAGTCATTCCAGTCCCAAGACAAGCTCCAAGAAATTGCTCAAAGTAATATTCTGGGACCATCTTCTTCAATGACCTGCCTTCTATCATAAGGTCAGAGTGGTGATGTTTGCTCATGATTGCACAATGTTCAGCATCATTCACGACTCCTCAGACACTGAAGCAGCCTGTGTCTAAATATTAGCAAGACCTGGATAATATTCAGGCTTGGGCTGATAAATGCCAGACATTGACAATCTCCAATGGGAGAAAATCTAAGCATTGCCCCATGTCATTTAATAGCATGACCATTGCTGAATCCCCCATTATCAATATCTTAGGAATTACCATTGTCCAAAAACTGAACTGGACTTGCCATATTAATATTGTGGCTGCAAGGTTAAGTCAGAAGTTGTGAATTCTCTAGTGGATATTTTACTTCTTGACTTTCCAAAGCTTCCCCAGAGCAGAAGTCAGAAGTGTGAAGTATTAAGTATTATTTTAGTGGAAAATAATACTTGAGCAATAATGATTGAGCAATAATAATGGAGCATTGTTAACACTCCAACAATACAAGACATTTGATACAATTCAGAACAAAGCAGGACACTGGATTGGCATCCTATCTGCCATCAACTTTCACTCCCTCCACCACTGATGCACAGTGGCATTAATGTGTATCATCCAAAGGATGCACTGTAACAACTCACTGAGGTTCCCTGCCATCTGGAAGGACAAAGGCAGCAGATGTATGAGGACACCAACATCTACAGGTTCTCCTCTTAAGCCACACAATTTCCTACCTTGGATCTATACCACTATCCCTTCAAGGTCATTGGGTCAAATCTTGAACTCAGTTCCTAACAGCACTGTGGGTATATCTATAACACATAGGATGCAACTGTTCAAGAAGTTGGTTCACCACCACTTTTCCAAGGGAAATTAGAATTGGCTAACCTAGTCTGCAATCGCCACACTCTGAATGAATACACTTAATAAAAATCTGACAAATCACTCCAAACAGCAAGATGAAATGAATCAATAGATGCGCTTTTGCATATTTTAATGAAATTTTACTTGAAGACTTCAATTTCTCCTGAGTTTGAAGTTGACATGTCCTTTTGTCCAGTATTGGGTGCAGAATTGGAACTGTATAGTTTATAACTGTTCACTGTGCCTAATTTTGCAGTATCCATAGCCAATTATAAGTTCAGAAGCTTTTCCTTCAAGCACTTTTTAACTCAGTAAATTTCTTAAAAAACAATAATTTTAAAAGCTATGAGATAACATTTATACTCAAAAAAAAGTCAAGGAAACTGCATGTGTCCAGATGAGGTAGAATATCTACTGGTTATAGCTGTTTACTTGAGTACTGTAGACTTTAGAAAGTCTATTAAGCTGAAGGGCAGTTAATTATATTCCATTGACAGTTAGAAAAGGTCAAGACTAATTATTGCTCAGACATCAGAGACATACACAGATTGGAGTCAGAGAAAAATTAGATAAAAGGAGGGGCTGCATTTTTCATTTAACATTACATCAACTAACAGAAAATCACAAGTTGAATTTTAATGGCAACTGATTTTTTATCTGTGCTGTACTAACAATTAGGGGAAAACAAAGCTGATTATTTGCATCGGCAAGACAAAGATTGTCTTGTCAAGAAAAAGGTGGCAAGGGTAAGATGTAAGGCTGGATCTTACAATTCCCTGCTGGTGGGAATGAAAGCGTACTGTTGCATGGAAAATCCAGTAGCCCCCACCACCTGACCTGCGATGGGTGGGTGGGGGGGGAGAAACCTGTGAAGCAACCTGCTTCACAGTTTAGCCTATTGAGGTCCTGAAGTGGCCAATGGGCCTCATCCTGCCATCGCTAGTATTTCACTTGTGAAAGGGAAAGGCTCAAACCACACAGGAAGTCCAGCAGCTTTAGCTGTGAGTATTCTGCCAAGTAGATCTCCTTGAGCACACTGGAGGTACCCTGACAGGATCATTCTGTCCTCTGACCTCTTGAACTGAGCAGCCAGCTCCTATCATCCAACTCAACCCCTTACTGAGACCCTCAATCCCAGAATTACCTGTTAGTCCAGGCTTCTCAGGAAACTGCCTGTAGTCACAATGGTGACTATTGCTCCCGGCTAGTGTTGCTGTGACCACAAAGCTGCCATTCAATCTGATGGACCAGCAGCATTCGAAGGTGGGTCTCATCTTAAATGAATGCTGCTCTCAGTGTTTATTTGCTGCCAGAGCTCCCTTAGGATGTTGGCTGGGATCCCCCCAACATTTAATCTGAAGGGGGGGTGGGTAAGGAGAACCATGATGCCTTTCATATTCAGCCCATTATGTTCCCTAATATACTATCCTCTGGGAAGGAGAAAGGATGAAAAGAACAAAGAATTTCTAATGGAAAAAGTTGACATAAAAATGTCACAACAGTGAGGTTTTATAGAGGAGAATGGATGCGGTTGCAAAATCTTTATTATGGATTAAGGACAAAGGTCTTTGAGTAATCTTTAGGATTGCTTGCTGAGTGACTGCTGTTGATTGGTAACCTTTCTCTCCTACTATTTTGGTAATTTATAGCCAATTTATAAAATTATACCTGAAAAAAATGTTTATGTCAATCTCAGGTAAGCCATTGCATCAAATCCTTTCTTAAAATCTTATATACCAATTAAAGCATTTAAATCTTTGAACTGGGCTGAGGTGTCACAATCTTCTTTCAAATCTGGGACATGGGTGTGAATACAATCCTGACTAATGGGTTTAAAGTCTCTTGAGCTGGCTCATTATAAAGGTTGTACATGAAAAATGTTGACGATCTCAGCATAGTTATTAACAGGTGTAGGCATACAGTATAAATTGATGCTAATTAGAAACCTCACACAAAGTTCATAAGAGAACGAGCTAAGACATGTTTTTGAGGAAAAATAAAAGCACTTCTATCTGCATCTGGCCTAGTTGTGCTTGATGCTGACAATAAATGTGGGGAACAAAACAGTTTTATTTTCCAGTGCCAATACTCCTCAGCTGGACGAACACAAAATGTTTATCAATAAAAATGTTGTTGAGTATTATTCAATCCATTGTCTTGTTAGAAATTACCAAGGCCTGATAATACTGCTTTTATTCCTCACGAATTGATTTTTGAAAGTTTTCCTTACTGACCTTCTCACTTTAATGCTTCAGGAACTCCAGTTAAACCAGAATTCTGCAGTTAATTCCTATCCCATCTTAACTCAGGGAATTTGGTGAATGAAGGAATTTGGTACAGTGAGGAGAGAGGTGCTATTCTAGTATTTAATATGACACTGATTGATCCAAATGAGGACACAGGAGCTAGCAAGACTTAAGAGGCGTTGATTAAGCAAGCAGGAAGGTTTATGTTTTCTTTCTCTTGATACCAGGCAGTAATTTAAGCTAAAATCAGGAAAGGATAAATACATTCATACTTTTTTGTAAGTATTAAATTTATAGTTTAGTAGTTTAATTACTTAATTTAAACAATTAATGGTTGAGTGAAGAGTTGAATTGATTAAATACAATTTGGCAGAGCAACTTATGTGCCTGGGAGTACAGATGGTGAGACTGTCCTGAGCAAACATGTCTGCTGGAAGTGCCTCTACCTGGAATTTTTCTGGCTCAATGTTATTGTGTAGGAGCATGAATTGGAAAGATTCCAACACAAAGGAGGAGGAGGAGGAGTGTCTGGGCAATACAGGCATACTCCAGAGTAATTCACTGGTTCAGGAAAGGGAACTGTAACTGATGGTGAACTAGTCAATGGGGATTTAATTGACTACATAACACTGATAGGACTGTCAAAGGCAAGGAAATACAACTTCTTTGGAGAATTTGTTGAAGCTGTAGTTACACAACTCAAGGAAACTTTGAGGGAGGTAGCACAGTTACTATACCAGTCCAACAGGCACAATACACACACTACAAGTGAGGACAAAGAGAAAGATTGTGGGGAGGCCAGCCACACTGTAGACCACGGCACCCTGGCTCAGAAGGTTGTCCAAAGGAGGAACTGCAGAATAGAAACGTGGTAGTAATAACTGGCTCTATAATTGGGGGAGGATAGATAGCTTCCATTGCAGCCATGAACAAGAATCCCAAAGGGCATGTTGCCTGTCTGATGCCAAGATAAAGATATCTCAGAATGGCAGAGAGGAAATTGGAAAGGGAAGAGATAAGTCAGTTGTTGTGGTCCATCTTGGAACAAACAACAGAAAGAAGAATGGGGAGGAGGTCCTGCTGATGAATACTATGATTAGGCTATAAATTGAAAAACAAGACCTCAAGAGTAATAATCTCTGGATTATTACCTAAACTATATGCCAATTACCATAGGAGACAAATCAAGAGTGCTAACATGTGGCTGGAGAACTGGTTCCTTTCCATGGGCTATAGAAATAGATTCTGGGGCAGGAAGGGGCAGTATTGAAGGGATGAGCTCCGCCTGAATGGGGCATGATTCCTCACTGCAGAGTTGAACAAGGAGCTGGCAAAGGCTTTAAATTAATAAGATGGGGAGGATGCTGCAAGAAATGCAAATGGCATCAATGTGAACAAAAGAAGGAAGGAGAATACAGGAGAGAATAAAGGAAGGATATTGGTGGGAAGGGAATAAATGCAGTAATAGAACCATATTCTAAAAAGAGTGTTAAACATAATTTGAGAGGAACTCCTATAAAAAAGGATGAATTAAAATGTGTCCGTAATAAAGCAGGACATCTGGAGACAATCACTGCTAATTTCCCTGGCCGATTACCGACCTCCCTGATAACCTCCACTGATTACTGCCCTGATATCCACTGCAGAGTACTTTACTGCCTCCCTCATTGCCCTGTCTCCCATCATAACTTCACCCTCTCCTATAGTCACCCATTCCTTCCTTCCCTCTAGTTCCTCGAGCTGTGGTGTGCCCACCTCTGTAAGCATGCTATCCATGGAACTCTCAGCCTTACAGATGTGCCAGTGTTTTCGGCCACTGCTCAAGCTCTGAAATCCAAAGCTCCAGCTTCAGCAGCTGGGAGCACTTCTAGAATATGGTCATCTAGGATGCTAGCAGCATCCAGGACACCACACACATCACAATCTACACATTCCACTTATCTGGCTTCTCCTGACACCTCTTAAATTTACAATTAATGACTTTGACTAGAATTAGCAGACTTAATTTATTAGACTTCCTACTCCTGTATCCCTAAGACTATGAACGGGTAACTGTAACTAAAATCTCACTCTCCCCTTATATCTGTCAGAACAAGAAAGATTACTTGTCAGCTAACCTTTATTTGCCAATCTGAAAATTTTCTATCCATCAACCAGCAGAATTACTGACTACAAACAAAGTTAATAACTACTAACAAGTCACCAAGCAGACTAACCTCTAAAAAGAAAAACAAACCTCTTACCTTGCAGCTGTAGTAAGGTTCCCAGTCCTGTAGAACTAAGGGACTGCTTCCCAGACTCTTCAGAATGATGGTGTCTGCAGAATACACTCTGCCCAAGTAATACATTAATGATTTGGAAAAAGGAACTGAAGACACTTGCTAAGTTTGCAGATGATACAAAGATATGTAGCAGGACAGGTAATATTGAGGACCTGGGGGGCTGCAGAAGGACTTGGAAAGGTTAGGAAAGTGGGCAAAGAAGTATGGAACACAATCTGGAAAACTGTGAGGTTACGCACTTTGAAAGGAGGAATGGAGGCATAGACTATTTTCTAAATGGGAAAATGCTTAGGAAATCAGAAACACAAAGGGATTTGGGGAGTCATTGTTCAAGATTCTCTGAAGGTTAACATGCAGATTCAATCAGCAGTTAGGAAGGCAAATGCAATGTTAGCATTTATGTTGAGAGGGCTAGAATACAAGAGCAGTACTTCTGAGGCTATAGAAGGCTCTGGTGAGACCCTATTTGGAATATTCAGCAGTTTAAGCCCCACATCTAAGGAAGGATGCGCTGGCTTTGGAAAGGGTCCCAGAGGAGGTTCACAAGAATGATCCCTGAAATGAAAAACTTGTGAGGAATAATTGAGGAGTCTGGATCTGTACTTGTTGAAGTTTAGAAGGATAAGGGGAGAACATATTGAAATTAACAAAATACTGAGAGGCCTGGATAGAGTGGACATGGAGAAGATGTTTCCCCTTGTAGGAAAAACTAAAACCAGAGAGCACAGACTCTAAATGTTAAAGGGACAATCCTATAAAATAGAGAAGAGGAGGAATTTCTTCAGCCAGAGAGTGGTGAATCTATGGAAGTCTTTGCCACAGAAGACTGTGGAGGCCAAATCATTGAATGTCTTTAAAACATAGATAGGTAAGTTCTTGATTAATAAGGGGATCAGGGATCATGGGGAAATGGCAGGAGAATGGGGATAAGAAAAACAATCAGCCTTGATTGAATGGAGGAGTGTATTTGATGGGCCAAGTGGCCTAATTCTGCTCCTATGTCTTATGGCCTTAAGTAATACATTCATGTTTCACAATTACACAATGTAATAAAATGTAACAATCAAGAATTATTATAAGAACATAAGAAATAGGAGCAGGAATAGGCCATACAGCCCCTTGAGCCTGCCCCGCCATTCAATAAGATCATGGCTGATCTGTAGTGGTTCAGTATCACTTTCCCGCTTTCTCCCCGTAACCCTTAATTCCCTTGTCAAATAAAAACCTATCCACTCTTGACTTGAGCATTATAACTCAGTCATTATAACTCAACTATCCTATCTCCTACTTCCTTAAAGTACAAACAAGGCATCAATTACATTAGGCAGGATCTTACCTACTGTTCATGTCACACTCCTGCTGTAACAAAGTCATGGGTGGAGGAGAGCGAAGAGGAGGGGGGAGAGGTGGATGGAGAGGGGGGAAGGCCAGTGATAGGGGGTGGGGAAATCAGGAAAGCCAGCAATCAGGGGAGTTCCAGAGAAGACCAGTGCACATATACTAATCTCTGCATTGACAGAAGAGTGCAGGCACAGTGGCCTGCCCAGCACCATGCTGCCAACCTCTTGGGCAGGAATTGGCCCCACCTACCACTTTTCAGCATGAATCACACTAAGGCATTCTGCATTGCATATTATGTCAGAGATTCAGGTAGGTCCACCCAAAGCATTCTCCCATTTCCTTGCCCGTTGGACACTTACCTTTGCTTTTGGAGAATCCTGGCTGACATGTCTTGCAGAATTCAACTGTATCTCCCTGCAATCCCAACTAGTAAAAGTTCTTCATTAATTGAGCCAGAGTCTTTCTCATTTCTAGATGACCTGCCATCAGAAATCTCATGGACAATCCATAAAATTTCCTGCAGTAACCAGATGGACAACAATTTAATTTCTCTACTGTTAACTCCTCATCTGCCGCTCTCTGAAGCTGTCTACATTTCTCCATCAATATGCAATCTTTCAGATTATAATATTCAGGAACACTTTATCATTCTTCCTCAGAATATGTTGTCTGGGGTAGTCTCCACAAACCAGGATCTTCCTGCTGAAATCCAGAATTCTTGGTGAAATAATCCAGCCTAGTTATTTTCAGGGGCTTTAACCACATTCAAATTCACCCCCCAAAACTGTAACTGATCATCTGAATTATTCTCCTAATTAACTGATTCTGTTTCATTTTGTCAAGTTTTATTAGCTTGAGCCCGAGTTATCAAGCAATCTGGGAACAATCCAGAATGTTTTCTTATAAAATCTATTTCACATGTCTCTGTCGGTTCTCTCAGAACTCTTGAAGATGCAAATGTTCCCAAACATGCCGAATCATTGCCCAGTATAGATCTACCTCTTCAACTGATAAATTAAGAACAGTCCCCACAGCAACATCTCTACTTACTAAGTCACTTTGTAAATTAACTTTATACAAGAAAACAAGTTCATATCTTCCATGAATACCCCTTGACAATCCTGAGCCAAATCTACCACAATAATGGGGTCTGTGGGAATACTTTGCAATTGCACTATTGTCATTGTTTTATCTCGTCCAAATCATTTCCAAAGCTTCCTTCACTATCCCAATTACTGATTTAATTTTCAGCTTTTACATACCAGTGAAACGTACTAGTTTCTTCTCATCGCTTTGATCAATACTATTGTTATTATAGATTGGAACAGCTTTTATCTTTTCTCTAAAGTCAGAATCTTGTCCATTCCTAAATTTTCTATTTCTCCAGTTTCCCTGTGCGGTTACAAATGGCAATCTACTATCTCTGGCTGCATTTGTGGTAAATTGTGCCCAAGTACTAGAATAGCAGCTTCCTTTATTTTTGAAGCCATAAGATTTCCAAAAGACCCTAATAGCTAACTTTTTAGATTATTCTATTGGTATTATTTCCCTCACATTCTCAAAAGTTTCTTCTTACTTCATAGATCAAAACAATTGGTCAAACGGAAGTTTTCTCCTGAGCAGACGGTACAAATTACATTGTTTTTCCTCAGGGTATAAAATTTTAATTCACACTTTTCAGGGGTAAAATGGATTACTAATCCAGTGACAAAGGCAATAACGCTACACATTTATCCCACTAATCCCCCTAACTTACACATCTGGGACACTAAAGGGCAATTTAGCATAGCCAATCAACCTAATCTGCATATCTTTGGTGTGTGGAAGGAAACTCATGCAGACATGGGGAGAATGTGCAAACTTCAGTGTTATCTAAGGCAAGATTTGAACTTGGGTTCCCAGCACCCGTGAAACAATAGTGCTGATCACTGTGCCATCATGCCACCTCTTCCCAGCTAATGTTCCTAACAAAATCAAAACTCAAAAGTGCAGCACGACTCATTATCCAAACCACTAGTTCCTCTTACACACAACCTATGCTGTTCTTTTTTTCAGTTCATGCTGCATAACTTTTTTCCCTCTTTTAAACCCTTTCTCATTCTCTGTCTTGTTAACTTTTTCTGGAATTCAGTTTCAAGCTTCTCCATTTTTTTGCACACTCTTTCTTAGGAAAGATGGTGTCTAAAGTTTTTAAGGTTTATTTATTGGTGTTACAAGGAGGTTTACATTATCACTGCAATTAAGTTACTATGAAAATTCCCGAGTTGCCACACACTGGCACCTGTTCAGGTACACATTGAGAATTTAGCATGGCCAATGCAAGTAACCAGCATATCTTTTCAGACTGTGGGAGGAAACTGGAGCACCCAGAGGAAACCCACATAGACATAAGGAGAACGTGCAGACTCCACACAGACAGTGACCCAAGCCGGGAATCGAACCCAGGTCCCTGATGCTGTAAGACAGCAGTGCTAAACATTGTGCTGCCCATCGTATTAGTATTGTCAATGGACTAGTATTTCAGAGATCCAAGGTAATTCTCTGGAGACTTGTGTACAAATTCCACCATGGCAGAAGGTGAAATTTGAATTCAATAAAATCTGGATTTAAAGTCTAATGATGATTATGAAACCATTGTCAATTTTCATAAAAACCCAGCTGGATCACTGAAATCTGCCATCTTCACCTGGTCTGGTCTGCACGTGACTCGATCCACAGCAATGTGATTGACTCTTAAATGCCCAAGCAAGACTTTCCGTTCAGGGGTAGTTAGGTATGGACAATAAACAACATCCCATGAATGAATATCAAAAAAAAATCCTGCAAAGTGCCCCATTTTATTGTGATCTATATTGAGATTACTAACTTGTTAAAAAAAACCTGAAATCCCAGTTAATTACTGAAAAAAAATGAAGTCATAAGATTGCACGATTTGAACAGATGAGTTTTTACTGGAAGAGTATCAAACAAACCAAACATTAAATATCATCTTAGGGTAATCACCTATGCAAAAAAACAGATTCAGCATAAATTACATTTGAATGGACAGGGAAGCTGCAATTAATTATAATATCACACAATAAATGGCAGCTACGACTTACAATTAGCTTGACAGTCCACTCAGTATTTTTGAAGCAACTCAGTCAAAGCCCTTCAACATCATCTTCATGCAGAATTGGAAGTCTTTGAAGGATTTAGCTTGACCCCCATCTGACAACAGCTTGCACCCAACTCAAATGGCTTCACCACAAATGGCACGCACCTGGTGAATCTCCTAACGCTATTTACAACAGTCTGGATCGCATAGATCCACCAATGCCATCTTTAAATAACAAAAACAGTTATAGTAACAATATATTTGCCCATCCTCAGCTTCTGGATCGAGCTTCCATCTTCTTTAACCTGCCTGTTGTATACAATCTGCATTTTTTTTTTGCTCGGTTGGCACAATGCCCTTTTGTGTTTTTAACCAGTTTCAATCTCCAATTTCATTCTTACTTTCCTTAGAAACTGGAGATGATATTTTCCTTTCTGGGTTTTCTTTTTGATGAGGGCCTGTCTCAAAAACTACACTAATACATCACAGTAATGTGATCTGTTTTAAGCTGATGATAGAGAAGAACACAAGCTGACAATCAAGTTAATAAATTGGAGAGAAACTGATTTAGGGGGTCTGATAATAAAACTTAAACGGGCAATGATATTAATAAAAATTGATGTACAGTAATGGGAAACAAGTTAAAATCATGTTCCAAGTGCAGAAATGATACATTCTGCTAAAAGGGAAAAACAAATGAAGCCCTAGTGGAATGCCATAGAATACCAACAAAGGAAAAATTGAATGTCAAGAAAGAGGTTTACATTAAATATATAGACCTCAGAGAAGTGCACAGTGAAAAAATTAGGAGTGAGGTAAAAATAAAACTAGAAAGGTAAAAAAAAACTATGAAAAATAAATCAGATCACATAAAACAAAATAGTAAACTCATTACAGACACATTAAATGAAGGAAGAAATATCACCGTTAAAGGTAGATAGATAATGCCACAGATAACATTAGAATTATGGCAGAAATATTAAATTATTTCATTTCAGTATTTACCAGAGAGATAGAACAGGTACATGACATGAAGTAAGCAATTTGATAAATGTATTTAAACAAAGAGATATAATGAAGAAACTAATCAAACTCAGAAGATACAAACCATAATTTATACCACACATCAGAAAATACAAACCATAGTTTACACCACACTTTAGATGCATTTTCAAAATGCATCCAAAAAAAAGCAGATGCATTACTGAACATGTTGAACAATTAATTAGAAGAAAGTGTAGCGCAGAATACTGGTGGATGGCTAATGTAATTCCTATATTCAAGGAGGTGGCAGAACATGTCCAGGGAATTATAAACCAGCTAGCTTAACACCACTGGTAGGAAAATAATGGAATTATTACTAAGAGTAGAACACTTGGAAGTAAGAAACTTAACAGCACGGATCCAAAGGAAAAATTTTGTCTGCCCAAATTATTGAATTTTCTGAGGAAGAGAGAGAAAGAGTAAATAATAGCAAATCAGTAGCTGTAATTTATCGGCTGATGAAGGATAGTCAATACTGAAGAGCACTGCAAAGATTACAAGACAGCATTAATAAACTTGCAAAATTTGTCAACTGGCAAATGGAATTCACCACAGACAAATTTGAGGTCGTACATTTTGGCAAATAAAACGGGTAGACATGAGATTGACTGGTTATTTAGAAGGTGCAAGTCTAGACGGTCAGAGGAACAGAAAGAGGTGGTGAAGCACAAATACACCAATGACCAAACATTGTGCAACAATTTAGCAGACCTTTAAAATAAAGCAAATCAAGCACTAGGTTGCGTTTCTAGAGAAATAAAGTAGGAAAGTTAATATTAAACTTGTATTAACCTTGTTTAGATCACACTTTGGATGGAATTTTGTCAGTGCCGTGCCATTCCCTAGGATAGAACTGGAAGTGATTGCCATTCTCCTATTTTTTTTTCCAGTTTCCCATGTCATTCCAATTCAAATCTTTCCCTTATGCTAGACATGTGAGATTCTGTGGCAGGGGAAGCTTTCAGTAGTGAAATCTGTCATCAATGGCAATACTGCAGCTGTGTGCTAGCTTCAAAAGATCCTCCTGGTCAAACAAGGAGGCTCTGCATTGTAACCCAAAATCTTTTCCACCCAATTTCCTTGCCTTAAGATAAGCCTTAATGAGAGCACAAAGTTGACACTTTATTGTCCAAATTCAAACTTCACTTGCACATAATTCATGTTACAATGGTTGCCTTTGTACATGCATGTATCATCATTTGAGATAAAAGCCAAATCTACTGGCATGCCTCATGAGTGGCATGCATTGTTCATTGCAGGGAAGTGTGGGACATTTTCTTCATTATGGAAGAAACATTGTTGTACTATTTTGTTCACTCTGATAGACTATTCATATTCTACTCGCCACTTTGTGGGGCACGGCCAATCTTGCCAGTCCAGCTGGCTATCCTTTCTATGCAAAGACCATTGTCTAAGACTACATGGAGCAGATATAATGAAAACATTGTAGATGAACTCAAAGCCCCAGAGGGATTCTGCCACCCACCTAGAGAGGACTCGCATTTGAACAATACTGATACCATACTCATTTTCCTACCTCAGACTGAACCCATCACCTTCTACCAGACTCAGTATACCAGGCCCTTCCCATTTGACTCCTCCAGGCTCCAGATCACACAGTTGCTGTCCCTGATACATCCTCGTCAGTCTCATCCTTCCTTGAAAGCATCTGCTCTACCCTTTTGTGTTATACAGCCAAGGAAAACTTCTGATATTACACACAACTATATAAAGTCAAAGTCAACTAATTGTTGACACTGTTAGACATATGTGAATCAGTTGCGACAAAATTTCCACACACTGCTGATCTCATTTCGAAAACAGGACTTTTTTTTTTAAGGTTTCTGCTAATGAGTATCCATAGAATGTAACAATATTACAAATATGAACCTCCCCCCACAGGTCAGCATGAAGCCTGACACAGATTTTAACTGTATCGTGATCCAGTGCCAACAAATTTATTTTTGCATTGTGTAATTCAGTCACCCTGCATGTCATATTTCCTACTTTTGCAGGCCGCTGTTTAAGTACTGTGTGACTACAAAAGGATATCAAGGACTGGAGGATGATATCAGAATTATATGGGTAAACATGTATTTATGATCCTAGAAGAGACAGGATTTTAAAAAACGTCCCAGTGATTGAAAATGAATTGAAGGGCAAGATTCCACATTTTAAGGTTTTTACTGGAACTAAAGTAAACATAAATCAAACATTAATTCAATGTACTAGTTGCCTTTTAAGTAAAGAAAATGTACTTTCGCATTAACTAATACAACTTCAATATATCTTATGAAACCCTTTTACCATATGCTGCACTGCTGGTAGATATATAGCATTGTAGGAACTGTTCCAATCTTTCTCAGTGCCTCAACAGGATCACATCTCTCCTCCATGCCAAGTCAAAGCTTCCAGTGTCTTTTAACAATTATTCCATTCCCTGTTTGAGTTTTTGAAACTGATCACCAACAAGCATGTCTCAGTGAATTCCAATTCCCTAAATATTCAGCTTCCTTTCTTCTAAGCAGAAACCAAATCTCACCAGCATTCTGCTTGGGTGGTAACACAGAACCCAGTTGCTTTCCCACAGTAGTAGTTTATTTGTCTCTGCATTTCATATAGCAGCTGTACTTTTGCTGAGTTTTCGTGAAAGTGGTGTACAAATTGGTATCCAGCACTTCAATGGATTTCTGTTTTGGTTCCTTTCCCCATGATAACCAGGTCACATTCTGTTTCACCTTAAAGAAGATATTTTACAATGCAAGTCTGGTAAGGTTCAGCACTCATGATAATATCAGGAAAGGATTTATAGGCCATGTCTCTTTTCTCCTGAGAAAAGGCAATGGAGGGGTGACCTAATGGAGGTTTTCAAAAATTACTGAAGGTTTTGAGTGGGTGGAATGAATGAATGTTTCTTTTTATGTGTGGAAGTGCATAAATTAAAGGCCAATGTAAGACAGTCATCAAAAATATCCACTTACCCAAAGAATGCAGGACTTGCTACCACAGGGAATGGTTGAAGCAAATAGTATAGGTGTATTTCAGGAGAAGCTGGACAAGCATAAAGAAGAAGGGAAGAGAAGGTTACAATAAAAGATTTATATGAAGAAAGATAGGAGGAGGCTCAAGTGAGGCATAAATGTGAACTGGTTGGACTTAGTGGCCTGATTCTGTACCATATATATTCTGTGTAAATCATGCACCCCAACCCCAATACAATAATTTTCACTAGGCTACACAGTACATTAGGCTAGTGGCTTCAAATATTTTCATATTGCCTCATGATGTCTCAATAATATGCTAACCATTAGTTCCAACTCACATCAACCAATTCTTAACCTTCGGCTTACTCTGAGAAAACTGGAAATTAACCTTTTAGTCTTATATCCCAACTCTTTGAAGTTCTTCTCCAAAAGCATTTTGACATATATATTCTTCCCATTTCCAGTTTACCATGTTCTGAGTAATGTTTATTGAGGGGGGAAAGGGAGGGACCACTCAAATGCAAATTATTAGCAGAGACAGAAATGGAAAAATAACCTGCAATACTAGAAGCTTGCATTCTTTAATACAATTTATTGACTTTACTACAGGCTGATTATGAATCACTTATTCCTTGAACTGTCTACAGCATATAGGCATAAGATATAGCACAACTTAGTGTTGACATGATTAAGTAAAAGGTTGTGTTTGTATCACATATCTTATGATTCAAGTCCTGGGACTTGTCATGGGCAACAATTATGCTTGTGTCATACACTACAAAAATACTAGAAGGTGAAAAGGTTGAAAGAGTACACAGTAAGTGTACATAGAATGGCAACAGCACAAATAGAAGTTATTCAGCCCATGCATGTGTTGGTTCTACCAGAACATCTCAGTTAGACTTTCTTATCCTCTTTGGCCTGCAATATTTTTCTTCCGATAATTATCCAATCCCTTTTGAAAGTCATAACTGCATACATCTCCATCAGGCACACAGGCTATGAATTCCAGATCCAAGTGTTTAAAACAAATCCTTGTGGCACTTTTTGTCTGTTTGCATCAAAACTCAAAAACAATTTTTTATATATTGAATTAATTATATCGAAATGTTACGAAGACAAATGTGGCACACATTTTTGCACAGGAAGTCACAAGATGAACACTTGTGCAATTTGCTTTTGAGTGAGTTTGGTTAACAAGAAAAACCTTTGCCTGAATATAATGGAGAAATCCCTGCTCCTCTTTCAATAGTGGCATAGGATCATTACAATTCATTAGAGTACATACACGATGTTTGTCTCATCCAAGAGATACCAGAATGATCACTTAGTTTTACTTTTATAGGATTAGGTCCTGGGTAAGGCTTGAACCCAGCATTCTCTAAATATGTTATAATAATTGACGCAACAGGCTTCAGCATTGTGGGACGTGGCAATAGTCTACAAAGAAAGTTTCTCAATTTTACCACAATGAAGCAGGTACTAAATTTTTTTTTTCACAAACGCACTTCATTCTTAAAATTACAAATCCAGTGTAGTGGACTGGGCAAGCCCGAATCCACGTCCTTGCTTGCTTTAAAAACTAAATTCAAATTGAATCCAATTCATGGTCCCCACAAGAGATCAAGAAAAAGCATTGCACCCCAAGCTTGATCTTAGCTACCAGGCTGAAAAGAGAGTTAAACTTGGATGGGAGTTGGTGGGGTGGGGGAAGGATGAGTTGTGGTGATGATCGGTGGAGAAAATAACTCACATCTCAGGTACATTAACCGTGGGAAAGCTGTTTCAAAGTTTTATTTGCAGATGGTAAATTAACCAAATATACAAACTTTCAATAGAGAAAATACAAAAGAATATTGCCACTGCAATTGTTTTAAATAAAATGTGCATTAACTGATTTCAATCTTCTAAAAATAAGTTATAGATAGAGAGAACTTTGTTAGTCATCGATGAGTGATTCGCCAAATGAAATTCATTCAAAAATCGGAATAGAATTGTGGATAGAACAGGGGAAATAACGTTGAACCACAATTTTGAATGATACAGGAAGCCAACAGTGGCAAAAAGAATGAAGTCAGCCATTTGTTCCTGAACTTTTTAAAATAAGTTTTTAAAATAAATTTGTTCCTGAACTTTTTGCACTGGAACTTATGGCAATGAGAAATGCATTTTGGCACATTGTCCTGTACAGGGTACCCAAAACATGTGCAAACAGGCCAATCAACTGCATCTGTTTAACCAGTGAAGAATCCATATTAATGTATGTAAAGCTGTATATTGTTGAGTAAATTTCCAGGTCCTGGCCATCTCAGCACTGGGTTTAAGGACGACATTGCATCAAGGAGTGAACGATGGAGATTTAAATTCATCAAAAGCACAGTGAAATGATCTTAAAATATCATCTGGAAGCAGGTGGAATATGCACTCTTCAACATCGAAGTGGTGGCGCAGGCTTGTTGAGCTGAAGGGCCTGTTTCCCATGCTGTTTTGTTCTTCGAGACGATGGGAAGCAGGGACATTTGTGGACAATTACTCTTGACCTCTCCCAAGGTCCTCACAGATTTAATTTTAGCCAATTTGATTCACTCCACTTGATATCAAGAAATGGATGAGTACACTGGATACAACAAAAGCACTGATAACATTCTGATTGCATTGCTGAAACTGTGTACTCCAGAACTAGCTCGTTACAACTCCAGCATCTAAACTGACAAAATGGAAAATTAGCTAAGTATATCCATCCCAAAAAACACAGGACAAATCTAGTTACTGCATCCCATCAGATAAATCAAAGGTGTTGTCATTTGTGCTATCAAATGGCACTTACCAATACCTCCTCACTCATACTTGGTTGGGTTCTGCCAGGACCATGCAGACCGAGATCAACTACAGTCTTGAACCAAACACGGTCAAAGGATCTCAATTCCAGGGTGAGACAAAATGGACTGCCCTTATCAAAGTAACATTTGACCAAGAAAGATGGCAAGTAGCTTAGGAAACTTGAAACAAATGGGAATCAGGGAAAGTCTCCAATGGTTGGTATTCTACTTAACACAAAAAACGATGATTGTCGTTGCAGTACAGACTCAATGGGCCAAATGGCCTTCTTCCGCATTGTAGGGATGCTATTATAGCCCTAGGACACTGCTCAGGGTAGCGTCTTAGACGCAACTATTTTCAGATTCCCCAACGACCTTTCACTTTGTCATAAAGCCAAAGTTGGGAATATTCGTTGAAGAGCGATGATTCAACTCTATTCACAATTCCACAGATAAAGCAATCGATGCTCGAATGCAGCAAGACCTGGACAGCTTTCAGACTTTGGCCAATAAATCAAAAATAACATTAATGCCAGCTAGTGGTAATCTTCAATAAGAGAGTCTTTGTATCTCTGTTTAACATCCTGAGGGAGGTGGACGCCATTGATAGAAACCAGGCATATAAACAATGCGGAGAAGGTCAGAGTCTGACCTCATTCTGCAGTAAATAAGACCGACTGACTCTCCATTGCTTTGTCACTTACACGGTGGAAGTCTAACTTCATTGGAATACTTTCCATCTGTCTAGATGACCACTATACCAAAAATAGTGCGGAAGATACCATGCAAGACAAATACATCTCATTTGATTGTTACTCCACCCTAAACATCCATTCTCTCAATCATCAGCATATCATGGAGACTACTCGTTGCAGCCAAGATGTACTGGAGCAGCTTGTCAAGAATTCTTCAACAGCACCTTCTAAACTTGCAATCTCTAGTGCTTACAATAATGAGAGCAGCTAACATATGAAAATGCCAATTGTTTAAGCTCCTCAGCAAATCACAAACTAACTTGCAAACACTTTACAATTCCTTTGTTGCTGATCGAAATCAGAGAATTCCCTATTTAGCTATAGAGGTATAGCTACACCACAAGTGCAGCATTTCTAGAAAACAATTCACTACTATTTTTTCAAAAACAATGAGGGATGGACAATGTCTGCAACATCCATACCCCTTGAAATAATAAAAAAAGGCCCATTTGAATTTCTTTAACCTGTTAGCTTAGAAAGAGCTATTCTCTCAGTGGTGCTCAAATTCGAAAATTAAGTCACTGAGATTAAGGACCTCATATGGTTTATGAGCAATTGCTTCAAGTATATACATCAATATGGAAGAACCAATTTCTGTTCTTTCAAACTGTCACCTGCATTTGCCAGATACCAGAAGGAGAAATCTAAGAATGGATATACAGTCCAAGTTAATGATTAAAAATATCTGAAACTTATATTTTTGTCATTCAAAGCAATGGATGTTAGAAAGTGTTCAGGCTCCTATCACTATTTCAGACATTCATTATTACAGAATACATTATTATAGAATTCTGCAGTTCAGAAGATCACCTGTGCCAACTCAATGCTGTAATCTCTTAAGGGAATCTTCAATGTCATAATATGGTCAAACTTTATGAAAACGAAATTGTTTGACAAATACATCCAATTTTTCTGAATATAACTAGTCAGGTAGATAAAGGGAGCCAATAGATGTAATATATTTGGATTCCTAAATGGCATTCAAAAAAGGTGTCACAAGGGCACATGGAATTGGTGGTAAAATATTAGCATGGAGAGAAAATTAGTTCAGGGGCAGGAAGCAAATAGTAGAGATAAAGGAAGCATTATCAAATTGCTAAAAAATTGGAAACTGAAACTGGAAGAGGAGACCAAGAGTAATATATGTAAGATGCTGACAAAGTTACATGGGACTGTAAGCTGCAAGGATGACAACAGGTGACAAAAGAGACATAGGTTAAATCAATGAGCAACGGGACAGGAGAGGTAAAGTAGGGAAGTATGTGCTATTCACTTTAGTATGAATAGCAAAGCAGAATATTTTTTAAAAGGTGTGAAATGTCCACATCTTGATAGAGAGACAGGAACACAAAGTTGCCATGCATGTACAGTAAAGGAGGAAGGCAAATAACAAGGGATTAGAATAAGAGAGCAAGAAAATCTTGCTGCAATTATACAGGACTTTGGCGACAGCACAGTGCTATGTACAGTTTTCATCTACTTATTTAAGGACACATTTGCATTGAATATAATACAAAGTCGACTCCTATATCTTATGACCCATCAGATCTCTCCTTCTTTCAATGCAATCATGGCTGATCCTCACCCTCAGCTGCATTTTGCAATTCAAAAACATCAAGATCTGTTAATCACAGACTTGACGAGAGCATCCTGAACCTTCTACAGTAGAGAATTCCAAAGATTACAATTCTTCCACCTCAAAGGTTCTTGAGCTTAGAAGATTATTGTCGGATGAGAGGCTGAGTAAACTGGTTCTACACTCTCTGGAGTTTAGAAAAATGAGACATGATCACATTGAAGGGGTTTTACAAAATAGGATTGAGAGGATGTTTCTTCTCCTAAAATACAGGGGGGCACAAAGATGGGAAACGTCATCATTCTAAGAATTCTGAATTTTTAACAGTCTGTACCTCAGAGTATTGTAGATGCCCAACATGTAAATGCACTTCGGATTTTTTGTCAGTATTTCCAGGTCTATTTGACTTGGAAGTTGACTGACTTATACATGCTAACAGATTTCTTTTAATGATTTTTGCCCTTTTTTCATCAAGAAGCCTCCTCAGGCACTCTAAGCATCTTTTGAAAATCCACATACACAGCATCCACTATACTTCTTCAATAAACACTTCACTTCTCCACAGAAGGACTGAATGCATGATGACCTTTGAACCAGTAAAAGGAAAAATAGTAGTTATTTCTAAATATCTGTGGAGTCTGTAACTGTTTTCAGGAATGTTCAAAAAAGACTGTAAAAGAGATCATGTCATTTTCTTGGATAATAAAAAATGCTGGTCCATGTGACTTTGCAACCTTTCCTAAGGTGAAGCAATCAGAATTGAACACAATACTCAAGCAATGGTCTAACTAGAGTTCTATAAAAGTTCAGCATAGCTTCCCTGTTTTTGCACTTAATATAAAACCTAAGATCATATTAAGAGAGCCAGAGAGTGGTGAACAAAGCACATATCCAGCCACCTCCAAAGATCGATGCACATGCACCCTGGATCTCATTTTTCCTGAACACTCTTCAGAATGTCGTCATGAAGTCTACATTGCCACTCCCCTTCTACCAATGCATTACTTCACATTTCCACATGTCATGTTCCATTCATGTAGCCTGCGTCCTGTTGCAGCTGATTGCATCATCCTCATTGCCTGATCTTTCAAGCTTGTTATTGCCACAAATTTGTAAATTTATTTCTGAATTCCAACATCCAGTGACATCTTCCCACTGTCTCCCTGCAGCATTGTAAGACAGTGGTATTCCTCAAGGTTTTGTGAAAGGGCTGCTGCTCTAGGCAAAAGCATCATCCTTAGTGAACCCTGCACATTATTGCAAAAGGCATGCATTTGCTGCCATTTTCCCTGGAAGTGCCAAGTGGATGATCAGGGCAGCATGGTGGTGGGCATTGCTGCCTCAGTGTCATGGACCCAGGTTCAATTCTGGCCTTTGGTGTCTGCCCGTGTGGAGTTTGCACGTTCTACGTTTGTATGGGTTTCCTCCAGGTGCTCTGGTTTCCTCTCACAATCCAAATATTTGTGGGTTAGAGAAATTCACTATGCTACATTGCTCCTTAGGTGTCCCAAGATGTATAGGTTAGGTGGATTAGTCGGGTAAATGCATTGGGGTTACAGGGATAGGATAGGGCGTGAGGGGGGTCCAGAGAGACAGACACACACACACACACAGAAAAAGATGGGGGGGGGGGGGGCGGCACAGAGAAAAAGAGGGGGGGGGGGCCACAGAGAAAAAGACAAAGCGAGCGAGAGCGAGAGAGAGAAATGGACTTTGATGCTTTTGAAAATCATTTTAAGTAGAAATGATTTCTTCTATGCCAAACTGTGAATTCAGACAAGACAGGAGAAGAACTTGAAACACTCACAAATTTGGTAACAGCCATGAAGAGGGAAAGATAGGGCTAGCACTTCAGATCAATGATCTTGTTACCAGAAATGATCTTGTTGCTCTGTGCACTAGTGCTGCTGTACCTTTTGAGTTTCCAGTATTTTCTCCTTGTATTTCAGATTTCCAAAGTCTTAAAACAGCAAACTATAATCTCCTAACTAGTACAAAGCAAAAATGTACAACAGTTGCATTATACTAGTATATTACTTTTGACATAATGTACCTAAGGAAGTTTTGTATTTGTTTATGAACATCTTTTTTAAAAAGAAAACTGAGGCCAGAATCACAAATAATTCATTCTTCCCCGACTGAAGCAAGCTGGGCTAAATGGTTATCTTCATCCATAATTATCTTGCTATATATGAATAAAAATTCTTTCCCACATCAAAAAAAATTAATTTACTTAATAAATTCAAACATTGAACTACTGTGTGAAACAGCCCAAGATATTAAGCTGACAATATTGTGCATCTTTTGGTACTTTATTCTTAAATTAAAAAAGCCAATTAAATTCAGAGTCCCCACGAGGGACAAACCAGATCCAAGCTGACAAGGCAAGCAAGACTCAAGCAGACAGGATTAGCGTTAAACTCCTTCCCCCTGCTTCACCTGAGCATCATCTTTGCCAAAAGACCAAGGAAGCTTTTGAGAAATTACATCAGGTGAAGCCTCAGTTTAACCTCAGTGGCTAGACTTGACCTGATCTTGAACACTTAGATTTGATATCTTGGCCAAAAGGCTGAGAACTAGGATGTTACTGTAAAATAATTTGGATAAATTTAATAGCATTTTATGATTATACTTCCTCAAAAACAGTTGTAAAAAGCCAAAAACATAACATGAAATTTTTTTGTTGAAACTTAATGCCTTTAATAATTTTATGAACAAAGAAAACCACTATGTTGATCACCACATCTATGTTTGATAAGGCAGACAATTTTACCTGGATTTCAAAAGACTGAATGTATTTCAACATCATTTGCCAATGGAATACTCAGTCCCAACAAGAAATTAAGATAATCAATTTATCTTAAAATTGCAGCAAAGTCCTTATTGACAGGTACGATTCTACGTACTCATGAAAAGAGACATAACTTGGGGAGAAAATAGCCATTTAAATATAGAATTTTCTAATGACATCTATAACCTGTCATTCTTGCAAATTCTGGAGTCGAGTTTCTGGGCACAAATTTCATCCAAGTCAGACTTGTAATCTGCTGCAAAACCGTGGATGACCACATTCACTCCAAGACAAGAAATATTAAAGAGAAAAGTAGATTATACACATATACAATGTGTTGCCTTTCTGCTTAGTTCCTACTACTAACTTAAAAAATAAAAAGCTTTGCTTAATTATTAGTTTATCACATTATAAAGCATGTTATCATTTTAAGTGTAGTCACAAAACTGAGAGACTGCACCTCATGTTTCAGTATTATTCTTTGATGCCCCACTAGCAATTTTATCAAATGCAAATCGAAATACAAATACAATGTTCTGCCATTTGAATAGAGACTACGGGGCTTTCCTCACTGTTGCATTGATTCCATTTGTACTATACAAGCCCCATCAGAGTCCATTAAGCAGAATCTCCCAATGTTCTACTCCTGTCAAAGCTATCTTGTTCATCTTCGGAATCTTCATCTGTAGCTGTGAAGATTTAATATAAAAATTAATTTTCAGTTAAGAATACTTGCAAACACTGCTAAGATAACTAGTAGTTTTTGTACTAAATTTGAAACATTATACTGGTTGCCATGGTCTATGAAAAAAATGACTAGGCTTGTCACAGTCATTGCAATGCTGTGGCAAGACAGTAACTACTTGGCAAATATTTTCATCCATCAATATTTCAAAAGTCAAGGCACAAATCTCATTGCAGCGCAGGCAACAAATCAACCTGATGAAAACAAATGTCAAAAATTCCTAAATTGCTGAAGCAGGTTTATACTCCCATTGCTTTTGCCTATAAAGTTGGTGTTTTATGATGTTAGTTTCCTGCAAAATAACTGGACCTTAGTAATAAAGACACAAGGACTGAGAAGTGGTACCTGGTAGGTGGCATTGAATCATAGAATTCATAAAATAGAATCGCTACAGTGCAGAAGGAGACCATTTGGCTCACTGAGCCTACATCAATGACAATTCCACCCAGGAATCCCCATTACCCACAAACTTATCCCACTAATCCCTGTGACACTAAGGGGCAATTTAGCTTGGCCAATTCACCTAACCAACATATCCTTGGACTGTGGGAGGAAACCAGAGCACCAGGAGGAAAACCACGCAGACGTGGAAAGAATGCAAGGACTCTACACAGTTACCCCAGGCCTGAATTTAATCTGGGTCCTTGGTATTTTGTGGCAGCAGTGTTAACCTCTGTACTACCTCACCGTCCCATGTTTGCATTTTGTTCCACAAGACTAAAATCAAATTGTAATCCACAACTGAGTCTCCATTCTGCCTCGTTTCCATAAAACCAGTGAGCTGAAGGAATCAATTAGGTGACTTTATGCAGTTCATTAGTCATGTTGTTCATATAATAAGCTAGCTCAGATGCCAAGCCAAATCCTGATTTTGGTGGAAGGAATAGTGCAGTCATAAATGGCAATGATGGTGTCAAATTAGGAAGAGTTGCTCCTCAATTTAAAAATTAAGAAATGTATTTGTTCTTCAGTGGTTTCAAGCAGTTCCTCTAAAATCACTAGTTAAAAACTAGAAAATCTAAAAAGGGAGCATGCTTTGCACCAATCTGGCAAGTTTGGCTCTAGGACCCCAGTTACTACATTCATGTGCTAGCATGGGGGATCTGTTACCTGGGGCTTTGGCTAGCTGTTTCACCACCTTACACAAAATTATAGAATAATATAAAACATAAGGAAACTATTCAGCCCATCGTGATTTTAAAACTTAAAGGCAATGATATGGGCAAAGTCAAGCTAACTGAAGTGAATTGGCATATTTGAATAGAGGATAGATAAATAGAGAAGCAGTGGCAAACATTTAAGACATTTCAGATTAAGAATAAGTATTTTCCTAATAAGAAGAAAAATTCTAAGAGGAGGGCACACAATGGTTTAACTGAAGTTAGGGAAGTATCACCCTCAAAGACAAAGTGTATATCTACACAAAGATGAATGGCTGATCAGATGATTGGTCAGAAAGTTTTAAGAACGACAGAGAATGATCAAAAGATTAAACAGGAGAAAGAAATTAGAAAAGGAAGCTAGCTAGAAATGCAAAACAGATGGCAAGAGTTTCTACAGGCATTTAAAAAAGAAAAAAGTACTGAGTTTTCATCCACTAGACTAGAGATTGCAAATGGGGAGTCAGATAATAAAAGAAATGGTGAATGAAATGAAGAAATCTTTTGCTTGTCTTCACTGGAGAGGGTACAAAAACATTCCAGTCAAAACTGTAAATGAAGACGTGCAAGTGAGAGGAGAAGTTGGTCAAATTACAGTCATCAGATAAGTGGTACTAAGCAAATTGAGGGAGCTGCAGACTGACAAATCTCCAAGTCCTAACTGAACTTCATGCTAGGGTCTTAAAGAGATAATTGATGAGGTGTAGTCGATGGATTGGTGTTAATTTTCTAAAATTAGATTCTGAGGTGGTTTCATCATAGTGGAACGTAGCAAATATGACTCCTCTATTTAAGAGGGGAAGCAGAAATCACGAAACTACAAGCTTGATGTCTGTTATGGGGAAATCAATCATTAAGGAAGGGAGTTATAGTCAGGTACTAAATCAAAGGTTACTCAGAAGAGTCAGCATGGTTTTGTAAAGAAGAAATCATACTTAACCAGTTTATTGGAGTTCTTTGAAGGAGTAACATGCACTGTGGATAAAAGGAACCCTATGTACACTGTTTTAGGGATTCCCAGAAGATATTTGATAAGATGCCACAAAAGTTATAGCCATGGGGTAGGGGTAACATATTAGCATGGACAGAAGATTGGCTGGCAGAAAATAGAGACGAATGCAAAAATGGATGTTTTCTGATTAGCAATATGCAATGAGTGGGGAATCTCAAAGAGGTCTGTGCTGAGGCCCCAGCCTTTTACAATCCATATCAATGACTTCAAGGAAGTAAGCAAAAGGCATGTTGTTAAATTTGCATATGACAAAAGTAGGTAGAAACTATGTTGTGAAGAGGCATAAGGAGGTTGCAGATGGACAGACAAGTTGAATGAGAAAACATCTGGCAGATGAAATATAATGTAGGGAAAATGAGAAGTTGCTCACTTTGACAGGATAAATAAAGCAGTGCACTACTTGAACTGAGAACGACTGCACAAATCCGAGGGATTTAAGTATTCTATGTGCAATCATAAAAATTAGTTTGCAGATACAGCAAGTAATTAAGGTAGCTCATGGAATATTATCAAGAGCAATTGAACATAAAAGGGAAGGATGTTAAACTTCAGTTATATTTCTTCGACAGGAGTCCCTCAGAGTCAAGGAAGACTTGCTTCCACTATGGAGACGTGGGTTCTGCCCTAGCTGCATAGATCAATTCTGGAGCCACTGACTGTGCTGTAGGTTTGGTAATGATATTCAATGAGGTGGGCAGATCTGGATTTGGTGCTCTTTGTTATTTATGCATGGCCTTTGCCCAGTGATGCTTGAGGTTATAAAGTCAAAGGTTTACAGCATGGAAACAGGCCCTTTCGTCCAATTTGTCCATGTCACCCTTGTGAGAGGCACCTTCGCAGATGCTTCTACTCCAGTTTGTGTATTCTAAGGTAAGTAATTCCCACACATCAAACAGGATATTGCATTTATTTAGAGGGGTTTTCAGTGTTCTTGCAATGTTTCCTCTGCCCTTCAATAGACAGCTTGCCGCAGCAGAGCTTAAGAGCACTTGTTTTGGAGGTCTTGTGTCGAAGCTGATTGAGTGCTTTGATGCTGCAGATATGCCAATCATGCCAATTGTACAGGGCTTTGGCAAGACCACACCCTGAATGATGTGCACAGCTTTGGCTGCCTTATTTAAGGATGGCAGAAATGTATTGGAGTTGGTTACGGGAGGTTACTAGATTGACACCTGGAATGAACAGATTGTTTTATGAGGAAAGGTTGGACAGATTGGACTTGTTTCCATTGGAGTTTGAGTGTGATGAATGATTTGATTGAAGTATTCAAGATCTCAAATAGATTGTCAGGTGGATATGGAAAGGCTGTTTCTTCTTGTCGCTGAGTCCAGAACTAAGGGGTACTATTTTAAAATTTAGTCTGTTATCCTTATAGGAGATTATTGGAATATTTTTCGAAGGACTGTGCAACTTTGCAAGTCCCATCATCAGAAGCTGGAGACAAGGTAAATAAATATTAAGGCAGAGGTAGCTTGATTCTTGTTGGAGGCAAGGGAGTCAAAGGTTCAATCAAGGGTGGGTGGAAACATGGAATTTGAAATAGATTATCCATGATTTTTTGAGTGGCAGAGAAGATTCAAGGGGCCATATTTGTGTTCTCAAGAGCTTTGAAATTATGCTTTCTTACAAAATTTCTGTTAATAAACAGAAGGATTTTGTATTCCATGATACCCTTCTCAATGCCTGCCAACTTCAAATACCTGTGCACATTCACCCCCAGGTTTCTGTTCCTGTAATCCCCGAGTTGAGTTTACTTAGCTTCATCCCATCCTTGCTACCAAAAATCAATTCACACTTCTGTGTTAAATTTCACCTTGCAAATTTCTGCCCATTTCATCACTCAATGTTTCCCAAAGTCTTTGTCCTGTTTATTCTGTCAGTCTTGCGTAATCTTCAAACTTGAAATCTATGCCCTGTACTCTCAAATCCAGGTTATTAGTATACATCAAAAACAGCAACTGTCCCAACAACTACCCAAGAGATACAACTGCACACTTCAGTTTAGAAAACAACTATTTAACATTGCTGAAAAGACATTTTGTCAAAGCTTTTCTGTTGCAATCATCAGGACAATTTGCAAGAATACAATGCAAAAAAAACCCAAAATTTATACTGTATGAGAGAAGTGTTGATTGATTGGCAAGTGGGCGTATCACACAAATGAGTGTTCTACACATCACACAAATGAATAACATTGTACAAGAATTTCAGTGTCAATGTGAAGCTAAATAGGTTGGCCAAATGACCTAAAGACAAACAGACCATATAAAATAACACACACAATTTATTCGTAATGGACAAGATACAGACCATACTTGCAAAACTCCAAACGAGTCCACTATTATTTGTGATTCCACGATAGTCCTATGTGTTAGGAATTACACGAACAATCAATTTAAAATAATCAATTAGATTCACACTGTGGCATACTTGCGAAGCTACATATTAATACAGAGAGCTCTATTCTATGCAGACAGTAAGAACATACACACACTTTTTTACCCATTTCAGCTAAAAAGTGCATTGACCAGAGTCAGGCTGTCTGAATTAAACTTGAAATCCTTGCCATTTAACAGTCAGTGTGCTTCTTTCTCCATGGCAATACCACAGTTCACTTGTCAATAGGAGACCACATTCGGAGCACTGAGGACAAAGAGTACGAGGTCTCCCATTGACGATGGAGAATCATTTCTGGGAGGGGTGTTGGTCTGGGAAATTCTCCTCCCCAGAGAAGTGGTAATAGGGGCAGTGAATATTTTAAGGCTGCATTAGATCGACTCCCTTGGGTAGGCAAGAAAGCAGATCAATTAGATTAACCATGATCTATCAAATGGCAGAGAAGATTTGAGCAGCAAATGGACAAATCCTGCTTCTAATTACTGTATTTCAATTATGTATTTTAGGTTTGAATTCTTTGATTAAATGCATGATGTATTGTTCATTAAGGCTGGGAATGTTGAATGTGTCAATAAATGCAAATCTGGGTAGATCTCTATCTTAGATGCACAGAATAAAGAGAATGCTAGTTAAAATTAATAAATGGAGAAACTAAATTGTATTTGAATTGTAAAGTTTGCTTAATCATTGAGATTTGTGAACAAACAGAAGGGAAAATGAATAAGATACATCAATGTATTTAAGCAACCAGTGAATATCTACAGTGATGTTCATGGTAGGCTGGAGCAATTACAGATACAAATGTTATTTATGCTGTCAAGGTGATTTATTTATTAAATGCAGGTCCTGGGTATCGAACGTCTAGGTATGCAGATTTGAACAATTTATCAAGAAACAGGTAACAGTTGGATGCATTTTATTAACATTTATTTCAAACTTGTGGCAAAACAAAAAAAATCCAGGGGTGGAGATCAATAAAACAGATCTGAGCTTGGCATATTTTGGAGCAGCCTGCAAAATGTGGGCACTTGAGTCTCAAATTTAAATCTATTTTCAGGACAGTGAGTCGAGTGTGGGGCTCAGGTCTCGAGTATCTGGGACAGGCTAGTAAAATTAACCGAGCCAGATGTGTAAGGAGGTAGAACATGCGCAAATGGAACATGAAGTTAGGGAAGGCAATTATTTAAAAAAAAATTAAAAAAACAACAATTTCGTCTAATCAGTATTTGATGTTTATGCTCCATCATAACCTCTTCATCATTCCTGATCTAACTTTAATATTGCTGATTTTTAAAAATGTTGTCAAAGCTTCTGGTCTTATACTCATCATGACAAACAAACGTATGACAAATTTCAAACAGTCACAATTTACACTACAGAGAAATTTAATCATAAACTTGCGTTTCAAACTATACTGTTGATAATTCAATTATGTATGGCCTGATATTTGGCATTCTTACATTTGTCCTTTTGAGTGCATGAAAAGCTTCAGCAACTTGCCTCATTTTTCACTAATATTAAAGTTCTGTACAATCAAGCAACGGTTTAATCCAATTTTATCAGCGCAAGGCTCTCTTTTACCTTGTGCATTTAGGGAAAGTTTAGGAAACATCTCTTCGACTTGACACAGCTATTCAACATTGGAGAGTTCCACGTTTTCATCACCACGAAGTGTCCTTCAAATTCCCCACCTTTTCTGGATGACCTTATATTGATAACCTCTAGATTCACTCTAGCCCATAAGTAGAAATGTATATTCTGCACTTATTATACTGAAATGTTTCATATTTTTAAACCTCTCTTGGGTTACCCTTCAGCCATTTCTTTTCCAGAGGAAAGAAACCAAGCATGTTCATCATATAATCTTGCAATTCTAATTTCTTGTAATCAATTTTTACACCCTTCAATGCAAGTTTAGCATAACTTTGCCTTCTTAAATTCATCTTATCCCTTTCAAAAAATCCTATTGTCTGATTTGTTATAGTCCTTTGGCTAGTATTAGAACTGTGATTTGCATATTTGTAATTTATTTTTGTTCCTTTACCCCATTGAGATTAACTCCTTCAGTCATCTCATTTTCCTTACCAAAATATATGTTGAAAGTCATTTCCCAGTGTTATTAATGTCACCATGTAATCTGTTACATCCTTTAGTGTTAACTGATTTGGCGTCATCTGCAAATTTAGAATCTTTTTAATCCCAATGTCTAAATTGCAAACATAATTGGTGTTCATGCTGACCAGTTAATGAATGCAGCCCACCCCTTGACTGACTGTAACTGGCTTATTTTCCTTTCATTTCCGTTATGGAACGCACTTTACAACAGCTATTTGTTTACTTGTACTCCTCCTTTTCAGCCAGCCATTCTGCTACTTGCCCCTTCCTCCACAGGCTGAGTTTATTTATTAGTCTATTATATGGTAACTTATTGAAGGTCTTTTAGAAATCTAGATATATTTTTGTCTACTGCATCACCCATATCTACTTTGTTATCACTTCAAAAAATCCAATAAGGATAGATCAAAAGGTCCTCTGAAGGATTCACGAGAACAAAACTGTCACCTACTGGCATGACAAGAGGATCATGAAAGCTAAATCTAATATTACAAATGTCCAGAACCTACAAGTACTGCTATAGACATGTGTAGCAAATTGCCTATAGCTTTGCTCAGCAGTTTAGAATGCAAGCCTGTCCTCCAGTGAGCTTTTTTGTAGGCTTCCCTTACCTCATATCCACTGCACTTGGTGGATCACCCAGACCAGATTCCTCTGACCAAGGTTCAAAATACATGGTGGCAGGTGAACCCATTCTGGAAAACCCCGAAAATGTGTGGAAAAATTCAATCACCAATGAGAGGAAAGTCACTGCCAGCTATGAAAGTGATAGAATGTAACAAGCTGCCCCTCAAATCACAGGCAGATTCTCATCCACACTTGCTGTTAACAGCCTCAATCCTACACAGCAGGAGTAGCAGCAGCACGAGCCTAACCACCAGTACAGCCATTGCACTCTATTCCCTTTGCTCCGCCCATTGGAGCATACCAATTTCCAATGGGTGCAGAAAGGATGGGGTGTAGCACCAAACCAACATTAAAAGTAAAACCACTAATGTCTTACTGAAAGAGGAGTAATCAAGATGATGCAAATTATCTAACTGCAATGATCAACATTAGAGGATGCATTTTTGTCTCAACAGCAGTCAAACCATCCCTACTACCTGCAGGTTGGTATATGTCCCATGCTCTCTCTCGAGGATGGGAATGGTTTGCCCCTCCTCTCCAGGCTGTCTCCTCCACTCAATGTTTACTGTTGAGAAGTCAAAACTTCTTTGTTCCCCTCTTCCATTCCACTTTTAAATACATATTGATTAATACTGATTTTATTTTCACCCCAGCTTGAAGTTAATCTTATTTTTAATCTCCCCTTATTTGAGCTTCCAGGATGGAATTTTTTTTGCAAAAAATTATAATCCATAATTAACTGGAGAGCTTAACTGTGGGAGCAAAGTCTCGGGAAGCTGAAGTTCTTTTGATGAATGCACACCCACCCTTGACTGACTCATTTCCCTCCAATTTAAGGCTCACATTTTCTAAACAAAAGGAAAGGTCTCAAACGAAAATCTGCCGATGCTGGAAATCTGAAATGAAAAAAAGTGCGAGAAAAACCCAGCAGGTTTGACACCATCTGTGGAGAGAGAGATAGAGAGACACACACACAATTAATCTGGAGTCTGAGCGCTCTGAGGAGGACTCATGAATACATAAAACATTAACTCTCCCATCACAAAATGTTGTCAGATCTCGAGTTTATCCAGCATTTTCAGTTTTCTTATTACAAAGTCTTGTTTATTGTTCCTGATGTTATGAAGTTCAAAATGTGGGGTGATCCTCCCCAGGTCAGTACCAAAATGGGCAATGTACTTTATTCTGGATGCAGAGTTGGGAGATTGACTGAAAGTAGATCAAAACATCTTTTTTATAGATTCCATATGTATATCCACCCTACATGTTAGCTACATACAATTGCCCCACCACATAAATGTAGCAAAAATGGAAAAAAGTATCTGAAAAAGTTAACCTTAAAAATCTCAAGAGCCCTCAAGAAATAATTTTTGATTCTGGCCTCCAACAGTTTCCAAAAGTGCATCTTCAGACATTTCTTCCCTTTAAGGAATAATGGAGACATTGTAGAAGTATTACTGAGCTGATCATCAGCCCACTGAACTGCATTATGAACACTCCTCTTGACCAACAAGTCCTGGTGTTGGACTTGAGCTTATGGTCCAGAGGAAGGAATCATGCCACTTGAGCTTACTCACTACAAGTTTATGACATTATTTGCTGGAATATAGGTCCATAGGCTTGTTCCTCTCCAGTAGGAAAAAAATTGATAAGCCACCAGCTAATTCCTTGTTGTACTTGTTTCATTGAAGGGTTTTGATTGAAGTTTAATCACGAATCACTCAAACCAGCCACCAATTCCCATAAATAATAAGTTGGCATGCAATGAAAATGCCCCATTTATTGTGGGCTCATAAATTACAGTAACAGTATTTAGGGGAATGAGGCATTTAAAGGGAAATCATAAATGAAAATTAGTTAATGGTTCTAGGTTTAACAGAGCAGTATTATGAAATGTTTTGCAGCAACTCTTCCAGAGATGAGAAATTTCAGTTACATAGACAAATTGGTACAAGACACAAAACAGCACAGATTTAAATTAATTGGCAAAATAAGTAATGGCAACATGAGAAAAAACTTTTTCACACAAACGGTTAGAAACTGGAATGCACTGTTTAAGTTGTTGGGGGTTGGTTCAATTGAGGCAATTAGATTACCATCAGAAAAGCATGAACTTGCAGGATTACTGGGAAAAGGCAGGGCAGTAGCTCTCGGTGAATTGCTCTTTCAGAGGGCCAGCAAACAATGAACTGAATGGCCTTCTCTGTGCTGTGACCACTCTTATTCTTTGCTTCCTTATTGGTCACAAGCTTTCATAGTTAACAGATTGAACTAATGGACTGTAATTCACTGGAATGAATCATCTCAATTTGAGTTTGATTAGGGTTGCTGCAGGTTGCATTGATCCCAGTTTACAAAAATGATTAGTAGATCTCAACAGGATGGAATCAATTGTGCTATCAAACTCACTGCTAAGTTTTAGGTGAACAAGTTATTCATGCCATTATTATTGCTGTCAAATATCTCATTTATAAAAACTATATTGTGACAATTAGAATGTGAAAAAGACTAGACTCAGCACTGTTTAAATATTAGAGGACTGGTGGGCTACAGAGCCTTTATGACTTTCCCCTCCAACTTTTTCTACAAATTAACTCATTCTTGTGAAAGCATTGACTATTTTCTGGAATATAGGTTCACAGACATTAACTGATCTCCAGTATATCAGCCATTAACCATCACCACATTGAATGACAATAGGCCATTTTCAAATTTCCCAACAATTCTAACAATTTTGGCTGCCACAACATGATTTTACAGAAAGGAAAGGCCTTGCCTATTTTTGGATTCATGATGAACTTCTATATACAAATATAAAGAATCACTTGCAAAAAGGGACATTTCTCAAATATGTGCAAGCGTTAAAACAATTTTAACATAAGTTGACTGAAGAATCCATTTCATCTACAATTATTTGCATTTGTATAACAACTTTTAAAGTTGGAAACATCCCAAATGCTTCACAGTCATATTAGACAAATGGACACCATTACAAAGGAGATACAAATAATCAAAAGTTTGGTCAAAAATGTAGGTTTTAAGGAGGAATTTAAAAAGGAGAGAAATGGAGAAGTTTATGGAAAAACTTCTAGAATGTACAGCCTCAAATGATCAGACAAAAGGAATGCAGCTTATGTAAGAGGATGTACACTAGATAAAAATGGGCCTAATGCAGAGTTCTTGGAGCACTGTATAGCTGAAGGAAATCACAGAAGAGCAAGGCCATGGAGAGATTTGAAGAGTCTGTTACCATTGCACATCTCAACAATGTTGGAAGCACAAACAGACGTACAAAGATTAGCTTTGCTCGATCATTCAATGGAGAAAAAACATGAACTGAAACCGGCATGAAGCAACAAAGAAATTATTAAAAAGACATACCAGGATAGTAGACACTGGAAAAGATTGACCCACTTCATTATGATTGAACATTGCCCGAGACAAGACTGTATTCTCAAATATCTTGGGTACAAGAGATATTATCTCAAGGCAAAAAAAAGAGACTGATAGACTTAGTAATCTTCAAGGACCCCATCGTTACTGCATATGATAAAGACAATTTTTAAAATGAATCCCTACTTGTTAAATATCACTGTCTGGTGCTTTATATACAGCAAAGCATTAACATGTCTCATGATCATGCTAATATACTTTCCTGGCATCTGAAAGTTCATACAATAACTGCAAAACAGAAATGGGATGGGGGCAAATCTAAATGTTTAGAGAGACTTATTTAGTTTTACAGCCCAATAATTTAAAACTTGAGTGTTGAGTCCTGATGCATACACACAAAGATTTAAAAATACATCTTTACATGATTTATAGTGTCTATTTTCAGCATATAGGATTATGACAAATTTTCTTGTGCTTGGATTTCCACAATAACATGCCAACATGTTTAGTTTTCACAGACAGACTGAATATATAGTAGTCCCCATAATGGGCAAAGACCACTGCTTCAACCACAGTTTAGGGCCCTAAATGGTATCCGAATAACCTACTTTCAAGATCTTGTATGTGCTGCTGTAGGGTTCTTGCCAGATGGATGAACTGAAAGCAAGAAAAGTGGATAACATCAAAACATATCTGGCTTCACCCAATGTACCAAAGAGGGGGGGGGGGAAAAGTCAGTACAACTCAAAACATTATGCCACCTAGCTGGTAATCTTGTTCTGTAGTGCTGAATTAATGAACTAACTATACAATCATAGAATAAATACAAATGTAGGTAATCTATTCTTTCATTATCCTGGTTCTTGAGGTATTATTTGCCTAAGTTACTGATTCTCTAATGTACAACTTTATAAATAAGATAATAAGAATTTGCAAGTCACAATTTTTAAATAAGGTTCTTAAAAGAAAATTATTTATTGTGCTAGCTGTCCTCCAAATACTGCAGGCAATTTCAGAACATTAGCCACAATGATAAAGCACTGAAGTGATTTAGTTATTTATGTTCTATTTACAATTAAGCTAAAAATAGTTATGCAATAATTTACATAGAAAAAGCATTAAGCTAAAAAAAGTATAATGTTAATAATCTAGTTTACAAGCTGCTATTTTTGTACTCCACATTTTAATTATATGCTTACCCGAAGTCTAGTCCTTGTCTCACTTGTACCACCCATCATGTCAGAAAATCTCTGTTCACACAAATGAAGTAACAGAACAAGGTACAGGCCAGAACTGATGAATTCGTATTGTGCCTAAAGAAAGTTAAAAATATAGGTACAGAATCTAAAAATTAAGGATTTGCAAACTGATAAATATGCAATTTGTGCTTCAACTATTGTCACTTGTTGTGAATTAAGTGATCTTGTATAGCACATTTCAATACAATAAACCTGCATTGTGAATGGGTGTGATTTTATAGTCTGCAGTCCAATTTTAATATTTTCAGTTACAAAAAATGTCAAGTTAGAACTGAGATGGTATATGGTCTTTACTGTAAACTAACTGCTGTGAATTCTATAATATTTAACACCCATAATGAACCAGACAACAGTATGAACTGAATGTCACTCAAATAAGAATAGGTTCATGAAAAGTACATCAGACATTTAAAAAATCCAAGATAATCCCCATATTCCAATGGAGAACCCCCCCCCCCCCCCCCCCCCCCCCCCAGAAAACTCAGTGATTAAAGTTACATGGGGAAAAAACACAATTTTCCAACAGCAGGTGACTTTGCTGCCCACATCATACTTGGTTCTTTTATAGTTGCACTGGCAAACTGAATCGTAGACTTCCTGACTGCCCTGGTATAAATGAATCAAAGAAAGGGAAATTAGAAGTACACGATTCACTGAGTTCCTATTTGTACAGCAGATTAAAATAATTAATCACTGTTTAAAAAAAAGGCAACAAAATCTGACTCACGATTCTTAAATTGGCAAATATCAAGTCATTCATAGGAAGCCAAAACAAAAAAAAACATTGTTCTTCCTTCCAATTTTCTTTGCTCAATGCTGATACCATTGTTATACTGAATGAAGGTTTCTCTCCAGAATCTTTTGCAATGGTCTTAGATGCATAGCCTTTTATAGAGAATGTTAGCAGGCTATTCAAGAACGGCAATCGATTCTGCCTTGACGAGGAATTGCTGAATAAAACAAAAATGGGAACTCAGGCCAATTTCCCCCTTCCTAATTTGCCATTAATTAGAACATAGAACACTACAGCACAGAACAGGCCCGTCGGCCCACAAGTTGCGCCGATCGTATCCCTACCTACCAGGCCTATCTATAATCCTCAATCCCATGAACTCATCCAGAAGTTTCTTAAAAGACCCCAACCAGTTTGCCTCCACCACCACCGACAGCAGCCGATTCCACTCACCCGCCACCCGATTCCACTCACCCGCCACCCTCTGAGTGAAAAACTTACCCGAACATCTTCCCTGTACCTACTCCCCAGCACCTTAAACCTATGTCCTCTCGTAGCAACCATTTCAGCCCTAGGAAATAGCCTTTAAGAATCCACCCTATCTATGCCTCTTAAGATCTTATAAACCTCTATCAGGTTGCCTCTCACCCTTCGTCTCTCCAGGGAGAAAAGACCTAGCTTCCTCAACCTATCCTCATAAGGCATGCCACGCAATCCAGGCAACACCATTGTAAATCTCCTCTCACCCTTTCAATAGCTTCCACATCCTTCTTGTAGTGAGGTGACCAGAACTGCGCACAGTCCTCCAAGTGGGGTCTGACAAGTGTCTTATAAATTGTAGAGCCCTAAAAGAACTTGGAAATCAACTGTAATGCCTTCACTTTGGCAGAAATGATGTAATTCAGCAATCAAACCTGGAACTCTTGGTCCCAATATTTCAGATACTCTTTAAAGAAACTCAAAAGTCATCAGAGCATCTTTGTTAGATGGACAATTATATTTTCCTCGCACCCTCTAAATAACAAAAAAAACACTATCCCAATGCAGCATCTAATTCATTTTACCATTTTCTGTGAATTAACAATAATTTAAAAACTTTCAGCTATTGTTTAGCTGCAAAGAGTTTTACTATTTCACTGCAAATTGGTCTAAAGACAAATGCTTCCAAATGTGAGAGAGAACAGCTTTTAGGCAGGAAGTAACTAAAATGTAGTGCTGGCAATCCTTCCAAACAATTGAGAGCAATGTAAAGTTTTTCACAAAGTCTCTGGAATTACATGGCAACATGAATTTGGTGGAAACCTGAAGAATTTTTTCCCAAGATTAATTTAAATAATACATAATTTATGTCTAATTTAACACTTACCACTAACTTTTTAAAACATATGGCATCAATCACAAAAGCTCACATAAACCCATACACACCTGTTCATCTGCATGTGTCCTATATAATTCATGGATATTAAAATCTTCAAAATCCAGTTGCAACTTCTCCTTACACAATTCACAGGTGGTTACAGCAGTCAAGTCAGCACCTGCATTAAGTTTAATACATAATATCTATTTAATGTGTTTGGTCATATATTTATTAGTTTGTTAACACCAGATCATTGACTGCCTTGCACACATCTTTCCTATTCATTCACATACTCACGAAGTCAATTAATGCTACTGCTCCTCATTTATGCTCATTTAAAGGTTTACATACTTTTAATCAGAGACTAAATCAACATGCTGTGAATACCAGCTTTGATTCCATTCTTACTATTCATTCAGTTCATCCAAATCAAACAAGAACTTTGAACATGAACTTTACAGTTAATATTTGGTATTTTATAGATTCAAGTAGAAATCAAAATTTCCTTTCTTGCACAAGTTAAAAATCAAATTTTTTCATTATACTGTCAATCTAAGTTAAAATCCAAACCATATCTAGGGAAATGACAGACAGATAAGCAATATGTTTTGTGGCCTTAACATACAACTGAGATTTGAAATCACCTTAAGGGATTTTTCAATTATGCTTTCTTAAACTGAAGGATTTAGTTCCTGTCAGAATCTGACGCTCCCTTGCAATTTTTCAAACTTATGATTTATATAAAATCCACATCCCAATATTGGTTGACCCAGAAACTTGAGTCCCAGGGAACACGTATTTTTAAGAGCAGTTACACCCTGAAACCTCGTAGAATAAGATCAAGAAAAGTCTTTTTGGAATTATGGACAAATAATATCATGAATTTGGCCTGAAGTTATTAAACAAAGCGTATACAATTCAAAACCTTAAACATGTCTCACTCAAAGTTAGAAATTATGAAAACCAAGCATCATTCTGGCTGCCACATCACTTGTCTAAATGCCCTTATTACCTGAATTTATTTTGGATTGCAACCATTTCTTCATGCATTCCTGATGAACATATTGCAAGCTACCAGTGCAACTGCATGGCTGTATTAATGGATTTGGAGGTGTTGTAGCTCCAGCCCCTATTTGGCAAATCCGACAGATATCATCATCTTCATCATCGGAATCCTCTAAAAGTAGGCTGTTATAAACAAGCACATGTTAAATATATTATCTTGCATGGTTGCAACATAATGAAAAACAGGAACGGAAGATGTTTATTTCCTGCTCCAAAACACTTTTTTCATATAGAAAACAACGTGGCTGGTTAAGAATTTTTTGGGAATTATGAAAAAATAAATTAGCAAGTAGGTTTTAATTCTGCACTGAAGGAAAGTTCAGGAATAAAAGTGGGAAAATAGTACTTTGAACTGAATGGAAGTTCACTATTTTGGGTTCCTGCTCAGTAGCACTAGAGGAGAATTGTAAATGCAGTTCCACTGATTCAGTTGGCGCGCCAATATCAGTGTCCCTGGGTTAGAGAAAAAAGTACACACAAAATCCCATTGCTTACCCAGTTAGCTGGTGTAGAAAATGGGTGGATAGCTAGTTAAGGATGGGACTCAGCTCAGCTTTGATATCCTCAAATAGTCTAGCACCACTTACTTTTAGGGTTCCACGTGAAAAATCTAAAGTATAGTTGATTTTTAAAGAAAGATTTTTAAGTTTTCAAAATACATGAAGGTTTTCTTTTTAAAACTTAGAAACAATTAAGGAATTCCAGCAGTTTACCTGTAGAACCTTATGACAACATGGCATGCCTACCAAAATACACATCCTTGGGCTAAATATCCGACCGCAAGAACAGCGCATTATTTTTGGTGTCTTTACTTGGAATAAATACACACATCAGCAGGAAACTCTTGCTTTTATCTTTAGTCTGAATTAATCAATACAAGAATACCGCATTAAATCATAAGAGTTGGAAAAAATGTGAAAAATAATCATGCTGTGATAATATGAATTGTCTTTCATATCCAACAGATAATCAAAAATGATTTGAGTTTTCAACAATCAGATGTATTCCCTTCCTCTCCCAAATGCACAGACAAAAAGAACTTGAAGCGAGAAATACCGGCAATCTGACAAGTTATATTTCTACCACCCCAAAAATTACCTACAATATACATCATAAGAGAAAGTTTTTTGGTCAATTTGAAGGACACAATGATTTGTTGCTCTTCTTAAAATTAACACATGTTAATTACAAACATGTGACACAAGAAAAGCAGAAGGTGGATCCTTGGCGATTCAATTAACTGTGTTAAAATCTCTTCCTGCTAATTTCCTTTGAAAATGAACAAACGTACATCAAAAAACTCTCATTTAAGTTTCGGAAAGTTGATAAATTGCTCGGAAAATAGCAATTTCAGCTGGTCAGAGTAATGTTCAAACACAATTCTTGTCCATGTTTCAATGCCAGGATCAAAAGCTGTTCAATATTTATTGTATGATGCAAAACAAAAATAGAACTTCATTTTGTGTTTCAAACAAAGGGAACCTGTCTACAATAGACAACCAGGATATCAAATGGACAGTCAACTTGATATGGTCACTGCACATCCATTACAGCAAGGGAGAAAGAAAAACCTTAAAATCTTTGTTAAATCATTACTATGATTATATCTTTTCAATGTTCAAAATGCAAAACCCTTGCTCATCTCACGTCATCATTCAAGCCTCAAGCAGTTTGCTTCCAAAACAAACCAGCCACAAGTTCAGATATCTTATGAAGAATAACTTCTATTCTTCCCTCATCCTCCAAACTCAACCAGACCCCATAAAAGAAGATTTGATTTCTTTCTTTCCTGCTGGATCTTGCAAACTGGAGTATTTCTCTATAAATCAACACTAAATGAAAAAAAATCGTATGTCAAACACAGCATCCCTTCCAGAAAGGGATCGAGATTGTTCCACAAGCACAAAGCAGGGAAACCTAAATTAGTTGCACCCAAAGAGAGTTTTCAAGTAGCTTAATAAATTGATGCTAAGATGATGATGTGGGATTTTTGAATGCATAAAATGTACCTTTCTTGTAATTTTCTGAGTTTTTCTGGATCCCTTGAAGATGTACTTTCAGTTTTCTGCTTTTCTTGAGCTTCTATGCGACTTCTAGATGGACTTGCAAAGTCTACTGCTATGAGTATATCATCAGAGTATTCATCCCCAAGGTCATATGGCATAGTAAGGCGTATGACAGAATTAGGGAACATCCCTGCAATTCCAGAACTACTACTATCTCGAGGGCTCTCTGGTACAGATGTTGGAGTGCAAAAGGTAGAGCTGCCTGGAGTGGTAGAAGTCAAAGCCACTGAAGAAGCTGCAGTTGCACCCTGGATAACATGTGGCTGTTCCCTGCTCAAGTTTTCACGTGTTCTAACTTCTCTTTGGAGGATTGGTGAACGGTCTACTCCAGCTTCATCTAAGGTACTGTTAGATGCAGCAGCCATTCGTGCAGTTTCATCTCTTCCTTCTCTTCTTCTTCTGTTGAAGAGAGGGGTACACCTGTTTCGTAATGATGATGATAACCATGAAGCAGTATTTCTATTTTCGGAATAACCTGGCCTTGAATTTACCAAATTTTCTACACCTCCGTTAATGCTTTGAGGCAGTGAAACGTTTGGTGCTCCTGGCCTCCTCCATCTCAAAAATCCAAATCCTTGAGACGCTTCCGAGGATTGATTGTTTGAAAAATTAGTGGCGTTGAGTCTACCCATGCTATTAGCCTGCACAAAATTTTCAGGTCTTCTACCTAATGATATGTTGTCTGAATGCCCAAAGGAATGCGTCGTTCCAAAAGACCTTACACTTGAATGACCCTGGTTGGATCTTCTGTTGCCAGAGAAAGTTGAAGACATACTGGATGCCAGACGGGATAACAGCTGTCTAGGTCTACACCTATTGCTAGACTCTGCTGTAAAGTCATTTAGTGGCCTTGGTTGCAAGACGGATATATTTCTCCTTTCTGAGGTTACGGATTCTGAAGCTCCTGATCCAGTTCTACTACGCATAAAATCACAATCTATATTTCTTTGTGGCATCGCTGCAATGTTTGTAAAGGAACTGCTGTTAGAGGATCTGGAAGAATTTCTGCTCGAATCTCTTGTAAATACAGGTCGACTCTCTGAAGGCAAGGAAAGTGCTCGAGTCAAGTTTGACGTAGTGCGTCTCAAAGATCCAAGCAGTCTGTCCCTCGGTCTTGCACCTTGTGCATAAGATGATAAAACTCTATCTTCAAGACCTGAAGTAGAAAAATATATTAGTTAAATAAACCTTAGTTGAAAATATCTACTCAATATTCTATATATATTAACTAGGTCCTTGCAACAGATTTTGTGCAACATAAGTCATGTACACTCATTTGGTTGATAACCTATGCCAGATACATCAGCAGCAAAGCAATTGTCAGTGGGGTTAAAATAACATTTTCACTTGTGAAGTGCATCTAACATGCACCTCACCATGTGCATTTTTAAATTCAAAGCATTAGTCTCTGAAATAAAGACCTGTTTGAGAGTTCAGGAATCTTTTAGATAACCCATTATAGTACAAGCAAAAAAATATTCAGAGTAAAAGACAAATTCTTTGAAAAAGGCTACTTATGTACACTAGATGAGAAGGAAATCTGAAGCATGTGGGTTGCTGACACTCACCATCGATATTCAACAGTCAAATACCAGCCATGTGAATGAGTTATGTAGAGAAATAAATGTGCTGTGAAGTTACAAGTGATAAATACGTAAATATTTGCTGTACTGCTTCAGCAAATCTTACAAATTTGCACCACACACTCTCATTTTACTACTTGCAGGTAATAGGTGCATTTATCCCTGCATTATTAGTGCGAAATGCGATTCAATTGAAAATGTGAATTTCATTTTTTAAAAAATGTCTGCTGTGGTAGAGTTAAATCTGGCAGCGGCCTGGCAACAAATTCATCAGTCACAGAAAATATCTAGATGCGAATTATAATTGAACTCTGAAGATTATGCAAGCCAAAAAAAGTAGTATAATATCTTGTACTTTAAGTTTAAAAATTACAAACATTTCACAATGAAAATATTATCTACTTCCATGTGGGTATTCCATTGCACTGACTGTTAATCTTTGCGTAAGTTTTGGACTCTTGTGCATCCAAGTTTAGGATAGCCATGAAATGGTCAACCACAAAATAAAAATGTGATAATATTTTAAATGAGTAAAAAGCAGTGAGTACATATATATATGATGAATTAATATTCCTATCACAACAGTTATCACCTTCTTCAACATTGGCCTCTGCTGTTTCACTGAGGATAGTTTCAGCTCTCGATGTTGAATTGAATTGCACTGATGACCTTGGAAACTGAGTACACCTCCACGTTGAATCTGAGACACAAAAAAAAGTGGTCTGATAAACAAGTTTTGAGACATACAAACCAATAAAAGTTATGAGACTACTTATAAGAATATTAAAAATTAAGATCGACCACATTAAGTAACTAATCTATTTGCTAATTAAAAGAAAGAATACCAATTATATACACTTGTGCTTGTAATCCCAACCTCAAAGTTATGGATTTAGCAATGAAAAATATTTTGCTACAATGAATAGCTTACAGTTTTATGCAATGCAATAATTAATATGTAGACATAATAGACTTTGTGGTGGAAAACAGAATCAGCTGTGTATTGGGCTATGCAGGCTACAGAGCTTCTTGCTGTTATTCAACCCACTCAAATTAAGAAACATTGTGAAAAGCAGTGAAGCAACCCAGCTGATTGACCAAAACTCATGCCCGATTCACACAGTATTTGATCATCAGGACCAATGGACAATAGAGCAGATTGAAAATAGAGAAAAATGCCCAAAAAGTGAAACGGAAAGGTCACTTTCAATCCATGTAAAAATGCAATACTCAAGACTCCACTTTCAGTACAATTGTTATCTCTTTTATGGAAATTAACAAAAATGTATCGATGTGCAGTAATTCTTAAGCCAATAGTTTTGCACCATGCAACACCCATTTTGCTGCAGCAGGGTTGGCTCATATGCAGAGGGCAGGCTCCCTGCACCTCACAGTAAATATAAGGGGGGGATGAGCCTGCTTCCACTTAACCAGCTCGCACTGCTTTAATTTTTTCAAGTGACAGGCCCGTAATTAGTACACGGGGGACTGATTGACTGCCAACTTCCATCTGTCTCCAGAAAGACGTCCCTCCATAACGAGTTGGCAGTCAATTGGAGAAATTGATTCTCCACGAGACAGGTGGCCATTGCTTGTTTGTAAGTGGGTGACATTCAGTTATGTCTGGATTTCATTGAAATCTTGACTCTCTGTCTACCTATGACTGCCAATGCCCTAAATGTTCATTTTAAACCTGGCTTGAAAAACAAAGGAATATCGTATAAGGAACATGAGGTGTTAAGTGGCAGATCAGATCTCATTAAATGGCAGTACTGCTTCAAGGGGCTAAATGACCAAATCCTACTCCAATCGTTATTTGATTCAGTGGGAGGAGGCAGGCAATGTTACATGTGGAAGTAGACAGCTTTTGTGATGGATAATAATGAGTTACAGTCAGCACAAGATGGTAGTCTTGGTGTCTATTCTTAACAGCCTGGTTAAGTTTGAGATAGTAGCCATGCAAGGGGATAGAGTACTTAGCTTGTGCTGGTGACTGAAGACGATGGATTCAGTTTTCCAAGACTAGCTACAGTACAAATATTTTGCCATCATAGAGGCAATGAAGGGAGGGCAGAGAGGTAGAGCTGGTCAATGCACTTGTCAAAATTGACTTCATTTCTTTGGATCACACAAAAGGGCAGTTTGCAGATCAGAAAGAAGATGGCACCTGAAGGAAAGTGTTTTAACCTACCATCTGTATTGATTTGTCATGAACCACATGGATGTTATCTTTGAGGGTGCTTCAACCTGAAACATTGGTTTGTGTAGTTGTTTTCATTTTGGAATGCTGTGATGGTCACATGGAACCCTCCAGAGAGAATAACCAGCCCAGTCATCGTACAACAACTACTAAAGACTATTGAAGACGAATGCACATGAACAGGACTACAATATACAATTAAACATGAACTACTCAGTTGGTATAGAAGTTTCCTTCCACACCCCAAAGATGTGCTCTTAGGTTGATTGGCAAAACAAATTCTCCCTAAATTGTCTCGCAAATTTGGTTCCAATGCAGATTTCTATAAACATAGACAGGATTCACAGGTGGAAGTGGGAATGTCGAGGTGGTGGCGTGGGTTCGTTGGGCCAAAGGGCCTGTTTCCCATCCTGTTTTGTTCTTTGTACTCCTTGTTCCAACATCTGAGATTTCTCAACTCCCTCATATTTTCCTGTTCCCAAACAACATTCAAATTAAATAAATCTATGTCAAGTCCAGCTTATATTTACCACAAAATACAAAGTGGATGATCAAGTCTGGGAACCATTAAGTCCAGGAAATGTCTTTTCCTGGTCCAGCAAAGATATTTAAACAGCCTTTATGAATGCTTCTGCAGTACCTAGGCTCAAAGACTTCAGATATTAAGCTGGTCTCATCTCTTAGATGTTACAATGCTGGAAATTATACTGGTTCCTCTTTGATTTCCCTCATCTGTCTATTTCTGCTGTCTGCACTACTCATATTCCACAACACTCAGAATTAACATCTATATACCTCCAATGATCTCAGTCATCTAGCTAAGCTGCTTCCTAGTTATAGGGCTATTTGCATTCTGTCTGGATACCTGCTAATCCCATTTCTGGGAAAAGTCGCACTGGATCACTCCCTTTGAATGCTGGCCACTGCTGTCACTTGGCAGGTTTTTAACCTGTTGCTGCACAAACCATATCCCATCATTTCTTGTTCAATTCTCGTTCCTGCTGTAACTATGTCAATCCATGACAATCCATGACACTTGGCTAGACAATACCCTTCATTCTTTCCTTTAGCCTTCTATTTTTTTTGCCTCAAAATGTTTCTTGTAGCGAGAAAAACTAACACCCTGTTGCAAAACATTCCGCAACAATCCTCCAAGAATAGAGTCCCATTTGTATAAATTCATCATGGGCTCCATGTCTCTATTAATAAAAACCCAAACACTACTGTATTTTATGGCTTAACCTATTTCTATTCAATTAAACCTCTAGAATTTTCAGTGCAGTCACATTCTTCTGTATTTTTCTGTAAGTGTATATTTCCATGCTTTTTCCTCCCTATAATGTATTAAGTCACATTTATCAATATGAAGTTGCATCTATCACTTCTCTGCTGTTTTACAAGCTCTACTCACTATAGGCAAAACTTCCTGCTTCTAAATTTCAAGATTGAAAATGTTAACCCCATACTATGTTCGGAAGTACACCAGTTTCAAACCTTTTCCGAGTTCAACGAATCAACATTGCTATTTTACCTCCTGCAAAATACATCCAAATATTTCTAAAAAGCCTCAGGGCTAAATTCTTTCCTAAGCAGTAAGTTCTTGCTGTTATGCTAGATGGGTATACGTGAATCGATATGGCACAGATTTTCATTAAAGTACAACTGAGAGTCTGAGCTCTTGGTTTGGACCATTCTTTTGTCGACTTACAACTGGTAGCTACACTTGTATTTTCATTTTCCATTTTATTTAATTTCTGTTGCATTCATATTGGTAAAATGATGAGGCTCACATACATTCTTTTCCCTACTTTTGTTCATTCCATATGTCTGTATTAACACTACAAATAAAAAATAGCAAATGATAGGTCAATAAACACAAACTCCCTTTCTGGCTGACATACTTATACTTTGTGCTTCGGAATCAGAAAGTTGTGCGTTTAGGTTCCGGGACTTCACAAAACTTAGGCTGTCATCAGTGCATTACTAAGTGCTGATGTATGGTTACAGACACTGCGTTCAGATGAAATATTCAACAAAAATCCCACTTGCCCCTCAGGTACTGTAAAAGATCCCACATCCCTAATCTGAAGAGTAAGCTGAAGGAAAATTTCCCCCAGTGCCTTGACCAATAATTAAGTCTCAACCAAAATCTAAAATAAAATCTGATTTACATTATTGCTGTTTGTGGGACCTGCACAAAATGTATGTAGAATAATGTCAGGAATGAATGGGATGTCTGATGAGGAAAGGTTGGCTTTCTATCCATTGCAGTTCAGAAGAATAAGATGCAACTTGATTGCAACATACAAGATCCTGAGGAATTTTGACAGGATGGATGAGGAGAAAATGGTTCCTCTTGTGGGAAGATCTAGAACTAAAGGCCACTGTTTCAAGTAAGGGGTCACATATGGAAGACAGATGAGGAAAATCTTTTTCTGAGATTCATGAGTCTTTGGAATTCACTAATCAAAAAAGTGACAGAAGCAGAGTTTTTGAACACTTTAAGGCAGGGCTAGATCGATTCTTGATAAACAAGGGAGTGTAAGACTATTGCAGTAGACAAACGTGAAATTAAGGTCAATCAGATTAACCATAATTGATTTGAATGGCTAGATGGGGCAAGTGGCCTACACCTATTCCTAATTTGTATATATGTATTTATAAGCTTAAGATAGATAAAAATAACTTTCTTTTTTTAGATTTCCATTGACCTGTTGTGCTATTTAAAACATTGACTGCTTTGATATGCTTGGATGGCTATCCCAAATCAAATCCTACCTCTTAAACCTGGAACACAAGATTAGAAATGCTCTTGTGCTTAAGTGCATAAAACAAATTAACTTTTGAACTTTTTGCTTTTATGAAAACCTTAAATTACCATTAGGACAACATCACATCTGCCCCAAATTACAGTCATGTATCCATATATGATTTTATACAAGTAATTTTCACCTGAAATCATGAAGAAAGCAACTAAACTTAAAATTTCTGTCTCCATTTGATATGGACACTAATGTGTAAAGAATATCTAGATAAGAGGATCCAATTAAATACATTTAATTTATCGCCTTCACCGATTTCTATATTCTTAGTATCCAAAAACTGCACTTTTCTAAAGAAAGCATAAATAAGTACATTTCTCTAAAACTGATCCAATATCAAAATAGTTGAGGAGCTACTTATTAGGATTCATTATCTCATTAAAATAAAAACTGCTTTTAATAGGTAATACTAATGCACTAAAAATGACACTCCCACTACCTGTCTTATTTATAACCCTTTCTAACCTGTTAAGGCCATGACTCCGCATGGCCTTAACCTGCCGCATCTATTTTCTCCATAGGTGACAGGGACAATTCCCTCATCCACCCAAGCTAATTCCTCACTATCTGCTCTATCCAAAACTCTGAGGCAATCCCTGCAAAGAGTACAATACAAGCACTCAACGTGCTTTCCAAATCATGGTTCTGGTTTACAAACAGAAGACGAAAGGGGAGCCAAGAGCAATGTGGGAGCAAGGAAGTCAGTGAGAGGCCAGTGTTACATTTGTACAACTTGTTGCAGAACAAATTAGAAGTGAAAGCAGGTGGGTTTGAGGTGTAACAACAGAACCGGTTCAATCCATAGTGGTTGGATCTAGATTGTAAAGCCCACAAAGTAGTTAATGACATCATGGACAGACCAAGTAACCAAACCCTTAAGGGACCATGTAACACACAAAAAAGCTAATATACAACAACAGTTTGGTCACTTGAAGGTGCAACAGCAGACTGAGGGCTGGATGGTATTTGGAAAGGAAAATACAAAAGTGTTGAGCTAGCATAAAAAGTAGCTGGCCTTAGCTCAGCATTATGGTGGGGTGCAATTGCCAATGTGGGAATGGAGACAGAAGCACAAAAAATTGAAAACTGTAACCAAATTCTCAATGAGAGCGCGCAAAATAAAATGGTGAACTCGGTCATTGGAAGCCTGTAACTACTTGATAACTTGCAACTAATTACATAGGGATCCCATTATGAATGGCTACATTTTACATTTAAAAAGTGACAAATTAATTTGTTGACAGCATTTTAACTAGGGAAACAGATGTAAATGACAATGAAGTTGGGAAGCAATGAGGTTTTATATGCTAAGACATGATAACTACAAATATTAGTTAGGAACCAACAGATTTAGCACTCATACCATTGCCTTCATTTAAGGCAACACAACTAAGCTTTACAAAAAAAACCCCCACAAAAGTCCAGAATTGAAAGACACCTTTGAAAAATCTTTTTAGGTTTTCATGTTGATTTGTATTATAACAAACATTTGAGGACGTAGAATAAATGGAATTCTGATTTTTTTCCTGAATGTGTTGTGGAAGATATGGAAAAGCTTTATTTCCAGAGTGTTTAATAATCTCAAACTGAAGGAATTTGAATTTGAATTCATCTCAAAGCTTTCAGATAATGTCAAAGGAAAAGAAAAGTCAGTATCCACTGTGCTGACCGTTATGCATACATGCAGATACACAAGCAGCACAAGATCAAACTTTAATTAATAGCCTCCTCTTCTCTTTTTCACTCTTCCCCTCTCAACTAAGCTGCCACTAACATTCATTGTTTAGGTGAGCGGTTAGAACTGAGAGGGCTGTTTTCAACACTGCTTTTACCTTAAATAAACGGATGAAGGAGTACAATATCAAGGATAGAAATCTTAGCAGTGTTGAGGAGCAGAAGACCTTGAGGTCCAGGTTGATACTTAAAATCGGTCTTGCAGATGGAGGATGTGGTCAAGAAGGCGTATGGCGTAGAGGTCTTCATTAATCGAGGGATTGAGTTTAGGAGTTGGGAAGTAATGCTGTGACTTTATAAGTTCCTTGTCAGACCCCATTTCGAATACTGTGCACAGATCTGGTCGCCTCACTACAGGAAGGATGTGGAAGCTATTGAGAGGGTGAACACGAGATTTATAAGGACGTTGCCTGGATTGGGAAGCATGCCTTATAAAGATAGGTTGAGGGAGCTGGGTCTCTTCTCCTGAAGAGATGAAGATTGAACAGTGACCTGATAGAAGTTTATAAAACGTTGAGAGGTATAGATAGGGTGGATTCTTGGAAGCTATTTCCCAGGGCTGAAATGATCGCTATGAGAGGACACAGGTTTAAGCTGCTGGGGAGCAAGGGATGTTAGGGATAAGTTTTTGATTCAGAGGGTGGTGAGTGAGCGGAATCGTCTGCCATTGGTGGTGGTAGAGGTGAACTCGCTGAGATCATTTAAAAGACTTCTGGATGAGTACATGGGATTTAATGGGATTGGGAGTTACAAGTAGTTCTACGGCCTGGTAGGTACGGATACGATCGACGCAATTTGTGGGCTGAAGGGTCTGTTTGTGCTGTAGTGTTCTACGTTCTAAATAAATGGATGCAGTTACTCAAAAAAAGTAGTCAAATTTGCAGTAGATATCAAACTAGGAAGAACAGTGGAATTGGAGGAAGCAGCTTAAATTTATAGAAATAGAATGCAAATATGCCATGCAGAAGAAAGTTGACACAATGCCAAGTACTGTGCTTAAGGGAAAAAAACATCGGTCAATTAATGTGCCTAAATAATCAAGGATGGAAGCTTCCTGTTGGCAGGTCAGCTAACCTAGAGTACCTTAAATGCAGAACTGTGTAGCTAAAACAGTAACACAAGACAAAATTGTTGAGCCAGATATGAACTTGTGGACTTTATGTTGTTTTGCAGAACATAGGGGAGACATCAAACACTGGAAGAAATGCAGACAAGAGCCATACATTTGAAATTCAGAGGTACAAGCTAACAGGAAAGAAGAGAAAAAATGAAGCCTTTCAGTCTGGAACAGTACGGCTTATGAATAGTGCTGTTTCAAATAAGTTAAGGAAATGGAAAAAACAAATATTACATCTAAGCTAAAAAATGCTGGACTAAGACTGTTTCGTAATTCTAATTTAGTGAAAGACAGATTTATGAAATAAATAAAAAAAACTTCAGTGCAATCAATGGAATGCACTTCCAGAAGAGTAGTGGTGATGAAAATAATTTGATGTTGAAAATGGAAGAAATGAAGGTTTTTCTGGATAGGTAGACTGGATTGGGAAGCATGCCCAATATCATTCATATTTATTACAACAACAAAACCAGTTTTCATTGGTACTTGCACTACAAATATGGTGTGAAACACAGTAATTGGCTTTCCAAGTGCCAAAGTACATAAGGAATAAAAAAGGTCAAGACAGTTTGATATTTCAAACAAGATACACTACAAACTGATATCACACCATTTTATTGCATTCAAGCATAACCTGAACAAATATTTATATTAAGTCACTATTTAATGTTCCTCCCATTGCTTTGTGCTACAGACATTACATCACTGTTGCCTTAAAAGTTAATGTTTCATTGCTTACGCATGCAGAACTTATTATGCAACTACATGGTGAAGTTACTACTGGATATTTCTAATGTAAACTTCTGCTCAGTGAGATAACATAGTTGAGCGTCAGGTCAGAATTGTTGCAATCTTGTGCCACATTAGAAAGACAACAGTATCAAGGAGTTTCTTTGGCCATTCTGATTCCAATTTAGCACAAGCCTCAGAGAAGTATGCTAAACCTTACATAAAGAGCTAATTATAAATGAAATTCAGTTGGAAGGGATAGCAAGCAGAAAAATACCTGAATTGTTGCTCAAGCAATTGGCACTATTGCCAGGCGAACAAGTTGATGCTAGTTTAGGCCTCTTGGAATCACTGTTCTGGGTCTGTGTTAAAAATCTTGAAGTTGCTCCTGGATGTCTCTCTGTTTCACTGTATATCGTTGATTGAAAAGGTGCAGGTAAGTGGCATCTTTCAGATGTGGAGAACTGTATGAAAAATGTTTTAAGTGTTAATGCTGTTGGAAAATTAATGCATCTTTAATCAGTTAAGTAACAATTAAAGTTAATTTCTGAATCTGAAACTGAATATACCATTCTATTTCTGTTTCCCGAAAAACCCACAGACCATGGCTCTTCACATCCTCGTGAGCTGCACCCTGAAACAGTGGTCGACAGTTTCAACATATGTTCATTGGGCTCTGGTTCAGATATAGGAAAGTCTCTACGGGACATATGGTGCAATCGAGATCCCTGCAAAAAATAATAGCCTATGTAAGGCAACATATAGGAAGAGTTGACTGAAGAACAAGGGGAACCATGATCCCTTGAAGACTAGAAGGAAATAGAGTAGCATTAGAAAGAACTTGGACTAAAGAATCAACCGAATAAAAGTGCAGCAGGGCTACTTGACCCCACAACCAACACATTAACAGATCTAATAGACATTGGGCAACTAAAGGGAAAAGAAAAACTCCTTGAGCAGACTATATTCTCAACCATGGCAGGGCCTGGCATATCAATGTAAGTCAAATCTTTCCAGTTTCCTAACCCTGTCTTCTTTTCACCACAAACATCCAAACCATTCACTCTTCTATTCCAATAAGGAAGTCTGAAAGCTTTGAACTTCTTCCCATTTCTCATCACAACACCTAGGAATGCTATTAATTCACAAGGGACAGTTTAGTCCATGATATATTCCTTGATGAAATGAACGCGTATAGGCATTTAACAAATCTTTCATGTAGATTTCATTCAAAAACTCATGCAGAAGTCCAAACCTTTATCATTATTCCAAATGACTGGCATCCATTTCAAAATACTTCTGATTTTTATTATCTGTAGGGAGTGACAACTCAAGACTTAAATGTGTTTCCTTTTTGATGGAGATTTTAAACACTCCATTTTGTTTTTTCACTGTTCATATAGTTCTTACTCAAGCATAATCATGCCTTGAAAATCTATCCCCACTTTCTACTATTTTCCACTATAGTTATTGGGATTATAATTTTGTTTGAAATTTTTGTCCTGGTTTCCAACTATTTTTTTAAGGATACTGTTCTTTACTATCATGTTATACTCCAGAAAGTAAGTTGAAAGGACTGAAACAAAAATGTTCCAAAAAAAAAGCAAGCATAAAAATGGGAGCATTGTGGGTTTCCATAGCAACATCTTTTAACACCACACTTTCTCCAATTAAAAGAAAAGTTGTTGAACGTGAGAACAGTTCAGCCAGACTATTGAGGAATATATTGTAAACTTAACAGTTACATAAAAAGATCAATAAAATTCAATTTGAAGATCCCTCAATCTATACTAGTGGTTAAATTGTTGGATACACCAAGGTGTCTTATATAGACAGCCTATAGGTTCTAACTGGCACTAGGCTCTTGTAGACATGGACCCTGTTGGATCATAACTGCTGCCTTGAAAGAAATTCCTGGGAAACAGTCACTTCCTTCAGCCTTTATAGAACAAATACCATATTTTATGATGATGCAAAGAGAAAGCTCAATGACATCCAGATTTCAAACTAGCTCAAATGCTGGTCACGGACATCAGAAGCAAAGAGAAAGAAAATGAAAATGAAAATGAAAATACCATTAGCAGATTTAGCAATTACAGCAGGAGACAGAATTGGAATAACAGTAAGATAGAGGAATCCTAGGAATGCCAAAGGAACAGTTACTGGGTGATTCAGGTCATATTTGAAGTATCATTAAGCAGTGAACTGCTTATAGTGGCAGAGGTAGGACCCTCTCCTGACAAAGAATTCTGAAGAGGATGAAAATTATGATGCATCTCAACAAATTGTGATCTGAACATTGCACATGCAGACTAGACACTGGTTTTAATACGTTACTATTAAGTACTACATTAAAACATTAAAAATTAGAATGTTTTACAGTAAAACCTTAATTCCAGAGATATGCATAGTTTCAATTACACAATGAACATGAAATTAATAATTTTCAGCCATGTTTCACCCATCTTCCTGATAGTTTTTCTATTGTAGCAGGTTTCATTATTATGGGTGAAAACAAGAAATGTTGTCATTTAGTTTGGGATGCAAAGAAAATAAAAAAGGTTAAAAGTATTTTGTCCAGAAGAGCCAATATTTTGGCAGCCATAGTGAATATGGAATACAACTTGTCAAATCTTTGAGAAATTTTACACAGTGGGCATACTGAAAAGAGCATATTCATTGAATGTTTAGTTGAGAGATAATATGCACTCCTCAAAGACTGAAGGTAGGTTATGGATCACCAGCTGAAGAGAAAAGGAAATCTTCAGAATTAAGTGCATAGATACAAGTCATCAACCGTCAAATTGTTCTACAAAGAAATACACGTAACAAGAAATGATTAGTGGTCCTAGAGAAGGGATATCTTGCAGTGTACTATGCTTTGCACAAAACATAAAAGTTTTTGATTAATTCTGTTTTGATACTGGTTGGACAGAGGGAAGGGAATCCGTTAACTGCATGCAGATAACAGAAACTAAAAATTCACTTGTGCTCCTATAAATAGGCATGACTGAAACAACGAGCTGTTGGGTTCAGAGAATCATACCGTGCAGGAGGTGCAAACTTTTAATTTATAACTCATGCTAAAAGATTGGTTCTGATCTTATCCTTTAACTGGCCTTCTAGAATACATTTTAAAAAGTGTCCATTTTAAAATCACATTATGGCCTTTGCGCCTCTGCAGCCTCATCCAACTGTGCCCTTTCCTGTATTCTTAAATTCTCCAACTTTGACCATCTCTGCATTTCACCATTGGTGAAAAAGAGAACACTTTGGTTCCTATTTCCAAAATTTCTTTCCTTTTGTTTTTATATTTAATAGCATTTATAAAATCCATCTTTTTGATCTAGTAACTATTTCCAATAGCTGTTATTTTTTTCTTCACCCTGTAAAACAATTAAGTATTTTTAGGCATTAAAAAGATAATTCCAATTTGTTGGAGTTTTTATTTCTTAGCAATAACTGCCACTGAAATAGCCATTACCTGAACTTCATTCTCCATTTTCTTCGGAGTTTCTGTTGTTGCATATGAATCACCCAAGCCATCTGATCTACCCTCATACAGTTTCTTTGTTCCTGATGAAGGTGTTGATAAAGCATTATGTGCTTCAACAGACAATCTTGTGGGTATTCTTGAGGGTTTGGGCTCCATCCCCACAGGGCACTGCATTAAAAATGAATTAGATAAGTTATTTGCACAACTGTTAATTGCTCACTAATTACCATGGTTGGTTAAAGGTAGATAAAGCAAATAATGTGTAAATTGTCCCCAGGCATGACATGACAGGATATTGACAATCAGTAGACCTGTGCAGGTCACTAATTAACACAAGAAAAAAAGCTTCACAAAATAGATTTCTTAACTCGAGTTAAAACTCTTCAAGGAGGCATTTTTTGGCATTAACGACACTTAAACCTGTGGGAAAAATATTTCTCAATTAGATCAAAGCAATAAAAAAAGACGAAGAAGAAAATTTGAGACTGGTGATATCAGCAGCAGAAATAGAGATTGTTTGAAATCATGTAGCAATATTAAATCAGTGAATAATTATGACAAAATAGTTTATCTACCAAAGCAAATTCAAAAATAGGAAAACCAGAATGTATGCATTCAAATAACTTATGCAAGTGTGCTCATTTCCATCTGTGGACAGCCATTGAGCTGGTATCATATACAACAATAAATTTCAGTGGCTTAAATAAAAGCTTAGTCCTCAAGATGAATTTTATGCAGTTGTCTCGATGCATTTCTCTACAAATAATTTACACTGAGAAATTAAAAATACACCATTTCAGCAATTGCTGAAAAGGAAGTTACACAATTAAAATAATGTTTCCCTATAGGGAATACCATAGAAAATTTCCAGCTCAGAAACAGGCCTTTTGGCCCTTCTTGTCTGTGCCATTTTTTGCCTAGTCCCACTGACCTGCATTGAACAAAGAACAAAACAGCACGGGAAACAGGCCCTTCGGCCCAACGAGCCCGTGCCGCCACCTCAATGTTCCCGCTTCTATCCGTGCTCTCTATGTTTATAGATCTATGGATTGAAACCAAATTTGAGACAATTTAGGGAGAATTTGTTCTGCCCATTAGCCTAAGAGCACATCTTTGGGATGTGGGAGAAAACCCACGCAAGCATGGGGAGAATGCACAAACTCCCACAGACACAGGCCCAAATCCACGTATCTGCACAGCACAGCGATAGTTACTGAGCTGTCATGTTGCCCATCAAATGGTCCAGGTCAAATGTACACTAACAACGTGAAGCACTAGGATACTCTCGAAAAATGCAAGAGCAGCCCTCTCACAACCCATCGCATGTATGCCCCTTGTTAGACAACAAGGCGGACCAAAGCATCTGTAGGATAAAAACAAATACATCAATATCATCGTCTATTTACACACTTCCCAGGGACACCCAAGGCTCATGATACCTATTTTAAATCAGTTTTCTATACCCCTCCATTCCCATTCTGTTCATGTGCCCATCTAAGTATCTCTTAATAAAAATATAAGAAACAGGAGCAGGAGTAGGCCATACAGCCCCTCGAGACTGCCCCGCCATTTAATAAGATCATGGCTGATCTGTGGTTCAGTACCACTTTCCCGCTTTCTCCCCGTAATCCTTAATTCCCTTGTCGATTAAAAACCTATCCACTCTTGACTTGAACGTATTCAGAGAGGAAGCCTCCACCACCTCATCAGGCAGAGAATTCCAAAGATGCACCACCCTCTGCGTGAAGACCCCCCCCCCGCAACTCCGATCTGAACCACCCCCCCCAACCCCAATCTTGAGGCTGTGCCCTCTAGTCCTGCTATCTTTGTTAAGCGGGAAGAGTCTCTCAATCTCCACCTTATCCATCCCCTTCATTATGTTATACATCTCTATAAGATCCCCTCTCAGCCTTCTAAACTCCAAAGAGTACAAACCTAGCCTATTCAGTCTCTCCTTATAATCCAACGCCCTCATCTCTGGTATCAGCCTAGTAAACCTTCTCTGCACCCCTCCAAGGTCAATATATCCTTCCTCGAAAGCGGAGAGGGGACCATATCTCCCCACACTTTTCTCATCCAAGTACCTGTCCAAATTTTTCTTAAATGTTAAAAGTGACCCTACATTTACCACTTTATCTGGCAGCTCATTCCACACTCCCACCACTCTCTGCGTGAAGAAGCTCCCCCCTAATATTCTCTTTAATCTTTTCTCCTTTCACCCTTAACCCACACCGTCTGGCTTTTTTCTCCCCTAGCCTCAGTGGAAAAAGCCTGCTTGCATTCACTGCATTTATACCCATCAAAATCTTATACACCTCTACTAAGTCTTTCCTCATTCTTCTACGCTACAGGGAATAAAGTCCTACCCTATTCAGTCTCTCTCTTTACTCAGCTTCTCAAGTCCTGGCAACATCCTACTGACCTTCTCTGCACTCTTTAATCTTATTTATATTCTTTCCACAACTAAGTGACCAAAACTGTACATAATGCTTTAAATTCGGCCTCACCAATGTCTTATACAACCTTTCCATAATACTCAAGGAACAGAATGTCAGTTGGACCTTTATCAGGAAAGATAAAGCAGAAGTTGATTGCCTTCATTTTGCCATTAAAAATAAATGAGTTTGCCATCTCAGACTCCCCTTATGGGATAAACAAATGCCTCAAGCCCTTCAGCGCACCCGACTACATAGCCAGTGTGTTCCAGTCCTCAGCTTGTACACCTCAACACTGGAAGCTACAGTTGAGTCCAGAGGGACTATACTTCAACCTTGAACAATCCTTAGCCGGGTTCTCAACTCGTGACTTTGATGCCAGAGTTGGAAAGGACGGAGACCTCTGGGGAGACGAAAGTGGCAGAGAGTAGATAGGGAAATCCAACACCAATGATACTCTGATCCTGACTAAATGTCTAGAACACAGTCTTGCCATATCCAACATCTTGTTCCGTCAGAGACAGAAATACTCACAGCAACACCCTCTCTCGAAGCACCGGCACCCGCTTGACCATGTTAACATCCGAGTAAAAGACTACAAAGGTGTGCATATTACCTGTACCATGACAAGAGTGGATGATTGCTGGATGATTGTCTCATCTAGATGATCAACTGTAGCCCCAAAGCAGCAATTGCAACAGAAATAATGCCATAGGAACATCAGACATTCAAGACTCTGATCAGTCAGCATCTCACTGCCAAGCCGATGACTCTTGGTGATCAAGACAAAGAATGTCCACTTATTCCATCCCTCAACTCTACATGGAGAAACTGGATAAACCATAGCCATTTTAACTTCTGTCTCAAATTACTTTGCCTCCAAGTTTACTAATCTCATGTACTCCCCTCACCTCCAAGGTCCTGGAATTTATTGCCTAAATTATTGCCTAAACATTTCCCCCTCAAGTCTAAGGGATGTAGATTTGAACACATGACATACAGCAATTTAGCCATTCATTGTTAAATCTGGCTTGATCACAAATGCAGCCCTCTACCAAAACTGCCAACTGCTTCAATACAATTCCGAAAACCAAAGATAATCTCAACTTATTTCCCCACATTTGAATCTCCTCTAATGGCTTTTGTTCCCACCCCTTCACAGCATTACCTTAAGATATATCTTAAGGTATTTTATTGTCAACCCTGCCCTCTGCCAGCTTCTTACTTGCATACTGCCAGTCAGCAGCATTACTGAAAGATATGATATTGGGGCCACATGTACACTGATGACATACAGTCGCACCTCACCTTAGCCTTCCACTTGCCTTGGTTTAGGTAGACAGTTCAGTCCGAGATAACCCACAATTTCATACAATTAAAACAGAGAAAGTGAAATCCTTTGGTTTTGGGCACAACCACAAATTCTATTCCCTCATTAGATTCTGATGAAGCTAACTGATGTGAAATGTTCACTATTTTTTTCTCCACAGATGCTGGCAGGCCTGTTATCAATGTGTAGTATTTTTGTTTTATTTCAGATTGAACAAGGCCATTTGTAATCCTCAGTGTCTTATTTAACAGTGAGCTGAACTTCTGAGTCAATATCCACCACCCCGCCCCACAATCACCAAAAAGTAAAGCTCTTTCCAACCTCCAACATCATCCAAGGATCTATTTTAACCCACCTGCTGTTGAAACCTTTATCTGTGCTTTGTTCTTTAAGACTCAATTATCCCAGTATTCTTCTGGAAACCCTCTTAAGAGGTAGTACTCAAAGAAAATTCTGCTCTCCATATCTTAACTGGCACCACATCTATTCATTCTTCTATCCTTTGCTCCCAATCCACCAATCAGGAGAATTTAAAATTTTCCTCTTTGTACTTCAAATCCTTTAAAACTCTGGAACGATCACCCCATGAACATCTGCCTCTCCACCTCACTCTCTTTCAGCCCCTTGTAAGATCTACTTCTAACCACTAATTTCTCTATTTTTGGATCTAATTACACTCCTATACAGAACTTGCTTATATTAAATGTTATCAATAAAAGGAAGTATTTATTGGATATTGTTATACAGTGATTCTGATTCATAATTGAAGGATACACGCAATAGTGAGACTTGTATTTGCATTCCCCAATGCAAATGCATACCAATGAGCTTCATTATAAATGAAAGTACAAGTATTGGTTTTAAAATTTAATAAATCATTTTCAGTGGAACTAGATGCATATGGAATAGGTGATTGTTAACTCTGTACAAATTACTAAAAGGCAGATTGTATAAGAGTTCCCATTCCATGGGGACAATGTCTCTTCATGAGATGTGCTATGAAACCACTGTGAAAAATTAATCTCTTATCAGTATACCACTGAACAGACGGACAAATTAGATTACTCATCGGGTCACTTTTCAATATTCAATAAACAAATAAATTTATAATATGTAGTTGATTACCACATCCTCAGATGCCTCAAAAATGCTTCAAGTTTGTGAACTCACTCCACATGGTTGCAGTTAGGCAAACATAGGCAGGTCAACTATTCTTTGGTCTAACATATATTGGTTAGAAAAATAGAATGTTGTCCACAGAGTGGGGCAGGGGTCAAAAAAGGACAAACATTAGCAGCAGGAAGCAAGCTGCTTGCATGAATTTTCCTGTGATGGATGTTTAATCTAAAAGATAACTGAAATTTAACTCAGCATTAAATGTGAAGGGAAGTGATGAAAGGCCCAGAGAAGTATACAAAAAGAATTTGCTTTAATGGAGAAGTTCAAATAGCCAGCTTCCTGTTTGCAAATCGGATGATACCAAGATTACTCAATCCTTCTCTTAATTGTCTGTACTTTTCAATTCCTGTGTAGTTCCAAGAACTTGTCTATCTCATCTTCCGCAACTCCCTGGGGTAAAAAAAATTCTCAACATTTCTATCATAATCACTTATTTAGAAACCGTGCCCTTAATTCTAGGTTCTTCTCCTCCCCATCCCCACCGCACATGCAAGAGGAAATTTCCTCTCACCATCAACTTGTTCAGTATCTTATATATGTTTTTAAAAGATGACACGCATTTTTCTATAATCCAATGAGTACAACTGCTAAGCCCCTCATCACAGGAATCAACCTAACAAACCTCCCATGAACTACCTTCAAAACAAGTATATACTTTTTATTCGAGGAGATCAAAATTGTACAGTATTCCAGGATGTCTCACCAATGCCCTGTATAGTTGTAGCAAGACTTCCTTATTTTTAGACCCATACCTCTTGCAATCAAGGCCAATATTCCTTTTGCCTTCTAAGTTACTTCCATTTGTGTGTTTTATGTACAAGGACCTCCAAGAAACAGCTGTGCCACAGCATTCTGTACTCTTTCCAATTTAATATTTTGCTATTCTAATCAAAAGTAGATTACCTCAGATTTTCCACTACATACCATCTGCCAAATTTTTCCCATTCACTTTACCTGGCTACATCCTTCTGCAAACTCAATGTTCTCAACTGATCTGCCCCAACAGTCTTTGTTTTGTAGCCAAATGTGCTGAAGGCACAGTCTGTTTTTTTCATCCAAGTTTGGATTATAAATAGTTACAGTCCCAGTAATATTCCTGTGGCAGTCCCATAGCTACAGTTTGTCATCCCAAGAATGATCCATTTATCCCAGACCTCTGTTTTCTGTCAGTTAGCCAAAGTTCTATCCACGTTAATACATCACCACGAGCTCTTAAACTTGTGCAGTAACCTTTTATATGCATATCAAATCTTTTGAAATCCAAATATATACTATCTACTGATTCCCCTTTATTTACACATTTATTACATCCAAAGATGCTAATAAATTTGTCAAACAGAATCCTACAGTGCAGAAAGAGGCCATATGTCCCACTGAGTCTGCACCAACAACCACCCCATCCAGGTCTATCCCTATAACATCATGCATTTATCCTAGCCAGACCCTCTGACACTAACAAGAATTTAGCATGGCCAATCAACCTAACTTGCGCATCTTTGGAAAGTGGGAGGAAATCCAAGCAGATATAGGGCAAACATGCAAACTTCACACAGTGAACCAAGGATGGAATTAGAACATAGAACATAGAACAATACAGCACAGAACAGGCCCTTCGGCCTTCGATGTTGTGCCGACCAAAATAAAAAAGCAATGCCCCTCCAAACTAAACCATTCCCTTCTCTTCCATATACTTATCAATTAACCTCTAAAACGCCACCAAACTTGGCGCATCTACAACAGCTGCAGGCAGGGCATTCCACTCCCTAATCACTCTTTGAGTAAAGAACTACCTCTGATATCCGTCCTATAACTCATACCCCTTAATTTAAAGCTGTGTCCCCTCGTGCTAGCTTTCTCCATCCTAGGAAAAAGGCTATCACTGTCCACCCTATCTAAACCTCTAATCATCTTATATGCTTCAATAAGATCCCCTCTTAGCCGCCTCCTTTCTAACGAAAAACAACCTCAAATCCTTCAACCTCTCTTCATAGGACCTGCCCTCCATACCAGGCAACATCCTGGTAAACCTCCTCTGTAACCTCTCCAATGCCTCCACATCTTTCTTATAATGTGGGGACCAGAACTGCACACAATACTCCAAGTGCGGCCGCACTAGAGTTTTGTACAGTTGCAACATGACGTTGCGGATCCGAAATTCAATCCCCCTACCAATAAAAGCTAAGACTCCATATGCATTCTTAACAACTTTATCCACTTGACTGCCTACTTTCAGGGATCTATTGACACATACACCAAGATCCTTCTGTTCCTCAACACTATTAAGAGCACTACCATTAGCCCTATACTCTACACATTTATTGTTCCTGCCAAAGTGCATTACCTCACACTTTTCCACATTAAACTCCATTTGCCACCTCTCGGCCCAGCTCTGCAACTTGTCCAAGTCACTCTGTAAACTAAAACACCCCTCTTCACTATCTACCACAACACCAACTTTAGTATCATCTGCAAATTTACTGATCCATCCCTCAATACCCTCATCCAGATCATTTATAAAAATTACAAACAGCAGGGGCCCAAAACAGACCCCTGAGGCACACCACTCGTCACCGAACTCCACGATGAATATCTCCCAGCAACCACCACCCTCTGTCTTCTATCTGCCAGCCAATTCCTAATCCAATTAGCTAAATCACCCTCTATTCCACACATCTGCATTTTCTGTAGAAGTCTTCCATGGGCCACCTTATCAAACGCCTTACTAAAGTCCATATAGACTACATCAACCGCCTTACCCCCATCCACCTCTTTGGTCACTTTCTCAAAAAACTCAATGAGGTTAGTAAGGCATGACCTACCCTTCACGAAACCATGCTGACTATCCCCAATCAATTCATTTCTCTCTAACTAACTATAAATCCTATCCCTAATAATTCTCTCCAATACTTTGCCCACAACAGAAGTAAGACTCACTGGCCTATAATTCCCTGGAAGGTCTCTCTTCCCCTTCTTGAACAATGGGACAACATTCGCTATCCTCCAGTCCTCCGGAACCACACCCGTAACCAACGACGACCTGAAGATCAGAGCAAGAGGCTCTGCAATCTCCTCTCTTGCCTCCCAGAGAATCCTAGGGTAAATCCCGTCCGGCCCAGGGGACTTATCCAACTTCAAACCCTCGAGAATTTCTAACACATCCTCCCTATCTACTACAATACTCCCCAATTTGCAACCCTGTACCTCAGTGCTCTCCACAGCTACATTTCCAGCACTCTGCGTGAATACCGAAGAGAAATATTTATTCAGTGCCTCACCAATCTCTTCAGGCTCCACGCACAACTTCCCACTGCTGTCTATGACTGGCCCTAATCTTGCCCTAACCAATCTTCTATTCTTAACATATCGAAAGAAAGCTTTAGGATTCTCCTTAATCCTATCAGCCAACATCTTCTCGTGTCCCCTCTTAGCTCTCCTCAATTCACTTTTTACCTCCTTCCTGGCTAATCTATAGCTATCCATTGCACTATCTGAGCCTTCAAGCCTCATCCTGACATAAGCCTCCTTTTTCTTCTTAACCAGCAAATCAACTTTTTTCGTACACCAAGGCTCTCTTACTCGTCCATAATTGAACCCCAGTCCATAATGCTGTTAGGCAGCAATGCTAAACACTGCATCACCATGATTCATTAGCCTGACACTTAAGATTTTCTAAATGCCCTATTTCCTTACTGCAGCATTTTCTCACCAATTTCAGATGACAGATCTACAGTTTCCTGCTTCCCTTCTTCCTGGAAAAGGGGTTTTCCAATCCTTTCCAGAATCTAAATTTTGCAAGATTACAACCAATGCTTCCACTACCTCTCCAGTCATTTATTTTAAGATTGTGGGATGCAAGCCATCAAGGCCAGGCAATGTCAACCTTTAGTCACATTAGCTGCCGAGCACTTCATCCTCTGGTGATAATTTATTCCTCTTTATTGACTCAGTTTTCTATTATTGGAAGGCACAAAATATTTGTTCAAAGTCTGTTATTTGTTTTCATAATTAATTCCCTAGTCTCATCCTCGAAGAGACCACCATTTACTTTAATCATTCTCTTCCTTGTTAATATTCTTGTAGAAACTCTTGTTGCCTGTTTTTTTTGCTGGTTTACTCTTTTTCTTTCCTTATTTTGTTAGTTATCCTTTGATTTCTAAATTTTCCAGTTTACTATTCATTTGCACATTTTGTTTCAATTTGCTACCATTCTTAACTTCCTTAGTTAACTGCAAATAGCTCATATTTCTGGTAGAACCTTTTTCAATGGAAAGGATCTTTGTTGAAAATTGTGAAGTAGCTCCTTAAATGGCTATTATTTGGAGCTTACCATCTTGTTTTTTTAATCTGTTTTCCACGTTCACTTTAGCCAACTGCCTTCATAAATTTAAGTAAAGAGGTAAGACATTGAAAATGGGGGATATAGTACATGCCCAGCATCACTTACACGGGAGATGCACTGCAGCTGTTTGAACTTCTCCATTAAAGCAAATCATGCTGTTTCTGATCTGGAAATCATTGACGAATGGCGCTATGCAGGAGAGTGCAGGATCTAATATTTTCAGACACCACACTGAAAACTTTGACAGAGGTGATGGAAATGGAAGAAAAATGTTCTGTTTTCATCTCGGGCTGGGAGGCACTGCATACACATGGTCAAAAGGCAGTTGAAGTAGACAGTCAATGCCAGGATTTGAGAGCAGCACTAGCACTTTAAAGCTCAAATATGTTATCCTTTCAAAGGCAGCATTTGTCTTCAAACTCCTCCTACTCCACCAGTGCCTCGGCTGTTGTCTGCCTCAGCCCACCCAGACTGCTGCTACCTATGTGAGATGGTTTTGCCCACAGCTTCTATAGGCCCAGGGCTACTCTGATAGATCATCCCTGAAGGCCACCTGTAGTCTCCTGAAGGTCTTTCACTAGCCACTGGGGTAGCAGGAGCATTATGACAGGCAAATGCACATGGTTTTGGTCTCCTAACTGAAACATAAGGGAAGCTTCTGAGAGAGCTTGACAGGATAGATAGAATGTATGACTTCTCCTCATGGGAGAAATCTAGAACTAGGGGCAGAATTTCAACTAAGACGTTCCCAATTAAAATGGAGATGAGAAGGAGTTTCTTCTCTTTAAGGTCACTATCTGAATAGTATTAGTGGTGAGATCATTCAATATATTCATGCTCCAGTTAAACAGATCATCAAATCATGAGAGAGTTAAAGATTTTGGCGATAAACAGGAAAATGGAGTTAAGACTATAACTGGATCAGCCACGATCTTACTAAAGAGCGAAACAGGCTCGAGGGGCTAGATAACCTACTTCTGCCCTTGTGTTGTGGAAGACATACATCAAGGGAATGTACAAAGATGAGTTACAATATGGCATAAATTTATAAATGCATCTTGAAATGGCTTTTATTTTTGCATCGAAGACAAACACTCTGCATGGCCGTGGCAGAATAACAGCGTGAGGCCATTTGTAAATGGGGAATTGGTGAGGCTGGGAATGGACTCTGGGACGTCCATGGGTGGTTTGCCAGAAAGGGACTGTCCAGCTTATTTGATTTCCCCGCTTCTTACTTCTATGCCAGAATTGCTAAGCATGTAGCTGATGGCAAGCACTGCTCCCTCAATTGCAACCTACCACAAATCTGAACATCCACACTGCTGAGCTCTTCCAAAATGGTCCTGCCACTGAAGTATTGCTCCAGTCACATGTTCGGTGAAATCAGCTCCAGTAACCACACTCTGATTCACCACGGTGCTTCAAGTGCAACAGTACAACACAACACAATAGAATGAAGATCGCCAGTGTACTGAACAGTGACCTGCATAAGTGGAACGTAGAGGGAGTGTAATTCTTTCTGGTTTTGGTGTAGAGAAGAGATGACATGTGACATTCAGAAAACAATGCTGGTGTAATGTCATCCTGCACCAAGCGTTTGTTCCTCTTTCCTTCTCTTTCATGCTGAATGAAATATAATTATTCAGCAACAAAGAGAGCAGACTACAAAGTGTTCCAATATCTCCAGGCCTTACCTAGAAGGAGCCAACCTAGAAGGTTCATTGCCTGCTCTGAGATTGCAGTTGACATCACAGCAAGGTGGCAGATTTCAGTGAAGACATCCTTATTGAAGTTCAGGCATTTTGTACATTGTTTTTCATCAAGGTTTTAGATGAAAAATTGATCCTTGAGGACTTTGGGCAGATATGGCCTCCTGATGAGGTGCCTCACTCCCTCCTCTTTCAGCAGTTTGTCTGCATGGCCATGCTATATTTCAAGGGCGGTGCATATTTAATGCATTTATGTCTGAGCAATTTGTTTGTGCATAAGCCTTGAATTCAGCAACAACATCACATCACTCCAAACCACGAGAGAAAGTAAATACTTGCAGATTTGAAGTAACGTTGCAAATAATTGATAATCTCTGTAAGTAACACTAGTCAATGGGAGCACAAGGATGAGATTTTGCTGCTCGATAGCCATGTTGAGCCGTGCTAGGTTTAGATAGTATTAGACGTGACAATGATCTCCAAAACAAAAAGCACCATTGATGTCAAATTACTATTGCACACTATGGTCTACCTACTTTGCACACATGCAGCAAGAAGCGTACACAACAAAACCACCACCACTATGGCATCCTGTACAATTCACTTCAAGTGTCATATATGCCTCATGCATTATTTTGGAACTTTAACACCAATAGGATTCATCCCTCACCTCACTGCCAGACATTAAGCTTCTCAGACATTTTCACTGATAATTAGTATTTTAAACTAAATTAGCCAAACAAAAACATAAATACCAGATTGTGCCTTAATTGAGCTTATTTGTCAATGTTCGCATTAACAAACAAGTTTCTTTCAGGTCAGTAAATTAATCAGTGTCAGATTTTGTTCCAATTCAAAAAAGATCATACTTAGGCTGTGACGTATTGCACTATTACGAAACTACTAGTAGTCAAGATTAGACCAAAACGTTTACGTAGAAACATAGAAAAACTACAATACAAACATGTCCTACCTAATAGGCTTACCTATAATCCTCTATCTTACTAAATTCCATGTACTTATCCAAAAGTCTCTTAAAAGAATCTGCCTCCACCACCACTGCTGGCAGTGATTCCATGCATCCACCACCCTCTGAGTGAAAAACTTACTCCTGACATCTCCTCTGTATCCTCTTGTGGCAATCATTTCAGCCCTGGGAAAAAGCCTCCAAGAATCCACTTGTTCAATACCTCTCCTCATCTTATACATCTCGATCAAGTCAGTCATCCTTCATCTCTCCAAGGAGAAAAGACCGAGCTCTCTCAACCTATCCTAAGCATGCCAGCCAATCCAAGTAACATCCTTGTAAATCTCCTCTTCACCCTTTTTATGGCTTCCACAATCTTTTTGTAATGAGGCAACCAGAACTGAGCCCGGTGCTCCAAGTGGGGAGTGACCAGGGCCTTATATAACTGCAACATTATCTCCCAACTCTCAAACTCAATTCTTTGATTGATGAATGCCAGTACACCATACGCCTTCCTGACCACAGCGTCTACCTGCGAAACTGTTTTCAGTGTCATATGAACTGGACCCCAAGATCCTTCTGATCTTCCACACTGTCAAGAGATTTCTCTTAATATTATAATCTGTCATCCAATTTGACTTGCCAAAATGAAAATTCACACACTTATCTGAGTTGAAGTCCATCTGCTACTTCTCTGCCCAATCTTGCATCCTATCAATGTCTTGTTGCAACTTCTGACATCCCTCTACACCATCCACAACACCTCCAACCTTTGTGTCATCAGCAAACTTACCAACCTATCCCTCCACTTCTTCATCTAGGTCATTTATAAAAATGACAAACAGCAAGTGTCCCAGAACAGAACCCTGGGGCACTTCACTGATGACCAACCTCCATGCAGAAAAAGACCCATCTACAATCACTCTTTGCCTTCTGTGGGCAAGCCAGTTCTGAATTCACAGAGCAATGTCCTCTTGGATTCCAAGCTCCCTCACTTTCTCAATAAGCCTTGCATAGGGCACTTTATCAAACGCCTTGCCGAAGTCCATATAAAACACATCTACTGCTCTTTCTTCGTCAATGTGTTTAGAAACATTCTCAAAAAATTCATTCAGACTAGTAAGGCACAATCTGCCTTTGACAAAGCTGTACTGACTATTCTTGATCATACTACACCTCTCCAAATGTTCATAAATCCTGCCTCTCAGGGTCTTCTCTGTCAACTTACCAATCACTGAGGTTAGACTCACTGATCTATAATTTCCTGGGCTATCTCTTCTCCCTTTCTCAAATAAAGGAACCACATCCGCAATCCTCCAAAATCCACTCCCGTCTCCATTGATGATGCAAAGATTATCACCAGAGGCTCAGCAATCTCTGCCCTCGCCTCCCACAGTAACCTGGGGTACATCCCATCCAGTCCCAGCGACTTATCTAACTTGATGCTTTTCAAAAACTCTTAACACATTCTCTTTCTTAATGTCTACATGCTCAAGCTTTTCAGTCCACTGCAAGTCTGCGCTACAGCCAAGGCCCTTTTCCACTGTGAATACTGAAGTAAAGTATTCATTGAGCACCTCTGCAATTTCTACCAGTTCTATACAAACTTCCCTACTGTCACATTTGGTAGGTCCTATTCCTTCACATCTTATCCTCTTGCTCTTCACATATTTGTAGAATGCGTTGGGGTTTTCCTTAATCCTGCCTGCCAAGGCCTTCTCTTGACCCCTTCTGGCTCTCTTAATTTCCTTCCTACTAGCTGTATACTCTTCTAGATCTCTAGCATTACCTAGCTCCCTGAACCTTTTGTAAGCTTTTCTTTTCTTCTTGACTAAATTCATTACAGCTTTCCATAACCTACCATAACTTCCCTGTATCACTGTGATGTTGCTGTACAGAACTCCAGACACTTCTTCGGTCCATTTCCCTGAAAAAATCTTTCTAATTTATGCCTCTAATACCTGCCAGATAGCCCCTTACCCCAATTAAACACTTTCCTAGCTTGTCTGATCCTATCTCTCTCCAATGCCAATGTAAAGGAGTTATGCTCACTGTCCCCAAAATGCTCTCCTGCTGAAGATCAGACATTGGGAAAGGTTCATTTCCCAATACCAAATCAAATACAGCCTCTCCTTTTGTAGGCTTATCCGCATATTATGTCAGGAAACCTTCCTGAACACACCTAACAAACTCATCTAAACCCCTTACCTTAGAGAGATTCCAATCCATATTTGGGAAATTAAAATCTCTCATTACGACAACTCTGTCATTATTACAACTCTGCAGGATCTGTTTCCCTATCTGTTCCTTAACATCCCTGTTGCAATTGGGCGGCCTGTAGAAAACACCCAGTAAAGTTAATGATCCCTTCCTTCCTGTTCCGAACCTCCACCCACAGAGACTCCGTAGACAATCTCTCCATGGCGTCCATCTTTTCTACAGCCGTGACATATTTGTATATCGTTGAAAGTTACGAGTGCAAGTATTTCCGCGGATAATAATATCAAATAAGAGTTCTTCATGTTTTCGTTGTATAAATCATAAGTCTGTTTTAGTATATTTCATAGAACAACACCCAGCAGTAATTGCTCCGCTACTTCCTACCCAGCTGTAGGCCCAAACCCAACATTGCATTTCTCTCTCTCTCTCTGTCGGAGATCCGATAACACCAATGGTGCTTAAAAAAAAGACTTAAAATGTTCAAACATTTCTGAAAGCAAACACAAGCCACTGAGCAGACACCACCGGAACACGCACAAACGAAGTTTTAAAGAGAACACGAATCTTTCACCTTTTTTTGTCAACACTAACTGAACATAGCAGCGACCACTTGTAATGGCGTCTTCGTGTGGGCGGCAGGTCAGTGCCACAGGAAGTAGATCATGCATCAGTTCCGGCAGCGGCCGCCCTAAGGTCACGGAGAGGCGGGGGTTACTTGCTGTGAGGGCGGACCGAGCGGCTAAGGTGTTTCTGACTCCGTACTGGATAGCCTCACCAAATACTGGTTCCTTATTCACATTGTCGAGTCGTGGCATAGAAGTTAGTAAATTCATACTTTCACATTCGACATTTAAAGACATGATTTTTGAACTCCTAGTCAGTCTCCCCCACACACCGAGGTCATCCAAAAACCCTTCGGCCTTGAGGAAGGGTCATCTAGACTCGAAACGTTGGCTTTATTCTCTCTCCGCAGGTATTGTCAGGACTGCTGAGTTTTTTCAGCTCTGTCCGCTTTTGTTTCAGATTCCAGCATCCGCGGTATTTTGCCTTTATCATCCAAAACTCTGCTGTCCCTTCTTAATTTGCATAAAATTCCTGTTTTTTTATCCCCTCTGTGTTCACTGACTCCCAATGGATCATAGCTCTCTTTTTTAATTCCCCCCATATCCTTGTTCTCTCTATAATCTCCGACAACCCTCCAAGATATCTGTGCTCCTATAATTCTCGTCTCTTGTTCTTCATTATACTTACTCCGCTATTGTTCAGGGGGATTAGTGTAAAGGGTTAACAGATGGAATATGATTTATATGTCAGTTATTAGATTTTTTCAATAAAGAAAAGTTGAAATAATGTTTCAGAAGGACATGGCTACTCCAACCTGCTCAGATGTACGACTAATAAACAAGTGTTAAGCAGGTATCAGAGTATGGCTACAGTCTTTTTAAGAACCAAATCCCATGCCTGAAATCCAAAATAGAAGGACCTATGTCAGAATAGTGGCCCAGTTTGAGGAAGTAAGGAATACTGCACCAAAAGTAGTGGAGGCATAAGTTGCTGGTAGAACTGGAAATAGGGATTGCTGGCAAGACTGAAAAGTGAGGTGGGATACTAAGTTTCTCCATGAATTGCATAGATGCTTTAATTCCAGATTGCTTTTTTGATTCACCTGCCCCTCGCCCTCACAATGCTCCATGAGCAGTTACATATAAAATACCATATATTGCTCCCACCACACAAATGCACAGGTACCTATTCCAAACTCTGTTCTCCCCACATACTCATTAGCCCCTCTCCCCAAACCCAAAACACGTGACAGGCCTTCTAACTAAATCCTTTACTTGGGCTGCTGCCAGACTATCCACCTGAAACTATTGTCTCCCTGATCCCCACCTGAAATTCAGGCCGCTTGACACTCAGACTGAGAGTCAGGCCTGTCTGATTCCTTCCCCTGACATTCAGGCTACTTGATATCTTGTCCGAGAGTCAAGTTTCCCTGACTACCCTCAGTCACCCCTGCCACTCCTGCATGGTAACCAAGTGGGTTGGTGCCCCAGCAATACATGCACAGCAGCACACTGCATGTGCAAGCACCAATGATAGCCAGTTCTACCAGCAACTTATGCCTCCACTCCCGTTGGTGCAGTATTCCTTATTTTCTCAGATTTGGCCACTATTCTGATATGGGTTCTTTTATTTTGGAGTTCTGGCATGGGATTTGGTTCTTAAAAAGACTGTAGCCATACTCTGATACTTGCTTTACATTTGGTGGGAGCAGGCACGCTAGGGCTGTTTAAGGGTCTCTTGGACAGCCACATGAGCGGTATGCAGATAGAGGGATATAGTAGGACTGTTTAACTATGACTTTTTTTCCACAGGTAATTCGGTCCAACTTGACCAACAAGGAGCATGCATTCGGCAGGTGGTGCGAGGACAGCTCTTGGATGTTGATTCATGGGTTGCCTGGTGCTTCATGTCGTAAATGAGTGCTTTATCTGGACCATCTGAAGGGCACCATGACAGCTCAGTGACTATCGCTGTAGCTGTGCAGACACTTGGAATTGGGCCGGTGTCTGCGGGAGTTTGCGCGTTCTCCCCGTGGTTGCGTGGGTTTTCTCCGGGCGCTCCGGTTTCCTCCCACATCCCAAAAATTCGCTCTTAGGCTGATTGGGAAACAAATTGTCCCTATATTGAGATTCTTCCATATTAGGAATAACCTAAAATTAGAATAGGAAAATGGAATTGTCACTATAAAGTTATGACAGCGGCGCGGGCTCGTTGGGCCGAAGGGCCTGTTTCCTGTGCTGTGTTGCTCTTTGCTCTTATTTATTAGTCCTGCATCTGAGCAGGTGGGAGAAACCATGTTCATCTGAGATGTGATGAAAAGTCTCTGAGATAGTCAACGAAATATGGGATAAATGGAATTAAGAAATAGGACATAATTCAGAATAATTAGCTAAATTACAGCACAATCTATGATACAGAACGGTTGGTAATCCTGCCATTGGTGGCCACACCTTTAGTTGTGTGAACCCAAGATCTGGAATTATCTTCTCTAACCTCTCTGCCTCCCTACCTCGCTTTCTTCCTTTAAGCCACTCTTCAAAACTTCTTTGTCATCTTACCTAATATCTTATGTGGCCGGGTGTCATACTTTGTTGTGTAATGCTCCTATGAAATGCCTTTGGACATTTTATCACATTAACAGTGCCATATAAATAAATCACTATTGATGATTTCCCATTGCCGCTCTCAATTGGAAGCTCAGCATGAGGACAACATGGGTTGTGCTGTAGTGCCTTGGATGCCAGTTCAAGCCACAATACATCTCATATCAGGGCAATTAATCTTCAAATGTACCACCATATTGTCCCCATAATGATTAATATTTTTGTTTATGACTTGGGTTACAGAACATAATATCCAAGTTTGCAGATGACATTAAAGTAGGAAATATAAGCAGTGAAGATGGTGGACTCTCCCTAAAACATTCTTTAATCTTTAAGTGGCATATTTTGTTCAATGGTACCACACTTTAAGAAGGGTATTAAGGCCTTAGAGATGGTTAGATTATATTTTTGAGACAGTCATTGCAAAACACTTGTGTGGGGTGAATGTTATTTGCCAATTAGCAGCCCAAGTCTGAACGTTATTCTGGTCTTCTGCATTTGGGTATGAACTGCTTCATTACCTGAGGAGTTGTGAATTGTCCTATACACGGCAATCATGAACAAACATCCCAGTTTTGACCTTATAATGGAAGAATGTCGTTCATGAAGCAGCTAAGAGTGTTTGGGCTGAGGACATCACTGCATTTGTTTCTCAGGATATGCCCTGGGAATAAGACAACTGGCCTCCAACAAATACAACCATGTTCCTTTGCGGTAAATATGACTTCAGACTGTGGAAGTTTTTCCTTGATTCCCAGGATGCCACCATTGGTATCAAGTGCATTCACTCTCACCTAATCTCTGGAATTTGGTTCTTTTGTCCATGTTTTGATTAAGACTATAATGAGGCAAGTGGTCCTACTGGAACCAAAATTTAAGGGAAGCTAGTTGGTAGATATCATTTGATGGCACCATCAATGACACCTTCCATAATTTTGCTGCGAATTGAGAGTAGAATAATATGGTGGTAATTGGTCAGTTTGAATTTTTGTTTATTGTGGAAAGGACACACTGGGGACAATTTTTCACTTGGTTGGATAGATGCGATTGTATTACCTCTATTGGGATAGCTTGGTTGATTCTGGAGCACAAATTTTAGGACTACAGTTAGGATGTTGTCAAGACCCAAAGCCTTTGTTGTATCCGATGCATGTAAATGTTTCAATATCTGTGGAGTGAATTGAATGAAGATCGATGTCCTTGATGATAGGGATCTGAGGGAGAGGCCGAGATGCGTCATTGACTTGACACTTCTGGCTGAAGATAATTGCAAACTCTTGTCTTTGGCACCCATGCAGCATTCTGCTATCATTGAGGATGTGGATGTGGATGTTCATGAAACATCGTCTTCCTGTTAGTTGTTTAATTGTCCACCACAACTCCAGGTTGGATGTAACAAGATTGCAGTGTTTTCAGCTGACCTGGGGCAGCCTGGTTGGTTCTTTGCTTTGTCTATAGCATCCCTAGTTTAGCATGCATGTAATTCTATGTTGCAATATAAGGCACATTCCTGGACTGTTCTTTCACACTTCTTAAAGAACTTGATTTGATGGTAATGGTAGAGTAAAGAATAGGCTAAGCCATGAGATTAGATTGTAGAGGAATACAGTTCCGTCTCTGCTAATGGTCCACAGAACCTCATGGGGGACCACTGTTGAGCAGCTTGATTGGTTCTGAATCCAAGTCATTTAACATAATGGCAGTGCTACGTAACAGAATGGGCCAGCAGCACTTTTCAGTTCCACCAAAGTCAACAGACCTTTGAGTGGCTCACTACATTTCATGGACCTGCCACTGCCTCATCAGGACAATGAAATTCTACCCAATGTCTTTGTGGCCACAAGGACTATGTGGTGATCATATCTATGAATATTCTCAAGAATAGATGCATTGGCAACAGATAGGTTTTACTGTCAAAGAATCTATAGTGCAGAAGGAGGCCATTTGCCCCAAAGAGCCTGAACCAACAACAATCCCACCCAAATCCTATCCCATAACCCCATTAATTTATCCTCTGAATTCCCAACACTGGGATCAATTTTATCATGACCAATCAACCTAACCCGCACATCTTTGGACTGCGAGAGGAAACTGGAGCAACTGGAGGAAACCCATACAAACAAGGGGAGAATATGCAAACTTCATTATCATCTAAAGCTGGAATTGAATCTAGGTCCCAGGCACTGTGAGCAGTAGGGCTAACCACTGTGCCATGCTGCCCTCTCATGTTGGTCTTCTTGCCATCTGCCATTGCCCCTGTTTGATAGCTAAGTTCTTTACAACCTGGTCAGCTCAGTCATTAGTGATGCTGTCGAGCAACTCTGACAGATATTGAAGGTTCCATCCCACAACATATTCTGCATCCTTACTACCATTAGTGCGTCTTCCAAATGATGTTCAAAATGATAATTCAACAGCTGAGGGAGGGCAATAGGTGGTAATATGCACATTTCTTTGGGTATATTTGACTTAATGTCATGACATTTCATGGTGGCTGCAGTCAACATTGAAGACCAAGGTTTCTCTTGACTATACTCTACTCTATTGTGCTACCATCTTCTAAATGGCTATTTGGCTCTGGATATTCACTGAATGGTACAATTCTGTTTAGTATTACTATGATCAGGCTGTTTTTTGATTAGTCTACAGGAGAACTTTCCCTTTGACATAAGTTCCAATATGTTTTTAAGGAAGATTTTAATAGAATGAACTCTGCCTTTATCATTCTCAGCACCAAGGCCAATACCAACTTGTCCTTCAGGCTCCATAAGGAAAGAGCCTTAATCGATAGTTCTTTCAAACAGCAAATGGCCTTCTTCTCTGTGGCATTATTTCTCTTGGACCATTCTTATGTTAGTGCAAGTCAATGGGCTACATGGTCTCTCATTTACATAAAGTATGCTTAGTTGCAGTTTAGTAAATTCCCAGTTAGGTTATCAGTGTGTAACCCTCTGCTTTAAACCAAGAACTCAGCCAGATTCACAGCAAAAAATTAATGTATTTAAGCTAGGGAGATCTCCACTCTATAAAGCTGAGGCAACAGCGTGGAGGTTTAATGATGAGCTGAACAGAGTTGTAAGGATATCAGAGTCAAAAGTTTAGTTTTATTTGTACTAATATAATAGCAGTTGTGTATCTCTCATACTTGAGGACGATAGTGCCAACAATGTAAACAGTATAACTTTATGATAGACATACATATGTTTGATGACTGCAATGCAAGAAACAACAAACAAACATTGTCGATCACAAACCTCACAATCATGCTAGTAGAGGTGGGATTTCTTTTGGATTGGGGCGGAGGGATGTGGTGGTTGTTGCTTTGAACTTTTGAGATTGGCAATCCTTCGTTCACCATTGCAAACGAATAATAAAAAGGGGCCAAAGAAGCAGGCCAATGTCAAAAAAGGAAACATATTTAATAAAAACACAAGAAGCAAAACATAGAGTACACTTCCTCTGACTGAAGAAATTTCTCAATCTCAGTCCTACATAATTGACTCCTTATCTTGAGATTCCACCCCCATGTTTTCGATCCCCCAGCCACAAGAAACAATCCTTCAGTATATATCATGTCAAGCGCCTTTGGAATCTTACATTGTTCAATAAGATCACCATTAGAAAGCAGTGAAATTAAAAAACACTGAAGATAATAAATTAACCAAAAAGAGGGCAAACGTAAGAAAGACTAAATAGCAGTATCTGACAGATGTAAAAATATGAAAGCTATGAAGAGTGCTTATGTCAGTTGTTCACAAGACCACCATCTCCAACAGAAGGATGAAGAGATTTAAATATCTAATCTCTATAACCACAGGGAGAAAAATACAGACATAAGTGGGGGAAACTTTGAAAGAAATTGGACTGTATTAGTCAGAAGTTAGTAACACAGCCTTATTAACTTTGAACTTTGTCAGCAGATCATTTGGGAATAAAGCTGGAGATTAGTATAATAAGAAGCCATATAACCATGTTGTGAAGGCAAGTGTTGACTAAAAACAAATGAGTACAGGATGGGTTGAAGTTTGCAAAAGTGAAAAGTAAAAAAACTTGAAAAATTAATCATGAAATTGTATTGAATAAAAGTGAATGAGAATTATGAGTTGGAGTCATATCTGGTACAAAGGAAGATCGTTGTGGTAATTGGAGGTTAATTATCTAATTCCAGGATACCTCTGCAGGAGTTCTTAGGGTAGTAGCCCAACCATCTTCAGCTGCTTCATCAATAAATCAATAATGACAGTTGCATAGCATCCAAAACCATTCATAACTCCTCAGATACTAAAATAGTCCAAATCCACATGCAACAATGCCAATATAACATTCAGCCTTGGGTTGATATGTGGCAAGTAAAATTTGTGTCACACAACTGCCAAGAAATGGTCAGAAACATCTCTGACATGAGAGAATTAATCATTTTTCCCTGCTGTTCAATAGCATTACTAGTGTTACTACAAAATCCTGGTGTTTTCTGTTATTCAGAAACTTAATTGGACTAACCATACAAATATTGGAGCTGCAAGAACAGATCCAAAACTGAACCCAAGAAATAGGAGTAGACCAACCAGCCTCTCAAAGCTACTCCCCCACCACAGCTCCACCTTTTTGCCCATTTACCATATCCTCTGATTTCCTGAGGGACTAAAATTCTGTCCCCTTTAGACCTAAATGTCCTCAATGATGGAGAAATAATACTGCTCTTGCAAGAGAATTTCAAAAATTCACAATCCTTGGAAGGCAGAAAATTCTTTTTATTTCAATCCGACATAATTGACCCCTTATCCTGAGACCATGTCCCCATATTCTAGATCCTTCAGCCAGGGGAAACAATCTCTCTGTCTATCTTGTCAAGCACCTTCAGAATCTTAGGTGTTTCAAGGAGATCACTTCTCATTCTTATAAACTCCAGACAGTATAATTCATTCAGCCTCTCAGCATTGGAGATCTCTCATGCCAGGAACTAACCTAGTGAACCTTTAATATTCTGCCTTTATGGTAAGGATATTCCTCCTGAGATATGGAGACTAATACTGTACATAGTATTCCAGGTGTGGTCTCACCAAAGTCCTAATCAACAGTAGCAAGATTTCCTTATCCTGTATTCCAATTCCCTTGAGCAAAGTCCAACATGCCATTTGCTCTCCCAATTGCTTCCTGGCAATTCTGCAAGAATTATTTCACCTGTTGATGCCCAATAATTTGTCCATCATCTACAAGATGTAAGGCAGAAGTCTGATAGAATATTTTCCATTTGCCTGGATGACTGCAGCTCCAACAACCTGAGGTTCGCCAGGACAAAGCAGTAATCAGCACCATTCACCATCTTAAACATTCATATTGCCACCATGCATGGAAAATGGCAGCAATGTGTACTCCCATCTACAAGATGCACTGCAAAAACTCACCAAGCCTCCTTCAACAGCACCTTCTAAACACTTGAGGTCTATTACTTAAAGAACATGGACAGCAACCACACGGGCACACAACAACTCCCAAGTTTTCCTCCAAGTCAATCTCGACTTCATTGTTGTCAGGTCAAAAACCTGGAATTCCCTTCCAAATACCACATGAACTGCAGTGATTCAAGGCAGCTGCTCACTTCACTTTCTCAAGGGCAATTAAAGGAAGGCCACAAGTGATCTGGCCATTGATACTCAGATCCCATGGACAAATCAGAAATAAAATGTCCTGAAAGTCAGTATTGCAAACTGCAATACTGTACTCTACTGGACAGTTTGTATAAGGACAGAATTTGCAGTTCATTGAAAACATGGTTGCAATGGAATCTTTGCTTAGTAAAATTGAGTCATGAATGTGGTAAAAACCTGCTCCATAGGATGATGGGTTGTTTGCCCAGAACTAGAGCAGCAGTGAAGAAAAGTGAGAAGGGATATTTGTATGGACCAGATAGGCCCAATGATGGTAAGCTACTAAGAAGTAAGCAATATTTGAGAAAAATCAATATATAAGCCTTGGACATCACCAACCAGGATTTCTATAAAATTTAAAGGTAGCAGGTACCATTTATCTAATTGAAGATGTAAATGAGTAGCTGCTAAACAAAAGGATACTGTCATCAACCTCTGAGAAGGTTTTCAAAATAAAAAGGACTGGTGCAAGAGAGGCAAGTTATTCTTAAATAAGTAGGCCTAAAAAGAACATTGAAGCTACACCTGAAAATCATTTATATTAGGGGGGAAGCAAACAAACAACATATATATCTTTCAACTCAGAGACATGCATGCATTAAAGACCAGATGTGATCAGACAGTTGGGGGGGGGGGAGGGGTATGCAGATGTGAAAGGAGGCAAATCTACAACAACAAGATTTATCTATAAATGACAGAAACACTACAAATAAAATACTGGAAGTGTAGGCTGTCGCAGCAGTGGGAAACTGTGATGCAGCAGGAATTCAGAATTATCTATTTTAATTCCAAGGATGGAAAAGAATCAGAGACATTGGGAGAGTGGGGACCAGGTGGAGGGTTTAACTATCACCCAAACGGGCATGCAGTCAGTGCCCGCCTGATTAATTCAATGGACACATGAATCATTTTCATAAGCAATCTCCAACAGCTTGCTGAACTGGAGAGAAAAAAAAACAAACAGCTCCAAAAGATAAGACAAACTGGAAGACAGTAAAGAGAGAATCAAGAAACGTGGCCTACCCAGGAGCAACTTCAAGGCTGAAATATTTAATGATACTTTTTGAGTAGTAAACAGCAAAACAAAGTAACAAAATATCAGTAAAGTTGAGATGGCACATGTAATAATAGATGGGGTGAAAATTGAGAGTTAAGGGTGTACTCGACAGGCGAGCTATGATTAGAGTGGATTAAGTCACCTGATCCAAATAGCTTGCATCCCAGATTGCTAAAGGAAGTGGGGCTGGAGATAGCAGAAGCACTGTGGTGATCTTCTAATATTCCCTAGATAGAGAGGGACAACCTGAAGATTGGAGAATGGCAAATATGACACTACTATTCAAGGACAGTCTTCATAATATAGGATAGTTAGTTTAACATCAATGATGGGTAAAGTTTTAAAACAATGATCAGGGGAAAAATAAATCAACAGAACATGGCAAAGTTTTAGTTAATTAAGGCTTATCAGGACAGATTTGTAAAAGGCAGATTGTTTGATTAATCTAATTTTTTAAAAATAAAACACATGAAGGTTAATGAAAAAAAATGGAATGGATGTTATCGATATGAATCTTAAGAAAACATGTGACAAAGTACCACATAAAAGGCGGTTGACAAAATTGAGCCTTGTGAAACAGGAAGATCAATGTCAGCTTGGATAAAAAAAAAGGCTTGAGGACACAGAGAGTCATGGTAAATAGTTTTTTTTTTCCAGAGTGCCAGATGATAGATAGTGGTATTCCCCCCAAGCGGCAGTATTTCTTTTTGAATCAATATGGAATGTAGTGCAAAATAAAAATTTGCTTTTGATATCAAACTTGGAGAAATGGCAAACAGTGAAGATAATATAAATTTACTGTAACAGGATATGTAGGTCAGGGGACACATTTAAGGTTTTGAGGAAGAAATGCAGGGAAAATGTATGGAATTAATTTTTTTTTATGCAGCAAATGGTAATTATCTTCAACTGCATCTTTGGCTTTGAAAATCTTAACAGATAAAATTGACGAAACTGCTAAAAACTTACTTTTAGTGGTAACCAAGACCATTGGTTTAGGGTTTCTGAGCAAATCTTGAAGTTTGAACGTGAAGTCACTATCAGTTGCTCCCAAATTTGCAGGCGTGAAATACTATTGCTGCCATTCCATCAACAATGATATGTGATAAACAATGAATACATTCAAATCATTGTCTTTATGTGGCTGTTAAATATTATATATGGTAACAAGAGCCGCTTTATACAATTAAAAGCAAAATTATTCCAACATTTACATATTTTAAAAGACAAAACATTTCAATCTTGTAATGTTAATTACTGGTCAAAACTAGTTAAAAAAAAAAATCAGAAAACTTTTCTTCAAAACCCATTAAGATGACTGAAAAGGCAAATCTTATTCATGCACAAAAATATGTGAGATAGATAGATAATTCTATTATGAGTTTACAGGCTTTTTTTCCTGTTGTTTTAATCCTTTGAATTGATAGGGAGCTGTTCATGAAAGTTTTCATTTAAGTATATAACCTTAAAGAACTCATTTAAACCAAATCTTGATAAAAGATGATAGTTGCTATATTATTCAGATTACACAACTGGATATATATACACGCACACATATAAAAAATGTTTTACATTTCAAGCTGTGCGCTTTTTTTTGTCTATTTTAAACTTCTCCTTTAGTAACAGTAAGATAAAAAGATGGATTGTATATATCAAAATTAAAAATTCTGTCAAACTATACATAGCAAATGGCAACTTAGCTCTGTTTCATCATTTATTGTGCAATTACATTAGTAGTTAATACCATGTACTGATTAAAAAAGCTATGCTACATATTCTCTTTCTTCATTCTCTACCAAAACACTGTCATCCGTAATTTGATCAGTTGGATTATACTGGATGGAATTAAATCCATTTGCAGTGAGACATTTTCTTTTGAACACGTACCACGTAACTATTGATATTATCACTAAAACTGCAGCAGCTGTGATGATTAATGCTGTTGGTAATATGTTATTTTTGCTGCCTGCAAAAAAAAAACAAGAAATAAATTGTAAATAGTTTGGATGTAATAAAGCAATATATTATTACAATCTTTCTGGCCTATGGGGGTCAGAATTGTATGACACTTAACTAGTCATCTGAGATAATGAAGTATCATTGATAACATGAATGTGCTATTTACATCCGCTTATGAGTAATATTCTGTCTATGGGCAGCCTTTCCAGTTTGAAAGCAACCATATTTGAAAGGGGCCAAAGATTAGGTGTAAGCTAACAAGAAACCCTTAATATAAAAAGCTAAATATTAAAAGTTTTTAATGCCAAAATAGGGTGTTCTCTACTGATAAACCACAGCTTTACAATACATCATATGGTACCAGAAATTGCTGGGAAGTTGCTTCATTATACTGATAGTCATCATTATCAATTCATAAAAAATCCAGGATTTGCAAAGAAAACATGTCCCTGATTCTCCACATTTCTCTGAATGCATTTGATCTGAAGGCAATAAAAAAGTCCCTTTGAACCATAAAATGAACTTGTATCAAATCAACTGCATTGAACTCAATGGCAATTGGGAAATTACTGGATTTGTGAAGTTATCATGACTTCCTGTCAGTATTCATGATGTAGAGATGCCGGCGTTGGACTGGGGTAAACTCAGTAAAGTTTTGCAACACCAATTTTAAATCCAACCAATTTATTTGATAGTAAACCCGCGAGCTTTCGACACTATGTTGTGCCTTCGTCAGGCAAATGCAGTGTTCTGATCTGCAGAGGCACCCATATCCACACAGACAGTTACAGATTGCTGATTAGAATGCGAATCCTTACGTCTAACCTGCTATTCGAGTGTTAAAGTGGCTAACAATGTGTGTGAAGGAAATCCTGAGCATTGGTTAGAGAATTGTGTATTTTCTCCAGACAGCACAGCAAGTGAGGTTTTTTGCTAATCCAGGCAAGTTACGGGAGTTACAGATAGTGTGACACGAAGCCAAGATCGGGATCTTGGCTTCGTGTCACACTATCTGTAGCCCCCATAACTTGCCTGGATTAGCAAAAAACCTCACTTGCTGTGCTGTCTGGAGAAAATACACAATTCTCTAACCAATGCTCAGGATTTCCTTCACACACATTGTTAGCCACTTTAACACTTGAATAGCAGGTTAGATGTAAGGATTCGCATTCTAATCAGCAATCTGTAACTGTGTGTGGATATGAGTGCCTCTGCAGATCAGAACACTGCATTTGCCTGACGAAGGCACAACATAGTGTCGAAAGCTCGCAGATTTACTATCAAATAAATTGGTTGGATTTAAAATTGGTGTTGCAAAACTTTACTGAGTTTTCCTGTCAGTACTCAGAGCTGGAAATGAATGTCAGAAAGAACCCTATCAAAGAAATGATTTGTGATTCTGGCATGACAGTCACCTTTAGGGAACTAAAGAAAGGGTACAATGAAACTTGTGAAGTTTCACATCACGCAATAATGTATTTGGAACTAAGGGGCTACCCTTGAGTAAAGATCCCAGTCTTAAACTAAGGAGTCAACCATCTAAGACAGATCTTTACTCTGAAGGTGTTGAATCTTTGCAATTCTCTAGTCAAGACGACTATGGATGCTCAATTCTTCGTCAATTCCAGGCTGAGATTGATAGATTTTTGGACTCTATAAGGGAGTTGAGGGACATGGGAATTGGGTGGATCAGTCATGATTTTATTAAATGGTAGTTCGGGCTCAAGGGTCTGTATTCTATCCTCCTATTCTTACGTTAAAATGATGGAATTGTTGACAAATCATAGCAACCATAGGGTAGAGGGGCACATGTCGAAATTACTAATGAAATTGAAACCAGTCAATCTTGTGTCCTTCCTAGATGCAATCTGGTTAATGCCTGTAACTGCCTGTATTTTTGTGCCAGTCTTATCATCTGTGTACATATTATGGCAGGTACACAGTGCAGGACACAAAGCTGTACTGACAACCAGAGGATGGTGATCCATTTAAAAGCAGTTTGTTGGATTTTCAAAAAATAATGTACTGTGATACAATACATAAGTAAATGGAGGTGGGGTGCGGCGGTGGGAGTGATTCGCCAATCCCCGCAGAATAGCATGTGGGTCTAAAAACTGTTTTGTACTTTGTTCCGAACTATTTGCAAATCTCCTGGCCCTTTTCTAATGGCATTAACCAGATTGCATCCAGGAAGGACACAAGATTGACTGGTTTCAATTTCATTAGTAATTTCGACATGTGCCCCTCTACCCTATGGTTGCTATGATTTGTCAACAATTCCATCATTTTAACGTAAGAATAGGAGGATAGAATACAGACCCTTGAGCCCGAACTACCATTTAATAAAATCATGACTGATCCACCCAATTCCCATGTCCCTCAACTCCCTTATAGAGTCCAAAAATCTATCAATCTCAGCCTGGAATTGACGAAGAATTGAGCATCCATAGTCGTCTTGACTAGAGAATTGCAAAGATTCAACACCTTCAGAGTAAAGATCTGTCTTAGGTGGTTGACTCCTTAGTTTAAGACTGGGATCTTTACTCAAGGGTAGTCCCTTAGTTCCAGATGTCCAACATGGGAATAACAGCCTCTAGCGTCTTATCAGGTCAAGCCCACTCAAAATCCCACATATTTTAATAATTTCACCTCTCATTCCCCTAAACCAACAGAAAGAATGGTTCATTTTACTTATCCCTCCTTATAGATTAAGGCTTTAATCTCCGAGAGCAATGCAGTAAACTCCCCCTCCCTCGGATGGTGGAAGATGAAAAATTCTTTAATTCTTACGCAACTGTTCTCTTCTTATGAAAACAATATGACTGATGTATAAGAGGAGTCCTGCTGTCACTTATGATGAATGGATGGTATGTGTATACGCTTCATGTATCAAAATATTCTTCATTTCACACATGTCCCCTGCCATCCATTCAAAGGAATGATTTCTGAAATTGGGGCTCATTGTACCCATTTGTATTTTGATATTAGACACTTGGGAAAAAGCAACAATTAATTTGTTTTAAAATGTCATGAAAAATGAACATTTTCAAATTGGTAGTGATTTAAAATACTCAGATACTCACCTCTTGAGCATTTTTCTCCATCAGGTACAGCTACTAGAATAAATATAAAACCATACATGAGTTTAAGAGAAAAGTTAAATGCTCAATGTACAGTAATTTTTGAGTTTTCACCAGTGGCCCTCAATGGGCAGCAAACTAACCTGTAAAGCTGTGAAATAACTCATAGTGCGGGCTGGCAGCTGGCATGCTGCTCGAATTTACAGGTCCAAATTCAAGACACACGTTTTTCCCATATTATTGGCTATCGAATTCCGCACATGCACAATTTTATTTTCAGATGCACTCTCCTCCTGGAGCTCAGCCCCTCCCACATTTTCTCAGATTCACCAGCCCTTCATCCCATTCCTGGCATGCCCACCACCTCACGTATACGTGCCAGCACTCCCACCCCCTTAGAATCAGTACTAACTCTACATCCCCCCCAAAACTTGCCATTGGGCTTACCCTCTGCTGTCAGACTTACCAGCAATCCAATCACCACATTCAAGGACTCTCCAGCATCCCATCCACTTCCCCAGACACCCACCCTCCTCCCCAGAGACCCCACCCTCAGACTCCCCAGCACCTATATACCCATTATATGCTCTGTAGCATAATCAACCACTCCCAATTTCAGACTTGCCACCCCCCGCCCCACTCCTCTCTCCTCACGAGGAGCCTCACCCCAGCTTTCAGGTCTGTCAGGAGCCTCATCCCCATTTGTGTGCTTAAATGCATCAGTAGTCCACCCCCATTCTCACATACACATCAGCACCCTCTCCATTTCCCCTCCTCCAACTTTCTCACTGACCAGCTCCCCACACTTTGCAGCATCTCCATCCTCCTTCTGCTTTAGGATATCAGCACACCCATCCCATCTGTAGAATCACTCCTATGGGACTGCTTAGAGTCCGTGGACTGATTAGTATTTAAAAACTGTGACCAGCCTGAACGAGCATGCCACTACAGTAACTGACTTCATTAGTAAATGTATAGAAAACATGCTGATTTACCAAGAAGGAAATCAGCAGGTTTCCCAACCAGAAACCATGGATGAACAGGGATAGCCATTGCTTGCTGAAATCTAAGCCTGAGGGGTTCAAGTCAGGTGACGCTATATAAAAAAGCCAGATATGCCCTAAGGAGATCCCTCAAAGATGCCAAAAGACAGTGCTGGACCAAACTAGAGTTCTAGCCTAGTCACACGGACTTCCTTGACTATGGCAAGATCTGCAAAATATAACAGGCTACAAGATGAAGGCATCTAAAATTGTCAGCACCAATGCACTCCTCCCTGATGAATTAATGGATTCTATGCCCATTTTGAGCAAGAAGTCAGCAAGAGTATGCCCTCCGTGCTGGAAGAACCTGTATCTGAGGTCACCATTGCAGATGTCAGAGCAGCCTTCTCAAGGGTCAACCCATTGAAAATGACTGGCCCGGATGGGGTACCCGGGTGAGCACTCAGATCCAGAGTGGACCAGCTGACAGGATATTTGCAGACATTTCAACCTCTCTTTACAACAATCTGAAGTCCTTAGCTGCTTCAATAAAAAAAAATTGACCATTATCCCGCTACAAAGAAAAGCCAAGCAGCATGCCTTAATAACTATCGTCTAGTGGCTCTGACATCTGTGAAGTGCTTCAAAAGGTTAATCACAGCTCAGATTAATTCCAATTTCCTGGATTGCGTGGATACACGACAGTTCACCTACTGCCACAGCAGGTCTACAGACGACACCATCTCCCTGGTCCTGCACTCAACCCTGGGGTGTTAGTTATGTAAAGATACCTATGTCAGACTCCTATTTACTGACTGCAACTCAGCCTTCAAAACCATTGTTCCTACAAAACTCATCTCCAAACTCAATGGCCTAGGTCTCAGCTCTTCCCTCTGTGGTTGGATCCTGAACTTCCTAACCCACATTCTACAATCATTAAGAATAGGCAACAACATCTCATCATGATCATCCTCAACATCAGTGTCCCACAAGGCCATGTCCTCAGCTATCTATTATTCTCTTTATACACCTACGGCTGAGAGGCCAAATTTATCTCCAACTCAATTTTCAAGTTTGCTGACGACACCACTTTATTAGGTCAGATGTCAACCGATGATGAGACAGAGTATAGGAGTGAGATGAAGAATCTGGTGAACTAGTGCGATGGCAATAATCTCACTGTCAACAAAACGAAGGAGATTGTGATCAACTTCGGGAAACGTAGTGGAGAAGATATCCATCTACATCAATGAGAACAAAGTTGAAATGGTCAACAGCTTCAAGTTTTTAGGTATCCACGTCACTATAGTTAGTGCCCACCAATGCCTCTACTTTCTCAGAAGACTAAGGAAATTTGGCATGTCAACTATGATTCTCATCAACTTTACAGAAGCACCATAGAAAGCATTCTTTCTGTTATATCATAGCTTGGTATAGCTCCTGCTCTGCCCAAGACTGCAAGAAATTACAGAACTTCATGAATGTATCCCAATCCATTCCAACAAACCAGCCTCCCATCCACTGACTCTGTCTATGCTTCCCGCTACCTCAGAAAAACAGCCAGCAAATTTAGGACTTATGCACCCCAGACATATTCTCTTCTACCACCTTCCACTGGGAAAAAGATAAAAAAGTCTGAGGTCACATACCAACCGATTCAAGAACAGTTTCTTCCCTGCTACTATCAGACTTTTGAATTGATTTATCTCACACTAAGTTGATCTTTCTTTACACCCTAGCTATGACTGTAATGTGACATTCTGCACTCCTTTCCTTTTCTATGAATGATATGCTTTGCATGCAAGTTCATTGTGTATTAATAAAAGTGACAATAATAAATCAAATCAAAGTATGCTTGTCTTAAACAAAGAGCTAGGGTGATACTTTTATTGAAAGTCATCACCCAGTATGCACAATAGTCTATTGAATAACCTGAAAAGGAACACCAAAATCCAGATGGAATAATTTAATTCTTTCTTGATTTTCCTTCAAGGTAGCTAGAAACTGATCAAGAGCCAATCACCAAGTTGGCTAGTATTTGCAATACCTTATTGCAAAAGTAGATGTTTCTTATTTGCCTTTAATAATCTGATGATCCAATGTTTCCTTTGCACAAAAAGTTGCATAAACCCTTTTTAGTCTACATTCAATAGGTTACTATAAATTCATTTTTCTTGGTTACATTAAAAGCTAAAAACAAAGCAAGCAAAAATGACTTTAAAGTCTGATTTTAACTTGTCAAAATATTTAACCTTCTCATGATTTAATTCTGAATTAAATCATGCACTGTAGGCATACAGTCAATATTGGACGCATTTCAAAGTATTCCATAGTTTTCCAATAATGTGGATTCAGAATTTGATTGTAATGCTCCATTATTTAAAATCTCCAGCAAGTTACTTAAATGCAGCAATGCAGAAATGCATCATCATTGAGGAATACATGGCCCTTATTGCAGTAAAGTACAATGATGACATGTTTCCACAACAAGAAAGGACAATAAATAAAGTAAATTTTACCTTGGGATGCCTATATAATGATAATGATGAACACTATAGTCATGAAGATGGAGAACAAGCACATTTAGACCTCCATCATCCCTGGCCTAATTCACATTAGATCACATCTAATTCTGATCTCATTCATAGCGTTATGCAAGAGGATGGAGTGAAGCAAGAGAATAAAAGCTGAAAATACTTAATAGGAACAAAAATGCAGGAAGTAGATGATTAAACACCACATTGCCCCTGTGACTGTAAAAAAAATGGGGACTCCAAGTTATTGAAGCCATGAAAAATGTGCAACTTAGATTTATTCAGATAATAATTACATGGATAGGAGAATGATAATAGAGAAGAGATTTGAAGGACAAGGACTGAATTTAGGAAAGTAGAAAATACCTACAGAATTGTTCACATTTTCAAAGGGCTCCAAATATTCAACATGGGAGGATCTATTGTTAACAGGAAGACTTAAAGTTAAAGTGTAGTCATGGAAGGGAGGGTGGGGGGTTAGATATTGTTCACTACAGCTGTGATCGTGTGTTCTGGAGATTGTATTGCTTACCCAGTGTCAAGGTTAAGAACATCTTCTGTGGCTAGAGAAGAACTTGGAATGGGGGAGAGGATCTAATTGTCATGGTCCACATTGGAATAAATGACATCAGCAGAACTAGAAATGAAGTTCTGTGAACAGAGTTTGAGGATCTTGGGTCAAAATTAAAATGTAGAACCTCACAGGTAACATCAATCTGTGGATTATTATCTGGGCTAATGTAATTTGGAATAAACAGATTAGGAAGTTAAACATGTAGCTGAAAGGGACTTGGGTTTTTATTCATAGGATAACGCTATGAATGAGATCAGAATATGTCTGTGTGGCCAGGGATGATGGAGGTCTAAATGTGCTTGTTTTCCATCTTAATGACTAGAGTGTTCATCACTATCATTGTATAGGCATCCCAAGGTAAAATTTACTTTATCTGTTGTCCTTTCCTGTTGTGGAAACATGTCATCATTGTACTTTACTGCAATAAGGGCCATATATTCCTCAATGACGATGCATTTCTGCATTTAAGTAACTTGCTGGAGATTTTAAATAATGGAGCATTACAATCAAATCCTGAATCCACATGTGAGGGACTTGGGTTTTTATTCATAGGAAACTGAACTAGAAGAAAAAGGAAATTGGTCTATTTCAATGGGCTGCACCTAAACCAGATTAAGACTAATGTCTTGGCAAATCAAGTAACTACTTTGGTAACTTTGAAATAATAAAGGGACAATTGGCAGTAAGAGAAATGTTAAGGCTGGACAGCAGAGTAGCAATTTGCGTAAATAAGAATAATATGGATCAGGAAGGGATAGAGTGCTTAATGAAAGGGACATTTGTGACTAGAGTGATATTGTTGATTATGATGGTACCAACTTACATTTCTATAGTGCCTTTATTCTAATTAAACATCCCAAGCTGCTCTACAAATGTTATTAAACTAAATTTGACACTGACGAAGAAAATTAGGGCAGATGGATAAAGGCTTGATCAAAGAGGTTTTAAGAAGGCAGAAGGTGGAAAAGCAAATGGATAGGTGGAGAAATTTAGGGAGGCAGTTCATGAGCTTAAGAGTCTTGGCAGCTGAAGATGTAACTACCAAGGATGGAGCAATTAAAATCAGGAATGCTCAATAGATCAGAACTGGCAGAGTGCAGAAAAAAAAGAGGGGTTGCCCTGATAATAAAAGTTAAGTAAAAACTGTAGAAAGAAAAGATTTTGAAATATTAGATATGATATCAGTTGGTGGAGTTAAGAAACAGCAAGAGGCAAAAGAAACAACACGGGGAGCAGTTTATAAGCCCCCTAATAATAGTTATGTCTAAAGAGTATACATCAGGAAATCAAAGGTTCTTTGTAACAAGGTAAGATAGGTAAGATGGTAATCATAGAGGACTATCATATTCATATTGATTGAATAAACAAAATTTACAGTAACAATGTAGAACACAAGTTCAGGAAGTACATTCAAAATAGTTTTTGAGATTAGTATGTCAAGGAACCAAAAAGGGAACAGACTGTTTTAGATATAGTTTTGTGCAATGAAGCATGATTAAGTAATAATCCAGTAAACCAGGCTACCTCAGAGAGTGTTCATTATATAATAGAATTTTATGTTGCATTTAAGGGAATTTAGTTAATCTGAAACACGTATCTTAAATTAGAAGACAACTAACAATACAATTTTACTAAGGTAGATGGGGAAACTAGATTAAAATACACAAAAGTTAAGTAGGCAATGGCAAATATTTGGAGAATTAATAATTTGCAACATGTATACATTCTCTTAAAGAATAAATCAGGAAAAAGTGGCCCTTCTGTGACTAACAAGTGAAATTAAAAATATTGAAAAGGAAAAGGCTTATAACGTTGTCAAGAAGAGTAGTAAAGCTGGAAAAATGGGAGGATTTAAAGATTCAGCAAAAGGCGACAAAGAAACTGACAGGGAACGAGAAACTAGGAGTAAACTAGTTACAGACAAAAACAGATTATAAACATTTATGTTGGTGTGTAAAAAAGGAAAGATTAGGGCACGAATGAGGATCCTTTAGAACCAAAGTTAGAGGGGAATAAGAACATGATACAGGCATAAATCAACAATTTGTAACTGTCTGAAAAAAATTGCAGAAGTCATAGAGCTCCAAGGATGTAACAAAAATTAAGAATTTAAGCAGGCAAGAATATAATTCAAGGTCATTAATATAAGATAGCCAACAAGAAATTTAATAGAGAAGTCAGAAAACTTGTTTCGCAAAAGTGGTCAGAATGTGGAATTTGTTACCAGAAGGAGTGATTGAAGAGAATAAGAGAAGCATGGAGCAGCACAGTGGCATAGTGGTTAGCACTGTTGCCTGACAGCACCAGGGGCCCCCTGGGTTCAATTTCTGTTTGGGTCAGTGTCTTTGTAGAGTTTGCACATTCTCCCTGTGTCAGCACGTATTTCTTCTGGGTTCTCCGGTTTCCTCCCGCAGTCCAAAGATGAGCGGGTTAGGTGGATTGGCTAGACTGAATTGCCCCTTAGTGACAGAAGGACTAGCTAGGATAAATGCATGGGATTATAGGGATAGGATTGTCATCAGTGCAGATTCAATGGGCCAAATGGCCTCCTTTTGCACTGTAGGATTCTATGATTCCACATCCACGGGGGAGCCAGAGAACCCATTCTAAGTCTGGAGACGGGAAGGAAAATTAGTCTGCTTCATGCTAGGTAATGAATATGCATGATCTTCCTCCTTTTACAAAATTAATTGTGTACAAGAAAGGAGCTTGTGCATCGTGCCACCTGCCCTACCATTACTTCATAGGGTTGAAGGTTCTGCTGCCATATTTGAAGGACACCTAGATAAATACTCACTCAATGCAGTCCTGGAACTCTGCATTACTCCACTAGAGTCCTTACAACCACATATGAGGGTGCATTAGGTATCGGCTTTCGCTATTCTCTAGATAAGATAACCACCCATGATACACCATAGTTGGACCTATGCTCATTGTGTCAGTGGTCCATGTTCTCTAGTTTCTTGACTGTAAAGACTTCTTGCTGTCTCTTGCTGCATAGGTCCTTGCCCCTCGAGTACCAATTGGCAAAAGGCTATCCTTTTCTGAATTTGGACGAGAGCCATTACCAAGACGGGGTTTTCTGCGGTCTGCATCATCAATGTTTCAGTCGATGTGTGAACGAATTGAAGTGAGCTTGTCCTTCACTGGTTTCCCTCCCTCTCAAAGCCAGCAGGCAAGTGCTAAACCATTTTTCTGGTCTCTGTCTAGATATAGTATCCCCATCCAGGTAAAGGATGTTCAGAAACGGATGCTCCTTCAGTTCCTATGTAAATTCTACGAACCATTCTATTTGTCCAGTGGGATGAGAATCATATGCAAGACTCGCACCAACATTTTTCCACTATCTTTGAAACTCGATAGAGAATTCTGTTGGCAGCGTAGAACGACTAATCGCATGATCCCTTATCAGCCATTACCAAGGATGTTGGAGGTTTGGAGTGTATGTTGGCATCCATATACCAGCCCTGGCCTTAGGGGGCATTCCAGCTTTCCTCCTTCCCTTTATCCCTGCCTCCGATAGTACCAAATGATAAATGGCACAAAATGAATGGCAGCTCCACACCTTGCTGGGAACTCAATGAGGCCTGTGAATCGGACAAACCTGTTGCAATGCGGCATCAACATGGAGAAGAGAACACAAATGAGCATTTTTGATATCCTGCTGTCTCAATTATTAGGGTGCATCTTTAGTTGGTTACTTGTGCTGATCTTGAATTCCACCCACCCATAAAAGACTCTCCTTCCACTTTGAGAGATCTTACTGACTGACTGTGTTAAGGCATAATTCTGCGGAAGCTCAAATCTGGAACAAAAGCAGAAAATGCTGGAAAATCTCAGCAAGTCTGACAGTATTTGTGGAGAGAGAAGACCAACGTTTCAAGGTTGGAAAACCCTTTATCAAAGCAACTCTGTGGCCATGTTTCTATAGAGAGGAAATATATTTTTGCAGCTGGAAAAAAGCCCCTCTTTGCATTTTCAGTTTGAGATAACTTTTCTTCCTGCTCGCTAATTGATGGTTTCACTGTCCTGCTAGTCTCCAAATCACCTTTCTTGGATCCCTTCAAATGTAATAAGGTCTCAACCACCTCTCCAGTCAGTTTTAATCATGTGATGGCAGTTTTGAAGTGTCTCATTATCCACGTAATGAGTTGGGGTCAAGTAATAATGCACATTGAAGTGGGAGTGGAGGATGGAATGACTGATGTCCCATTCCACATACCAGTTGTGATTACATTCTTCAAAGTACCGACTGCCTTTTAAATCACTTCTATTGAAATAATGAAGGCAACCAATTTGCCCCCAAATAGAAAAACTGTAGAAAAAGTTGCATTTTGTCTTTTCTTTGTCTAGAACCCTCAAACAGAATTGACCAAACTTTCCAGAAACCATTTAGGGCAAGTACAGTGTCCATTTTTCCCATGTTGCTTCCATTTTAAAACTCTGCCCAATTATCTTTATGTGTTTGATGTGACTGTCATTGCTATATATCCCATATAACCTTGTCCTGTGTAATTGAATGACAGAAAGGAATGGAACGAACAGCCAAAAGATTCCCTGGGCCCAATGGCTTACGTACAATAGTTTTAAAAGTGACGATTTTGGATACACTGATACATTCGTTTGGATCTTCCCGAATTTCAGAAATTCGGGATGAATCCCTACCAATGGAAGTTGGGAAATTTAATTCCTCTGCTCAAGAAAGGATGGAAGGAAAGAGAAGATAGTTAGTCTAACATCAGTCACAAAGAAAATGTTAGAATCTATTATTTTTGACACATTATCATATTTGACAAAACTGTTAAGAGCTTTTTGTAGATGTAGTTAGTTTGGTAGATAAGAAGGAACCACTGCAGATGCAGTGCGAAAGCATTCAGTGTGGTTTTATATTAAAATTAGTTAAACGAACAGATGTAACAGAGGTAGAAGGTCAAACATGACATTATTAAAAGGCCGAGCAGGCTTGATTAACTGAGTGGCCTACTTCTGCTCCTATTTCATGAATCCTTATGTAGGATCTGCATAAGTTTATATTTTTCATGCAAAGTATTATTGAATATTCAATTCACGTCTGGAAGTAAGTGTCTAGGGTGATATATTTTTGTGGTTCATCACAAGTAAATAAATACTTGGTATTTAGTTGGAGAGAGTTTCACCCAGGTGAAATATTTCGTTGTTGTATTTTCTTGTGAGTTGCTTATGATTTGCGTGTTTATGTAATAACACCTCTGATATTTGTATATCTACCATTTGATCTAAGGATATATCTAAGAGCTGCTAACATATATTCAGTAATATCTTGAACTTTAGGAAGGTGTCAATTTGGCAAAATGTTATTTACATCTTCTACTTGCCAATGCATCTAACTACATGCATTAAAATAGAGGACTTCCTCAGTAGAATAGTATTTGACAAGAGTCCACAAATGTTTTCTGTCGGTGATTCAAAATATCTTGTGGCATACAAATTGAGGCTACTGAGAAGATTCATGGCAACTAAAAATGAAAGACCGGAATCAACATTATAAACTGCACTGTACTTGAAAACCCCTTCCTGCTAAACCTTAACCAATACATCCATTGCCATACTCAAACATCTGATAGTTACCACTGATTCATGTAGGGCCTACAAGTCAGGCACATCTTTTGCCCTTTATGCTCTCAGTTTTCTCTTTTCTCCTGAGGCTGTACTGAAATGGCTGCTCTTCCATGTTGTCCATATTCTGAAGTTTCAGCCTTTGACAAATTCATTAAATCCAGTTTGACTTGGAATTAAATAACTCTTCTCAGTTTTCTTCTGCATGGTTGACCCTCAAATAAAAATCTGCTGCTTCCCTCACATTGTCAATTTTCAAAACATTATATTTCGAGCTATGGTGAAGCAATGCGTACCATCTACAGAATTCACTGCAGCAACTCACCATGGTTTCTTTGACAACAGCTTCCAAACTTGTGATATCTATCATCTAGATGTATAAAGGCAGCAAACGCAAAGGAATATTACCATTTGCTAATTTCCTTCCAAGCCACCCACAATTCTGACTCAGAACTAAATTGCTGCTACTTCACTCCTGCTGGGTCAAAATCCTGGCATCCCCTCCCCAATAGCATTGCGAGTGTATCTACACCACATGGACTGCAAAAGTTCAAGAGGTTTTACATCACCACCTTCTAATTGCAATGGGGGATGTACAATGAATATTGGCCAAAGACAAAACAAAGAGAAGGATGAAATGTATATTAACATTTCTTTACAAAATTTTGTTCCTGTTTACAAACGTTGTTTATTTCCCTAAAATTATCAAAGTAAAATGTGTATCAGAATGAGAGGGGCAAATTAATATCAATTTGACTGTTGGCTTGTGATCATTGGGAATTTTGTTAAAATTAGTCAAACTCATTTTGGAACCTTACAAAGAAAAAATGCAGTTTATATTCATTCCATCTTTTTGGATCAAATCCTGGTCTTACATTGCAAGTTAAAAGTTTTCCACGAACTCATAAAACATCAAATTTTATTTTCAATTTAAGTAATTTATATAGACTATAAATAGAAACAGCTTTCAAAACAAAGTCGCAATGACAGTAGCCAATACATATCAATGTCAGAATTTATTGCAACCCATGATCCAGACAAACAATTAAAGTTCTAAGTATACTGCCATTTATTGTTCTATTTAGAATTAGTACACACAAGGCAACAAAAGAATCTATATAAAGCATCTCACTACCTATTGAATGGAGTGAGATGTTAACAGAATGTAGCAGAAATTAACAATGCATCCCTCAGGAATGCAAATATATACTGAAAAGATAAATTCAATTAAATTTTTCTTGAAACTTTTTGGCAATAGTTAACAAAAGCATGGTACTATGCAAAGATTAATTTGAAATCAACTCACTTGTTGTTGTTTCACATGCAACTGATCTTCCAAAATCTTCATCACAATTAACTGTTTGCCATTGTCCTGACTTTGTGTCCATGACAGTACATACGTCAGCATCAGATGTCCCTCTAGATGGTTCTCCTGGAGCCCAGTTTGTGTAACTTATTTCAGACTGATCAAACCATCTCATAGTATTGCCTGAAAAACAACTAAAGTTAGTTCATGCTGCACCAAAGAAATTCATGGAATAGAGATTTATTGGAATAGAAATAGTCTATTTTCAATGCATTTTTCTAAGCACCAAAAAGTATTAATGCAAAGATCTCCAGACAAAATACTGCATATACCTCGATCAACACAAACTAGTACTAAATTGTACTTTCACAGTGACCAAAAAAGATTGTTGGCATGGGGGATTGAAATGAATCATTTCCATCCAGTTAGGTCAAGGTTATTTCAGGCTACCAAATCTCAGAAGAGTAACCTGTATTAAAGCGACACATATTTTCCTTTACTTGTGCCAGCAACCTTCTGGCTTCTTGTTGAGTAGAAGTGCAAATTTACAGCCAATTGATGTCAGTGTGAAGAAGGTTTATGCTCTGGTTTTACCATCACTAGAAAATAAGTTAAGAACATATAAATTCATTTAGAATAGAGCTATTATAACTTGTTGACAGAAATTTTCAGTCGAAGGGGAAGCTAGACAAGTACATGAGGGACATGAAAAAAGAGAATAGATGATTATGATTAGATTTAGGTGAGAAAAAGTGGGAGGAGGCTGAAGTGGGGCATAAATGCCGGCACAGACTGGTTGGGCCAAATGACCTGTTTCTGTGCTGTGTACGTCTGATATAATCTTCCTAATGGTTGGCTGGATTCAAAAATCCTGTCCTGGCGATGAAAAGTCAATACTTCATTATTTTCAATGGCCACAGATTGACTAGTTGAGATGGGTTTTGTAAAGAAAAGGGCTATAATAATATTAGAATTAAATAATTGTATGGTGATATAAAATTGTTTTCTCCTTCCTTCCCCTTGTTCTCATCTCACAGCCTGACTTCTGAAACTCTATACTTAGCAGACTCAGAGTCATAAACTCCTCCAAGGCCACTGCAAAATACTATTGTGAGCAAGCTGAACGAGTAAACCAAATAATTTTCCTTCAATGTAGTTCCTGACAAGAAGCTTGTAACACAAGCTGTATGAACAGCAGTAAATTCAGCACTTTAAATTCAAGGGCCAGTTGTTGTTGATCAATTTTATCTCAGTAGCACACTGGCATAGTGATTAACAGTGTCAGGAACTGGGTTTGATTCACAGCTTGGGTCACTGTGCGGAGTCTGCATGTTCTCCCCAAGTCTGAATTGGTTTCCTCTGGATGCTCCTGTTTCCTCCCACAGTCCAATGATGTGCGGGTTAGGTGGATTGGCCATGCTAAATTGCCACTTAATGTCAGGGGGACTAGCTGGGGTAAATGCATGAGGCTATGTGGATAGGATTGTGGTCAGTGTAGACTTGATGGGCCTAATCGCCTCCTTCTCCACTGCAATGATTCTATGATTTCTATGATCTCGAAGGCTGCGATAAAATGTAGACTTTGATATTAGATCATTGGTATGAGGGGAGGACCAGTTTTAAGCAACCTAAAATAGTTGATCATCATCTAAATTATGTTTGGGCTACTAAGTTATTGTCTACTTCATGAACAGATTTGTTTGCCAATGAAATTACCTAGCTTTACTGCGACATCAGTAAGTTAAGCATCTAACTTTATGCTATTAATGATACTTGTTAAATATGGCGAATTTAACTTTGGCTTACTGTGGAAATGCCAATGGATTAGCAAACTTTAAAAATCTTGCAGAGAGGATGGATAAAGTGATGATATCAGTGTCACATTTTAGTTTTTCATTATGCATATTTAGAGATTTTAGTTAAAAGCAAGTTTAAACACTACCAATGCCATTTGGCAAAAAAACAGTGAACCTGTTTCGTCTGCCATTTAAGGGGCATTATTTATTCTTGTTTTCCAAACTGTTGAATAATCTTCCTTAAAAGAGAAATATTGTTAGGTTGAATCAAAGCCTGAGAATAATGTCCAGACTCCAATCACAAAATTCTGCAGATTTATTTTTACATCAACAAATTCAACATATGCTGTTAAATAAATGAAAATATCTTGCATTTTTGTTTTGCACGTGCATCAAGAAACCTGAGCAAAACTGTAACCAGTGGTGTTGGTGGGTAGGGGGGTTGACAACTGGCAAGTCACAGTCACATTACATAAGTGACACATAATAACTGAAAGTGGAGAAAGGCCAGCCATCATCCATTGGCCTTCAAAGGCACAATCATTGCCAATTCCTTCACTCACCATTTACTAGGTTAAATAGTCAGACACCCAACAAGAATGGGATGGAAGTGGGGTAAACTTGCCCTTCAAAACCTTTCCAACATCTTTAAGAGTCAAATTACGAGTACGATGGAAAGGTGCAGCTGCAATAGCACTCAAGTACCACAGAGTAGATTACTTTCTCCTGCCACTGAATTCAATATCCATTTCCTGCACCACTGACACTCTTAAAGACTTATAGTGCACAGAATGCAATGGAGCACCTCCATATTCTGTAGTCTTAGCTATCACCAAGAAGGACAAGAACAATAGTAGCAGAGCGACACCACTGCCTCTAAGCTCCCATTCAATTTATACACCATGCTTTGGAAATGGATTGCTATTCCCTTATCGTTACAGTCAATATTCTGCAATTTAGTAACTTAATACTACCTTCTCCAGATAACTAGGAACAAGAATAAATACAACCTTGCAAATGTATGCCCCGATTGTGAAAACAAATTATAAAAATGTTGCAGTTTTAAATCACCAAAAAAATATCAATTTCTATTTCAACTTGGACTATAATGCAGATTAATGATCCAAAATTAGAATCTGTACTTTGTTCTTCAAGTCATTGATTTTTGGTTCACATTATTTCCTGAAGTACATGAAAAATACATCAAAAGCATGTCAGGAAAGGGAGGCGATAGCCTAGTAGTTTTATTACTAGACTATTAATCCAGAAACTCAACTGATGTTCTGGGACATGAGTCTGAATCCCGCCACGGCAGATGGTGGAATTTGAATTCAACTTAAAAAAAATCTGGAATTAAGAATCTACTTATGACAATCAAACCATTATCGATTGTTGGAAAAACCTATCTGGTTCACTAATGATCTTTAGGGAAGGAAATCTGCCATCTTCACCTGGTCTGACCTGCATGTGACTCCAGAGCCCAACAATGTGGTTGACTCTTAACTGCCATCAGGCAACTAGAGGTGGGCAATAAATGCTGGCTGGCCAGCCAGCGGCACCCATGTCTCATAACGAATATTTGTACAGCAATATGAGCAGTTTTATTGCATCTTGAAACAGAAAAGATGAGGGTTTGTTCACGCAAGCGTGGATGAATTTTTTTTTTTTAAATAGGTGGCTACTTCTAATTACTGCCAAACTCTCTTGCATTGAAAATTTACAAGTGCTGTTCAGCATTTCTACAGATTTAATTATTGCTGGAGATTATATACAAAATAAAAATGGAAACAATATTTTGAACTTTTCTTTCCATCTATTTTTGAAAAATGTATTTGCATTGAATTAAATATTTTACCTTACTTTTCCTGGTTCAGGTGGGATTTTACAACTCGCTCATCGCGAACTGTAAAATCCCGTCCGAAGTCAATGGACCTTTTCATGTCCTGCCCCTCGCCTGCTCAGATTCCTGCAGGAGGCAGGAAGATAAAAGTCTGGCCTATCTCAGTCAGCATTCTTCAAACTGCTTGTTTGAAAAGACACAGAGCTGGTAGAGGCCTTAGAGGAATAGGAAACAATGCATACTCCAAAACACAGGTAAGTCTGTGATTCCATCAGGGCTAGGTTGACAGGCCCCATCAAGGAGAACAGGGATATGTTGAACAGGCCAGGATGGGGAGAGTAGGCACTTGCACTGTGAAGAAAGCTGGAATAGTGAGGCAAATGAAAGTAAATTCTGGAGGGCTGTGGCACACCTATGCATTGATCCCAAAGAAACGAACAAACCAATATTTATAACATAGAAGGGAACTCGAGGATAGAGGAATAAATAATAGAATTGAATTTATAACTCAAGTCCTTAATAAACTATACTATTATGTTAGTAGTTCTTACTTTATTGAAGTTTCTTTATATATACTGTGGTCTACATAAACGACTTGGAAGTTGGGGTAGGTGGTGAGATCAGCAAGTTTGCTGATGACACCAAGATGCTTGGATTGGCGGGTACAGAAGAGCGGTGTCAGGCAATACAACAGGACATAGACAGGTTGGTAGACTGGGCAGATAGATGGCAAATGGAATTTAATCCGGAAAAATGCGAGGTGATGCATTTTGGTCGGAAAAATGTAGAAGAGAATTATAGGATAAAAGGTAAAACTATACGGAGCATAGAGACGCAGAGAGACTGGGGGGTGCAGGTTCACAAGTCTCTGAAGGTGTCCTCACAGGTGGAGAAGGTGATAAAGAAGGCGTATAGTATGTTAGCTTTCATAGAAAAGGGTATAGAATACAAGAGTAGGAGTTTGATGTTGCAGTTGTATAGAACTCTGGTTAGGCCTCACTTGGAATACTGCGCCCAGTTCTGGTCTCCGTACTATCGGAAGGATGTGGAGTCCTTGGAGAGAATGCAGAGGAGGTTTACCAGGATGCTGCCTGGTATGGAAGGACTGTCTTATGAGGAATGATTAGATAGACTGGGGTTGTTTTCCCTTGAAAGACGTCGGCTTAGAGGGGATCTCATAGAGGTGTATAAGATTATAAGGGGTATAGATAGAGTAAATGGAGGTAAATTTTTTCCACCTTCAGAAATGGATAGGACGAGGGGTCATGGCCTTAGGGTGAGGGGGGCTATGTATAAGACGAATATTAGAGGGCAGTTTTTCACACAAAGGGTAGTGGGGTTGTGGAATGCACTGCCGAGTAAGGTGGTGGGAGCAGGCACGCTGGGGCTGTTTAAGGGTCTCTTGGACAGCCACATGAGCGGTATGCAGATAGAGGGATATATTAGGACTGTTTAACTACGGCTTTTTTCCACAGGTAATTCGGTCCATACTTGACCAACATTGAGCATGCATTCGGCAGGTGGTGCGGGTACAGCTCTTGGAGGTTGATTCATGGGTTGCCTGGTACCTCATGTCGTAAATGAGTGCTTTATGTGGACCATCTGAAGGGCACCATGACAGCTCAGAGACTATCGATGTGGCTGTGCAGACACTTGGAATTGGGCCGGTGTCTGCGGGAGTTTGCGCGTTCTCCCCGTGGTTGCGTGGGTTTTCTTCGGGCACTCCGGTTTCCTCCCACAACCCAAAAATTCGCTCTTAGGCTGATTGGGAAACAAATTGTCCCTATAGTGAGAATTTTCCATATTAGGAATAATATATATATATTATTATATAGGAATAATATAATAGGATAATGGATTTGCTACTATATAGTTATGACAGCGGCGCGGGCTCGTTGGGCCGAAGGGCCTGTTTCCCGTGCTGTGTTGGTCTTAACATACACACACAATGAAGTTTGTTTTTATTTAAAATTCTGAAATCATATGGCCTAATTTTGTTCATTAATTACTGGGTGTTCAGATGTTACTTTTTAATAAGTTCCTGACAGGATCCCAATGAAAACTTGGAATGGTCAAAGTGAGTGGGGCCCAGTCTGGAGGATGTGGTTATAGCAGAGATATTAATTAATCATTTTTTTTTTAAATAATGGCAGGAGTGAGAATAAGAACAAAGAACAGTCCAACATAGGAATAGGCCCTTTGGCCCATCAAGCCTGCGCCAATCACGTTTATCCATCTAGATCAACCACTTTTATCCCTGTATTCCTTGTTTGTTCATATATCTATCAAGATAATTCTTAAATGTGACTAACGTAACTGATTCAATCAGCTCACTTGGCAGTGCATTCCAGGTCCGAATCACCTTCTGTGTAATAAACTTCTCCCGCATATCTCCACTGAACCTTCCCCCCATCTTATCCTGAACTTGTGCCCCCTTGTAACTGTCATTTCTGCCCTGGGAAAAAGCTGCACCGTATCTATACTCTCATAATTTTATAAACTTTTATCAACCTCTCAGCCTCCACCTTTCCAGGGAGAACAACCCCAGTTTATTCAATCTCTCCTCACAGCTAATACCCTCCATACCAGGCAACATCATGGTAAACTTTTTCTGTACTTTTTCCAAAGCCTTCTAGTAGTGTGGTTACCAGAATTGGATGCAGTATTCCAAATTTGCCCCATTCGATGAAGGCAAACATGGCACATGCTTTCTTCATCACCTTTTCTATCTATGCTGCCACTTAAGGATCTGTGAACCTGTGCTCCCAGATCTCTGTGTGTTTATGCTCCAATTGGTTCTGCCACTTATTTTATAGCTCCCACCCGAATTGGATTTACCAAAATGCATCACCTCACATTTGTCTGGATTAAATTTCGTCTGTCATTTCTCCACCCAAATTTCCAGCCTATCTATATCCTGTATTGTCTGACAATTCTCAAACTATCTGCAACTCCACCAATCTTAGTAGCATCCACAAACTTGCTGATTAGTCCAGCTACATTTTCTTCCAAGTCATTTATATACATTATGAACAGCAGAGGTCCTAGCACTGATCCCTACAGAACATTACTAGTTACAGACCTCCATTCAGAAAAACATGCTTCCAACCCTACCCTCTATCTTCTTTGGCCAGGCCAGTTCTGGATCCATCCAACTAGTTCGCCCTGTGAGATTTAATCTTTTGCACCAGCCTGCCATGAGAGACCTTGTCAAATGTTTTACTGAAGTCCATGCAGACAACATCCACAGCCCTTCCCTCAACAATCATTTTTGTCATCTCCTCAAAAAACTACCAAGGTAACTGCAGAGAAGGAATTGATTCTGCCAAAGCTAGTAAAATACATGGTGCATAAAGCACAGATGATATCATGGCTTACCCCACAGACTACTCTTAGTAGGAGCTCAAATTTTCAATTCTCAACTATGTAGGAATTGTGCCACAGGACTAGCTCATAACTAAAGTGATGCCATTGTTCAAGAAATAAAGAATAAACTAGTATCTATACAAAGTTAGTTGAATGCCAATTGTAGGCATATTTTAAAATCCATAACTTGGAGTTCAGAAGGTGCTCAATAAGTTGTCTCACATGGGGTTCATTAGAAGAATTCAGATATATTGTATGTGGAAATTAGTATGTTAACAGATAGAAAATAAACAGTTAGGGTAAATTAGTGTTCTTCAGTTTAGAAGTGGATTGAACAAGGTGTTGTCAGCTGTTTGTAGCTTCAAGGATGATATCTACTCAGGGTCATGAGTTTCCATCTTTGGTCTTAACCCACAGATCTTTGGGCATGTACGGCAGGATGCCCCATGAAATAGTGGGATCCAGAATTGTTTCTTTTTTCTTTCCTTCCCTTGCCTCTGGTCTACTTCATCATTAAGAATGTTATGACTCACACAGTGATGCAACTTGATGGGCAAGTTGTCACTACTCTGAATACTGGTATCAAACTTCACTGAGTCATTAATGTCAATGCTGCCACACTTTCGTAAGAGCTTAAGAGTGTTTGTGAAACTTCTTTTTTGTCTCCCCGGAACATTGGCCATTTGAGAAAATGGGCTTTGGTGTATTGGATGATGTACTTTACCTGTCAATGCAGAATCCACTTTCAAGAACAGTACATGAAAATGATTTGTACTTTGAGCACTATCTCAAAACACACAGAAGGTGTGTCATTAGACAGTGGGATGCATTTTGGATTATGTTAATTAAAAGCTAGCACGATCATAATGGATTTTAATAACTCTTTCTGTGCTGTAGGTATCTATACTTCTATGGAATCAAAACTCTAGTAACAATGTGAAATACATTATTTAATATTGGGCTTTGAAGCCTTTGTTGAATTTTTAATGAAAATGTCTAGCTCTAAAAATATGCAATGAGTTAGTTTCCGTTGCTCTGTGCTATTCAGCAGTTGCCACACATCAACCTGAGGGATTCTTCGATAATCAACAGTAATCAGCACATGGAAATTAATTAACTTGGTAAATTGTTGGCAAACCTACAAATTTCTCATCAGAATGATAAGAGAACATGCCAAAAAGATTACACAGAAAAAAATCAGTTTTGGCATGGCATTTTGAGATGATGTGAAAAATGCCTCAGTTATTAAATTTATACAGAAACAATCAGATGCTTTCTTTGACAATGTAAACAAATCATATTAAAGTGTCTGCCATTAAAATAATATGCTTCCCACACAAAAAAAAGTAAAAGCTAAATGTACAAAAATATCCAAGCAAATCAACAGATTTTAGAGTATAATTCACTAGATTGGCTGAATGAATCTAGGATTATACTTTATTATTCACAAAGACTTGCCTTTTCAACCTTGCACTTCACCTGAAGTGTGGTGATCCTCAGGTTAAAGCAACACCAGTCAGCTTTCCTTCTGAAATAGCATTTTTCCTAAGCAATAATTTAGTCATGTGGGATATGGCAACTTTATCTTTTTAGTATTCAGTTATTCCAAAAATCTTGGCACATACTACATGAACAATTAAATTGAAATAAAATCTTTGCAAAATACAACTATTGCAACTTTCCTTTTTAATGTGTTATACAGTGTAGAACAAACCAGCTAATACTTACTGTCTGTGTCAAAGAACATACCCAACCAGATAGTTCCAGATACTGCAGTCCTTTTATACTGGTCGACAATGAACTGGTTTTCCTGTTCATTAAAGATGTTGACAATATTACCACCTGGAGCTGAGGGAAAAGTAATAGTCACAAACAAAATAAGAAGGGATCATAATTAAAGTTTGAATATTTGGCAAATTTAACTGCTTCAAAAGATACCTTCAAACCCATATATTGAAAATGGGGGCAATGAATGAGGCTATCTGCAATCCTCAATATCATGGCAGGTTTGTTTGTTTGTTAACTTGAATCATGCATGTAGTTAAATTATCTTAAGACTAAAAAGTTAAATATGAAAAGCCATATTTGTTTCATGACATTGTGTATTGTAAAAGTTAGTTAGCGGTTCAAAAGAAGTACGTATTAACTAAAATATTGTTTCTGTTTAAAAATATTCGGCATGCAATATGTTTTTAATTCTTCAAGACATCAGCTATCTTCAAATAGTATGTGCATACTACACAATATCCAAAATATAGAAACCAAAAAATCTAGTTTTCTGGCACAAGCAATAATTTAACAATTTAAAAGAATTTAAGAGAACATTTCAGCAATGCAGGACAAGGTTATTTTAAACAACACAAAAGGAAGTGAAACAAAAGCAGAAAATGCTGGGGAAACTCAGCAGGTCTGACAACATCTATGGAGAGAGAATAGAACCATTCTCTTGCCATAGATGCTGTCAGACGTACTGCGTTTCCTCAGCATTTTCTGTTTTTGTTTCAGATATCAGCATTCACAATATTTTATCTTTACAAAAGGAAGTGATTTGGCAGCATAGTATTTGAAAACTCTCAGTGCACAACTTTAGACCAAATGCAAACCACATATGAAGCATATTACCAGCAGTTAGTCACTTGATAGTCTGTCTTGCAGAAACAGGATGGATAGGATTTTGTGGTGGTAATGGTGGCAAAATGATCAGCGTTCAACATTGACATTCCAGTGAAGCTAAAAGCAACTTCGGGAGTGCACATGAGTCAAATAATAGAGAAGGTAAGGTTTTTTATCTTGTTTTTCTGTAAAGTATAATGTTGAGGTCTCCTTCTCAGTGGGAATCTTTTTAAGCTAATGTGAACTTCAGAGAAGCCCATGCCACAGAGAATGCTAGATCTTTGTGGGCAACTTTCTTTGAGGTCAGCAGTGAGCACTATTGTTAAATCACCCAAACAAAATCCAGGCCATTATCTTCCCTTCTGTTATGGGTATCCATTGAATCTGCCTCCACCACACCTTTAGCTAGCGCATTCCAGAATCTAACATTTGCAGGGGAAAGAAGTTTTCCCTCATGTCACCATTGCTTCTTTTGCCAATTACTTTAAGTTGATGCCCTCTGATTCTTGATCCTTACACAATTCGGAACAGATTGTTTCCATCTACTCTGTCTAGTTCCCTGATGTCTTTTCACCCTTCTATTTTCTCAGAGAATAATTCCAGGTTTTCCAATTTCCATGTAACTGATCCCTAATTCCCTGAAGAATGGAACCATTCTTGTAACTCTTTTCTGCACCCTCTCTAAACCTTTCACATCCTTCCTAAAGTGTGATGCTCAAGATTTGGACACAATACTCCAATTGAGGGTGAACCTGTATTTGTAAATGTTTATCATAACTTTCTTGCTTTTGTACTCTATCTCTTATTTATAAAGCCCAGAATCCTGAATGCTTTATCCTGTTTCATCATCCAGAGAGCTCTGCCTTTGGTTGCTTCATCTTTGCTCCTCATGAGTGAGTGATGACTCACTGAATACTGATCAGAGATGCACTAAAGGAATTCCTCTGCCATCTGGCATTCACTCATTTCCTCTTTGCCTCCATATCATTAAACTGCAAGGTGATCACCTTGAGAAATATGTTATCCACGTAGCTTTGTCTCATGGATGCATTGTAGTGACTCCTGCTGTCACTCAACCCAAGTTTGAGCTTGTCCAAATGACGATACTTCTTGCACACATCATTGTCCAAGAGACTGGAAGTACCTGGCATTCCCACATAGGATAGAATATGCAATGCTTGGCATGAGCTGCCCTGTCATAACTATTTCATAGAATCCCTATAGTACAGAAGAGGCTATTCAGTCCATCGAGACTGCACTGAAAACAATCCCAACCAGGCCCCTTCCCCATAACCTCATGTATTTTACCCTGTTAATTCTCCTGACACTAAGGTGCAATTTCGTATGGCCAATCCACCTAACTTGCATATCTTTGGACTGTGGGAGGAAACATTGCACCCAGAGGAAACCCGTGCAGACATAGGGAGGACATGCAAATTCCACAGAGAGACTATTAACTAAATTAATTTATTGATTTATGAAGATTTGAGACTATTAACTTAATTAACACTTAACAATCAAGCTTCTCACTAATCAGCTCCTCCCCTTGTGCCAAGGTAACACATTTATAGGTTAACTTAAATATTTTATTTTGTTATCTATATACCTCAGATTTTAATTCACTGAGAAATTTGTTAGTATTTATATTCGTCTAATTCAAACTTTATTTCCTACCTGATTGTACTTAAGCTACATTATAAAATGTACAATATTTGAACTTTGAATAAGTTTATATATTTCAAATTGTCTTATTTTCATTTTGTATGCCAACTATTTGATCTAGCTCACCATGGATGCTTATCAAATTATTTAATTGAATCTTATCCCATGTGACTTGTGCTGAGACATCATTGTGCAATATTTTAAAAAACATTTTCTCCTGATCAGTTCACTGACTAAAAGTTACACTTATACTCTCTAATCATTCCACAATCAGATTTTACTCCCTAGACCACTTCACCTGACTCTTTGACTGCTCAATTCTCGGACATCACTCCACCCAAGTCTCTCTGACCACTCAGCTTGCCAACTTCACTCCTTAGACCATTCTGTCCATCTCTCACAGACTGCTCAACACTAGTACTTCACTCCGACTCTCTCTGATCACTCTGCTCTTGCCCCTCTGATCACTGCACCTGGTTCTCTCTGATTACTCTGTTCCCAAGCCTTGCTCTTTTATCATTGTACACCTCTCCTTGTTGACCAAATTGCAAAGTCTCCTCTCCCTTTCGATACCCTCATTTCCTTCATACTTAGAAAACACACACTCATTCTTCTCCCTTTCATCTAGAATTCTTGAACATGCCATTACTTTTCAATTGCAGTGCCTGTTCTTCCCTCAATTTCATATTTGACTTGTTTCACTTGTGTTTCCATCCATATCACATCATTAAAACAGTCCTAATAGCAGTCACAAATGTCATCTTCTCTGACTGTAAAAATAGTGTATTACCCACTTTTAACCTCTCTGCAACATGTGCTTTCCATCATTATTTATCCAATGATAGTCACAGATTCTCCAGCAAAGTGATTCCTGTGCTTCCAAATCAATACCTCTAGCATCCATCAATACCTTTCCTTGGCCATCTCTTCTTCCTCATTTACTTCCTGCCCTTTTGCAATATCATCCATAGACACAAACCCATAAATAGATAATCAATCTCTTCAAAATCTTGCTTAAATCAGATCACTTCTTGATGTCAGCCTGGCAATTCCATTACCCAGCCTCGAATAAGGTAATGGTCTCCTCTATTCAAACATTGTGAAGAATGAAAAAGTTATCTGCAATGCCTATGGATGTTGGAGCTTCTTCCCAGCTACTGTTACAGCTATTTGAGTCCATATTTAGCTTCTCACCCCATGTACTCTCCATAACCAATATTTCTGCCTCAGTGCAGGGTTCATTTCCAGTTTTGGGTGACAGTCTGTATAGAGTTTGCGTATTCTCCACGTATCTGTGTGGGTTTTCTCCAGATGCTCTGGTTTCCTCCGCAACTTAAAGATGTGTAGATTAGGTGGATTGATCATGCTGGATTGCCCTTTAACGTTCCAATATGTGCAGATAGAGAGCTTAGTGGGGTAAACATGTGAGATTACAGAGATAAGGACTGGGTATGATGCTCTATTAGAGAACTGTGCAGGCTCGATGAGTCAAATGGCCTCTTGCACTGCAGAGGTTTTATGATTCTACCTCTTTAGCATTTGCCAACTCTATTCCTATGTTAACACATCTGATGCTGAAACTATCATCCATGCCTACATCACTTCCAACTTTGATCATTCCATTGCTTTCTGGTTGGCTTTCCATTCTTTCACATTCTATAAGTTTGAGTTCATCTACTGTCTATGACTCATTTCACACCAGATGTCGCTTACATATCACTCCTTTCCTTACTGACCAAGTATGCTAATGCTAGTTGCTTATCCTATCTTATGTTCTGCCATAACCTCATCCTTCCCTATTGTTTTAACCTCCTTTTGCTCTTCAAACACCCCCCCCACCCCCCAAACCCTGATTCTGGGCTTTTGTGCAACACCCCTCTCTTCGCCCTACCACAGATGGATGTGCTTCAGTTGTCAAGGTCCCAACCTCTGCAATTCCCTCCCTAACCCATTCCTTCTAACTCCCAACTTCCTTCAATACACTCCTCAAAAGTCATGTCTTTGATATGCTTTTTGACAACTACACTCATAGATTTCATATACCTCTGAAGTGCCTTGCAATGTTGCTCTATGCTAAAGATGCTATAAAAATTCAAAGTTCTATCCATGATCAAATCTGAAACATTTGCTACAATGTCGCATAATATCTTGTATGAAATGTACATTCAACAATTTTAAGAAGTATTTTAAAAGGGATACAGTACCACTTTCTTTGCATATTTCTTGAGCTTTGTTCATTGTGTAGCCATTTCCAGGAGTTGAAATGAAAGTGTACCATTTGCTTTCAAATGGAATCCATGAAGCACCAGAATCAAAATCACAGTCTTGCAAAAAGAAGGAATAAAACTTTATTACATCCAGCTTTTGAAAATCACAGATTTTCAACATAAATTCCCAATAATTTCAGGAAACCCACTACATTTGATAGCATTCAGCCAATTTTATAAGTTTACATGGTGTGTTCATTGTAACCTACTTAGATTCTCCCCATTGGTTATCAGGGATAGAATTTCATGATTGTGGTGGTGGTGGTGGTAGTGGGTGTGGGATTGATTTGAAGGTTTGGGATGGGAGGGGTGTCTTACTCTGTCTGTGTTTTTGTGTCCTCACCAGCAGGTGGCACCACTGGGCATGGAGTGCCCACCCAGGTGGGACACCATCTCCCTTTCTATTATATTAGTACCTCCTAACTGTCTACATAGCACAAAACATACTCTGCAAGTGCACACAGTATTAATAATGTTAGTGGATTATTTTTACTTCTTTCAAGGGATCGGAGTAACACTGGCAATTTCTAATTGCTCTCAAGGTGATGGTGGGCAGCCTTCTTGAACAGATGTCTCTGACGTAGTTAGGGAGTTCAATGTTTATGATCCAGTGACAACGAAGGAACGGCAGTATAATTTCAAATCAGGATGGTATGTGGCTTGGAGAGGAACTTGCAGAGATTGCAATTCTTGTGTGTGTTTGCAGCCTTTGTCTTTCAAAGTGTAAAAGGTTGTGGGTTTGGAAGGTGCAGTTGAAAGAGCATTTCTAAGTCAGAACCACAGAATCCTTACGGTGCAGGAAGCTATTCAACCCATTGAAACTGCAGTGACTCTGAAAAAACATCTTACCCAGGCCAAACCTCTGTTCCTCTCCCTGTAATCCTGCACATTTACTATGGCTCATCTACCTAACATACATATCTTTGGACTGTGAGAGGAAACCAGAGCACACAGGTGGAAACCTGTGAGTCAGAGGGAGAATGTGCAAAGTCCACACAATTACTCAAGCTTGAAATTGAACCTGGGTCCCTGGACCTGAGTGTTAATGCAGTGCATTTTGTAGATAACATTGCTGTTGCTATGTATTGTTGGATGGAAAATGAATGTTTAAAGTGGTGGAGTGCCAGCCAAGTAGACTGTTCTATCCTGGATTGTACTGAGCTTCTTAAATGTTGTTGGATCCATATTCACACAAGCAAATGAAGAGTACTCTACCACATTCTTGAATTTTGTCTTGTAGATAGGGAGTCAGGAAATTAGTTACTAACTGCAGAATTCCCAGCCTCTAACCTGCCCTTGTAACCACAGTGCGTTTATGCTGGTCCAGTTCTGTTTCTGATTAATGGTAACCCCCAAGATATTTTAAAATTTATTTGTGTCATAAATAGGTTTACATTAACACTCAAGTTATTGTGAAAATTCCTGACTTGCCAGACTCAGATTCCTGTTCAGGTACACCAAGGAAGAGTTTAGCATGGCTAATGCACCTAACCAACACATCTTTTTGGATTGTAGGAGGAAACTGGAGCACACAGACATGGGGAGAACATGCAAACCCCACACTGACAGTCACCCAAGATCAGAATCAATCCCGGGTTCCTGGCACTGTGAGGTTGCAGTGCTAACCACGGTGCAGATGAGAGAGGGGAATGGATTTATCATCATTCTAATGTGTTCTTAGCATAATTGCGCAGTTTTAGTTTAAAATGTTTTTGCATTTCACTAACTTTGCAATGCACAAGAATTGCAATTAAAAAAACCCACCATCATACTCCAAAGATGTCCAATTAGTTTACACAATTTGAAATGCAATGACACTGCTAAGTGACAGTCAATTTGAGCACTGAAAAGTTCCACAAAGTATGAGTGACAAAATGACTAAACTGATCCTTTTATGCTAATGTTACTTGAAGGAGTTACTTTTTGGTTATGGCACCAGAAGAACTTAAGTTTTCTTCTGAAAGTGCCATGGAATCCTTTCCATCAACAGACATCAACATGATGGCATCTTTGTTAGAACAGTGTTCACCTGGTGCAGAATTGCATTGTCAATCCAAATCAGAGTTCTCAATTGGGAGAATTGACAGAAGATTTCAGAAGATCAAGTTGGTTTGTCTCATTAGTTTCCCACTAATTGGTTTCTCCCCATCAGTTGTCTTCTGCGCTCTCCTATCTTTTAACAATCAGAATAGTGTCCAATACTAAAACTGTGTATGTGTTAGCTCTCATCATTAGATGCTATCTTCAATGTGGTCAGAACAAGTTCTTCCAACAAGTATCACTGGCTTTTATGGATTTATGTCACCAAGCTTTTTTTGAACATATCTACATTCATTGTAGCCCACTTACTGCTTTTAATGATAAGATAAAACAGAGAAAGTTAGGGATTCTTGAAACCAAAATTCAATGCAGGAAAATCAATAAATAGTGTTGCAGAAGTCAAAGTGGCAAGACTTCCTTTCAACCTTTTTCCTTTCTTCTCTTACAGGAACCAGCCCTTGTAGGTTTGAAGTGAGTTACTTAATTTAGAAAAAGATAAATCTTTTTCCTTGATGGGGAGGGGACACCATTAATGGAACACTCATGTGCCAGGTGACCTTCAGTGGGGAGGGTCAGAGAAAAAGGGACTTAGTTGGTGGTGGTGGTGGTGGTGGTAGTGGTGGAGTGGGGGAGGTTGAGATTGAGTCAAGAATAAAAGGTGTGGAAAGAGAGACTGGCCATTCTCTGGGCCTGTAGTGATAAGTCAGGATACAGTGTGATTCTCTCCTTTGTCTTCAGTCTGTTTATACCAAAGCAGAATGCATTATTATGGGTTTCTTTTATATCCAGACTCCAACCTTCATATTGATGGCCACATTCTTCTCTGATGGATGGGTAGGCATGGTTTGGCTGTATATATCTTTCGAGTGATACATCTGACTATTTGTGAAGGAATAAGAGGAGGAAAACTGCCTTTTTCATGAAAAGATTGACAGTGACAATGTTAGGTGAGTACAGTGGCAGACTGTCTAATTTATTTCTGGTTCTTTCTGGTGTGGTTAATTTGAATTTACTGGCTTTTATGCCATGTTGGGACTTGACAGAATTCAGAAGAAAGTTCTGTTTCCAAAATGGAGGTTGTGAATTTGGAATTTTAGTCCAGTTCAATACAAAAGGGGACACAGTGAACACTATGTATTTTGTCCCTAATTCACTTTTTGGTGGGCAAAAGGTTGGTGCAAAGGAGCAGGCCTTAGGCAGTGAAAGGGACGTAAAGATTTATTAAGTCCTAAAATTGAATTATGTATGGCGCTACTTCAGCAGGAGCAAGAAAAATGACGACACCACCAAGGTAATTGTAAACACACATCATAAATACATGCCTGTTTTGAGCAAAAGGTCAATGAGAGCATGCTCTCCACCCTGGATGAACCTGTATCATGGGTCACTACTGTAGATATCAGAGCAGCCTTCTCGAAGGTCAACCCAGAGAAAACGACTGGCCTGGATGGGGTACCCAGATGTGCACTCAGATCCTGTGCTGACCAGCTGGCTGGGGTATCCACAGGTACCTTCAACCTATCTTTACAACAATCTGAGGTCTCAATCTGGTTCAAGAAGATGACCATCATTTTGGTGCAAAAAAGTCAAGCAGCACACCTTAATGACTATTGTTTGGTGAGATGGCTCTGACATCCATCATGATGAAGTGCTTCGAAAGGTTAGTCACGTCACAAATCAATTCTGACCTCCCAGACTGCCTAGACGAACTACAGTTTGCCTACCGCTGCAACAAATTCACAGCTGACACCATCTCCCTGGCCCGGCACTCAATCCTGGAACACCTAGACAACAAAAACATCCATGTCGACAGAAGTTCAGCCTTCAACACCGATATTCCTACGAAATTTATCTCTAAACTCTGTAGCCTGAGGCTTGGCTCCTCCTTCTGCAACTGGATCCTAAACAATAGGCCATAATCAGCATGGATAGACAACAACACCTCCTCCATGATCATTCTCAACATCAGTGCCCCACAAGGCTGTGTTCTCAGTTGCCTACTATAGTCATTGTACACCTATGATCCTTGGCCAAATTCCCTCCAACTATTTTTTCAAGTTTGCTGATGACACCACTGTAGTGGGCGGATCTCAAAAAATGACAAGATGGAGTACAGGAATGAGAGAGAGAATCTGATGAATTGGTGCAATGATAATAACCTCTCCCTCAATATCAATAAAAGGAAGGAAATAGTCATCGACTCCAGGAAGTGTAGTGGAGGACATGTCCCTATCTATATCAATGGGAACAAAGTTGAAATGATTAAGAGCTTCAAGTTTTTAGGTGTCCAGATCATCAACAACCTGTCTTGGTCCCATCTCCTTGCCAATACTATAGTTAAGAAAGCCTACTAACGCCTCTACTTCCTCAGAGAACTAAAGGAAATTTGGCACATCAGTTGCAACTCTCACCAACTTTTACAGATGCACTGGCTGTATCACACTTGGTATGGCTCCTGCTTTGCCCAAGACCACAAGAAACTACAAACAGCTGTGAACGAAGTCCAGTCCATCACTCAAACGAGACTCCCATCCGTTGACGTTCACTTCCCACTGCCTCAGAAAAGCAGCCAGTATAACTAAGGACCCCACGCACCCCAGACATACACTTCCACTTTCTTCCATTGAGAAGAAGGTATCAATACCCAACTCAAGAACAGCTTCTTCTCTGCTGCCATACTTTTGAATGGACCTATCTCACTTTAAGTTGATCTTTCCTTATACCCAAGCTATGACTGTAACCCTACATTCTGCACTCCCTTCTTTCCTTTTCTATAAACAGTATGCTTTGTCTGTAAAGCACCCAAAAAGTTTTCACTGTATACTAATACATGTGACAGTATTAAATCAAGTCAAATAATGTCCCTCCTCCCCCACTCACCCACCCACACACACAGTTATCACAAACTTTCTTCATCAAGTTTAACCCTAAGGATTGAAGAACTCTTCAATGGTGAAGTTGAGTTTAAAAAAAACTACTTTAGTCTTGCAAATCAAGGAAATACGAAGACAAGTATTTAAGTTTTGGTTTCACTATACCTCAACTACTGGATATAATTTTGTGCAGAAGTACTATTAAATGATCTTCAAATGCTTTCAATTACAAAGATATGTATTCAATGCTTGTAATAAATAAAAACAAGCAACATTTTTGACTCATTGAAATTCACAGTGATTGCTTATAAAAGCTTGCAGCTTCATCCTATACATCAGTGCAGAAAATTGCTAAAGCAAACAAAAGAAGTGACAGACCATTGCTAAGGGGTTGATAATACAGTGAGCCATTGAAATTGTAAGGAAAACATTTGGAGATCAGAAAGCCAAGGAACAGGGGGGACAAAAAACAATGTCAAATGACATTGTCAAAAGATGGATTGATTTAATGTCAGAAGACAGTTTTGCTGTGCATTGATCAACTCAGAGGCAATGGCTTTGTTAAACAACTTGATGAAGCTATTCTAAGATTTCTAAGATGTATCATTTGTCTATGTTCAGTACGTGTGGTGTAAGGAAAATGTGGATGACCTATTTTGTAAAGAGCTCAAGACAGCAAAGGGTCGGCAATATTTTCAAAACATTGGATGAATTTATGAACATTATTTTTTTTCCACCAAAAGGTATTTGCTGCAAAAAATATTGAATCAGATCTTGCTCAACACAGCACTAACAGTCATTAATTTTATTAAATTCAGAGTAACAGATTCCAGATATTTTGCTGGCTTTTGAGGAAGCAGGTGTACAGCATATTTCTATGCTCATGTCTACACAGTTAACTTAGTTATTATCAGGAAGGGCATGCACTTTCCTAGCTAATTCAAGAAAGATTTAAATCAGTCAGAAAGGAAAATTAAAAGCATTGTTTTAGGCATACTCTCTGACCTGCCTAATTTTCCAATATTCTAGTATAACTGTTTGTAAAGTAAGGAAATCTTCCCATGGGGGCCTAATTTTCTATTTCATTAAAATGGCCAAAAAATCCTAATTTGACAATGTAAATTCTGATGTATTTTCTGAAACAAAAATAATTGCCAGAGACTGAATTTATTTCAGGAGGCTAAGGAAATTTGACATGCCTGCAATGACTTTCAACAATTTTTACAGATGCACCATAAAAATCATCCCTTCTGGTGTATCACAGTTCAGTATGGCTCCTGCTCTGACCAAGACTGCAAAAAAAACTACAAAGGATTGTGAACATAGGCGAGTGCATCATGCCTCCCAATCAGTGACTCCATCTACACTTCCACTGCCTCAGAAAAGTAGCCAGCATAATCAAGGATGCCATGCATCCAGAAAATATTCTCTTCCACTTTCTTCCAGTGGGACAAAAGATATAAAATTCTGAAATCACACATCAACTGACTCAAGAACAGCTTCTTCCCTGCTGCTATGAGACTCTTGAATGGACTTGCATCTTATTAGATAGATGTTTCTCTATATCCTAGCTATGACAGTAACACTACATTCCACGTCCCTTCCTTTTTTTTTCCTTTATGTACACTGAATGGCATGTTTTCCTCTGTATAGTGATCAAGAAACAATACTTTTCATTGCATCCCAATACATGTGACAATAATAAATCATATTTTAAAACAAAATCAAGCATATAGTCTTCAAAGCAAACTGGCAGGCAAGAAAGATATTTATATTTACGTGTTAGAAAAATAAAGCTAAAGCCTTAGAGATACCAAAAAGAGAACTATAACCTCTTCACTACCTTGGATAAGAAATTCCAGCTTACTAAACCATGCTAAATTACAGTAGAACATTACAGCACAGTACAGGCCCTTCAGCCCTCGATGTTGCACCGACCAATGTAACCAATTTTATGACCCTCTATCCTAAACTATTCCAATGCTATCCATATGCCTATCCATTGCCCATTTGAACACCCTTAAACTTGACGAGTCCACAACTGCTGCAGGCAGTCATGTTGTTCAGATCGGATCCAAAAGTATCACCAAAGTGGGGACACACAAATTTGACAGCCAGTTTCACAAAATGAGGTGTTTTGGTTTAGAAGCCTTATTGGACAGATGGTGGAACAATAAAAGGATATGTATCCCTTTATTGTAATCACAGTCACCTTGCGCCTTGGGCCAAACATCCATCATTTTCACTTGTAAAACTCTTTAGTGAAAAACTTGATCAGACACAATACTATAATTGTTCTAAACTTCACACACTGGGGAGTCAGTCTAATTTGTTTCCTAATTTGGTTCTTCCCAATGGAATTACCAAGCAAGATCTTTGTAGTCTGCAGAATGCTCATGAAATCTGTTTGTCCCAACATGTCTTTGGGAATGGGCTATGAGTGGAGTATTGTTGCAGTTAGTTACATATAAAATTTGCCTTCTGAGATAGATGCATCATAGACACGTTTATTATTTTTTTTCTGACAAGCTTAGATTGTTAAAGGCACAATGGCTGTGCCATCATGCCATGAAACATCTCCTTTAGCACGACCAAATCCAGTTACTGATTTAGAAACGTTGATGCATAGCAGAATTTTGCCTCCCCAGAAATGTACAATCCTTTTGCACAATCTCTCTTTTTGGTTCAGGACAGTCTGTACCAGTCAGCTTTAATGCATCAAGTTCAAACGCAGACTTGCTCTGAGTGAAGCTCCTAGTTCTGGGATTATCATCTTTGGTTCAGAGTCCAAAGATACAGGAAGAGGTGGGCCCTGTTAAAAATAGCAGTGACTAGCAGCATGACCGCACACAGTGTAAAGATACCTTCTCCTTCAGTATTCTCTCCTCTTTGTCCTTGCTTTCGTGCTTTATTGCCTGTTTTGGGGTGGTTTCCTATAGCTCGAAGGACATCTCACACAATAGTTATTGGTGCAAAACCAATTAACAAGGGCACTCAACTACCCTTTATTTCTGAAGAATATCTCCAATCAGAGATGACAACTTTAATTTTGATTAGATGGAAGAGAGAACAGAACATTGGTTAAAGCACTGAGAAGATGAGGTTGAAAACTGGCACCAAGAGAAATAAAAAACACAAGGGATGTGATTTAAGTAAAAGCCAAGATCAAAAAGGAGAAATGGCTGCCTTTCTGTTCTTGTAGAGAACTGATTGGTTTATAGTCACCATGTGATAAACCACAGCCAATCAGCAACTTCACAGGCTTACTAAGTATTACAGATTTATTATTTTTATCTGTAGAAGATAAGCTGCTTTTCCTCCCAAATACTGAGCAAATAAAAATGTTACTTTGATAAAGCAGCACTTGCAACTGGGACGCTGGTTGTTTCTGTTTAGTTTTTCACAAAAGGTAAAATTCTTTTGAAGATAGTAAATGAAATGCAAAAATATTTTGGAAAAAGGATCGTCAGGATTTGGGAAAATTTTCAAAATTTAAATCAATACAATGCAATCCTTGATTAAGAATTAAATGTTTACCCCGAGCAAAAGTGTTTGGCCTTTAGAGGGCGACAAACGTAGCCCTGCCTACATTTAAAGTTTTTTTAAAATTGCAAATGTTTGTGTTAGTTCTTTTTAAGAGGCTGTGAAGACCATCTGGCGAAGTCACTAAGAAATAAAACTCTAAGCTTCATACCGGGATTCTAAGAGCAACTCCGGATTGAAGTGTAAAGGGAATTTGTTGGAGAATATCTCCTCAAACTTACACATCGCTTTATCTAACTTTCTGACTCTTCCGTCTAACGGGAAGTAGGAAGGGGAAAGCTTCGAGTTCGAAACGCTCCGAAGTTTTATGACGAAATCAGAAACAGCGAGCGAAGGGAAGAAAGTCCGTTTAAAACTCACCCGTTTGGGCTGAAGGAGACACAGGAGGAAGGCAGCAGGCGACCAGGCACATACAGTAGAAATCTCGAATTCTCCTAACGTCCATGTTTAAAACTCTCACCCCACTGTCTGAAAACAGATGTTAGGAACCCATAAGCTCTAACCTCGTGAACATTTGAACTTTAAATGCGTCATGTTTGCGTTGCAAAACGAACTGGCAAAAACAGAAGCAGCCGGCCGGGCTCAGATAGCGGCAAGCGGACGCATGACAATGCAAGCTACAGCCAGCGCGCCTCAATACACATCCACTTATCAAGCTACACAAAGCCTGCCTCGATTTTATCATACCACTGCGCTGTCAGATTATCAAGCGCCAGAAAAAAACCCTGCAACAATCCAAATTTGATTGCAAATGGGAACGAACCTTATATAAATTTTCCAAAATTAAGAGTTTACCTAAAAAGGAAAATGAACTTGTGTAAAAATATATGATGGGCCGAATAGCCTCCTGCTGCAATGTCGTGTCCTTTGCACCGTGCTTTATAATATCTCATGAAGAGGGTTCAAATGTTGTAGGGTTGAAGAATAACTGACTAGATGCTATCTTTAATCTTTCACCGCACTCACCACAACTTCTACTATTCCCATGTGACTCTCCACATCATAATGTGGGTGGGAGTGTTTCCCCTGTCCCACATTAACCCTTATCGTTCCGAACAGCCTTATACTACACTTGCCCCCAAGCCTTTACCAAAATATATTTGCAAAATCACATTTGCTTGCAACCCCTTCTGCTCCAAATTTCTGACTTTACAGATCCAGATCTGGAGCCTTTAGGACTCTTCCAGTCTTATTCTTTTCAACTTTGAAGAAGTGGTAGTCTCAACTGTTTCTGGGAACTTTGTTGGTCTGGAGTTGAAGTTGCAGTATTTAATGTTACAATTATTTGGGTTTCCACATTCACTTCGCTCAAATGTATGATAAAGATTTGCCATAAGGAATGAGGAGCAGAATTCTCCTGTTCCCACTGATGGTGCCTTCTGGTGTATGCATCAAGTGAGGCCTTTGTTGATTTTCATCCCTCAGGACAATGATGCCTCTTTGTCACGATCCCTGTTCCAAACCTCGTTACCTGTTTAACCTGGGCATATTTCTTCTACTCTAAGTGGAAGCTTGTTGTCTATTGGACTGTCCTTGGTCCTGAACCTCATAATTATCTCGTGGTTGGTTGTCAGGGACTGACTGATTTCTTTGGCCTCTTTTAGGTCAGATGTTGGCTTCTTTTATGTGATTTCTTTGTCAACATGGGAAGTTGTGTGTGAAGTTTTCTGCCCCACCAGCAGCTCCAATGGGGCAAATCCACATTGTAGTATAGTAAGCCTATATGTCAAAAACATGGAATGTCATCATGTTTCATTAAGAGTGTTTTAATAACGTGGACACCCCTTTCTGCCTCATTGTTAGATTATGGATAAGTTGGGGAACTGGTGAGATTTTGAAATCAGTAATTCTTGTCAAAATGAGTGCAATATTCATTAGTGAATTGTGGCCCCTTGTCGGACACTACCTGGTCTGCGATATCATGGATGACAAAGATTTCTTTCAATGACTTAATGACCAACTCTGTGGTCATGATGCGTATCCTTTATTTGGATCCACCAAGAGAAATAGTCAACAATGATGAGGAAAATATGAACAGATCCATTCCCAGACTTTCCCAAGGTTTGATAGAGAAATGTGTGAGATAAAGGGCTCCTTCAAAACTGGTTTGTACAATGTGTATACCTGATAGTTTAAAACCATCGTTCAGTTGCTCTTGATATCCCTGGCCAACCACATTGCATATTGGGCTCACACTCTGCACTTTGCAATGCAATATTGCTTTAATGGATTAATTGTAGGATCTCTGGCAGGAGTGAATGGAAATGACCATCATGCATCAATAGATCATCAATAAAAGTGTTTCTGCAGTTCAAAGTAAATTTTCATAATATAGCTACATGAACACTGTAGTGGACAACTTTGTAGGCAATACTGATGGATGCGGATGTGCTCTTCATCTTGCATCTGGTCTGGCATATATGTTGAAGCTTTTTGGAGCTTGCTAACAGTTGAACTAAGAACATAACCCGAGCTCATTAACCAGATTGATATCATGTGTCACATGCTGGGTACTGTAGGCTGGATAACATGTCCACAGTTGTTTGATGCTTCCTTTGGATGCAAAGCATATGAGACATAAGCAGAATCTTTCAATTCTAGGGGCACTCTGGTGAGGTCTTTCTCATCCAACAATGAGACCAATGGTTCATGATCTTACTGGATGATCACTTTCAGCCACCAATTAGGCAGAAAGTTTCTCACAAGCTCACATCACTGCGAGAGTTTCTTTTTCAATAATTGCATCTCTGTGCCTGATAGCTCCTTAGATGTGCAATATACTGGTCAGTGGCATTCATCTTGGTGCTTTTGGAACAGAACTGCCCCTAATCCTATAGACAGAATATCTGTTGTCATTGTACTTAGCAGGGATGGGTCATAGTGAGGCAGGATATCACATGAGAGCAGTACGCCTATAATCTGATGGAATACTTGCTCTTGGTGTGCATCTCAACACCACACTTGAGCCTTTTTTCAGGAGTGCATCTGTGATCTGCGCCAGGTTGGGCAGAAATGGATTTCAGTGTTGGAAACTCACGAGTTGCCATTGCTTTATGTGGGCCCACCATGATTCCTTTACTGTTCACAGTATGACCCAAGAACCAAACTGAGGTCTTGGAGGGAACTTGACTTGATTTTGATTTGATTTATCACTGTCATATATATTATCATACAGTGAAAAGTGTTGTTTCTTGCACTATCCAAAGAATACTGTTCATAGAGAAGGAAAGGAGAACTTGGACTTTTTATTCAGCATTGATCCTGCTTCCTGCAAAACATTTCAAGACAGCCATGAGCCTAATCTCTTGTTCCTCTATAAGCATACCACGGACAAGGACATTATCCATTTGTCAGATGACTCCTTTCAAGCCTTGTAAGATCTGAAAAATCTCAAGTCCCAAGGAATTGCTGAAGGGTAAATGATTGAAGCAGAATCTGCCAAATGGGGTGCTAAAAGTTGTTAACAATTTATATTTCTTGTCCAATAGAACTGGTTTCCTCTTTTGAAAGTACTGCCCTTGGAAGAACTTGATCAAACTGTCGTCCATGGGGGACATCAGATAGACTTCTCTCCCCACTGCTTTATTATCTTGTGTCAGGTTAATACAGATGTTGATGGATCTATTTGGCTTTGTAACTGGGAGCATTCTGGAATATCGTTCTGTTAGCTGAGTGAGAGATGAACGCTCTCTCTCTTCCCACTTTGGTCACTTCATCAATTGTTTGCTTCGTAAGTGGGTTTGATATTTTCCATGGTGTAAACAAGCACAGAATTGGCATTGTTTCTCAGAGTTATGTCGTAGGCAGTGACTATAGACAGTCACCCCAGCTCTGCAAATATTTTTGGAAAATCCTTTTTAAAATTGGAACCAGTACCATGTTTAATCTCATCAATCTTTTGGCATTGTTGAGGTTGACACAGGTTTCATTATTTCAAGAGAAATTTCTTGATTGTGGAACACATATAACATCTGCTGTATTATTTTTAACATGAAAGCATTGCTTGCTATATACCTTCGACTTGGAGCTTGAGATTTTCTTGTCACTGTGTTGTTGGAACATTGCTTCACTTCACCTTATCCAACAGGGCTGCCACATTGGTGCTTATGTCTAATTTGGAATTTGTGAGATGACCATTTACGGATATGTCAGCATTCCAGAATGTAGATCTTGGATCCTAAATTTTCCTCAGGTTATCCACTGCAGGGCTCAGAATAGGCCTTTTAAATTGCTTACTCTGGAGTTACAAGTGTTTTCGTCCTTTTAAAACTTTTTCAGAATTATTATCAGAACCGTCTGAAGTTAATGATTTAAACCGCATAAGTTCCCAGCACGGCACAAGTGTCCCGGGAAGTTTTCAATTTTTGTTATAAAACATGACACCAGGTCACATTAGTTGATATTAGGTCTGATGACCAAAGGCTTTGTCAAAGATGTAGGTTTTAGAATATCTTAAAGGACGAAAATAACATCCATGAACACAAATTACTAAATATTAGTACAGAAATGCAAAAAGTAATCAAAAGTGCTAATCTCAAGCAGACTGGAATATAAAAGGGGAGGAAGTCATGTTTTAATTAAACAGGGCTTATTCCATAATCCATTTGAGCACTGTATTCAGTTTTGCACACTGAAAGATAGATACAGATGATCTTTACCAGGAGACTCCTGAAGGAAAGAGCATGAGCTGACATTAATACTGCTGGGACCACTATTATTCACAATTTATATCAATGGTTTGCACTTTGGAATTGAAAACACAATTTCAATGTTTGCTCATGACACCAAACTGGGATAGGGGGGGTGGTGAGGATGGTGGAATAATGCCGAGGAGAATTGCAAGAAATTGCAGAAGGACATTAATAATCTTGCAGAATGGGTAAATAATTGACAAATGAAGTTCAAGACAGATACAAGGAAACATCATTTCCCACAAATTGTTGTAAATGTCTGAAACTTTCTCTCAATAAGAATACGAATACTGGACCTTAAGAATATTGATTTTTGTTAGCTAAGGATATCCATGGAAATGGGCCAAAGGCTTGAGGATACAATTAGTGTTCAGATCAAATATGACCTAATTGAATGGTGGACAGACTTAAAAAGAATCTGAATGGCCTACACTTGTTTTTATGTCATTCACTTTGATACTGTAAGAAGTCTCACAACAACAGGTTAAAGTCCAACAGGTTTATTTGATTGTAAACACCACTAGCTTTTGGAACGCTGTTCCTTCATTAGGTGAGTGGAGAGTTCAATTTAATAGACAATTATTATTAGTACTGGAAGAAAATAACAAATTTAGAAATTGATTTCTTGATGATCACAGAATTGTGAAACCTGCACAACAGGAAACTAGGGAGAGATAGGAATTCTAGAACTATAGCAATAAACCACTTGAGAGATTTGGAAGGATAAGCCAAATGCACTATGTTTCTACTGTTCTTAGCTTTCCTTTGTTAACAAGGTAAGTTCTTTATTTCTTCCTTGCTTGGGAACTGTAGTTTAAAAACACATTTTCTTTTCCTCATATATTGCTTTTCAGCTACATTCTTACTTCTCATTTTCCTGGACCACAATGATCATTCGCTAGATGAACTGGTGACAGGTGGCATGCTCCCAGGGATCTGGCAGTGATGATCTGTAACTGTCTGCCAGGATGTGGGAGAAGAGTCTGGGGAAATGAGCATGGGTTACTGCGGTTTATTTCACTTAAAAGCTTTAATGAAGTGTCATGAAAATAATTGCATTGTGCCTTTAGGGTGAACAGTGCTTTTCCAGTTTAATAAACAACCAATAGGCACCATTTGCATAATTGTCATTCTATACTTGGCTTTATTTTGAGAGACCATGTAAATCTGCTTTTCCAGAAGTAATTATGGTCACAGTTAAAATAGATCTCCTAGGTCTCTTGTTTTTAGCTGCTTATTTTGTAATATGCAAAAACACACAACAAACGAACCTATGTAGTGTTTGTGTATAGGTGCATTATTCATATTAGGCACCAAAAAAGACAAAGGTACATCCAGCCCAGTCAACCCTATGAAGTCCTCCTCATCTGGGCTTTGTGCCAAAATTGGGAGAGCCTTCTCAGACTAGTTGAGCAACAGCCTGCTTTAATCACATTCACAAATCATACTTTTTAGCCAGTGCCCTGAAATCCTCCATCACCATCCCCAGGAATGACCCATCCCACCAGAAACACAGAGTAGGAAATGACATTTAGTTCAGGTTATTAATCTAGGTTAGCAAATTACACTAGATTTAGCAATTTTTTTTAACAATGCCACAGCATTAAAAATAATTAATTTTGTTACATCACCACTTATTGTCTAATTGCACAAAAGTTTAATTTGATGCTGATGAGACATGTAAATACAAGAAATTGATGTTCCTTCTGTCAATCTCCCTTTGGTTCTGCTGAAGATGTTCACATCTTGCTCAAGTATAATTCATTGTTAACTGCCTCAGATGGCTATGCTGAATGTAGGAGCATTTTTGGCCTGCTGTTTGGTTGTAGGGATCATATATCCACATGCCTAGGTCATGATTTTCCATCCCACTAATTACAGGCATCATTGCAGGTGGGATGTGAAAATTTGGAGGCCAGCCTAGATCACTTTCCAAATTTTCTCTTTCTGTCCATGACACTGTCTGCTGTTGGCAGGACAAGAAAATCCAGATCAATCAGGGATTACAGAACAAATTCTCTGTATTTCTGAGGACAGTTGTAGTATCAATCGATGGGATCCAGAACAGGCTCCATGGTTACACCCGTCTGCATTACAGAACATCTGCCTTGAGCAGGTTTATTGTGTCATTTGGGTGGGAAGCATGGTGATGGAAAGCTGGGATGTTGATATGAGTTTATTGAATTACGTTTGGTTGATGCTTGGTTGGTTTCATATATTCTCCATCACTGAATTTGTTGAAGGCTGACATAGATAGCCTTGCCATAAAACTTTCCCAAGACCTATTGAAATGGTGACTCATTCCTTTGGAGACAATGGGTTGAATTTTCAGCTTTGGCTTAAACCTCAACGGGCACTTTGAGTCTCGACCCTGCTACTGAGGCAGGTTAATGCAGTTGTGTTCAGTCAACAATAGCTGCAGGGCCAATAGGAGGCCCTCTAACATAGGAGGCCTTCAGAAGAACTTTAAAATATTAAGATACATTGCTCTCATTGTCAGACCATGAGTGTGTGGAGGAAGAATCCCTCCAAAAGGTAGACTATGGCTGCAGCTATGATCCTATGGTTAGTGCGTGACTCATGCTGGCTTTGGACTGGGATAGACACAGTAAGAAGTCTGACAACACCAGGTTTAAGTCCAACCGATTTATTTGATAGTAAACTCACAAAAACTTCTCACTGTAGTGGCTACAGGACAGGAGTTAGATTTAATTCTGACAATGGAGTGCTGGCCTTTCAAACTACTGCCAAGAGGCAGTCTCTGTTTATCTGTTGGGTTACTGCAGGAAAGTGGCCTTTGTGGGCCCCTCAATCGCTTGAATCAGCTTGCTCCAAATAGCCCAGAGGTTGGAACAGACCAACAAACCCACCAACATGTCAGCCATTTCGAAGAAATTGTTAGTCCGCCCACCCATAGTTCTGCCTTTCTCGCTGAATAAAAATTTGTCTAACATCTTTCTCTAATCTTTTTCTATCCCCTCCTAGACAATTTTCCCTTAATGTTCATACTGGCATCTTTTATCCACTTCTCTCTGCTGCACCTTTTAAAATTGCTTCCTTCTCCCTCTCATACTAAGACTTTGCACCATAACTTCCCAACCTCAGATCACTATGAGTTATGCCCTGCACAATTCATGCTGGCATGTTTCAGGCTCTTCCCCTTCTCAGATTCATGCAATTAATAGCATGCTGCGTTCTGATCCCACTTCCTTCTCCCTTCTCAAGCTACCTTTCTTCCCTTCACAGTAGAAATGCTGCTGGATGTGGGTATTTTATGATATGCAATTTTCTTGACTAATACCTCATCCAGAATAGCATTTTGTAACGGTTGGCATGTGGTGCCCATGGAGGAATGGCACTGATGAACCAAGAGCAGCATTAATTTTTGCCACTTCAGATATTTAAAGAAAGCACGCACGAATACAATTTGGTCGTCAAACCTGGAACTCATCTAATCTAAGTAACCCAAGTGCAAAGCGTAGTAATTTCAACATTTTCACTCTATTTTATCATCGATGATGACAACGTATTCTCAGCTACTTAAGTTAATCACAAAGCAAGACATGATGAATGCTACTAATTAAACATGTGCTGATTTTAATAACTTTGTAGTAACATACATGTTAAGTATGTGAAAGAGCAATTTACACTAAAATAATCTTCACAAATAATGATTATTTTCCTCCCAGTTAATTTCACAGCTTCCAGAAACAGCAAAAGGCACATTTAGAACCCATATATACATACAAACATATTTTACAAGAACACCATTGACAAATAGGTCTGCTTAGCAGAGCAAGGATAAATTTACACCCATTCATATTTTAGGACATATTTTGTACTTTATATTCTCTTTGTGCAGTACATGCACCAATCCACACAGGTAGAATTATTTGTACTACTGATTTCTCTATGATTATCAGTGATGCAACTCCCCAACCACTGTACAAGGGGCAAAGCTTATTTGGTGAATCTTGGTGCTCGAGTGTTTTTTAAAATTTTTTTTGCAGGATTTGGATACCAGTACCAAGGCCAGCATTTATTGCTCATTCTTAATTGCCTTTTGAACTGAATGGTTTATCATGTAATTTCAGAGGGCAGTTAGGAATCAAATATGGGCAAGACTGGTTAAGAACAACAGATTTTCTTCCTTGAAAGGATATTAGTGAACCAGGTTTTTACAACAATTTCATAGTCACCATTACTTAGTTTAGCTTTTAGTTCCAGATTTCATTAATTGAATTTAAATTCCACCAGTTGCCAGGTGGGACTCCTCAACATTGGCCTAAACCTCCAAATTACTAATCCAGTGACATTATCACTGCCCCACATTCATGTGCAGCATAGGGCGAGTGCATAATAAATTTATCTCGATGCAAATTTCAAAGGAGCAACCACTTGTGCAGTGGATTAACATTTTGTTTGCTAGCTATTGTTGCTGCCTCTTAGTGAGATTACCAAATGAAATGCATTTTCGTGCAATTCATCTACTCACTACAGTAATTGTGATACAATAGCCCAAAGCCATTTTGCACAACAATCTTACTAGGCAGAAGGGACTTTTATTGGAAATGAAATTGGTTGGCACAGAGGAAACAACGAGTTGGAATTAATGGATGCTTTTCAAATGGGCAAGTAATAACTAGTGGGGTGCCATGGGGATCAATGCTGGGACCCAGCTATTCATGATATATATTAATGATTTGAATGAGGGGAAAAATGTAACATCTCAAAATTTGCAGATGATACCAGGTTGGCTGGGAGGGTAAACTGTGATGAGAATGCAGAAATCCTTCAGAATGATCTGGAGAAGTTGGCGAGTGGGCAAATCAGTGGCAAATGCAGTATAATTTGGATAAATATTCACTACGGAACCAAAAACAAGGAGGCAGATTACTACTTGAATGGCTGTAAATTGGGAGAGGGGAATGTACAGTGGGACCTGGTTGTCCTTATGCACCACTCACAGAATATAAGAATGCAGGTGCAGCAGGTGGCAAAGGTATGTTGGCCTTCATTGCAAGAGATTTTAAGTACAGGAGCAGGAATGTGTTGTTGCAAACTATACAGGGCCTTGGTGAGGCGACACCTAGAGTATTGTGTGCAGTTTTAGTCTCCTTTTCTGAGAAGAGATGTTCTTAATCTCAAGGGAGTGCAGCGAAGATTTACCAGGCTGAATCTGGGGATGGCAGGACTGATATATAAAAAGGGATTGACTAAGTTAGGATTGGTTTTGCTGAGGTGGATCTCAAAGAGACCTATAAAATTCTAACAAGACTAGACAGGGTAGATGCAGGGAGGATGTTCCCAATAGTGGGAAGTCCAGAACCAGAGATCACAGACTGAGGACTCAGGATAGACCATTCAGGATGGAGGTGAGGAGACATTTCTTCACCCAAAGAGTGGTGAGCCCTGTGGAATTCATTACCATAGGAAGTAATTGATGCCAAAACATTGAATGTATTCAAGATGTGGCTAGATATAGCACTTGGGGTGAATGGGATTACAGGTAATCGAGAAAAACTAGGATTAGGCTATGGTTATTGAGTTGGATGATCATAACGAATGGCAACGCAGGCTCAAAAAGGCCAAATGGCTTCCTTCTGCTCTATCTTCTACATTTTTATGAAAGATAGTACATCAATCCATTGTATTCATTTTTCTGGATCACAAACTTAAGAAGCAAGGTCACTCAAAATGAAATACACAGAAACAAACCAATTGTGGCAGAATCAGAATCCAGCAACTTAATGGGAATGGAGCATTTAATGTTGAGCTGCCCCCACCTCTTATACATCAAAGTTTTTTTAAATCAAAAGAATGTCAATAATATTAGCGTACAAAATAAAACTCTGAAAGATAACATTATTTATGTGCAATTGCATAGTTCTAAAGTTGCCATCTAATTCAGCATGGGTCGGCACAGTAGCACTGCTGCTTCACAGCTCCAGGGATCTGAGTTCAATTCCCAGCTTGGGTCACTGTGCGGAATTTGCACATTCTCCTCGTATCTGAGAGAGTTTCCTCCGGGTGCTCTGGTTTCCTCTCAGTCCAAAGATGTGTGGGTTAGGTTAATTGGCCATGCTTAAAAATTGTCCTTAGTGTCCTGAGATAAGTAGGTTCGAGGGATTAGTGGATAAAACACGTAGGGATATGGGGGGTAGGTCCTGGGTGGGATTATGGTCGGTACAGACTTAATGGACCAAATGGCCTCTTTCTGTACTGTAGGATTTCTATGAAGATAATTATTTTAGAACATAGAACACTACAGCCCTTTGGCCCACATGTTGCGCCGATCATATCCCTACCTATCAGGCCTATGTATAATCCTCAATCCCATGAACTCATCCCATTAAAAGACCCCAACAAGTTCGCCTCCACTACCACTGACAGCAGCTGATTCCACTCATCCCACCATCCTCTGAGTGAAAAACTTACCCCTGACATTTCCCCTGTACCTACTCCCCAGCACCTTAAACCTGTGTCCTCTCGTAGCGACCATTTCAGGTCTGGGAAATAGCCTTTGAGAATCCACCTTATCTATTCCTCTCAACATCTTATAAACTTCTGTCAGGTCGCCTCTCATCCTTCGTCTCTCCAGGGAGAAACGACCTAGCTCCCTCAACTTATCCTCATAAGGCATGCCATGCAATCCAGGCAACATCCTTGTAAATTTCCTCTGCACCATTTCAATAGCTTCCACATTCTTCTTGTAGTGAGGCAACCAGAACTGTTCACAGTACTCCAAGTGGGGTCTGACAAGGGTCTTATAAATTGTAGAGTCCTAAAAAGGACTTGGAGATCAACTGTAATACCTTCACTTTGGCAGAAATGATGTAATTCAGCAAACATCAAACCTGGAACGTTTGGTCCCAATGCTTCAGGTACTCTTTGAAGAAACTCAAGAGACATCAGATGAACAATTATATTTTTCTCCTCTTTCCTCACACCTTCTAAGTTGTCCCATTAAAGCTATAAAATTTGTGCAATCAAAATTAAGTTTAAAAACAAAGACCACTTCATATTACATAAGGAAGGGGAATACTTCTCATTATTTTTGTCAGTTTCTCCAAGTTAATTTGAAAGAAATGAATAGGTCAAGTTGATCAAATTTCAACACACCCTCCTCCTCCTAATTCACATTTTAACGTTTCGCTAATCTGACCTCAGATAATTATTGAGATTTTATTAGGTAGTTTTTGCAATGAAATGGAAAAAAATTTATATACAAAGAAATATGAAATGGAAAAATTATAATACTGATTTATCCATTTGAGCACTTTGTTACAGATACTTAATTTTCAATATTACAATTACTAAATTTGATTCACACCATTTAAAAAAAGAATTCAAGATAAGGACATTTAGCAATACAGACCAGTAATGCTATGCCTTTTTGGTCTTTCTACTTCGTAAATATGTACATAGCAATGTTATGCTCATTCCATTGTTGTATTCACTAAATTGGACAGTAGTATAGGCATGTGCAGACGAATGTTCATCAATTAGAAGTGCTTCTGTCAAATCCCACAATTAAAAACAGTACAACAATTAATCTCTGCTCCTAAATTTCTAATAGTTCGAGCTCTAAATACACACAAATAGAAGCACAGCAGAACCTCAAGACTAGAGATTACCAAAATATCCATAGAGATTAGATGCTAATTTTCCAAGTTAGAATGAACCTTGCCCTCCAGATAGTTTTACCGTAATCAGCAATTTCAATCTTTTGAACATGCTGTAATAGTTGAGAGTTTCTATTAATTAATAGCTCCAACCCTTAAAAAGAATAAAACAGCATATCATGTGTACCTTAATGTGACTTATTAATACTCATATTATGGATAACAGATCAATTCACAAATAATTCTTAACTATGAGGTTCTGCTGTGAGGTTACAAGGCACTGACATTAAAAAATGTAAGGAGGATTTCATAAACAATAGCAATTTTCCCCAGTTTACACAAGTCATTTAAAACCCAAACATGTTATGGCTTTTAACATATCTTACACTACACGTCTTTAAAATATACACGCACATTTGATTTTCCATTGTTAACGTGAAATTTTCAATGGCTTTATGATATGTGACAGACATTTAATTATGTCTCTGTATAAGCAACTGCATGATATTGCAACATGATTGGCAACTTTTTTTTGGAATTAAGATATTGCATATATTATGATTCTTTGCAACATTGGAATGTTTACATAATATAGTATAAAAATATGTTTTTAAAGCAAATATTTCACAAAACACAACCTCTGTAAACTGCTAGAGTAGTAACTATGTAGCAATGTTCATCAAAAATGTAAGTAGTGCAAGTAAGGAAATATTTATAAGTGAAATTATTTAGCAATCTTTCAAATTAAAGACAAGGATCTCATTGTTATGAAAATCCCACTTCAGCATTTTGATAACAGAGATAACAATAAGCTTCAGTCATGGAATTCCTTAAGTTCTGATATCATTACTGTACTATCTGAATCTGTAGGATCATTATAACTACGCTCATAGTGCACTGCTCCAAAGGGATTAGCCCATCGCCACTTATTCCTTTTGTACAAATACCAAACCATTCCACCGAGTAGCAGGAGGATCAGAATCACTGTTATCACTAAAGCTGCAACTTTGCGACTGGATCCTGCAAAACAACAGATTTTTTTTTTTAAATTATAGATTTTTTTTCATAAACTTGTAAGCAAATCAATGAATAAATATTTTTCCAGTAAATGAAAATGCATTGTAATAAAATGATACAATAATATTAGAGTACAAATTCTATAATTTGGCTATAATTCACCAGTTTGACAAATGGAAAATTTGAACTGCTGGAAGTAATTATTTGACAACAATGAATGCGAACAACTAGGCCCTAAAATTCCATGGCTGGTGATTCTCACAGTTGTATTGGTGAGCATAAGCTGATTATCCTCAAACATTGTGACGGCATCTACTTTGCATGTATATAGTTCAACATAAGCACTACTTGGAGTACACCTTTGCTTCTGTCTGTTTCACGTCATTGGAAATGTGCTGGCAAACTGACCAGCTGTCTAAAACGGTCAGCTGTCCAAAGGTTAGCAAGTATTTATTACTTTAGAAATTCTTTGGAGACCAAGAAAACCTTACGACAAAAGATTAGGCTCCATGAGGATTTGCATGATCAAACGACAATGCATGTTGTAACTTAGGCTTGGACCTCCTAATGCACAGCATCTTCACTGTGCCCAGGAATGTGTGCAATGCCAGCTGCTTGGTGTTAGTTCTTTAGTCTTCTACTTCTCATACTCCAGGACAACCTTCCCATTACATGTCTATATAGTCAAGTCATCATTTAGAAAACATCTCTGTATTTCACCACTAAAATACTATTTGGAAATCTCCTAATATGCCAAATTTCATGACATGAATCTTGACTTGGAGCAAAGGACAGCCGAACTGTTTAACTTTAGACTTTTGCATGATTTTTGTTGTCACAAACTAAAATATGTTTCTTTTTCATATGTTCATGAATCTATTTTTAAAAGTGGTAATATATCACTACTAAACATGGATTGACAATTAGAATTTCACATCAACATGACACACCTTTGAATTCACAACACTTTTCCTCCAAAATAAACATGCAGTAAAGTTTAGTTTGATGTACAAGGCAAGAACAAAGAAATTGTTGAACCATTGGAGGCTATTTATGTGAAACTTACTCATTGGAGCCTTGCAAACAAGTCTGCTATAAGTATTTGAACAGTTGGTCAGAATCCATGTCCCATTTTTGGATGATATAAAGGCACACTTATTATGAGTTGGAACGGAGAGATTTTTATTAATCCAGTTAGCATAGGTAAGATCTGAACCATCCAACCACTGTAAGGATTTATCTGTATGGAAGGACAAAAGTGCTCAATAAATTAAAGCAAACAAGTGCAACATGCCACATTTATATTGTAACATAGGATTAAAGTCGCAGTAATTGTGATTATAAAGATTTGCATTTTATAGCATCTTTGCAAGTGTATGTGCATGAGTTGAGTGATATGGCAGATTAGCAACAGGAGCCAGTACATGAATTTTTCTTGCTTCACTTGAGTTTCTGCTCTGCAGTCTCTCCAGTGCTGTGCTTTGACTCTGAAGATCCATTTGCGATGAGATGATTGCAACTTTACTGCAATATCATTTATAGTACACTGCAATTGCAGACAGCAACATCTTTGTATTATGGGCTTCTCTTGCAGCAAATTTCATTTTACCTACCAAGAGTGATAGCTATTCAGAGCTCCATTTCTGGTGTTATATGGCAGCACAGTTTGTTACAACAGTCATTTTAAAAATATATTACTTGAACATTTTTTAAAACTAGCCTCACATCACATTGTGTTAAGCATAGCTGATTTGAAACAGCCAATGTGAAAGTCTCACACTTGTCTGTTGTGGATTGTGATTAGTTATTGAAATTAAACTGTCACTTTAATTTTGATGCTGAGCAATTTATATGGCAATGCAAAAAAAGGTGCTCCTTGAGAAATGCATTATTTGTTTACTGGATAATCTTAACATTCTTTAAATTAATCATGGAAATTAATTTTGGCAATACTTTTTATGGGGGAGAAAGAATCAGTAGTCAGCAGAAGTCTTTAATATTTAATTCATATTTGAAGTGTGGCCGTTTTAATTACTTGATCATTAAAATTTAACTCTCAGTATGAATATGTGGATTTCCATTAAATAAGAATGTTGCACTAAAATTGGAAAGTATAACGTGGATACTATTTCTACGTAGGTGACACAGTGGTTAACAGTGTCGCTTCACAGTGCTAGGGACCCAGATTTGATTCTGGCCTCAGGTCACTGTCCATGTGGAGTTTGCACATTCTTCCCAAGACTCTGTGGGATACCTCTCTCAGTCCAAAGATGTGTGTGTTAGATTGACTGGCCATGCTAAATTACCCTTTAGCATCAGGAAGATATGCAGGGTAATGCGTGCGGTTATGGAGAGAGGACCTGGGTGGGATTGTTGTTGATGTAGGCTTGATCGGCCAAATGGCCTCCTTCAGCACTGGAGGAATTCTAATGATTCTATAAATAAAAGGTTCTGGCCCACACTTGACAACTGCTCAGCACATCCAAGACTGGAAAAATACAGGTAAATAAATCACACATTTTCTAAAATTGCATATGGCAAAATTCTCAATGTTCAGCATGCTGACAATTATTTTCTTTTCTCCTACACCTTATAAAACCTTATATGCCTTATAAAAATTATAGCTGAGCTGGTAGAATTCCCAGCATCTCATCAAAAGTTTATAGCTTATATCTTACTTCTGAACCTATGCACATAATTGAAGCTGACATCCAGTGTTGTACTCTTCCTACTGTTTGTGTTTTGTGTAAAATGGTCACCAAATTTGCTTATATTAAAATTTAAAAGCTAATTCAATGTAGAGCACCTTCAGGGAAATTTCTCAGGGACATGATAACGAATTGCACAAATGAAAAGTGTTTTTTAAAAAGTATAATTGCATATTGAATCAACAGTTTAAAAATGCCACCTAGTGGGCAGTGGTCCTTTTACACCCATTTTCACCTGCACCACGAAACAGTTCAGCTGATTTGCGAATGGGTGTTAAGTAAAAGGAGAAATACAGTGGGAGAAGCATCACCTTAATAACTGATCTCAGAACAAAACTGATCTATTTATCTTTCACTGAGGTGGTGTTTCAAGCTCCAGTTGAAAAATGGAAGAAAATAACTTGAAGATGCAGAGTCACATATAAAAAATAAAATCATTATATTTATAAACTGTTTATGTGTGAATATACATCTCCATGAAGAAAGGTTTCCTTACTTCTACTATGTAGAATAATTCCCAGCCAGATTCGTCCAGTGATTCCACGATCTTCTTGTATTTGTCTAGTTACAAAATCATTTTCTTCCCTGTCTTTAATGCTCAAAGTAGTAGCAGAGGGATCTAGATATTAAAAAGTTCATAAGTTGCTATTAACAATGAAAATGAAAGTCACGAACCATACAAGTGCAAAGAGGTCTGAGAGTCATTTGGAAGTTTGCGTATAGGTATAAAAAGCAATCTAAAGATTTAATGGAATGTTGACCTTTTGGAAAGGTGGAACAGAAATAAAAAAACTTGTACTTCCACTTTAAAGTTCAAAACCTTGGCCAAGTCTCAACTGGAGTACTACATTCAGTTTTGTTCACTGTACCTCAAGAGAAACAAATTGGCTGGCAGAGGGTCCAATGCAGATTCACCAGAATGACGTGGAGATGTCAGTTTTGGACTGGGGCACAGTAAGAAGTCTCACAACACCAGGATCACCAGAATGATACCTGGGTTTAGAAGGTTAAAATATGCAGACAGGTTGCAGAAACCTATATTTTCTTCAGCATAGAAGACTGAGAAGTGAGCTAATCAAGGTATTCAAAATATTAAAAATGATTTTAGAGAGTCATTATGCAGTAATTATTCCAGTAAATGGGGGTGGGGTGGTGGAAGGGGAAAATCGAAAACAAATTGAGAACTCAGGGACATCGTCTTAAAATAAGGATAGTTTTTGCAGAAGCAAAATGAGGAAGTGTTTTTTCCTTAAAAACAGCAGAAATCTAGACGATTTCTGCTCTCAATAGGCTGCAGATATGGTCAACAATATAGATAGAATTGTGTTAGGAAGAGATATGGAGAAAAAGTTGATAATGGTATTAAGCTACAGATTATTCATAATCTACCTGAATGCCATACTCTTGACCCTTGAAGATTTAAGTGAGATGATAATGCACAGGCAGTAAATAAAAGGGTTATATAATACAGAATTCATTTCTAGTGTGTGGAGATACCAGCATTGGTCTGGGGTGGGCACAGTAAGAAGTTTCAAAACACCAGATTGAAGTCCAACAGGTTTATTTGGAATCAGAAGCTTTCGGAGTGCTGCCCTTTCCTCAGGTCACCTTGTGATTCCAAATAAACTTGTTGGACTTTAACCTGGTGTTTTGAGACTTCTTACTGAATTCATTTCTAAATATCTTAAACTTATTTTCTTTTACTTTTAGGCTCTATAAACAGACATTTTGGTGATTAAAGAATAGATCTATACGAATTATATTCCAAATTATACAGCAAAAATAGCACAAGCTCAAAGCAATAGTTTCAAATTAACAGTGAATCCAATGTGTGTAGAGTGCGTCATCGCAAATGCTTTCTTCAGCACTAACAGGTGCTCCAGTAAATTGTACCAAACACAGAAGCAGAACATACCTAGCTTATGACAAACTGATTTGGTCTCATCCATGGTAAATACAGACCAGTTATATAAACCCATGTCGAATGCATAGCAGTGTTCTCTGAATCTAATCCACGGTGACTTCCCATTTTCCTGAGGGCAGAATCTTGAACTTTCTCCCTGCTGTTTAGGTAATGTTCCTGGAAAAGTATGTTTTGTATATTAATTGATAAGAACAAATGCTTTTTGTTGATTCCAGTTAAATTAGTAATAAGTTTAAAGTTTGTTAGTCAGAAGTAAGGCTTACATTAACACTGCAATTAATTTACTGTGAAATTCTTGTAGTCACCATAGTGCAGCGTCTTTTCAGGTCAATGCACTTAATCAGCATGTTTTTCATACTGTGGGAGGAAACCCGGGCACCTGGAGGAAACCCACACAGACACAGGAAGAACGTGCAAATTCTGCACAGTCATCCAAGTCAGGTCCCTGGTTTGTGAGACAGCAGTGGTAACCACTATGCCACCCATAGCCTGAAAATGAGCTTTCCTGTAAGGATGTGGGTGTCAAGGCATGGCAATGGTGTTCACTGTTAGTCGCACTGAGCTCAACAAGTAAAGCATTTCCCAGCCTGGAAGCAGGAAAAACAAAGTCACGCTTTGGAATCTTTTGGAGACCAACTACTGAAGGTAATGTCACCACTTCAACTCTGAAGACAATTGTGTGAATTTGCTCATTACAAATGTACACCATATATACTTCCTATTACCAGCACTGAATCTCCATTGTCAACATTCTGGGGACTGCTGTTGACCAGAATCTGAACTGGATTAGCCATATAAATACTGTGACTGCAGAAGCAGATCAGAGGCTGGGAATCCTGCGGTGAGGTGACCCCCTGATCTCTCCCAAGGTCTGTCCACCATTTACAAAGCACAAGTCAGGAGCATGATGGAATATTCTTTACTTGCTGGGAGAAGTATAGCTCCAATAACACTGACATCATATAGGACAAATTGACCTGCTTGAACGGAACACTTTTCACAAACATTCACTTTCTCCATCACTGAGGTGGCAGCAGTGTGTATCATTTACAGGATGCACTGCAGGAATTCACCAAGTCTCCTATGGCTGCACCTTCAAACCCACAACTGTTGCCCTCTAGGACAAGGGTGACAAACACCTGAGAATATCTGGAGATTCCTCTCCAAATCAATCACCCATCCTGACTTGGAAATTTACCACTGTTCCTTCAGTTCACTGGGTCAAAGTCCTGGAACGCCTGCCAGAACAGTATTGTAAGTATACCTGGAACACAGGGACTGCAGCAGTCAAAGAAACAACTTATCACCACTTTCTCAAGAACAAATAGGAATGGGGAATAAATGCAGGCCTGGCCAACGATGCCCATATCCTGTAAATTAATAGCTAAAGAAATTGTTGAAAGAAAGCACTACAAAAATCCGCAAAGAGTAGTGGTAGTCAGAACATTTCAAGAACCAGCAAAAGACAAACAAAGGATAATTAGAGTACGAAAAATGCTATCTAGAAATAAAGAGGATGATTCTCCCATCCAGGACTGCTTGTGGGGGCCACAATCAGGCTGTGGGAGTGTCGAGAGGGGCAGCATTGTGAGGGTCCTTGACTGGCCAGCAATCGAGCTGGCTAGCTATCAGGAGGGTGACAGATAGAGGCCATTGCGCATGCGCAGAGGTCCAGAACTGTCAGCCTCTGGCATGAATAGGTACACACAGGAGCTTTTAATTATATTCACGATTGTGATGTCTGCATTGCACACAGCGTGAGAGATTCAAGTGTGAAGTTGAACTGAAAATACTGGCATGATTTGCACCAGTTTACCCATGAATTAGAGGAGTTGGTCCACTGAAGGACAAAGGAGGGAAATTATGTGCAGAACCAAAGGAAGTGGTGAGGTCTTTAACAAGTACTTTGCATTGGTATTCACAAAGGAAAGGGACATGTCGATTGATGGGGCCTTGAAGGAGTATGTAAACCCTTTAAAACAAGTTATTATGAGGGAAGAAGTGTTAGGGCAATTAAAAAAAAATAAAGTAGACAAATCCCAGCGCCAGATGGCATCTATCCCAATGTTATCCCGTTATTTAAGAAGCGTAGCAAGGATAACTCAACTAGATATAGATCAGCGAGCTTGATATCGGTGATAGGAGAATTGTTGGAGAAGATTTTTAGGGATAGGATCTATACACATTTGGAACCAAATGATCTTGTTAATGAGAGACAGCATGGTTTTGTACGTAGAAAGTCATGTCTCACTAAGTTTTGAGAAGGTAACAAAAATGATTGATGAGGGAAAGACTGTGGATGTTGTCAACATGGACTTCAGTAAGGCATTCGATAAGGTCCATCATGGTAGGCTGGTGCAAAAGATTAAACCTCACTGGATCAAGGGTGAACTAGCTAGATGGATTCAGAACTGGCTTGACTATAGAAGACAGAGGGTAGAGTAGAAGGGTGTTTTTCTGAATGGAGGTCTGTAATTAGTGGTGTTCCACAGAGATCAGTGCTGGGACCTCTGCTGTCAGTAACATTTATTGGAAGAAAATGTATCTGATCAGATTAGCAAGTTTGAAGATAATACTAAAATTGGCAGGGTTGTGGATAGCGATGAAGATTGTCAGAGAATACAGCAGGATACTGATAGGCTGGAAAATTGGGCAAAGAAAGTTACTGTGAAATTCCTATAGTTGCCACACTCCGGTGCCCGGTTGGGTCCAGAATTTAAACTGGACAAATGTGATGTGATGCATTTTGGTAGATCCAATTCAGGTGGGAGCTATAAAATAAGTGGCAGAACAATCAGGAGAATAAACACAGAGTGATCTGGGAGTAGAGGTCCACAGATCCTTAAAAGGTGGAAAAGATATTAAAAAAACATATGGCATGCTTGCCTTCATTGGACAGGCCATCAAGTTGGAAAATTAGGTCACAGTTATATAAAAAAATGTTGGTTAGGCCACATTTGGAATACTGTGACCAAATCTGGTCACCACACTCCCATAAGATCGTGAAAGATTTAGAGAGAGTGCAGAAAAGGTTTACCAGGATGTTGCCTGGTATGGAGAGTATTAGCTAGGAAGAGACTTTAGGATATTTTTAGGATATTAATGGAAAAGGACGAGACCTGCCCAAAAGGGAAGGTATTTAACTGGGGGAGGGCTAGATACAGCCAGATTAGGCAAGATCTTAAAGATACCGACTGGGATAAGCTTTTCGAGGGCAGGTCGACGAGGTACATGTGGGAGTCTTTCAAGGGAAAGCTAAACTCTCTGCAGGAAAGATACGTGCCAGCAAGGAGGAAGGATGGGAAAGGTAGGATTAGAGAACTGTGGCTTACCAGGGATATTGAGGACTTGATCAGGAAGAAGCGAGAGGCTTACATTAGATCTAGGCAACTGGGGACTGAGACAGCACTGGAAGCTTATGGAGTGTGTAGACGGGATCTTAAAAGGGGTGTTAGAAAGGCAAAAAGGGGCCACGAAGTGGCTCTGGCAGGTAGGATCAAGGAAAATCCTAAGGCATTTTACACCCATGTAAGGAGCAAAAGGATGGTTAGAGGCAAGATTGGACCTCTCAGGGACAGAGGAGGGGATCTATGCTTAGAGCCTGAGGGAATGGGGGAATCCTGAATGAATACTTTGCGTCGGTATTTACGCAGGAGACTGGCCAGATGTCTGTTGCTGATGTTGACAAAGTTGAGGATCGGTTGAGGGAAATAAAGATTACGAGGAAAGAGGTGTTGGGGCTGTTAGGCAGCTTAAATACATATAAAGCTCCGGGGCCTGATGGCATTTACCCCAGGCTGCTAAGGGAGTTGAGGGAAGACCTAGCTGGGCCTCTGACGCAAATCTTTGTCTCTTCCTTGGACACAGGTGAGGTCCCAGAGGACTGGAGGATAGCAAGTGTAGTACCGTTGTTTAAAAAAGGTCAGAGGGATAACCCAGGGAACTATAGGCCGGTGAGCTTGACTTCAGTTATAGGTTAGCTAATGGAGAGGATTCTCAGGGACAGGATGTATGAGCATCTGGAGCGCTGCGATCTGATCAGGGATACGCAGCATGGCTTCGTCAAGGGGAAGTCTTGTCTTACAAAACTAGTGGAATTTTTTGAAGAAGTGACAAAAACAGTTGATGAAGGACATGCTGTTGATGTCGTCTACATGGATTTCAGTAAGGCGGTTGACAAGGTTCCTCATGGTAGACTGATAGAGAAGGTGAAGGCGCATGGGATACAGGGCCGGGTATGTAGATGGGTCGAGAACTGGCTCGGGAGGAGGAGACAGAGGGTAGTAGTGGAAGGTTCTTTTTCCGACTGGAAGCCTGTCACTAGTGGAGTGCCACAAGGCTCAGTACTAGGTCCTCTTCTATTTGTGGTCTACATAAACGACTTGGAAGTTGGGGTAGGTGGTGAGTTCAGCAAATTTGCTGATGACACTAAGATGCTTGGATTGGCGGGTACAGAGGAGCAGTGCCAGGCAATACAACAGGACATAGACAGGTTGGGAGACTGGGCAGATAGATGGCAAATGGAATTTAATCCGGATAAATGCGAGGTGATGCATTTTGGCCGGAAAAATGTAGAAGAGAGTTATAGGATAAAAGGTAAAACTATACGGAGCATAGAGACGCAGAGAGATTGGGGGTGCAGGTTCACAAGTCTCTGAAGGTGTCCTCACAGGTGGAGAAGGTGATAAAGAAGGCATATAGTATGTTAGCTTTCATAGAAAAGGGTATAGAATACAAGAGTAGGAGTTTGATGTTGCAATTGTATAGAACGTTGGTTAGGCCTCACTTGGAATACTGAGTCCAGTTCTGGTCGCCGTACTATCGGAAGGATGTGGAGTCCTTGGAGAGAGTGCAGAGGAGGTTTACCAGGATGCTGCCTGGTATGGAGGGACTGTCTTATGAGGAACGATTAAATAGACTGGGGTTGTTTTCCCTTGAAAGACGTCGGCTTAGAGGGGATCTCACAGAGGTGTATAAGATTATAAGGGGTATAGATAGCGTAAATGGTGGTAAACTTTTTCCACCTTCAGAAATGGATAGGATGAGGGGTCATGGCCATAGGGTGAGGGGGGCTATGTATAAGACGAATATTAGAGGGCAGTTTTTCACACAAAGGGTAGTGGGGGTGTGGAATGCACTGCCGAGTAAGGTGGTGGGAGCAGGCACGCTGGGGCTGTTTAAGGGTCTCTTGGACAGCCACATGAGCGGTATGCAGATAGAGAGATATAGTAGGACTGTTTAACTATGGCTTTTTGTCCCCCACAGGTAATTCGGTCCAACTTGACCAACAAGGAGCATACATTCGGCAGGTGGTGCGAGGACAGCTCTTGGATGTTGATTCATGGGTTGCCTGGTGCTTCATGTCGTAAATGAGTGCTTTATCTGGAACATCTGAAGGGCACCATGACAGCTCAGTGACTATCGCTGTAGCTGTGCAGACACGTGGAATTGGGCCGGTGTCTGCGGGAGTTTGCGCGTTCTCCCCGTGGTTGCGTGGTTTTTCTCCGGGCGCTCCGGTTTCCTCCCACATCCCAAAAAATTCGCTCTTAGGCTGATTGGGAAACAAATTGTCCCTACATTGAGATTCTTCCATATTAGGAATAACCTAAAATTAGAATAGGATAATGGAATTGCTACTATATAGTTATGACGGCGGCGCGGGCTCGTTGGGCCGAAGGGCCTGTTTCCCGTGCTGTGTTGCTCTAATCTAAAAGGAAGTATTATCAAACTTTCATGTTGTAAATTTTGATTGTATAATCATCCACTCTCTTCCTTGACAAGTACAAGAGACAGTGAATTAACTAGGATTGTTCTCCCTAAAAAGATGGAGGTTGAGGGGTGACCTGATAGAAGTTTATGAGTGGTATAGATAAGGTGAATAGTTGGAAGCTTTTTCTCAGGGCAGGAATGACAATTACAAGGGGGCACAAGTTCAACATAAGGGGGGAAAAAGTTCAGTGGAGATGTGCAGCGTTGGTTTTTACATAGAGGTTGGTGGGGACCTGGAATGCACTGCCAAGTGAGTAGGGTTGAGGCAGTTACACTAGCCACATTTAAAACTTACCTTGATAGGCACATAAACAAACAGGGAATAGAGGGATATAAGTAGTTGATTAGATAAGTAAACATGATCAGTGCAGGCTTAGAGGGCCGAAGGGCCTAATCCTGTTTTTTTTTGTTCTTTGAATTTGGCAACTTGTTTGGGAGAATTGCAACCATCAAAATTAATCATTGGAATTTCTATAAGCATTTACTCAGAAAAGAATAACTAGAGCTAGAATTTGTCCTTTAGAAAGTCTGGTGAATTAATGGAGAAGGAAATGGCGAAAGCATTGAACAGTTATTTTGCATCTGTTTTAACGTAGAAACTAAGAACAGGAATAGGCTATTTGGCTCTTCAGGCCTGCTCTGCGTTCAATGGCACTTGAAAATCAGTAAGTGAAAGGAATCAATTTAGAAACAGCCACCATCACCGGAGAAAAGGTATTTTTTAAACACATCTGAGTCTGAAAAAAGTGGTGCTGAGACAGTAGAGGCATTAATTAAAGTCTTCCAAAATTCCTTAGATTGGAAAATAGCTAATACAACACTTTTATTCAAGGAAGAAGGGAAATAGAAACAGGACACTATAGGTCAGTTTAAGTAAAGTTGGGCAGCACAGTGGCGCAGTGGTTAGCACTGCTGCCGCACAGCGCCAGGGCCCCAGGTTCAATTCTGGCCTTGGGTCACTGTCTGTGGGAATTTGCACATTCTTGCCTTGTCTGCATGGGTTCCCTCCGGGTGCTCTGGTTTCCTCCCACAATCCGAAAGATGTGCTGGTTAGGTGCATTGACCCAACCAAGCACTGGAGTGTGGCGACTACGGGAATTTCACAGTAACTTCATTGCAGTGTTAATGTAAGCCTTGTGACTAATAAATAAACTTCTTAACTTTAATGTGGCATACTTGAATTTCCAAAAGGAATTGTTAAGGTGCCACAACAAAAGGTTATTATACAAAATAACAGCTCATGGTGCATGGGTGACATATTAGAATGATAAAGGACTGGTTAATCAACAGGAAACAGAGTAGGGACAAAAAGTTGTCAAAAGGAGGTGAAGAGTCTCAAAGGACATAGACAAGTTAAGAGAGTGGACAGAAATTTGGCAAAATGCATAAAATGTCAGTAAATATGAACTTGTTCACTTTGAAAAGAAGAATAGAAAAGCAGTATACAATTTAAATGGGAAGAGATTGCAGAACTCTGTAGCGCAGAGAGCTGGGTGGCCAAATACATGAATTCCAAAAGTTAATGGACTAGTGCAGCAAGTATTGAGGAGGTTAATGGAATGTTGGTGTTTATTGCAAGGGGAGTAGAATATAAAGGTAGGGAAATTTTGCTACAGTTGTATGGGGCTTTGATGAGGCCACATTTGAGTACTTTGGATTCCCTATTTGAAAAAGGATATAATGGCATTTGCTCAACTTGTTCCTGACCTGATAGGCTTATCATATGAAGAAAGGTCAGACCTATGCTCAATCAAGTTCAGAAGAGTGACAGATGATTTATCAGAACATATAAGACCCTGAGGAGACTTTACAAAAGGCATATTTCCTCTTGTGGCAAAGACTACAACTAAGTGACATTATTTAAAAACAAGCCTCCCTTTCAAGATACCAATGAGGATTTTTTTTCTCCCTCAGAGGAGTTAGTCTGTGGAATTCTCTTCCACTGAAAGTAGCAGAAGCCGGGTCATTGAATTTATTCAAGGCTGAATTAGATAGATTAATAAGTGACGAGCAATTCAAGTCCTACGAGAGCATGCAGGAAAGGCCATCTGGACTTGAAATATCAGCTCTTTTCTCTCCTTACAGATGCTGTCAGATCTGCTGAGATTTTCCAGTGTTTTCTCATTTTGTTTCATATTCCAGCATCTGCAGTAATTTGCTTTTATCAGGTCACCCAAGATCTTTTCAAATGGCAGAGGCTCAAAGGGCTGAATGATCTACTTCTGCGACTGAATCCTATGTACTTAAGCTCCTGTTGAGAATACCATCATAACTGGAATTTCAATCAGCTAAGCACAAGACATCTACTGCCAGCAGTCTGCAAGTTGTGCTCCATTTTGTTATAAAACAGCATGAAAATGTGTTCATCGTTATCTGGAAGCTTAACTTTTGAGACACAAATTGCAGTGGAACCAGTGAACTATATTGTGAAGTCAGAGTATCAGTGATGTTACTTATGAAATTAATGAGCTGAAGCTGATGAACCCTACATATTTCAGTGAAAATATGATTAATTCAGATTAATTGAAAATTGTCAACTAGTTTTGACAAATTAAGTTCATTGATGTTTTGCTTATTTAATGAATTAATCTGGACTGTAAGCAAATATAAAAGAGAGTTGTTTTTTTTTAGAAATTTTACTCACTTTTCTGATATTTATATAATATAAATAATGCTATGTTACACTTACTAAAAAGTTGCTCTGAATAAATTTTTTGCTAGATGAAAACAATTCTGGGAAGGAGCAAATTATTTTGTTGGACTTTGATACGTACTTTTATTCTGCGAAGCGTAACATATGGCTCCTTCTCTCGCGCTGTAACAATTAGCACGATTCCAGATGCCTTTTGTGTCCATAAACACACAATTGCCAATTGAATCAAGATGTCCATACTCCCATGGTTTATATTCTGGATTCCTTCCATCTGCCCATTCAAATGTTGATCCTCCCTAAAATAAAAAGGTAAATTGAAAGAAAGAGTCAGTTGTAGTGAGCTCACTAAAGTTAGATCTTAAACTGATCTTTTAACAGAAGAAGATGCAAAATATCTCATGGCATTATTTATAGAAGTGCCAGAAATTCTCCTAGGACCTGGCCAAAACGAGAAAGTTAAATTGATTGGCCATTCATTAATTTGGTCCTTTTGGACCGATGAGCTCTGTTGACATACTTAACAAATAGCTGCGTTTCCAGTGGTTGTAAAGGGCCATGGGACATCCCGCCTTATGATAAAATATCTGATAAATATTTTTGTAAAATTCATCAAGGAGTAATAGTAGCAGTGCTAAACAGCCTCTCTAATCGTGCAATTCCTACAGTGCAGAAGGAGGCCATTCGCCATTGAGCCTGCACTGGCCACAATCCCATCCAAACCCCATCTCCTTAATCCTTTGTATTTACCCTGTTAATCTCCCTGACACAAAGGGGCAATTTAGCATGGCTAATCCGCACATCTCTGCGCTGTGGGAGGAAACTGGAGCACCCGGGTGAAAACCACCCAGGAACGGGCCAAACGTGCAAACTCCACTTAGACAGTCACCCAAACCAGGAATAGAACTCAGGTTCCTGACACTGTAAGGCAGTAGTGCTAACCATTGTGCCACTGAGTGAGAGAGGAACGTATCCTCATGTAGTTCTAACTTAGGCTATGCGGCAACTATTTTAAAAATGGGAAACAATTTTTAATTTAATTTTACATTTTTATTCCTTTATAAAACATTCAGTAGCGAGAAAGCAATCAATTTTTAGATCTTGAACAATATAAATTGTGTGGTTTTGAGTCATTTATTGTTCCTACTGCCTGTATTTAATTCAGCAAAAGTTAGGCACTTTCTAAAAGACAGCCTCCTGATTTGCTTGCTAGAAACAAGTGAGTGCGTGTTCTTACCATCTTATTGATCAGCTTATAAAATACGCAGATGGGAGATCTTGGGGGCGATTCTCCCATTGCGATTCACTAATTTTTTGGTGGGTCAGGATGGGAGTTATGTATGTGTGCCAATTCGCAGGACTTACATGTGTTCCACTGCTGGAAAAAGCAGGCGCTGTCGGGACTACGCTTGAAACTGGTGGGAAGACGTAGTAAGTGATTTTAATTTGTTTGTAATGTAATTTAAATGTCATTATCATGCCTGGGATAGAATTCTCTGGGCACTATAGCATTTTCCACCCTTCCAATGCAATTTTATTCCAACAGGGTTTAAGAATAGCTCACCACTTTTAGGGAATTAATGCGAGACCCCACTGGAACGAAGGTGCAGGGGGGTGGTAGTTAGGGTACCCCAGATGGCAGTGCCAGCTTGTGCCATCTGGCACTGCCCAAGGGGCAAAGTGCCCATACACAGCAGGGCACCTTGACACTACCCACTAGGCAAAAGGAGTGATCAGTGGGGACTCCTGCATGGGATCAGTTGGAGTTGGAGGGAGGCCAGCAATCAGGATAGGTTGGGGGGTGTCTGCCTGCCGTGAAAGAGGGGGATGGTGAGGTGTGTCTGTCGGTGTGACAGGGGTCATCACTGCTGAGGTCGGGGGGGGCGGGGGGCAGAGGTGCAGGAAGTGTTGGAGATCGAGGAGTTCCAGTATGGGTGGTTGGGGCTAGCCCAGGAATGTTTGTGGGAGTCGCGATCGGGCCATTTTGCAGGGGGGTGGGGGAGGGGTGGTGAAGAGGTGGAATGCGGAGGGACAGCACTGCGGGGGTCCCAGGCAGGCCAGCGATCGAGCTGGTGAGTGATCAGGAGGCTGACAGTTCCAGACCACGGCGCACGTGCAGAGGCCTGGAACTATCAATCAGTCACTCTAGCGTAAATAGGCCCCAACTCCCAAACTTTTAATGGTAATTATGATTGTGACCTCTGCATTGTACAGAGTGTGGGAGATTAGAGTCTGAACTCCCACCGAAACAAACAATCATGAATTACACTATTTTTCCGACCAATTTAGCACCTCAAACATTTTTGGGAAAATCCCCCCACTTGACTTTGAGAGTGTTAAATGGTGGAATTGAATTAACAGCTAGTTTCTGACTCTTTTTTTCCCCTCCATTAACTTATCTGTTAACATTTTAACTTGCTGGAAAACAAACTTCAACTTGGGTAGAGGAGCAAAAGAATCAAGGCAGTAGACTTAAGTCTCTAGAAGAGAAAAGTACTGCAGATGAAAGACCTGTGAAATAGGAACAGAAAATGACAAAAAAAAACTCAGCACCCCAGGCTGCACATGTACACAGAAGGAAAAGAAGCTAACAGGTAGTATTTTTCCCAAAATCTGACAGACTGTCAGGTTCAGACTAAAAACCTGTGAGCATCTCTCCAGATGCACAGCAGAGTTTTCCCTCCAGATTTTCTGGTATTCCGTGCTCGGAGAATTTATGGATGTGATTTGCACACTCTAGCAAGTAGGGCTGATAGAGTTGGCATGCTGATCTGCACTAAAAAGAATTTTCTTACTTAAAAGACTTGCACATTCTCCAGTAAGTGCAAAACAGATTAAGCAGTGGATGGACTGTGATTATAATCTGTTGCAAATTAAAAGATTACGGATGCAAGGATGGCCAAGTTTTAAAAGATGACGATGAATTGAAACCTTGTGAAGTGAGGGATAAGTGTGCAGGATGGTTGCATCCCTGGGGGGGTTAAGAGTGGTTGTTTTATTCCCTGGCCATTTACAAGTCATGGATGAAATTCATGAGGCTCATCCAGGTGTATCTAAAATCCAGCCAAATTGTATGTTTAGGTGCCTAATATGGATCTAGACTTGGATAACAAGGTGGAATCATGTTTGCCAAGTCAGATAAGCTCGAAGATGGCACCATCAACATCAATTCATTCTTGGGAGTGGCCTGATAAGCCATAGTCCAGATTGTATGTGGACTTTGTGGGTCCTTTCAGGAACTACATGTTTATGGTCGTCATATACTTTCAAAATAGTTGAAAGCACATACAAGTAATATTACAGCTCCTGTTGGTTTATCATACAAGCATAGAATAAAAGAAACAAAAGCTATTCAACACCTCTATCGGCCTGACAGAATTTTAAGCAAAAATTGATTTTTGCTTATGGGCATATTAATATTATGATGTCATGTGCCTTTAAACAAAAACTTACATCTTGACTGAACAAGCCAATCCAAAGAGGAAAACCATCTGACTTCACCAAGCTCTTCAGAAATAAGTGCTGAGATTCATTATAGACACTGACGAGTTGGTATCCATACATTTGACATTGTTGTAGTGCTGTATACCAATTTACTTGGTTCTGAATTACCATGTACTTGTGGTTTCCGTATTTTGTAGGCGGGGGCTCAAAATGACTTGGGTCTGGGTCTAAACATACAAAAGATGTTAAGATTAAAGCAAGAGTCTTTATTCACTATTTAAAGCATACTAATTTTAAAAAAAAAGCTTTACATGACTGGGATAGGACTTATAAACAGGAACATTTTAAGGATAACTAGAACCCTTCCCAGTTACTGTGTTCAGACTTGAGGCAATGTTACAAAATATAGGCAAAAATCATGTTAGAGGCCTTGATTCTTTTCCCCTCCATGTTGTTGAAGTTCTAGAACAAGCTCCCCAAGGATGTGATATGGATGAGCAAGAAAGGAGCTTATTCATATAAAATTTCCTAATGAAAAATTTCCATAAGTTTCTGAGTGAGAGAGAAGTTACAGCGTTTAAGTAGGTCTTAGATTCAGTTAATTCAGAGGCAATCTTGGACTTTGTTTAATTGCCTTATACAGTTTCTCTTAAGTTGTTCTAAAATTGGCTGCTATTTTTTGAACCTCTCTCCACTCATCCCTCACAAACCTAGAGTTGGCATTATTGGAGAATAAGTGGCAAGCTCTGCTGCCTCGAATATGGAATTGGTTTTGCTGGTTCAATTCTTTTGAATGCTCAGAAGCAACAAAATCTCAAATATGGAAAGAAAGAGTCTGAAAGAGAAGATGATATTAGAGCTAGAGTATTCCCTTTGACCCAAGGGACAGACAAAGCTAGCTGCTTTTTTTCACATTATTGTAGCTTACAATTGAATAAGACACTAAGATTTGAAAAACATTGACTGTTCTGACCATGGCAACGATATTAATTGTTGGATGGTTCTGCTCATAAGGAGTAGGTTCAGGAATAATGGAATTTATCTTTAGGATTTTAAATGCTAGGAGTCATTTTGCACAAACCAAATTTGAGTGCAAGACCTCACATATTACATCAGAAATGGGAGGTTAAAATATTAGCTCTTAGCTGAAAAGCATTTGAATGATCTCAGGGAACCTGCCATTAAAATGCTGTTGGGAGAACCAAATGTGTGTATTCCTGCAAAATCTCTAAACACGTACAGCAGACAGCCAGGCTTGACTGTACAGTTGAATATTCTTCTATGCAATAACACCAGCAATGACTACTTATGAAACTCTCAAAGGAAATCACTATTTGGGCTTCGAGTGATGACATTAATACCTCAAATGACAAAATATCCATTTTAACAGTGACCAAATTCCGAATACTATCAGAAACTATTCTTTAGTATTTGTAGGAGACTTAAAATAGTACATCCCAAAGAGACCTTGCATATTATAGGTTAGCTTTTTGCCCATTGGGTGCGCACCCAAGACATAGAACTTTACAGTGCAGAAACAGGCCCTTCGACCTATCGAGAATGCACTGACCACAATCCCACCCAGGCCCTATCCCCATATCCCTACACATTTACCTGCTAATCCCTCTAACCTATGCATCCCAGGACACTAAGGAGCAATTTTAGCATGGCCAATCAACCTAACTCGCACATCTTTGGACTGTGGGGGAAAATCAGAGCACCTGGAGGAAACACACGCAGACACGAATATTCTTCTATGCAATAACACCGGCAATGACAGTACAAACTCCACACCGACAGTCACCTGAGCTGGGAATCGAACAAAGGTCCCTGGAGCTGTGAAGCAGCTTTGCTAACCACTGTGCTACTGTGCCGCCCCACAGAATGGACACAAAACATGTTCAGTGCCATGGATGGTTGTGGAGTGCAATATCACACTGACTGGTCAATTAATAACATGCACTCTGTGAAGGACTAACCACTTCCAGCAAGATGGGAGCAGAGAAAATGAAAAATGTGAGCTGGTGTTTCTAATGTGCCCCCTCAGGAGTCAGTACTGTGGAGCTGTTGACCCATGAAGAAAATAAATATCAGATTTAAAGAGAATCATGTGTTTTAAGCATGGGAGTGCCTCTGTTTTCACAAATTCTTCTGTTACACGTTAATTTTGAACTTACTTTTGGGCTTAGTTGGAGGATGGAGCTGAGCATAACTAGCAGCAGGAAACTGGAAGTCAGCTGGGGGAGTTCTGGAAAGGTTTATAGTGGGGGTCACAGTAGTTGCTGGTTAAGTGTTTTATTTTTAACCTATAAGTTGGGTGGTTCCTAAACCCGAGACACTACACTTGTAGCATCCCCCACCCTCCCATCTCCTCTAACCTAAAGGGGATGAGTGAAAATCAGGTAAGCTCTTTCTTTCTTTTTCTTGTTTTATCTGCAAGTTGTCTAGAGGGGATGGCAGGGAAGGCAATGCAATGTTCCTCCTATAGAATGTTTGAGCTGAAGGTCCCTGCTTATTTCACTTGTGTGAAGTGCACCCATCTCCAGCTCCTGAAAGACCACGTTAGGGAACTGGAGCTGGAGCTGGAGCTGAATGAACTTCAAATCCTTCGGAAGGCAGACAGAAGCTTCAGGGATGAAGTTATTCTGAATAATGAAGGTAGATCGGTGACAGAGAGAGGGTCTGGGAGGAAGCAGTCAGTACAGGGGATCCCCTGTAGTCGTTCCCCTCAGCAACAAGTGTACCACGTTGGATATTGTTGAGGGGGAATGACCTACCAGTAGTAAGCCATGGTGACCGGATCTGCAGCACTGAGTCTGTCCCTGTGGCTCAGGAGGGGAAGTGGGAAAAGCAGGACAGCAATAGTTATTGGGGACTTGATAGTAGAGGGACAGATAGAAGGTTCTGTGGCAGCAAAAGAGATTCACGGATGGTATGTTGCCTCCTGGGTGCCTAGGTCAGTGATGTCTCGGACCATGTTTTCAAGATCCTTAAGGAGAGTGGGATAAACAGTCACAAGTTATGGTACACATCGATACCAACGACATAGGTAAGAGAAGGAATGGGGACTTAAAACAGGAATTTAAGGAGCTAGGGTGGAAGCTGAGAGCCAGGACAAATCATGTTGTCATCTGATTTGTTGATGGCACCATGTGCTAATGAGTTAAGAACACTCAGTGTGCACAGATGAACACATGGTTGCAGGGAGGGTTTCAGTTACATGGATAATTGGAGCACATTCTGTGAAAACAGGACAGTATGCAGCTGAACCAGAGGAGCACCAACATCGTGGTTGGGAAATTTGCTATGGCTCTTCGGGAGGTGGGGGGGTGGGGCTAGTGGTGGTGGGTGTTTAAACTAATTTGTCAGGAGGATGGGAAAACAAGCTGTAGTCCAGAAGCCATGTTGAGTGTAGAGTGTAGAGTGTAGTGAAGTACTGAGAAGGGTATCAAGATCACAGCAGTGTACTGACAGACAGGAAGGTGGGTTGAAGTGTGTCTACTTCATTGCAAGGAGCATCCGGAATAAGATAGGTGAACTTGGAATACGGATGGTACTTGGGACTACCATGTTGTGGCCATTAAGGAGACATGGTTTGAACAGGGACAGGAATGGTTGTTGGAAGTTCTGGGGTATAGATGTTTCAGTAAGAGTAGGAAAGGTGGTAAAAGGAGGTGGAGGAGTAGCATTATTAATCAAGAATAATTTAACAGCTGCTGAAAGGCAGTTCAAGGGCGATCTGCCTACTGAGGTAACATGGGCTGAAGTTAGAAACAGGAAAGGAAAGGTCACATTGTTAGGAGTTTTCTATGGGCCCACAAATAGTAAGAGAGATATGGAGGAGGAAATTACAAAGCAGATTATGGATAACCGTGGGGGTCACAGGGTAGTTATCACTGGGTGACTAACTTTCCAAATATTGATGGAAACCTTTATAGGTCAAATACTTCGGATGGGACAGTTTTTGTACAGTATGTGCAGGAGGGTTTCCTGATACAATATGTGGATAGGCAGACAAGAGGTGGGGCCACATTGGACTTAGTACTAGGTAATGAACCAGACTAACTGTTGGATTTGTTTGTGGGAGAGCACTTTGGAGATAGAGACCACAATTTGGTGTCTTTTATTATTGCAATGGAGAGGGTTAGCACCGTATGGCAGGGCAAGGTTTATAATTGGGGGAGGGGTAATTATGATGCAATTAAGCAAGAATTAGGGAACATAAGGTGAGAACTGAAATTGTCAGGGAAAGGAACAAATGAAAAGTGGAGCTTGTTCAAGGAACAAATACTGCGTGTCGTTGATAAGTATGTCCCTGTCAGGCAGGGAGAAAATGGCCAAGTGAGGGAACCATGGTTCACAAAAGAAATTGAATGTCTTATGAAGAGGAAAAAGGAAGCACATGTAAAGATGTAAGGTTCAATTGGGTCACTTGAGGATTAAAGTAGCAAGGAATGAACTAAAAAAAGGGCTTAGGAGAGCTAGGAGGGGGCATGTGAAGTCCTTGGCAGGTTGGATAAAGGAAAACCCCAAAGAATTTTACTCTTATATGAGAAATAAAAGAATGACCAGGGTGAAGTTAGGGCCAGTCAAGGATAGCTGTGGGAACTCGTGCATGGAGTCAGAAGAGATAGAGAGACAATGAACGAATATTTTTCTTCAGCGTTCAGCAAGGAGAGGGTTCATGTTTTTGAGGGCAAGTGTGATACAGGCTAATAGGCTTGAGGGAAGATAATATTAGCAATTTTGAAAAAACCTGAGGATCAATAAGTCCCCTGGACCAGATGCAATATATCCTAGAATTCTTTGGGAGGCAAGGGATGAGATTGCACAGCCTTTGGCTTTGATCTTTGAGTCCTCACTGTCCACAGGGATACCGTCAGAGGACTGGGGAATGGTGAGTTTTGTTTCTCTGTTCAAGAAAGAAAATAGAAATGACCCTGGTAAATATAGGCCAGTTAGTCTTATTTCAGTGATCAGGAAATTAATGGTAAAGGTCTTGAGGGATAGGATTTCTGACCATTTGGAAAAATGCAGCTTAATCCAGGATAGTCAGCATGGATTCATGAAGGGTAAGTCTCGCCTCACAAATTTGATTGAATTCTTTGAGATAACTAAGTGTACAGAGGTTGATGTCATATCCATGGATGTGATAGTGTATAAGTGAAGCAGTGGCATGATGGGAAAAATGATCAAGTATTTAGTATGAAATAAGGACAGCAGACCAAGCCATTTCAAAATGCCAGACCCCTGTAAAACTGACTCTGAACAAGGAAATGGCTGCAACCAGAGAAGGCCAAATGCTTGGCCTCAGTCTGTTTTGATAAGGTTGACTCCACATACTGTGAGATAACATACGAGACATTAGATAAGGTCGGGGAGGAGGGAATCAGAAAATTTGTTTATTTCAGAAAACATGGCATAAAGGAATCACAGTACCAAGGTTGGGGATGAGGGAGTCACAGAATTTGTTCTGTTCAATTGACTGTTGACTGCTTGTTATTAAATTCATGAAAGCTGATAAGAAAAGGTATAATTATTGAATTGATCCTTGTAGTGGCTGTGGTCTTGGGATAGAATCAGCAGTTTGTGCAGACTGCTCTCTGTTTCCAAGATTCTGCCATATGCCATACATATGCAGTCTTTCAGAGATAAAGTTGTTTTGTTAGAATGAACTTTGTTGAGTCTCTCTATCACAGACAAGAAGCAGGAAAAATATCCACTTCAACATGAATTTTAGTAAGGCAATTGATAAGGCTCCCCATGGTAGACTCATGAAGAAAGTAAGGAGGTGTGGAATAGAAGGAAATTTGGACGATCGGATTTGTAACTGGCTATCTCATAGAAGTGGAGATATCGGTGTTGGCGGGGGTAAGAACAGAAAGAAGTCTCACAACACCAGCTTAAAGTCCAACAGGGACTCACAGAAGACAGAAGGTGGGGGTGAATAGAAAATTTTCAGACTGGAGACCAGTTACCAGTAGTGTATCACAGGGCTCAATGCTGGGTCCTTTGCTATTTGTGATTTTTATCAATGACCTGGAGGGGTTGAAGGGTGGGTCAGTAAATTTGCTAATGAAACCAAGATTGGTGGAGTAATGGATGAGGTGAGGACTGTTACAGGCTGCAAAGAGACATTGATAGAATGCAAGCAGGGCTGAAAAGTAGCAGATAGAGTTTAACCTTGATAAATGGTAGGACAAATTTGGATGTGGATTACAGGTCAACAGCAGAATTCTGAGGAATGTGGAAGAACGGAGATATCTTGGGATTCATATTTACAGATCACTGAAGGTTGCCACTCAAGTGGATAGAGCTGTGAAGAAGGCCTATAGTGTGTTAATGTTTATTAACAGGGGGTTTGAGTTTAAGAGCTGTGGGGGTTATGCTGCAATAATATAGGACCTTGGTGAGACCACATTTGGAATACTGCGTGCAGTTCTGCTCATCTCACTATAAGGAGGATATGGAAACATTGGAGAGATTGCAGAGGAGATTTGTCAGGATGCTATCTGGTTTGGAGGGTAGGTCTTATGAGGAAAGGTTGAGGGAGCTAGAGCTTTTTTCTTTAGAATGGAGGAGGATGAGAAGTGACTTAATAGATGTTTATAAGATGATGAGGGGGATAGACTATTTCCTTGGGTGGATGTAACTGTTACTAGAGAGCGTAACTATAAGATTCATGGTGAAAGATATAGGAGGACTGTCCAAATTATGTCCTTTACTCAGAGTGTGGTTGGGGTGTGGATTGGACTGCCTGCTGTGATAGTCGAGTTGGACACTTTAGGAACTTTCAAGCTTATTGAATAGGCACACGGAGCACATTGGAATGGTGGAGTGAGATAGCTTGATCTTGGTTTTGGACAAAGCTCGGCACATCGAGGGCTGAAGGCCTGTACTGTGCTGTACTAGTCTATGTTCTAACGTACATATCTTTTGATTTTTTTAAAAATCCTGATGCGAAACTATAATTATTTGATTCTGATGTATACAATTTGTGCAATGTTCCTGGAAGATTCTGGCCAAACTTTGGCGCAGGAGAGTAGAGTTAAATCAAAAAACTCCTCATTTGATTGAGGGGCTTGGAGACCATTAGGCTGTTCAAGTCAACAAACTGAAGATGGATTTTCAGGGCCTCGTCTTCAGTTCATGACTCAAAGAGGCATTGTTTTACTGGGATTACCCATTGCCACTTGGCTTCCTGACTCTGTTCATTGCCAAGTGAAACTGGAGCCAGGGCCAGAAGATTCAAAAGGTCCAACATAAGTGGTATATACACAGTTAAGTTGCACCTTTTACTGACCAAAAGATCTGGGCCTCTAACATTGTCATACTGTGACATTCAATAAAATGCCTTTTGCAATCTAATTGTGTATATTAGCAATAACTACAATTAACTGTGCTTAAAAAAGAGGTTGTTAGTTTCTTACCCTTTTCTATTTTACAAGCAAAAAGGCTTTGCCAAATCAAATGCATCCGCTGCACAAAGAGGTCAAAATGATGCCAAGTACCACTCATATCAAGACCAGCTGCTTGAAAACGATATTGTCCATTCCGTAACTTGAGTCTTCCACTGTGCCAATTTGAATATTGCACATAAGATCCATCATACCACATTGTGTGATTACCTAAAACAGAGCAAAAAAAAAAGATAGTTTCTAAAATTGTAACAAAAAAATGGCAAATTTACAAAAAGTTTTCAATGCAAAATAAAAGAACGTAAGACAGAGGGGAAGCACTGTGTGACCTCTTGGTTGTTCAACACAAGCATGGCTGATCTGCCTTAATTTCATCCTCCCACCCACTTCTACATTCCATAATTCCCTAAGAAACTAAGACAGAGATTATTTGCTCTCATTCTTCTTGGGTGGATCGGTAAAGGTAGCAAAAAAATCTTGCCAGGGGCCCAAATTGCATTTTATGTCGCTGCCACCCATCCACGCCACCCCCCATTAGGCATGCACAGTATGATTCATGGGATGGTGGGTCTGTTGTATCAGGAGAGATGGAGTCAGTTAAGATTATATCCGTTGGTGTTTAGACAAATAGGAGGAGTGTGGGGAGGGGGTGGAATCTCAGAGACCTATAAATTTGTAACCGGACTAGACAGGGTGGATTCGGGAAGTATATTCCAAGGGCCACAGTCTAAGGATACAGGGAAAATCATTTAGAATGGACGAGAAGAAGTTCTGCACCCAGAGTGGTGAGCCTGTGGAATTCTCCACCACAGAAAACAGTTGAGGCCAAACATTGCATGTTTTCAAAAAGTAATTAGACACAGCACTTGGGGCTAAAGGGACCCAGGATATGGGGGGGGGATGTGGGAATAGGTTGAGTTGGTTGATCAGACATGATCATAATATATGGCAGAGTAGGCTCAAAAGGCCAAATGGCCTACTCCTATTTTCTACGTTTTGATGTTTCTAAAGATTGACAATATTATGTCCAAGGATATCTTGAGAAACACATCATATCACGACTCCAGGCACCAAGGAAGGAAATTAAACTATATAACCTAGGATTATGAAATTATGCATCACTTACCATTCTGCCTAATACTTAGCCACACCCATTTATATAGATCACTGCGAATTTTAAGTTGCTCTGTAACAAAGTTGTTCTCTTCTTCATTTCTAATAGTCAAAATATTGGATTGTGGGTCTATTTGACAAAAGATATAAACATAAATTATACTTTCTGCCTGGTTTAAAATACATGCATGTCACAATTTGACTAAATTATTTAAAAAGGAAACCTAGGGATTAAAGAAACAGTTGGTTACATTATATTTTTCAGCTGTATATACCAATATATTTTAAAGCACGTTGCATAGAAAACATTTGAAGATGCTGAACTACTTCAAATATGGTGGTATGCAGAATTTATCGGCTAAATTACAGGATTAAAACTGGCAATAGACATGCAGAATATTTCTCACCCAATTTCTTGCACATGCTATGGATAGTGCTTTCTTCAAAATGTCTGGGCTTTTCAGAATTAAGTAGAAAAGCATAACAATTATTTCTGAAAGGTATCCATAATGGTCCTTGAAGCTTATGGGGGCACCTCACGGTTTCAACATCAGACTCTTCAGGTGCTAATTCTTCTGAAAAATTGAAATTGCATATTTTAAAATATGCAATCTAGATCAGACAAGAAGCAGAAACAACATAATCATTGCAGAAATACTACTTTTGCCAAGCACAGAATTCAAAATCCTTGTCTTGTTCTACAAATCTTTCTGCAGCCTCCCCCACCTTTCCACTTCAGCAACCTCCATCAACTCAAGATTCATCATAAACCTTTGACCTTCTGATTCAGGTTCCTACATATCTCAAACTGTCATGGGAATTCCCTCCCTCAATCCTCCCACTCGGTTACTTTTGTCCACATCTTCAAAATCTTTTTGATGAGGCCTTGTCGTAATTCCTAACTTTCTGTTCAATGCGTATTTCTGCATTGTGATGTGTCTCATGACAGTTAATTGTTCATTGTTGCTAGTCGCACTGAAGTAAAAAAAATAACATACAACTATATAATATGCTTTATATCTTCAGGCTGTTTCAAAATTCTTTAAACTATTCAGCACTAATGTACTCTACTTATTGGTGGAATGCCAGAACAAATGGCAGACATTATTTGCATATCTAAGATCCCCAAAACAGCCGAGAAGGAAATGATCAGATAATCAGTTTCAGGATGTTATTTTCAGCTATGAATGAAAACTCCTCTTCGATTTTTTGACTACAGGGCGGCACATGGCATAGTACGTCACAGCACCAGAGACTGGGGTTCAATTCCTAACTTGGATCATTGTGCAAACTTCATACAGACACTCTCCCCATGTCTGCATGGGTTTCCTCCCACCAAAGATATGCAGGTTAGCTGGATTGGCTGTGCTACATTGCCCCTTAGTATCAGGGGTCTAGCTTAGATAAACATATGGGGTTACTAGGATAGGGCCTGGATAGGATTGTGGTTGGTGCAGACACGATGGGCTGAATGGCTTCCTTCTGCATTGGTAAGAGTCTATGATTCTACTGTTACAGAATCATTTGCATCCATCCAAGAGGATAATTCAGGTATTAAGTTTTATGTCATACCAAAAAAGCGAGAACTTGTAGTAATCCATCAAATACAATTATACAAAATATTGTGAATCAGATGAGATACTTACTCTGTTGAGAGTGGCAAATAGCTCCTCCTAAAACTAAATCACAGTCCGACGTTTTCCAGAATCCATCAACATCCATGTACACACAATTGTCAGTTGGTGCAGAATTATCGCTGCTCCAGTGACTAAATATTGTGTGTCTTCCATCTGACCAGCGAAAGTGTAACCCATCCTGATTTTGAAAACAGAACAAAATGTTACATTACGCAGCACAAACTCTCAGATATTAAACACGTCAACAGTTTACACCTGCACCCAGAAACAGCTGAGGAGCTCAGGACTGTAGTCTAACACAATTCACACATCACCAGCATTTTACTGGTCATTTTCCTCAATTCTGGAAACGCAAATCAATATTTGGGCTTCAAAGATCACTAATCATTACAGAGTAGAATAACTAAATCTTCAGCCTTCAACACGGAACCTTAATTCAACAGAATGTAGATAGGAAAGTTGACAGTACAGCATTGTCACCTTAGAACCAAACACTGTATCTGTGTTGGCAGCTATTGCAGTTTTAGCAGGAAATGTTTGCCATGTTCAACTGAGAGGATAGTATCGAAGTGCTGGGGGTTCACCTGTACTTCAGTTTCATATAATTTCACCAAATTATATTTGCTTTTTGGATATCTGCTCATACAATCCAGTTGAGGTTTGGGAATTGGGAAGATCTATTTCAAATAGCTTCAAGTGTTTAAAAAAAAAAGTCTCACAACACCAAGTTAAACTCCACCAAAATACAAATCAATTATTTTGAGGTAGGTGGTAAGTTCAATGGATTTAATTAACCTCAATCATACTGCACATGCCTTATAATTGACATGCAGTAAATTTTGCAAGCATCAAAAACTATAAGTGGATTCTCTCAAAGAAATTCTAGATGTCAAAATCATGTGAAAACTAGAGTAAATCCTGCTTTTATTTTCAGTGGGAGTTTCAAAATGAATCTCCCCCATTTTATACTGCAGAGTGCACTAATGTGAATTATTTTTAACATGGGCTGAAAAATATTAACCTAAAAGAAACACACATATTAACTTTTAATCTGTTCGTGTAAATGAAAGCATGATCAAAATGTAGTGTGTGATTCTCCCAGCCTGCTGTGCCGCAAAAGCAGTCATGATGTGGAGATGCTGGCGTTGGACTGGGGTAAACACATTAAGAAGTCTCACAACACCAAGTTAAAGTCCAATAGGTTTATTTGGTAGTAAATGGCACTAGCTTTTAAAGCGCTGCTCCTTTGTCAGGTGAGTGAGGAGTTCTGATCACAAAACAGGGCTCACTCAGCTTACAGAATATTGATTAGAATGTGAGCCTTCACAGCTAATCAGTTAATCAAGTCTTAAAGGTGCAGACAATGAGTTTAAAGAGATGTGTATTGTCACCAGACAGGACAGTAAATGAGATGTTGCAAGCCCAGGCAAGTCATGGTGGGATTGTAGATAGTGTGACATGAAGCCAAGATCCCAGTTGAGGCTGTCATCGTGTTCGGAACTTGGCTATCAGTTTCTACTCAGCGATTCTGCACTAACGTATGTCGTGAAGGCTGCCTTGCAGAATGTTTATCCGAAGATCAGAGGCCAAATGCCCATGACCGCTGAAGTGTTCACCAACAGGAAGGGAACAGTCTTGCCTGGTGATTGTTCAGAACACCGCTCAACAATCATGAGGCAAGACTGTTCCCTTCCTGTTGGTGAACACTTCAGGAATTTTCCAATCTACATTCTGTTGAATTCAGGTTCCGTGCTGAACGCTGAAGATTTAGTTAATGGGCATTTGGCCTCTGATCTTCAGATAAATATTCTCCAAGCTGGTCCTCATGACACGACAGTGCAGAGTTGCTGAGCAGAAACTGATAGCCAAGTTCCACACATGAGGATGGCCTCAACTAGGATCTTGGCTTCATGTCACACTATCTATAACCCCCCATGACTTGCCTGGGCTTGCAACATCTCACTTACTGTCTTGTCTGAAGACAAGACACATCTCTTTAACCTATGCTTAATATTATCTCCACTCACATTGTCTGCACCTTTAAGACTTGATTAGGTGATTAACTGTGAAGACTCACATTCTAATCAATATTTTGTAAGCTGAGTGTGAGCATTTATAAGCCCTGTTTGTGATCAGAACTCCCACTCACCTGATGAAGGAACAGTGCTCCGAAAGCTAGTGGTGTTTACTACCAAATAAACCTGTTAGACTTTAAGCTGGATGTTGTGAGACTTCTTACTACAAAAAGCAGTGCAGGGGCTGGGAGACTCAAGTAGAAGCCACTTATTGGGCTTCTCATTGGGAGCCATTGCCTCCACTTGAGTCTCCCACAAATAGGGAGCTATAGTAAACCCTGCTAGAGTAAATCGCTCTGGGTGGGGGGTGGTGATGCTAGCAGGCCCAGAGATTTCAGTTCCAGCCTGCTAATGAGATTTAAATTGTATTGAAATTAGAATTCAACTTAATTATGCAGCTCTGCACCAATTTCTGGCAGCAAAACAGTATTGGCACCAGAAATCCAGCTGCTAGGAGACTTGAGCAGAGGCCATGGCACCCAACAAGAAGTCCACAAAGTGGCTTCCACGTGAGTCTCCAAGCCCCTGCACTGCATTTGTAGCACAGCAGGCTGGGAGAATCACCCATTACGTTTTGATGATACTTTCATTTATGCTAACAGATTAAAAGTTAATACGCATGTTTCTTTTAGGTTGATATCTTTCAGCCCGTGTTAAAAATAATTGCACAAGAGTGGATACGTGGAGGCATGAACAATGGTCCTCCTGCACTGAATACTCTGCAATGTGTAACATTGCAATACTTCTTGCATTTTATATACATCTATTAACATCTTCAAAGGGAATTAAAAGATATATTTTATACTGTACGCAGCCACCTGTTACTTACTTACAGATTGTACAACATTGCTTATTGAAAAGAGCTCCAGTGATTAGTGGCAGTGTATACTGCATCACAGCAAAGGATGTTTTATAAAGATACAAACCGGCCTGATGTCAATTATACACACATGTAGAAACAACTAGCCAAATGTTCCAAGATATGGCAATGTATTCTAATATTGGGAAAGCAAAAAATATCTTTAGAAATGTATTCTATACTTTTTTGGGTAACTTTAGATCTGCAATGTGGTTCTGACTTCACAGCTACAATTAGAAATTTATTGCTGCATTAAGTTTGTTTTTCTCTACTGGTTTTGAGCTCCTTCAGTTTTAGCAATACAACAAGAAATAGATTGCAATGAGTGTCACAATCATCTAGTTTCCAGATTTATGTCAATATTTCTTGAAGTAATTTTCAGTTTTGGGGAAAAGAAAATCAAGAAAACAAAGTAAAAGGGAGATCAATCTAAAAAAAGATAGGTGGTTTGCTAGAAAATTGGAAACAGGGTGCCTGATCTGCATCGTTGTGTCTTTGTGGGATAGGTCAATTATTTATGCAAACCTCAGGATTAAAAGCTAAGAACATATTTTAAATAAGGCATTGCATGGTGGAACCAGCAAGTCTGCAGGAGAAGACAATTATATCCATTAAACAAATAAATTAGTTATGTGGGTCAAAGAATCACAAGGAATTGTTTTGAAGGCAAAACATAGTTAATATACATTTCTGTTTGGAACATCCCATGTCAGCCATCTTGCCACAGAGATGGGTTGCACAGATCAGGGAGATCCTTTTTTTTCAAATCTGTACGTCATGCTAACAAAGAGACAAGCAATTCAGCTTGGAAACAGTGGAAAGGTGGCTACAAACTGTAAAGCAGCTCTCAGTAAAAGGGTTATCAGAAATCAGAATCAATTTCTGAGGTGGAAGCTCTAAGCCAAAGTGCCGTGAAGCCTATTGTCCAACAGGAGTGTCCAGAACTATGAGATGCTTAAGGAGAGGTGAAGGATCACTTAGCTGGAGGAAGGTGAAAGGACCCCAAGAAAACTTATACTTTAGAGAAACAGCAGGAACATGGAGGAGAATCAAAATGAATTCCTGAGTTCTCTTTAGTTTGGTTTCAGGAAGTGAAGGAATAGTTTATCAAGTAGCCAAAGATGTTCCCTCAACATTGGTGAGGGACGTTATAATGAAAAAGGTGAAGTCTGGTTGAGAATTTTAATCTAAAGTATACGTGTGTTTTATTGTGCACTTTGATGTAAAGTAGTCTGACTATTCATCCAAGTCAGTGTTTATTTAGTGGTGCTTGCTTTATTTGTTTCTCATATATTAAAATAAATTTGTTTTAAACCATGGAATCTTATGGCGTTATTTCTTTTAGGTAATACCCAGAATATTAATGATTTCTTCGGGGATCAGGACAGCATTGGCTACACTCATCATTAGTTCTATTAAAATAGGCCTTCCTATAACCACCTTCCCCATTAAAATAAAACATATATACATACATCTTGACTATACAGTCCGATCCACACTGGATACCCCAGAGTGTTCACGGTAACTGTGAGGAAAGCCTGATGATAGGGTTCAGTGATGCTAACTAACTGGTAACCACTCTTCTGGCATTCAGTGAGTGCTTCTTCCCAGGTTAGGTTCTTCCTTATTATTGTATAGGTGTGGTTGAGAAAATTCAATGTGTCATTTAGAGGCGGAGTGATCTGATCATGGATGGAATGTTCTAAGGAAAAAAAACATGGAAAAAAAGGGTTAACTGAATGCTCAGATAAATATTTAAATACACCGATTATAAAACTGATGAATAACATTAGCAGCGGAACCAACAACATGGTTTTAGCTTTCAGATATTATATCCTAGGCCCTGAAGAAATAAATTTCAACATATTTGAAGATGGTATACTCTATTTCAACAATCATCTCCACCCATTGGAGTCCTTCCTCATCTATATTATAGTTTCAAGATATATTGACCAAATATAAAGATGCAACATTCACATTTGTGTCCAACTTTTCTGAAATGAAGAAAGAAAAGCTGGATGACTGCTTCCAATTTATATAGAAGCTTCCTCAGTGAATAAAGGCTTTTAAGTTCTCTTTAAGTATCTTCCTTTAAAAATATACACAATATTTTCTGTGTGTTTTTTGGCTTTGAACAGTTTAAAATCTGATCAAGAAAATTATCCTCTCAACTGCAGAAAAACAGAACAATTGGTTTTTAAAGAGGCTCATCACTTTACATGAGGTAGTACTTATGAGCAGAATACACTATTGCTTAGGACAATAGAAGAAAATTCTACAGCAGAGGCTGTCTAATATCAACTTTTCTAAAGAAAACCAAAACTAATTATAATCCTTTATTCTCTCTCTCCATTGCCTTGTATTACCATCTTTATAAATGCTGATCTGCTCTTCCAGTATTTACATTTTCCTATTTACTTCTCAAGTCTGGAATCTGGCTTTTTGAAAAAAAGAGACAATGGTGTTAATTGAAATTTAGCAGTCAGGGGCAGTAATCTGGAGCAGTGGGAATAAAGCAGGCATGACAGAGGTTATGATGTAGAGATGCTGGCGTTGGACTGGGGTAAACTCAATAAAGTTTTACAACACCGATTTTAAATCCAACCAATTTATTTGATAGTAAATCAGCGAGCTTTCGACTTTTTGTCTTTGTCAGGCAAATGCAGTGTTCTGGTCTGCAATAGCACACGTATCAGCACAGACAGTCACAGATTGCTGATTAGAATGCGAATCCTTACATCTAACCTGCTATTCAAGTGCTATTCCCTTCACACACATTGTTAGCCACTTTAACACTTGAATAGCAGGTTAGATGTAAGGATTCGCATTCTAATCAGCAATCTGTGACTGAATGACAGAGGTTAACAGAGAGCAAGAACAATGAGGGATTTGAACATGGGGATGGGAAATTAATTTCAGGATCTGAGGGGCATACATTGAGGTGCCAATGTATGTTAGCAAGGAAAGATGTGGGGTGAGCATAGAGTTGAATGCAGCCAAAGTTTTGGATGATCTGAAGTTAGCAGTGGATGGAAGTTAGTAGCTCAGTAAGCAATGGAGGTTTCACAGATATGGCAGAAAGACAGAGTTAGGGGTAGAAGGAGACAATGTGTATGTTGGACAGGATATGGGGAAACACATTCAGTTTGTGGTCCTAAAGGTCCAAAATTGGAAGCAGTGTGGTGCAGCCTGAAATGGCTAAGGAGAAGGGCGAATGTCAGTGGTGAGCGCATGCTATCTGTAGTGGGGATTAATGATGATAGCTCCAGTTTTCCAAGTACTTTGATGGATAAAGCTGCATTTCAAATAAGTTTGTAAGTTATGTTGTTTTTCACAACCATAGAATGTCTCAAAGTCTATACAACCAATGAAGTATCTTAAGTGTAGTTGCTTCTGCGTGTGGGAAGCATGGCAGCTAAACTTACAGAACTACAGAGAACAGGTGGCACAGAGGATTTAGGTGAATTGTACTCGCAGAGAGCAGGCATAGGTATGATGGGGCAAAGAGTCTCCTTCTGGGTTATAACCATTCTAGGAGTTACAGATGTACAAATCTAAGCAAGTTTACATCCAATCGTTGTTTGCCCTTTCAGGACTGTGTAGCTAAGTGTGCAAATTGAGATTATCTGGAAAGAAATCAATCCCAACTGATCCACAAATTAGGAGGAAAAGTTTATAACAATATATTATGTAAAAAATGTATTACCTCGATGCTTCTGGCACACTGCAACATGCTGCATATCATCACATGCTGTCATATCCCATTTTCCAACAAATGCTGTGTTTGGGTCATTTAACAGAACAGCACACTGTTTTTCTATATGAAAGAACTAAAAACAGATCACAGGAAAATATTACAAGTCATCATTATTTGAGAAATATATAAATTCCGATCTTTTGCTGTGATCACGTTCTTACCTCTTCAGCCTGTTGGCCGATGGATAGGGCGAGCTAGTAATATTGTGAGAGTGCCGAGAAATCAGGTTTGCACCTAATTTCTCGTGAGCTTACCAGCATCAGATATCCAGTGAGACCAGCCTCACACTGAAAAAGGGTGCAAGGCTGTTCTCAATATTTAGATTGTATTAAAATTAGAGCCTGGGAATGGAATCATTTGGGCTGACTTGCCTCTGTGGCTTCGCCAGCGAAGGTTCTCTCCGATGGAGGATCACGTGTGGTCCCCCTCAATGGAGGCCAAATATGGTGGGCTTGTTGGTAGGACCAGAGGCCTTTGAAGATCCCTAAAGAGATGGGCTTGCAGAGGCGAGTTCCTCTTGGACACTGGCAACCTGGAACTCTGGCAGCGCCAACAAGGTTCCGGGAATGCCAAGGGGTGATGCTGCTACTTTGTAACTGGTGATCACTAGCCAGTCCACATGCAGAGGTTGTGGGTGAGCCATAATTGGCCACAGAAGCCTGAGTTTAGGCCCTTGGCACGAAACAGGCTTGGCTTCATTTTCTTGAGAGAGAGAAGATTTGACTTTTAATTTGCCCCCCCCATAAAAAGCAGGAATTTCTCCCAGTTTGGCACTTCGAATTTTTTGGTAAGATCAGCCCCTTTGACTCTTTGAATTCTCCTGCAGGATTCTTTTTACGATCAGTGCTTAGCACTGCTGCCTTACAGTGCCAAGGACCTGGCTTCAATTGCCAGCTTGGGTCATTGTCTGTGTGGAATTTGCATACGTGGTCTTCCTCAGGTTGCCTCCCACAATCCAAAGATACGCAAGTTAGGTGCATTGTCCATGCTAGATTTTCCATCTATATGCTCAAGCAGATGCCCGAGTGTGGCAACTAGGGGATTTTCATAGTGGCTTCATTGCAGTGTTAATGTAAGCCTACTGGTGACAAGTAAATACACTATGTTTTAAAACCAGCTTTTTGGCAAATTCAGCATATAAAGGGAATTACAAATGGTAGAAATTGGAAATTTAAGAAAAAAATGAAGAGTCCACATAAGAACATTAAACTGCCTTTTCTCAGCCAGTGAATAAAACAACCATGTATTTCCAGTGGATTTCTTTTTATTACTGTCTGACCTATTCAATATTTAGAAATCACTTTGAATCCACTCTGAAATTAGGAAAGGTCTGAGGGAAGACCTGTATTAGATCAATCCTCAGCCTTCCGCCCCATCATCAGATTCTTCCACACATTCCCCCACCCCCGTCCCACCGAGACAGAAGGGAATTAGACATCAATCCTTTCCCAATATATTTCTGATGTTATCCTTTTAAATCTCTTCACCCTCTCCAGTGCTTATTATAAGTGGTGTACGATGCAGATTGTACCACACTGGACACAGCTCAAGTAGGTCACTACAACTTCATGCCAGATCTATGATATAACTTATAGATTTAAAGCAAAAATTGTCAGCTGTCTAATTGTAGTGGCAACATTTATTTTATTGCCAATCATAGGAAAACGGTGTTGTCTGGGAAAAGTGGGTACGATGTTAAAAGCCAGATGTTCCTGTGCTATTTGCCTCTTTGACTTTAAAGATTAGTTACATAGATATGATCCTTGTACAGCCCTCTACAAAGCAGGCCAGAAGAATCCCAGATTTGAACCTTATCTGTACTGAATTAGCATATTTCTGTTGGCGTAAACTTGGAGCACTACAAGTGATTACACTGTCTCCAAGCTATATTAAGAAAAAGGTAGGTAGTATTTTCCATTTTTGATCATCCAGCAACATCTGTGATAACATACATGTGTTTCTTGGGTGATGATGATGTAGAGATGCCAGCGTTGGACTGGGGTAAACACAGTAAGAAGTCTGACAACACCATTTTAAATCCAACCGATTTATTTGATAGTAATCGGTTGGATTTAAAACTGATGTTGTCAGACTTCTTACTGTACTTTCTTGGGTGATGACAGGGTTGGTCCTAGAGCTTAGATCCTTATAGTCGACAGCTGACCATCAATCACTTTGAGTTCATCCATGATCTGCCAAACTGGATCAAGTGCTCAGACTGGAATACTGAGAAAGTCATCATTCTTCAACCAAAATTTACACGTGTTTTCTTCCAATAATGAGAATCCTCATCAATATTCCCCTCTCTCGAGCCTAAGGCTGCTGAGGTCTAAAGAGTCTATAACTAGGCATCATAGTCTTAAAATAAAGGATCAGCCACTTAAGACTAAGATGAAGAGAAATATTTTCACTCAAGGTTATGAAACTTGGAATTGAACATACTCAATTGATTTAATATTGAAGATAAAGTGATACTTAAACACTGTTGAATCTTGGCATTTGGGAATGGGTCAGGAAGGTGGAGACTGGTATAACTATCAGCTTTCCTGAATGGAAGAACAGGCTTAAAAGGCCAGAGGACCTATTCCTGTTCCAATTTCTATGTTGCTATGATTGCATATTGGAAGTAGAAGGATTTTTGACAAAAGGTCTCTGAGGGGAAAAAAAATCAATCACTCAGTACAACTTAAAAGATGGTTCTGGGACCCATCAGACTCAGTTAATCAAGAAAGATAGAATATTAGAGAAAAGGTTTGTGATTCACATGTTCTTACAACTAGACACAAAGCAATCAAACACACAACAGTTTAACTCTATACAATTTAAAAATAAACCAAATGAACATTTAGCTTACATCAAAATCTAGAATACCCATATCCAAGTCAAATGACGGCTGCCAATTTGCGTAATTAACTGGTCTTCCGGTTATCCATTTGTTGTTTCCAATTCTACTCGAGGCCTGCATACCAAGCCAAATTTTGTTTGGTAGCGATGACAAATGAGATAAAATAAAATCTGTTGAACAGAAAGTGTAAACAGATTTAAGAAGTAAATTTCAAATCTATATGGAAATAAGATCATAACGTTCACTGGCAATTTTCTTCCTTCTTCATTCCGTCCATTTCTCATCAAGACAATAATGGGACGAATTTTAATCTTATTTACATGGCACTTGATAGATTGTCCAGGCATTGGGATCATTGATTAGCAGTCTGCCAATTAAGAGGTAGTACTGCTTGCTGACAAAGGATCAACACATGTCTTAAGACATGATAAGGCACCTCATCAAGAGTTCTGCCTGATATTAATTTACCAGCTATCATAATTTTAGTGGCCTCCAAATTCTGTAGGTTCTTTTTTTTTTTAAAAACGCGAGATTTCTTTTGGTATTAACTTTTTGCTCCATGGTCCCGTGAAGGGCGATTTCAAACATTTCTTCAATTGCTTGCAGCTTATGCAGAACATTGTGACAGACACTGAAACAGGAAGATGACATAAGGATGCCAAACAATCATTACAGCAAATTACGATAGATGCTGGAATCTGAAATTAGAAGAGAAAATGCTGGAAAATCTCAGCAGATCTGACAGCATCTATAAGGAGAGAAAGGAGCTGATTTTGAGAGTCCAGGTGACTCTTTGGGGGTAATCAGGATTCGAAACATCAGCTCTTTTCACTCCTTACAGATGCTGCCTGAGCTGCTGAGATTTTCCAGCATTCTCATTTTTGGAATCATAACAGCAGGTCTGGAAGGCTGTCAGTGCTGATAGTACTAACTTAGGTTTAGTTAATGACCTAACTAGAACAGCAAGGATAAATGTCTCGCTGCCTCCATTTCAAAAGTTGCAACCTTTCCAAAAACCTTCCCCATATCCCCCTGCAAGCCTTATTCTTTTCTCCTTCTCCCCATCCTATCCACTACATATTTCTTCAACACTCATTAGGAGTCAGTGCTTGCAACTCTCGTCCTCGTTACAACTGCAAACGCACTTCCAAGTCAACAAGTTGCAAACAGTCTGATTCATTCGGATTGTAACTGGAAAGCCTTTTCACTTCTGTCTTTTCTAATTGCAGCCACTCATGACAGCACTTCCCCATTTGAACACCTGCTGCTTCTCCTCTCATCATGTTCTTTCCTTGAAGTAGCCCCACAAAGTGCTGCTACTGAGTCAAGGCTAACAACATTACTGCTACACAGAACAAGCATAGTGCATTAACTTCTTATTTTATACTAACTTGAAAATACTGAATGCAACGTCCTGCTGGTGATGTTCAGTATTGATTGAAAGGAGAGATTTTAATGACAGAATATTGAACACTTTTTCACTTTTGACAATTCCAACTGGATGTAGTTGCATTTACTTGATCACTGTGGACACTACGAATTCCTTATGCCTTTAGTCTGGCTAGATTTGAACACAGATTGCAAAGCTAAAATGTTAACAACATACCCACCTCACACTCCCAAATCTGCGCAAGCTGAATGGAAATTTAATTGAGTATTAAAATGGTGTTAATATTTGTTAGGTCTTGGGAAGTCACAGATGTAGGCCTAGAAATGCAAAACATGCCCAAAAGCTGGTATGCAGTTTGCAATCCTTGCACTCAAATGCAGAAACTGAAGGTGCATATAATATCAGGCCTTCAGCTTCCTCATCATTATCAAGTTGGTGGGTTTCAGACATGAGTGGGCATTTCTTACCCTTCCTAGCTCTACATTCGGGCAAGTAGAATTTGCTGCTCGCCGATTAGGCAGCATTTAGAATTGGCTTAAGACATTTCAATCTTGGAGGGGATGTCAAACAGGCACCCAGCTCCCAATTTGAATATGCAAAGGATCTCACACCTGTTTCAGACACATGGCACACAGCAGACTCTTGGCTCATGATCAATGTGCACTTCCTGCTCACTATACTATAAACACAATGTCTGTTAAGCGGCCAAAAAAAGTAGATGTCATCCAATCTTGAGGCAATTCTGCAAAAACAATGTCTTTAAATTAATACAATTAACTTAAATATACAAAACACAGTAGGACATTTGTTTGAGTTCACTGTATATTCTGGTTCAGCCAACAACATACCTTGTTCTACAGAATTGGCGATAGTTGGCAAGTTTCCACCTAAGCTCTGACAGAGTCGTGCTCCAGTTTCCCATGTGAAAACTTGTGGTTTTATAAAGTTATAGCACTAAAACAAATGAAATATGATTTGTCACTACATTTTCTACTACCCATGCTTGACATACCAACAGTTCTTTTTCACATTTAGAGAGATCTTATTCCAATTTAATGCTGTTTGTGCTTTAGAAAAGGACTTGGCTCACAAAAGAGACATTTATTCTATAGTTCTTTTATACAATAAACATTATAAAATTATAAATATCTGTAACCAATTTGATTAAAACAACATTTATTTCATTGATGTAAAGCAGATATAAACAATAACAAACATTTAATAGGGTAATAAAATGCCTTTCAATTGTGAAAGGACACTGATTTGCTGTTGAGAGAGCACAATGGGAAAGACTTTTCATCACCTAGAGGGGAGAACACCGGGTCCCTGAAGATGGCAGCGTATAATCTGTCCTTCTGCAAAGAAAGTTCCTACAAAACAGTCTTCCTAGGCCAATCTTTGGTCTCCTCCACCCTGATCTCCAACAATAAGTGCAAAGAGCTTGTGGACTTCCATGTAACTAAGATCAAGGCCATCCAATTAGCCCCACTACTTCATGCCTTACACTAATCCATTTGGCCAAACCCACTGTAAACCTGAGGCCATCTAAATTGTCCCTAATCACAGCATGTTCTATTCATCAATCACCTATCAATTGCTTCCAGTCAAGCAATATTTTGGGGGTGATTCTCTCATACCGCTGCACTAGTTTTCTAGCACGGTGTATTGGGAGAATCGTGTGTCCAGGCACATATGAGATTCGCGTCGTGCACATCCCAGTGCCAGATTTCTGATGCCATCAGATCCACGCTGGAAACTGACAGGGACACCAGGTAAGTAATTTACATCTATTTGTAATGTAATTTCAATGTGATTAGTGAGCCCGGGACTGAATTCAATCCTGCCAGAATGTTTCACTCTACCGGGGTTTACAGCAAGTCCCCTCTTCCGGGCAACAATCAGTATGACCCCAATGGAGGAGGAGGGGCAATCTGGACCTGCCAGGAAGTTGGGCAGTTGGGGGTGCCCCTTGATATGTGCACCCTGGCAGTACCAGCCTGTGCCCCTTCAGTGTCCACAGGCTAAAGTGCCCATGCCCAGGAACAGTCAGAGAGTGGGGTGGAGAGCACAGTGAGGGTCCTGGGCTGACCAGTGATGAAGCTGTCAGTAAACAGGAAGCTGCACGTGCGCAGAGGCCCCTCTGGTTTCAGCCTCCCAGGATAGGTCCTTCTGAGATTTAATGATATTCTTGTGGGTGGCCTGTGCATTGCACAGAGTGTAGGAAATTCTAGTGTGAACTCACATTGCAATAGCCAGCGTGGATTATTCCAGTTTGGCACTTCGAATTTTTTTTGGGAGAATCGCCCTTGATTTCAAAATCCTCATCATTATTTTCAATGGCTTCTCTGAGACCTCACCCCTCACTATCTCTGTAATCGTCTCCTGCCCCATTATCATCTAAGAGAGCTGTTCTGGTCTAACTCTGACCTCTTGCGCATTCTTGATTTTGATCCATCATTGGTACCATGTCTTCGGCTCTCTAGGCCCCAAAGCTCTGGAATGTCCTTCTTAAAACATACTGTGTCTGAGTCTCTCTCTTTTTCCTCCTTTAAAGCAGTCAATAAAAGTTTATCATTTTGATTCAGAGATTGGTGCTGAGTCCACTGTTATTTGTCATTTATATTAATATGAGTTGGACAAGAATTTAGGAGGCATGGTTTTTAAGTTTGCAGATGACACCAAGATTGGTGGCATACTGGACAATGAAGAAAGTTATTTAGGATTGCAATGGGATTGTGATCAATTGGACTAGTGAACTGATGAATGGCAGATGGAGTTTAATTTAGATGAATGCGAAGAGAAGCATTTTGGTAGATCAAAACAGGGCAGGACTTATTCGGTTAATGATACGGTATTAGGGAGAACAAAGAGATCTAGGGGTATAGGTTTGTAGCACCTTGAAAGTGGAGTCACAGATGAACAGGGTGGTGAAGGCGGCATTCGGCATGCTTAGTTTCATTGGTTAAAACATTGAATATAGGATTTGGGATGTCTTTTTTGAATTTGTCCAAGACATTGGTACAGCCAGACTTGAAATACTGTGTACAGTTCTGGTTACCTATTATAGAAAAGGAATTATTAAATTAGACAGAGTGCAGAAAAGATTTACAAGGATGCTATCAGGACTTTATGATTTGAATTATAAGGAGGGGTTGGATAGACAGACTTTTTTCCCTGGAGCGTAGGAGATTTTGGGTGTGATCTTATAAAGGGGTATAAAAAATGAGGGGCACAGATAAGGTAAACAGTCAATATCTTTTCCCAAAGGTAGGGGAGTCTGAAATTAAGACCATGGATTTAAGATGGAAAGGAGAGATACAAAAGGATCCAGACAGACAATTTTTTCAAACTGAGTGTGGTGAATGGCTGGAACAAGCTGCCAGAGGTAGTAAAAGAAGCAGAAACAATTTTGTATCTTAAAAAGTGTTTAGACAGTTACATGGGTAAGATGGGCATAGAGGGATATGGGCCAAATGCAGGCAATTTGGATGAGCTTAATAGTAAAAACTGGTGTCAAGGACAAAATAGAATGAAGGGCCTGCTTTCATACAATAAACATCAATGACTGAGCTTTTGCCCCTAATATCTCACGTGACTTGTTGTTGTATTTTACATTATAGCTTTCCTGGGGAGTACCTATGAATGTTTTATGTTAAAGGTGCTAAATAAATTCAAGTTGTTATTGTTATCCCTCTCATGCTATGGCTGACATATTCCCAAGACTTATGTATTTATTATGCTCTTAAATAAGAGAGAAAAATAGAAAGCCACTTTATTCTTACATTGTCTCCAAAGGGGATCCAATTCTCAGTGCATGGGGTACTTGACTCATTGGTTTCTGGAGACCATGTTTCTAATGATGATATATTTAGCTTTTGACAAATGAAGGGAAGAGGTTTGGAGCAGTCCACAAAATCATTATAATCTGTGGGGTAAAAACAAAACATTAAGCACTCGCGTCATAATTGATGAGCATTATGACTGTTATAAAATTAGACAACCACCCCTTAATTTATGTTTATTTGCAGTCCTGTATATGATGCTGCTGTCTTCGGTGGCACAGTGATAGCACCATTGCCTCACAGTTCTAGGAACACAGGTTGGATTCCCAGCTCGGGTCATTGCCTGTGCAGAGTTTGCATGTTCTCCCCGTCTCTGGGTGAGTTTCTTTCTGTTTCCTCTCAATAGGCACGTCGGTTGGATGCATTGGCTGTGCTAAATTCTCCCTCAGTGCACCTGAACAGGTGTCAGAGTGTGATGACGAGAGGATTTTCACAGTAACTTCATTGCAATGTTAATGTAAGCCTACTTGTCATACTAATAAATAAACTTTAACTTTTATCAAAAAGGAACTTCATCTCTTTTCCCCACATTAAGGTTAAACAGAGTTTCTCAGTTCTGAGGCTCACAATCATCACTCACAAGTGCAGCATGCCACTCTAACATACACATTATAGAAACTGCAATATAACATGCCATGTCCACACACAAATTACTTGGTAAACTGATTACTTATCAGTGGTAGAACTCTTATGGGAGTCAGAAGCACCACTCCAGACACAAGAACAACATTTTCTACGTAGTGCTCTGTTGTTGGAAGTGCTGTCGTTTACATGGGATGTTACTGAGATTCCTTCTATTCTCGCCAGCAGATGATATAATTCAAAGAAGGACAGAGGAATTCTCCTAAGACCTTGCCAAAAATTACACACTTACTGGGTGAGGTTCTCTGACCTCCCAGCCATGTGCTTTCCAGTGATGGAAGGCAGCATGCTGTTCGCTAGCAGTGGAATTCTCTGGCTCCACCACTGTCAATAGATCTCCCATTGATGTCACACCATGCGGCTGTAAAACACACGGGTGAGGGTGCACTGCTGGCGGGACTGGAGAATCCCACTGGCGTGAGCAGCCAGAGAATTTTGGCCATTGTGATTAGTGGGATCTTGCAGTGTTCAATTTATTGTGGTTCCAGAGTGATTAAACTTCCAATGTTTTAGATTGGTTGTGAAGTGCTTTGTGATATCCTGAAAGTCAAATGAGAACTATTTTTTATTTGCCCTAAAAAAAAGGCTACATATCATTGTATTATAAAATGTCATTCCTTTCATAAATTATTCTATTACAAATATAACTATTGGACCCTCCTATCATCTGCAGGATCGCAAATTCTAGATCCTAGGAAATAATATATGCTGGAACTCAATTAAATATGTTGATTAGCAAGGTGTCTGTACATTTTTAAAATTACAACTGTCAAGAACAAGAATCCAGAAGGCTATTTTACCAGAGGGTGGGAGGAGGAGGAGGAAGATCCCGTTGTTTTGGTCCAAGTAGATAGGCAGGACTAAGAAAGATGTTCTGCTGAAGGAGTATTAGCAGCTAGGAATTTAAAATGGAACAAAGATAATAATCTCTGGCAAGCAAATCACCATAGTGAAAACCTGATTATACTGAAATGCTTGGCTCAGGACACTAAGCTGAGGAATTGTTGTGCTGGGGAAGTGGGAGCTGGAACATTGGGATAGTCTTCAACAGAACCAATGTGGACCCATTACGGGCAGAAGTGAGTGGATTTATATCGGGGAATAAGGAAATGGCAAGGAAAACACACGAATACTTGGCCCAGATTTTCATAATGATGGAGAGCTTCCCTGTCACGTCAACACTCACCACTCTTTTGACTAACATCTTATCCACATTGTCATATTTAATACCATCTGCCATTTATATAGCATTTTTTTAATCATCGGAAACTGTGTTCCTCGTTGTTTATTACATTCCCGAATTTCATAGCATCAGCAAGCTTTGAAATTATGCCTGGTGTATCCAAGTCTGGGACATTAAAATATCAAACAGAGCAGTGGTCCAAATACTGATTCCTGGGGAACAGCACCATATTACTCCCTCCACGCTGAAAATCAATTCTTAACATATCTTTCGATATGTTAAGAATAGAAGATTGGTTAGGGCAAGATTAGGGCCAGTCATAGACAGCAGTGGGAAGTTGTGCGTGGAGCCTGAAGAGATTGGTGAGGCACTGAATAAATATTTCTCTTCGGTATTCCCGCAGAGTGCTGGAAATGTAGCTATGGAGAACACTGAGGTACAGGGTTGCAAATTGGGAAGTATTGTAGTAGATAGGGAGGATGTGTTAGAAATTCTCGAGGGTTTGAAGTTGGATAAGTCCCCTGGGCCGGACGGGATTTACCCTAGGATTCTCTGGGAGGCAAGAGAGGAGATTGCAGAGCCTCTGGCTCTGATCTTCAGGTCCTCGTTGGTTACGGGTGTGGTTCCGGAGGACTGGAGGATGGCGAATGTGGTCCCATTGTTTAAGAAGGGGAAGAGAGACCTTCCTGGGAATTATAGGCCAGTGAGTCTTACTTCTGTGGTGGGCAAGGTATTGGAGAGAATTATTAGGGATAGGATTTATAGTTATTTAGAGAGAAATGAATTGATTGGGGATAGTCAGCATGGTTTCGTGAAGGGTAGGTCATGCCTTACTAACCTCATTGAGTTTTTTGAGAAAGTGACCAGAGAGGTGGATGGGGTAAGGCGGTTGATGTAGTATATATGGACTTTAGTAAGGCGTTTGATAAGGTGGCCCATGGAAGACTTCTACAGAAAATGCAGATGTGTGGAATAGAGGGTGATTTAGCTAATTGGATTAGGAATTGGCTGGCAGATAGAAGACAGAGGGTGGTGGTTGATGGGAGATATTCATCGTGGAGTTCGGTGACGAGTGGTGTGCCTCAGGGGTCTGTTTTGGGGCCCCTGCTGTTTGTAATTTTTATAAATGATCTGGATGAGGGTATTGAGGGATGGATCAGTAAATTTGCAGATGATACTAAAGTTGGTGGTGTGGTAGATAGTGAAGAGGGGTGTTTTAGTTTACAGAGTGACTTGGACAATTTGCAGAGCTGGGCCGAGAGGTGGCAAATGGAGTTTAATGTGGAAAAGTGTGAGGTAATGCACTTTGGCAGGAACAATAAATGTGTAGAGTATAGGGCTAATGGTAGGGCTCTTAATAGTGTTGAGGAACAGAAGGATCTTGGTGTATGTGTCAATAGATCCCTGAAAGTAGGCAGTCAAGTGGATAAAGTTGTTAAGAAGGCTTATGGAGTCTTAGCTTTTATTGGTAGGGGATTGAATTTAGGAGCCGCAGCATCATGTTGCAGCTGTACAAAACTCTAGTGCGGCCGCACTTGGAGTATTGTGTGCAGTTCTGGTCGCCACATTATAAGAAAGATGTGGAGGCATTGGAGAGGGTACAGAGGAGGTTTACCAGGATGTTGCCTGGTATGGAGGGCAGGTCCTATGAAGAGAGGTTGAAGGATTTGAGGTTGTTTTCGTTAGAAAGGAGGCGGCTAAGAGGGGATCTTATTGAAGCATATAAGATGATTAGAGGTTTAGATAGGGTGGACAGTGATAGCCTTTTTCCTAGGATGGAGAAAGCTAGCACGAGGGGACACAGCTTTAAATTAAGGGGTATGAGTTATAGGACGGATATCAGAGGTAGGTTCTTTACTCAAAGAGTGATTAGGGAGTGGAATGCCCTGCCTGCAGCTGTTGTAGATGCGCCAAGTTTGGTGGCGTTTAAGAGGTTAATTGATAAGTATATGGAAGAGAAGGGAATGGTTTAGTTTGGAGGGGCATTGCTTTTTATTTTGGTCGGCACAACATCGAAGGCCGAAGGGCCTGTTCTGTGCTGTATTGTTCTATGTTCTAACTGTTATTCTCTATTTCACTGTCCCATAGCCAAATTTATATACATGCTGCCACTGTTTTATTAATTTTAGAGATATTAGGTTAATAAATCTACAGTACAAATACAAAATAAATCTACAAATACTCAAGTTACTTACCTCTCCATGCCACATAAGGAGTTATAAATGAACAATCCCTGTATCGGTTATTGAAGAAATGAAATCGAGAATAAAGATAAGAGGAACCGAAACTAAAAGAAAAGGAAAAATAAACACAAGTCATAGTGCAATCAAATATATAATTGCTTAATTGAGTAGAAGCTAAACTTTTCTCTCAGCTTAGTATCCTAAACTCAAGAATACTCCCATCATCATGAAGACAGAAGTGGGGATAGTCGCTTATCATGACCCAAATGTTAAGTACAATTTGCGATTCTTTGAATACTGGGTAGAATTTAATACCCTTCGCAGCCCTATAGGCGGAGATTGCAGGAAAGTGTGATTGGGTGCAGGGTGGGGATCTTCACCTCCAACTTCCCCATCCATTAAGTTCTCAGAGAGAAGGTCACCAGCAAGCCTTCTGGCCCAGAGGCCAATGCCACTTTTGCTATTTAACTTGTTATTTGGCGAGACAGTACAGTTGATTGGCAGCTCTCAGGAGTAGAATTTTACCTGTGAGCTTAATTTGACAGAATACCTTGTATTGACCAACTGAGTATCTGATGACCTCAGGATAGCATCAGGCTTCCTCACACAAAAAAAAACAACTGAGGGCTCCCATTGGGTCTCCATCTAACAGGCAAGTATCCCCTCAGCCACATTGAATGCCAGCTGTTAAAACAGTCAGTGTCCACGTGCAGCAATACTTGGACAACGTTCAGGCTTGAGCTGATAAGTGGCAAGTAACATTCATGCCATACAAGTGCCAGGCAATGAGCATCTGCAACAAGAGAGAAGTTAATCACCTCCCCTTAATACTTGTGGCATTACCATTGCTGAATTCCCCACTATCAACATTCTAGGGTTATGTATTGTCCAGAAATTGAACTGGTGTGGCCACAAGAACAGGTCAGAGGCTGGGAAGGATAGGGGTGCATGAGTAAAGAAGTTGCCAATAAAGATGGCATGGTCAACCGTGTCAAAGACTGGGAGAGAGATTGTGGAGGATAAGAAAAGATAATGCATCACAAGATTCCAAACATTTTATTTTGTTGGAGTAACTTAATTGCTGAGGAGGGATAGAAGTATAACTAGAAAGATTTGAATAGGACATTGTTCAAAAGGTAGTTTCACACAGGTCTGTTCAAAATTTTTAGAACATAGTATTACTACGATTAATACAAATACAAAAATCAAATAAAAATAACTTGCATTGCTTTTGGATTGAATATGCACAAAAATGAGCTACATTTATATAAAAATAAGTTTTCGCTAAACACTTGGAAAAGGCTGCACTACAAAGGCAAGCATTGTTGAATTTCTATTACATCGCAAAAGTAGACCAAGAAAATGAATGAAGGGAATTTAATCAGAAAACTTGAAGAATATATTTTCTACGTCTTTATATTTTATACTCACAATGGACTGCTCAGCATATTGAAATTGATTGCCTTTACCCACCACTTACGCAATGAAGGGAATTGCTGTGAGGAGGAAGAAAAGTCAATTTATATTTTTTATTAAATGCAGTTTCAAATTAGGCTCAAATGTAATTAGTGAAATGTTACTTCAAATATCTTCCAATTTTAGTTCTCCCTGCCAAATAGATCCTCAGGCCTTCCTCCGATTCCAGACTAGATGATCAGGTCTTTCTCAGGTCATCATTACAGTCTCTGACTTGGTTGATGGGGTACTTGTTGAGTTATACAAATGTTCTCCTTCTTTAATTCTGTGTTATTCATTATAACCTGGCGACCTCAAGGGGCAATCTGTGCGTTAATGACTGGAAGAGGTGGTTTTTCCAGCTTGTCAGGTGATGTAATTAGGCTACTTATTTAGAAACAGAGAAAAACTACAACACAAATAGACCCGTTGGCCCATAAGTTGTGCCAAACATGTCCCTACCTACAAGGCATACCTATAACCCTCCATCTTACTAAGTTCCATCCATGTACTTATTCAAAAGTCTCTTAAGACCTTATCGAATCTGCCTCCACCACCACTGCCGGCAGCTGATTCCACACACCCACTTATCCTCTGAGTGAAAAACTTATCCCTGACATCTCCTCTGTACCTACTCCCCAGCACCCTAAACCTATGTCCTCTTCTGGCAACCATTTTAGCCCTGGGAAAAAGCCTCTGAGAATCCATTGATCAATACCTATCATCTTATACACCTCTATCAGGTCATCCCTCATCTTTCATCTCTCCAAGGAGAAAAGACTGAGCTCTCTCAACCTATCCTCATAAGGCATGCCACCGAATCCAGGCAACACCTTTGTAAATCTCCTCTGCACCCTTCCTATGGCTTCCACATCCTTTCTGTAATGAGGTGGCCAGAACTGAGCACAATACTCCAAGTGGGGTCTGATCAGGGTCTTATACAGCTGCAGCATTATCTCCCAACTCCTAAACTCAATTCCTCAATTGATGAATGCCAGTACACCATACCCCTTCTTAACCACAGTCTCTACCTGCGAAGCTGCTTTCAGCGTCCTATAAACCAGGACCCCAAGATCCTTCTGATCTTCCACGCTGCCAAGAGATTTACCCTTAATATTATAATCTGTCATTATATTTTACCTGCCAAAATGAATCACCACACACTTATTTGGGTTGAAGTCTATCTGCTACTTGTCTGCCCAGTCTTGCATCCTATCAATGTCTTGCTGCAACTTCTGACATCCCTCCACACTACACATAACACTGCCAACCTTTGTGTCATTAGCAAACTTACCAACCTATCCCTCCAGTTCCTCATCCAGGTCATTTATAAAAATCACAGAGAGCAAGGGTCCCAGAACAGATTCCTGCGGCACTCCACTGGTGAGCGACCTCCATGCAGAAGAAGACCTATCTACAATCACTCTTTGCCTTCTGTGGGCAAGCCAGTTCTGAATCCACAAAGCAATGTCCCCTTGGATCCCATGCCCCTTCGCTTTCTCAATAAGCCTTGCATGGGGCATCTTATCAAACGCCTTGCTGAAGTCCAATTAACCACATCTACTGCTTTTTTTCTTTGTCAACATGTTGAGACACATTCTCAAAAAATTCAATCAGGCTCATAAGGCATGATCTGCCTTTGACAAAGCCGTGCTGACTATTCTTGATCATACTATACCTCTCCAAATGTTCATAAATCGTGCCTCTCAGGATCTCCTTACTACCAGAAGGATGTGGAGACACTGGAGAGAGTGCAGAGGAGGTTTACCAGGATGCTGCCTGGTATGGAAGGTGTGAGTTACGAGGAGAGGTTAGGCAAATTGGGGCTGTTTTCCTTAGAAAGACGTAGACTTAGAGGAGATCTAATAGAGGTGTACAAGGTTATGAGGGGTACAGGTAGAGTAAACAGGGGTAAGCTTTTTCCTAGGATGGACTCAAATAGCACAAGGGGTCACGGGCTTAGGTATAATTTGGATGTTAGAGGGAGTTTTTTCACACAGAGGGTGGTAGGGGAATGGAAGGCGCTGCCAAGTAAAGTGATGAAGGCAGGCACTCTGGAATTATTTAAGAAATACTTAGATGGGCACATGAACAGAATGGGAATGGAGGGGTATAGAAAACTGATTTAAAATAGGGATCATGAGCCTTGGGAGTTCCCTGGGAAGTGTGTAAATTGTTGATGATTGATGTATTTGTTTTATCCGACAGGTACTTTGGTCCACCTTGTTGTCTAACAAGGGGCATACACGTGATAGGTTGAGAGAGGACTGCTCTTGGATTTTTTTGAAAGTATCCTAGTGCTTCACATCGTTAATACATGCTTGACCTGGACCATTTGATGGGTAACACGACAGCTCAGTGACTATTGCTGTGCTGTGCAGATACATGGATTTGGGCCTGTGTCTGTGGGAGTTTGCGCATTCTCCTCGTGCTTGCGTGGGTTTTCTCCAGGTGCTCTGGTTTTCTCCCACATCCCAGAGATATGCTCATAGGCTGATTAGGGAGAATTTGTTCTGCCAAATTGTCACAAATTTGGTTCCAATGCACAGATCAAAAACATAGACAGGGATCACAGGTAAAAGTGGGAACATTGGGGTGGCGGTGCGGGCTCGTTGGGCCGAAGGGCCTGTTTCCCGTGCTGTTTTGTTTTTTGTTTTCCATCAACTTACCAATCACTGAGGTTAGACTCAATTATAATTTCCAGGGATATCCCTTCTCCCTTTCTCGAACAGAGGAACCACATCCGCAATCCCCCAATCCTCCAGAACCATTCCCATCTCCATTGATGACACAAAATCATCACCAGAGGCTCACCAATCTCTTACCTTATCTCCCACAGTAACCTGGGGTACAACCCATCCGGTTCTGGCAACTTATCTAACTTGATGCTTTTCAAAAACTCTAACACATTCTCTTTCTTAATGCCTACATGCTCAAGCTTTTCAGTCCGCTGCAAGTCTGTGCTACAACCATCAAGATCCTTTTCCACTGTGAATACCGAAGTAAAGTATTCATTGAGCACCTCTGCAATTTCTACCAGTTCTATACAAACCTTTCCATCGTCAAACTTGATAAGTCCTATTCCTTCATGTCTTAGCATCTTGCTCTTCATACTTGTAGAATGCCTTGGGATTTTCCTTAATCTTGCCTGCCAAGGCCTTCTCATGACCCCTTCTAGCTCTCCTAATTTCCTTCCTACTAGCTCTATACTCTTCTAGAGATTGAGCATTACATAGCTCCCCGAACCTTTTGTAAGCCTTTCTTTTCTTCTTGACTAAATTCATTACAGCTTTCATGCACCATGTTTCCTTTAGCCTACAATAATTTTCCTGTCGCATTGGAACATTGTTGTACAGAACTCCAGACAAATATTCCTTGAAAATTTGCCACATTTCTTCTGTACACTTCCCTGAGAAAACCTCTTTCCAATTTATGCCTTTAACTTCCTGCTTGTAGCCTCATAATTCCCCTTACTCCAATTAAACACTTTCCAAACTTGTTTGATCAGATCTCTTTCCAAAGCCAATATAAAAGAGATAGAGTTATGATCACTATCTCCAAAATGTTCTCTCACTGAGGAATCAGACATGTCCAGGTTCATTTCCCAATACCAAATCAACTACAGCCTCTCCTTTTGTAGGCTTATTCACATATTGCGTCAGGAAACCTTCCTGAACACACGTGACAAACTCTTCTCCAGCTAAACTCCTTGCTTTAGGGAGATTCCAATTGATATTTGGGAAATTAAAATTTCCCATCGCGATAACTTATTATTACATCTTTCCAGGATCTGTTCCTCAACATCCCTGTTATTATTGGGCAGCCTATAGAAAACACCCAGTAAAGTTAGCGACCCCCTCATATTCCGAACCTCTACCCCACAGAGATTGCGTAGACAATCCCTCCATGGCATCCACCTTTTCTACAGCCGTGACATTATCTCTGATCAACAGTGCCATGCCCCCACCGCTTTTTCCTCCCTCCCTATCCCTTCTGCAACATTTGAAATTTTTAGAACGTTAATATATCAGCAGTGTACAAGCTACAGCTCCTAAGATCTGGAAAACACAATCATTTTAGCATTTAATAGTTTGAACTGTTTGAATGTTTTTTTTTGCTTAAAAATAAATGTTTTTAAAGCGCTGTCATTGGTAGGCAGATTCTGAATCAGAATATCAAGTATTCTGAATCAGAATACCAAGTTGGTATCAATATGAGTTTTAAAAAACACAAGATATAGAACTTATGTCATCTCCAAGGCTAAGCATTGCACATGCAAGATCAAAGACTTTGGCTACCTGTTTTACAACCAATATTTAAAAGAGCTTAAAAGTTCCTGCAATCAGGTCTTTCATAAACATGTTAACCTAATTATACTCTAAAAGCGGAGGGGAAAGACATTTCCTTTCTCCTTTACGCTCTGAGATCTTGTATTGTTGTGTTCTTAATTACGAGGCATAGGCAACAGCCTGGAAAACGCAGGCCAAGTGTGTTGGATATCTACGTTTACATGGCAGCACAAATATTTGAAGGTGCTATGCATTGTTAAAAAAACTGCCTTAGAATCAAATTTGAAAGGGAACATTGTGCTGCTGACAGAATGCGCCTAAAGTCACTAAGTTATCTGCATTTGCTTGATGTTATCTCAGAGCATCCACTGAAAAAATACTTCAGTCATTAACAATGCAAATATACAGACAAACACTTGACATCAACCTGATACACAAGACTCACCTTTTGAAGATGAGTTCTGATCATTTTTATTGCAGGTCTGGAGGTTATAGAAGCTAATTTGCTCTCATTCCTTGTACAATATAGTTCAGCTTCTTGGTATGTTAAATTATTGTTCACAAACCAATACTCACTGCCATCAATAACAACAGTGGGCCCATGAATACTCTCTCCATCTAAAGAAATATACATAAGAAAATGCCGACAGTTAAGAAGATAAAAGTGTGTTAATTTATGCATAATGTTATTAGAGTTTACAGTTTCTAAGATGTGGAAAAAAGAGCATTTTTCAACTAATAATACTTTTCTGGTAACTTTGATCCATCTATCATGAGCTTACTTTCCCAATGGCATTCTCAATTGGGAATTGTACAGTTGCAAATAAAGCGAGTTGAGAATAATGTATTGATTTGTCTCCTCTCCATCCAAGACTGTTTAGCTTTGGTGCATCTTGGCTTCGACTGGAAGCTCAGAGGAGAAATATGTATGAGAATATATTTAGATTTCACCAGTTTGTGCCATGGTCCATTTGGCTGTACACAACTTGAAAAATGACAATTACATGTGAAGGGAGACAGCAAGCTAAATTTTGCATGACCTGGCCACATAATTTTGAGTGATATTCAGTGAGGAAACAGACATCGGCCAGGAGATGGTTCTGTTTATTATCAACCATCCCAAAACTTGGAGCTTTTATTCTGGAGCAGATAATTGATGCTGGGACTGGCATGTTAATGAAGAAAATGATAATATATTTTTCTTTGTCAATGTATGAACAATTTTGGAATCTAGATATATTCCCAGCGTGGGGTGGAGGGAGTACTTCTCTTCAGAAGATTTGTCCACCTTTCTTTTCCCAAACTAGCTGACAAGGGAATGGATCAGCAACTCACCTGTGAATCCACCTCATTGTTCTCTGGGACAGAGTGTTTGGAAGTGCTGGTGGCTGAATGTGAATTTTTCAATTTGCTTTTTTTTCTCTCTCTGTTTTTGAGAGCTTTTTGCTGCTGTAATTAGGCATGGGGCTAGCTGGGAAGGGAACCAGGGAGTATAAAAAGAAAGTAGCAGTAGACAGCAAGCAGCGTTGGGAGCAGGCCGTGGAGTAAGTAGGGAAGCAGAGTGAGATACAAGGGCTTTGGCTCGTGGGGCTTGGGTGAGAGCAGGCTTAGGCACAGTGTGCTACTGGTTTTCCAGTTGCATTCACACCTCCAAAAGGTGTTCATGACAATGGCAGGGATTAAGGGAAGACGCCCCACCTGCGTATGATGTCATATGTGGGAGTTCCTGAAGGCAAGACCTCTCCCGAAAGTCCACATATGCGTCAAGTGTTTGGAGCTGCAGTGTCTGAGGGCACGGGACAAGCAACTAGAGCAGCGACTGGAAGATGCATTTTTCGTCAGGGAGAACAAGGCAATCATGGAAGGGAGGCAGAGTAAGGTGGCAGACCCAGAGCCTAAGTGGGGGGAACCTGACCCTTACAGGTGGGTTACTGTAAGGAAGGGGAAAAAGGAGAGGGGAGACAGTCCAAAGACTTCCCCAGTGGCAGTCCCCCAAAATATTGAGGGCAGAGGGGTAAAAAGGGAAAGGCAGGAGGGCCAGAGTACCTCAAAGGGGAGGAAAGGGGCTAGAAAGGAGATAGCGGTGGGAGATGGGAGCGTTAAAGGAATAGATAGGCGCTTCTGTGGCCCAAGGTGGGACTCCAGGATGGTAGTTTGCCTCCCTGGAGCAGGGGTGCAAGATGTGTCTGACAGGGCATAGAGTATTTTGAAGGGTGAGGGGACCCAGGCTGATGTGATTATTCACGTAGGAGACAAGGATTAGGAAGGAAGTGCAGGGAGGATATACGAAGGCAGTTCAGGGAGTTGGGGGATAAGCTAAAGAGCAGGGCCTCCAGGGCCAGGTAATAGCAGAGCCAGGAGAAATGAGATCCTACAGCTGAATGCATGACTGAAGGACTGGTGTAGGACAGACGGTTTCATATTTGTGGATAACTGGGAAGTCTTTGTGAAAGAAGGGCACCTGTATAGAAGGGACGGGTAACACTTAAATGGGAAGGGCGTGAATATCTTAGCTGGGAGGTTAGCTGGACTGTTTCGGCAGGATTTAAACTAATATGGGGGGGCGGTGTTGAGACCGATAGCTCGGTAGAGTGCGAGATGGAAGACAGAGTAAGCTTGGATGAGAAGAAATACACCAGGGAGAAGGAGGTTCCAAGTGGCCTTGGAGGCCTAGAGTGTGTCTGTTTCAATGCGAGGAGCGCAACAGGAAAAACAGATGAACTTAGGGCATTAACATTTGCGAGGAACTTGGATATGGTTGCGGTGACAGAGACATGGTTAAAGGAAGGGGAGCAGTGGCAGCTGAATATTCCTGGCTATAAGTGTTTCAGGCGTAAAAGAGGAGGGTCCAGAAGAAGTGAGGGAATGGTGCTGTTAGTTAGGGAGAGCATCACAGCGGTGCAGAGGGAGGACAATACAGAGGAGTTAGGAGTGGAGTCGAAGAATAGAAAGGGGGAGATTACTATGCTAGGGGTGTATTATAGGCCACCCAACAGCCCACGGATAGTTGAAGAAAGCATATGTAAAGACATTTTGGATAGGCGCAGAAAGAACAGTCGTTATAGTGGGTGATTTTAATCTCCCTAGGGTGGATTGGAAGGCACCTAGAGCTGGGGGTTTGGACGGGCAGGAATTTGTAAAATGTGTACTGGAAGGATCGTTGGAGCAGTATGTGGCTAGCCCGACTACAGAGGGGGCTATATTGGATTTAGTTCTGAGTAATGAGCCAGGGCAGGTGGTTGAGGTTGTAGTAGGGGAACATGTGGCTAACAGTGACCACAATTCTGTCTACTTTAGGATTCAGATGGAAAAGGATGCTTGTTCCCCTAGGGGCAGGGTGCTGAATTGGGGGAAGGCTAACTACGGTCCGATTAGGCAGGAACTTATGGAAACTGATTGGGAACAGTTATTTGAAGGTAAATCCATGCTAGACATGTGGGAGTCTTTCAAGGGAATACTGAAAATATTGCAAGATAGATATGTGCCAGCTAAGAGGAAAGATGGGAAAGGTAGGATTAGAGCTATGGATGACTAGGGATATTGAGGACTTGGTTAGGAAGAAAAGAGGCATATGATAGGTTGAAGCAGCTGGGAACGGAGACAGCGTTGGAGGTTTATAGAGAGTAGGAGGGAGCTCAAACGGGGAGTTAGAAGGGCAAAAAAGGGGGCATAAAATGATTTTGGCAGATTGGATTAAGGAAAATCCAAAGGCTTTTTACTCCTATGTTAGGAATAAAAGGGTGGTTGGAGGAAAAATCAGACCTCTTGGGGGACAGAGGAACGGAACTGTGCTTAGAGCCTGAGCGAATGGCGGAGATTCTGAATGAATACTTTGCGTCGGTATTCACGAAGGAGGGGGGCTTGTTGACAGCTCCTGTCTTTGAGGGAGCTGTGGACCAGTTGAGGAAAATATCCATACCGAGGGAGGAAGTGTTAGAGCTTCTCAGTAGCATTAAAACTGATAAATCTCCGGGCCCTGATCGCATTTATCCCAGGCTGCTTAGGGAGGTGCGAGGTGAAATTGCTGGGCATCTAACGCAAATCTTTGTCTCTTCTTTGGATACAGGTGAGGTCCCAGAGGACTGGAGAATAGCTAATGTTGTACCATTGTTTAAAAAGGGTAGTAAGGATAACTCTGGAAATTATAGGCCGGTGAGTTTGACATCAGTGGTAGGGAACCTGTTGGAGGGGATTCTCAGAAATAGGATGTATAGGCACTTAGAGTGTTGCGATCTGATTAGGGATACGCAGCATGGCTTTGTTAAGGGGAGGTTGTGCCTTACAAATCTGGTAGAATTTTTTGACGAGGTAACGAAAATGGTCGACAAAGGGCGAGCCGTTGATGTCGTCTATATGGAGTTCAGTAAGGCGTTTGACAAAGTTCCTCATGGAGATTAGTTGAGAAGGATAAGGCTCATGGGATACAAGGATAGGTAGCTAGATGGATAAATAACTGGCTTAGTAATAGGAGACAGAGAGTAATCATGGAAGGATGTTTTTCTAGCTGGAGGTCAGTCATTAGTAGTGTGCCGCAGGGCTCGGTACTGGGACCTCTCTATGTGTAATATATATAGAAATGACTTGGAAGAGGGAATAAGTGGAGTGATCAGCAAGTTTGCAGACGATACAAAGATGGCTGGACTTGCGGATAGTGAGGAGCATTGTCAGGCGATGCAGCAGGACATAGATAGGCTGGTAGCTTGGGCAGATAGAATTCAATCTTGATAAATGTGAGATGATGCATTTTGGGAGAAAGAATGTAGGGCGGAAGTATATGATAAAGGGTAGACCTATTAAGAGCATAGAAACACAGAGGGACCTGGGGGTGCAGGTGCACAAGTCTCTGAAGGTGGCAGAGCAAGTGGAGAAGGTTGTGAAGAAAGCATATGGTATGATAGCCTTTATAGGAAGGGGTATAGAGTACAAGAGCTGGCCTTTAATGTTGCAGTTGTATAAAACGTTGGTTAGACCTCATTTGGAATACTGCGTCCAGTTCTGGTCACCTTGCTACCAGAAGGACGTGGAGACTCTGGAGAGAGTGCAAAGGAGGTTTACCAGGATGCTGCCTGGTATGGAAGGTCTGAGTTACGAGGAGAGGTTAGGCAAATTGGGACTGTTCTCCTCAGAAAGACGTAGACTTAGAAGAGATCTAATAGAGGTGTACAAGATTATGAGGGGTATAGATAGAGTAAACAGAGTTAAGCTTTTTCCAAGGATGGACTCGAATAGCACGAGGGGTCACCGGCTTAGTGTGAGGGAGGGGTAAAGTAAAATTTGGATGCTAGAGGGAGTTTTTTCACAGAGGGTGGTGGGGGTATGGAATGCGCTGCCAAGTAAAGGGGCAGGCACTCTGGTGTTATTTAAGAAATACTTAGATGGGCACATGAACAAAATGGGAATGGAGGGGTATAGAAAACTGATTTAAAATAGGGATCATGAGCCTTGGGCGTCCTGGGGAAGTGTGTAAATAGATGATGATATTGATGTACTTGTTTTTATCCTACAGGTACTTTGGTCCACCTTGTCGTCTATCAAAGGGCATACATGCGATGGGTCGTGAGAGGGCTGCTCTTGGATTTTTTTTTGAGAGTATCCCAGTGCTTCATGTTGTTAGTGTACGCTTGACCTGGACCATTTGATGGGCAACATGACAGCTCAGTGACTATCGCTGTGCTGTGCAGATACATGGATTTGGGCCTGTGTCTGCGCAAACTCCCACATTCTCCCTGTGCTTGCGTGGGTTTTCTCCAGGTGCTCCGGTTTCCTCCCACATCCCAAAGATGTGCTCTCAGGCTAATTGGCAAAACAAATTCTCCCTAAATTGTCTCAAATTTGGTTTTTAATCCATAGATCTATAAACATATACAGGGATCATGTGCAGAGGTGAGATCATCAGGGTGGTGGCGCGGGCTCGTTGGGCCGAAGGGCCTGTTTCCCTGTTTTGTTCTTTGTTTTGTTGTTCAAACATTCACACTTCAACACCAAGTATGTCCATACTCACTTGCCTGTGGAATGTGTAGAATAGTCACTGGGAGGAGCACCTTGTGTGTTTGATCGCTCAATGCATCACATTGGGTACATTGGAATGGACTTAGTGTTGAATTTTCCTCCATTAGACACAGATACTCAAATTCACCCTCAGTGAGGTCACAAAACAGGTATTAGAGAATCAGCTGTCCATTGTCCATTTTACCCAATTTTCCCCTCAATTAAAGACACCAACAAGGAAGGGAAGATGTGTGTTTAAAGGATAACTGATGTACAACTACCATTCTGTTTTTCCACTCAAGTTGAGTTTCACCCCATAATTTCTGTTCAATGTAGATTGCCTGAGTGTCATTGTGAGCATAAGATGCTGTCTAAGCCTTTGTGTTTAGAATTCAATTGGTTGCTGCAAATGCTGTATCTAGGTAGTAACATTCAATTCCAACTTAGTCAAATCAGAGATTCTTTAAAGAGCCAAGATATTTCACATACCGATTCTGTTTCAAGCTTGCAAACAAAGTTGGTTTGAAGAGTACGAACTCCTAATTTTGTTAAAAGTAGAATATCCGAAGCTTTGGAGAAAAGCAACTTTTAAAATCGGAGTGCCCTTTGTTTTTTGCTTGATACATCCCAAATTGAAAATACATTTTTGTTTACTGAAAAGACCATTGATATATCTTTCAATTGGTCACTTCCTCAAATCTGCTTTACAAGTTAATTAAATTTTCATATTCTGGAACAGGCTATTGGAAACATTAGTGGACAGATGCTTTCCATGTTCATAGATTCTGCTCTCAGCTAACTTATTCAAAGAGGGACACAGCATTCATTCACCATAAGGAAACTAGAACTTTAAATTAACTGCTTAATTCTACATTTATATGCACTCATAAGCAGTAGTGAGATTCTACTGGTTGTTGACACTAAGTTCCCTACTCTGCACCCTGGCACCACGTTCAAATTTCATGCAGACAGCCACCTTATAGCAAGCAGGAAAAGCAATATAACTTCTTTGCCAGCAAGTACGGTCATACTAATTTGCCTGTGGAATGTGCAGAACAGCCACTGGGAGGAGCACCTTGGTTGCCATTTGATCAATGCGCTATGTTGGTTAAATTGAAATGAACTTCAAAACCCCTGGCTTAGAGTTTTGCTGTTCACTTGAAATTGGCCAAACTGGCATAAAAAGTCAAACATTTCGAGCACAAATTAAAGTCCCATGATTTTTTGCACTAATATTAAAAGCTTTCAAAGGGCTAAAGAAAAAAAATAGAATGAATCACCCTGAAGAATTTCCACATTATATCTGTTTGCGAGCCTTTGAAGATGATTCTTAAAATCAAACTTTTTTTAAAGCCACAAGTACACTAACAGGTATCCCCAAAGGCTTTAAAAAAGTAATTTGCTCACAGGTTATCATAGAAAAATGGAACAATAGTCCTGTATATTTTTATAATCTCGTTTTCAATTATTTAAAACTCAATCACTTGCAGGTGGCAGACTAAGCACTAACCAGTATTGTTATACTCTCAAAGTGATTTTCAATTACAGTAATAAAACTATACCAAAGTTAGTCAGAAATAGTTTATGCAAATTAAAAACTAAAATGCTGCCTGATTATGCTGACTTGGGTATAATTTTTATCTTCAAATGTTTGCAAATGAGCCAGAGCAGAAAGCTAAGCAAAAGCTCCAATACAGAAAGTTATCACAATTCATGCTTGGATAACCGATTATACCTTAGCAGAAATGCCTGGCCTTTCTGTTAGCATCAATAAGCTGTATTCTTCCACGTCTGCAATACTTCACATTTCCATTCCACCTGAGCCACTCTTATTATCTCTAGACTGGATTTCTTCAAAATCTTCAACGCTTTCCAAATTCAACTATATACAGAAACAACTCATTAAAAGCTTCATGGCCAGAATTGATTTATTTGGCTTTCTTTCCCTGCCCCAGCTTTCCGAGGGCTCTGACCTTGCTGTCACTGCCAATGGTTCCTCAGGGCTAATAAAGCATCAGCACTGAAGAACACTAAAGTTTTCTTGGGTAATGCTACATTGGAGTTATCTGAAGCAGACAAAGCTCCTGCATGAATTCAAACTGATAACTTTTGGCAGTGTGTGGTGCCTGTGTTTCATAACACAGATTAACAATATGCTGTTAGGATCTCAGGTGGCTATAGTTCAATTTTGTAGTTTCAGTGCACTTATCTGTCCTGTTCTGAGAAATGTGGGAAACAAAATATCATGCAGTACTTTTTAAAATAACGTTTGATACTTGAACCTCAGTGCAATTCAGGTGGAGGCTAGTCTCCGTGCATTGACTTACCAGGAATGTACCAGGCAGGTCTCTTCAATTTAGCCCCTGCCAAATGCAAAGAGTGAAATAATTATTTACAGGCAATCAATAAAATAACAAAGTAACATCTGATGAACTGTCAACTGGAATTTTCATGGAACCTCTCCTGTTTTCCTTCTGTAGCATTGACTACAATTCCAGAGAAATTGTGTAAATGGCTCTAAGTGCACACTTGTGCAGTTTTTACAGGAATTCCACCCATCTATCTTGAAAATACAGCAAGAAACAGGGTACCAGTGAAAATTCTCCCCACAGCTTTTCTAAAATGAGCTTGTTTTATTAGTCACAAATCAAACATGCTGTGATTCACTTCCCCCCACTTAGGGTCTTATAAAATATATATAAACAAACAAATGAAAAGTTCAAAGCATCATTGAACAATAAATCTTCAAGTTGCTCCATATTAACTTTCTGCTACTAGCTGAGCCCATTTCCTAACATCATCATTGCAGATAATGTAACGAATTGAGCAATGCCAAGGCATGACATGAAATATTTAATTAAACTAATGATAATTGCAACAAAGTTGAGTAACCTGCCACAAACAATTGGAGTTAATTTGAATAAACAACAACTTACCTTTAGGTATTTGACACACCCACTCCAGTTTAATATCACAGTGGAAGGGCATTAAGTGATAGTCAAATTTCTTTCTGATGTCAATCATCATAAAATGACGCCAACGAGGTCTCTGGGTCTGTGAAAGTGCAAAACAAAATTGGTAACCTGTTGCTTAATATCAAAATGCTTACATTACATACTTAATGCTTTCAATGGATGCCATTAATAGCTGAACATTTCAGCTACAAAAGGAGCTATAAAATTGGAGCAGTTAACTGCTGACTAAACATTCACAGGTCTGTGCTTGTCCACCTACTCGAGTAAGGAGTTAAATTTGCTATTGCTCAACTGCAGCTTATTCTTGTAATAGCCCTTCAAAGCAAATATTGTTATTTAATTTACAAAATCTCTTACCACTTCCATTATTATGGATTTCATAACAAATATTTTCGAACATTTACACCTTTTTAACGGATTCCCACCTGTTTCTCACCTGCACTTGAAGCTGCTGGTTGGGGGTGGGTTGAGGGTGACACTGCATATCTGAGGCAAGGCTTAGTATGACAGAATTTAGCAGTGGTGACATGGATCCACCTTACCAGTTGAAAAAGCCCAACACCTCCTTTCCACAAGTGATCCAATTCTCTTCTGAGGCAACCAAACACTTTATAGACAGTATCTACCTCATAAGACCCCTACAGTACAGAAGGAGGCCATTCAACCCATCGAATCTGCACCATCGAATCCCATCCAGTCCCCATTTCTGTAGCCTCATATATTTACCCTGCTAGTCCCCCTGACACTAAATGGCAATTTAGCACAGCCAACCCAACCTGCACATCTTTGGACTGTGGGAGGAAACTGTTGGAGGGGATTCTTAGAGATAGGATGTATAGGCACTTAGAGCGTTGCGATCTGATTAGGGATACGCAGCATGGCTTTGTTAAGGGGAGGTCATGCCTTACGAATCTAGTATACTTTTTTGAGGAGGTGACGAAAACGGTGGACGAAGGGAGAGCCGTTGATGTTGTTGATATGGATTTCAGCAAGGCGTTTGACAAAGTCCCTCATGGGAGGTTAGTTGAGAAGGTCAAGGCTCATGGGATACAAGGACAGGTAGCTAGATGGATAAGTAATTGGTTTAGTAATAGGAGACAGAGTAATAGTGGAAGGGTGTTTTTCTAGCTGGAGGTCAGTCACTAGTGGTGTGCTGCAGGGCTCGGTACTGGGACCTATTTGTAATATATTTAATGATTTGGAAGAGGAAGTAAGTGGAGTGATCAGCAAGTTTGCAGACAATACAAAGATGGCTGGACTCGTGGATAGTGAGGAGCATTATCAGGTGATGCAACAGGACATAGATAGGCTAGTAGCTTGGGCAGATGGAATTCAATCCTGATAAATGCGAGGTGATGCATTTTGGGAGAAAGAATGTAGGGGGGTGGTATATGATAAAGGGTAGACCTATTAAGAGTATCGAAACACAGAGGGACCTGGGGGTGCAGGTGCACAAGTCTCTGAAGGTGGAGGAGGTTGTGAAGGTTGTAGAAGGTGGAGTAGGTGGAGTCGGTTGGAGTAGGTGGAGAAGGTTGTGAAGAAAGCATATCGTATGCTAGCCTTTATAGAAAGGGGTATAGAGTACAAGAGCTGGCTTTTAATATTGCAGTTGTATAAAACGTTGGTTAGATCTCATTTGGAAAACTGCGTCCAGTTCTGGTCGCCTTACTACCAGAAGGACGTGGGGACTCTGGAGAGAGTGCAGAGGAAGTTTACCAGGATGCTGCCTGGTATGGAAAGTCTGAGTTATGAGGAGAGGTTAGGCAAATTGGGTCTGTTTTCCTTAGAAAGACGTAGACTTAGAGGAGATCTAATAGAGGTGTACAAGGTTATGGGGGGTATAGATAGAGTAAACAGGGTTAATATTTTTCCTAGGATGGACTCGAATAGCACGAAGGGTCACGGGCTTAGAGTGAGGGGGGTAAGGTATAATTTGGATGCCAGAGGGAGTTTTTTTTGAAGATGGTGGGGGTATGGAATGCGCTGCCAAGCAAAGTGGTGGAGGCAGGCACTCTGGTGTTATTTAAGAAATACTTAGATGGGCACATGAACAGAATGGGAATGGAGAGGTATAGAAAACTGATTTAAAATAGGGATCATAAGCCTTGGGAGTTCTTGGGAAGTGTGTAAATAGATGATATTGATGTACCTGTTTTTATCCTATAGGTGCTTTGGTCCACCTTGTTGTCTAAAAGGGGCATACACGCAATGGATCGTGAGAGGGCTGCTCTTGGATTTTTTTTTAAAGAGTATCCTAGTGCTTCACATTGTTCGTGTACGCTTGACCGGGACCATTTGATGGGCAACACGACAGCTCAGTGACTATCGCTGTGCTATGCGGATACATAGATTTGGGCCTGTGTCTGTGGGAATTTGCGCATTCTCCCCATGCTTGCGTGGGTTTTCTCTGGGTGCTCCGGTTTCCTCCCACATCCCAAAGATGTGCTCTTAGGCTAATTGGCAAAACAAATTCTCCCTAAATTGTCTCAAGTTTAGTTTTTAATCCATAGATCTATGAACATATACAGGGATCACGGGTAGAGGTGGGAATATCAGGGTGGCGGCGTGGGCTCGTTGGACCGAAGGGGCTGTTTCCTATGCTGTTTTGTTCTTTGGAACACCCAGAGAAAACCCATGCAGACACGAGAAGAATATGCAAATTCCACACAAAGGTGGTACAAGATGGGAATTGGACTCAGGTCCCTGGCACTATGAGGCAGCAGTGCTAACTACTGTGCTGCTGTGCACCATTGGGGTGTGAATCCAGAAAGGTTGGCCAGAGGCTGGCAGCTCTGTGCTGCCAGCAGCACAACGAGCGTGCTGGCCACTGCTTTTTTTGCACTGGGGTTAATGCATGGATTCCCAGATAGAGAGGAGCAGGATGGCGATTGCAAGGTCAGCTTCCAATGGGATCACCTACATACAAATGCTGGATTCTTTACTCTGGAAGACTGAGAATGAGAGACCTCCTCATCCCCCAGAAAAATCTGAGAACAATTGGGTCTCCCTGGATAACGTAAGTATCCTGTCTGTCTGTTACAGACTGAATGGCGACTGAAGGATTTCCATTGGACTCTGAGATGCAAGGCTGCCTTCCAGCCTGAGACAGGAGGCAGAAAGATGACAGGAGCTCCACCCTTCAACCTTCCTGCCTGATCTCAGCCCCAACACACTAGATTCCATCTAGTACAGTTTTCAATTAGCATGTACAAATGTTAATAGCATCTCCGTTTCAAATGAAAACCCATTTGGATACACAAATTATCCTGCATTCATTGTAGAGTTCAGATTGCAATCTAGAAGTACAACTATAAGGCATAGCTGCTTCACAAACATAGTAGAAAAATATTGTAATGTGCTGCTGATATCCCCATATATTTCCCATGTTCCAAGCTAATGACCAGATCAGAGTCAAAACCGAGTAATGTTTGGAACATAAGCTGCAGTAGAGCACGGATACCTATAGTTCTCTGGTTGAATTAAATGGACCTAAATCTGAAAACAATCTCAAAATGCTCTTCTGACAGGCAGCAAGGCCAATCCACCAAAATCATGCAGGGGAAATTTTTGACTTGCACCCATTTTCTCACTCAAAATATCAAGGCCAAATTTTGCAAATGTCTCAGTTACTAGCACAAAATTAACAAAAAGCCCAAAGAGTTGAATTGCACACTGTCTTCCAGTATCAAATATTTAAACAATTTGCACGAAGTGCTAGCTCAGCATTCTACTTTTGACCTTGAGCTGAAAGATAACATCGTGAAAATATGGAAAATGCAGCTCGTATCTCAAATTTAAAGGTTTGTGGTCACTTCAAGTCAAATAGCTAGTTTAGGAAACAAATAATGTTTCAATCTACGTAAAGCTTCAAATGCATTCTCAGTATTTATCAGTCTTTGTTAACAAGGATATTGGTATGCATGTGTGAAAAAACTGGTGTGAAAAAAGCTTCACAAGGATGCACGAAATGCTGTCACTGGCAAGTGGCATGGCATCAAACTCCTGTTTGATAGCTTACAAAGCAAATGTGAAGCTGCATATTGTGGGTATTCATTGTGAATGGCACAAGGGTTGGCACTGCTGCCTCACAGCACCAGGGACTCCGGGGGGGGGGGGGGGGGGGGGGGGGGGGGGGTCAATTCTGGTTGGGTCACTGTCTGTGTGCAGTCTGCACTTTCTTCCTGGGTCTGATTGGGTTTCCTCTGAGTGCTCCGGTTTTCTCCCATAGCCTGAAAGACATGCAGGTTAGGTTGATTGGCTGGGCTGAATTCTCCCTGAGTGTACCCGAACAGGTGCCAGAGTGTGACAACTGGTGGATTTTCAGAGTAACTTCATTGCAGTGTTAACATAAGCCTACTTCTGTCAATAAATAAACTTTAAAATGAACAAAGTCTCATAAATGCTTGGATCTCTAAGGCACTTACCTAGAGGACATCTTACCTATATGCCTTAATACTAACCTACTTGGATGTCATCTCTTTGCTGGCTCAGCTCCACACAATAATACAGGACCACTATAACATTAAAAGGCAGCATATTGCTATTTCAAGAAAATGAATACAGTTTTTTTTTTACACACACCATACAGCACAGAAGCAGGCATTTAGCCCAACCAGTCCAGCTGACATTTATGCTCAACTCAAGCCCACTCTCATCTTTCCTTACCTAAATCCATCGTAGCTCTCCATTCCCTTCTCATCCATATTTCTCGCAGCCAGCATTCCATCACGTTCAGTGCCTCAGGGGGAAGGCAACAACATACAACATTCTCCTTCATGCTTACATTCTCTGAAGTTTACAAATACTAATGCAGCAAAGCATACCCTGGAGAGTTTAACCCTCAAGTGCAGAGCACTGTTTGACACAGTCACAGGTGAAGAGTGGTAATTGTTAACGGAAAACATGGATAGGAAATTGTTGTTTGGGTAACTGGCATTAATAACTTCCTGTACTTTGGAAAATGCAGCAGTATCATCACATTAAAATGCTATCTGTGCTCCTCCAATTCTGATCTCATGCGCATCCAATTTAAAATCACTTTTTGGACCAGTGCCTTTCGCTGCCAAAGCCCCAAGCTCTGCAATCCCTCCGTCAACCTCTCTGTCTCTCTACCTCCCCCATTTGCTTTAGGTTGCTCCTTAAAAATCAAACTGTTGACTAAGCTTTTGGGAACATGTCCTAATATCTTCTGAAATAGCTCATTGTTAGCAATATGCCTATGTAGAACCAAAAGGGGAAATTTTGCAAAATCTCAGCAAGCCTGGCAGCATCTGTAAGGAGAGAAAAGAGCCGAAATTTTGAGTCCAGATGACCCTTAGTCAAAACTAAAAGGCAAAGTGGGAGATATTTTCACTGCAGGGTGAGAGAATGAAATATGAGTCATAGTCACAGAAATCAGGGGAAAGGCTGTTAATAGCTGTTCAGAGAAAGAATAAAGGGTGTGAACAGCCAACAGCAGAGAAGCTAAAATGAGAGGGTAAACTGTGACAGATGTTGGGGGACAGGGTGGGGGAGAAAATGGATGAGACAGGAGGGAAAATTTAGCAGAGGGGAAGGAGCCGGGGTGGGGGGAGTGAAACCAGACAAAGAAATAAAAAGGTAGAGAACAGTAAAAAAAAATTAAATAAAATAGAATGAAAACAAAAAGAGGTTTATGTGGGGTACAGGGAATCATCTGAAGTTGTTGAATTTGATGTTGAGGCCAGGAAATGAGATATTGTTCCTTCAATTTGCGTTGAGCTTCACTGAACCGTTGCAGCAGTCATGATGTAGAGATGCCAGTGTTAGTACAGTAAGAAGTCTCACAACACCAGGTTAAAGTCCAAAGGTTTATTTGCTAGCAAAAGACATGAGCTTTCGGAGTGCTGCTCCTTTGAAGGAGCAACCTGACAAACAGATAGCACTCTAAAAGCTAGTGGCTTTTGCTACCAAATAAACCTGTTGGACTGTAATGTGGTGTTCTGAGACTTCTTACGCTGCAGCAGGCCAAGGACAGACATGTGGGCATGGGAGCAGAATTGTATGTTAAAATGGCAAACAACCAGAAGGTCGGAGTCCTGATTGCCCACAGACTGAAGGTGCTCATCAATGTGATCACCCAGTCTACGCATAGCTTCTCCAATATAGAAGAGAACACATTGGGAGCAGTGAATGCAATACACCAAATTGAAAGAGGTGCAAATGAAATGCTGCTTAACCTGAAATGAATGTTTTGGACTTTGGATGACAAGCATAGAAGTAGTAAAGGGATAGGTCTTACTCCTTCTGCGATTGCATGGCAAGTGCCACGAGTGACGGGAGAGGTATTGAGTGTAGTGGAGGAGTGGACTAGGTTATCCTGGACAGAACAGTCTCTGCAGAATGTTGACCAAGGGAGTGAAGGGAAGATGTGTTTACTGTTAGCATCACATCGGAGTTGGTGAAAATGGCAGAGGATTATGCTTTGCATGCAGAGGCTGGTGGGGTGAAACGTGAGGACAAGGCGAACTCTATCTTTGTTCTGGGAGGGAGGAAATGAGGGTTGTAGTGTGGGTGATGGACTGCACGCTGTTGATGGCCCTGTCGACAACTGTATATCTATGTAGAACCTTGCTTTACTGTGCTACATAATTCTAAATGTGTTAATGGGTAAGATGATATTGTTGTTAGAAAAAAATGATTGAAGTGCTGGTCATGTTAACTAATTCATCAGTCACCTGTTTGAACCATGTCTGGATGGCACATTAACTGATGTTGCAATATTGGCCAGGATTAAGCTGGGAGTGTAACAATTAACAAGCAGGCAAAATAATCATATCACAATGGCTAAACATCAAAAAGTAAAATAAAATTGGACGTTACTCTTGCTGTGATGGTTCCCTTGCAGCTATATACAAAATTAAATCAAATGTGACAATGGAGACATTGATAATTATTGGGACACTATACCATGCACATTTGTATAGAGCTATTGGGAAAAGGCTTGGGTTAGCAACTTCTGTAAATGTGTTGTTAGAGAGATCAACATACTAATCATTCTGGCTGAGATTTTGTTTTTTTTTTCACACATGTATTTCTCCCTGTGATTCAGTGTGTCAGTAAAACCCTCAAAGGACTTCAGCCTGCATTTGTTGCTGCGTACATCGCACTGTAGCTGTCAGTAAGATTGTTGTGTGAAGAGTGAAGAAAAAATATAATAGTGCAAAAATTCAGCAAAAAAAAAAAACAGAACATTCAAATTGCAACTGAAAGAAATCAAAAAGGCAAAAACAAGAGACATTCAAGTCAACATTTAATTGGGTAGGATGTAACAGAGCCCTAGCAAAACTGAGGTCATCTGCGGTCAACAAGAATAATTTGTGGGGCTGGAGTAACATGCAACACAAAAAGACAGTCACATTATCAGAACCCATGACATTTCTACAGCAGTCTCCTTTGCAGCGCTCTTGGCTGAATTATCTCCAGTATCTTCAGTGACTTTTTGTTTTAAGGTCAGAAATAGGGCTATTTATCAACTGCTCAACAACATTCAACACATTTTCAACTCCTCTAAACTGTTTTATTAGCAAAATCTGGATAACAACCATGCTTGGGCTGAAAATAGTCAGTAATCATTCCATTGCATAGAAGCAGACAATAATCTTTCCAAAAAGCAAAAGCTTAGCTCATCTTCTGACAGTCAGAAGACCCAGTCATTGCTGAAACACTGCTCAGAAATATCCAGGAGATCACTGCTGACCAGATGTTGAGTTAGGCCAGTCATTGTGGGGTGATCAGCGTATTGAACGTGACCTTTCTGACTCCTCAAATAATCAAGTCAGGAGTTTAATGGCATTTCATCACTCAAACAGATGGATGAACTGTAACAACGCTTAAAAACAAAATACCATTAAAGAACAAAGCGGTGTGCTTGATTGGTGCTTGTCACTGAAACCAGGGTTATTATCCTACAGAATGAACTAACTACAGAATGTACTGTAGAAACCCAAACTTAAAGAACACCTTCAGCACAGTAGCAAGAAGTGTACAATGCCAACATACCTAAATTTATTTGCAAATCACATCATCCTAAAGTGAATGGATATGCTGTCCCTACATTGTTGTTTGGTCAAAACTCTGGAATTGCCTGCCTAACATAATCATGGGGTCAGTAGCAGTATAAAGATATAATAGTTGAAGTTAAACATGATAATCAGGGAGAGTGGCCCCCTTATCCTTCAAGCCTGCTGCACCATTTCATTTGATCATGGCTGATCCGATTGTGGGCCCAACACCACTTCGCTGCTTGTCTAGCATAACCCTCAACTCTCTAATTTATCAAAATCTGTCTTATACAATTCTAAATATACTCAATGGCTCGTCTCCACTACTTTCTGGAGAAGAGAATTTTGTAGAATCATAGAATCCTTCCAGTGCAAAACAATGCCATTTAGCTTATTAAACCTACGCCAACAAACCTGCCCAGGCCCCATCCCCTTACCCAGGTATTTACCCTGCTAATTTCCCTGACGCTAAGAAGAATTTAGCATGGTCAATTTACCTAATCAGACCCGGAAGAAACCCAGACACAAAGAGAACATACAAGCTTCACACGGTGACCTGAGGCTAGAATTGAACCCAGATCCCTGGCTCTGTGAGACCGCAATGCCAACTACTGTGCATGTACTGCCCATTTCATAGAAGGAAATGGTTCACTACCATTTCCTGAGTGCAAACAGAGATGAGCAATGAATGTAGCTTTGCTGGGATACAATACATCTTGAACAAATAAACTAAACAATTTAGTTCTAAAAAGTATCGGAATCTCACCAGAAATGCACCGCAGTCTCTGACAGCATAATCATCTTCTTTAAAGTCAAAGGGTAATGTCACCAAGGAAACCTACCAAGAATAAAAGATTAGAACATGTCTGGCAATAAATATTTGAGATAATATGCTCTTAGTGGGTATCAACAATCATACACAGGCCACACCAATGACAAGAGTCTATTATCCATGCTTGCCATGGGAGTGTTTTGCTGTTGGATTTGCAAACAATTTCTAATAAGCACAGTTAATAATTGCTGCAAAATGTGATATGCTGTTGAAGCTTTTTTATTGCACACTAGCCACAACAGATTCATAAGGATGCAAATTATAAAGGAAAAGGTTATTTATACTGCATGAAGAGAGAATGCTGATTGGTTGGCAAATGGACTCTGATTGGTAATCTTGATTTTTGTCAGCAATACAAGTTCTATAATATCAAACCACAATTTAGTGAATCTTTATTGTGCTGCCTCCAATCGCCCTTCTGAAATTGGAAGGCCAAAACTGCACACAGTACTCCAGATGCGGTTTCACCAAAACCCTGTGCAATGACAGCAATTTATTATTTTTCTCCAATCCTCATGCAATGATGGCCAACATGCCATTTGTTTTCCTAATTGCTTGCTGCACTTGCATACTAACTTTGTGCTCCTTACACGAGCATATCCAAGACTCTGAACATCAACACTTAAGTTTCATACCTTTCTAAAAAAAATTCTGTTCTTTTATTCTTATGATCAAAGTGATGAACTTCACACTTCCTTATATTATACTCTGAGATCTTGTTGTCCATTCACCCAATGATTGGAATTCTCCAACTTCACCCACAGCTGGGATTCTCCAGTCCCACTGCAGTGGATGGAGTTTTGTTTTAGCACCAAATTCTCCATTTTCAGGGCATACAACATAGGGCCAGGATTCTCCAAACTCTTTACAGCTTGTGTTCTCTCCACAGCTTAATTTTTTACCTAGCTTAATATCATCAGCAAACTTAGATGATTTAAGTCATTAATATAGATGCTGCACACCAACGTACAGACACACCAGTCGTATATTTTACATTTCAAGTCGTGCACTATTGGAACAAATTGACATTTGCATCAAATGGTGAATTAATGAAAAATCTTTAAAAGAAATGAACAAGATGTCCATTCAACAAAGAACAGAAGTGTTCAAATTCAATACAAGTTGTTTGAGTCCAGAAAATAACACTGGATAAAAGGATTTAGAAGAGCTGAAGACTTAATCCAGTGGTGGCACAGTGATTAGCACTGCTGCCTCATAGCACCAGGGACACAGGTTCAATTCCTAGCTTGGGTCATTGTCTATTGTGGAGTTTGCACATGCTCCCTGTGACAGTGTGGGTTTCCTTCCACAGTCCATGGATGTGGGGGTTAGATGGAATAGCCATGTTAAATTGCCCTTTAGTGTCAGTGGGAGTAGCTAGCGTTAATGCATGGGGTTGTGGGGAGAGGACCTGGATGCATTGTGGTTGGTGCAGATCTGATGGGCCAAATTGCCTCCTTCTGCATCTCAGGGATTTATTGTTTTATAACCTTATATCCCAAGGCATACCCTGCATTTAAAAAAATGCAGCTTTGGGATGATCAACATCACTATTATCGTAGTAATTTTACAACAGAAGTTGTTTTGTTACCACATGGCACCAGTCCGTAATATTGTGGATATATATGGTGCATTTGTGGTCTCTACTGCAAGATTAACTTCATCCAGTTTGGTGTCTGAATGTAACAACACTGAAAAATACTTCTGAATTTGAGAGAGATGGATGCAAAGACAAATTTAACAAATCACAACGGGAATAAAACACGAGAACATATTTGCAAAGGGAAATCTCTGAAGCTGAAAATTTGGTGCGACACTGGACTTCTAATTAGCTTTTATTAACATAAACAAAATCTGTTAAACTGCAAGAAAAGTAAAACATTACCGGCCTGCTGTCACTCCATTCCCAAGAGCCTTTGGAATCTGGATTTCTCTTGTTCAATCCAATCCAAAACCAACGTTCATCACTGTAAAAAGGAAAAATTAACCAAAAACAGGTTTAGGAAACAGATTAGACCACTCAACCCCACAAGTCCAGATTATGATTGATGTATATCTCAACGACATTTACACCTTTGTGTTCCAAAAGCCTCAAAATTGTTATTTAACAAAAATCTCTCCACTTCCATTTTTAAAATTTCAATTAATCCAGCATCTACCACAATCTTACGGGGGCCAAGTGACAGGCTACCCTTTGTGTGAAATGATGTTTTCTGATTTGATTCCCAAACGTCTAGTTTTAAAGTTATGATGCAGGGTATAGTTCTTTGTATCTACCTCACTGAGTTGCATAATTATTTTAAACCCAAATTCAGGAAAATACAAATCAGGTTTCTGCAACCTGCATTTGAATCCTTCATGCCTGGGTATTCTCTTGGATAATTTGCATTTCTGGTTACCATTTGTAACTATCTACTATACAAATGTGTACATGGATACCTGAACTACTTTGAGCCTCCAAAGATCTTAGTCTCTCATCATTTGTCATTCTCAGATCCAAAGCCGATGATGTCACACTTCACGTTGTACAGTATTTAAATGAAAGCATTCATATTACAAACCAGTTATGCTACTGCAACAAACACAGAGAAAGCAGCAAGAGCAGCTTAACATCATGCACACCCGGTCCCTTTACATAATGCAGTTGTGCTCTCCCTCTCAACCACAAGCAAAAACCCTGAAAGAATGTCTGCAGGCTTTATTTTTCTTAAACTACAGCACAATAGGAATCATGAATCATATTAGACATGGTATTTACTTGTGTTAACCTGATCTGCCAAAGAAATTTAGGAGAACATGTGCGCAGAGAACCCACACAGAACAACAGAGCTCCATTGTAATGCTCTCACTTGGCAAAACAATGTTCAATCTGATTTTTAAAAATGTTTCTTTGTATATCAGCAGAACAAAAGGCATAATCATTAAAACAGCTGGGTATGTACCATTGCAGAAATAAGGAATATACGTCAACAAGATGCTTCAATGAATTAATTACATAAAGACACCATTGCTGACATGCTGTTTTACCATCTAGGACAGCACTTCATGCCTATTGCAGCCTACTGATGCTTTAATTTCCCTTGATGTCCATGATTCTAGGAATTAAAGTATGTTTGCCCCCAAAAATTACTCCAATACTAGCTTGAAAATACACCAATATTATGCTGTATAACCCAGCTGATAACGAGCCCAATAAAGTTAACCATTCTAAATCTAATATACTTTTACAATAAAGTTTTAGGAGGGTCCTATCTCAACACTTTACATACACATAGGTGGCAGGATAGTGCTTTTGAAACTGAGAGAAAGAATGTTTAATATCATCCCTCCTTTGCTCACTAATTGATCAGTAGTCTTGTGTGAACATATGCCCTGATGGACCCAACTCCCATTTTTTGTGCTATAGGTAAAGTAATTCTATACAATTCATTAATGGGACTCTTATCATAAGATATAGGATGCAAAATTAGGCCATTCAGCCTATTGAGTCTGCACCATCATTCGGTCATTGCTGATATGATCATAGCTCATAGAACCCCATAGTGCAGAAAGAGGGCCTTCGGTCCATTGAGTCTGCACTGAACACAATCCCACCCAGGCCCTACTTCCCATATCCCTACATATTATACCCATTAATCTCTCTAACCTATGCATCCCTGGATACAAAGGGGCAATTTCTTTAGCATGGCCAATCAACCTAACCCACACATCTTTGAGCTGTTGGAGGAAACTGGAGTACCCAGAAGAAACCCATGCAGACATGAGGAGAATGTGCAAACTCTACATAGACAGTGACCCGAGCTGGGAATCAAACCCAGGACCCTAGAGCTGTGAAGCAGCAGTGCCAACCACTGTGCCACTGTGGTGCCCATATGTTTCTCAATCCCATCTTCCTGCCATTTCCCTATAACTTTTCCCCCTTACCAGTCAAGAATCTATCTACCTTGGTCTTAAATACGCTGACTTGGCCTCCACAGCCTTCTGCTACGATGAATTCCACAGATTCATCATCCTTTGGCTGAAGACATTTCTCCTCATCTAGGTCATCCTTCTACTCTGAGGCTGTGCCCTCAGTTCCTAATCTCTTCTACTAACGGAAACATCTTTCCCATGTCCACTCTAACCAGACCTTTCAATATTCTGTAAGTTTGTGACTATGAATCATGTGCATATGTAAAATTAGCTACTTTGGTTACACAGCTGTAAAGAATAAATGATGGTTGGGAAGAAATGCCGATGGTGTCGCATAAACTACCAAGGAGAGATTTTGAATCAACTACTCTTGAAATATTTGGCAACCTTGGCTTTGAGTGAAGGATGTGGAAGTAGAAGGTCTCTCCACAAAATAACAGACAATGCTTCACATTTTCTTACCAAATTAACTTATACACTGGCTCTCTCAGCATTTGGCATCAAAGTTTACAATTATGCTCAATAAGATGGATTGTTAGGCTGGCTAAAATTGAGAAGTTATCGTGATGCACTTGAAAAAGTTAGTCTCTTATTCAATAATGAAATATGTCTTTTCGAAAGAAAAATTATCTTTGAACACAGAATATTGATGCCACACATTCAAGACATTATTAATCTGGTTACAACAGATGAAGGCAAGTATGAAGGAGTATACTATCAGATTCATTTCCTAGAATAATTAATAATGGCATCACAATGGAAAAATTTGGGAATCCCAGGATAGTACACAGCTGCACTCTCCCACTGACTCTGAGGCAGGCCAAACACGCCATCTCTTTTGCATGCGTGTATTGCTACTACAGAAACCAGGTATGATTCTCGCAGCCTTATTATCAGGGTTGTTGGATTGTGTCAATACCTTTTTGTCTTCTTTCCTAGGTGATTGCCCTCTTTTTACATATACTTCATTATGCCTATTATTATTCTATCTTACTATTGCATGGAAAACAGAGCATTCAGCAGACTGATGATCATCTTGGCACTTTTGAAAGAACTGAACAGTATATTGTCACCAGATGGGTCAAAATTCTGAAACACTATTCCAAACGATAACTAGCATGATCAAAATCAATTCCCCTTGCTGCATACACTTCATCTTGCCTATGCTCAATAACATTTCAAAGCTTTCACACAGCTATCATGACCCAAGGTCAAAAAGAGTAGTCTTGATTTCTGAGGAGCCAGTTTCATGCTCTACGTTACACACTAAATAATGATGGGAGGAAAGAGGGCCTTAAAGTAATGATGTTGCTGCTCATTGAGAAACAGGCACTGACCTGCATAATCCTGGTCATCACCAACATGCTCGTAGTGCAGTTTGTATTAGGCAGCTTTGTATGGCCCATAACCAATTTGAAAAGGAACAATAACCTCTTATGCAGTGGCCTGATATCCATGAGAAATTGAGTTGCTTGCTCTGACAAATAAAGCACTAAGCACCTCTCTAATGACTGCAGGTTAACTGAAATCAATTTTGCTCTGCAACAACTTGAAAATAATCTCATGCAGAAAATTGCTGTGGTAACCTTGATGACCACTGATTATGCCATTCCTCCATTTAGTTCAACTGTCTAGTCTGTTTTCAGTGACAGGAATTCTTGAAAAATCCAAGTTAAATACACTTCATCTTAGAACTCAGCTTCACAGGCAAAGAGTGAGTGAAGGTATCCACCTTTGGTTATTGTTCCTTTTTCTGAAGAACAACCTATTCCTGATAATTTGACAATTTTTACATCACAAAATATTTGAGGCATTGAATAATATTGCTTCAGACTTGAAATTTCAACATCTAAAAATTAAAACAAATGATTTTAATTGACCTGATCTGAATTCAGGAACAGATTGTATGTCCTAATTAGAAATCTGTGGCTGAAACAATATCTAAAAATAGCAATATTAAATCAGGCAAAAATAAATTACTACAAAAACACCATCCCCATCCAAAAATTCATGTTAATACATTTTTCTGTACTTTGAATATTTGACTTGCATTATGATATTGAAATAAAATTCTTGCCCATTTTGAATAAGAGTTTGCCATCAAAAGTCATGAGCAAGCCAAAATTATGAGGTACCACCTTGTAGACGAAGATCTGTTGAATGTCTTCAGCTGACATCCAACCTTCTGTACAACCCAAAACAGCTTCTGATGTACACACATCTAACTACAAACTAAGTATTTGGCATTCAAGGAATTACAGTTTGCAAACTATACAAAGCCAAGCATGGAATCAATAAAGTTAAATCATGCATTTCTTTCTGCATCTTTACTTACCTAATTGTATTTCTCAGCAAGTTATGAAGATATAATATCTCATCATTGTGACTGAAACTTGGCAAGTGTGCTCCAAGTGCCTCACAGAATCGTTCAGCCTCTTCCCACGTTCTCTTTCGTACCACTCTCTCATGATGAAAGACCTACAAGGATAAATTTATTAACAATGGTACTTTTGATGCTTTGTCATGAGTTGACATATAGTTCAATGCGGAACAAAACATTTAACTTGGTTCACCGCACCATTCCTCTTCCAACACCTCTCCATTATCTTCCAGCTCATTGGGGCTGCTCTCACATGGTTTCATTCTTATCCATCTAATCAAAGCCAATGAATCATTTGCAATGCCTTCCAGAATAATGGAATCTAGAACTTGCTGTCTGAAAGGGTGGTGGAGGCAAAGACCCTCATAACATTCAAGTAGTATTTAGATCTTTACTTGCATTGCCAAGGCATACAAGGTTTGGGCCAAGCGCTGGAAAATGGGATTACAATAGTCAGTTGTCTTTGACAACTGACAATTCAATTGACAAAGACAATTCAATTGTCTTTGAATATCACAGATACAATGGGTTGAAGGGTTTTTTCCTGTACTGCATAACTATGACTTGACGACTGCCTGCCCTCAAATTTTAAGAATCCATTCCAGTTCCATCTGCTCCTCCTCAGCAGCATCATCTGAAGGTGCAGATCTGGTTTTCACATGTATACTTATGACACCCACTTTTTCCTCACTGCCACCACCATCACCTCACTCAACTTTTCTACTCTTGCCAAATTGTGAAACTGCTGCTCTGGCATTCAGTCTTCATTGAGCAGAAATTTTCTTCAATGAAATATTAACAAGACTGAAACCATTGTTTTGAGCCCTCATTCCAAATTTGTTTCCCAGCTACCAGCTCCATCTGTCTCCCCGTCAACAGGTCAATATTGAGCCTGTTTGTTAATAACATTGGTGTCAAACCTGATCTCAAGGAACTTCTGAGCTTGTATTTGTGCCATCAATAAAAGTTCCTTAATGTCGTTAAACTTTACCCATCTCAGCTCATTTGCTGCTGTAAGCCTTATTCATGCCTTCAGTATCTCTAGATTCAACTATTCCTACACACTTATATCCAACACACACCTCAAGGTTTGAATTTTACATTTACCCTTACCGTGTTCTGATGTGGGTGCTGCATGAAATTGTGTGGATAGGAATTCCTCTGGGTTCCTGCCCAATCCAATCAGAGTGATTTTACAATGGGATGGGGAGGTACTCAGATAGGTAACACATATCCCAATCAATGATCATAAATGGCTGCTTGAGAGCCATTTCCTGTCTGGAGAATGAAATATAGCCCAGGAAGTGTGTGGCAGGGGGGTGGTGTGGCTTCCACCAGAAGCCCCCTGCCCAGGGGCACCCTCCCCTTAAGGCCCAGTGACTCCTGGATATCCTTCCCCACCCATCCACCTCCAAAATGCCGATCACTCCCCTAGCAACCGCCCCCAAAACCTTTGCTCCCTCTCCATCCTGGACCCCTGACACTTGCATTTTTCTTTGGTTTCCTAGACTCCAGCTCAGGAAGCTTTTTGCAGTGTTTGTTCCAGCCACTGCAGCACTATTCTAGGAGGACTGGAGAACTATCAGCCAGATTGGCTGGCAGCTGTCCAAGGTGGGACTTCCTCTTGAACGGAGAGGCAGAGTCCTGCCTTACAGCCAATCGACTCATTAGCAGTGGGGAAGCTGATGGGGATTCTTGGATGGTGAGGGCTAATCCTAAAAATTTTAGCCTGAATCATCAAAAACTCTGCTCCCTTGTCTTAATTTACAGCAAAGCTGGTTCCCATATTACCCTGTATTGTATTAGAAACTCCCACTACCATATTCTCCAACCCTCACTCATTTTCAATTGCTGTTCATTATATTACATGGCCAACAGTCTGGGTTGGATTTGAACACCAAGCATGGAAATAAATCAGAATATTATGACACAGAGACAGATTATCACATCTATAAAATTGAGGCGAGTGAAGAATCAATGTCAGACCAGCGGTACCATCAGGCCCCTGTGCATTGACTTTGAGCGATTCAGAACTAAAGGCAGCATACACTGAAGATGGCCAGGAGTGATATCCTGCAAACAGCACAGCCTGGGCCTCTAAACATGCCATCTCAAACATTTCTCAACTTGTAGCCACACTGTACTTCAAACAGAGGCTGAATGTCAGAGACAACCTGCACAGTACAAATACAAGTCTCTGTTCAAATCCCAAACATTCTGCCGCTATTGATGTACTAAACAAAGTGTCATACAAACTGTTTTGAAAGAACCTAAATTAACATGGAGTTTGAGACAACTATTTATGTCATCTATTCATAGGTCTTCTGCTAATAGCATTCAAGTCATATTGGGAGTGGAAGCAATGTCTGCCTTCAGGACTTGGCAATCCTGGGTGACACAGCTAGGTTAAATGTTAGAATCTTAAACTATGGGGTGGCACAGTGGCTGGCACTGCTGCCTCACAGCACTAGGAATCAGGTTTGATTCCTGGCTTGGGTTGCTGTTTGCGCGCAGTTTGCACGTTCTCCCCGTGTTGTCATGGGTTTCCTCCGGGTGCTCCGGTTTCCTCCCACAGTCCAGATTAGGCACTGGCCATGGTAAATTCTCCCTCAGTGTACCTGAACAGGTGCCGGAGAATGACAACCAGGGGATTTTTATAGTAACTTCATTGCAGTGTTAAAGTAAGCCGACGTGTGACAAATAAATAAACAAACTTTATTAGTTCTAAGACATGGCAACAAGGCATCACTACAATAAATTATGATATGGACAATAATGATACTACCAGTCATCTCAATGCCCAAGAGGGGAAAAAATGTGTCCTCCCAATTGCCATGGTCTCAGCCAACTTTACATCCCAAAATGCTGCCTTCGCTTTCTTCCTCTTTCCAGCACTATTTTCCTATTCTTCCCTTCACTGAAAGAGTACTATTCTACAGACAATACCAATCTTGAATGCCTAAGAGTTAGACAGTAAGTATTGGCAAACTATTTGACCATGGGTGCTATCACAACTGGACCTTATCCTGTCTGCTTCTCATGTTCACATGAGATATTTTCAGTAATCAAGAATATGGATGTTATCCAATTATTTTGACATGTTAGCCAACTTTCACTTTCCTGCTCTACTTCATGTCTTCAAATATAGTAAAATGGTCAATGCTAAATGCAGAGCTCAGTTCCTGAGAATTTTTGCTATGGGAATAGTTTCCCCAAAGGGGCATGCTACCAGATCTCAGAAGAATGGTGGCAAATATGCCTATTTCACTAATCAACAAACCAAAAATATTGCCTTATTTTGCTCAAATGTGGGAAAAACAACTGAAGATGAAATTATTGTTCTATAAAACAAATGTACACATCACATAAAATGGATGCTACTCTCACCTTGTAGCATTGATCAAGGTCTGCATTAGTCTGCCATCCAGTAGGACAAGGACCTGTTGGGTGAGCTTCCTCAGTTTCTGTGATATTGCGAATACTCTTCTTACAAATGGACATTGCTTTGAAGCTTTTACAGTTTTTGACCTCCCACCGTCCGAGAGCTTTTCCTGTTGCCATAACAACACATTCACCTGGAGATGCTGGAACAAGCAAGGAAATTCAGTCATTTGTTTCGACACAGAAATTTTCTGTTTTACATAAATTGCCACTTTTGAAAGCTCCATCTAAAAACACAGCCTTTATACATTCCCAATTACCCAATAATTGCAGAAAGGGGATATTACCTTCTTCCAAGAATGGGTTAAATCATACTCTCACTGCTATTGCTCCCAAAGGGTACAGAGGAGGTTTACCAGGACGTTGCCTGGTATGGAGGGCAGGTCTTATGAAGAGAGGCTGAGGGATTTGAGGTCGTTTTCGTTAGAGGAGGCTAAGAGGAGACCTTAATGAAACATAAAAGATGATTAGGGGTTTAGATAGGGTGGACAGTGATAGCCTTTTTCCTAGGATGGAGAAAACTAGCACGAGGGGACATAGCTTTAAATTAAGGGGTGGTAGTTATAGGACGGATGTCAGAGGTAGGTTCTTTACCCAGAGGATGGTAAGGGTATGGAATGCCCTGCCTGCTACAGTTGTAGATGCGCCAAGTTTGGTGGCGTTTAAGAGGTTAGTAGATAAGTTTATGGATGAAAAGGGAATGGTTTAGGAGAGAGGGTCATTGCTTTTTCTTAATTGGTTGGCGCAACATCGAAGGCCAAAGGGCCTGTTCTGCGCTGTAATGTTCAATGTTCTATGTTCATCCTTTGAGATGAAGGTGACCATGTCCACCATCTGGGCTGTTTGCTAGGGTTCGTTGGGTATGTAAGTGACTGCTACAGCTGATCTGTTGTCAAAAGGGTCTGCTAAAACTAGGACTGGATACCAGAGAGGATAGAGTTCTGAGCAAGTTTCTCTTTTGGGATTTCCTTTGCCTGCATTTTCTCTCTACCCCTGATATGTAATTGTTTTTGAAGGAAGCCATATCTCATTTTATTCTGATTGGACCAAAGTTGTCACGTGCAAGGGGTATACATGAGGTGGGCTTGCTGTACTCTTTGGAGTGGTTTTGTCCTATATTGGTCCTCATCACCACCCAGATCTCACTTGTGATCCCAAGTAGCTGTGATGATGCAACAGTGGCCATCCTCTGCCCACTGTGACTCTGCAGCTTTGGGATTTGTCTACACTGGCACGTGAAGACCGATTCTGGCAGGGTAAGGAGTTGAGATCAATTTGTGGTCTAACAGTTTTAAAGACAGTTTATCAATATGTTCTGGATCACATTGAGCTTGGCAAGATAGAGAAGATCCTGGTCAACCAAGGCACCCAGATCCATCTAGTCTTGGCTTGCCTTGCTACTGAACCAAAACAGGTCAGGTCAGAAAAGTGAGGTGTGCAAATCTTCTTCCCCATAAATTGAATTCACGTGCAAGATCAAGTTCATCACTTTTCTATCACAACGGTTTGTGGCAGTAACTGCTATCAAGCTCTTTGACTCCACTGGCATCGTAAATAAATCAATCCAATTGTATATTTGTCTGATGACCATTTACCAGCATATTCCATTACCTGGAAAATTAAACAGTGGAGGTGGAAAGCTGGTTTTAATCCATTATAGCCTGAAAGGTGCCAAGGCTAAATGCAGCTCTATGCATTCCCACCTCTCCTCTCCCCACAACTGCCAGTTAAGATCATCTAACACACTGCCTACAGGAAATCAATCCTGGGATCTCCTTGATCTACATGGTTCAGTTCTAAATTAGATAGGGCATTCACTAACTGAGCTAATGGGAATGACCTGAAATTTTAGTTTTGACAACAAATAAGATTATTTACTCTTAAGTACCTACCTGGCTGATATGCATTCCAGTTTGTAAACATTACAGGCTCTTTCTTCTCATGAGTAGTAAACCATGCATACTCTCCAGTACCATTCTTATCCTGAAAGCTAGTCCAAAAGTATTTGCCATTTTCTGTGGTCTGTTTTGCAATCAGTCTATTAATAAATTCTTGCTCAAACCTACAATTGAGAAAGTATTAAATTTACTTTTCAGAAATGAAACCAAAGCTCCTTTTTATTGAGTAGAAGCCACAAAAAATGGATACTTTAAATTCATTCATCATGGGATGCAGGTGTTGTAGACAAGGCCAACATTTATTGCTTATCCATAATTGCCTTTGAGAAGGTGGTGGTGAGTCACCTTCTTGAATACAATTAAGTGGCTTTGCTGCACTTTGAAATGCTTCGATAAGAATCCGAGTTTGTTAGGATCTGATTGAGGACTATTAACATTTAAAATCTGAACACTCAGCAATTGACTGACAGAACTGTGCTGCAGGATTTCCCATTTCACAATTGAACTTTACAGTGTGCAGGAATTAAAAAAGCAAGCACTATTAAAGACTACAGTTTAAAATTAGTTATGCAAGGCTCAATTCTACTTTTTACTACCTCCCCTCACAATTCCTTCATACCTTAAAACAACCTTGGAGATTCATACTTAAAAAAATGCCACACCTCCCAATACACTTTATTTCTCCTCAAATGTTCCAGCTATTTTCAGAGGTGATAATTTATGGGGATTCTTCCGTAAGAACATAAGAAATAGGAGCAGGAGTAGGCCATCTAGCTCTTTGAGCCTGCCTCATAATTCAATAAGATCATGGCTGATCTGAGGTGAATCAGTTCCATTTTCCCGTTTTCTCCCCTTGTCTATCAGAAATCTATCCACCCGTGACTTAAATATATCCACCACTTTAACGGGCAGAGAATTCCACAGATTCACCACCCTTTGAGTGAAGAAGTTCCTCCTCAACTCCATTCTAAAATGACCCCCCCCCCCTTATTTTGAGGCTGTGCTCTCAAGTTCTGCTATCCTTTCTAAACGGGAAGAATCTCTTCCTCGAATCTATCTAGCCCCTTTGTTATCTTGCCTTTTGACCAAGCAACACTCAAATTTTTAGTCAATACTTGAGGGTGATGGATGAACTACTTGCTTCTGTCAGAAAACACACATGGATGCATAAACTAAATAGAAATCCACAGCCCATCTCGATCACAACATGCCATGCTTTGGGATGATCTCAAATGTAAACAAAACATTTTACCTTCAACATAATTCTTTAATTTGGTTAGCCAATTGAATAATTAATATTTCTGATGGATGCAAGTTAAACTCATTTATTAGTCACAAGTAACATCATTGCGATGTTAGTGGAGCAGTAACATCTGAATGAAGATTTGGCTGGCTGTCATCATCAAATCCCCTGAGTCACCACAGTCCAGCACTTGTCTGGGCCAATTCACTTAACCAGCATGTCTTTCAGTGTGTGTGTGTGTGTGTTGGTGGTAGTGGAGGAAAGCCCAGTGCAATCCCAAGCACATATATGGGGAGAACATGGAAACTCCACCCATGCCAGAAATTGAACCCAGGTCTCTGCACTATGAAGCGGCAGTGCTAATCATTGTGCTACCATGCCATCTTGACAATAACAGGTCTCTCTTCAGACTTCCTGATTCCAATAAGAGGTCCAGAGATAGGTCATCCATTGTTTGAGATTTTTCACGCCCATCTCCAGCTCAGACCTTGCATCATATGAGCAGTTCAGGTGGAATTCTCTCAAAACAGTTCTAAATGCCAATTTCCCTAAAAACTGGAACAAATCGCACTGGTTTTTCCAGCAGGATTTTCAAAATGAATCTCCCACACTCTGCTCTGTAGAGTGCACTAATGCAAATCTCATTAAAAATCAGGGGTGGAGCCAATTCCTGCTGGAGAGGCAGCTAAACAGAATGAAAAATCAATTCCATTTCTACAAATTTTTTTGCACTGAAAAAGCTGCACTGAAAGCATCCCAAAGTATGTTGCAGATAGTGCACCAAGGTGAAGTGTGGAACTAGAGAGACTGCATGCTGTTTGTTTGAAAGAAAAATAAACATGATTTTTATATAAAATCATAGGAGAGATGTCACAATGCAACTGAATCATGACAAAGTGCATTTCTTGATATTTACCAACTGAAAAACAAATTTCATGCCGTTGTAATAAGAGTCACACATACAAACATTGGGCAGGATCTTCCACACCCACATGCACTGCCACCACCCCAAAAACACAAATGTCTTTTGCAATGCCAAGGGCTGCCTGCCTGCCTGACATAGACCAGCAAGAAAACCAGAAGTTCGCTCCCTACGATGCAGGAGAACTTACACTAGGGGCTCTCTGTCAGCAGGGGCAGATGATCTTTTTGGCAGGAATAACCAGAAAATCCTATCCATTGCTTAAGCAAGACTGGAAATTCCTGCCTGAGGTCAACGGACAGTTTTGTCTGTTCCTCGCCTCCTCTGATTTTGTGGCAGGCAAGTCGGCCGAATTCCAGCAATAGTGTTGGAACAAGCATGGTTCTAAATTGTCACCATCTCCTAAAGTAGTAATTAAAATCACAAGATTTTACACACCTGCTTTGTATTGTAAGATGACATTTTGATTCAAACCCCACCATTGCTGATTCAACCTTGTAGCAGTAATTTCCATGCCTTTCCCAGGGCTTAAAAGGGAGAACACAAGATTTAGAGTTGTGTTAAAACTTCAAGAACTAAGGATGTAATAATTTTTTTTATCTTATTGGTTTATATTTATGATGAATAAAGTAAGAACATGCTATATATTAGCAAACATTAGTTTATTATAAATGTAAGGATTCATAATAAAAGTAATCTAAAAAATTCCAACTTTTGTAAACTCTTCCCACCTACCAATACCCTCCCCCACCCCATCTTCATCTGCTTGCTCTTCTTGTGCCAGTGTTCCACTGAAAGCATCTGCCAGGCCCTGTGTAACAGTAAATTAATGTAACTCATTTCCCTTAATGGGGAGTTCTAAGACTTCATACAATACATCTCAAATTAGATCAAACGTTTGACAAGAACGGAGTTATAAGAACAAATTAATGTCTTTCCAGCCCATAACATAGGTACATAAATACATGGAATTAAATAGTGTGAGAAATACCATTTAAAACTCAAATAAAGGCAAGTCAATATTTAAATAAATTGATTATACCTGGGTGAAATGTTACTAAATTCAGATAATACAATGAGCAAACTTTATAATACTTAGTTGTGTTTCAAAAAAAAAATACTTCACTTCAATTTAGCCTGTGTATATTTAAAACCACCAGAAACCTGAATTTCAAGGCCGACCTAAAAGAATCAAAGTTGATGCAGTGCATAAGTTTCCATACAATATAAAGATTACCTCATTCTGAGGGCATCCAATATCAGACAGACCTGTTTCATTCCTAATTCTTCCTGGTTTCTTACATACATATGGTAGCTTGTGGTCACAGTCTGTCAAGCTCCACCGACCCCACTGTGGGATAAGAAAAATTTTAAGTTTTACCACCACTAAGTTCACATTCTCCTAGCACAATAATCTACATAAAAGGAAGAACTTATAATTTCATATTTATGACATCACTTTTTAAAGCCAATGAAATACTTTATAGTTGCTAGTGTAATGTAGGAGCGTCCCACAGTCATCTGATCATGATTGCTGTTTGTGATGTTTGATGAAGAATGAATATTGGCTAGGGCATCAGGGAGAATTTCTGTGGTTATTTTCAAATAATGTCATGGGAGATGTTATATCCATCTGAAACGTTAACGTTCATCCAAGAGACCGCACTTCCGAACTTAATATCGCACTCGAGTGTCAGCATAGGACTTCCGGCCATGCTCACTCCAAAACTGGAAAATCCCCCACCCGAAGTCAACGGACCTTTGTATGATCCGCATATTCCCCCTCCCACACGCTACAATTACCAAGGTGGGCAGGACAGGAAAATTCCCCCCACTTGCTTTCAAATCTCTGGAGTCTGACTTGAAACTAATGTGCCGTGGCCAGTAAGTGGAAATTCCAAGTGAAGCCACATTCAACAGACAGATTTAAAAGCCAGTACATTACCAACAAAAAATAAAAAGAGTAATTCGTATTAAGCGCTTAAATTAGTAAAATGATGCAATATGTCCAGGAAGAAGAAACGTGAGAATTCAGAATTTACAGATCTAGTGTTATGGATTAAGTCTGACACTTGAAGGAATTGCTCTTAAATTGTTTTTGTTATTTTCCTTTGAAGATTTTCATTGTTCTATTAACACTTCGGGAAGGTCAAATAGAGAAGATGATGATCCTAAAACAGTCAGTAAGTCAGTCAGCCACGGGTTAGGCTTTCTTTAGTATTTATAATTAGTCCAACTTGGATAGCTGATAAACAGTCTGACTCAATTTGACATTGGATGTTTTCAACCAACAACTATTTCCAATACTGCTCCTTTGTGTCCATTTTACACTCAGCTTACTGAAACATTAGTTACAGAGGGCTTTTCACAATGACTGGAATTTTTCTGGGTATCTTAAATCTGGCTGTGACATTAACATCTGTGTCATAAGCATGGTTTTTGCAATAGGAGGTCAAATAACTAACAACCTGATCAACCATTTGTAATTATCATAATTAAAACTTATTAGCCAGACCTTATTTATTTTTGTTTACATTCTACAAGTTGAATTTCCAGGCTGACCACCCAGCAGAATTGGACAATGGTGTCTCGACAATACAAAGAACAAAAACAAAAAACAAAACAGTACGGGAAACAGGCCCTTCAGCCCAACGAGCCCGCACCGCCACCCCGATATTCCCACCTCTACCCACGATCCCTGTCCATGTTTATAGATCTATGGATTAAAAACCAAATTTGAGACAATTTAGGGAGAATTTGTTTTGCCAATTAACCTAAGAGCACACCTTTGTGAAAACCGGAGCACCTGGAGAAAACCCACGCAAGCACAGGGAGAATGCGCAAACTTCCACAGACACAGGCCCAAATCCATGTATCTGCACAGCACAGCGATAGTCACTGAGCTGTCATGTTGCCCATCAAATAGTCCAGGTCAAGCGTACACTAACGACGTGAAGCACTAGGATACTCTTGAAAAAAAAAATCCAAGAGCAGCCCTCTCACGACCTATCGCATGTATGCCCCTCATTAGACAACAAGGTGGACCAAAGCACCTGTAGGATAAAAACAAGTACATCAATATCATCATCTATTTACACACTTCCCAGGGACTCCCAAGGCTCATGATCACTATTTTAAATCAGTTTTCTATACCCCTCCATTCCCATTCTGTTCATGTGCCCATCTAAGTATTTCTTAAATAACACCAGAGTGCCTGCCTCCACCACTTTACTTGGCAGCGCATTCTATATCCCCACCACCCTCTGTGTGGAAAAAAACTCCCTCTAGCATCCAAATTATACCTTAGCCCCCTCACCCTAAGCCCGTGACCCCTCGTGCTATTTAAGTCCATCTTAACCCTGTTTACTCTATCTATACCCCTCATAATCTTGTACACCTCTATTAGATCTCCTCTAAGTCTATGTCTTTCTAAGGAAAACAGTCCCAATTTGCCTAACCTCTCCTCGTAACTCAGACCTTCCATACCAGGCAGCATCCTGGTAAACCTCCTCTGCACTCTCTCCAGAGTCTCCACGTCCTTCCAGTAGTGAGGCAACCAGAACTGGACGCAGTATTCCAAATGAGGTCTAACCAACGTTTTAATACTGGGCAAAGGATCAACCACCAACCTCTCAAATCACGCCAACACAACAATATTTCTGGAAGTTTCTCCCAGCTGGCTTCGATGGACGCTTGAGTCAGGGTAGGCCCAATTAAAATAATAAATGTGGTCCTATGACATTTGACTGAACTAGTTGGACTATGCACTGTGAGTGTTCTGACCAATGTTAGTTGGTGGCCTGGCTGAAGAGGATCCCAAAGGCAAGTTCGTTTTGTAGGGCCAGGAGGAGCGGGAATTCTTCAAGCACCAGCAACCAGATTGCCACTTAGTGTCTTTCATTTCCCTGACACTGGGGCCCTTCTCAATGTCATGGAGAATATTCATTTTGCTTGCTAAAGGGGCAGTTGAGAACTGTTGGAATGCCTCAACGTACTTGGACTCCTGCCTTTGTTATGCCAGTAACACAATGGCACAGTGGTTAGCACTGCTGCCTCAGTGCCAGAGACCCAGGTTTGATTCCTGGCTTGGATCACTGTCTGCGTGGAGTTTGCACGTTCTCCACGTGTTTGTGTGCATTTCCTCTGGCTGTTTCAGTTTCCTGCCACAATCTGAAAGATGTGCTGGTTATGTGCATTGAACCAAATAGGCACAGGACTGTGGCAACTCGGGGAATTTCACAGTAACTTCATTGCAGTGTTAATGTGAGCCTTACTTGTGACTACTAAATAAACTTTAGTAAGTCCCTGCCCTAAAAATGGAGCAGCAACTGGTTGGTATTCTCCATACGAAACTCAACCACAAGGCATTAGATACAGTTGGAAAAGAAAGAGAAACATTACATCCACACACAACCAACCATATTGCCACCTGCAAGCACAACTCCTGAGAAGGCAAAAAAAAAAATACAATTGTTCTCTCCAGCTTATTAGACTGCTGAACTGACATTGAGCCTAAGAAACTATTCAACACAGATTTGGATAAGCACCAAATAAGAGGATGGCTGCAACAGCCAAGGTTTCCTCTGTTATTGGAGTGGGCTACTCCCCTCGATGTTGGAAATGAGCTGTTGTCACAATGGCCTACAAGTTGGTCACATCCATTGCACTCACATGGAAATGTGCAGAGAAGGGAAGCAAACGTTTGGGGAATGTTAGGACAGAATAGAAGCATGAGCTATTCTATTATCGTAGATGGATAAAGAGGCATTGAGTTGCTCCAGTGTAAATGCCTCTCTTTTTTAAAAAAGAGGGGCAGAAATAGATTCAAATCATACAAAAGAAAAGAAACTTGAACTAAATAACATTTACACTATCCATTATACCCAGTTATTGAAGGCCTCAAACTGAGTTGATGCTAAGTTGTCATGGAGAGAATAATCCCTTTGGAATGCAGCAGAGGAAGGAAGAAGGGAAACTGTTTTTGATAGCCAGGCAAAAACCATCCTCAGACATGCAGGAACCACACAGGCAGTCCAAATCTACCAGGTTTCATGCAGCCAATATTAGGTCAGTTGTCACTTTCCTGATTTTCAACCAAAAGTTTTAAAAATAAGTCTATGAATAAATTAAAGAAATATACTCCTAGAAGAGAGAATGTAGAAATAATGGATTAGTCATGACTTGCCTTGCCTGCATAAGATACACAGTGTTTTGTCGTGTTATAGAGAACAGCAGGTTGAGCTAGATCCCAGTAAGTGAAGGTCACAGGAGATCCATCTGACCACTTGAACCAGGCTGGGAACTGATTACTTCTTAATCCCATCCAGATACCATATCTGTAATCTGAAAAAAAAAGTAAAAATAGCTAAGGAAAATCAAAAGAGATCAACAGAAATTTATCAAATTAAATCCGGAGATAATTTATAGGATAGTCCAACAAATAGCATAATTGAATTTTGATATTTGCAAATGGCAGGTTACTTTACAAGGATTTAATTCTGGAAATATTATAACACCTTTTAGAGTCTGGGGATTGTAACAATTTACACCAAGGTGTCGATAATTCCTTTTCTTATTCCTGAGCTTAACCCATATTTCTTTATTCAATGACTCCTCCATCCTTCCATTACTGAATGTTTGACCTTATTCACTGGGCTGCTTGCATTTAACCATATCCCACTGATCACTAAACAACTTCTTTGTTGTCTATTTTCTACCCTTCTACCTGCTTTCCATGCTCACTTTAGTAGTTTCCTGCCTGTCCTTACTAGCACTGTTTCTCCCACTCCTCATCGATGCCACATTCTTAACCCCCAACACCTGCATGCACTGGGGTCTTCCTTTCCAAATTCTCTGATCAGAAAATAAATGCATTTTGATTTGTTTTGAAAGGGGAAAGGACAAAGGCTGGAATTTTACCAGCCCTCCTGCCACGGGAATCGGAGCATGAGAAGGTCTGTTGACTTCGGGCGGGACTTTATGGCCTTGCTCATCCCGAAACTTGTAAAATCCCGCTTAAAATCAAACGACCTGCCTGTACCTTTGGAAACTGAATAATCTTCTTAAATAAAATTTGTGCTGCAATTTCCACCTCTGTAATCGTCTTCACAAACTGTGGCTTGTAAATCCGATAATTTCACGGGGTCAGCCTCCTTGAGGACTGTCAGCTTTGGTGATGCTGTTGGCCAGCTTTTGATAGTTTTGCAGGGTAATACCTGTTTATTTAGATTTAATCAGGGCTCTTGCATTATTTGTACTGCTCAGAAAGAAATTAGAGTTTACATGGACTCTTACCTTCATGAAGCTTGCTGACAATTAGCTCCACATCTGCTAACGAATGTATGCTGATGAGCTGACTTTCATTGGATTTACAGGAATTGTTTGCATCATCCCATTTCAACTCTTTAGTGTTCATATAAAAGCAGAAGCCATTGAATTCCAGCCAGCCAGCTTCACATTCTGTACTGAAGTACTTCCAAGGATCTGATAATAAAGCAGCCACAAATCAGCTTATAAATTTCGTACAACCTCCACATTCTTTTTGCAATTTTCTTTTTTATATTACCTTCCTACAGCATTAGTAGACCATAGAGTTGTTGTTTTTGAAGAGCTCTTGCTACAGATATAAATTCTGGGATGCAGAAAATATCTGACTTGAAACTGATTCAGGCATATCCTGGATGACCACTGTATGTATTGCTTCATACAAATGGTAATTTGGGACGTAGGGCAGCATTTAATACCCTCCATCGTGGTCTGCTAGGTGGTGGGGCACTTAACCCATTCTGGGGGGGCATTGGCAGGTGGGGACCCCACCGCTTTCCTCCTCTATTCCAATTAAATCCATGGCGCAAAGGCCTGTGGATGACTTTTCCAACTCTGCCAACATTTGAAGAAGGGATCAGCCATTGAGAAGGGGACAACCATGCCTGCCCTTACTGCTAATCATGATGTAGATCATGATTACTGCTAATCCCCCATGATCCTCCTACCACCATCTCTCACCTGTGGCTTTGGGAAGTGGTTGGGTTTTGTTTCACAAGTTTCCAGTGGTCACAACTGAAAAGGAGTGAGCAAATATACATCTTCAGAGCCAGCAGGAGTTGAAATAATTTCACTGGCTTCTGCAGCTGTGATCAACCCCTCTCCTGTAGGTCTTTCCCTCCCTTAGGATTTACTTGAAACAGTGACTGTGAATTTTACCAATTTTTTATGATCCTTAGGTCTCCATGTAATGATGACTATGGCAAATACCATTAATATTATTAAAACTCATCTAGTTTATGAATGTCCTTTGAGAAAGAATATCTGCCTTGCCCACCTGGTCTGGTTTACATGTGGCTCCAGAGCATTGTGGTTGGTTCTTAACTGCTCTCTGAAATGGTCTAGCAACCACTCATTTCAAGGGCAATTGAAGATGGGCAACAAATGTTGGCCTTGACAGATGACATCCATATCCCATGAAAGAATGCATTTTTAAAAGTCAACTGTCTTTTTATTTTGTTCTTAAATAATTCTGTAACTGGTGGTGCTGGTTTGACATAATCCTTAAACAAATGATCATTAAGAATCAATATTACCACCTGACAAACTGGGCCAATCATGCAGCTGGTCAAAACACCTCAGAAGCATCCGACCTGATTTTGCAGCTTGAGACGTGTCACAAGGCAGATGGCCAACAGTGGAGCATTTGGGGAAGTACCAAGTCAAAGTGAAGCATATGCAAAGAATACAAAACAATTTGCCGTGGCAACAATTGTGCACGATTAACTGGATGACTGGAAAACATAAGAGATCATTTCCTGGCCACTGACACACGAAGAAATTGAAATAACTTATTCACTCATAGGGTACAATGAGCAAGTCATTCGAAATTAGAACTCTGGATTTGTGACAAGATATTCTCGAATGGCTTCAAATTTACATTTTCCCAGAGAGTACATTTTCACAGTTTATTTGATTTGATTTATTGTCACATGTATTGGCATAAGTGAAAAGTAATGTTTCTTGCGCACTATACAAAGCAAACTATTCACAGAGAAGGAAAAGAGACTGCAGAATGTAGTGTTACAGTCATAGCTAGGATGTAGAGAAAGATCAACTTAATATAAAGTAAGTGCATTCAAAATTCTGACAGCAGCAGGGAAGAAGCTGTTCTCAAGTTGGCTGATAAGTGACCTCAGACTTTTGTATCTTTTTCAAATGGAAAAAAGGTAGAAGAAAATATCAAGGGTGCGTAGAGTCCTTAATTATGCTGGCTGCTTTGCCAAGGCAACAGGAAGTGTAGACAGAGTCAATGGATGGGAGGTTAATTTGCATGATGGATTGAGCTATATTCACGACCTTTCGTAGTTCCTTATGGTTTTGGGCAGAGCAGGAGCCATACCAAAGTTGTGATACAACCAGAAAAAATATGGTGCATCTATAAAAGTTGGTGAGGGTCGTAGCTGACATGCCAAATTTCTTAGTCTTCTAAGAAAGAAGAGGCATTGGTGGACTTTCTTAACTATAGTGTTGGCACGGGGGATCCAGGAAGGTTGATGGTGATCTGGCCGCCGAAAAAATTGAAGCTGTTGACCCTTAAGAAAGGTAGCAGACAAAAGGCAGGGAATTATAGGCCAGTTAGTTTAATGTCTGTAGTTGAAAAAATGCTAGAATCTGTCAAAGAAGAAATTACAAGGCACCTAGAAAAGAATGGTTTGATCAAGCAGACGCAGCGTGGATTTGTTAAGGGGAAGTCGTGTTTAACGAATTTATTAGATTTCTATGAGGATGTGACTAGTGCAGTAGACAGAGGGGAACCAATAGATGTGATGTTTTTGGATTTCCAAAAGATATAAGGCGCCTCACAAAAGGTTGCTGCAAAAGGTTAGGGCGCACAGAGTTGGGGGGAAAGTGTTAGCATGGATAGAGAATTGGTTGTCTAATAGGAAGCAGGGAGTTGGAATCAATGGGTGCTATTCTGGTTGGCAGTTGGTGACTAGTGGAGTGTCCCAGGGATCAGTGCTGGGGCCTCAACTGTTTCCCATTTACATAAATGATCTGGAGGAGGGAGCTGAGTGTAGGGTAACGAAATTTGCTGATGACATGAAGATGAGTGGAAAAGCAAATTGTGTGGAGGGTGTAGAAAGCCTGCAGAGAGATCTGGATAGGCTGAATGAGTGAGTGAGGACCAGGCAGATGGAATATAACATTAGCACATGAGGTTATTCACTTTGGAAGAAATAATAGGAGGAGGGATTATTATTTAAAAGGCGAAAAGCTGCAGCATGCTACGGTGCAGAGAGACCTGGGGGTCCTTGTGCATGAATCACAAAAACACAATCTGCAGGTGATCAAGAAGGTGAATGGAATGTTGGCCTTTTTAGCGAGGGGGATAGAATATAAAAGCAGGGAGATCTTGCTGCAACCATACAGGGTAGCGGTGAGGCCACAGCTGGAGTACTGTGTGGAGTTTTGGTTGCTGCACTTGCTGAAGGATATATTGGCTTTGGAGGGAGTGGAGAGAAAGTTCGCTAGGCTGATACTGGAGATGAGGGGGTTAGCCTATGAAGAGAGATTGGAGTTTAGATGACTGAGGAGGATTTTATAGCGACATATAAGATAACGAATGGGATAGATACAGTAGAAGTAGAGAGATTCTTTCCGCTTAGAAAGGATAGCAGGACTAGAGGGCACAGCCTCAAAATAATGGGGGGGGTGGACAGTTTAAATCAGAGTTGAGGAGGAACTTCTTCACTCAGTGTGGTGAATCTCTGGAATTCTCTGCCTGTTGTAGTGGTGGAGGCTACCTTGCTGAATATATTTAAGTCACAGGTAGATAGGTTTCTGATTGACAAGGGAATTAAGGGTTATGGGGAGAAAGCGGGAAAGTGGAACTGATCCACTTCAGATCAGCCATGATCTTCTTGAATGGCGGGGATGGCTCGAAGGGCTAGTCCTGCTCCTATTTCTTATGTTCTTTCTACTTTGTTTCCATTTATATAGACAGGGGCATGTTCTCCTTTACACTTCCTGATGTCGATGACAATTTCCTTCATTTTGTTGACATTGAAGGAGAGATTATAGTTGCTGAATCAGTTGACCAGATTCTCTACCTCATTCCTGAATCCTATCTCATCACGGAGATCTGACCCACTACAGTGGTGTGGTCAGCAAACTTGAAAAATCGAATTGGAAGAGAATTTGGCCATAGTCATGGGTGAATGGGAAGCTATAGGTGTCGGGGGCTGAGAGCCGTGAGGGGCACCAGTATCGAGGAGGTGTTGTTGCCTATCTTTACTGATTATGGCCTGTGAGTTAGGAAGTTCAGGATCCAAATGCAGAGGGGGCTGCCATCAGGTGACACTGGTTTCAGGTTGAGTAAATGAGGGTCTTTGAAACCAATTGTGTCTTGGAGCAGGTAATGTTTATATTATTAACACTACCTTGGGATAGTAGGAGTTGGGCTGGAACACGTACACTGTCTCTGAGGCTGGAATTCTGCCTTTGAAATGTAAAAACATTTGATGTATTTCTCTGGAATTCGAACATCAGCAGTCACAGAGGGCAATTAGCATCCTTAATTAACTCTCTGACAGTTTTAAATTTCTCTGCTATGATTCATGGCTAATCCTGTTAGCCTTCTCCACTGAAGAAAAGAAATGATAACTTTTACAGAACCATCTGTGTGACATAGCTACGTATTTATTTTCCTTCCTGTTCTAACTGGGACAAATGTGACAATGAATGATCTTGGAGTGAAGGCACCCCTATGTAGCAATAACCACAATATGACTGAATTTTACACCTAGTTTGAAAGGGTAAATAATGGGTCCAAGATAAGTCAGTATTTTAAACTTAAATAAGGAAAACTATATGCGCATGAAAACTGAGCTAGCTGACATGAACTGGCACACTAGGCTAGGGGACACATCAACTGAGAAGCAATGGCAGGTGCTTAAGGGGATATTTCAGAATAAGTATGTTCCTATTGAAAAGAAGAGTTTTAAGGGGAGGGCCCACCATCTATGGTTAACAAAAAGGAGTTAAGGAATCTGTCAAATTAAGGAAAAAACATTTAACTGCACAAAAGCTGAGAGGCACAGATGGTTCAGAACAGCAAAGAATAAAGGGAAAGGTTCAAGTGTATGAGAGGAAGCTAGCTAGAAATGTAAAAACAGATGGCAAAAGTTCGACAGGTATTTAAAAAAGTAGTGAGTGTTAGACCTCCAGAGAGAGAGAATGGGATGTTAATAGTACATAATAAAAGAAATGGCAAATGAAATGAACAAATATTTTGTTTCTATCTTTATTATGGAGGACACAAAAATATTCCAGCAATAACTAAGTCAGGAGAGGGAAGAGTAATGGAACTTGCTGAAATCACTATCACTAGGGAAGCCATACTGGGGTAAACCAATGGAGTAGTGGACTGACAAGTCTCTGCATCCTGATAGACTTTACCTCAGTCAGTGGCCAATGAGGTAGTAGATATGTTGGTGTTAATTTCCCAGAATTTGCTGAATTCTGAAAAGGTTCTATCATACTGTAAAGTAGCAAATATACCCCTCTATTCAAGAGGGAGGGTGGCAGAAAACAGGAAACCAAATGTCTGTCATGGGGAAGATATTGGAATTTATCATGAAGGATGCTATGGCTGGGCACTTGTAAATTCTGACGTGGAGATGCTAGCATTGGACTGGGGTAGGTACTGTAAGAAGTCTCAACACCAAGTTAAAGTCCAACAGGTTTATTTGATAGCACAGACACAAGCTTTTCAAGCACTAGCCCTTCATCAGGTGAATGGAGTTGTATTCATAAATAGGGCATATGTAGACACAAACTCAATTTACAAGATAATGGTTGGAATGCGAGTCTTTACAGGTAATCAAGTCTTAAAGGTACAGACTGTGTGAATGGAGAGAGGGTTAAGCACAGGTTAAAGAGATGTTATTGTCTCCAGCCAGGACAGTTAGTAAAATTTTGCAGCAGAAACTGATGGCCAAGTTCTGCACACGAGGACAGTCTCAACTGGGATCTTGGATTCATGTCGCACTACCTGTAACCCTCAACTTGTCTGGGCTTGCAAAATCTCATCTAGTAAGTCCATCTAAGAAGCTTGGTCTGAACTCTCTTCAATACATTTACATCCTTCCTTAAATAAGGAGACCAAAACTAAACAACATCCAAGATGTGGTCTCACCAATGCCATGTTTAACATTCACAATTTTATGTTCAATTTCTCTTGGAATAAAGGACAGCATTCCATTAATCTTCTTAATTACTTGCTATACCTGCATACTAAGCTTTTGTGACTGATGCATCAGAAAACCGAGATCCCTCTGCACCCCAGAATTCTGCAGTTGTTCTCCATATAAGCAATACTCTCTTGTTTTATACTTCCTGCCAAAGGTGAACTTCACATTTTCCCAAATTATACAGATTTTTGCCCTCTTACTCTCTCTGTATCTATCTGCAACTTCATGTCCTCTTCACAACGTACTTCCCTACTTATTACAACATCTGCAAATTTAGCTACCATGACTCATGCTCACATCAAAGTCATTGATACTAAAAATTGTAAAAAGTTGAGATCCAAACTTGTCATCAGAAAAGACCCATTTATGCAGATTCTCCTGTTTTCTGCCAGCCAGCCAATCCTCTATTTGTGCTAATATCCATCCCACACCATGAATTTCACTTTCATAATCTTTGTGACATTTTATCAAATGTCTTCTGGAAATCCAAATGCAGTATGTTGACTGGTTCCCCTTCATCCAACATACCTGTTACTCTTTCAAATAAAGCAAATAGATTATTATGGAATTTCAAGTCCAGTAAGAAGTCTCAATGCCAAGTTAAAATCCAACAGGTTTATTTGCCAGCATAAGCCACTTGTGAGCAGGTTATCTTATGAAAATAGGTTAGATAGACTGGGTTTGTTTCCGCTGGGGTTTAGAAGAATAAGGGGTGACTTGATTAACATATATAAAATCCTGAATAGTTTTGATGAGGTGGATGTGGAAAAGATGTTTCCTCTCATTGGCAAGTCCAGAACTAGAGGGCACTGTTTTAAAATTAAGGATCACATTTTTGTTTAAAAGACAGATAAAGAGAAAGTTGTGCGACTTTGGAACTTTGCATCAGAAGGCATTGGAGGTGGGAATTACTCAAATACTGTAAAGGTAGATAGATTCTGATTAGGCAAGGGAATTAAAGGTCATCAGGAGAGATGAGAACATAGAACTTGAAAACAAACAGACAGATCAGCCATAATCTTATCAAATAGTGGAGCAGCCTCGAGGGGCCAAACGGCCAACTTCTCCTCTGATTTCATGTTTGTATGTTTGTAATATGATGCCTCCCCCTGCCCTTGCCAGTGCCCACCAATCCAGATGACAGACTGGCATTTTAGGGCATCTACTGTTCCATGTTCTCTCACACCTCCTGCAATACCAAAGACCATTGATCTTGGTGTGCTGCAGAGTTGCTGACCTCTGGTTGGCTCTATGTGGCTGGATTTCCCCTGGAAATGAATGGAAATCTCGCCTTGTATTAATTAACGATTAGTCAGCTGAAAAACAAAGCAGGTGGAGCCTGCAAAACGGAGGTACACTTGCCCTGACATTTCAGCCAGAGTCTGGGGATTCTGCTCCCAGAGTATATTCAGCACATTCTCACAGAGATTGTTACAATAAGTGTGTTCTATGTTTTCTGAAATTGAACCACGTTGCTCAACTACATAATTTTCCTTCAGTGAATGCTAGCTTTTTCTGCCACCGTCACTACTCCCCCATACGGCTGATCAATGTGCATACTATTTGAAGATGTCACTTTTCTTCTTGGGTCCTGATTAGCACGCTGTCTGCGATGTTCCTTTGCTCAATGCAGTCAAAAGATCAATCAGAAATGAGTTTAGGGGCCACAGAGTGCCTTATTGTGGAGTCTTAAATTTCTCTTTGTGGATTTTTTCCCTTTCCTGCTCCAATAGATTTCCTAATTATTCGTTACTAAATAGGAAGCAAGAAGTTGTCGTTTGCCACATTTTATTGAGGAGAAGGACAGTTTAATTTATATGGTATGATTGGCAGCTGGGGCTACTGAGTTGCTTGCCTTTTGGTATATATTATAGCAGTTTATAATGGTGACTATACTTCAAATTTGCCTCACAGCCTGCAAGTACTTGGGGACATCTTGAGGTAGCAAGTAAATGGTGCTATATAAATTCAATATTTTATATTGAATTTATATAGCACCATTTAATGTCTAAACAACCTGTCTTCATCTTGACAGTGGTAGTGCGATTAAAATAGTCCAAACAAATATATTCTAGCCACAGAAATAACAACTGATAAAGAACAAGAGTTGAATCAATGAGATTGGTTGTGACTGAGTGTGGATTGGTTATAATTGAACGTAAGATCCAGCACGAGGTTAGGTGCAATGACCTTTCTTCTCAGCTTGAATCTAGAATGGCCTTTTTGCAGGGTTCATAAATTGGACTCAATTTGAATTTGAATTGGTTTTTGCAGCAAGGAAATGGATTAAGGATGTGTCCTATCCAATCTACGCATTAGTTTTGTAACTCTCAAGGAAGAGATACCATTTTTAAAAACAAAAAAAAAAAATCAGTGAGAGAGCAGGAAGAATTGATTTTGAGGGGAGAGAAAAAAAGTCAAAATTACACTCACCACTCGACTCTGTCCTTGTCAGATTGAACGGTTTCTTGCATACATATGGTAGGGCAGCTTCACAAGGGCTAGTTTGCCAGCGACCATCAGAGTCAGAGCTCAGTGCGGCACAGCTAGATTCCTCAAGATGATATGAACCAAATCCACCTAAATGGAATAAAGTGCGAAGTTTCAGCTGAGTAGTTGGTTTAACTTCAGGGGGCTCTCGAGGCAAGTTAAAGTGTGTTTTACATTCTGCAAGATTTCACAAGCTTTGTGCTGGAGAGTTTGGAAGAGAAATAAAATGATGGGAAGAAAAAAGAAGCAGGTCAGAGGAATGGTGGAGATAAAGTAAAACCCCAGTTACTGAGAAAAGCACAGTCAAGAAAAGCAATAAACAGAAGGAAGAATCAGAAATAAAATGATCTGAATAAATGGAGGGATAGAGCAAAGAAGAGCAAGAAAAAAAAAATAGACAAGAAACAAAGAGAAAAGCCAAAAAAAGAGAAATGGCCTTTCCCCTAATGCTTTGGTTGACTCCATGTGATCACTACCAAAACCATTTTTACATCTAACTCAAGAAAAATCCAAATGCATAATTTACTTATAAGTTATTGCAATCTGCATTGAAATCTCATTTCCAGCAGCTTCCAGTTATTAATCACACAGTTTGAAAATAAACTAATAGAGACTTAGAAAGGAAAAGTTGTTACTTACCATCATCCCAATTAACGAATGCTAAAGGTGTTCCATCTGACCACTGCCAGCCAGCAGCCATGTTCAGCTGATTCAGACCAATCCACATTTTCTTCGGAACATTTGATTGCTCTATTAAAATAACACATTAGTTCCAAATGAAACACGTAGAAATATTTGATGCAGGTAATACTCAAAAGAGCTTTGGAACTACTGTTCAGGTCAATCATGTTGATTTGGTTAATGTTGGAAGAACAGCTACAGCATCTCCTAAAGTTGGAGTTTAAATCAGACAGACCAGAGATGCAAGGCGAATAAGATAAGATAGCAAGATACAAATCTGTCAAGGCTGAGAATACCAAGGTCCTGCCTAAATTCAGCAGTAGGATCCCAAATTGCCAGTTGAGAGTTCCAGTGGCAGTCAAAACCCTTGGGATTTGTAAATTGGAAGGATGGAGTTGGGGTAACCATGATATCTAGGCAGGCTGATGGGGTAAAAGCGAGAAACCAAAGGATTTCAAGGGGAAGGGAAACTCTTGCTTTCTGGAGCTGTCATCCCTCAACTCCTTTTCATATGCCAGGTTTCATCAAGTCCTGATAAGTACAACTAGCAACAGTTAAAATTAAATCCAGCTTCCAAATTGCAGGGTAAACTAGCAATACATCATAGGACAACAGCAGAACTGGCCTGATCCTATAGTTACATAATGTTGACCAATTAACATTCATGGCTGTAACCTGAACTGTAGTGGAAGGGCTAAAAAAGGAGAAAGTACCATCCATTATACTATGTATGGAAAATCCATTTGCCGTTGTCTGGATGCCATCTAGTGTTACAAATCAATTATTTATGATATTTCAATACAAAAGCTAAAGATTTTAAAAGACCCTGCTGAGTCAGAGTTCCTGCTGCAGTGTAATCATTTCATAGGAGGCAATTATCTTTATTCATTCAAAGGATGTGGACATGACTGCCCAGGCCACCATTTATTGCCCATCCCTAGTTGCTGTTTAGTAGTAGGTGGTGAGCTGCCTTCTTGAACTGCTGCAGTCCATGTGGTGAAGGTACACTCAGTGCTGCTAGCAAGGGTGTTCAAGGATTCTGAACAGCAATGGTGAAGTAGTGGCTATGTTTTTACAGGTAAATATGGTAAATAACTTGGATGGGAACTCCTAGGTGGTGGTGTTCCTAGGTATCTGCTGTACTTATCTTTCTCTAGATTGTAGGGGTTGTGGATTTGGAAGGTGTTGCCTAAGGTACTTGGTGAGTTCCTGCAATGCATCTTGTAGATGGTACACATTGCTGCTACAATGTGTCAGTGGCAGTGGGAGTGAATGTTTGTGGATGGAATGCCAATCAAGCATGCTGCTTTGTCTTGGATGATGTCAATTTTCTCAAATGTTGGAGCTGAACTCATCCAGTCAAGAATAGTTATGTAGAAATCACACATGGAAAAAAGCTATTCAATTTAATAAATTAGTGCTAGTGTTTTAACACACATTAGCAGTAGCCCTAATTTCATATGTTCATTGTATTTCCTTATCTTCAAGTTGTTTCTGTTGTGATTGCACCATTAGTAATGCATTTTTAAAAGCTGACATGGTTTCCCTGTGAAGAGTAAAAAAAATCCTAACCTCTGACCCAAATTTAATCTTTTACGTATTCCACTGTTTAAAAGAAACTCTTGGATCACTGGAAAAAAGTACATCTCTGCCTAGTTTATTCTATCCCTTAAGAATTTTATGCACCCATCAAGTTATCTATTTCTGATATGGTGATTTTGACTCAAACTTTCAGCTTTCCCCTCTGCATTCCTACTTCCTTGTATCAGTCACCATATATGCGATTCCACACTGTACCTTTGATGTTGCTCAACATCTTTCTAACAGCACGGAGCCCAAAACGTGATCTTACTGAGATTTGCATGTTTTGCACATCTGGCCATAAAGTCTAGTATTTTCATATTCTTTTTACATCATATCCCACATGATGTGTTGTGTTTTTAATGTCTTATGAATCTTCAAATTTCTCTCCTTTTTCACATTAGTGTAAAGCCTGGCTAAACATAACTTCCTTAAAAATTAAAAAAAGTTACAGCATAAATCAACTTCTACAGTAAAGTCTGACTGAACATTCTGCAGATCCTTATCTTCACTTTACCACAGGGCGGCACAGTGGTTAGCACTGCTGCTTCACAGTTCCAGAGACCTGGGCTCAAGTCTGGCCTCGGGTGACTATGTGTGTGCAGTTTCCCCACGTGGGTTTCCTCCCACACTCCAAAGATATGCAGGCCATGTGGATTGTGCATGGTAAATTGCCCCTTAATGCCTCAAAATGTGTAGATTGGATGGATTAATCGTGATCACAGTGTGGGGCAAAATAGGTAGGCAAATGACTTGGGCAAGATACTCATTGTCGACTCAATGGGCTAAAGGCCTCTTCTGCACTGTAGGGATTCTTTGTCTGGCAATTTTTATTGAGCATTCTAATCATAGTTTGTTCCATATTGTCACAAGCTGTCAGTATTAGAGGCCAAGTCATGGGCAAAATGTCAGGAAATCTTTTTGTATTTTGACAGATTATTTCATGCGCACCATGGATAAGAAACACTAACTCACCAGATATGTACTTCTGTTCTTTCAGATCAGCAATACTCAGTAAATCCCCTCCTTGAATCTGGCAGGAAAGACGAGCTTCACTCCAAGACAGAAAAGACTGGAAGTTAAATTGGTAACAAGTCTGTTCTGTGCTATCTTTTTCCCAGAAAGTTTTGCATTCAGTATCTGTAAAACAGTGGAAAAAAATTACTTCTATTGTGCTAAATAAATACTGCAAACAGTGATGAGTGTTTACTAGTTAATTTGAGAAAAAGAGAAGGAAAGGCAAAAAAAAACTGTATTCTTGATCATTTATTAAAATGCAATTAGAATGAAATAGTTGCAGATCTGCTATGCTCAGTCCAAAAAGAAAGCTATCGTGATAATCAAAGCACCATCTTTCTCATTAGGCTGTGTCACAGAGTAACCGGTAATTTCCCATCCAACTCAGTGACTGAGGATATTTTGTTCCACATTACAGTAACCATATAGGAAAGTAACCATATAGGAAAGGAGAACTCATTTCTGATTGAAGTAATGGACAGCATTGTGGAAAATTGCCTCAGGAATGAAAGCTGGCATTTTCTGTTTCTACATTCCTCAGCTCATTCACAGAAAGTAAAGGTTAGCAATTGGAGAGCACTTTTCACACTACTGGACATATCAAAATCCTTTCTAGCCAATGAGGTGCTTCTGAAATGTAGTCACTGCTGCCATGGAGAGAATGTCAGTAAGAAATATGACAACGTTTCCAATCCTTGGACTTAAGCCTGGTATTGTTAGACTTCTTGCTGCGTTTACCCCAATCCAATACTGGCATCTCCACATCATGGAAGGAATGTGGCAGCCAAGTTAAGCACAACAAACATCCACAAACTGCAAAGTGGTAATGACCAAGTAATCTTGTGATATCGATTGATAGAGATGTACAAGATTATGAAGGGTACAGATAGAGTAAACAGGGTTAAGCTTTTTCCTAGGATGGACTCAAATAGCATGAGGGGTCATGGGCTTAGGGTGAAGGGGGTAAGGTATAATTTGGATGCTAGAGGGAGTTTTTTCACACAGAGGGTGGTGGGGGTATAGAATGCACTGTCAAGTAAAGTGGTGGAGGCAGGCACTCTGGTGTTATTTAAGAAATACTTAGATGGGCACATGAACAGAATGGGAATGGAGGGGTATAGAAAACTGATTTAAAATAGGGATCATGAGCCTTGGGAGTCCCTGGGAAGTGTGTAAATAAATGATATTGATGTACTTGTTTTTATCCTACAGGTGCTTTGGTCCACCTTGTTGTCTAACGAGGGGCATACACGCAATGGGTCGTGAGAGGGCTGCTCTTGGATTTTTTTTGTGAGTATCCTAGTGCTTCACGTCGTTAGCTTGACCTGGACCATGTGATGGGCAACCCGACAGCTCAGTGACTATCGCTGTGCTGTGCAGATACATGGATTTGAGCCTGTGTCTGTGGGAGTTTGCGCATTCTCCCTGTGCTTGTGTGGGTTTTCTCCAGGTGCTCCGGTTTCCTCCCACATCCCAAAGATGTGCTCTTAGGCTAATTGGCAAAACAAATTCTCCCTAAAATTGTCTCAAATTTGGTTTTTAATCCATAGAGCTATAAACATAGACAGGGATCGTGGGTAGAGATGGGAACATCGGGGTGGCGGCACAGGCTCATTGGGCTGAAGGGCCTGTTTCCCGTGCTGTTTTGTTCTTTGTTCTTTGATTGAAAGATAAAACACTGACTAGAACAACTGGAATAATTGTCCTGTTCTTTTCTGAAATAGTCATGATGTAGAGATGCCAGTATTGGACTGGGGTAAACAGTAAGAAGTCTCACAACATCAGGTGAAAGTCCAACAGGTTTATTTGGTAGCAAACACCAATAGCTTTCGGAGCGCTGCTCCTTCATCAGATAAGTGGGAGTTCTGTCAGAAAAAAAAATAACTGTTAGGTTGCACAGAGTGGAAAATTGCAAGCCTATACCAAGTTAGATTTGGTTCCAATTTCAGAGTGCTGCTCCTTCATCAGGTAAGTGGGAGTTCTTGTCAGAAGTCAAACCTGTTGGACTTTAACCTGGTGTTGTGAGACTTCTTACTGTCTCTGAAATAGTGCCACGGATCAGAGAGTTTTAGCAACTCTCTCTCAATACTACTGTGGAGTGTCAGCCTTGATTTTTGTGCTCAAGCCCTGTTCTTGAATCTAAAAGCTTGTAACTCAAGAGGAGTGTGTTACCTAATGAGCTACAACTGATACAGTAACTTCCATTTATTAAAATGCCTGAGAGTTGTGGGAAGAGAAAGTAAAGACAGCATAGAAGGAAAAAAAATTGCTACGTTGCATAGAGTGGAAATTTGTAAGTCTATACCTAGTTAGATTTGGTTCCAATTTTGGAAAAAAGTCTTTTCACTTTATTCTACACAAAACATTCACATCCGTGCTAACGTAAAAAAAACTCACCATAATTGCCCCGAGTTAGAAATAGAACTATAGAAATCCTAGAAACTCTACAATGCAGGAGGCCATTCAGCCCATTGAATCTGCACCGACAACAATCCTACCCAGATTTTATCCCCCTAACATTTACCCTACTAAACCCAAAACATTAAGGGCCAATTTGGCATGTACAATCCACCTAACCAGCACATCTCTGAAGTATTAGTATTGAAGACACTTATTTTTTCATAGTAACGCCCCAAAGATACATTGCTGGAATATGTATAACTGATTCTGTAATTCGTGTATTTGAGAGGTGTAATTTTTAATTTTAGGAATATAACTTTTAGGTTGGAGACTAAAGTGTTAAATGGAAGCCTCAATTGAGAGTCTTGCAAACAACCTTAGTGCATGAAAATCAAACAAACTCGGGTTAATTACAGTTAAAAGCTAACCAATGTTTATTTCACAAGGTCAGAGTTAAAAAAGCGTAAAGCCCAAACAACGAATGGTCCGTCTCCGGACTTGCAATGGAACCAGAGGATTAAATTGTTTATATCGTTCCCAGATGAAGAGATGCTAAAGGCGGTTAGTCACCAAGGGAATTCCTTAATAAGGACAGCAAGTCTAGAGAGGGGGCAATTATATCCATTAAAAACATAAATTATTCATTTGGGTGACATAATCAAAGGGTTTTTTTTAAATTGTTTTGTTTGAAAAAATCCTCAAATATGTTACGTTTTCCTGGAGATGCACTGCGAAGGTTTAGACGATTCTTTAATTTTTCCACAGAGAAGACAATTGCAGTTTGGAAGTTTTATACATGAACATAAAAATTAAGAGCAGAAGTAGGCCAAGGCCCCTTGAGCCTGCCCTGTCATTCAATAAGATCACGGTTGATCTAATTTTAACTTCAACTTCTGCCTAGCCTTGATATTCTTGATAAACAAGGAGTGAAAGATTCTGTCCATTTCTGACTTCAAAATATTTGTCTCAAACCAATTTGTCTTAATTGGGCAATCACATATTGTTAAAGAGTGATCCAGAGTTCTAAATTACCACACGATGAAACATTCTTTTCACATCCACCTTGTCAAATCCCTCAGGATGTTATATGTTTTAATCAAGTCACCATTTACTGTTCTAAACTTCAATGGATACAAACCTAGCCTGTCCAATACTTCCTCACAAGATAACTCACCCATTGCAGGTCTTAATGTAGTAAACCTCTGAACTGCTTCCAATGCATTCCATCTTTCCTTTAATAAGGAGTTGATTAGTATACATAGTACTCCAAATGTGACCTCATCAATGCCCTGTATAACTGAAGCACAACTTCCCTGGTCTTGTATTCAATTACTTGTGCAATAAATGATAACATTCTTTGCTAATTACTTGCTGCACCTATAACTAATCTTTTGTGATTCATGCATTAGAACACCCAGACCCTTCTGCATCTTAGTGCTCCATAATCTCTCACTATTTAGTCAACATGCTTCTCTTTTATTTGTCCTACCAAAACAGACAAATTCACATTTTTCCACATTATTCTCCATTTGCCAGACCTTTGCCTAGTCTCCTGACTTACCTATATCCTTTTGTAGAATCATATCCTCTTTACAATTTACTTTCCTTTCTTTATGTCATAAGTAAACTTAGCAATCATCCAATTTGTCACTTCATGCAAAGCATTTACACAAGTTGTAAGGATGCAACCCCAGCACTGATCCCTGTGGTAATTACTTGTCACATGCTAACAAACAGAAAATTACCCTTTTATGCCTACTCTATTTCCATTCAGTTGCCTGTTAGCTGATAAGGAAAATATGGCATAAATTTTCACATGCCTTCTGAAAATCCAAGTACAGTACAGCAACCAGTTTTCCTTTGTCCATAGCACCTGTTACTTCTTCAAATAACTCAATCAAATTGTTAAACATGATTTCTCTTTCCCAAAACCATGTTGACTCTGGCTGATGAGCTTGAATTTATCCAAGTGCTCTCTTATAACATCTTTAGAGCTAATATTTTCCCTATGACAGATGTTAAGCTAACTAGCTTGAAATTTCCTGCTTCGAGTCTCCATCCTATCTGAGCAAAGGAGTTACATCAGCTATTTTCCAATCTAATGGATCCTTCCCAAATCTCATGAATTTTGGAAAATTGAGACCAATGCATCAACTATCTCATTGGTCACTACTTTTAAGACCTGAGGATGAAGTCCATCAGGACTAGGGAACTTAAATAGTTGCAACTGTGGGTTGACAACTGAGTTGACAGGTACCATTTTTCTGGTGATTGTAATTTTCTTGAGTTCCTCTCTCCCTTCCAAATTCCTGATATAAGCTAGCATTTAAGGTTGTTACTTATATCCTCAATAATGAAGACCAATGCAAAATATCTATTTAATTCATCTTCCACCACTTTATTTTCTAGTATTAATTTCCCAGAATCATCTTTACTTTTTTTTTTAAAGTTAGTTATGGATGGTGCATCCTCCTTTGGAATTTATCCTGAGCCATATCTATTCTGCGTATTCTAAAACAGCCCCTTAAACATTTGCTACTGCATCTTCACTCACCTAATTTCACTAGCTGTTTTCTAGCCCTCAATTTAAATTTAAAATACTACACTTAAAGCCATTCTTCTCTGCCTCAAACTCAGTAAAATTCAACCATACTTTGGTCACTGCTACCAAGGCTTGCCTTCACTATGGCGTTATTAATTAATCCTTTTTCATTGCACAATATAAGATTGGATTAATCTAGCCTATCCACTGGTTCACTTCAGAATATGCTTATCTAATTAATTATTATCTAAATCTGTCACCTACTCTACTTTGCCTATCAGATTTTTCTAGTTTATATGTAGATTAAAAGCCACCAAGATAACCACCATATTGTTCTCAACCACCTTCTTCTAAAGATACAAAAGTCTGAGGTCACATACAACTGACTCAAGAATAGCTTCTTTCCTGCTTGAATGAACCGACTTCTTATCAAGTTGATCTGTCTCTACTTCCCAGCTGAAACACTACATTCTGCACTCTCTCCTCTCCTTCTCTACGAACTGTCTTTTGTCTGTAAGATGTACAAGAAACAATACTTTTCACTGCATATTAATACATGTGACAATAATAAACCAAATATCAAATCAAAAATATATTTTTTGATAACACCACCAAAGATTAGCACATAGATGAAAAATTAGAGGATCAAGAGAAAGTCCCTGGGGAATTGCAGAGATAACACTGCAAATGTGTGAACAGAGGACATTGCGTGTAATTGTCTGGCTACCATTAGATAAAAGTGGGATCAAGTTCAGGCAATTCCACCCAACTTGGTGACAACGCAGCAACCTTGGAGGAAGGTAATGTGGTCAATTTTGTCAAAAGCTATGGACAGTTCAAAAAAGATGAAAGGGAATAGTTTATCATGATCATTCACAAAGAATGTTATTTGTGACTTCAACAAGGATCACTCAGTATTGTCTCTGGCCAGAGAACATGACTGGGAGGATTCAGACAAGATGGACAAAAATTTGGCAACACTTTCAAGAACTTCCAAGGAAAGGGAGGTTAAAAATGGGATAATTGTTTTATAATAATGATCAAGACTAGTTTTGTTTGAAAAGTAGCATGTTGACAGAAGATTTGAAGCAGAAGGGAGAGGAAACACCAGAGGAAAGGCAGCCAGATTAGCTTACAATGGGATCCAAGAAAGAAATTGAGCAGTCAACAGTTTGGCTGGAATAGGATTGAGGGAGCAAGAGATGAGTCTGAATTGTAAGGAAGGGCTAAAGAAATTTGGCATTGAAACCCGGACAGCAGTGTTTTGAGTTAAGCCCAAGCAACATTACGGCCTAGCGAGCAGCTGGTCTTTTAAGGAACACAAATGCTCAAGTCCAGCCAACGTTAATAGTTGGGTCTCATTGTCATACTACTGGTCAAATTCCCAACCAAAGTATACTGGAAGTTGTCAGGACTCAGCCAACCAGATGTTACAATCAGATAGCAGGATGCCAACATGTGACTATAGGAAATAGTCCTCAGCACTAAGCTAAGTCTTTAAAATCATAGGAAACATGGTTTAAGATGGTAAACTATCAGGAAACTCTTGTTCAGACAGCGTATTGAGCACAATGAATAAACAATTAAACAATGTAATCGAGACAAAAGTCATGGAATCCTTTAAGAAACTAATGAGGTACTACAGATTTCTGCATGGATAATTCAAATCATTAAATAGCCTCCCTAATAATAAGTTAGACAAAATTACTAGTACATAGTTTGCTTGTAATTTTGGCACTGCAATTGCAGAATAAAATATAGAATTACATATCAAAATGCAAAGAAACTTATACAATTTGAAAATTGGTTTTAAAATTAAATAAAGGCACATTTGATATAACACATAGTAACAAGTTGAGAAAAAAGGGAAATAGTAGTGGATGAGCAAGTCTTAGTGGCAGGATGTTAAAAGGGGTATCCTTCAGGGATTGTACTGTAACCTCAACTATTCACCATATTCATTAATAACTTAGATGACAGAATAGAAAGCTATAATGCAATTATGACAGTAACATAGGCAGGATTGTAAACAGTGTAGATGAAAGTATAAAATTACAAAGAGATATAGACTGATTAACTGATTTGGCAAAATGGTGGCAAATAAATTTCCATATAGGAAATGTGGACTTAAAGGATAGACAATGGCATTTTCTAAAGAGCAGAAAACTAGAAACAGTAGAATAGTCAAGTACATCACAAACATGTCAAAAGATGTGCAAAACCCAAAAAGATTATGAAGACCAGCATTCAATTATCGAGAGAACTAGAATACAAGAGGGTAGAAGTCATGCTGCAACTACGCAAAGCCCAGGTTTGACATCACCTGAAGTACTTGGAGTGGTTTTTCAGCACTGCACCTTAGTTAAGGTATGTTGGCCTTGGAGGCAGTGCAGTGTCAGTTTTCCAGAGTGATAGCTGAACAGAGGGTAGAATCACAAAAAGAGATGACACAAACTTAGGTTTTAGTTCTAAAATGTATAAAATTAATGACAGATTGGATTGAAATTTCAGATATTAACGAGAACAAATTGAGTGAAACTGGCTAAGGTTAGTGAGAGCCAAGAACTCTAAGACCTGAAGAAGTTAGAGCTACGCCTTTTAAGGACTGAAATTAGGAAATGCTTCCACACTTCAAAAAAGGCAAGTTCTGCAAACAATAACTGATGTTGAATTAACTCTTAATTGTAACACAAAGATGGATAGGTTTCTGCTAGCTAAAAGATATTGAAGGGAAACAGGGCAAAGTCGGATATATGAATTATGTCATTGCCTTGAGGCACTAAATGCCCTATCTCTGTTCCTGTGATTTCTTATGACAACATTTTCATCTATTATTTTTAAACCTCTGTTGTAAACTTCTTTACTTGCCTGGTTTTAAGCAATTTCCCCACTTTCTGTCTTTTTCGTAGTTAGTAGTTGTAGCACACCATTCCCTGCCATCATTTCTCTCAGTGGTGCATTCATGAAACCATTTTCTTCTGTACTTGAATGGAAAGACACAGGGTTTTCCAAACGCATTTCCATCAGTTGTGTAAATGTCTACGGCGAGAAACATTAAATGAATAATGGCAGAAATGTATTGTGATGCATCATCATAACATTATACATTTGCTGAAAAGAGCTTTTTATAAAAATGCTCATAGCTTAGGCCTTTTTAAATGAATAAATTACATTGCATTTTGCAACAGTGTGATTCATGTTTTCAGCAAACCTCCAAATTCTATAAAAACAATTAATTCGCTGCAATGTGTGAGGTGACAAAAATGTTGATTTCCAAAATGTCACTTTTCCTACAATTAGCATTAAACAGCTGCTAAAATAATCTTGAAAATTTATTGCACATTTTCACAAGCAGCAGCAGCAGCATAGATTTTTGCAATCCCAAGAAACTTTCTTGCTGACCAACAATGTACAGAAGTGGATGCAGCAGAGACTCAGAAATCAAGAACAGCTCCTGAGAGATGCTCTCCCAATTTCTCAGGATACGTTCAAAGAAATGGCAACTCCATTCCCGGCACTGCCTATTTTAACCGGCAGCTGCAGTGACAGGACATCCCCCCAATCTCACAGGAAGCTGAAAATACTGCCAATACTGAGCAAACAAAGTGTTTCATTGTTTTGTCATGACATGAAACTTAGTTAAGACATGTGGCAACTTCTAAAAATGAAAGCAGCAGCTGCTTGATATGCCTATCACATGACCCAATTTTGACATGATTAAAAAAATCAGATTTGCATAAAGCAGATCACCAACTTAAAAGTATTTCACCCTCAGCCAATGCGAAGATAACTAAAATGACTCCAATGATTCCTAAAATCATAATAAACATTAGATACCACAAATTGCTTATTATCATTTACGTAAAGTGACTCCTTTATTTCGTAAGCAAAAAGGTTGATGTGGAACATCCAGCAGACTGGGGAACAAAAATGCTTTGGATCTGGGCCCTGCATCAGAATTGAAGCGAGAACAAATGAACAACATTTAAAAAAGGAAGTGAACAAAAGAGGGAGAGAAATGCATCATAAGATTTGTTCGTTGGTCTCCAGTGAGTTAGCTGATCTTGGAGATGGTGCTGGCTGTTACTATTGGCCTCAGTGCCCCTAGATGAGAGGAAGGAAAATTGGCAGCTTTTGTGCTCCTGGTTGCTGTTCAGTAGATTCCTGGTGCTGATCTGCATGTTCAGTGACAACAAAGGTGAGTTCATTGTAATGTCCCACATAGTTGAATAGCTAACTGACATTTGCCTTTTTGGCTCATGCATGAAATGTGGCCACTTTTGAAAATTGCAATCCCAAGAAACATTCTTGCTAACCAACAACATACAGGAGTGTATGCAACAAAGGTAATGTCCATCTGCAGAACTGTACCCCAATAAAGATTTAACATCCAATAGAGAGAGGCTCACTTACATTACAAAGCTATTCATTTATTCCTGTATTATTTATTTTTCCACATCTTATCTGTTGTGAACATAACAGCAAAAAATTTTTGTCTTTGTTGCCACATACCATGTCAACCTGAGAGGCTGGGTGACTTGATTCTGAGGCTTTGCTATGGCTATCCACTTGCTGGAGATGAGCTTTTGGTCTTTGACTGTAGCAGAATAGGACACTTCAGCGCACAGATTAAAAAAATTGACAACCTTCTGTATAAACCCTCCCACTGCCTTAAATACTGCTGATGCTGGGAATCTAGAACAGAAAGTGCTGGAAACTTTCCCACCTGCCATGGAAATCATAGTGGGCAGGGAGGAATGAGTAGTCCATGCAAAGGGCTACTGATCTCAGGTGGAATTTTCTAGTTTTGGGGTGGGCTTGGTTGGAAAATCCCATCTAGCATATCAGACAGCCTCTATAGAAAAGGAAGGATTTAACTTTGAGCCTAATATGACACTTTTTCAGAACACACTGGACTCAAAACATCAATTCAATTGCAACGAAACCTGTTCAGTTTTTTTAAGCATTTTGTTTTTATCTCAACATATTGTACGCCCATGTAATGCCTTAGAACATAGAACAATACAGCACAAACAGGCCCTTCGGCCCACAAGTTGCGCCAATCACATCTACCAATCCACAGACCTTTCTATAATCCCCTATCCTATTCGTTTCTATATACTCATCCAGAAGTCTTTTAAAAGACCCCAGCGAGTTTGCCTCAACAACCTCTGACAGCAGCCAATTCCATTCACTCACCACCCTCTGAGTGAAAAACCTATCCCTAACATCTCCTTTGTATTTGCTTCCCTGCACCTTAAATCTGTGTCCTCTCGTAGTGACCATTTCAGCTCGGGGAAATAGTCTGAGAGTCCACCCTATCTATTCCTCTCAACATTTTATAAACCTCTCAGGTCTCCTCTCAACCTACGTCTCTCCAGTGAGAAGAGTCCCAGCTCCCTCAACCTAAGCCTGCCTCCCAATCCAGGCAGCCTCCTTGTAAATCTCCTCTGCACTCTCTCAATAGGTTTTTGAAGTGGCAAGATGTGGTAAGGCAGGAGATTAGGCAAAAGTTGGGTGATAAAGGACAAGTAAAAAACATTCAGCAGGCCAGTGCAGAAGATGCAAGCTGGAATGTGGAGTTACTCCTGCTGGGCCACAGATAGTGCCGTAATGACAGACACTTTCCTTGCCACAAAGCTGTCCTCCTCATCCTATCAGCTGACAGTTTCCCCAAGGCCTGATAATCCAGTCAGCTACAATCAAACTATATAAAAAGGCCAGAGTTTCCTCGTCCCATTAAAAAGTATAAATTACCAATTCATTATTTTGAGGGAAGTTTGGCTGCCTGTTACTGTCAAGATGTAGAGATGCCAGCGTTGGACTGGGGTAAACACAGCAAGAAGTCTGGCAACACCAGGTTTAAATCCAACCGATTTATTTGAGAGTAAACTCACAAGCTTTCGACTCTATAGCCTTCATCAGGCGAATGAGTTGTTCTGGTCTCCAACAGCACACAGACCAGCACAGACTGTTCACAGATTACTGATTAGAATGCGAATCTTTACACCTAATCTGCTATTCAAGTCTTAAAGTGGCTAACAATGTGACTGGAAAGAGCACTGAGCCCAGGTTAGAGAGATGTGTATTGTCTCCAGACAGCACAGTAAGTGAGGTTTTTTTGCTAACCCAGGCAAGCCATGGGAGTTACAGATAGTGTGACATGAATCCAAGATCCCTGTTAAGACCGTCCTCATGTGTGCGGAACTTGGCTATCAGTCTCTGCTCAGCGCTGTCATGTGTCGTGAAGTCCCCCTTGAAGAACATTTACCCGAAGGTTGGAGGCCGAAAGCCCGTGACCGCTGAAGTGTTCGCCCACAGGAAGGGAACAGTTTTGCCTGGTGATTGTCGAGCGATGTTCATTCATCCGCTCAACTCATCAATCGACAGTTCCGACGTGCCACAGCGATAAACCGCACTGACCTCCTCAGAAGACGAACACGGGATACGGTGGACAGAGTACCCTTTGTTGTCCAGTACTTCCCCGGAGCGGAGAAGCTAAACATCTTCTCCGGAGTCTTCAACATATCATTGATGATGAACATCTCGCTAAGGTCATCCCCACACCCCAACTTCTTGTCTTCAGACAACCGCACAACCTCAAACAGACCATTGTTTGCAGCAAACTACCTAGCCTTCAGGAGAACAGTGATCACAATACTACACAACCCTGCCACAGCAAGCTCTGCAAGACATGCCGGATCATCGATATGGATGACATCATCACACGTGACAATACCATTCACCAGGTACATGGTACATACTCTTGCAACTCGGCCAACGTTGTCTACCTAATACGTTGCAAGAAAGGATGTCCCGAAGCATGGTACATTGGGGAGACCATTCAGACACTGACAGTGGACGAATGAACATCGCTCGACAATCACCAGGCAAAACTGTTCCCTTCCTGTTGGCGAGCACTTCAGTGGTCACGGGCATTCGGCCTCCGACCTTCGGGTAAATGTTCTTCAAGGGGGCCTTCACGACACACAACAGCGCAAAGCCACTGAGCAGAGACTGATAGCCAAGTTCCGCACATATGAAGACAGTCTTAACAGGGATCTTGGATTCATGTCACACCATCTGTAACCCCCATGACTTGCCTGGGTTAGCAAAAAATTTCACTTACTGTGCTGTCTGGAGACAATACACATCTCTTTAACCTGTGCTCAGTGCTCCTTCCACTCACATTGTTAACCACTTTAAAACTTGAATAGCAGGTTAGGTGTAAAGATTCGCATTCTAATCAGTAATCTGTGAACAGTCTGTGCTGTTGGAGACCAGAACACCTCATTCGCCTGACGAAGGTCATAGAGTCGAAAGCTTGCAAGTTTACTATCGAATAAGTCAGTTGGATTTAAACCTAATGTTGCCAGACTTCTTACTGTGTTACAGTCAAACCAGGTAATAAGTGGGACAAGAAAATGACTCATTTTACTCAGCGCAATGTGTCATGAGGGTGACCAAAACCTGAAATAAAAGGTAGTCACTGGGAAATTCAGGGGAATTTTCTTTTATTCAGATTGTGGTTAGAGAGGAATAGCATGGACCCAATTAAGAAAAAGCTAGAAAAACACAAGGAAGAAAAGAATAAAAGTTGATGTTGATTAAATAATGAAGGGAAGGAGGTACAAAACAGAAAACACTGGACAATTTCAGCAGATCTGACAGCATGTGTGGAGAGGGAATAGAGCCAACTCTGACCAAGGATCACCCTGACTCAAAATATTAACTCTACTCTCCCCATGGATGCTGTCAGATGTGCTGAGATTTTTCAGTATTTTCTCTTTGTTTCAGATTCCAGTATCCACAGTATTTTGTTTTTACCTAAGGGAAGGAGACAGTTTGGAAGAAGCAAATCTGGGTGAGTTGCCTGGCTTATTTTTATGTTGTACATTCAGAATAACATAACACAAGAAAATGCAATTATTCCCTACTGAAAAGCCTTATCCCTCCTATTGTCTGATTCCTAACATATCTAACCACTTCTTATTTTTCACTTCAATATTTTTGTGATTAAATGAGAGTAAGAATGTGTCTTTTCACACATTCTTCCCTTTGTTCCACGTTAAATGCTGTTCATTTCTTTTCAATTTTCACAAATAGCCCACACCCATAATGTTGACTGCTTTTGTGTTCTCCACATTGCTGCCTGATTTGCTGAATGAATCCAGTATTTCCTGTTTTTCCATTTCCAATTAGGTCCTCCACCTAAATTAAATCATTCAACAAGCTTTGGCTGTAATGCAGCAGGTGAACTCACAATACTTACTTGAACAAGAAGTCTCACACACATTTTTAACAATGAGTTGCGAGACTTTTTAAATCAACATACTGACCCAGTCTGGCCTTGAAGCTAATAGAACTGGATCAGAGTGTATATTTTAATGGAAAGGCAGTATGTCAGATTGGTCCTTTTGGATTTGGGCCAGCTCAGTCAACAGCTATGCGACTGGGCTTTTGGTGAAGCCCAATTTGGGATGCCTTTCCTTGTGAGTTTGGATCTTGTTTGTCTCTCCTGTGGACCATGAATTGGGTTTAATTGGAATTTGAACTTCTGGAGCAAGCAAATGGATTTGGGTTTGCCTGGCCCACTCTGAGTATTGGCTTTGTAACTTTAAGAATGGAATAAAAAAAAATGTTAAAAAGTGGTGATACCAAGCAACTCTGTGATGAACATTGAAATCCACACCCAGAGTACATTGTTTGCCCCTGCTACAACTGTTTCTTCCAAATGGTGTTCAATATGGAGTAATATTAATTCTCAGTCGAGTGAGAGGAAGAAGGAGATGGCAATGAGCAAAATGATTTTTGATCATGTTTGACCTAATGCCATGAGATACCAAAGGGTTTGGAGTCAATGTTGAAGAGTCTCAGGACAGCTCCCTCCTGACTATATACTACTATAACAACTCCTCTTGTCCCGCCCTGCCAATAGGGCAAGATATTTCCAGGGCTGGTGATGAAGCAGTCTACGATTCTGCAAGTATGATTAGGTTAGTCTGTTACTTGATGAGTTTGTGGAACTCCCAATTTTGGGTCAAGTCCAAAGTATTAGTGAAAAGATCTCTATGTAGCATTGAGGACAAGGTGTGCCTTTATTGATTTTAGGCAATTTATCTGGTTTTATTCTAACTTGACCTTTCTGTTGTGATTTGATACAATTGAATGCCACTAGGTTATTTCTGGGGGAGATAAGCATCACATTGTTGCAGAATCATAGAATATCCACAGTGCAGAAGGAGGCCATTCAGGCTATTGAGCCTGCACCGTCAACGATCCCATGCTGACCCTATCCCCATAATGCCACATAGTTACCTTGCTAATTCCTCTGACACTAATTTAGACAATTCAGTGTGGCCAATCCACCTAACCCGCAAACTCCACACAGACAGTGACCCAAGCTGGGAGTCAAACCCAGGTCTGTGGCACTGTGAGGCAGCAATGCTAACCACTGTGCCAAAATGTTACCCTTGGTTTGGAGTCACCTGCAGGTCTGACTGGCTAAGGCAGCGGGTTTCCTTCCGTGAAAAAGACTGCTGAACGAGATGGGTTTCTTTTTACAACAACCTGGTAGATTGATGATCACCATTATGGAGACTAGCTTTTTATTCCGGTGTATTAATTAAATTTTAAATTGCTCCAGCAGCCATTTGTGGGCTTTAAACTCATGACCTGAATTTTAAGATGATCTTGGGGGGGAGGGGGGAGAGGGGGGAGGGGGGAGAGGGGGGGGGGGAGGGGGCCCTCAGTCAAATGAGCAGCAAGCAGAACTTCAGTTTGTGCTTGGAAGGAAGTTGTGGCTTGGGGACCTAATTAATGTCCAGATTGTCTGACAACTCTCCAGACCATGCAGGGGGTGCTGCAGTGGCTGGAAAAGATATTATAATGCTGTGCCTCGGACTAAGTGCAGGGAGTCAGTGTGACAGTAAGTGGAAGAGTTCCCAGGGAAGATGGCGGCTGCCCCAAGGGGTCACGTGCAGGGCAATCTCAGTCAGAATGGGGTTTCCATTCGAAGTAGCCCCTCCCTCTTCCCTTCATGAATTTTTCTGTTTCTCGCCTTCAAAGCTCTGTGGCACCTGGCAGGCTGAAAATTGAGGGTGGGCTATAAAGGCCATTAAGCGGCCACCTAAGGGCCTTAATAGGTGCTTCACATTTGAGATATTGTACACCCTACAGTAAAATCATGTCCGGTTCAGGAGGGCAGGAACCACTAGGTAGGAATGCAAAATTTAGGCCCAAAGAAGCATTAGTCGAGGTTGCTAATCCAGTAAGATTGAGGTCAGTGTTTTGACATCCGAGTCTGTGAATCAGCAGAAGAGTTGGCAGCTTTTAGACTTTGAATCTAAGTGAAGAAAAGGCTCACAGCTAGCGTGCCTCTCACTGTTGCTTTGGGAAAGCCGGACTGCAGGTCACTTTGATATTCAATAATTAGGATCATCAACAGAACACACCAAGTGCATTTAAAAGTGAATGCTTGGCTTTGCAATTGCAAGTTTGTCTCTCCTGGAGTGTAGACCATAATAGGTGCAGCAGTAAGTAGGCTCTGGTTTTAGCAAATACTAATCAAACTTCTAGCAATTCTAGTAAAGCTTCAGCCAATCTAAAAGACAGTATTATAGCTGATTGTTTTAAAATCATTTTTAAAATAAGCAGCATGATGGTGTAATGGTAGCATTGCTGCCTCACATGTCAGGGACCCAGGTTCAATTCCAGCCTTGGGTGACTGTGTGGAGTTTGCTCATTCTCCATGTCAGTTTCCTCCCATAGACTAAATGATGCGCTGGTTAGGTGTACTAGCCACACTAATTTGTTCCTTTGTGTTAATAGATCAGCAAGATAAATTCCTGGAGTTACAGGGATGAGGCCTGGTGGGAGTGTTGGCAATACAGGCTTGACATTTGATGGGCTCTTTTTGGCATTGCAGGAATTCTAAGAAAATGCCAGGAAGAATAGATTGACTGCGAAAACATCAACTGCATTCCAGTCTGATACACTTGCAGGAGGAAAAAATACTTTGTAGTGTTTCCAGAGTCACTGGGGCCCACCGATTAGGAACAGGCCCATGAAAAAATGAGGAGAAAATAAAAGAATAGGATCAAAACATTTGGGCGGGCCGTGAGGAAGATATTTGCAGTTGGCTTATTGGAGAGGAGCTGCAACTTCTATTTTGTTGGTTCCACTGCACAATGAGGCAAATCTAGTTTCAGAACTGATGATCCCCATGCTGGCTTTAATCTTGAAATGACTTCTCCTTCCCTACTCCACCCAGGAGATCTTCCCCATTGATTGTTATCACCCCCTGTCCCATGCCAAGCCCTGCCTGTTTCCTATCCACATGACACTGAGGAAATCCCACTAAGATGTACCTAGGAATTGGCATCTACATTTTTTCGTTAGTAAAAATATTTAGTAGTCACGAATAAGGTTTACATTAACACTGCAATGAAGTTACTCTGAAATTCCTCTAGTTGCCACACTCTGGCGTCTGTTAGATCAATACACTGAACCAGAATGTCTTTCAGATTGTGGGAGGAAACCAGAGCACCCAGAGGAGACCCACTCAGACACAGGGAGAAGGTGCAAACTCCACACAGAGTGACCCAAGCTGGGAATCAAACCCAGGTCCCTGGCCCTGTGAGACAGCAGTGCTAACCACTGTGCAATCATGTCACTCAGTAAATATTTAAACTTAGATTTTCCAAATCATGATCATGGAAAGGAACACAATTCTGGGATTCCCCTCCTAAGGAAATGCCAATCCAGTTCAAACAGTTTGCATTTTAAACATAAAAATAGAAAATATTTATTAAAATTCCTTCATAAGGGTAATTTGTGATGAGGTTAGCTCTTCCTTCCACTTGTATTGCACTACCCCTACCTGTAAGCATCCATATTATTTCTTCTTTAGAACCCCCCAAATTGCTGCTGTCCCACCATCCAATAAGTTCCCGCTGCTCCCCTAGCATTATACAAAAAGGACAAGATTCAACATACAATTGCTATCAAGACCAGCAATTTACTACTCAATGTGAGGACATATTCATTTAACAACATTGTAATGAAAAGGTATTTTGCATTTTCAATCATCATAAATCAGTGGTTCTGAGAGCAAATTGTAAGTTACAGAAACAAATATTTGTATAATGTCCTTAACCTGAAAAAAGTCTCAAATTGCTACAATGAGGGGAGATCAAATAGACATCAGGCAAAGTAGGGGACATTAGAAGGAATGAAGTAGGTTTTAATATTAGACTTAAAAAGGAGCAAAACTTAGTGGGAAACTCAAATGACTGAAAGTGCATCTTGCCTTCTGGGAAGGGGGTAATACTCAAGAATAGTTGATAGTTATGAGAGAAATAAAAGAATGACCAGGGTGAGGTTAGGGCCAGTCAAAGATAGTCGTGAGAATTTGTGCATGGAGTCAGAAGAGATAGGAGAGATGATGAATGAATACTTTTCTTCAGTGTTTACCAAGGAGAGGGACCATGTTTTTGAGGATGAGAGTGTAATACAGGATGATAGGGTGGAGGTGGTAGATGTTCCGAGGAAAGACATATTAGCAACTTTGAAAAACCTGAGGATCAATAAGTCCCATGGTTCAGATGGAATATGTCCCAGGATTCTTTGGGAGGCAAGAGATGAGATTGCAAAGGCTTTGGCTTTGATCTTTGGGTCCTCACTCTCCACAGAGATAGTGCCAGTGGACTGGAGAGTGGCAGATGTTCCTCTATTCAAGAAAGGAAATAGGAATGACTCTGGTAATTATAGGCCAGTTAGTCTTACTTCAGTGGTCGGTAAGTTAATGGAAAAGGCCCTGAGAGATAGGATTTATGACCATTTGAAAAGATGCAGCTTAATCCAGGATAGTCAGCACAGATTCATGAAGGGTAAGTTTTGCCTCAGAAATTTGACTGAATTCTTTGAGGAGATAACAGAGTGTGTAGATGAAGATAAAGCAGTTGATGTTGTATATATGGATTTTAGTAAGACGTTTGATAAGGTTCCCCATGGCATGCTTATAAAGAAAGCAAGGAGGTGTGGGATAGTGGGAAATTTGGTCGATTGGATAAATAACTGGTTATCTCAGAAGACAGAGGATGGTGACGGATGGAAAATTTTCAGATTGGAAACCAGTTACCAGTGGTGTACCACAGAGATCAGTGCTGGATCCTCTGCTATGTGATTTTTATCAATGATTTGGAGTAGGGGGCTTAAGGATGGGTCAGTGAATTTGCTGATGACATCAAGATTGGTGGAGTAGTGGTTGAGGTGGAGGGCTGTTGTAGGCTGCAAAGAAACGTTGATAGGATGCAGAGCTGGACCGAAAAGTGGCTGATGGAGTTTAACCCTGATAAGTGTGAGGTGATTCATTTGGTAGGACAAATTTGAATGCAGATTATAGGGTCAATGACAGAGTTCTGAGGAACGTAGAGGAACAGAGAGATCTTGGGGTTCATATCCATAGATCTCTGAAGGTTGCCACTCAAGTGGCTAGAGCCTTAAAGAAGGCCTATTGTATTGTTTGTGTTTATTAACAGGGAGTTTGAGTTTAAGAGCCATGGGGTTATGCTGCAACTATAAAGGACCTTGGTGAGACCACATTTGGAATAGTGTGCGCAGTTCTGGTCACCTCACTATAAGAACGATGTGAAAACATTGGAGAGAGTGCAGAGGAGATTTACCAGGCTGCTGCCTGGTTTGGACGGTAGGTCTTGTGAGGAAAGGTTGAGGGAACTGGGGCTTTTCTCTTTGGAGCGGAGGATGATGAGAGGCGACTTAATAGAGGTTAATAAGATGATGAGAGGGATTGATAGTCTATGCACTTCCATTCTATTTCCTCAGGTGGATGCAGTTGTTACTATGGGGAATAACTATAAAGGTTCATGGTGAGAGATATTGGAGGAATGTCCGAAGTGGGTTCTTTACTCAGAGAGCGGTTGAGGTGTGGAACGGACTGCCTGCTGTAATAGTCGAGTTGGAACTTTAGGAATTTTCAAGCGGTTATTGAATAAGCACATGGAGCACACCAGAATGATAGGGAGTGGGATAGTTTGATCTTGATTTCGGACAAAACTTAGCAAGCATTAAGGGCCGAAAGGCCTGTACTGTGCTGTGCTTTTCTAATGTTCTAAGAAGTCAGAAACAGTGGAAAGGAATGTTCAGATGGCTGGGCTGAAAAAGCTAGGAGAGGTGAGGCAATTAATTAATTTTAGAATGAGATCAGAAATGTTAAGTTATTGGAATTAAAAGGGACAAGGAACTAATCAGAATATACATACAAATTTTAAACCAGGAATAAGCCACTTGGTCTCTCGAGCTTGCTCTGCAACTCTACATTCCAACCTTTTCTGATAATATTTCACCCCTTGCTTACCAAGCATTTTCTAGTTCTCATTAAAAAAGGTTCAGTGAATCTGCTTTCATTGTTTTTTGAGGAAATGCCAATGACTCACTAGCCTGAGGGGGAAAAAACTCCCCATTTCTGTCTTAAATGGGTGACCTGTTATTTTTAAACAGTGACTCCTGGCTCTAGATTCTCCCACAAGAGGAAACATCCTCTCTACATTCACTCTATCAAGATTCCTCAGGATCTTAGCAAGAGCAGAGCTGATAGTGGGTCAGGACTTGATGCGGGATGGGTCATGAACAGACTATTAAATGAACTATAATTTACAGAAGGAGGATGGCCAGGAGAGCACTGGAACACAGGAGAGTCTTTCAGCTGTAGCTGGGGTGAAGTGAAAGCATGGCAGCATTTATGTTGGGAGAGGATTATGGGATCATGTGGAGTCACAAGGACTAATTTCATCCAACTAGATCAAAGGTCAATTATGCAGATATTTTCAAGTCTGTGTCTCTTGGATTTTAAGAAACAAAAATGGGGGAACGTGGATGGGAGATGGTGAATTTGGCTGGGCAGGGGAGCGGAAGGACATTATAAGTAGGTAAGAGAATTGATGGCTCATTGTGATAAATAGCAAATCAAAGGCAGTTGTGTTTGAAAGCATATATTTGAGGGAGTTTTCCCACTCCTCCCCTTTCAGAGACAAATACAGAAGGAAGTAAAGTTGGATGAAGGTAGGTGTTTTGGGGTTTAGAGGGATACAATGAAATGGATGCAGCTGATCTTTCCAGATATCTAGAAGGGTGCTACTGAAGAAAAAGACAATGAGTTAGCCAGGAAAAGAGGTGAGAGAAGTTTAGAGAATGCAAAGAGCAATGAATTCAGAGATATAGTGAAATGCCTTGATCGTCTCTTCGGAGAACGTGAAGAAAGATTGGCAGCACTGTAACATAGTTGTTACTGCTGCCCCACCGTACCAAGGACACAGGTTCAATTCTGGCCTCCGGTGCTGTCTATCTGGAGTCTGCATGTTCTCCCAGTGTCTGCGTGGGTTTTTCTCTGAGGGCTCCGTTTCCTTCCCAAATCCAGAATGGGCTGATTGACCATTAGTGTCAGGAGAATTAGCAGAATAAACATGTGAGTTATAGGGATAGGGACTGGGTGGGATTGTTGTCAGTGCAGGCTCGATGGTCCAAATGGCCTCCTTCTGCACTGTAGGGGTTCTATGAATCTATGAGACACAAATGAACATTCATTCCAGTGGATTCAGACTGGTACACAGAGAGTGTTAGTTACATAGGTATGACAGAGAGAATGAAGTGTTAATTACAAATGGACAGCATTCGTTATTTGACCACAGATAAAAAGATAAATTGACATTGGTGTGCTGAGTAAAGTTGAGAGCTACTGGTATTGATTTCTGGTCTCCTCTTTTACCAAGTGATTGTAAGATGTTTAAGGCGTGTGGAGAATAATTGCCTAAAAATGAAAAAAAATCCTTGGTTTCCAGTTAAAAGGCAGAAGATTACAAACCGTGTGGCTTTTGTGAAAGAATAACTGAAAGCAAATGTAAATTAACAAAGTTTGATTACCTGCTGATGTCCTCAAAGTCTAAACCCTATTACCAGTGCAGGAATGATGTGGATACGTGAATATGAGTTACGCCCCTATCAAAGGCCTGGGTAAAACTGAAGCAGGATGCCAGTTAGATACAGTGGAAGGTTTGGATCATGAATGTCATTTCCCAGAAAGATAAATTATCGGATGCATTTGAGACACAGGTTTTGAAAGACAGCATTCTATGGGAGGAATATCCATAATGGGCTTTAATAGACTATATAAAAGATTATAGAAATTCAATTCGGAGACTCTTTGTTCAGTGTTCACATTTAAGTTTCTGAATTGTGCAAAGATCACACGTGAGCAGGCTCCTGGTAGTAATTGGTGTTTGGTTCTCGGAAGGAATTTTCTTTTGTAGCAGGTATCTGCTGCCTTTAAAAAACTGTTGACAGTAGTCAATTCCAGCAGCCTTGATATCATAAATGGGGCATTTTGTGGTGTCACAAAGGATAGGGACTCAGTGATTGTGACACTTCAAAGATTGGCCATAGTCTTGGGCACCAGTACAGACAGAAAGCATGAAGATGAAAGCATGTTTAGTAAATCTGGGTACCATAGCAACACAATTGAAGTAGGTGAGTGAATCTCAGGTGTGTCCAGAGAAGATTTTATAGCTCCTTCAGGTGTGACTCATAGAATCATTGTGTGAGACTGCTCAAAGCAGAGAAGTAAGGCTCCCTAAGTGAACAATGACATAGTATCTGGAGGCTGAAGATGAAGAAAAAAGGAATTGTGAGTTGCAAGATGCTTTTGTCAGTGCTGTATATATCAGTCACAGAATGGTTTAACTATGTGGTGTCTGATGGTAGTTACACATGGAATTTGTGAAAGAGATTGGCTAAAATGTTATCTAAGTTCACTCATTAGTGAGAATCAGGATTAAGAGACATGGTCAGGGAGTACAGCATTCTACTTGTTTAGGGTTCAGGGATTACTAACAGTGAGGTCACAAAACTGGGTTATTCCATGGTAAATAGCTGGAGTAAGCCACTTGATTAGTACAGATCTATTCTAATATTTACAGTTAAGCTTTCCATGAAGAAAAGCACGAACAAAACTGGACATGGTGCATGACAAAGCAATTGTTTTTGGAAAGTCAGTTAACGTACAGTTTACCTAAGCCGTGCAATAATGCCCTGATTAACAAAACCCAATGTTTTAAATCAGAATGTTAAAATGTATTAATGGGATCAAATGATAAGAAAAGAAAATTGATTTAAAGCTGCACAGAAAATTTGCTTATTCGTTTTCGTCAAAGATTAAAAACCCTGCTGAAGGATGATGAGTATTCAAGGCTTAGAGATTTGTGAAAAATGTGAATGATGTAAAAAGCGAGGGCACCATTACATTCTTTTCTAAGCCTTACATTGACACACAACTTTAATAAGGTAATTTTCACAAATTGGAAGTTGTGGGACAAATCCTGAAATATTTTCATTTTATACAATATGGATATGGCAAACAGATTGAGTCTATGGTAGTACATAGCAGAATTAAAGGGTAATTGTACAGAAGATTGTGGAGAAATGGATAAAAACCAGACCAGGTGCACCAACTAAGTTTCAAACTAATAAAGGATGAGGAATTTACTAATGATGAGTTCAAAAACCTGACCACAATGCAAGTCCTTCCTGTGAAAGGAATCACGTGGTAATAGAGGAAATGCAAGATAAAATCTTAGCCAATCAACCAAACTGCCCTTTTGGAGAGTCCATGCAGACTTGATGGGTCAAATGATCATTGTAGGGATTTTATGAACTATACTGGCACAGGTAGTTTATGCAAAGAATTTATTTCAGATAGTTGGAATGTATAATCCCCCATATATTGCTCTATGGGAGGAATCCCAAAATATCTTCTGTTTTAGGCTTGCTCTAGGAGGGGACTATGATTAGTTGCACTTTTCTGAACAACTGAATGCCTTATATGCAAAGAGAAGAGCTTTCACCAAGAGCTAGCAAAACTGGAAAGGATTCTAAGACATCTTGAGTCCATTCAAACAGATGTTAGTCTGTTACAAAAGAGGACAATAAGGAATAGAAAGATCCTGGTAAGGTCATAGGCTGTAATACAAGACAGTGGTAATCAATATGATAATCAAATATTAATTGCATTTCACTTTATTGTCCAAATGGAAATTCATTTTGGGTGCATTGTTCATTTGTTAAAATATTACTTACAAATGAATAATGAGAAAGACTCTATAGCAGAGGTCTAAAATTATTACATGTCATTAAAAGCTATCCCACTATTAAAATAAATCAGCAAGTCCCTCTTTGAGAACATATTCTCATTATATACAAAGTTCTTGAGAGGAGGGCACAAATGAATTCAGCAACTAATTTGTCCTACATCTAAAGGACTGTTGCCCTTTTCCCTGAATACATCCTGTAGTAATAATACAGAAATAAAGGGTGATTCTCACTGTACATGACAGTCTTACTTTCAAAATTCTTTGACAGCATAGTTCATTAAGAAACATCTGCCTTCAAGCCTGATTCAACAATCTTGGTACCCTTAAAGAATCTTCTTTCCCCAAAACAACAGTACCAGGATCAACATTTGAAAAAAAGGTAGTATCACTACAACTGAACGGGGAACTTTCATGATTCACTTTCACGACTCAGAAGGATTTGCATTTTCTTAATGTGTATAATCACGTACATCCCTTGACCACCACATTTTTACAGTGTTCCCCACCTACATCTACTCTGATATCTAGATATTAGTTTGTAACCTTTTCAATGTCCACATCATGAATCTTCACAGGCACAATATTAATTGGCTTTTTTGCACGTCTATATCTAGTGCTTTCATCTTGTTTTTGATCAATTTCAGGGAATTGTTATCACATTATTTTACAAACTTCTCTGCTGAGTTCCTGTGATTTCCTTTGTGATTCCTCATGTAATCAGCATACTTCAGGACTGTTCTGATTTACAATCATGTGTGTACAGGAAGAAAAGCAAAAAGTATACAGCTTTGAGAAGATCCGGTATTTATTATTAAAGGGTCTCAATTAAATCCCAGAAACTAACATCCACGTTGGGGTCCTGGTTCATTTTTCATGTTTAATTGTGAGTGATTACAAACTCTCAGGATTTCAGCAGTGATGGAACGCGATGAAGCTCTCTGTACTTCATACTAATGTGTTTTGCAATGAACGCAAGATGTGATCGGCGCAACTCGTGGGCCGAAGGGCCTGTTTGTGCTGTAGTGTTCTATGTTCTATGAATGGCTAGACAATGCCAGATCAGGCTAGCTATACTGACCCCCACCAAATATGGCAAGGTTTGCAAGACATAACAGCCTCCAAGATGAAGGCACGTAAAATCGCTGGCTCCAACGCACTATTCCCATATAAGCTCAATGCATTCTACACCTGTTTCGAACAAGAGGTCAGCAAGAGCATGCCCTCTACTCTGGAAGAACCTGTATCTGGGATTACCACTGCAGATGTCAAAGCAGCTTTCTTGAAGGTCAACTATGGAAAACAACTGGCCCGGATGGAGTACCTGGATGTGCACTCCAATCCTGTACGGATCAGTTGGCGGAGGTATTCACAGACATCTTCAACCTCTCTTTACAACAATCTTTACAACTATCTGCTTCAAAAAGGCCACCATCATCCTGGTACTTAAGAAAAATCAAGCAGCTGTTGGCCAGTGGCTCTGACATCCATCATTATGGAGTGCTTTGAAAGATTAGTCATGGTACAAATTAATTCCAGCCTTCCAGACTACCTAGATCCATACAGTTTGCCTACCACTGCAACAGGTACACAGCAGATGCCATTTCCCTGGCCCTGCACTCAACTCTGGAACACCTAGGTAACAAGGACACTTATGTCAAACTCTTACTTATTGACTACAGCTCAGCCTTTAACACTATTATTCCCATGAAACTCGCTTCCAAATTCTGTGGCCTGGGTCTCAGCATCTGTCTGCGACTGGATCCTGAACTTCCTAACTCACAGACCACAGTTAATAAGGATAGGCAACAACACCATCTCCATGATCATCCTCCATACCAGTGCCCCAAAAGGCTGTGTTCTCAGCCCGCTATGATACTCCTTAGGTACCAATGATTATGTGGCCAAATTCCCCTCCAATTCGATTTTCAAATTTGCTGACAACTTCACCATAGTGGGTCGGATCTCAAACAACGACGAGACAGAATATAGGGATGAGACAATCTGGTGAACTAGCACGGCAACAATAATCTCTCCCTCAATGTCAATGAAATGATTGAGATTATCATTGACTTCAAAAAGCGTAAATAACATGCCTCTGTCTACATCAATGGGGATGAAATAGAAAGGGTTGAGAACTTCAAGTTTTTCAGTGTCTAGATCACCTCTGGTCTTTTAATGCCAACACTATCATTAAGAAAGTTCACTATATCTTTACCAGCCAGCATAATTAAGGACCCGTGCACTTTGAACATTCTCTCTTTCACCTCCTTCCTTCCAGAAAAAGGATACAAATGTCTGAGATCACGTATCAATTGACTCAAGAACAACTTCTTCCCTGCCGCTATCAGACTTTTGAATAGACATATCTTGCATTAAGTTGATCTTTGGCTACACCCTAGCTATGACTGTACTACATTCTGCACTCTCTTGTTTTCTTCTCTTTGAATGGTATGTTTGTCTGTATGACATTCCACTGCATCATAATACAGGGACAATAATAAATCAAATGATAGCTTGGGAAATGAAATACAATAAAATCAACAGCTGGATGGTGGTAAGTGAAATGTTCATGATGCTTAGGACAGGGCCATCACATCCAAAGACAAATTGTCTGAAGGATGTGGCTTCTAGAAAAGGTTCAATGAATAGAAGGATGCAATCATTATGGGATTTACAGGAAAAGTGACTCAAGTTTATATATTGGTTAAATATTCAAGATAATGGCCAAGAAGTGAGGTCTATGAACTAGCAGAATGGGGTAAAAGAATAGAAATTAAATACAATGCTAGTTCAAGTAGTGAGTCTGAGTGACAAGTGATAGAAAGTAATGAGGTATTAGAGCAGAAGTCTCCAATCACACAAGCAAGATCTTCTGGTTGTACTTTTGTAGTGCCAATAGTGGTTGCAACTTGAATAGATTACACAACAAAAGGAGGATTATAAAATAGTCTGGATTTAGGACTAGATGCAGAAATGCTCATGACTGTGATTGTTTGGCAGCTGGCGACAAACTAGAATGCAAACTGATAAGAGGAAAAAGGAATTTGTGGTAAGGAGGAATCTGGAGTTTATTCCTAAATACCAGATAGGAACAGTCAGCTTTCAAGCACAAATAGTTTTATATAGAAAAGATTAAATCTGCATCTACTCTTTGAAACTGCAACCCACCTAGAACCTCCATATAACCCCATGCCTTGACCATGGCTAGCCCATTTAATCTACACATCTTTTTGAACTGTGAAAGGAAACTGGAGCAGCCAAAGGAAACACACCTAAATAAGGGGAGAACATGTAAACTCCACACCCAAGGCCAAAATTGAACCTGGATCCCTGGTGCTGAGGCAGCAGTGCTAACCATTACGCCACTCTTGACTAGATAATAGTTTTGATATATTGCAAACAAGCACTATAGTGATGCACCGCGAGATGTTTAAGGGCAAATAAAACAAAAAAACTTAATGTGTAGAAATGCATACTTATAGGTTCCAACCTTAATCACCCAGCAAGCATAGTTTTTAGTGATGCTTCAAATCAATTTTCCTGATGTGCAAATGATTTCATAAAGTTTTAGATGGATGAAAATAGGAAATATTTCCCTTTAGCTTGGAAAGCTAAAAAAATTTTTAAAAAAACACTAACTCTTGCGAAAGCAGTAGATATGCGATCTCTTGAATATTTTGGGGAAAATTCTACATACAGGTATACTGAAAACACTTCACTTATTGAACATTACATAGATAATCATTCTTAATGGATAACATACAAGCTATAAAAAGTAGGAATAAAAATGATTGACATACTAGCGTGAAACAAGTGTTAGGGAGGAAAGAAATCTCCAAGTTAAATGGATTGGTGAACGTCAATTATCTGATCAAAACATTTATATGAAGAGGCTATTGGGGATCCTAGAAGAATCCTTTCTTAAAAAAAATATGAAATTTTTTTTGTTAGTTTCAAAATACTGTTGAGAACATGAATTGTTAAAATCTGCTAATTGTATAAGTTAAGAGCAAGGATAAACAGCTGAAGGGCTTTCAGTATTTCAGCACATATAAAGGGACATTTATTGATACTGGGTAGTGAATAAAATTAGGAGTGCTACACTTGTAACATTTCACTTTGTAAATAACCAAGTAAGTAAAGGTTTACTTCTGATCGCCTCTTTCACCAAACGGTCATCAGACGTCAACATGAGGCAGACATATTTTGATGGGAAACAGAAAGCAGGCAGAACAAAATTTAAGTCTGAGGCATGGGACAAAGTTGACTTGCAGAGAGTGTGGAAACAGCTTGGATTATGAAACATGCCATGAATCAAAGTCAGCATTTCTTCCAACTTAAAGTGAGGAAGTTCACGACTGTTAGAACATTTCATATGTGCAAGAGAGACTATGACTTCCTGTTTCTGTATTATTTTGCCTGTACTTTGCCTTTATATTCAAACTTGGAAGTATTTTGAATATCAATGGCAAGTACAAATTTAAATGTTCACTGGCCGACATAAAATAGAATACAATGCAATGAAGATATTTTGTTGTAATTAAACCAAGGTTTCATCCCTAACCACTTTCTGGAACTGAAAACAATAGATTAGGCATGAAAAGTTTCCTGTGGCCCTTGGGCCATCCCTTTCAGAATACAGCATCAATATGGCTTCCAGAATTTGCTGGAGCATAGCATCTCAGTGTGCCTAGTCTTAGATATTTCTCCCCTTGTCCATGCTGTTCAAAAAAAAAGCTGTGAGTATTGCAAAGTGCTGGACAAGTGAGCTGCTAATGGCACAACGAGATTAACATTGGACCTGAGATCGACAGCATACATTCTCACCAAGAACAGAGAAAGAACAGATGGAGAAATGTGAATCAAGAATCAAATTAGGTGCAGGAAGAGAGGGAGCAAAAAAATTGGATGAAAGAAAAAAAATCTTTTGAAATATTACTGTCAAGTAAATTGCTCCTACCCTTTCATTTTTGTACTAGGGTAGTATTGCAGGAGTACAAATCTCAACACTAAATTAATAACTGCCAGTCCTAGCTTTCAATGGCAAATCTAATTTGTTTCAACAGCACATATGCAACAATTTCCTGAATCTCAGAGCAGTGTGACAGTGAGCTCCTGGCTTGGTGAGGCTTACAGTGGAGCGGTACAAATCATTCAGCAATTTACGGAGATTTGCAGCTCTCATGGCACTTCTTCAGTTATTTACGCAGCAGGCAAATTAAACTCACTATTATTTTCCCAGTAATTTTTGGGCCAAATTCAGTTCAAGATTCAGTATCTAAATTGTCTGTGTAGCTTAAACTATTCAATATTAAATTGACAATTTGAGATTTATCAATAGTTGCATGAACTTTCACCCTCAAATGAGATGATTTGATTGTGACAATTTTTCATCCCAAAAGTTAAAAGTTCACCCAATGTGTTATGAAAGGACAGTAAACACAGCTCATGATGATTTTCTATACAGGTGCATGGATGTTCATATATAGGCCATATAAGACATTATGTTTGTAAATTTTTCTCCTAAGAATATCCTTGTTTAGATCTCAAATTTCATTTCAGTGATGATCACAATTGCATCGAAATATCTGGAAAAGAAGAGGTCTTGTGGTACAGTGGATAGCATTCCTGCCTTTCAGCCAGACATTATGGGTTCAAGTTTCATTCCGAGAGTTGATTGCCAATCATCATTCTCGACACTCAACTTGTAAATTCTTCTAACCTCCAATGGCAGGCAGTAAGAGCAGGAGAGATTCCTATTTTGCCAGTGATGAAAAGAAAATTTAAGCTTTTACCACTGCTACTCATAGCCCTGGATCCTATAAAGGTGAATATGACAACTTGAACTCCTGCAGGGAAATTGGGGGAGGCAGTGTTGATCAAATACATGCCAATGGCATGGGGTTCAATCCACATTCCGGGTGGATTCAAGACCGTCTCCTTTGCCCTAACCATTCTAGAATGGTGGAGCTCACAGCATTGTGGATTGGACCTGCCTTCTGAAAGAGAAGTTAAGGAGAAAGTTCTAATAGATGAACAGTACAGAAAACATATTTTCCAATACAAAGGCTGGGAGACTCATTAACTTGCAAGCCATATTATCTTTTTTACTGTATGTGATCCTTTGTGGTTCGTAGGTAGTGCAGACACAATGGGCTGAATGTCCTCCTCCTGCACTATAGGGATTCTATATTTCTATGACCTGCTGCTTTGCACTAAAAGCTTATTCCCACCTCTTTGATGGAGATAAATGTGTTTAGCATGGAAAAAGTTAACTAAGATTGCATCATTTCTTCTCTCTCCTGTCCTTGAAACAAAGTACTCTGAACCAACATAAAAAAATTCCATAAAATTAAAACTCAGAACAGGTGCAAGTCTCCCAGTATGGATGGGCTAGTAACATTTCTCTATTCATCTCAGAATTTAAAAGGCCAACACTTAAGTGAACAAAGCAATCAATGATTTGTCTTTTCTATGAGCCCCCAGAGATGTACACAACCGCTAATGAATGTGAGCACAAAGCCTGCTCTCAGGGCTCTGATATTTGTGTCTGCTGAAACTTCTATTATGGTAATTTGGCAACTGAGGTATCCCTGTAATGCAAATCAACCAACAGCAGCAACAAATGCCTATTCATGTTTGGCTTTGCCATTAGTCCACTAGCACCACTTACGTCTACCACCTGCATATGAACTTACAACACAATGGGATGAGTATAGGTCACAACATGGCTCAATGTTGACACAAACAGACCTTTAACATGATAATCAAAAACTTCATGGTTGGATTTGAATCAATTCAGTGCGCACAAGTGCTTTAATGTCATTCCGAGCGCTGCTGAATTATTCTGAAACATAACCAGGGCAATTCCCCAAGTTCCCTACAGCATCACCACTGTAAACAACACTGCCCTTGATGTTTATTCAAGGGCATTGGCACAATTTCTTAACTGAAGCAGAAACTCTCTCATTTCACCTCCTTCCTCTTAGGGAAGTCCCTGAACTTATCATAAAAAAAACATGGTTTTGATAAACGTGGGCACCTCAATCTTGCCTCTTCCTTGCTAAATACATCAATGCATTTTTATTTTACAACAATTAAAAGCACAAGTCAAATGTTCAACAACTTTGGAAAAACAAGTTAATTTATCATTAAAAATATCCAAATATGATTAGTTCAAAACTTCCCCAGGAAAAAGGAATGTTATGTTTAATGCCCAATGTAAATAACTTGCTTAGCAAAGCACACATTCAATACATTATAACAACTACATTAATATTTATAGTGTATACCAAAATGTTACTTACTACGAAATGGTTGTTCACAAACATCATAGCCGTCAGCACTTTGTTTCCAGGAATCAGTTGCATCGATACTCACTGTTGGAGAACCATTTTTGACTGTCACTTTATAGGAGGAGGAGCCATACAGTGTGCTATTATTGCAGCGCCACCACAAAGTTGTAACTTCTGCGTCACACTCGAACATTTTTAATGGCTGTTCCTTGTTGTAAGGATCAAGGCCAAGACACGTTTTATTGCCAATATTGAACAGCCGATGCTCAGACACCCACTTCCATTGCTGAAACTGTTCTTCAGGATTACAATTTTCCATAGTCATTCTCGAAGAACCTACTTGGAGGCATTGTTTTGTAGCTTGATGCTGGATAGCAAAGATGCCATCACCTTAGGAATGAAATAAAGGACAAAAGACATGACGTACAACATAATTTAAGCACTCTCTCACTTCATGCACGAGGAACAAAGATACAAATAATTAATACAATTAATTGGTCTAACACACCAAGGCATAAGCTTTCAAACTGGCATCCATAAGATCAAATTTTAAATATATGTTTTTCATTGGCAGGAGGATGTGCTTGATACAGTCTTTCATGAGTTAAAATTGACAGATTGCACACTGGAAAAAGTGTAATGAGTGTGGAGGAACAAACCAAGCAATCTATTGTTGACCACTGGGTTATGCAAAAGAATGATTAATATCTAGACATTAACTTTAGTTGGACTTCACCACCCCCCCCAATCCCAGAATTAATGCCAAGAGTTGCAAGCATGGCAGGCATTATTTTACTTCTGTTTTTTGCTAGATGACACACTCCACTCTTAAAAAAAAAATCGCATTAGTCATTCTGAAACACTGATTTTAAAATCTAAGTTTTCATGGGTGAGCATGGGGAGCATGATTACGTAAAAGAAAAAACATTTAACATTCAAATAACATAAAATGCAAAGTAAAATGTTACCAGGCGATTTGAAGAGTCTTCATTTAAGTGATTTCCCATTAACATGGAGTGTGAAAAATAGTTTCAGATAAATTATCTGAATCAGTAAATTTCACACTGTTGTTATACAATGTTTAATGCAAAAGGATTTATAAAAAGCTATTGCTGTGCTAAATGGAAAAATCAGTGAAGAGTAATTTCATTCGCAAGTGAAGAATAAAACAGCAACCATGGTGTTTCAAAATGGATCGATACAGGACCCACAATTTGTATGCTTACCAATAATTTGATGAAACAAACTAAATGACAGAATTATTTTTTAAGCCAATATAAATCATAGAACCCTTCAGTGTAGAAAGAGGCCTTTTGGCCCATCGAGTCTACACTGAACACAATCCCACCCAGGCCCTACCCCCATATCCCTACATATTATACCCACTAATCCCTCTGATCTATGCATTGCTGGACACTAAGGGGCAATTTCTTAATATGGCCATCAACCTAACCCTGCACATTTTTGGACTGTGGGAGGAAACTGGAGTACCTGGAGGAAATCCATGCAGACACGAGGAGAATGTGCAAATCCACAGTGATCCGAGCCAGGGATCGAACCCAAGACCCTGGAGCTGTGGAAAAGCAGTGCTAATCGCTGTGCTAAAGTAAGGCAGCACTGACAAAATTGCTTTTCCTAATACATTACAAAGTAGGTTCATAGCACTCTATATCCCTGTGCATGAAGGATTTGTGCAGCATGAAGGATTTGTGCAACATTCAGGATTGGACTGCTAAGTGACAAGTAATATTCATGCCAGACACTGATCTTCTTCAGGAGAGAATCTAACCATCTCTCTTTGACACTCAATGGCATTACCATCATTGAATCCCCACTATCAACATCCTGCAGGTTGCCATTGACCAGAAATTGAATTGGCCAACCATTTAAATATAGTGGCTGCAGGAGTAGGTCAGAGGCTGTGAATTCTGTGATGAGTAACTCACCTACCAACTCCTCAAAGCTTGTCCACCATCTACGTGGCACGTCAGGAGTGTGATAAAATAATCTCCACATGCCTGAACGAGTGAAACATCAGCAACACTCAAGAAGCTCAACACCACCCAGGACAAAGCAGCCCACTTAATTGGCACCCAATCCACGAACTTCAACATTCATTCGCTCCACCGATGCACAATAGAAACAAGAACCATTGCAGCAACTCACTTAGGACACTTCAACTGCACTTTCCAAACTTGCAACCTCTACCACCTAGAAAGACAAGGGCAGCAGCTGCATGAGAACACCAACACTTCCCTCGCCAAGTTGCATACAATCCTGCTTGGAATTATAATCACTGTTCCTTCACCACCATTGCATCAAGAGTCTGGAACCTCCTTTCTAACAACATTGTAATATTCCTATATTGCACATGAACATAGGCTGCTATGAACTTAATTTGCAAAGTGTTTGGAAAAATTATTTTGAAGGTGCTTCCTTGCCTATATTGACTTAAAAAAGTATGCTGTCATTTAGTTTTTCATCAAGTAAGCATAGAAATATTTACTTGGGTTCAGTGTTAATAATCCTGTACTTCATTCTATTGTACACTATTCTTGCTGCTTTATTCTTCACCTGTCAATGAAATTACTTTTCACTGAATTTTCTATTCAGCACTACAATAGCTACTACTGCAGGAAAAAGACTGCGTGAAGATGCACTTAAAAAAGGAGCACCTTCTGAAGAGCAATTAGGGATAGGCAATAAATGCTGGTATAGCCAGCAACACCCTCAGCCCATGAATAAGAAAACAAACCTAGATTTATATCAATTCAGGAAAATGGCAACCCTGATTAAATGCACCCCCCTCCTCATCCCGCGCGACACACACTATGTTATTTGATTTTATCAACTAAAGAGAGATTTCTGGAATGCTGTACTTTGAACAGCAGCTTAACTCAGCAATAGGACACCTGTAACTCTAATGTGTCGTCTGATATTCAGTGGGAATGAAAGCCACAATGGAATGCTAAATACCAATGTATCATTGCAGAGGGTGACACAGCCCAGATCCCAACCTATTCTGCACAATCCCTTGAACATTTCTGACAAGCCATTCTGAGGAGGATCGGAGTTCCGACCCACTCAACTGCGTGTGGGCTGAGCATCCTGAAAGCGATTTATTTGGGTGGGAGAGGGGGGAAGAGATGTTGAAAATTGGAATATTCTATTCTCAACTGACTTTAAAGTATACACACACACACACACACAGGGATATCTTTCTGGAAACCTGGTCTTTAGCTGAAATTACTAATCTACCTCTATCCAAAAAGAAACAAGCAAACAGGTGACTTCCTTCTTCACCCAGTGATAGTTGGAATTGAGCCAGCGACTGTCTCGCCTTACTCCAGAAACAACTGTTTTCCTTCATGAAAGCCAGCAAGATAATGACATCTTATTCACAGGTAATCGACAATTCGTGTAAAGAAGAACGGGAATTAACATACTGACAGAATATTAAATATCGACATCCTTATTAAAAACAAGGCATATACATATATATTGATATACGCATGTATATTAATACAGTTCTAATCCTAACCGCACCTGTACCCTGAGAAGACGTTATTGCCCAGCACTCGGCAAAGATCAGAAGGAAGCAGAGATGAATGTGCGCGCTGCACCAGCTCTTCATGCCTACGCAGTTTCTCCAAGGCTGAGTCGGGTACTCACACTGCGATGCCGGCAGAATGTGAAATAAAGCAAGCCAGTCCTTCCCCCGCTGCTGCTACTGCTCCACAAACTGCAGAGCCGGATTGGCGGAGACGCAAGGTCCTTCAGTGAGCAAACCCTTATTGGCTGCTCCCAATCCCCATAATATCTCAACTGCGAACTGAAACAAAAGTGAAAGCTCTTGCAGCCCAGTGGATTTGTGAATCAAACCAATCTTTATATCTTTTTAAACAAATAAATTGACCCCCCCTTCCTTCCATGGCAATTAAATGCGGTAGCTGACCTGCTTTGGGGGATTCATTGTTTTATATTTTGTTCTTTCATATTTGAATGGTGCGCGTTGTAAGTGATTTCCGGGAATACTTAAGTTCTTTGGGAACCGATGTGGGTGTCCTGTCTTCATATACACGCAGTGTCAGCTTTTTAATTCCAGACAATAACGATGCTAACAAAGAAGATTTGAAATGCTCGAGAAATTAAGTTAATGGAACTAGAGCAGGCGGATTGAAAAATGAAAAAGACAATCAAAAGCACAGTCTTAATGACAGAAGGTCATTGAGCAATAGTTTAAACTGTGATCCGAAGAGTTCAGGAGAATTGATGGAAAGGGCAATTCTGTTCCTCTCTCCACAGACGCTGCCAGACCTGCTGAGTTTATCCAGCATTTTCTGTTTTTAATTCAGATTTCCAGCATCCACAGTATTTTGCTTTTATTTGAGTGTTTAATTCACTACCATTTCTCTTTCTAGAATGCCTTTCTTGAAGAAGTATCGCTCTATCTTCTGACATGTTTTCCCCCCCAAACCCAACCTGGCAATCCCCTCCAGTCATTAATCATTTCTGACATGAGGTCCAGCATGTTAGCACAGTGGTTGCGTGGGTTTTCTCTGGGAACTCCAGTTTCCTCCCATAGTCCAAAAGATGTGCTGGTTAGGTGCATCGGCCAAGATAAAATCTCCTCTAATATGCCCAAACAGGCACCAGAGTGTGGCGACTTGGGGATTTGCATGGTTACTTCATTGCAGTGTTAATGTAAGCCTATTTGTGATTAATAAATAAACTTCAAGCAACAGACAATATTCGGTCTCAGATGGGTGTCAAGTGGCAGCATCCAATGCCTCCCTTGTTGTGCTCAGTGTTACAGAGCTGATGACCTCTGATTGTCTGCATGGGTTTCCTCCAGATGCTCTGGTTCCCTCCCACGTTCAGGTGCAGGTTAGATTGATTAGCCATGATAAATTGCCCCTTAGTGTCCTGGGATGTGTATGTTAGAGGGATTAGCAGGGTAAATATATAGGGTTTTGGGATAGGGCTTAAGTGGGATTGTTGTCGGTGCTGACTTGATAGGCCGAATAGCCTCCTTCTGCACTGTAGGGATTCTATGATTGGCCGATCACTCTGGGCAGGAGGATTTCTGCCCCCAGTGTCTTTGACCCTGGGCAGGCATATAGCTATCCAATAAAATATCTGCATGCTTTATTTGGCAAATCTTTCTCAAAGAGACAAGGAAGAGCTCTTGCCAGGTCTCTACCTGGTGGGCCAGATCACCATTGCCTGTGTTAAACAGCACCCATCGCTTACAAGCACCATATAGACTCATCTCACACGCATGTTAAAGGGAGACAGTGGTGTAGTGATGCTGATTTTGGAGTAGTAATCCAAAGGCCCAGAGATAGATCTGGGCACCGGGGTTCAAATCCCACTACAACAAATGGTGAAATTTGAATTCAATAATAATCTGCAATTAAAAGCCTAATGATGACCATGAAATCATTCTCGATTGACATAAAAATCCATCTGGTTCACAAATGTCTTTAAGAAGGAAATCTGCCTTCCTTACCTGTCCTGGCCTACATGTGACTTCAGACCCACAGTAATGTGGTTGACTCTGAAATTACTTCTGGAATGGGGGGCAATAGAGGGATGGCAACAAAGGCTGGGCCACTAAAAATAACTTTTAAAAATCTCCAAAGTGGCACACAAACTGCAAGAAGAATTTCCCCACTCCCCCATCTCAAAGAAACTGAAAGAGGATGAAGAAGAACCGGCTGATCCTCCACCCCACCGCCACCATAACCACTTCCAACACCTGATCCCAGAGGATAATACTGAGGATAAAGACACAGCATTAATTGTTAGTGCTGTCATAGGACTGGCTGTGAGAAATAGTACCATATGTATTTCTGAGGCCTGGGTGGAATACAGATCTGCCAAATGGAATGCCCCGGGCAGCAACCACTTTAGATGGGAGGGACTCCAGAGGTGGCACCTTTCCAGGGGAAAGGTCACCTACAAGTGCTGCGAGAGAGGAGTCAAATGAGGACTAGCTGTGAGTTAAATTTGTCCTTATTCTGATTTTCTTTTGTAATTTATGTTCCTCCTTAATCATTTTGTTTGAAAATTTCTCTGCTTTACCATTTTTGCTTTTTGACCTTCATCTTCCCTCTGTCATCCTCTTCTTTATTGACCATTACTGCGAGTTTGACTTTTGCTTTCATTTCTATTTTTGTTTTTTTTTACTCATGCATTAATTGGTTTCATTATTAGCAAGATTTTTCTTGAAGGAGAACATATTTCGCCTGATATAAAAACAGAAAACTCAGTAGATATGATAGCACTTGTGCAGGGAGGAACAGAGACGCTGGGGCAGAATAGGAAGTGACATGATAAAAGGGTTTTGAGGCAAGGAGAGGTGAGTGTCAGCAGCAAAGGCAGGAAGCTGATCTCTCCTTCCTGATGCCAGATCCCTTGATCAGGCACTGAGTGATTTTGAATGAAGGACTTCTCTGGGAAACCTGCAAGCAGCCTCACACCAGTTTTGTTTGTGGTGGTATGTGCATAGAGAGCCTTCCCTCCTATCACTGGATTATTCTTGGTGGGGGGATAAGGTCCTTAATTGGGTATCAATTGAGGGCTTCAATTGATGGCAGGCATGCGTTCTTGTCTGATTTAATGCACTCCACACCATTCCTCCCACCAAACCCGCCATGGAGAGGGCATTAACTTCCACCCTATGTTTGGGATATGGAATTAAGGAGTAGTTCTGGATATGTAAAGAATCTGAAAAGGCTGCATACTTAAAAATCTGAAATTAAAAGCCTCATGATAATTATTGTTGATTGTTGTTGAAACCTACCTGGTTCAGTAATGTCCTTTAGCGAAGGAAATCTGCCCTCCTTATCTGGTCTGGGCTACAGGTGACTTCAAGCACAGACAGCAACTTGGCTGACTCTTAAAATGTCACTTAGTTTGAGGGCAATTGGGGATGGGCGACAAAATGCTGGATTTGCCAGTGATGCCCACGTCCCATTAAAAAATACAGAAGCTTCTATACAGTATGTTCTCTGTTCTGTTTTAACCACAGGAAATGTCACTTTCCTCATTATGCCCAGCAGCAACACCTCAAGGGAACTGATCTCATAGAATCCCTAGAGTGCAGAAGGAGGTCATGCACTGACAATAATCTCACTCAGGCCATATTCCCATAATATCACATATTGATCCCGCTAGTCCCTCTGACACTAAGGGCCAATATACCATGGAACATCTTTGGAATGTGGGAGGAAAATGGAGCACCTGGAGGAAACCCACACAGACATGGGAAGAGTGTGTAAACTCCACGTAGACAGTCACACGAAACCAGAATTGTATCATGGATCCCTGGCACCGTGAGGCAGCAGTGCTAACCACTGTGCCACCATGGTGCCCTCATGGAGTCATACTTCCCTTCCCCTGATCAGGTCTTGCTATTACCTTTTTTATGTTACCCATCTGAAAGAGAAAGAGAGTTGATTTTAAGCAAGTGCAGAGAATTCCAAAGATTCACTACCCTTTGAGTGAAGTACTTTCTTCTCATCTCAGTCCTAAATGATCATTTGGCAAACCTTCCTGAAAGAGGCAGAGATGGGCTTGTGGCACACTCTGGTGTGGGCACACATCCCCCAAAGTGGCACACAAACTGCACACTATCTCTTCTAGCTTTATCATTGCAGGCTGTCAGCAAGATCCACCTTGCACCCTGACCCCAAGAAATTGGAAGTGGAGGAAGAATACCGGCTGATCCTCATCTCCACATCGCTGACCCCAGAGAATAATGAGGGTAAAGTCACAGCATGAATTGCTCGTACTATTGTACTGGGTTGTGAGAATGGCACTGTACATAACTCCTAGGCAAGGGTGGAGCATGGATTTGCACAGTGGTGCCCACTGGTCTGCAGTCACTTCAGGTAGGAGGGACTTCAGTTTTGATCGGGGGGGGCATTCAATCAGGCAGGAAGTCCTGCCCGCTTGCCACTAATTGAGCCTCTTAAGTGAGCAACTAATGCCCAATTAAGTACTCTATTCCTCCACCAAAATTAACCTAGTGGCAGAAGAGGAGGCCCTCTATGCAGGGATCATGATAAACAAACCTGTTAAACCAGTGCGGGGTTGCTTGCAGGTACCCACTGGAGTCCCTCATTCAAAATCACTGTGCACCTGATTGAGGGATCTGGCCTCAGGAAGTGGGGACTGACTCAGAGCTACCTCGTGCCTTTGCTGCTGATCCTCACCTCCCCTTCCCCGCAACACGAACTTTGTGATCCCTTCCAGTCATAACTCACTTATGACCTTAAATCCAGCAACAAACAATACTGAGTCTCAGGTGGGTATCACAGTGGCAGCAGCTACCATCTCCCCTGTCGTGCTCAGTTTAATAGAACTGATTACCTGATTGGTTGACAGCACTGGGCAAGTGGGACTTCTGCCCCCAGTGTCTTTGATCCTAGGAAAGGCACAGTTAATGTGACTACGTGGGTGTGATGCCTCACATGGTTAAGGAGCTGAGAGATGTGACTATGGAAAGATTGGTGACTTAACCATAAACAAAGTGGGGCAGCATGGTTGCACAGTGATTACCACTGATGCCTCACAACGCCAGGGTCCCAGGTTCAATTCCAGTCTTGGATCACTGTCTGTGAGGAATTTGCATGTTCTCCCCATGTCTGTGTAGGTTTCTTCCAGGTGCTCTGGTTTCCTCCCACAGTCCAAAGATGTGTGGGTTAGGTTGATTGGCCATGCTAAAATTGACCCTCGTGTCAGGCATTAGCAAGGTAAATGAGTGAGATTGCGGGAATAGGGCCTGGGAGGGATTATGGGTGGTACAGACTTGATGGGCAGAATGGCATTCTTCTGTACTATAGGAATTTTATGATTCTATGAAATCCTTGTATATTCTTACCTTGTGAGGTTAACCATAGTTTGAAAGCTTTTATCAGTCTTGGGAACTGAATTTGTAATGCCCAATTAACAAAACCAAGAAGATGGTTGAAGCCAATTTAATACTTAGGCCAGACAGGATTAAAAATGACATCCTGGAGTTAATTTTTTTTTTAAGTGTACATATGCTATCCAGTATCTAATAAATCTTTCACACAAAAGTACACAGCTACATGGGAAGGCAAATGGCATGTTGACCTTTATTGCAAAGGGATTGGAGCGCAGAAATCAAGAAGTCGTGATGTAATTGCACAGGGTTTTGGTGAAGCCACTTCTGGAATACTGTGTGCATGTCCAACCATGGTGGCAGGCGACTCAGTGTCCTGCCATGACAATCGTCACAGAACATGCATTTGCATAACTGATGCGGTATAGAGTGCACAATTATGTACAATTTTGACCCAAAACCTAAGGCAGGAAGGGAAGATTCCATCCATTATCTTTTTAACTTTTGCACTGAATGAAGATAATTCAGAAATTTCATATTGTTCTTCTCTTGTGACTAGATCTGGGGAATTAGTGTGAGCTGATTATTTAGTTCATATGAATTTTATTTATTACATCACAAGTAGGCTTACATTAACATTGCAATGAAGTTACTGCGAATATCTCCTAGTTGCCATACTCCAGCATCTGTTCAAATACATGGAGGGAGAATTTATTATGGCCAATCCACCTAACCAACATTTCTTTCAGACAGTGAGAGAAAACCGGAGCACCTGGGGGAAACCCATACAGACACAGGAAGAATGTGCAGACTCTGCACAAACAGTGGCCCATGCCAGGAATTGAACCAGGTCTTTGGTGGTGTGAGGCAGCAGTGCTAACCACTGTGTCACCGATAAGGCAGTGTGAAAGTCTTCAGAAGGAGCAGTATTCACAATCAGGACTGTATGTACTGTTAAAACATGGATTCCTTTTATTTCCTTTCATATTCGCTCTGCTGGGTTTTGTGATATTCTTAAGTGGACAAAATGCATGTTAACTACCTTCTTGATGAGACATTAACAGTCACGTGGACAGAAAATAAATATTTATAATCAATACATAGAAAACTTAACTTACTATTCATTCAAACAGTAAATATTGAATATGTTGTAAATCTGAAACAAGAGGAGAAAATGCTCAACAGATCAAGCAAGAAAGGAAATAAAATCTTAGGAAAAACATTGATGTCCTTTGTCAGATGTATTTATGTTATAAACAGTTTATCTACAGTATCTTCCAGTTCTGAAATTTGGGTGAGATTTTCCAATGTTTCCCAGTGGGAAAGACAGCTTGCCATTGGCCACCAGCAGGATCTTCCGAACCCGCCATGTCTACTGTGTTTTGTGCTGCTCATCTGTCCCACCGCCAGGGAACCTTCGGCATGATTATCGGATCCTGACAACAGGAAATGATGAAAAATCCCACCTACAGGAATTACGAAATGCAAATAAATAAAATAGAAATTTAGTGAGAAATGATAAGGGATGACAGAAAAAAAAGTAAATTCAGTGGAGTCACAAACAGAAAAGTACAACAAAATTGCCGAATGTGAAAAGTAAGGTACAAAAGCGAAAATAATGTTTGTGAAATGTTTGCTCTGTTGTATTTTCATTTATATCCTCTGTGGTGTAAAAGCAAAATACTGCAGATGCTGGAATTTGAATCCTTTGTGGAGTATATAGTTATAACTGGGAGGGGGTAATTTAAAGTTTTGGCAATGGTGTAAAACATGTGATGCTTCACCATATGTTAAAATTAGCCTCAGGGATTATTGAGGTTTATCATTTATAGTTTGCGGTTAAAACACCAGCATTGCCCCTTGTCAGGTAGAAATTACAGTGAAATCCTATCCAATATGACAAATGAGATGGACAAAAAGTGGTTCAGAACGAAGTTAACATGTAAAGGAATGAAAGAAAATGTATTTAAATAGTATATTTCATGTCCTTAGGGCATTTCAAAGTGCATGAGAATGAATTCATTGCTTTTGAAATTAATCGCTATTTTCCAATGGACAGCAGGATCCTCCAAACAATTTGATAAACAACCAATTGATGGTGTTACTTGAGGAATGAATGTTGGCCTAAATATCAGGAGAATTTTTTGCTCTTTTTTCAATAGTTTTGTAAATTTTTTATATACACCTAAACAAACACAATTCTGACAAATGTGGCACTTTCTCAATACTGCACTTAAATGTGAGCCAAGATTATATGTGTCAGTTCTGGACTGGACCTTAAACATCTGACTTGGAGAACTGACCCAAGCAGATACAAAGGAGCAGATGGATGAGCAAATGAAATGCATCAACATGCACTATCATTTTTAAAATTTGGTTCATAACATCTCAGCACTGCTGGCAAGGACAGCATTTACAGCCCAACGCAAATTGCTGTGATCTACGTGGTGTAAGTACACCTACTATGCTGTAGGGAAGAAGTCCCAGCATTTTGACTCCGTGACAGTGAAAGAATGGTGACATAATTCCAGGTCAGGATAGTGACTTGGAAGAGAACATGCAGGTGGTGGTGTCCCCATGCACTTGCTGCTCTTTGGTCTTGCTAGGTGGTAGAGAATGTATATTTGGAAAGTACTGTCACAGAAGGCTTGGCAAGTTGCTGCAGTGTATCATGTAGATGACGCACTGCTGTCACTATCTATTCTTACGTGGAGAACATAAGAACAAAAGAACTAGGAGCACGAGGAGGCCATTTGGCCTGCTCTGCCACTCAATAAGTCATGGCTGACCTTATCGTGGATTCAGCTGCACTTACCCACCTGCTCACCATAACCCTTAGTTCCTTCACTGCTCAAACATTTATCTATCTTTGCCTTAAAAACACTCAATGAGGTAGCCTCAACTGCTGCAATAGGCAGGGAATTTCACAGATTCACAATCCTTTGGCAGAAGAAATTCCTCAACTCAGTCCTAAATCTAACCTCCTGCTTTTATTTTGAGGCCATGCTGCCTAGTTCTAGTTTCATCCACTAGTGGAAACAACCTGTTTGCTTCTATCTTATCTGTTAATAATCTTATATGTTTCTATAAGATTCCCCTCATTCTTCTGAATTCTATTGAGTATAGACTAGTCTACTCAGTCTCTCCTCATAAGCCAAACCAGCAACTCTGGAATCAACCTAGTGAATCTCCTCTGTATTACCTCCAGTACCAGTATATCCTTTCTCAAGGAAGGAGACTAAAACTGTACATAATACTCCAGATGTGGCCTCACCAGCACCTTATACGACTGTAACACAACCTTCCTGTTTTTAAACCCCATCCATCAAGCAATGAAGAACAAAATTCCATCTGTTTTCTTATTTACCTGCTGCATCTGCAAACCAACTTTTTATGATTCATGCACAAGGACACCCAGGTCCCTCTGCACAGTAGCGTGCTGTGATTTTTTTTACCATTTAAATAATAGTCCGTTTTGCTGTTATTCTTACCAAAATGGATGATTTCATATTTTCCAACACTGTACTGCATCTGCCAGACCCTTCGCGCATTCACTTAGACTAACAATATCTAAGGGAGTGAATGTTTATGATAGTGGACAGGTACAGATCAAGGGGGCTGTTTTATTCTGGATAACGTTGAGCATCTTGAATGCTGTTGGAGCCACATTCATCTAGGCAAGTGGAAAGCATTTCCTCACAATCCTGATTTGTGCCTTTTAGATGGTGGATAAGATTTGGGAAGCCAGAAGGTTAGTTACCCTCTGCAGAATTCCATCCTTTGACCTGCTATTAGAACCACAGTATTAATATAACTAGTTCAGTTTAGTTTCTGGTTAATAGTAACCCTAAGGAAGTTGATTGTGGAGCATTCAGCGATGGTAATGCCATTGACAGTCAAGGGTAAATGATAAGATTCTCTCTTGTTTGAAATGGTCATTATGATTGTTACTTGCCACTTGTCATTTCAAGCCTTAACTGAGGCATTCAAGAGGGCATTAGATGATTATTTGAATAGAAACAATGTGGAGGGGTATGAGGAAAACACAGGGAAATAGCACTAAATTATGATGCTTGTTTGATGAGACACAATGGGTGAAATGATCTTCTTCTGCACGCTAACAATTCTGTGATTCTATCTATCCTATGGATATATGGACATAGACAACTTCAATATCTGAGGAGTTGTGAATGGTGCTGAACATTGTGCAATCATTCGCAAACATCTTCACTCCTAATCTCATAATGGAGGGAAGATCATTGATTAGCAGCTCAACAAGGTTGGACCGAAGAAACAAAACTGAGGAACTCCTGCAGTGATATCCATCATTGAGCTGACTACAAGCAATTTCCGTTGTGCTGGGTATGATTGCAGCCCAATCCCTATTGACTTCAATTTTGCTCTGATTTCAATTCCAGATTTTAAATGCTGCCTTAATGTCAATCAAAGATTTTCACTTCACCTCACTTCTTGAATTCAGTCTTTGTTGTATTCAGTGCCTCCAGCTGTTTCTTGGTGTCACATTGAGTGAATTGAATTGATTGAAAAACTAGCATTGGAATGTTGGGGACCTCAGGAGGAGGCTGAAATGAATCATCCACTTGACAATCCAGACTGAAGATGATTGCAATACTTCAGTCTTGTCTTTTGCACTGATGTGCTGGCCTCTCCCATCATTGAGGATGGGGATATTTATGGAGCCTCCTCCTCCTCTTCTTGTTAGTTGTTTATTTGTCCAACACAACTCATGACTAGATGTGGCTGGACTCCAGAGCTTTGATTGGATCTGACTACAGGATTGCTTTGTTCAATCAAGAACAATTTAATGACAGATGATGAATTGAAATATGGCTACAAAAAGGAATGTATAATAGATAAAAAGTTTTGAACAATCAAGTTGAAATGTAATTTGGTGACATTCCCTATTTTGTTGCTTTATGCTGTGTGTCTTCCATTGTTTACTGTATTTAAATATTCAAAGCTGACTTTGTTCATTCAAATAATGCATGTCTGTTTAGACTTCTTGATAACATTGCTTGCATTCTTGCTTTTCTAATGGCTGCTCAAATAAGTATTTTGTCTTTCATTAAAAAAAAGACCCTATGGCGAGCAAAAGGTCAATTTGAAATGCTTTTGTTTCCCGATAAATATAATTATTATGTTATAATTGAAGTATTTCACATTGAATTTATCAATTTTCCACAATGGTGAACAAAAATGAATTTATCTGACAAATTGCATCTGATGGGATATTATATTGGGTTGGTGGTATGTAAACAAATTGTTCGGTCTAGCTGGCTATTTTATGTTTAAATGCTGAATAAGCCTGCTTCCATGCACTCATCTAATCCTATCAACATACCCTTCTATCCGAACACTCTCATTGATTACCTAACTTTCCCTTAAAATACATCTATGCTATTTGTCTAAGGACTACTTGTAATAGTGCTGTCTTACTATTCCTTGGTGCATTAAATCACTACTGGATCTAGTCATATTAAAGGAAACTACTGGATTTATCAGTGACTAGATTATATTTAAGACCTCCCATGGAGCAGCATTCTGAGTACATATACCCCGACCAAATCCTTTTGTTTTCTTAACACCTCTATCAAGTCTTCTCCAGCCTTCTCTTTTCTAGAGGCTTGTTCAGTTTACCCTGACTGCTATAACCTTTGGTATTGTCCTTGGGAATTGCATCTCTCCTAGTGCCTGTACATCCTTTCCAGATTAGAACTCGGTACAGCAGTTCAATATAGAGTATGTAATATGCTTTCCGTGCTTTGGGTAGTGCAGATGCAATTCATGAAGACAAGGAGCAGAGTTTTATGGTAAACTGCTGGTGAATTTGCAATTGGCAAACTTGTAAAAATCTCTAGTAGCCTTTCCGCTTCCCTATCACCAACCCTGATCTGAACACAATTTTACTTGGGTAGGCAAGGCCAAGGGCTTTCCCCAGTTGAAGCTTTTTGAGAACAATTATTGGCCCCTTAAAAGTCATTTCATACCCAGCCTTGATTTTGAGGCTGGCCAGTGAGGTTCAGGGTAAGGGTTGACCAGTAGTTCAACCTCCTCAAGGCTTTGAACTTGATTAGAAAAGATCTCCCTGTAGGGGTCCCTTTCACATCAAGCATATCTCACCCCCTTCCATCTCTGGATTGACTGACAGCTCCTGAAGATGGGACCTGCTCCCCCAATGTAGTTGGAAGGTGCTTCTCAAGCCAATTAAGAACATAGAACATTGCAACGCAGTACAAGCCCTTAGGCCCTCGATGATACACTGACTTGTGAATTCAATCTAAAGCCCATCAAACCCATACTACTTTGATATCATCCATATGTTTATCCAATGACCATTTAAACGCCCTTAATGTTGGTGAATCCACTACTGTTGCAGGCAGCACATTCCACGCTCTTACTACGCTCAAGAAAGAAATGACCTCTGACATCTGTCCTATACCTATCACTCCTCAATTTAAATCTATCTCCCCTCATGCTAGCCATCTCCATCCGAAGAAAAAAGGCTCTCACTGTCCTCTAATCATCTTATATGCCTCTATTAAGTCACCTCTTTACCTTCTTCACTCTAACGAAAACAGCCTCAAGTCCCTCAGCCTTTCCTCATAAGACCTTCCCACCATATCAGGCAACATCCTGGTAAACCTCCTCTGCACTCTTTCCAATGCATCCACATCCTTCCTATAATGCGGCAATCAGAACTGTATGCAATACACCAGTGCAGCCGCACCAGAGTTTTGTACAACTAAAACATGACCTCATGGCTCCAAAACTCAATCCCTCTACCAATAAAAGCTAACACACTGTATGCCTTCTTAACAATTCTATCAATCTGGGTGAAAACTTTCAATTAACAGAATGTTACATGGTTGCAGGGCAGCCTGCTAGAGTTGGACAAGTTTTATGATGAGGGAATGGGAAACCCTACCACTTGCAAAATCTTGCTCTTCAAACTTGATTAGTTTTCCTCTCCCTTGCGGTCTTAAATGTTTTTTTTATATTCATTCATGGAATGTGGGTGTCACTGGCTGGGAAAACATTTATTGCCTATTTGAGAGCATTTAAGAGTTGATCACATTGTTATGGATCTGGTAATGGTTTTTAATTGTCAGTGGGTAGGTATGAATCAGATGCAATTGGGAAACACACCCAACTCCATTAAATTAAATTTTATGTCTGGATAGGTCAAACACATGCCTGATCCCAGAATGTAAAATCCTGCCCATGGTGTTTCATTGTTGACTGGTTTATTTTTCAGAGGATTGTATTTCTATTACATTCCAGATGATTGTTAAATAATTCTCACTTCTGCTCCATTTCTTTGTCAATTATTTTCTGTTTACCTTCTCAGATTCTCAACTTCTTAAAATGTGTTTTTTTGCCAATCTATTAGTCTGGTCCTTGTTCACTCAGGGACTTTTCAATCATTATTTTAAACTTCTTTATGCTCTGATTCCACTGCTCAAATGTTTCCTGCACCGGGGCTTTCCAATTGTTGGATCAGGGCTTCCAGTTGGGCATTGTGATGAAATTTGTGGGTGGTGAGTTCCAAGGCCACGAGTCATGGACTGAGTTCAAAGAGTGCCGAGGTCTGTTTACATCCTGGGATTTTTTTTTGTTGGAGGCCTAATGGCTTGCTATCTGAAGCCAGATGGCTTCTGTTGAAAAAAAGATAGTGAATAAGGTATGTGCTCGATTTTTTTTGGAGAAACTCCCTCTCCCTGTGTGAGACGGGATAGGGGAAGGACGGAGAATGGGGTACACTTGCTTAACAATTGAGACTACCTCCTCTGCCCTGCTCAACAACTCTGATACCCACCTCCCAACTCCAATCCCACCCCTCCTCTTCCAACCCCCAGCCCAAATCTTCACCTTTGATCACACAAAGTATGAGGCATTAACTGTGGTCACACTGGGAAAAAAAGTTTGCCTCACATTCTTCTCGGCTTGAGTTTACTTCCTATTACTAGATTCTTTCCACACACTGGATCCAAAATGAGTCCTGATATACTGCAAAAACTCTATTCCCATAATCAACAAAATCACAGCAGTCATTCAAATGCTAGTCAAATTACAAAGACAAAAATAGACATGTGAACATGTGAAAAAAAAGCATAATCTATCACGCATAATCTTCTCAAACTTAAATTTCTTTTTAAAAATCCATTTAGCTGTCAGACCAAAACTAAGAATTTAAAGGTTTGGTGTTTCCTCCAGCAATGTCTCTGACAGCAGGGAGTGCTCATTACAGAAGTACTCATTACAGAAGTAATTTAATTTCCTTATACTTTCTTCATTTTGATCCAATTGACTTATTGGATATTAAATTGAGTTAGCTCCCAGGCGTGGAAACAAATATTTCTCTCACATGACAACCTCTCAATGCTTGAGTAGATTTAGGGACAATCTCCAGCTTACATTTGAAGCAAAGCGGTTCTAAAATTCCAAGCGTGTTATTTTTGTGTATATCTACACAAGTAAGATCACACCTGATTTTCATAAGATGTAACTATGCAATATCAACGTGACTATGGGCATAATACACAGAGTGGTACCATGCCAGATGGTGTCAAATCTTCTGCATAATTTTAGCACTACCCTTTGAGTTGTAAATGGGAAGAGAAGTTAGGGGAAGAAGTTTCCCAAGATGACTAATCTGTCTCAAATTCTGATAGATTATTATTTTTTAAATGTTTCTGCCTTATCAAATGATGCAGATCTGTTTGACATACAATAGACCTGTCTTTGCTTGATATATGAGATCTAGAACAAAGCTGTAACATGGGCCTGATTTTAACTCTGAGCAGATGAATTGTGGCATGAATTAGAAACTCACCTGTTAATCAAGATTTGAGGAAAGGCTATTTCAATTCCTGGGCCAGATTCAAATGCAGTCTGTTCCTGGTAACAAGTTGACAGTAAACAAGGGAAAGTCACACAACCCAGAGACCACTGGCATTAGAAAGCTGGCATGATTGACTGTCAGAGCAACTAACAAGAAAGAACTTAAAACTATGGTAGAGAGACCTAAACATTCCTTGATGTGGAGATGCTAGTGTTGGGCTGGGGTGGGCATAGTAAGAAGTCTCAGCACACCAGGTTAAATATGAGGTAAAGCATTTTGGAAGGTGAATACAGATAGGAAATATAGAGTAAATGGTAGAACCCTTAAGGGTATTGATAGGCAAAGGGATTTGGGTATACAGGTACCCAGGTCACTGAAAGTGGCAATGCAGGTGGCGAAGGTAGTCAAGAAGGCATACGGCATGCTGGCCTTCATTGGCTAGGATACTGAATTTAAAAATTAGCAAGTCATGTTGAAACTGTATAGAATCTTAGTGAGACCACATTTGGAACCTAGCGTTCAATTCTGGTCACCACACTGCCAGAAGGATGTGGAGGCTTTGGAGAGGGTACAAAAAAATTTTACCAGGATGTTGCCTAGTATGGAGGGCATTAGCTATGAGGGAAGGTTGGAAAAACTTGGTTTGTTCTCACTGGAGTGATTGAGGTTGAGGGGAGGTCTGATAGAAGTCTATAAGATTATGAGATGCATGGACAGAATGGGCAGTCAAAAGCTTTTTCCCAGGGTGGAAGAATCAATCACTAAGGGGATTAGGCTTAAGGTGCAAGGAGCAAGTTTTAAAAAAGAAGAATGAGGCTGATTTTTTTTACATAGAGAGTGGTGGGTGCCTGGAACTCATTGCCAGACGAAGTAGTGGAAACGGATGCGGTAGTGACTTTTAAGTGTGTCTTGACAAGTAGATGGATGAGATGGGAATAGAAGGATATGATCCCTGGTAGTGTAGAGGGTTTTAGTTAAATCAGGTAGCATGGTCGGTGCAAGATTGGAGGGCCGAAGGGCCTTCTGTGCTGTAATTTTCTTTATTTTTTCTTCTTTTGTTCTTAAAGTCCAACAGGTTTATTTGGAATCACAATCTTTCAGAGTGCTGCTCCTTCATCAGATGAGAGGGAGCAGGTTCACAAATATGGCATATATAGGCAAAGGTAATTACAGATTACCTGATGAAGAAATGGTGCTACAAAAGCTTGCGATTCCAAATAAACCTGTTGGACTTTAATCTGGTTTTGTGAGACTTCTTACTGTAAATGTTATTTGTAAGACCCAACTCCTGCTGGATCCACAATTAAACTTAAAACAAATCAAATTGGCCTTCTTCAATCTCCAACTTTAGTCAGATTTTAAGTAGCAAGCTCTTGTCCCAAAGATACAGCTTTTAAGACTACAGCTGAGGTCCAAAGAGCTCTGGGAGTGTGGACTGGTACAAGATGAATCAATCAAGGTAACGTCTGGAATTTTTGGACAAACCACTGTCTCCTGCCTACTATCTCCCCATGGGCTCCATTTTCCCCTCCCGTTCAATACCATCAATTTACCATGCTCAGGAAGCAATGCCTGCATTACTTGATGAGCCTGATATCTGGAGTGTACAGAAAAATCACTGTATAGACATATTGAGGGAGTTAATGGCCTTATTGAGGGCATTGCCTTTTGCAACTTACATTGCCTCTCTCCTGTGAGTGACATGCCTGTGTGGAGAAGAGTGGGCTGCTCCTTCCTGCTGGCACTATGGCATACACCAGGAACTAACCCTCTGCCAAGGTGACCAACTGTCTCATAATGTAAGAGTTTGTTCCTTATTTTGGCAGTTTGTCCAGGTCACCTAAGGTGTACCTTTTGTCCCTTATTCCTGAGACAGCCTATGGGGGACTGAAGTTATGAATCTCAAGAGTGATGTGAGCAGAAGATCTGTGACATAACCAATAGAGGGATCTTGATGTGACCCCCACAAGATAAGTTAGTACAAAGCTCCCTTCCCTCTACTCTTAGGGTCACCAGAACATCTCTAATCAATTCCCCTCCTTCGTTCAAGCTCACTGACAGCCCCGGCTGCTCATCTGTGCACCAAGTGGCACCAAGTGGCTACTCTCTCCCTGTCCCAATGTCAAATGGCCTGACCGGTTACCCTGTTGGTTACCCTGTCCCTACTTCTACTGAATATGGTCCTATGGTCAGGGTGAAGTAGCAGCATTGGAGCCCATGCTGATCAGATGTCGGTTGAATGGAAAGTGGAGATGAAATATGCAAAGTGCCATTTCAATGTAGAGCAATCACACTCTCAGCAGCAATACAGTGAGTAAAAGCTTTTTACTGATGTTTCAGTTTTTATTGGACTTACTGTTTGTTGTTCCTTTAACTCTCTCCATTGCTGACATCTGCCTGTCTTGCTTTCACTGATCAATTCCAGGAAGCATCGGAAACCCATGCACCAACAGTTACATTTGAAAACCTCTGTTAAAATAACGATTCATAAGTTTCAACATGCTGAGTCTGACAACACATCTCTCCTAAGTGTGTTTTCTGTACATAGCCACACACACAAACTAATAGGCCTTTTGGTACTTTTCTTTATTCCCCTCCACACAGACTTGAATGGCTGCTAGGTATCCCTGCAGCTAAGTACAAATTTGTGTAGCAACTTGCTTTCATATCATCAGCTGAGGCCCACAGTCAGCTTTGAGCTGTCAGTTTTTTGAAGGTCTATATCAGCTCCATTAAAGCTGCTGGTCAGTGATTACACATTTTGTTGGTTAGTATGTATGCATCAATAAGCTAATGGCTATGGCTCTGACTGTTTTGGAGAGGATCTTCAAAGGAGATCCTCATTTGTGCTCAATTGCCAGAAACATGGTGAAATTTACAACTTAGATATATTCCTCCTCCATTTACTCGAAGGTGTATGTCACCTCTGGCATCTCTGCGTTTGTTCCCTGTCAGCCTCTGCATCTCCAGTACATTTCTTGCAGCCATGCCCAGAGGCCCATCATTGGCATTGGGCTCATTATTGGACCTGGCCTCCAGCAGTCCTCCAACTATCGCATCCTTCAATAACTGTTGCGACGTATCTGTGCTTCATTCACCAGACTGTGACCCCCCAAGCCCAATCATGAATGGGTTCTCAGCAAGTTGACTGACTTAGCCTTGGTGGAGTGTGCAAAGAGTGATGTGAGAAGTCTGTATCAACATCCTCATATGTGGAGTTCTGGCCCACATCAGACAGTGGGCAGTGTATCCTGACTGCTCTGTCCTATAGCAAAGAGCAGAAAGAATGAGCTTGTGATTATGTACAATCCTTTCTCCCAGCACTGTGGCATGTGTGTCGCCTGTATTACCGGCTATTGATACCAGGTTGGAGACATAGTCACTCTGTTATGTTTATACTCTGGTCTTGCCACCCACAGCTAAGTATCCAACCTGCTCTGCTGACCAATTCAACTGTCTCCTCTTCAGCAGAGGTCAGGGACACTGCAATCAGTCTTTGAGTGCTTGCAGTTATGTGTTGTTTTGTCCTGCAGCCAGACAGAAGAACTGAGTTTCATCTCAATGGATAGCAAAGCCTTTTAAGAACAACAGGCCCATGACACCGAATGCCACCTCTCCAGTGGGTGTTTCTCACATACAGACACACACACACACTCTTTCTCTCTCCTGTAATTGGTGCATCTTTCATGACATGAACTGCCTCTCAATATCGGGGCCTAGAAGCTAAACGCCTGTCAGGCAAATCTTACCACTTGCACATTTACATTCAAGATGGCCTTTGAACCTTTGCAGTATTGGAACTAGTTTTGCTTATTGGCCCCATGAGGTTGCTAACCTCTGTAGCAATCACTATCCTGGCTGCTTTAGTCACAATAAGAAGTCTGACAACACCAGGTTTAAGTCGCAAGCTTTTGGGGTTTGCCCCTTCATCAGGTTCGCATCCACAATGGATGAGAATCTCATTTTAATGTATTTACATAAAGTTAAATTGAATTATCAGGTCATCCGCCATATTTCCTCTTTTTTCATGTTTTCAAACATTGCTGATGTGATGTCGTATTGACAAAGCTTACAACAGCTTTGCCTAGATGTGAACCTCTAGGCATGGTGATTCCTTTGGGATGCAAAGATGAGTATATCCACCAGGGGCGAAGGACAAACTTGGGCATTTCCCTGACATAAGCATCTGGAAGAAACCCACACAAGCACGGAAGAACATATAAATAGACAGTTACCCGAGACTGGAATTGAACCCGAGTCCCTGGCGCTGTGAGGCAGCAGTGCTAACCACTATGCCATTGTGCCCTCATCTCTTATTGATTAGTCCAACTGCAGTTTTTCATCAGGAAATCAATACAATAAAGACTTTAGCAGAATAATAACTTGATGCCTGAGAGAATGTTCACAAATGAAACTTCAACTTAATGGCACCACTATAAACTCAGGAGGTTCAATTCGAGTGCAAAATTAGCCTTCTACAGGAAGCATCCATTTTCTTCCTTCAGAATCCTTGCATTGGATTCTTTGTAAATTACATTCTGATGATTGGAAATCATTTCCAAAGCTTTACAAAAAATAGTTCCCGAAGAATATATAATCAATTTCAGTATTCTTACATTGAATCTCTATTCATTCAAACCTCAAAAAGTTTCCACGTGAGACACAATTAATCCTGAGAGGGAAAGGTGTTATAGAGTTTAGTCATCAGAATGATAATGACATTGACATTATGGATGCTGTTATTATTGTTTCCAACCACACGATTGCACTTACTTCACTTTACATCTGCAGTATGCCCAATTATGGGTGATCTTTGTAAATAAGATGCTTGGAATTTCTGCTAGGTTGTGCTGGTTTCTCAGAGCTATTTATTCAAAATTGGCAAAAGTTCAAGGAATTTCAGGTGCAAATTACATCCAAATTACTCAAATTTCTGCATCTATTGTACAAGCTTAAACAAAAAAACCACGCTGGAATCCAGCCACACATACAAAACAATGCGCTAAGATTGAATTAATCATATTTGCAGGTCTCTGCTAATTATATCCTTTGTGGGCACAAAGCAAAGGTTTTCTTATGTGCAAAGGTACCAATATTCATTTTTTTAAAAAATTATTAATATTAAACATTACTTAATTTAGTAAGAAACAGACAATCATGCAGCAATGAAATCAGGAGAAGGTTCTGCATAGTTCTTCAGAGTTATTTTCCGTTATTTACTATCAGGTTACTCACAGATAATGGACTTGACACACCAAGTTAAACAACTTACTTTCTACAAAAGACCCATTTTCAACAGCATTAATTAAACTGACCACCCAGCATTGACCTAGGCACCAGAAATGATAATGATAAACTCAGCCCTGTTAAGGGATTGTGGCAAAATTGTGACAGCTGTTTCACACACTAGTCAAGCAACAGCCTGATGTAGTCATACTCATGGATCAGACCTGACAGATATGTCCTAGACACCACCATCACTATTCCCAGATTTATCTGTCCCACCAGTTGGACAGATCCAGCAGATGGTGATGCATATTTAAGGAGTCCTGAACATTTGAACATTGACTCTAGACCCCATGACATCTCATGGCAGCAGATCAAAAATGGGCAAGGAAACCTCCTGTTGATTACCATGTATTGTCCTTTTCAGATGAAATCAACCCTCATCCAGGAAAGCATGCAGGAGGATATACTTGGAGCAGCACGAGGCAAATCTAGAAATGAAATGGCAACCTGGTGAAACTACAGCATTGGACTACTTGCATGCCAAACAACATCAGCAGCATGCAATAGATAGAGCAATGCAATTAATTCCATAACTGATGGATTAACTCTGGTATCCTACCACACCCAGCCATGAATGGTGGTGGACAATTAAACAACTCACTGGGGGAAGAGGCTCTACAATTATCCTCATCCTTAATGATGGGGGAACCCAGCACTTCAGTACTAAAGAATAAGGCTGAAACATTTGCAACAACCTTCAGCTAGAAGTGCTGAATGGATGATTCATATTGGCCTCATTTGGAAGTCCCCAGCATCATCAGATTAGATTCGCTTCATATGATATCAAGATTATCATGGATATCGAGACAATGGGTACTGAAAAAGCTATGAGTTTGACAATTTTTTGGCAATAATACTGAAGAATTGTGCTCCAGAACTTGTTGTGCCCAAGCCAAGCTGTTCCAGTATGGATGTAACAAAGGCATTACACAGCAATGTGAAAGATTGTCCAAGTATGTCCTGTACACAAAATGGACAAATCCAACCCTACTAATTACCCCATCAGTCTATACTTAATCATCAGTAAAGTGATGGAAGGGGTTATTATCAGTGCTACCAACATTTGCTTAGCCCAAACCTGCTAACATTTTGGTTTTTGCCAGGACCAGTCAACTATTGACTTCATAATAGCCTTGTTCAAACACCTCCTGAGGTGAGGGTGACTGCCCTTGACATCAAGACAGCATTTGACTGAGAGGAGCCCTAGCAAAACTGGAATCAATGGGAATCAGGAGAAAACTCTACTAGTTGGAAGCAAAACTAATAGAAAGGAAGATGGTTGTTCGAGGTCAACTATCTCAGTCCGAATACATTGCTGCAGGATTTCCTCAGTCCTAGACTCAACTCTATTCAGCTGCTTCATCAATGACTTCCCTTCCATCATAAGATCAGAGGTGTGGATGTTCACTGATGACTGCATAATATTCAAATCCATTCGCAACTCCTCAGACACTGAAACAGTTCATGTCCAAATGTGACAAGATCTGGACAATATCTAGGTTTGGGCAAACAAATGGTAAGGAACATTCATGCCTCGTAAGTGCTAGGCACTGACCATCTCCAAGAAGAGAGCATCTAATCATTATCGTTTTCATTGCATTGCCCTTCTGGGGGTTACCATTGCCCTGGAAACTCAATAGCGCCAGCCATATAAATACAGTGGTTGCAAGAGCAAGTCAGAAGCTGGAAATCCTGTGGCGTGTAACTCACCACCAACTCTTATATTCATCAATGAATATATTTTTGAAGCAAAATATTTAAAAACGCTCTCAGGGTGATTTTACTATTGCGTTGAGTCTGTTTTCAGGCACAACACAGTGGTAAAGTCGGGCGTAAAATACTTAATGTGATTGGCTTCGGTTTATGTGACTGGCGCTATTATAAAAGCGCCGGATGTCCAGCATGGTCAATCTCTCACCGGAAATGGGTGGAAGGCAAATTAATATATGGAAATTTATGATAATGCTACTTACATGTGCTCAGTTTGCTTGGCGCTCAATCGTCCAAGCCTGCTGCCCCCTTTATGATATCACCTGGAAAGGTTTGCACTGGCAAGGAACAGACATGCTCCCCATGAATGGGTAGGTGGGCAGAGGAACTGGAGGCCCCTGGGGATGTTGAGGATGGGGAAGATGGAGATGCCCTTAGGCAATGCCAGACTGGCAGTGCGTCCTGGCACTTGGGCAATGCTCACTGGACAGTGTTGGGAGTGGGCCAATGGGGGCAGGGCCAATAGGCTTGGAGCTAATGGGGAGGGATTAGTGAGGCAGGGCCAATGGGGACTAATGTGGGGGAAGGGCTAACGGAGAGAGGGGGCACTCTGTAGGAATTGGTTGGGGCGAGTGAGAGAGGGCCCATTGCCATTCTGTAGTGAATGGGGGGAGGGTGGCATGTCCGCAATTGGTAAGGAGGGGGTCCCTGATCAGTTTGGGTGGTGTAGGGGTTGGCGGGGGCTTTTATCTTTAGCTTCTGGGGGTAGGGTGGTGCTGCTGCTTCTTTCTGCCTGCTCTAGCAGGTGTCTAGCAGCTCTTTTTGATTGCCAGGCCATTGCTACTACCCTGCACTTAGAAACAAAATGGTGAAATCCTATGGGTGGGATTCTCTCCAAAATATTCCAAGTGTCGAATTTGCATAAAAACTGGAGTAAATATCATTGGTTTTCTCAGTGAGATTTTCAAAATGAATCTTGGACACTTGTGCACTGTGGAGTGCAATTGCGCAAATCTCATTAACAAGCCTATTCCCGCTGGAAAGCATAGCGCTGAGTATGACCGAACTGTCAGCACTGAGACTGGTGCATGTGCAGACCTGCACTGACTGTCTCTCAATCGTTAGCCAGTCCTACATAACTGCATCGCCAGCTGTGCGACTCCCCGCATCCCCTCTCCCTCCCTAATTGCTGGTCCCCCAGGCAAGCTTCCACCTCATCCTGCTCACCCGACTTCCACCAGTAAGTCCTGATCCTCCAATCCTCACCCCACTGGCCCACCGACAGCCCCTCTCCCGCCTCCATCACCCCGTAGTCCCAACCCTCCTCCCACCTGCAGTCCTAAACCCCCAGCCGAATCCCCTCAAGGCTCCACCCCCTTGGTACTGTACCCAATTCCTGGTGGGCAGTGCCAGGGACCAGACTGGCACTGCCAAGCTTACAATGCTCAGGGGGCACCCCCTATCTTATCTCCAAGTTCCTGGGGGACCTCCATGTGGTCGGGCTGCCAGCTCCCCTCAAGTGGGGAGTTACTGTAAACCCTATGGAGTGAACTAGTCGTGGTAGGGGAAGAGGCTAGCGGGCCTGGAGAATTCAGTCCCGCTAATGATAGACAAGTGAAGATTTAAATAATTTATTCAGTTCTGCTAAAACAGCACAGTGGACTGGGAGAATTACCCAAAACAATACCTGATTGCATTGTTCATGGAGAGGTTTATTTATGACAAATTAGCTTGAATGAAAATGAGCAAGAAAAAGAATTGCTTCTGAAATCTAATGCAGTTTTGAGTGCGACCTGCACCTGGATTATTGATTGGGCTCAAAGAGCAAACTTCAATCCTTAGACTGTAAATTCACAATGACATAATCTGCAATTTGATTGCTCTTGTAAGCATTAGAGATAACATGTTGCTTTAACCTTTTGACATTTAACCATTTAACCTCCTTAATATCAATCAAATTGTTTATTGTCCTAAAGAATACATATTTTAATTTTGGTACATCTTTATTATTGCAGTTCAACAGCTGCATAGTTCTAAGAACAACTGCCATTTAGTGGTTGTCAGTTGAAGTGGTCTTTTGGCTTGCAAGTACAACATCAATTGTGTCTGCTGCAGGTCTGTGAGTTAGCTGTCTTTATTAAAAAGTAAACATCAAAAAAAGCACACTGTGCTTTTAGAAGTACAACACATTTTTAAGCAGCACTAAACAGCAGTATTGGAAACAGTTTCTTTTTATTTACTCTATCGAACTCCTTGTTAACACCTCTATAAAATCCCCTCAAAAGGGGAACATCCCCAGTTTCTCTCGTCTGCCATGTGACGATAATCTCTTAACCCTGAAACCATTCCAGTAAAACTCTCGTATACTATTTCCAAAGTAATATTATCTTTTCTTGATTTCTTCTGCCTATCCCCTAAACAGATCCATTATACATAGTCCATAGAAAGTGTTTGGACATCTCAGATGGGCGACTAATGGCCATAAGAATATCACTTTCACCCTTGCTATTTTTCACTTACGTCATCCAGTAAAACTAAACTGAATTTGTCCTTCAAAGGAAAATTTCCAGTTCAGATTGTGAATTCAGCCTTCGCATTCTCATGTTTTAGTTCCAATTATTTTCTTATTGGACATATTTTTTAAGGAGTAATCTCTAGCAAATCAATGGCACCAAGAAGCAGCTGTCTTTCCCTCATCCATTCTCTTTACCAAACTAATGAATCCAGCTTGGCCTTACTATTTGACCACATCCAAATCTGACCTCATCCCAGATGATGTTCACGTGTATGTATTTCCACTAGAAAAAAATCAGGGGCAAATCCTTAGCCAATTTTACTTCCTATAGACTGGAGGGGCACATCTGTGAGATCTTTTACAAAATACTGGAGGCAGGGAGAATATCAGAGGACTGGAAAGTAACAGATGTAACATCACTGTTTCAGAAGGGAGAGATGCAGCAGACGGGAAATTATAGGCTGATTAACCTGACTTCAGTCATTGGCAAGATTTTAGAGTCCATTATTAAAGATGAGCTTGCAGAGTACTTGGAAGCGCATGATAAAATAGGACTGAATCAGCAAGTCTTTGTCAAGGGGAGATCATGTCTGTTAGACCTCTTTGAGGAAGTAACAAGAAAGTTAGATAAAGGAGAACCAATGGATGTGATTTATTTAGATTTCCAGAAGGCCTTTGATAAGATACACATAGGAAACTGTAAAAAAAAGTTAAGTGCCCATTATGTCAAGGGTTAGATCCTGGCATAGTTAGAAGATTGATAGACTGGCAGAAGGCAGAGAGTGCGGATAAAGGAATCTTTCTCAGGATGGTAGCCAGTGACCAGTGGCGTACCTCAGTAGTCAGTCCTGGGACCACAAATTTTCACAATATACATTAATGATTTGGAGGAAGGAGCTGAAGGCACTGTTGCTAAGTTTGCAGATGATACAAAAATATATAGAGAGAGTAGTATCGAGGAAGCAGGGGGGGCTGCAGAAGGACTTGGACATGTTAAGAGAATGGACAAAGAAGTGGCAGAAGGAATACAATATGGAAAATTGAGAGGTTATGTACTTCAGAAGGAGGAATGAAGGCATAGACTATTTTCTAAATGGGAAAAGGCTTAGGAAATCAGATACACAAAGGGTCTAGGAATTCATCATTCAACGTTCTCTTAAGTTTAATGTGCAGGTTCAGTCGGCAATTAGGAAGACAAATGCAATGTTAACATTCATGTCGAGAGGCTAGAATACAAGAGCAAGGGTGTACTTCTGAGACTGTATAAGACTCTGGTCAGACCCCATTTGGAGTATTGTGTGCAGTTCTAGGCCCCATATCTAAGGAATGATGTGCTGGCCTTGGAAAGGTTCAGAGTGGGTTCACAAGAATGATTCCTGGAATGAAGAGCTTGTTGTATGTTGTAGATTGTCTCTACACCCTAGCTATGACTGAAACAAAATATTCTACACTCTCTCCTTTCCTTCTCTGTGAATGGTATGTTTTGTCTGTATATTGCACAAGAAACAATACTTCTCATCGTATATCAATATATGCGACAATAATAAATCAAATTAAATCAAAAATCAAACACCGCCTTTCAGGACTCACTGACTGCTTTTACACTATTTTAACTCAAACTCCTAAAACATCTCTCGAGACCGTTCTTCTTTGCAAGCAGTATTGCCACCATGTCTTCAGTTCTGCTGGTAAGTAAGCTCACCTGTTGCTTTCTAGCTCCACCTCTTCTATTCTGATTTTATTAAACAAACACAGGTAACCTTCCAAAGTGCTACCAAAAGAGAAAATGCTGGAAAATCTCAGCAGGTCTGGCAGTATCTGTAAGGAGAGATGTCCAGATGACTTTTTGTCAAAACTAAAAGGCATAGAAAGTGAAAGATATTTATACCGGAGAATGAGGGAATGAAAGATGAGTCATAGCTACAAAATCAAGGGAAAGGCTGCTAATGGTTTCATAGAAAGAATAGAAGGTGTGAAAGGCCAAATAGCAGAGAAACTGAAATCAGAGGGTAATCTGTGATAGTTGAAGATGTTGGGAGAGGGGTAAAATTGAGAAAAAAGGGGAAAAAGGAAAACAAAGGTAAGAAAAGGGTGGATAAAATGAGGGGAAAGAGTGCAGGGGAAGAAAAATAAAGGAAGATAATAAAGAAATAAAATTTAGAAACAATTAAAAATTAAATAAATGAAAACAAAGGGATCAAGGTGGGGTAGAGCTAATCATCTGAAGTTATTGAATTCAATGTTGAGATTGGAAAGCTGTAATGTGCCTAGCTGAAAGATGAGATACTGTTTCTCCAGTCTGTATTGAACTTCACTGGACCACTGCAGCAGGCCAAGGACTGACATTTGGCATGGGAGCAGGATCATGTGTTAAGAAGTACAAGCAGTATCTGTAATCAGCAATATCTGACAACATTATCTGCATTTTTAAGATTTGGTTACATGTAGATTCACATTCCAACCATTATTTTGTAAATTGAGTTTGTGTCTTTATATGCCCTGTTTGTGAACAGAACTCCCACTTATCTGATGAAGGGGCAGTGCTCTGAAAGCTTGAGGCTTGTGCTACCAAATAAACCTGTTGAACTTTAATCTGGTATGAGACTTCTTATTGTGCAACGGGAAGTTCAGGGTCCTGATTGCGCATAGACCAAAAGTGCTCAGCAAAGTGATCACCCAGTCTATGCCTGATCTCTTCAATATAGAGATCATATTTGGACCAGCAAAAGCAGTAGACCAAATTAAAAGAAGTGCCAGTGAAACACTGCGTAACCCGGAATGAATATTTTGGATCTTGGATGGGAAGAATGGAAGAAATAAAGGGACAGATGTTACATCTTCTGTGATTGTATGGGAAGATGCCATGGATGATGGGAGAGGTGTTGGATTTGGTGAAGGAGTGGACTAGGTTACTTCAGAGGACATGGTTTTTGCAGAATGCTGCCTGAAGGAGAAAAGGAAAGATATGCTTATTGGATGTGTAGATGTGTTTCTAAACTGCTATTTTCCTTTAGGTTTCCTGGCAATCTCTAAACACCAGCATTTTAGTTACCTTCACAACAACAGTTTTCCAGAACTAAACAGTACTTCTAAAACATTAGTGTGAACAATGAATTAGCTATTCATCATAATATATTGGAAGTTAATCAGCATATCAAAATAATAAATGCAGGAAGGTGTCAAGGAGGTGGAATGCCAATATATCTCACCTCACGATATAAAGTCTCTAAGGAAACAGACAACATATGCTCCATCAGAATGCTACAAGTGACATGTAAAACTGGTTGTAGTTGAAAAATGCACATCCTTGAACTTATCAAAATTGGCTTAATGACCTTACCTTCTGGATATATTTGCTTCAGATTAAGATGCCAAACATAAAATGTAAATTAATTCAAAAACCAAACATATGTGATTGAGAGGAAGGGTAAAAGGGTTGGATGGTGGTTGGGATGAAGGTGGGTGGAATATAGTAGTAGAGAGTGTGAATTAAGTGTCCAGAAACAAAAGAAGCACTAGGCACACGATTTCACTCCGAGCCCTGGGCAAGAGTCTACTTGTCAAAAAAAGACAGCCATGAACAATATAAAAGACAACAGGCTGGATTCCTCTACCAGTATGTGGAACATAGAAACCCTACAATGCAGGAGGATATTCGGCCCATCGCGTCTGCACCAACCACAATCCCACCCAGGCCCTAGACTCATAACTCCACATATTTACCCTGTTCATCCCCCTAACATCAGGATCAATTTAGCATGGCCAATCAACCTTACCTGTACATTTTTGGACGGTGGGAGGAAACTGAAGCACCTGGAAAAAACCCATGCAGACATGGGGAGAAAGTGCAAACTCCACTCAGACATTGACCTGAGGCAGCAATTGAACCCAGATCCCTATCGCTGTGAGGCAGCAGTGCTAACCACTGTGCCACCTTGTTACCCCACAGTTGAGATCTTCCGGTTTCACTGCAGTGAACAGAGATTTGGCTGAGTGCCAAAACCAGAATCTCTCCCATTGCTACTTTTGGATCCCCATACATTCCTCACTTGTAGTCATAGCCTCCTGTTCCTGACCACTAACCAAATCTGAAATATCCAGCCTAAGGGGTGTATTTGGCTCCTGGAACAACATTTTTGCAACTCTTTGTAATTTGCTTGTGAATATGTTCCCCTATCTCCTTTTCAATAGAGTAATCTATAAAACGCATCTCGAAGCATAAAAGCTCCTCTACTGTTTCTTAATTCCAGCCAAACGATTATGTCCTTGACTTCTCAGGGTCATTCTCTCACTCTAGTACTGTAATATTTCCCTGAGTCAAAATTCCTATCCCTCCTCTTTTCTCTTTTCCATTTGTTTCCTGAATACATTATACTCAAATATTAATGTATCCAATCATCCACATTTTTGGCTACGCCTCAAGATTAGTCACTGTTTGCTACATCTTCTTTAAAGTCTTGAAAACCCCTTAACATACAGAAACCAAAATAAAATGCATACTTTTATATAGTGCAAGTGCAGCAATCTGAGTTTTACTGTGCATTGTTCAAGCAATTGCTTGTTTTCATTTAATTTGCTTTTCATTGATAGATTGCTTGTGGACCATTAGTGCTTTCTCATCCCTGGCCTCTATCTGCTTTCATAATTTTGTTAATGGATACTTTCTTATAGTACATACAAATCCTAGAATTATCCAGACTCAAACACAACATTGAATGTACTATGAGCAATACAAATTTTGCTTTACTCCAACATCTCCATACCATAAGCTGTTCCTCTCCCTGCCATCTACCCTTTAGACAAACAATTAGTAAAGTGGGAGCAGGAAAAATGTCACTGACAAATCACAACTACTGCAATTAGCACCACCGGCCAAACTGGTTTAAAAACAAAATGTTGCAATAGCCTTCCTCAGGGGAGAATGGAAAGAAATAGAAGTGAGAAATGTTTGCAGCCAGGCTTGGAACCCAACCACACCCCCCACATCTCCCCCCTGCCCCCCACAACCAGCTACCACCACCACCCCATTGGGCCACATTAGCAACAAGGAGGTGACCTGTAAACTTGATTAATCCCAACATCCTGCTGTCTTGGCAATATGGAAGTTAATGCTGAGGAAATGCTTGATATAATAACTAGTAAACATCCCCAGCCCTATTTACACTGGTCAGAAGTTCAGCCTGTTCAATTTTCAATGTGAAAATCGGACACCATCAAGTTGCACGTGGAGAATCCTGCAGCTTTAGGTCCAGCTCAGAATTCCACTTCCATTGGACTTCCTGATTACTGCTGTCCCTACATGTGAAAGTCAAGTAAATTGAAAACCCGTTTCTGTGAAATATGTTTTATTAAAAGGCAACTGACTTACATTATTCATTAATAAACAGAAACATATTCTAATGATCTAGCACACAATTTAATTCCCAACCAGTGCAGTATTTAAAATGTTTAAAAACACTTGCTGTGAAACGTAACATGTTTGCCAGAATTATTTTGCCATCTGTTATATACAACCATGTCAGGGATTTAAATTGAGATGTTTTGCTCTTTACACATACAGAGTAGCAACAAAATTGTCCATTGTAGAAATGCATACATTTTTCCTTTTTCAAACGGGTATAATTCCATAAGTTCAGATAAATATTAGATAATAGTGCTTATTTAGAAAGGTTAATTAGCTATATTTAATTAATAACAGAATAAGTTTTAAAAAATCTGTTTCACCTTGTCCTAAGTTTTTATCACATGTTCATTGTTCATCGCACACACACACTGGATTGATATTAATACAAGTAAACTACATTACCACCACTGTGAATGGGCATAAGCAAATATAGCTAACAAAATTGTAACATATTTGAGGAAGCATGTTTTCAGAAGCTTGGTTAAAAAAAAATGAAACTACTTAATGTGTGAACAAGGTAAATCAAACAAAGAAATTAACTGCAATTTGTAATTATCATTAAATATTCTCTGCAGGATAACTGGTCACTGAAGTTTCTTTTATTACTGATATGATTGAGACTAAATATTTTGCATATATGGAAAATATAAATGAAAATTCAGAAAATGTGCTATACAACAAACCATCCAAAAATGGAAACACTACATAATATCAGACTACAATGGTTCATTCTATAAATTACTATTTTACTGTAAATTCCAATGATTATACAGCAACTGTCTGCTCAGTTGGTCATTTCATTACATAAACTGTGACAGAAATTTGTTTATGTAGTGCCAATTGGTCCCTGTATGGACAGGCTGCAAGCCACTACCTGCACGGTTCATGCAGCATTTTTCAAGCAGCACTACATACATGAATTTCTCCTCCAATACCTTCATTCTTCCTTAGCTAAAAATGCAATCAAAAGGATAATGGATTATTGATTTTTATCTTAGAAGCATTTGAAAATTGGAAGTAAGGAATGATGTTCAGCTGTACAGAAATGTATTCAGAGCCCATCTGAAAGTACTGCCTTTAGGTGGGGTCACTGGGACTGGTAAAGGTATAATAGCCTTTTTGGGATTTTCAATGCAGATTTATCAAAATTAATTTTTAATTAAGGGTTAAACTGTGAAGACAGGTTGCCTAAATTTTATTTGTTTAGAAGGCTAATTGAAGTATTTAACATTTTTAAGGAATTCAGTAGTGTTATATTGTGGCACTCAAGGCTTCATCAACACATTTTGGGCTTTGTTCACGACAAAAGGCACTTATTGAATGAGTGAAACTATCTACAGAGGTTTGCAGTCCTAGGCAGTCTACCTGGCTGCTCCAGTCATCAACGTGTTGACTAGATGGCTTCGAGGTGTATGCTGTCTGAGAGAGGTCTCCACCTTCTGGGGTGATTATTCACTCTCGGTTCCCATTGGTTCATCTAAACAGTTCTGCTATGTTCTCTTAAGGAATAGACCTGACTATCACTACAAATAGGATTAGTGCAGTACAATGATTTCCTTTAAAGTGGGAATTGGTAATCTTAAAAAGTGAGCTGGTGCAATAAAGAATGAAATAAGGGGCAAGTTTTTTTCTCCCTCTCCGCGGCATGTTTGGTGGTAGTGGGAGTTGGCATGCTGCTTGCTGGCAATGGGATCTTATGATCCTGCTGTCGTTAATGGGGTTTCCTATTGAATACAGGTCTTGTTGCTGGGATATCCATGGTGGGGGTGTGCCATCGGCAGGACCGTAAAATCACTCTGGCATGAAGGGCAGTAAGATTTTGGCCATTTAATAATTTTACCCTGCAAAGAAGGCAGTGAAAATCTGGAACTCCTTTTTCTAAAAAGTTGCGTTTGCTGGGTCAACAGAAATTTTCAAGACTTAGAGTGATAGGTTTTTGTTAGCCAAGATTAACACGGGATTTTGAACAACGGCAGATTGAGTTGGGCACAAATGAGCCATGACTGACTAGAATGGCAGAACAGGATCAAATCATCAAATGGCTTCTCTTATTCTTGGATGAAGAATGTAAACACACACTTTATGTTGATGACATCAGCAATTCAGCAAAACTTAGTGCAAAGATACACCTAATATATATATTTTTACACAATATATTCTCTCATATATATTTTGTTTAATTGTATGGCTGTTCCATTAAGTGAAAGACAATGATTTACAAAGGGATCAAAAAGGTAGGCAGGAAAGTAGAGTTGGGGTCACAATCAGATCAGACAAGATCTTATCTTATTCTGCCATCACTGGTATTTACCAAGTGGCAAGTAGTAGACTGGTCATGTGGGGAACCAAAAAAGCAAAGCCAATCAGAGTTATTTGTAGACTTTCAGGGTAAGTCTTCTGCTCAAAGGCATCCAGTGCCTGATTGAGAGACCTGATATCAAGAAGGATGCTTATTGACTGCCACCCCCTCGTCCAAGTTATGAAACCTCTGGCCTCTACCTTGTGATCCACATCTCGCCATTCATTGCCTCTGGCCTGGGTGGGAACATTGGGCCTTGGGTGAGAATATTGCTGGCAGCAGTGACTGCCTCCTCACTGGTGTTGACTGGCAGCTCTTGGGGAGTACAATTTCTGCCTTCGGCTCCTTGATTCTGGAGAAAGCACACCACTGACCAGTTAAGTGCTTGACTGGCACCTAATTTGGTATACCTTCCCCAATGAAGGCCGCTTGCTGGTGCTGTAGCACTGGTGGGGCGGGGTGGGGGGGGGAACCCATGTGACTTACATGGGTCAACCCTTTGTAACAATTCTTACAGATATTGTAGCACTTTTCATTTGAAGGATCTAATATGAAAATGGATTTGAACTATTAAGTCTCAGTGGCTCAATTGAAACTTCCCTCTGTGATCAGTGTTTTTCTTTATATAATTCATAATCAGAATAAACTGTTTAACTGAAGGATTGTTGTGATGAGTTTTTGTTTTAATGAAGCATTAATATTTTACTGGTACTGTCAATTCACAAGCTGAAGCAACATCAATTTGGAATGAGAGAATTACATTCAGCATTTTTTTTTGAAAAAACATGAATTTTGAAAAGCAAGTATATTTAGTTGCTGTTCCACATGCCAAGTCTAACACTAAGAATGCCTGAAGCAACAGGTTGGAATCTGTTTCAGGAATGATACAGAAGCATTTAGTCTTAAACCCAGCTATTCAATTTTAGCTAGTAATTGCACTTAATTATATAGGTCAAAATCAGAAGCGGAAAAAACTGCAGAGAAACTCTTGAAAAAAGATTACATAAAATACTTTTCAAATAAAGAGATACAGTATATTCGGTATCTCAATGGGCCAGATAGCCTCTTTCTGCACTGTAGGGTTCCTATTCTACAATTACTATATTGATAATGGAAGATTTGTTCATCTTCATTTATGTGTAGCTTTAAAATGAATCTTTATTTACTTGAGCTATGATTATAAACATACATAAAAGCATGACTGCTACATTATACTGTGCAACTTCAGTCTTCCTTAGCTATTAATTTGAGTCTTTATTAAAAATGTGGTCAAATAACCAAAATGACAGATTAACAGTTTGTTCTGTGCACCTGCACTGTTGCCTTGCCATGGTGAGCCTCTTGTCTATACTCAAATCATCATTCTACATAGATAGGGACCCAGAACCGTTTCTAAGGCCAACCGGTTGTTCACATGTGGTGGATGCTCCCCCTAGTATATCTGGGCCAAAAAGTGATGGGGGGGTGGGGTTTATAATTAATTAACTCAATCCAAAAATGAGTTTCCTATTGCACCACCCAGCAGTTAGCCTGTACATTCCACCAACTATCCATGCAAAAGATAGAATAGACACTTAATGATTCCATAAAATGAAGGAAATAAAATTAATGGTAACAACATAATAAAAATCAAACCACATTTATGCACTGCAATAGTGTGGCAAAACAGAAAGACATTTTGAGTCAATAATGCTCATATTTCATATACATGGACCAGGTCCCATCAACAGACCCAGGAGCGGGTGATGGTACCATTAGGAGTCAAAGTGTCCTGGCAAAGGGAAAGCATGGCAGCCAGCCAAGGTAATTAACAATGTAATACCATGGGCCCAGAGAATCAAGTGTTAGGAACAGGCAGAAAGACGATGATGATAATAGTGTCAGGAAGTGAGAGATAGGGCAGTTTTTTGAAATGGTTACTTGACCTGCCTGCATTGCCTTTAAACTTTCTCCATCACTGTGGCAGCCACAGCATATATCCATCTTCCAGAACAAATTGGCAACCTTCAGCTCCAGGATATAGATCCCTCAGCTCCAAGGCACGGATCCCTCAGTTCCAAGAAGCAGATCCCTCAATTCCAGGACATAGATCCCTCAGCTTCAAGACATAGATCCCTCAGCTCCAAGACATGATCAAAAAATCTGATCAAAAAAAAATCTCAGTGCCATGTGGATGTGAAAATGGAAGAGAATTGCGCTGTATTTTTGGGCAGATAAAAAGGAATCTTATCTGACTGTATCAAAAAAATGAAGCCAAACCTGTTTCTTGCCAGCAGGGTGAGGGGCAGGCTGGCTCGTTGAAAGCTGGCAGAGGGCTCCATTGTGTTCACAAAACACAAAGGCATAGAGATCTGAAGTGAATGCTTCCCCCCTCGCCCCCCCTCCCCCCGCTACCACTGGCCATTACGTCCAATCATTTCGTTTTTTCTCCCCCCCACCCCCACCAAAACTACTACCGCACAGATCCTCTGCTGATTGCCCCCTCTCTCCCCCCACATCTGCTCTTTCCCCGCACTACCACAGGGATCCATGGCTCCTTTTGGTAAAAGTCTCCAATTCAAAGGAAGGCAGCTTTGTTATGGCTGATGTTCCCCCCTTCCAGAGTCTGAGGCGTTGGCTGGATACCATCATTTTGAATAATCGATGATTTTAAGGGCCATGTTCCCATGTACTACATGTTTAAAGTTTGAAGCTAACATTTAATTCCAGTCACAGGTATGCAAATGTATTTTTAACAAGCCATTCTGCCACCTCCATGTGGTATCACTACATCACTCATTCCCACCCCACACATAACTTGGCCCAAAGTTCCTGCGCAGGCTTCCAAATAGGTCTCCAGCAATAGGTTCTACAGCCCCCTCTGGTTCCCATTCCAGAGAGTTGCAGTAAATTCTGCCCAATGTTAATAAATCAACACAAGAGGGAGAAGTACTTCCAGCTGTATGGATACCTACATATGTCAAGTTATCAAAATTTAGCACATGAGAATACAATGCTCTGTTCACAATACCAAACAACTGAAGCTTTTGTACAAAATATGTAAATATAACAAGCTCTTCAACTAATGCTTGTTGTTTAGACTAGAAAAATGGATACAAATAAAATCCCTTTATTGAATGCACAATGTGCAGATAACTGCATTCACATTGTATGACAATGATTTAATCTATGTTTAAATGAGCATTAATTGTTGAATTTTGAGTCAACAAATACATCCATCATTTAAAAACTCTAGTCCACTGAACCTTTCTTGTACTATCGGTGTATGAATCCACTTAGTTAATTTTCACCATTCCTTTCAAATGCAGAAATAAGAATCTTTCCATCACTGTCAGTCCCTTCAGGGGTAGTCTGCCGATAATAAGCATTTCCTGAGAATCTGAAAGATGGTTGACTCCTCTTCCACACATACCATAAACCAAATGCGCCCAATACAATGATGATGGTTACCACCAATGTGATCACAATTTTAAGTATTTTTCCATTTCCTATTTGGTATTCTGTGGAGAGAATTTATTTATCTTTTGGTTACTGAAAATTCAATTATTTGTAATTTAACAAAAATAAATGGAACTACATAAAAGTGATGGTTTTGGAAAAGAAGATGGAAGTGGCTACTTCACCATTGATTAAGTGAGTGCAAATTAAACAGGTTGCAAAACCCAAAATAAAGCAGAAGCTTCACATCTCTGAAAGACACCATAGTGTTAAAAATCTGTTGAGTGTCTCTGTAATGTAATAGGTTGAAATAGTTATGGTCATGAATGATGTAGACCATGAGGTGGTTGGCACGGTGGTGTAGTGGTTAGCACTACTGTCTCATGCGCCAGGGACCCCGGGTTCAACTCCGGCCTTTAGTAATTGTCTCTGTGGAGCTTGCACATTCTCCTCAGTGTTTTCACCAGGTGTTCTAGTTTCCTCCCACAGTCCAAAGATGTGCTGTTTAGGTGGATTGGCCACATTAAATTCCCTTGGGTGGGATTGTTGTCGATATGGGCTCAATGGGCTGAATGGCCTCTTCTGCATTGCAGGGATACTAAGATTCTATGAGGTAAAAAGTGACATCAGTAGTCATGCGGTGGAGACTCTGTACGGCAGCTGGAGCAGGCAGTACTCATGACAGATGTGCCTATTTAGTAGGTCATCATATATATTTTATAGATATATATATATATAGACACCCACACCATTGCATGAGTAAACAGGTTTGAAGTATCTGAGGCATAGATATCTACCTTATCTAGACAAGATAAACTACGCCTTAAGAATCTGAAACATGAACTGTATCAACTGAAACAATGTGAGAGCAGAAACTGGAATAGATTTTAAAACAGATATTGGTACATATTGGAAACATATTTTGAAGGGGCTGGGAAAGGGCAGAGAATGAGATAAATAGTTGCTTCTTTTCAAAGATCCAACACAATCATGAATGATCAAATGGTAATCTTCGATGCTGTAAAATTCATTACTCAGATAGAATTCTTGGATTAAATTCTACAAAACCTCATTTTCCTTCTGAGAAATTAGTTATTCAATTATTATATATACTCCAGACCAAAATAGTGGCTTTCTCTCTGCCAATCTTGCTGGCAGCCATTTACATATCAAAACAGTTAACTCAGAATAATCATTTGCAACAACAGTCTATATTTCTATAGCAACTTTAACATCATAAAACCTCTCGAGGCAATTCATAGGAGCATTATCAAACAAAATATGCCAAAGAGCCACATAATGAGATATGAGACCAGATGATCAAAAGTGTGGTAAAAGAATCATTTGAAATAAGAGCCGAAAGTTCACGACTTACATTGTTTTCTTCAGAGTTCACAATTTAGCAATTAGCAATGAATGAATATATGTTACAATTACCAAAGGCAAATCTTTTTCAATAATGTTCAATATTGATTGCTTTGGAGTAGTAAACAATAGAAAGTATGGCTATTTAGTCATTGTCTAATCAACTATTTTCAGCTTTCTGATTTTCATTCTGAAGTAAAATGATATCAGCTAGATTCTCTGAAATTGTACTGCTGCCACCGAAAATGGAGAATTTGGTGCTCAGCCAGAACTCCATTCACTGTAACAAGACTGGAGAATTCCAGCCGTGGATGAGGTCAGAGAATTCTGGCCACAATTGCGCTTGTGTATAACATTAGCTCAAACACTCCTTAACTTCATTCTAATTAATTGGAAAAAAACAAACAGGGATATCTGTTAAACAAATTACGATACAACTTTTTTCACTGAATAAAGCAAATACATTTGAACTGTTTTGGACTTTGAATATGAGAACAAAAGGAAGCCATTAGCACAGGTAATCCCTCCTTCTGAAACTTTGTGCATCTTTGTCTCACGTGAATTCTGTGGCTGTAACAATACTCAATATTGCCATTACCCAAATATTATTAAAACTTCCCTCCTTAGTGTTCTTTCAAATAATTTGGAAAAACTGATGATATTAGGATAACATTATACTTGAAATGTGATGAACATGCAATGCATTTGAAAATTATTCCCAGTATTTCCAGTGGCAATGCTTATGGTGAAAGGGGGGAACAACTATTTTATAATATTAGGTGCGCTATACTTTACAATTTAATATATTATCGAGGTTACTAATTTGATGAGAATGAGTGAACCCAAATTATGCTTTAATTGCACTGTATTCTGGGATTTTTGTTCTTCTGGAATATTAATAAAACATGCATGATGTTATAACATTTATTGATGTTATAACATTTATTGTTAAATCTAATTAACAAAATTCCTTTCAGCAATCTTTGTATCCCTTGGAGCAGCTGATTTAGGCAAACAATCAATATTGGTTTCAATCAAAAAGATCTCCTGAAGTTGACAATCTTGCACAGGCTTGAGCCTATTTATCTGATGTCCTTACTGTAAAGAACATTTTGTTTCAATCTCTGCCCATAAGCAACTTACCATGCAGCTTTGGGGTGTAAATATTTCCACTCAAATCTGAAATAGTAATATAAATAAGTCATACACAAATTATTGAGCATTTTTATATGAATATCACATATTAAGAACTATTAGGCTAAATTTTCCAGTGAGCATTGGAACAATGACGTTGAGCCATTTGTGGGTCCCAAACCCATTCTGCGACCTTCTGAGAGGCAGCTACAAATTAAGCATGGCAGATAAATTCCAAGGTTGGAGGCCCAGAGGGCTTACAGGTACGTCAAGCCAGCAGCCCCATTGGGGGAGATGGTCACTACTGATGCAAGCAGGTGAGTGAAGGGCCCTTGAATATGGTTGCCTGCAGAGAAGTCTCTAAAGAAGCTTGAAGCCAATAGGTCATCAGGGTGTGGGGAAACCTCTCCATAGTGCTAATGATGGATGCAGATCCCTATGGTCCCCCTCTTTGGGGCAGGAAGCTTCAGGCTTTGTTGGCCACCTGGCCTGATGCTGGGAGGCTGCTTTGATTGAGATGGAGGCCACAGGTAGGGGGAAGGGTCACCATGTCTGCAGGAAAATACTGGTGCCAATGCAAAATGGCTGCCAGCCAAATTTCCCAAATTAGCTGTCCATTCTTTGTGGAATGTGCATTATCTATTATCCCAGCTAACTCCTGCAAAAGTACTGCACCCCCCCCCCACCCAATGACAATGATTGTTGTCATTCAATTCCTGAATGACAACAATCAAAAGGAGTGAAGGTATGTGAAGGGGTGGTGGCCAGATTCCACTTTAAAGTAAGTATATCTTAAAATCATACCTAGTTGGCCATAGCAGGATTTACCTGAATGTATCTGGTGTCAGATGCCTCAGAGCAAACCAATGATGTAGTGGAGCTTTAGGTCTTAGATCCCTTATTGGTAAAGGCAAAGGGTCTAAACTTTTTTTTGAGGTGTGGGCACTGCATGCTGATTTTGTGGCCAACACCAATAAAGTGACTAGTGCACTTCCAATTTGTAATGATCATGTTCTTACTGTCTGCCTTAAAGGAGGTTTTGGAAGATGATTCATGGTGAGAAAACCAGGCCTCAGTTGAGTTTTGGGACCTTAATTATTTTTCAATCATGCAGTATTGCTGTTGTATAAATCATTCCTTTTGCATATTTTCCTCTCTTGTTAATTTTCTTCTCTTGATTCTTTGTAGGGATAAGGTTTCGCAGGCCATGATCATTTGTGAATATGGAGGCTAGATTAAAAGTGGGAATCAAGTCTTGTCTTTGTGCGAACATTCAGTAGCAATCACCATTCAATGAGCAAAGGGGAAGCAGGAATTGTGGCTGATTTTCCTAAGGCCAGTTGTTACCCAGACTTGCATGTTATAAAAGCACATTACTGTGGACACTGGAATCTGAAACCAAAAGAAGAAATGCTGGAAAATCTCAGCAGGTCTGGCAGCATCTGTAAGGAGAGAAAAGAGTTGACGTTGAGTCCAAATGATCCTTTGTCAAAGCTAAAAGGCATAGAAAGTGGGAGATATTTAAACTGTAGGGCAATGGAATGAAAGATGAATTATAGCCACAAAAACAAGGGGAAAGGCTGCAAATGGCAGTCCATAGAGAGAACAGAAGGTGAATGGCCAAATGGCAGAGAAGATGAAATCAGAGGATTAAGCTGTGACAGATGAAGATGTGGGGGGAGTGGGAGAGATCGGAGGGAGAGAGGTAAAATTGAGAGGGGGGAAAGGGGAAGCAAAGAGGGAGAAAAAGTAAGAAAAAGGTTGGTAAATTAGGAGGAAAGAATGGGAGGGAAGAAAAATAAAGAAAGACAATAAAGAAGTAAAAGATAGCGAACAGTTATAAATTAAATAAAATTAAAACAAAGAGATTGAGGTGGGGTAGAGCAAATCAACTGAAGTTGTTGAATTCAATGTTGAGGCGGGAAGGCTGTGAAGTGCCTAACTGGAAGATGAGATGCTGTTTCTCCAGTTTGTGTTGAGCTTTGCTGGAACATTGCAGCAGGCCAAGAGCAAACATGTGGGCTGGCAGCAGGATTGTGTGTTAAAAAGCAACTGGAAGGACAGGATCCTAATTGTGTACAGACCGAAGGTGCTCAGCAAAGCAATCCCCCCAAAGCGATTCATGTTTGGTTTCTCCAATATGGAGGAGACCACAGTGATATCTCACATGATACCTTCCTTGTCTATGTATCTGAGTTGTTCACTGAATGCATTTCCACAATTGTCAAAAGCCTCATTAATTTATATTGTAGATGAAGATACATTAGGTTACACTTTCAACCATTTAAAATGACTAAATTATTAAAATAAAAGCCCTGCTTATTAACTAAAGTAGTGTTCTTTTAGTTTCATGTATCCTCGGAAGACTTTTGCTGCATACCAGTTTGACAAACGGCTCCGAGACTGGCAGCACAATCAGTCATGAACCATGCACCATCGGAGGACCTCATTGCAGCGCAAAAACCAACAGTAAAATTATTTGCGTCAGGTTCTTCTGCACCCCAGTTTGAATAAGTTACTGGGGTTCCATCAAACCATTTGAATGCATGATCTGCAATGTAACATAATAGAGATAATCATAATGAATTGTATTCAGTGTCACATCCCTAGCAAAAATGTATACACAAACGTTCCTTACATATTCACACTGTTCTCACTATCATTCCATGAATTAGACTGCTTCCTGTGACGGCTACGGCCCAATAAGTCACACCAGTGCTGCCCATGGTTGGCAAGCTTCAGTCCTGTTTGCTGCAAACAGTTCCCTGAGGTAAAGTTGTTGTTCCCTCTTCTTTGATGAAATGTATAACAATACATGGAAATAATCCAGTAACAGTTTGGCAAGTTGAGCCATGATTTACACAATCGAGCTGTCAAAAATTGTGTGATTGATGGTGGGAAATAATTTCTGTAGCTAATACATAAAGTTGGACCTGAAACAGTTGGCACTGCTAGCAGACAAACTTTTTCAGAACTTGCTGTCTCTTGTAGATCAGCAGGCAATTGTGATTGGCATTGTATGATGTAAGAAAATTAAATTAAGCTAATGCCCAAAATGACTATAAAAAAAATAGATGATTTAAGAAGGGAATGTTATATAAATTCCTTCTGAAAGTTATTAGAAGGCTGAGAATCTCTCAGATGTTTGTGATTATTTAATTTCGTCAAGTTAGAAAATGATTCTTCAATCAAATGACCTGCTGAGGAGCAACAGTTACAAAATGCACTGTTTGGAAAATTGTGGACTTGCAGTGATTGATTTCCTGCCTAAAAACTTAAATGGACTGAAAGTCAGGTGCTAGAAAGTCACAATTCTCTGACCATGGCTCTCTGCACACTGCTCCTTCCTTGAAGCTGCCGTCTTGGAATCAGCCCAGTTAAGTGTACAGCAAGTGAACATGTTTTCCTTCAACTTGGCAAATACACAATTGACAAATATAAAATTAATACACCAGATCAAATGAATCTTTTACATCATTAGCTTGGAAATTTATAAAAGGAATAACGTTATTTTATCTATTTACTATCTCATTGTAAATTTTATATACTGCTGAGCTACTGTATTTCTTAAAAAAGGTTGAAAATGCTATGAATTTTTAAACATGATAAAATGGTGAGTTTCTTTGATACAAGCCAGTGCTTTTTTTTAATAAAAAGTCCTCTATCCTCAACATTATTTCAGTAAATATGGTTCGTCATTACTTACCAATGGTATTGAATGTGATGCCCAACCATATCGCATCTACAATGTGACTGTAAGTTTTGACTTGTTCAAAAACAAAGTTGTTTTCTTCTTCATCTTTAATTTGTAAAATAAAAGCTTTTGTGGCTGTAAAATGCAGAAGGTAAAGGTAAGTTTCCATTAATGTAAAATCGACCCTTCTGTTTGCTAAAGGTGTATTGCATTTATTAGTTACATTACTTCTTTTCGGAAAAAAATACTTTAGACTATTTATAATTACAGGGAAAATTATAAACTTACTTTGTGGGTGAGAGATTAAAAAAACCCCAGAAAATCAAGGAACCTGACAATCTTGCATTCACTAATCTTTACAAGAAAGTAGACATTTGTAATGAATATTGGAATGTCAGGATGAACAATAAGTGATGAATCTTTCATATTTAGCATTACTGTCAATATTTCTATCACTGCACAAAAAGAGTAAAAAAAGGTCAGGTGAAATGGGAGTCAAAAGGGCAACTTGTTATAAAATATATCGAATGTTATTAATGTTAAACTACAGTATTCCACAATTGCAAGGTGCATTGAAGAATGTTTTCTTCCAGGCCAGGAAGTGAATTAGAAAGACTAAAGAAAATCCTTTCAAGATGTCACACTGCAGTAAGTGAATAATAACATGTAGCTTCTATTCCAGGCCATAGCTCAAAATACATGCCAAATATATTGCAATGGGACAGGAAATAATCAAGGGAGAGATCCTGAGAGTCCAAGTTAAATAGGACAACTTGAAGGGAGTCTATCACAGCAGGGACAACTTTTTGAGGTCGGTGAAGGAACAGTGAATGTGGAGAATCTGATCTAGTCAAAAACGTTCTGACTAAAAGGTTTCCCGGCTTCAAAAAGACCTCCAGAGCCAAACAAATTTCTGTAATGTTTTACTAATAGCAATAAATGTTACTTCACTCCTATCCTCAAAATTAGGTCGTGGCTGCAATGAAAGGGAGATATCATGGATAAGAGCATAGATTATTCTGGGAAAGAAATCCTCGAATCAACTAGTATGAGAAGAAAAGCTCAGGGTATGTGAGAATTGGGAGGGAAATCATGTCAAATAGGCATACTGTTGGAGGGCGTCAAAGTCTGTAGTGCTGGGAGTAAATATCTCAAAGATTTAGAATATTGCTGGAGTTTACGAGCAACAGCAGGTTTATTAGCCATGGGAAACAGAGTTCACTGGTGTTCGACACTGTGCGAAGTGAAAGGTACTGATATGGGTGCAGGGAATTGGAGAGAAAGTTCAAACTTAAGAAGGACTAAGAAAAGGGGATCAAGTAGTGTTGGAGGGATTAGAGTTTATTGCATGGAGGGATGCAGGGAAATGGAAACTGGCACCCTTCATTGTCTGGCTCCCTGCATCTGCCTTACCACTCCACGTCCCTCAGAAAAGAATGTTGAAATTATTTGATAAGCTGTTTTTCACAGCACCAAGGTGGGAGTTTATTTTTTTTAAATGTTATTGTGGTTAAACCATATTCACAATCAGCCTGAAAAACTGAGGTCCATCTGGGCAGCATTGATTCTTGACTCTGCTGATTTCTGACATCCACTGCCTCTGATGTTCAGTTTTCGGCAGGTCTGTATTTCCTAAGGCTTAGTTGCATTCTTTGATTATTGCTGCTTCTCCTTTGAGAGGAATGACAGCTTATGCAAGAACACAGGAAGCTAGACTGTTGTTTTCAGCTCTCTATCGATGATTGCCACTGTGCTGTGATTTGTATAAGCACTTCCAATTCGAGCTGGTGTGCAGTATTTTACTATTGGGAAAACAAGATGGGTGTCTGTAGAGTGCAATAACCAACGAGTCCTAGTCAATCTGTAGATTAAATAGATCCCAGTCTTTACCTTGGCTCTAAGATTATTTGCAAAATCCCCTTGCCAGGACAAGAAATTGGAACATTGAGGTGTTTCTTTTCATGCTGGTTTTTCAAATTAATGCAGAAAAAAACATTTTCTAGGTGCCACAATTTATAATTGTTCTCAAGTATTTTCAACTCTTTTCAAAGTCTCTGTTCTGCTTCAGCAAGAGTCCTTGCATGAATGGCTAGTGCAAGTTCATCTGAAGTATTCAAATTTCCTCTGGCAATGACAAGATTGAGACAGTATAATCAAGGAGCATTGATCAGCTTTCTAAGAGGAACTGGGAACGTCTGAGGGTGCATATGTTTACTTGCAGGTAAAATGTTGGCTTTCAGGCTACTATATCAGACATTTTCAACACTTGAAACCATCCCTCCATCATATGCAGCAGACAAGACACAAAAAGGACTGCTGTTTTGTGACTACACTATTAAACTGTTTGTTAGCATGACAGATCATAAGCCCCTAAGATGTATTTTGAAGCCAGACTAGATGCCAATAATTTTTTTAAATTAAATGTGAGGAAAGGATGCTTTGCCTCAGGAGTGATTCCACTGATAAATTAGGAATTTTTAAAAATCAAAACAAGCTTTATTCATAACACATGAAACAATCTAACTCTCAACTATTTAACAATCTTTAAACATGAAAAGAAGAAACAACTTACAACTTACTACTATTTTGCTCCAATTAAACAATATTTCTCTTGTATACTTGAGCCTCACTTTAAAATTAGTTGAGAAATTCAGGCATATTTACTTTGACATATGTAACTACCTTGGAGCTTTCAGGGCAGGCTTTTCAGAGAGAGAGTGAGAGAAATAAAGGGAGAGAGAGGCTCCAAGTTTCTGCCTTTAACCAGCTGCAGTCAGCCAACTGCTCTTTTAAAAATGAAAATAAAACTGTTTTTCTGTTATAAGCCTAGCTCCTCCTATTTCTAGTACCACATGATTGTGCCTGTATACCTAACTTACTGTATTATTTTAATCAAAAAATACTCCATTAAGCCTTCTGCTGAACAAACACACACGTGTAGCTAAAATGAGTAATTATCCTGCTTTCTCAGCATCTGCTGCACTCCTTTCAGACAAACACCTGTTTGTGACAAAACACTGCCTCTTAAAGCAGACCCCCCCACCTTAAAATTTAAATTATTTTAATGGTATAATATCATCTCACTTTAAAAGAAGAACCAACAATATGAAAAAATGTCTTAATTTTTCAAAACCTTTAGTTTTCACACTATTAGTATGCTATAAGATATAAATCTTATCACATCTAAATATACAAATTTAACAACATTATAGTCCAGTTTAGTCTTTCTTTTTCAACATTGAATGCTCCACTCTTCTTTCATCAGTCGTGATAAAGTATCTGCAAATGTGGCCTCTCCTCCTGCTTTGCTTGGTTCTCCAGTTGTTCAGCTGCTTCCTCTTTCTTCTCAGAGGCCTCCTTCTGTTCTTGATCCTGCTTTGACTTTAAGTCCATGGCCGGTTCTGTTGTTATGATTGTAAATTAATGCTGGTGATGTCCTCGGACTTCTGGGCAGGATTCAGTGGGTAAAACATTACATTGAATGCAAACTGGCAAAAACTACTTTGGATTTGCTTTCTAATATCCTTCGCTGAATCTAATCAGTTCTTTTGATTTTCAGAGTTCCAAAATGTTAGATGAAATAATCTTTTTCCAGAAGGTTGGACTGTTCACAGAATTTGTCAAAGAGAACCTGCCCCTTTGCACATGTGTGTTCAGGGCCTTCTCGTAGGATCACTTTATCTTTGTCCCTTTTCTTTTTATCTTGGCTTAGTTTCTCTGTCAGGGAGTTCAACTTCCCCTTGTGTTGTTAAATGGTATTTCCAAAGTCTCCCAATTTTAGTTTCAGGTTAGGATTTTCTTCTTTTTCTGCACCCTTGGTCAGCACCAGTGAGTTGTCAATTACAACACAATCTGAATTCTGAAACTGTTAGAATGCCTTTTTACATATTTGTCTCTCCCCCAGCAAGTTACATAGATGAAGTAAATTCCTCTATTCCTGGAAATAAAAGTGTATTTTTCTGTTCTGATGAAGTTTATTAATCAATTGTTTGTTTTGGATCTTCATCATCACGTTTTATACATTCTTTTGCAAGTTGGTTTCTTTGGTGTCAGGATTTGTTGTAATTACAGTTTTAGCGATCATTGTGGCAGTTATGCTGTTGCGAAAACCATTGCAATTTACTCGAACATCAGCTTTGAACAGTACTGTTTCTCTGGGTATCCATATCTGTGCAAGTTATAAAGATTCATCATCCTATATGGAATAATGGTACCTTCTCATCAAACAGCCTTACTTCAGATTGTTGCCCTTTTCTTTTGTCTGGTAGAATATTACTTTTGCTCCTCTTGGGCTCACATAAATCAGCTGACTGGTCTACATTATTCCTCTCATAGGCAACAAGTCCTACAGTTAATGCTTAATTAATTCCATCAACTCAGGAACAGATTCCAAATTAGTCAACTTTTCTTGCATCTGTCTCCACCCTTGCTCATTTTCCTATTTACATCAGCAATCAGTAACTTGTTTTATTTTCTCTGCATTTGCCAGTTTCACATTGCACCGATATGCCTCTATTCGTATCTTCATTAATTAAGATTTTTAAATGTTCCCCAGTGCTTTATAGTGTTTAATTAAGATTTTTGGCTGTTACAGATCGAACAAATGTCATGTTCTCCTTTGAAACATGTGCCAACTTGAGTGGAATGAGTCTATATGGCTTTTGCTCAATTGGAACAGCATTTCCTACATCTATAGCATGCACAATTACTTTGGTATTGCCCAGTTTGTTCCCACATTAGCTCTATGTGATTGTAATAACTCTTTCGGGTTATTTTGATTTTTTTTCAGAGGGTAACAGTAATTTATCCCAATTTCTGATCACTTCCCCATTGTCTAAACTAATTTGAGGAATATCAAAATAAGAATTATCTTGGTTTGTTGTTTCTTCACTCTGAGTTGGAACAACCAACACATCTTCCTTTTGCTTTTCTTCCCTATCAAAATACTGTTTGCGCATATTACCATGGTATATACATCCTGGAAGTCTTTCTTATCAGATAATTCAACTCACTTAATTATTTTTTGTTTGATCTTAGGTTCACTAGACTTTGCTTTTAATGGTTTACCTGACCCACCATATTACATTAGTCATAAAACACCATTAAACAACACTTATATGGCTAAAATGAGTAATTATCTTGCTTTCTCAATATCTGCTGCATTCCTTCCAAACAAACTGACTGCTTGTAACAAAACACTGTCTCTTAAAGCAGTCCCCCTAAAAAAAAATTAACAGCACAATATCATCACAAGTTACAGTGTGAATTGAATGTGCAATTTCCTGATCAAAGGTACTCTGTCCAGTTCTCAGCCCATGTTTCTGCTTTGTGCCGCGCAAAGAATTGATCATTGGGATAACATCTTTTCCAGGTATTTGTTCATAGGAAGAGGTGATGAAAATTAGTTCCCTTCATTCCCCAAAGCATAAAAAGCATTTCCCAAAGTGAATTGGGGAAACCTAGATATTTAAGAATAGATCACAGTGAATGTAGAACCTGAGATCCCAGGGCTGGGTTTACTCAGTGCTTGGTTCCATGAAGGAGGATGTAACAGCTTTCTGGAAGTGATACGGAAGAGAAAGCAGGTGGTTTCAGGTCTGATTTTAGCAGTTCCAATCCTATAAGTTGAGCTGGGAAGTTTCATCTGTAAACACTGTGTAGAACAATATTGGAGGATTCAATTAAGAAGTAAATAAACAGGAAAGTTGAATTGTAGAGAAAAAAACAAATGATTGAATAGCCTTGGCAATCATGATGACATTGGTCTGGTTGGATTATGGTACAGAGGTTGATTCAGGTTGTAGTGGATGGTAATCGGAGAAATTAGTAGTCAGCTCGCATATTGCATTAGGAGAAAATTGGTTAACAAGTGGGACCAGAAAAATGAGAGACCAAGCCTTGTCTTGGGCTTCAAACCATGCTTGTGGAGTGATGGAGCAATAGTACTATCTGAATGCCTAATCAAGGAAATTTCAGTCATGGAGTGGTTAAAATAAATACACAACTCTAGATTGAGAGATGAATGGATGTTTGATGGGGAGTAAATGCACCAAATAAATAACTTTTCTTTTTATATCACTGACACAATGGAGGGCATGAGGCTAATTATAGTATCTTCAGCATTGTAATCCCGGAGTATGAAAGCATCTGAAAGATTATGAACAGGATTTTCTGGCCGTGTTCACCCCAAGGCTGGAAAATCCCGTCCAAGGTCAGTGGGCCTTTACATGGTCCACGTCCTGCCTGCTGCGATTCCCATGGCACGCGGGATGGGAAAATTCTGCTTTATAAGCTGAAAGGGAAAGTTGACTAGAAGTAACCAGGGTTTGACATGTTTACTGTCAGAAAATACTGCCAAAAACCTGTTACAACAGGAAATAAACATCAAAAATATGTAATGGATGAAAGTCATGATCTGGAATTGTAGGATGATTCAAATCCTTGTGAATTTGTCACTATTTTAAAAGTACTGTCAAGCTGCAACTCGATATCTGCTCAAATTTACACAAACATGAACAGCATATTAGACTTCATGCTATGTTCTTCAGAGTCGATTGTCTTACCCAAGTTTCCGCAAACGTCTTTAGCTTTGTCCATTGTTAAGCTTGAAGTATTGTATAAAACTAGGTCAAAAAGATAACAATCATCACGGAATGGAATCCAGGGCAAATCTTTATCTGCGTTTGGGCAGTTCAGTTTGTAAGCCGGGAAACTCAATGTTGCAGCTGTAAACAATAGATTAATTAGAAATATTCAGTTCATAGAATTCCTTCTCACACCTGGCAGCTGATAGTAACCTGCTAAATGGTGGTTAATGAAAAAATAGTCCCATAACAAGTTTCTACTGAGTTAATATTGACAATCCAGCTTCCACCAGTGCTATACAAATCTGCCATTAGATAGCTAAACCGCTCAGCTTTTTCAACTGGTAGCTCCTTAGAATAGACAAATAATTGTTCTAAGACAGGCACAGATTACAATTTGAAGATATAATTGAGTGGATTATTCACCAAGCACGCTCCAAACACTTATACTGGGATTCAGCCTCAGAAAGGTACTTATTTTGTGGGATGATGGGGGAGTAGGGGAGGTGCTGGTTGGCAATGAATCAGGGCAAGAGGACAAGCAGTGCTCTGCTATCTTGGGCCACCCCCATTACTTTCTGCTGTTTGGATGATATTGCCAGTCCCAATCCATTTTCATAGAATCGTAGAATCCCAGCAGGACAGAAGGAGGCTATTTAGCCCATTGAGTCTTTACCGACCAACCAGGCCTTTATTCCTGTAATCCTGCATATTTATCCTGCTAATCCCCCTGACATTTGAGTCAATTCAACCTAACCTGCACATCTTTGGAATCTGAGAGGAAACTGGAGCATTGGAGGTAACCCACACAGGCATGAGGAGAAAGTGCAAACTCCATACAGGCAGTGACATAAGGCCAGAATTGAACCTGGGACCTTGGCGCTGTGAGATGGCAGTGCTAATCACTGTGCCACCAGGCTGTCTCAAACTGCACCATTGCTCTTTTTTAAAATTAATTTACGGGATGTGGGTGTCGCTGACTAGGTCAGCATTTATTGCCCACCTTTCCTTTGGAAGGTGGTGGTGAACTGCCTTCTTGAACTGTTGAAATCCTGGAGGTATAGGTACATCCACAGTGCTGTTAGGAAAGGTGTTCCAGGATTTTGACTCAACAACTGAGAAGGAACCATGATATATTTCTTAGTCAGAACAGTAAGTAATCTGGAGGGGGACCAGGTGGTTTCATTCCTAGGTATCTGCTGCTCTTCTAAATGGTGGTAGTTGTGGATTTGGAAGATTCTGCCCAAGGAACCTTGGTGTGTTCCTGCAGTGAGTTCTCTGATATTATTTAAATAAGGCCTGTGCTTCAAAATAGCTTTGATTTTTTTTTAGTCTTTCTGAGGATGTGGGCATCAGTGGTAATGCCAGCATTTCTCAAAGAGAGATGGTTAGATTCTCTCTTGTTGGAGATGGTCATCACTTGGCATTTGTGTAGCATTAATATTATTTGCCACTTATCATCTCAAGCCTGGATATTGACCAGATCTTGCTGCATATGGGCATGGACTGCTTCAGTATCTGAGGAGTTGCGCAAATGATACTGAACATTGTTCAATCAGTAGCAAACATTTCTATGTCTGATTTTATGATAACACCAATTTTAAATCCAACCAATTTATTTGATAGTAAATCAGCAAGCTTTTGACTTTTCGTCTTCGTCAGGCAAATGCAGTGTTCTGGTCTGCAATAGCACACATATCAGCACAGACAATCACAGATTACTGATTAGAATGCGAATCCTCACACCTAACCTGCTATTCAAGTGTTAAAGTGGCTAACAATGTGAATGAAGCATTGGTTAGAGAAATGTGTATTTTCTCCAGACAGCACAGTAAGTGAGGTTTTTTGCTAACCCAGGCAAGTCATGGGGGTTACAGATAGTGTGACATGAAGCCAAGATCCCTGTTAAGACCGTCCTCATGTGTGCGGAACTTGGCTATCAGTCTCTGCTCAGCAACTCTGCGCTGTCGTGTGTCATGAAGGCCCCCTTGAAGCACATTTACCTGAAGGTCGGAGGCTGAATACCCGTGACTGCTGAAGTGTTCGCCCACAGGAAGGGAACTGTTTTGCCTGGTGATTGTTGAGCGATGTTCATTCATCCGCTGTCGTAGTGTCTGCATGGTCTCCCCAATGTACCATGCTTCGGAACATCCTTTCTTGCAACGTATTAGGTCGACAACGTTGGCCGAGTTGCAAGAGTATGTACCGTGTACCTGGTGAATGGTATTCTCACGTTTGATGATGTCGTCCATGTCTATGATCCGGCATGTTTGCAGAGGTTGCTGTGGCAGGGTTGTGTGGTTCGAACAAGACTTCTTCACCTCATGGGATCTTCAACCAAGGCTATATACTAGATGCATCGATGACACCTTTTTCCTTTGGACTCATGGTGAACAATCATTGAAACAACTGTATGATGATATCAAGAAGTTCCATCCCACCAGCAGACTCACCATGGACTATTCTCCAGAATCAGTTGCATTCTTGGACACACGCATCTCCGTCAAGGACGGTCACCTCAGCACCTCACTGTACCGCAAACCGACAGACAACCTCACAATGCTCCACTTCTCCAGCTTCCACTCTGGACATGTTAAAGAAGCCATTCCCTATGGACAAGCCCTCCGTATACACAGAATTTGCTCAGGTGAGGAGGATCGTGACAGACATCTCCAGATACTGAAAGATGCCCTCGTGAGAACAGGATATGGCGCTCGACTCATCGATCGACAGTTCCGACGTGCTACAGCGATAAACCGCACTGACTTCACAGAAGACGAACACGGGACACGGTGGACGGAGTACCCTTTGTTGTCCAGTACTTGCCCGGAGCGGAGAAACTAAGACATCTTCTCTGGAGTTTTCAACATATCATTGATGACGATGAACATCTTGCTAGGGCCATCCCCACTCTCCCACTTCTTGCTTTCAGACAACCACACAACCTCAAACAGATCATTGTTTGCAGCAAACTACCCAACCTTCAGGAGAACAGTGACCACAATACCACACAACCCTGCCACAGCAACCTCTGCAAGACATGCCAGATCATAGACATGGACGACATCATCAAACGTGAGGATACCATTCACCAGGTACACGGTACATACTCTTACAACTCGGCCAACGTTGTCTACCTAATACGTTGCAAGAAAGGATGTCCCGAAGCATGGTACATTGGGGAGACCATGCAGACACTACGATAGCGGATGAATGAACATCGCTCGACCATCACCAGGTAAAACAGTTCCCTTCCTGTGGGCGAACACTTCAGCAGTCACGGGCATTCAGCCTCCGATCTTCAGGTAAATGCTCTTCAAGGGGACCTTCATGACACACGACAGCGCAGAGTCGCTGAGCAGAGACTGATAGCCAAGTTCCGCACACATGAGAATGGTCTTAACAGGGATCTTGGCTTCATGTCACATTATTTGTAACCCCCATGACTTGCCTGGGTTAGCAAAAAACCTCACTTACTGTGCTGTCTGGAGAAAATACACATTTCTCTAACCAATGCTTCACTCACATTGTTAGCCACTTTAACACTTGAATAGCAGGTTAGGTGTGAGGATTCGCATTCTAATTAGCAATCTGTGACTGTCTGTGCTGATATGTGTGCTATTGCAGACCAGAACACTGCATTTGCCTGATGAAGACGAAAAGTCAAAAGCTCGCTGATTTACTATCAAATAAATTGGTTGGATTTAAAATTGGTGTTGTTAAACTTTACTGAGTTTACCCCAGTCCAACGCCGGCATCTCTATATCATGATTTTATGATGGCAGGATAGTCTTTGAAAAAGCAAAATGAGAATCACAGAAAGCAGAAGAGGCCCTTCAGCTTATCCTTCCTTTCTATATAATGTGGCGACCAGCATGGCACACAATTCTCGAGCTGTGGCTTCATCAAGGTTCTATACAACTCCAACGTGACCTCCCTGCTTTTACAATCCATGCCTCCATTGATAAAAGCAAAAGTCCCATGTGCCTTTTTCATCAGTCCATTAATATGCCCTTCCACCTTCAGAGATCTTTGGACAAACACAGCAAGGTCTATTGCTCCTCAGAACCTCCTAGTGTCATGCTGTTCATTGACTACTTCTTTATCAAATTACTCCTCCCAAAGTGTGTCACCTCACACTTCTCAGAGTTAAATTCCATCTGTCACTTATTTGCCCATTTGACCATCCTATCTATACTTTCCTGTAGCCCATGACACTTAACCTTATTGTTAACCACCCAATCAATCTTTGTGTCATCTGCAAACTTATTAACCCTACCCACCATATAGTCATCTATGCTGTTCATATAAGTAATGAATCCCTGCAGTACACCACTGGACACTGGCTTCCAGTCCTGGAACAGCCTTCTGTCATCACCTTTTGTCTCTTACAACTAAACCAATTTTGAACCAACCTTTTCAAATTATTCTGTATCCCATGTGTATTTGCTTTCTTTATAAGTCTCCCATGTGTGACTTTGTTAAAGGCTTTGCTAAAATCCATATAAACTACATCAACTGCACTACCCTGTTATCGCTCTAACAAACGTTTGCTGATTATTCCTACCATCAAACTTTGCCTCTCCAAGTGGAGACAGATTCTCTCCTTCAGAACTTTTTCCAACAGTTTCCAAAGCACTGACATGAGACTCATTGGGCTGTAGTTCCCTGGTTTATCTCTATAACCCTTCTTAAATAGCGGAAGCACATTAGCTGTTCTCCAGTCCACCGATTTCCACTCCCAGCTTCTACTCCAGCTGACATGATAGCTTTGAGTCTATCAATGAAGACTATTACAGCCTATTTTGTGCAGGAGCAGATTATCCCCAGACAGCAATTCTGAATTTCTATGTTTATTTTGTTGATGAGCAGATGCTGAATTTTGCTGTTTGATTTATTCTGTTATAATAGTGAGCATTGCAGGTCTTATCACTATTGTGCTCATAAAATCCTGACCTCAGAATTAAAAAGTTTTGAAGGTAAATTCTTACTTTGCAAAATTTGACAGAAAGCTCCTTGAAGTTGAGTTTCACAATTAGTAGTCTTCCAGTAGCCATTAGTATCCATGAATGCACAATCGTGAGATGTGTGAGGACCTTCCTCTGCCCAATGGTTGAATATAGTGCCACTACCATCTGACCAAATAAAGCTTTTACCATCCTGTAAACAATGACAAGACATTAATAGCATAAGAGCCTTTGTTTCTACACACTAATTATTCAACAAAATTGAAGCTATTAACAGTAGTGTAGTTTTGGACATACGTCTGGGCTGGATAGTCCGATCCAATGTGGCTGTGAAAGCTTATTCACAATGATTGTGAGAAAAGCTTGGTGGTATTGATCAGTGATGCTGACCAGTTCAGTTTCTCTTTGTCTGCATTCATTTAATGCTTCATACCATGTTAGATTTTTCTTAATTAGTTTGTACGTGTAGTTCCCATATGCAAAAGTATCAAGCTTTGGATGCATAGATGATGTATTGACATGATGGATGGATTTATCTATAGAAACAATAAAACAAGCATGACGATATTTACCACACTGATGATCATGATCAATGAATGAACACTGGAATAATTGATAGGAAGGTAGTCTCTATAACCTGTGCAGATGTGATAACAATTATTCCATCAAATACAGGTTGTAAAGCATGAGTAAAACTGTTGAATAGTACAATGCAAAAGAAGATTAAAAGAATTTTAAGTCAGGCCCAGTTGGTTGTACTCTTGCCTCTGAATTACAAAACTCTGTATTCAAGTCCCACTACATGATGACTCTCTGGTACAGTACTGAGAAGTTCCATGGCCCTTTGAAAAGGCAAGGCCCATTAGTTGAAGATTCCAGCAACAAGATGGGTAAGCTTTTAAATGTGGCTTCCTTCCTCTCTTGTTGCTGAGTCCTTCCTCACTTCAAGGGCAAAGTATTCCCCTTTCTTTGAGAAAAGCCAATACCGTCTGTGCCCCCCCCCCCCCCCCATAACTCCAGTGCTTCCCGTATCATGTCAGTGCAATCCCCAATCAAAGTGTCCCTCTGACGGAATCTCTCCACCAAAAAACAACATTTTGGAAAAGAGGCATTGAAGCTACCAGCACCTTTAGTGGCCTTCTCTGTCATATTGCCCTGGATTTAGTAATGAAAAGACAAAGGGCGGATTCCAAGACATCATTTTGGTGGGTCAGGGCTGAACCTAGATTTTTAAAGAATAAAGCACCATTTTCAAAGACTGACATGATGCATAAAAATTAGCTGCAAATCCCAACTCCCCAATTATCCCTCCTGTGACACTGTCTGGGAACTGTCCTCAGGTAGTGTCTGAGCATTGTCTGGATGGTGCCCACTCATGACCCTCTCTCCCCTGAGCAATGTACTCATTTGAACTCCTCTCTGCAAGCCTTGGGAGATCAGTTGTGATTCACACTGGTCTGCCCTCACACCGATGTGAATGGACTTTCTTATGGAGGGAGATGATTCAATCACAGAGATAATGAAATGTTAATGTATGGAAATGATCCCAATGATTGCCATTGCATTACTGGCAGGAGTGGAACAATCAAACCTTTACATCAGCATAAAATGAGATTTAAGCCTCTTGTGAGACTTCGCGCTCCCATCACTAAACTTGCCCCAAAAAATTGGGGGCAGAAAATCCCATCACCAATGTTATTTTTGATTTGGATTTCAGTCTTCATTTTTTTTGTTGCATTCAAATATCTGCTTTAGCCTTTTAGCCCTTCCCTGGTGGTCGATGGTTAGGATTTGATACTTTGATTACCGCGGTCTGGATTCGATTCCCGGTCAGGGAAGCAGATTTTGGGTAGCACATGGGTGGCGCAGTGGTTAGCACTGCTGCTTCATAGCGCCAGGGACTTGGGTACAATTCTGGCCTCGAGTGACTATCTGTGTTGGATTTTCACAGTCTCCGTATGTCTGCATGGGTTTCCTCCAGATGCACTGGTTTCTTCCCACACTCCAAAATGTGCAGGTTAGGTGGGTTGATCATGCTAAATTGCCCCTTAGTATCAGGAAGATTTGCAGGGTAAATGTGTGGGATTGTAGAAATAGGGCCTGAGTGGGATTGTTGGCGTGCAAGCTCGACAAGCCAAATGGCCTCTTTCAGTACTGTAGGGATCCTATGAAGAGGAATTTATTGCCAGATCATTTCATTGTTTTCTTTTTGAATACATATAAAGACAAAAAAAATTGGTGCCACCTTTTGGTTTATCTGGATTGTAACTCCTGTGTGGAACTATTTCAAGTGAAAACACATACTGTAATAAGCCAAGAAATTGAGCTATTTTCAGAATAAGCTGTACGAACATCTACAAACCACAGCACAAGGTTGTCAATGTCTTCAGGAGTAGGTTCACTTCATACACTTACTAAACAAAGAATAATTTCAATCTTTGTGTCTCAGAGCTAGACTATCATGGATGTAACAACAGCTCATCATAGCTATAGCTACATGTTTAATGTGATCTTTGTTAAGATTTCAATTTTCAAATGTTGAAGTAATGGATCACTGCTAATCTACTCCTCAAAACTAATGTAGCACTTATTTATTAATTAAAAACTATTAAAATGATTTCTCTGAAGAACTTCACCTGGGTATTTTTGACAAAAAAACCCATAATTGTTAGTATTACAGGTTCTTGTGTACCACTTGCCAGTGGAATGGTGAGCATGGCTATTAGATAGTAAAGCACATCTTTTCGACTCCTCGTGTATAATAGGGCTATTAAGATGTCTTGAGTTCTGCAAAACAAAGAAGTTTACAAGTGTTAGCTGTTATAATTAGTTCTGTTTTAGAAATATTTTATTTAAACAACCTTAAAGAGATATTCAAGGATAAAGAGCTTCAATTACTTATCCTTAGATTTTTGTGTGTAAATTATGCTAAAAAGAACCAAACATCTGAGTAAGTACTAAATGCTCTTTCACATTAGATAGTGGAGATCAAAAGTTGTCAACTCCTTGCTCTGCTAGCAGAAGAGCAGTGAAGTGAGAATAGTGGCCTCTGCTTTTGAGTGTACTGAGTAACCAGGGTCAGGTGGGGGTCACCTGATAAGTGTTGGATGGGTAACTTTGTCAGCATGACATCTCTCCAATAGAGAGAACGAAAGATAAGAAAACAACTCTAGTAAGCTGCTTCTCAGATAACCTCAAAAAAAAATCGCTGTCCAGTTGCCCCATTTATAATGACATTAATATTACTCATTCTGCAGTCGTCCTTTGGGCCCAGAGGTCCAGGACTCAGGCCTGAACTGCTCCACCTAAATACACCTCACTCCTCCTACTGAGCAAACATGTATGCTGGGTTCACTCCATTTAGATTGTTGGTTTTGGATAGGCTAGGCAGAGAGAGTCAGTGATGAGGCAGGTCTATTTCCCAGGCTAGGGTAGGGTCAATGATCAGCGTAGCTGATGAGTTTTGACTGAGACATTGCTTGATGCAATTTTTCAAAGCTATCTCGGCCTTTTGGCTAAAGTGCATCATTAGGTCAAACCCAAGATAGGATCAATGCCTCAACTTGTCAGCTTGGAACTTGTTTGACTCCCTTCTGGGAATTGGGTTCAATTGGAATTTAGATTTGGATTGAATAAAAATTTGAAAACAAAAATTTTGTCAAATGCCAGGATGATGCATCCAACATGCTGCTAACATTGAAGATTTTTTTTCACCCTGTGTCTTTGCTCCATTTTAGAAACCCGGTGGTGAAAAACCTTAAAAAGTTTGATCACCTTTTCCTTGTCCAGTGTTTCATACTATCTGTGAATTGGTTAGAGTGGCGGTTTGCAATAACAATCAACTAAGAGTGAGGAATTGAGATGGGGCAACTATTACATTTTGGTAGGCAGCCTTCATATTATTAAGATAGCAACCCTGATTCAGAAACAAAGCATCAAATGGCAGGATTTGCATTTCCAGAAAGATGATTTGTTATTAAGATTGAATATTTTTCCATAAATATTTGGGAAACTATAACAAATCTGCAAAGATACTCTAATCCTTCAGTACGTGAACTAAACAGAACAAACAACATGTTCAATAAATAAGCTAAATAATGGAAAACTAAGCTGAAAAATCTTTCAATCTATATTTTAGAAATATTGTTAAACTCACATCTTCCAATTTGAAATTGTTAATTGCTACTAATAACAGTTTAGGGCCAGAGTCTTATATGGTCTCTGCCTGATCAATGTAGGTATAAATCTGCCACTGCTAGTACCCGTTCCGTCTACTTAAGAAGATTGCAATCTAAATGAGGAACATGAAATGTTAAGTGAATGAAGTAAAAGTACTAAATGCAGTCCACCCTCAGCACAAATAAGTTATTTCCAGTTGAATGAACACTTCATGATAAAGGATTCATAGCCTCAATAGCATCAATCTAAAATAACCTCATTTTCATTGCTGAGCAAACCTGTAAGCTGGGATCATTCAATTTCGCTATTGGGTATTGGAAGGATGAACATCAAGGGCATTTCAAAGGGCTACGTTTCCAGTGCATGGTTATTCTATCATCCTAGAGCTAGTCAGGGTTTGGCCTCTGATCACATGCTTGGTGAAATCCTTTTATTTATGGTCCCACCAGGATAACACAATCCAACATGCTGCTGGCATTGAGAAATTTTTATCCCCACATTTTTTTGGTATTTTGGAAATTTACAGTGGTCACGTAATTTATATACTCTATACATTAACAGGTTGGAAAATTAAGCATTTGAACTTTAAACAACAGCTTCTGAATATTATTATATCATACCTGTAAAGCAGCAGTTCAATTTCTAATTTTATATTATTGCCATTAAAAAAAACAATTACTGAAAGGGTCATTGATCTTAAGGATAAAATCAATGTTAATGTGCAGTCAGGACTGACACATGAAAGCAACACCAGCTTACACAGCAATGTATAATTATACACATATATATATATGTTATATGCATGTTATGCATATTTTATACATCTGCCTCTCCATCCCCTTGTTCTCTTTTAAAATCCTCTTTAAATTCTGCCTCTTTGACCAAGGCTTTGAATAGGAGGATTCCCTGCTCTTCTTTGAAGAAAGCCATGGGAAGTTAAATGGTACACCATTTCTTTGAGGGAGAAGAACCAATATGAAGACTGTGGTTTGTTATCAATCCCTGTGTGCTATTTGTGCTAAGATACCTAACCTTCTATTCTTACGAGATGCTTTGGCATTTGCAAGGCTAATTGAGATAATTGATTCATAGATTTTTTGGAATTCAATGGAGGTCTCCCAGGAAGTATCTTCCAGTCTACATTTGCATTTAGGTAAATCTGATATGCATGACTGATGCAAAATAAAAGTATAATGAAAACTGCCTGGACTGTGGCATTGATTTAATTTATAAGGTAATGGAATTGAATCTCTTCGTGTTCATCTAGACCAAAGTATGGCACAATATCACTCCTTGGATTTTAGCAAAACCAACTATCTGCTGGAATTGGATATTACTATTATGCTGCAGTTGGGTTCAGGGGAATGGACAAAAATGTCGATTTTCTTAGATTAAATATCAAGTTGACTGATATTTCAAATATCTTCTGTGCATACCTAATTCAAAGCACTTGAGATAAGTATATAACCCCTACCACTGACCCTTCTAAGATCAGCTAGCAACATAAATCAAGGATTAAACTATGAGGAATTCTATTCTGTACAATTAAATCAAATGATTGTAGAGCCTTGTTTTGGAAGTTTTTTGTATTGTTTATTGTGTTTCTCACGAATCATACAAATTTATGCTGCAATAGGGCAAGCATATTTTCATTTTTTTCATATTCAAGAAAAATGGTTAAGAATCATTGATGCTATTTTCTAATCTCTTTATATTGCCCAAAAATATCCCAATGATCTCCCAAAGTGAGGGAGTAGCTGCAAGTCTGGGGCAGCTATGCATATAGGTTGGGAAGCTTTATCAGGACCTTCTATTTTCCTGCAAGTGCACATCATTAAGAAATATTCCCAGAAGTTAGATCTCACATTTGCCCATTCAAATTGGAGGATTTGGGGAAACCACTGGGTAGGCCTTGCAGCCTAAAGATAAATAAATGGTATCTTTATTTCTTCATTCTGAAAATCTTTAGATTAGGGCTTTATGGTTACTATTTTTGGACAACAATTAGAAGGTGTTCTATTCAGCAATCTGTACTATGCAGCAGAACTCTTGGGGCTGCGAAACACTGACCTGATGGGATTGACCATAATCTGAAAACTCAGCAGCAAAACCTTGCTACTCATCTGAGGTGTGGTGATCATCTGTCTAAATCATCATCAGTCAGCTCTCTTTTTCAAAGGGGAAAGCAGCCTATGGTCAACTGGGACTTTGATGACTTTACCTTGGCAGGTTCAAGTTAGTAAGAGGTCTCACAACACCAGGTTAATGTCCAACAGGCAAAAGCCACTAGCTTTCGGAATGCTGCTCCTTCATCAGTAAGTGGGAGTCTCCCAATTAATCACACTTACTCTAATTGTTAGTTTAAAGACAAATTGTACAAAACTTATTAATAGACAGCACATTTTCAGGTGGCAGATTTGAAAAAACAAACTCACAGGATCGTTTTTATAAGGATCTGCAGTGTCTCGTGCTGGCTCATTTGGTAACCAGTTAGAATATTTCACAGGCCTCCCATTCACCCAACGTTCAAAATTATCACTGTGCAGTCCTATCCAAACACTAGTTGATCTATCCAGGAGTTGAATTGTTAAAAATGCTGTGAATTTAAAAAAAGTGGAAACAAAATTGACTCAATCTCTGAGTAAAGATTTTGCTACTGATGGCCTAGTTCATAATTGTTGCTATACTTATGGGAAAATAAATCAAGTGTTAAAAACAATTAATACATGTCACTGGACAATAAAGTAACAGCATTATCTAATCTGTCACCTGAGCAGTGGCATTTTCCTTAATTGATATGGGGATTTTTTTTTTACTTTTCCCTGTCTGACCAGGACTGGGCAGGGGTTGAGGGGCAGGTTGTCTTTTGCCACACCATCCCATTCCTGCTGGAAACCTGCTATGATTTTAACTCCTAACTACAGGTCAGCTAGCTGAGGCACCCGACAGAAGCAGGAAGGGCCAGAGCTAACAAGGGCTTTGTTACATTAAATGAAACACAATTGCAATTTAATTCAGTCTTCGGATTGTTTTTCCTACTTTTTTCCAGTTCGATTGATGGAAATATAGGCTGCTCGTTAGACCTTGGATTCTATTGTAAAATGGGTGGGGCAAACCTCGGATGAAAAGAAGACAGCATAGTTTCCAGGTAGGTCGTGGAGCTGACCTTTTAGATGTATACGTGGGATTGGAGTGGATTGCCATCTTGCTCTACTGCCCTATCCTATTGGAAAGCTGGGCCATTGTATTTATTATATAGGTGCAGGAACATGCAATTATATACAAGACAAAAATCTAAACATGCAAGATTTGTGTTAAGTGTCCCATCAGCTATTTTAAGTTACCTTGTTCTATTTCATTTTCTATTGTAGCAAGTGTTCCTCCGTATATATTGCAGTACATTTGAGCAGAATACCAGTGCTTTAGCTGACTCTTATCCTTTGGGGCATACAGCAGGAAACACTGTTACAGAGGAAACAAAAGTCATGAACAAAGTTCCCTTTATAGTGTGAGTTTTGGATTACATTTCCACCTATAAACATGCTGAAACTCTGCCTACTTATTACTTGCCTATAAAATAACTGACTACATTTCACAAGAAATGAAATATCTGCAAACTGCTTTGTAAAATCCTGACAATGTGAAAGGCGTGAAACAAATATATGTTGTAAGTTGTTTCTTTCCTTCTGTTATTTGCAGATAAAAATCAACTTAATCTGATTCAAAAATAACAGCATACAATTTTTTTTGTAACTCAATATGCAGCTTATTACTTTTAACATATATTTTCATGTGTTTACTCGACCATTGGATATGTTTACTGGTGCTACAACTGAAAAGATATATCTGTCTTCTTAAAAGTATTCATTATATAAAAATTCCAATGAAAGTTTGTTTCTCTTTCTAGAATCACCTTATGTTCAAAATACAGCCAACCTTTTGGACACAAGAGGTCTGGAAGGTAGCTCTCAGCTTTGTGAACCTCTATCAGTGATATATTGTGACGTTTACAGATGAAAGGAAGAGATAGAAAGCACTTGCTATCACCCCAGCGCCCTGTCAGGATAGAAACATGTAAATAAACACAGGATTATCGTCCAAGTGACAAGAACAAGATTGCAAAACAATGCCAATACAAAAAAATGAACATGCAGATTTTAATTTATATTGTACAGTAGATCTAAAAACAGTTCCTCATCAATGCAAATTAATATATTTAGAATCGTGCTTGCACCTTCCCAGGAATTATTTGATAAACTAATTCCTGGAATAAGCTTCAATTTTTACTGAAAACGTAGTGTGAAAATACATGGGACAGGCATTTCTGGTCATGCTGCACCCCAAGGCTGTAAATTCTCGCCCAAGGTCAACAGATCTTTACATTGTCCGCTAAATATTCTGTCCCGCCCGCTACAATTCCTGCAAAGGGCAGGATGTGAAAATTTCCTCTCATGGTGTTAACACAATCAGTTTGCAATAAACATTAGGCACCTTCATGCTTGACTCTTTATGACTCTTTCTATTTTATATTCTCAGTTGTATCCTATTTTCCCACTTATTTGCCTCACTTCATTTCCCAGAGTGAAACTTGGCAACATTTATATCTTTGGGCTCCCAAGATATCAACTTAGGAAGCTGATGACCACTTAATAAAAAGTATTCTTTAATTTGAGGCATTCTTTTTATCTCAGTCCATCACAGGATAGTTAAACTCATCTAATGCTATTACTGTCTTGTTTGTAAATAGCTCTCCAAACTGTCAGTAGATATGACCTGCTAATCGCTGCTGCTTGATGTTTGGTAATGCAGACTGATAATTGTGTCATTTCTCTTTTGAATCATATGTCTCAACAAAACTGTCAGGACATTCTTACATTCTAACAGTGTGAAAGAATTCTTCACAACACTGCAATTCCATCTCCTTTCTTCCTTTCCTATCTCTCCTGATAATCTTGTAATATGAGGTTCACTATTCTCTCCATATCTCAGCCACATGTCTGTTACGGCTAATTTATCATATTCCTCTATAGCTATTAATATTTCTTACTTTCCAATTTCATTTTGCACGCTTTGTGGATTTACATATACTCCACTCAATCATGATTACATTTTTTTTGAAAGATTAGAACTAAAGAACCACAGAAAAGTTATAGCACTGGAAGGCTATTCAGCCCATTGCGTCTGTGCTGGCCAAAAAATAACTAGCCATGCATTCTAATCCCACCTTCTAATACCTGGTTCGTGGCCTTGCAAATTACTGCAGCTCAGGTGCAGATCTAGGTACTTTTTAAATGAATGAAGTGTTTTTGCTTCCACCACGAAACCAGGTAGACAATTCCAGACATCCACCACCCTCTGAGTGAAGATGTTTTCCTTCATGTCCCCTCTAATCCTTCCACTAATCACCTTAAATCTATGCCCCTTTGTAATGTCTTTCCTATCTACTCTATCTAGGCTTCTTGTGATCACCTCAATCAGGTTATCCCTTAACCTCCTCTGTTCTAAGGAAAGCAATGCTAGCCTATTCAATCTTTCCTATAGCTGCAATTCAAATTTCAAGCGCTGTCAATTTCCTTGTAAATCTCCTCTACATTCTCTCAAGAGCAATTATGCCTTTCCTGTAATATGGTAACCAGAACTGTATGATGGCAGAACAAAGTGTGCACAGGATGCTGAAAGTCTGCAAAGGGATATAGATAGTCTAAGTGAGTGGGCAAGGGTCTGGCAGATGGAGTACAATATTGGTAAATGTGAGGTCATCCATTTTGTAGGAATAACAGCAAAATGGACTATTATTTAAATGGTAAATATTGCAACATGGTGCTGTGAAGGGGGACCTAGGTGTCCTTGTGCAAGGATCACAAGGAGCTTGTTTGCAGGTGCGGCAGATAATTAAGAAGGCAAATGGAATTTTGTCCTTCATTGATAGAGGGATGGAGTTTAAAAATAGTGAGGTTATGCTGCAGCAGGTGCTGATGAGGCCCATACCTGGAGTACTGTGTACAGTTTTGGTCTCCTTACTTGAGAAAGGATATACTGGCATTGGAGGAGGTGCAGAAGAGATTCACTAGGTTGATTCTGGAGCTGACAGACTGAGGAGAGTGGGGTTTTACTCATTGGAATTCAGAAGAAGGAGGGGAGATCTTATAGAAACATATAAGATTATGAAAGGAATAAATAAGATAGAAGCAGGGAAGCTGTTTCCAATGGTGGCATGGCCTCAAAATAAGTGGAAGCTGATTTAGGACTGAGTTGAGGAGGAACTTCTTCACACAAAGAGTTGTGAATCTGTGCAATTCCCTGCCCAGTCAAGCAGTTGAGGCTACCTCATTGAATATTTTTAAAGCAAGGATAGATAAAATTTTGAGCAGTAAAGGAATTAAGGGCTATGGTGAGCGGGCGAGTAAGTGGAGCTGAGTCCATGAAAAGATCAGCCATGATCTTATTGAATGATGGAACAACTCAAGGGGCCAGATGGCATACTCCTGCTCCTATTTTTTATGTTCTTATGCAAAATTCCAACTGGGGCTTAACCAGTGTTTTATACAGTTCTAGCATTATCTCGTCTAATAAAGGAAAGCATTCCATATGCTTTCTTTACCACCTAATCCAACTGTCCTGCCACTTTTAACACATGCATTCCAAGGTCTCCCACTTCCAATATTTTCCCATAAATTGTGTATTTCCTTATTTTGTTTATCTTGCTTAAATACATTGTCACACACTTCTCTGGATTGAATTCCACTCACTAATTTCCTGAACACTCAACAAAACCACTGATACCATTCTGGAATTGACAGTTATCCTCTTCACTATCAATTGCACAGCCACGTTTTGTGTCAACTGCATGGCTGAGTTTTTAGGCCCATGTTTTCTGATGACACTCCTCATCCATTGTTGGTGATGTAATGAAGTTCCCGTCTGGGAGGGTCAGGAACCTTATTTTAATAATTAACAGGCTTTCCCGCCCTGTCATTTCCCACATTTTGAATTTCCCTCCGTTGGCGAAGTTTCTAGCTGCTTTTTAAAAACATGAACCTGTGAGGGAAACTTGCTGAGGGAACACAGGTATGAATAGCCCCCTGCCATAACCCTCCCCCCACAACAAACCTCCACCCCACCCACAGGAGCAGCACATACCTGGCAGTAATTTGACTGTGCTGGGAAGTGAGGAAAGGTCTCTGGAAAGTTGCTTTAGGGGAGTTCCCCTAATCAATTGGTGGTTCCCCTTGTGTGTGTGAGGTGTGCTTCTCTTGAGGTCTCCTGTGAGAGTGTCTGCATAATCTGGATGAAAAAGCTGGCAATGGAGCCTGCAAGCACAGTCAGCACTCTATGCAGAGAATGGAAAATTTCACCCCAAATTTTTCAATCATGTAACCTGCATTTAAGTGTGAATCATTGACATATACAACAAATAGCATGAGATCCAATACTGAGCTGTGTGGAATGCGACTAGAAATCACTTCCCATTTGCAGAAAGATCCATAGACCATTACCCTACATTTTCTGTCACTGCACCACTTTTGGAGTCAGGTCAGGTGGTTGAGATTGCAGTAGGGGAACATGTGGCTAACAGTGACCATAATTCTGGCTACTTTAGGATACAAATGGAAAAGGATGCTTGTTGCCCTAGGGGCAGGGTGCTGAATTGGGGGAAGGCTAACTACAGTCGGATTAGGCAGGAACTTATGGAAACTGATTGGGAAAGATTGCTCAAGGGTGAGTCACACTCGACATGTGGGATTCTTTCAAGGGAATAATGAAAAGATTGCAGGAAAGCTATGTGCCAGCTAAGAGGAAGGATGGGAAAGGTAGGATTAGAGAGCTGCGGATTACTAGGGATATTGAGGACTTGGTCAGGAAAAGAGAGGCGTGTGATAGGTCAAAGCAGCTGGGAACAGAGACAGCGTTGGAGAATTATAGAGAGAGTAGGAGGGAGCTCAAATGGGGAGTTAGAAGGGCAAAAAGGGGGCATAAGATGGTTTCGGCAGGTAGGATTAAGGAAAATCCAAAGGCTTTTTATTTTTATGTTAGGAATAAAAGGGTGGTTAGAAGAAAAGTTGGACCTCTTAGGGACAGAGGAGGGGAACTGTGTTTAGAGCCTGGAGAATGGGGGAGATCCTGAATGAATACTTTGCATCAGTATTCATGAAGGAGAGGGGCTTGTTGACCAGTCCTGTCTCTGAGGGAGCTGTAGACCAGTTGAGGGAAATATCCATACCGAGGTAGGAAGTGTTAGCGCTTCCAAGTAGCATTAAAACTGATAAATTTCCAGGGCCTGATGGCATTCATCCCAGGCTGCTTAGGGAGGCGTGAGGTGAAATTGCTGGGCCTCTGACGCAAATCTTTGTCTCTTCTTTGGACACAGGTGAGGTCCCAGAGGATTGGAGAATAGCTAATGTTGTACCGTTGTTTAAAAAGGGTAGTAGGGTAACCCTGGAAATTATAGGCCGGTGAGTTTGACGTCAGTGGTAGGGAAGCTGTTGGAGGGGATTCTGAGAGATAGGATGTATAGGCACTTAGAGCGTTGCGATCTGATTAGGGATATGCAGCATGGATTTGTTAAGGGGAGGTCGTGCCTTATGAATCTGGTAGAATTTTTTGAGGTGACAAAAACGGTCGATGAAAGGCGAGCCGTTGATGTCTACATGGATTTCAGTAAGGTGTTTGACAAGGTCCCTCATGGGAGGTTAGTTGAAAAGGTCAAGGCTAATGGAATACAAGGACAGATATCTACTTGGAAAAGTAACTGGCTTAGTAATAGGAGACAGAGAGTAATAGTGGAAGGGTGTTTTTCTAGCTGGAGGTCGGTCACTAGTGATGTGCCACAGAGCTTGGTACTGGGATCTCTTCTATTTGTAATATATATAAATGACTTGGAAGAGGGAGTAAGTGGAGTGATCAGCAAGTTTCAGACGATACCAACATGGCTGGACTTGCAGATAGTGAGGAGCATTTTCAGGCAATACAGCAGGACATAGATAGTTGGTAGCTTGGGCAGATAGATGGCAGATGGAATTCAATCCTGATAAATGTGAGATGATGCATTTCGGGAGAAAGAAAGTAGGGGGGAGGTATATGATAAAGAGTAGACCTATTAAATATAGAAACGCAGAGGGACCTAGGGTGCAGGTGCACAAGTCTCTGAAGGTGGCAGAGCAGGTGGAAAAGGTTGTGAAGAAAGCATAAGGTATGTTAGCCTTTATAGGGAGGGGTATAGAGTACAAGAGCTAGCCTTTAATGTTGCAGTTGTATAGAACATTGGTTAGACCTCATTTGGAATACTGCGTTCAGTTCTGGTCACCTTACGACCGGAAGGACATGGAGACTCTGGAGAAAGTGCAGAGGTGGTTTACCAGGATGCTGCCTGGTATGGAAGATCTGAGTTACGAGGAGAGATTAGGCAAATTGGGGCTGTTTTCCTTAGAAAGACGTAGACTTAGAGGAGATCTAGTAGAGGTGTACAAGATTATGAGGGGTATAGACAGAGTAAACAGGGTTAAGCTTTTTCCTAGAATGGACTTGAATAGCACGAGGGGTCACGGGCTTAGGGTGAGGGGGTAAGGTATAATTTGGATGCTAAAGGGAGTTTTTTCACACAGAGGGTGGTGGGGATATGGAACGCACTGCCACGTGAGATGATGGAGACAGGCACATTGGAGTTATTTAAGAGATACTTAGATGGGCACATGAACAGAATGAGGATGGAGGGATATGGAAGACTGATTTAAAATAGGGATCATGAGCCTTGCGAGTTCCCTGGGAATTGTGTAAATTGTGAATGATTTTGATGTATTTGTTTTATCCTACAGGTACTTTGGTCCACCTTGTTGTCTAACAAGGGGCATACACGCGATGGGTCGAGAGAGGCCTGCTCTTGGATTTTTTTCAAGAGTATCCTAGAGAAACAAATTGATTGGGGATAGTCAGCATGGTTTTGTGAAGGGTAGGTCGTGCCTTACTAACCTTATTGAGTTTTTTGAAAAAGTGACCAAAGAGGTGGATGGGGGTAAGGCAGTTGATGTGGTATATATGGACTTTAGTAAGGCGTTCGATAAGGTGTCCCATGGAAGGCTTCTGCAGAAAATGCAGATGTATGGGATTGAGGGTGATTTAGCTAATTGGATTAGGAATTGGCTAGCAGATAGAAGACAGAGGGTGGCGGTTGATGGGAGATATTCATCGTGGAGTTCGGTTACAAGTGGTGTACCTCAGGGATCTGTTTTGGGGCCCCTGCTGTTTGTAATTTTTATAAATGATCTGGATGAGGGTATTGAAGGATGGATTAGTAAATTTGCAGATGACACTAAAGTCGGTGGAGTGGTAGATAGTGAAGAGGGGTGTTATAGTTTGCAGAGAGACTTGGACAAGTTGCAGAGCTGGGCCGAGAGGTGGCAAATGGAGTTTAATGTGGAAAAGTGTGAGGTAATGCACTATGGCAGAAATAATAAATGTGTAGAGTACAGGGCTAATGGTAGGATTCTTAGTAGTCTTGATGAACAGAGGGATCTTGGTGTATATGTGCATAGATCCCTGAAAGTAGGCAGTCAAGTCGATAAGGTTGTTAAAAAGGCATATGGAGTCTTAGCTTTTATTGGTAGGGGGATTGAACTTCGGAGCCACAACATCATGTTGCAACTGTACAAAACTCTAGTGCGGCCGCACTTGGAGTATTGTGTGCAGTTCTGGTCCCCGCATTATAAGAAAGATGTGGAGGCATTGGAGAGGGTACAGAGGAGGTTTACCAGGATGTTGCCTGGTATGGAGGGCAGGTCTTATGAGGAGAGGCTGAAGGATTTGAGGTTGTTTTCGTTAGAAAGAAGGCGGCTAAGAGGAGACCTTATTGAAACATATAAGATGATTAGAGGTTTAGATAGGGTGGACAGTGATAGCCTTTTTCCTAGGATGGAGAAAGCTAGCACGAGGGGACATAGCTTTAAATTAAGGGGTGATAGTTATAGGACGGATATCAGAGGTAGGTTCTTTACCCAAAGGGTGGTTAGGGAGTGGAATGCCCTGCCTGCAGCAGTTGTAGATGCGCCAAGTTTGGTGGCGTTTAAGAGGTTAGTTGATAAGTATATGGAAGAGAAGGGAATGGTTTAGTTTGGAGGGGCATTGCTTTTTATATTGGTCGGCGCAACATCGAAGGCCGAAGGGCCTGTTCTGTGCTGTAATGTTCTATGTTCTATAAGTTTATGGATGAAAAGGGAATGGTTTAGGTTAGAGGGTCATTGCTTTTTCCTAATTGGTCGGCGCAACATCGAAGGCCGACGGGCCTGTTCTGCGCTGTAATGTTCTTTGTTCTATGCTTCACGTTGTTAGTGTACGCTTGATCCAGACCATTTGATGGGCAACACGACAGCTCAGTGACTATCGCTGTGCTGTGCAGATACATGGGTTTGGGCCCGTATTCTGTGGGAGTTTGCGCATTCTCCCTGTGCTTGCATGGGTTTTCTCCGGGCGCTCCGGTTTCCTCCCACACCCCAAAGATGTGCTCTTAGGCTGACTGACAAAACAAATTCTCCCTAAATTGTCTCGCAAATTTGGTTCCAATGCAGATTTCTACAAACATAGACAGGGATCATGGGTGGAAGTGGGAACATCGGGGTGGCGGCGTGGGCTTGTTGGGCCGAAGGGCCTGTTTCCCGTGCTGTTTTGTTCTTTGTCCATCTTCCACTGTATCCCACGGGTATTTACTCTTCTAACTAGTCTGTCATGTGGGATCTTGTCAAATGTCTGACTAAAATCAATTTCCCAGACCTAAACTCAGCAACATTTCTTTCCTTGCGCTCCAAAGCTATCAGTCTAGGAAGCTGATGACTACATTATAAAAAGCATTTTTCAATTTGACCAGAGGCATTAATTTTATCCCATTCCATCAGAGAACTGTTAAACTCAGCCAACACTATTACTGTCTTGTTTGTAAATAGCTCTCCATATTGTCTTAGATATGACCTGCTAATTGCCGCAGTTTGATGGTTAGTAATGCAGACATTTAAACATATATGTGTCTCAACAAAACTGTCAGGACATCCAACATAGCCAAATCCACTACACTACCCTCATCAATCCTCTTCTGATACTTCTCAAAATATTTGATTATATGAGTGAGACATACCTTTCCATAAAACAACAAAACTTCTGATTAGTAAGAAGTCTCACAACACCAAGTTAAAATCCAACAGGTTATTTGGTAATAAAAGCCACTAGCTTTTGGATGTTGAAATTTGATGTCTGTGTCGACATGCACAATCTCTGATTAACCCAGTGGTAGTTTATCAGTTTCTCAGATTTGATTCTAATAGTTTTCCCACCACCAAGTCACACTGACTGGTCTACAATTATTTGGCCAATCCCTCACATCCTTTTTAAGAATGTTTGTAGAAGCTCCATCCTCCAGTATTTCGCCTGTATCCAATTAGTTCTTTTCTTTGGTTTCCTCACTTAATGTTTACTCTTTCTACTATATTGTTTGCATTACTCATTGTCTCAAAGCCTATGTATCAAGATAACACAGGGTTTCCTTGCAACTGATTTGCTCTGCCAGTCAAAAGGTGCTCACCCCTTTTCCTCTTTCTACATTATCACTTGTTCCATAAACTTCTAAATACTGTCTCTTGGCTGACCACATCCTGCAAGATACAATTAATCCTCTCCGATGCTTTGGATTGTGACCAACTGCTACATGAGCACATAAATTCTCTGCTCTAGAGACACACATTTCTGACAAATTTGTGCCTCTGACACACTGGGGATCCGTGATAGAATGGCCTACATATTATTTTTCACACACTCTACAATGGTTGCCTTTGTTTTATGTCTAGTTTTCCAAGTTAAAATATGGCCACTGTTTACCTGACCACCAAGCAACACCAAATGTTTGAACAATGTAAGCATTTTTTGCATGTATTAAAAAAAGAAGTGGGTGGGCCTTTCAACTTTGGCAGAGCATCAATGAATTTCAATACAGGGAAGTTACATATTGTTAGGAAGAATAAGGAAGCCACTTATGATTTGAATAGTAAGTCTAAATGGGATGGAGAAACCAGGGATCCAGGGGCAGATACAAAAATCATTAACATAGTAATGCATATTAATGAGGCCACTGAAATAAAATAAAGCACTGGGATTCACTTCTAAAAGAATACATTGAAAAGCAGAGAGGTTATGTCACATTTACAGAATCTTGATTAGTGCACAGTTGAGAAAAATGTGCACAGTTCTGCTCACCATATTTATATAAAAGATATAGCAACACTGGGGAGAAGGTACAAATCTTTTCACACATGTTCTTCACAATGAGTCTCATGAGGTATGTTTTCAAGTGTGGGAGACAATAAAGGGATATGGATAGGTCTAATATGATATAGTAATGGGAGAAGGTTGTACGTGCTCTAAAATACTAGAATCTAGTGAAAATTATGGAGTGACTGAGATGGAAATGGGAAATGTTTATAATTTTTTGATAACATGAACAGTGCCTCATTGAATCACCATGCAAAGAATAGTGGTTGAAAGAAAAAATTAAGGTTCACAATTAGGCAGATGAATTACCAGCACAAATAGAGATAAATGGGTTTGACTTAATTGCCTTTGCATGTTGCAGGCAATTGCAACAATGTAATATTCATGCGGTTTAATTTTCATGCAGACTGGACAGATTAAATTGGCAAATTGGGCAGGGGAGGCAGGGGAAGAGGGAAGAGGGAAGAGGGAAGAGGAGGGAATGGCATACTGGTTTTGTCACTGGACTAGAAATCCAGAGACCTGGGTTCAAATTCCAGCACAGCATATGGTGGAACTTGAATTCAATAAAAATCTGAATTAAGAGTCTTATCGTGACCATGAAACCATTATTGATTGTCACAAAAATAATTCTGGCTCACTAACGTCCTTTATGGAAGGAAAATTTGCTGTCCTTATCTGGTCTGGCCCATGTGTGGCTCCAAACCCACAGCAATGTGGTTAGCTCTTAAATGCCTCTGGAGTGGCCTAGCAAATCACTGAGTTCTGGGAAATTAGATATGGGCAATAAATGCTGGCCCAGTCAGTGATGCCCACATCTCATGGACGAATAAGAAAAAGTCAGAAAGATAATCTTGTAGAACAGATTCCTAGAAAATACATTGTGCAACAAACTTGGGATAATTAGATCTTACATTGTGTAATGAGGCTCAGACTAAATGATCTTCTGGGAAAAACGTGATCATAATTGCCTATTAAACTTGTAAGTGATAACCTTCAATCAAAAACAAGACTCTTAAAACAAAGTCAATTTCATAGGAATTAAGGGAGAGCTGGTTAATATGTATTGGGGAAGTAGACTAAAATACTTGGTGGTAAATAAGTAGTAGGAACATTTAAAGAAAAAGATTCAAAGTTTTCAATAAAAATATGACCCAATAAAAACAAAAAAGAATCAATTTGTGGCTTACTAGGAAAGTTAGGATAACATTGAATAACACACAGAGGCTTATAATGTTGTAAAGGATAGTGATAATCCTGAGGATTGGGAATGTTTCAGAAACCAGCAAAGGCGTCCAAACAACTGATAAAAAGGGAAAACAATAAAACTGGAGTATGAAAATTAACAACAAAAACAGATTGTAAGAGTAAAAAAGAGAGTAGCTAAAGAAAATGTTCTGCCCTTAGAAGAACACTTGAAATTGTCATGTGACAGCATGTTAACATTGAATATGTGTTTCTTTTCAGAATAAAGTCTGAAGCAGATATATAACAGATCATATATCAAATATAGAGGGTATATTAGTAGAGAAAATTTATTTGAGAAATTTAATGGAATATAAGCGATTAAATCCCTTGGACATGATGGCAGGCATCCTAGCATTCTGAAAGAAGTAACTGAAGAGACAATGGATATTATGGTTAAGGTTTTATTAAATTCTCTCAATTTTAAAATGGTTCCAATGGACTAGAAGTTACAAATGTAACACCACTAATCAAACAAGAAGAAAGAAAGAAAATAGGGAGCTGCAAGGCAGTCAGCCTGACATCATCAATGGGAAAGCACTGGAATCTATTATTAAGAAAATCTTATTTCGTTTATAAAATGATACTGTATTACATCAGACAGTCAAATTTGTTTTATGGAAGAGAAATCATGGTTTATCAAATTTATGACTTGAAAACATAACTAATAGAGAAAGGGGAGCCAGTAGGTGAAATTCCAAAGCATTCAATGAAGTATCATATAATACATTCACGTGCAAGCCATAGGCCCATGGAGTACAGGGTAGTGTATTAGCACAGAGTGAGAATTGGTTAATGGACAGACAGCAGGGGTAAACAAGGCATTTTCAATTTGGCAGGCCCTAACTGGTGGATTGCCACAATTACTATCAAATAAATCGGTTGGATTAATAATTGGTGTTGCTAAATTCTTACTGAGTTCTTACCACTCCAATCCAACGCCGGCACGTTTACATCATGACAAGGGTCAGTGCCAGAGTCTCAAGAATTTACAATTTATATTAGTGGTTTAGATAAAGAAATCAAGAGTAATATTTTCAAGTTTGCTGCAACACACTGCTGGATAGGAATGAGGAGGAGACAAAGAGGCTGCAAAATGATGCAGACAAATTAAGTGAGTGGGCAACAAAGATGGCGATGGAGTATATTATGGGGAAGTGTCAGATTATTCAGTTTGCTATGAAAAATAGAAAAGGGATTGGAAATCTTTGGAATTTTCTAATGCAAATGCTCTACCATTGAGTATATTCAAACCTGAAATAGGCAGATTTTTGGTTTCTCAGGGAATCAAGGGACATGGGGAATAGGTGAGAAACTGGAGTTGAAGCAGAAGATCAGTTTTTTTTTGTTTTTATTCCAATTCAATCCAATCAAATCCAATTTGGAGTCTCAACAAGTTGAGAAATTCCTGATCCAAGCTAACAAGACAGGGTTCTCACCTCCTGTCTTGGGCTTGATCTATATGATCCAAGCTGATTGGAGTAGATATAGCTCCTCCTCCAAGGCTTGATCTCATTTGCATCTTAGCCAAAAGGCTGAGATGCCGCTTTAAAAATTACTTCAAATGAAGCTAAAATGTAATTTAATGACTTCAACTAAGTACAGCATGTTGATAGAACACTTGATCTTAGGCAAAAGGCCGAGAAACGAATTGAAGCAGATGATCAGTTATGGGCTTACTGAATAGTAGAAGGTATTTGAGTAGTAATATGATCTACTCTTGCTTCTACTCCTTATGTCCTTACTCTTATTCAGGTCTGACTGTTACCTTGATAGGATATTCAAATTGATCTACAGGGTGTGGGGAGTTGGGGCAAAGGCTCCTGTGATATTTTTGAGTTACTGAGTAACACAAAACTTGCGTAAGTTGCTTAATAATGATTCTACATCAGATTCACATTCCATTTATGGAAATTATAGAGAATATTATTATATTGTGGTGACAATCAGATGAAAGTGTGCAAATGACTATTGTTACATTTTTAATTTTAACAATTTTAATGATGGTTCATAAAATTTGATTTTAAAAGTAAGAGCTAAATGCTGAATTTTCTTTCTACAGTGGAATGATTGTTGCAGTGTCAACTCTGCTCAATTCATAGTGTAATTGGTTTGCTAAGGTTCTGTTAAAGAATGTTTCCAACTGCTCATCCACTTTACAAATACCGGGCAAAGCTATGTCTCCAAATATTAATGTAACACATTTAATGATTGGTAGAATGGAATAAATTACCTGTTTTTGATGACATGTAAACACATCTGCCACTATGTTTGGGCAAATGGCTTGGATAGTTGTCATCCCAATTCTTGTAATACATTGATGAATCATCTATCCAGCTATATACAAATAAATAATTTAATAGGATAAATATCATTAATGATTGACTGAAGATGCTACAGGACAATTTTTGGAGTTTGTCTCTTCTTACCGAAATCCAGCTTTGGAATTTTCTGCATACAATCCAATCCACCACTTTTCATTGCCATTTGTTATAAACTGTAGAACAACAGTAAAGAATACATGAAAAAGAACTGCATAAATTGTGTCTTTTGTTATAAGTTGCAGAACATCTTCAGATCAGAAAGAACTCTGAAATAAGTGCTAGTGAAATACACACAGGCAGATGAGCTGGTTCTCAATAAGTCCAATATACGGTACTTGTGTCGCAGAAGTCAAAATACACTTCCAATATTATGATTATTATTATGTATAAATAAATTAATGGTTAGTTTTCCTATTCCTTGATGGCTCAATAGGCAGTTGGTAAGGCAGATGGACTGAACCACTGGAGGTGAGGGAAGGCAGAAGCGATAGAGAATGCACACAGAGTTTTGGAGAAATTGGAGTTTAATTTGGACAGAACACTTAATCTGCAAGGGAACATTAGAAAGGTTGGGCCTGGAAGCAATTAAAGCAAGCAAGAGATTTCACTGGGATTAAGGACAAGGTGGGTGGAAATCAAGTGAAAATATGTAACAGGATATAGGCTTTGAAGCTCTGTGTGATAATGTGCATTGTGCATTCAGTCGAAGCACCCAGTCAGTGAAGTAGCTAAGAATTAAGATTAATATAATTTGGACACTTTCCCTATCAATGTACATCTACCAATAAATGAACTGCCTTGAGTATCTAGCAGGGAAGTACATCTTCATATTGTTCTTCAGAAAAATCCAAAACTTGCAAAATTTTGTATTTAGTAGATAAATTAGATCATTTTAAAGTTGCTGCAAAATGGACGAATAAGAAAAAGTCAGAAAGATAATCTTGTAGAACAGATTCCTAGAAAATACATTGTACAACAAACTTGGGATAATTAGATCAATTCAAGTCCAGTCCAATTAGAATGAGGACAATTCTAATTGATGAATGTCTTCTGCTTAGATCTGATTTAGATAGAAATGAATTGATATGAACAAATGATAGAATTTCACTGTACAAGTTTTACAAATTGCACTGCGTATCTTCTCTATCAATGCTGTGAACTGGAAAACAATGACTTTTTTCCCCAGATTAATTTAAATTTTAACATATGAAATAAGGTTAAAATACATAAATATACTGTTCTTGGACTTAAGGATCTATAATGATTTCAGTAATTGAATATTTAGATTGGGTTTTTTTAAGCACACACAGTAAGCATAACCAGGCAATAACTTCCACAGTGGTTAAATGGAACTCCCTGAGCCCTTTGCTGAATTTTGTTAGGAGCAGTTTTCAATGATATGAGTCATTGATTGGGATGCACCTCAGCTGCAGTCAGGGTTCCTTGGAAGGCCTCACTTGTGCCAATTTGCTGCACAAAACCAGTGTGGAAACAGTTGGGAAGTGCCCAATGTTGGTGTGGCAAATTGAAGCTGGTTGGATGTACTGTGGATCTGTGATGAGGAAGTGGCTTACAGTGGTGGCATGCAAGTTCAATTTCTGCTACATACATTGTTTGATAATACTTGAACAAATAATGATTAATATATTATTGAAGATACTGCAAAAACAAATTCAAAAGTCCAATACATGAATGCACATGAGCCTAATCGATTAAGAAGTCTGAACTGCACACGCATGGCCTTTTCTGAGCCAGAAGATGCATGATTTGGATTACTAACATTCTGAACTATATATGTGTAACTCCTTCCTGGCTGATGCATGCACAGGAGTTCCTAAGTCCTTTGGGAATTGGAGATGACAACCACTGAGTTGAAGATAAAGGCCCTGTGCTCCTATGCAAAAACACAAAAAGGGCTCAGAAGACTGTGAGAAGTGAGGGAGGTAGGAAGACATTGAAAAAAATGAAGTTCCCAGTAAGGGAAGGAAACAGAGATAAGAAACCACTAAAATTAAGAAAAGGAGAAACTGGCTCTAACATTTGACATGCAATTAGTAATGAAGCTTTTATTGTAAACTTCTTAAACTAATGAAAATGGTATTAAATTGTTGCTTGATTTTTTTTTAGGAAGTTTTAGTGATGAAAGGCTACTCGAGAGAGCTGTTCAGTTGGAGAAAAGAAGAGGGGCCTCAAATATTTTATAGTTTAATGGTATGGCGTGATAAAAGGTTGGGAACCGCTGATTTATGTGTACCTTTCTCAATCACTGGGAAATGTAACACATTCCCAAGTGTTTGCAACTTTAAATCAACTGCATGAACGGAAGCAACATGAATACAGCTGCTGTGGAAATTGCCCTACTATACAAATATTGATATTTCTACAACTATGAAGGGGATAGCTAGTATTAGAGAAACACTTCAGAAAGTGCTTTTGCAATACAGAACCAGCCCAAGAAGCATTCTGAAACTTTAGGTTGTTGCAGCTATAAAGTCACATCATTGTGAAAGTCTTCTTACTTTACCTTTTCGATTCTGTTTTTAATGAAGTCCTGTTCTTTAGGCGTGTTTATAGACACCAAGTCACTACCCATCAAGCTGCAAGCCACAGCAGCTGCAAGCCATTTCCCCTCCGTCTCAAAAAACAAATATTCAGCTCCTTGAAAGAAGACCCAAGGTGCAAATGCAAATTGCTCTTCTGCACAGAGGAAACAATTCAGAATTTACATGAATACAAATTAAGCTACTAATAGACACTTCGCTCCCAACAACATTTTAAAACTGCCCCCATGATACAATTTTCAACCCATTAACAGACAAATATGGTTTAACAGAATATTTTGATAGAATTATGATGCTACAACAAGCTATCCAGTAATGGTCTGATTGAAAGTACAAGTGGTTTATTTCACATTAGCGTAGTGTCCAGGCTAAATATTACCAATATGTAAAATTTTTGGATTGAAGGAAGAACTAAATTATTTACTTGTTAAAATTTGATTTCTGGGCCTGGAGGTTTTCTCCCTCGTCACAGCAAGGGCGGACAAGACTTCAGTCCACTGTTTTGTAAATTTTATCCATTTTCATAGAAAACCTACAATGCAAAAGGAGGCCATTTGGCCCACTGAGTCTACACCGACAGCAATCCCACCTTGTCTCTATCCTTATAACCTACATATTTACCCCACTAATCCCTCTAACCTACACGTCGGGACACTATGGGGCAATTTATATCTGGTCTACATGTCTTTGAACTGTGGGAGGAAACTGGAGCACCTGGAGGAAACCCCACAGACACGGGGAGAACATGCAAACTCCACATAGACAGTGATCCAAGCAGGGAATCAAACTCAGGTCCCTGGAGCTCTGATGCAGCAGTGCTAACCAGTGTTCCACCCCTTTCATGGTGTCTCCTGGTGGGATCCTCAACGTATGGAGACCAGGCGCCCTGGTTTTGTTGGGACAATGTCGGTATTTCATAAAATGCCCAAATGCCCTAATAATTTGATCAAACTAACTCAAATTTCCAATTTACTGCTTTTGCCTCTTTACATGAGCCAGATCAGGATTTGGAGTCCACAGTGAATTTAAGGAGACAGCAATACAGGTTCCTCCCTCCATTATAGGGTCATCAGCTCTTGTTGTCTAGTTTGTTAAAGAGAGAGAAAAGTCTGGACCTGCTCTTCATTGCACTTTCCAGCAGACTTATCAAGTAGCAAGATAAAATTAAACCTTGGTTGGGTCAGTGATTGTGCTAAATAGGCGGGATAATTAACTGAATCGCCTTCTTCATAAAACATATGTTGTATTGCTTTATAGGCAAGTATTCTTTGCATTTACTGTTGAAATTTAACTGGTGCATGGAATTCATTGGTCTCGTCAATGGGGAGGGACCTGTTGTGAGGATGGAAAATCTGGTGTTCCAGCCATTCACTTGCAGTGGGACTGGAAAATCCCAGCCATGAATGAGCACAGAAGAGGTTGGCCTGTGTGTTAATTGTTACTTTTACTTACCATCAATGTACCAGTCTGGTTTTTTCAATTCAGCTCCTGAACACAAAAAAAATCCACCGATTAAAGGTACACTTCACACATTCCATTATGAAGTAACATAATAATTGTTAAACTCTTTCACGTTTTAAAAAATAGCGTTTTTACCTTTTGGCATTTTACACACCCATCCCAGCTTTTCATCACAGCGGAAAGGTGCAATGGTTTTATCAAATCTGTATGCAGCACAGATTCTAACATCATCGTCTTTGTCTTTGTCAAGTGAAAACAAAGAAACCACCTAGGGAACAAGGGATCATATATTGGCTTAGTTTCTCGTGTCAACTTCATATTGGACAATCTGAGAAGCTACTTTCTTTTCAGATGTTCATTTCCAGTTCATATTGAATGGATTATTTATTTTACTTGTTCAGCAATGATTTATTGTCCATTTTGTGAAAGATGCTTACATAGTGAGATGCATTGTAAAAAATAATTATTAATCCACAGTTTCCTGCAGTTTTTTGGTCAAGAATAAGCATTCAATTTATATCAATCTATGTACTCCTTGGAAGGGTCATACTCTTTTTGGTCTGTGGGGGTTACAGTGCTGCTCATGATGGGAGGGGGGGACACACAGGGTGGAAGGAGATATCCCAGTTCAGTAGGAGATTGGGGACCCTGCGCAATGATGCCCAAGTGCTCTAAAGTCAACTTCACCTGCGTACCTAGGTTTCTACTGATGCAAGCTTCCCAGCTGTCAAAAAAGAATAGACAGACTGCTGCTCAGCTCACCTAAGATGAGCTCGGAGGACTCCCACTTACACGCTGATACAACACTGAGAATTTTTTTTGAGGGAAATTCATCAAATTCCTGATTATAAATGAAGGAGATTAAAGAATGCTTAACTAAGAACGAGGCTAAGAAAATTCACTATCATGTTTGAAGCAGCAACAATTAAAATCACTGAATTAGAAAGAGTGCTTGCCAAAGAAGCAAAATAAAATCATATTCCAATCAATTTGGTCATAAATGGTTTGAGATTCTCCCCATAACTCAACAAGTTGATCCATTTATTTCTTCAATTTTAAGAATGTGCCAAGGGCACAGCCAGATCTGTGATTGGCAGAACAATCTTAACAAACATTTAGGACAACCAGATCATTAATTTCTCATTTCCAGGTTTCATTTTTTTATAAAGTCATATTGTTTTTGTGAAACTTTGGCAAGAATATTTGGCTCCCAGTCGTATTGGATATGTGCAGTGGTGCAAGTTGAAAATATTGTGAGAATTGCCAAATCACATTTCACTTTGATGTAAGCATGAGATTGTCCACCCTCCCCATCAGCATTTCCCAACGTTTGACATTGGGATCATCATTTGCATTCATTAACATCTCGCTATCAAACCCCTAGACCTGAATCATCGTCCCCACCATCAGAAATTCCATCCCTGTCCATGTGATAGCAGAATGGCGTGAAAGCCAAGATTACCCAAAGTGTGCACCAGTGGAGCCTGGGAAAAACAAAGAAAAGTTTTGGAACAGGCCATCCAGCCCTCCAAACCCATGCCTATCATGATGCCCTAACTAAACTAAAAAAAACCCTTCTGTGTTTACTCAGACGGTATCCCTCTATTCCTTCCCTACTCATATACCATCCAGATGCCTCGTAAATGTTGTTAATACGCTTCCTTGGGCAGCACTTTCCAGGCACCCACCACTCTCTGCTTGAATAAGTTCCCCCGCACATCTCCCTTAAACTTTCCCCCTCTCACCTTGAACCCGTGTCTCCTTGTAATTGACACTTCCACCCTTGCAAAAGCTCTGACTATCCACCATGTCTATGCCTCTCATAATTTTGTAGACATATAGTGTCAGGGAGCAGTGTCAGGGGGAGTGCTGGGACTATTCCAGAAGGAACATTTTTTTACTAGGTGGCCTTTAAAATGATGCCCCAATCCCTGAATCCCAAATTGCTGGGGGTGGGGGGGGGGCAGGAGAATCAGAGGTTGCCCCACCTGTGATATGTCATGGGAACTACCCCTTGATGATTTTTCTTCCAAGTCTGGCACTATACAGTAGAGAAAGTCGCCTTGGCAGTCGGCAATTTCAATGCTGCTTTCCCCACCTTCACTCAACCTTTGCTGATTTCTGGAAGGATCTTGTCTTTTCAATTTGAGAGAATTGTATCCCTTTAATATCTCTGTTCCCTTCTTCTGTCCTCTTTTGAAAGCCTATTCTATTTAAAATCTGACTTCCATTCCCTTTGGAAACCTCTCAACCTGTTCTGTGTTTAGTTTTGAAAACTCTGCTCCCTGCCTGTTTGTGAGAACTGGCCATCTGACTCTCTCTCCATCTCCTGACTAGCTCCAATGCTGTGAGGAGTCTACCAAGCCAAAGAGTAAGCAGAGAACAAGACAATAAGTAACAAGAAAGTGAAGCAAAATTAAGGAAGGGAAAAGGAAGAAACATTGAAACATAGAAGATAGGAGTAGGAGGAGGTCATTTGGCCCTTCGAGCCTGCTCTGCCATTCATCACGATCATGACTGATCGTCCAACTCAATAGCCTAATCCTGCTTTTTCCCAATAACATTTGATCCCATTTATCCCAAATGTTATACCTGACCTCCTCTTGAATACATTCAATGTTTTGGCATCAGCTACTTCCTATGGTAATGAATTCCGCAGGCCCACCACTTCTTGGGTGAAGAAATGTCTCCTTATCTCCGTCCTAAATGGCCTACCCCGAATCCTCAGACTGTGATCCCTGGTTCTGGACTCCCCTACCATTGAGAATATTTTCCCTGCATCTACTCCATCTCGTCCTGTTAGAACTTTGTAAGTTTCTGTGAGATTTCCCCCCTCATTTGTCTTAACTCCAGTGAAAACAATTATAACCTAGTCAATTTCTCTTCATAAAATATTAAAGTGAAAACAAAAAAAGCAAGGAAGAGCATGTGAAATAAAAAAGAAACAAAAAGAATGGAGGAGAGGAAGAAACAACAGTAGGGAAGCGAGAAAGGAATAAACAAAGAAAGAGACAGCACATGAGAGACAGAATGAGATTCCCAGAGATAGAAGTGAAAGAGAATTATCTTAATACCAGAAACTGAGGATATATGGAGTTGTTTTATTTGGTGTGGCTGTATCTAAGCTAGTAAAATAGATCTTTTTATTAAATCTAGTGTCAACAATGATAATTGAATTAATCATGCCTTGATTAAGGACATGTAAGGACATGCAAGACAAAAGGTCACTTATATAATTGCCAGTGTGTGGTTCATATCTACCCCCAAACTGAAATTCAGAGGTTGGACTGTAAATTTTTGACAGCAAAGAACTGTGACAAAATATGCAAAAAAGATAGGAAGCAATAAATAAGAGAAAAAGCAGCAACAAATTGGTCTTTAAAGAATTCCCAAGGAAGTATTGAAAATCAAAGAAAATCCATCTTCCATTCAATATGGAAAAGATTGGACAGACATACTACAGATATGTAGCACGTGAAACAGGAAGGTAGATTAAGTTTCTAAATCAAACTAATGAAGAGCAAACCACATCAACACAGTTATCAGCGTAACACTGAAGGAAGGTTTTTGACCTGAAACATTGGTGGGATTTTAAGACCTCGCTTGAGTGAGGCTCATATAATCCCAGCCCGAGGTAAACGGAGAATTCGTGTGAATGCCCACGAGGTGACAGGGATCATGGGTAGAAATGGGAACATTGAAGTGGTGGTGCGGGCTCGTTGGCTGAAGGGCCTGTTTCCTGTGCTGTTTTGTTCTTTGTTGTTTGAGGTGGTAGAATTCCAGCTGTTAACTCTGTTTTCCTCTTCACAAATGCTGCCTAACCATGTTGAGTATTCCTAGTTTTTGTTACAGCAATTAATGTGATGTAGATAATGATCTGGGAATGGACTGTGAAGTAAAAAAAAATGGGTTCCTTAGTGACATCTTTGATCTGGAGAAAACGGCAGGAGTTTTCCGTTCGTTCACACCAGGGGGATTTCCCCATCCATGCAGTGATTGGGAATTTGACTTGTTGCCAAATCTCGAATCTCTGTCTTTGCTGCAGCAGGAATGTGGCGTGAACGGGCAGTAAGGTCACACCCCACATACGGCATTGAGAGTTTTGAGAAAGAACCACATTCACGAAGATTCACAAAGCACTATAAAAAGGGAAATAGCACCATCAGGAATATCAATATAAGCATTACACTAAAATATTCTGCTATATTTCATTCTCAAGCAGTTCTATTTGGCTTTGAGGATGTTAAAGAAACGTCCTATATAAATGCATGCTCTTTCTTTCAGCTTCTTTCAAATGATAATGCTGCTGTCTTTTTTGTTTGATGTTTCCAGCATCCTTGGATTTTTTAAAAATCACTATCCCTCAGAACAAGGAACATAAATTCTGAGAGGACCAATCGTTCAAACTTCTTCGTGCATGCAGAGTTGTAAAAAATTGATGCAACATCATTAACTGAGAATATGCTGTGAATTTAAATAGTACATAAATCATTTGGAATTACTTACTGCACTGCCATCACTCCAAGCCCAGGAGCCAGCAGAAGCTGGATTCCTTTTGTTAAACCCAATCCAGAACCATCTTTCTTCTTCTCTAGAATATAAAAATAATTCTAGATTGACATTCTCCCCAGTTCATTTTATTTGCACTGTACTCAAATTAAAAGTTCTGTGTTTTGCCTCTGGAATTAATAGTTCAGCAGACATCCACCCCATTCATAGCAACTTTCAGGCTTTTCCAATGAAATGATTTGTTCACACATGTCCATCCAAGTACACGTGGGAGTATGTTCCACTCCTGCTTTTGTGGGGGAGGTGGAATCAGCAGTTGGGGTGAACAATCTTGAGTGAGTACGTCAACATCAATGGGATTTTCTGTTGTGATTGCCCTCACCCCTCCGCTGATGATGTAACAGGTATCCCAACATTGAACATCAGGAACCCCATGTGAGTATATTTAAATATAACTACACCTGATAATCCATCCTATCTCCCCATTAAATTGTCCATTCACAGCAGCATACCCTGAATCACAACAGGTCCCACATGATGTCTACCGGACAAGCAGCTCCTAGTGGGGAGAGGGCCCTGGCATTGCCCAGGTATTAACCCCAGCACTGCCAAGGCACTGCCACCTGACACTGCTCTCTGGTACTACACAGTCAGAGAGGTGTTGCATATGTGGGTGTTCCACGTCCATGGGACTGATTCTGTGGTAGGACAGGGAGGTCGGGGGAGGGGGGGTGGGGGCGCAGTGTAGCCATCATCTTGGACCTGTTGTGATTCAGGGCACGTGGCTGTGAATGACAATTTAATGGGGAGGTAGGGTGGATTATCAGGTGTAATTATATTTCAATACATTCAAATGGGGCTCCTGATGTTCACTGTTGGGATACTGGAGGGGTGGGGGGGGTCAGTGGGTCGGCTCCGCGAGGCGAGTTCCATGGGGAGGTTCTGCTTCATTTTTTTTTAATATCAAGGTGCCCATGTTTTAAAATCTTAACTTGGTGGTGGGATGGATTCGATCACAGCCCACCTCATGGAATGCACCCCAAAAATATGACAGAACAGAGCTGACCATGTGGCTGGCTGCTTCCACCCCATTTAAAGTTAATGTTTATTTATTAGTCACAAGTAGGTTTACATTCCGATATACTGAGGGAGAATTTAGCAAGGCTAATTCACTTAATCTGTACATCTTTGGACCATAGGAGGAAATCAGAGCATCCAGAGGCCAATTCATCTATCTTGCACTTCTTTGGGCTTTAGGAGGAATTCGGAGCACCAGAGTAAAACCGTGAAGACACAGGGAGAATGTGCAAACTCTACACAGACAGTGACCCAAGCCTGGATTAAACCCAGATCTCTGGTGCTGTGAAGCAGCAGTGCTAACCATTGTGCCACCGCGTCCACTGCAACATTCTGCAAAAAGTATCAGAAAATTCCATAATGATACGAAAACGATACATAAGTAACATTTTGTTACATTCTTATTAGGAACGATTATCATTTAAACAGGAAATTCAAACACCCGACAATTAACTGACAGAACCATGGTACAAAATTGCACATTTTTTGACAAAAAACCTACTGTATATATAACGAGAAATTAAAAGCAGCAAGCACTACTAACTGAACACTAGAGCTTATTAAGACTAATGCTATAAACTTCATTTTGCTGTACTGCACCCTGGAGTTCTCCATCTTACAAAATCTTAAAAGTTCATATGTTTTTTCTGGCACTAATCTAAAAGTGATTTTATTTTGATTCTCCTTAGTATTCCAACTATTTCCTCAATGTACACATTTCACCGGGATCCTTCCATTAGCTTTTGGTCATCAGTCAGCGAACTCAGAAGCTGGCAGCCCACCAGCAATACGAGGCTTGGTTACAGCTTCAGTGAGTGAGTCAGAATGGGGTCTCTGCACCCACCTGGTGACCTGCTGGTCAATCTGACTGACCACACTCCATACTGCCCCCCACCCCGAGCAGCATTAGGATTGAGTGGTGGATTTTGCTGGGACTACAGCTAGTACCCAAGGAAGAAAAGTCATGAAGCCCTAGACTCAAAAGGTAAATCCAGTATTTTGGATTGGCCTGGTTTGGAGGTCCCAGCCAGCTAACAGGGGCTGAGTTAGAGATGCCAGGAGGGAGTTAAACGAAAGGCACAGCATAGCCCCCTTTCCTCTTGCTTGACAGTATCTCTGAAACAAAAGCTGCTACGTTACCTGCCATTGCTCTATGTTCCCCTGCCATGCATAAAATAGTGACAGAGGCGAAATGGAGACTTTATGTGGCCATTAATTAACCAATGTAGTTTGGGAGACAATTTGGGGCTGGGTAGAAGGTGGTGGGAAAGTCACCACTTTTATTTCACAAGCTCCCTACCTTCAAAATATGCCAGTGAGGAGCTGTAAATCCAGCCCCTGATTCTGGGGAAAATATAAATAAATCCACGTTTCCAACAAAGACAGAACAAGGCTACCCAGACTATTGGCACCATTACAGAGCAAACTCTCTGCTGTTCATGATCTTACCTTTCTAGCTTTGACCTCACCATCAACATAGCTCCAACCTTTGATTGCTAGTTGCCTTCGTTTGTTGACCATTTAACTTATCTATAAATTGAAATGTTCCCATCCCTCAGCTAAAAGTTATATTCTGAAGATTTAAGGATTATGAACCAGATTTTCGCAACAGAATCATTTAGTTCCTCATGTTTACCAGAGCAACATATGTCCTGGCATATAATGTTGCCATGGCATTTGGCAGCAATTTAATCTGATGGGAAGGAGTATTATTGACAGAAGGCCAATTGATGACTACCTCATTTTCTTTTCAAAAATAAATCATTTTCTTCTGCTGTTCTGAGGTAGGTTATGTTGTTGCATACTTGTCACGTCCACAGCAATGAATTCCTTCTCTCCCTTGTTGGGAGAACCACCAAAACTATGAAAATAATCCTGATTCCAAGAAATCAGCTGAGACAGATATAAAAATATTGGCTGAGTGGCAACATCAGCTCATTGTAAGCAACATATCTAGTTTCTGCTCCACACCAAGACTCCCTGTGACAAATATTGAGATAAATCTGCAAGCAGCAATTGATGGAGAAGTTCTACTGAATTAGCATTGGTGTAATAAATGCAGTGATAGAATCATAGAGGTTTACAGCATGGAACAGTGCTGCCATATATCAGAGTGCAAAGATGCTTTATTCAACAGTAGCCTTCACATCTTCTTCTGGTCCCTTGATTTGCTGTTGAATGTCTAGTTTGCAATATGCCATGAATGGTGGAAAAGGGGAAGTGTTAATTTGACACCTGAGGTGCTCCCACAATGATCTTTCTATGATAGCATATTTACCATAGATACAGTATGGCACTAGAATTCCCTTCCTCTCTCCTCTCAGGTGACGTGGAAGGCAAATAGTTTGGTTACTCTCAGGACATAGGTGCTGATACTTGTCAAATTTTTGTCTCAAATGTGTTGTTCAACATGTTGGGGACGATACTCCAATCCTGGCTGTGAGGCATCAGCGGAGGATGATTCGTCATAGAATAGAATCCCTACAGTACAGAAGGAGGCCATTTGGCCCATCGAGTCTGCATTGTCCACATTCCCAGCCGGGTCCTATTCCCACAACCTCACACATTTTACCTTGCTACTAACAGACAATTTAGCATGGCCAATCGACATCTTTGGACTATGGGAGGAAACTGGAGCGCCCGGAGCAGACATGGAGAGAATGTGTAAATTCCACATAGACAACGGCCCCAGGTTGGAATTGAACCTGGAACCCTGGTGCTGTGAGGCAGCAGTGCTAATCACTGAGCCAGCGAACCACCCCACAGTTTGCAGGATTCATGCTAGGCCTCCTCGTGTCTCCCAGCCTAAGTTTTTTTCTTGTTGATGGATCCACGCTGAAAATTAGCATAATGACGATTTGCATTTGTTAACATACTTTAGCAGGCCTTTAACAAGTCCGCAACTAGAATCTTCATCCTTGCTAGCGTCTCCCCGCTCTCCAGAATAACATCATGCTGATAGGGTTTACAATGGCTGTATAAAAGTCAGGATCTGGTGTGTGGCAGCCTTGAACAGGAGTAAGGAGGTAGGTTTTTATGGAGCTGCAGTCCCCGGACTTCAGGAGAGATTGGAGGCAGGGCCAGGAAATTTTCTGCTTGGTATGGGGAAGATCCTAGAGCTGTCCCCAGGCCTAAGGATTTTCCATGTACTCTCCGTGGGGTGGGGCGGGCTCCTTTACTGAATGCTGGTCAGGCTGCTGTCTGCAGTCACAGGGCTGTTCCATTGTTCTGGCTATCGGGTGTGGTAAGGGACTGGGCTGAGTGCCGGAGTTTGGAGGTGGGGCGGGAGGGGGGGGAGGGGGGGGGCGTAGGCGGTGAGATAGTCTGGGGGTGTGCACTATGAGAGCTCATCAGTTCAGGCAACTGGTGCTCTAAGGAGAGATGCTCATGTTAACACAGACACTCAAACTGCATGTATTCTGCAGTGAATGGGAACTCATATTGTGTTCATTAGGACTCTGTCCCTGCCCTGTGTCCCTCACTTGCAACAGGAGTACAACAGGTAGTTGTATTCATGGTAATGGCTCAAGGAAGCACAATGATCATGCTTGCACATTAACCCTGCTCTCCATGCCTGCCTTCTTGTCCCTAGCCCCTACGTCTTTGGACTGTGGAAAGAAACTGGAGCACCCAGAGGAAATCCATGCAGACACAGGAAGAATGTACAAACTCCACACAGATAGTGATCCAAGCTGGAAGTTGAACCTGGATTCTTGGCACTGTGAGGCACCACAGTGCTATCATGCTTTTACAACCATATGGTGTCATCGTACCACTCCTATGGAGAAAATTCCATTTGTCATTCAATTTCATCACTGATTAGTATGAATTCAGACAATTGTTTTACAGTCAAGATGTAGTATGTGATAGAAAATTCCACAGCTATCAATTTTGTGGAATTCAAAAAATGCAGCCAGTTTCGATCTTTCTCTGTATAGATGCACTGAGTATTGCATTCAATTCTGATCACCACATTACAGGAAGGATGTGGAGGCTTTGGAGAGGGTGAAGAACAGGTTTACCAGGATGTATTAAAGGGTATAAACTATCAGGAGAGGCTGGACAAATTAGGGTTGTTTTCTCTGGGGTGGCAGAGGCTGAGGGGAGATCTGGTAGAAGTTTATAAAATTATGAGACACACAGATAAGGTTGACAGTCAGACTCCTTTTCCCAGAGTTGAAATGGATAATACTAGGTGGCATGCACTTAAGTGAAAGGGAGAAAGTTCAAAGGAGATGTGAAGGGCAAGTCTTTTACACGGAGGGCCCTGTTTTAGCACTTTGATTCTAAGTGCTGGGCGAACTTAAAACTGGGAGTTTTCAGGTCAGGCTTTTAGGCCCATTCTCAGGTGCTCCCACACACACTCTGCCTGAAAAAATATCAGCGATTCTGAATCACTCTGTAGAAGCTGTCTGTGGGACTTATTGCACCTGAAATGCTGCCGGTCCAATTGGAGCTTTCAACTGCGCATTTGCAGTAAAAAAGCTAGAAAAATGCTCCCCTGCCACATCGCTCCTGGGCTGGATAAAGCCCTTCCCAGCCCTCACAGACACTGCCCCACTCCCATAACATTACCAACCCCCTTATCCCCCCGCGCTACAGATCACAATCCCTGCCCTTCTTCTCCCCACCGATCACATGCAATTGACAGTGAACCCCCCCCCCCCCCCACTCCACGATCACACAGAGCGTGGCAGCGGACCTCTCTCCCCGCCCCCCCCATCAATCACACACAAAGCGGCAGCAGACATCCCCTGCCCTGACCCCCTGTCTCCACCACCCACCCCACTAGAGAGTCATTTCATACTCCCAGCAGAGAGCCATTTGACCTGCCTCCCTACCCCCCACCACTGATCTGAGTCACAGAGCCACCGGAAGCTCTGAACTTACCTCCTCAGAAGCTGGAACATCTGAATCGGACCTTTGTGGACCAGGTCTGTTTTGCGCCGAATCTGGACGAGTGAACATGGTGGTAAAGGGGGAATTGTCGATAAGTTTGGGCATGCAGCCCGTTCAGTCAATTTAAATGCATGCAAATGCATTTAAATTGACGCTGCACCCATTTTGGGCGTGGTCCCAATGGCTACCATTTTCGGCCCTTGGTAAAAGGGGAATGGGCACAGAGATGGGTGCAGATCATGCTACTTGCCTCACATCCAACTTTACCAAGTTTTCATGCCTGAAAATGGGCACAACTTGATGGTAAAATGGGGCCAGAGAATGATAGGAATGCACTGTCAGGGTGGTGCTACAGGTGTAGAATAGGGGGCACTTAATGAGCTTTTAAAAAAGCACACGAATAAAGAACAAAACAGCACGGGAAACAGGCCCTTCGGCCCAACGAGCCTGCGCCGCCACCTCAATGTTCCCACCTCTACCCGTGATCCCTGTCTAAGTTTATAGATCTATGGATTAAAAACCAAATTTGAGACAATTTAGGGAGAATTTGTTTTGCAAATTAGCCTAAGAGCACATCTTTGGGATGTGGGAGGAAACCGGAGCACCCAGAGAAAACCCACGCAAGCACAGGGAGAATGCGCAAACTCCCACAGACACAGGCCCAAATCTGTGTATCTGCACAGCACAGTGATAGTCACTGAGCTGTCGTGTTGCCCATCAAATGGTCCAGGTCAACGTGAAGCACTAGGATACTCTCGAAAAAAATCCAAAAGCAGCCCTCTCATGACCTATCGCGTGTATGCCCCTTGTTAGACGACAAGGTGGACCAAAGCACCTGTAGGATAAAAACAAGTGCATCAATCTCATCATCTATTTACACACTTCCCAGGGACTCCCAAGGCTCATGATCCCTATTTTAAATCAGTTTTCTATATCCTCCATTCCGTAAGGAATAGAGGGATAAGGGCACTGCACAGGCAAAATGGATTAGTTTAATTTGGCGTCATGTTTAGCTCAACATCATGGATTGAAGGTCTGTACCTGTGCTGTACTGTCCTATGATCTAAACAAAATTATTAAATAATGCAAAGTTATCCAAAAGCAAAATACTGCAGATGCTGGAAATTGGAAAAAAAAGAAAAGTTAATGTTAAGATCGGTAGGCCAGGCAGCATCTGTGGGCGAAAAGAGAAAGTTAACCTTTCAGGTAAATGTAATTTCATCAGAACTGTCAAAAGGTCGTCAACCAAAAACATTAACTCTGCTCCCCTCTCAGAAGATGCTGCTTGTTCTGCTGGATATTTTCAAATACAAAGTGCTCTTCTAATTTACAAAAAATCCAAATAAGAATTATTGAATATCCATGTTGCACTCAAAAATAACACTTCATATTTTACCTGGCAAACATCCAACTCAAAATTTCATTCAGAAAAACTTCTTCACTGTAGTGACTAAAACTTGCAAGATGGGCTCCAAATGCTTGACAGAATTCTTCTGCTTCTTCCCAAGTTCTCTTCTCTAACACCTTCTCATGATGAAATATCTTAGAACAGAAATTGTACATGAATAAAGATCACAGACTGTTGCCAGGCATACCACACCTTAAGTCTTGCAACTGAACTGTAATGGATGACTTTGTGGTTGACATTTTGTCATCAAGATGTGGGTGATGCTGGCAAGCCCACATTTATTGTTCATCTCTCAATGCCCTTAGGAAAGTGGCACTTGACATTCTCCTGCTTTGTCTGAGTTCCCGAATTCTCTTTCCATCCTCTCTGCTAGTTCTATTTATCTCCTTTTCCTCCTTTGGTTATATTGTCCCACATACCCTCCTCTTTCTCTTATTTTTCTCAATGACCTTTCACCATCCTTCCTCCCTCACCCCCAGAGTTTGCTCAAGATTGCCATCTTCCGTTCTCTATAATAACTTAACGTGCCAGGGCAGAGAAACCTAGTATAACTCATTGTGCAAATACAGTCAAATTAAACTTGGCTTCCTCATATATCGACAATTTAAAGATATTTTTTGAAAATAAATAATTTATGAAAATGAATAATATAGTAGACAATTACATTTACCATAAGCTATTCCAATTGACTAGTAATCCTAAAATGCTCACAAGCTGATAGAAATACCACATGAAGATTACGATTTGATTTAATATCACATCTTATATCTTTTATAGTATTTCGTTATCTGTGCTATATCAAAATCTGAATTCATAGAACATAGAACAATACAGCACAGAACAGGCCCTTCGGCCCTCGATGTTGTGCCGACCAAAATAAAAAGCAATGCCCCTCCTAACTAAACCATTCCCTTCTCATCCATATACTTATCAACTAACCTCTTAAACGCAACCAAACTTGGCGCATCTACAACAGCTGCAGGCAGGGCATTCCACTCCCTAATCACTCTTTGAGTAAAGAACCTACCTCTGATATCCGTCCTATAACTCATACCCCTTAATTTAAAGCTGTGTCCCCTCGTGCTAGCTTTCTCCATCCTAGGAAAAAGGCTATCACTGCCACCCTATCTAAACCTCTAATCATCTTATATGCTTCAATAAGATCCCCTCTTAGCCGCCTCCTTTCTAACGAAAACAACCTCAAATCCTTCAACCTCGCTTCATAGGACCTGCCCTCCATACCAGGCAACATCCTGGTAAACCTCCTCTGTACCCTCTCCAATGCCTCCACATCTTTCTTATAATGTGGCTACCAGAACTGCACACAATACTCCAAGTGCGGCCGCACTAGAGTTTTGTACAGCTGCAACATGATGCTGCGGCTCCTAAATTCAATCCCCCTACCAATAAAAGCTAAGACTCCATAAGCCTTCTTAACAACTTTATCCACTTGACTGCCTACTTCAGGGATCTATTGACACATACACCAAGATCCTTCTGTTCCTCAACACTATTAAGAGCCCTACCATTAGCCCTATACTCTACACCTTTATTGTTCCTGCCAAAGTGCATTACCTCACACTTTTCCACATTAAACTCCATTTGCCACCTCTCGGCCCAGCTCTGCAACTTGTCCAAATCACTCTGTAAACTAAAACACCCCTCTTCACTATCTACCACACCACCACCTTTAGTATCATCTGCAAATTTACTGATCCATCCCTCAATACCCTCATCCAGATCATTTATAAAAATTACAAACAGCAGGGGCCCCAAAACAGACCCCTGATGCACACCACTCGTCACCGAACTCCACGAAGAAAATCTCCCATCAACCACCACCCTCTGTCTTCTATCTGCCAGCCAATTTCTAATCCAATTAGCTAAATCACCCTCTATTCCACACATCTGCATTTTCTGTAGAAGTCTTCCATGGGCCACCTTATCAAAAGCCTGACTAAAGTCCATATATACTACATCAACCGCCTTACCCCCATCCACCTCTCTGGTCACTTTCTCAAAAACTCAATGAGGTTAGTAAGGCATGACCTACCCTTCACGAAACCATGCTGACTATCCCCAATCAATTCATTTCTCTCTAAATAACTATAAATCCTATCCCTAATAATTCTCTCCAATACCTTGCCCACAACAGAAGTAAGATTCACTGGCCTATAATTCCCTGGAAGGTCTCTCTTCCCCTTCTTAAACAATGGGACCACATTCGCTATCCTCCAGTCCTCCGGAACCACACCCGTAACCAACGAGGACCTGAAGATCAGAGCCAGAGGCTCTGCAATCTCCTCTCTTGCCTCCCAGAGAATCCTAGGGTAAATCCCGTCCGGCCCAGTGGACTTATCCAACTTCAAACCCTCGAGAATTTCTAACACATCCTCCCTATCTACTACAATACTCCCCAATTTGCAACCCTGTACCTCAGTGCTCTCCACAGCTACATTTCCAGCACTCTGCTTGAATACCGAAGAGAAATATTTATTCAGTGCCTCGCCAATCTCTTCAGGCTCCACGCACAACTTCCCACTGCTATCTATGACTGGCCCTAATCTTGCCCTAACCAATCTTCTATTCTTAACATGTCCTTCATCAAATTCAATTTCAGGACAAAGCACCACATCTTCTATAAATGAGAATAGGGAAGATCTACAGCAAAAAAATGAAAAGAAACATGTTTGCTTATCTTGCACTGACAGTTGATTTGAAAGTAAATGTTTTCACCTTGAAGCAGTGCCGGAGATCTGACCTTGATTCCCATCCAAAATGACATTTAGATTTAGCTTTCATGGCTCGATCAGGGAAGAATTCTGATCTTACTGCAGATGCAGTGTTTTGCTCACATAAAGACATCGCTTTGAAGGTTTTACAATCTTTAACTTCCCAAAGGATATGAGATTTTCCTCTTGCCAATGCAACACAACCACCTGAATGAGCTGTAAAGTACAGAAGAGAAATCAGAGAAGATGTTAAACAATTTTTCAAATGTTATTTTCTTCAAATCCTTAATTTATTCTTCCCTTTTAAATATTAAAACAGAAACTTAGAAATAACACAACAGCAAAAGTTCAGCAATAATTATAGTTAAAAGTAAATAAAAAATTAATATATTTCAAAATGGTGCATTTTAAATCTACCTGGTTGATTTTTATTCCAATTTGTGAAGGAGACTGGTACGTTCCTATCATTTGTTGTTAACCAGGTATATTCGCCTGTATGGTTCCTATCTTGAAGACCTATCCAGAAGTGCTTGTTTCCTTCCCCAGCAAAACTACCGATCAGACTGTTGACGAATGCTTGTTCAAACCTACAGAAACAACATTAAACTACAAAATTAAATAGAGAATCCAGGTTTTTTATAATTCCAGTGATGCCCAGGGAGATTGATGCAACATTATTTATATTCCTACTTTGATGACCTCCAAAGCACTTTAAAAGCTGTCAATGCTGACTGATTTTTCATGTCTATCGCAATATTTCATAAAATGCAATACATGCAGACATAGGCAGGATTTTCCATGGTCCCACAGCATGCTTTGTGAAGTGACAGTGGCAAAACTTTTGATTTCACTGCTGTCAATGGGTTTTCCCATTCTATGCACACCCCACTACCAGGAAACCTGCAGATGGGGTTGGAGGGACCGGAAGATTCCACTGATGAGAATTGAGAGAAGATTCCAACAATAGTCTAATTTGTGATCTCAGGACTAATATGTGCAATCTTGTTTCCTAATTTAGGACTAAATTAGGTGCCAAGCATGTATGTACCAATGTCATAAATTCCATAAGCAACAATAAACAACCATTAATTTGTTAACCCAGGTGCATGTTCAAGACATTAATAATAAAAAACATGATTAGAGTAGATCAAATTGGCATTACTATGATAAGCAGCTTAACTTGTATAAGACCTTTTATTTCTCACCATTTGATCTATTAACTTGTGAAACTACAAAGGTTTATTTGTTTTAGACGTATTGGAGATAAAGCTTTGTTTTTAAAAATGAAGGAAATACACAGCTGAATGCACCTGTTCTTTAATGGAAATTAGGGGCCGTATTTTCAGATCTGAAGAGACAAGAACGGAGAGGAGTTCCATTGAGGAATGTGACCAGCATTTCCGTCTCCCATTTCTGCCCTCCGCCATTTCTGTGAGGGTGGGATAGGAGCTGGCTTTGGAACAGTCTGATTGCCCATGTCCCAGTTTTCGCAGTATTTCTTTAGTTTTATTTTTGTGCGGGTGCATTGTCGATGATTGATCCCTTTAACTGCCAGATTGCCCTCCTGCCCACACAGGCTCTATGATATTGAGCATTGGCTTTCTGACAGGCTTCCCAAAACACCAAGCATTTTGTTAAGTGCACCCACTCAGCTTCTTCTGTAGCTCAATCCATCAATATTCTGCTCTGATCCTGTACAGCAGAACTAGTACATGACATTGTCCCAACTGATCTCGCATCTGGCCTATTCTTTCCTCATACAGCCTCCAGTGTACCGGTACCTGGTGTCTCACCACATGTAGATCCTTTATTCTATCCTCTAAAACATGTGAGGCACAATTTTCCTGCCCTAGTACACTGGTCGAGTAGCGTAGAAGGGCAGAAAATGTTAGTGGGAGGCCAATAACGAGAATTGTGTGCGACATCCAGCTGGTTGTAATGTTCCCGGTCATTTTTTATGACATTCCCATACTCGAGGCTGATTACAATATTCATAGACTGATTTAAATCTCTTTGGTGAGTTTGGGATGCAGTCGTTTGAGCTCACTTAGGGTTTTGACCTCGTTGGTGGAGGTCCACATCAGCGGTAAACATAGATGGTGTCCAGCAATGGGAATGAGCTGTGTTGGCCTTGCTGGTAGGACTGGAGCCACTGAAATGCCCTGAAAGGTCAGGGCAGGTGGATGGTGCACCTTGGGCAATGCCAGCCTGCCACTGCCAGGCTGACACTCTGGCACTTCGTACCAGACACCCTGGCACTGCCAACCAGGCACATTGGCAGTGCCCACTGGGCACTGGGTGATGCCAAGTGGGCAAGGCCTCATGGGAATGGAGTCGCACTCTGCTGCGGGCCTTTCTAGCAGGATTCAGCCCTCTTCCCCCCCCCCCCCCCCCCCCCATTGATGTCAAAAGTCAGCTCACCCAAAAACTTCCCATTTTCTCACCTGTTGGGCATTTAGATTTATTTTGGAAAATCTCACCTGTACACTGTCAGGCTTGGAGCTGTTGGCTGTGAATGCATTGTTGTGGTTACCCTTGGCTGCTGGCCACATACTATTGAGCAGTATTTCCAACATCTTCTATTTTTCCCAAATAGATAATGCACCAGTGAGAGCATCATAACTCCAGTGACATACCAGGAAAAGGGAAAGTATGGGATATGGGGTTGAAGGGGAGGATGTCATGAACTCATCCTGATCTAAAATGATACATATCACAGAAGAAAGAGTTACCAATCCAAAGTGGGTGCTTGTTGTGGGGAATCAGTGATAATTCTTCCAAATGTACAATACAAAGTGTTGGGGCAACTACATGAAGGGCATTCTGGTATGGTCCACATGCAGGTACTTGCTTAGAGTTACTTTTGGTGGCCAATTCTGAACACCCAAATAGAAGAAAAAGCAGGGCAATGCCAGTCTTGTGTTTGGGTAAGGAACTTACCACTGTTATCACCACTTTACTCAAGGGAATAGTCCAAAATGCCATGGTAATACCTGTATATTGATTTTTATGGGTTCATTCGAGGGGGGATATGCTTTTATTTATAGTCAACACACACTATAAGTGTCTAGAAGTAATCACAATAAAATCCACCAACACAGAGAAAACCAAAGAGAAACTGAAAGAGATTTTTGCGAGGTTTGGCAAGCTAGAACAAACTGTCAGTGACGATGGGCCACAGTTTACATGGCAAGAATGTGAAGATTTAAGATTAGGATCAAGTGAAATATTTTCCATCATATCACATTAACGTCCTGTCACTCAGCTACTAATGGGTTAGCTGAAACACATGCTGAAAGCTTCCTGAGACCAAGGCTCATTAACCCAACATCTCAATAGCTTTTGGGCATCCTACAGGAGTACTACCATGCAACCACACAAAGTTCATCTGCATTGTTACTCATGAAGAGGATGCTGAGAACAACATTTGATCTGATAATACCCTAAGAGACATTGGCAATAGTAGAGCAAAACATACAATTGCAAGTAGCCAGGAGATAAATGAATGCTAAATGATGCTTGTTTCACCAAAGTGAGCAAGTGTTTGCACGTAGCTATATTACCTGGGAGAAGTGGGTACCTGCAATTGTCTTGACTCAAACTGACCCTTATCCGATACAATCCAAACCAAGGATGAATTAGTTTGCAGACACCACACTGGTCAGTTGCTAGCTACCCACGGTGACTTGCCAAAACCACTTTGAGATGTTTGGTCTCATTGCATAGCCTAATGCGTACTCAGATTGGTAATACAATGTATAAACACCTCTGTAATGAATCTGAGGGTCAGGTTTAGAAGCAAAAGGGGAGGGATGTTATGTTGTCGGCAAATTACTGTTGTGGTATGGCTTCTTTAAGAGGTCTCACTTGAACATTCTGTGATATCAATGAGGACTTCACAGCTGCTGGCATTTGGGGATTCGAGCCAGTACAGTGAAACCTAAAATAAACCTGTAAAACTTGTGTGGACCTCCTGAATGGGATTGATCTCTCCGTCATACCCCTTGCGCCAGCCACAGACAACACAACAGCCATCAGGACTGAAAGGCTGCCAGTGTGTTACAAGCTGTGAGTTGTGGGTGTAAGGTTCTAACTGTACATCAGGTAAAGAATATGAATTTTAGGGATGAGCACTGATTGACAGACACTTGGCAGGCAGGCGATAATGCAGTGAACCAGGCTGGCATTCAATTAAACAAGGTAGTTGCTATGTTATTTGAAGAAAAGTTCAATTATCTTAACAAGTCATGCCAGATCATTAACCTTCTTCCTGCAATACATCTACATTCTTGCAGCAACATTCCTAAAACTGACCTCGGCAAATACTTATTGGACTATCTCCTGAGCATGGCTGCATGCAGCAATCATTTCAAAGAGCAAACACCCCAGCTGAATCTGCTGTTTCCAACAGTATGAACAGATGCTGGCTAATGTGGCACGAACTCCACACATATTTTCGGGATTAGCTAATTTCCTATCCATTTCCAATTAAGAAACTTCCGAGAGTATATATATGACTACAGATTTGGGATATGTTTTTATATTGTAGACTGCACTATTACTGCCTTTTGTGAATGATTATCACAGAACATTTATTCTTCATCTTGATATTTTGGAATATGCCAACTTCAGTTGTGAGAAAACAGATTAGTTTGTTACTGCAAATTTCCAAATTATTGTAGAAGATGTAACTTAGTGAAATTATTATGACAACACTGGCAACCACATAATTAACCTTTTATTAAAAGTAACTTGAAAAGATCCCCATTAAACTTTCACAATCACCAAAACTCTCCATATAGTTATTCTTTACTCTGACTCTTAAATGGACACTAAATTCTCCAGCTATTCTCCGCTCCCTTTCTCTTTTCCAACCAGGAAACCTCTACACTGTAAAATGGCTTTCATGTTGAGAGATGAATTGGATAAGCCTACCCAAAGTTAGATGGATCTTCCAGGCTTCACATAAAGTATCATAGACATGGTCTGTTCAATCCAGGCACAAGCTTCCACCCTTTCCTACATGATGAACATTTCCATTTTTGACACGTCCTCTCTCTCTGATTCTTGTGGACTGACTGTGAGATTCAGTTTTTTTTAGGTAAACTAGTGACCTCAGCTTACAATTGCTTACTATGGAGCCTTGCCCTCTCAAAGCGCATCTCCATGGCAACATGAATTGCATGGGCCTTGTATCTAGGTGGAAATGCTAATGAGCTAGCCCAGACACCTAACTTCATTCCATCTTGGAATTAAATAGGGGATTTAACATAAAACTGTTTATAACATCTGCCATTGGTAGTACTTCCCGAGACCAACAGTCTATCCACCATCAGCACAGCATTCTGATCATTGTTTACAGGTGTGAATATTTTGCACTTCCTTCCCAATAAAACAACTTGGACCTCATTTAATCTTTAACAACCTTACCACCCAAGCTTGTTGTGAATAGAATTCAAAGCAGGTCACTTGATGATTTTCATTCATTCATCTCACCTCAAAACATAACCACCTTATAAAATTTTGTAGCAATGGAAAAGCACAGCTCTTCATTATCTGAATGACATTCCCCCACTAATCAAAGAGCAGGGAATTTAGGGGAGAGGTATGGGAGCAATGTAAATTCTATGGTTGTTGAGATTGAAAAATACTAAACAATTGATTCCCTCCATCCATCAACAAAAAATGCTCTAAGAATCACATATATTTTTACCTGTTTTCAATGGTAACAGGTGAGCAATAATATCTTTTTGAAACTTCCTCATAGGTTTGTAGATGATTGTCAATCTTATAGCAGGATTCTTCATATCTTTTCCAGTCCTGAAAAATGAGAGCGCGCCTTAGGTCCCAATAAAAATTTCTTTAGTTATTCACTGAAGCTACCAGGAGTTAGGAGAAGGTAACCGGGAGGGGTGGGGGGGTTGTGTGAGGGAGATGCAATCTGGAGTTATGGGGAGGGGGAGAGGCAATCAAAAGAGAGATGACAGGGAAGGCGCCATCAATGGATTTTAGAATTGCTGTGTGGCCAATAGAAAGAGCTGGAGCCTTTTTCTTCCTCTCGAAGAATATTAAAACATTAGTTGTTGGCAGCCCTGGGTGGTATTGAAATATGCCCACCTGCCCATCATTTTCAAAAGCAGTGCATTAACAGACATTAGCCTGCTAATTTACATATTCCTGTGACCTAATACTCATTCTAAGCATCGGCTTGGAATACGTAAATGTGGACTTTATGTATCTGGCAGTGGGACCAAAAATTGTTCATATTGGGCCTGATTTTATTGAAGATTTGCGCCTGTTTTTGGGTGTGAAATCATAGTAAAGTCGGGTGTGAGGCCTTTATCGCGATCTGCACCCCAGTCCGCACAGATTGCCACGTCACCGAGACCTGCAAATGGCGGGGATCCATTCAGTGACTAAATCGGGCACAATGACGATTTAAATATATTTGCATGCATTTAAATTGAATTCATAAACTGCCCGCCCAACTCTATCAGCATTTCCCCCTATACCACTGCGTTTACAAATTCGGAACCGCGCTTTTAGGGACCTGCTGAATAAAAGTCTAAGGGTACTCCAGCCTCTGAAGAGTGCGTTCAGTGTTTCCAACAGCTCTCTGACTCATATCAGTGGTGGGGGTGGGGGTGAAGGCAGGTCAAATCATTCTCTGATAGAAGGGGGTAGGAGGGCAGTGACGTCTGATCGTTGTCTGGTAGTGGGGGGTAGGAGGAGATGGGTCAGATGTTCTTCTGGAGAGGAGTGGGAGTGCGGCCACACCATTCTCTGGGGGAGAAGTAAGGCCAGATCATTGTCTGGAGGGGGGTGCGGAGGGAGGTGGGTCAGATGAATCTCTGGTGGGGCGAGTGGCAGATGGATCTCTAGTGGGCCATCGGTGGAGGAAAGGGAAGGGGCAGGGGTGTGATCGGTCTGCGTGTGGGGGGGGTGGATAACAGGAGCAGTGATGTGTGTGTGTCCCCTTATCCACCTTACATCTTACCCGCTCCCCCCCCGACCCCCACTCCCAAAATACACCCTCACTCCTGCTTTTCGCTACCAGGCCGCTTTCTCTGCTTTCTGCGGCTCGGGAGTGATCTGACACGGGCACACTTTTTGCAATTTTTTTCTAACTGCACATGCGTAGTTCAGAGCTCCGATCATTTGGAGCATAAGCCCTGTCCACAACGTGAATCAGACTGGAAATTGGCTGAGAGTGTGTGGGGCACCTGAAAGCGGATTTCTAAGTCGGATCTGTATTACGCCCAGAGTAGAGTAGTGGTGTTTCATGACATATAAATGGTGGTCTTAGAAGTACCTCCTGCGATTTCTTCATTTTCAAACAAAGTAGGCATGCATGACTGTTGGAAGGAATTGGGAGAAAGTGGGAACTCATCTCCATTATTGTGTTGATGACAGCTGGACAGTAACACGATGATTCCTTACAACTCTTAAGGGATACAGCACGGTGATCAGGGGACAGCTGAAAAATGGGTGCTATCAGTGACCCCTGATCTTTGGGAAAGCTATAGCTAACAGACAGAAAGAGGTTGCCTCATTATATTGCAGTGGACAATTATTTTTTTCAGGGATAGAGAGGTTGTTCATCAATAATCATCATTTAATACACTTAAAATTCTGTTACTCCCAATTAAATAAATCTTATTTTTGTTAGATACAATGTTATATAACTATATATACAAATAATTATATAACTTTGTAATTTTAAGGGTGAGAATAGTGTATAATTAGCCTCAGCTCACACCATAACATTGACTGCTACATAGATCCCATTAGCAGAGTCTGCAACAATAGAGGAGCAAGGTATCAATGACAACAATTTCTATATTTCCTTGTTTATCTACAATGTGTACCATACATTGCTGTCAGTTTTCTTACCCATCTTGAGTTCCTTGTATGTAGGATAGTCTGACCCATAGGTGAAGATCTCCACCATAAACAGGGCAAAGACAGAGAACCAAAATCGACCCAAGCCAGAACAGGGATCAAACCCTGTACTGTTGACCAATCTGATCCAGTCAACTAGCCCCCCCCCACCCAACCCCTGATCAAGGAATCAGAGTTTACCTTGCAATAATAGCAAACCTCCACTGTTGAGTACAGCAAAATCCAAAGCTTTCTGCCAGAGGTAATGCGTAACTATTTCTATGCCTTTAGTGCTGCGGCACAAATAAGCCACTTCCTTTGAAGAGTTAAGTGATGGCATGTTGGAAATAAATGGGAATCATGCAGTAAATCAATCTTTTGATAGAACTGCTCCGTTACGTTCTCATAATATACAGATGTTCCATCCAAAACCAATAATAATTTCCACACAATAATAGTTAAAATATGAAATTAAATCTATTTTGTATTCCCAGAAAGATATATCTCACCGCAGGACATCCTTTATCCTTTTCAGGTTGCCCTTGTTCTATTTTTCCTGGTTTCTTACAGATGCTCCACATATTTTCCTTACAGTCTTTAACTTTCCACTGACCATCCTGTTAATTGAAATAAATTCTTAGTTCAAAGACATAAGTCAAATAACAGTAAGCACACATTACTATGCTGTTCTGGATTTCTACTTGTCTATTTGCAAATGTTTGCACAAATCTCACCAGATGTTTGTCTGCCCTGGTTCAAAAAGTGGAACAGGTTCACGTATACAATTATCCCTGTCATTAAAGAATATTAACAAGTGGATATTGCAAATAAAAATTCATTACTGCATGCAAAATGAAGATGATTTTGCAAGTAGACTTACATTGACCCTGCAATGAAGTTATTGTGAAAAGTCAGTGTGAAAACACTGTGAAAATAGTTAAATAGCCAATGTTGTTTTGCTACAATAAAAGCAGTGTACAAATCTAAGTTGTGGCTTTACCATCAGAAACACTATTACTGGATGGTGGTACAAGAAAATAAAGAACACAAGAACATAAGAAATAAGAGCAGGAGTAGGCCATTTAGCCCCTCGAGCCTGCCCCATTCAATAAGATCACGACTGACCTGAAGTGGATCAGTTCCACTTACCCGCTTTCTCGCCATAATCCTTCAACCCCTTATCTATCAGAAATCTATCTACCCATGACTTAAACATATTCAACAAGGTAGCCTCCACCACTTCAATGGGCAGAGAATTCCAGAGATTCACCACCCTCTGAGAAAAGAAGTTCATCCTCAACTCTAAACTGCACCCCCCTCTTATTTTTGAGGCTGTGCCCTCTAGTTCTAGTTTCCTTTCTAAGTGAAAATATTCTCTCTACCTCTACCCTATCTAGCCTCTTCATTATCTTATCTTTCTATAATATCTCCCCTCAGCCTTCTAAACTCCAACAAGTACAGGCCCAATCTACTCAGTCTCTTCTCGTAAGCTAACACCCTCATCTCCAGTTCAACTTGCTGAACCTTCTCTGTACTGCCAAGGCCAATACATCCTTTTGCAAATAAGGTGACCAAAATTACACACAGTACTCCAGTTGCGGCCCCACCAGTGCCTTGTACAGTTGCAGCAAGACCTCCCCCTCACGATAAAGGCCAATATTCCATATGCCTTCTTGATCACCTGCTGCACCTGCAGACTGAGTTTTTGCAATTTGTGCACAACGATCCCCAGCTCCCTCAGCACAGTAGCATGCTGCAACTTTTCACCATTTAAATAATATTTCATCCTACTATTACTTTTTCCAAAGTAGATAACCTCACATTTGCCAATGTTATACTCTATCTGCCAAATCCTCGCCTACTCATTTAGCTATCCAAATCTCTCTGCAGACTTTCTGCATCCTCCATGCAATTCGCTTTCCTACTCATCTTCATGTCATCAGCAAGTTTTGTTACCCTACACTCAGCCCCCTCCTCCACATCGTATATGTATATGGTAAACAGTTGAGGCCCCAGCGTTGATCCCAGCAGCATGCCATTAGTCACCAACTGCCAACCAGAAAAGCACCCATTTATTCCAACTCTCTGCTTCCTGTTAGATAGCCAATCCTCAATCCACACTAACACTTTACCCCCAACTCCGTGTACCCTAATTTTCTGCAACAATCTTCTGGAAATCTAAAAACACCACATTCAAAGGCTCCCCTCTGTCTACCGCACTAGTCACATCTTCATAAAAATCCAGTAAGTTTGTCAAACACGGCTTTCCCTTCATGAATCCATGCTGCGTCTGCTTGATTGAACCATTCCTTTCCAGGTATCCTGCTATTTCTTCTTTAATGATGGATTCTAGCATTTTCCTAACTACGGATATTAAGCTAACCGGCCTGAAGTTACCCGCCTTTTGTCTACTACCTTTTTTAAACAGCGGTGTAATAGTAGCTGTTTTCCAATCCGCCGGCACTTCTCCAGAGTCCAGCGAATTTTGATAAATAACTACTAACGCATTTGTTATTACTTCTGCCATTTCTTTCAGTACCCTGGGACTTGTCTACCTCCAGTCCCATTTGTCTACCAAGCACTACCTCTCTGGTGACAGTAATTGTATTAAGGACCTCATCACCTACCAACCTTCTATCTTTAATATTCAGTAAGCTATTTGTGTCCTCCACCTTGAAGATCGACACAAAAAACTTATTTAAAGTCTCAGCCATTTCCTCATTTTCCACCATTAAATCCCCTCTCTCATCCTCCAAGGGTCCAACATTCACTCTAGCCAATCTCTTCGTCTTTATATATTTGTAAAAACTTTTACTATAATTTTTTATACTCAGAGCTAGTTTTGTTTCATGCTCTATCTTTCCTTTTTTATCGCTTTCTTAGTCATTCTTTGTTGTTTTTTTAAATCTTTCCCAATCTTCTAATTCCCCACTATTTTTAGCTGCTCTCTATGCATTGGTTTTTAACTTAATACTCTCCTTTATTTCTTTTGTTATCAACGGCTAGTTATCCCTTTTCTTACAGAACTTCTTTATGATCGGAATATATTTTTGCTGAGTACTGAAAAAAATCTTCTTACAAATTCTCCACTGTTCCTCAGCTTTCCTACAACCATCTGCACCCCCAGTCTACATTAGCCAATTCTGCCCTCGTCTTATCATACTCCCCTCTGTTCAAGCAAAGGACATTGGTTTGGGACCCTACTTTCTCACCCTCCATCTGTATCAGAAATTCAACCATATTGTAACATTCATCCCAACAGGATCCCTCGCAAGAAGATCCCTAATTCTACCTGCCTTGTTACACAGTACCAGATCTAAGATAACTCGCTCCCTCATAGTTTCCTTGAACAGTATGTTACAAAACCTATCTCGACTGCATTCTGAGAACTCTTCCTCAAGTCCACCGCATCTGAGTCAACCAATCAATATGCAGGTTAGAATCCCCTATGATTATCGCCGTTCCCTTTTTGCACACATCAGTTATTTGCTTGTTTATAGCCTGCCCCACCTTAAAGTTATTACTTGGGGGCCTTATAGACCACACCCACCAGTGACTTTCTCCCTTTACTATTCCACCCACAACAATGCCACGTTTTGCTCCTTGGAGCTTATATCATCTCTCACTACCGCTCTGATATTATTCTTTATTAACAGAGCCACCCCACCTTCTTTTTCTTTCTGTCTTTCCTTCCTAAATGTCTGGTACCCTGGATATTCAGTTCCCGGTCCCGGTCACCATGCAATCACATTTCTGTAATGACCACTAGATCATACCCATTTGTGCTGATTTGTGCCATCAACTCATTCACTTTGTTTTGAATGTTTCATGCATTCAGGTAAAGTGCCTTTAAGCCAGCTTTTATCTGGACCCAATTTGTTGAAACACTACTAACCTGTTCTGTGCTCTCTGGTCCTTTAACTAGTGGAACGTCCTCAACATTAACCTGCACTCATACCTCTCTTTTAATTTTGATTTTGTAATTCTACATTCCCCGGCACCCTCCCCTCCACTAATTAGTTTAAATCCCTATCTACAGCCCTAGTTATATGATTTACCAGGACTAACTTTTTTTTAAATTTGCAACACATACCAAAGAAGGAATGCTGTCTAGGTTCACTAAGAAGTTAATAAGATGTAAAGTACACTGTTTTGACAATTAAGCATCATTGAACCAAACACAAAACAGCTCATTTTAACAGCTACTATCAGTCTTTCAATGAAGGTAGTGAAATGTTCTTGTTTCAAATACACAAAAAAAATCTCATGGGTCGTTAGATAAGATTATTAACTCTTCCTTATAATTGCAAGTTAAAATGATTGGATAACAAAAGTAACAGCTAGCTTGCAAATGTACAGTTCAATGATAAGTACAAGAACAAAATCAAAGTATAAGAGAGGTATGAGTGCAGGTTAATGTTGATGACGTTCCAGATTAAAATTTACCTAAAAAGACATCAAACATTGAGCTTGAAGAAAAACAGACATTCAGCCACTAACCCACATTTTCCTCAGAAGACTTACAATCACTGAGTTTTCTCTAGTTACTTAATGTCTTAAAAGTAAGTTCCGCATGAATGGCCCTTTATCCCCAAAGGCATTCGACAGGTCTTTGGAACAGCTGAACACCCCACATCACACTGACTCACTTGCTTCCACAGACGGGACCTGTGGGTTTGAAGACTTGCAATAGTTTTGATAAGGCTTACAGGAGCCTTTGAACCACAAGTGTGTGGCTAAACTAAAAACTGTTTGTGCATGGAGTTTGGCAGCTGATCAAAACACAAAACAGAAAAGAGTGGGTCACTAGAATACTCTATTTCTAAATCTGCTCTCGTTGTGAAAGCTTCGATTAATTTTAATCCATCCTAACAATAAACTTAAGTAATGTTTTTCTAATACAAAACTCATTCATTTTTCTGAACATTTAATCATAAGAACAACAACAAAAGGGTTTATTTCTGAACATCTGAATCACATGACAGTATTTGTAAGGTTAACAGGAGAGATATTATTTGCAAAACACCATTAACGTGGTTAGTGGCCAGACAGTAAAACAACAGTTCAAGAAGGTACTGAAATATTAGTAAATATATTTACAGTCTTCTGTGATGACACACAGTGTTCTGTGGTGTAATATGGAACCTGTGGTTCATTCTTATGCCAGTAAGTGAATGTCACAGGAGATCCTTCTGACCATGCAAACACAGCTGGTGTCCTGTTGCTGGCAAGTCCAATCCAAACTTCTGGTACAGTTTCTGGCAGAGAGATTATGTATATATATATATTTAGTTAGGTCAGAGGGAGCATGAAGTAATTTTCTCAGTACTTACCTGCCAGCTCTTACTTCACTTCGTATTCGTACTCTTTCATATCAAGGCAACAATTAGGTCAACACGGTGCATAGATTCTGGTTAGCTCAGTTGGCTAGATGGTTTGCATGTGGATTAAATTAACGTCAACAGCACAGGTTCGAGCGCTGTTCTGGCTGAGGTAGGTTCGAGGCCTGCCTCCTTGCTCCACCCATTGTAAAAAATCAGAGCACTGCTGCGGTTTCGGTAAGGATCTACCTTTGAGCAGAAAGCTCACAACGCAGAGGGTGGTTTATCCCATGTATGTCCAGAAGATTTATTTCATCATTGAAGGATTACTTTGAAATTTGTCTAAAAACTTGGCAATTCACTTTGCAAACAAAAACCTTTACGACATGGACTATGTTATAAACAAAACTCATAACATTTAATAGTCATTCAGAAAAAAGAAAAACATTCAATGAAGTTGTCTTAATTCAGGTGCAAACTACTTGAACACAGCATGGTCAAATTGGCTGTAAATTCATATGCACTGAAGAGCTCCCTATATTGCAAACAAACAGAAAATATCAACAATCTCAGCCAATTACATCAATAGATTTCAGAGAATTGTTCTTTTGGTAGCAAAACCTAAGTGGTTTGCCAGACAACTTTCTGGAAAGCTGTTAGGTAAATTGGTCTGGAGGTGCCTTGCTGTATAATCTCTAAGGAATCAGTTCTGACAAAGGATCATAATGACCTGAAACACTGTGTGGAATTTTATGCCAGTGAGAATAATATGGTCCTGCCAAAGTCAATTGACTTTTGAGTGGTCCCCACCGTGACAGGAGTCCAACATTCCGGCCATTAACTCTGTTTCTTTCTATAGATGCTGGCTGCCCTGATCAGTATGTCAACATTTTCTGGTTTAATCCCAAGGAGTCTGGTCTGTTCTCTGCTGCATGTTGCACACGCTTTGCCATCCAGCAGGCCAATCCATATGAGCCAACAGCAGAAGCTGATATGCAAGCTGAACAGCATAGACAAGAGGAGGACACAGCAGATAAGAAAATTCAAGGCCAATTGTATCCTGTAAGCTTGTGTGGTTATTAAATATTGGAGTACGACAATAGAATTTTAAAAAGGGAATGTAACTTATAGTCTTTCCCCTGCCAAGAACTACAATTCAGTATGGTCCAACCATCCAGTGCTTGCTTTAACTGCTCTTTCACAACATAGAACATTACAGTGCAATACGAACCCTTCGCCCTCAATGTTGCGCCGACTAATGGAACCAATCTAATGACCCTCTAACTTAAACTATTCCAATATTATCCATATGTCAATCCAATGACCATTTGAATGCCCTTAAAGTTGGTGAGTCCATTACTGCTGCTCGCAGGGAATTCCACACCCTTACTACCCTCTGAGTAAAGAACTTACCTCTGATATCTGTTCTATATTTATCATCCCTTAATTTAAAGCTATGACCCCTCATGTTAGCCATCACCATCTGAGGAAAAAGGCTCTCACTGTCTACCCTATCTAATCATCTGATCATCTTGTATGCCTCAATTAAGTCACCTCTTAACCTTCTTCTTTCTAATGAAAGCAACCTCAAGTCCCTCAGCCTTTCCTCATAAGACGTTCCCACCATACCAGGCAACATCCTGGTAAATCTCCTCTGCACCCTTTCCAAAGCTTCCACATCTTTCTTATAATGGGGCAAACAGAACTGTATGCAATACTTCAAATGCGGCCGCACCAGAGTTTTGCACAGGTGTAACATAATCTCACAGCTCTGCAACTCATTCCCTCTACCAATACCAATACTTTTATCTACTCTTAGAGGTGCCAAGAGAGGCTTCAGCTTGAATTGTACATGGTTGTTTGGTATACAGTGTAGGGAGTTGAGATAATCATGGCCAGTGATCTCAATAAACTCAGACTGAGAAGGATCAGCTATTGCTCTGAGACCATACTCACCATTTTTAAATTGGTTAATGAAAACAGCCACATCTGCCAATGAGTGCATACTAATGAGTTCACTTCCACGTAGGTGACAGGATATCAGTGCATTTTTCCAGTTCAAATCTTCCTTATGCATCTTATAGCAGAACCCATTGTGGGAAAGCCAGCCAGGTTCACAGTGTGTGGTCCTATACTGCCAGAATTCTATTATTGAGGTCAAAAAAAAGGAAAAAACAACTTGCATTTTTGTAAAATTCTTCACAATTACATGAATTTCCAAAGCATTTTGCAGTCAATTAAGTACTTAGTGATGTGTAATGATGGAAATGTGACAATGATAAGGTTTCAGTTGTTGTTTGAGGGTTGGTCAGAATACTGGGAAGAACACCCTTCTTTTTCTTCTAAATGGTACCATGCAATCTTTAACAATCACCCCGAATTGGAGCCTCAGTTAAGAGTGTCATCCAAAAGATAACACCTCCAAATGTACAGTGCTCCCTCTGTGCTTCACAAGGATGCCAGCATTGATATTGTAGACACACCTCTGAAATGGAATTTAAACACACAACTTTCTATTTTGTGAAAAAGAGAGAGTTAGCATTCAGCCACAACAGAGCAATGAACTATTTTGAGCCTGTTCTACTTCAGGATTAAGTAGTAGAAGCAAAAAGCACAGAACATTCACAAATGAAAATCCCATCATAACAAGCTGTCAAAGTGAATTCCATTTACGTTGTATTTTGTGCACACATCTGAGTAACTGATCATTAAAGCTGCCAGGTTGTTGAAAAATACTGACTAGGAGAGGAGACCCTGGTCTGACTTACATACATCTCCTGTCCCACACAATGTGGTTGCCTTTTTAAATGCCCTGAGGGTAACCAGGATCTGGAATAAGTATTGCCTTACCCATGTCCCAAGGACGAACATTAAAAAATAGCAAAATAGGTGACCTTTTTTTAGCTTCAGCTTTCTTCTTAACTTACAAGCAATTTCAAACTGAGCTGAAGGAGCAGGAGGACTCAAAGTTCAAATTCTGTTCATTTTGACTCTATTTGTTGATCTCAGCCAGGACAGCAGTGGCAAAGCTACAATTCATTTCAGCATTCCAAGTTAAGGTAAATAAAACCTCTATTATTGCAGGCTTCCTGTTTCTGGACTGCTTGCTGATCAGCATTTCCTGTTGGAAATGTATGCACAAAGGATATTTGGCTGAGGGAAGGGTTGGCCTTAGTTAGGATAGCCTCCAGAGTTCAAGAGTTCATTGATGTTCGCTGCAAATTCATACATGAAGCCACAAGATCAAAATGTAGGAAGGTCACATCATTCTTGATAATGTTCTACAATAATACTTTATTTAATTTAGCATCTACAAGTAAGAAACAGAGAAAAGAAATGTTCAGATATATCTTAACTTACCAAAGGGTTCCACTTTTGTCGAGTTGGTCATTTTTTTACAAATATAAGGCAGGGCTATTTCACACACAGCACTACTCCAGCGATAATTTAATTTAGAATTCAGCATTCCACAATGGTATGTTCCCAGCAATGAGCCCCGAGGCTGATCTACAGAACATAACATTGTGAAGTTTAAATTTAAGTTGCTGCAATTGAAATCTATTCTGAATGCTTTCATATTCAGTGTGAGAACATTTGTGTAGTTTGAAAAATGAATGTAAATTGCTGCAGTAGGTCACAAAAGTCATGGAGAGGGTGAGGATGACGGATGATAGGTTGGGTCAACATTCTATCTGGGGTGGCACAGTGGTTAGCACTGCTGCCTCACAGCACCTGGGATTAATTCCCAGCTTGGGCCACTGTCTGTGTGCAATCTACACATTCTCCCTCTGTGTAGATTTCCTCCGGGTGCTCTGGTTTCCTCCCACAGTCCACAAAATGTGTTGGTTAGGTGGATTGGCCATGTTAAATTCTCCCTCAGTGCACCTGAACAGGTGCTGGAAAGTGGCGAATAGGGAATTTTCACAATTTAACTTCATTGCAGTGTTAATGTAAGTTGACTTATGACACGAATAAATAAAGTTTTAGACATAGTAAACTTCTCTCCAGAAGTTAATCACTTAGAACTAGATTTTGAATTGAGAGTCAGGTATAGGTTATGGTGGCTTAACAAATTGCAGTTATGGAATCCAAAATCAAAGATATTAATTTAATAAATTAATTAAATTAAATGAAAAAAATCTAATTAATAGTACTCATGATAAAATTAACCAAATCAGCTTCCTAATTACCTGCATCCCAATTTATAAAGCTCAGGGGCTCTCCATCAGACCACTGCCATCCAGTCGCTTCATCCAAATGATTGAGGCCTATCCAGGCCAAAATTCCAACATTTTGCAAATGCTCTGTAACAAAAGTTTACTGCCGTGTGAAATTCAACAGAAATAGTTATTACAGCATTGCATTGAAGATTTAACTCTGTTAGAAGACAGAAGCATACATTAATGAATCAAAAATACGCGACAAAATAAATGAATGTTACATGGTATTGCACGGATCACTTATTATTTCTTTAGTTTTCATACATCAGATTAGTGCATCAAAGAAATTATTTTTCCCAGAATAAAATTGAAGAATAATGATAGTTATTTATGTTATAAATTTGAGTTATTATTCTACCCACTGAGTGATCAGTCAGTGGAATAGTTCAAGTGATTTCTAGCAGTAGTTATTCCTGGATGTGTCCAAATGCTAGTCCACTGCCCAAAATACAACTTCTGTGATGCAATTTTTTGAAAACATGAATGCAATTTTTTTTTGTTTTTAATTGAAACCATTTAGATTTTGACTTGCATACCAGCTGTGCTGCAATTTTCATTCAGTAACCAATGTATCTTATGAGCTGAAACCTTTCATCTATCACTGCACCATTCAACAATGACATTCTTCCTGTGTCAGTAATGTGGACTGCCACAATGTCAAAAGCTACAAACTTTGTCCCAAGTTGTTTAATACCAGGGCACTGCCTAGGTTCTATGAATGTCATTCTGTTAAGTGAATTGCCATGCTATTTCCAAAGCACATCATGCAGCAATGCAACTCATGCTCTAATGACACTGGGTGCAATTCTCCCAAAAAAAACTCTCAGTGCTAAATTCATTTAAAAACTGAAGTAAATCCACTTGTATTTTTAGCTGGATTTTCAAAATGAATCTCCCACACTCTGAACACTGCAGAGTGCACTAGTCAGATGAAAATCTGGGGACAGGGCATGTTTCCAGGGGAGTGGGGCAGCAGTAAAGCACTGCAGGCCGCTGCGCATCAGCTGATCTGTCATAGTGGAGATCGACTCATGCACAGTAGCCCCACACTGCTGGTCTCCTGATTGCTGGCCAGCCCCGCGATCCTACATCGCTGCCTGTGTGATTGCACCCTCACCCTCACCACCCCCTCCCCCCCCGTGTTCCTGATTGCTGACCTCCGGATTCTCTAGGCCAGCGTCCAAATTCCCTGCCCTCCACCATCTGGGCAGCCCTTGTCTCCCCAACCTCTCCCCATCCTGCCCAGCAGCCCCATCCCTTCCCTGGCAGCCCCATCTCTCCCCACACCCTGCCCTCCCCGATGCACTCCGCCACCCCCCCCCCCCCCACCCCCCACCCGAATGGCCGACCCAGGTCATCCCCTTTCCTCCGTCTGCCATTGAACCTGATTGCAGAGTGATAATGGGATGCCCCACCCAAAACAATAGGCCTTCTAGGTTCTGGCCCAATAGGCCCCACTCCCTCTAACCGCACCCTCTTGGCACTCCCCGATGTCTGCTGAGCAGCGCTAAGGTGCCCTTGGGCAGTGCCAGTTTGCCCTTTGGGTATTGCGGGAGCCAGGGTGGCAATGCCCAGTTGGCACCTGCCTTTACCCTTGACTGGGTGGGTTCAGGTCTCCAGTGGGGTTGGGCCACCAGTTTCCTAATAGTGGGCAGTTGTTGTAAACCCCACTGGAATGAACCACTTCTGGCTGGCTGGGGTTGGCGGGGGGGGGGGGGGGGGGGGGGTGATGCTGCTGCGGCGATGACACTACACTTCAGTCCCAGGCCCACTGACAAGGTTCAAATCAACATTTCAATATTTAAATCAGCTTGCTTTCATTAATAAAATTATATCCTGATTTCAGAATCCCAGCATTGCCGGCATGTTTAGGCCCCACCCCTCCAGCTGGTTGTGTGATTTCACCAGCGTTTTGAAATTGTGTATTGTAAAATCAGGTGAGAAAAGGTGTCTGTGAAACCAATCAGTTTCACCCTGCTTTTCCCTCATGGTCCATCACACTGTGCAAGTCTGGGGAAAATTGCACTCGTGGTTTTTTTAAACCTAAAAATCATTTTATGCATTTCTGTTAAAATTAATGTCAGTGATTTTGTGTAAAATGTCGAGGTAAAACACTGACTTTGTTTAGTGGAAAATGCTGGCAGCTGGTCTGCTGCCTGGACTTTATGTTTAGCCCATTAAAATTAATTTACAAATGTCCTTCATATAGAAGCAGCTATGTGAAGATGTGTTTGTCAATGCTGACAATAAAGGCATGAGTTAAGTTGCAGGAATTTTAAAACACAGCTGGACAAAAACCTTTCTAAAATAGGTGTCTGTGACATATTTACAATTGCCTCCGGTTCATATCAGAGCACTCCTTGTTTATAAACTTACTGCTGATGTATTCCTGTTCCTTCAGATCACTGATACTCAGCAAGTCTCCTCCTTGTGCCTGACATGAAGCACGGGCCTCATTCCAAGAGAGGAGAGCCAGGAGATTAAATTGATAGCAAGTCTGTGAAATGGGATCCTTTTCCCAAACCATATCACATCCGGGATCTATAAAAAGCAAAACAACAATCATTATCTGTTGGAAGTTAGAAATTTTAAATTGCAAATGGTGCACAACTTTCTTAAACTCTTACCTAAATTTGGACAAAATCCCCATACTTCATCGACATCATAACTGCTGGTAGTTGCACACCAAAAGAGTTTATCTTCTCTTCCTTCATTAGTGCAGTCATAGTACCATTTATTATTATATTTAAATGGCAGAGCACAAGGCATCCCACGGGAGTTTCCAAGTACAGTATGAATTTCTGAAAAACAAAACATTAAGGAATTTTTTTTAACCAGCGCTCGTATACTTTCTGAATTCAAGTATCTATTAAATCTACATAATCTGTTAATGTTCTGTCTTATCACCAATGTAATAACCTTAAAGATCTATCAGTACTGCCACATGGGCTTGTAGTGAGTCCAAATAATATTGTCATGTACTTCCAGACTTCCTGATAAGTAGTGCTGACCAAACAAAAAATCTTTGGATTGTGCAACTGTGAGCATTGCGTAGGAGAAAGAAACTGTGCTGTTATAGCTGATAGCATTGAGTACTGCATCTTCCAAGTGGTATTCTTACTATAGCATGTTCGCCTACTACAAACAATTATTGGCTGAAAAGTTTTCTATACAAAACTAAACTGTTAATATTGAAGAGTAAATTTTCAGCTTGGCTGTGAGGTGACTTTCACTATTGTAATTTGAAGTATTTGAGAGTTCACCCAATGGAACCAAAGATTTCCCAACACACTTTAGATAGTTTTGATGGTCTTTGATGATCCTTTAAGATGTTTTAAAATCAATTGTAAGTTGCACATATTGCAAGAAAGATTAAGTTGTTTTACATCAAGATTGTATTTGGGAATATAAAGTGTATTCCAAAAGTTAAGAGTGTCTGGGACTATATTTTCTTCCCTCCTAGTTATGGTGTTGAATGGGTAGATTTAGGCAACGTGTGCTCAGTCTGTCCGTGTTTCTGTGCATTCAGAAGGAAAGATCCAGTTATTTGGCTAGAGCAAGCCCACTCCCTGCCAAGAATTTGCTTGGAAATCAGGCTGAGGGTCCAAAACTGATTGGAACGAGCAGGCCTAAGGTCAATGGGTCCTTACATATTCTATAAGTATAAGCTAATCTAATGGAGAAGTCCAAGTACAAGGTCCTTGGGGTGTTCCTACAAAATCAGACTATTTACAGGGGCATAACTCTGAAATATTTCCCCCAAATACTTAGCACCTCTATGAATAATGTATATATGCATATTGAGAGTATGAAATTCAGTCCCGAACAAATGCAGAATCTTGCACTTACGAAGCTTTTTTCACACGCTCAGGACATTGGAAATACTTTACAGTATAGTTATTGTAATGCAGAAAAATGCAGCAAGCAATTTGTATACACATTAGGTCCATAAATATCATTAACATAAAGATAACATAATCTGTTTTAATACTGTTGTTTCATGGATAAAATTGGCTGTAACCCAAGGCGAACACCCCTGCTTTTTTTCGGATAACAAGATGGGATATTTTACATCCATTCAAGGGAGACAGTCCAACATCTGACCTGAAAGATCCAGCCATAAGTTTACCATCGCACCTACCACAAGAATCGGAGCCAGTGAGAGGGCAAACCATGGCAAGGTCCTTTGACTTCGGGCAGGATTTTATGGTATTGGGACGAGCAAAGCTGTAAAGTCCCACCCAGGTTATCTTCAACATTCCTCACTGAAGCACAAATTGAGGCTCTGGGCTCAAGATTCGGGAATAGACTCAAACCTACAAACTTCTGATTCAGGCAAGCGTACTGTCACTGAAACCATGGAATCTTATCAGCTCCATGGAGACAGGATTGAAGGTGAAGAAAAACTTGAAAATATCCTTCCCCAACCCATTTCCACCTTCAAACAACCTTGGCAGAGATAAGGTCAATTCAGCAGCAACAGGTTGTCAATTAGACCAATTAAAGGTTCAGTAAAGGGGAAAGTTCCAGAAAGAAATCTTCCCAATGTTGAATAAATCCTTCCTGGTAAGGCTGAATTGTGTGGCAGGTACACCTGCCGTCAAAAGCAGGCTTGGAATTGCTGACCCCTCCTCTCAATTGTCCCAGCAATATGAGCTGCAGCGATGAGATGTGAATCACCCTGTGGCCACTCTTTATCTCTGAATTTTCAAAAGGCTCTCTTTTGAGGCACCCTCGTTGTCTGTCACCTATCTCAATAGCTCTCATCCATTTTCCAGTGAGCTGCCAACCATCCAGAGTTCTGCGTCTTCTGATTGTACCACCTGGTGTACTGAGTTAGATGACGAATGTGGAGGCAACCTGTAAATTGCCCCCAGAAGCCTGCAGTGCCAGAGCTACACCAGTAGGGATTGGGTCTTGCTTTTGGTCCTGACAACAAAAACATTTTTAAATTAGTAAGAGTCCACTTCATCTTACGAAGGCATGTAACATGGATGTTTTGATTTGATTTGATTTATTACTGTCACATGTATTAGTATACAGTGAAAAATATTGTTTCTTGTACCCGATACTGACAAAGCATACCATTCATAGAGAAGGAAACAAGAGAGTGTGGAATGTAGTGTTACAGTCATAGCTAGGGTGTAGAGAAAGATTAACTTCAAGTCAGGTAGGTCCATTTAAAAGTCTGACAGCAGTAGGGAAGCAGCTGTTCTTGAGTCGGTCGGTGCATGATCTCAGATTTTTGTGCCTTTTTTTCTACGGAAGAAGTTGGAAGAGAATAGATTACAGGTTCTCAAGAGTCAGCCTTCACAAACATTCCCAAGTTCTCTCACTTATGCATTCTAATAGTACTGCAGATGGCTTTGATTAAAGCACTCCCTTGCTCTCCTGATCTCACTAGCTAAATAATGCCGAATCTTGGCAGATGGTACAATCCACTTACAGTGGCAGCAAAGCATGGTTTATCCCAGTCCAGGTCACCATTCTCTTGAATTTCTTTTCAGGCAGTAATATGTGACTTACGCTGTTCCAGCCACATAGTAGCTGTCTAAATTAATTGTACTACCGATGCGGCATTCAATTCTAATCGTACACAGTGAAACAAAAGAAAAAGAGGGCAAAATTCAATTCCACAGAACAACAGAATTCTCATAACATAAGGAGCAACTGAGTGAAAGCAGGTAGCACTGTATGATAATCCCCTCAATGTTATAAATAGATCAAACTCTCATTCTACGCACATGCAGCAAAAATGCAATGGCAATGACCTTATTCTACTTGTGCATGCCATAAATCCATAAATCCAGAAAGCTGCCAACACACTGTCATCTAACAATTCACCACTCCAGTACTCTCAACTCATAAGCATATCTCAAGATAATAGATTAGCATTCAAAACTACTTCCTGCAGTTATGGTTAATGACTCTTATAAAGGTGCTGCGGCTGGAGGACGTAAAGAAATGCTAAATTTCAGACAAAAGGATGCATGCCTGCACTCTCACGTTGGAAAGGAGGGAAGCTGACCTTGCCAAATTCAGTAAAATCAGATCATTAACACAATTAGAATGCAGTACGTTCTCTCTGCATTTTCTACATGTGCAGGAAATGCTGTGGCAAAAGTTAAGCAGAATTTGAAAGGTTGAATGGGATAGCTCCCAAACGCAGGATAAATGCAAGTTACTGTGGATGCTGGAATCTGAAATAAAAGAGAAAATGCTGGAAAATCTCAGCAGGTCTGGCAGCATCTGTAAGGAGAGGAAAGAGCTGATGTTTCAAGTTCAGACGACCCTTTGTCAAAACTAAAAAGCATAGAGAATGACAAATTTTTATATGTGGAATGGGGGAATGAAAGATGAGCCATAATCATAAAAACAAGAGGAAAAGCTGTTAATGGCAGTACATTGAAGGAATAGAGGGTATGAATGGCCAAACAGCACAAAAGCTAAAATCAGAGGGTAAGCTGTGATAGGTGAAAATGGGGGGAGGGGTGAGATGGGTGGGAGAGAGGTAAAATTGAGAAAAAGGAGGGGGAAGGGGAAAGCAAAGGGGGAGAACAGGCAAGAAAAGAGAGGACAAAATAGGAGGAAAGAGTTGAGGAAAAAGGAAAATAAAGAAGGACAATAAAAGGTAGAGGACATTTAAAAAAAATGAAAACAAAAAGATTGAGATGGGTAGAGCTAATCTTCTGAAGTTGTTGAATTCGATAGGAAGACTGTAATATGCATAGCCAGAGGATGAGATGCTGTTCCTTCAGTTTGTGCTGAGCTTCACTGGAATATTGCAACAAGCCAAGGACAGATGTGAGCATAGGAACAGGATCGTGTATTAAAATGGCAAGCAATAGAAGTGGTCTGACAACGCCAATTTTAAATCCAACCGATTTATTTGATAGTAAACTTGCAAGCTTTCAGCCTTTGTAGCCTTTGAAGGCCACAAAGGCTGAAAGCTTGCAAGTTTACTATCAAATAAATTGGTTGGATTTAAAATTGGTGTTGTCAGACCTCTTACTGAGTTTACCCCAATCCAATGCTGGCATCTCTACATCAAGCAATGGGTGCTCAGTAAAGTGGTCTTTTGCCTGAGTTTTGCCATTCACACCTTCTATGCACTGCCATTAATAGTCTTTTCTCTTGTTTCTGTGGCTATGACTCATTTTTCGTTCCCTCACCCTACAGTATAAATATCTCCCATTTTCTATGCCTTTTAGCTTTGAAAAAAGGATTGTCTGGACTCAAAATGTCAGCTTCTGTCCTTACAGATGCTGTCAGACCCTGCTGAGATTTTCAGCATTTTCTCCTTTAGCATCTGAACACAGCTGCACACATCGCCATGTGAAATTCATCCACATCAATTCGGTGACATGCAGGCTGCCCTATTATAAATGATTGCTTGGTGCAGCCAGTATTAACTCCAGTGGTTATTGGCTGCACACATCAGTATCTTAACTTACAAGCACCAGCTAAAGCTAGCCTGAGATGGAAGCCTGAAACTTTTAAACAGAAGACGCACTGTGGCTGGAGCCTATGCAGGGAGTCACATATGAATTCAACCCCTGACTGAGCTTGCAATGATGACATCCTAATTGAAGCAACAGACATCTTGCTTATGTTTGCTTGCTGAGATTCAGATGGGAGTCTTGTTCCCTGAATCCCCTGAGCAGATGTGTCTCTTGCTGAGATCCTTTCTGCTCCACCCTCTTGCAGCATTCTCCTCATAGTTGTGGTCTCTGTTCATTCTCTAAGTCATGATCGATTCCAAGAGGGAAATCTAGTTTCTGCGCATGTTGTAAAGTTAACAAAAAGTCCTTTAGCGCCTGCTGCACCACTCTAGGCATTTATAATGTGAAACAACCACAGAAAGTACCACACACCTGTGGAATCATAGTAATAAACAGAATAAATCAATCACCCACCAGCTCATATATAAGGATTTAATGATCTCTTAAAAAATCTTGGCAGGGATCCTTCCTGCTGTTGAACACATGTTCAGCTATGAGATGGCATTGCTGGAGCACTGAGCCAATGTCGAATCATTGCTGTACACTGACTGAAATCAAAATCTGCTTGCTCTGCGTACTTCTAATGGAGATTCACTGTGTGCATACATCACCAACAAGGCATTCGCTCCACAAGAATGCACGCATATTGCTTTGAATCTCTCGTGGTACAGGTAGTCCCTAAGGTGATAATAAGCTCAATTTCTCATCCTTCGACTGCAGCAATTCTTAGAAGGTCAAAATTCTAATTGCTGACGTTCTTTCCTTTTCAAACTCTTAAACCTGACGGTGAGAAAAATGATTACGTACCCAGGCCCAAGTCCTAGAACTGCCTGCTTCACAGAAACTTTGGAAATGCTACAATGGTCTCCATTTCTGGAGAAAAGGAGAACATTCCTACAACATGCAGCAGGATAGGTAGGAAGTTCAGAAAAGTTACCCGGGTACATGGCCCTTAGGAGGTGAATGAGTGCTTGCATTATACAAGCACCAAGCAATGAGTTCACAATATGTTGCCATAATTATTTTCTGCCATTCAACAGGTAATTTATTTTAACTGGTCGATTCTTCTTAAATGGCGACTGGAACCTATTAATCAGCTGCATGAGAGGAAATACTGCTTCCCACAGTCTAATCTTAGTGATTGGTAATTGCTCAATGACAGATTTATGTAATACCATTAACATAAAAAAAGATCCAAGGTGTTTCATTATGAAGCAAATTTTGACATCAAGCCACATAATAGGCATTGACTTGGTCAAAGAGATAGGTTTTAGGGAGCATCACAAAAGAGGAAAGAGAGATAAAGAAATGAGAAACATAATGAGGAAATTCCAGAGCTCAAGGCAGCTAAAGGCACAGGCATCAATATTGAAGTAATCAAAATAATGGAATTCAACGAATGCAGATACCTCGGAAGGTTGTGAGGCTGATATTATAAAATTAGGGAGGGGTGAGGCCATAGAACAATTTGAAAACAAGGACAAGAATTTTAAAATTAACATGCTGAGAACCAATGTAGCAAGCACAAGGGTGATAGGGGAACAAGACATGTTTTTCCTTTGTTCATGCTGGCTAGGCCAGCATTTATTCCCCATTCCTAATAGCCCTTGAGAAGGTGATAGTGAGCTGCCTTCTTGAACTGTTGTAGTTCATGTGCTGTAGGAATATCCACAGTGCTATCGTTAGCTACAGGTATAGTGCCGGAAGACTGGAGGATGGTAAATGTTGTCCCTTTGTTCAAAAAGGGGAGTAGGGACCATCCTGGAAATTATAGACCGGTGAGCCTGACTTCTGGTGTGGGCAAGGTCTTGGAAAGAATTATAAGGGATAGGATTTATAAGCATCTAGAGAGAAATAAATTGATTAGGGATAGTCAGCACGGTGTTGTGAAGGGTAGGTCGCGCCTCACAAACCTTATTGAGTTTTTTGAGGAGGTGACCAAAGAGGTAGATAAGGGTAAGGCAGTTGATGTAGTGTATATGGATTTTAGCAAAGCGTTTGATAAGGTTCCCCATGGTAGGCTATTGCAGAAAGTGCAGATACATGGGATTGAAGGTGATTTAGCAGTTTGGATTAGGAATTGCCTAGCTGATAGAAGACAGAGGGTGGTGGTTGATGGGAAATATTCAACCTGGAGTGCAGTTACAAGTGGTGTACCTCAAGGATCTGTTTTAGGGCCACTGCTGTTGGTCATTTTTATAAATGACCTAGATGAGGGTGTAGAAGGTTGGATTAGTAAATTTGCTGACGATACCAAAGTGGGGGGAATTGTAGACAGCGAGGATGGATGTTACAGTTTGCAGAGGGACATAGATAGGTTGCAGAGCTGGGCCGTGAGGTGGCAAATGGAATTCAATACGGATAAGTGTGAGGTGATTCACTTTGGTCGGAATAACAGGCATATGAAATATAGGGCTAATGGAAGGACCCTTAATAGTGTTGTCGAGCAGAGGGATCTTGGGGTACAAGTACATAGCTCTTTGAAAGTTGGCACCCAGGTTGATAAAGTTGTTAAGAAGGCGTACGGTGTGGTAGCTTTTATTGGTAGAGGGATTGAATTTAGGAGCCGTGAGGTTATGTTACAACTGTACAAAACTCTGGTGCGGCCGCACTTGGAGTATCGCGTACAGTTCTGGTCGCCGCATTATAAGAAAGATGTGGAAGCATTGGAAAGGGTGCAGAGAGGTTTACCAGGATGTTGCCTGGTATGGTGGGAAGGCCTTATGAGGAAAGGCTGAGGGACCTGAGGTTATTTTCATTAGAGAGAAGAAGGTTACGCGGTGACCTAATTGAGGCGTATAAGATGATCGAGGGATTGGATAGGGTGGATAGTGAGAGCCTTTTTCCTCGGATGGTGATGACCAACAGGAGGGGACATAACTTTAAATTAAGAGGTGGTAGTTATAGGACGGATGTCAGAGGCAGGTTCTTTACACAGAGGGTGGTGAGGGCGTGGAATGCCCTGCCTGCAGCAGTTGTGGACTCGCCTACTTTGGGGGCATTCACATGTTCGGTGGATAGGCATATGGATGATATTGGAATAGTTTAGGTTAGAGGGTCCACTGGCCGGCGCAACATCGAGGGCTGAAGGGCCTGTACTGCGCTGTAATGTTCTACGTTCTATAAGAAAGGGTGTTCTAGGTTTTTGACTTAGTAATAGTGAAGAAAAGGTGACATAGCTCCAAACTAGGATGATGGATGACTTGAAGGGGAACTTGCAGATGGCAGTGTTCCCATGCACTTGCTACCTGCATCCTTCGAGGTTGTCGTGGGTTTGGAAGGGCATGTATAAGAAACATTGGCAAGTTTCTGCAGTGCATTGTATAGATACTACATGCTGCTGCCACTATGTGTCTGTGATGGACGGAGTGAATAATGAATAGGTTGCCAATTAAGGTGGCTTCTTGAGTGTTGTTGGAGCTGTATCCATACAGGCAAATAGACAGTATTCCATCACACTCCTGACAGTCTTTGGAGAGTTATGTGGTGAGCTACTTGCTGCAGGATTCCTAGCCTCTCACCTGTTCATATAGAGACAGTATTTATAGAGTTGGTCTAGTTTAGTTTCTTGGTCAATGATAGCTGCCAAGATGTTGATAAGGAGGGATTCAGCAATGATATATACTTTTTCAACTCACTGGATGTGGGCATCACATTTATTGCTCTTGAAATGAATGGATACATATAGGCCAGACCAGGTAAAGATGGCAGATTTTCACATTAGTGAATCAGATGGGCTTGTACAAGAATCAACGATTAGATTGCAGATTTTTTTTGTTATTGAATTCAAATTTCACCCCAATATTTATCTGGGTCTGTGGATTACTAGCCTAATGACAATACCACTATGCCACTCAACGAATGCCATTGAATGTCAAGGGGAAATGGTTAGATTTTCAGAGTAGTACTTGCCACTTAATTGGCCAAACTTGAATTTGCCAAAGTCCTGATGCATATGGATATGCACTACTTCAATACCCGAGGAGTCATGAATGGTGCTAAATATTCTGCAATCGAAAGTGAACATCCCCACTTCTGATGTTGTCATGGGAGGGAAGATCTTGATTCAAGTCATGGGCAGCAGTATTTAGGATGACATCAAGTTTGCAGAGCATAGAATGTGACAGGCCAGACAGGAGAGTTTTGGACTCGTCAGGTCTCAAAGCAACAATATGAATGAAAGTTTCAGCAACAGCAGAGTTGTGGACAGTGGGGTGATGGGGTTGGAGTCAGTCAATGTTACGAATGCGGAATAAGTGGGCTGAGTGGTGATGCTGATAAGTGGACATAATTCATTTTGGGTCAAAAACTACCAAGGTTGTGAATAGTCTGGTTCAGCTGCTAGGGAGAGGATTAAGACAGTAGCTAGAGAATGGAGTTTTGAACAAGACCAAAATCAATGGCTTTGGCCTTGCAATATTTAGAGAAAATTTCTTCTCATCTAGTACTGTTTGTTGAATGAGTAGTCTGATAGCCTACTGATATGGAAAAGGCAAGAGAGGTGGTAGTGAAGTAGATCTGGGTGTCAGTGTATATGTGAAAAATGATAATGTTTTCAGATGATGTTATTGAGGGACAGCATGTAGATGAGACCTAGGGGGAAGAGGGCAAGGAAAGATCCTTGGGGACACTATATAGAATGATGTCAGAATGGAATGATGTACTTTGACTACGATAAGACAGACAAAAATGGAACCAGAGAGTGCAGTTTCATTCTGCTGATTGACATTGGAGATGCATTGGGGGAGGATCTAATTGTTTTAGAGTGCGGACAGTTTGAGAAAACAAGGAGGGATGAATTACCTTTGTGACAGGATATCATTTGTGACTTTGATTAAAGATAATTGTAGATTGTGACAGTGGCAGCAGCCAGTTTGAAATTATTCAAACATGAGTTTGTGGGAAAGATAGGCATAGATCTGGGAATTTCAAGAACTTTGGAAGGAAAAGGAGAGTGGAGGTGGGATAGTACTTTGTATGGACAAGGGTTGTTTTTTTGAAAAGCAGAGTATGAGGAGTTTTGAAAGGAGAGAGAATTGTTCACAATATCAACTAGTACGGGAGCCAGAAGGAAAGTTGAATGGTTTGCAGTATAGTAGGAATAATAGCAAGGGAGAAGGAGATGGATCTCATGTCTAAAATGAGTTGGAATGCTGATATGTGGAGTAGAAGAGAAACTACAGAAAGATGCAAGTTCAAGGCCAAAATAGCAGAAAGCAATAGAAGATTTTTGGTCTGGTGGCTTGAGGCAGAGACAGCTGAGTCTCAATCTGAGTAATAGTCTAAAGAAGTTCATGAGTCTTTGCAATTACCGTTGGAGATAAGTGCAAAGTGCAGAGAAGGTAGGAAAGGATAATTTAAAAACATAGACAAGAACTGACACAGATTCACTAATTAAGTTGACCTCCAGAAGTTATCTTCCCTGAGGGAAATTTTAATAGTTGCAGTTTTTTCAGAGTCTGCCTGGAAGGCAGGTATATGAAAAACATGGTCTAAGGAGTTGATAGTGGGTTGAGAGAACTAAAGTTTATTTTTAGATACAGTCTTGTGGCCTGTAAGCATCTTAATTTCAATCGTGCCCTGGCACTGTGCTCCTCCATGAATAAGAATAGCATCGTATGGCAGAAAATGTCAACCAATCTGTCTAACCTGCCAGTCATGGTACATTGAAGGGTCTTGGGCACTGAGGCAATTCCATATAATGGGGAGTTAAAATAGTACCAGCTAAAGGGCATGATAAAAGTGGTTAACAATGTTGACTATCATCTGACAGGAATGCCAGAAGTTGCCACTAACATCAAATTTAGTAAAAACTGGGCTCCTCACAACTTTTCCAATCTTTTGTTGACTGATGCCATGGAGTGCATTTCTCTCTCTCTGGTCTTGTTCATGCTCAGGAGGTCCACACAAAAAAGTGAGCCATTAAGCTTGATTACTGCTAACATGCTGGAGCAGTAAGCAATAGGTTGTATTACCAGTGGTATCAGGCAACATGGAATCAATCCCTTGCCTCACATTTTCCAAGAGAGGGTAGGGGATCTTTGTGGGTCCAATAAGCACCATCTTGGTATCTGGCTTTAAAATAATTCAATAAACTGTGCGGAGTTTCCCCAGACCCATAAACAAGTTTGCAAATTGCCCTTTTGAATTTATCTGGTTTGTATATTGTTCAGCTCTTCGACCTTGTGAAGAAGCACAGATTTGCATAGGTTCACTGGCTCAGCAATAAGCATTCTGATTTGGAATAACATGGAGAATTTCTGTAATTTCTCTTCCACTATAGTAGCAGCCATCTGTCCTTGCACCTTGAGTGGAATGCCCATTGGATCATGCAGTTGAGTCACTAATGGTAGGAGAAAGTGAGGCCTCACTTAGTAGTGTGTCAGAAAGAATGGACACTCCTATATCCATGTCCATGGTTTTATAGCCGTTGATCATGATATCTGCTGTCCAAAATGTGTCCTTAGAATTTGCAACTTTGCTCAAGAAAATCACTTTGTGTTCCTCTGAATCCTTTATTCTCTGATTGAGCTTCCTTTAAGTTTTTGACCTGAAAAAGAAAGTTTCTTGCTGTTGTAACATTGTATTTTAAAATGCCCCCTCTTGTGGCAAGAGCAGCATTCTGCATTCACAACAGGGCAAGCTTTGAACAGATGAGATTTTCTTCCCACCCCAACACGAACATGGAACAATGGCTCCGACTGCATCCTCTTCCTGTTAGCTGTGTCCTGACAGGCTTGTTGATAGCCTGGGACTCACAAATTGGACTGGAATCTGTGGCAGCCCCCGAAAAGGCTCCCAATACCCCAGATGAACAGCATGTCCCACTTCATGTTCCACCTGCTTGGCCAGCTATACTCTCAACATCTCATACTCATAGTTATTTGCTAAATAATCCAGGTCATCTATAAATTAAACAGCATCCTCCCCAGGTTCCTGGCTGCACCAACTGAATTTTGCATGGTCTCCTCCAGTATTGCTATGTAGGTTAACATTGGAATTAAAGACTTCTTTGATTTGATTTATTATTATCATCATATATATTAGTATACAGTGAAAAGTATTGTTTCTTGCACACTATACAGACAAGCATACTACTCATAGAGAAGGAAACGAGAGAGTGCAGAATGTAGTACAACAGGTGTAGCTATAATGTAGAGAAAGATCAACTTAATGTAAGGTAGATCCATTCAAAAGTCTCTGCAGATCTGGCAGCATCTGTAAGGAGCAAAAAGAGCTTACGTTTCAAATCCAGATGATCCTGTGTCAAAACTCAGCTATGGATGCAGAGTACTGTTCTAGCCAGAAGAGTTTAAAACTTTAAAATAGTCACAGGCACTTTAAAATAGTAAGAAACTTCCATTTTCTGCACTCAAAATGTCAGCTCTTTTCATTCTTCACAGATGCTGACAGACCTGCTGAGATTTTCCAGCATTTGTTCTTGAGTCAATTGGTACGTGACTTCAGATTTTTTTTTTATCTTTTCCCTGATTGAAGAAGGTGGAAGAGAGTATGTCTGGGTGCATGTGCTCCATAATTATGCTGGCTGTCCATCTGAAGCAGTGGGAAGTGTAGACTGAATCAATGGATGAGAGGTTGATTTGAGTGATGGACTGGACTATGTTCACAATTCTTTGTAGTTTCTTGCGATCTTAATCAGAGCACGAACCATACAACAGGAGCTGTGATACATCCAGAAAGGATGCTTTCTATGCTGCATCTGTAAAGGTTGGTGAGAGTCGTAGCAGAGTGTCAATTTTTCTTAGCCTCCTGAGAAAGTAGATGGGCTTTCTCAAGTATAGCTTGGCATGGAGTGGCCAGGACAGGTTGTTGGTCATCTGGACACCTAGAAACCTGAAGCTCTAAACCATTTCCACTTCATCCCCATTGACATAGATAGGAGCATATTCTCCACTACGCTTCCTGCAATGACTATCTCCTTCATTTTACTGACATTGAAGGAATGGTTATTGTCATCATATCAATTCACCAGATTCTCTATCTCATTCTTGTACTCCGAACCACTACGGGGGGTGTCATCAGTAAATTTGAAAATAGAGTTGGGGAGACTTTGATAACTTCTTTGTATTGCATGGTTTCTTCAGCATCCCTGTAGTTGTGAAATGTTGCCGATTGTATAAAGGTCAACACTGTACTGATCCTTACTTAGTATCTCATCAAAACAAAAAGTAGTCCGATATAATTTGAATCAATGACACCCGTATGTAGCTTGGTCGAGGTCCCCCCATGAGGTTGAGGTATGTGGGCAGAGGTAAGACATTTTCCCATAGCTGTGCAATTTCTTGTCTCCTGCAATGGGGCTCTGGTAGTGACTAATTGCTCCATATGCTGCCATAGGCCTTTCTCGAGTAGGCTCTGCTGGTCTGATGGCCTTTATTTTCCCGCCTTTATGGGCATTAACCGCAATCCTTAGCAAATGGGTTGATGCCACTATGCATTATCATCATGATCCTTGGTGGCTTTGACAGAAAAGAGCTGGAAACTGCACAATTGCAATGAACATTTATTGACTATTTACACTATTTCCAGAGATGAACTTTTGCAGAACTCCATTGGTGTACTCGAGCTCTGAGCATTAGTTATTGATCCTTATACTATAGACAGTATAAAGAAACCAGAGGAATATGGTTATAGTACCTTACTGTGTCTGTATATTGAATTGTGATGTGGCTATATAAAATTATAAATGCCTTTTATCAGCAACCAACGTTTCTAAATTAAATATTTAACTCGTTGTGCTTTCTCGACTCTGAACACATGATGGCTCTGCAACAACAGGTTTTATTAAAACACAATGCTTCTTTGGCCAGAATGTTGACGACACAGGGTGTTCCCAGTCTGGAAGAATGTGAAATCACGTGAGAAGATGTACGGTTTGTGTCCCAATGTTATTGTGCATTCAATTGGTTGCTGAATGGGCATTGGCTCTGTATTGGCTGACAATTAAACAGCTAATTAGGGGAATTAATAGTCCAACTGTCTAAAATTTCATGTTGCCTAACGCGATTTTTAGATCGGTGGATGGGCAACACAAACAACACGGACAGGCGGCTATCCTGTATTTTCACTTCTTGCATCCAAAGATGAATAAAAGGGGGCAGGAGCATTGGCTGAGTTGTTTGGAATTCAGGTTAGAGTTTGCTGTAACATTAGTATTGGTGTTTCAGACCTATTCCTTTGCTTTTTTTTTGCACTGGTGAGGTATTTGTGTTGTTGACCTTGTCCTGAGGACTCCTTTGCTCTAGTAATTCTTTTGGAGCATGCATTGCTCCAAATGCCACCTGTATTTCAGCAGACAGGAATTGTGTTTCTGCTAGAGGTCCTCCTCTGAGGAGACGAGGGGCAGTTGAGAAGGAGGTCAGTTGTCTCAGGCAGCAACAAGGGAGGGGAGGTGCAGGAACAGAGTGTGTTAGGTCAAGCAGGGAGAGGGAGAATAAATCTATGGAAAATGCCATTATTCCGCTGCCAGAGTGAATTGGCAGTGAGCCAGTTATCTCAGCATGTTTGAGATCCAGTACCACAGGAGACTCCGTCTCTTCAGAGAAACATCATTATGCTGCATGATTGACTAGAGATCACCTCCAACTGTGTGGGTGTACACCCAATGCAAGTGGCTCTGAACGTCACAGTTGCTCTTAATTTTTAAGCAACTGGACCTTTCATGTAGTCAGTGAGTGAATCTGTGCAGTGCCCCCATTCAGCAATCCATTAGCTGTGTCACTCTGTCCTCACATTCATTCATTTGTGATGGACTAAGACAGCAAATATGTACAAGCTTGAGGCTCTGCAGGTATTGCAGGGTTCTCCATGGTTCTTTAGACAACATCTGCATCCACATGGCTAACATGGTGCCAGTAGATCAAGTGGGTGCCATTGTGAATGGGAAAACTTATTATTCCATGAGCAACCGAAGGACCCAGATTCAACAAAGGCTGTTCATGGCTGGTTGCTGGGTGACAAAGAGTATCCATTAAAAACATTCCTGCACCTTAGATAAGATGCAGAGGAGGTGTGCAATCAGAATTCTGCCTTCCAGAAGTGGTGGTTGAGAGAACAACAGTGTTACTAAACATGAAGTTTCATTGCCCAGTCCAATCTGAGGGGCTAGTAAGGGGAGACTCACTCAAGGATGAGGAGACCAAAGCAGCTCCACATGCCTCAGAAGAAGACTCCACAGATGGATTCAATGAGGCTCCTGGTCAGAGGGTTAGAACAAGCAGGCAGCCTTGATAGACCTTCGGGAAAAGCATTAATTCAACACTCCTTCAGCTAGTCTGCCAAGAGTTGGTTTCCAACTCAGTGCAAGGATACGGCCTTTCTCACACACATTTTTGAGAAGGTAATGCCATGGCCTAATGTCACCTCAGAATCTCTGTAATGAAGTTTGCTATCCTGCCATCTATCATAAAGTACTGCTGAGGACTGCACCTATAAAAAACATGAAGGACACTAAGATCATTGCAAAATAATACTTATTTGTACCTTTATCAGACTTGCAAATGTGGAGCAAAACATAAAACGGTGCTTCATCTACCTCTCACTTTGCCAATGATCTCCTGAGCCAAACAGATACTGAGGCCATTGCTCCTGCAAAACAGTAAAATTTACCTTCATAGATCTGCTTTTCCCCTCTACAATTCTAGGCAGCCTTCAGGGAGTATTGAATCCCCTTTCCCCACCCCCCTTAACTCACCATTTTACCTGGTACCTGCTGTGTTGTTGTCCCTGCCAGCCGCTGGCCAACCAGCGTGAATTTGGGTCATTCCTTTGTTCACGGGCAGAAGCAGACAGCAAGGTGACCTCTGGGCCCATGGATCACACGAGCACAATGACTGCAAACCCTTGAGTTTTTCTAAGTTTCTTCTCACTCTTTTAGTATCTTGCTTCCTCAAACAAATGATTTATAGTGTAACTGCGCTGCAGCAGAAATGGTCCTCTCAAAGCCCTTCCCTGCCACCCACTAATCATCCCTCTGTCCATGTGTCCTTCCTGAGACAGGATCTGCAAACAAACAACAAGAGTTTGCATTTACATAGCACCTTTAATGTAGTAAAACATCCTAAGATGTTTCCAAGCCTTCCAAGCCACATAAGGAAATATAAAGGCTGATGATCAGAAACTTGGTTGAACAGCTATGTTTTAAGGAGTGACTTGAAAGAGGAAAGAGATATAAAGAGATGGAGCAGTTAAGGAAAAAAAATCCAGAACTTGAGTTTGATGATCTTTTTTCTGCTATTCACGAAACAATGCCCTCTTCCTCTCCCTCTCTCTCTCGTTCATCTCCTCTCTCCCATATGCTGCCGCTCCCTCTCCATTCTCACCTCCTTGCCATCATCCAATTATGTTATTTTACACCATCAATAATGCACTAGACCATAGCTAAAACATGTAAAAAACCTGAAAGCCACTAAACCAATGGTAAAAATTAAGAAAGATCCCAAGGATAAGGAAGTATAGGTAATGACTGGAGAAGATGGGAATAATTCCCTTGGAGAAGGTTGAGAGGAAATTTAATTTGAAACCATTGGGAATTAGACAGATTAGATTGGAAAAACTGCTTTCATTGGTCAAAAGATCAAAAAAAAAGAGGGCACAGCTTTAAGGTAATTGGCAAAAGAAGCAATGGTGACATGAAGAAAAACATTTTCTCCCAGTGAATGGTAAGGATCTGGAACGCACTGTCTGACAGTGTGGTGGAAGTAGGTTTAATCAAGACATTTAGAGAGAAAATCAGACTGTTACCCATAAAAGAAGAATGTGCAGCACTTTGGGAGGAAAGACCAGAGAGTGACACTTGATAAAATGCTCCCATCAAGAACTGGCACAGTCACAATGGGGCCAAATGGCCTCATTCTATGTTGTAACAATCCTGAAATTCTGTGGCTCCAATGGTGAAAAATGGCAGAATTTGTCTTACTGACAAACCAACATTTTTAAATTATTTCGGGAGAAATTGGATTGAAAACACAGTTTTCAAAAAACTGTAGAACTCAAGAATGGAGCTTACTCAACCCAACTATATGAGCATGTTCTGAATTATTTCAGCACTTCTTACCTTCATATGGATGTTCACAGGGACCTTCATCCTGGGTCATATATCTTTTCCACCTGTCATATACAGTCCTTTCTGCTACAATACGTTGTCCTTTTCCAATGGCCAATTTATACTGTGAGGCACTGGTTAACACCTTACCACTGCAATGCCACCACAATATTCCTGTTTTTGAATCACAGTTGAATAGCTTTAATGGCTGTTGGTCAGCACTGATATTTAGACCAAGACACATACTGCCGCTGAGATGGAAAAGGCGATGCTTTGATACCCATTTCCACAGCATGCTACTTGATGCCCTGTTGCAGTCATCAAGGATAAGCTCTTGGTTTTCCACATTTATGCATGTGTTGAGATGCTCACTCTGCAGAATAAATATGTTGTCACCTAGAAGGGGAAAAAATGAAGTTTAACAATGTTACAAAACATTTAGTGAACAAGAGTCAAAAGGATATGAAGACAAATGCATACATGGTCAAAACAATTACAACGTTGCTTTGAGAGAAACAGAAATTACATTGTAACAACATTTCCAAATAAATTAAACAAAACATGGATACTTAGAATCATAGAATAGAATCATAGAATCCTTACAGTGCAAAAGGCTGCCATTTGGCCCATCAAGCCTGTACAGACAATAATCCCACCCAGGCCCTAATCCTATAAACCCACCAATTTATCCTGCTAATCACTCTGTCACCAATTTAGCATTGCCAATCAACTTCAACCGCACATATTTAGACTTACCTTTACTTAATGTTATTACAGAGCATTGAATAGAGGAATGTAGGAAAATTATTGGAGACCAAATGTATGACCCAAGTGGCCAAGTTTCCATGGAAGTCCCGATGTTGCTGACCTCTGTGAGAACTGTGCAGGAAATCTGAACTTCTGATGGACAATACTCCTGTTCCATGGGACACTGTGAAAGTCTCCAACTCTGAGCTGAAGTTGAAGACTTTAGACAGTTCCATGGGACTCACCTATGTAGTTGCCCAGGAGGTGTTCCAACAGAAAATTCCTCATCTAACTCCTGGATAACTGCAGAATTAACACTCAATCACTCACACTGATCCTCCCCCATCCCCAACTTCAAAGACCCGATCCACTTATCATTTCACCTGCCTGCCACTCTACCCACTTATCTCATGAATCCTACCTACCCACTCATTGATTCATCCACCCACCCATTTATCTATTCACTAACATTTACATTGGACATTAAAGTTTACCTCATGTCAGTTAATGCTGTAAGAAGGAGACATGGCCTGTCTTCCACACGGTGCTGCAGCATCACAATGTATTTCTCCATGGGACTGTACACTCCGTATTTCTGATGAAACCTACCTCAGAGCGTCCAACCAGAAATGTGGAGTACTGTCCAAGCATTGAAAAAATGGAGTGACAACGCAACAATGATTGTTGCTTTGGAAAATCAAAACCAATGTGAAAATTGGTGAAGACCTGAAATGTTTCGAATAACTTTGCTAGCTAAGAAGCATAATCACCTCTATGTAATTGGTCAACAACAATATTTGCAATTGGGGCAACTGACTTGATTTCCTATTTTTCACTTTTCTAGTTATTGGATCACAAAGCCTGCTTCTGTCTGAATTTCATCCAAAAATAGCAGCACTTAGCTGGACCAAAGTAAACCAAGTGAACGTTATTTGCTGCCAATTTTCCAAATGAAATGAAGATCGTTGCACGTTCCAAATTAACTGTGCTGTGCTATTGCACGCTAACAAGCAAGTATGTTATACTGTGTAACAGCTGATCTTTAAGTTAATTTGTAGAACATTAATGTTCAATAAAGAAACAAAAAGGTTTCTAGACTGCATTTGCAAGACTCTGTCCATTAAAAACATACAATATTGGCCTTTAGAAGAGCTTGGATAGGCCTCATATGGAATACCGTGGCAAGCTTTACAAATCCATGTTTTTGTTTGTTTTCTTCCAAATGAGGAATGATATTAAGACACTGGAAAATATTCAGAGGAGAGACACATGAATGATTCCTGGTTGAAACCACTTTAATTACTCAAATGGATTAAAAAATAAACTGGATCTAGTGTACCATACTGACCTGGAATGCACTGTCTGAAGGAATGATGGAAGTGGAATTCTTAGTAATTTCGAAGGAGAATTGGAAATATTTGAAGAGAAAAGAAAATTCAGAGCCACGGGGAAAGAGAATAGGACTGGCACTAATTGGATAGCTACCTCAAAAAGCCAGGACAGCAACAATGGGCCAAATGGCCTTCTTCTGCACTGTACAATTTGATTCTCTGTGATATTGTGGCATGGTAGCACAGTGGTTAGCACTGCTGCTTCACAGTTGCAGAGATCTGAGTTCAATTCTCAGCTTAGGTCACTGTCTGTGTAGAGTCTGCACATTCTCGTGTCTGTATACGTTTTCTCCGAGTGCTCTGGTTTCCTCCCACAGTCCAAAGATGTGCAGGTTAGGTTGATTGGTCATGCTAAAATTGCCCCTTAGTGTCTTCAGATGCGTAGGTTAGAGGGATTAGTGGGCAAAATATGTAGAGATATGGAGGTAGGTCCTGGGTGGGATTGTGGTCAATGCATACTCAATAGGCTGAATGGCTTTCTTCTGCATTGTAGGGTTTCTGTGATTCTATGATTTCAAATCAGTAACAAGAAGGCAAGGGAAAAGGCAGAGTGCCAGCGATGCAAGCCAGGATCAAAGTGTGGCTTCAATTTAAACGGAACATGGTCCAATAATGTTTTTTTGTTATAATTTGTGACATAACATGGAGTCATCACAAGCAACTGTCAAGAGGTGATATGTAAATGCTTTACTGGCCAGAATTTTGCTGGCACATTGCCCTGATTCTGAGATTGGTCAAGGTTTGGAGAACAGCATTTTCTGTTGGCCTTGGATGGGATCATACGAACCTCGGGCGAAAGTGCCGGTAAAATTCCACCCATTATGTGATGTGCTGAAAGTACTGGCTTTTGCTTCTGTTCATCAAGAAGTGGTAGTGAATTTGCCTCGAGTTATGATACAATTATGAAGTTTGTTAGATTGTTGTATCTTGGGATTGTAGTTTTAAATCTATGGTAAAGGAAGGTGATTTATTTTGCAGTTTGCCTGACAGTAAACCTAGGTGGTTTGATTGCTAGAGATCAAAGGAAAGCTTACACTATTTTACAGAGAAGTTGGTATAAGCTATTGCTGATAAAAAAGACACGCTGTTAAAGATCTTCATCTTGTAGTCACCAAGACAGAATCACAAGAATACCAAATTTCAAAAGGCACAACAACTTATAACTGCATGAGAAGAAGGTGCTGATTGGCTGGCAGAGATAAGGTCACAGGGAGTGCATCACAAAACAGTTAACTACCAAGCTTTTCTTTACATTTGAAACAGGCAAGTTGACTCTTGGTCAAGGTATTGCCTCCACTAAGACTTTGTTCAGTTAAAAAAAATACAACATGTGAACATGTTCTTTCTGTTTACACTCTATAGAGATTGTAACTAAAACTGTAGCAGCTTATTTTCATTCACATATAGGAATCGGGTTAGTTGTTCTTCAAATTCAGGGGCTAGACATTAAATTCAATAATATTGCAACACTGGTTAACAGGACTTGAAAAGGTCTACCAAAAGAAAATTCATGGAAAAATCAAACTACAAACTACAAATTAACTAGATTGACCTCTAAACTTTGAAATGACCATTCCAAAAATCTGTTTAAATGAAAAACAGATTTTGTTTGGCACATGAGTGCAATATTATTTGATTGAGAGAGTATTTATTTATAGCAAAGTGATTTGCAATGTGCGGGAAAATGTCCAAAGTAAAGAACATTTTATTTATTTAATAATGTGTACACCAATCTCGAGTAATTGCAGTTAGAGAAAGTAATAAAAGTAACTGTTCGATGCCAAAACATCACAGGAATCTCTGTTGACTCCCTGTATGACTGAAAACAAATCTTCATAGCAATGTTCTGGCACCATAATTTCAGTCACACTTTCGTGTGAATAGGAAACTGAGTTCCACATAAAAATGTTTTCTCTTTCTCATCTCTAACCATAACTCTCCTCCTTACCCACCCATAACCCCCCTCCAGCCCCAGTGCAGACCTGAATTGTCCAATCAGAACATTGCATTTTTGGGTGAGACTATTTATTTGAACACAGGGAGAAAAACAAATAAAACATTTGCTTTCTTTCCCTATTTCTTGGCCTGGATAGCATATATAGCATTTCCTGGTTTGGAATGAGCAAATGACATCTAGGATCAACCATTATGAGAAAACATTTGGGCATGGATTTTTCTCCATTGGTACAATCTGGAAGTTAGACTCAAAATTGCGTCCAACACTGTTTTGCTGATGTCAAGTTATCCCAAGTATCCTATCATGGACAGGTTGGGTCAAAGGGTCTGTTTCCATGCTGTAAATCTCTATGACTCTATAATAATTGTCTAATTTAAATACATTTCTTAAAAATATTCCTTACTGAAAAAAATAGAAGAAAGATTTTCATCCGACATTTGTATTTACAATCAGTTTTCATGTCAACTTTATATGAATTTGAAAAGAGCTGTGTACAATGTTCCCTCTATTGGATATTCATTTGAATATGTGATACCTTTTACATGGCCATGCATACATTTTGTCTTCAATGAGACAACCTGGGAATAGCCTTGCGGCATCTTCCAGATTGCTATACATTCACATATGTGTGCACTGTAGAGAGAACATTGGCAATATCTAGGTCTTCTTCCAGTTGTAATGTATTTGTGGCACAATTGTTCATTGGATAAAGATCAAATGCCCAGCCCTTTAAAGACGAATCTCCTGCAGAAAGGACACTCTGTTTGTACCAGCTCCTGCAGTGCAATAGTTCCTACCTATATTGGTTCCTCTCTCTCAGCATATCACAATCCAGTCCTTCAATCATGACAAAGTGGTACAGGGGATAGCTTGCAAAGATAGTCCTTGTTCTTCTCTATGTAAAGTATGAAATACATCCCACATCTTTCAAAGTACTAGAATTCCCTCAAAGATTTTCTCAGTGATCTGCCTGCAGGACACAGACACTTGATTATGCCCCTCTCCCACTCTGGTGACGCAAATGTAAAAGAGCATTGTCAAAACAGCAGTAGATGTTAAGCTTCCTCATCAATTATCCATCCATCCATCAACTCTTCCTCCCTGAGTATGTGTGTTGTTGCTGAATAATGCACCGGGCAAACATCATGGCAGACACACAAATGCTGGACTGTGTGTTAATGTGCAAGATATCAGACATCATAAACTATGAGGAAGTGGTAATTCTTTTGGTTTATGTTGCTTTTGTTCAGAATGTGACATCTATTACGTGACTATGTTTTGGGACAGTGTCTTTAATTTTAGATAAAATGGATGAATGAAGGGGGGAATCATGTGATCTACTCCAAATTCTGCCCCACAACAAGGCTGGGTGGCTAGGTTGCTACTGGGACAGGGGAGCACAACTTGACATTCTGGGAGGAAGGTACAAAGTATTCAAACCTGTAAACAATTTCAATGAATAGCTGTGCTGATTGTGGATGCACTTTCAGTCTCCAAACTTTGAATACAAGAATATAAGAAATAAAAGCAGGAGTAGGAACAGGGTGTAATCATCTGTTGAATGTTGTCCTAAGAGTAATTTGGCAAAGGATCCCTGTGAACACTGGGAAGGATCTTTTATTCAGGTTCTGTAGTATCTGAGCTTTCAAGAAAGTCAGAGAAAATCATGATCTACCAGTCAATACTTGCGAAATGCAGCCAGCACATAGTCAGCTCCTCATACATCTTTTGGAACGTCTGTCAAAATCTGTATGCTCTCTGGCCTATGTATCTGAAATGTGGTATCAACTTCTTCAAAAGCATTTACTCTTTGGGCTTCCTATCTCTGTTTTATTCTTTCCTTCCTCGTCCATAACAAAATGAAGTGGCAGTTGAGTCATCACAAGGGGCATCTTGCTATTTTACTTCCAAAATTGCCTGTAAATGTGCTTTTCTGTAGCAGCAAAAGATGATGGAGGCTTCAATCTTCTCTTAGTCAACTGATCTGCACTTGCTTCAAGTGACCAGAGGTGCCTGCAACCAGATTTTGGAGTGCACAATGAGAAGAGACCCCAGTCAGAGAATTAGAGGATACTTGCATCCAACATTGAAGATGATTTGGAAGATATGTGGGCAGAGATTCATTTAGAAGAATAGTTTGATGGACAAGTTGATCATATTAACTCAGTTAAGCAGAATGTTTCACACTCTGTAATTTGCACCTTGAGGGAGATGTGTAACCTGACTAGAAATGCCGAAGAAACTAAAGACTCAAGCATTCAATTAGTTTCTTTCTTTACTGGTACAATCAAGAGACATTCCACTGCATACTATCTGGCTCTGTGAATTTAAAATAAACAGTCAGATTTTCACACATCTGATATATTCGTCAAGCATATAGGAGCTAGATTCAAATCAGATATACACTTGACTGGGAGGATTCACTGTTGTCACAAATTATACTTTCCTTATTTATTTGAGATGGACTTTTATTTCCTGCATGCAGCTAAATAGTAAAGTTGTTGACTTGTGGAAATCACATTGTGTCATTTGTTGGTGTCCAACTAAGAACTTCAATATATAGTATGGAGAAAGAAGATAGCACATTTATTCAAGAGCATTGTATTTCTTACATTGTTATGATGATGACTTACTGGTTTTTGATAAGTAGATAGGGCACAGGATTTGCAGTTAACAGGTACCATGCAGAGCTGCGTCTTGAACTTGGACTTCAATGACAAGTTCTGTGCAATTATGTTTACACACAAAACACAGCACTCTGCTCTTTGGCTAGTAAATTATTGTTTGAGAAGTAAATGGGGCTTTCATTTACAAATCCAAGGCTTGGCAAATTGTACAGGAGTTGCACTCTAACATAATGAGTTGCACTCTAACATTATGAGCCAAATTTGTGTGAAACAGCCTCTGTTACCAATCAGAAAGCAAGCTGACTTTGGAACTACAATTGTTTCTGCAAAATAAAAACTGCTTTACAACAATGCAAAACCACAGTTCAACTGCATCTTTAGTTTTCTCCTTTTTTTGATTCAGTTATTTGAAAACTTTTGATATCATTTTCAAGTTCAAAAATCAAAGCTAAACCAATCTTCGCAAATGTTTTGCAGATGATACTGCACTTCCTTGGAATAGTGTTCTCTATTGATACTCACATATTTAATATTCTATTTGTCTAGCTGTTTTACAAAAACACTAACAATATTCAGCTAATAATTAAAGTCTTGTAAAGCTTTGTCTAACAGCATTCTACGAAAAGCTACACTACACAGATTGGAATGGATTTAGCAGAGAAGCTGGGAGGGATAATAAATTATGGCCTTCCCAGTGATATCCCAAGAATTAATTTTTAAAAACTTCGATAATGTTGGCACTTTATCCATTGCACTTGATATCCTTTAACTAATAATTACATTTCTGCAATGATCTAGCTATGGGGCAGAAGTATTTGAAGCCAGGATTTGCTAATAGAGTGATGGAAGTGGGCAGTACTCAGTACAGAACATTAGCCAGACTACTCTGCAAGCCACTTCCAATGTTGAAAGAGAATGACTGGAAAAAATAACTATTTTCTGACATTATTAAATTATAATAATATACATGAAAACCCACAGAATTAATGCAAAAATTGCCATTATAACACAGCCTTACATGATCATGATGTCCTGTCTCTTATTCATAACTCTTGTCTTATTAACTGTTCCTTCTTCACATCATTTAAAGTTTTGAATATATTAACCATTTCAGTGCTGTGGGTGACTCACTTCCTAGTTATGTCTTTGGTTTTTCGTTTATCGTCAGCAACTGGCAATTTTAAATATAACTCTTCAGCGTTCACCAACAATAAATATTTAGTAATTTGCTGAACAATTAACTTTCTCATTTTACCATTAAATTACAATCAAATAATAGATTAAGTGCCACTTTCAATTTTACTTTATTGAATAATCATTTCATAGGGATAACTAAAGAAGAATTCTGTCTCAGATACTTACCCATAAATATGAATTTAAAAAGACCTTTTTTGGGATGGGCAGGAAAAATGTCTCAAAATATCTTCAAAGATTTCAATTTGCAAATCAGTATCTGCATGTAAAATGCACTGTACTTACAACAAAGGTAAAATAACTAAAATATTTTAGAATTCATACATTTCCAAGTCTATAAAATATAAATCTAGTCTGTTAATTGCTCATACATATCAATTTAATCTAAAAACGAAAATTCAATAGTTAGTGCTATGATATAGGATAAAAGCAAAGGGAAACTTTTACACACAGATTAAAAAAATGTTAAGTGAATTCCTGTGCATTTCTGAGTTGTTCTGAATAAGCAAAGGGCCAAAAGATATCAAAAAGTAACTTGAAAAGGCATATACATCACGAGAAACGGGTGGGGATTGATTCCAACGCCTTCCACAAATCCCTGCACAACTATTCGATTCCAAATTATTATTTTTTCACTTGCAGATTGCAGAGACATGAACAAATTAATAGTAATGAAAACTGTCAATAAATGAATGTGCGAGCGCTGGAATCAAACTATCCCCGACCATGTTTGACTGAAGGACAAGTTCGAAACAAACTTAAGTCAAATCCAAACAACCAACTTACCCTGCACAAGCTTAAGGGTTTCATGTTTGTTTAATCAATGGATGGGGAAGCCCCTCTCATTTCCCTTTTTTTGTAATTTTAATTACTTCATGCAAATTTCTCGTAACTTATAAGCAATTATAACTGAAGTTCACTTTTCAAATCCTACACACGCCCACTGAAGAATGCTAGCGGTTCAGTGAGCCGTACCTCCCCGGTACATCCCGGCTGCTGCCGCTCCTGTTCCTCCCCAAGCAGCCCGAAGCCGGAAAAGTTTTACCACCGATCCCCGCGTTCCACTTACTCAACAACCTGGACAACTGGCTCCCATTCAGGGGCGAAGCGGTTCCGTATGCTTCCTGCGAGGAAGCTTCAAAGCAGCAACACCAGAGCAACATCCACAGCAGGAACCGAGCCATTACTGAGCTGTGAAGCTGAGATCCTTCCTCATCAAAGGAACTAACTGTGCGCCGTCCACAGCAGAAGCAAGTGGAGTGAGGCTCCTGAGATACAACAACCTTCTCCTCAAACCTCGGCACGTCACTGCTTACTGTGGTACAATGTTTCCGCCTCAATGTACAATATAACACGCCCTCTCACAGTTATTCTCATCAATGGCTTCTGTCACAAGCTTTATGATCCATTTGATTTCTCTCATGTGATTCATTCCTTTCTCAAACCTATTTACATTATTACATATAGACTGCTTCGTTTTAGCTCCCCTCCAATATGACTGCAATATCCCATTTATCAACCCGCTACTTAACAGTCAAAACATTTATATAAACTCAAACTTCTGCGAATCCGAAATCAAAACAAAGTACTGGGAAACCTCAACAGATCCAGCAGCATCTGTGGTAAAAAAAAAGAAACAGAGCAAATAGAGTTCAATGTGACTTCTTCAGAATGTAAAGTCTGGAGGCAGCAAAAGCATGAGCGAGAATTTCAGTGACACCAACTGAAGCAGGGGCAGAAATAAAAGGGGAGGTTTTCCAGGATTGCTGTGCCTGACGCAGATCCTGAAGAATTGTGTGTAGGTATAAACATGGCCTTTGTGTCTGGCACCAAACGGGTTGCAATCATCTCAGTCCCTTTCAACTGCTGCAAACCAGATCATGCCCAGAAATGAAATACATTAGCAGATTTAAAATAGCACTTCAATATACCTAGCCCGTTCGACTCCAGATTCTCTCAGCTTCCAGGATCTTCAAACTCTCGTTCATGGTGCAAGCACGTCAAGAATCACAACTGGTCTCCACTATGGTGGCCGGAGATGATGGTCATGCCAGGAGACTTGGAGACCATTCAAATCCCAGCCTCGCCTCGGGTGGTTAGGGACATGGCTGGGCTCTGCCCATCTGGCAGTGCCTACATGGCACTATTGGACACTGCCTGTGTGCCAGGGCAGTGCCAAGGAAGTGGGGCCTGAGTGCAGGGGGCTATGAGGCAGTCATGAAGGAGTGGAGCATGAAAGGCTGGGTCATAAAGGGGATCATGTTGGGGTTTACGATGGGGAGGCACGTCGGGGACCATGCAGGGAACCCATTGGGAGAGATTGAATGACAAAACTGTTGACCTTCCAAAGCCAAAAAATGATCTAAAAGAGGCCAAAGCCAAAGAATGGTGATATGGCAAGAAAAGAAACTAAAGTTATGAACCATGTTTGTTCTTTTTATGGGGTGATCTGCCAAAAGCGTCATATGATCCAGGTTTCTAAAAAGCGACCAGGTATCCAGAATTTGTAATTATAACAGTCAAGTTAAATTAAAAAATAACTTACTAAATATTGTTTTCTCAAGATGATTTCAATGTTGTGCCATAATCAGTTTTCAAAGTTAATGTTATTACTTATGGTAAAACAATATGTACTACAAGAGTTAAAATTATTAAAACATTCATCTGATACAATTCCCTGAGTATTCCAATTCTTAGACATTTCATCTGAGTTTGGCAATGAGTACAGACTAAGTACATGTTCTACTTAATGTAGAAAAGTCGAAGAGAAAATTTAATAATGGTGCTTAAAATCATGTTTGGCCTGAAGAAACAAAAAGATATCCTTTCAAAGAGGGTGAAAAGTAGAGGATACAGATTTAAGGTGAAATAATCCTGAGGCAATTAGGAGAAAAGAATCTATGAAAACAACATGGAGTGGGAACATAGCCAATAGCATCCTTCAAAAGGATTAAATAAACACTTAAAGGATGAAAAATTGTGGGGATATGGGGAAAGAGCAGGGGAGACTGGATTAGTCTTTGAAAGATGCAGAAGCCAATGTATATTTGATGGCTGAATCCCTCTTTCAGTGCTGTACTATTCTATAATTCTAGATCCAAACTAGAGGAGAGGGAACATTCTGGTTTGTTGCTGATTTAAATAACATTAATCACATGCAAATTCCAATCCTGATGACCGCCATGACAATTGAGACCACAAGTTGCCACTTCAGTTCTCGCTGTTTGAAAACCAATTTTTTCCCTCCTGCCCCTGCCCTCCACAAACCCTGCCACTGGAGGGAGGAGAAAATTCCAAGCAATGTTCCTCTACTTTCTGGGGCCAGAATTAACGGAAAGAGAAAAGAGAACGTACTGTCTGAGATAGTCATGTTTCAAAGCAAGAGCCAGAAAGAGACAGAGGTCTTGTCCTGAGCTAGAATCAAGACATCAGTGGTTGGAAATAGTTTGAAAGAAAAATAATGCCAAACATTCTAGGTTGAGTCCACAAAAGGGATCTTGCAATTTCCCATATAATTGGGGAGTGAAGTGAGGGTCAATGATTTGAGTATTAGTTTATAAGTTCACTTGCTCTCTCTGAAGTATCACAGCTAACAAACATATCTTGTCACATCTGAGCAAATGTTTTTCAGTCTGGTCTCAAAAAGATTAGTAAAATGTATGTGAGGCAAATTAAAAACACAAAAGGAGAAATTCATTCACATAGCATTCCTATTCAGGTTTATGATAATTCACAAGGGACTGCACTGTTCTTCATTGATATATGGAATTCACAGGGTGGCATGTAGCTCAGTGGTTAGCACTGCTGCTTCAGAGCTCCAGGGATTTGGGTTCAATTCCCAGCTTGGGTCACTGTCCGTGTGGAGTTTGCACACTCTTCTCGTGTTTGCATGGTTTCCTCCGGGTGCTCCAGTTTCCTTCCAGAGTCCAAAGATGTGTGGGTTAGGTTGATTGGCCGTGTTAAAAATTGCCCCTTAGAATTCTGAGATGTGTAGGTTAGAAGGATTAGTGGGTAAATATGTAGGGATGGGAGGGTAGGGTCTGGATGGGATTGTGGTTGGTGCAGACTCGATAGGCCAAATGGCCTCTTCCTGCACTGAAGTTTTCTATGATTCCATGATTGAATTGACGTATTATGTGTATCACTGCTACAAATGGTACTACAACAAACAATTTCTGAAGATATCCAATTAAAATCCTAAAAGGGCCATATTGTTACATCATCATATAATTAGATATTGGACAGTACAGGGACACCCCTAAAAGTAATATGCTCAGAACTGCTTCTGGAAGAGAAACCAGCATTAGTATATTTGAGAGAACATCTAAGGCAGAATCAAAATGGCAATTCAGTTCCGAGGTCCTAAATTAATCTATTTATTTACTAGATTATGTTATAAAATATCCGTTACTTTTATCCTCTGAGAGGTTTGGTCTTCATTGATAATTGTAAGGGAGTATAGTTTGTAATCTTTCCTCCTCTCACCGTTTGCCAGTTCTAGTGGTGATAATTGTTCTCTGGCGTCTTGTTCAAGTTGCTATTCTTAACAAATGAATCTCCAAAATAAGTTTTGGCATGATATTGAACTATTGGAAACATTGCACTCAACCCAAATCTGTAAACTCTAACATCCATTCAAGTAATATTCCAATCAGGAACAGGAACACAACTCAGCAATACTGAGGCAAATTGCTGCCAAATCACTGTCATAGGTGAGGGTATTAAGCTCAATGTTGTCAGTGAACTAAGCTGGATCTTTGTGCTTGATAAGATTCAGCTATTGATATTACGCAAACAGGATAAAGAGTGTGTTAGTATTTATTTAAGAATGTAATTTAAAGTTGAGTTCTTATATTTACGATAATCACAAAATCTATTCATGTGACAAGAAATACAAACTGTACAGTTATAATTAAATTCTGAAACATCTGTGATTTCATGAAAATCCTGCAGTTTTAGATAGAAACCATCATCTAACTGTTGACAATGTTTATACACTTCCACTTCGAAAATATATTCACCAAAAATTGCTTAATTTAGATGTGAAAATTGAATTCATTGCTTTAAACCAAACTAACTTGTCTGCAGAATATTTACTTTGGCTTTTTCCCTGTAGATATTTTCCAAAGCTACAAAAAGGCAATGATATTCTGGATATTCTTATGCAACCTGATGAAGGAAAATATTAAGTAATTCAAAATTGTGCCATTTGGTTTTAAAAAACAACTTGGAGGATTGGTTTTCTGGCAGAGTTGAAAGTATTTTGTCAGCCAAGTCAAACCTCACAACAGGGCCACAGTAATAAATCCAGTATGTACCACTAGACTAACATGCAGCAAATTCATCATTTTAGACCAGCAAATATAGAAAGAAAGGGTCTTTATCTGACGAAAGATTGTTGGGTGATATGCAAATTCATTCCAGCTTTAACAAAATCTAACTTTTTCCAGGTGTTTTGATCCTTCTATTGAAGAGAGACCTTCTGAAAAATCCCTGAGGCTCAGCAGTTCCATTGTTAATCCAGTCATCAATGAATGAAGGCTCTTTCCAGAGGTTGCCTTTATACTGAGACCTGCTCCCACTGAGCTTTCAATTAGGCTACAAATTCCTTTCCCCAGCCTATTGTTATTTATTATCTTTTGAAAATTGAATATATAAGAATCTGATCAAACAATATAGGCAGTTAATGTACTGCTCGTACACTGTTGCATAATTGTGACTGTTGTGACTTTTAGTTTAATGACTGAATGCAGGAAGGAAAATACAGCCTGACTTAAGTTGACCTCCATCTTCCATATATCACTTAAATCAAAAACTTTATTGTCAGAGTATGGTATAACATTGAACAATAATGAATCATAGCCTTAGCTGATCTATTAAGCAGTTTCAATAAAATTCCCTAACTGAGGACAACTAAACCAATACTTCCTTGCAGGCCCTACAGGAGTTTTACTTTATCTCAATACAACTTTTACAGCTCAGGAGAGGAGCCTACATACATCAGGTTACCACATCTCTTACATTGGAAATCAGTGGAAGGATTCACCCCGAGCCTCCATCAATTCCAAGTTTTGAGCAAACTTGGACTTAGGGACCAAGAACTCATCCCAGAAAGAGTCACAGTAATGCATGCAAATTGGAGTTAAATGGTAGCTGAGAATACAATGCCATTTCTGTCTCCAACCACATTGCTATTGCCAGTTCCTCAATGCATCCACAAAACATAGTTGTAAAAGCTGGGAGGCAGCTATTCCCAGCTGTTTTTAAAATGATTTTCAGATGCTTTCAGCTAAAACGTTTAGAAGATTTGGGAGAAGTTTTGCATATATTAAGTAGTGATTTTACTAGTTCATTTTCAAGTGTATTGAATAGTTATGTTTACCCTTAGAAAATGTCTAAAATGCACTTTTTCATGATATTCTTTCTGTAAATTCTAATCCAGCTGGAGGACAAAGAGGAGGCTAATGGATTTATCCCATCCACACTGTTTACTCCTGACTGCTCAGAGACAGAAGCTATCACTTATATCCTTATGACTTCTGGAAGGGAGCCATGGTCATTAGCCAAACTATGATATATTTAATTTGATAGGTCAACATTAAGCAATTGTTTCTGGTGCCTTAATAGGTCTTTCAGTTTCCTGCAATGGAGCCCACAAAGTGTGTGCATAGCATGCATATGACAACATTTAATTATTCCACAATGGCTTTAATATCTGAGATGCAAAGTTGCTATGGCTCAATAATGGGCCTTTCAGATACTTATATTCAACACCTCGAGGAGCTTGGACCTCAGCAGGTCCAGCTGCAGACTCAAGAACTCAGCAAGCTTGTCCTAGCAGATGCCAAGTTGACTTTCAGGCAACAGAGAATTTGGGACAGGTTTACTAGCATGATAACAGAGGTAAAGAACTCCAATTATACAGAGAAATTGGAGAAATAGAAATTGTTCTGCTTTGAGTAGCCAACTTTAGAGCAAGTCCTAATAGAAGTATGACATTTAGAATTACGATGGCCACAAAACAGCAAATAGGAGAACCTGTTTCTTCTGACAAATATGTTGGTTACAAGAAGTCATAACTTAAAACCTCTGGCAAGAACTAGAGGAAGAATTTTAAATTTTTGTTCACTCAGAATGCTACTGAAATCTGTAATATACTAGCTGAAAGTATAGTGGAGTCAGATTCCACAGGAACTTTCACAATCCTCCCTAAAGATTATTAGTATGCAAGATTATGTGGGAAAAGATGGGGTTGAATTAAATCAGACAATTTTTTCAAAGAGCCAGAATAGATACGATGGACCAAATAGTCTCCTTGTGAACTTCCATAATCCCAAGGGACAGTAAAATGTTGAATTTCCATTATAACCACTGCTCCTAGTACCAGGCTGCAGCTCATCATTCTCACTGATCTGTAGAAAAGCTGACTGTCAGGCATCTCTGGTCCGAACTGTCGAGTATCAATCATTTCCTGAGTTTCCCTGGTTTCTCCTTCTGGATCTACCTCCCCACACCCAACTCAATCTACATAACTAATACAGAGCATCGTGAGAAAGGTGATTATGGAATGATAAAAATAGACAGGACATCCTCACAATCTTCAAAACTGAGTATCCTCTGCCTTTGCCCGAAATGCTGATGACTATTCCTCCATTGATGTCACTGATAGATCCCCTTTTCTTCATGTACTCATGCTTCAATTATGTGTCTCTTCTGTAAGAGGACTGACAGTGTACCCTATCAAAGTGATTTAAAGATAAATGGCCCAATTTAACATTGTATCTGTGATGAAAGGAAGAATCAGCAAATATGACCGTTATGTTGTTATATTATTCATAAAGAGTTAGGAACTGATTGTTATATGAATATATATCCTGGGATGCTAAAATAACTGCAGTCACATGCCAAGTAATAATTTATCAGTATACCAGCTACATTGAGAGATGCAAATATTATGTTTTTGCTATATATCTTATATAACTGATTTATCTCAGAACAATGCAGGGATTATATTCTTTCAAAATCTATGACAGGTTTATTTGCAGTACTTTACAATATCTCAGCAATCACAAGATTTCTACATACATTGGACAGGATTTTACAACTTTCTCAAGCAAAACTGGAAAAGCTCACCTGAGGTCAAAGGACATTTCCATTGTCTGCCCCTCACCCACTCCGAATCCATGATGGTGAGTCGATTATCTCAGCCAGAACTCAGGTCTGTTTTCTGAAACATTCTGTGTTTCAGCAATCAATTCAGTTTAAGTTTACCTAATTGTCCATACAAAATTCATTTCAGGTATAGTTAGACTGGTAGCTTGGGCAGATAGATGGCAGATGGAATTCAATCCTGATAAATGCGAGGTGATACATTTCAGAAGAAAGAACGTAGTGGGGAGGCATATGATAAAGGGTCGACCTATTAAGAGTATAGAAACGCAGAGGGACCTAGGGTGCAGGTGCACAAGTCTCTGAAGGTGGCAGAGCAGGTGGAGAAGGTTGTGAAGAAAGCATATGGTATGTTAGCCTTTATAGGAAGGGGTATAGAGTACAAGAGCTGGCCTTTAATGTTGCACTTGTATAAAATGTTGGTTAGACCTCATTTGGAATATTGCATCCAGTTCTGGTCACCTTACGACCGGAAGGACATGGAGACTCTGGAGAGAGTGCAAAGAGAGTGCAGAGGAGGTTTACCAGGATGCTGCCTGGTATGGAAGGTCTGAGTTACGAGGAGAGGTTAGGCAAATTGGGACTGTTTTCCTTAGAAAAACGTAGACTTAGAGGAGATCTAATAGAGGTGTACAAGATTATGAGGGGTATAGATAGAGTAAACAGGGTTAAGCTTTTTCCTAAAATGGACTCGAATAGCATGAGGGGTCACGGGCTGAGGATGGGGGGGTAAGGTATAATTTGGATGTTAGAGGGAATTTTTTCACACAGAGGGTAGTGGGGGTATGGAACGCACTGCCAAGTAAAGTGGTGGAGGCAGGCACTCTGGAGTAATTTAAGAGATACTTAGATGAGCACATAGAACATAGAACATAGAACATAACAGCACAGAACAGGCCCTTCGGCCTTCGATGTTGTGCCGACCAAAATAAAAAGCAATGCCCCTCCAAACTAAACCATTCCCTTCTCTTCCATATACTTATCAATTAAATCAATTATCAACTAATCATGAACAGGATGGGAATGGAGGGGTATAGAAAACTGATTTAAAATACGGATCACGAGCCTTGGGAGTTCCCTGGGAACTATGTAAACTGTCGATGATACTGATGTATTTGTTTTATCCTACAGGTACTTCGGTCCATCTTGTTGTCTAACAAGGGGCTTACACGCGATGAGTCATGAGAGGGCTGCTCTTGGATTTTTTGAGAGTAGCCTAGTGTGTTAACTGGGGTTCAGGATAAACACATTCCTCTTAAAATGAAAGGCAAAGCTGGCAGAAGTCAGGAATCCTGGATGACTCGGGATATTGAAGCCCTGGTCAAGAAGAAGAAAGAGGCACATCAGATGCATAGGCAGCTCTGATCAAGTGAATCCTTTGAAAAGTATAGGGCATGTAGGAGTAGAGTTAAGAGAGAAATCAGGAGAGCAAAGTGGGGGCATGAAATTGTTTTGGCAGATAAAGCAAAGGAGAATCCAAAGAGCTTTGACAAAAACATAAGGAGCAAAAGAGTAACTAGGAAGAGAGTAGGACCACTTACAATCAATAAGATCATCTACTGGCAGATCCACTAGAGATGGGTGAGATCCTAAATGAATATTTCTCATCAATATTTACAGTTGAGAAAAGCATGGATGTTAGGGAATTTGCGGAAATAAATAGTGATGTCTTGAGGGCTGTATATATTATAGAGAAGGAGGTGCTGAAAGTCTTAAATCACACCCCTTTGCCTTCTCGCAGGCACCCCCAATTAACTTTTGAAAGTTTCTGCCTGATACCATCAGAATTGGCCTTGGCCTAATTTAGAATTTTAACTTCTGGGCCAGACTGATCATTCTCCGTAGCTATCTTAAAACTAATAGAATTATGGTCACTGATCCCAAAGTGATTCCCTCACTAACACTTTGGTTATTTGCCCTTCCCTATTTCCCAATAATTTTGAGTCGGGCCATCCACATACTGAATGAGAAATTCCTCTTGAATACACTCTACAAATTTCTCTCCATTCAACCCTCTAATACTATGGCTGTCCCTGTCAATGTTGGGAAAATTAAAATCCTCGACTAATACCACCCTATTTTTCTTAGAGCTATCAATAATTTCCTTACTTCTTAATTCTTTGCTGACTATTTGGGGGCCTATATTACCCTATCAAATCATCAATTCTATCAAAGTGATTTCCCCCTTCTTATTTCTCAGTTCCACCAAAAAGACTCAGTGACCAAACTCTCGGCTATATTCCCTCTCAATATGGCCATGGTGCTTTCCTTAATCAAAAATGCAACCCACCCCCCCCTCTCTTAGCTCCTGTTTTATCTTTCCTTAGCTTCTGCACTCTGAAACATTAAGCTGCCAGTCCTGTTCCTCCCTTGGCCATGCTTCCGTAATTGCTATGATATCCCAGTCCCATGTACCCATCAATGACCTGAGCTCACCTGCCTTGTCTGTCAGGCCTCTTGCATTGAAATAGATGCAGTTTAATCTGGACTTCCCTTGCTCTCTACCCTGCTTTTGCCTCATCTGCCTGTACTGGGATTACTGACACTGCCTTTACTAATAATGTGCCCACTTTAACTTCCGTGCTGCCCTCAAACTTCTCTTCTATCTCCCTACTGCTTTGGATCCTACCTCCGCCAAGCTAATTTAAATCCTCCCGAGTGGCGCTAGCAAATCTCCCCGCCAGGATGTTAGTCCCCTTCCATTCAAATGTAACCCATCCCTCTTGAACAGATCAGCCCTTCCCAGAAAAGATCCCAATGATCCAAAAATCTAAATCCCTGCCCCCTGCACCAACTCTCAAGCCAGACATTCATCTGCCTAATCCTCCTATTCCTACTCTCACTAGCACATGACACCAGTAGTAATCCTGAAATTACTACCTACCAGGTAACTCTAACCTTCTGCCTAGAACTCTATATTCACATTTCAGGATCTCACCTCTTTCTACCTATGTTGTTGGTGCCAATATGTACAACGACCTCTGGTTGCTCACTCTCCCCCTGAAGAATATCCTGCAATTGCTCAGAGCCACCCTTGACCCTTGCACCAGGGAGGCAACATACCACTCTGGATCTCCATTGCAGCCACAGAAATGCCTGTCTGTGCCTCTAACTAGTGCAGATGGTCATCGGTTAATCGGATCCAGAATAATTGTATGCAAAATGGTGCAGTAATACTGCGCAGGAACAACTTCTGCAGAAGACAGATGAAAGTCACATAGAAATGGAGAAATGTCATGGAATGAAAATTGGAGACTGCAACATTACTATTCATAACTCCAGACTGCAATATGCATGTAGAAGTGCATACTGCTACAGCAACTTGGACTCCTTGGAGTTGGCTCAGTTATTTGGATGGTCACTGTGGATCAGATCAGTGTCAACAGCACGGAGGTCAAGCACATTCTAGCTGGGATGGATTTGAGACCTACCTTTTGCCCTACTCATGATGTGATGTCAGACCTGCCATTATGCAGAGAACTGAAGAAGAAATTATTAAAAAAAGTTACTGATTGGAGCAGTTGTTTTGACGTTGTGCTGTTTTTAAAAGAGTTGTGTTGTTTGTAAAGAGCTTGGAGCTAATTGTTATGTGTACGTTCTGGGATGGCACATCCACTGTTGCATTGCTGCCATGTGCCGAGTAACAATTGATCAATCAAACAGCCTACACTTAATGAAGCTCTAATAGTCAATGAAGCCCTAGGACTTTGAGTCTGAGGTATGAAAAGCCTACATTCTCTGTCTCCAGATGGTTGTGCCCCAGAGGTACCCTGAAGGATGTGCTATGGAATGCTTGGAATTGATTGGAAATTTCAACTTCTGTTGGGCAATTTCCCTGCATCTGGAACCCTCCAAAATTGTGAATTAATGTCTGAGACTTCAGATGGTTCTGACTCACTTAGCAGAATAGTTATCCAGGAAAAGTTAGAAAGATTAAAACAAGTTCCATCTCCTTGGTAATTATGCTAGTTGTCCTCTGATTCCTCGCTGTACCCCATCCCCGCCAACTATCCACTCTCCCCCTCCATGATTCAACCCCCCTGATCATCCAACTACCCCCCCAACTACAGTACATCCCTCTTTCTGATAACTTGGCTAAATCCTCCGACCACCGGTTGACTACCCCTCCATCTCTGACTGTCCATACACTATCCCACCACCTCTTGATGATCCTCCCAACCCTTCCTGATAACCCCAACACCCAATCTTTTCCAACCCACTGTCTATCCCCTGACGACACCCAGCCTGAAGTACCCCTCCCCCTTTCTCCACCATCCTTATACATAGAACATAGAACATAGAACATAGAACATTACAGCACAGAACAGGCCCTTCGGCCTTCGATGCTGCGCCGACCAATATAAAAAGCAATGCCCCTCCAAACTAAACCATTCCCTTCTCTTCCATATACTTATCAACTAACCTCTTAAACGCCACCCAACTTGGCGCATCTACAACTGCTGCAGGCAGGGCATTCCACTCCCGAACCACCCTTTGGGTAAAGAACATGCCTCTGATATCTGTCCTATAACTATCACCCCTTAATTTAAAGCTGTGTCCCCTCGTGCTAGCTTTTTCCATCCTAGGAAAAAGGCTATCACTGTCCACCCTATCTAAACTCTAATCATCTTATATGTTTCGATCAGGTCCCCTCTTAGCCTCCTCCTTTCTAACGAAAACAACCTCAAATCCCTCAGCCTCTCCTCATAAGACCTGCCCTCCATACCAGGCAACATCCTGGTAAACCTCCTCTGTACCCTCTCCAATGCCTCCACATCTTTCTTATAAGGTGGGGACCAGAACTGCACACAATACTCCAAGTGCGGCCGCACTAGAGTTTTGTACAGTTGCAACATGACGTTGCGGCTCCGAAATTCAATCCCTCTACCAATAAAAGCCAAGACTCATATGCCTTCCTAACAACCTTCTCGACCTGACTGCCTACTTTCAGGGATCTATGCACATACACACCAAGATCCCTCTGTTCATCTAGACTACTAGAATCCTACCATTTGCCCTATACTCTACACATTTATTATTTCTGCCATAGTGCATTACCTCACACTTTTCCACATTAAACTCCATTTGCCACCTCTCGGCCCAGCTCCGCAACTTGTCCAAGTCTCTCTGCAAACTATAACACCCCTCTTCACTATCTACCACTCCTCCGACTTTGGTGTCATCCGCAAATTTACTAATCCATCCTTCAATACCCTCATCCAGATATTTATAAAAATTACAAACAGCAGGGGCCCCAAAACAGATCCCTGAGGCACACCACTTGTCACCGAACTCCACGATGAATATCTCCCATAAACCACCACCCTCTGTCTTCTATCTGCCAGCCAATTCCTAATCCAATTAGCTAAATCACCCTCTATTCCACACATCTGCATTTTCTGTAGAAGTCGTCCATGGGCCACCTTATCAAAAGCCTTACTAAAGTCCATATATACTACATCAACCGCCTTACCCCCATCCACCTCTCTGGTCACTTTCTCAAAAAACTCAATGAGGTTAGTAAGGCATGACCTACCCTTCACAAAAACCATGCTGACTATCCCCAATCAATTCATTTCTCTCTAAATAACTATAAATCCTATCCCTAATAATTCTCTCCAATACTTTGCCCACAACAGAAGTAAGACTCACTGGCCTATAATTCCCTGGAAGGTCTCTCTTCCCCTTCCTGAACAACGGGACCACATTCGCTATCCTCCAGTCCTCCGGAACCACACCCGTAACCAACGACGACCTGAAGATCAGAGCCAGAGGCTCTGCAATCTCCTCCCTTGCCTCCCAGAGAATCCTAGGGTAAATCCCGTCCGGCCCAGGGGACTTATCCAACTTCAAACCCTCGAGCATATCTAGCACATCCTCCCTATCTACTTCGATACCTTCCAGTTTGCTACCCTGTACCTCAGTGTTCTCCATAACTACATTTACATCACCCTGCGTGAATACCGAAGAGAAATATTTATTCAGTACCTCTCCAATCTCCTCAGGCTCCACGCACAACTTCCCACTGCTGTCTATGAATGGCCCTAATCTTGCCCTAACCAATCTTCTATTCTTAACATATCTAAAGAAAGCTTTAGGATTCTCCCTAATCCTATCAGCCAAAGTCTTCTCATGTCCTCTCTTCGCTCTCCTCAATTCACTCTTTATACCTCCAACTAACTCATGAGTGCTGGCTACCCCAGTCTACTCCCTCACACCGCACCAGTAACTGTGACCCCTGACATCCTTAACCCACCTTACCCCATCACCCACATCTTACTCATTTACCTTCTCTTGGTAGCTTGTCAAAGTTGAATTTTAAAAAAGAGACATTTATATTTTTTGAAATATTGCAACAAGATCATGTAAAAAAGGGGGCTTGGCTTGGTTTCCCCTGATGCTCCTATACAGTGAAGAAAGATCACCTGGAGGAAACATGCTCCATCTTTCTCAGGAGGCCTGGTTCAGTGTACGGTAGACAAATTTTGTTAATCTGATGATGATTTCCACACCTCAGAAAATACAGCACATTATTTCTAAATTCTGGGAACCAGAAGCTTTAGCAAATACCAAGAGAGAAAAGAAATCACTTGTGATTGTAGTGGCAGGTATTGAGTAAATGCAAACAAAAGGACACATAATGAAATGTCACATAAGATTGGAAAAGTTGCTTTGGAAGCAAGGCAGAAATTGGTTGATCATGCTGCAATTTCATTTAAATGATATGGGTCTATTAAGAAATTAGAAAGTGAGGATAAGTCTCATCTTGACCATCTCGATGCGTTGTTTTTTTTTACTTCACTCCAACCATATCCCTATGTCACTGATCCAGCACTGATCTGCTCAACCAGCTCTCTCTCTCTCCTGTCCTGGGGCTTAATTTGATGGACCTGTTGTCAGATGGAAAATGGACTTTCTCTTTCCCGTTTACTCCACAAGTGGCTTAATGGCTGAATTAGAGAATTAAAGTGGAGGTTGGTCGGGTAGGTTAGAGGAGAGTTAGATAATACTAAGCTGCATGTTTCTTCAATAATTTGTTTTTGATTGACCACCTTTGAAAGGAAACCTCCCTTTCATAGAAGTTAAGACTGCTTTTAAGTGAAATCTAATTCATTGTACGTCTTTGAATTGGCAGTGATTGTAAGAAGTGGATTATTGCTGGCAACATCCAGCATTTAGCCAAGACCACAAAAAATGATTGGGCCTTTGCTGAGCAAAATCAATGCCAAATATACCATTTGACTTCCAATATATACAACAAATTAAAATTGACTCTTTAATGTCGAATTTATTTTCAAACAAGAACCAATATGAGCATGACTGAATATTTAAGGATAAAGCGGCATAGTGAAATGTCACATGAGATTGGAAAAGTTGCTTGGGAAGCAAGGCAGAAAATGCTGCAACTAATGTGGGGTTGTGCAGCCTTGATCATTTTCATTTTTATCCTTTTTCTTTTCTCTTCAAAAACTATCCAATGATATTGTTCTATGTCACCAAAAGCTCCCATTGATATGTGACATATCCAACATCAGTTTATACAATTCTTGCTTAATTACTACAATTGTCAAAATCATCAACTGGATTCCTTTAGGATACCTAACTATCATTACCAGTGTAGCTCACAGGTGTCTCTAGTCCCATTTTACGTGGCTGATAAATGTCCTCTAAGGGCAACCATGGATGGGCAATGTGTTTTGCTTTGATAGCTTTGTCCAAATTCCAACAGCATCATAAAGAAAAAGATCAACATGATCTACTTACAAATCAGAATTTTATTTCTACAAAACTGAAAACATTGATTTGTGAGCATGATATTCATCCTTCAAAGATAACTAATATGTAACATGTGCGATTATTCTTCTCAAAATCCAATCTTTGTCGAAAGTAAAAATTTCATTAACCAGTGATGTTCTAATTATCTCTTTGCAACAAAATAGTACAAAAACAAGTTGAAAAATACAAAAACACTATGCACAGAAAGCAATAAATGTGCTGAAACATCTGGAGCACCAAACAGAATAAATAAATTGATCAGACTGTTTGTTACATGTAAGTGTTCTCAATGAAGCTTACCATAATATTTCAGAGTCCAAGTATTCTGAAAATATACAGGATCTTTTTTGCTATTAGTGGCTGTACTATGGCAATATTAAGCATTTTTGTGGTACAAGTTCTCAGCTGTATCCTGCTGCCAATTGGAAATGTGATTCTGCTGAGGCCTATAGTTCATTGTTTATGTCTGAGACCTGCCCCATAATCCTGTGGATGATTGCCACATTATACAATGTAGCACCAGATCAGCAGAATTTGTCAGCCCGATACTGAGTGCCCCATGTAAATTCCAAATAACATAATTTCATCTTTAATAGCTTAAACATGTCTTCAATGATCAAATTACATAGTGTGTCTTATATAGCTCTGTTCTGTATAAGACAAGTTAAAAGCTGTGCGCCAACATTGTTCAACTTCTGGTATATGTCTGATAATATTGGATTAAGAGACTATTGCTAAAGCATTTGAAGTAGCACTCTGATTATAATTTGGGCATTACAAGTCAATCTCATATTCATTGGAATCAATGAAAATGTCCACATATTGCAGGTTCTTAAATGAATACAGTGGGTGGGATTTTATTGGCATATCCACCCAAGGTTCGTATGATCCCGCCCGAGACCAACGGAGAGTGCCATTGAGACTCGCCTGCCCCCGGAATCAGGGGCAGGTAAAATTCCGGCCAGTGAGTCAGAACTGGCAAGGACATTCCGTCTTCTCATCTGGGAGGGAGTAGGAATCATCCAAATCATATATTGGTTAACCCTCTGAGTGCAGCAGAAGAACACTAAGAAATGACTTGTTTTTTTCTGTCGTTTAATAGCCATAAGGTGCCCATTGTAGTTATTGTGGTTTGAACCAGCAAACTGCAATCCACTGGAACATGCCACCTCAGATTCTTTGTTTGATACGTATTGTTGTAAGGTGTATTAATCTCCATTTACAAAAGTGATTAGTGGATGTAAGTAGGAGAACTAAATAATTGTGCAATCGACCTTGTTGCTGAATTTAGGGTGAGAAAATTATTTATGCAAAAACATTTGTAGAATGTCAGCATTTCTCATTATCCAACAATGAATGAAAATGTTCAAAAATCTAGCTGCTACTATTGCTGTTTAACAAATGATTTTAATTAAATCAAAGTGCTGCCAACCTTTTATACATGATTTCCCCCCCCTCAGCTTTTCCTATAATTAATAAACGATTTGATGAAGCAAAGTCCACGGGCACTGGTTGGTTTCTAGTATCTCAGCCAAGGGCTATTCTTCACATTAAACCATCAGTGACAATGAGTGACAATAGGCCACTTTGGAGTCTGCCAAAATATTTTGACCAGGAAATCTGTAGAGTTATCCACTCGCCTCCGCCTCACCCCGATCCCCCCTTTGTTTACATTGCTTTATCAGAAGGGTTGCAGAAACCCTACTTAAACTGCTATTCCACCCCACTGCTGATGATGTAATACCAGCCAAGTGTAAGCAGAAATTTTTTTTTTGACTGCCACGACAAGTCACCAACTTCACTGAAAGGAAAACTGCAGCCTCTCCGCTTTTTGCCGGAGCAGAATGAGCAACCTTCTGCAGACTGAACTGGAATGAGTCTGCAACCGGATTGCAAGGTGGTAGGAAAGGGAATAATGGCTGGATAGGTTGCTTTGGAGGAAGTAATTTATTTTTGATTTGATTTATTATTGTCACATGTACTAACATATAGCAAAAAGTATTGTTTTTTGCATGCTATACAGAAAAACATACAGTTATTAGAGAAGGAAATGAGAGAATGCAGAATATAATGTTACAGCCATAGCTAGGGTGTAGAGAAAACTCAAATTAATGCAAGGTAAGCAGCAGTGAAGATGTTCTTAGTCAGATGGTACGTACATATAGTTGTGCATGCTTCGATGAATGCAAAGGCCACTGTTAATGCAATTATTAACTAAATACAGCACCAAGCAAGCAGCAACATGAAATCCAAGCAGGACAAAATAAATGTTCCAGAACATTTGGCATTAAAGTAACTTCTATGGTCGCAGCTGATTTTTAAAGTTATTCATTAATTCTCTCAATGTATTTTGGGGATCCAAAGACTCCGATGCAGAGATAACAAATGGATTGAATGCACGCTAGAGCTGGAGAACTCAGACAAAGATCCTTTTAGCACATTTCTTAAACAGAATAAGGGGATTCAGGAATGGGAGGCTGTGGGAGTTGAAAGGAAATGAAAACACACCACTAATTGAGAATTTTCATCTCAATGTTAATGAGCTATCATTCCCTTTGCACAACTCTAATAACCTTAAAGTAGCTTCCCTTTAAGAAACCTTTGGCTCATGAACTGCAGTAACCATTAATCTAAGATTCATTTTGTTTTGAATAGCAGTGAGAAAAAGCATTGATTTTCTCCACTCTGCAGCAAATAACATCTTGCATTAATATAGTATCTTAATATAGTTATTAATATAGTAACTTTAAGGCATTTCACATAAGTGTTTTACATTGAGTCGAATAAAGAGAGGAGACAAGAAACTAGATATTAAGACATATCTTAAAAGTGGAAATTAAAATGGAGAGATATGGATGTTTATGAAATGAATGCCAGAAGTTAAGGCCTATGTTGCTGAAGGCACAGCCAGCAATGGTGGGGCAAAATATTGGAAGGGAAGGGATGGACGTGTTACAGAGAAATGGAGTGACAAACATCGGAAATAATTTAATATGGATGGAACATTTTTAAACCTAGGAGGTTTTAATCTGAGTGATATGTACAAGGGTTTAGGTGTGGGCTGGGAGGCAATGGCTTTGCTTTTCTCAATGTTTAATTGGAGGAAATTTCAGTTCAGTTAGGAGTGAATGTCAGACAACCAGTCAGACAACACAGGCAGCAGAGGGATTGAGAGAAGGTGCTGGTGAGTGAGATAGAGCTGGGTGTTGTCAGCATTACATATATAATGTGTTTTCAGATGATGTCGCAGGTTGTGTGTAGATGAGATACAGGAGGAGACCAAAAGCACATCTAACTGACAGCTTGCATTTATTCTCAGCCGAAAACAGTTAACTCAACACAGACTGGGGACTTTGCCCATCTCTTAGGGGCCTTAGTTAGCTGAGGCCGGGGGAAACAGGAATATAATCTACATAATATAAGCATGTGTGATACAAGTAAAAGGGAATTACTTTTACCCTTTCCCAAGGATAATATAATTTAATAAAAGAATTTCAATATTTTCTTTGCATAGAATGAATGCATAGGTTCTGTAATACCTGTACAAATATAAAGCTAAGTTATTAATATTGTTGATCAATGTATTTCTTTTTTTAACAAATATAGAATAATTATACACATTTAACATTGTTAATTGAATTCCATCAAAATAAGTTACACATAATTAGACTTAGCAAACTTGTGTGCCTAAATATTTTGTACTTCTATTTTAAACACACTGGGCGGAATTTTACGGCCCCGGCCGCCAGCAAGACCTTCCAGTCCTGCCGAAGTCAATGGATTTTTCAATCGCTTGCCGCATTTTCTGACTTTGCTCCCTCCATGGCAGGACCATAGAGTTCCACCCGTTCTTTCTCTTTAAATCAATGTCATTGACCCATTGTATTTGAAACAGCGCTGGGAGTGCCAGTTTATGTCCGAGCTCCAAACACTTGTGGTTTACTGTCTTATAATCATTGTACACTGTTACTTGAAGAATATTAGATCTGTGTTTGCTGTAAAATATTGCTGATAATATTAGTCTTATTAATATACAAATCAGGTAGCAACATCTAGTGAGCACAAATGTGCAGTTAAATACAAAAAAATCACAAGCTGCTCTGCATGATACACTGCTTTTCCATAAATGACATGAAAATAGCATCTAGCTGTTAAATGTACGATATGCTGTGAAATTTTAGATACCTATCCACCATATAAAGCTAGGGCCTGCGTCAATGTCCTTTTAAGTGCGTGATCAGTTTTAATTAGTGCCAAGCAAAAACTCAGAGTGAAAATTAACTCATATACAGTCTCATTCCTTCAGCTTTTAATTGTTGTTGAAGATTTAAAAGTGAAATGACATTTCTTTGTACTTCTTCTTTCTGTCTTTTTTCTTCCTCTATTAATCTCATCTTTCTTCTTTCCCTCTATGTATTTTAATTTTTGTATGCTATTTGACAATGAATTCACAATTCTAATTTACACTCCCTAGTCCAGAATCCAAATTGTCCAATACACAATCCTCAATCTAATTGGTTAAAAAGATGCACATTCTACACACTGGACTCAAATGCACTGTACCATTCTGATCTTTCACCAACAATAATTTGCAGTGAAAATTCCAATGGAAAGTGGAATTTGTCACAAAGACCTCATGATGTGGAGATACTGGTGTTGGACTGGGGTAAACACAGTAAGAAGTCTCACAACACCAGGTTAAAGTCCAATAGACTTATTTGGTAGCATAAGCCACTGGTTTTTGGAGCTCTGCCCCTTGATTTGAAGCATTTCTTCACCTCTTTCAGAATATTAATGCAGTAAGAGTGAAAGGAATAAAAAAATAAATCTGGAACCACCTGTAATGATCAACTTTCAAAGCTATATTTGATATTTCACTGGGAACATTGATTTAAATTCCAGTGGTGGTGGAATGTGTGTGGGATTTTTTACAACATGGCTCCATAAAAATATAGAAAATGTTGATTTAGCCACAATTCTTTTGAAATGGATGCTGCGGGCCACAAGGATTTTGTTCTCTCAGTTTAACAGGGACGTTGCCATCTAGCTAAAATCTCCGGTTATTTGTTTCAAACAAGCTATTGGATTTTGAAAAGCAGGCTTTCATATTTGAATTTCAATACACGAAGGTGCTTCGAATCAGTTATGGAAGTGTACAGCATACCAGAAAACTAATCAGTTCTAGCTTTTTGCTACATTCAGCATGAATTTGACTATTAGGTTAAATAATAAAGCTATTTCATATTTTCCAAGAATGTTGCTTATGTTGCCTAGTCTTCGGTGCAGGCTGCTCAGAGGGTATGTCGCCAGCTCATATAAGCCAATACAAATTTCACAATTTTTTTGGCATCATTCTCTACTAATACAATTGGTTCTCTAGAAGGCTGGAAGCAGGCAAGATCTTAGTTATATAATACCACGTTCCTTATCCACAGCATAATGTGTTTTTAAGACAAATATAGTTAGGTTCTTGATTGGTAAGGGAATCAAAGGCTATAGGGAAAAAGAAGGAGAATGGGGTTGAGAAATATATTAGCCATGATCGAATGATGGAACAAACATGTTGGACCGAATGGCCTCATTCTGCTCCTATATCTTATGGTTTCTTAAAGTTACAAACTACAAGAGATTATTAAATTATGCATTTCTAAATCAACAATATGGATTTGGAGAGGGCGGTTGGGATAGGGAAGTTGATGAAGAGTGCTGCAAATTAACTTACACATAAAAATGTGTGGGGATTGCAGGATGCTTTTAATCTACATCCACTCATAACCTTGCAGACAGTATATTTGTGCTGCATATTCTTTTCAATGGCTTTTGTATACAGCTAGCTCTCCCGTGCTGTTCATTGCCTGTATATGCTAAACATTTACAGGCAATGGACATTTGATGTAGACCTGTCTATTGAGGTAGTATGAGCTGAAATTAGAAACAAGAAAGGAGAGGTCACCCTGTTGGGAGTTTTTTATAGGTCTCCAAAAAGTTCTAGAGATGTAGAGGAAAGGATTGCAAAGATGATCCTGGATAGGAGCAAAAATAACAGGGTAGTTGTTATGGGGGACTTTAACTTTACAAATATCGATTGGAAAAGCTATAGTTCAAGTACATTAGAGGGGTCAGTTTTTGTCCAATGTGTGCAGGAAAGTTTCCTGACACACTACGTAGACAGGCCAACAAGAGGTGAGGCTACATTGGATTTGGTACTGGGTAATGAACCACACCAGGTGTTAGACGTGGAAGTACGTGAGCACTTTGGTGATAGTGACCACAACTCGGTTACATTTACCTTAGTGATGGAAAGGGATAGGTATATACCGAAGGGCAGAAGTTATAGCTGGGTGAAAGGTAATTATGAGGCTATTAGGTGAGATTTAGGATACATAGGTTGGAGTAGGAAACTGCAGGGGCTGAGAACATCTGAAATGTGGAGCTTATTCAAAGAGCAGCTACTGCGAGTCCTTGATAAATATATACCTGTCAGGCAGGAAGTAAGTGGTCGAGCGAGGGAACCGTGGTGTACTAAGGAAGCTGAATCTCTGGTGAAGTGGAAGAAGAAGGCTTATATAAAGATGAGACATGAAGGCTCACCAGAGAGTTACAAATTAACCAGGAAGGAGCTTAAGGCAGAATTAAGAAGAGCTAGAAGAGGACATCAGAAGACTTTGGCAAATAGGATCAAGAAGAACCCTAAAGCTTTCTATAGATATGTCAAAATAAAAGATTGGTTAGGGCAAGATTAGGGCCAGTCAGAGACAGCAGTGGAAAGTTGTGCGTGGAGCCTGAAGAGATGGGAGAGGCACTGAGTGAATATTTTTCATCAGTATTCACGCAGGAAAAAGTTAGTGTAGTTGAGGAGAATACTGAGATACAGGGTTGTAGACTACAGGGGATTGAGGTACATAAGGAGGAAGTGTTAGCAATTCTTGAGAGTATGAAAATAGATAAGTCCCCTGGGCTGGATAGGATTTACCCTAGGATTCTCTGGGAGGCTAGGGAGGAGATTGCACTGCCTTTGGCTTTGATCTTCATGTCGTCGTTGGCTACAGGTATAGTGCCGAAGACTGTAGGGATGGCAAACGTTGTCCCCTTGTTCAAGAAGGGGAGTAGAGACCATCATGGGAATTATAGACTGGTGAGCCTTACTTCTGTTGTGGGCAAAGTTTTGGAAAGAATTATAAGGGATAGGATTTATAATCATCTAGAGAAAAATAAATTGTTTGGGGATAGTCAACACGGTTTTATGAAGGGTAGATCATGTCTCACAAACCTTACCAAGTTTTTTGAAAAGATGACCAAAAAGGTGGATAAGGGTAAGACAGTTGATGTGGATTTTAGCAAAGTGTTTGATAAGATTCCCCATGGTAGGCTACTGTAGAAAATGCAGATGCATGGGATTGGGGGTGATTTAGCAGTTTGGATTAGGAATTGGCCAGCTGATAGAAGACAGAAGTGGTGGTTGATGGGAAATATTCAACCTGGAGTTCAGTTATAAATGGTGTACCTTAGGCATCTGTTTTGGGGCCACTGCTGTTTGTCATTTTCATAAATGACCTAGATGACGGTGTAGAAGGATGGGTTAGTGAATTTGCTGATGACATCAAAGTCAGAGGAGTTGTAGACAGTGAGGATGAATGTTACAGTTTGCAGTGGGACATAGATAAGCTGCAGAGCTGGGCCGAGAGGTGGCAAAAGGAGTTTAATGTGCAAAAGTGTGAGGCGATTCACTTTGTTAAGAGTAACAGGAGTACAGAATATAGGGCTTTCAGTAGTGTCAACGAGCAGAGAGATTTCGGTGTACATGTGCATAGCTCCCTGAAAGCTGGCACCCAGCTTGATGAGGTTGTTAAGAAGGCATCCGGTGTGTTAGCTTTTATTAGTAGAGGGATTGAATTTCAGAGCCGTGAGGTCATATCGCAACTGTACAAAACTCTGGTGCGGCCGCACTTGGAGTATTGCATATAGTTCTGGTCGCCGCGTTATAAGAAAGATGTGGAGGCATTGGAAAGGGTGCAGAAGAGGTTTACCAGGATGTTGCCTGGTTTGGTGGGAAGGTCTTATGAGGAAAGGCTGAGGGACTTGAGGTTATTTTTGTTAGAGAGAAGAAGGTTAAGAGGTGACCTAATTGAGGCATACAAGATGATCAAAGGGTTTGATAGGGTGGACAGTGAGAGCCTTTTTCTCAGATAGTGATGGCTAACATGAGGGGAAATAGCTTTAAATTATGGAGTGGTAGTTATAGGACAGATGTCAGAGGCAGGTGCTTTACTCGGAGGGTAGTAAGATCATGGAATGCCCTGCCTGCAGCAGTTGTGGACTCGCCAACTTTAAGGGTGTTTAAATGGTCAGTGGATAGACATATGGATAACATTGGAATAGTTTAGGTTAGAGGATCATTAGATTGGTTCCACTGGTCGGTGCAACATCAAGGGCTGAAGGGCCTATACTGCACTGTAATGTTCTATGTTCTATTGCAAACAGTTAGTACTGCTTAAGGTAATCTGTGGCTCTGAAAGTATTGTGGATGAAAAAAGTGGTGGGAGTTTCCAAAAAAGCCCATCTGTGCTGTGATACTTTAAGCAGTGGCTGAATATAGGAGAGAATGTGCATAGTGTTTAGACAATGCACTTGGTGGCAAAGATGGAAAGGGAGAGATATTCTGCATCTGTAAGGAGGTAGGGGGGCCTTCAAGCACTATAAGCCTGGATTTTCTCTGCCATCCTTGCATCAATTCTGATGATATAATTTTCCACACCACTGCTTCTGATACGTAATCCAACTTTCCCATTCAAGGATTCATTTCCAAAGTAGTTGACATGGCCTTGCTCACATCTATTCTATTTCTCACACATTTGTTCTCACTCCTTTCTCTCACTCCCAAAGTCATGACAAGATTTCCCTTATCATCCCCCAACATTGCATCCAACAGATGTTGTTCTATAACTCCAGTGTGATTCCACCATCAAACATATCTTTCCCTCCTCTTTCAGCAATCAGGGTGAACCTTGCCTCCACAATACCTTGATCCACACTTCAATTATCCAAACCCTGCTTCCTTTCCAATGGCACCATTGGAGATGCAATACCCACTTTTCACTTCCCATTGTCGAGGCCCCTAAACATTCCTTTCAGATGAAACAGCAATTTACTTGTAATAAAAACAGAAAGTACTGGATAAATTCAGTAGGTCTGGCAGCTTCAGTGGAGAGAGAAACAGAGTTAATGTTTTGAGTCTGTATGATTTTTTCAGAGCAGCAATTTACTGATATTTCTTTCTGTTTAGTATACTGGATTTACTGTTCATGATAACATTTTTCCATGGGTGGGACCAAACCTAGATTGGTTGATCACTTTGTGAAACACCTCTGTTTGGTGACTTGAGCTTCTGATCATTTGTATTTTAAATCGTCATCCCACTGCCTGTCTGACTTCTGTGCCTTTGCCTCTTTCGCTGCTCAGTAAAAGTCAAAGTACTGCACCTCGCCCTTGGATTAAACACTATATGCACTTCCAGATTTAATTTCAAAGTCACAAGCCACTGCTCTCATTTTTCCAGACAACATGTGCTGGGAATGATCCTGCTGTTGTAATTTACTACTTGACCAGACTTATCCTTTATTTCTTTACTTGCTGTGGTATCATTCTTTTGTTATTTAAGATCAGGGGTAAATTTTCCAGTCCTGCCCACTGTGGGAATCATTGAGGGGTGGGACAGACAATTTGACGACCATTAATAGGTCTGTTGACCTTGGGCAGGAATTTACAGTCCCTTGAAAATCCTGCCCTATAACACCATAATATGTGGAAGCAGCAATAGGCCATTTGCTCCTTTGGATTTACCCCACCATTCAATGAGATAATAACTGATCTGATATGATAATCCTCAACTCAACTTTCCCACCTCATCCCCTTAACCCTTGATTCCCTTACTGATTAAAAATCTGTCCATCTTGGCCTTGAATATTCTTAATGACTCATCCTTTACAGATCTCCGGGGTAAATAATTCCACAGATTTATTATCCTATGAGAGAAGAGATTCCTCCTCATCTCTGCATGAAATGGGTGATCCCTTATTCTGAGATTAGACTCTCTCATCCAACATTTTTCCACAGGAGAAACAGGCTCTCAGCATTTACTTTGTCAAGCCCCCTGAGAATCCTGTATGACTCAATAAGGTCACTGCTCTTGTTCTTCTAAATTCCAATGAGCACAGATGCAACTTCTGAATCTCTCCTCATAAGAAAATCCCTCCACACCTGGGATTAACCTAATGAATCTTCTTTCGACTGTCTTAGGTGTGATCTAAGTAGTGCCTTGTATAGTTTCAGTGAGACTTCGTTATTTCTATTCCCCATTTGAAATAAAAGCCAACATTCCATTTGACTTCTCTATTACCCGCTGAACTTACATGCTAGTTTTTTGAGATTTTGAGGACCCCAAATCCTTTTGTGCTGCAGCTTTCTGCAGTCTTTCTCTGCTTAAATAATATTCAGCTCTTTTTTTCCTCCTGAGCAAGGTGCAAAACTCACATTTTCTAATATATTCCGACTGCCAAGTTTTTGCCCATCTATTCAACCCATCTATATCCTTCTTTAATAACTCCTGGTTTCCATCCAATACAGATCTTCCCTGTGCCGTCTCTTTCCCTTCCCCACTTTCTCTACCATTGCGCTTATTTAGAACCCACTACATGCAATTGTTTCTGGTTCTGGCATAGGGTCATCAGCTTGAAACACTACAACTTGCTGCCACAGCGTAGGAGCCCCAGTAGGTCAAAAACTAGAGGCAATCCTACCTCACTGTCCGTGGGACCCCTGCCTGCACTTACAGGTGTCTGGCATCTAAGTCATTGCTGTGAGGGCTGCTATCCCTTTAAAGGGTAGCCACTTGACCCAGGAAGCTGCCAGCCAATGAGAGAGCCAGTCGCTCTGGGAGTTTCATTGGCCCTGCCAGAAATGTGTGTCTGGACGAAAAGGACATTCTTCCCTCTGATGCAGCTAAGTGAGGTCAGGTATCACTTTTCAGTTCTGTTATCCTTCCAGTGAATCTTTTTGAATTTTCTCCATTGCCTCTATATCCTTTTTTAACATGGAGATTTGAACTTTTCACAGTACTCCAAGTGTGGTCTAATCAAGATACTTTGCAAGTTTAAAATAACAACTCTGATTTTAAACTTTCTATCCCTCAAGAAATAGAACCCAGTGCTTTCTTTGGTTTTGAATGGCCTTTGTAACCTGTGTTGCTATGATTAGTGATGTGTGTAACTGTACCCAGAGACAACTCTGACCCTCTAATATTTAGACATTTATTTTCTAATTAGTATATGACCTCCTTATTCCTCCCAACAAAATGTACAGCCTTGCACTCCTCTATATTGAAACTATTTTGTCAATTACACACCCATTCTGCAAATTTATTAATGTCTTTCAATGCATTTTATTATAATCCTCCTCTCTATTAACCATATTCTCCCGTGTGATATTATTTTGAAATTACACTTTTGATTTCTGAGTATGTAATTAATGAACAGCAGTGGTCCCAGACTGATCCTTGTGGATCACCACTTCTGACATTTTATCCAGTTTGAGTTATTGGTTTTAACTCCTACTCTCTGTTTCTGTAGTCAGCTTGCTATCTATTGAACTACTCCATTACTCTCATCTTCTGTTTCTGAGCCCACTTCAAATAATTTAATAAGATTCAGCAAGCATGATTTTCCCTTGTGAAATCTGTGCTGATTATTCTTTACTACATTTTCAGCTTTTAGATGTTTGTCTGTCACATATTTGCAAATAGATTCCATGACCTTGTCTACCACTGCAGTTAATTGTTTATATCCTCTGGATTTTCTCCATACCACTTTTTAAATTCTAAATTGCTTTAGATATGCATTATCTGTCTATCGGTCCTTTGGTATTAACCCCTTTTCTAATGATTTTTAATAAGTAAGGACTGGGTGCTTCTATTTTGTCCTCCTTATTTTTAACATACACGATATAATCCATCTGTGCTCTCTAAGTTTGCTCAGTTTATTAATGACCTCCCCCTTGTCTATCTTAACTGTTGTTAATGTCCTACCATAGGAATCAAACAGTGAGTAAAAACAGAAGTCACTGCTTTACTTCATATTTTTCTCATAGCTATTTTTTTAAGTGAGCTTTACATATGGAGAAATATATGATTTGGGAAATGATGTTACATAGTTTTATTGTGCAAAAACTTAATTCATTCAGATCAAGTTCCTTTCTTCATAGTTTTAGTGGGTGGTAACCCATTAGAAATCAATAGGGTACATCCCCATGAAAATAGTAGAGCAAAGAATTCAAAATGACAATGTTAATGTTTGTACAATAATATTTCAGATAGCAATTTCTAAGCTTGTATCTTTAGACACATAAATTAAACATATCCCTGTACTAATTTAAAAAAATACAGAATTGATCCATCTACAGAAAAATTAAGTCAACAGCATTGTCCTAGTCTTAAGAATTGCACAGAGCAGAGGAGTGATGTATGGTTTTTGGAAAAGTAACAATCACATTGCTAGGGTAAGTTTCTCACATTGAAATGATGTGCTTATTTATTTATGTTTATTTTATAATTGCATAAAACTTCAAGCAAATTCTTGAAAATCCTTTTTTAACATGGCGAATTAATGATGTGTATAACTGTATCCAGAGATATCTCTGATCCTCTAACATTTGGAAATTTATTTTCTAAGCAATATATGGCCTCCTTATCCCTCCCAACAAAATGTATTGCCTCGCACTTCTATATATTGAAATATCTTGAATATCAGTAACCTTCTCCAAATTTTGTAATTCCACAAGATCTCTGGGCTCCCCAAGTTCAACACATCCTCTATTTTAATCATTCCATTATTGACAGCCAGGCTTTCAGGTGTCTAGCACTAAATTCTGAAATTCTCCATAAAATCTCCTCATTCTCTACCTCTCACTCACTTCTCTCTTAAAATCTCCCATTTGCTCACTTGCTCACCTTTCCTCACCTTGATCATCTTTGTATTTGGCTTGGTGTCAAATTTTGTTTGAAAATACTCCTGCAAAGTGCCTTGGGCTTTTGCTCTATGTTAAAGGCACTATATAAATACAGGTTATCATTGAAACGGAGCAAACATTCCAATATACACATAAAATATTCAAGATATACACATGATATTGCAACCTTATATATACAAGCAGGCAAAACCTAAAACATGCATGTAACTGTAGCTGTTCTTGACAAAAAAAAACATAAAAGTGCATCAAATCTGTTTGTAAAACTTACAATTTTCCAATTAAGCATTAATTCCCAACAGCAGTGACTTCCTTTTTTCCATAATTTTTGTAGGTCACATTTTTAAATGTGGAAATTGACCCCCTGTAAAGTGGATTTGTACCCTGAAAATACAACAATACTTTATGAAGGAACAGACACATTTATGAAGTTATGCACGTAAAGCATAGTGAATTATATGACCTATCTCTCCTGCCACAGTAAGTTGATCACAGACCTTTTGCCTCCAACTTTCTTTTCAATGATGCCACCAACCTTGTCAGTAATAATAATTACAATAAAACTAAACTGCAGTTTACTAATATATTTGTGCAAATGACAACTAATTGTATATTTTCCATGTTGCCACTGCAGCTTTACCTATCCAGCTTATTAGAATTATAAAGTATGCATGACATCTCTCTTAGCTCAGCATCTTTTTAAATTTTGCATTCTATTTGAGATGCAAATTAACAGTACAATTTATTTAATTTTAAATTCATACCGTTTGCCACTTAGCCTTTGCTCGTTCAGCTTCAAATTTGGCTACTTCTTTGTGGTCGTGAATGGATATAAACATCTTCCAGATACTGAGGATAACCAAACCAACGACAAGGATTGCCAAAGAAATCCCCAAAACTATCATAAGTACATTTGGAGGCAAGGGGCATTCTGTGCAAACAATACAAGATTTCAATATGTGGCAGTTGTTAAAATGCAGAAAAGTTGTTGTTACGACGTGACATGGTGATTGACGCAAGGGTTAATATTAGAGAATGGGAGCTCAAGGCGAAATATAAGATTGAATGCATAACAGTGTGTGTGATAGTGATGGTGACCTGGATTTTCACTGAGTTGAGTTAACTTGGGAGCCCTTTAAAAATGCTGGGCCTGTCCTGATTCTGGGAATCCCAACCCCATTCCTGGGCTATCTAATTTTCGGGAGTCCCTTGAATGGGTGCAACTGCTTCCTGGCAGAAGCCCACATCTGGCACTCTTGACCTGGCTGACTCCATTGTGGAGACAGGTATTTCCTACTCCTGCCCAATTATCTTGGAGACACACCAGATTTTTAAAAGTTATGGTTCATGGCTCCCAAAAGGAGTTGTGAATGCTAGTGTTCATGAAGGACCTTTTAAAAGGTAAGTTTTGCCTCCCTTAGGCCAGGTTACATGCCTCATGCCCTGTATGCCAGGTTCCACCCTCCCATTGCTCCTTAAGTTTCCTTAAACCTCCTATGTCCAGATCTGCCTTTCCACCCACCCCCTTAGGCCTTCAAACTAGGCTCTTCCCTTCCATCCATCCCCTATGTCTACTGATATCCTCTAAGTTAGGTCCTGCTCTTCCACCCAAATTCTCAGGCCCCTCATGTCCCGCATGCCTGGCCCTGCCTTTTTACCCACCCACTATGTCCCATCATGTTCCCTGTGCCAAGCTCAGGTTCCAATATCCGTTGATCCACTGTGCATTTCCTAGAACCAATGAACTCAGCAACTTAATGTGAGATGTTTCAAAAAAAACCTTGAAGAATGTAATTCACTAATCACTTTCGTCAATGAAAAATGTCTGCGTGACAATCAAATAAAACTGACAATCAGTCAGTCCCTTTGAAACTTCAAACACCATAAATACTTCAAACTTCCTGAGTTCTGTCAACAAACATCGTGAAATTGGTCACAGAGATCAAAGAGACTGAGCTGTCATTGAATCATAGAATCTTCACAGTGCAGGAGGAGGCCATTTCGCCCATCATGTCTGCCTAAACTCTCTGACAGATTATCGATCAATGTTTCTCTGGATGCAGGTGTTCTGTTATTCCAATGGATGTCTGGACTGTCAGCCAAATATATACTGAGACAAAGTTCCGCAAAGTTTGTTGATTTAACTCAAGTTTTAAGAGTTTATTTTTTGTGGTTTTTGAAACTTCATAGAGCCAGGATGTTTGACACTTTCATTAGCTCACTGTCCATGTTTTTACCATAGAAAAAAGTGATAATTTTTTACAAAGATTTTTAAACATTCCATCTTAAAGTGGTTTTCATTCACTTGAGAAAGTATCATTGGATCAATGGGCATGGAAGTGCCATAGCCCTCAACCTGGAGTGCAGTTACAAGTGGTGTAGCTCAAGGATCTGTTTTAGGGCCACTGCTGTTGGTCATTTTTATAAATGACCTAGATGATGGTGTAGAGGGTTGGATTAGTAAATTTGCTGACGATACCAAAGTGGGGGGAGTTGTAGATAGCGAGGATGGATGTTACAGTTTGCAGAGGGACATAGATAGGTTGCAGAGCTGGGCCGTGAGGTGGCAAATGGAATTCAATACGGATAAGTGTGAGGTGATTCACTTTGGTAGGAATAACAGGCATATGAAATATAGGGCTAATGGAAGGACCCTTAATAGTGTTGTCGAGCAGAGGGATCTTGGGGTACAAGTACATAGCTCTTTGAAAGTTGGCACCCAGGTTGATAAAGTTGTTAAGAAGGCGTACGGTGTGTTAGCTTTTATTGGTAGAGGGATTGAATTTAGGAGCCGTGAGGTTATGTTACAACTGTACAAAACTCTGGTGCGGCCGTACTTGGAGTATTGCGTACAGTTCTGGTCGCCGCATTATAAGAAAGATGTGGAAGCATTGGAAAGGGTGCAGAGGAGGTTTACCAGGATGTTGCCTGGTATGGTGGGAAGGCCTTATGAGGAAAGGCTGAGGGACCTGAGGTTATTTTCATTAGAGAGAAGAAGGTTACGCGGTGACCTAATTGAGGCGTATAAGATGATCAAAGGACTGGATAGGGTGGATAGTGAGAGCCTTTTTCCTCGGATGGTGATGACCAACACGAGGGGACATAACTTTAAATTAAGAGGTGGTAGTTATAGGACGGATGTCAGAGGCAGGTTCTTTACACAGAGGGTGGTGAGGGCGTGGAATGCCCTGCCTGCAGCAGTTGTGGACTCGCCTACTTTGGGGGCATTCAAATGTTCGGTGGATAGGCATATGGATGATATTGGAATAGTTCAGGTTAGAGGGTCCACTGGCCGGCGCAATATCAAGGGCCGAAGGGCCTGTACTGCGCTGTAATGTTCTATGTTCTATAGCCTGGCATAGGGGAAATAAGAGGGCACGGGGTGGATGGAAGATATGTGATGGTATGAATGGCATGAGGGGCACTTGGAGGGTCAAGGGAATGAGAAGCGTGAAGAATGGAAGGTCTTTTTCATTTTTCTTTCATTGGGACCAAGTTCCACTGCACTGAGATGGTCTTTTCACCAGTCTACCTCCATTCCCAATGGTTCCTGTGTTACCTCTACACTTCTTCCTAGCTCAGCTGCTCCAACATCAGCCAGCATCTAACCCCCAGTAATGAAGGTAGCATGTTGGTATGCATTTTCTCTGAAGATGGGCACATCAAGCCAGCAATTTTCCAGGTTTTCCCCTATTTAGCACAAAACTCACTACTCTCCCCCTCTTCCCCCCTGCTATCTGTGATCAAAAACTGGTGAAGAAATCAAAATATTTAGTGTCTTTAATCATTAAATGTAATTGTTTTACTGCTGGTTAATTGTGTTCTGATCATATTGAGCAATGTCTTTCTAAGCATTGAATTTCGAATGATAAATGAAAAAGCATCACTGATTTCCAGTCAACCTCTTGATTGTCCCTGTGAACCCTCTTCCCCCTGCCATGAGTGACCAAATGGGGTTCCCACAATGGAATGATGGTGGGAATCCCATTACGAAAAATACAAGTATAATTAGCAGGTCTCCCCACTGCAACATCCCACCATGCTCGATATTAAAGGGATTCAATGGGATACATGCAAAAAAAATTACTTGTTCTGGTGGAAGAATCCACAACAAGAGGACACAGCCTCAAAATTATAGTCAGGCCATTTATGAGAGAAACCAGGAAGCATTTTATCACAGAAAAGTTAGTAAAAATCTGGAACACTGTCCCCCAGAAGACCCTAGATACGGGCTAATTGCAATTTGAAAGACTGAGATTGATGATTTTGTTCGGTGATTTGTCATGGGATATGGATCAAAGGCTAGCAAGATGCAGGCCAGCTGTGATTTGATTGATTGGTAGAACTGACTCAAGAGACTGAATGGCCTACTTCCATTCTTAAATTCCTTAGCTAGTGGCTCGTTCTAAGTTCATAAAATTTTGTATCAATTTATTTCTCACGTCCTCTCACTTTGCTGTTTAGGATCAGTAGTTTTTTTTAAAAAAACTCATTTGATTTGTCAGCACAATAAATCTTCATTGGTAACTATCAATGAAACTGATCCATTTTTGAAAAGTTCACATTTAGTTTAGATATTTAATCCTTAATTTAACAAATTTTTCCTCATTTTAACAAATGGCTAATTTTTGCCTTGCAGATGTATAACATCCAGAAATGTGACAAGGAAAGATATGGCTAGAAACAAGACTCAGAGTTAAATTATTATATCACCCAAGCTCACCTGTTTGCTTTAAATCAAAAATTTGTGATTTTCCATATCCATCCGTAATAATACGGAATGATATTGTGCAATCATTGCCACTTTTCAAAGAACAGTAGACAGATTGGTTTTCTTCAAATTCTACAAAAATAGTTTGGAAATAAACACATTAAGTTTTAAACATTTTTTTTAATCACTAAAATCACAACTGCTACCCACCGACCATGGTCTTGAATAATTGTATTTGTCTTTTCAATGAATGATAAAATAATTCTGCATTACAGCATTTTTCAAATCTCACCTCCCACATAAATGTTTTGTCAAAAAGCTATGCCTGACTTCAACAGCTGAATGAATGGTCCATCAGCAATGGCCACCAAATGCATGTGTCAACTTTCTTTCCTAAGGATTTCATTGAATTGGGTATGCACATTATTTTACCATTCATACTTTCTTCTGAACTCAATAGCCCACAATATCCATGATACAATAAGACTATACCGTGTTCATTGTTAGTTCTGACAACTAACATGTCTAGATTATATGACATTTAGTATATGTTCATACAACTAAAATGATGCTGAAATTTCCTGGATACACTAGGTACTTTTAAAGTGAAGAAAGCTAAAACATTTGAAATATATTCATTAGAGAATTTCCAATTATAAAACAAGTGAAGCGTTAAAATTCAGAAGTCATGTTTGTTTTTGGGAAAATTCAGAAGTCATGTTTGTTTCATTCCACTGAAAGTGTTGAGGGGTACAATAACAAATCTACACTGACTTTTATTTTAAGTTATTTGAGATCTTTATTATTCATTATTCAAAATAATTAAATCCAGTATTTGGCCCTTTCAGTATTACATTTCCTGAGACCCTTTTGACATAGTTGTACCAACTTTATTAATTATTAATTGATAGAAATCAGTGCGCCCATGATTCCCCATTACGTTCACCCTGGAAGGAATTTTCTGGCTGGTTCTCAGTTCATAAACTGGAAAATCTTACCCCCGGTCAATGGACCTTGCATGGTGCACCCCCACAATTTCTGTGGTTGATGGGATGGGAAAACTCCATTCCTATGTTTGAGAAGACCTGCAGGATTTTGCACATCTATGAAATCAGCCTTATTTTTATATATCAGATATACTTCCAGAAAAAGTAATTCTCTTTGCAAAATTTTGAAGTGTTTATTGCAATAATATGAGATTCATGAGTCAAAAGCAAGTGCAAGACAGAGGAGACATTTAGCTGCTAAGTTTCTGAACAGCTAATATTCTAACTCTTGCAAATTAATACCTATTGCCTTGGCCAGCACTCCATTATACATCTGACTTGAGTCTGGTACAGGGTGGAAAACTTCTGGGAGTTAGGAAATGAGTCATTTGGCACAGAATACTCAATGTCTGACTTGTTGTTCTAGTGACAATGTTTATATGGTCCAATTAAGTTTCTGGTCAATGAAAGCCCCTCCCAGGATGTTGGTGTGAGATTCAGTGGTGATAATATCATTGAAGTTCAAGGGGCTGCCTATCTTTGGTTTAGTGATAGCTCTCCAATGCTATCACTGGAGATGATAGCATTCATCTCCAAAGATAGCAGAAAGTTCAAGTCCAATTCCAGACACTTGACATTTCAGAGGAGTTCTGAAGGAATGCTGCACTCAGTGTTGCTGTCTTTTTAATGGGAAGTTAAATCAGGACCTTGTCTACATTCTCAGATGGACATATGGGAGTATTTAAAGAACAACAGGAAGTTTTTCCAATGTTCAACCAAAGCCACCAAAAAAAACTGTTAACCAGATTTTTTTCAAACTTACATAGGGTTTTGGATCAGGCAAGAAAAGTTTGGGTGAAACTCACCGTCTTCACAGATAGCTTTTCTCACCTGATTGAATGGCACTCTGTACAATTTCAGAATGCTAGCAATGATCACACAGCCAGCCGAAGGGGCAAGGCCTAAACATGCCGGTAACGCCAAGATTCTTAGGTCAGGATGTCCTTTTTAAAGAGCATCCCAATCCCAAAGTGAAATTTAAGTGCCTCCCCTGCTCTCCCAAACAGACATTAGGACACCTCTTCCCCAAGCATTAGGGCATCTCTCCACAATGCTAAGATTGGGGCACCCCCTGCTTATCCATCACAATGCTACGATCGGCACATTGCACAGCTATGTCCTGCTCCACGATCATCATGACTGGTTTTGGCCTTTGAAAGCAGGAGTGATTCATACAACGTGGCATCATGCCAGATGGATGGGGAAATTAAGGCGGTGGACATTCTGGTGTCAAGGCCAGTAGGTATTTGCTCATTCATTATACTTGTTAGAAAACAAGTTCACAGCCTTTCCTGACATAAACTTGATCATGTCAATAGTGGGCAGGGAAATCTCAAACTGAGATCTTCCCAGCACAAATCCCATTTTTGGCAGCTGGTGAGTTTTAACAGCCATGACAGGATGCAATCAATGAGGCAATTAAATCATGTTCATTATCTCACTGCTATTTGTGTGCAAACTGATTGCCACATTTCCCTATATTGCAATAATATCTACTTTTCACGTATTCACTGAAGAGGAGTCATCTAGACTCAAAGCATTGGTTCTATTCTCTCTCCACAGATGCTGCCAGACGTGCTGAGATTTTCCAGCATTTTTCTGTTTTTGTTTCAAGTATACTTAATTGGCTGTAAAGTGGTTGGGATGTTTTGAGATCACAAAGAGCATTATATAAATATAAGTTTCTTTCTTTTCTTCCATCCTTTTTGAACAAGTTGGCAACTTTTCAGCTCTCCAGCAAAACATACACATCTAATGATATTTGAAAAATTGTGGTCAGAGATATAACCACATACATTATGTCATAAACATGATGTGGTCTTCATACAAAAAAACATCTGCAGTCTGATTTCTCTGTTAAAATTATTTTTTTCAGAATTGATGCTGGTAAAATGGATTTTTCAACATGCACCTTCACTAAAGATAGAAACATAGACACATAAAAATATAGACATACAAAATATAGGAGCAGGAGTAGGCTATTGAGCATTCATGCATTATGATCATGGTTGTTCATCCAACTCATAAACCAATTTCCACTTTCTCCTCATACCCTTTGATCCCTTTAGCTCCAAGTGCTACATACAATATTTCAACTGCTTTCTGTGGTATTAAATTGCCCCTTAGTGTCAAAAGGATTCCCTGGGGAAATACTTGAGGTTATGGGCATAACGCCTAGGTGGGATTGTCGTCAGTGCATCTCAATGGACTGAATGGCCTCTTCTGCACTGATGGGGTTCAATGCCGTTTGTGACTTATTTTTGACTATTTGAAACCCATGGATCTCCAGAGATTAAAACAATGAGTTGCATCAAAACAGTGGTTTTCACAGTAATTTCATTGCAGTGTTAATGTAAACCTACTAGGGACACTAATAAGTAAACTTAAACTTGTTTTGGTTTTATTTTTTGATGGGAAAGTAGTGTTTGCTACCTTCTGTTTGATTGATTGTTGAATCAACTAACATGCATTTTTCTTGGCATTCTTCTGCTGAACCATCCGCATTAGACAAGAAACACTCAACACAGCTCCTGCAAGAGAAATACCATCATTCAAGATCAATAACGGCAAGCCTTTGTCCCCATCATTAAGAAATGAAATATCTGTGTTTTTTAAGGTTTAAGAACCAACACAATTTGTACAATGCAAGTGTAAGGCATATACAGCTATACAAAACGCCTCTGGAGAAGTTCAAAGGCAACTATCCAGGTTGACATTTACAAAGTTGATACTTCACAAGCGTTATTCAAAAGAGTATTTTCCTCAGAGGAGCCAAAGTATTTTTTGAAAACACTTCTGGCACACTCTTTGTACATAAGAAAACTTTAGATATTCTTAGTTCTTTAAAAAAAGCATCTCATGTCATATTACATAATAAGGAATGTTTGTAAAACAGCTACAGAATCTCCTTCGAGACACGTAATTCAATCATTAATTACCTTGGAGACAAAAATGTGCCAAAGGGTTATTTTAAAAAGAGGAGTTGTTGAAAGATAACACAGAACAAATGGCATTCCAATGCTAGGGACAGAGATTGTTAAATATCTCTATCTACAGCAGCTTGTGAGTTGTTGCATTAAATTTTACAGCACAGAAGGAGGCCATTTTGTCCATGGAAATAATAAAGTTCAGCAAAGAGGGTCTTTGGGAAAAGTCTGACATGTATTTCTTTAAAACATCAGTACTTTCCACTTTGATGAGAAGCAATTGAATTTTTGTTAATGTGGAAAATTGAAGCACAAAATATTACATCTTTGTATCTTGATGTTCCAAATTATCATTTTGTAAATCCAAGCATAGGACAGGGCTCACAAAATGTTCAGCCTGAGGGCTATATCTGGATATGGAAATTGTGCAATGGGCAATAATTATTCAAGAAATAAATTATTTGAGTTCAAACAGGGAGAACGCAATTTTGTTTAAAAATTACCAGGGCTGTAACTTATGAACTGCCGGTGTTGGACTCGGGGAATTCCTCTCGTAGATTTTTTTTAATGATTTGCACAGCAATTTTCACACTGGTTTAAATTGCAAACTTCAAATGGTTCCACCAGAGTACACCAATAGTTACTCAGAAAAAGTTAGAAGAATTAAAACATCTTCTAACTTCAGGGTAACTATTGTAAACATCGAGACTGACACCGACTGAACTCCCCCGACACCCTAACTAATTCCCTCCACAACATATTCCCCTTCACCCTAAATCCCCAAGGATTTCACCCCCTGTGGAGCTGATCCAACCCTGCTTGTACAGCTGCTCTACCCCCTTGTAACCCATGGGCCTCACTGGATGAGACCAACTTTCACCCCTAGCTACCTGACCTGTGGACTTGACCTGACATATCTGACACCCATCCTTCTGACCCTGGTCTCTGCACCCTGATCTTTGAACCTATCACTCCTGACTCCTGACTCCCCAATCTCTGACCACCACCTCCTGACGTCCAATCACACAACCAAACAGACTACACTGGACTTCACCCCTACTGCCCAACCCATGGACCTGACCTAGCATATCCAATACAGCCTGACCCTCCCAGCCCAGCCTCTGACACTCCCACGCTTGACCTCCAACACCACCCCACCTCTAACACCCGACACCCACTTGTCCTCAGCCCCTTCCTTGAGATGCAGACCCTCTCCCACCACCGACAGGATCTGGATCTGCAGGGGCTTGTGAGGAGACTTTCCAGGAAGGTTCTAAGCAGCTCCAATGATTGCAATTGTCAATATAATTCTTGACAGCAGCTAAGTATTTATTTATTGTGATTCCTGAGGGTGATTGCGTTTCATTGTCAGTTGGAATTTTTGGCCTCACTGCTATGTTAAAATAGTATTACTGGACAATGCATTGTTAGAAAATTGTATAATTGAATTGTTTGTTTATATTACTACAGAACTGTATTGTTCCTGTCAAAACACAAATTTTATTAGAGCTAAAGCTTTTCCTTGCATTGTGCTAGGTAAAATTGTTGCAGTTTTCCCATTATTGATGACTTATTTACACTTAATTCTGCAGTTAGCTTTGTTACCTCATCAAAGATTCTTCAGTTGGTTTTGGCAATAAGTAAAATATATTCAAACTATGTTAGCTTTCAAGTAAGCCATAAGTTATTAAAGAAATTTCTTTGTTAATCAACTTAATGCTGAATAATAGATATTCATACAGACAAATTTTGTTTAAAATTAACATAAAACTTTTTTTATTATTCTAACTATACAAAACCAAAGTATTATTACAATTAAATCAAACTTACTCCCTGTTTAATTGAGGTGGCATGAGCTAGGGTGTAATAATGAGTGCAGCAGTACTGCAATGATAGTTATTGTTGAAAGTTAGCAAGCTTCTTGCAACTTACCAAAGGCTAAATCAGATTCTTCAGGCAGAAATTCACACTCTACAGCTGGCCAGGGCTTACAACTTGGTGGAGTTTCTTAGAGTCCTTTGGATCTCTGCATACTCAGCTTTCCAGATTTTTTTTCACGACTAACATGCCGCTAATCCAGTCTTTAGGTTTTGTCACTTCCTTGATTACTCTCATTTTTGCAAATTTTCTCTCGTCATTCAGACTGGGCTTGGGGGCAGCTGGAATTTTCTTCAGAAGATGTTGTATTGGTTCAGATTCTCATCTATCTCAAGATGACATTTGTCTGGAAGACATCCAAGATCTGTCAAAACTTCTTTGTAATTTGTCAGGATCTGTTTAGTAGTCAATGGCTCAGTGCCTTATGAAAAACTGCCAATCTCTTCTGGTCCATGGAGGGTTATCAGTCAAAGCCTTTTACTTATTTCCGCTGAAATGAGAGCATTTCGCTTTGTGCATGCTATATGGAACTTCTTTCTTCTTGTTTCATTGGGATCTCAGCTTAGTTAATCCTCTTGGGCTGAGCATTGTTCCCTCATATAGGCTCAAATGTGCCTTTGACCGCTTTCTTTTCAGGTCACCATGCTGAGCAACTTCATACTAGTCCATGAAGCTTATGGTGTTGCACATGGCACTGGTGTTGTGGTGATTATCACTTTGTATATGTGAGAAACTTTCTTTTCCCAGACTTTGGTTTTGTGAAGGTGGGGGGGTTGTGTCTCACGAATTTGATCGCGTTTTTTGAGGAAATGACGAAGATGATTGATGAGGGTAGGGCAGTGCATGTTGTCTACATGGACTTTGGTAAGGCCTTTGACAAGGTTCCTCATGGCAGACTGGTGCAGAAGGTGAGTCGCATGGGATCAAAGGTGAACTGGCAAGGTGAATACAAAACTAGCTCAGTCAAAGAAGACGGAGGATAGCAGTGGAAGGGTACATTTCTGAATGGAGGACTGTGACAAGTGGTGTTTCTCAGGTATCAGTGCTGGGACCTTTGCTGTATGTAATATATTCAAATGATTTGAAAGAAAATGTAACTGGATTGATTAGTAAGTTTACAGATGACACAACAGTTGGTGGATTTGCAGACAGCGATAAGGACCATCAGAGGATACAGCAGGATATAGATCAGTTAGAGGCTTGGACGGAGAGATGGCAGATGGAGTTTAATCCAGACAAATGTGAGGTAATGCATTTTGAAAGGTCTATTACAGATAGGAAGTATACAATAAATAGCAGAACTCTTAGGAGTATTGATAGGCAAAGGAATCTGGATGTACAGATATACAGGTCACTGAAAGTGGCAATGCAGGTGGGGAACATAGTCAAGAAGGCATGTGGCATGCTTGTCTTCGTCAACCAGGTATTAAGTTTAAAAATTAGCAAGTCATATTGATGCTTTTTAGAACCTTAGTGAGGCCGTACTTGGGATATAGTGTTCAATTCTGGTTGCAATACTACCAGAAAGATGTGGAGGCTTTGGAGAGGGTATAGAAAAAATTTACCAGGATGTTGCCTGATATGGAGGGCATTAGCTATGAGGAGAGGTTGGAGAAACTTGATTTGTTCTCACTGGAGCGACGAAGGTTAAGGGGAGACCTGACAGAAGTCTACAAGATTATGAGAGGCATGGACAGATGGGTAGTCAGGTGTTTTTTGCAGGGTGGAATAGTCAATTACTAGGGGGCATAGGTTTAAGATGTGAGGGGCAAGTTTTAAAAGAGGTGTATGAAGCAGATTTTTTACACAGAGAGTGATAGGTGCCTGGAACTCATTTTCGGGGGACTTAGTGGAAGCAGATATGATAGTGACTTTTAAGGGAAGGTCTCGACAAGTATGTGAATGAGATGGGAATAAAGAGATATAATCCCCGGAAGCGTAGGACATAGAACATAGAACATTACAGTGCAGTACAGGCCCTTCGGCCCTCGATGTTGCGCCGGCCAGTGGACCCTCTAACCTAAACTATTCCAATATCATCCATATGCCTATCCACCGAACATTTGAATGCCCCCAAAGTAGGCGAGTCCACAAGGAGGTTTTAGTTAAGTCAGGCAGCATGGTCGGCACAGGCTTGGATGGCTAAAGGGCCTGTTCCTGTGCTGTAATTTTCTTTGTTCTTTGTCCTTTGTTCTTTAATTAAAACAGGATATTCACAGGTATCTATGTGAAACTGTGTACTCATGATGTAGAGATGCCAGCGTTGGACTGGGGTAAACTCAGTAAAGTTTTACAACACCAATTTTAAATCCAACCAATTTATTTGATAGTAAATTTGCGAGCTTTCAACTCTATGGCCTTCGTCAGGCAAATGCAGTGTTCTGGTCTGCAATAGCACTCATATCAACACAGACAGTCACAGATTGTTGATTAGAATGTGAATCCTTACATCTAACCTGCTATTCAAGTGTTAAAGTGGCTAACAATGTGTGTGAAGGGAATCTTGAGCATTGGTTAGAGAATTGTGTATTTTCTCCAGACAGCACAGTAAGTGAGGTTTTTTGCTAATCCAGGCAAGTTACGGGGTTACAGATAGTGTGACATGAAGCCAAGATCCCTATTAAGACCGTCCTCATGTGTGCGGAACTTGGCTATCAGTCTCTGCTCAGCAACTCTGCGCTGTCGTGTGTCACTAAGGCCCCCTTGAAGAACATTTACCCGCAGGTCGGAGGCCGAATGCCCATGACTGCTGAAGTGTTCGCCCACAGGAAGGGAACTGTTTTGCCTGGTAATTGTTGAGCGATGCTCATTCATCCGCTGTCGTAGTGTCTGCATGGTCTCCCCAATGTACCATGCTTCGGGACATCCTTTCTTGCAACATATTAGGTAGACAACGTTGGCCGAGTTGCAAGAGTATGTACCGTGTACCTGGTGAATGGTATCCTCACGTTTGATGATGTCGTCCATGTCTATGATCTGGCATGTCTTGCAGAGGTTGCTGTGGCAGAGTTGTGTGGTATTGTGGTCACTGTTCTCCTGAAGGTTGGGTAGTTTTCTGCGAACAATGATCTGTTTGAGGTTGTGCGGTTGTCTGAAAGCAAGAAGTGGGGGGGTGGGGATGGCCCTAGCGAGATGTTCATCGTCATCAATGATATGTTGAAGACTCCGGAGAAGATGTCGTAGCTTCTCTGCTCTGGGGAAGTACTGGACAACAAAGGGTACTCTGTCCACCGTGTCCCGTGTTCGTCTTCTGAGGAGGTCAGTGCGGTTTATCGCTGTGGCACGTCGGAACTGTCGATCGATGAGTCAAGCGCCATATCCTGCTCTCACGAGGGCATCCTTCAGTGTCTGGAGGTGTCTGTCATGATCCTCCTCATCTGAGCAAATTCTGTGTATATGGAAGGCTTGTCCATAGGGAATGGCTTCTTTAATGTGTCTAGGGTGGAAGCTGGAGAAGTGGAGCATTGTGAGGTCGTCTGTCGGATTGCGGTACAGTGAGGTGCTGAAGTGACCGTCCTTGATGGAGATGCGTATGTCCAAGAATGCAACTGATTCTGGAGAATAGTCCATGGTGAGTCTGATGGTGGGATGGAACTTTTGATATCATCATACAGTTGTTTCAATGATTGTTCACCATGAGTCCAAAGGAAAAAGATGTCATCAATGTATCTAGTATATAACCTTGGTTGAAGATCTCGTGTGGTGAAGAAGTCTTGTTCGAACCTGTGCATGAAGATGTTGGCATACTGAGGTGCAAATTTGGTCCCCATGGCTGTTCCATGTGTCTGGATGAAAAGCTGATGTTGAAGGTGAAGACATTGTTGTCCAAGATGAAGCAGATGAGTTGTAAAATTGCATCTGGAAACTGGCAGTTGTTGGCATTGAGTACTGAGGCAGTTGCAGCAATACCATCGTCGTGGGGGATGTTGGTGTAGAGCGCCGAGACATCCATTGTGACAAGGAGTGTCCCTGGTTCAACTGCTTCATGCGTGCTGAGTTTCTGTAGGAAGTCCGTAGTGTCAAGACAAAAGCTGGGGGTTCTTTGTACAATGGGTTTCAGGATGCCCTCAATATAGCCGGAGAGGTTCTCACACAGGGTCCCATTGCCCGATACGATGGGACGGCCGGGTATGTTTGCCTTGTGTATCTTTGGAAGGCAGTAGAGATCTCCAATGCGGGAAGTACGTGGAATGAGAGCCCGTAGGGTGTTCTGAAGGTCCGGATCAAAGGTTTTGATCAGAGTGTTGAGTTGACGAGTGTGTTCTTTGGTCGGATCTGCTGGTAACTGTCTGTAGTGTTTCACATTGTTTACTTGTCGTTACACTTCTTCACAGTAGTCCGTTCTGTTCAGTATGATGGTGACGCCTCCTTTGTCTGCTGGTTTGATGACAATGTTGCGGTTGGTCTTGAGAGCACGGATGGCCTTGCTTTGTGCTTGGGTGATGTTCGGGACTGTCTTGTAAGTGCAGTTGATGAATCTGGTGTTCACGCACCTCCTGATGGCTTGGGCATACATGTCCAGTCGGGGGCAGTGGCCTTCCAGAGGAGTCCAATTGGATTCATTCCTCTTCGGTAGGTGCACTGCGGATCCCTCTGTCAGCTGTTCTGGTTCATTAGCTATCTCATTGAGTCCGCTATTGGCCTCTTGGGGTTTGTGGAAGAACTCACGCAGCCTCATTCGCCTGATGAATTCCTCTGTGTCCGCTGCAAGACTGATGGGGTCCATTTTGGTGGTGGGACAGAAATTGAGCCCTCGGCTGAGATCTTCGATTTCCTCTGATTGTAATCCGACAGGTTAACAATGGACCTCCCTGCGGTAGTGTTGTTTTCTACTGTGGTGCCAAGGGAGGCTTGGTTGTTGCTGGTGGCGATGCCGAGTTTTTCAAGTTTCCTGTTCTTGGTGTGCATATAAATGGTGTAGTTTCTTTGTCTCATCTGCTTGGCAAAGTTTCGCAGCTGATCTGCGTCCTGAGCGCAAGTTGAGAATATGTATTCCATTTTACTTTCCAGGGTGCGGCGTTTGCTATGGAGCTGGTGTATGAGGTGATTGAGGAGTGTGAGAGAGGTGCAACGGCAAAGGCTCTCAGCGTAGTCTGTGTTAAAGGTTGACCTGAGTGGGTTCATGATCCGTAGCCCCTTTGGTATCCTGTCTGCTTTCTTGCATCTCTGTAGAAACTTGATGTCTGTGTCAATATGTGCAATCCTCTTGGAGATCCTCAGTTCCCTTCCTGTGGGCGAATACTTCAGCAGTCATGGGCATTCGGCCTCCGACCTGCGGGTAAATGTTCTTCAAAGGGGCCTTCATGACACACGACAGCGCAGAGTCGCTGAGCAGAGACTGATAGCCAAGTTCCGCACACATGAGGACGGTCTTAAGAGGGATCTTGGCTTCATGACACACTATCTGTAACCCCTGTAACTTGCCTGGGTTAGCAAAAAACCTCACTTACTGTGCTGTCTGGAGAAAATACACAATTCTCTAACCAATGCTCAGGATTCCTTTCACACACATTGTTAGCCACTTTAACACTTGAATAGCAGGTTAGATGTAAGGATTCGCATTCTAATCAGCAATCTGTGACCGTCTGTGTTGGTATGTGTGCTGTTGCAGACCAGAACACTGCATTTGCCTGACGAAGGCCATAGAGTTGAAAGCTCGCAAATTTACTATCAAATAAATTGGTTGGATTTAAAATTGGTGTTGTAAAACTTTACAAACTTTGTACTGACATGATGCTCTCCTTCTGCAGTCATTCAATAGTCATGAACCATTTTTATCTTGCGACTTGATGGTGCCAACCTGTCCTTGGCTCCTTGCATTGTATCCATCACAATATTACATCCAGTATTCTGGCCCTGAGCTTTCTACTGTGCCCTCTGTAAATAGTTTTCCCTTTTTTCTATTGTCTTGTGCTTTGTAAGACCTGGACTGCCTCTCTGCATAGTGAAAGTCTAGTTCAGTTCTACCATCCATACGCTTCAGCTGATGATGAATCACTTCAGAATCTCTGTGCATGTTTATAGCTATTCTTGTCTCTGAGTGAGAAAGTTATAGTTGGGAATCTCATTCCAGATCCTTCAGCAGGTAAGCAAGCCCGACACTTCCACATGGTACTGAGGGAATGCTGCACTGTCACAAATACCATCTTTTGGATGAAATGTTAAATTAAGGCTCTATCTACCTTTGCAGGTGCATATAAAAGGTCCCATGGCACAATTCTCCTCATGTCCTAATTAACATTTCTCCCTTAACCAAAATCACTAAACAAATTTATTTAATTGCAGCTTGTGGGACATTGCTGAATGAAATTAGCTGCTAATTTGCCTTTTATTGTAACAATGACTACATTTCGTTAAATATACCATTGGCCTTGACAATATAACATTAAACTTCGTATGTCCCAAACTCCAGGTATTTTGGTTTGTGGATTTTTGGTTATGGAATTAGACCAGTTATTTGTCCTATACAATCTTTTCTTATCAAACAATGGAGATTACCTTTTAGAGATGCAGGGATCATAACAAGTTGGGCATTTTTCACACTTATCCCCAGAGGCTCCTGGATGCACACAGACACATTTGCCACAGACGCAGTCTCCACGTCCACTACACAGGGCTCCATTTTCAGAAATACAAAGATCTGTGCTTGTAGTGCAATTACAATATTCACCAGTCCATCCTTGATGGCAATGACAGTCTCCACAATCACACTGCCCATGACCTAGGAAAGAAAATGAATATTAAATTTTTGCTGAGACTCAATGTCAGCATTTCATTAAAAACTGTATGTAATTTTAGCACATTATATGTTCAAATGTCACAGTGGCACAAGGGTAATTACTGCTGCCTCACAGTGTCAAGGACCCAGGTTCAATTCTAGCCTTAGGTAACTGTGTGGAGTTTGCACATTCTCCCTGTGACTGAATAGGTTTCCTCTGCATGATCTGGTTTTCTCACACAGTCCAAAGATGTGTATGTTAGGTAGATTGGCCATGCTAAATTGCCCTTTAGTGTCTAAAGATGTGTAAGTTGGGGTAAATATGTGAGGCTATGAGGATAGGGCAGAATACTCTGTCGGAGAGTTAGTGCTGACTTGATGGGCCTAATGGCCTCCTTTTGCACTCTAGGGATTCTATGAAATCTGTTGCACTAGAAATGTCAATTAGGAATTTTAACAGATACTAGCACTGAATCCAAGTATTAATTTAATCTGAATTATTCTGCAAAATTCTAAACAGACTTATCATGGACCGGTTTGATTGCCTTATTAAACAAATACGAACAAGGATAATATATCCTTCTGAGTCAGAAAGTTAAATGTTCAAGCCTCACTACAAATCTGTGCACAATCTAGGCTGAAACCAATAATACTGGTGGACTGCTACATTGACAGAGATGCCATCTATCAGGTAAGTCATTAAACCAAAGTGCCTGCTGAGATGGATGTAAATAATTCCATACAACTATTCAAAGAAAGGTAGGGCTGTTCTCTAGTGTTTTGGACAGTATTTATCATGATACACAGATCAACTGGTCTTACATGGCAGCGCAAAAGACAAGGCTGAAGCATTTACAATCCTGTCTTCATCCAGAAGCACCAAGTCAATGGTTCATCTCCACCTCCTCCTGCCTGGTCTGCTGGGTGTTTCCAGCATTTCCTGATTTTATATCACAGAGACCATTAGTGGGTAATAATAGAGACGGATGAATATCCTTTCCACAACAATCCATCATGCCATTTACCAGATGACAAACAATAAACTGCAACACAAAACCTATTCTCAGCGCAATGAATTACGCTCAGCACAATTAATTCGTATTAGCCTGGATTCGGTGATAACATTGTCACCTCTCGCTCCCTTAACCAACACCTAAAATTGATTATCTGGTCATTTGTTTCATTGCTGTTTATGGCAACTTGCTATAAAAGTTCCATTGCTTCATTTCCTAGACTTCAAAAGCACTTAATTGGATGTGAAGTACTTCAGGATAGTTCTATGGTCTGAAAAGTGCTACTTATTTAAAAGTTGTTTCATTTTTAATGATTAAAAAATGTGATTGTCTTTCTTGCAAGAAAGCTACTGAAAAACAATATATACGGTGAAATTTGCATTTCTCTGTAAATGAGTTGGAGAAAGAATGTAACAAAACGTTCTGTGGTTACATGAAAGTGCGATTGAAATTGGAGAAGGGTGAACTGCGGGAAACAGCATCTGAAAGAGTGTTCATATATCAGACAGATGATGGTACCAAAACAACATACTTTTGGTCTGGATTTCTCAATGTGTTGGAATGTTACCAGGGAACAAAATAGTAGATCCAATGGATACATGCTGAGACTCCATAATTTTATAGAGTTTACCCTCCTGGCACAGAGCTTTGCATGACAGGAATGCATATAAAACACTCGGGCAAGCAGATCAAAAGCTGGATTCACAGCATGCATGATTTTGCAACCATCAAGACCAAAATGAAATTTAATTTAATCAATACTAAAGTTCTGAAAATTTGACATTGCACTGATTAAAATGTATTTGACTTTTGCCATGGTCAGAAGTTTATTTACCCAAAATGCAAAATGGAATTTGAACCACTTCTAACTAAGACTCAAACGCAATAGCAAAAACCATGAAAAGTAATAATGCACTGGAGCACACAGCATTTATATACTTTGCCAAGGGGAAATTGAGCCCAGCACTCCTTATGCATCCATACACGTTTACAATTATTTCATACAAATTTTCATAGATTCTGATCTTATCCAATCACTAAATTTCCAAAGTTTGAGAAATTCAAAACGGGACATCAGCAGTCTACAACTTAAAATTAACATCTGACTAATGAGTGTGCCAAATCCTAAAAGATGCAAATCACAAGAAACTAAATTAGAAGAAAACATTTTCAGAACTTAATTCACAAGGATACCTTTCAATAAATTGTTACTATTACATTATTTATGCCTTCAATCATTACATATGTCTGTGTATGAATACGCTAACAAATCTCTTTGAGCGTTCACCAATCAGAACTATAGAAGTTCTTGCAATACCAACAGAAGTTTACAGATAATCAGCAAGTCATGGGGTAACAGAAGGTACTTTTGTGTTGTTCTCTTTTTAATGGCAAGATGTTCTGAAATTTTCACTGATAACATGAATAATGTTAGTTTTCACAATTCTTAATATCAAAGTTGGTGGGAGGTTGTTGAAGAAATTAATTTATGAAACAGCATCAGTTAATACAAGTATGATTATAATGATGTTAGTGCAGCTTATTATGTCCATCAGAACTGGCACTAAATTATTAGCCAGGCTATTTTGGAGGAGGTCAATAGGCCTTATTTGAAAACCTAAGGAAAATGCAATTCTGTACCACTTCATTATGAAACAATCTAACTGAACATAACTGGCGGAATAAGGTCAAACCATTTGTGTAAGCTTGGCTATATCTTGTGAATGCAACACTTGCGGTGTATACTGAAGACATGCTAACCTTATTTTACCCATTGATCTTCATCACAAATACGTGTACTTATTTAAGTCATTTTAGATTAAAGTTGAGCTTTCAAATTGAGTACTTTGGTATTTATTGCTGGTTTAGAGATAATGTGATTTAGATTAAAAGTCAGGAATGTACTATATAAATAACGAACGATCTAAAAAATAATCGATTCAAAGTAAAACTCTACATACCTCCACACAGAAGCCCTTTAAATCTGACACACGAAAAATCATCACATTCACAATAGGCCCCGTATATCTGTCCAAACTCAGATGGATAACAGGCACATTGTCCACAGTAGCAATCTCCTCGACCATTGCAGGAAATGTTTTCTGCACCATGTTTGCAATTACCCATGTTTATGTTCTCTTCTGTACATTCACAATGAGGACCTAGTCGGCCAGCATTGCAAACACATACACCACACTGAAAAGAGCCATTGCCATTGCTACATCTTGAGCTATTGTGCTCTGCACTTGTTTGGCAGCTGCAACTACAAGCTGACCGTACTTCAATCTCTAGGGTGTCTCTGAATCCTAAAGGCTTTATTACAATATGTTTGGGTTCCTTCAGACATTCTGCCATTTCAACAGTCACATTAAAAGAAACCTAAAATTAAATAAAACATAAGACATTAATATCTCATTTGTGAATATAGGTTAAGAAAAATCAAAGGGTGATACACAGCCAATCATTTCATAGCATTTAAATTTGTACATTAGAGATCCTGTTCATATTATCTGTGGTTTCTATTGGTTGGAATTATCTAGCTGTTTGCTAGTGGTGGGTCCTCTGGTCCAGCTGCCAGAGTATCCCCCAGTGTGAGTTTCCCAGTGGTTTGGGATGGCGACAGTGGGAAATGCCATTCAGAGTGGCAAGAGCAGAAGATTCTGCCACAAGCGAATGCTGCCAGGAAATCTGCTGATGGGAGGCCAGGGAATTTGTTTTAAAAACAAGTGTAAGTATGAATGTTTTATTTGTTACCGCATATTAGACTTATGAGTAAGATCAGAGAATGCAGAGTTGGGTGTAAGGAACAAAATGGATAGCTAGCTGGATTCAAGACAGAGTAATGGGTAATTATTCAGAATGACAGAAGGTGAGAATCACTGCTGGGATCACTTGTTCATAATTTACACCAACGATTTAGACATTGGAATCATAAAGCACAATTTCCAAATTTTCTGATGGCACCAAAGTGGAAGGGATAGCCAACACTGAGGAGGACTGTAACAAATTGCAAGAAGAATTGACAACATTAAAAAAATTGTTCACAATTGAACACGCGACATTTAGGTGTTTCTGTTCAGAAAGGGACACTAAGCCTTACTGTCTCTCCAACGTAGAGCTGTGAACACTTTTTTTCTCCATGAATGATGGCACCGTCTTGACAGATAGCAGTGAAAAGAAACTGCACTCCATCAGTATCTCCTGTCACTTCCAGTTCCACCTCAGACCGCAGCTCCTGCAATGACAGGAAAGTGATCTGAGAAACTTATACCACAAAGGTCGCATTCCATTGTGCTGGCACTGCTTCTATGTATATGTCATTTCCCAAACACAGTTAAATCACTCTTTATAAAGTATTTGTCCACTTCCCTTTCAAAATATGTGATGAATTTTGCTTCGTCAATTGTGTTTGCTGGGGGATCTGTGCTAACAAATTGCTGCATAAATTCCAAGAATCTCACATCACAGGAGGAGGCCCATGATGCCTATGCAAGTTAATTTGTCCCAACTTTTTCTTTTCTCTGTTGGTGATCATCTAAAATGTATGCACTCCAGTTACCAACTAACTTACCCAGTGAAAATAACATTTCCTACTTACCTTGTCACAGCACAATTCACAATTTTGAATTCCTCTGTCATGATGATGTTATCTGTGAGTGTATCCCTGCTTAAAACACTGGTTTGTGGTGGTGTGTTATTTTGATTTTGGAATAGTGTGAGGAGTCACGTGATACCCCAGTGAGAATTATCAGTTCAATTGTTGTACAGCAATTATTAAAGACTATTTATTAAATGAAAGACAAATACACACAAATAAGACTACAGCACTCTAAGAGATTTAAATACAGGAATCACTAAACACATACACAGATTTTATACAGAAATTACCTCCTTGTTCCAAAATATATCTATGACCCCTGAATTAAAGACCTCCCCTTCTCAAACACCACCTAAATTAAATAAATCTGAAAGTCAAAACTTGTTTATTGTTGCACACAGTACATGGTTGAGGATCAAGTCTGAGAAGTGTCTTTTCTTGGCCCAGTGAAGATATTTAAACTGCCTTCACAAAAGTTTCAGCAATTCCTTAGCTCTAAGATTTAAAAGTAGGCCCAGCCTCTTGGCTGTGAATTGTGCACTAGCTTCTTATGCTACAAGACATTAACTGCCCTCTCAGTTGCTAGATTTAAATGGCCTGCCTCTTTTGAGGGCGCTGGCAATTATACCAAATTTCCTCTTGAATCTTCATTCTGTGTATTTGGTTGTCTGCATTCTCAAATTCTGTGACTCTAGAAATGAGCATGTATTTCTCTCCAGTGATCTCTCAATTATTGAGGTAAACTGTTTCTTACTGACAGGGCAATTTACACCTCGTTTTGTTTAGATGCCTGCTAACCTCATTCCTGGGAAAAATCACATCTTTTGAATGCTGGCTACATCTATCGCTAAGCAGATTTCTACTATTTCTGGTGCAGATCACATCCTGTCATTGTGTTAAGTTCTTGTTATTATTGTTACTAGAGAGATTCATGATACCCTCATAAAACAATTTTCATATTTTACATTCATTTTCAACACAACACTGTTGTGCTTGAAGCATAACAGGGGCTGTGTATGAAGTATTAACATTATAGGCTTTTTAAAATTTTATATATTTTATAAAATGTTATAAACAAAATTTAATTCAATGTCAGGTGTATAAGGGCAAAATGTTTTGTACATTACTGAATTGTGATACTATTATCTCTCACATTGGGTTAGGTGTTTTATTGTCATGCTGAATGAAATTAATCAAATGCAGTTTAGGATTATTGCCAGAATATGGTACAGATATCATTCAGTGTTAACTGTGAGCAGATTAATGTTTAGGGCTTGTATATTTTACATCAAACTCAGTCTTCTGCAAATTTCCTACAAATATATACTGCTGAATAGAGCATGGAACCAGATGTACAAGTGTTAACTATCTCAAATTCAGATGTTCCAGAATTTCTGAATGTAGCCCAAAATAGACACTTTATGCTTAGAAAATTATGCCCTCTCAAAGCAACATCTAATGGTGACCGTGCACAGTGTAGTATATAACTGTGTAGACATATTGTGAAATGCTTTTTAAACCTTCTGACATTTCATACACATCATTTCTGGTTTCAGTTCTACAATATGGAAAAAAACATTCCCAGATGGAGAAAGGAAAATGTTATAGTTGAACTAAATTGTACTCATCTCATGTGTCTTCTTATAGTTGATTCAAAAATGGGATCGACAGGAGCTTGGGAACAGCTTTCCCAATCACCAACTCAATCTGGGAATGCCATGTGAATCTATGGAATCATAGAGTAATACAGGACAGGAAGAGACTATTTGGCCTATCATGCAGTGTTGAATCTTAGAAAACTATCATAGAATTATAGAATTCTACAGTGCAGAAGAAACCATTTGGCCCTTCGAGTCTGTGCCAACTGCAATCTCACCCAGGCTCTATCCCTATAACACCATGCATTTACCTTAGCTAATCCTCATGAGACTAAGGAGCAATTTAGCACAGCCAATCCACCTAACCCACACAACCTTGGACTGTGGGAAGAAACTGCAGCACCCGAAGGAAACCCATGCAAACACAAGGAAAATGTGCAAACACCACACGGATAGTGATACAAGACGGGAATTGATCCAGGATTCCTGGTGCTGAGAGACAGCAGTGCTAACCATTGTGCCACTGTGCCGCTCCTATCTAGTTAGTCCCATTCTCCTACTCTATCCCCACATCCCAACAGTTCTTTTCTTTTCCAAGTACTGATCCAACTTTCCTTTTAAAGTTAGTGCTGAATCTTCTTTTACCAACCCTTCAGCTGGTGCATTCCAGGGCATGACACCTCATGTTGCCTCACATTCCTTTACCAATTACTTTAAATCTGTCTCTGGTTATCAGTCCTTCTTCCACTGAAATGGTTTATCTTAATATTGTTATCAAAACACTTGGAACAAATCTTTCCTGATTGTCTTTGCATGAAGGAAAACAACCGCAGCTTTTCTAGTTTCTCCATGTAACAGTATTAGACAGGGTAGATTCAGAAAGAATGTTCCAGATGGTGGGGGAGTGCAGAATGAGGGTTAAATCATTTTGAACTGAGGAGAGGAGAAATTTCTTCACCCAGAGAGTGGTGAAACTATGAAATTCACTATTACTGAAAGTAGTTGAGACCAAAAGGTTGCATGATTCCATGAAGAAATTCGATATCACTCTAGGGTCTAAAGGAGTCAAGGGATATGGTGGGGGTGGAGGGGGGGGGGGTGGAATCAGGATATTGATTTTGATGATCAGCCATGATCAAAATGAATGGTGGAGCAGGCTTGAAGGGCTGAATGGCCTACTCCTGTTTCCATTCTCTATGTTACTATAACAAAAGCCTTTCACCTTTGCTACCATTTTAGCAAATTTCCTCGGTATTGTTGCTAAGACCTTAACATGCCAGCTGGAATAGCAGGGGTTAATGTGGGACTGAGAAACAGTGTCTCCCAGAGCGAGATGTAAAGAGACACATGACCTGAGGCCAGAGAGAGTTGTGGATTGAACAGAGATCTGTGTAGAAGCAAGCATGGAGTTAGTTCAGAGCTTGTGATATTGGTATGTGTTATCAGTAGACAGTTAATGTTAAATCATATATGACTCACAACTACCTTGTGAGACCCCACTGAACATGCAATATGGTGGCAGCAAATAGAGAAAAGCCAGAATCTTAGAGAAGCTGGAGCAGAAATTCAAAACTTGGAAAATTAAAGGAGCCAAATTCTGACCTGACTGAAAGCACCTGAAGTGGAGACACAGAGGGAGATGACCTGAAAGAAGCTCCATTGCAGAGTTGGAAGTAGAAAGGCAGAAGAAAAAGTTCCACTGTGCAGCTGAGGAATCCACAAGATCTCGTGAAGGTTCATTGTCAATTCCCACAGAATGCAGAATCAAAGGATCTAGCAGGAGTAAGCAAAATCAAATCGAAGCCAAGCCAGTTTTGAAACCAACTAGGAGGTCAAAATTTTGTGGGGTAGGCCCAGAATAGCTTATTTAATAAATACTACAAAAACATAAACCCCAAAGAGGTCAGGACTGCTTCACCATGGGAGAATCCAGCAACGGAGGGTCGCAGAGTGCAGACACAGTGAGGAGAGAGAGTGCAGACATAGCATGGAGAGAGAATGCAGACACAGGGACGACAAAGAGCACAGCTGAGGAGAGAATGCAGATACAGTGAGGAGAGCACAGACACAGTGAAGTGAGAGAGTGCAGATATGTGTGGAGAGCGCAGGCGCAACAAGGAAGGAGTGCGCAGACACAGCAAGGAGAGAACGCAGACACAGTGAGAAGAGAGAATGGACACAGCAAGGGGATACAATGCAGACACAGCAAAGAGAGAGAGTGCAGACACAGCAAAGAGAGAGAGTGCAGACACAGCAAAGAGAGAGAGTGCAGACACAGCAAAGAGAGAGAGTGCAGACACAGCAAAGAGAGAGAGTGCAGACACAACGAGAAGAGAGTGTGAGGAGAGAAAGCACAGACACAACCAAGATAGAGAGTGCAGACACAGTGCGGAGCGAGAGCACAGACATAGCAAGGAGAGTGTGAGGAGAGCGCAGACACATAAGGAGAGAGTACAGACATAGTAAGGAGAGAGTGCAGACACAGCAAGGAGAGAGAATGCAAATACAGCAAGAGAATGCAGTCACAGTGAGGAGAGAGTAGACACAGTGAGGAGAGAGAGTGAAGAGACAACGAGAGAGCACAGACAGAGTGAAGAGACAGAGTACAAGGAGAGAAAATGCAGACACAGTGAGAAGAGAGAGCGCAGACACAGTGAGGAGAAAGCAGATACAGTGAGGAGAGAGACTGCAGACACAGCGAGGAGAGAAAACGCAGACACAGTAAGGAGACAGAGAACGAGGAGAGAGAATACAGACACAGTGAGGAGAGAGAGTGCAGACACATTGTGAAGAGAGAATGCAGACACAGTGAGGAGAGAGTGTGTAGACACAGTGAGGAGAGAGTGTACATACAGCAAGGAGAGAGTGAGTGTAGACACAGCATGTACAGGGAATGTAGACACAGCAAGGGGAAATAGCGCAGACACAGCGAGGGGAAACAGCGCAGATGCAGCGAGCGGAAAGAGCTTAGACACAATGAGGAGACAGAGTGCAGACATACATGGAGAGAGCGCCAATATAACAAGGAGAGAAAGTACAGACACAGTGAGGAGAGAGAATGCAGACACAGTGAGGGGTGAAAGTGCAGATACAACACTGTCGATGACTCTTTCTACTACTTTTCCAATTACTGAGAGTAAACGGCTGTGGACAGCTTAAACTTGGGCAATTTTCCACATTGTTGGGGAGATAGCCATGTTGTAACATTGGTGGGGATAATATGTTAATAAAGGTGAATATCTAGTTTAGCCATGAAGTATGAATGTCCTAGTCACCATTCAACTGGTAGAAATTCTTGCCAGTGAGATGTTGGCTTAAATCTAAATTTTCAGTTTGAATTCAGATAAAGTGAATTTAATCTGTTTTTCTCCCTCATTGTTTATAGAAAAACAAAATAATACATATGCATTATTTTTAAAACAGTTTTGGATATCTGTGTAAAATGTAAGTGAAGAGGACTTGAAACATCCAAGAATTCTTTTATGTTTCAGGTTCAGACATTCACAATTATTTCACACAGCACAATATTAAACTACTTCTTTGGTATGTGGTTGTTAGCAGCATGTTTGCACCGAATAAACAGATGTCTAATCCTGCTCATTCCAAGTTCAGGAAAGGCTTGCACAAACCTGCTGCTTCCCTTACCTGTAGACTGTGAATCAGGCTATGAAAGGCCTGCAGGATCTTACTCATTACAGTAAAGGCATATTTGTTTATCTCTAGCATTTGTTATTCAGTTGTCTGGGCAACACAACTGGCAGCTTCTTTTGCCTAAGTAACATGATCCGAAAGTGCATCTGGAAACAATTTTAACCAAGGTGGAATTCATTCAAAATCTGACCACATCTACTGTTTGCCAAGCCCGCTGTAAACCCAGACAATTTGTGTTGGAAAGATGAAGAGCAAACCTAAAGCTCCACGCATGTTTCAACAGATCTGATCCAGCAAGATGACTGTTTACTGCATATCACAATTCCAGAATGCAGGGAAGAGGCAATGTTTCAACTGACAGCTTTGTCTGGGAGGGAACTCCATAGGTGGAAGAAATAATTTGGAAAGCTTTTTATTTACTGTGGATTCTTTGGACTGAAATCATGAAGTGCCGCTAATCCAGCCATGAAGTCCGAACGTTAACTTAAGGGATCAAGCTTCAGTGTTCGACACATTCACACTGCAGGGTCTCTAACATGAGGTCAAAGGTTCTTGACTGTGGTTGACTCTAAAGTGGTTTAACAAGCACACAATGTTATATCAAAAACAGAGCAACTGGAAGTAGGCAGTAAATGCCAGCATTGACAATGATGTTCCCAAGTTCCAAACTAAGAATGAATGAAGTTAGAAAAAAGTGAGAGTAGCTAGTAGAGATGGTAGTGGGGAAAGTTAATGCGACAGTGGGTGGTCGGGCGAGAGGAAGCAAAACAGCAGTTGATGAACAAATCTGATGATGTCTGGTTGCACACTAGTGCAGTTTCCCTCCTACTTCTTAGGCCTCATCATTGTCTGGATTTTTGTCACCAGATTGGTGAGGGTTTCCTTGTTGTACTGCGTCAATGAGTTGCATGTTGCACAGCAAAGTTGTGCAAAGTGCATCAAGACAACCACAATGTGAAAGTTTCAGCAGTATTTTGACTTGCTGATATTTTCCAGTGTTTTCTCTTTTGATTATGTGAAGAACTCTCTTTGGGCTGTGGTGCAGCAAGCTCCCAGACCTATTCAGGCAGCTGAAATCTTGTTTGAGCAGACTGATATAGTGTTCAATTTTATAATCCCATGACTTTGGTTATAGTTGCTTTAAGTGGGTTAATGTGGATTTTGTTGATGTTTCATGTACATGTGTACAAAGGACAACCCTTGTCCCCAAATAGGTCAGTTGGTTGGAGAGCGGTGGACTGGCAAATTATCTATGTGTTGTTATAGTTTTCAGAAAACAGGACACATATCTGCATTATTCAGATAGTGGTCCCTCACTAGCTAAATATCAACTGAGTAGTCATAAAATTGTAGAATCTGTACAGTACAAATAGAGACCATTAAGCTCATCGAGTCTGCACTGACTGTCTTAAAGAGCATCTCCCCTCTGCCCTATCCCCATAATCCTGGACATTTACATGGTTAATCTTCCTAGGAGTAATGCGACCAGGAAGTACTCAATGAATGATATGACAGTAGGAAGTTCTGTGGAACAAAGGGACCTTGGTGTATTTGTCCACAGATTTCTGAAAGCAAAAGGACATGTTAATAGTTTGGTGAAAAAGGCATAGAGTGGTGACAGTCTGGAATGTGCTGCCTGGGAAGGTGGTAGAAGCAGATTGCCACACATCCTTTAAAAGGTATCTGGATGAGCATTTGGCACAGCATAACATTCAGGGCTATGGGCCAAGTGCTGGTAAATGGGATTAGGTGGGAATTCAGGTGTTTCTAATGTGTCAGTGCAGACTCAATGGGCTGAAGGGCCTCTTCTGCACTGTATGATTCTATGATGCTATAAACCTACACATCTTTGGACACTAAATGGCAAATTGGTATGACCAATCTACCTAACCTGCAAACCTTTGGAAAGATTGTGGATAACCACAAACACTGCTGGCTAATTGGGAGAGCGTCATCATAGCTACATGCAAGCAATAATTAACAGTTTGAACTAATGAGAAGCCTATTATCAGTCCAAGTCTCACATTATTTTCCTGCTGAATTTTGGCATTTATGGAGAATGCAATTCAATCATTGGCTTTGGTAATCTGCCTGATTTAGGTATAAACAGAAATCTGATGTGACTGATTTCACCCCCACAGCCTGGAATGGGATAAAGGCAAAAAGATCAAAGGCCATTGACATTTTCAATTGCAGAGCCAAAATGTGGCCAGGTGGGGGAATGGCTTCAGGTCTTTTAAGAAAGGACCACACAGGGACTATGACAGTCTTTCCAGGAAAATATATAGTTGAAAATTCATCTCACGTGGTGGTCCAAAATAGGCAATAACAAATTGGCAGATGCTTTCAGACTCTATTCAGTTTTATGTTTTGTTTGGGAAAAGAAAATGAGCATTTGGATTCATCGTCACTGCTTTTGTCAGGGGGACAGAGTTAAAATCAGTTCTGTTGTGCTTTCAGGAAAATACCATCATATTATGTTATATAGTTAAATGCAACCATACTATATTATAAATGTAACAATTTGCCATTTTATAATATAAGATAGCTGCCTAATGTAAAAGAAATGATTATGTAATACGTGGATTTGGTTCAAGTCTGAAACTTACCAGTGATTCCAGAATAATTCCAGGCAGGCAGTAATCTACTTACACTGATGCAGAAACAAAGTTTAAAGTTTATTTATTTGTCACAAATAAGGTTTACATTAACACTGCAATGAAGTTACTGTGAAATTTTCTTAGTTGCCTCACTCCAATGCCTGTTCGAGTCAACCAGCATGTCTTTCAGACCGTGGGAGGAAACCAGAGCACCCCTAGGAAACCCACACTGACGCTGATAGTGACCCAAGCCGGGAATTGAATCCAAGTCCTTGGTTCTGTGAAGTAGCAGTGCTAACCATCATACCACACCCAAAAGATGTTGCTAACACATAAGGAAAAGATATCTATAGAGACAACGGACAAGTTTTTGTTTCTGGTATGCACTCTGGAACTAAAATAAAGAAATGTACCTTGTATGCCTTAAGAATCAATTGAAGGATATTTCGAGAATCACTTTCAAGTAGTTCCACTGTGGCGCCAGGTATCAATTCTGCATAATTCTACAAGGAAGCAACGATTGTGATGATTAATTTTAAGAGCAACAATCATACCCATAAAATAAAATTGTGGAGCAATAATAATTATAAAGCTTTATTTCTAAAAACAAACATTAATATGTGAAAGATCATGACAAAATCTGATAATAATATTGAGGAGCCAACTCAGTTGATTTTTCTGTAAATAAATCAAATTTGGTTGGAAATATGAGAGCTACTTAATTAAATATTCTATCTGTTCATAACCTGGGATTCAATGCAGTAATTAGGATGATATATGCCTAAATGAATTATAATAGTCCAACATTTTGAATTTTCCAAGTATTTGGAAATTTTTTGGAAGAGGTAATCTTGCACCACTGTTAATGTGCAGCATAAAAGTGACTGAAGTGACATGAATTGTAAAGTGCATTGCACAGTGGTAAAAGGTCAACACTGATAAATGAAATGAAACTGATCAACACAGCAACAAAGGCTTTGTTTAAAACACCAAAAGTGATGTCATATTTTTCTCTGGTTAATATAAGAGAAAAGGTCAGTTGAAATATAAAATAGGAAAAGGAGTTGAAATAAATAAAACATTTCCATTGCAAGCAATGAATATAGAGCATCAGGAATTAACCTGATTAAAATAGAGTTTGAATATCCCTATCAGTATGTGTTTCAACATATCTCTCTGTGTTTTATAGCGTTCAATTGCTCTGTTCTTGATTATGTGTATCTGTTAACTGTTATTGCTCACTATGCTTGATTGGTTCAGTCTGGGAGCAGACTCAGGGAAAGGTAAACTAAGTTATAGCCAGAGGTGAAGCATTGAATAGACATATTAAAGTACAATGAATAAAACCTGTTACACATACAGGATTGAGTTTTTTCGCCCATCGAGTATGCAGAGTTGGTGGGCCCAGAAGCAGATGCAAAACACATTCCTGGCTACAGACAGCTCCAGAGGACAACTTCATACTGGCTGGCCAACTAATGGTCAGCCAGCATGATGCACGCAGTGAAAGGCTGAGCACTGCCAAGGAAGGTTGGAAGAGGGTGGACATTGAGAAAAGGAATGGTGTGAACTGGTATTTCCAATGTGCTCTTCTCAAGGGCACAGCCACTGTCTCAGGGAGATACTGATCAGTAGAAAATAAATATCAATGGAAAAACTATGCCATGAGTGTCTAGGCAGCATGTGTAGACCTAAGTCTCCTGACATGTTTCTTAATTTAATTTGAGCCTTTCATCCCTGGATCAAAATGTTTACCGATATTGTAACAATAGTATAGCTATTAACAGCAATAGGATATCTGACTTTAATGGAGGATACCCTGTAGCATGCTTAACAAAGTGTAAAATGTCCATTTAGCTGCTGATACCCAAAACTATTATTTACTTGTATTGTATCTATATTTATTTTTGTTGGTTTGGGGATGAGTAAGGTCACGTGAAGTATCAAAACAATGAAAGTGAGATGCAAAATGGATACAAAGTCTGTAAATTTCTAAAAGAAGTAAATAAACAACATCTTGGGATTACCATTGGCCAGAAACTGAACTGGGCTAGCCATATAACTTCTGTAGCTACCAGAATAGATCAAAGGCTAAGAATCAGCGGCTAGTAACTCAACTTCTGACACCACAAAGCCTGTCCAATTTGTGACAAATGAGTAAAATTAAACCAACAAATTAAGGGACAAAATAAAAAGACAGCCCCTTGGAGGGATAATACACAAAAAAAAATTCCAAAGGAAACTTAAAACAATAATAAGAATAATGTAATAATGTTGCTCACTAGCAATTAAATCTGCCGAACTCACACTGCTACAGTGAGGTCTTAACTAATGACAATGAAGATTGGTCAGGATAAAGCAACTTTATGGATGGAGTCTGAAGAAGTAAGAAAACATCTGCTTAATGTACAATTGGGTGGCATGGTGGCACAATGATTAGCACTGTTGCCTTACAATACCAGGGATTCAGGTTCAATTCCGGTCTTGGGTGACTGTGTGGAATTTGTATGTTCTCCCTGTGTCTACGTGATTTTCCTCTGGGTGCTTCATTTCCTCCCACACTCCAAGGGTGTGTAGGTTAGGTTGATTGGCCAGGCTAAATTGTCACTGACAATGTCTGCTTTAGGCGGATTAGTGGGATAAATATGTGGGGTTACAGGATAGACCCTTGGTAGAATGCTTTGTTGGAGAGCCATTGCAGATTTGATGGCTCAAATGACCTTTTCCTGTACTGCAGGGATTTTATTCCAATTACCACAGAGCAAAAAGACATATGTGAACAAACAGTTGTGATTTGTTGTAGAGATAGTTCAGACTGCTGAACAAAATCAATTTCTACAACTGTGTTTTACTGTAAAGGTATTATACTCGAAAGTTACAATGTAATTTTCTTAGTGAGAGGAAAGTATCAATCTCTGGAATGCCAGTGAAAGAATAAGATTATCAGGTCATATGCAATAGAAACAGAAAATGTGGGAAAGACTCAGCAGGTCTTGCAGCATCTGTGAAGAGAGAAACATAAGCTGGAATTTCTGACTGTTCACACCAGTGGGATTTTCCCAACCCTCTGCATTGAACAGAGATTTGCCTTGTTGCCAAATTCTCCATCTTTGCTGCAGCAGAAGTGTGGCGTGAAAGGATGGTAAGATTGCGCCCATTGTTAACATTTCAAGTCCAATATGGCTCTTCTACAGAACTGAACAGATATAGGAATGTGATAGTTTTTCATTGTTAACAATGAAGAGGAGCAGCAGGTGGAGTAACAGAAAAAGTCAGAGATATGTTAGAGGTTGAGACTAAATGACAAAGATGTCATTCAACAACATAAAGCCCATCATATTTTGACCTCCCTTCAGTTCCAAGGAAGAGTCAAACTGGACTCAAAATACTAACTCTTTCTTTCTCTGCAGCTACTGCCAGATTCTTCTCGCTTTTCCAGAATTTTCTATTTTTCATTGCTGATCTCCAGTATCCACTGTATTTTGCTTTTATTCCAGGTCATACAAAATCTGTCAGTCTAAGAAGGATTATTCAAGAGGACAGGGGAAGAAGACAGCTTAGATTGCAACTTTAAAGAATACATTTTTTCCAGCTACTTTTTAGTCAAGTAATTCATTTCTAACTATTCTCATTTCCATTGTACAGTTTAATGGGCCACATCCATTTATTTATCAAAAAGGGAGAGACTAGAGTATCAAACACATCAATTTGACATGTGAAACAGTTGTAATTGTGTTCAGTTTAGCTTTGAAATCAGTGGCCCTTCTACTTGGCATGAATCCATTGAAAGAGCTGCAATTTCAGTCAGGCTCCAGGCATATTGGCTTGAGTTTAATGATATAATCTGGACTGATTATTCAATGTTGTGTCAAGAAGAGTTCTACATTGTAAGCAATTCATTTTCAGATGAAATAAATCCATATCTACATAGTTAGGTGGATGCAGGTGATCCCATAATAATATTTGCAGGAGAATGGTGTCTGTCTAACATTTATACCTCAATCGACAGCAGCAAAATAGAGGAATTAGTTATCTATCTAATTAGTAAACATTTGGGTTAGATTTTCTGGTACACTGATTGAATGCTGGGTTTGCTGGCAGGCACGTTTTTATAGATTTTTATTGTTAAATATTTAATTCCTACACTGTAAATACAATATGACTAAAATTCTTAAAGAACTGACAAATCCAGATGTTCATCTTTGCTATATCATAACTGATGTATTAGACTATAGAAGACTCTTAACTTTTTCCAGCTTAGTCCCTGTTTTTCTTTCATTTAATCACCATCCTAAGGCAGCAATAGTATTCAGCTTTTACGCAGCAGAACTCATACATTCCATCATGATGTTGCAATGCCCAAGGACAATGCAACAATTGAAGTGAGGCGCTTAATAGCTAGCCATATAAAACATCCTGTACACATTCAGTTATTTGAGAAATAGATACCACATTCATTTCGCTTGTAGGTATGTACAAAATTTATCTCTGTGGCTTGAATACTGATATAAATGTAAGAGGCTGCACACAGGCAACATGGTTATGGTTACTGAATTGAAATGGTTCTGTCCTATTCATTGTGTAATTGCATTGCATTGCCACCTTTTAAAGTTTCTTGGTCACATCTATTAGTTCTTTTCAGTTTTCAGAAAAAGAGAAAGAAAGTTAAGGTACAAAATAATTTAACGATTTGTAAATAAAATTGGTCAAACTGCTATCTATGTGAACGGATCATACCTAAAGGAAAATTGGAAATTATGGGGCGCAATCTTGCACATACATTTCCATATACCTCATCAAAATAAAGGGCAAGAGCTGTGCTTGCCTCATATACTGCAAGACTCGTAGCATTCAAAGGTCACATTCACAGTATCCAAAGGAAAGGCTGTCGATACAGATTCAGATATGCTTGGGCTATAAATGACTCAAAATATATAAAATCCTCACTGTTTGTATCATTTATTATAGCTTATGCGCAATCAGTAATTCTTAGGATTACTGAGCTATGTTTTGGACCAATAAAGTTCCATTTTATTCCAATTAACATAAACTCACGACATGCTGAAAGCTTGTTCTGCAATAGTGGACAATGAATTACCTTAGACAAATAAAAGATTAAATGACAAGTTTCAATTGTTGTGATTCATAGAACAAAGGTGAGTCACTTTGGAAATGATCACTGTCAAAGTCTAGATACAACAAAAGCTCTTTGGAATAAATTACATTTAGTTGGGTGGTCATACTTAATCTTCAAGACTAAGGATTGTGAGCTAGGTCAGAGCCATGTGGTTACACTGCTTCAAAACATTTAGATATAACAGGAAAAAATCCCCTGGGTGTGTACCCAGGTTCATGGGCTCGAAGGCACAGTGCATAGCGAAAAATTAGATGCTTTCCTTGCACGTGCATTCTCCTGACTTAATGATACTCACAATTTCCAAGCAATCTAATGTGCCTACACACTGGTCAGGAGACATTTCTCTTAATTACTAGAAGCTCTGTGTTTGTTTTAATTAAAGTAATTTTTTTATTTGTCCATGGGATGTGGGTATTGATGGCTGGGCCAGCATTTAGAGGCCATCTCTGAGGGCATTTAAGAGTCAACCATGTTGCACTGGGTCTGGAGTCACATGTAAGCTAGATCAGGTAAGGATGACGGATTTCCTTCCCTAAAGGACATCAGTGAACCAGATGGGTTGCTATGACAATTGACAATGGTTGTATGGTCATCATTAAACTTTTAATTCCAGATTATTATTGAATTCAAATTTTACTATCTGCTGAGGTAGGATTTGGACACATTACCCTGGGTCTCTGAATTACGAGTCCAGCAACAATACCAATGCATTACTGCCTCTCCTGATTACACATAATTAGATTCTAATAAACCACCCATTTGTACATTTTGATGTAAAAGTTATTTTAATGTCCAACTGTGAATTATTTCTTGGGGATTAAAAATAGTATAAGGTGCAGGGTATAGAAGATTAGAAAACAATAGCCTTTCACTGCCACAGCCTGAGCTTGAATTCAATCCAAAATGATCTAATGAAGGTCTCCTTTGCCAATTTGCAGTTTTATGGGGAATGATTTGGTCATCTGAACTTTTTTTTGTGGCCATGTGTCCACAAGACAAAATCTTCCCTAATTATGAACTAAATAGCAACAAATTGGCAATTTCACAAAGTACGCAGGATGGCTAGTGTAATGGAAAATGGCACTCAGTACAGTAGAGGGGTTTGAAGTTAAAGCAATTACTGTGTGGAATGAAGGGAACTTTATTATGCATCTAGCAAATGTTATATAACTTACTGACACTCACATGGGTTATCAGAATAGAAATGCACTTAAATTCCACAAGTTAATGACTGTCATCCAAAACCCAAAGCACAAAGCAAAGTAATAAAAAATGAAATCAAATGAAGTCTAAAACGAAGTAAATTAGTACTATTTCATTTACAATTTCCACCATTGTGCAAACAATTGATTTAAATTTAATGCTCAAATTACACCAGCACCTCAATAAAATCAAACTTCAGGAACTGCTCTTTTCATGCCATACATTTCCTGATTTGCTATCAAAATTGCCAGGGAACATGTATTATATCCACGTACATGTGGGCAGGCAAACTGTCAAATAATACAAATGTCTGAAGAACATAATCTGGAAAGTTTCAATAATTTCTTTCTTGGAGATATTGAATACACTCAGTAAGTAGTCTCACAGCACCAGTGCTGTGTGCTGCTCCTTCATCAGTGGCACTCCAAAAACTCATGCTACTAAATAAACCTATTGGAATTTAACCTCGTGTTGTGTGACTATTTACTATGCCGACTCCAGTCCAACGCCAGCAATTCCACATCAGTGTTGAATACAAAAGACATACTTGCCCTTCAATATAATCAGTTACATAGGTTCAGGTGCAATTTTGTTTCCTTTTTTTTCCAAATTTTTGGTTTCATTTGTCTCCAGTCTACACAGAAGCACTTTCAGATCTGCTACTCAAATCATTGACTACTCTGGTAAATTCCAGGAAGCCTGTATGACAAATGAAAATGGCACTGAGGCTAAAAGATTGGCTAAAGTCAGGCGCACATCCCAATAACGGGTAAATGTCATGCAAAACCAAAAATTACTTAGAAACAACAACAGAGGCAATTGATTTGACTCAACTGGCCTCTTTGGGTGTTTATAACTTTACATAAGTTTTCTCCAATTTTAATTGCCACTTCCCAAATTCCCTCAAAAGCCTTGTCTCTAATGTGTGCACCAAGATTCCAAAGAAGTGGAAAATGCCAGCCTCTGTTTTTCCATTATTTTTCAAAATTGTAGGTATTCAATGCTGTTTCTATACCAAAGAATCATATAGTAGTAATTCCTTATCCTTTATCAGATCTTAATTCTGTTTGAGATGCAACTTCATAATTCTGCCTGCAGAAATGTTGTTTAACTACATTGTTTATTCAGCACTGAAATTTTTGCAATTCTTTCAGTTATAGCAGTGAAGTAAATTACCTGGTATATGTCCAGCTGCTCTGCTGTCACTGCAAAAATCAGCAGGATGTTATTTTCCACAAGTGTTTCGATTAGTTGCCCAAGTGAGGGATATTCCTACAAATGTAAAGTAAAAGAAAAAAGATGAAATAAAAATGTTTAGAGAATTGATAATGCAGCTGATCATTACGCAAGTATACAAAAGTAATGGACAGAAAAAGACTCTTTGCTCCATTGAGCATGTCCCGCATAATTGTGATGCCTCAGGTATTACAATAAATGCAGTCCCCACCCACTTGCAGTAATGTAATCCCTCAGAAAGACAAAAACTTAGATAAAAACTCAAACTAATTAGAGGAAAATATTCTTCTTGAGAACCCTTTAGGCAAACAAACCAAGTCTAAGAGATAACACTGGTCATGATTTACTTTACAGACATCTACCTCTTGCACAAGATAATCCCTGCCTGACCCAGGAACAGGTGCAGCTGTCCCTTGGGGAAATACAGGTAATTAATGTTCACCACACAGGTTGACAACATGTTCACAGGTCGACTATTCTCTGGGAAAAGAAGAATCACCTTATTTCTAATCTAGTTCTAATCTTTATGTAATTTGCAAGCTGAACCTCCGGTCCTCCCTAACTTATTCATTTGAAATAATTGCTAAAGGTAAGCAGCTGCAAAGAACGTAGAAAATTATAGCACAGGAACAGGCTCTTTGGCCCTGCAAGCCTGCCCAACTGAACCTCCAAGGACCATATCCCTCTATTCCCATTCTATTCATATTTGTTAAAGTGCCCCTTAAAAGTCACTATCGTATTTGCTTCCACTACCTCCCCTGGTAGCAAGTTCCTGGCAGCGAGTTCTGGGCACCCACCATGCTCTGTGTAAAATAAAAACATGCCTTGTACATCTCCTTTAAACCTTGCCCCTCGCACTCTAAACTTACACCACCGAGTAATTGACTCTTCCATTTAAGAAAAAGCTTCTGACTATCCACTCTGTCCATGCCCTTCATAATCTTGTAAACTTCCATCCCCCCTCATGTCCCGTCATTCCATTGAGAACAAACCAAGTTTCTCCAATCTTTCCTCGTAGCTAATGCCCTCCATACCAGGCCACATCCTGATAATTTTTTTCAACCCTCTCCAAAGCCTCCATGTCATTTTGATAATGTGGTGACCAGAATTGAACACTATATTCTAAATGCGGCCTAACAAAGGTTCTATAAAGTTGCAACATTATTGCCAGTTTTTAAATTCAATGCCCTAACCCATGAAGATAAACATGCCATATGCCTTTTTGACTACCTTCACCATCTTTGTTGCTACTTTCGGTGACCGGTGTATCAGTATCTGTGTACACAGGTCACCTGTACACCCAGATCCCTCTTAAGAGTTCTGCCATTTACTTGATATTTCCCATCTATATTAGACCTTCCAAAATGCAGTATCTCACATTTGTCCTGACTAAACTCCATTTGCCATCTCTCCGTCCAAGTCTCCAATTGATTTATATCCTGCTGTATCTTCTGACAGTCCTTATTGCTATCTGCAGTTTCACCGAATTTTGTGTCATCAACAAACTTACTAATGTTTACATTGCCTTCCAAATTATTTTTATATTTTAGAAACAGCAAAGGTCCCAGCACTGATCCCTTAGGAACACTGCCAGTCATAGTCATCCATTCAGAAATGTCCCCTTCCACTGTTACGCACTGTCTCCTATTACCGAGCCAGTTCTGAATCCATTTTGCCAGCTCACCATCACAAGCCACCTCATTTACATAAACTTTAAGTTATCTTTTTTGATTTTTTTAAAGACCCAACTCATCGAGTCTACCAGGGTAGCTAAGATGTTCTAAACTGGGAATTGATTTTATGGATACATTATTCTTGTTTCCATTCTCTAGATACACAAAACTACTTCCAACACAGCCTCAGGTTCCATTCTTAGATGCCATTCTTTTTCCCATAACCAGCTATTCTCATTATTTATAAGAATGGTATTAGTTTCCATTTGCATTATGTAGCAAAAGTTATTACAAAAGAAAGCAATAATCTGCTTAGAATATAAAAAAGCTGACAATAGCTTTACCTCTCTGCTATCACCACTGACCTCATGACAGATATTGGGTGGAAGGTTGTCATTTTTTCTTTCTAAACATTGTCTCAAGTGGAAAAAGCAGAGGGTGGCTCGCTAGCAGCCTTGCAGGGTTTTCCTGATGTAATTTCAAACAGTGAGGAAAAAAATTGTTAACAACATACCCCGCATTCCAATTAAAAAAAAGACACGTTCCTCAGCACATGGGACTCACCCCATCCTAAACCAGCATAAAAATGCAACTTGTTACAAAATATCGCAAAACTATATATAGTATATGAAAAGTCTAATCATGAGCCATAATCATAGTTGATGAATATGAAACAAATCACCTACACTTCTTAATTTTGACATTTTCCATTCTAAACTGAAAGAAAATAGCTTCTCCAAAATTTGGAGTCACATCAAAATAAGGAACAAGATATTTGGGATAGAAAGAAATTCAGTTCTGAGTCATAATTATGTTTCCCAATGCCTGCTTGTCACATAAACCCATGATCAATGGTACCTGTGACGCAAAGCAACTTTTGAATGAGTCAAGACTCTGTGTTTATTAAAGGTAGGCACAGGTTTGCTTTTGGAATGAACTTAGTTCAGTTTTCAGTTAAAAATTTGAAATCCAACTAAAAAGTTTTTCAAAATTTTTACACTTTTACTACTTTGCCCGATTCTTTATGACTGAAATCAAATATGCTGGTCCTAAATATTGAAAGATCTATGAGGTGTCTGTCTGAAAAACTAATTATTTTTATGAAGGGAGAAAAAGCAGGTGAACAAGGTTGTAACAGGGCTTTATTGATTATATGAATATCAATAGATTTATTAAAATATATTGATCATCTCAAATCATCCATGTCAGTCCTGCCCTCCAGTGAATATTTTGGGAAAAATATACAGCAACAATGCTTTTCAAACCATTTCTTATCTTTTATTTGTAAATGGATGGGTTAAAGGCTTGCTTGATGGGTTTCTATTTGAAGTTGTAAAATAAAAGGAAATATCATCCTTTTATTTCTATTTGAAGTTATAAAGTAAAAGGATGATTTTTCCTTTTACTTTATTTCTGTCCTTTAGGCTGCAATATTAATGCAAAACTGCTATTCATAACACTGGTAAAGAAGTAGTCTTAAAGGAACATTTGGTGCATGGTAGTCATGCCAGCATCAGTTTCTCTCCATTAAGTCACAGGTGGATAAGGTTGTAAAGAGTGCTTTTGGTACATTGGCCTTTTTAAATCCGAGCATTGAGTATAAAAGTTGGAGTGTTATGGTAAGGTTATATAAGACATTGGTGAGGCCAAATTTAGAGCATTGTGTACAGTTTTGGTCATCGAGTTACTGGAAAGATGTAAATAAGGTTAAAAGAGTGCAGAGAAGGTTCACAAGGATGTTGCCAGGACTTGAGAAGCTGAGTTACAGAGAGAGATTGAATAGGTTAAGACTTTATTCCCTGGAGTATAGGAGAATGAGGGGAGATTTGATAGAGATGTATAAGATTTTGATGGGTATAGATAGAATGAGTGCAAGCAGGCTTTTTCCACTGGGGCTAGGGGAAAAAAAACCCCACAGGGCATGGGTTAAGGGTGAAAGGAGAAAAGTTTAAAGGGAATATTAGAGGGGGCTTCTTCATGCAGAGAGTGATGGGAGTGTGGAATGAGCTGCCGGATAAAGTGGTGAATGCTGGCTCCCTTTTGACATTTAAGAAAAACTTGGACGGATTCATGGATGAGAGGGGTGTGGAGGGATATGGTTCAAGTGCAGGTCAGTGGGAATAGGCAAAAAATGGTTCAGCACAGACAAGAAGGGCTAAAAGGCCTGTTTCTGAGCTGTAATTTTCTATCGTTCTGTGGTAAGTAAAGATGCTAAATCTGGTTCTTATGCCACAATGCACCATTAGGTTTTATTGGTTCTCAGAAAATTACGAGGAATGAGCTTGTTTGTTAATATGTAACCATTTGGTAGCCTCCATAATTGTGGAATTGTGCAAACTGCAATATTCAGGTCTTGGCAAACTAGATTGAAAAAATACCATCTATCAAAACTTCAAAAATTAATTTAAATTAATGTCTTATATATTTCAGCTTTGCTAAGAGTAAATATTTATATTTTCAAGAAATGAGAGTGATTAAAATTAAACTTATGTTCAGAATATTTACCAACTAAGTAGCCCCCCAAAATTGGCAAAATTATTTTTCAGCTATTCCTTTTGGCTTTCAACAGAAACAATTTTCATGTAAACACAGCATTTAAACAAATATTTTATTTTACCATTGTTGTGGACTTGGCATATTTATTCTGGCTGTCTAAGTGGCATTTTCCATCATGAGGGATAACAATTCCAGCCAACTTGCTGTCCATTCCGAAGTGTGTATCAGCATCAGTCACAAATACCAACATGTGCAAGGAATCATTACGCCAACCAATTGTTTCCTAAAATATAGATTATTTTTAATATTTCAACTACTTGCCATTGGACATTTTATCATTTCTTTTTGACTTTGTGGCAAAGCCTAATTTACCTTACAGACAGTTGCTTGTAATATTGCATCAAATCCTCCTTCAGGAGTGTCCATATTTGCAGAAATTTGTTGTTTTTGAACAACTTCATTAAATTTGGTAGTGTCCTCAGTCAATGATAGCATGTGTCTGTAACCAAATGTGGGCAAACAATATACATCGTGGCTCCTATTTAAAAGAAAGATATGTTTCTATCTCCATGTACAATCAAATTCAGGGTGTAACAACTCTTGAGTTTGGAAAATATTGACCTCATGAAAAACAGTGCAGCACAATTTTGCACATACAGCTCAAGGAAGCTTAATCATTTTTGTCAGGAAAGGAAAAATCCTCAAAATCAAAGTTACATCAGTTTCTATGGCATCATTATGATCAAAATTATTTTGAAATATCTTAAGTAATAATTGAGGTTCTAATTAAAGTTAAGAGATCCCTTACACTATTCAAACTTTATACTATTTCTAGAAAGAAGCATATGAGGTTAGATACATGAAATATTTTTTCAATGATAGTATTGACACATTCAATTTCGTAGAATCATACAGTCCCTAAAGAAGGAGGCCATTCGGCCTATCGAGTCTGCACTGACCACAATACCAACCAGGCTCTATTCCCATAAACCCATGAATTTACCCTACTAATCCCCCTGACACTAGGGTCAATTTAGCATGGCCAATCAACCTAATGTGCACATCTTTGGACAGTGGGAGGAAGCCAGAGAACCTGGAGGAAACCTATACAGACACGGGGAGAATGTGCAAACTCCATACAGACAATGATCTGAGACTGGAATTGAACCCAGGTTCTTGGTGCCATGAGGCAGCATGTTACCAATACAATTTCTGTATTAAAATATTGGATGGGATTTTTAAAATTTATTCATGAGATGTGCACCTTGCTGGCTGGGCCAGCATTCATTGTCCATCCTGGAAGGTATTTAAGAGTCAACCATATTGCTGTGGGTCTGGTGTCACACGTAAGCCAGACCAGTTAAGGATGGCAGATTTCCTTCCCAGAAGGACATTAGTAAACCATATGGGTTTTTATGACAACAATGAATTCATGATCACCGTTAACATTTAATTCCAGATTTTTATTGAATTCAAATTTCACCATCTGCCATAGTGGAATTCAAACCCGGATCCCCAGAGGATTAGCCTGGATCTCTGCATTACTGGTCCAGCAACAACACCAGTACATCACTGTCTCCCCAGAAACAGAAGCCTGAAATACTTCTAGTGCTTTTTTGATACCGATTTCATCAGCAAAAGCAAAGCTTTACATATGCATCAGAATAAACATGCACTGAATTTTTTGTTACAAAACAGATTAAGAATAACTACTAGAATAACTCAATTTTGCCAACTGAACACTAGTCTGGTATTCTTGTCTACTGTTAGGTTATGGTTACATTCATGCATTTAAATGTTAAAACAATGCAGGAAGTAATATCTGCACTGTTTGGTATTTTAATGTAATATAGAATTCCAGCAAAGGAAAGAACCTTTTCAACACATTTTTAATCCAATCTGACATTGCACAGAAGTGGTGTGAAATATTCTCTCAATAATTTTCATATCAATTGTCCAATCAAATCCTATGGATTTATACTACAAGTTTAGCATTGCGATCAGGTGCCAACCTCTTTGCATTGATGCCAAGGGAAAGGCATGCCACAATGTCATTTTTTTATATAACTGCGTTCTAATGCTAAAGTGATAAAACTTGTATTGATCTGAAATGGGTAAATACTCAAAGACTAAATAGAATATGAACAATAACTACACAGTAACTTAGCAGGAACAGTAACTTTGACTTGGAGTTAAGAATAAGTCATTTTATGAGACTGACAATTGTTTCATTTTAAATTGATGTTAAATTATTATCCCTGCTTTGGGGAGCCATCTGAAAAAGTCATTTTATTTTGGGTTGGGTTTGGCATAGACCATCTTTAACAACAAAAATGATTATACGTTATTAATGCGCACCCTGAATTTCCTACACTTCCAGGCTTCTGAAATCGGCGTGATCAATCGATCTTCATCATAACAATAATATAAATCACATACCAGCAGGGATTAATTAAATCACTCTTTGTCGTTTTGATATAAGGAGACATTGGCTTGTCTACGAATGTTCCAAACCCCAGTTTAAAGTTACTGGTTAGATTGGCCATCTCTTTGGAGAGTGAGGAGCCCAGCTCTTTAATTTCATCCAAGTCATCAGTCATAGAGGCAGAAAGGTCCATTAGATAATAAAGGTCAACTGGATAATCTTCAAACTGCCGCACATCCACTCCAAATGTCACTGGACTATCTATTAGAAAATTAGTTTGATTATATTAAAATGTGAAAACAAACATTTTGAGCTGCTGAGTATTTATATTCCAAAGACAAATGTGAACACATGCATGACGTCTACTTGTATGTATTTATAGAGTTTCAATCCTCATTCATTCTATCCCTCAATTAGGAATCAACTATAGGATTGCATAAATAAATTAAATTCTGCATTTTTAGCCTTATGACTTTCTAGTACAGTACAATTAATAGAGTTTACTCAAATCTATTGTTACTCAAGATGCTATTCCCATTCAATTATTAATGTTAAAAATATCAGAGAGTCAATAAGATTATTCTACTTCTGTTTCTATTTCAAACCACTGCCTTTGACAGAGTGTTTAAATTGCGAATTGAACTTTCTTTTCCTCTCGCCGCAATTTAATACATAAAGGCTACCTGACCCTGGTATTCAGGGCTGTAGGGAAATCGTCACTTGACCGGGGTAGCTTGTACTTAGTATTTCAGTGAAACTTGCGTGAAAAATGGTGTGCATTTTTTTTCAGATGTATGCCCGGATGCACACGAATGCCACTCTTTATCGCCCTTACCTGGTCGCAGGTTAAGTACAAGTTTTTGTGGGGAGATTTGTGTCTTTTTCCCGCCTCTCTTGTCGGTGCCCGGGGTTAGAGGCTCGCCTCTTACCACCCTAAAGTTGCTGACGGAAAATTCTATGAACTCTCGGGGGCATTCCCGCAGCAAAAGGTTACCAAGAGTATCACATCTTCCACCCGCGCCTGAACCGTCACTGAAGCCCTAAAATGAACAAGAACAATCGTTTCCTACACCTAGTCTTTGTTTCCAAAACAAAGGCTGGAAATATTAAAAGAAATTTGAAATCTGTTAACAAACACATGGTGGCTCTCTCAATGATCCCAATGAGGAAAGTAGCAACATTCAAATCTCCAAACTAACATTCTATTTGGATCTTCAAAATATAACTTTGAATATCAATAAATCCCTTCAAGCGAGTCTTACCACAATCCAGGTGCTTGTTCTGTTGGAAAACATGAATTCCAGTATTGGCTAGCCGCAAGCTATTTACTTCGAGCTGGATAATGAGGACACAACCCCATTTGTGATATATATAATATTCCATTTTGTTACTATATACAAGGTGCATTCTGTTCCACGGGCTTGCATTCACTCGCTAAGTAACTTAAGAGGAATAGTTGTACAAGTTTGCTCATATCTAACTTTCTGAGCCCGAGGCTATTTAAATAAGTGAGGCGTACTCAGGTGAAGCAACACTTTGAGCCTGTGTAAATTCCCGGTTTGATGTGTGAATGACAAATATATTACAGGATTGATTTTAGAATCCTTCGCCTTCAGTAATGTTTGCTGCAGACATTATGAGCAAATATTTTGCCATATTCATCCATAAAATGGATTATTCATTTACTTATAACGTAGTTTAGCAGCATGCAATTGGCACCAATGAACTGCATAAGAAGCAGAATGTTGTGGGTTTAATGGATTAACTATTAACCTCATGGTCAAACTCACGAGTAAGCGACAGAAAGGAAATCTCACCTAACGCTAACAAATAATGGAATAAATGTAAAGATTTGTCCTTGAAAGACTTGATATATATAGTTAAAAAACATTTATTCTACCTCTTTGAAGCACCAACCACACAGCGGGCCAAGCCTCAAACAGTCTTCACAAGTGACTGCATTACCAGAGGCACAGGAACCTGCCAAAGAAACAATGGAGGAATGAATGACCAGAACATGAATCGAAGGAATAATTTGCGTGCGACAGAGAAGGAACGCTCCTGAACATTTAACAAATTGCACTAGTTGCTAAGCGTAAACAAGTAGATCATTAAAAAAAATCATTGAATGGAAACGGTCAAATGAATGGAATACAACAATTGTGATTCCCGAACAATAATAAATCTACCCCTTCCCGAGAAATCAGGTACAATATTCACATGTTAATTCCTGGTCTGTATTTGGACGAATGCTACTTGCGCAAATTGAACAACATTGTACAAAACCAAACAACATTTCAGTTCACTTACTATACATCACATATTTTCACTGAACAACGTCAGATATCTCAGGTAATACGCAAGGTCACGGAGCAGAATTTACTGGCCCTTGTTCCATGCTGCGTGAACAAAAAGAAAGTCACAATAATAAGTGAAATGTGTCGTAACCACGAACTCACCTTCTGCACCACTCAGTGATTTTGCCAGAAGCAGCAGTACTGTCACCAGGTCCACTCTCATGTCTTGGGATTTCAACACTCAACACACTGTGTCCCAAGGCGAAGGAAGAGTTGAGAAGCTCCTGATACCTGCAGCCAGGCGCTTTGTGGGGGTGGAGCTGCAAACACAGAGCAAAGGACGTGTTCCTTACCTGGGGAGGTGGAGCAGACTGCTGACACTTGGAGTCTGGGAGAAGTACGGTCACCATGGTGCAGCCGCCTCGCCCCTGCCCTTCGCCAACTTCCTCTTTCCTTTTATGGCAAAGACAGGTATGAAGAAAACAAGTGAGAAAGGTGCAGAGACTGTACATCACAGCCTGATGGGGAAAGGCAGCCGGAGCTCACCTGGCCCACTCTGAATTGCACACTTCCGGTACATTGCTGCAGAATCGCATTATTCATCGCCGCAAGATTGCTGCTGAAATCCGGCACTCCCGAGTGTTCGAAACTACACTGTGATGAGTTTGTTTTGATTTTCTAAGGCCAGGATTTCCGTGATGATAGATGGTTCGGTACAGACCACGTAAATAGAAGCAATCTCCTTCCAGACAACTTTGCCCTCAAGGGTTAGTGGCACAGTTTAGTCTCCCATTATTTACACACCTGGCTCCACAACTGACAAGCCTCAACAAACTTCCCCGGCTCAAAGTCACCGGGTCAGTGGCATACCTGAGAAAGGCAAAGCTGTTGAGAAAGGTTGTAGCGAGCGGGGACTTGTCCATTGGAAAGTATAATTACAATATTCATCAATTGAATTAACTGCCATTGGGGGAAAGATCCTCAAGATTATATTGTGTAACTTAATCCAAAATATCAGATAGTCTTTGTTCTTATTTACCTGCATTACACTGCATCTGCTACCTATTTACCTATTCTGCTATAATAAAAACATAAAACATTGGAAGTACAGAGTGGAGCCCATAGGATCTGTGGAGAGAAACAGAGATGATATTTCAGGTCAACAGCCTTTCATCAGAACAGAATTCCGGTGGAAAGTCATCAACCTGAACCATAACTTGGGAAGCCTTGTTGAAACTATACAAGGAGCTAGTTAGACCATGTCTGAACTAATATGAACAATTTTGATCCCTTTATGTAAGGAAATACATACTGGTATTGGAGGCAGTCCAGGGAAGGTTCACTAGTTTGATATCAGTTTGGAAAGATTTTCTTATCAGCAGAGGTTGAGTAGGTTGGGCCTGTACTCATTGGAATTTAGAAGAACAAGAGGTAATCTTATTGAAACATTTAGACAGGATTTTATGGCCTCGCTCAACCTGAGACCAGAAAATCCCACCTGATGTCACCGGACATTTCTGTTGTCTGGCCCTGGCCTGCTCCAATTCAGCAGTGGGCGGGGCAGTAGAATTCTGGCAATAGGATTCTCATGGGGCTTGACAGGGCAGATGCTGACAGGTTGTTTCCCCTTGTGGGAGAATCTAGGACCAGACAGCCTAATTCATAATTTCAGAGTAAGAGGTTGCTCTTTTAAGACAGAAATGAGGAGGAATTTCTTCCCTCAGAGGAATCTGAGAAATTCTTTACCCTAGATGGCTATAGAGGCTGGTTCCTTAAATATGACTGAGACAGATTTTTAATCAATAAGGGAAGAAAGGTTACGGGGACAAAGCGGGAAAGTGGAGTTGAGGATTATCATATCAGATCAGTTATGATCTCATTGAATGGCAAAGCAGACTTGGTGGGCTGAATGGCCTCCTTCTGCCCTTACATCTCATAGTCTTATACCTCAGTATCACCTGGAGGGTGCCCTTCATTAGAATTTATAATCTTCTTGCTGTGTACAGGAGCTTTGTGGGTAGTATCTACTTTGATCACCAGCTATGGCTCTTTGTTTGACAGGATTGTTATACCAGCTTTTGTGTGTAATTTAAAATTTATTAGATGGCCATTGACAGGAATGTCTGCAGTCCAAAACATAACATCAAAATCTTTGACCTCACCCAAGAAGCATGCTTCTGTTCTCTGGGTTGCAGTCTTGACCTTGTGGATCGACTTGGGGCCTTCCAAGCATTTCAGAGTTCTTGCCTTGCACAGTTTGCCATAGTGTCCAATCTGAAGAATTGGAAGCATTGGGTTGCACCTTGAGAACAACTTCTTCCCATAATTTTTCACTGGTTCTTATTCTTGGCCTGATACGACTAATTTTGGTCAAAGTAGCCAATCACCTATGATGATTGTCACAGTCAGTTGGACAAGATATCAGTTATGATGATAGAAATGTTGTACAACACAAGGCCAAAGGTGTCAAACTCTCCTTTGATGTGGTGTACCTGATTCGATATACCAGCAATTAGCACAGATAAAATTAAGCATAAGTTATTAATATAGAAATAGATAAAGATAAACTTTTGATGCATATATTTAGATTTTATTTCTTGCTACTGCAGTTCCCTGATGCCTGGCAACTCTCACTTTGAACAAATCCATGACATAATTTGTCTCCTGAAGCACTAATCCTAGTGGTAAATTACACAATCTTACAAGTCTCTGCGGAAAGCAATTTCTCATACTCCCTGTTGTAAATCTCTCAATATAATTAATGGTCTCTCATTACGACCTGTCAACCACTTGAAACAGACTCCTCCTATCTAATGTGTACATATTTGATAATTTTAAACATCTTTATTATATTGTCCATAATACTGTGTACAAAACAGATGAGCCCCAACAGAAAAGGAACAAGTTATAATGGACATGAGATTAGATTTTTATTCCTTTTTATCATGTAAAAATTTTTTTGAAAAATGTTTCTCATTACACAGGAATATTGTATAAATTAAGATACCATTTGCTGGTTCAAACATTATTTACTGTGTTTAATTTTTCTTCCATCTGTGTTGAACACTGAGAAAAAAAATCAACAAAATGTTCTGACCTGAAAAAAAGTTCTTTTAGAACCAGGTGTTCAAGGTAAAAAAAAATTGCTCCAGAGAAAGATCTTGAAGTTGAAGGCAGAAACTTCTTTACTGCAGCAGGAGACTCCATTGAACCTCCTTTGGAAGTCTAGTTTCAGAGTGCAGAATCAACTCAACCTTTATGAGTGAGCTGAATCTTTTAAAATTCGAGGCTGCAGAAAGTTCTGAGAACTTCTTTCAGTAATTAGTGTCCAAAGTGCCATTTCTAAGAAATCCATCGCTAAAGTATGATGCCCAAATGGGAGCCTGAACTTGTCAGAAAAAGAGAAAGAATTAATTATGTAAGAACTGTTGTGACTGCCCAGCTCAGCAATAAACAAGCAGAAGCTCCAAGTTAGCTGACTTAAGAATTTTAGAAGTAATTCACAGAACAAAAAGAAATCAACAGGCAACCATTGTTAAAAGCTTTCTTTAAAGAGGTGCCAAAACCAACATGTTCAAGGAATCCCTTTGTCTCTGAGTCAATTGAAATGCCATCTTGAAATCCAAGAAGCTCTTAAAGCTGCACACACACTTTATAAATCTTTTAACATGAATTACAATTTTACACTTCCAATTTGGACTAATTCAGGGTCCAGACCAATTACAAAATGGGGATCTATGGTGGAAAAGATTTTTAAGGCTTCAGGGTTAAACAAAAAGTAAGAAGAGGACTAGGTGAACATACTGCTTTACTTGATCGGCCTGACTATAAGCATAAAAGTAAAAACATCCATCAATGGTTCTTGCTTGACCATCTGAAGGTGGAGCTATATCTAAATAGCACCATCACTCCGAATGCCATTATCATTATCTATCATTAATGCAGAGGCTGCACCTTGATACTGAACCTGAAGATACCATTAGGCATCAGGATACAGTGATTTTTAACACAACAGCATGCACCCAAAACTGGGGTTAGATTAGCATCGTCCTCATAGAGAGTAATTCAGCAGAGTCATTGTGTGGTTATTGACAAAAACTCTTAATCCGACATTCACTGAAAGCTACCAAGTTAATGTCCTGTGTTGCTTTGGTATTTAGGGGAAATATGATCCAGTTAAGTCTGACACAGCAGTCAGTGATAACTTATTCTCTTCATCAATAGTGCTGAGCATTCAGACGTACCGGGTATTGTTTTCACACCATTACAGTCTACACCATTGTCCATCTCACAAAGGCCAGTCATTTCAAGAAACCTGAAGTCAATGAGTGCACAGTCATGCCATGACTAACGTATTGATTTGCATTCTATGACTGCATAGCAGGATTCTGTGGAGCACCACTAAGCAGCAGATCAGGAGCAAACTATGTGGACGGATTCATCAGAATGAGTATGTGCCTCTGATAGCATACACTCATTCCCATCCAGCAGATATTTCAAATGTCAACAAGTAGAACCAACTCGCATCATTTCGCATTATGCATGGGGAGAGTAGGGGACTAATAAAGGAATAATGTTCAACCTTGAATGCAGAGAGAAATCTCATTGCAGAGAGGTATGAAAGGCTATGGTGCTTGATGATGAATATAAATTTAACCAAAATCTCATTGATTGAGACTTAATGAAACTGAGGCTTAAGATGGAAAGTAATGGGTTCATTTTGTAACCTTGAATGAATGCAGAACCTTACAAACTTGAAGTCTTTATAGAGCTTTGTGTATTTTGTCTTGAGAAAATGTAAGAGCTGCAACTTGCACTTGACTGACAGCAGGACCATCGCAGAATCAATTGTAGATGTTTGGTAATAGTACTTAATACTTCAAACAGCAGTACATTAAACTGGTTTAATTTGTCTTAGCTTGGTAGTAAATCAGTAATAATACTGCTAATTCACTACCAAGATATATTGAATCACTGTCAAACATCAATCCTTCTTCCAAGTCATGAGAGATTTAAAGTCAAGTTACATGTCATTGAAATTATCTCACAAAGTTTGACTTATCTGTATTATCCACTCACTTCTGTCTTTCGTAGGTGGTTAATGGTACATTAGTAAGATACCTTATTTATTGAACTATCAATTACAATAACTGAACCACTTGCTTGCCTCAGAGTGCCTGATTGTGCTGGGGAGGATCATGTGAAATGTCCAATCACACTGTTGTTGTAGCCCCTTTGCAAGACTTCATGTCTGGAAAAGGGGATTGGATCAAAGGGGAACTGCAAGATTAACTGCCAGCCTCAGGATCTTCTGGTTATTGTTGGAAAACAATAACGGAAAATTATATGAAAGTCTGGAAAAGAAGATTCCACTTATCTTCTTCAATTTTCAGCCTGGTCTCACTGGTCACTGATTTAAGTGGAACCACATTTAAGCTCCAATGCCAGTTTCTTTGTGCACCCCACAAAGTAGAATCTGCAGAGTCTTAGATTCTCAAGAGTTTATCTCTAGACCTGACTATCCAGAAAGGAATATCAGAGCCTATTTCTTAATTTATTTGACAAACTTGTTATGGATTCAAGTACAGCAAAGGGTTATTGTGATGACATCCCTTGCAAATTACATGATGCAGCAAGACCTGGACAACATTCATGCTTGAGCTGTTAAGTGCCATATAAAATTTGCATAAATACCAGGCATTGACCATTTTTAATAAGAGGAATCTAACCATTTCGACATTCATTACCATTGCTGAAACTGCACTCTCAACATGTTGGAGGGTTACCATTGACCAGAATCTGAATTGAGCTTGCCATATAAATACTGTGACTACAAGAGCAAGTCACTAGCTGGGAATTCTGCAGCAAATAACTCACCCCAGACTTCCCAAAGCCTATCTGCAAGACACAAAGCAAGAATATGATGGAATATTTTACTTGCCCATTTAACTAACACCCAAACCACCACCTCAAACATTCATTCCCTCCACCACTGATATACAGCAATGTACACCATTTACAAGATGCACTCCAGCAACTCACCAAGGCTCTGACAACGACAATTTCTGTACCCAGAACCCAATCACTTTGAAGGAGAAGGCCAGCACTTGCATGGGAACACCACCACCAGCAGGTTCCCCCCTAACCACACTACTCTGACTTGGAATTATATTGCCATTCCTTCAGTGTTGCTGGGTCAAAGACCTGGAACTCTCTTCCTAACTATGCCATTGGTCTGTATATATGGATTTCAGGAAGGTGTTTGACAAAGTCCCTCATGGGAGGTTAGTTGAGAAAGTCAAGGTTCATGGGATACAAGGACAGGTAGCTAGATGGATAAGTAACTGGCTTAGTAATAGGAGACAGAGAGTAATAGTGGAAGGGTGTTTTCTAGCTGGAGGTCGGTCACTAGTGGTATGCCGCAGGGCTCGGTACTGGGACCTCCTCTATTTGTAATATATGTAAATGACTTGGAAGAGGGAGTAAGTGGAGTGATCAGCAAGTTTGCAGACGATACAAAGATGGCTGGACTTGCGGATAGTGAGGAGCATAGTCAGGCGATACAGCAGGACATAGATAGGCTGGTAGCTTGGGCAGATAGATGGCAGATGGAATTCAATCCTGATAAATGTGAGGTGATGCATTTTGGGAGAAAGAATGTAGGGGGGAGGTATATGATAAACGGTAGACCTATTAAGAGTATAGAAACGCAGAGGGACCTGGGGGTGCAGGTGCACAAGTCTCTGAAGGTGGCAGAGCAGGTGGAGAAGGTTGTGAAGAAAGCATATGGTATGCTAGCCTTTATAGGAAGGGGTATAGAGTACAAGAGCTGGCCTTTAATGTTGCAGTTGTATAAAACATTGGTTAGACCTCATTTGGAATACTGCGTCCAATTCTGCTCGCCTCGAAGGATGTGGAGACTCTGAAGAGAGTGCAGAGGAGGTTTACCAGGATGCTGCCTGGTATGGAAGGTCTGAGTTATGAGGAGAGGTTAGGCAAATTGGGACTGTTTTCCTTAGAAAGATGTAGACTTAGAGGAGATATAATAGAGGTGTACAAGATTATGAGGGTATAGATAGGGTAAACAGGATTAAGCTTTTTCCTAGGATGGACTTGAATAGCACAAGGGGTCACGGGCTTAGGGAGAGGGGGGTAAGGTATAATTTGGATGCTAGAGGGAGTTTTTTCACACAGAGGGTTGTGGGGGTATGGAATGCGCTGCCAAGTGGTGGAGGCAGGCACTCTGGAGTTATTTAAGAAATACTTAGATGGGCACATGAACAGAATGGGAATGAAGGGGTATAGAAAACTGATTTAAAATAGGGATCATGAGCCTTGGGAGTCCCTGGGAAGTGTGTAAATAGATGATGATATTAATGTACTTGTTTTTATCCTACAGGTGCTTTGGTCCACCTTGTTGTCTAACAAGGGGCAGACACGCGATGGATCATGAGAGGCTGCTCTTGGATTTTTTTTCGAGAGTATCTTAGTGCTTCATGTCGTTAGTGTACGCTTGACCTGGACCATTTGATGGGTAACACGACAGTTCAGTGACTATCGCTGTGCTGTGCAGATACATGGATTTGGGCCTGTGTCTGTAGGAGTTTGCGCATTCTCCCCGTGCTTGCGTGGGTTTTCTCCGGGTGCTCCGGTTTCCTCCCACATCCCAAAGATGTGCTCTTAGGCTAATTGGCAAAACAAATTCTCCCTAAATTGTCTCAAATTTGGTTTTTAATCCATAGATCTATAAACATAGACAGGGATCACGGGTAGAGGTGGGAACATCGGGGTGGCGGCGTGGGCTCGTTGGGCCGAAGGGCCTGTTTCCCGTACTGTTTTGTTCTTTGTTCTTTGTTCTTAAACCACAGGGACTATAGTGGTTCAAGAATGCAGCACACCACCACTTTCTCAAGGTCAATTAGGATGGGCAATAAATGTTGGTCTAGCCAACAATGTTGCACATCCTCTGGAAGAATACATTTAAAAAATGATGATGCATATTAGCCAAGTTTGCCAAGCCAAACAAATGAAAAGTTATGAGTAAATATAACATCCTTTTAAACTTCTGGAAAGGATTATTCTGCTCCTGACTTTGAAAATGTAAAATGCAGTTTTCTTTACTGTTTTTTGAATGAAACTTATTTTATTTTTATTTATTTTATTTGTCTTATTTTTAAGACAAAGCTTTACTCCTCAGTATCACGTTTTTGGCAAAGTATTTGCACCATCATAAAAATATATTTCAGTGAGAAATCGGCTTTTGTTCCTTCACTCTGTAATTCACAAATACTAACTACACTTAGCAATTTAAATTTCTTGGTTAGCTTAAAGACATTATTGTTTCTTGAAAAAGATGTTGGTTTAAACTCTAACACTCTCTGTAACTTTTGTTTAGCTTTCTAACCATTACAATCAGGTACAAGCCCACAGACTTCTTCATCTCAAAGGTTGAGAGTGTCTAATCAGCTGGCAATGACAATTTGTTCCCTTTCTTCTTCCCACTCAGCCAGATTGTCGCTAAATTTCTCCCTGTCTCTGCTCCTTAACTCATATCTTCTTCTCGTTTTACCCCTATCTTAACTCATGCCCTCCATGAGACACACCTCCTATGCCTTTGGCCCTACTCCCACTAAACTTTCAATAACAACAGCAAAAGCAACTTACATTTATGTAACAGCTTTAATCGCAAGATCCTTCATAGGATCATTTTAAAATGGATAAGATGCTCTTTTGGAGAGTCAGTAAAGACTTGATGTGTTGAATGCCTCCTTTTGTACTGTAAGGATTCTATGGAAATGCCACAATGTCATGTAACATATAATATTCAGAACTTAATTCCAACAAAAGAAACAACATAAACATAATTACAGCACTTTTTATGTTGCTTTGAAGGCGACATTATATGGTATAAACTTGGTACAGTTTATGTTGGAATGTTAGCAAATTTAGGAAATTCTACCATTCAAAGGAGAGGATTTAGGATTGTGAAGATCATTTAAACAGGGTGCTATTAGAAAAATGAGCAACCTACAAAGAACAGAGCCTGCTTGATTTCAAATGATTGAAATCCAATAATGTGATAATGAGTTTTTACCATTAAAATGATCATGAATGGGGTTGTGATTTTATGATGTAAACCTAATTGGTTTATTAGTGCTCTTTAAAGAAAGAATTTGTTTCTGTCTCAATTTGGCCTGTGTGTGACTCCTGGTTGATGATTAATGCACTTGGGATAAACAATGATGGGCATTAAATAGAACCTCAATAGCAACACTCACATCCCAAGAACAAATAAAAAAACCTTTCTACTTTATCTCTTTCTTTTACATTCTCCCACTTCCACATCCCCACAACCTCCATCTCCCTGTCAATTTTCTATTCATATGATCATATCACCATTAATCCCATATGAGATTTAGCTTTCAATAAATCTTTTATCTGGTACCTTGTCAAAAGCATTTTCAAATTCTGCATAAAACCACAATAGCAGTCACATGGAAAATCATATTTTATATAAATATATATATAATAAATATATATATACACATATGTATATTTATATATATATATATAGAGAGAGAGAGAGAGAGAGTCATAGAGGTTTACAGCATGAAAATAGGTCCTTTTGCCCAAATTGTCCATGCCACCTTTAAACTCCTAAGCTAGTCCCAATTGCCTGCATTTGGCTCATATTCCTCTATACCCATTTTATCTATGTAAATATCTAAATGCTTTTTAAAAGACAAAATTTTTCCTGCCTCTACCACTATCTTTGACAGTTTATTCTGGATACTCATCACTCTCTGTGTGAAAAAATTGTCCCTCTGGCCACTTTTGTATCTCTCCCCTCTCACCTTAAACCTATACCCTCTAGTTTTAGACTTCCCTACCTTTGGGAAAAGATATTGACTATCAAGCTGATCTATGCCCCTCGTTATTTTATACACCTCTATAAGATCACCTTTATAAGATTACATTGTATAAATATATATATATATTTATATATAAAATATATACAAATATAAATCAAAACAAATTGCATACTATGCAATCAATTAACTCCTTTACAAAATGGCAATCTGAATTATCTGTTTAAAAGCTGTATCCAAAAAATTTGAAAAATATTGACACAGACTTCAAATATCTATTTGAATATTGCAAAAATACGTATGAACATATGAAGGCGTAGGGTACATGGCTCCGCAAGCCTGCTCCTCCATTTAATAAGATATTGGTTGAACTAATTTTAACCTCAACTTCCTACCAACCCCAATAAACTTTCACCACCTTCCTTATCAAGAATCGATGTACTTCTGTCTTAAAGATATTCAAAGACTTGGCCTCAACCAGCTTTTGAGGAAGAGAATTCAAAAGTCTCACAACCTTCGGAGAAAAATAAATTCTTCATCTCTGTCTTAAATGGGCAACCCCTGATTTTTAGACAGTGGCTCCCGGTTCAAAATACTCCCAGAAGGAAAACATCTTTTTACGTTTCAATCAAGTTACTTTGTTTGCTGTTCAGATGGAACTGAGAAAATCAGCTCACGAGGGCTAAATAATACAAATTATAATAGAAAATGGATATTCTGGAAGTTTTGCTGGGTTACCTTGACTTTTCACTGACTTATGATTTAGTGCCCTTACTCATTCTCCCTAACGGAAGAACATAAGTTGGAGTGAATCTTTTGCTGCATAAGTTTTACGGGCTGATTCAAAAGAGAAAGCTCAGTGTTGAATCAATATTCTCATTCCACATTTTTACATTTCAGGGAGGATAACATGTGATGCATCAGTACCTAGCTAAATGCACACTCCCCCATGGCTCAGCTTGCCTGATGTATTATATATACTGTATTACTTAGCCCTTGTGAAGACATGGGGATCAGACCAGGTATAAAATTACCATAGACACATTCTAAATATACTTACTTATTGTTCGTAAGCAATTTCCAACCAGGAAACCAGGTAGGGTAATTCAATACCATACCTCAAGCTCCGTAAGGGAGCAAATCAAAAAGTTACATTTCCCTTACCTTGAAAGTTCTTCATAGGATCCTTCACACTGCTCTGTGGGTGGAAACGATAAACTGAGCATGTTCCTAAAAATGTTTGCTTTGTGACATCACGGAAGTTGGCAGAACAGGTAGGTAAGTTTTTACTCCTGCATTGTAAAATCCTAGGGGTTACATTGCAGAATTGATCTTTTTTTTTATCCAGCTAATCTTGCCTAACTTCATCTTAAAATTACTAACAAAAACTAATCCTAATTAGGATACTGTATGAGGACACCTAGTGTGAAAACATCCAAACTCCCACAATTTGGACAATTTACAAACAATCTGAATGGTACTAAATCCATGACACACTACGAGAGCCATTGCTGTAATACCAGTTCAGAAGGTGTCTTAGCTGAGGAGCACCTAGCTTTGTAAAAAAGTCACTTTCTGCAGTAACAACATTGAAGTTAAAATTTGGTAAACGATTCAGTAGTATTTCACACAGCTGGCTTATAGAGACTGTATAATGAATACCTGGCAAAGGTACCCCTAATGAGGCAGTGCAGTAAGCTTAATGATAGCTAATTGAACCCTTAATGCCGCTATCATTCAGATCATAACAATAAAGAACGCACTCTTCTGTCTGTTGTTACAATCCTGTTGGGGGTGGTTAATGTTTAAAAGTGAAATAGGAAGACCATATAATTAAGTAACAAAACTATGCTGCAGTGTTACACACTTTTTAAACAAAAACAAACTCTAATGTAAATTAAAAAGAATTGAACGAAGACTATTAACTTAACATTACATCGTATGACATAAATTCAGGTCTACTTTTCACTTCCTGCCAAGACATCTTATGAAATTTTCAATGTTAATTTACTTCTCCTGGAACTAACCAAAGGTATAGCCCAGAGCTCTGAATTTACTTTTCTTTTGTTTAGTATTCCAGATAATCTTCCGAGGTAAGCCCTGCTTCCATTAGCTTTTGGCTATGTGATCCTTCATCCTTTCTTCACCAATCTCTTGAATGTGGATGCCTCAGCTCCTTATCAGAATTGTCGTCAGATATCCAGCTGTCTCCCCATAGAATCCCAGGGTAATTTTGCTGACTGATTTCTATTAAAAGGCTCTGTGAGGACCATGGTAGGTATCTTCCACTTGCTGCAGACTAAAGCAAATCTTCCACCTACCTATTCCTCACAAGGTCTATGCAGTGAATGTATTTTCTCTGCTTGAAAGGCAGGTTATCTGATTGTCATCTCTGTTGGTTCTCAGTCTGGTCAGATGCATCTTTAAGATGCTCCTTAAAACCTCCTGAGTTTTTTGATCATCTGCTCTAATATCTTCTTATATAGCTTGATGGCAAATTCTGTTTGATAACACTCCTATATGGTGCTTTATAACTCCTTGGGACTTCTTAATACATGAGATCTGCCACAAAAATGAAAGCTACTGCTCTAAGTCAAAAACAACAATTTATAATCAAAAATATGATACAACATTCCAAGGACTCTGACAGTGGAATGATTAGCTTACCCAAATTGGATAGATGCAACTTATCACTCAGAAGAAACAGGACTCTAAATTTTCCAATTACTTGAATAAAAGATATTGAAGGGAGCCCCTGCAGTGGGCCTGGATTCTTTTGTCTCATGTATACTTACCATTGCTTTGTATTTGAACTTTTAATTATTACACTTTGTACAACTAAACAGGAAAACCACTGCAAACCTGAGAAGGATGAAATGTGTCCAGTGTGCTTGATGGCAAGCCATTGGAAATTGGACAAATCATTTTGAAAATGTTTTGCAACCAAGAATATTCAATCTATTTTGATTGCTGTTCATTTTGATTGCCAAAGAATAGCAGCAAGAATACAACTTCCCACAACAGAATCTGGAAGGCATCAAAAAGCAGGCAGAGGCATGGGAACCAAAGCAAAGGTGAATTAACAGCAGAGAAACTAGAAAGTAGGGCCAGTAAGATTGAGAGGAAAAGCAGGCAGAGTGTGGCTACTGATCAAAGACGGTCTGGTGGACCGAAGTGCATTTGTTTCAATGTGAGAAGTGTACCAAGTAAGGCAAATGAACTTCGAGCTTGGATTAGTACTTGGAACTATGAAGCTGTTGCCATTACAGAGACTTGGTTAAGAGAAGGACAGGATTGGCAACTTAACGTTCCAGATACAGATGTTTCAGATGGGATATGGGGGATGTAAAAGGCGTAGAGGAGTTGTACTACTGATTAAGGAGAATATCACAATTGCACTGAGGGAACACACTGAGAGCTTATACAGTGAGGCAATATGGGTAGATTTCCCAACAGCCAGTGGGAGACATGGGGCAGATTTTAGCAAGATGTAAAAGTAACAGGGTTGTTGTAGTGGATGATTTTAACTTCCCTTATATTGACTAAGACTCAGTTAGTGCTAGGAGTGCGGATGGGGTAGAGTTTGTAAGGAGCATCCAGGAGGGCTTCTTGAAACTGTATGTAGAAATCCAACTAGGAAAGGGGCCATACTGGACCTGGTATTGGGGAATGAGCTTGGCCAGATGGTCAACACTTCAGTAGGGAAGCGATTTGGGAACAGGGACCACAATTAGTCTTACAGATACCAATGGATAAAGATAAGTGTAGTCCTCGGGTAAAGATGCTAAATTGGGGAAGGTTAATTACAACAATATTAGGCAGGAACTGAAGAATGGTAGATTGGGGATAGATGGTTGAGGGCAAATCAACATTTGGCATGTAGGAGGCTTTCAGATGTAAGTTGATAGGAAATCAGGACTGGTACATTCCTGTAAGGATGAAGGATAAATATGGCAAGTTTCAGAACCTTGGATAATGAGACATATTGTTAGCCTAGTCAAGGGAAAAATGGAAGCATTTGTCAAGACTAGGAGACTGGGAATGCACAAAGCAAGCGTGGAAAACAAGGAAAGTTGAAAGAAACTTAAGCAAGGATTCAAGAGGGCTAAAAGGGTTCACAAAAAGTCATTGGCTAGCAAATTAAGGAAAATCCCAAGGCTTCTTTTACATGTACAAAGAGCAAGAGGATAGTTAGGGAGAGGGTTGCCCCACTCGAGAACAGAGAAGGGAATTTATGTATGGAGCCAGAGAAAATAGATGAGGTATTAAATGAGTACTTTGCTTCAGTATTCATCAAAGAGAAGGACTTGGTGGATGATGAGTTTGGCCATACAACTAGAAGGATGTGGAGGTTTTAGAGAAGGTACAGAAAAGATTTACCAGGAGATTGCCTACTATGGAGGGCATTAACTATTAGGAGAGGTTGGAGAAACTTGGTTTGTTCTTACTGGAATGATAGAAGTTGAGAGGCATGGAGAGAATGGATAGTCAGAAACATTTCCCTCCGGTAGAAAAGTCAGTTATCAAGGGGCATAAGTTTAAGGTGTGAGAGGCAAGGTTTAAAGGAGATATACGAGGCAATTTTTTTATACAGAGGATAGTGAGTGCTTGGTACTCGCTGCCGGGGAGGTAGTGGAAGCACATACAATAGTCACTTTTAAGGGGTGTCTTGACAAATACATGAATAGGGTGGGAATATCGGGATACAGTCCCCGGAAGGTTTTAGTTCAGTCGGGCATATGGTTGACGCAGGCTTGGAGGGTGGAGCGCCTGTTCCTATGTTGTAATTTCCTTTGTTCTTTGAACAGAACCTGTCAACATTAGCTAAACGAAAAGCACTGTTAAATCAGAATATATTCCATATATCTTTTGCAACTTAAAGTGGGATGGGACGAATCTGGAATTTACAGAAAAGATTTAAGTTGAGTCTCAATACTCCCAAGTGACATACATCATTAGAGTTTGTAGCACCTAAACATGAAAACACTATTTTCAATTTACAAAAATATTCAACCTTTAATGTAGTTAAATGTCTGAAGACATCTTCAGAACCATTATCAAACATTAACTTACACAAAGTGATATTTGGAGTTAGTCAACAGTTAGGTTTTAAGTCACACCTTAAAGGAGGAAATAAAAGTAGAGATGGAACGGTTTCAAGAAGGAATTCCAGAGATAAAGCTTTGGCGGTTGAATGAATAGTTGCCAATGGTAGAGTGATTAAAACTATAGATACTCAAGAGGCCAGAATGGAGGAGTGCAGATATCTCTCATGCTTGTCGGACTGTTGGAAGATTACAGAAATCAGAGTTCACAACAATAATCCATGCCTATGTTTTTATGCTCCTCTCAAGCCTCCTCACACCTTATGTCATCTAACCTTATCCTCATGTTACTTAACTGTACATTTTGCAATCAAAATCTTGTTCTACCACAGAGATTTTGTTCAGCATGTGACAGACTGACTGAAACGTTCCATGTATAGTTAATTGCAGAAGTTACATGAAAAACGATATTACTTACAAAGCAGCTTTGCGAAAAAGTGGCGAATGAAAGTATTTTTGATAAATATGGAAAGACTTACTTGAGCACTGACTCCATAGTTTGGCCTTTTCCAAGGGGAGCAACTCAGTCATGCTTGATTTCCAATCAATGGCCAGGATTTCCTGGCAATGCATGCCCTACCGTCACCACTGCAAGCCAGTGGAAATGGATGGAAAATTCCACCCAGTGTGTAGAGAGTAGAATGATAGCCAGTGAGGGGAAGTAGAGCTTTATTATCAATTGAACAATCTCAGAGTTTAAAAAAAATGCACAGTTATATGCACCTGACATTTTACAGATTACTATTCATCCTTTCGTGTAAAATTGCAAATGGTTCTGGAATGTCCAGCTCTGATTTGTGTTCTTTCTCTGGAGTCCCTGATAATGCTGTAATATTCAGATGTTGGGGACCATGCCTTGCGAGATGTGAAAGCATGTTTATATCCTTCATTTAAATGTTGTACACGTGGCCTTTCATCATACACTACAGTATTGCATGAACTCATTTTATAGAAAGAGTTGTTTGAAAAAAATGCTTCAGGCAATTCTCTGTTGCCAAATTCTGTCTTTCCATGGCCTAGCACATCAGGGTTCCTGATGTGTGTGTTTTAATGCTATTAAATTTAAGACTCATCCAAGTGCAATGAAAATGTCTGGAACATTATGTGATATGATGACTGAAAAATGCTTGGCTAAAGACAGTGGAGCCCACAACCATCTTCCTTAAATTAGTTTAATTATTTTTAACCATTATTCCATCTTGTTTATTCTGTGCTGTAAAATACAAAGTAAATGCACATCTAAGTTAATATCAAGACGAGATGATCTGTAAGGATAGCTGACAAAAATGTAAGTTCTAGTATAGAAATAAGTTGCTGACTGGCATGGTGGTTAGCATTGCTGACTCACAGTGCCAGTGACCTAGGTTCAATTCCAGCCTTGGCTGTGTAGAGTTTTCACATTCTCCCTGTATCTGCATGGGTTTCCTTCGGGTGCTCCAGTTTCCTCCCATGGTCCAAAGATGTGCAGGTTAGGTGGATTGGCCACGACAAATTGACCCTTTGTGTCCAAAGATCTGTATGTTACAGGGATTAGCAGGGTAAATGTGCAGAGTTACAGGCATAGGGCAGAGAATGGGCCTGCGTCAGATGTTGTTTTGGAGACTCTATGCATTGATGGGCTGAATGGTCTTCTTCTACACTATAGGGAAGAAATCATAAGAAAATTTAGAGTTTTTTTTATAGGGATAACTAGTAGGTATTTAGTAGGGTAAATAAAGAGAAAGCAATTAATACATTTAGATTTCCAAAACACGTTTGATGAGGTGCCACACTAAAGGTCAATATGCAAGAGAAAGGTTCATGGAGTTGGGGGGTAATACATTAGCATGGACAGAGGATTAGTTAATAAATAGGAAGTCAAGAGTGGATATAAATGCATTTTCAAGTTAGTAGGCTGCGACTTGTGAAGTGAAGCACCAGGGCTTCAGCTATTCACAATTACATTAGTGAAATACATTACATTAGACAAAGTTACAAAGACGGCTGTATCTAAGTTTGCTGACTATGTAAAACTGAGTGCGAACGCAAGCTGTGAGGAGGACACAAAGAGTTTGTGAAGAGATGTAGACAGATTGACTGAGTGAGTAACAAAGTGACAAATGGATTTTAATGTGGGAAAGTGAGAGATTATTCACTTTGTGGTAAGAATAAAAAAGCAGAATACTTTTACTTATAAATGTTAACATTCTGATGGCCTTGGGTGCACTCATATAAAGAATGTGGAATGTTAGCACACTGGTTCACAAAACAACTGGAAGGTAATTGGCTTGTTGGTCTTCATTGCAAGAGGATTAGAATACAAAAATAAGAAAGTCTTGTGATAAATTTTATGGGGATCTGGTGAAACCTCATTGGAATAATGGACATTTAACCCAGGCACTGGGCTCTCACCTACTGGTTGGAGAGCTGGCAACAGCACCATGGTATCTCCTTTAGTGAAAGCCCACCATAATAAGATCCAGATAAACAAATAAATAGCTAGCGTTGGACCTTCCCTGGGATCAAGGACCCTGAGGTGGAAGTCTATCCATCAGATACCAAAATAATCCATTGCAGGCAGCCCCAATGGGATTGATGGTTGCTGCTGACAATGCACCCACAGAGGCCTAGGATCAGTGATGAACAAGGACATAGGCAAATAAAAGCAGGATGGGGATCACAAAAAATTGGGAGAGGAGGTTAACAGTAAGGCCAAAGGGATGACTCCTAATAGGACCACCATTCCCATTATTGGGCCCTCCGATCAGATCCATCCCACCTGATGTCCTTTCTGCCCATGCTCCCACCAGGCTGTAGTGCTCCATTGTTGAACAGATTTAAGTCTGAGATAGATAAATGTTTAGTTCTCAGTAGGTCAAGGGATCAGGAAAGTAGGTGGGAAAGCTTGAGTTGAAACAGAAGACCATCCATAATCACATTGAGTTTTAATTTATTTATTAGTGCCACGAGTAAGCTTACATTAACATTGCAATGAAGTTACTGTGAAAATTGCCTAGTCACCATACTCTGGCACTGTTTGGGAAAACTGAGGATGAATATAGCATAGCCAATGAATGGCAGGTTCAACGGATCTACTCCTGTTCCTACTGCTTTTGTCATTAAATACTGACTGTGCAAGAGACAATATCACAGCTCAATTCATATGGCCAGATATGTACACTTTTCACCAGAGCTCACACTCAGGAAATTAGGATTAGATTGGAAAATTTAGAAGATTGAAAAATCTGGCTTCTCCCTCTGCTCAGTCAACCGTTACCAAATATGATGTGTCTAAAGTTAGTTAACAGCACAAACAGGAGTTAACATGGCTTGGTTTACATTAACAATAAGGCATCAGGGAGGATCCAGTTAAGAGTATTCACAAGGGATACAAACCTAATTACTTTCACAGTGCTTTCATTATATTTTACAAACTTTTACTGGTAGCACAAAAGAGCAGAAACCATTTCTGTTGACTTTATATTCCCAAATCAATCAGGCTTTTTTGCCTTATGCATTGTTCAGTACACCATGCCTGAAATGAGCTCATTACAATATATGTAAACAAGAACCGTAGGCGTTACTTTTTGAATTACCAGGCATTAAGCTCACCGCTATACTTCCTGCTACCCACCAAAAAGGCATCAGTATAATTGTGCATATGCACTTAGCCTGACACTGGCATGCAAATAAACACAGCCAATGTTTACAGTGCACTCAGTGTAAATTATACTGAGATATAAGGTGCAGGTGTGGCGAGGATCAGCTGAGACTGGTGGAGTTGAGGAGTTTTGAGCCTGACGATTGAGAGATTTGGCTAGAACTTCTGTTGTATATTTTTGGAGTTGTGTTTCTATGGCATTCAATTTCCACAGCCTTGACTTATTTCTGATTGCTTCACAGAATTTTAGATTCTGGGGAATTTTTGACCCTTCTTCATTCTTGTCCCAGTGTAGGTTTTTAAGGAATAAGTGTGGCATTCCCTGTGAACACACCATTCTAATGGAGGAGTGGCAGAGGACAAATGTAATGGTACAATTAAGGAGGAGGTATCACATTGTTCCCCAAAGGATATAAAGGCAATATGGATTCTATGAAAATTTTAGTGGGGACACTTGTATTATGATTGGATTTCACCAAAGAAGCAAAGCTTTGCATCTATCGTAGGTGAATTTGGGACCATACAAATCTTTTATGGCAATGAAGGTAGTAACTGTTTGCAATATTTATGGAATAGAATTATTTCAGACAACAATGCGGGGAGGAATTGCTTAACATCAGTGAAGATATTGTAAGGGCGTTCATTTGTCAGGTGACTGACCGAAGCAGGGCCAAACATTACAGTCAATCCTCTCCCTGAAAATAGATGGTGTGTGACAAACTGTTAAGTATCTTCCATGTTAATGACAGCTTTGCTGGAAGTTGTCAAAAATTCCCCAGAATCTAAAATTCTGTGAAGCAATCAAATTCTGTCAAAGCTATGGAAATTGAATGCCATAAAAACACAACTCCAAAAAATATCCAACAGAAGTTCTTGCGACATTTCTACAATTGTCAGGCTCAAAGTTCCTCAACTCCACCAGTCTCAGCTGATCCTAGCCACACCTGCATCTTATATCTCAGTATAATTTACGCTGAGTGCATTGCAAACATTGGCTGTATTTATTTGTGTTCGAGTGTAAGGCTGAATGCACGTGCACTACTGTATTGATGTCTTTCTGGCGGGTAGCAGGAGCTACAGTGGTAAGCTTAAAGTCTGATGATTCAAAAAGCAATACCTATGGTTCTTGTCTTCTTCACAATTCACTTTTATCTCTTAAGTGAAGAAATTCACATTCACAGATGGTTTCTAAGTGACACATTTTACCTGCTGCTCCCATGAATAATGCCTGAACCGCCATAGAGAAGTGTCATAATGAGCCACTTGCCACAACATGAAAGGTTGGTTGTCAACTGTCCCTTTATTTGAAAATGGCATCAACTCAGAATTGTAGGTTTTGGCCATGGGTCCCCATTTGAATGAACAGGCCAATTGTCAACCTACAAATCTTTAAGCACAATGGGCAGGATGGGATCTGGAGAGCAGGTTTGTTTTTACTGCTCAGTTCTGCCTCATCATTAAGAAGTTGTGACTCAAAGGGTGATGCAGCTTGACAGATGAGTTGTCGCCATTTTGAATGATTGGTAGCAAGTTTCTCCAGTCATGAGTGTCAATGCTGCTGCTCTTCAAAGAGAGCTTCAGAGTGTCTTTGGAATGCTTTCCTTGTACCCCTGGGCACACTGGCCATTTGAGAGATGAGGAATTTGGACTTAGTAGGGAAAAATGCTTTTTTGGCTTTCCAGACACCAGGATGGGATCTTGAACCAGTGTTCATTGTCTGCAGGAATGGCATTGTGGGCCCAAAATGTGGAGACTTCAGAAAAGTGCAGTTCTCGCCAGCAAAATTGCGATTTCCGATTTTGAGCTGACCTCACCTTTGGAGTGATATGAAAGATACTAGGGATGGGTGCAAATCTAATTTGAGTGCATCAGCATTTCATGAGCGAGTGTTCACTCATGCTCTATTAAGATAGAGGTAGATAGGATCTTGATTAATAAGGGATCAGGGGTTATGGGGAAATGGCAAGAGAATGGGGATGAAAATAATATCAGTCCAGATTGAATGGCGGAAAAGACTCGATGGCCGAATGGCCTCATTTTTCTCCTTTGTCTTATGGTCTTCTAATGGGCCTGCAACAAATATTCAACTGGCACCAGGATGACGTTACAGTGACAGCATTTACAACAGCTCGAAATAAATGTGAACCTGGTGCCATCACTTCTGACATGATCATTCTCAGATGGTCATTATTTTTCGGGTAGTCCAACATGCAAGGAGCGCCAGTAATAATGCTATGGATGCACAGAAGTGCAGCTCGGGGCCAGGGGTGAGCAGGAGTCACTGTTGCCGTATGTGGGGTGGGGAGATGTGTGCAGATTGGTCAGAGGTCTTACCTTCCCTTCATATCGGGTCCCTGATTGTTCTGAAGGGATAGCTGCCAAGCAGGTATCATTTCCTGGTTCCTCCATGCAGGTTAGTGTTTGAAAAGTAGCTGAATGTATATCCTTCCTTGTTGAGAGCTGCAAACTGGGTGGGAGGCAGCCACATTAGACAGGCAGTATTGGGTGCAACTGTGTGATCTGGGGACATACCTTGGGAGAGGCCAGGCAGAAGGGCAGCATTGGGGTACCAGTGATGGGGAGCTACCCTACCTCATGAAGCATACTTTCTCACTTAGGGGAGGGCAAATGCATCAAAACCTGCAACCCTCATTCTGCCAATGCTGTTAGGTCAGAGGGGATTATTTGCCAGGAAGTTCAAATCCATTTCTCTGTGAACTCTGACTCTCAGGTTTAGCAGAGTGTGTTGATTACTCTCATGCTTAACTGCCCAACATTGAAGAGCCAAAAATGAGGCTGCTTTCTTGAGGTTTGCTTCAGAAGCTAATTGTATACCTCTCAAGAATCAGCTGTGTGTTATTAAGATGCAGATTGTTGCCAGAGCGACCAACTGAATTTTTTAGGAAGAGTCCAGCATGCCAGTTTAATATCTAGAGCTAGATCTAACTGAATAGTCTGGGAACAAAGGTTCGGAACACCAAGCCCCAAGAAGGTAGATGCATCTTTTGATTCAAACCTCAGCAATACACTGCTTGCACTGTGGAGAACCCCCCAGTCAAGATGATAGATGGCACCATTCCCCAAGTTTAATATGCCTGGCACCATTTTGATATGCCCTGTCATGCATTCTCTCTAACGCACCAGCACAATGCAAGGTCAGGACCTACCTATGTTCCTTGGCTGGGGGTAAGGGATGGGTAGAATGTATGGGTCAGATGCCATGAGACAATAGAGGCTCAGCACTATTCATTCTGCTAGAATACAGGGTAAGCTATATGGGGATAGTGTGAGGGAGAGTAGGAATTCACAGAGACATGGGAAGCACTGGAGCTGAGCTCTCAGACATATGGAGCAATGAGAGTCAGAGCTCTATTAGTACTCCTCAGTGCTCACTGTGTGTTCTCTCTCTCTTTCAGTGCTTGATCCATCAGATTCATGGAGCCTATTGAGCTGGCCTTTTTACTGATTGGGACTGACCAGCAGCAGAGACATTGATGTATTGCTTTGCTAGGACCAGCTGCTCAGGGAGCAGGACCACATATGGAGGAGGAACGTTGGAGATAGTGACAGTCAAGAATCTTACAGCATCAATGTTGATGCCACTGTGTCCCGTGTTTGTCTTCTGAGAAGGTCGGTGTGGTTTTTCGCTGTGTTACATCAGAACTCTCGATCGATGAGTTGAGTGCCATATCCTGTTCTAAAAAGAGCATTTTTCAGCATTTTTAGGTGTCTGGTGCAATCCTCCTCATCTGAGCAAATCCTGTGTAATCCGTGGGCTTGTCCATAGGGGATGGCTTCTTTAAAGTGTTTAAGGTAGAAGCTGAAGTGGAACATCATTAGGTTATCCATGGGCTTGCAGTACAATGAAGTGCTGAGGTAACCGTCCTTGATGGAGATAAATGTATCCAAGAATGCAACCAATTCCGGAGAATAGTCCATCGTGAGTCTGATGGTGGAATGGAACTTGTTGATGTCATCATATAGCTGTTTCAGTGATTGTTCACCATGAGTCCAAAGGAAGAAATTGTTATCAATGTATCTAGTATCTCACATCTGTTGAAGGTCCTGTGCGGTGAAGAGGTCTTATTCGAACTTGTGCATGAAGATGTTGGCATATTGAGTGCGAATTTGGTTCCCATGGTCTGGTTGAAGAACTGGTTATTGAATGTGAAGATAGTGGATGAGTTGTAAAATTGCATCAGGATACTGGCAGTTGTCATCATTGAGTACTGAGGCAGTTGCAGCAATGCTGGGAGATTGCTGAGTAGAATGCTGAGACATCCATTGTGATAAGGAGTGCTCCTGGTTCGACTGCTCCGTGTGTGCTGAGTTTCTGCAGCAAATCCACAGCATCACGACAAAAGCTGGGGGTTCTTTGTACAGTGGGTTCAGGATGCCCTTGAATTAGCTGAATGGGTTCTCGCACAGGGTCCCATTACCAAATACAATGGGACAGCTAGGCGTATCTTCGGGAGACAACTTGGGGACTATATGGGATGAGAGCATAGAGGGCGCTCTGAAGATCTGGATCAAAGGTCTTGATCAATCTGTTGAGTTGATGGGTGTGTTCTTTGGTTGGATCTGCAGATAACTATCTGTAGTTTTCCTCATTGTCAGTACACTTCTTTGCAGTAATCCGCTCTGTTCAGTATGACGATGGGCCCTCCTTTGTCTGCTGGTTTGATGACAATGTTGCAGTTAGTCTTGAGAGCGCGGATGGTATTGCGTTGTGTTTGGGTGCTTCTAGGGCTGTCCTGTGAGTGAGGCTGATGAATCTGGTATTGACGCACCTCCTGATAGCTTGGGTATATATGTCAAGTTGAGGGCAGCAGCCTTCCGAAGGAGTCCAACTTGACTCTTTCCTCTTCAGTTGCTGCATCGTGGATATCTCTGTCGACTGTTCCAGTTCATTGGCTGTCTCATTGTGTTTGTTGTTGGCCTCTTGGGGTTTGTGGAAGAACTCCTGCAGCCTCATTTGCCTGATGAATTCCTCTGTGCTGTGAGACTGATGAGATCAATTTTGGTGGTGGGGCAAGAACTGAGCCTCAGCTGAAAACTTTGATTTCATCTAGTTGAAGTGTGTAGTCTGACAAGTTGACAATGGACTTTCCTGCAGTAGTACTGTTTTTCACTGTGGTACCAGGAGATGCTTGGTTGCTGCTGATGGTGATGCTGAGTTTCTCAAGTTTCCTGTTCTTGGTGTGCATATAGATCGCATAGTTCCTTTGTCTCATCTGCTCAGAGTTTTGCAGTTGGTCTGCATCCTGAGCGCAAGTTGAGAATATGGACTCTATTTTGGTTTCCAGGATGTGGCGTTTGCTGTAGTGGTGGTATATGAGGTGGTTGAGGAATGTGCAAGAGATGTGATGGCAAAGTCTCTCAATGTAGTCTGTTATAGATTGATCTGAGTGGGTAAAGAGTTTTTCCCACCTCCGTTTGGAGCCAATGCACATCTCTTTAACCTGCGCTTAAACTTTTCTCCATTCATATTGCCTGTACCTTTAAACTTGATTAGTAAAGATTCGCATTCCAACCATTATTTTGTAAATCAAGTTTGTGTCTTTATATGCCCTGTTTGTGTACAGAACTCCCACTTAGCTGATGAAGGAGCAGCACTTCAAAAGCTAGTGGCTTTTGCTACCAAATAAACCTGTTGGACTTTAACCTGATGTTGTGAGACTTCTTACAGAGAAAAATCCAACCAGATTATTATTGACTGATTATAGAATCATAAACTAATACAGAGGAGAAACAGACTATTTTTGTCCACTGAATCTGCAATTGTGCTTTCAAAGAACCACTCCATTAGTTCCATTCAATTGTTCTTTCCCGACCTTTTTTCCTCCTTCAAAATATTTATCCAAATCGCTATGGAAGACTTCTATTGACTCTACGCACTACTCTTTCAGGCAGTGTATTCTAAACCTTATTGCATGAAAATGTTTTCTTCATGCTGCCTTTAGTTCTTTTGCCAATCATCTTGAACTGTCATGCTCTGGTAATCAACCTTGCAGTAATTGAAAACAGTTTCACTTCAATTACTGTATCTAAACCTTTCATGGTTTTGACATATCAATCAAATCTTATCTTACCTTCCACTGGTCTAAGGAAGAACGAACCTCATTTCTCCAGTCTTTCCTATAACTGTAATCCCTCATTCCAGAACTATTCCGGTAAATCGGTGCAGGATTTATGGGTAAAGTGGCTTGGTTCAAGGGCTAGAAAGTTAGAGTAACCTCATTTTAGCCATTTCTGGGAGCCCCAACTGAGTCTCAAGTCCATTAGACAATTAACTTCCTGCTTATGGGGCTCCCATTCCTTTTAAGGGCTAGATCACCCCCCAGAAACTGTCGTCCAACTGGAGGGCTAACAGTTCTTTCGTCCCTGCAGTGCCACCTGGGATACTGCCTGTAGCTAAAGTAGAAGGGATTGGGGAAGTTGGTGATGGCTGGCATTGCTGATTTGACAGCTCTTGGGACAGTAGTGAAGTTCTCTTTGTGGGCCTTAGAATGCCCAATCAGGAGAGCTCCCACTCTCCTTGAACCTGCAAGGAACCTGCAGTATATAACTGGTGAACACCCTGCATGGCTGGTAAAATGTCAGTAATGGCAGAAAAAGTCATGTAAATGGCACCCAATTGGCTTCTAGGTGGGAGGGCCATCTGCCAACATGCCAGTGTCAGTGGGAAGGCAACAGAAACACCACACCTTTCTCTTCCACATAATCTTTTGCCCCATTCCAGCCTTCCAAACACTCCCTGAAACCTGTAAAATCCTGGCCCTCTTCTGAACCTTCTTCAAAGCCTTTACATTGTTTCAAAAGCACGATGCCCAGAATTGCACACAAAACTGCAGCTGAAGCTGAACTAATTTTTAATGCAAGTTCAGCACAACTTCTTGACTTTAGTACTCTATGCCTCTATTTATTAGGCCCAGGGTCTCTTTTTTTTGGTAATCGTATACAGCATATACCTTAGCATTAATACACTTTGATAAATACCACAGCTATGCATTTTGTTGCCACTGATACATGACAAGGTGCACAAATGATTAAAGTGCTATTTTAATCTGTACCAAAATTTTATTGCTCTCTTTCAGAATTTGCACCTATACAGATTTCCTTTGTAAACAGCTATCAAACTTTCTTTATCTTTTTCCATAAGCTAAGAAATTATAACATTTTTGTATGCAATATAATATAGGTAGAAAGAGATGACATAAAATGCACAAAACTGAGAGATTCTATAGTGCACTACTTTGACCAAAAATCCAAGACTAGAAATTAAAAGTAATTAGATTAATACAACTGTAATATGACGTATTTTCACTTGGTCATTTTTTATTCAAAAGTTTTCCAAAAGAAAATCAACAGAAATACTAAGGTACCAATCTAAATTAATTTACATTTCAAAAATGTTTTCTTGGCTTAAACAACACATCTTAGGAAACAAAACTACAGAATGAGTCATTTGGAACCGGACAAATAAGTTACCACTGGCAAGTTTGTGGCACGAGTAAAACAAAAATAAAAAATTAATTCTCTTGATCATATAGACATCTCTATGAAAATCTTTTTCAAACAATCTGTACAAAAGGTCTTTCTTCATAAATTAAGTTTTTTTATAATTTAATGGCTGTCTACAATGTCATGTTTTAGGTAACTGATCATTTCTTTATGTACAGCGGATTTTTTTTTCCAAATCTTATCCAGATAATGAGTATGGCACTTAGTTCAGATATTAACAGGAGCCAATTCTACATGGTTATATAGACCTCTCAGATTTCAGTCTTGAACAATACGTAACAATTCAATATTTGTTTGTCACTCTGATTCTAACAATCATCCTAGTACATGGTAATGCTGCAATTTGCCTGGACTTTGACACAACAGAAATATTCTCGGGAGTACTGATCAAGTAATACCACAACTGTTTTGCTTTATACAAGATATATGTGTTGAGAATCTAACAAACGCTATTTAAAAAAAACTCTTCAGCAGCAAATATTTTGAAACTATGAAATTTACTGATGACAAGAACTTAATACATTGACATATTACAATAATTCTGAAAAATAGCTAAACATATGAAAAAATAACTTGTTTAGCCCTAGCTCCTGAGCTAGAGTAATTTGGTCTAGTGAGGCAGGCAGGCCCAGCAACCTGACCCAGTAAAACAGAAAATACAACCCTGAGGTAGATAACTGATCAAACAGCTGACCAGACAAATGCACAGTCTCTTGGAAGACAACCTATTTTATTTCTTTTTAAATACAAAGTCATGAATAAATGAGGTGAGCTCTACTGGCTTGATGTGAAATAAAAACTGATTCTATCAGATAAAGCTCCAAATAGTTATCAGTGATTTCATAGCTTCAAAATCATTCTTATTACTCTAGCACATGTAGTGAAGATGATGGTAATGGAAATTATATAAAGTGTGGCACTGCTTAGATCAAAATCTTCCTTCATGCTTCTTTGTGTCCCTACATTTAAAAAAATTAAATGCAAATGCACATAAAAAGGCACATCTAATCGCAAACTGGTCCGGCACAAAATAAAGTAAAAGTGTACAGAAGAAATTCTCGGCTGAGAGAATTTCTTTTTCCCATTTGACTAGTTGCTAGCTCATAATTCTTTGGTAATATTAACTTTCAAAAGTGCCAAGTCTTTTTTTGATATACCTAATGGAGAGCTAGTACCCATTCAAAATTATGTCACACTCTCAGTTTATTTTCGATGAACAAAACTGGTTTAGCTTTCATATTTTTCTCTAAAAGCAACTCATTTATTTACTACCTTGTGAGCATTCATAAATCACCTAAGCTTTAGCAACTCTTAAAATCTGCTAAAGAAAAAAAAACATTCTGTTATGACAGGTGCACCCACACTTACCCCTTTATTCTAAGACTACAACATCAATTTATCTTGAAAAAAGCCAAAAGATTTTTTCATTTTCACTATGTAGCAGAATTCCTAACTCATTTCTATTATCAGATGAATTTACAACCCAACCACCTTAAAAACACTTCATTCTGTTAAAATTTCATCAAACTCAGAAAATGTGTTTCACCCAACACATGCTTTTTCCTCTTACAATTTCTACCTCAATTATTATTTAGCTAAGAACAATGAAAAGTATAAAAAAAATCTACAATACATTAAAAAGGTGTGATCCACAACCAGTCAAATTAGGACTATCAATTCTATAAAAGTCTATTTATGCTGATTTACAAGGCATTACTGAGCCATTTTTTATGGCCAAAGCACTATCTTATAGAGGTTTTGAAAATGCTTCAGCTACTGAAACATGAGGTTTAAGGCAAATTGTAGCTTGAGGAAAAAATCTATATCACATCACTTTACCTCTAATAAAGTAGGCATCTAACAAAAGAACTCTTAACAATTTAACACTTCACAACAACACTCACACAGCAAGCGTAGTATAATCAGTGGAAGATACCTGGTCTACTTTGAAACTTCAGAAAAAAATCTGGTATATAATACAGAAGAAGTAATACAAGTCATAACAGAAGTCTTTAGTCTATGAAGACCAATCTGCCATGCACCTTGAATAATAAATTTCACTCTCTCAATCTATGCATACAGAAGGTTTATGTTACTGTTTAGACAAATTCTTAAAAATAAGCTTTCTTTCTTTAATAAAATAAACTTATTTCCCAGAGGTTTATTTACCCCTTAATGAATGTAAGCATTTATATGTACTTCACAGAACTTATACCAAAATAGTCTGTTTCAGTTGATTTTATTACAAATATTTTTTCAGAACCTGTGCAAAAGGTTGACAATGTTAAAGCATATTGGATTAGAATCCGTGATTGTTTCAGTCCTTGAATGTCTTCCGCTAAGTGGGGAAGGGCCATCATTGCACATCTGAAATACAAAAATCAGGAAGACAAACTTTTACAAAGGACATCCCTTCACCTTTTTTAAGCAGATGAGCATCACAAAAGATTTTTCATTTTTCCTGAATTATCTCTTTCTGTATGTTCCATTTACCAAAGTAAACAAAGGAACATACAAAACTATGCTGAATGAAGGAAAAATGAAATATTTGTATTTTATATCATGCCTTTTGCAATCTTAGGATATTCTCTGTTTTGTGGTCAACTTTTTAGGCAAATATCACAGTCAATTTACGACAGCAAAAATCTATAAATATCAGAGTTAAATGATCTCCAAGAATGCAGCACTTTCGTTTGAACGTCACATGTGTGAATTTTCACATATGAAAGTATGTTTAAAATACAGGCACGTATCTTGTTCTGTAGGAATGTCACCTGTGAGAAAAAGGCAAATGGTGTACAAGTAACCTGAAGGCAAAGCAGAAGCGTCATGTCCTGATTACAGAAATGTAACCAGTTGTGAAGTACACCACTTCATACCAAATAGGCCATACTAGATAAAAATGTCCAAGTTATAAATGGTCTAATATTACACAAACATAAACATCTTATTTTAGCTGAATATCAAATTATATTTTATGTACTAATTTCAGTGAAAAGATGAGAAATTAACATAAAGGTAAATAACTTATTGAGCCAATTTAATTAAAAATAAGCAATTTGGCATTGTTGGACACATATCTGGTCATTCAGATCGTTTCTCGCAGAAAAGGCTGCTGCAGTAGTAAAATAAATATTGAAATGTACGTGTAGGTTTCAGCTTATTAATGAGCTGCAGATATTTGTCATTTCATTAAAAATAAGGCTAGAATGAACTGATGCTTATTCAGTCTAACATTAACATTTTGTGAAACATACACACTATTTCCTTAACCTTGAAGCTGTCAGATCCAAATTTTTACATCAGAAGTTGACATAATACTTGATTATAGTATCAAAATAATCAGAGGAATTACTTATTAATTCACAGTTGGACATTGGGACGATGCTAAAATCTACCAAAACTAAAGATCATGAACATTTTACATACTGAGGAAGATCCTACTATCCCAGGCCGAGAGATTTCAGTGGGGCCAAATTAGCGTGATCCGCACTGGGTGTTCGGCCCCAAGCGCTTCTAATGAAGCCACCAGCTCCATACTGGAAATAGGCTTGGAGTTGTATTATGTATTCAAGAGGCCATTTTAATGTTATTTGAATATGATAGAGGGCTCAGGACTGAAGTCTCTGAGCCCACTAGCCTCTCTCACCCTGTTAGGAGTATTCCATACAGTAGCTCCACAGTTTTGGGCTGCTGGAGGACCGATCGCAGTGGAGGCAATTGGGGTCCCCCAGAGGATCAGGTGGCAGGTGGGGAAGGGTTCCCCTTGGGCATTGGCACTCTGGTAGTGGAGCAGAGTGCCAATGCCTGGGGGCAGCTTGGCACTGCTCGCTGGGCATGCAGCAGTGGCAAGGATGCAGAGCCTGATGGGGGCGAAACCTAGGAGGCAATTGTGTAGGTGGGAAGTCTTGCTACCATTCCGTTTAGGGATTGGTTGGGGAAGGAGAGAGGCCAGTGATCAGGATGGGCCAGCTTGTGGTGGGGTCAACTATCAGTGGGAGAATTGTGATGAGATTGGGGCAGGCTGTGAGGAAGGTAGGGGTGTCAGAGCTGGGCCTGGGAATGGTTGGGAGGCCAGCGATTGAGCTGGCCAACAAACAGCGAAGCACATGCGTTGATCTCAGAGTTGACAGACTGACACATGTGCAGTAAACCGCTCAGGATGCTAAATTCAGCTTCTCCAATGGGAATAGGCCCTGTCCTGAAATGTAATGATATTCACGCTGATGGCCTCTGCAGTGCATAGAGTGTGGGCAATTTTTGTCTGAACTTTCACTGAAGAAAACCAATGTGAATTACTCCAGTTTCCAAGTGAATTTGACACTTCAAATTTTTTTGGGAGAATTCTGCCATTATCCACTATGCCATTCAAGCAATTAGATACATTATGAAAGGGCAACCAAAATGCTTTTAAGATGTTTCTGATTTAAATCACCCACAGTACATTGCCATCTGGTTGGTGTATATTTTGTCAATTTGACTAAAAACTTCAAAGGGATAAATAGATCATCAATACATACAACAATTATGAGCTACCTGAGATTTACTTGCTTTGCTGATAGGAGTAGGGAGAGTGTTCAGTTGATGTCTCTACAGAAACTTGCTGCTGCTGACCACTAGGCTCCTGTGATAATGAAATGCAATCAAAAAGGCACATACTGAAATCACAGATCCTTACTACAATCAGGTCATATGTCATGAATTCACTTGTAAATTCTCACTATTATCATTTTTTAAAAAACAGATTACTAGCTAGCATTATCAAGATTAATTGCATCAGTCACAGACAAAAGATCATCTTACTGTTGAGACAATGATATCAGGAAGGCAGTACAGATAGTATAGTTTTCCAATCATAATATTCTACAAAACATGCTTTTTTAAATGGGCAGAGTTTATTTAATTGCATCAAACATTTATGCCATTTCCATCAGCTATTGAGATATCAATATAACAAACATATTAATAGTTCAGTAAGCATTATATAATAAGCATTTGACATTAAAATAATTATCCATGTACATATTTAACCTAAGTACAGAATTACTATTTTGATATAAAAAGTGGCATGGTGGCACAGTGCCATGGATTCCTGGCTTGGGTCACTGACTGTGTAGAGTTTGCACGTTCTCCCTATGCGTCAGTGGGTTCCCTTCGGGTACTCTGGTTTCCTCCACAGTCTAAATATGTGCAGATTAAGTGAACTGGCCATGCTAAATTCTCCCTCAGTGTATCCCAACAGGCGCCGGCGTGCGGCAACTAGGGAATTTTTACAGTAAGTTCATTGAGATGTGAATGTAAGCCTACTTGTGAGTAATAAACAAACTTCAACTTTAAGCTCTGTTATTGCATATTCAATGCCTAGACTGAGGTGTGTGCATTTGCATATTTCACTTTTTGAGTAGAAAGTGGTAACAACAGTTTATTTGGATGAGTAAAACATGAGTTTTATTCTATAATTGAGAATATTTCGCTGACTTTCAATTGGGTGTGGAAAAGTTAACTTATTCTTTTGAGAGCTTGAAAGGTCTGAACGTATTTCATTAAGGACCCAATTTAAGAAAAATTCTTGTTTCAATAACTGATTATACTTGATGAAAATGTTATACGCATACAAATACTCACCTCCACTGGAACAGGCGCTGTTGACACATGTGTGTACTGGGGAATATATGTTCCCTGCATAGCAGTAGCAGCAGGCATGTACTTTAAAAATAAAATAGAAAAAAAAAATTGAATAGTTTTTGATGGCCATAATTTTGCTGTTGTGATTATGAAGATCTGAGTACATTAATAAATTAGACTTATGAGACATTCTAACCTTCATTCTAAGTTAAATTTAACAGTCTAATGTATCAAATTAATTAATTATGTGCTCATTCCAACACAGTCACAATATTTTACAACTGACATATTATACATTTGCAAACCACTTCATAAACCTTCCAAAATGATTTGCATATTTAAAAATATGCATATATATTTTTGTTTGCAATATCTTTGGTATATATTTTTTAACTCCAATTGTTCAAAGTTATCAATTACAACCAGGAAAGTTAATAAAAACAATTCTTGATCTGCTACTTTCTCTTGATGAATAATTGCATGACATGTGGGAAAAAAAAGGGGCATTAAGATTTTTAAACAGCCTGTATAAAGGAAAAAAAATTGGGGTATTGGAGGTAGGAAGTTAAACAAATGCGAAGCAATGTAGTAAAGGGCCAACAGACAGGGAGGGGAAACTACTTGGCAAAATAAAGTGTCTTAGGCACTACTAGCAGGATTACAGATAAAACCAAGAGACAGGAAGCACAAATGCACAGAGAAACACATTAGGAAAGTAAACAATTGTATTAAATACATTCAAACTAGTTTCCAAAGCAGCATGTTCTAAAGCCGAGAAAGGAACAGATGATATTCTATTTAATTATGACAATGAATCAAAAATAATAACGAGCCTTCTAGTAAAGGAGGATCTTGAAAATAATGGCATGACTAAGTCTACCATCCAGCTTGAAAGGGGAAAGGAGGATCATAAATCAAGACTTAGACTTAAACAAGGAATTGACTGAAATAAAATGAGAGAAATTAGTTAGAAAATCGAAAGACCAACAGTGGAATCTATGTAGAACAAGTAGATTACAGAACAATATTTGCAGCTCAAGGGCAACAAAGTTACTTCTAAGCTTTTTTTCATTCATTTGTGGGATGTGGGCATTGCTGGCCAGGCTAGCTTTTATTGCCCATTACTAATTGCCCTCGAGATGATGGAATGATTTTCTGTGAGAAATGTTTGAACCATCCTTAAACCATTCGGAGCTATAAATTTATTGCAGATGACACAACAATGGCACCTCTCATGTATTTCACACCAAAATCAATTGAAAAGCTATTCAGGTAGATCAAAGACAAATATGCATCTTTAGAATGTAAAGATCATAAGTGTAGGAATGAAATTGAAAGACGTACAGCAAGAAAGAAAATAAAAAAAGATAGAATGTGGATAAAATATACAGATAGTATAAAGGATAATAACAAAAGTTTTTTTTGAGTACATCAAATAACTGAAAAAAAACAGATTTAATTCCAAATTTGCATGTGTGGTTCACATGTGACACTGACAGTGGCCCAGAAAAGCTGGCATTGCCAGAAATCCTGAGCTCCAGGCACCCTTTGATCTCCAATAAGAAATAAGAAAATCCCTCCACATGCACACAGATACCATCACTGCTCCCACACCCCCCAAAGGAGCTCCCTAGCAGGGCCCTACACTTACACTGCCCTGGCATGTTCCTTAAGCTATACTTAACTGTGTACCCCCAGCTGGTTCCCTTTGCCAGGTTTACGTTTTGTGAAACCTGTTATAAAATACCCTGGGGCAATTTCTAATGTTGGGGGAATGATACAACTATCCCAAAGAATTTCTGGAATGATATGCTGGAGCTGAGATGATTGATGCCCATTTCCCTTTGTGCCAGGTCTGATTGTGAAGAGTCTCCCCTGACGCCCGTTGATACCAGTTTTGTTAGGGTTCCTTGATGCCGTACTTGGTGAAATACTGCCACGATGTCAAGGCCAGTCACTCTCACCTCATTTCTGGCATTCAGGTCTTTTGTCCATGTTTGAACCAAGGCTGGAAAAATGAAGGGAGCTGGGGGCCCGAAGCCCGAGTCTCACTGAACAGGTTTTCGTTGAGTGCCGTTTAACAGCACTGTTGCAACTCCCACCTTTATTCTGTCAATGATTGAAAGAAAACAATTGGCCAGATGTCATTCATTCAAATTTTTGTGGACAGGACATATTTGAGAAATTTTGCACTGTGTCAGGTAGGTGCCAGTGTTGTACCTGTACTGTAACAGCGTGGGTAGGGATATGTTAAGTTCTGAAGCATGTCATCAATACTGCAGCTGAAGTCAGAAGCTGAGTGAGCATGGCAGAACCAGTGCCAATGGAGGACCCTGCTGGGGAGCTCCATTGGGAGGATGGGAGGCAATGATGATCTCTGTGTGCATGTGGGGGGATTTCCTTATTTCTTATTGGAGATCAAAGGCTGCCTGGAGCTCAGGATTTCTGGCAATGCCAGCATTACTGGGCCCCATGTCAATGTTGCGTGTGAACTATACATGCAAATTTGGAATTAAATCTGTTTCTTTTCAGTGACTTGATATACTCAAAAAAACTTTTGTTATTATCGTTTATACTACCTGTATATTTTATCGACATTCTGTCTTCATCTTTTATTTTCTTTCTTGCTGTAAGTCTTTCAATTTCAAGTCTTTGCCGAGTAAATGCTGTTTGATGGCACTGTTGATGACCGCTTTCATCACTTTACTGATGATCGAGAATAGACTAATGGGATGCTAATTGGTCAGATTGGCTGTATCTTGTTTCTTGTGTACAGGAAATAACTAGGCAATTTTCCACATTGCTGGGGTACATGCCAGTACTGTAGCTGTACTGGAACAACTTAGATAGTATTGCGGCGAGTTCTGGATCACAAGTCTTCAATATTGCTGGAATATTGTCAAGCCTCTTAGCCGTTAGTGTCCAATGCCTTCAGCTGTTTCTTAATATCAGTTAGGGTGAATTCAATTGGCTGAAGACTGATATCAGTAATGCTGGGGACCCTGGTATTCAATTGGCATTTCTGGCTGAAGATTGCTGCAAACGCTTCAGCCTTATTTTTTACACTGATGTGCTGGGGTCCTTCATCATTGACAGGATGGGGATATTTGTGGAGTCTTCTCCTCCAGCGAGTTGCTTAGTTGTCCATTATTTACAGTTGAATGTGGCAGGGCTGGAGAGCTTAGCTCTGATCCACTGGTTGTGGGATCACTTAAGAACATAGAACATAGAACATTACAGCACAGAACAGGCCCTTCGGCCTTCGATGTTGCGCCGATCAATATAAAAAGCAATGACCCTCCAAACTAAACCATTCCCTTCTCTTCCATATACTTATCAACTAACCTCTTAAACGCCACCAAACTTGCGCATCTACAACTGCAGCAGGCAGGGAATTCCACTCCCGAACCACCCTTTGGGTAAAGAACCTACCTCTGATATCCGTCCTATAACTATCACCCCTTAATTTAAAGCTGTGTCCCTCGTGCTAGCTTTTTCCATCCTAGGAAAAAGGCTATCACTGTCCACCCTATCTAAACCTCTAATCATCTTACATGTTTCGATCAGGTCCCCTCTTAGCCTCCTCCTTTCTAACGAAAACAACCTCAAATCCCTCAGCCTCTCCTCATAAGACCTGCCCTTCCATACCAGGCAACATCCTGGTAAACCTCCTCTGTACCCTCTCCAATGCCTCCACATCTTTCTTATAATGTGGGGACAGAACTGCACACAATACTCCAAGTGCGGCCGCACTAGAGTTTTGTACAGTTGCAACATGACGTTGCGGCTCCGAAATTCAATCCCCTACCAATAAAAGCTAAGACTCCATATGCCTTCTTAACAACCTTCTCGACTTGACTGCCTACTTTCAGGGATCTATGCACAAATACACCAAGATCCCTCTGTTCATCAACACTATTAAGAATCCTACCATTAGCCTATACTCTACACATTTATTATTCCTGCCAAAGTGCATTACCTCACACTTTTCCACATTAAACTCCATTTGCCACCTCTCGGCCCAGCTCTGCAAATTGTCCAAGTCTCTCTACAAACTATAACACCCCTCTTCAATATCTACCACTCCACCGACTTTAGTGTCATCTGCAAATTTACTAATCCATCCTTCAATACCCTCATCCAGATCATTTATAAAAATTACAAACAGCAGGGGCCCCAAAACAGACCCCTGAGGTACACCACGTGTCACCGAACTCCAAGATGAATATCTCCCATCAACCACCACCCTCTGTCTTCTATCTGCTAGCCAATTCCTAACCCAATTAGCTAAATCACCCTCTATCACATACATCTGCATTTTCTGCAGAAGTCTTCCATGGGCCACCTTATCAAACGCCTTACTAAAGTCCATATATACCACATCAACCGCCTTACCCCCATCCACCTCTTTGGTCACTTTTTCAAAAAACTCAATAAGGTTAGTAAGGCACGACCTACCCTTCACAAACCATGCTGACTATCCCCAATCAATTCATTTCTCTCTAAATAACTATAAATCCTATCCCTAATAATTCTCTCCAATACTTTGCCCACAACAGAAGTAAGACTCACTGGCCTATAATTCCCGGAAGGTCTCTCTTCCCCTTCTTGAACAATGGAACCACATTCGCTATCCTCCAGTCTTCCGGAACCATACCCGTAACCAACGACGACCTGAAGATCAGAGCCAGAGGCTCTGCAATCTCCTCTCTTGCCTCCCAGAGAATCCTCGGGTAAATCCCGTCCGGCCCAGGGGACTTATCCAACTTCAAACCCTCGAGAATATCTAGCACATTCTCCCTATCTACTTCAATACTTTCCAGTTTGCAACCCTGTACCTCAGTGTTCTCCATAACTACATTTACATCACCCTGCGTGAATACCGAAGAGAAATATTTATTCAGTGCCTCTCCAATCTCTTCAGGCTCCACGCACAACTTCCACTGCTGTCTGTGACTGGCCCTAATCTTGTCCTAACCAATCTTCTATTCTTAACATATCTAAAGAAAGCTTTAGATATGTTAAGTCCACATGGTTTCTCCAATGTGGTGTCCATTACTTGTCTATTACTTGCTGCTTATGCTGTTTGGCATGCAAATAGTTTTATTTTGTAGCTTCATTGGGTTGTCACCACATTTTTAAGTATGCCTGGTAATGCTCTTGGTATGTCCTCATGCAATCCATACTGAACCAGGGTTGATGCCCTAGCTTCGTGGTAAAGGTAGAATGAGGCTATTGCCGGGCCATTGGGTTATACTGCTGCTGCGAATGGCTCATAGTGACTCATGAATGCCCAATTTTGAAATGCTAGATCTATTCAAAGTCAATTCCATTTAGCATGTGGTAGTGCCATACAAAATGATGGAGACTGTTCTCAATGTGAAGATGGATTGTGTCTCCACAAGGACTTTGTGGTGACACTCCAATATTCTGGACAAATACATCTGTCACAGGCAGGTTTGGTGAGGATGCGGTCAAGTAAGTTTTCCCTCTTGTTTGTTCCCTCACCATTTGCCACAGTCCCAGGCTATTCGTTATGTCCTAAAGGACTTGGTCAGTTCAGTCTGTGGTGGGCGCTACTGAGCCATACTTGATGAAGGACATTGAAATTTTCCTACCAGAGTACATTCTGCGCTTTTGTCACTCTGAGGTTTCTCCATGTGGTGTCCAACATGGAGGAGTACTAATTCATTAGCTGAGAGGGGATAGTATGTGGTTATCAGCAAGTGATTTCCTTGCCTCATGTTTGACTTAGTGCTATGAAACTGCATGGGACCCTGAGATGATGTTCAGGGCTTCCAGGGCAACCCCCTCTCGACTATATACCACTGTGCTGCCTTCTCTGTTGAGTTTGTCCTATCCTGTCTGGCATACCCAGGAACGGTAGTAGTGGGACATTATCTGTCAGGTATGATTCCATGAGTATGACTTCACCAAGCTGTTGCTTGACTAGTTTGTGACTCAGCGCTTCTGTTGTTTTTCTGGTGCCAAGGTCAATGCCAGTGGTCCATCTGGTTTTATTCCTTTTTGTTCCATACGCAGCAGTTGAATACCACTGAGTGGCTTGCTCGGTCATTTCGGACAACCACACTGACATGGCTCTGGGGGCACAGACCAGATAAGAATAACAGATTTCCTTCCCTAAAGAGTACAAGTGAGCCAGATGAATTTTTATGACAATCTCGATTGGTTTTATAGTCAGCTTCAAGACTTTTAATTTCAGATATTTTGAGTTTTAAATTCCACCATCTGTCATGTTGGTATATGAATCTGGGTTCCAGAATATTACCCTGGGTCTCTGGATTAATAGTCAAGCAACAATACCACTGTACCACCTCCCCTAAATTGATTATCTGAAAAAAACATAAACTGATTATAACCTGCATGTCTTTGTCTAAACTACATTGTTGTATAACTCATGTGATAGAGTTTTAAAAAACTTACATTTGTACTTAACTTTCATTCCATTATGAAGTTTAAAGAACTTTAATGCCAATTAGCTACTTCTCTCTATGTCATTATTATAATACCAACAAATGAGATACCTAATTTGAAGACAGCATGGCCCCATAGTGTTAATGATCTTGCTGATTTCACTTGAGGGTTAAATGTTTGCCATAGAAAATGTAAAATTCCTCTGTTTTCCTTTGAATAATGGTACAGAGCTTTAAAATTAAGCTGAACAGGCAGAACGGGCCATATTTTAACACCTCATCTAAAAGATAGGAGCTCTGAAATGCAGCAATCAATCATTATTGTATTGAAATGTCAGACTAGATTCCAAGCTCAATACCGGTGGTGGGTGTGACCAGATAACCTTCTGACCTTCTATATCACTTCCAGAGCTGGAAGTGATATATTACTTGCAAATGTGCAAATGATGGAATAAAAGTTAGCAAAAAATCAAAATATAAACTTATAGTTAGGGCGATAAATTAATTGATAAAAGTGTCTGAGTACCAAAATATGTCAGAGAATCTAGGTGGACATTATACACACTTCAGTCACTAAGCGGTTTCAGGCTCAGCCTGTAGAGTTTGGAAAGTACTCCTGTAGAATAGCATGAAATGAATAACCATTCAGCAGGTGTGCAGCATCCTAATCTGCATTGCTGCAATTGAGGGTTGTTCTGGAGTCTCCAGATCTGTTTTTCTGCTGTTACCTTCTTAAACCTGAAATGGCTGAGCTTGAACTGGAAATAGCATGGTAACGCAAAACCAGGCGATCGTTCATCAGGCAGGGTGATGTGGAGTTTCTTACAGTTGTTAAAATTCCTTCCTTCCTCATCGTCCAGCCTCATAAGTCTGCCTGACTCTAAAAGACTAGAATAAGCATTTCTAACTATCTTCAACTACAAGTGTTAAATGGATGAGCTATTTTGGCTTCCTCCTAAGGTATCTAGTATCACAGATGCCAATCTTCAGCAAATATAATTAATTTCTCACGTTATCAAGAAATGATTAAAAACATTGAATACAACAAAGGCTATGGGTCCAGACAACATTCCAGGAGTTGGACTTGTGCTCCAAAACTCGCAAACCTGTTCTAGTACACAGCTATAACATTGGCAAATACCTGACAAAGTGAAAAATTGCCTAGATATATCCTGTCCACAAAAATCAAGACATCCAATTACACAGCCCCGCAGCTTCCTCTTGATCATCAGCATAGTGATGGAAGATGTTTTTAACAATTACATCAAACAACACTAATACAGAAGTAATCTGCTCACTGATGCTTAGTTTGACTTCTGCCTTGATTACAGAGCTTACTACAAAAGAGCTGAATTGCGGAGATGAGCTGAGATGATTGTCTTTGACATCAAGGTAGTCCTCAACACGAAGTAGGACATCAATGAGGTCTGGAAAAACAGAATCCATGGAAGTCAGAGAAAACTCTCCCTGGTTTGAGTCACATCTAGCACAAAGAAAGATGGTTGTGGTTATTAGAGGCCAATCATCTCAATCCCAGAAGATCACTGCAGGGTAGTGCTCTCGGTACAATCTTCAACTGTTTCATCAATAACCTTCCCTCATTCACAATGTCAGAAACAGGCAAGTTCTCTGTTGATTGGACAATGTTCATCTTCTAACTCCACAGATGCTGAAACTGAAAGTGTCCATATGTAGCAAGATCTGGGCATCATTTAGGCTTGTACTCATAAGTAGCAAGTGATATTCGTTCCACATAAGTTGTGGGCAATGTCCATGGCCACCATTTCACTTCGACATTCAATGGCATTAAAATTGCTCAATTTCCTGGCATCCTGGGTGTTGCCACTGACCAGAAACTGAACTAGATTAGCCATATAAATATCTTAGTTACAAGAGCAGGTCAGAGGCTGGGAATTCTGCAATGAATAACTCAGCTCTTGATCCCCAAGGTATATCCATCTACAAGGCATGAGTAAAGAGTATAGTAGAATCTTATTATCCACTTATTTGGCTGAGTTCAGCTCCAACAATACTCAAGAAACTCAACACCATCGAGGACAAAGCACTCATGATTATCATTCCTATTCACCAACCCAAACATTCATTCCCTCCAGCACCAAAACATAGTAGTAACAGTGCGTATCACCTACAAGATGTACTGCAGCAACTCATCAAGGTTCCTTTGACAGCACCTTCGAACCCACAATCTCAGAAGAACAAGGGCAGCAGACACATGGGAACATCACTATCTCAAAGTTTCCCTCCAAGCCAACTACCTTAGAAATATATTTCTTTTGGCACTGGGTCAAAATCCTAAAATTCCCTCCCTAACATCACTGTGGACGTATCTACACCACGTAGATTGCAGTGGGCCAGGAAGGCAGCTCAGCAGCATCTTCTCAAGGGCAATTAGGAATGAACAACAAATGCTGGCCTGGCCAGTGATACCCACACTGCATAAAAGAAAATGTAGCTATAAATAGGTGGATATATTGAATTGTATTTCCTAAATAGGAGAAGATTAAGAATGACGTAACTGTGAAGTTTCAAATAACAAAGGAATTGGTAAAGTACATAAAGAACAACTCTTCTTTCCAACAAGGGAAGCCAGAATTCAAAATTCAAATCAACTACATTCAAAGTGAATTCAGAAAAATACTCTTCAGATGTTGGATGTACAAGAATTGCAGTGTTCGACAGGTGTAAAGATGGAGAATCATTTGAAATGTCCCTCAGATGCTGATTTGGGAAGTTCAGACATTTAAGGAAAAGAAGAAAGAACGAGGAACTTGGAATAAAATGATAAAGCTCTATTATGGTTAATAAAATGGTGGAGAAGATTTGATGAAGTTAATATCCTACTGCCATTTCCATATTCTAAATATTGCAGGCCTAGAATTACTCCCAATTTGTAGCTCTGAATTGTATGTTATTTCTTTATAGTGTTTCTTCCAGAATGAGCTTCCTTCAGGGAAAAAGTGATTAACAGCTTGAAATGACCCTGCTCTGGAACACCATGTACCGTTCCTGTGTTGCCTAATGAGAGGTGACTCATTTGCTGCGTCAATGGGCTGATCATTGATGTCGGCTGCATTGGCATAGGATGATCCATAGATGGCGACATTACTGCTCCCTAAATAAAAGAGAAAAACAATATGTTGAGGAAAACAGGTTTTGGTTTGGTTATCACCACAATAATTTAAATAAATATTAACAGCATGACAAAGTGACCAAACCAGTGGTCATATATTCTGTGCTGATAGTAGAGATAAATGGATCCAAATTTCCAGGTAAAGGAGCTTAAGTTAGACTCTAGGTCATCTCACAGAGTTACTCATCATGGTTTGACACTAATGTTGACTATGAAATATGATGTAGAGATGCCAGTGTTGGACTGGGATAAATACAGTAAGAAGTCTGACAACACCAGATTTAAGTCCAACCGATTTATTTGATAGTAAACTCTCAAGCTTTTGAGGTTACCCTCTTTGTTAGGTGAATGAGGTGTTCTGATCTCAGACAGCACATGTAACAGCACAGACAGTTTACAGATTACTGATTAGAATGCGAATCTTTACACCTAACCTGCCATTCAAGTCTTAAAGTGGTCGACAATGTGAGTGGAAGGAAGTGCTCCTTGAAGAACAATGCAAGTGGAAGGAAGAGCACTTCCCTCCACTCACATTGTCGACCATTTTTAGACTTGAATAGCAAGTTAGGTGTTAAGATTCACATTCTAATCAGTAATCTGTAAACTGTCTGTGCTGTTATATGTGCTGTCTGAGATCAGAACACCTCATTCACCTATGAAGAAGGTAACCTCGAAAGCTTGTGAGTTTACTATCAAATAAATCAGTTGGACTTAAATCTAGTGTTGTCAGACTTCTTACCATGAAGTATGCCCGCCATTCATTTCACTATATCCGATTTAAGTAGAGAATACAGAATAAAAACTGTTCAATAGAATTTGAAGTGACAAGCCTCAACATTCTCAGAAGGGCAGCACAAAATTTGGATAAAATATAAAGAGAAAAAATACGAGAAAAGAAGAAAATTATTCAGCTTTAATACATTGACTAGCCACAGAAGGAATCCTCCACCCCTTCTGCGGGTTAGGTAGTTAGGAGTATTAGACCACTGAAGGTTTGTTCTCTATGTTGGTTCCTGGAATGAGGATGTTATCCTATGACGGGAGGAAAAGCTAGGCAGAAGGATAGCTATGTAGACTGTTTTCATAGAATCATATAGCGCAGAAGAGGCTCTTCAGCCCATTGGGTTCACACCAACACATTAGAAATACCTGAACTCCCACCTAATCCATCTGCCAGCACTTGGCCCATATCTCTGAATGTTATGATGTGCCAAATGTTCATTCATATATCTTTTAAAGGATGTGAGGCAACCTGCCTCTGTCACCCTTCTAGAACAGTACATTCCAGACTGTCACCATTCTCTGGATAAAAATGTTTTCTAAGCAAATCCCCTAAATCTCTTGCTCCTCACCTTCAATCTATGCCCCTTGTGACTCATCCTTCAACTATCTACTTTGTGAATCTCCTCTGCACCCACTCCAGTGCAGTCACATCCTTCCAAAAACGTGGCGACCAGAACTGCACGTAGTACTCTAGCTGTGGCCTCACCAAAATTTTTTATAATTCAATCATGACCTCCCTGCTTATGTAATGTGTACCTGAATTGATAAAAGCAAACCTTTGAAATGCCTTTTTCATCACTAACATTCTCTTCCACTTTCACAGATCTGTGGACAAACACACCAAGATCCTTTTGTTTCACAGAACTTCCTAATGTCTTACCACTCATTGAGTGCTTTCTTATCAAATTACTCCTTCCAAAGTGTATCCACCTCACACCTTTCAGGGTTAAATTCCATCTGCCACTTATCTGCCCATTTGACCATTCCGTCTATACTTCCTTGCTTCACTGTTAACCCCCATCCAATCTTTGTGTCATCTGCAAGCTTACTAATTCTACCCTCCCACATAGTCATAAATGTCATTTATATAAATGACAAATAATAGGGGATCAACACAGATCCATGTGGTATGCAACTGGCTTCCAGTCACCAAAGCAGCCTTCTCTGTCATCATGTTCTGTCTCCTCCGATGCTGAGGAAGGAATTCCAAAGCCAGAGGCATGGATTGCTCAAAGCACAGCCATCAATGGAAAGGCAAAAGAAATTGAGGATGCAAACAAATCAATTGGAGGAAAGTAATGTTCTTTTCCAATTGCAGGACCAGAGAAGATTAGAGAAGCAGAATGGCGAGGCAATGGCGAGCTTGAGAATACAACATTTCAGATTTTGTTGAATTGAGAGCTCATGTTGATTAATGAGCATAGGGGTGACGAGAGAAACAAGATATGCTCAAGTCAGGATATGGGGATCATACTTAAGTGAGTCCAAATTTGCAGTGGGTGGAAGATAGAAAGTGAACCAGGAATAGTCAAGACGAAAATTAACAATGGCACTATTTAAACAGTTGATGAGCTGAGGCAGGAGAGACAGGGAATATCATGAAGGCTGAAGATAGAAGAGCAGACCAGCAGTATGAAATATTCAAGGGAAAATGCAACTTGAACAGACTAAAATATAGCTGCCAGATAGTTGTCAAAGAGTTTACCACAAAGTTTAATTAATGAATAAGGATGCTAGATCAAAAATTAAATTCAAAAAGAGACACCTCAAAAATACTGAAGTGCCAAGCTGTGAGGAACTAGAGATAGTTTTAAATAAGTTGTATTTGTATTTATGGGTGATCAGAAAAAGAAATAGCTTTAAGTTTAATTTATACTTTTTGTTTACAGGTTGTAAAGGTGAAACCTGGGTTTGGTTTCATTTAGAGTGGGGCTAGCACATCTCAGGCTGTTTGTATAGCCTGCATCTTCAATAAGAGTTTACAACTCTTGAAATAATTTAGGGAAGTTAAAAAAAAGATAGAGAAAAAAAAACTGGGCTGTCACCTAGCAATAACAGTCCAGAGAGGAAACACAGAGACAGAACAGCAGCTTTTAGTTCAGTTAGTGATTATGCTCGAAGATTAAAGAAGCAATTTCCATCTCTCTAGCTGGAGAAACAAGCAATTACTGAGGAAAGTAAGTCTAATAATCTTAGGTGAATTGCTCTAAAGTTAAAATAACAGTGAATTTCAAATGAGTTCTGGATCTCAAGGGAGATACTAAGCTATCAGCGGTCCACTAGGGTGAGGAACTGCAAAAACAGGTCCTAAAGGAGAAAGGTTTCAATAATGACCTTTAAGTTAAGTCAAAGGAAAAGACTTGAAACTGGAAGTGATCAACAAAGAACAAAACAGCACGGGAAACAGGCCCTTCGGCCCAACGAGCCCGCGCTGCCACCTCAATGTTCCCACTTCTACCCGTGATCCCTGTCTATGTTTATAGATCTATGGATTGGAACCAAATTTGTGAGACAGTTTAGGGAGAATTTGTTTTGCCAATCAGCCTAAGAGCACATCTTTGGGGTGTGGGAGAAAACCGGAGCACCCGGAGAAAAAACATGCAAGTACGGGGAGAACGTGCAAATTCCCACAGACACAGGCCCAAATCCATGTATCTGCACAGCACAGCGATAGTCACTGAGCTGTCGTGTTGCCCATCAACTGGTCCAGTTCAGGCGTACACTAACGACGTGAAGCACTAGGCTACTCTCGAAAAATCCAAGAGCAGCCCACTCACGACCTATCGCATGTATGCTCCTTGTTAGACAACAAGATGGACTGAAGTACCTGTAGGATAAAAACAAATACATCAATATCATTGACAATTTACACACTTCCCAGGGAACTCTCAAGGCTTGTGATCCCTATTTTAAATCAGTCTTCTATATCCCTTCATTCCCATTCTGTTCATGTGCCCATTTAAGTATTTCTTAAATAACTCCAGAGTGCCTGCCTCCACCACTTTACTTGGTAGTGCATTCCATACCCCCACAACCCTCTGTGTGAAAAAAACTCCCTCTTGCAACCAAATTATACATTACCCCCTCACCCTAAGCCCATGACCCCTCGTGATATTTGAGCCCAACCTAGGAAAAAGCTTAACACTGTTTACTCTATCTATACGCCTCATAATCTTGTACACCTCTATTAGATCTCCTCTAAGTCTAAGTCTTTCTAAGGAAAACAGTCTCAATTTGCCTAACCTCTCCTCGTAACTCAGACCTTCCATACCAGGCAGCATCCTGGTAAACCTCCTCTGCACTCTCTCCACAGTCTCCACATCCTTCTGGTAGTAAGGTGACCAGAACTGGACGCAATATTCCAAATGAGGTCTAACCAACATTCTATACAACTGCAACATTAAAGGCCAGCTCTTGTACTCTATACCCCTTCCTATAAAGGCTAGCATACATATGCTTTCTTCACAACCTTCTCCACCTGCTCTGCCACCTTCAGAGACTTGTGCACCTGCACCTTCACGTCCCTCTGCGTTTCTATACTCTTAATAGGTTTATTCTTTATCATATACCTCCCTGCTACATTCTTTCTCCCGAAATGCATCACCTCACATTTATCAGGATTGAATTCCATCTGCCATCTATCTGCCCAAGCTACCAGCCTATGTCCTGCTGTATTGCCTGACAATGTTCCTCATTATCCGCAAGTCCAGCCATCTTTGTATTGTCTGCAAACTTGCTGATCACTCCACTTACTCCCGATCCTGTTAAGTGAAGTCAAAAGTGAAGAGCACAGGAAAATTCCGAGTGCAAACACAAAAAGTTGCTGGAAGCAGACTTTGAACAAAGTGGGTTTGTGAGAAACCAGAATATCAGTGGAGACGATCAAAGGTTGATGACTCCTTAGTATGCGCTTATGAAGCAGTGGTATTATGTTGGTACAGCTCAATACCTAAGAGTATGTATAGAAGGCGAAGCTTGAATGAATGTGGTGATCCAGGAGGGAGAAACATTGTAAGGAGAGATCAAATTCCTGCAGGTGGGCCTTTGTGGAAGGTATCTGAGAGAAAGCACTGCTTCAGAGAAGATTCCAAAGCAAGTACTTTGAGCACGAGACTGGAAATCCTCGTGTGAAAGACAGAGTTCCAATGAGGTCAATTGGCTCAGGGTGACAAGCCCCTGGGGGGAGTTCTTGAGACCCATCTCATTTGTTTGGCGTGGCATCACAAGTTGTCTATTTGTTTAGTGGACTGTGTATGTAATGTGGACATTAGCATACAACTTTGATTTTGTAACTTATGCTATCTTTATAAATCTGTATATATCTGTAAAGATATAGATCCTCTTTTAAGATCCAACCAAATAAACAAATTCAAATTGAATTAGGACAAAGTAAAAGAGGCAGCTCCCCAAAAAGAAAGAGAATAGCCAGAACAAAAACAAAATACAAAGGAAACTTAAGAAACATCAAATTAAAATGTTATTATTCAGGTCAATAATGCACTCCATCCCTTGCGGTGCCCAACAAGTGCAAAAGGTGTCAGCTGCGCCCATGGATATCGCATGCTCCCTTTCCAGGGACACCTGACTGCGATAGAGGGCCAGACAGTCAGGATGGACAAACCCCTCAAAGGCATGAAGGAACTGCATAGTATAGTTTCTCTTTTCTTGCTTATTTTTATTGTTTTATTAAAAGCTCATCAATGGACTCTGTTCGGTAGTCGCTCTCCAACTTTCTGAATAAAAAAAGTTAGGATCTGTCTTGTCCACTAGTAATGCCAACTAGAATTGTAACACAAGTACAGAAGTAAAACAAAAAGTGAAAGTAGAAGAATTAAGAGAGAATGGGTGGAATTTTACAGTTTTACTCGACCCAAGATCAGAAAATCTTGCCTGAGGTCAACAAACATTTCCACTGTCTGCCTCTCGCCCACTCCAATTCTGTGGCGGGTGGGGCGATAGAATTCCAGTGAATATTTCAGCCAAAGACTGACAATGATACCAAAAGTTTTGATAGGCATATGAAAACTAAAATAGTTATTAAGAAGGTAATGTAGATGCCATCTGCTTTACTGTAGGGCACAAACAAATGGCAAAATAGCACTAATACTAATGTTTTTCTTACATTGTCAAAGTAGGAATAGAAAACTGAGAAAAGGGACATGGACAGATTTGAGATATATCAATTGAACATCTAAGTGTCTGTAAATATGTAATTTTATTCAAAGGAAGAAAATGGAAACTACAATATTCTCGAGTAAACTAAGTGACAAAGATTTAAGTTTAATTAGAGATATTCAAAAGCAGGATTGCAGGTGATAAAAAAATTAAGAAAATAGGAAAATTAAGTTCTGGGTTTTATAGGAAGGCAAGGAAGTGATGATGGACATTGACTAAATTAAAATGGAAGTCTTGTGTGCAATTTTTTTGCACCTTAAAGTAAAGACAAAATGTTAACTTACTCAGAAGATACCTTGGAGAGTTGTTAGTTAGGATAAAAACAATGAAAGGTAGGACTTCATTTAATAAGAATATCGGTGAAAAGGAGATCTATTTGAAATATTCTAAGTTTCAAAAAGGTGTGAGAGGCTAATTACTGAAAAGATAATAAAAGGATGCTAGTTCATGAATAGTACAAAAGAGTGATTGAACATTTTTGTTGAAAAGATATTTTAGTAAACAAATGTCAATTACGATGAAAGAATTAGAACACTGGCTATACCATTTCTGTTAAACCATCTGTGAGATATGCTACTGTCAGGAGTCACAAACATGCCATGAATAAAAATACTTTCTATTGTCTACTGCAGCATCTTTGTGGTAAGGAATTAAATCAGTTTATTCCGGATGATACAAGCTTAAGCATGCCCAGCCTTTTCTCAAAGGGCAGCCCATTCATTCCAGGAATTCCCCTCCATTCCAGAAATCAGTCAAGTGAACTTCCTCTTAACTACTTACAATGCATTTATGCCCTTCCTTACATAAAAAGACTCGTACTGTACACAGTATTCCAAACATAGTCTTACCAATGCCCTGTATAATGAAACATAACTCCCTTACACTTGCATTTAATTTCCCTTGCAATAAGCAATAACATTCTATTAGCTCTCGTAATTACTTATTGTACCTGTATTCAATCCTCTGGCACGGGACTTCCACTCCTTGGCTTCTTACCCAAATAGCCATTGGAAATTGAAGAGGTTAAAATCACTAAGTTCAGCACTGTTCTCTGAGAAGCTGCTGTGAAGATGTTTCAGAGCAGTTCCCACATTTGCACATAGGTGGCACAAACCAGCTGCACAATGGACGAAAAAAATGGGAACTCTGATAACTACAGGATGGTGGCCATAACGGTGGGTGTGGATGTTTGGATGGTGCAACTATATAGTGTATCTCATTAGTAATTAATCTTTATGATTAGACAAGCATATAGGGGCTGTAACTGATTAACTTTATTCACCTGACATAAATGAAGTAATGAGAAATATTAGTTCTAATTGGATATCAATGACTTCAGAACAAATGCATACTTGTGATGATATGTTGCAAAATTACTTGTAAGTTAACCAAACATATAATTGCTCATGCCATTTATCACTCAGGAACTCTGTATGCCACCTTGTGGACAGCAAACTTCCCTGCGTGAGCTTGATTTAAAATTGCAAAAGCTTCATCTGGCCTTTTGAGAGAAATGAAATACAGATTCACTTGATAGCGGCAAAACTCTGTACCAGTCTTTCATGTTTGCTCCAAACATTTGGGAATACAGTGCAAACCTTCCCTTCTGTTCCCAATTTATTTCAATAACTTTTGCTGATCCTATTAAACTCCACAGTAAGCTGATATCTTGAATCCCAGAGTGAGTCCTCTGACCTCTTTCCCCAAACCAATGTGTTACCACTGGGTCAAATATTGCCCACAAGACAACAACGGCTTCTTTTCCTAAAATGGTTCCCTCTGTGTTTAGGCACACCAAAATCAAACAGGCATTTCCATGTCCCCTATTTCAAGAACTACCCACTTTGTTTAGTTTCTACTCACCCTCCTCCTACTCCCTAAATTGTTATTGATTGTTTAGGTGTTAACAGATTTTCATTTGTAAAGGATATGGATGCCACCATGTCTATCAACATGTTGCAATGCTGGCCCCCTAACACTGCATTAATGAACATCCTATGGTTTCTACTGTTGAATATGAGCTGCATTTGTCAATGAAAAGAAGGTTTGTTTGTATTGTTGTGCCTGACCTTGGAAGGTCAACTTTTCAGCCCCATTGCAGGAAATGCCTTTTGGCAAAATTGACCTGAAAAGATCTTTCTCTTGCAATCAGGGAAGGAATTGTAAAGTTGCAAATGTGGCATTTCAGTAACTATTCATAAACAAATTTCATTCATGTGCAGGAGCAGCATTAAAGACATGTTTGGGGAAAAAAGAAAGTAAGTTTGACAAAAACCCTGAAAAAGTGCGAATTAAATAGAATTTGATTTTTTATTCCCTATTACGCAGAGATGAACCTTTTCTTGTGCAAAAGATAGCCAACTTACAGCATGCTGCATAAGGTAAGGTTGGTGTGGCATCCAGGAAGTACTCTGCACCTGCAACACAATTTTAAGAGTTCATCAAATTATATCTATCAAAAACACAGTCTTCAGTTATTGACAAACACTGCCATGTTAAATGAAGTTGAGGCCACAATTAGATTAGGCCCATCATTAAGAGGATGTGGGAAAAACAGTGGCAAAACATATGCCTGATAACATAAATCCACATTTCACAACACACACTCATCTAATTATTAATATTCCAGAATTATTTATTAACCTATTCATGAATCGTTAACAAATCATAACAAATGAACATATGAATTAGAAGCAAGAGTAAGCCATTTGGCACCTCAACCCTGTTCCACCATTCAGTAAGATCATGGCTGATCTAATTGTGGCCTCAAGTTCATATTCTGCATATCCCTGATAACCTTTGTCTCCCTTGTTAATTAGGAATCTATCTATCTCTGCCTTAAAAATATTTAATTACTTCATCAGTGCTCTCTGGAAAGCGTTCCAAAGACTCTCAATCCTCAGAGAAAGAATTTCTTCTCATCTTCATCTTAAAAGGGAGACTCCTTATTTTTAAGCTATGTCTCCTAGTTCTAGTCTCTCCCACAAGGAAAAACATCCTTTCAACATCACCTTGAAGTGTCCCCTAGTTATCTTATATGCTTTACTTCTTATTCTTTCAACTTCCAGCCTGTCCAACCTTTTCTAACAAAATAACCCACTCCATTTCAGAAATCAATTGAGTAAACCTCTCTATACAGCTTTAAAAGCATTTATATTCTTTCTTAAATAAGGAGACCAAAACTGCACATTACTCCTGACGTGGTCTCACCAATAGCTTATACAACTGTGCAAAAAATTCCTGCTTTAATATTCCATTTCCCCTGCAATAAATACCAACATTCCATTTGCCTTCCTCATCACTTGCTGTAACTGTGCACTAAATTTTTGTGATTCGTGTACAAGATATCAAAATTCCTTTGTATTTCAAGAGTTCTGCAATCTCACCATTTAAGTAATACACCACTTTATGATTCTTCCTACCAAGTGGACAAATTCACATTTCCCCTTATTCTACTCCATCTGCCTAATGTTTGCACATTCCTTTAACCTATCAATGTCTTTTGGCAGATTCCTTGGCCACCATGGGCAGGGCGAGCTGGTGAAATTGCGCGAGAGCCAAGAAATCAGGATCACGCCCAATTTATTGGCTCTTGCAATCTTATTGACATGATTATTCTGAATACTAGTCTTAGATCCAATTCTCTCTCCTTCAAACTGAATGTTAAATTCAATCATATTATGAGCATTGTAACTTAGGGACACCTTAACTATGAGGTCGTTAATTAATCCCATCTCATTACACATTACCAGGCCTAAAACAGGTTCTAGAATGTACTGCTCGAAGAAACTGACTTGAAAACATTCAGGCTATTTATGCCAATCTGATTTGTCTAATCTGTATTTAGATTAAAATCACCCACAATTATTACCACACCTATCTCACAAACCCCCATTAATTCTTCCTATATATTCCATCCTACAGTTACAATTGGAGGGCCCACAAGTGACTTCTTACCATTACTACTTCTTAGCCCTAACCAGCAGATTCTATTTTTCAATGTCCAGAACTAAGGTCATCTTTCTATTATACCAATATAATCCTTAATTAACAGTTAATCCTGCACCTTCTCCTTGCATTCTGTTCTTTTGAAATGTCATGTACTCCTCAAAAATCAGGTCCCAGCCTTTGTCATCTTGCAGATCATACATATGTATTTCTATCTGTGCTATAAATTCATCTGTTTTGTTACGAATGCCATGTGCATTCAGGCGCAGAACCTTTAGCTCATTTTTTTCTATTTTTGTAATCTGAACTAGTTCTGTCATTTTAGTACTTTTGCAACCTTCAGGGCAACTAGGGATGGGCAATAAACGCTGGCTTAGCTTGTGACACCATATCTTTTAAATGAACAAAGAAGTCTCTTACTTGCTGGTACATTCTTCAGTTTGTTCGCTCTATTCCTTCCTGCCATGCTCTAATCATCATTTTCCTTATTCCTGACTTGCTCTCTTGCCTTGTCTTCTCCATTTATCACATCTTGCCAAGCTATGTACACTATCCTCATCCCCATTATTAAGCTTAAATCACTCTCTACCACTCTAGTTATACGACTCCCCAGAATATCAATCTTAGCTTGATTTACATGAAAGATCATCAATCTGAATGTTAAGTCTGTTTCTTCTTCCAGAAATGCTACTCCATGGGAGAATCTGTAATATTTTCTTGGTTTATATTGAATTTTCAACATCTGTAATATTTTGCTTCTGTACTTGGATTCAGTTTGTTTATATTTATATCATATTTCTCAAACTCATTGGAACAATTGTGTTTTTTTATTTGTTAAATTTTTCACTTTGCTTCATTTTCTCAAAATATTGACTAGTTGCTGCTATATGGTTCCATGGCGTTGGTTGTCTTTTGGCCTTTCACCAAAGTTGGCTTAATTCATGTGTGAACTTTGACAGCGATTATGAACATATTATTCAGTGATATTTGAGTGTAATCTCATCCACATCCAAAATCCAAATACCAGCAGTAGTCATTGATTTGCACTGGGAACTGGGAGTTAACCCAGGGGCTTGGAATCAATTGCATTGACGATACTGATTGAGATTAGCTAATTCAGATGAGGAACTGAAGTCATGACCTTCTTAGTTTGCATAGATCAGCTCGATCGGATAAACTCACTGAGCTACTGAGAGTCAGCATTATTTTTTAAAATAATGAAAAGTAGTTCTGAAGCAGCCATTCAAATAATAGTTCTTACATTTATATAACATTTTACAATGTTGAAATATCTCAAAGCACTTCAAAAAATACTTTAAAATAATGATTTGTTATGTAAAGAAATTATGTTTTACTTTTTGTAACTTGCACATCATTCCTGTAGATTTATAATCAACATTCACATAAAATAACTGAAATTAAGTTGATGTTTAATTACCAACCTGATACGTTGAAACAGGGGATGCAATATATGGTGCAAGAGATGTCTGAGCAATCATTCTATTTGTTGCAATACTGTATGGTGTTGAATAAAATCTAAAAAGAGGCAACGATTAGCAGCAAACTTGATAGGAATACAAAAAACCTTCTGAAAATGAATTCTACATACAAAAACAATTGAATGTTAATGGCACATTGTTTCAAATCAACACTTACCACATAAGCAAGATCAATTTTGTTACTTACCCATTTTGCATAGCACTGGGATCATATGTGAGGGTCATACCCGCCTAAAAAAAGAATCAGTACTACCTTCAATTCAATGCTTAACAGTATCTGTTACTATGTTTACATGACAGGATTCAGCTATTTCAAATCATATGATTAAAGAACTATTAAATCAGCAAGACTTCAAGTTATTATTTGAAGGGTTTGGTCAACAGATTAAAACTTCCAGAGCCAAGGTACTTACATGGAGTTGAGATACAGATCAGCTATGATGATGAAACAAGCTTGAGGGAGTGAATAGCCTATGTTATTGGCACTAGCATATTCTATAAGTTCATGTTAGTTTCCAATTTCTGTTCAGTTCCTATTGAGAACATTGAATTTTAGGAATACCCATTATGCTGAACAACTGTGACAAACAAAAGAAGGGCTTTTTTTTGAAATTTCAGTACTGATCCATTTTTGTGGTGTTGAATGTTATTTATATAAAATAAAATATTTTTTGAATTTAACAAACACAGCTTGTGTCCATTAAAAAAACTAAAGTTTTGCATTTATTGCATCGAACAGTGTTGAATAAAATATATATTTGAAGAGAGTATACTTTCTAAGTGAGGCTAATTAGTTCAGTTGACTAGGGTGTGGATCAGACTAACGCCATCATATAGGGTTCACTTTGACATTGTTTGGCAAATAATTGTCAAGGTCCTGCCTTCAGGCAGCGAATACAAGAAGATGATGAATAATATCTAGGTTGTGCTGATGTCTTTAGTCGATGATTCTCATCTCAACTTTATTATTCAACTAAGAAAGGAAAAATTACAAAAACATTATCTTTGAATAATATGTACATAATACCTTCAATTCAACATCTTTAATTCTACAGCTAAACTAATTGCTTACAGTATTATTTCCATAGGCAGGCTTTAAGTTAATGGAAAGAATAAAAATTACTTGCATTTATATGTGCGTTTAACATAGTGAAACGCACCAAGATGCTTCACAGAGGGGCACGAGACAATATTTTGACACATAACCTAAAATTTGCTCAAATGGCTAGATTTTAAGAAGATCTCACAGAGATAGGGAAACATACAAATTTAATAAAATGTTGTCTATGTGGTGTCTGTCACTTCAAGACAGCACAGCAACAGAGGATCACCTGACTTGAGCAACCAATGGAGTGAGTGTTGAACCAGAGGGTGGAGTTCTCTCAGGCAGAATCTCCTGGAAATATGGAGTAAGCATTTAGAACTGGTTTAGGACAATTTTTGTGCTACACAAATCTTCTGTGCCCAAGTTTCTTAATTCAACAAATACTTTCCTTTTTCTAATAATGGTCTGAAGTCTCTCTTTAGTTGTACCCCACTTGGAGTACTATGCACAGTTCTAATCGTCTCATTACAAGAAAGATGTGGAAGCTATCAAAAGGGTACAGAGGAGATTTACAAGGATGTTGTCTGGATTGGGTGGCATGCCTTATGAGGATAGGTTGAGGGAGCTTGGTCTTTTCTACCCGGACAGACAAAGGATGAGAGGTGACCTGACAGAGGTTTATTTGAGAGGTATAGATCAGGTAAATTCTCAGGGACTATTTCCCAGGGTTGAAATGGTCGCTACCTGAGGACACAGATTTAAAGCGCTGGGGAGTTGATACAAAGGAGATATCAGGGTAAGTTTTTCATTCAGGGAGCAGTGGGTGAGTGGAATCAGCTGCCATCGGTGGTGGTGGAGGCAAACTCGTTGAGTTCTTTTAAGAGACTTCTGGATGAGTACATGGGATTTAATAGCATTGAGGGTTATAGGTAGGCCTAGTAGGTAGGGATATGATCTGCGCAACTTGTGGGACAAAGGGCCTGTTTGTGCTGTAGTTTTCGATGTTCTATGTAATTACCAGCCACACAAAATATATAACAAAGGATTTCCAGAGCTTAGGACTGAAGCAGTTGAAGGCAAGACTTCCAACGGTGAGCAGTTAAAATTGGGGATGTTTCAGAATTGAAGTTCAAATATTTTGCAGGGTTGTAGGATGTTACAGACTTAGGGAGGGGGTGGTCTATGTAGGGATTTGAAAATAGTTTTTTTTTGTACCAAGGTGTTGCTTCAGCAGGATCCAATGTAAGTTGAGAGCATAGGAGACATTGATGAACAAAAATTGGTGAAAATTAAGACATGAACTCCAATGTTTTGGGTGCCCTGAAGTTTGTGAAGGGTAATGTCTAGACTTAGCAAAACAGGGCTAATAATTTCAGCATTAGATGGGTTGAGGCAGGGTACCAGCCAGGTGGTTTATGAAGATGGAAATAAGATGATCTTAGTGGTAGCACAGATAAGTGACCATAAGCTCATGGAATCATAGAATCTCACCCATTTGGTGCATCAAGTCTGCACTGACCACAATCCCACCCAGGTCCTATTCCTGTCATGTATTTACCCTGCTAGCCCCCTGACACTAAGGGACAAATTAGCAAATTAATCAACTTAATCTGTAGTGGGAAGAAACCAAGGCAGACATGGGGATGACATGCAAACTCCACACAAATAGTGACCTGAGGCTGGAGTTGAACCAGGTCCCTAGCACAGAGGCACCAGTGCTAACCACTGTGCCACCATGCCTATCATCAGAAGGTCAGATATGGCACTAAGCAGCCTGGTTCAACCTCAGACAGTTGCCAGAGAGAGAGAGAGGAAGTCAGCAGCTAGGGAACAAACATTATGGTGGACACTGAAGGCAATGGCTTTGGTTTTCACAATATTTAATTGGAGGAGATTTCTGCTCATTGAGTAATGCATGTCGGACAAGCAGACAGACAATTCGAATATCTTTTCTAGCAGCACTGTGTGTGCACTGCATGTACTGCAGCGATTCACAGCCACCAAATTCTCAAGGGTATTTCGAGATGCGTAATAAAAATTCTGGCCGAGTCAATGAGGCTCACATCTTGAGAAAGAATGAAAAAAAAGGGTGTGGAGAAACCAAGAGCAGTCATGATGTGGTGGAGCTGGGTATATTAGCAAACATGTAGAGCCTGGGTATATTAGCATACATGTAGAGATTTTAGATGATATCACTGAGTAACAGCATTTGGATAAGAAATATGAGGGGTGAAGGATAGGTTTTTGTAAGATACGAGAAATAATTGTGTAAGAATGGGAAGGGAAGTTATTGCTTGTGTTTCTTTGGCTATGACTGAATAGATAAAGAACGTAATTTTTGAATGGTGGCCCATCCTGCTGGAGAGGAATTGGAGAACAAGACAGTGTGATCAATCATTTCAAAGGCAAAAATTTGTTCAGAGGTTTTGGAGAAAAAAGTATGTAAGAAATGTGGTGGTTGTTTACAAAGTTGGAGGCAAAGCTTACAAAGACAGGGAAGAGTCAAATGTTGATTGGTTGAACTTACAAGTCTCACCTCGCCCTCTCGATGCCACGCTCGACCATTCTGCACGTATTTGTTCTGATTTTGTCGCTTTTTCTGACCACCATCTGCAAACTTGCATAGCAAAGGTTCTATCGGAGCTGTCGAGAGAACATTTATTTTAAAAATTAACATTACAGCATGTATAATGCAATAAAAAACAAGACATCACATTTTAACATAGCATTGGAATAAGGTAGTCGATCGCTACTAATTTTCCTATGCCATATATCTTACGAATGACAAAATCCTGGGAAATGGATGGATTTATAAATTACTTGAACTTTCATTGATTATCATAACACTAATCATATTACATCCTTGGAATATACAAATTCAAAGTCAGTTGGTATTTCATAAGTTAAACACAGGGTTGAATTTGCCTTTGGTTCCAGAGGTGGAACTAGAGATGAGTGAGGCCATAATTTTTGTTTCTGAATAGCATGTTGGCTTTCCAACACAATCCTGCCTCCCATTAATTTTAGAAGAGGTGATGGGATCTGTGTATCAATAATCCATTCAATTCAGCATGCAAATGAGCATTTTGAAAGAACATGATTCAGTTTAGAGTCATGGAAAACATAAAGAGTTGCAACCATGTCACTGAAAAGGGGGCAGATTCCAACAACAAGCAAGTAACAGTGATAGGTCCATTTAATGTTGGAGTATAAAAAGGAAAAGAGCTCAGAGAGCTGTTCTGCAATGGCACATAGTGGATATGGAGTGTGCAAAAGCTGCACCAAGTTAGCTTTGTAAGCACTGGATTAACTGGGCATGAGGAGATTGACCCACGGGGCTCATTGGGACATAGCACAAGGGCCCCAATACTTTCTCAATACTATTGAAAATGAAGAAGGTCATCTGCAAACACGAAGCTGAATTACTTAAAGTTGGTGACGAGTGTGAATACAGTCCAATTGTTCTAAAGCATAAAGCTGATGCAGAAGGAACAGGAAAGAAATGGGGATGATAACCTTTACGTGGAGAATACTGAAAACAAATGAGCACCCTGATTCTGACAGAATATTGCTATTGATAAGTCCAACTTGGCAGGCAGTAACAGTTTGCAATAGCATGCTGTGTCAGGGAGCCATTAAAGTGACAATGAACATTTTTGCCTCTGATTCTGAAGAGGGATGACAGCAGATCTGAATGGCACCTCATGATCACTGCCCATCACACTATAATGGGAGATGATGGATCACTGTTAAGAGGGCTTCAAATTACATTGTGTTCATCACTGATGGGGTCATACTGGCAAAAAAGGTAGTAGAATTTACATCCACTCTGATATACTGAGTTGTTGACTGCACCTATGCAGTCATCAAGGCATCAGAGGGGAACCAGATACATTTATGAACAGGAAGGGACTGCACTCCTTCAATGTTTAGCTGGCGTGCTGCCAGAGTCCTTCATTCATGAGCATTCATAGGTGATGTGCTATTCATGCCACAGGAAAGAGTATGTGGATAATGTTAGGCGACAAGGGTTATCCATTAAAGAGATGGCTGCTAATACCAACTGAGAATTAACCTGGGTTTCTGGATTGGTAGTCTAGTGACATTGCTACAATGTCACCATCTTCCCCTTGTGAAACTAGGGAGGAGATTCAGCAGAATGAAAAAATAAAGGATTAGGAATGTTACTTAAAGGGGTGAAGATGGATAGACAATGACAAATGTTCAAAGGGGATGAAGTGCAACAATTGCTCATTCCTGTTTGGTTCAAAAATAAAACAAGAAATTTGGCCAAACCATGCCTTGCATGGGAAATTGAAGATAGCATTAGATTCAACGGAGATGTATACAGAAAAATACAGCAGACCTGGGGATTGGGAGTAGTTTAGAATTCAGCAAAGAAGGACAAAGAGTTTCACTAAAAGGGGAAAACAGAATGTAAGAGTAAGCTTGCAGGGAACATAATAATCATAAAAGCTTCAATGAGTACGTGCAAAGAAAAAAAAACTGGTGAAAACAGATGTAGGTTACAGTCCAAAATGGAATGTATAATGAGGAGCAAAGAAATGGCTGACCAATTAAATACATATTTTGATTCTGTCTTCACAAAGAAGAATGCAAATAATGGGCCAGAAATTTTGAGGAATACAAAATTCAGTGAGAGGGAGAAACTGAAGAAAATCAGTATTAGTAGAGAAATGGTGTTGAGGAAACTGACAGGATTGAAGGCCAATAAATCTCCAGGGCCTAATAATCTACATCTCTGAGTATTTAAAAAAAGGCCTTAGAGATAGTGGATGCATTGTTGGTTATCTTCCAAGTCTCTATCGACTCTAGAACAATTCCTACAAACTGCTAATGTAACTCCATTATTGAAAAAGGGAGGTAGAGAGAAAACAGGACTTTATAAACCAGTCAGCCTGATGTCAGTAGTGGGAAAAATGCTCGAGTCTATTACCAAAGATTTATTAGCAGAGCACTTGAAAGCAATGGCAGGATCATATTTACAAAAATAATTTGTCATGCTTGACAAAATACTAGAATTCTTTGAGGATGTACCTAGTGGAGCTGATGACAGGGAGCCAATGGATGTTAGAACATAGGACATAGTAAAACTACAGCACAAACAGGCTCTTTGGCCCACAGGTTGCGCCAAACATCTCTACCTACTAAGCTTACCTATAACCCTCAATCCTATAAGTCCCATGTACTCATCCAGAAGTCTCTTAAAAAACCCTAAATGTTGTTTATAGTGACTTTAAGACTTTTGACAATGTCTCACATAAGAGATTAGCATGTAAAATTAAAATGCATGGGATGGGGTTAGTGTATTGAGGTGAATAAAAAAAACAGTTGGCAGACAGGAAAAAAACAGTAGGAACAAATAATCTTTTCCAATGTGGCAAGCAGTGATTTGTGTGATACTGCAGGGATCAGTACTAAGACCAACTATTCATAATGTATATTAATGATTTAGATGATTTTAAAAGTAATATCTCCAAATTTGTAGATGATACAAAGTTGTGTGGGAAGCTGGGTTCTAAGGACAATGCAGAGATGCTTCAGTGTGATTTGAGTGGGATGGCAGATACAGTATAATGTGGATAAATGTGAGGTTATCCACTTTGATAGCAAAAATAGGAAGGCAAGTTATTACCTAAATGGCTATGTATTGAGAGGGGGTAATGTGCAATGATATCTGGGTGTCCTTGTATGTTAGTCACTGAGGTAAGCATGCAGGTGCAGCAGGCAGTGAAGAAGGCAAACAGTATGATGGCATTCATAGCGAAAGATTTGAGTACAGGAGCAGGGATGTCTTGTTGCAATTATACAGGGCCTTGGTTAGACCACACCTGGAAGTTTGTGTGCAGTTTTGTTTTACTTATCTGAGGAAGGATATTCTTGCTACAGAGAGAGCACAGCAAAGTTTACCAGATTGATTCCTGGGATGGCAGGATTGAGATAAAAGGAGAGAATGAGTTGCTTAGCGTCATGTTCACTGATGTTTAGAAGAATGAGGGGAATTTCATAAAAACTGAAAAAATTCTAATTCTAGAGTGTGTAGATGCAGAAAGGATGTTCCGAAGATTGGGGAGTCCAAAACCAAGGTCTATGGCTATGATGTGCACCATTTAAAACTGAAATTAAAAGAAATTTCTTCACCCAGAGAATGGTCAGGCTGTGGAATTCTCTGCCACAAAACATTGTATGTTTTCAAGAAAAGGTTAGATACAGCACTTGGAGCTAAAGAGGTCAAAAGATATGGGGGTGAGAGCAGGAACAGGTTACTAAGTTGAATTATCAGCCATCATCATAATGAATGGTAGAGCAGACTTGAAGGGCAGGATGGCCTCCCTCTGCTTTTGTTTTTTCTGTTTCTATAATTCCAGGGATACAAGATTTTAGCTACAGGTTGAAGCATTAGGTTGAAGAAATAGGGGCTGCTCTTCTTGGGACAAAGGAGATTGATAGTATGTAAGATAACAGCAGATTTAGTAAAGAGAGACAAAAGGTCAGCAAAAAAGGAAGCTTATGCCAAATAAAGAGACTTCAATACCACAAAAGCATGCAGAATTATAGAAAGAACATAAGAGCATAAGAAATAGGAGCAGGAGTAGGCCATCTAGTCCATTGAGCCTGCCCCGCCTTCAGTAAGATCATGGCTGATATGAAGTGGATCAGTTCCACTTTCCCGCTTTCTCTCTATAACCCTTAATTCCCTTGTCTGTCAGAAACAATCAGAAAGAGAGGGATGAAATTAGAAAAGAAATTAGGAAAGAAAAACAAGGGTATGAAGAAATGTTGGCAAGCAAGATAATTCAAAAATGTTTAGAATTCCAAAAAAGGGCAACGGTTTAACTCACAAAAGTCAACAAAAAGGCGAATGGTTGTTAATAATGTGCATCTGTTTTCATAAGAGGGAGATGATACAGACAGACATTGCAATTAAGGTGAAGGAGTATGAAATCTTGGACAGGATAAACATAGTGAGATAGAAATATTAATTAATTTAACAGCTTTGAAAGCAGATGAATCATCAGGCTGCTCTGAGAAACAAAATAGGAAATAACAGAGGCCTTGGGCATTCTAGCTACAGGCATGATGCCGGAGAACTGGGCAACTGATAATGATGTACTGTTGTTTACAGAAGGAAGGAGGAAAAGACCAAGTAATTAGATACCAGTCAGCCTAACCATAGTGGTGGCAAATTATGGGCAAACATTCTGAAGCATGGTATTAATCATTTAGAACGGCATGGATTGATCAAGTACAGTTAACATTTAAAGGAAGGTTGCTAGGACAGAAGGTAATTTGCTGACTTTTTTGAAATGGTACAAGGAATTTCATTGGTGATGGAATGTTTGCTGCAGTCTATTTTGACTTCAGCAAGATTTTTAACAAGGTCCCAAATTGCTGTTAGAAAATAAAAATCCACAGGGTCAAAAGAACAGTGGTACAAAGAACAAAAAAATGTATACCGTAGAAAGAGGTCTTTGGCTCGCAAGACCATGCCGATCATAATACTCTAACTAAACAAAAAAAAACTTCTACCCTTACTTGGACTGTATCCCTCTATTTCCTCCCTCTTCATTTATCCATCCAGATGCTTCTTAAATGTTGTGAATGTGCCTGCTTTTATCACTCTCTATGAAAAACGTCCCTTGCCCATCTCTCTTAAACTTTGCTCCTCTTATCTTGTACCTCTGTCCCCTTGCATTGATGCTTCCACCCTGGGGGAAAAAATCTCTCTGAGCATTCACCCTGTCTATGTCTACTAGATGGCAAGTTGGGTCCAAAATTGGTTTCATTGCAGGAAGCAAGGGGTAGTGATTAGGTGTTTTTTTGACTGGAAGGCCGATTAACATAAGATCATAAGAAATAGAAGAAGGATTAGGCCATTCAGCTTCTTGAGCCTGTTCTGCCATTTAATCCTTGCCATTAAAATCATGGCTGCTCTGTTTTCTTGATTCATGTGCATCAAAAATCTTCTTAATTAAGCATGTATGCAATGACCCAGCCTCCACTTCTTCCCAGGTTCCAAATGACTCGATCACTTGATTTTGTGATCATATATCAATGATTTAGGCCTAAACAAAGAGGGCATGATTGCAAAGTTTGCAGGTGATACAAAAATTGGCCACTGGCTGTTAGTGGGGATACAAGTTGTGGACTACAGGTAGGTATTGATGGGATAGTCAGTGGACAGAAAAATGGCAACTGGAATTTAATCTGGTAAAGAGTGAGGTGAAACATTTAGGATGCGTAACAAGACATGGGAATAAATGGTAGGATATGGAGAAGTGTAGAACAACAGAGTTAAAGTTAAATTTTACTTACTAGTCACAAGTAAGGCTTACATTAATACTGCAATGAGGTTACTGTGAAGTTTCCCTAATCACCACACTCTGGTACCTGTTCAGATCCATGCACCTAACCTGCACATCTTTCAGACTGTGGGAGGAAACCACAGCACCTGGAGGAAACCCATGCAGACACAGGGAGGACAATCAAACTCCACACAGACAGTGATCCAAGCTGGGAATCAAACCTGGGTCCCCGGTGCTGTGAGGCAGCAGTGCTAACACTGAGTCGCCCCCTTCCTAGAGGGACCTAAAAGAACTTATTCACAAATCATTGAAGGTAACAGGACAGATAGATTAAATGGTTATGAAGGAGATATTTTTCTTTACTATCTGAAATGCAGAAGATAAGGACAGGGAGGTTATGTTCAAACTGTATAAAACATTAGTTAGTCCACAGTTAGAGTACTGCATATAGTTCTAATTACTGCATTAACAGAATATGTAATTGCATCAGAAGGTTTATTTAAAATGGTGTTTCCAGGAATGGAGAATTTTAGCTATGAGAAAAGATTGGATAGGCTGATATTGTAACCTTTGGAATGGAGGATATTGGTGGGATATTTAATTGAAATATATAAAATAAGAAATATATAAAATAAGGACCTATTTCCCTTAGGAGGCAAATCAATAACCAAGAGGCAGAAATTTAAAGTAGTTGTTGAGGAATTAAAGGGAAGTTGGATAAATCTTTTCACCCCGAGTGTAGTGGGAATCTGAAACTACCTGTTTTGAAGTGCGACATATGCAGAAACTCTTATTTCAATTAAAAACTACGTGGACGTGCACTTGCAAATGCTGTAGCCTACAAGCTACAGATCAAAAGTTGAAAAATGGAATTAGGGTGGATAGTTCTTTATCAGCTGCACAGATCAAGTGAGTGCAATGGTGAAGCAGCAATGAAGCATAATTGCACAATCACCACGTTAAAAGTTGCAGATAGGTTGAGAAGATAAGGAGGGATAGTTTATCTTTGTCTTCGGTCAATGGATTGTTATTTTTGATTTTGATAAGAGCCATTTTGGTACTGCAGACAGGATGGAAATGTGAATGGACAGACTAAAACATGAATTTTTGAGTAAGTTGGGCAGATAAGGGTTTGGGAGGTGACATCACATTCAAGATCTTGAGAGGAAAGGGAGATAGAGGATGGAGCAAAGTTTGCAAGGATAGTGGGTCCAAGGTTTGGTTTCTGAAGAGATGTTATGACAGAAGATTTGAAGGAGAGGAGATGTATGTGAAGAAAGGGAACCATTTAATAAAATCAGCTAATATGGAACCACGAAGAGAAATCAGATGGTTTGCAATTTTGTGGGAAGAGCATTAACTGCACAACATGGGAGTCTCATCAATAAGATGAGCTTGTAGAGGAGACAAGGAAACAAAGCTATGGAAGAGTATGAACACGAGGAAAATTATAGTGCAACAGGGTACGAGTGCACTCTAAAGTTCTCCGACAATGCACTGGACAACTTGATGGGTGAGAAAGAGAGGAGGAAAGTTGTGATCTATTCACAAGGAGCTTGCAGGCCTTCCAGATATGTGGAAAAGATTAGACACGATAGCGGAAGCCAAATAGCTGTGATGGTCAATGTACAAGTCAATTTGTAAAGATTGTTGATTGGTGGCTCCCGAGTGTGCAAAGAGCAGTGTGTGAAGTTAGTGGTGTGGTTGGTGGATATGGCATATGACAATGCATTTTTCATTTTGCATTTGAAATTCAGGAAGTAATGTTGCAACAAGATCAATGATCTCACATATGTGGTTAAAATGAACAAATGCATTGTCATATGCCATATCCACTAACTGCACCACTAACTTCACACACTGCTCTTTGCACACTCGGGAGCTATCCATCAACAATCTTTACAAATCATCACTCATACCTAACATTCAGAGATTTATTTCTCAAACACTAGCCTCTCCAAACCAAGCAGATTATGAAACACATTTAGTGTGCAAGTAGTGCCTAACTCTATTCGGCCTATTTTTAGATTCAACTGTGATGTAGTATCTGATGGTTGGTATCTCAGCTTCTATTGCTGCATAATCAGAAGCCACCCAAAGTCTAGTTGCTGCAATGGAAAATCAGCTTATTGCCATACAAACACAGACTACTGCAAATATGGCCACAGATACCACTGTTCATAGGGTCTTGCAGGTCTCTAGAGCAATCCACTCATCAACTTCCAAAAGATTATCAGAATTTCAGAGATGCCACCCTATGAGAATGGCAATGGCTCTGTGGAACACAAATTTGCTATTCTCACTCAGCATGACATCATTCTTCCTCACACCAGTGTCATTCTGCTGGTACCCTTTCTATTGCCTTTTGACTTGGCAGCGTGCACTACTGTCGCTCATGCTGAGACAGTGGAGTCTGAATCCAAATGTTCCAGGGCCAAGGCTGCTCCAGGTTATCCAATAACCCCTCAACTGGAAGTCAGCAACTATTCAGGAACCATACTGCAGCCACTGAGGCAGTACAGTATCGGAGCACTAGGACAGACAAACGCATATGGAAGACAGGGACTATGGGAATGCATAGATACTTATATGCGATGATTATTTAAATTCACAATTTGCTTCAGAATGTTAAATTTGTGTTTGCTTTAATGTTTGCATTGTGGCAAGCGATAATCAGTAACAGAAGGAAGGTACGGTGCAAGACTGTTGATGAATGGGGATTGTAATTACTAATATCTAGGTCAGCTGAATCATTCAAGGACTATAAAAAAGGCAGATTATTGCCTTCTGTCCCTTTTGTTCTCTCTCTCTCCTGCCTGCAAATGGTCACCAGAGCTGGTGGCAAAGGCAGTGCCCTTGTTTGGCCAGGTTGTGTAGCACGTGGCACACCAAAATAATCTTGACTCAGGGTCTGCCAATTATTACAATTTTTTAGAGCAATCCAAATACTGAAAGCATTGTTTCAGCACACTAATGGCCTGTTCCATCATATTTCTGTTTTGTGGGTTTTGCAAGAGTCATGTTATCAAATGATAGCCCTACTCACTAAGTAGTTAGTTTCTGGTTTAATATGATGGCTGAGTGTTGATGTCACAATGCACTCTGCAAAATGAATGCATCTTGACTGCTACCAGGGTACCAGACATTGACTTGCGTGATTATTGTGTGTAGTTGCACTGGATATTGAGGGAATAGAATCCCTTCTGACATCTTAGAATTGGCATGCAGTGCCAATAAATAATGTGTGCAATAAATGGCACCATACAACATGGGGGGAAACCTACAATTCTTGCAAAGCCACGTGTTTGTTCTGCCTACAAGAGAGAATTAAATGAGTTTAGTTTTCTTGAAACAGAGCCTCAGCAATACCCATTATGCAACAATGGATGGTGACTGAGAGATGTTGCAAATATCACATGCTTTGGTCTAGAAAGAGCATAATGCACAGATGTTCATAGTAGTGGTCACCATTACAGCCATTGGCAATGCTATCCTCACCCTGAACTGAGATCACAATTGTGACTGCAATAGAACATAGAACACTACAGCACAAACAGGCCCTTTGGTCCACAAGTTGCGTCGATCATATCCATACCTACCAGGCCATAGAACTACCTGTAAGTCCCAATCCCATTAAATCCCATGTACTCATTCAGAAGTCTTTTAAAAGCCTCTACCACCACCAACAGCAGCTGATTCTACTCATTCACCAGCCTCTGAGTGAAAAACATACCCCTAACATCTCCTCTGTACATTGAATCATAGAACCCTACAGTGCAGAAAGAGGTTCTTTGGCCCATCGAGTCTGCAGCGAACACAATCCCACCCAGGCCCTACCCCTATATCATACCGACTAATCCCTCTAGCCTACACATTCCTGGACACTAAGGGGCAATTTCTTAGCACGGCCAATCAATCTAACCCGCACATCTTTAGACTGTGGGAGGAAACTGGAGCACTCGGAGGAAACTCTCACAGACATGAAACTCTCACAGACAATGTGCAAACTCCACACAGGCAGTGACCCAAGCCAGAAATCAAATCCAGGGACCTGGAGCAGTGAAGCAGCAGTGTTAAACACTATGCTACTGTGCCACACACGGTAGGTGGAAGATTAGCATGAAGATGTTCTTAGTGAGTGGAAGCAGCCGATAAACTGTTCCAGATAGAAGAATTACTCTCTGAACATCCTGAGCAAATTTTTAGGGGAAGCAGTAGTGTTGTGATATTGTCACTCAATAGTAATCCAGGGCCCAGGATAATACTCTGGGAATTGGGTTTGAATCTCATCATGGCAGATGGTGAAATTTGAACTCAGTTTACAATTGGAATTAAAAATCTAATGAAACCTTTGTTGACCGTTGTAAAAACATTTAGGAAAGGAAATTTGCCATCCTTGCCATGTCTGGCCTAAGTATGACACGAGGTCCATGTGGTTGCTTCTTAAATGCCCTCTGAAATTACCTATCAAAGGCAATTAGGAATGGGTAAAGGCAACTCTCACATTCCATAAATAAATGTGCTCTTCTCTTCTTCCATCTTCCAGCAGCATGTTCTGTGTTGCCTCTGCTCATTTTCCTTATCATAACGGAATTGCAATACACCCAATCCTGATAGCAAGTAGCTTGTGCATTATTCCTTCTAAACTTTAAGAACCACCAAGCATTTTCACAATGACAGCAACAGCCAGTGGACATCAAGTTGCAAGTAACTTGTAAGTAGTTGGTGATCCTTTAAACAGCACTGATATGGAGCATCTTCCTATTATTGTGTGTGAGTTGTGCATGTCTAAGACACAGGATTAATTTGAAGTCACTACTAGCAGCATTGGCATCAAATATGTCAGAATTTGTTTCCTCTCCATATTTTTGGCAGATTCTCCCATGACGTAAAGTGCAGATGTTAATACCTTCACCAATATAGTACCTGGCACAGCTTGCACCAGGAATGTACACACGTGCTGTGGATGCATCATGCAACTAAAACCAATTGTTACCTAATAACATTTTGCAACCAATGTCTACAGAGATCTAACTCTTTGCATTTCTTTTGATCAGTTTGGTATCTAACTACAAAACAATCCACGCCTGATACCCCAATACTTTTCAAACCAAGTTATTGAGTATTCAACAAAGGTAGAATTTCTATTAATTTGGCAAAGTCCACACATTCTCAGTCTACACAGAGCTATTTAAAACATTATGATAGAATTGCAAGAACAGAGTTCAAGCTGTACACCAGAGCTGAAGTCACAGCCTTATGGACAAACTGGATTGGTTTAAGGAAGTGGAAAATTTAGCCATGTAATATAAATTTACAGGGGCCAGGAGATACAGATCTCTGAAGGGTCTTGGATGTACATTTTTCCAAATAAATAGTTTCAAGGAGAGCTAAATGCTGAAACTCTGTAAGTCACTAACAGAGTAAGCAAAAACTCATTCAGTCAGAAGAACAAACAAGTGAACAGCAACAAGCCAAGCCATTGGGGGTATCAGTTGTATAGTTACCAATAATTTAGACAAGGATTTCCCTGTGTATCTATCCAGGTAAATAAGTTGGAACTATCTGAAGTTTCTGACTGTAACACAGAGTTGGAGTTTTTTGGAGGCTCCATGAGAGCAGGGGAATTGCCCATCAGAAGTTCAAACTTCCCAGGCAATTAATTCCCATGGAGTTACTGCATCAGGACTTCCACTGGATCCCAGAACACATCTTGCGTGGTACATCCAGCCTCCGGTGAACTGGAGAACAGAAGATTTGGGCCAATATAACTAGGTTGTGCAGAGGTAATTCAGTCCCAATTTAGAGTCATGCATTCTCTTTTATTTTAATACAATATTTTAAATAACATGATTGCACAAAGTACATCAATTAGTCACAGAAATTGAGCAATTATAACAATTAGAAGATTATAATTACAATTTAGACTTTTTCAAATATAAATGTAGCTATGGAATTTACAATATAAAAGCTGACATTAAGTGTACCAGTGCAAGATTTTACATATTAAGTACATATAGCATGTATCCAGGCACACAATAAAACAGTGTTCCCATGCAAAACTCATTATACATATTACAGTAGAATATATTATGACTAGCTATGCGGTAAGAATCAAATCTCTCTTTCTGTGTTTGAATATAAAGCATGATGATCTTATTAATATAATTAAACTATAATTAACTAATGACTGCTACATCACAAACTAAATCGCAAAGTACAAAGCTTGTAATTCCACTGTGCTTTTTCCTTAGAATCACAAAAGCTATTGTTCAGATAAGATCTTACATCTATGCTCTGTCAGCTCTCAGAGGTAGATTTAAAAGATCCCACCATGCAATGACTTAAATTAGAGCAGGAGGATAAAGTCAACATTTATACCTCAACCACCTTCTCGAAAATCAGATTCTCTCATCATCAAGTGGGAGCTCGCCATATGTGAATTGGCTGCACAGTTCTCTACTTTGCATTTGTAATTATATATAGTAAGATGTTTAGGTTCCATTTATGCCTTTACTGCTTTGTTGAGGGCTGTTCTGCCCTCAATGCTGCTGTCACTTACTACCTTGCTGTTATTGTGCTTGGCTCTGTGGAACATGTTGGTCAGAACCAAATATTTCATGTACCAGTAGCTTGAGTATCAACCAGTTTTGCTCTCTCTCTCTCAAGCTCCCATTTTCCATCTCATTCCAAGCCTAATTCTCCGTTCTTACCATGATCTTACATGCTTCCTCTCATCCCCCACTCTCAAGCTTCTCAATTTGCTAGATTTTAAGCTTTTCTTCAATTCCAGTTTCCTCATGAGACACCAGTCAATTCCTGAGGCTTTTGATAGAACTCTCCAGCTCCAGCGAATCTCCAGTATTCGCTATCAATACTGAACTGATAGCGTTCAGTATTGATTGAACGCTATCCGTGTGGTTGCAGCTCCCTGTGGCTGGATGGGGCCCAGAGCTGGGAAAAGTGGGTAGCAGCAATATCCCGTGGTAGGGAGTGTGAAATTTAAATAAAAATTTCCTGGGCTGCCAGTGTCATAGGTCAGGAGAGTCTTCATCCCTTGTGTCAATGAGTTCCTGATGGGCTTGCTGGAAGATGTTCAAAACCAAGTCAAAAGTTTTTAATTTTCACTTTTGGGAGTACAGGACAAGTAGAAGTGTTCTGTCATCCACTAAAGAGGTAAAACCCTTTGATGGCACATTTGAGCACTTTGGTCAGGATTCTCCCTCAAACTCCAGCCCCAAAGGACTGTATGACTGGTGAGTAGCAGGAAGGGCAGATGTTTGGTGTCCACAGGTCAATAGAGGCATTTAATTGAGGGTAAAAGACAAATTTGGACTTGAGTGGCATAGATCACGGTCAGAGCAGATAAGCTGCTGACTTTGTGCTCATTTGTGTCTAGGTAGTCTTTCAGGTTTTAAGGCAAAATACCAATATTAATTTAACCAAGTTTCAATACTGAATTGGTTGTAAAATGTTTAAGCCAACTTGCACTTTAATTTATAAGTTATTAATCCCCAACGTAGACTTTTTATATACTTACTAATTTTCTGACCCATTGGCTGTCATTCTCCCATCTGACCTGCTAATTTTTTGGCGAATTAGGCCGAAGAATTGCACATGTGCTGACGTTCCTGACGCGGGCACATTTCCTTGCAACAGATATCTGTTGCAGTTGGTACCACACTGGAAACTGATGGGAACAATAGGTAAATAATCTTAATTTTTACTTTTAACTCTATTTGAATGTGATTATTGGGCCTGAAGCAGAATTCTTTGGGCTTGATAGTATCTTGCACTCCACCAGTACAATTTCACCCTGGTGGGGTTTAGAGTAGTTCCCAACCCACTGCCACTCTGCATTAAGATCTGGTCAGGACTGAAGGAAGGTCAGTGATGGGATTGGGCTGCGAGTGGGGGAGTTAGAGCTACGCTGTGGAGGGCTGGTCAGCAAATCAGAGGCTGACAGATCACATGCGTAGAGGCCTAGGACTGTCACACTGGTGCAAATAGGCCCTGCCTCCGAGCTTTTAATGAGATTCAGGATTGTGACCTCTGCATTATACAGAGAGTGGGAGATTTGAATCTGAACTCCCACCGAAATAATCATGATTTACACCATTTTTCCCGCAAATTCAGCATTTACAACTTTTCTGGGAGAATGGCCTCCATTAACTTTTGATCCAATTTCCTGCTCTGGGACACTGTGATATTTAAATGTCGGAAAAATTCATGCTTTGGTGAAGAAGAATACATCAATAATATGCCACAAGATTAAGCAGAACTAACTATTTTCCTTTATGGACTCAAGGAAGTGCTAATGCAGCCTATTGGCTTCCATGCTAAATTCAGTAGGTAAAGTTATGATGTGGAAATCATAGAGACAAAAGAATGCTGAAAACTGATTATCAATTACCAGATGGGGACTACACAACTCTCAGGTGGACAGCCAGAATATTTCCAAATATCTTCTGCTACATATCAGAAGAAACTGGTCATTGTTACCCTTAGGCAAGTTATTATTCTGTATTCATTGATTTTAAAAACAGCACTGGCTTTTTAAAATTTTGATAGTATTATGTAAACTCATAGCATTTTGAAGCACAGAAACAAATGATTCGGCCCATTAGCTTGGTTTCAGTTACTCTGAAATGAACTGTGGAAAATGGTGTGAAGTGCAACAAGGGCAAAGAACTCCTAAAATGCATAGAGAGAACTTTCTTACGGTATTTTTCTAACCCAATGAGAAAGGAAGCAATGAAGGATATTGTTTAGGGATTGAAGGAGGGAAAGTGGAATATTTGTGATTGTAAAGATTTGCTCAATACATCTCATGAAGAGTTTCAGAAACTTGTAAGGTTGAACAGTCATGCTTTTTAGTAACATGCAAGTATGTACTGATATATAAAGTATCGCCCAAACTCCATGCTAACTTCTACTTGGGTCTCTCCATACAACTGAGTCCATTGTGATGCATCTCTTTATATCATACTGTGGATGGTACTGTTCTCTAGACCAGAAAAAACAGAACAAATCCAACCTGGCCAATTACTTAGAAGACAGAAGGTTAAAGGGAGACTTATTTCAGCCATTCAAAATTACAATGGGTTTTGATAAAAACAAATAAGAATGTTTATTTTCTGGCTCAGTAACCAGAGGTCATAGGTTCTTAACACTTGGCAAAAGAATAAGAGAGGAAATGAGGAAAAAGGTTTTTATGTGGAGCATTTAAATCTGGAATGCACTATTTGGAATAGTGAAGAAATTAGAAACCATTTGAGCTTTTGCACATGAACTTGAGGAAAACTAATTTATGGGTATGGAGAAAAAGTCGGATGGGTGAAATTTTGGTAGGATTTTCTCCCCCTCCATGGTATGTTTCGTGGTGGTGGGAGATAATATGCTATGCACTGGCGGCAAGATTTATTGGTCCCGCTGTTGTCAACGAGGTTTCCCGTTAAATGTGCCCCTCACCACAGGGAAACCCAAGGCAGGATTGTGCCGTTGGCAGGACTATAAAGTTCCCACTGGTGTGAACAGCAACAAGAATTCAGCACAAACAAGGCTTCTCTTTCAAAGAGCTGGTACATGCATGGTGGATTAAAAATCATCAAAAATACCACTATTTTGAAAAATGCGAACCAAATCCCTACTTTGCAGCACATGTTCACATTGAGCTGCATTCAATGACCCCCAACATGGGGAGCTTAGATTTCATTGCTCGTTTAGATGTCACCTCCAGTATTTGGAGAAAGCCTCTCTCATCAATGCTCTTTAAAGGGTTCATGTGGTACTTACAGGTCAGCTGCTGATTTCTGATTTAGAAGTGATTCAATGGTTTTACGATATGTCAGTTATTGCAGAAAAAGAAAGGAAAGAAAGGTCCTAGTTTCTTGTCCAGGTACTGTTCATGAGTTCATCTAGTTGATTTTACAAACTGTGAGTTAATGCTTTCTGCCAAGGTCCACGTAGTTTCATGTTCAGTGCACATGCAGTATTTTCAGAATTATTTCAGAGCCTGAAATGGAATTGGCTCAGCGTACATTTGCATAGCAAATATTGGGACTTACACTCAATCATTTATTTTTTTGGCATGGATCATTACCCCACACACATCTAAACTATCTTACAATAACTGATTTTCTTCACATAGCTACATATTCACAGAGCATAAACTTGCCTATGCAGATAAGTTCTTCTCATGCCTATTCAGGCAACAGGCTGGACCATTATTACAAAAGGTCAATGGTAGTGATGCCAACAAATTAAATAATGTCTGATGTTGTAATACCTTTTTAGTAATTAGGAGAATACGATACCCAAGGTAAAACAGTGAATGGTTAAGTGCATTTTTCTGCTCCTTTGAGAAAGAAAGCTTGCATTTACATTTTACATTCAAGACTCTCACAAGTGGTTCAATGCAAATGGATTAGTTTTGAAGTGCAATTGCTACTGACTGTAGGCAAATGGTAACAGCAGTTTTACACATAGTATACAAATAAATCACTAGTTTTTGTACTTCTGTTTGAGAGATGCATATTGACCCAAACGTTGAGAGATTTCCATTATAATATCGCCACTTTACATCCACTTGAACAAGCAGACAGGGCTTGATTTTATAGCTAATCATAAAAATATACCATTTCTTCAGTAATGCATGCAAGTGTCAGTCTAGATTATGTGATCAAGACTTGAAGTATCGTTTAGAATTACGAAATACTGATTTTATGCCACTCAACAGGAAGATTGGATTCCTTCATAAAACTTACTTCCTCCAAGTAGTGAAACATACTCCTTTCTTCTTCATTTTGCAGGAATGGAGAGTATATTTTTTGCAGTATCTAAAGTAATTTTTGTAGGTCAATCATGAATCAGAAACTGATCGTTAGTATGATTTAATATTTTTCAACAGTACCTGTGACAGTACAGAGTATTTATATTTGACTAAAATACTCACATTAGAATCTGGCAGAAATTACATCAGAACTTTTTGATTGTAGGGGTGAATTGTAGTAGAATTTAAAGAGGAAGAACTCATGAACAAATTAAAACAACAGTACAAACGAGACTTTTGCCCTTTCTTGTAATCAGTTAATTATTCAATCTGAACATCAGGCACAATTCAAAAATTGGATAGCATCTACCAATTTGAAATTATATTTACTTGCCAATACAATAAACTAGTTGATCAAAAAATCTGAAATTACAATTTAACACAAATTATTTCCCACTTTGAATTGGGCAGTCCAACAATAATTTCATACATCATTAATGACGTATCAACCTTAATAGCTGTTCTCGTTATATACTTACAATGCAATAACCAGCACCAATTCTTGCTAATATTGAACAGCTTTAAAAATTCACAAAGGTAGTAGAGATTTATTAATAGGCAAACATTATAGAATCCCTACACTGCAGAATGAGGCTATTCAGCTCATCATGCCTAAACTGACAACACACCCTACCACATATATTTACCCTTGTTAATCTCCCTGACACTAAGGAGCAATTTAACATGGCCAATCAACCTCCACTGCATATCTTTGGAGCATGCAAAGGAACTGGAGCACCCAGAGGAATCCCAAGTAGACATAGAGAAAACATGCAAACTCCATACAGTCAGTCACTCGAGGCCAGAATTGAACCCAGGTCCCTGGTGCTGTGAGACATCAGTGCTAACCACTGTGCCACATTGCGCAGCTTTTAAAATTGATGATTTTTCTTTATTAACAAGCAGGAAACAATAGGAAGTACTTTAATGCTACAAGTTGAAATTGATTTATTTGCATTACAAATTTGTCCTGTATTTGGGGTGGATTAAAAGATTATTTCCTTCTACACAGCTAAAGCTATTATCCTTTTATTTAACAAAAACAGGATTATCAAATAAATGAATTGGGTTGTTCCTTAGTCATTGAAATACTACAATCAGCAATTCTACAGTACATTAGCTTTTCTTAGAAACATTTCATGCAGTTTTCTCATTGTCATTATCAGCAAACCAATTGGTTGCAACAATTCATATCCACAGTAGTTTCAGAAAAGATTATCAAAACTCACCAGGGACACCAGGCATGGTCTTAATAAATTTGCCATTAAAATGAGCTATGACTGCTTCACACTTCTCTGTTGATTCCATCCTAGTAAAGGGATAAAAATTGATCATTGAAAAGGGCAGGTACCTGTAAGTTTGCAAAGTTATATTTTAGTCTGTGGAAAGCTAGGAAGTGGATGCATTTTTTAAAATTTCTTTCTCCAAATTAAATCTGCACTTCATAATTTACCACCAAATACTGTATTGTTTTCCTCTTGCAGATTGTATCCAGTCAAAAGCTTTTCCTTAATTATGTGACAGTGCAGCCTCGAATCCTGGTGGGCTGTTTCCTTACCCTCAGACGGTTTGTATTATTAAGTGTTCTACACCATTGAGAAATACTGTAGGTTATCTATCAATGCATGAATTTGAATAACAGTTGCTGAGGTTTCTCTGCAAAACTTCAATCAAAATTATTTTCAAAAATTTTTTGTATTCAAACACAAGGGAAAAATGAAAATGTGTCACTTTAAGTGTGTCATTGGTGTAAAGCATTTTTATCAAATTTTCTTGTTTCAGTTTTCTATACCATTTTGCTGATTAAAACTCCTGGGAATAATTCTATAATTTTAATTTAATGGCTTTATTTTAAGAAACTAAATTAAAAAGAAATAATTGTTTAAATGCATATACTTCAAAGATATTTCAATTTAAAAAGCCAACATACTTTTTGCAAAGCAGAACTAAAATCTGCCATTGAGCATTTGTTATCTTTCATAATGTACTTAGATATTGATCTCCAACTTTTTTCCCATATTATTGTCATCAGTCAGGAGTTAGTAGAAAAACCATAATTTGATACCAAAAATGCACCAACTGCAGAGATTCAAATTCTTAACTGCTGTTCAAAAAGTCCTTCAGTTTTATTAAACTAAATTAAATTGATGATTGAACAATTTGTATACAACGTACTTAATTTTGTAAAATTCTATTCTATGGTTGTGAGAAATTCCAAAGTACAGAAATATTGGAAACAATATATGACTCACATATTTAATAATTAAAAATGAAAGTTTGCAAAATACCAGAACATCAAATATTTTGCAATTTGAATGTATCTAACCATATCGTATGGATCAATAAATATTTACTTTTGTTATTAGCTCATTTCAGGAAGGAGACTAACCACAGCATTGAAGTTTGTTTGAAGCATGTTAACAAATGTTGGAGATACCAGTACATTGCTAACTTGCAGCATTTCAAAGATGCCTTACTTGAGATTTTTAAAACATCACCCTTATTGATCTCACATCTCGCTCTCTCTATCAACACAAACTTGTTGCAAACTAATTTCTCATCCAATTGTTCGTGCTGACCTACAATGATTCCCTTATCCCCAATGCATAGATGTCAGTTTTAATACTATCCATTCTATGAAAAGAGCAAATGGGCAATTAAAAACACAATTGTTTGCCTGCTGAGAACTTGATCCATTCCTGATGCTTCTGTTAAGGACCTATGGGTTCTGCAGAAAGCTGAAGTGCCAAAAAGCTGGTGGTAACTTAAAATGATTTACACAAATTAGAATCTTTCTGCATAAATAGAGTCCTAATGGAATTTCAACTCGTGCCTGTGTGGGAAAGTGAACTGGTAGGAAGGAAAGGCTCTCAGCTCCACCAATCAATTACCTTTGAGGGCCAGGGGCAAGGAATGTCTTTTGGACCCTCATAAGGAAATTACAGCTTTTTTTGCACCCAGTTGCTCTACAATCCTTCCCACCTATAAAATTTCCCTGAAACCTCCTTCCTATCAAGAAATGTGGCCAAAGACTAATCTGTTTTTATCTGCACAATGTCGTTCTCCTCAATGTTCTGGCCAGAAGCAGATGAATGACACTTTTAAGAAGTCTTTGGAGTTAACTTATTCTGAATCTAAAATTAGGTCAGATGACTAAAAGCTTGGCCGAAGTGGTAGGTTTTAAGAAGCATTTGAAAGGTGAGGCAGAGGGCCATGGGAAGGATATTCAGGTGCTTTGAGGTACGGCGTCTGAAGGCACAGCCATCAGTGGTGGAGCATTTAAAACTGATAATGCACAAGAGACTAGAATTATAAGGTTGATGATATTTTAAAGGGTTGTAGGGCTGGTGGTGAATACAGAGATAGTGAGGAACAAAGTTATGGAGGGAATTGAAAATAAGGATGAAAATTCTAAAATCAAGACATTTCTTGATTTGAAGCCGAAGTGGCACAGAGGTGATAGGGAAACTGGACCTGCTGCAAATTAAGGACAGCAAAGTTTTTTGATGACCTCAGGTGTACGGAGATTGGAATGTAGGTGGCCAGCAGGAATGTATTAGAATAGTTGACTCTAGAGGCAACAATGGCATTGGTGAAGGTCTCAGCAGCAAATGAGTTGAGACAGGGGCAAAGCTGGGAAATGTTACAAAGGTAGAAATAACCAGTCTTATTGATGGTACAGAGAAGCTCATCTTGGCATTAAGTGTGAGACCCAGGTTGTGAACAAACTGAGTTAATTTCAGACTGTAGCCAGGGAGAGGGATGGAGGTAGTAGCTAAGAAACAGAATTTGGTGCTGCTGCCAAAAACAATGGCTTCAGTCTTCCCAATAGATGATCTAGCTGAAGGTTGGAAATCATTCCTAAGTTTTATTAGGAACCTTCTTCATTTTACAAAAACAGTTGGTTTAGGAAATTCCTCTTTGGTTCAGCTGGTTAAAGCAGTGAGACATTAGTGCCAAACACATCAGGAAAATATCAGAGTTTATCATCATCCTGCTATGTTGTCAGCATTGAAGTGAAGGCAATATCTGGGGAACTGCTGATTGATTTTTGCACTAAAACCACTCAAGGTAACGACAGAATAATGTTCCACTCTTACTGCTTGACTGCACTTAGCTGTGCATGACTGGCAGATTTCTTTTGGCTGGTTTCCATTTGAGGGGGGAGATCCCAACATGTGGGGATGATACATTAGGGAAGCCATTTAATGAAATATAATTTAATTAAATGAAATTTCCACCCTTTCTGAGTGGAAACCTTGTTCCGCCATTGGTGGAAATGTGGGGAAAATTAGAAAATTAAATCTTGCTGGCAAGATGCATGTTTTTGACTCTTGTATGCAGTTTTGCACCTATATCATTTGTATTGGGGCACACCTGTGTGCAAAATGCCTGCTGTTTTAATATAAAAATTATTTCTGGGGAAAAAAATAAAGGACACTTCATCAGACAAGTTGGGAGAGATAGGGAAGTGCTGACAAGACTGGAGGAAAGAGGATTACACAAGAATAGAGGAATGAAGGAGGAAATGTATGGGGGGGAGGTGCTGATAAGACTAAAGGAATGGATAGATAAATTATGACAAGACTAGAGGGGAGGTGGGGGAGTGGAATTCTTGATGAGACTGGAGAAGTAGCCTATTTGGACCCCTCTCCCCTTCAGTCCAATTAAACTCTCTTTCTCAGGCTTGCCTAGACCCCCTATGCCCAACCCCCACCAGATCCAGGGGTGAGACTTCTGTAACTAACTTCAAAACCACCCTTCTTCCCCCCTGACCAGGTTGAGTGTTGCTGTCACAGGTCTGAGACCCAACCACCCACTTGCTGAAGCTGGCCAATTCTCCAAGGAGTGTGCAGGCCAGTGCTGCTGCTTTCTTGCGGCTGAATGTCTACATATTACCTAGAGGGATCTGGGACAAATAACATCCCAGAAAACCACTTCCAGAATGGAAGCCAAATTCCTCTTCCTGCCTCCAGCTTGGACAATGCAGACAATCCAGGACAGTTGGTTCCCCTAGTTGTGCTGAACTACAGCTTTTTTTTTAGGCAGATGCATACATTTTGAACAGGGTCTAGCAATAAAATGGTAATGTTCAGCATAAATTCCTGTAATTTGACTTTTTCATAACATACTAACTAAGGAACTAAATCCCCACTTAGCCACTCCATTGACATTGAGAGTGGATCTTTGCTGTCAATGCAAAAGATTGAACAAAAATAACGGATGAGATTCTCCAATCTCTTTCTTACTCCTGCTGCCAACAACAGAATTTGATGCTCAGCCAAAGCTCCATTCACTGCAGTGGCACCAGACAAGGTCGGAAGTTTCTGGTGAACATTCCAACAAAAAGCTGTTTTGGAGAGATCTGTGGAGAATTGGCACAGCATATACAACTGTTGTTTCATTAATTTGTATTTTAGTGGAAAGCTGAGGGCAATCCTTGTTGTTACTGATTTCCGGAATGATACTCACTAAAATGTTACTGAATTACATGCATGGTATTGTGTCCTTCATGAGATACCACTTATGTTCTAACCACATGATAAGACAAAAGAAAACTTGGATCATATAATATTCAATCTAAGGTTTACAACGTTGCTAGCCACCCTTGTCTACGACAATCTACTAATGAAGTCTTGGATACCTAAAACATTTGATTATATATTTGGACTGAAATATACTGGAATAATACCTCCAAGCATAAAAATTTGCTTTGACCCTTTTGGCAAAATTTTAGTGGCCACTTTCAGTTGTATCCAAAAGGAGATTTAAATCAGCATGATCCATCAGATCATTCTTACATTGTTGTCAATCTTTTTTAACCTGATCCTGCTGCATGTATCTCACAAAGCAATGAGAACTTACATTGCTCAACCACTCTTTTGGAGATATATTTGTTTACGATTTACATCGATGATTTGGAGTTGGGGACCAAGTGTAGTGTGTCAAAATTTACAGGTGACACTAAGGTGGGTGGAACAGCTGAAAGTCTGCAAAGGGGTATAGATAATCTAAGTGAGTGGGTGAGGGTCTGACAAATGGAATACAATGTTTGTAAATGTGAGGTCATCCATTTTGGTAGGAATAACAGCAAAATGGACTATTATTTAAATGGTCAAAAATTGCAGCATGCTGTTGTGCAGAGACTTGGGTGTCCTTGTGCAGGAACCTCAAGCAATTGGTTTGCAGGTGCAGCAGGTAATTAGGGCGGTAAATGAAATTCTGTCCTTCATTGCTAGTGGTATGGAATTTAAAAATGGCAAGGCGGTGCTGCAGCTGTATAAGATGCTGGTGAGGCCATACCTGGAGTATTTGCGCAGTTTTTGTCTCCTTACTTGAGAAAGGATATACTGGCACTGGACGGGGTGCAGAGGAGATTCACTAGGTTGATTCCAAAATTGAAAGGGTTGGCTTATGAGGAGAGACTGAGTAGATTGGGGCTATGCTTATTGAAATTCAGAAGAATGAGGGGCGATAAACATATAAAATTATAAAGGGAATAGGTAAGAGAAACAGGGAAGTTGCTTCCACTGGCATACGAAACCAGAACGAGGAGCAGAGCCTCAAAGTAAAGGGAAGCAGATTTAGGACTGAGTTGAGGAGGAACTTCTTCACATAAAGGGTTGTGGATCTGTGGAATTCCCTGCCAAATGAAGCAGTTGAGGCTACCTCATTGAATGTTTTTAAGGCAAGAATAGATAAATATTTGAACAGTAAAGGAATTAAAGGTTATGGTGAAAGAACGGGTAAGTGAAGCTGAGTCCATGAAAAGATCAGCCATTATTTTATTGAATGGCGGAGCAGACTTAAGGGGTCAGATGGCCTACTTCTGCTCCTAGTTCTTATGTTCTTATACCCGGATTACATTTGTTTGAACACTGCATATTTGACATCAGTTAAGAGGTGAAAGGACGGACAAACATGCAATCGCCAAGGAAAGGGTACTAAGAAAACTATTAGAACTAAAGGCTGACAAATCCCTAGGATCTGACAGACTTCATCACTAAATATTAAAATAAGTGTTCTGTGGAGATGGTGAAATTTTCAAAATGGCCATAATACTGGCAAGTTCCCATCAGATTAGAAAATAGTGAATATTACTCTATTTAAGGAGAGAAACAAAAAAAAACCAGGTAATCACAGGCTAGTTCACCTTACACCTGATAAAGGGAATATGCTGGAATCTATTATCAAGGAAGTTGTAATAGGGCCTCAACTATTTACAATCTATGTAACTGACTTGGTTGAAGGGACTGAGTGGTTGCTAAATTGGCTGATGATACTGATTGGTAGAAAAGTAAATTGTGAGGAAGATATAAAGAGTCTGCAAAAGGATTTAGACAGGTTAAGTAGTAGGCAAAAAATTGGCAAATGCAGTATAGTTTGGGAAAATGTGAAGTTGTCCACTTTTGCAGAAAGAACAGAAAAGCAGCATATTATTTAAACAGAAAGAGATTGCGGTTTAGAGGGATCTGAGTGTCCTAGTACATGACTATGATGGCAAATGTATGTTGGCTTTTATTGCAAGTGAAATAGAATATAAAAGTAGGGAAGTTTTGCTACAAATTTATAAGGCATTGGTGACAACATATCTGGAGTACTGTATAAAATTTTGGACTCATTACCTGAGAAATAATAGCATTAGAGCATGAGTATTTCTTAAATGGGAAGAGTTCACAAAATGTAGTCCAAAGAGATCTGGGTGTTCTTGCATAGAAACATACATAGAAAGTAGAAGCAAGAGTAGGCCATTCAATCCAGACAGATCACAAGATCTGTCTGAACTCATCATGCCATAGGTGATCTTCAGGGTGAGAAGGGGCTGTTCAGACACAACAACCCCATTCCATTGGAGAATGGCGAGATTAAGCCTTGCCCCAGCCTGGATCCACCCAATGCCCAGGATCATTGAGTGATTCTTCCTCTGCAGCCTAGCAGCAGCAACAGGGCAATGACCACTGAACATACTACCTCGAGCCCCCGTGGAGCCCAAGGTGCCAGGCCAGGATGTCCGTGTCAAGATGTAGTGCATGTTGGCACTGCCCCTGAAGGGGAGGCTGAGTGGAGGACCTGGGAATGAAGGAGAGTTGTGTGGGAGGAAGGGGGGCTGTGTGTGGGTCTGAGGGGTCAGGGGATCATCTTCATGTCTGCGTGGTATGGCGGGGGGGGGTGTAGATTGCCTAATATTTGTGGGTGAAGAGGGACAATGCACCTCTTTGGTGAGAGGTTGGTGGTGTTGACATGGTCAGTGTGGGGGCCATCATTTATTTTATTGTAGGTTGGGGACCTGTCTCCAAGTGCAGAGATTGGTCTTGGAACAGTATGGCTGGTTGGCTGGCAGGTTGTCTGCTGTAAATAAATTAGCATCTATCAGGTGATAAAATCCCACCCGACAGACACTGCTAAAGCGAATGGGAAACTTTCCAGGTTTCCTGCTGGTAGGGGCATTTAATCTTGATTCGGGAGAACCAAGGCTAGAAAAACGCAGTCCCACAATGAACATCATATGATGATATGCTTTCCTTATTAGTCAACAGTAAATGCACTGGACAACATCAAAATAATACACTGTAGTTCTGTGGAGAAACAGTATCATTTGCTAATATTGAAAAGGAAGGACCATAACAGAATTATGTTTGCCTTCAACAGCTATGAACTGTGATTTAAACCAAGTTGTTAGAGTTTGCATATGTTTCAAGTTTTAAATAATTAAAAAATACCAATTTTTTTGATTGGGATTGAAATTAGAAATTGTGTGACCCCCCCCCCCTCCTCCTCCATAATCAGAGTAATAAAACAGTGCTGGACTTTTGCAATTGTAATATTGAAAGAAGATGTAAATAGCCACCCAAATTTTGCGGTCAGTTATGAAGCAAGGGTGCTTGCTGCTGACCTCAAAGAAAGCTATGCTGAGAGATCAAGCAATCTCCTTGACGAGAACTTCCTTAACATGCAATTCATTACAGCATTCTTTGATAGAGATTCCCAAAGTCAAATTGCCATATTAAAGAGTTTTTGTGGATTCTGTCAGTTAGGAGAGGAAAATCACTCTCAATCAAGTCACTTTTTCAAAATTTGTAGAGTGTGAAATCAAGGTTGGGATACATATATGGGAAGAATCTGAAAAGTTGTGAAAAGGTTTTTTAAAAAAATTATTAATCTTTTAAAACAGCAATTAGTCGTAATAGATGGGCACCACTCAGCCATGCCCCCGACCACCGCAGGGCTTCAATGGCCTCCAGGCCCCCCAGCGTGCCAGGTCTCTGTGAGTGGAGACCCCAGTAGTGATTCCCGCTGTATCTCACTTGATGACTGAAGGTCAGAAGATTCTGTATGCTGGGAGTCAAATAGGCTATGTATATTTAAATGCTACTTTAAATATGCTAATGACCTCTGGGCATGATGCAGTTTGCGTCATTAGACGGGGGCTGGGGTAATAGCAGTCTGTTTGGTGCTGGGCATGAAGCCCATTTTTAGGCCCACGTGTTATTTTCTGGGATTGTGTGAGGCGAAGTGGGAAAATCACCCCCGAGACTACAGCTTGTAGCAAGTAGTGAGTGAACAGGCCTGCAACTACAGGATTTCAGTATTAATCTGCACTTATTCTAAATCCTGTGGTTGCAATCAGATCCATGTGAGTAACAACGGCGAATGCTAACACTTCACTGTGAAAAGAATGCAAATTCTGACTAGTGTTTTTGACTGCTTGAACAGTGCACCAAAGGAAAAATATCTGGTTCAACTTAAATTGCTTGCTGCATCTTATTTTAAATTCTGAAATTAGTGGTTTCTGTCATCCATGGACAAAGTGATAAAACTAAAGCTGGTTCACCAGAAGAAAGGAATCACAGAAAATGGTGGAATTAGGAATAAAGCAAGATTGAATATGGAATTCCAACACTGTCCATCCAGTTCAGTGCTACAAGTTTACATTCATTCTAAACAGTTAGGATGAAGAACTTTTTCTCTCTGCCTGGATTTTAATAATAGTGCTGCAAAGAATAACTGAACTGATTTGTGATGTCTTTGACCTTTTCACTGGAAATGACAACAGCATACACATTTCTCCCGGCTTGTGCCAAAATTGTTCTTGCTTCCATTTTGTCTCTTGTATAGTGATGGTACTCAAGTAGACAAAACAAAGGTCTGAAAACTGAAGGTAGAATACTTTGTCAAATAATAAGAAACCTTTCTTATAGATTACACAATTTTTAGGTGTATTCTGGGGTTCTAAAATCTAGTATGGCCAACGTATATATAGTAAAAAGTCTGGCAACACCAGGTTTAAGTCCAACCGATTTATTTGATAGTAAACTCACAAGCTTTCAAGGTGTCTTGACATCTTCATCAGGTGAATGAGATGTTCTGGTCTCAGACAGCACATATAACAGCACAGTTTACAGATTACTGATTAGAATGCGAATCTTTACACCTAACCTGTTATTCAAGTCTTAAAGTGGCGAACAATGGGAATGGAAGGAGCACTGAGCACAGATTAAAGAGACATGTATTGTCTCCAGACAATACAGTAAGTGAGGTTTTTTGCTAACCCAGGCAAGTCATGGGGGTTATAGGTAGTGTGACATGAACCCAAGATCCCTGTTGAGACCATCCTCATGTGTGTGGAACTTGGCCATCAATCTCTGCTCAGCGACTCTGCGCTGTCATGTGTTGTGAAGGCCACCTTGGAGAATGCTTACCTGAAGATCGGAGGCTAAATGCCCATGACCACTGAAGTGTTCCCCAACAGGAAGCGTACAGTCTTCCATATTCAATCTTGCTTTATATCCAATTCCACCATTTTCTGTAATTCCTTCCTTCTGGTGAACCAGCTTTAATGTTATCACTTTGTCCATGGATGACAGAAACCACTAATTTCAGAATTTAAAATAAGATGCAGCAAGCAATTTAAGTTGAACCAGATATTTTTCCTTTGGTGCACTGTTCAAGCAGTCAAAAACAGTGATTGTTGAACGATGTTCATTCATCCACTGTCGCAGTGTCTGCATGGTCTCCCCAGTGTACCATGCTTCGGGACAGAGTTGCTGAGCAGAGACTGACAGCCAAGTTCCGCACACATGAGGACGGTCTCAACGGGGATCTTGGCTTCATGTCACATTATGTGTAACCCCCATGACTTGCCTGGATTTGCAAAACCTCACTTACTCTACTGTCTGGAGACAATACACATCTCTTTAACCTGTGCTCAGTGCTCCTTCCACTCACATCGTTAGCCACTTTAAGACTTGAATAGCAGGTTACGTGTAAAGATTCACATTCCAATGAGTAATCTGTAAACTGTCTGTGCTGTTATACGTGCTGTCTGAGACCAGAATACCTCATTCACCTGATGAAGAGGTTGAAACACCTTGAAAGTTTGTGAGTTTACTATCAAATGAATCAGTTGGACTTAAACCTGGTGTTGTCAGACTTCTTACTGCATTTACCCCAGTCCAACGCCAGCATCTCTACATCAATGTATATATAGTAGGACTCATGAACTGGTGACTGGCCTATTGAAAGTCTCTCTGGCAATGTTTATAGACGTATTGCCATTTCAATATGGTTAGTGAACCCGAGACAGTAGTCTTCCTGCCTGCTTGTGTCTTCCCCCTCCCTTCCCAGGAAAAGCTCTCATCAACAGGACTAGGAGTGCTCACCCTGCTGGTGGGAACAGAGGCTGCTGAGGTACCCCGCCTTGGGAGGCTGGGGTTATGGGATGCCCCTTGGATAATGCCGACCTGGCACTGCCCACTGAGTGCCTTGGCACTGCCCACTGGGCACACTGGCACTACAAGGGAGGTGGTGCCAGAGGGGTTGGACTTACTGGGTGGCCAAGCATGGTGATGGGAGAAGTCCCACTGTGCACTCTGCAATAGGATTGGTGAGAGAGGAAGAAGGTGATCAGGGCTGCACATAATGGGTATGGAGGGTGGGAGGCAAGGAAGACTAAGAGATTGGGGTTGGCCATGTGTGGGTTAGGAAATTATCGGAAAGTCAGTGATTGATCAGAGTACGCACGCGCCACTTTCCCCACCGACAGACTGGTGCACATGCAGTGGCCCACTCAGCACTATGCTGCCAGCCTCTCCACTGTAATGAGACCCCATCCCCACTTTCCCTTATGTATCTCCCTGAGGCACTCTGTGGAGCACAGAATGCCAGAGTTGCGTTCCACTAAGTATGCCCAAAAAACAGATGGGAAAATCTCTCGTTTTCTTGCCCATTAGGCACTTAAGTTTTCTTTTTGGAGAGAATCCCGCTCCTTAACAGTGAAATTTGATATAAATTAAACATTAAAATGTCAGTAGCTACAGACAATACCTTGCAAAGCCAACACCACGACTTGTGCCATTGGCATCTCTGAGTATTCGTGTGGAAATTACTTGTCCATATGGCTTCAGCATATTCTCCAGTTCTTGTTCATCCATTGATGGTGGCAAATTAGAGATGTACAAGTTTGTGGGATCCTGTTCTTGTTGCTGAAATAAAAAATAATACAAGTGGTCAATTTTGAAACATTAACACACATTTCTATATTCGCAGAACTCAAGCTATACATATTCTGGTGATTGGTCCTGTGTCATGTGGTCAACTTACTCTTCAGTGGGATATGTACATGCTAATAATACCTTAAAATGTATATTTTTAAGTTTTGTTTAGAAAACACCTATTCCAAATTATCTGGTTGTGTAATTTCTTCAACAGTTTGTATCAAACTATGACAAAGTCTAAAAAGGCAACTAGACTGGTGACCTGGCATCGGACTATGTGCTGGAAATGACACCTGCATACCCAGCCTTGTTGATCCTACAAATTCCTCCTCACAAATATCTGGGAACTTGTGCCATAATTGGGAGAACTGTCACATAGTCATGCAACAGCCTGACATAGATATACAAACTAAAAACCTTATATACAACTCAAAACCTTAACAGACAATATCCCAGACATCACCAACACCAACCCTAGGTATGTCCTGTCCCATTGACAGGACAGAGTCACTAAAGGTGAAAACGACACAGCAACATCTGGTTGCAAGTGAGTTTCGCATGGAGTCCTCAACAGTACTTTGGACCTCATGAAATCTTAAGGCATCAAGTTAAGCATAGGCAAGAAAATTTTCTGCTGGTTACAATATGCTGCCTGCCCTCAGCTGATGAATCAGTACTCCTCCATGTTGAGCATCACTTGGAAGAAGCACAAGGGTGACAAGGGCACAGAATGTACTCTGGTGGGGGAATTCAATGTCTATTACCAAATGTGGTTTGATAACACAATTGATGATCAAGCTAGCGAAGTCCTGAAGGACGTTGCTGTTAGACTGGATCTTTGGCAGGTGATAATGAAACCAACAAAAGGGAAAAACCCACTTGACCTACTCTTCACCAATCTACCTGTTACAGATGCATCTATATACAATGGTATCGGTATAAGAGATCACCTCGTAATCCTTTTAGAGACAAGATTCCATCCTCACACTGGATATGCCCTCTAACATAATTATGCTAAATGGGATAGATGCAATACATATCTATGTATCAACTCAAAACTGGGCTCTCATAAAGCATTGTGGGCTAACAGCAGCTGTAGAATTGGATACAACCACAATCTGTAGCCTAATGGCTCAGCACATATCAAATTCAACCATTACCATCAAGATAGTGGTGGGGTGGGGATGGAGGTAGACAATCTCCCTGTGACTACATAGGTTTTCTCCCATATGCCAAAGATGTGCATGTTAGGTTGACCGGGCATGCTAAATTGCCGCTTAGAGTCAGGTAAATATGTGGGGTTATGGGAATAGGGCCTGGATGGGATTGTTGTGGTGCAGGCCCAATAAGCCAAATGGCTGCCTTTTGTGCTGTAGGCATTCTATGGTCCTATAACGAGTGGATCTGATCTAAGCTCTACAGTGTTGCTGCCTGCAGCCATGAATATGGTAGATAATTAAACAACTAATGGGGGGAGGAGGCACTACAAATTTCCATCCTCAATGATGGGAGAACACAGCAGAAAAGACAAGGCTGAGGCGTGTGCAGCCATCTTAATCCAGTCGTAATCAGTGGAAGATCTGTCTCGGCCTCTTTCTGAGATCCTCATTGTCACAGACGATGAGTCTTCAGCCAACTTGATTTACTCCACATGATATCCAGGAATGACTAAAGATGCAGGATATTGCAAAGGCTGTGGACCCCGACAACATCCTGGAAATCCTCCCCAGTGAAAACCATTGCTTGAACTAGCCATGTCCCTAGCCAAGTTGTTCCAACACTGCTACAATACTGGTGTCTATCAGGCAATTCAAAAAGCAGGATACATCCAACCTGGCCAGTTACTACTCCACCAGTCTACCGTCAATCATCATAGACAGAATGTGTCATTGATAGTGCCATCAAATGGCACTTATTCAGCATTAGGCTGCTTGCTAATGCTCAGTTTGCACTCTGCCAGGGCCATTCAACTCCTGATTTCATTACAGCCTTGGTCCAAACATAGACAAGAGAGCTGAACTCCAGCATTGAAGACAGATTAATTGTCCTTGACATCAAGGCAGCAGTTGATCGAGTCCTGGCAAAATTTAAGTCAATGGGAATCAGAGGAAAAACTCACCACTGGAGTCACACTTAGCACAAAGGAAGACAGTTGAGGTTGTTGAAGATTAATCATCCATAGGATTGAATTAATGGTGATGGGATTAGCGCTGATGGCCGGTCAGAAAGCTGAGAGCAACCATACTAGTTCGAGGAATTCCAGTGCAATTCTATGTCCATCAAACAATTAATTGCTTACCATCATTGCTCCCATTTCTGTATGGATGAAGCTGTTGCCTCCAACAGCTGCCAGCCAATTGAAAAGCCAGCAGCTGTTCAATCCCATCAGAATCAGTTGTTGCTGAGTGATTCTGTTTCTGTGGGGAATGCCCTTGCCACCAGAAGGAATATCTCTGAATCATACGGGCCCCAACAGTTTAAGTTTAAACAGCAGTTTAAGCTGCAAGGCGGCCGCAAGTTTTAACTGAGCAGCATAGCCATGTGGCAGCATGAAATGCCCGAGTGGCCCTTAACTGGACACTCTGCCCGTCACTTCTCTCCACACCTCTCATCTCCCTACTGTGGGCCGAATTAACTTCAATCTACGCATTGAAAACAATTTTTTAAAAGCATCCAAGTTTTACTACTGTTATAACTGTCGAATCATAGAATCTAACTTTACAGAAAAAAGCTATTTGACCATTTACGTCTATGTTGGGTCTTTGAAAGAGCTATCCATATTTCTCTCCATCTTTTTCCGTAAATAAAATTTATTCTCATTAAATGCATTGGATAAACAGGATGTATTCTACAAAAAACAAATCTGTTCATGGTGGGTAAGGACAGCAAATGTCTCTGCCTAAAACACAATAGTGAATGACTATCAATGATAGTTTCATGGCCACCATTATTGAGACTGGCTTCCAGTTCCAAAGTCATTATTAATTGAATTTAAATTTTACTAGCTGCTGCAATGGGAAGTGAGCCTGCGTCTATATAACATTAACTTGAGCCTCTGCATTACGGGTCCAGTGACATTACCATTATGCTGCCATCTCCTGTTACAGTTTGCAGCAACTAAAAAGAAACACATACACCACTTCCTAATGTTTCAAGCTTTGAATAATTATCAGATATCAAAACTCTCAAGTTCATTTTGCTTACGAACTCATACACCTCCCTACCTTTGTTTTATTTGGATCAGTGACTTCAGTCATTTGCTGAAAGGTTAGCACCTATTTTTATCTTATTATATTTTTGTGAAGCATTGTGCAAGATTTCCCATGGAAAAGGCACTATGCTACTGGAAATTGTTCTTGCTGGTGTGCAAAATGACAAGTTGGGTGCCTTGGGGATTGATGCTGGGAATTCTCCTAAGTTGGAATATGTTATGCTTAAACTGCATTCTGGTTTGCAGAAAATGCAAACCACATTAAATTTAACTAGACCTCACCTTCACTACAGCATCCAATTCATGTCACTGATACACAAAAGAGAAATTCAAGTGCTGAAGGTAATTCAGAGAACCTGGTGCCAAATGTCAGAAGGCTCTTATGAAACTCAACCAACTTCAAATTTTCTTTCTGGAAAGTTTGTGATACAGAGGTGACCTTAGACAGTAATTACTATGAAGAAGGTAGATCCAAAATACAAATTTAGATTGAAAGCACGGCAAGCTGACACTAGTAAAAGAATAATTTTGGAAACTTTTCATACAAAGATCAGCCTAATGAATGAATGTCTAGATAGTATAGTGAAGGCAAAAGACATTAAAATTATTTAAGAAACATTTGGATGCCATGAGTTAGGGATTATAAGGTCTTTCTGAATAATGAACAAATGGCCATTGAAAGATCTTTTTCATCCATATCTATTCAATAAAATAAATTAGAATAATTTATTACAATATTCTAACATTGACATATCTAATTCACTGGTTATTTCACAGCAGCAAAGCACACTTCAAAGTTAAAGGATAAAAAAAATCATCAAATCAAGTTGTACGCCATTTAATATTTATAGTATTAGAACAGATATTTGTCTTAAATGTATACACCAAGGAGGCAACCAGCCTGTCTTGCTTTCATCAAATTCACTAGCAAATTAGTTACTGCTGCTTGTGTGGTCCAGTGCCATTTTATTAAAAGTATTTCTATACTTAAATACTGTAACAAAGTTAGAATTTTCTAAAACACAGCATGAGAATTCTCTTCCAACAGTGTATGCTAAATTGCTGAAGAATAAATACTCTAGTACTCCAGAGACCAGAAGGATTTGATTTGCCAAAGAGAAAAAGAACGTGGGCAATTCTGATCCTGCACTCTCCATCTGCAGGAATGGCGACACAGGTTCAAAATCCAGAGGATGCGATTCGCACAAGCAAATTTTTGTGAATTACTTTCCAATGTCATTTAAAATAGTGACATCTTCAACAAATGTAAAGTGCCGCAGCCCACATACCCACATTACTTCTGTTTTTACTCGCACTTTCTACAAAGTCAGCAAAATTTGAGAATGTGGAAATATGCGCTGTGTATGGCCCAGAGCACAGATTTCTATGAAGCACATTTCATTTCAGATCCAAAAGAGAAAGGAATTGCTTTAGGGTAAAATTACACACAAAAAGGTACATAGCTTGATGTATAACCATATCTTCTGCCATAAAGCTTCTGGGTGAAAAATCTCAAACCTTCCTTATTTTCAAAAGATGTGAGGACGATTCTCCCTAAAACAATCTAAATAACGAATTTGTGTAACAACTGGAATAAATCACCCTTTTTTCAATGGGAGTTGAAAAAAGAATCTCCCACATTCTCTGCACCTCAAATTGTTTTGGTTTAAATCACATTGAAAATCAGTTGGCTGGGTCTATCCCTGTGGAAGCAGCTGGCAGCATAGTGCTGAATGGCACATACACAGTGACACAATCTGTCAACACTGAGATCAGCGCATGTGCAGTGGCTCAATCACTGGCCGGCCCATGACCTCTGCATCACCTGCCCTTGACCCCATTACCCAAACATACTTGGGTCCAGCCCTGATTCCTCCTGTCCACTCCTGTAATGCCTCACTCTCCTGACCACTTCCCCCAAGCAGGTTGTCATTCCTCCCCCACCCCAGAGGCCAGCCCAGATTGCTGGCCTCCCTCCCCCACCAATCCCAACTGCAGGATGGCAGCGGGACCATCCACCCTCACTGGTCACTCCCAGAGGGACCTTCAATCAGTTCTTTTGCCCAAAGCACTGTTGGTGGGCAGTGGCAAGGTGTGCCCAGGATATTGGCACTGCCTCTTGGGCAGTGTCAAGAGCCCAAGCTGGCACTGTCAAGGTGCCGATGCCAAAGGAGCAACCTTCTGGTGCCCAACCCTCTGGAAGGCCTTGATTGCCTCCCCTTTCACTCCAGTGGGGTTGTGCTGCCAGCCTCCTGCAAATATGAAGCTATAAACGATGCTAGAATCAACCACTCCCAGCATGGGGAGATACTAGCAGGCCTGCTAGCAGGAGATTTCAGTCCCAGGCTCACTAATGGCATGGAGATTGCATGTAAATTAATGGCCACATACGTTATGCAGTTTCACACTTATTTCTAGCGCGATCTGACGGCGCCAGACATCCTGCGCTGGGTGACATGCTCAGGCCTGGACGCCTAAACGCAGATCATGCGAATCAGGACTACTTGAATCTCCCGGCCCACTGTGCTAAGAATCAGCGAGAGGTGGGAGAATCACCCTGTGATATCTGCTACAGTTGAGAGTTGAATTGTAATGATTTTGTTTCACCACATGAAAGAGGTGTAAACTTTAATGAAAAGGTATTTAACCCTTAAAGCAACAATGGTTCGTGGGTTCCTCGCATATTGATTCATGTTAAGTTTTCATGACATATGCTACACTACTGATATAAACTCAAATACATTATTGATGTGATTTGGAAGTTGGATTTTATTATCCAATGAATCAATACATCGAAAACATTACTTCTATTTTGATTGCTGCTCTTCCTTTTCTTTTTTTTCCCCATTTCTCACGTGGTAAATTAAAGAAGTAAATTTATTTGACTGCTTTCTTCTGGCTTTCAGGTTCAACCATTCATTTTGTGGGTTAAATGCTAGCTGTAGGTTGAAAATCTCCTGATTGCTGGGGAAGTATTCTAGAGACCAGAAAGATTTGATTTGCCAAACAGAAAAAGAATGTGGGCGATTCTGAGCAAGCACTCTCCATCTGTGGGAATAGCAACGCAGGCTCAAAATCCAGAGGGCGTGATTCACACAAGCAAGTTTCCAAAATCTGATCTTCCCAGCATCTCACTACTGGAGTGGCCTGAAACATGCCATGGGACGCAGAAATTTAATTTTAATACATTAGCATATTGAGAGCACACAGAATTTTCAGTGGTCACTGGTGTGCTGTCATGTCGGCGTCATTTACAACAGGTCTACAGTTGTCCCCCCCCCCCCCTTTATCCAGTGGGGTCAGGTTGCCAGCCCCCTGCAAGTGTGGAACTACTGTAAACCACACAAGAGTCAACCACTCTCAGCATGGGGAGATACTAACAGGCCTAGAGATTTCAGTTCCAGTACCACTTATGGCACGGAGATGATACGTAAATTAATGGCTGCATACGTTATGCAGCTCCATGCCTATTTCCAGTGTGAGCTGCTGGAGCTGGACATTCAGCGCTGGGAGATGGGGCCCAGGTCTCAAACAGATCATACGAATCGGGCACCACTTGAATCTTCCAGCCCGCTGCGCTAAAAATCAGCACAGAGATGGGAGAATTGCCCTCACCCTCTGTGGGGGTATTGGAGCACTCAGGCAGGCAGGACACTCTACAGAGTGCACTGCTCAGGGGGCACCAAAGTGGACTAGGGGACACAGATTCAACTCAGGGCTGAGGAAGTCCAAAGATCAACATTTTGGGAAGAGGGGTCACTTGCAGGCCTTCTCTACCCTTTATGTTAGAGTGTTCTTGCTCTGAAGGGTATGCAGGCAGTGTTTCCTATGCTTCCCCTTCTTGGGTTAGTGTCCATATTGCAACTGAAGGAGGACCTTCCCTGGCAAGAATTATGGGAGGAACATAGCACTCCATTCTCACATCTCACAAGAATAATGCTGCTCCCAATCTTGGTGATATGAAAAGACAGGGTGGGAGCACTGTGGACGAACAAAGTGAAATTTATTGACAAACATTCAGAATCAAATGGTGCCCTTACTGCAATAGTGCCTATATTATTCACTTGTGCCCACTAGGTACCTACAGTTTCTTAATCTTCCTTATCCTTCTACTATGTCTTGGTGTCTCCCCAGATCCACAACTGATGATAAGGGGGCCTGTTGACTTCCTTGCTCTATTGCCAGAAATGACTTTGGTCGCCATCCTCTGCTGTTGTGGTAGAACAAGCACTGTGGCATGCTGGGGATCTGTTTACATGGCATTCCCCAGTGCTTATAGGTCATTATGCAGCAGGGTCTCAGGTTCAACCATTCATTTTGTGGGTTAAATGTTGGCTGTAGGTTGAAAATCCCCTGATTGCTGGTAGGAAAGCGCCACTGGAATGATGTGAATGTCATGGGAATAGAAATTAACACTAATGAGCCATAAGGTTTGACCCATAAACATACTGGAATGAAACACTCCGTTTTTCGCACCGAACCCAACACTCTTGTCATTTTTCAGTAGGATAAGCTGCAATGAATTTTTAATGTGTTTTAAAGTGTCAAAACAAAAACGATCAGTAATTTTCATCAAGTCTTTCCCTTCCACTGACTTTGTGCAATTCATTCAGTAATGCTCCGATTGCCTTTGAAAAGGCATTCTGGCTCACCAAATGCACATCAATAATGTAGGATATTAATCATAATTGCAATTCTTGAGATTATACTTTTGTGATTTTTCATATCTCTGTGTCCATCATATTCTGCACAGCATTTGATAATGTTCATGCATTTGTACCCTTTCAACTTCCAATCACTCCACAAGTATTCGTCAAGCTCTTTTAGAAAACAGATTTGATCAACACAACGCTAATGGCTTTGTCCAAGTGACCAACAACAATGTTCCTATTTTTATTGCTTAAGCACAGAACATATCCCAAAGTACTTCATGAAAGGGACAAAAGAAATAAACTAATGCAGTACTTCCACCGGAAGAGAATCCCTTCCGAATTCAAATCTTGGCTGATGAAAGTTAAATTTAACTTGGTATTTACTGGTTCAATTCTCAAAGAGCAAGCTAAAAAACCTGCTTGCATTTTTGTTATTCATGTTTTGGATTTTAAAGATGTGGAAAACATTTCTAACTCCTTTTCTCTAAAACAAATCCAGTTATAAATGTGTCTTCACAACTTAGAGCTAAAGTCCTGGAATTATTTTCCTTTTTGAAAACTTTTACAATTCTTTTGTCCTTTTGTATGTAATGCATGAAACTTCCAAATATTCTGAAAATTACCACATTAGTGATGTATAAATTTACTGAAATGTTCATTTGTGGAAAAGGCAGGAATGTTACAAAAAAAAACTACAAACTACCTGTGTAGTACTCAAATTTTGTGGGAGAGACATATTTGGTGTGCATTTAAGGATTTTGGCAAAGATGAGATGAAAGATGGGTCAGTAGTTTATATGGATAAAAATGTTGAGGGTGCATTATTTGAAGAAAGGTAGTTTCAATGGGACTGGGGCGGTATTTAAGAAAAGGGAACCATAAACAATATCAATTAGTGTGGGGACCAGGAAAGGAAGGGAAATGGAGCGGTCATGTGGTTGGGTTGGTTGAAGATTTAGCATTTAGCTTAATTTCATGCTTGTAAGGAAGTAGCTCTTTAGAGAATGCCAAGAGAGGAACAAAGGAGGTTTGCTATTGAACTTGCTGTTAAATTGACATCCTGATGAGAATGGCAAATCAAACTGTGCTTTTCAGGACCAAAGAAACCTATAAGCAAGCCCAACCATCTGAATGTGCCAACTTCAGATTTGAAAGTGTTTCTTGCTTAAAATGCAAATATCTTGAAAGGTTACAATAGTTAGAGGCTGAGTGTATAGTTATCTTATGAAGTGATGCTGAGTAAATTGAGCTTTTATTCTTTGCAGTTTATAAGAATGACAGACTATGAAACACACAAGATTCTGAAGGGGCTTACATAAGGTACTGTTGAGGAATTACTTCTATTGATCAGGAAAATAGTCTCAGGATGAGGGGTCACTCATTTAGGACTGAGGGGAAGAGAAATTACTTCACTCAAACAGTTGTAAATCTTTGGAATACTCTACCCTAGAGGTTGTGGATACTCCATCATTGAACATATTTAAGACCGGTTTTACAGATTTTTGATCTCTCATGCAACCATTTAGGACTAACATGAGGAATATAGGAGCAGGCCATTGAGCCCCTCAATCTTGCTCTGCCACTTAACCAGGTCATGTCAGATCTATCCAAAAGTCAAAATCCCATGCCATCCTTGCATCCTTTGGTGTCACTGATAGATCTAGAAATCTATCAACCACTATTTTGAACATATTCAATGACTGAGTCTCCATAATTCTTGGAGTAGAGACTCCAATGATTCACCATCCTCCAACTGAAGAAATTCCTCCTCATTTCAGATCTAAATGGCCTACCTCTTGTTCTGAGACTGATCCCTGGTTTTAGCATGCCCATTGTTCGAGAACCCCAAACAGGAGAAACATCTTTCCTGCCTCTACCCTACTGAGCCCTGTGAGAAATGTGTAGCCTTCAATGTGATCACTTTTATTTTTCTGAACTACAGAGAATAGAAATTACTCAAGGGGTTGCAAAAATCCATGGAATTCTCCCCCTTGGAATTGTGAAAGTTCCATCGTTGAACATTATTTAAGGGATGGATAGAGTTTTGGTCACTCAGTAAATCAGTGATACAGGACATGGACAAGAAAATGGAGTTGAAGCCAGAGATCAGCCATGATCATGTGAAGGTGAGCAGACTCAACTAGTTTAATGGTCTAGTCCTGATCCTATTTCTTGTGTTATTTAAGCAGAGCATTAATATCCTCATTATTGAAGGAATACACATCAAACACAGCCATCAGCTTCACACAAGGGGACATACTCAAAGGTTTTAATTTAGACACGTACAGTAGTCATCCCAAATATGGAATATGCTAAGCAATGCATCCAAGGTTGAACTGAACTCAAACACACCAGTATTGCTGGTGTTTTCACCATACTAATATGCTTAGGAGAACTAACAATTTCTAATTAATACAAACCACCATTTGTACAATGGCCGAATCCACCATTCCCTTTTAGTCAATACCCATCCATCTTTTTTGGAGGCTTGAATAGCTACCATACAATACAGAGCTATGAAAACGTCAATATAATGAAAAGTCAATTGTTCAGTGGGCTCCAATAGAGAATAAATTCCTTCTTCCTAATGTCAAAGATCAATATACATGCAATTCATCAAGGTACCAGAAGACTATAATCCAGATCTATGTTTCATCTCTCAAGATAGCCAAAGAAACTTATTTAATTGCCTCAGAACTGTTCTTGAGGATCTTTCCAGAAGGCCCCTTCTGTGCCAAAAAGTTATATTTTTCTATTTCTCCAGGAATCAACACAGGCTCTCAATTATTAATGCTGGCATTGAAATTCCTGTAATTACATCAACACCCAAACCACAATGGAATTTCAGAAAAGCAAACTGGAAAAGCTCCCAAAAGTCAATCTGACACCAACACCCAGATGAATTCAACCAACCACTGATGCCTTCAACTGATGAATAGGAACTATTTTGATGGCCACAAAATTCTTCAAAATCTTTTGGAGCTTAGAAAGGCAGATATTTCTCATTGAATTACAGAAAAAAGAAGTTCTCTTCCAGGTGTATTCTCTTAACAAGAATCCAATCATATAATGCTGGCATCCTTGAACTCAGTGAAAAGGAACAGAACCTTTGGCCTGTGAATCAGATGTTGCAGGTAGAACCATCCTTTTGGAATACTGAAAGGAAAGGAACAGGAAAATGTGCTTGGTAGGCACATCACATTGGCCAGAAATGACAGAGGATGATCTGTTAAATAAGGAGGCTGGTAGGCTGGAAGGTGAAGGGACCACGGACCCGATGATGGTCTGGGAGGGAAGGGAAGGGGTGAGAAAAGAACTGCATGGAATCTTTAGGATAAGACTTGTCATGGACCCTGTCAACCATGATGGGGTGGGCAGGAATATTTGGTTACAAAACAAAACATATCAAATGCAATTCTGGTGATGTGGCACTCATCACAAATACACAACTTGACCCGAACCCCTGTCACATTCTCCTCCTTTGAGTAGCTCACCTTGTTCTACCCTTCTTTCAAAATTCTCATTCTATACTATGCTCCCAGTTAAAATGGGCATTTTATCATTGACATTTCTTTACTGCTTTCCTTCCTCATTCTCTTCCCAGAAATTTTTTTATCTTCGGAGATTTCAACCTTCATCTCAACTCATCATGTTCTCTCTTCTTTTCAGTTCATTGCCCTCTTATACTCCCTCAATCTCTTCCTCCATGTAAACTCCCCAACTCATATTCCTGGCTACCACTTGTATTTTGCCATTTCACATTGACTTGTTATTCTCATGTTTTCAATCACAGATAAAATCATCTCTGATTACTTCCTTGTATCAATTATCACGTCACTCCCCTTCCACGCCCCAGCCTTATCTCTGCCCGTATCCATCTTTGGAAAAGTTATTCCACAATTCACTTAGAATTGTTTTTCAAAATCTCAACTACATAACCTGTGGCACTCTAATTGCCATAGAATCTCTGCAGCTACTGATTTACCCAATTACACTCTCACTTCCCCCTCAGCGTCACTTTGATGCGAAAGTCTCCAGCAAAACTATTATTCCCTCTCACCCTTACCATTCTTCCTTCTATGGCCCTCACCTTAATTTACTCAAGTCCAAGGGATACAGAAGTGAAAGGGTATGATGCACAGCAAGTTTTAGCATCCACTGCCAAATGTGGTGAGACCACTTAAAATACCATCAAGTCTTATTGTCATCTGCTAAAACTGCTCACTACTTCAGGGTCATCCTAGACTGAAAAGATAACCCTCTGGCCTCTTGTCTCAAATACAGATGATCTTCTGAATCCATTTCTCTCTCTCCTCCACCATCACCTCCAATAACAAATGCAAAGAACTCATGGGCTTTGTCACGATGAGACAATTTCATCAGCTGCCATTCCACATTCCTCCCTCCCACTAACCTACCTGGCCAAACTTCCTTTAATGTTCTTTCTTGACCGAGCCTTTCATGCTCTCCCTAAGCTCATATTATCCATGACACCCAACTCCAGAGACAGATAATCCAGACTTGAAATTTGGCTTTATTCTCCCTCCACAGATGCTGTCAGATTTGCTGATATTTTCCAAAATTATCTGTTTTTGTTTCAGATTCGAGCATTCACTGCACTATTTTACCTTGACCTCTCTGTCCATGAAAATTACCATCCAATTGCCAACCTCCCCTTTACCCTCCAAAGCCCTTGAACATGTTGATGTCTCACAAATCCATTCCTTTCTTTCTCAAAACTCTAAGTTTGAATCTCTCAAATCAGGTTTTCTCCCCTCTCAGTCAAGTGGTGTTCCTTTAAATTATTTTTTGTACTGCATATGTGCAATAATTTAAAGAGGCTGACTTGTTTGTGGCCTGCACTGGTTCCAGGAAATGCCCAGTAGCAATTGTGGAAATTGAGGGCACGATGCTGGTACTGTTCTTTGTATTACTCAAATACAATAGGTCATCTGTGATTTGTAATTATACATAGAATGGCCTTAGCTATGCAAGTTCAAAAGTCATAATAATGTCATCAAACACGTTAATTTGCCACTTAGTGTCTTGTCTTTCTTTGAAAATGATTCTCAATATGCAACAGATTTTGGCATGAAATAGAAATCAAAGTTCAAGAACTTTTGGCAACAACTGGCAGTCGGGACCATGATGAATAAGATCACCCTGCGTTCAGAGATTTATCGACTCAAATGGTGGAGATTTCAACTGGATTGTGCTGAACCTCAAAGTTTCTCACAGTATACGATACAATCAGTTGAAAGGCTGTTGCTGAATCCTAGAGTTCATTTTATTCAACTACTAACTAGACTGGCTTTGGGTGATCTTGCTTGGATTAAACTGACGCCTCTGTATCACTGTTATGACAGCCGCAGTGTATTGTGTCACTGCTGCACGTAAAACAGGACAACATGGCTGTACCAATGGAATACCATCAAAAACCTAGGAATAAGTGACTGAACTTGAGAATCAAGCAATTTATACATTGAAAGAATGAGCATATTTTTCAGAACTACTAATATTTCATAATTCAAAGATAAAAATGAAAATTCCTAGACTTGGAATATGACAATTCTTGAGCACAAGAATGCAGTTTTGTTAATAAAGATTGACATAGAATCACACGGCATGTTCATAGAGCTTTTTGTTCCCAACAAGACAAAAAACATTGTTCAAAACAATCACCACCAAATTATAAAAACATCTGAATCCTCTGCCAGTAGTGGAAAGTGACAAATTTGGAACCATAAAAATAATAGTTTCTGCGATACATTGAGGCATTGAAGAATTTAACATCACTCATTACTTTGCAACTTTAATGCACCATGGCTGAAATTTTAAAGCAATTATCGCTGGTGTGATCTTCCGGTCCCACTGATGATAAAACCCCATCATAAATTCTCCAGCACAGAGAGTGCAAACAATGAGAAAACCCACTAACAGCAGTGGGACTGAAAGATCCTGCTGCTGGCCAACGGTAGGCCACCAATGCCATTGCAAAACATGACTGCTGGGAAGGGAGGAAATGCAGAAAATCCCACCCTACAAGACAGATTTAGTGTGTGAATTGGTTGACGAATTAACCAAAGTTATTAAACACATAATATTTTACATTTGAGGTGGCTGGAAGGTTGCTTTTCCTATGGAGATTTCATCTAAAAATGTTTGTGAATGTCTTCTTATATAAATGACTGGTACGGTTTCTATCAATAAGGCTTGCATTTTGCCATATGTGGGTAAAACTGTCAGAAGAGGCTAGTAATTATAGTTTAGCAACTTGTTATTGCTGTTACAGCAACCTCATGACACAGGCATGTTAGGACCAAAATGCCAAAAGCTGTAGGTGCCAAAAGATAAACTGCTAGCTGAGTAAAGGCTAATCAGGAAAGAGAACTCATTTCACAAAACGAATTTCAGTGGTAATGGAAAGCAGCGATGTCATTGGATGAAGGTCATAATCTTGCGAAGATTGTTCCATGATGTGTGAAGACACAGAAGAGAAACTACAGAAATAAGCCATCAAAACTCTTTTATAACCATGATCATGAAAATTCGTCCATTTCCAATAGGTCATGTAGATTTTTGAGAAAAAAAAAAGAGAAGATTGCAATTGGAAATAATTAAGAGGGGATGCAAGATTTAGCCAACCTGAAAGCAATTGATGAAAAGATAATTAACCAGGAATGTACACTAAAAAAAAACAGGATGCTAATAAAATTGCTGAGTTTATGAACCATGAGGAGATCAGGAAGGCTTCATAAACAAGTTGCTAAAATTGATTTTGGGATGTAGATTTTAAAAAGACAGTTGTAACTATGCCAAGTGTGCTTAAAGTATGAAATTATATTCACTTTGTTGAGAGTAGAGGTCTGGAACTTCAAATCCTGACTGACCTTGGAGATTTTGTGCATGTAGGAGAAAGCAGCACATGTGCAATTGAGCAGTTCAAGCTCTTTAGGTTGAGGATGGGCCCAGTGTACCTGAGTCAGGTAACCTGTAATGGAACACCAAGGAAGACTGGTGTCACAGCCAAGGATCAGGGCAGCACATTGGTTAGCGCTGCTGGCTCACAGTGCCAGCTCCCAGGTTCAATTTCGGCTTCGGGTCACTGTGTGGAGTCCAGGTAAAGGTCTGCGGGTAGCAGATTTTAAGTGAAGAGAATCTCAGTAAATCTGGCAATCTAAGGTGGCTCAGGAGATGCCTTGAAGATCCAAGAAGATAGCTGAATGTTGGTGATTCCATGCTGTGGACCACTGGGTAAAGGATCCCCTTTGTAGCAGTAGTGTTCTGCTTCATGTGCCTGAAGAGCTGAAGTTGTGCTTGTGAGTTGGTGCTTGAGCACATATTTGAGAATCCAGAGGAACAGTCTTGGAAGATGAGACTGAAATCCTGCAAGGTGGGCTGTTGCCATCGGAGTTGGAGTGACATCTAGAGAGAATTCCCAAATGAGACCTTTGAAAGGGAAGATGGAAATCCCTCATGAGAGAGGCAGAGTTTCAAGGAGATCGATTGCCTGTGTTACCTTCATTTGGGTGGGATATTGAGATATCCATGGATTTTGTCTTGGTCACCTCTGCCATTTATTGTGTAGTGTGTTGTGTTCAACTACAATCTGTTAATTCACATATGCCTCATATTAACCCTGAATGTTTCAGATAATTATTGTAAATTATTTTATTTTTCTTAACGCAAGTTTATTTTTATTTGTTCAAAACTTGTGGAATATTGTGGCTTTATTTTTTTAGCAAGTGCCTTGAATCTCAAACTTTGTGTTCTTTAAAACAATGTTACTGGTCCCTAGCCAGATCTTATTAAAAACCTTGGGTCTTGGCCTTGGATCATAATATTATACATAAATATTTGTTTTTCCACTGTTTAGGTTGTACAGTTAGTGAATCAGGAAATAGTTTTATGTTGCCGAAGAGGAATATCTTGCTGAGAGTATAGTGTACTTGTATGTTATGGATATGTAGTGATATCATTAAGTATGTGAACCTTGGTGTCGGTTTTTCTTTGCTGATGTCACTCATACCTTCTACCATTGAGACATGTGCTGCTGATCGAGTTCAGATTCCAATTAATGTGCTTGACTAAAATCCGTAACAATTGTAGCATTTTCCAGTTCGGACAGAAGGCCACAGACCTGAAAAGTTAACTCTATTTCTCTCTCCACATGCTACATGACTAGTTGCATATTTCCAGCATCTTTGGTTCATATGTTAGATTTACAGCAAGCATAGTGCTTTGTATTTTGAATGATCACCCAAATTGACATTGTGGTAGAGATTATGTCATAAAACATAGGTGAAAAAATTATGGTTGGGAAAAGTAGTTTATAGTACTCTTTCAAATTATAGGCATACCATGTGCATTCTGCCATTAAACCTTTAACACAAGCTCCATTCCCGACGTCTGTGTGTTCCAGCTTTCCATCCCACTTTATTCTTTCCTTCCTGACTATGTTTAATGCCTTTTTAAAAGACTGTATCAATTGTTAGCAATTTGAAAAAAAAGCAGTATTTTTGAAGCAGATTCCACAACCTCGGGAAGTATTTTACAGCCAACAAACTACTTTTGAAGATCCTACAAACAGTAATGATATATATCTGTTTATTGGCTGAGGGTTAACTGCTGTCCAGGAAACTGAGAAAATACCTCCTTTATTGAGAAGAGGAATGTCTTTAGATTGCAGACATTAATTAAATGGTACATTTTTACTTAGTTGTGTAATCAGATCACTAAATAACTACTTTTAATTTATTTTAATGCAAGTTGGTTAGTCATAAAGAGTTTCACTGTTGTCAGTTAATGGTTAATCACTGTTGTCCATGGTTATAACTTCAATGTTCTATCTAATATAGAATCCTTGGAATCTATTACAAACCCTGCAAATGTACTTGCTCTTTCATGTAAAACAGTTCCTTTTTTGGCATTTTTACTTAGCTAAAGTTAGTAAAAACAGAAACAGGATTCACACAAAGGACAAAACGAGGATAATGAATGCACTATGAGGAGATACACTTGTGACCAGGAGCCCTTCATGATAACAGACTTTCAGCCACAATAACCTGAAATATTAACAATGTCTCACAGTGTATGTGGAACATTTCCCAAAATACCAGAGAAAAGTAGAAAGACAAAACATATACTTGTATCCTAAGAATTGGGTCAGCAGTTCAACAACCTGCTGTTTCTCATCACATCTTTGTGAACACATCCTTCTCAAAAATGTCATTTCAGTTCCTTAGCGATAAAACAACTTCTATAAAGTTAGTAAAACTGCCTGTTTTCAGAAGTTTTTTAAAATTTCCCATTTTGGTATTGTTTTAAGGCAAATATTTCAAATTATTAAAATATATTGTAGTTTTACTTTTCCGACAGTCAGATTGCTGACATGTATGGAAACCCATCTAAATGCTGAAAATTTTCTAAACTGAACTATTGAAAAACGAATTGAAAAACTATTGAAAAACAAATAAAATTAGGTTGATTTTTCCTACAAAATGGTTGTGGTACATGTGAACATATGAATTAAGAGCAAGGCTAGACTACTCTGCCCCTCAAACAAACCCCGCTTTTCTAACTGTAACCTCAACCCACATTTCTACCTATCCCGATAATCTTTTGCCCCCTTATTAATCGAGAATCCATCTAGTTGTGTTTCCACTGTGTTTTGAGGAAGAGAGAACCACAGACTCACCACCCTCACAGAAAAACATCCTACTCATCTTCATCTTAAATGACTGACTCCCTATTTTTAAACAGGTAGGTTGGAACTGTGTTCTGCCTCTTAAAAATAAATCTGGTATACAATGTATTTAGTTGCTTGGAATCCATGTTCAACTGAAGAGTAAAAGTGATTAAGGTGTAGAAATTTCTTGATGGGAGACTATGTTTCCTTTTAAATTTTCTCTAGACAAGCTACTGCAGTCCTAAGACCATAAGAAATAGGAATAGGAGAAAGCCATTTGAGCCTGCTCCACCATGAAAAGGATCACAGCTGATCCAACATTCCTCATGTCCTCATAAAGCCAATTCCAAGTTGTCAGTAAAAAAATTTGTAAGCACTCCCACCAGTAAAAATGTGTTAACAGCAAGGAGTACTGATGTCTAACTAATAATTTACTATCTTTGATCAGCGACTACTATTTACTTGGGGATTGGTTAACTTAGTTGGTTGGATGGCTAATTCAGGATGCAGAGCAATACCAGCAGTGCAGGTTCAATTCCTGTGCTAGTCGAGATTATTCATGAAGACCTACTTCCTGAACTGGCCTGAGGTATAGTGATTCTCATATTAAATCACCAACTGTCAGCTTGCCCCCTCAAACAGCCTGTGGTTAGCTCAGACTATGGTGACTTTACCTTTTACTATTTAACATTCTTATGAAAACTTATGGAGCAAAGAGTGACAAAGAATGTACATTGGAAAACATAAACAGGAAACAATGGAACATTTATTTAAGAGTGATCATAATAAGGTAAAATTCAATGTTAAGTTTGAAAAGGAGAAATTTAATAGTTAAAAATTTAGAAATGCTGAAGGCTACCTTACAATGGTATGAAACAGACAGTGATGGCAGCTAATTGGTGAAACCTCAGATGAACAATGCTAAGTATTCAAAAATGTAGAGTTTAGATCCCTAAAGTGAAAGAGCTCTACTTACAAAACAAAGCAGCCATGGTTGACAAAAGTAGTGCGAGATAAAACAAAAGTAAAGAAACAGCATATAAAGTACAAAAGAATAATGTAAATCCAGGGGAATTGGAGTGATATAATGAATAGCAAAGGCAGCTAGATAATAAGAGCCGTAAAAACTGAATTCAAAAAGAAACTTGAGCCAGATTTTAAATATTAATGTAATTTTCTGTACAACTATGTCAGAAGAACAAAGAAAAAAATGAGACTCTTTAAAAACAGAGAAGACTATATTACAAAGGAAAATTAAAAAACTGCAGACTTGTCGAATAGTTACCTTCTCTGTTTTCACAGTATAGAGGAGAGGGATAATATGCCTAACACTCCAGGAAAACTAATAAAGAATCTTATCTCTCTAATCTTTCCTCCATCATTATATGAATCATGAAGCTGGAATATACATCCAAACAAAACATTGTATACTATCACAGCTTTCAACTTCATGCAGACTGCATGAGGTGAAAAGTTAAAAGCCCAACAAATAAATGCACGCAATATAAGTTATGCCATAAATACATAAGTAATAGCAGCCAGCCCCTAACATTGGACCAAAAAATCTTATCTCTTTACTTACCACCTGCCTTCCAGCTCTCTTACTTGCTTCTCCTCACTCATAATTTCCCGACCTGACTCTTTCACTTGCCACTTTTCTGCCTGAATGTCTCGCTCGCTGTTTCTTTTTCTTTAAACCCTCACTACGAGCATGACTCAGAAGAGGAGCAGTGAGAGGGAAGTAGCAAAAGAAGGGAGCTGTGAACGGAAGAATCAGGCAGTATGTGAGAGAGTACAACAGGGAAGCAGCAAGTAAGAGAGTCAGGCAGGGAGGCAGTGAACAGGAGGTCAGGCCATGTAACAAGTGGTAAAGTCTTGGGGTGCAGAATAAGTCATCCGAAGTGCCACTAATTGGATTTTATGGATTCTGTTGGCCTCAGTGCAAATTAATTTCAGTCTTTCGAAAATACTAATCATTTAGTCAACTTTGCTTGAAAATTTGGTCTCAGAAACTCACTTTTACACAAGTATATTCAGTTTCCTGTTGAATATACAGAAATAGCAATAGGTGAACATAGAACATAGAACATTACAGCACAGAACAGGCCCTTCGGCCCTCGATGTTGCGCCGACCAATATAAAAAGCAATGACCCTCCAAACTAAACCATTCCCTTCTCTTCCATATACTTATCAACTAAGATAATCAACTAGGTGAAGGATACACAAATTAAAAATGTATACTTTATGTCAAATAAATTAGTAAAAAGTCATTATCCCTCATTCCTTCATAGATGATGTAATCTACACTTTTATTGAAACTTCCAGCTGACTTAATCTCCTGGGCATAATATTTGTCAATTCGGTCCATGTTCAAAAAGGAGGTCAAAGAAAAAACTCCTCATACTAATTCCTTTTCCACTTCCAATTTCTTTTCATCATCTTTCTTTTGTTTCAGAGGTCAATAGTTCAAGCACTAAGATGCATCATGTATCTTTCAGTTTGCATCTAAGTGTGTCTTTAAGGGAGGCTTAATGATGCTGCTCTAGGAGCAGATGCTCCTCAGCAAGTGCATCTGATCGCTTCTCGGCCTTTTGGCTAAGATCAAGTGTCGTATCTGTTCGGCCTTTTGGCTGAGATCAAGTGTAGTATTGACATATCATATTCAATCATAGTACTTGATTGAAGTCCTTAGGTTACATTTTAGCTTCATTTGAAGCAATTTTTTTTAAAGTGGCATCTCAGCCTTTTGGCTAAGATGCAAATGAGATCAAGTCTTGGTGGAAGAGCTACATTTACTCCAATCAGCTTGGATCATGTAGATCAAGCCCAAGACAGGAGCTGAGGGCCCTGTCTTGTCAGCTTGGATCGGGAATGTCTCAATTTGTTGAGACTCTAAATTGGATTTGATTGGATTGAATTGGAATAAAAGCAAAAATCTGAAGCAAGAATGTAAAGGGTCTATACATTCATCCACACTGCAGTGTTACACTTTGGCGTTGGTGTGGGCAGAGCAGTGAGGTGGGCCATGTGTTGTTCAGTTAATATCTGCTGTCGCCACAACAGTGGTTGCATTGTCATTTCCAGTCCCACAGGCTGTGGTTTGAGCAGTCTGCAAAGATATAAATCCAGATTAATGCATGTACGACCCAATTCTTATTCAGGATCATTGACTGGAATGGATGTGGCACAAGCTATTTCAATGAGCTGTAATAGTACAGTTGTCTAATCATCGTGCGCCAGATGCCGTACGTTGATGTCAAAGTGTGTAAGCCTTTACATCTTCATTCATGACACTATCTGCATCACAGGCATGGCTTGATCATGGTTCAGTTGGCAACACAGGTGCCTCATTCGCAATCAATGACATTCATATGAGGAAAGATGCAAACAACCATGTTTATATTGGAGAGGGTAGCTGCAGTTCGAATGTGACAGTCATATTTGTATATATTGTTTCACTTCCTTGGGCATCAAGGTACAAGGATCTTGATGAAGAGGTATGTCACCAGGAACCACCTGATAGCAGCTGTTATTTATAAATCTATTCTGAACATAGAGCCTAATACAAGGATCCCGCTGTGCACAGAATCAGCCCTTGATGCATGCCCTTGCCTCCCTGCTTCTCTGCCACTGGTGAGCTCATTCACCTTTTCTATTTCACAATGGCCTGAATGAAGCCATGGCTTCCTCTTCATCTTCTGCCTCAGAGGTTGGTGGTCTGCCCATAGCCTCTTTGTCATCAAGTTGCAAGATGCTCTGCTGCACAATTGTATACAACATTCTCTAAGCCCTTGTGGGCGTATTAAAGAGCTCCACCTGAGCGATAAAGGCTTCAAAATCTCATCTTTAAAATGCCAGTTGGTTGCCTGAATGCAATCTTGGTGATGACATAGCTGCTTTTGTAAGTTTCACTTTACCTCAGATTGTGGGTTCCTTAAGGAGATCATGTCCTTCAGGGATAACCCTTGCCTTTTAGGAATCAACCCCAGATCTGTGTGAGTGAATGAAACTGAATGGGAGTTGCAAATTTCAATGTATGATGGAGCTGCTCAGGAATCTTGCACCCACTTAAAGAAACAAGTTATTGTGGCCACAAACTACCTGGACACCGATGAAGTGTAGTGACTTGCAATTCACTAAAGTGTTCACATGCTGAATGGGGGCTGTTACTGCAATAAATATGCAGTCCTTTAGCTGGACAAACATTATGGCTCTCTGAATCAGAGACTCAAAATCCACAGAGAATCTAAGATACTTCCCCAGATGAGCAAACAGGATATTAGTCACTTCTTTAATGCATGCGAGAGCTGCTGACTGGGAAATACCAGCTATTTTTCTGTAAAGAGCTTGAGGCATAGAAGTTCAGTGTGATGGTTAACTTCACGATCAAGGGCAGGGAATAGCTGTCGATAAATTGTGGTTATAATTGTTTCTGCACATTGCATAAAATGTCTGTCACATCATGACTCAGCTCAAGTCTGGTACTGATTTTTTGTTATGTTGAGATATGATAATCTTAGCCTGTGCACAATTCCTACTGGATAGAACCAAGGCATTCTCCCTCTCTTCCTCATCCTTTCTTGTGCACATGCCACAGCCTCTTCCATCCGACCTCTATCTGACTCTTCAAGCTCTGGCTGCTTACTTCGACTGGTTTCAACTGCGTCTCTGTGAAAAGGCACCATAGTCATCCTCTACACCAACTCAGATGAAATGTTATTAACACTTCTGAAGCATTTGGATGCAACAATCAGTGGAGGCAATGGAAAATTGCCTAACAGATGAACTACTCTTTTGGGTCACAAGAAAACACTGGGACTTAAGTTCCTGACACCTCTGGGTCATTAAATGAAACTTCAAAAGATCCTTTTCTGGATACTTCACCTCTCCAAAGGGGTACCCCAAGTTATCCAAAACAAACGTGCAGAAAACAGATCTCCTCTGACCTGGTACGTTCTGCGCACTTTAGAATCCACGCAGCTGGGATGCCAAAAAAACAGAAGTCAGTGAGGGAAACTGATGATTTAAATGGCAAGCTGTTTCTGCATATTTGCATAAGCATGAAACTTACCCTGAAAAAAATGGAACATACCATGTTCTGGAGCGGACTACCTAGTCTTGGAGCAGCGGGACTGGCTTTTGGTTTGTTTGCGATGAATAAACTAGCATCTATCAGGTGAGAGAATTCTACTTGAAAGACTCCGCTAATGAAAGCGGAAAACCTATTCTGGAGAATCAAAGCCTGTTTATTGCTGGTTTGCCCTTCTATTTTCTTCTTCTTCAATAATTTCTTGATCATTCTTTGCTCATTTTAAAATCTTCCCAATGATCAGAATTGCAACTCTTTTAGGCAACACTGCATATATAAAATGGCACTGACTACTACAACATAGGGTGTCTATTTAATTCATTTGTGCATTTAGTTTGTTCTTTGTGATGCGAACAAATGTAACAGCTTAACATTTGGGATGTAAGGCTCTTTGGTCAAATTCTAGTACTGTCCATTCTCTTTCCAGATTCTGTTGTGTTTCTAATATTTTCTTCTTTTACTTTAGGTTTCTAAAAATGGATATACACAAATTATTTGTTGTTTTATGTAAGTTATGCATTTGTGCTGAAACTATGGATGATAATGCAACAAATATGCACCATGGCACACTATAAATATTGCTAGATTATTCGAAATCTTTGTATTGTGATACATTTTTTCCTTATTAAAAATAGTTTAACATTAATATGTTTAAGAATTGCATGCTAAATGCATTTACTTAAAACCGTAGGTTGAGTTATCTGTCAACTTAAACCATTATTTGAGCTATAATATTCAGAATGAACTAGTAGGCTAATGCCAGATGTTTGTCACACTATACAACTGTCTTTGATTTTGCAGACAGTCACCCATTGAAAACATGTCTTTTCACGTTTCTACACGTACAAATTTGATACTGAACCTTTATGCAGAGCCTTAGCAAGGCAAACACCACTCTGCATGTAAAGCCCTGCATTTCTTTTCAATGCAACTGCTGGAAAGGAAGTGAAGTAATTGTCAAGTAAGCCTATTTAACTTTTTTGTTCTCTTTGGTTCAGCTCTCTAAGTTCCAAAGTTCTTGTGAAAGTATTCTACTTCCTTTAAATACTACAGCTTGCAAAGCAGAAATGCTTGGGTATCTATGGTAACCTCCAATTATTTACTTTCAGTCCTCAACACAAGAATGTAAACTGCCAATTTGTAAAAGACATATCATATAAAATTAGATGAAGTAAGAAATACCTTAATCTGCACAAAAAATAAGTTGTGACAAACAAAATCTGCTGCATTACTTAGTGACAGTCACGATTCATTACTGTGTGAAACTTGTCCTTAGTTAATTATGTTATAGAATCATAGAATCCTACAGTGCAGAAGGAGGCCATTCTACCCATTGAATTTGCACCGACCACAATTCCACCCAGGCCCTATGAGATATTAAGGGTTAATATCTCATGCAACTATGAGCTTTTGCAAAAATCAACTAAACCAGCAGTTTGGGTAAATGACAAGCTTAAGACACCTGTGACTAATCCCACTTACCCATTAACAGTTCTCTTTCTTTCAATATAGCCATATTACGATCTTAGATATGGTTAATTTGGCTAGAACAAAGGGTGTCTTGTGATTAATTATATTGCATCAGACTGCATGTGACCATGAGGATTGTAAAGATAATAAAGGGGGACTATCCCATTGTTCGGGGCGCCTTTGCTACCTGACTCCCAGCACTAAGTGGAAGTTACATAGCAAACGTTTGCAGCTTGCATATGTTAGAAGAATAAAGAACGTTTGAATCGGACAACGGTTGGTATTTGCCTTTGTATCAAGGACAGAACAGTCTTATGGAAACGAATCTAACAATTGGCACTGCAGAGCAGAGCTCGAACATATGCAGACATCCTCAGAGGTGGACTGAATAAGCGATTGTCTGGATGTCAGTGATGCGAGACGGATGGACCCACCAGGTAAGATTAACCTTGGTCTCTCTCACTGAACTAATACTCAGTCGACTCCTCATCCCCCGAGGCCCTGTATTGACGGAACCCGGAGACGACTTTAATCGTTGAACATTGACTAGTCCTTTATTGTATGGTTCGAGTTCCCTGAGTGGCCTGGTAGTTTGAGTCTTCAGGTTTATTCAGTTAGATAATGGAGGGTTGAAGTCTCCCATCTGTACCTGGAGGTTAAAGTCCACAAGGTTTTGGTATATTAACTTTGGGAGGTTTGAGTCCCCGAGTTAACCGGAGTTTGAGTCCCTAGGTCAGTGGAAGTTTGAGGTTCGAGTCCTCTAAGACATAGTGGAGGGTGGGAATTAGGTGAAGTTGGACCAGTGACTACTCGTGATGATCAAAAGGAAGTGCCTGTCTCAAACACGCAGCCTTACACTGGTAGCTAAGAGGGGAAATTCCCCATGCGAAGGTCAGGGCTCTGAAGTGGGCATAGAGGCAACAAAGCACTGAGAATCGTGAAGTATAGTGGTCAAAGTCTTTTAACTATGGGTCAAATTTTGGATAAGGCATGGGATGGGACCCCATTATATTTAAAATTCATTGGGAAAATTCAAAGGATGAGGAGTGACTTTGACGCTTATCAGGGTATTTAAACAAAAAGTTGGGAAATGAAAATTGGCTAATAAGAGGAACTTGGGATTTGGACAAGTGTATTAAAGCAGAAGAGGCTATTTGGAAACATAATGTGGGAAGCAAATAGAAAGTTTTACTATCTTTATGGAGAAAGCAAGCCAATGAACTAACTGAAAAATCAAAGCTGGGAGGATAATGCATATAGGAGAGGAATCAGTAAATGTGATGATGAAGGGAAACCAAAAACTTGGGAAATGGGAAGTGGGAATGTGAGAAGTATGAGAAGGGCAAAAAGAGAGAGAGCAGAACAAGAGAGGTTGGAAAGGGAGAGACGAGACCAAGAAAAAGGGGTAGAGCGACAGGCCAAACAAAGAAAGATAAAAAACCAGAGGTACCTCCTGACAAATCTGGCATGCCATTCTTGTTCCAAAGTACTGACACTGACGCATTATTAAATGTACTGCCCACACTGCCGATGATTTGGCAGTGAGCAGGGGTAATGCCAGGGCTGACTATGCTGCCAAAAAGGCTGCAACAGCCCAAAGTAACATACTGCCCTCCATGAATAAGCAGGTGATAAATCGCTTGCCTTCTTTAAACACGTCGGGCATGCCAAATATAGTTATTTAACGCTTACAGCGGGAGCCCCCTGCTCCTGAAAAAGAGCTTTGGAAGACGCATGGATATTGGCATTCTGCGTCATCAGGCCCCTGGATTACTCCAGCTGAGCAAAGTTTTACAACACCAATTTTAAATCCAACCAATTTATTTGATAGTAAATCTGCGAGCTTTCAACATTATGTGCCTTCGTCAGGCAAATGCAGTGTTCTGATCTGCAGAGGCACTCATATCCACACAGACAGTTACAGATTGCTGATTAGAATGCGAATCCTTACATCTAACCTGCTATTCAAGTGTTAAAGTGGCTAACAATGTGTGTGAAGGGATCCTGAGCATTGTTAGAGAATTGTGTATTTTCTCCAGACAGCACAGTAAGTGAGGTTTTTTGCTAACCCAGGCAAGTTACGGGGGTTACAGATAGTGTGTCATGAAGCCAAGATCCCTATTAAGACCGTCCTCATGTGTGCGGAACTTGGCTATCAGTCTCTGCTCAGCTACTCTGCGCTGTCGTGTGTCACGAAGGCCCCCTTGAAGAACATTTACCCGCAGGTCGGAGGCCGAATGCCCATGACTGCTGAAGTGTTCGCCCACAGGAAGGGAACTGTTTTGCCTGGTGATTGTTGAGTGATGCTCATTCATCCACTGTCGTAGTGTCTGCATGGTCTCCCCAATGTACCATGCATCGGGACATCCTTTCTTGCAACGTATTAGGTAGACAACGTTGCAAGAGTTGCAAGAGTATGTACCATGTACCTGGTGAATGGTATCCTCACGTTTGATGATGTCGTCCATGTCTATGATCTGGCATGCCTTGCAGAGGTTGCTGTGGCAGGGTTGTGTGGTATTGTGGTCACGGTTCTCCTGAAGGTTGGGTAGTTTGCTGCGAACAATGATCTGTTTGAGGTTGTGCGGTTGTCTGAAAGCAAGAAGTGGGGGGGTGGGGATGGCCCTAGCGAGATGTTCATCGTCATCAATGATATGTTGAAGACTCCGAAGAAGATGTCGTAGCTTCTCCGCTCTGGGGAAGTACTGGACAACAAAGGGTACTCTGTCCACCGTGTCCCGTGTTCGTCTTCTGAGGAGATCAGTGCGGTTTATCGTTGTGGCACGTTGAAACTGTCGATCGATGAGTCGAGCGCCATATCCTGTTCTCACGAGTGCATCCTTCAGTGTCTGGAGGTGTCTGTCACGATCCTCCTCATCTGAGCCAATTCTGTGTATACGGAGGGCTTGTCCATAGGGAATGGCTTCTTTAACGTGTCTAGGGTGGAAGCTGGAGAAGTGGAGCATTGTGAGGTTGTCTGTCGGTTTTTGGTACAGTGAGGTGCTGAGGTGACCGTCCTTGATGGAGATGCGTGTGTCCAAGAATTTGCACTGAGGTGCAAATTTGGTCCCCATGGCTGTTCCACGTGTCTGGATGAAAAGCTGATTGTTGAAGGTGAAGACGTTGTGGTCCAAGATGAAGCCATGGGGACCAAATTTGCACCTCAGTATGCCAACATCTTCATACACAGGTTCGAACAAGACTTCTTCACTACACGAGATCTTCAACCAAGGTTATATACTAGATACATTGATGACATCTTTTTCCTTTGGACTCATGGTGAACAATCATTGAAACAACTGTATGATGATATCAACAAGTTCCATCCCACCATCAGACTCACCATGGACAATTCTCCAGAATCAGTTGCATTCTTGGACACACGCATCTCCATCAAGGACGGTCACCTCAGCACCTCACTGTACCGAAAACCGACAACCTCACAATGCTCCACTTCTCCAGCTTCCACCCTCGACACGTTAAAGAAGCCATTTCCTATGGACAAGCCCTCCGCATACACAGAATTTGCTCAGATGAGGAGGATCATGACAGACACCTCCAGACGCTGAAGGATGCCCTCGTGAGAACAGGATATGGTGCTCGACTCAACGATCGACAGTTCCAAAGTGCCACAGTGATAAACCGCACTGACCTCCTCAGAAGACGAACACGGGACACGGTGGACAGAGTACCCTTTGTTGTCCAGTACTTCCCCGGAGCAGAGAAGCTACAACATCTTCTCCGGAGTCTTCAACATGTCATTGATGACGATGAACATCTCGCTAGGGCCATCCCCACCCCCCCACTTCTTGCTTTCATACAACCGCACAACCTCAAACAGATCATTGTTCGCAGCAAACTACCCAACCTTCAGGAGAACAGTGACCACAATACCACACAACCCTGCCACAGCAACCTCTGCAAGACATGCCAGATCATAGACATGGACGACATCATCAAACGTGAGGATACCATTCACCAGTTACACGGTACATACTCTTGCAACTCGGCCAACGTTGTCTACCTAATACGTTGCAAGAAAGGATGTCCCGAAGCATGGTATATTGGGGAGACCATGCGAACACTACGACAGCGGATGAATGAGCATCGCTCAACAATCACCAGGCAAAACAGTTCCCTTCCTGTGGGCGAACACTTCAGCAGTCATGGTCATTCGGCCTCCGACCTGCGGGTAAATGTTCTTCAAGGGGGCCTTCGTGACACACGACAGCGCAGAGTCGCTGAGCAGAGACTGATAGCCAAGTTCCGCACACATGAGGACGGTCTTAACAGGGATCTTGGCTTTATGTCACACTATCTGTAACCCCCGTAACTTGCCTGGATTAGCAAAAAACCTCACTTACTGTGCTTTCTGGAGAAAATACACAATTCTCTAACCAATGCTCAGGATTTCCTTCACACACATTGTTAGCCACTTTAACACTTGAATAGCAGGTTAGGTATAAGGATTCGCATTCTAATCAGCAATCTGTAACTGTCTGTGTGGATATGAGTGCCTCTGCAGATCAGAACACTGCATTTGCCTGACGAAGGCACATAGTGTTGAAAGCTCGCAGATTTACTATCAAATAAATTGGTTGGATTTAAAATTGGTGTTGTAAAACTTTACTGAGTTTACCCCAGTCCAACGCCGGCATCTCGACATCATGATTACTTCAGCTGGCCAAGTTTGTATTCCAGATGCATTGCTGCCTTTACTACTTGATTGTCTACACTCTGACACCCACCTTGGGAAGGAGGGAATGAGTGGAATATTGTTTCGTACCTGGTGGCACCCCTGATTGGCCAAGATGGCTTAGTCTCGCATCGCATCATTTTTAACATTCCAATAAAACAACTTTGACCAAAGAATAAAATGCTCGCCAGGGAAAACATCTTTGCTGCAGAGCCCATTTGATTGTATTCAGTTGGATTTTATCGTATTACCGCATGTGCAGTGTTTAAGTATTGTCTTGTAATTGTTGATGTATTTAATAGATGGATAGAGGCTTTCACAATTACAAATAACAAGGCCTTGACAGTAGTAAAATTGTAATTGACAGAAATAATACCTAGATTTGGGGTACCCCAACAGATTAGCTCAGATAATGGCCCTCATTTTGTAGGGAAAATTAAGAAGGAACTATGTGACATTCAGCAGCAGTACCACTGTACCTACAATCCTCAGGCAACAGGACACTGGAAAGAGCCAGTGGGGCCTTAAAGCTAAGCTAGTCAAGCCAAGACCTGAAACCAGTCTAAATTGGTTAAAAGTCTTACCCTAGCCTTCCACCACATGAGAATAACACCCCACTCTACCACTGGACTCTTGGTTGTGGAGATAATCTATGGTGAACCAACCAATATGCCCTGGGATGCAAATACAAGCCCGCCCATCCAGATAGATTTACACGTTATGGGAGACAAAGTGCAGAAGTACTTCCAACAGCTAACCTTGTCTTCAAATTTCTACATTCACAGATACAGTGCATCTTTGAATCAACTCCATGGATACTGGATCAAGGTTCTTCCCTGGATCACAGATAGGAGACCTTGTATTAATAAAGAACTGGGATCGACCCAAACTTGGACCATGGTGGAAAGGACCATTCCAAGTTCTCTTCCAGACTCAAACTGCAATCAAGGTTCAAGGATAACCTAGCAGAATACATCTGAGTGATTATAAATGGTGGACACCAATATCAACTAATAAATCATGAGGTTTATCTTCGCTTTCTTCAGCCTTTCAGCCAAGTTCCTGGCACCAGGACAAAGGGATCCATGAAAAGGAAGCTTGAAACATGGACTGAGCACTGGACAATTTCACCTTTTTGTACATGTCTTATGAGTATGCTGTAAAGTTTAATGTAAGTGGGTGTTGGGTCTGCTCACACATATGATCACATGTTAAAGAAGGGTTTCCTCTATTCCTGATTCCTCTCAACCCCCAGGAAATGATAGAATAGATTTTATATCAAAATGTGACTAAAAACAGAATGAGGCTGTGTTCACGCCTACGGACTTCATAAAAGTTAATGGACAGGATGTCCCTCCATGGGTACCTTCGGGCAAAAATATTGTTCAACTTGTAGAGAGGGGTAATGAATTCTTTTAAGAACTATTACCAGCCAACTAAGATAGATCGGACTCCCCACACCACTTTGTTGTAAAAAATTAATAAAGAGGATCTAATGCCTGATAAGAAACAAAGCCATACCCGTTGGCCATAGCTAATGCATTCAGCAGTTTAATATTACCAATCCCAGTCAGAAAGAAAAAAAAGGTTTCTTATCCCACTGGACAAACTGAGATGTTTGTACAGATTGCCATCTTACCAAAAGAATGTGAAGTTTGGGTTGGAAAGGAAGAAAAATCACATTCCCCAACAACAACAGTTTCCCAGTTAATCCCGGCCTGTTAGGTGATATGATATCATACAATGGCATCTACTTTGTCTGTGACAATAATGCCTATCTTTGACTTCCCTGGGAATGGTCTTGATCTTGCTATCTAGCATATGTGGTCCCCTACATCTGACATTATGGCTCCCTACATCTCCATCCCAAGATACACCTGTTGAGATCTAAATGGGACTTAACTGAAACTGAACAATCTTGGATGATACCTTTCCTGCCTATGTTACAGCAAAGGCGGCTTGAGAGCTGATCAACACAGCAGCAGCTCTTGAGAAAATAGCTAATGATACTGCAGGTAGATTAGAGGATGTTAGCACTGCTATCTCTGAAGTTTCAGCTGAAGTTGTAGCTACATGGACAGAGGCACTCTAAAATCAAATAGCTTTAGATTACTTGTTGGGTATCAGAGGCATCAGTGGCCTAATAGGCTCTGAGTGTTGTATATACATTCCAGAATCCTTCGACAATATCACTGATTTAGCTGAGTATATTAAAAAGATGGCAGACGATATTAGAACCAAGGGACAGAACTTTAAGGACTACAATCCCCCTGGCTGGTGGCCCTTTAGTAACCTCTTTGGGGACTGGGGAGGAATAATAATGCATTCAGAAATCATTATTCTGGTGGTTTGTTTATTACTGTTCTTGCTACAATGTGTTTATCGATGCCTGGCCGATAACAGAGCCCAAACCTCCTTTCTTGGTGAGACCACATTTGGAATATTGAGTGCAGTTCTGGTCACCTCACTATAAGGATGTGGAAGCATTAGAGAGAGTGCAGGGGAGATTTACCAGGATGCTGCCTAGTTTGGACGGTAAATCTTATGAGGAAAGATTGAGGGAGCAGGGGCTTTTCCTTTTAGAGTGGAGAAGGATGAGAGGCAACTTAATTGAAGTTTATAAGATGATGAGAGGGATAGATCGGGTGGACATTGACAAAATTTCCTCAGGTGGATGTAGCTGTTACTAGGGGCATAACTATAAGGTTCGTGGTGGGAGATATTGGAAAGATACCCAAGATAGATTCTTTATGCAGAGAGTGGTTGAGTTTGGAATGCACTGGCTGCTGTGACAGTCGAGTTGGACACTTTAAGAATTTTCAAGTGTTTATTGGATAGGCACATGGAGCACACCAGAATAATAGAGTGGGATAGCTTAATCTTGGATTTGGACTTAGTTTGGCACAACATCGAGGGCTGAAGGGCTGTACTGTACTGTTCTATGTTCTAAAGGTTTAAGTTATTATGAAATGATAAAAAGAAGACATGAGATATTAAGAGCTTATAAAAGCTCTCATAATAAGAGCTTTTGCAAATACCAGCTAAACCAGCAGTTTGGGTAAATGAGAAGCTTAAGATACCTGTGACTAATCCCACTTACCCATCAACAGTTCTCTTTCTCTCAGCATAACCATATTATGACCTTGGGTATGGTTAATCTGACGAGAACAAAGGGTATCTTGTGATTAGCTATATTGCATCAGACTGCACGTGACCATGAGGATTGTAAAGCTACATAAAGGGAGACTGTTCCATTGTTCGGGACACCTTTGCTATCTGACTCCCAGCACTAAGTGGAAGTTATGTAGCAAACGGTTACCAGCTTGCATATGTAAGGAGAATAAAGAACTTTTGAATCAGACAGTGATTGGTAGTTGTCTTTGTATCAAGGACGGAAGAGTCTCACGAAAAACGAATCTAACATCTATCCCCATAACCCCACACATTTACTCCAGCTATTCCCCTTATCACTGCAAAGTGCCCATTTGTCCTTTGGCTTCAATATTGGAAGATTAACCATTGGAAGTTTGTCTTCTCAAATTCACCATCACACAAGGTAATGACTTTAAAGCCCATCTGAACTGACAAACTGAACGTAGATCTGGAGGATTTATGTTAACCAATCTATGTTAGGTTCAGAATTTAAGTGTTGAAAACTGAGTGCATAACCATTCCATGATGTTCAGTTCAGCTCAACTGCAGGGAATTCAAACAAAACTGTATTTTGACAATTTGCAAAACTACCTTAAAAATGATTAAATAAACTAATGCACACATATTTGCAATACGTTAAAAATGTTACTTCCTTTCAACTTTTCCATTGTATCCACATTTATAATGTAAACTTCTATCATCTTAGGACTGGTGTTGTGGCCCTTGTTACTGTTCTTATCGCAATCCAACACCGGCATTTTTACGTCTCTGTAAATTTGTCAGTTGTAATTAAACCCTTCTGAACCTTGAGTCATTGCAATGCCTGGAGGAAGAGTATCGAAACATCATAACCAGTTTACATTATAGATGTCGAAATAGCAATTTATAATGAAAATAGAAAAAAAGGACAGAACAGATGGCCACAAAATAGGGCATGAAATGCCACAATATACTCTAATCCAATTATCACCCATCCTCCAAACCCACTTGCTCTGAAAATACACTTGGGCTAGAGTCTTCAATTCTTTCTCGGGAAGCCAGTCTCCAGTTTAGTTCCGGCTCCTGGCCCTGCATGGTTTATTTTTAAAGGACCAGATCAATCAATGGGAGGGAATGGGCTCGACATTCATTCAGAGATGGCAGATAGGCTCCTGAGAGTGATGATCCAATGACAGGTCCTCCAGCATTAATTGGAAGTTGCACCAGTCAAGGTGAGAGCTGCCAAAATGAGCAAAGAAATAGGGAAAAAGCCAGGTAAATTTATTTTTAATATAAAAAGGCCACAAATGCCTGGCCTTGACCCTAGAGGTTACTCTGCACTGCTCACTAGAAACGGAATCATGCCTTCATAAGCTCCATAATGACACTAATAATTGGCCTTTATCAGCTGCCCAACACTTCTTGGTGAATAGCCAATCTGACTCAGAGCTACCCTCATTGAAAATGGTTCAGAGTTGAGATTTTGGCAGGAAACCATACAAATGCCGCCTGCACAAAACTGTGTGCCAAACCACCTCCAATCTCAGCCCCAGCACATTAAAAATATTCTGGTTTTGATGTTAATTCCCTATCTACACTGACAAGAGAGATCTACCAGTAATATATAAAAAGTGTGTATATTGTATGAAACATGTTGATGCCATGCCCATTTTATATTCATATGCAAATAGGGAGGTAGCATCTATTTTCAAGTTCACTTTGTAAAATTAATTTTTACCAATCATGCACTGCGTATACTGCAGAGGAACCTGAACACACTTGCTACATCCCAGTGATAATTCATTTTAAAGTCTACCCCCTAATCAATTACCAAATGACAAGTTTTTATCCAGCTTTGAAGACTCTTTGTCCCTGTTCATTTACAATAATATCAACACCATCACCATCACACTCCATATAAGATGAAAAGGTTATCACAATTATTTATTTCTGATGAAGGATGAAATGTTAATATTGCCAAAATGTACATAATATATTAGTGAAAGTACTTGTCAATGTTATTAATGCGAAAGGGACAAGGTGTTTTTGTGACTGAACATTTTGGAAGAAAAATAGGCTTCATGGTCATATTCTGCCTTCCTTTCCGAATACAACTCCTACAGTATAAGGGGCCATTCAGCCCATTGAGTCTGTACTGACTCTTTAACAGAGCATCTTATCTATGCCCTCTCCCCATTCTATCCCCAAATCCCCATTTATATCATGGCTAATCTAAATAAGAAGTCTCATAACACTAGGTTAAAGTCCAACAAAGCTATTAAGTCTTAACCACTTGGCTGTAAGAAATCCACCTTATTTAGCTACAAGATGCAACAAGCTTGAATACTTAGAATCAGTGGCACAAAATCAACATAAAGGTAACTTTAAATAGCATATTAAAGAAATAATAATCAAGCAGCAAAAATGCCTAGTATCCAGTAACCTGTGTACATATAAACTTAATGTTTAATTAAAATGAACCACTTTACATTCAAATTTAAATCTGTGAATACAGTACACACCACTTACACAGTCCCAATTTATCTCAGACAGTCATCTATTAGGCAATGTCACCAACCATTTGGCACAACCTTAGGCATCAAGTGTAAAAGTGCCACTAAAACTACATCAAGCAGGTCAGCTATTTTGAGCAATTCAAGCAGCTGGATAGGATCATCTGCCATGCCATGCAGTTTGCCCTGTAGCACTGTTTTTGTACTGTGGTAAAAAAGCAACCTTGTTAAGTACCTTCTGCACAGAACTTGAGACTTCCAGCTTAACAGTATTCAACAGGTATATTTCCTTGCATTACTGTTCGATTAACTGGCACCCACAAAGTGGCAGCAGTAGTTTAGGTACTTTGAAGTTGGCCAGTGATTTTCATGTTTTCTTGAATGGACATACCTTGCATTAAGTTGATCTTTCTCTACACCCTAGCTATGACTGTAATACTACATTCTGCACTCTCTCCTTCCTTCTCTATGAATGGTATACTTTGTTTGTTTGGCGTGCAAGAAATAATACTTCATTGTATAGTCACATATGTGACAACAATAAATCAAATTTTATCTGTTGCCTCATCTTTGTTAGAACTCTACGCTTGAATCTCTCCATCTTTCCACTCCAGAACAGTGGCAGCATGGTAACAGGGTGGCATGGTGGCACAGAGATTATCACTGCTGCCTCACAGTGCCAAGGACCCGGGTAATTCCCTGCTTGGGTCACTGTCTGTGTGGAATTTGCACATTTTCCCTGTGTCCACATGGGTTCTTTCCTCCCACAGTCCATATGTACTTGTTAGGTGCATTGGCCATACTAAATTCTCCTTCAGTGTATCTGAACAGCACCGGAATGTAGCAACTTGGGGATTTTCAACGTAACTTCATTGCGGTGTTAATGTAACTATTTGTGACACCGATAAATGTTAAAACTTTAAACTTTACTAAAACAGTTCCTATCAAGGGCACAAATAACATCTTATGTGACTATGACAATATACATTCTTGTGATTCATCTTGTCTTTCTCAGCCTGTCTGCAGCTTTAGAAATGGTTAACTAACCATTCTCCTCTAATGCTTCTGCACTGTCTTCCTGCTACGTGGAACAATACATGTCTGATTCTGTTCTTCCCTCGCTAATCGTAAGCAGTCAGCCACCTGCAATTATTTCTCTTTCTGTTCCTGAACCATTAGCCCTGATGTTCTCCAAAGATTTATCCTTGGCCTCATCCTATTTTTCATCAGTCCTTCAGTAACATCATTCAAAAACAAAGTGTCAGGTTCCAGATGTGTCATGTGCTTTGATGACACATGGCTCCCACTTCTCTCAATCTCCCCTCTATCCCTTAATTGTCAGACAGCTTCTCTGACATCCAGTACTGTTTTCTTCCCATTAAATATAAACTTTGTTCCCCGGGAGGCTGAAATAGCCTGTTTACAACCTTGGTGATATATTTGACCCTATGATGAACTTCCAATCATGCCATCACTAAGACCAATTATTTCCAGCAGAGTTCCAATACCTTATTTCAGCCCATTTGTTCACCAACAGTGGCTCAGTGGCATTACTAGTGACCAAACTGGCTAAGTCCAGAAGAACATATGTGCGAAGTAGGAACAGAAGCAAGTAATTCAGCCTCATAAGTCTGCTCCATCATTCAATAAGATCATGGCTAATCTGTTTGTGTTTCAAATTCCACGGTCCAATCTACTTCCTTTGATTCCCTTGCCTAACGATCAGCCAGACTAGGCTTTGGGTAAGTAAAGAAAACCAAGAGAAGGGAAAACCTGCTTGACCTCACTAATATACCTGCCTTAGATGCATTTGTCCATGACAGTATTGGGAGGAGGAGTCCTTGCAGAGGTAAAGTCCTTGGAGAGTTAAAGCCCTGTCTTCACACTGAGTATACCCACCATTATGTTAAGTAGCACCACCACTATACTTAAATGGGGCAGATTCAAAAAAGATCTTGCAGTAAAAACAGGAAATCCATGAGATACTGTAAGCTATCAGCAGCAGCAAAATTGTATTCAAATACAAAGTCTAAAATCATGGCCCAACATATCCCTCATTCTACCATTACCATCAAGCAAAGAGATGAACTTGGTTCAATAAGGAATGCAGGAGAACATATGAGGAGAAGCACAGAAATACCTAAAAATGACGTTCCAATCTGGTGAAGCTACGACACATTGTGACATGCATTTTTAACAACAGAAGCAGCATGCAGGAAAGAACAAAACAATCCCATAACTAATGGAATCAGATCAATGATCTGTGATCTTGCCAAGCTCAAACATGAAGAGTGGTGGACAAATAAATAGTTTAACAGAAAAGAAGACTACATAAATAAAAATTCTATGATAATGGGAGAGTACAGTAGTCCAAATGACAAAGACTAAGTATTTGCAACCAAATTCAGCCAAAAGTGCTGAGCGGATGATCTGAATTGGCTTTCTTCCATAATGCTCAGCCTTCAATTCCTTGCACGTGATGTAGAAAAAGAGCTGAATGCATCAGATACAAAAAAAGACAATGGGCTCATACAAAATCCCAGTGGATTACACACACTCGAGACAAAGTGCTCTGATACAGCTATAAAATGGTGATCTACCTGACAATGAGCCAGATAATCGGAGCGTATTCCATCACACTCCTGACTTGAGCCTTATAGATGGTGAAAAGGCTTTGGGGAATCAGGATTCAAGTTATTTGTTTCAGAATTCCAAGACTCTGATCTGCTCTGTGACCACAGTTTTTATATGGCTGATCCAGTTCAGTTTGAGGTCAGTGAAAATCCACTCAGGATGTTGATATTGAGGGAAACTCAGCGATGTTAATATCACTGACTGAATTTTCTCTTGTTGGGGACTGTCATTCTTTGGCAGTTCTGTGAAGTGAATGTTTCTTGTCCGTTATCAGTCCAAGTGTGGATGGTGGCCAGATGTTGCCGCATATGGACACAGGCTTCTTCATTATCTGAGAAGTCACAAATTGTGCTGAACATTGTGCAACAATCATCAGCAAACACCTCACTTCTGACCTTATGATGGACAGAAGGTGATTGATGAAGCAGCTGAAGATGGTTGGGCTGAGACACTACTCTGAGGAATTCTGGCAGTGATGTCCTGCAAGTGAAATGACTGACAATCAAAAACCACAACCATTTTACTTTGTGCCAGGTACAACTCAAATCAATGAAAAGTTTTCCATCTTACTTTCATTGACATTAGTTTTACTTGGATTCCTTGATGCAACACTTGGTCAAGGCAGCAAGGGCAGTCATTCTCACCTCACCTCGAGGTCAGTTCCTTTGCCCATGACACAATGAATTCAGGAACTGAACAGCCCTGGCAGAACACACGTTAAGCACCTGTGAGCAGCTTATTGCTGAACAAGTGCCATTTGATAGCAGCAGTGTCGATACCATCCATCACTTCGTTAATACTGAGAGATTATTTCTTTTTTAAATGCTCCTTAAAAGTTGTCTGTTCAACCAAACTTCTGGTCATCTGCACTAATGTCACTTACATGGTTCAATGTAAAATTCTCGTTCACAATGATTGTGTAAAACACCTCAGGAAGTTTTATGATATTAAAGGTGTTGTATATATATATTCTCTTGTTATTGTTCAGTCATAGCTGCTTACATATACCACGATTCTGTCTGTTGGCTTAATGTACTAAGCAATATTCCTTACACTTCCAATTAGACCATAAGACACGGGAGAATTCGGCCACTCAGCTTATTGAGTCTGCTCTGCCATTCGATCATGGCTGATGTTTTTCTCATCCCCATTCCCCATAACCCCTGATTAATCAAGAAGCTATCTATCTCTATCTTAATGACACCCAATGACCGAGTCTTCACAGCCTTCTGCGGCACAGAGTTCCACAGATTCACTACTCAATCCTTCTCCATTTCTGTTTTAAAAGATCACGTCTTGAGCCTGAAGTTGTGCCTTCTGGCGCTAGCTTTTCCTACTTATGGAAACATCTTCTTCATGCCCACTCTATCCAAGCCTCACAGCATTCTCTAAGTTTCAATAAGATACTCTCTCATCCTTCTAAAATCCAACGAGTACGACCCAAAGTCCTCAACTGTTCCTCATACGACAGGAATCATTCTTGTGACTCTCCTCCGGACCCTTTTCAAGGCCAGTACATCCTTCCTTAAATACCAGACCAAAATGCTCACAATATTAATTGATTAATAGAAATGGCACTGACATTATTTTTGGAACTCACCTACCATAAAATCATTTTAATATTACACTGGCTATCAAATATTGCAGATACATTATATTAGCACAAACAACACTGTTATGCAATGGGAATTGTATTTCACTAACAGGTACCTTATAATTGAATCATGAAATATTCTTACATATTTTAGACTAAATACTTTGAATTGAACATCAGATGAAATAAGTGGACTTGACAATGCAGAAACTACTTAACCTTGTCCATCTCTCAAAATGATCACTTTCATATAATGAAACAGGAAGAAATTAACAGAGATGGCTTTGGTGAGCTGCAAGATTCAGTGTGTCCTTTGGAAAGAAATATTTGAATCAAATTATTGGAACTATATGAAGCTAAATGATATTTCACCACATATACAGATTAACCCTGCTATATCATTGGATTTGGTATTAATCAGTTCAAAATTTTGAAAAGAAAATTTTTTAAAAAAAAGTTTAAATGTGGAAATCATTTTCACGGAAGTGGGAGCCTTTGTTAAACTTTTTGAAAAGTTAGATTCAATGCACTAAAATAGCATTTTTGAGTAACTTATTGGACTAATCTAACCTATTAGCAAATTGCTTGTTGGTACTCCTTTGTGATGCAAGTTAGTTTGGCTTCGCTGAAGGAATTCAATGATTTTTTTTTACATGAACAGGCACAGCATGAGAAATCCTCCATAGAACATAGAAGCCCTTGAAGTGACTTTGGAGTCTTGAATAAAGTTTTAACATGTGTATTATATTGAAATCTTAAGCATTTTAACTCTGAAAACTTGAGGTAAAATAGTGGCAAGGGAGAACAAGTTCATTTTGTGTCATGTCACAAGAATTTATGAAAATGTGAAAAAGGGAATAACATGAAAAACTTGATTCCAGCTTTTATGTTCTATACACTTTTCAACAGGGCTGGAGGTCAAAATTAATCAGGTTGATGTAATTAGCTCTGCAATGTATTTGACTTATTATGAAATTTATTTTCCATGGGAACGCTTTCAAGGTCAGTTCACATATACAAGAGTTATGGAATCTTTTAACATTTTAATAACTGCAGCTAATTGCAATACGAAAACTGAGAACAGAATGGCACCATAGAACTGAAACTTACATGTTACTATGAACCCATTACCCTTCCCCATACCCACCCAACTCCCAGTCTGCTGCCCCATAGCTGAAAAATCAGGATGGAGCCAGCCTAGAAGCCTGATGGATTTTCCACAGTAATTTAGCATCAGGAACAATGATTGCTTTAAGTTAATACTTCTATCCCTTTGTTCGGAAGAGGTCCCACCATACAGGGCAACCCTCCAATCTGACTGGCCAGCAGCTCTATAATCCTGTCAGCACCGGATGGGTGCTACGGCCACTGCTGGGAGTATAGCCTGTCCAACCATGCCAAGGAGACAAAGTAAGGGTAGAGCTTGACTAATCTAATTAAACTTCTTGATGAAGTAACTGAGGAAGCTGACGATGAGAATGTCATACATGTTTTTCTGTTCAAATTACCACATAAAAGTAATGAGGTTCATGGAATAGAGAGTCTACTTGGTTAAAAAAAATTTAAGGACAAAATACAGCAAGTAAAGGTGTGCAGCAACAGAAGAACTCAGAAGGTGGTGGAGGTGGTGGGGCGGTGGTACATGTGCATTGATCTTTCGTGTCATACCGAGAGAGTGGTTTGAAAGTAAATGGGATCTTGGGCTTTGTGAATAGAGGGAGTGAGTACAAGAGCATGGAATTATAGGGAGTCTTTCTAAAGCTCTGGTTAGGTCACAAGTAAAGCATTATGTCCAGCTTTAGTCACCACACTTCGAAAAGGATGTCAGCATCCTTGCGAGGTTGCAGATGAGTTTTACCTAAATGGTTTCAGAGATAAGGGTTTTTAGCTACTGGGTTAGGATAGAGAAGTTGGGTTGTTTTCCTTGGAGCAAAGGAAGTTTGATAAAAGTGTACAAGGTTATGGCAGCTTGGATAAGGTAGACAAAGAAAGGCAGTTCCCATAAGGTAATGGTATAAGAACTTAGTAATACAGATTGAAAGTTTTGGGCAAAGAATACAGGGGAAATGCGAGGAGGAACTTTATTTTTATAGTGAGTAGTAATGACCTGAAATTTATTGCTGCAAGGGTGATGGAAGTGGAGGTAATCAATAATTTGAAAAGGAAATTGACAGGCACGTCAGAGAGACGTCTACACACTGCTGCCATGGCTCATTGGTAAGAAGTGTTAATGCTTGTAGAAAGAGTGCCAATCAAGTGGGTTGCTTTGCCTTGAATGGTGTTGAGGCTCATGAGTGTTGTTGGAGTTTTATTCATTTGGACAAGTGGAGAATATTCCATCACATTCCTGATTTATGCCCTGTAAATAATAGGCAAGCTTTGGGAAATCAGAAACTGAATGACGCAGCACAGGATTCCCAGCCTCTCACCTACTCTTTTAGCTACAGTATTTATATGGATAGTCCAGTTCAGTTTCTGGTCAATGATAGGCCCCAGGATGTTGATAGGATTTGGTAATGACAATGCCATTGAATGTCAAGGAGTGATGGTCAGATTCAGTCTTGTTGGAGATAGTTACTGCATGGCACTTGTGTGGTGCGAATGTTATTTGCCACTTGTCAGTCCAAGCCGTGATTCAGGTATTGCTGCATTTGGACATGAACTCCTGCAGTAACTGAAGAGTTGTGAATGATGTCGTCATAATTAAGGTCATTGATGAAGCAGATGAAGATGGTTGGGCCCAGAACACGAGTGTGTGAAACTCTTGCAGAGGGGTCCAGAAACTGAGATGACTGACCTCCAACCAGCACATCTTCATTTGTGCCAGGTATGATTCCAACCAATGGAGGGTGTCTTTCTTCTCCCCGCAACCCACTGCCCCCCGATTCCTTGATGCTACCCTTGGTCAAATGCTGCCTTGTGTTTGCTCGTTGTTCTCTGGAACAGAGTGTTTGGAAGTGCTGGTGGCGGAGTATGAAAAAATTTTCAATTCCCTTTTTTCCCTCTATTTTTGACTGCTTTTTGCTGCTGTAGTTAGGCGTGGGGGTAGCTGGGAAGGGAGTGGGGAGTATAAATCAGGAACTCACTTGTGAATCCACCTCATTGTTCCCTGGAACAGAGTGTTTGGAAGTGCTGGTGGCTAAGTGTGAAAAATTTTCAATTTGCTTTTTCTTCTCTATTTTTGATTGCTTTTTGCTGCTGTAGTTAGGCATGGGGGAGCTGGGAAGGGAGTGGGGGAGTATAAAAAGAAAGTGGCAGTAGACAGCGGACAGTGTCGGGAGCAGGGAGCTGAGTGAGAGTTTGAGGGCTTTGGCTCGCTGGCTGAGGTAAGGTGCTACTGGTTTTCCAATTGCATTTACACCTCCAAAGGTGTTCAGGACAATGGCAGGGATTATGGGAAGATGCCTCACCTGCATACGATGTCATATGTGGGAGTTCCTGGAGGCAAGATGTCTCCCGAAAGTCCACATATGTGTCAGGTGTTTGAAGCTGTAGCATCTGAGGGCTTGGGTCAAGCAACTAGAGTGGTGATAGGAAGATGTATTTTTAGTCAGAGAGAACGAGGCAGTAATGGAAGGAGGCATAGTAAGGTGGTGAACCCAGAGCTGGGGGGGGGGGGGGGAACCTGACCCTTACAGGTGGATTACTGTAAAGAAGGGGAAAAAGGAGAGGGGCAACAATCCAAAGACTTCCCCAATGGCAGTCCCCCAAAATATCAAGGGTGGAGGGGTAAAAAAGGTAAGGCAGGAGGACCAGAGTATCTCAGAGGGGAGGAATGGGGCTAGAAGGGAGGTAGTGGTGGGGGATGGGAGGGTTAAAAGAATAGATAGGTGGTTCTGTGGTCAAAGGTGGGACTCCAGGATGGTAGTTTGCCTCCCTGGAGCAGGGGTGCAAGATGCCTCTGACAGGGTAGACGCATTTTGAAGGGTGAGGGGACTCAGGCGGATGTGATTATTCACATAGGAGAGAAGGATGTAGGAAGGAAGAGCAGGAAGGATATATGAAGGCAGTTTAGGGAGTTGGGGGGTAAGCTGAAGAGCAGGGCCTCCAGGGTGGCCATCTCAGGGCTGCTACCAAGGCCAGGTAACAGCGAGGCCAGGAGAAATGAGATCCTACAGCTGAATGCGTGGCTGAAGGATTGGTGTAGGGCAGAGGGTTTCATATTTGTGAATAACTGGGAAGTATTTGTGAAAGAAGGGCACCAGTATAGAAGGGACAGGGACCACTTAAATGAGAAGGACATGAATATCTTAACTGGGAGGTTAGCTGGAGTGTTTCAGCAGAGTTTAAACTAATATGGGGGCGGGGGGAGGGGATGAGACTGATAGCTCGGTAGGGAGCGAGAAGGGGAAATAGAGTAAGCTTGGATGAGAGGAAATACACCAGGGAGAAAGAGGTTCCGAGTGGGCTTTGGGGTCTGGAGTGTGTCTGTTTCAATGCGAGGAGCATAATAGCAAAAACAGATGAACTTAGGGCCTTAATGTTTGTGAGGAACTTGGATGTGGTTGCAGTGACAGAGATGTGGTTAAAGGAAGGGGAGCAGTGGCAGCTGAATACTCCTGGGTATTAGTGTTTCAGGTGTGACAGAGGAGGATCCAGAAGAGGTGGGGGAGTGGCGTTGTTAGTTAGGGAAAGTGTCACAGCAGTGCAGAGGGAGGACAGTATAGAGGAGTTAGGAGTGGAGTTGTTGTGGGTGGAGTTGAGGAATAGGAAAGGGCCAATTGCTATGCTAGGGGTGTATTATAGGCCACCCAACAGCCCGCGGGTAGTTGAAGAAGGCATATGTAAAGACATTTTGGATAGGTGCAGAAAGAACAGAGTCGTTATAGTGGGAGATTTTAATCTTCCGGAGTAGATTGGAAGGTACCTACAGCTGGGGATTTGGATGGGGAGGAATTTGTAAAACGTGTACTGGAAGGATCATTGGAGCAGTATGTAGCTAGCCCGACTAGAGAGGGGGCTATATTGGATTTAGTTCTGAGTAATGAGCCAGGACAGGTGGTTGATGTTGTAGTGAGGGAACATGTGGCTACTTTAGGATACAGATGGAAAAGAATGCTTGTTGCCCTAGGGGGAGGGTGCTGAATTGGGGGAAGGCTAACTACAGTTGGATTCGGCAGGAACTTATGGAAACTGATTGGGAACAGTTGTTTGAGGGTAAGTCCATGCGAGGCATGTGGGATTCTTTTAAGGGAATACTGCAAATCTTGCAAGAAAGGTACGTGCCGGCTAAGAGGAAAGATGGGAAAGGTACGATTAAAGAGCCGAGGATTACTAGGGATATTGAGGACTTGGTTAGGAAGACAAGAGGCGTATGTTAGGTCAAGCAGTTGGGAACAGAGACAGCATTGACGGAATACAGAGAGAGTAGGAGGAAGCTCAAACAGGGTGTTAGAAGGGCAAAAAGAGGACATGAAATAGTTTTGGCGGATAGGATTAAGGAAAATCCAAAGGCTTTTTAACTCCTACGTTAGGAATAAAAGGGTGGTTAGAGGAAAAATCGGACCTGTTAGGGACAGAGGAGGGGAAATGTGCTCAGAGCCCGAGGGAATGAGGGAGATCCTGAATGAATACTTTGCGTCAGTATTCACAAAGGAGAGGGGCTTGTTGACCGGTCCTGTCTCTGAGGGAGCTGTAGAACAGTTAAGGGAAATATCCATACTGAAGGAGCAAGTATTAGAGCTTCTGGGTAGCATTAAAACTGATAAATCTCCAGGCCCTGATCGCATTTATCCCAGGCTGCTTAGGGAGGTGCGAGGTGAAATTGCTGGGCCTCTGAAGCAAATCTTTGCCTCTTCTTTGGACACAGGTGAGGTCCCAGGGGACTGGAGAATAGCTAATGTTGTACTGTTGTTTAAAAAGGGTAGTAGGGATAACCCTGGAAATTATAGGCCAGTGAGTTTGACGTCAGTGGTAGGGAAGTTGTTGGAGGGGATTCTTAGAGACAGGATGTATAGGCACTTAGAGCATTGCCATCTGATTAGGGATACGCAGCATAGCTTTGTTAAAGGGAGATCGTGCCTTACGAATCTGGTAAAATTTTTTGAGGAGGTAACGAAAATGGTGGACGAAGGGTGAGCCATTAATGTCGTCTATATGGATTTCAGTAAGGTGTTTGACAAAGTCCCTTATGAGAGGCTAATGGAATACAAGGACAAGTAGCTAGATGGATAAATAACTGGCTTGGTAATAGGAGACAGAGAGTAATAGTGGAAGGGTGTTTTTCTAGCTGGAGGTCGGTCACTAGTGGTGTGCCGCAGGGCTCAGTACTGGGACCTCTTCTATTTGTAATATATATAAATGATTTGGAAGAGGAAGTAAGTGGAGTGATCAGCAAGTTTGCAGACGACACAAAGATGACTGGACTTGCGGATAGTGAGAAGCATTGTCAGGTGACACAGCAGGACATAGATAGGCTGGTAGCTTGGGCAGATAGATGGCAGATGGAATTCAATCCTACTAAATGCGAGATGATGCATTTTGGGAGAAAGAATGTAAGGGGGAGGTATATGATAAAGGGTAGACCTATTAAGAGTATAGAAATGCAGAGGGACCTGGGGTGCAGGTGCACAAGTCTCTGAAGGTGGCAGAGCAGGTGGAGAAGGTTGTGAAGAAAGCATATGGTATGCTAGCTTTATAGGAAGGGTATAGAGTACAAGAGCTGGCCTTTAATGTTGCAGTTGTATAAAACGTTGGTTAGACCACATTTGGAATACTGCATCCAGTTCTGGTCGCCTTACTACCAGAAGGACGTGGAGACTCTGGAGAGAGTGCAAAGGAGGTTTACCAGGATGCTGCCTGGTATGGAAGGTCTGAGTTACAAGGAGAGGTTAGGCAAATTGGGGCTGTTTTCCTTAGAAAGATGTAGACTTAGAGGAGATCTAATAGAGGTGTACAAGATTATGAGGGGTATAGATAGAATAAACATGGTTAAGTTTTTTCCTAGGATAGATCCATAAACAGACAGGGATGACAGGAATCATGGATAGAAGTCGGAACATCGAGGTGGCGGTGCGGGCTCGTTGGGCCGAAGGGCCTGTTTCCCGTGCTGTTTTGTTCTTCGGTGATGTCAAGGACAGTCACTTTCCTTCACCACTGGAATTTCAAATTTTACATCCATGCTTGAACCAAGGCTGTAATGAGGTCAGGGGCTGCGTGACCCTGGTGCAACCCAAACTGAGTATCAGCGAGCATGTTATCACTGAGCAAGTGCCACTTAATAGCACTACTGATGACCCTTTCCATTAGTTCACTGATGATTGAGGGTATACTGATGGGATGGTAATTGACTGGGTTGGATTTGTCTTGTCTTTTGTGTACATATCATACCTGGGCAATTTTTCACATTGCCAGGTAGATGTCATTGCTGTAGCTGTATTAGAATAGCTTGGCTAGGGGCCCAAATTTTCAGTACTATTGTCAGGGCCTGTAGCCGTTACAGTTTCCCGTGCCTTTAACTGGTTCCTGATATCATATTGCTGAAGGCTGGCGTCTGTGATGCATGGGACCTCCACAGTAGGCCGAGATGAATCATCCACTCGGCACTTCTTGCTGATGATTTTTGCAAATGTTTCAGCTTTACCTTTTGCACTGTTGTGCTGGATTCCTCCATCACTGAGAGCCTTTTGTGGAGCCTTCTCTCCAGTGAGTTGTTTCAATTGTCCATCACCATTCATGACTAGATGTGGCAGGACAGTGGAGCTTAAGTCTGATCCATCGGTTATGCAAGTATTTAATTCTATTACTTGCTGTTTGTGTTGTTTAGCCTGCAAGTAATCCTGTGTTGAGGCTTCATCAGGTTGATGTCTTATTTTCAGATAAGTCTAGTACTGCTTCTGGCATGCTGTCCTGCAGTCTCCATTGAACCAAGATTGATCTCTTGGCTTGGTGATATGTGGAGGATATGCCAGACAATGAGGTTACAGATTGGTGTTGGGTATAATTTTTCTGCTGTTGATGGCCTACAGTGCCTCACGGATGCCCAGACTTGAGTTGCTAGAATTGTTTGAAGTCTAACCCATTTAGCAGGGTGATGGTGTCATACAACATGATGGAGCGTATCCACAATGTATAGATGGGACTTCTCTATAAGGACTGTGTGGTGGCCACTCTGACCCGTGCTGTTCCGGACAGACATGTCTGTGTGCAGCACACAGGTTGGAGAGGATGAGGATGCCTTTTTATTGACTACAGGTCAATACAAGACATCAACACCATTATCCCAATAAAACTCATCTTCAAACTCCATTTCCTAGGGTTTGGTTCTTCTTCTATGACTGGATTCGAGACTGCAAACCACAATCAGTAAGGGTAGGTAATGACATCTCCTTCACGATTATCCTCAACATTGGTGCCCAGAATGGCTGTGTCCTCAGCCTTTTACTATACTCCTTGTATACTCATGAATACATGGCCAAATTCTGCTCCAACTCCATTTTCAGGTTTGCTGATAACGTCACTGTAATGGTCAGATCTCAAATAATAATGAGACAGAGTACAGGAAAGAAATGAAGAATCAGCTGAAATATTGTGATGACAATAACCTCTCCCTCAATGTTAGTAAAACAAATCAGTCATTGATGTCAGGAAAAACAGTAGATGACACGTCCCTATGTATGTCAAATGTGATGAAGTGGAAATGGTCGAGAGCTTCAAGGTTTGAAGCGTTCAGCTCATCAACAATCAGTTCTGGCCCTTCCACGCTGACATAGTATAGTTGAGAAAGCCCACCGCCACCTCTTCTTTCTTAGAAGGCTAAGGAAATTCAACATGTCCAGTATGACTCTCTCAAATTTTTACTGATTCATCATAGAAAGCATCTTTTCCGGATGCATCACAGCTTGATATTCCTCTGAATCGGACTAGAACCACAAGAAACTACAAAAAGTTGTGAGCACAGCTCAGTCTATCAAGCAAACCAGCCTTCAGTCCATTCACTCCATCCATACTTCCCAATGCCGCGGAAAAGCAGCCACTATAATCAAGGACCCCAAACATCCCTGATATACTCTCTTCCACCTTCTTCTATCAGAAAAAGACACAAAAGTTTGAAAACACATACCAACTGACTCAAGAACAGTTTCTTCCCTGCTGTCATCAGATTTTTGAACGGTCCTATTACATATCAAATTCACATAATATCCTCACCCTATCAGTAACTGCAACACTATATTCTGCACGCTATCCTTTCCTTCTCCGCTTTGTACTCTGGCCAGAACTCTCCATTCACTTGACGAAGGGCAACCCCTGAAAGCTTGTGAGTTTATTATCAAATAAATTGGTTGGACTTAAAACTGGTGTTGTCAGATTTCTTACTATGTTTACCCCAGTCCAATGTCGGCATCTCCACATCCTGTTGTGGGACAGGACATACCAAGGATGGTGATAGTGAAGTCTGGGACATTGCCTACAATGTATGATTCCCCGAGTCTGACAATGTCAGGCTCTTGCTTGATGAGTCAAGACCAGCAAGTACAATGTGTACATGTTCCTTCTGTCTGTGGCAGAGACCACTCAAATAGACAACAGTGCAGGGACATTGGAAGAGGAAGATGAGTTCAACCACATTTAAAATTGTAGAACAGTCAAGAAAGGATAGTTTCCTTGTCACAGGATGCCATTATGACTTTGATAAGGCCAGTTTTGTTACTGCAGTGTGGAAAGCAGATTGCAGGGATTCAAAAATGGAGCTCCTGGAAAACTAGGCATGGATTTGAGAATTGACCACACATTACAGGGACTTTGGAGAGAAAAATGTAGTTAAAGATGGACAGTAACTTGCAAGTACAGTGGAGACAAGGATTAATTTTTGAGGATTGAAGACAATATTTTTAAAGAGAGAAAGTGAATGGCTGAAGCAGTGGAACTGTTAATATTATTTAGAAGTTTATTTGTTTCACAAGTAAGCTTACATTAAGACTGCAATGAAGTTACTGTGAAAATCCCCTAGTTGCCACACTCTGGCACCTGTTAGGGTACACTGAGGGAGGATTTAGCATGACCACTACACCCAACCAGCATGTTTTTCAGACTGTGGGAGCAAACCTCAGCACCCGGAGGAAACCCACACAGACACAGCAAGAATATGCAGACTCCACACAGAGAGTAATCCAAGACGAGAATTGAAGCTGGGTCCTTGGCATTGTGAAGCAGCAGTACTAATGTCCCCTATGCCATTAACAAAGGGAGCAAGAAGGAAGTTGGATGGCCAATAGTTTCATGGAAATTGGGTTGTGAAAACAGAAGTTGAGTCTCATGGATAATCTGAGCTTGGAGAGGGCATATGGAAGGGGTCATTTGATGGAAGTTTATAGGACTTAGAAATAAACTGATGAAGTAGAAGCAAGGTTTTCCACTAGGTCAAGTCAAGATGGACATGATCTTAAATCATTGTCATGCTGTTCAGGAGGGAAGTTAGGAAGCAATTATTCATGCAAAAGGTAATAGAATTACAAAATAGTCAATATTTGTTCAATTAATAATTTTAAATTAGAGATCAATAGGTTTATTTCCCAGCCAATAGTATTACGGCATTCAAAGTCAAGGCAGGGGGATAGAGTTCAAATATAGATCAGCCATAATTGTGTTGAAAGGAAGGGTATATTTGATAGCGAAATAGCCCCCTCATGTTCCTATGTACTATGGAAATGTTTCCAGTCTTTGTTCGGTTGACTACAGGAAACTCAGAAGGCTGTGGATGAAAACCAGCTTCACGAGTATCTTAAAAGAAATACCTGATATACACAGCATTATCAGATTTCAATGAAAAAGACTCAATCCCTTTAGTTAGCCCTTACAAATTTAGAAACATGATCTTTACAAATTGTACTTTATCAGTTAATTCAGAAATGCATTGAAAACATTATCTTAGTAATTCAATAAAATAAGCATTACCATTAAGTAAAAACATTATGAACATTTTATTTAAGACATGAAAACTTTTAAAGGAACAAAAGCAAATTTATTATTTTTTAATCCCAATTGTAGGAACTAGAATGTGTATTCTAAATAATTTTAAAACTGCTAAAATTCCATGAAAGATATATGCCAGCCTGCTTTATTTTCAAACTTTATAAGAACTTTATTTTCTTCTATTATATTTCCAGTGTGTCTAGACAAAATACTAGTCCTCAGCTGTCGAGTTAGAAAAGTGAGCATAGTACCACAGGATCCCTACAGTGCAGAAGAGGCCATTCAGCTCATCAAGTCTGCACCAGCTTTCCAGAAAAGGAGCCCACCCCAGATCGCCCCACCATCCAATCCCTGCAACTCCCTGCATTTAGCATAACTAATCCACTAAACAATTCAGCACACTCAATCCATCTAACATGTATATTTTTGGACTATGGGAGAAACTCACCCGGAAGAAACTCACAGGCATACGGGAAGAACGTGAAAGCTTCAGACAGTCACCCAAGACCAGAATCAAACTCTGGTCTTATTCACTGTAAGGCAGCAATGCTAACCACTGAGCTACCGTGCTGAATTATCATGTGACCTTCTCACTTATTTGTCAATACCACCACTGAGTACAGCTGCCACAAAGTCTGCCACAGCATAGAGATGACTAGCTTTATCATTTTCCATCTGTTAAGATGCAAATTGTTTCCTTTCAACATTTGCACCCAAGGCCCTGGCCAAGGTCAGAAGTTCAGAGAGCAAATGTTTATGCAATACATGGCCCAAATGCACATACTAAAATAATCCATGAACCAGAGAGTGGTACGATAATAAGAGGGAAAAAAAAACAATCTTTTGCAACGTTAACATCCAAATTTAATGATCAATTAATTTCAGATAGAATGCCAACAGTGAAGCTTGTCGGACCACTGCACTCAATACAATTTTCCAATGCATTTACTTGGAAATCTGTGCTTCCAGCATAAAAAGTTAAACAGGATTAATGAACCAACGCGACCAGAACATAAATACCGTTCAAAGGATATGTGACTACTTGGTGGTAGTCAAGAACAGCTACCAAGTATATCTATAGCTCCAACAACCTCTAAATATATTACAGATGGTTTACAAATAATTGCCCCAGTTACAGCTATTTATTAACAGATAAAGCTTATCTCCCAAGAATTAATTAAAGGCAGAAAATGTTGTTGGAGACTTGGAATGTTTATCTACATTAAATACTGATTCAGTGTCTCAGCCATTTCTGCATTCCCCATTATTAACTTCCCAGCCTCATCTTCCATAGGATCAACATTCCCTTTAGCTACTCCCTGCCTCTTAATATACTTTTGGAAACTTTTACTTCACATTTTTATTTTTTTTTGCACTAATTTTCTTTCATAATTTACCCTTGCTGTTTTTATTACTTTTTTTAATGACCTTCTGTTGATCTTTAAAAGGTTCCCCATCTTTCAGTGTACCACCGGCCTTTGCAATACAGTATGCCTCAGTTTTTGCCTTTATGTTATCCTTAACTTCTTTGCTTAGCCACTGACATCTTTCCTCTCTCTTATCACTTTTCTTTCTCTCTAAAATATATGGATTTCTAAAACCATTCAATCAGATTCCACGTTGGAGACTATTAGCAATAATGAAAATGTGCAAATTAGGAGACAACATTTTCCCTCGTAATATGGTAGTTCTAAGTACTCCTCTTTCCATAACCTTTACATTTCTGTTACTACTGGGATAACACTAATACCCTGCCCACTGTCCTTCAGCAGTCGTCACTGGCATCTCCCTCTCCTTATCGCAAAGCATCATTGCACGCATCAGCCTCTTTCCTCCCACTGCATATACATATGCTTCCCACCCCCATCGCAACCCCCCACCCATCCCCATAATGAGGCTCCCACTAGGGTCCACCCCTGGCACAAGTTGGCACTGCCAATTTGAAAGTGCTGACCTGTGCCAAAGGCTATGCTAGGCTGCTGCCCAGGCATGTTCATCTGTGCTTGGGGCTATAATTACCTTTGCCGTTTTTGCTCTGGATAAGCAGGAATTAATTTCCATACATTTTGGTAAATATCAGTGAATGTGCGCAATGCACAAGAAGTAGTAATACTGACATCCGTTTTCTTGTAGGTAAATAGGAATTTCACATTGCTCCTCGCTTTAACCATATTGACCAATGAACTCAGAAAAACTTGAAGTAACAAGTTTCACAATTTGACCAGATTAAAGGTTCAGCTTGCTGCTATTTGAAGTAGCGCATGGAAGAAAAAAGTCACATAAAATTCAAGTGTGTGAAAGATTTATTTTTAACAAAATAAGAAGCCATTACTTTTCCATATTGTTGTAATTTAAAATGACTTTAAATAGGAAACCAAAATGGAAGATTTGAAAACAGATGCATACACACACATTAGCCATTTAAACAAGGCAAAAATGCAGGTAGTGAAAAGTGTCAGCATTTTCATAATTGAAAATGATCTGCACCTTGAAAATGAACTAATGTTCGAATAGTCACACTTATTTTAATTCCTAAGTCTTTACCTTTGCCATCTGTGCTTGGACACCACTACCCTTTAAAGCAGCCACTGCCTTCTGAGCAGCAGCTGGACTGTCGAAATCCACAAAGCCGTAACCTGAAATGTAACATTGGAGAGCAGAATTACTACTTAATCAAAGCCTCATGAGTTCATTAAAAATGGATGAAACACCTGCATTATTGTCTTGACAACATTCATTTAATTTATGTATCTATTACTACGGACAGTGTTCTCCAGGAAGCACATAAGAAAATAAGCTTCAATGGGAAAGGAAATGGTATCAGAGCCTGGTTGAATAGATTTGTGACATGTTCGGTGTTACATTGGTACTGAAATAATAGATTAGAAATATAGTAAAAATAACATGGGAAAATTAACACTCACCACTGTGACATGCACACAAGCAGACATTCATCCCTATTTTTGAGCATTATCTCGAACAAGATTATGCTGTTTAAGATCCTTATTAGGTGCAGCATGTTAAATAACTCAGATACCAAAAATTACACTCTGCTAAACTTTGTGCACCATCTTAGAATTCATATGTATAACCATATGAATTTTTATTTTTGTTTTACTATTTTAAAATTTTATGGAAATACTTTAAGGCAATATAAAATAAACATGAATTATTTGAAGCATGTGATTTGACGCATTGTATATAACTTATATTTGATGTCACTTATAGTGTTAAGCTTAGCAAAGTGCTCTATATTCACAGTTTTTCTAAATATGCATGAGGTGAGCTATGTGTATGGTAGTGAAACATACTCTGGACCAGGAACATACTCTGATTAGAAGAAACATCATGAACAATATCAAAATTGTGCACAATGGGAGATTATAATAGACAAAATGAAATAGAACCAAATAAACTAGCAAGTTGCCAAAAATACTGTGTACCTCAATCACCCCTAGGTTAGTGCATTTCAGAAAGGATGAACGCTGATGAGTTTCCATAATATTTAGCTTTTCAAGTATACATATGGTGTTACCAGTTACAAGTACCACTTGATGAGTCAGCAGCCCTCTTGTTCACTCTTAAAATTCAACAATCCATGGAGGTCCCAACAAAAAAAAGTCAAGAGGTTTTGAAGCAATGAGTGAATCATTGTGGTGTCAGCGCTGAGGTAAATGGAGAGATGAATTTGAAAAGTGACATCATAGATAATTTAAGGGAAGGGACGAGCACAGCCAGTGAAAAACAAATTCCCAAATGCTCAATTATTTATTCACACTTTAATAATTAAGTATATAGTACATTAAACAGCTACTTTAAAAAGTTAGAGACAAAGATAAAAACTGAACTGTTAGTTATAATTGAATAGCCTCCTTTTGCATTGTACCAATTCTGCGAAACATAAATAAGCAGATCAATAAATATACAAAGTAGGTACTGACAGCAGCTTGTACTATACAATGGAAGTTGTCACACCAGGCTCCAACATTGTTAATTTCATTGTGCTGTTGATGGAGTGAATCATTTGGCCCATCTTGAGTAATCACAAAAATCATGTTACAGCTGTTCTCCCACAATGAGCAGGTTAATGGTGAGTAAGTGCTGCTTGGTTGCTTGGTAGCACTGTCAACAACCCCTTCCACCACTTTGCTGATGAGTGAGGGTACATTGATAGGATGGTAATTGGATTTGTCATGCTTTTTGTGGACAGAATATACCTGGCCAAATTTTCCATATTGCTAGTTGGATACTTGTTTTGTAGCTGTATTGGAACAGCTCAGCTAGGGGCCCACTTAGTTCTGCAGGACAGACTTCAATACTATTGCTGATAGCTTTGGACCCTGACAACCTTTTTCATTGCTCGGTATTCTACCATTTTCTGATTTCACAGGAAGATAAATGAATCGGCTGCAGGTTGATATCTATGATGCTGAGGCCCTCAGGAGAAGCCCGAATTGATCATCTAGTCAAAACCTCTGGCTGAAAATGCTTTGGCCTTGTCTTTGCACAGTCTGCTGCACTCACCCATCATAAGAAATTTTAAATAATAAACTAATTTAATTACACTGCTAACTGCACTACTTCACGTAATTTGTCAGGTGGGAAATCAAGTAGGATAGCCAATCATCATGGGCTTGCAGCAGCATTTTGAGAGGATGGGATGTAAGCATTTGGGATGAATTGGAGCAGCAGGGAAATGTTTGTAGCTAACAGTAACAAAGTGCTAAAATATTGGAATCCTTCCCTGTGCTCAAAAACACAAGAAAACTGCATAAATATGAATGCCAGTTTCACTTCTAGGAGCAGAATAAATACAAGCCTCTGATTTTCAATCCAGAAAAGACGCTTCAGTGAGGTGAGGAGAACAAGGCGATTCAGTTCATGCTGATAAAGAAGTGTGTTTAGAACTAATGCCAAGAACTTCTTCACACTAAAAGTAATTAATATGTAGAATGGAAATCCAGACAGTGGAGGCCAAAAACAAGAAACTAACATTCCAATGGGAGATTTTTCTTAGATGCTTCTGAATGGATGAATTGAAATGGGGCAAATGGACTCTTATCACTAATTATTTTATGATCAATTTAACCATTATCATGAATGGACATACCCATCTCACCATGATCAATTCACTGGAGGAACATTTGTAATGGAGTTCCTCAGGGGTCAGTTTTAGGGTTTTTCTTCTTCCTGATAATATATTAATTACCTAAATTGATATACAGGACATATTTTCAAAATTTGTATATGATACAACATTTGGAAGCAGTGAAAAATTAGGATAGTGTAGAACTACAAAAAGATATAGAAAGTTGGTGTAATGGGTAGACAAGTAGCAGATGAAATTTAATGCAGAGGTATGGAGTGACTTACTTTGGCAGGAAGAAAACAGAGTGACAGCTTAAATTAAAGAGTAAAATGCTGAATGGGTACAGGGGCAGAGAGACTTGGGGTGTACATGCATACAAGTCATTAAAGATTGTGTAACTGATTGAGAGCATTGAAGGATATGACATCCTTGACTTTATTAATAGGGTTATAGCCAACAAAAGAAGGTTAAGGAGGACAAGTTAAACATGTAGAGAATATTGGTTTGGCCTCAACTGGAATACATTGTTCAGTTCTAGGAGCCATACTTTAGGAAAGACGTGAAGCCATTACAGAGAGTGTAGAAGGGATTCATAAAAGGTGGTTCCAGGGATGAGAAACTTCAGTTACATAGATAGATTTGAGAGGCTAGGCCCACTCTGCTTAGAAAAAGAAAGATTGAGAAAAGATTTGATAGAGGTATTCAAACTCATGAAGGGTCCAGACAGACTAGATAACAAAAAAATGTTCCCATTGATAGAAGGATCAAGAAGAGGGCACAGATTTAAAACAACTGGCAAAAGCAGCAATGACAACACGAAGAAAATCTTTTTTATGGGATTTGGAAAACACAGCCTGAAATGCGGGTTCAATTGAGGCATTTTAAAGAATTGGATTAATCTGAAAAGGGAGGGCTAAAGTAAAGAAACCAGGGAGTGACACCAGGTAAATTATGTAGAGTTTGATCAATGAGCAGCTACTGCATGTCTTTGATGAGTATATACCTGTCAGGCAGGGAGGAAGTGGTCGAGTGAGGGACTAAACTCAACTAAAGAAGTTGAATCTTTTATGAAGAGGAAGAAGGAAACTGATGTAATGATGAGATGTGAAGGCTCAACTAAGGCACTTGAGAGTTACAAGTTAGGCAGGAAGGACCTAAAGAGAGAGCTAAGAAGAGCCAGGAGGGGAGATGAGAAATCTTTTGCAGGTAGGATCAAGGAAAACCCTAATAGGTACTTCAGGAATAAAAGAACGACTAGGGTAATATTAGGCCTAGTCAAGGACAGTAATGGGAAGTTGTACATGGAGTCCGAAGAGATACGAGAGATGCTAAATGAACATTTTCCGTCAGTATTCACACAGAAAAAAGACTGAGGAGAATACTGAAGTACAAGCTATTGGACTAGACAGGATTGAGGTTCATAAGGAGGAGGTGTTAGCAATTCTAGAAAGTGTGAAAATAGATAAGCCCCTGGGCCAGATGAATTTATCCTAGGATTCTCTGGGAAGCTAGGAAGGAGATTGCAGAGCCTTTGGCTTTGATCTTTATGTCAAGATTACCTACAGGAATACTGCCAGAAGACTGGAGAATAGCAAATGTTGTCACCTTGTTCAAGAAGGGGAGTAGAGATAATCCTGGTAATTATAGACCAGTGAGCCTTATTTCTGTTGTGGGCAAAGTTTTGGAAAGGATTATAAGAGACACAATTTGTAATCATCTAGAAAGGAATAATTTGATTGGGGATAGTCAAAACAATTTTGTGAAGAGTAGATCGTGCCTCACAAACCTTATTGCATTCTTTGAGAAGGTGACCAAAGAGATGGATGAGGGTAAAACAGTTGATAATGATGTGTATGGATTTCAGTAAAACATTTGATTCCCTACGATAAGCTATTGCAGAAAATATGGAGGCAAGGTATTGAGGGTGATTTAGTGTTTTGGACAGAAATTGACTAGCTTTAAGAAGACAGAGGGTGGTGGTTGATGGGAAATGTTCATCCTGGAGTTCAGTTCTAATGGTGTCCCACAAGGATCTGTTTTGGGGCCATTGCTGTTTGTCATTTTTATAAATAATCTGAATGAGGGCATAGAAGGATGGGTTAGTAAATTTGTGTATGACACTAAAGTCAGTGGCGTTGTGGGCAGTGTGAAAAGATGTTGCAGGTTACAGAAGGACATAGATAAGCTGCAACACTGGGCTGACAGGTGGCAAATGGAGTTTAATGCGAAAAAATGCAAGGTGATTGACTTGGAAGGAGTAACAGCAATACAGAATACTGGGCTAATGGTAAGATACTTGGTAGTGTGGATGAGCAAAGAGATTTCGGTGTCCAGGGGCATAGATCCCTGAAAGTTGGCGCCCAGGTTGATAGAGTTGTTAAGAAGGCATACAGTGTGTTAGTTTTTATTGGTGGAGGGATTGAGTTTCAGAGCTGTGAGATCATGCTGCAGCTGTACAAAGCTTTGGTGCGGCTGCACTTGGAGTATTGCGTACATTTCTGATTGCCGCATTATAGGAAGGATGTGGAACCATTGAAAAGGGTGCAGAGGAGATCTACCAGGATGTTGCCTGGTATGGTGGAAAGTTCTCATGAGGAAAAGTTGAAGCACTTGAGGCTGTTTTTGTTAGAGAGAAGAAGGTTAAGAGGTGACTTAATAGAGGCATACAAGATGATTGAATGGACTGTGAGAGCCTTTTTCTACGGATGGTGATGGCTAGCATGTGGGGACATTGCTTTAAATTGAGGGGTGACAGATACAGGACAGATGTCATAGGTAGATTCTTTACTCAGAGGATATTAAGGGCATGGAACAGTAGTGGACTTGCCAATATTAAGGGCATCTAAATGGTCATTGGATAAACATATGGATGATATTGGAATAGTATAGGTTAGATGGGCTTCAGCTTGATTTTCACAGGTCGGTGCAACACTGGGGCCAAAGGGCATGTACTATGCTGCAATGTTCTGTGTTGCTTCTTTCAATCAGGATATTAATGTATATAAACACATAAGCCTTAATTTTCAATGATGAATTATTCACTGTCAATGAAGTCTATGGATTTGAAAATCAAGTTAAGAGTCCTGTTGGGTCTACTTCGACACTCAATATGAAGTCAGTTGAACTGACAGTCACGTCCAGTTTTTCTTTAATGAACGATGGACAATGACTGCAGACAGTTTCCTCTGATCATCACTAGGATTCACAAACATGAATGTCAAGTGACTTCAGGATCATACCTGACTGTAATGGCCTTGAGAAATGAATAGTTTGCTTGTGCACACTATTCAGGTTCAGATAAGAATAATCATCACAGGAAAGGTAGCAGAATGATGCTGCTGCCTTCAGAGATGTGCATTACTCTTAGTCACTATTAGCAGTGTTTGGTAATGGGATCAATGGATGTTGTCAGTTGGGAAGAAAACTTGAGAAAAGAGAAAAGTCAATAATGAGTTAAGTTGACACCAATCCACTAAGTGGAAATGACAGTGCTGCGATCTCCAATTTCAATTCTGATTACTCAAACTGAAGTAAAATGTAAACACGCATTCATTGCATATCTGTTACCAAGGGGACAGGCCACTGTGAGTAAACAACTATAATGGCAAAATTGACATTTACTAATTTTGCCGCATCATGCTGCCTCTGAACTGTTGGTGCAGACTGTCACTTCCAGAAAATTTCACTCTGACAGTTTAGACAAAATAAGAAGTCTCACAATACCAGGTTAAAATCCAACAGATTTATTTGGCAGCAAACATCACTAGATTTCAGAGCGCTGCTCCTTCATCAGATATCAGTTTAGAGAAAAGCAGGACTGGAAAGCAGAATTACATTTAATTCTTAGTGAGGTTATCAGCAATTTCTGAAAAGAACTGGCCAGCTGAGAACAAGAATCAGCAACTTCATAACCAAGCAAAATTTTTATTAAAAAAGAGTCGATTATATCAAATTTTCAACTTTTTATGTACAAGAACACCCAGTGACATTGATGTAGGCAAGCCAAATATTTAGACTACATGTGTTTATAGCACCATGTTTTTAAACTGTATTACTTGAAAGTGATGAACACTTTGAAACTTGATTTGTTTTAACGGAACTTTTTTCAAAAAAAATCATACAAATTAAAGCAATGTGTACATCATCAGAAAGATAGATTTAACTGAAAGTATTTGGGAGTTGTCTGAAAATTTCATGCAGGTATAAAGAGCTGAATTGTTCTTGGAGGGTGTTGTAAGTAAAGTAAAAATACGTCAGAAGTAATGCTACTGATAGACATTTTATTGATAGCTTCCAGTAGATAAAAATACATTGCATTATCTGGAGTAGTATAACATGCAATCTATAATCTTTTTTGGCTTTTAAATTTTGTAAAATAAACTGCAATTGAACAGTTTTAGTAGATGTAGTTTATCAGACTTGTGAATCATGTTTTAATTCCATTTTCATATTGATTTTGATTATTTCCATCTGTACATCTTCTCTGTGAATATTATTACAAAGACCACAGTTCATTCAGAAAAATTATAAATTGCATCCTATATCAGATTTTGCTGGTTTAAAAATTGTTTAAGCAATCTTCAATAATCAGGGAAAATTTTAAAGATTGAAAATATTTAATCAAACGGTACTTAAGGACTGTTTCATTATAACTGAGAGAACTAATTTATAGAATTTATAAACCATTCAAAATTAGATTGTAGGCAAATAGCCTTCCAGCAGCATGTCCATCTCCTAAGGCAAGGACAAAGAGCTGTATTATACTTATATTACCATTTTAGCTGGTGTTCTCAAGTGCTAGCTAAAATTGTGTGTCAGCTTGAGAATAATCATTGTAGTAATCTTGGCACTGCACCGAACATGGGTCATCTGCTGGTTCTGACGGATAGATATTGATAGGTATCTTTGACTAAGATGAAACTCTGCAAAGCAATTTTCTATATTTCCAAGACATAAATCTAAGAAATAATAAACACACAAAATGATATCTTAACAATTATCCTATTTAAGTATTTTCATCACAGTATCTAGTTACAGTGTCTTAAATGTGATTAACCAGGGTTGGATTTACAATGAAACACACCATGCCTAGGCACAGGGCCCTGACCAATGGGGTACCCATGCTGGCTGATTCCCATAGATACCAATCAGAGCCTCAGAAGGCAATGCACAGCAGCATCAGACTCTGATTGTTAAGCCCACTTAGAGCGGAAAAATAGACTAATCTGAATATTCAGACACATACACATGTGTCTGAATAAGACACATAAGATGCTATGAGGCAAGGAGGGAGAGAGAAAGAGGCAGAGGATCTTGTGTTTTACTTTTGTGAAAGAAGGCATAACCTGCAGATTTATCGACCCAAGGTTGAAGGCAGGCCAGCCAGCAACAGTGAGAGAAGGCGGCAGATGAGAGCCAAGGTGAGCCACCTTGCAGTGATGGGAGCTGGCAAGGTTGACTTGACAAGGGCCGAGGAGGATAGGCAAGCCAGCAACAGCAAGGGGAGGTAAGAAGCATAGGCAAAAGCTACAAGCTGAGCTAGCCAGTCAGCAGTAAGGGAGCAGACAAGGGGTGACTCAACTAGCCGGGACCGGGGACAGCAGGCCAGCCAGAAATAGCCATGAGCCAAGGTGAACCAGCAGGTATCCAGCAGTGAAAAAAGCAGGCAAGAGAGTGACTTGACCAGAACTGAAGTGGGTAGGCCAGCCAGCATCAGTGAGGTGAGGTACGAGGTGCTAGAGGAAGCCATGAGCTAAGGTGAACCAGCTGTTCCACAGCTGTCAGGCAGTAAGAGGAGCACTGAGTGGTGACACAACCTAGCTAAGAGTTAAGGATTATTTGCTAAGTGTGACAAGTCAAGAACATTTGACAAATCCAGCAATATTAATGATTGAAACTGCAGAATCTTTTCTCTCACAAGCAGTGAGAAAAGTGATGTGAACCTCAGCGGTCTCTCAGGTGCACCCTGCATCGCAATCTTTTGACACTCAGTGCAATGAAAAGAGTCTCCATGCAGATCACGCCATTATGGAGGCTCCAAGCACGTGACTCACCCGAAGTGACCACAGTTCTGCACCATTAAATAGCAGGTGCTGCACTTTAATGTTCCTGCTGCAGCCACAGTCAATCACACCAGAAAGAATACACTGCATGAGCAGCCCCGCACTTCACCAGGGGACAGCTGGGTCGACTGCTGGAAGCTGTGGAGGAAAGGTGGGCCATCTTGTTCCCCCAAGATGTTCAGTGACCAAGTGGTCGGGCTGGCAATGCGGCTAGGAAAGCGGTGGTCAATGTCTGCAGACTCACAAAACAGGCTGACGCCCAGTGCTGCAAGAAAATAAACAACCTCGTTCAGGCAGCAAGGGTGCCCATCCCATCATAACATCATTCCCATCTGTCGTGCCTGAAACATCCACGTCACCTTAAAGCCTGTCAGCACCTGACCCCTGGCACCTTCTATCAATCTCTTTGGCATCCTCTGTCACAACCCCTGCCTGCCGAGGCACAGTCCCAATACATGCCACCCATTTATCCTCCACCTCCAACACCACTGACGCTCTACGCCCTTCCAAGCATCAGGCTTTCCAATCCTGACTTTTGTCCCTATAGGACAAGATGGCCCTTAACAGGAGGAAGTAGGAGAAGTTCCCGAGCTGTGACTCTTGAATCTCTTTGAGGAGTGTGCAATGGAGCTTTCAGGAAGACAGAGGAGAGAGCCGCGACCACCGGTCAGGTCAGCGTATACTACGGAAGCGAGCAGCCACAAAACCTTTATTCATATGTAAGTTGCGAATCTGCCCAGATATTTGTCCCTCTTTTACACTAAACAATCTGTCTTCTTTTGCAGTAATAGAATCTGATGAAGATGGACCATCAGAAGTCAGCTCCTGTTGACACCTCAGAGAAAAGCTCCAGTGGAAGCTTCAAGGAAAGCACTGATCGGTCAACACAAGCATCACTAACACCATTTGCCAGCACAGATATGGTTAGCCTGGTGGCAGCGAGACTTCTGGGACATTTTCTGGCATGCACCCCACAGCCATCGATGCACATCAAGTAGAGGTAGGATCATCTGAGAGCTCGGAAAGGTGGAGGTCTACTGGAGCAACCCAAACAACTGCTGAGAGGCTGGGATCAGTTCTCGCAAAACTGCTGGAAATGCCAAGGCAGAGCAGAGGATTGCAGGAGGGGTGTCAACAACATTCATGCAACTGAGAGGCTGTTTGGAAAAGTTCCACAGCCTTCAGGAGATAGTGCTGGCAACATGTGGCACCCAGGGAAACTATACAAGGATGGCAATCACAGTTGAAATCCTGGGGTAGGAAATGGTCGCCATGGGTGACAGAGTCCAAGGCATGGTTGAGTCTCAGAGGAACATGACTGAGGGCATTGGGAGCATGAACAAAGCACAGAGGGCCTTAGCTCCAGGCTTTGTGAGCATGACTCATTTACAGCAGACAATCACTGAGGGGCCAGAGCTTGGGCCAGTCTCACAGGGTTTGCACACCATACTGCAGACAGAGTTGGCAGCACCAGGTGACACTGAGGCTTCTGGAGCTCACTTCAGCTGCACTCCTGTCCCATAGGTGTTCCGGGGCCCATGGGCATTCTGAGGGAAGAGGAAAGGCTGGAGCCCATGCCAAGATTTCCCACCCGGCAGATTTTGGCTGTCCCCAGCTCTTCCAAATCCCTGGCCACAGGCGCACAACACAACAAACTATCTCCATCTTTGATTTTGGAGGATCACCTAGACATAGTGTTAAGCTACACAAGATTAAAATGTTGTCAGGTCACCAACAGGGCATGGGTGAAGGCAGTCACTCTATTTAGGGATAGGGTAATATGCGCTATACATAATCAATATTAAATGGTAGCAGCAGACAGCTGTGACTCCTTGTCTGTGATTTGCCTCTTCACCTCCCATCAAGAGTTTCTGACCCTGACTACATCCACAGAAGCGAAGAGCCTTTTTCAATGTGAGAGAGATCCTGTCGCCCATCAACGGTGCACCAAAGAAAGCTACTGCTCAAGTCGTGTGGATCCCAGTGTCAAGCACCGTTGCAAGATCCCCACTTGCTGTAGTAGTCCAAATACACATCCAAAAACATCATTAGGGTTGCGAGGTTGCCAATTTCCACTGCTGACGTGGCACTCAGGGTTCCGACATGGATCCAAGCTCCTCTGGCCCAGTCTCAAGTAGTCCCAACCATGGGAGCACTGGAAGCCCATAGTAACAGATAGCCTGAGGTGGCACCCACATCACCATAGGACCAGCCCCCACAACTCATCCTCCTACTCCTCCTCAGCCTCCATCTCCTCAGGGGCTTCCATTGGGTCCTCCCCCTCCAGGATTTCTGTCCACTGCTGCACCAAGTTGTGCAGCACTCAGTGGGGCACCATGATCCAGGAGACCCTCAGGATGCTATATTGGTGGGCTTCACCAGAGCCGTCCAGGCAGTAGAACGACATCATCAGCAGCTCAGTGCGCTGCTTGACTATGAATTGTGTGGCAGCATAAGCCTTATTGTAGTGAGTCTCCTCGTTCTCAGACTTCTGCCTCGATATCAAGCCTCCACACTGGCGTCATCAGCCATGACCTCAGTGAGTAGTCTCCCACAAACAACCTGGCAGCCTGCGGTGGACATCTCTGGGAAGGGATGTCTCAGCCACACAAGAGATAGCTATCATTCATGTTCTCTGAGTGTCACGCACACTGTATGATGTTCAGCAGTTGGTCACACACTATCTGGACATTCAGGAGTGGAATCCCTCCCAATTAATAAAGGGCACCTTGATCCCACAGGGGGCCAGTGATGCTCTTGTCATCACTAGCCCCTTGCATATAGGGAATCTTGGCAATAGCAGTGTAGCTTGCAGCCCAGGCACCCTGTTGGGCCCAGCCCACATCAAAGTGAATGAGGAATAGATAGGGTGGACTCTCAGAGACTATTTCCCCGAGCTGAAATGGTCACTATGAGAGAACACAGATTTAAGGTGCAGGGAAGCAAATACAAAGGAGATGTCAGGGGTAGGTTTTTCACTCAGAGGGTGGTGAGTGAATGGAACCGACTGCCGTCGGAGGTTGTTGAGGCAAACTCACTGGGGTCTTTTAAGAGACTTCTGGATGAGTATATGGAAAAGAATAGGATAGGGGGTTAAAGATAGGTCTGTGGATTGGTAGATGTGATCGGCGCAACTCGTGGGCCGAAGGGCCTGTTTGTGCTGTATTGTTCTATGTTCTATGAATATTATTGCCTAAGCGTCCAGGGTTTTATAAATGCACTGGGACATGACTGGGAGAAGCCACAAACCTCATCCTTGGAGGCCTGGAAGGACCTTGAGGTGAAAAGGACTATTGTGAAAGGGAGTGGGTGTCTTATCCACAAGTGCCACACCATCTCAGTATTGAAATGCTTTCTGCAGTGATACATGACGTCAAACAGCTCATTCAAGGACATGCAGGTCCTATAGGTCTGGGTTTCCATTTCTGACATCCCCTGGCCCAACTTCTGACTGATGTGCGGCTGCATCTTATAAAAACATATCTTATAGGATCTTATAAAAACATATAAGATTACAAAGAGAATAGATAAGATAGAAGCAAGGAAGTTGTTTCCATTGTCAAGTGAAAGTAGAACTAGGGCACACCTCAAAATAAGGGGGAGCACACTTCGGACTGACTTGAGGAGGAACTTCTTTACCCAAAGGGTTGTGAATCTGTGGAATTTCCTGCCCAGTGAAGCAGTGGAGGCTACCTCATTGAATTGTTTTAAGGTAAGGATAGATAAAGTTTTGAGCAGTAAAGAAATTAAGGGTTATGGTGTGCAGATGGGAACTGGAGCTGAGGCCATGGAAAGATCATCTTATTGAAGGGCAGAGCAGGCTCAAAGTGCCAAATGGGCTATTTGTGCTTTGAGTTCTTATGTTCTTATTATGTTCTTGTGTGTCCTGGCCTCAACCAGTAGCCCCCTGTCATCCTGCTTTGACTTCTAGCCTGGACAGGCCTTGCCATGCACAACATGAGCCCCAAGACAATGACAAACCACAACCTGAAGACCCCCAGACTAGCACAAGCCCCCCACAACTCCCTCTGCACCATTGCCCCCAAGAAAACCCCTGCAGTCATGTAAGCCTCCACTTCACCATGCACAATGGCTGACAATAGTCACCTCCTGCATTTCAAAGGTTGGTGCTCAGTGGGACTCACCTCCTCACACTCTTTCACTACTGCTGCACCTGAGCAATACTTTTACAGAGCAGTACTAATTGACACTGGCATGATGTCATACTGGAGGGGTGGGAAGTATCCAGGAGAGGCGGGGGGAGGGGTGTGGAGGAACATGCGTGTCAGACTCACAAATGATATTGAAATCCAGTCAACCTCATGCTAATACTTATCATACCTTTCTGTGCCATTAAAAGGGAACCCGGAAGATAGCAAACTACTTTGCACCAGCATTCAGGTCTTAGCTTCACACGCTAGTTTCCCACTGTTTGCCGAGCACAGCAAGGTGGTAAAATTGTGCCCTGCATTTTTACAAGATTTTACCTACAATGATGTAAATCTTAATTTTGTGAAGAAAAAAGTGAGAAAAAGCTGAATAAATTGTCATGCCAACAAGGGATGAAGCAAAGAAATTTTAAAAATCTATCTGTCTTCTGCATTATCTTGTTTAAATGCTGTTTTTCAAAATGGACTATTGCTGCTCTGATATAATGACTGTAGCTGATGGTTCGAACCACCATCACTCTCAAGACTGGCCTTCAGAAAGTCTCCTGTGAGACAAAGAGCAGAATCCTGCAGTCAGAGCCACTTATATTGGACTTGGACTCGCTGGACACTTCACTCATGTGAATTTATGGCAATAACTTTGATTTTGACAGAGGATGCAAGGAAGTTAACTTCTGAATGAGACACTGAAATAAATTGATTGGTTGCACATGCATCTCGTTGATTTGGAATATTTGCTCCTGCAATGGACTGGCTTATTCTGTCCTGTACTGGTCCATGCTGCAGTGAAGTCATTGGTTAATTTTTCCACCTTGTTGCTCATCAGAAAGTTCCATGTTTATTCACCTCAAGACACACATTGCATGATTAATCATCTTTACTGTCACTCTGACAGGAGGCAAGCTTGGATTTCCATTCAGTAATGATTCATACAGGTGTGATTTTACATGTTACTAAAGCACTACAAATTTGTGTATATTTGTGGCTTGCATCTTCGTGTTCAGTGGGACGAAAGTGTACAGGGTTGGGAGGGGCTTGATGTTGGTTGGGGATGGGGGGGGATGTTCGTGGCAGAAATGGCGAGTGTGGGGCTTGGCAACGCGTAAATCCACCTCTGTGGTCAGTGAAATCAAAGAAAAATATTTACAATTAACTTATTAGATTCCATCATCCCAATTGTAAATGATATGTAGCAATTAAATATTTAATTCTCTTTACCTCAGATTATACTTTGAACTGTATGAATAGCAACGCTAAGAAAGATATGTACATTTTTTGGATAGTCAATGAGATGATGGTAAATACTGAAAAATGCATTGGTAAATTAAAACATTCTAAAAATGGGAGAATACATTATGAAGTAGTGCTCTTTTTGCAGACTCCACGTACCAGGAAACATTTAATGGGAATTAAAGCAGCCCACTAATTTAACAGACATTATTTTTGGAGAATTAGACAGGACATGCTGATCTCTGCGCCCAAATTCCTGGTCTGCATTCCTTTCGCATGAAACATGCACAGGGTGTGCTAATTGTTGAAATCTATCCCGTACTATTAAAAAGAAGTTTTAAGTATCCCACACAATGAATGAACTATGAGTTTACATTTTCTTCAAAAGCTTCTGTACACATCTGAAGAGTTGTACGTGACAGTACATAAGAGAGACAAGGTGTGTAGAAAACTAAGGGGTTCACATGGCAGCACAATAAGGAATAGATTTTTTTAAAGTCTACATTTCCATGAGTGTCATTAGACGAGCCAACGTTGGGAAAATAAGATACTTAGCTCCAGCTGTGTCTCATGTGGTAACATTTTATTTTTGTGACATATTTGGCACACTGTATTTTAAATTTTTTTTGTGGAATCCAGAAGAGATTAGTTTCCAGCTGGAAGACCTCTCGTAACCTCACTTTGATGATGTCAGTGAAAATGTTCCCAGGCGAATTCATGTACACTCCAGCAATGAAGTAATTCAAGAGCTTTAATAATTTTTAAAAACCAAACATTTAATGAATTTTTGCCATTCGGAGCAAATGCTTTCAGTTCTTAGCTAAAGATGATTCCTAAAGGATTTACAAGCTGACTTCAGTGCCAGTCAGCAGACATTTTCCTAAGATTGCTAGCAGTGAGTCTTAAAAATGTTTTCAGAAAATGGCTGCATCTAAACTCTATGAAGCTGCAATGCTGTTTTGAATGTGTTAAACAGAAGAAAAACTCATGTCACACAGATCTTCTTTAGGATTTTGTAAAGTACTTTAAAAATACTCATTAATAGTACATTCTATTGGCACCATAGAAAAACACAGCACAAAAGGTCATTCAACCCATCATGCCTATGCCAGCTTTTTCAAAGAGCTAACCAATTAGTGCTACTTCCCTGCTGTTTCCACATAGCCCTGTAAATGATTCCTTTTCAAGTATTTATTCAATTCCTGCTGGAAAGTTATTATTGAAAATGCTTCCTCCAACCTTCCTGACTGTGCATTCCACATCAAAACAACTTGCTGTGTGAACAAATTCACAAGTTGACTTTGGTGCTTTGGCCAATCAACTTAAATTTGTTCCCTCTGGTTACTGCACATTTTTCCTTCTTTAAACTTAGCAAAATCTTTCAATATTCTGAACATCTTTACCCAAAAAGGAGAGCTGGAATGGAGAAGTGGAAAAATGGAAGCGAGAAAGGCAGATGACAAGATGAATGAATGAGATGAAATGAAACAAAATAAAATAAATGGAAATGGGGTGAAAGCAGAGGAGAGAGTTCGTGCTCTGAAACTGTTGAACTCAATCACACACAAACAGAAAATGCTGGAAAATCTCAGCAGGTCTGCCAGCATCTGTGGAGAGAGGATCAAACTAACATTTCGGATCTAGATGACCCATAAGTAATCCTTTAGGCCTTTAGCACCACCCTAACAGTCAATGAGGTTTGGAAGAGTGTGGCTTAAGCCTCCACAATTTATATCTTTACCTCGCTCAGCAACCTCAGATGCATTCCATCTGGATTCGGTGACTTTTCCACTTTGGGAGCTGTGACATTGGCAAAACTCTCTTTAATCAACTTGGGATGTTTATTAAGCTTAGTAATATTGTCAAATCAAAATGATTTTTTTTTTGAGGGAATTACTACGGTTATCGGAATTGTACAATCCCTATAGTGCAGAATGCCATTCGGCCCATCAGTTCTATAGGGTGCAGGATGCAGGGGTATGGGGAATTACAAAATCAAAAGTAAAAGAGAAGATACGAGTGCAGGTTAATGTTGAGGACATTCCACTAGTTAAAGGAGTAGAGGTGACCGGGACTGGGAACTGAACATCTAGGGGTATCAGACATTTAGGAAGGATAGAGGAGAAGAAAAAGGTGGGGTACCTCTGTTAATAAAGGATAATATCAGGCCGGTAGTAAGAGATGATATAGGCTCCAAAGAGCAAAACGTGGAATCATTGTGGGTGGAGGTAAGGAATAATAAGGGGAGAAAATCACTGGTGGCTGTGTCTATAGGCCTCCAAATAACAACTTTGAGATGGGGCGGGCTATAAACAAGCAAATAATTGATGCATGCAAAAATGGAACGGCGATAATCATGAGGGATTTTAACCTGCATATTGATTGGTTGACATAAGTCGGGCGCAGTGGACTTGACAAAGAGTTCTTGGAATGCCGTCAGGATAGTTTCCTTGAACAGTATGTAATGAAACCAACGAGGGAGCAAGTTATATTGGATCTGGTACTGGGTAAATAGATTACTGATCGATAAGGGAATTAAAGGTTATGGGGAGCAGGTAGGTAAATGGAACTGATCCACTTCCGTTCGGCCATGATCTTATTGAATGGCGAGGCAGGTTCATAGGGCCAGATGGCCTACTCCTGCTCCTATTTCTTATGTTCTTGTGTTCTTATACCGACTTTCCAAAAGGGAATCTTACCTAAGCCCACTTGTCTATCTTATCCCCATAACTCCACACATTTCCATGGCTAATCCACTTCACGTACACATCTTTGGACACTAATGGACAATTTAGCCCAGCTAATCCTTCTAACCTGCAACACTTTGACTGTCGAAGGAAACCTGAGCACACAGAGGAAACACATGCAGACGCGGGGAGAATATGCAAACTCCACACAATCATCCAAGGCTCAATTGAACCTAGGTCCCTGACTCTGTGAGGCAGCAGTGCTCACCACTATGCTATAGAATGTATGCACAGATTTCAGGAAGGGACTTTTGTATGCATTAGAGACATATTACAACAACTCTAATGCCTAGTAAAGTTATCATATTATTATTTTTCAAGATATGGACTTCAGTCAATGTAAATGTTTTGAAATAAGTTTAAAAACTGGTCAGAATGCTGCCTAAATTGTCTGCCAAGGATTCATCAGATAAAGGATTAACTCCTGTCTGAATGCACTTTAAAATGTAAAACTGTGGGTGGAAAGTTCTCCTTTGCACAGACATTCAGAATTTAAAACCACTTGTGCATTTACATTACTTATTCAACCAAAACTCAGTCCAAACTTCAAAATTTGAACCTTAAGTCTAGAAATTACAAGGACAAGAGGGACCATTTCTCTCATCAGGATACAGAGCTCTGCTCAACTATCAGACAACTCCAGCAGTGCATGGGGGCTATTGATCTCACCTGCAAACATTTGCCTCCACAGAGAGTCAGCCGTTACCTTATCTGAAAATCCAGTTACTTCCAACTTTCATTCACCTCCAAATTTGAGATTACCATCCAAGCCTGCACTTCGTATGTCTTAAAATGACTCAATTTGTCCATGATCTCTTTCCAGTATTCCTTTACATTAAAGACCTAGAGTACATCTTTTGAACGTATGCTTGGTGCATACATTTTGACGCACTGTGTGAATAAATGTTGACCCAGATCTTCTGGTATCTGGATGGAAACTGAATGTACCCGAAGTATGCACTAAGGGACCCCTCAGAAGTACCAACGCAAGATCTCCTCAAGAATTGCCTGAAAAGCTCCAACTTCAGATAGTAATTCCACAACGTCTGAAATCATCTAAAAAAGTCTCCAAAAAAGCTTTGAAGGGTTCAAAGTCACTTATCTAGATAGTTACAAAAATATTAGACAGGAATACACCATGCCCAACTCCTGAGTAACTGTATAACTGACAGCCGTGACTCCCCATTGCTCATCTGCAATTCACAAGCTATTTAAATGTCCCAAAGCTTTTTAATATGTTAGTGAATGAAAGCTCACCTACCAAACAATGGAAACTAATGCTGTAAAAAGGGGGCATGGCTTGGCTTCCCCTGTCGAGCTTGTAAACAAATAAAAACTTCCAGAACAGGTGAAATCTGCATTTTTGAAGAGGGCTGATTTGAAAGTCCATGCCAGATATATAAAACTCCTATTAGTATGGAAAGAAAAGAAAAGGGTGGAAAGGCAAGTGGCGACAGTTCAACAGTGATTGCCACTCCATGGAGGATTTGGTTCTTGACTGTTTCTTCTGATTTACTCAAAAATCCGCTACTTGTCTATTACTAAATGTTACAATACTAAAAAGGTAAAACACTCCCTCTAAATACACATCTTGTTGCAGATACTGGACAAGTGAGGAAGAAGTGAAGAAGTCATTCCATTATTTCTTCCCTCATCTGTAATACAACAAATCTACATAGTATTAAAGTGAATGTAGCTGTGTGGAGAGGGATTGCAAATATCCAGAAAGCAAAAAAAAGGTAACTTGATACTTTTTGATATCTTCTATGCTGCAATATTTTCACAGATTATTTGGGTACAGATTTGAGGAATTATATTAAGGCTTGATGATGTTAAAAAAGGATCATGGAAATCTGCGAGAAAGAAATCAAGAGATTAAAAAGTGATATGAAACCAATTAGCAGAAGACTAGAATGCTGATAGATGCATATAAATCAGAAAGAATACACTTTGGAATACAAAATGATTGAAAGGAAACATTTATTTAATCATAGAATTTGTTAAACTGGAGGATCCAATATTTAGGGGTTAAGAATGATATTTTTCAGAAGGTCATACTACCACTGTGTAGGTGCTAACATTTTGATGGAAATATTGAGTTACTTCGATCCTCCTGTTCTTTCCCCACGTCATGTGTATCTTCTCTTAAAGAAGCTGGAATTCTCCAACCATTCACACCGTGGGATTTTCTGGTCCTACTGACAGCACACCGCCACTATGAGAATGCAGTTAATGAGAAAGATCTTGCCACTGGCAAAAGTGGCCCACCTCGCGCTTCAAGGGGAGGCCAGAGAATCTCTCCAGTATTTACCAAATTTACCTTTGATGGTTAATATTGAATCTGCTTCCACCATCCATTCCAGATCACACAACTAGCTATGTGGTTATTTTTATTCATATTGCATCCAGTTATATTGCCAATGTCTTTGAATTGTTTACTTTGGGATGGTAATGTTGCAAATGTGTGCGTGCTATGACAATTGTGTGCATGCCCTCATTGTGGTGAAAACCATCTGATATCAACTGGGGAAAGATTAGGGCAGATGTAAAGAACCAGTTTCTACCTTTTTTGTCAACATTCATTAACGGAATGTGGGCATCACAAGACAGCGTTTATTGCCCAACCCTAACTGCCCTTGAGAAGGTGGTAGCAAGCTGCCTTCATGAATCATGAGTTCATGTGTTGTAAGTATATCCATTGTCCTGTTAGGGAAGGAGTCACAATATTTTAACCCAGCAACAGTGAAAGTATTTCTACACACATTTTCAAGAATATTTCCACTTGGGTCCTCATAGATTTTCTCTCTAAAAATTACAATAAGAATACCACAACCATTCATTACTACTATCAGGGAAATATTATAAGCCTCTCTCGTTCAAAGCTGGAAAACCAAAACTTGCATCAAAACCTTATAGCCTTTCTTCCCTGAAGATGGCTGCAGGCTGCTTTCTTCACCAGTCTCTTGTGACACAAATGTTCATGATCTCGTGGCCATATTGACCTATCCAGCTTTCAGTTTCTCTTTAAATATGTTTTCCCCCTTTCATCTGTTGTTTTTAGAGCTCTTTGGAAGTTCCCTTTCCGAGAATATATTGGTCTTTCATGTTATTTTATGGCTTCTACTGTTGAGTAAAACTAAATATAATAATTTGCTTTATTCATTTACAACCTTTGATAATTGTACATTTTCATTTTGAAGTTAAAATTTAAGTTACCTCCCTTTTCTTCCAAATTTCCACTTATGCTGCTCTGGTATCTCATCTTGCTCTGTTCATCTCACTTCAAAATATCTGCTTTCACACCAACTCCTTTTGACATTTTTAGCCTTGCAGTTTTAAATACCTTCAGTCTAATTAAATTTGCTACAGACAAACACACACACACACACAATTGGAAAAATATTGAAAAATATATTTGTGTCACAGAAGACAAATGGAAAGTAATTATTCAATGCAAGTGAAATCAAGTATAAGCACATGGAAACTTTCTACAGTTGTACATGGTGAGACCACATTAGAATTAAGATGCAATTGCATTGGAATCAATTCAGAGAAGGTTTATTTGACTGGGATGAAGGAGTTATCCCAGGAGAAAAAGTTGGACAGGTTAGTCCAGTATCCATTAAGGTTTACAGGAATGGTGATTTTATTGAAACACATAAGATTCTGAGTTGATGCTGAGTGGATATTTCTCCTCGGAGTGGGGAGACGAGAACTACGGGACACAGTTTAAAAATAAGGGATCTCTCACTTAAGACAATAATAAGGAGAACTTTTTCACTCAGGAGGTCATTAATTTGTAGAATTCTCTTCCCCAAAGAGTTAGATACTTTTAAGGATGAGTTGTATGGATTCTTGAATGACAGGAAAGCCATAGGGTATAAGGGTAAACAGCAAAGTAGCATGTGGTCACAATCAGATTGTTACAAGGTTGCTACGATGGTTTTTTTTTGTTGTATTTAAAATTATCATTCTGGTCAAGCAGCCAGACAAAGTCAGAATGGTTTATGATGATTTACTATAGCTTTAGGACTCTGAATGAAGTCATTCAGATCATTCAGAGTGAAACATTTAGAAACACATAAGCAATTAAAGTCTCAGCTTTGATTATAAGTAGTTAGCATATACTAATAAAAAGAATAGGAGTTATCTCCATCTAATCATAGAAATTAATTGAGATTAAATCATATAAAGTACAGTTTGTAAAATCATTCACAATCACCTTACATTTGCTCACTTCACTGGCATGTCCTTCTCTTCTGTCCATCCCTCCCCCCTTTCTCCAGGGCCATACCTATTTGTGCACTCCCAGCTGATTCCCTTCACCTGGCTCACACTTTAAGACAACAGTTGCAAACTTTGCCAATTTCACATTGAGAAGTCCATTCTTCCTGTCCAGGAACTTAAGTTATGTCAATGGTGAGGGTAATTGGCTCACAAGATCTCACTGGTGACATGAGAGCAAAATCCTGGCCATGTCTCCAGTATTTGTGCTGTCTTATCTGTTTAAGGAGGGAAACTAAAAAATACTGGAGCACCTAAAAAAAATGTTAGTGACATGGAACTCCTGAAAATCTACAAGTGCCTCTTGGAAAAATCCCAAGAAGCGCTCTCAGATAAATATTTTGCCTCTTTTTGCTAGTATTTTTATATTTGTCTGAAGTTTGAATACAGATTTGCTCCTTTATCATTTTCTCCTCATTTGAGCATCTATAAGACACACACTCATTTGTTTAACTTTATAACTCAAACAAGATAAATTCAATCTTGGAATCTGAATTCATCATCGGGGGATGATTAATTCCCATTCCTATTCAAGACCCCTCACTCCCATCACCATTACCCCACTTTCACTGTTGCTGGGTTAAATGTAATCTTGTGTGCTTATGTAATGTAATCTTGTGTTTTATGTTTTATTTTCTTTAATCAAAGTTTAAATTTGTTGGAAATCTTCACAATTGATTTCAAACTTTTCCTCCTGACATCATTGCAAATACCTTCTCATAACAAAACACAAATGGCCAATATTTGCAATAGCTAGTCAAAGTTTCACTTTGGGAGTTGGACAGCCCAGCAATTCCCATCTGTCATGTCATAACACTTCTTAATCACTTGTTGCACCTATATACTAATGCATACTTTTTAACCTTTCCTGCCAAAGTGGATGGTCATATCTTTCCACGTAATACGTGATGTTCCAAATTTGTGCTCACTTACTAAACCTATCTATGTCCCTTTGAAAACTGATGACTTCTTCACAACTTACTCTCCTACCTATCTTTATGTCAGCAGCAAATCTGGCATCTCTACATTTGGCCCCTTTATCAAAGTCATTGATATAGACAAGGGGTCTCCAAACTACAGCTCGTGGGCCACATCCGAGTTGCAGCTGGCTGCATCCAGAGCGGAGTTTGGAAACTGCTGATATAGACTGTTAATAATTGAGGTTCCAGCACTGATCACTGTGGCACTCCCAATTGTTACAGTTTGCCTATCCAAAAACAATCCATCTATTCCTACTCTCTTCTAGTTAGCTAACCAACCCTCTGTCCATGCCAATATATTGTCCCCTATGCTTATTTTATGTAATAACCTTTGACCTGGCACCTCATCAAATGACTTCTGGAAATTCAAGTATACTCTGCAGATTCTGTTTACAAACATTGTTTGTTACTTCCTTAAAGAAATCAAATAAATTAATCAAAACACCATTTTTCTTTCACAAAACCATGTAACTATGCCCGATTGTATTAAGATTTTCCACATGCCCTGCTTCACTTACATAATAACAGATTCCTGCATTTTCCCAATGCAGATACTTGTCCAACTGACCTATAGGTTTAAGCTTTCTGTCCCTTCCTTTGTTATTAAGGCACGTTTTCCAATCTGGTGGGACCATAACAAATTTTGGAAAATTACATAATGTAATTTTGGAAAATTACAACTAACGCATCTCTGATTTCAGCAGCCATTTCTTCTAAGACTGTAGGACATAAGCCATCAGGTCCTGGAAATGTCTCAGCCTTTAGTTCTATTCAATTCATATAACTGAGGTCCATCATTTTTGGAGCCATGTTCATAAATATTTTCTGCACGCTCTCTAATGCCTTCACATTCTTCCCAAGGTGTGGTGCAAAGAATTGGACACAGTCCTCCAATTGAGGTATAAATTCATCATAATCTTTTAGCTTTTGTACTTTATGCCTGTATTTATACAGTCCAGGATAAAACCATATATGTAGGTGTAGAAGTAGGCTTTTCAGTCCATCAAGCCTGCTCGATTACTCAATGAAATTGTAACTGTTCTGATTTGATCATCCAATTTCCCACCTTATCTTCACAACCTTTGGCTTCCTTGCTGATTAAAAATATGTGTATAATCCAGTTGAGGATCTTATGTGCTTCATTATCTTTTAAACTTCTCTACCTGCATACCACCTCTGCACACTCCTCCCCACCACCACTGAGGTTATTCATTGCCTCCACCCCTTTAAAACTGTATCCTTCATATTATACTGTCATTTTTTGCAGAATGTATCACTTTTTTGCCCATAGAAATATAGAAATGGCATCACAAAGAAGGCGATCATTTTGCTTGTTATATCCTGCACTGCATTCTTGTTCCACTATCCCATCTTTTCCATGTAGATCTACAATTATTTGCTTTTCAAAATCTCTTTTGAATGTATCAGTTGTATCTGTGTCTAATAATCTCTCAGACAGTGCATTCTAGATGTTAATCACTTGCTGCATTATAAAAGCTTTTCCTCATGTTGCTGTTGCTTCTTTTTCCAAAAATATTAGGTTGGCATTCTCTGGTTTTCGACCCTTCAGTCAACAGGAACAGTTTCTCCTTATCTTTTTTGTCCAGGCTGCTCACGAATGTGAACACTTCCATTAAATCTCTTCTTAACTTTATTTTTTCCATAGGTTCTTGTGGAGTAAAGTTACCTCAGGCATGGCTCCCAAGTAAAGGCAATGTAAACTGCTCTCTAAATAATCACCGGAGATGTAATCACTTGCGATGCCCACCTTCTCTCCTCTCTTTGATGGTCCTGCTCTCTTCCTCGCCACTGTATCTTGCTCTCCCAACTCAGAAGCAGTTCCATTAGGCTATCCAAACCCACAATGAAATTGTCAGGCAGCCCTCAGTGGAATAACATCAAAACAATTTTTGCAGAAAATCTGAAAGTTCCTTGGTCATATGCTAAATGAATCCTAACAGTTAAAGATCCGCGTGACATAACAAACCAACAACTAAGCTGTACATTCCACATGATGCCTTTAAATAATATGGAGTACCTGGCCAATTAGTGTTAGGTACTGCTGGGCAAAATCAGCAAATTGAGAGAAAGGTGCTGGGAATATCAAAATCCAGAATATTCAAGACAAATCAGTTATTTCATTCTTACAAGACCATCAGAGGAAACTGATCTAGGTGATTTGCTTCTGATTGGAAATGAGTGCATGCTTCCTGCGTGCCATATTGAATGCCTGGGAGGCTGTTACCATTCATAAAAGAGGTGAAATGCAATTAAATGACTATGCTAATCATTTAGCAATATTACACATTTTACCACAGGGGTGATACCATTGTTTCCTGTGCCTGGATGGTCTACAAGGAGAAAACATTTTTGCAGCTTTCAAGATACCAGGTAAACAATTCCCAATTGGCATGTTCCACAGAATGTTTACGAGTAATATAATGCCCTCTAAGATGATTCATGGATAAATGTTTAATAACCTACTTCTCCAGATAAAGCATATTTTAGCTTGTAGCTGTTTAAAAACCTTACAAGCATTCAGTTTTATTCCCACTGAAACTGTGCAGACAAAATGAAAATAACTGATTTATGGAGACAGGACTGTAATATTTGCAGCTGAATACTCCAAATTGAGTAATCCATAATCCAAAAACAAGGGCAGCAGTTCACGATTTATGTAAGGATATGTTTTTGAACTGGTAGAAAAGGGTTAACACAATTAGACACCAAGACGTTAATGCATCATATAACAAAAATATACCTTTGCATTTATTAGTTGTCTTGTCCAGAATGGCCTTTGTCGATACTATTTTGCCATACCTATAAGAAAAAAGAAAATTAAGCATCTTAGAAGGATTCATTGCTGCATATCATATAAATATCTGAATAGGCCGTAAATCTGCCAAGAGATTCTGATTGTAGATAAACACCACTTTTAACGATTCTGCAGTACTTGGGCCTGAAGTACCACCAGTAATCTGAGCAAGCAGACTGATCTAATGAGTTGCTAAATAGAGCATTGGTTGCTCGCACAGAAATTTTATTCCTTTTTCTACCACCATCCCTCACAACACTCTCGTATGATCCTTGAATGTTCTCATGATGTACTTATTTGCTGCAGAAAAAGATGCAAGCTGTGTCAAGATAACAAGCATCATGGCAATCTGAATCACTATTGATTAATTTCACCAGCCTCTGCAGCAAGAACAATTTATACTTATAGCAACAAACTGTGCTTATATAATGCCCTTAACACAATAAAACATGATAAGCAACTACAGTGGAATGTGTTCAGACAAGAATATACACAAAGCTACATACAGAAGGAAATATTGGACAAAGAGGTTTTAAATAGCACCTTAAAAGAGAAGTTGAACCTTTAATGAAGAGAATGATTCCAAGCATGATCTGAGAATAGAATCCCTACAATGTACAGGAAGCCACTCAGCCCATCAAGCTTGCACCAACAACAAACCCACCCAGGCCCTATCCCGTAACCCCACGTATTTACCCTATGGTCCCCACCTAAGTCAATTTAACATAGACAATCCACTGAACCCACAAATCTTTGGATTGTGGGGATGGGTGGAATTGGAGCACTGGAGGAAACCAAGGCAGACATGGGGAAAATGGGCAAACTCCATTCAGACAGTGACCTGTGGCCAGAATTGGACGCAGATCCCAGGCACTATAAGGTAGCAAATTAATTAATGCAGGCTACAATGCCTCATGTTAAGGCAGTCCATTATAATGATAATGGGTCGTGAAGAATTGAAAAGGGAATATCTTAAGTAAACTAATTGGGAGAAGTATCCATATGGATTACAAATTGACAGTTGATCAATCTGTCTAAAAAGGCAGGGTCAAACAAAACCGGTTTCCAATTTAGAGGTTTAACACCTATACTGAATATATTATGTGGAATAGAATGTTTCTTAGCACGATCTTTGCAATCTCTGCACAAGAGTCTTGCGCAAAGTGGAAAATATGGGAGGAATTAGAAGTGATTATTATGCAAGGCACTGTGATGAAGCGTATGCAAAGAAGAAAGAGGGAAGCATGATAAGCATCACTTTAGATGGGTGCAGTGTAGGTCCTCCATTGTAGCATAAATTGATCCAATATGTCAGATGGAAGAGTTCAGATGTGGATTTAAGACAATGGCTAACCGTACAGTGGAACCGTATAGGTTCCATCTGCTAAGATGGAACCAACATGTGCAGCAATGGAAGATATTGCATCACTACAGGAATACTTCCACAGGAATTGTCTCTCCATTGATCATCCATACTGTATGTCTGCACCCCCAGTTGCCAGCTCGGGCGGTTGAGTTGGCAGATATCCGCAAATGAAATGCTACCATTACATTATCTGTTTTCTTTTCAAATTTCTGATGCCCTTCTTACAACATCCTGACATAATTTTGATGCTACTGATTACGAAGATTGGGAATAAGACAATGAATTTTATAATTTTGTAGCTGGTTACAAACTGATAAAAGATGGAAAACAGTTTAGGTTGATTGATCCACAATGAAATCAACCAATTCTTGCCTCTGTACAATAAAATATAACAAGCCACTGTTGCAAAGAAATTGCTGGATGACAGTAAATAACCTAAGTGTGAAAAGCACTGTGCTGACTATAATTCTAGTGGTTTTCAGCTGAACTGATTTATGAGAAACAAGATTTGTAATCCTTGATAAGTTTTTGATTTTCAGGCTGTACATTTACTGTGTTCCAGAAGACAATGGGAAATGGCATAATTATACTTAATGACATCAATGACCAATGTTCTTTAGCTAACTACAACACCTGGTGTCAATTTTATTCGGGCTTCAATTGCACTCATCATTGTAATGAATTATGCTATATCCTGATCGGTTTTCAGTACAGCCAAGTTAAGGCACAGGAATTACAGAAGTAGGCTGTTTCCACACAAGCATTTTTAAATTATGAAATAGCAGGAAGAAATAAATCAACCACAGTGCAAGGCACGCCCAGCCTGTCCAGCAGCAAAGCTCACACCTCAGAAGAATGACAAATATCACACGCATTAAGGGACATGTTCATCAATCCTTTATTCCACCCCAGCCTTTACAAGAAATATTTCTGACGTCTTTGTCCATATTTAAATTTTATTAACAAAAATTGACAGATTCTGAAGACTATCAAAATCCAAAAACATTAATCAAACTCTTTTCAATGTGTTCACAGCATATCTGATGACTTTTTGCATTGCAGTAATTATGTAACAAACAGAATTAACTCACTAAATTTCACGTATAGATTTTCTGAAACATCTATAATTCACTGAATTATGTATCTTCCTGATCATCCACCAGAACTTCATCAGGACAATGCTTTGCACAAGACATTGAAATTATGTACTTTTGTTACCTGCAGAGTAGACTTCCTTGTTGTCCTCCTCAATTATTACCTACATAAACTCCAACTTGTACATCATACCATCAACCAATTTCAATTCCACATTCAGCGTTGCCTGATGATCAGCATTAACTTTGCTAATCTGTGTTAGACTTGGTTTCCGTGGGCTGACTTTACAGCTTTTGTCCTCAATTTAAAAATTCTTCCAGAGCCTTGTGCCTTTCCACCTCTGCAACCTCTGTCAACCACATATGCCTGTCCATGCTCATAATCTTTTAGCTGTTGCCTTTTTAGCACTTTTCCACAGAAGTTTCCCCCAGAGATGCTCAAAACTGAGTAAATAAAGAGAAATCATTTTAACTGTAATGTTACACCTTACAGAGTACATTTGGGCCAGAGGGGAGATGAGATTTCTTTTACACAGTTGTTATAATTTGGAAATCACTGTTTGAAGGAGTGGAGGCAAATGGCAGTTATCGGGAAATGGTAACACCTAAAGGTAACTGGGTGACAGTCAGGGGAAGAAGCATTCAGTGTAGGGATCCCTTGTTGGTTGTTCCCCCTCAAAATAAGTATACTGTTTTGGATACTGGGTGGGGGTTTGGGGGGGGGAGGGATAATCTTCCAGGAGTAAGCCACAGTGACCAGATCTCTGCACAGAGTCGGGCTCTGTGGCTCAGAAGAGAAAGGGGGAAGAATAGGAGAACAATAGTACGTGGAACATAGAACACTACAGCACAAACAGGCCCTTCAGCCCACAAGTTGTGCCAATCATATCTATACTTAGCAGGCCACAGAACTATTTGTAACTCCCAATCCCATTAAATCCCATGTACTCATCCAGAAGTCTTTTAAAAGACCCCAGCGAGTCTGCTCTACCACTACTGACGGCAACCGATTCCATTCGCTCACCACTCTCAGTGAAAAACTTACCTCTAACATCTCCTCTGTACTTGCCCCCCAGCACCTTAAACCTGTTCTTTCATAGCGACCATTTCAGCTCTGGGAAATAGCCTCCGAGAATCCACTCTATCTATTCCTCTCAACATCTTATAAACCTCTATCAGGTCGCCTCTCAACCTTCGTCTCTCCAGGGAGAAGAGACCTAGCTCTTTCAACTTACCTGTAGTAGAGGGGGATTCAACAGTTGGAGGCACAGAAAGGCAGTTCTGGGGTGTGAACGAGACTCCAGGATGGTAGTGTGCCTCCCTGGTGCCAGGGTCCTGGATGTCTATGAGCAGGTAGAAAACATTCTAAAAAGGGAGGGTAATCGGACAGATGTCATTGTCCACATTGGTACAAATGGCTTAGGCAAAAACAGCAGGGAGGTCCGGGGCATCAACTGTTTACCATTTACATAGATGATTTGGAGGAAGGAGCTGACTGCAGGGTGACAAAATTTGCTGATGACACAAAGATGAGTGGAAAAGTAAATTGCATGGAGGTGTGGAAAGCCTGCAGAAGGATCTGGACAGGTTGAGTGAGTGAGCAAGGATCTGGCAGTTGGAGTATAATGTTAGCAAATGTGAGGTTATCCACTTTGGTAGGAATAATGGTAGGAAGGATTACTGTTTAAATGGCGAAAAGCTGCAGCATGCAACAGTGCAGAGGGACCTGGGGGTCCTTGTGCATGAATCACAAAAACACAGTCTGCAGGTACAGCAGGTGATCAGCAAGGTGATTACAATGTTGGCCTTTATAGCTAGGGGGATAGAATATAAAAGTAGAGAAGTACTTTTGTAGCTATATAAGGTACTGGTCAGGCCGCAGTTGAAGTACTGTGTGCAGTTTTGGTTGCCGCATTCAAGGAAGGACATATTAGTCTTGGAGGGGGTGCAGAGAAAGTTCGCTAGGCTGATACTGGAGATGAGGGCATTGGATTATGAGGAGAGACTAAATAGGCTAGGTTTGTACTCGTTGGAGTTTAGAAGGATGAGAGGGGATTTTATAGAGATGTATAAGACAGTGAAGGGGATGGATAGGGTAGAGGTTGAGAGACTTTTCCCGCTTAACAAAGAAAGCAGGACTAGAGGGAACAGCCTCAAGATTAGGGGGGCGGGGCAGTTCAGATCAGATCAGAGTTGAGGAGGAATTTCTTCTTGGACAAGGTGGCGAATCTTTGGAATTCTCTGCCTGTTGAAGTGGTGGAAGCTTCCTCACTGAATATATTTAAGTCAAGAGTGGATAGATTTTTGATTGACAAGGAAATTAAGGGTTATGGGGAGAAAGCGGGAAGTGGTACTGAACCACTGCAGATCAGCCATGATCTTATTAAATGGCGGGGCATGGATGGCCTACTTCTGCTCCTATTTCTTATGTTCTTATGTCCTGCAAGGGCAATTTAGGGAGTTAGGTGGAAGGCTAAAAAGCAGGACCTCTTGAGTAGCAATCTCAGGATTACTCCCTGTGCCACGTGCTAGTGAGGCTAGAAACAGGGAGATTGTGCAGCTGAACACGTGGCTAAAGAACTGGTGCAGGAGGGGGGGGGGGGTTTCAGATTTATGGATCACTGGGGAGTCTTCCAGGAAGGGTGGGACCTGTATAAGAAAGACGAGTTATATCTGAACTGGAGGGGCACCAATATCTTGGCTGGGAGGTTTGCTAGTGTGGTTCAAATGGGTTTAAACTGATGTGGCGGGGGATGGGGATCAGAACAACAGATCAGCAAGCGTAGAGACCTGTGATAAGCATGGGGCCAGGACAAGGCTACTTAAGAGGAACAGCAATCTGGGGAAGGATGAACTCAGTAGGCCTGGAGATCTGAAGTGCATCTGCTTCAATGCAAGGAGTGTAACGGACAAGACAGATAAACTTAGAGCCTTAACGCATGCGTGGAACTTGGATGTGGTTTCAATGACAGAGGCTTGGTTAAAAGGACAGGCCTGACTGCTGAATATTCCAGGATATAAATGCTGTAGGGGAGGCAGAGGAGGGGCTAGAAAAGGTTGGGGAAGTAGCAATACTGGTTAGGGACCATATTAGACGTACAGAGGATAAACAGTTAGAAAGGATTATGTAATGAGACACTATGGGTAGAGTTCAGAAACAGGAAGGGCGCAGTCATTATGCTGGGAGTATACTACTGGCCTCCCAACAGCCCATGGGAAGTTGAGGAACGGATATGTAAGGAGATTCTGGACAGGTGTGGAAAAGATAGGCTTGTTGTAGTGGGAGACTTTAATTTCCCTCATATAGACTGGAAATCCCTCAGGGCTGAGGGTCCACACTAGGAGGAATTTGTAAAATGCGTCCAGAATGGTTATTTGGAACAATACATTGATAGTCCAACTATCAGGGGTTTATACTAGACTTAGTACTGGGGAACGACCCCGGTCAGGTCAAAGTTTCAGTGGGGGAACATGAAGCGAACAGTGACCACAATTCTGTAAACTTTCTGATCATCATGGAAAAGGATGGGTAAAGTGCTGAATTGGAGGAAGGCTAATTACACCTGGATTAAGCAGGATTTGGTGGCTGTTCATTGAGAGAGGCTGTTTGAGAATAAATCCACATTTAGCATGTGGAAGTCTTTTAAGAAGCAATTGATAGGAATGCAGGACAGGTATGTGCCTGTAAAAAGGAAGGACAGGAAAGGTAGGATTCAAGAGCTGTGGATAAACAGAGAAATTGTGGGTCTAATCAAAAAAAAAGGCATGCATAAGGTCTGGGCAGTTAAAAACAGATGAAGCACAGGAAGAATACAGATGAAATTGTTGGGCCTCTAACAGAAATCTTTGTTTCTTCACTGGACAAAGGTGAGGTCACAGAGGATTGGAGGATAGCAAATGTAGTCCTATTATTTAAAAAGGATGGCAAGGATTCCCTGGGTAATTATAGACCAGTGAACTTGATGTCCGTAGTAGTGAAATTGTTGGAGAAGATTCTTAGAGATAGAATCTATACACTTTTAGAACTGAATGGTCTCATTAGTGATAGACAACATGGTTTTGTATGAGGGAGGTCATGCCTCACAAATTTGTGAGTTTTTTGAGGAGCTAATAAAAATGATTGACGAGAGAAGGGTGGGGATGTCACCTACATGGATTATAGTAAAGCATTTGACAAGGTCCCTCGTGGCAGGCTGGTCAAAACATTAAATCTCACGGGATCAAAGGTGAACTAGCCAGATGGTTATTCAATTGGCTTGGCCATAGAAGACAGAGGGTAGCAGTGGAGGAGTCATTATCTGATTGGAGATCTTGACTAGATCTTGACCGCAGGATTCTGTACTGGGACCTCTGCTGTTTGTAATACATATAAATGATTTGGAAGAAGATAAAGCTGATCTGATTAGTAAGTTTGCGGTCGACACAAAGATTGCTGGATTTGCAGATAATGATGAACATTGTTAGAGATTACAGCAGGGTATAGAAGTTGGAAAATTGGACAGAGAAATGACAGGTGGAATTTAATCCAGATAAATGCCAAGTAATGTATTTTCATTGATCTAATGCATGGAGGAGCTATACAATAAATGGCAGAGCCATCAGAAGTATAGACACACATATCCTTAAAGGTGGCAGCACAGGTGGAAAAGGTGGTGAAGAAGGCATATGGCATGCTTGCCTTTATTGGATGGGGCATAGAGTATAAAAATTGGCATTTGATATTGCAGTTATATAGAATGTTGGATAGACCACATTTGAAATACTGTGTCCAGTTCTGGTCGCTACACCACCAGAACGATGTGGAGGTGAGAGTTTACCAGGATGTTGCCTGATATGGAAAGTATTAGCTCTGAGATGAGATTGAGTAAACTAGGATTTCTCTCCCTGGAAAAACAGGGATTGAGGGGCACATAATAGAAGTTTATAAAATAATGAAGGACATAGATAAGGCGAACAGTTGGAAGCTTTTTCCTAGATCAGAAATGACAAACACAAGGGGTCACAAGTTCAATATAGATATGCGGGGGACATTTTTTTTTTTACATAGAGGGTAGTGGGGTCTTGAAATGCACTACAAAGCAAGGGGGTTGAGGCAGACGTGCTAGGATCATTTAAAACTTATCTGGATAGCCACATGAACAGACTAGGAATAGAGGGATACTAACGGATGATCTAATTAGGAACACACGATCGTGTAGGTTTGGATGGCTGAAGGGCCTGTTCCTGTGCTCTATTGTTTTTTGTTCTTGAAATCAGTTTCAGTGGTAACTTTCAAACTACTTGCATCTACCTGAAAAAGAAAAATAAAATCGCTGGGCTAAGGGGGAAAAATGTAGGGGAGTAGACTAATTGGATAACTCTTTCAAAGAGGGACAAGAGGAATGAATAGCCTTCTGTGCTCTGTGATGACACGTTTTTGTGAAGTTATCGGAATATTAGCAAACGTCAGGTTGGGATATCAATTTAGATCAGGTTGAGATGAACACGATAACCTCATCTTTCAGAATTATAATTGTTTCAGTTAGTTCCCTGTTACTCTTATAAAATTTTATTTCACATTTATCCTCCCCTAAACAGTCCAAAGATGTGCAGGTTGATTGTCCATGCTAAGAAATTGCCCCCTAGTGACCAAGGATGCATAGGTTAGAGGGATTAGTGAGTAAAATATGTAGAGATATGGGGATAGGACCTGGATGGGATTGTGTTCGGTGCAGACTCGATGGGCCGCAGGGCCTCTTTCTGCACTGTAGGGTTCTATGATTCTATGATTCAAACAGAACTGTTTGAGCTTACCTTAACCTTTTGTCTTTCAACAAACATTGACTGTTTCATTTAAGAAATTGTAACAGCAAGCTATGAAGATGTTTAGGCATGTGGGAAACCGATGTGAAACAGTACAAATTGAAGACTCTTAATGCACTACATGCTCACCTGTCAATTCACTTCTTTTGTTCCCAACAGAAGAAATTTTACCTCAAACTCTCTTACCTCAGTTCATTTTGTGACAGTATCAAATGAGAAAAGGTGACTTGACCCATCATGCTTACTCCTTTGACATGGCATGCATAATGGATGTTAGATAGATTCTAATCCATCTCTCATTGAATACTCTGAAGGAAAAAGGTTTTGCATCAATACTTGGTTCGAGAATACAAAACTGGCCAGGAGAACATTTGGGAATTGTTAAATTCAGAAGTGATAATGGCAAGGATTAGGTTTAAAGTTAAGAAGAGAAGATTTGGATTTGGAAGCTCAGATTGGAATAAACAAAGTTCAGAACCTTCAATTCAGCTTGAGAAAGTGATAGGGAAGGTGAAAGAATTAAAAGTTTCAGTCTTCAAGGTCAGGTATAGCATGGCTAAATGCAGAGTAATGCTCCATCTACTAAGTCCGAGTGGGTCTCAGTCCCATTAATAAAAACCTCTTAAGATACCAAAGTAACTATTTTTCTAATATCCTACAGCAATTATTTTACAGCTTCTCTGAGTTTGCCAATTGCTACTGAATTAGGGACAGTTTTCTTCTATGGACTGACATATGCTGGAAAATAATTTCAGACTCCTACAAATTGTCTTACTGAGTTCTGATAGCAAACAAACTTAGGCGTCCGAGCCTAGGTTACAAAGGTAATGTCAGGATCCAACCCAACTCCTTTAAAATAACTTGATAATGACCTTCAATAAAAATAGAAACCTATTTTTTGTTTTCCACAATAAGTCATCATTTAAGGTTGTGATTAAATTTCTGAAAATTGGAGAGTGAAACAACTTTTAAGTAAAATATTGGCAATTTTGCAACCTCACTACGCCTGGCACAGATTGCACCAATTCTGGAATATAGCATGCACAGCTAGAAATCGATGTTGCACTTGTTGCCAAACAGATTGCGATCCTCCCAGCCCTTGTCTAAGGTGGAAACCAAATCATGGCCAGAAGGGAGGGATTAGCATATTTAAATAGAATTTAAATATTCATAATCCATTCAACTCCCAGAACGTGGGATTCTCCAGTCTTTTGTGGGAGTAGAGGGGAGGGGGCAAGTGTGCAGAACAGTAAGAATCACAACTGCTTTCCACTAGTGGAGACTTGCTGTGAGGGGATGGGGCCTGAATGTGGTGGGAACAGGGTGGTGGGAGGGCGGTGTCACGCAGTGGTGGATTATATCAGGGTCATGATAGGGAAGCATGTTGGGGATCCTGATGCTGGTGTTGGAGAGGGGGTGGGACAACATGCCGCCAGTGGGAGGGTTGGGGAATGGGGTCCTGATGTCCATGGGAGAAGGCAGGGGAACTCCCAGTGCACTGAGAGATTGGGGTGCCCCTGGCCTGAGAGACTGGTGTGGATTGTTCTGTTATTCTCATCATTACAACACAAGTCAATTTTCGGGAGAATTTCACCCATTGTTTCCCTTCAGAGTCAATTTTAAAATGAGGGTTTGATTCTGGGGCATGTTCCTGATCAGAAATAAAAACTAAACCATTGTACTCTAAGTTGAAATAAATTACTTGGCTAAATTTCTACATTAGTAAATTAGATAACTTTTTAAATAAATTTAAAAAAAGAAAAATTGTAACTTTCTACTTGCTGTTCACTGTCCTTCTGACCTGATTCTCCTGGTCAAATTGGATCCTTTCCTGACCCTTCAGCTTGCAGCTACTCCCCATCTTCCCAACCTATCCTCTCACCGAACCTCCTGTTCCGACTCACTGCTTCACTCTCCTGAACCTGAATTCCTGTTTAAGATCCAATCCAATGCTAAAGCTCCAGATGGCTACTGCACAAGTACCAAGTTGTGACTGTTGCAATCCAAGATTTTTAAAAAATGCTCCAGCTCACCACAACCTTCCCCTGAACTTTCAAGGATTCTGGAGATGAGCAACGAGGTATGAAAAGCAGCCCAAAGTTATGGATTATGAACAGCTCGGCACTGATTTACTAGGCTGCTGATAGTAGTCATGATGTAGAGATTATAAAAATTGCAATATTTGCTAATCATTCATTCTGATTAAAAAGTGACTCATGAAAGAAAATTAATGATATTCTCTTTTAATTGACAAGTTAAACATGTAGTTGGCATGTAATTCTCAGTAGCTTGTCAATAAAAAGTCACTTTTTAATCAGAATGAATGCAATTGCAAATATTGCAATTTTTATAATAATAAAAACACAAACATTATTTCAATCAGGTGTGTTTGTAAAAACTAAATTGTGGTATTTCATCATTTGTCTTTTACTTCTTCAATTTAAGGTCTCTTAGAGAGGATGTACTGAGCTGTGCGTTAACTGTTTTCAAACAAATATGTGGCCTTCAGTGCCTGCAAATCAAACTCTATTTCGGTCTTGCAATACAAAATACAAACCAGAAGTAAATGCAGAGGTTTCTCTTACACAAAAAGCCTGAAAAACAATTTTATGGAGTTCTACCAATCAATAAACTCAAGAATTCTTGTTTATTCTTCAGTTACAGATAGCTGTACAAGACATGTCAGTAGTTGTTGCAAACACTGCTCTTCTCCAACATAAAAGCAAAAGAATTCTGGTGATTTCTATTCTTCATCGTTGTATTACCAAGATATATTTCACTTGCTAAATTTGATCATCGTAGGTTATTAAAAGAATATTAAAAATCTTTCACATCTTCAGGAAAATTAAAATTTTGATAATAAGTCTTAATTGATACTTTGATTGTGCTTGTTTTATTTTTATTTTTCTAAGAGCAAAGCTATTGCTGTAATTCAGAATTGATCATGATTTAACTATAATGTATTCAAAAGGGTTCCAAAAGAGCCACATAAAAACAATCATAGATTGCTGAGCCTACAAAAGAGGCTCTGGAGGTTGAATGCAAGGCAAATCCTCCTTATTACTGTGTAAATGGAAGGATTTAATTTAAACATAAAACAATGGGGACTCTGACAAAGTATTCACATCATAAAGCAGTTCTAATTCTCTTTACAAATACCTTATACAGCTCACATTAAATGTAAAAGTTCAGAAAATAGAAGTTTAATCTGATTTAGTCATGTCCCTGCCTAGCATTTTAGTCCTGATATAACTCAATGTGAAAAATACAGGCTTGCAATTATTACCTGAAGAGTTACATTACCTCACACCATGGTGGTTGTTTATGAAATTCTACTTAATGATGTATTTACTGCTATGTCAATTTATTTTTTAATGGTGTTTTTAATTCACCCATCTCCAATGAATCACTATTATTCAAATTTAACAGTTGAAAGAACAATTCTAAGGAGCCTACTGATTTGTTCCAAATATTTGCAAGCACCTTGTAGATTTTTTCATAAGGCATTCAATAAAACATGCAATTACCCTTTGGTGCAGAGGTGAATAATGAGCAAAAGGAACATACAAATATAAAAGTGCTAATGCCTTAAATCTTAAGCCTGAATATGAAGCCAGGATTGCTGTTCAAAACAGTCCAAGAAATCTGAAACACCCATTTTGTTGAATTTCTTCCCATATTTGTGTACTGACAGCATTATAGAGTGATTGAACTTGCGTTTACCTCTAATAATCTAATATGCCACCCATATATAGCATACGATACGATTAACAAATTAAGTTTGCATTGACATAAGGTAAAAGCAATCCTAGGTCTCTTTGACGTGTTTTGTCTTGCCATATTTTTTGAATTTTCAATAATTTTAAAAAGAAAGTAAGTTAATACAGGAAAGTAGCATTAAAACATTTGGAATGACAACATAATGAACATAATTTTGACAAGAAATTGTGGGATTCTCATTATTGTTCTTTCCAGAAGTCACCATCCACAAGACACCATCCACTTTATCAAATAGACTATTTTTAAAAAGTGCTAATCATGTTAAAACAGACGTTTAAAGGCAAGATGATTAACAAAATGATGGTGCTGTTCTTGATGTATTGAATCAATAAAATTTCATATTTTGAAAATTCAGCTGTAAGTTGAAAATGTTGGCAGTGAGATAGGATCACAACCGTAGATGTTATGTCTGCTGAAACCTTTGCCATGTAATTTTAAATAATTTAGAAGCAAATACGATTAATGATGTGAGTATGCGATCGTATTGCAGATTGTGCATTGTATTTATAAATTTTGTAAAATATTCCAAAAGGCAGTGACTTGAGTATTGCTGAAGAAAAGAGACATGCTGTTGAAGGTTTGTGTCTTGGAAGAATGCCAGTTTTCCAAGGGAACAACAATTTATACTACAAGTGGTTCATATGTCAGCTCGGTTAGTTGAAACATTATTGTGGCAAACGCATCAAGGAACTTTTGCCCCATTGCTTTTTGGTCTTGGAAGGTTGCTTCACTTGCTACTTACGTATTAATATACAGGATCTGTTCTCTGCAGCAAAACAGGATTATGTCTAGGTGTTGCATCTTTTCTGAAAAAAGCAAAAGCATGGGAGACAATAGCTCCCTTCTGTATTTGGCAAAGTCTCAACTAATCAGTGCCAACTTGCCAAGAAATCAGCAGCCATTTATTACGCAGTACAAGTTGTCATTCACCTTGAAACCTGGCTTTCTCATATCTGAGAGTGCAAGACGACAAGCTTCTGTAGCCTGTCTCTTTTTTTCCCGCACAGGAGCTTTTGAATGTTCTGACTTTCTGATAGGAAGCAAATGCATTCACCAAAAGTACAGGAAACACGTTTTGTAGTATCTTGTAACCAAATTAAAGATGCTAACTTAGCTTTTCTGCAAATAAGTACACAGAGTGGTAGACATCATTATCAAGTTAAGATATGTCAGTGCAACAAGAGAAATTACTATTCCTATTATGTTAACAGGCATATGAATGGCAACCTTGCATCCAAGGAGGAGACCTCACACAAGCAGAAATTTGTAGACATCGGTATTTATAAGAAAATTAAGCTTACTGAATTTACTCAAGATTCTTGAAGCTGAAATCAATGAAACAGTTTTTAATTTGTCTGCTAACCATTAAAATTACAATAGCACATTATATAAATCAAATATCAAACAAAACATCACCCCCTCCAATCTCAAGATTTTAAATTCCCTCTTTCAAATAATTCCTAGCTATTTAAAATTTTGAAAAATCTTTTTTTTAGAACTAAAATAAATGAAAAATAACCAGTGACATAGTAAACAAACTACAACTTAAATTGTGTTAAAGACTTTTCCAAGTAACTGCTTTCCGATGAGCAATATTCAGAAACTCACCTCAAAGCAATGAAGTTACCAACCCAAGCTAAGAGTTTTTGAGGGGCGGCATAGTGGTTAGCACTGCCTCATAGTACCAGGGCCCCAGGTTCAATTCCGGCCTCAGGTCACTGTGTGAATGGAGTTTGCACATTCTCCCCATATCTGTGTGGGTTTCCTCCAAGTGCTCCAGTTTCCTCCCAAAGATGTGCAGGTTAGGTTGATTGGCCATGACAAATTGTCCTAGTGTCAGAGGGATTGGTAGGGTAAATATGTGGGGTTATGGAAATAGGGGCTGGGTGAGATTGTGTTCAGTACAGACTAGATAGGCTGAATGGCCACCTTCTGCACTGCAGAGATGCTATGATTCTAGTGCAAGAAATGCACTAGACAAGGCCAATCTGACATATCATCTCCTCTCAAAGAAGCTAGCAGTGAACATAAAATTTCAGTTCAGTGACGGCCTCAATTTTTGCTATACTGCTAGCTAGCAGGAGTTCAGAAATTTTCAGCTGAAGAAAAGGTATCCTGAAAAGCATGATTTCCATTTGGGTAGGAGTGAACATAAGATGGAGTCAGTCCTGCCGACTCAGGTGTGATCCAAAGATGGTTACAGGATGAGCAAATGCCATGATGGGCTGTTTAAAAGGCCTCAGTTCTCTGGGACTTTGGGTATGTACACCTCACCAGTCACACACCTTTAATTCCCCACTTGTCCATAAATGTCAACCCATGCTCCCCACCCATCGTCTATGCCTTTATAACTCCATTCCAACAGTGCCAACTTAGGCCAACTCATGCCCCTTACCCACAAGGCCAATTCACCAGTTTCTACTATAGGCAGAGTTATGCAGGTATATCATCTTTGAGCTGTCAATCAAACTGAACTCTCAACCATGCCTCCACCACAACCCCTCTCTCCTGGCACAACGGTGATCATCAGCAATCAAACAGTAATCGTGCTATTATGATTATACTTAATGTTATGTCAACAAATAACTATCAAAACTGCTAGAGCAACTTTTATTCAACTTAAATAGACATGGGCACTTTATTTTCAGAGGACTGGAGATTTAAATTCCCTTGTCAATTCTTCTCCACCTTTCAAAAGATTTCTTTAACGATTTCAAGTACTTCTTTAGAATAACCCACACAAAGACAAGGCCCTTGCTCGAGTGAAAATGATCCTACTGAATTTGGATTCTTACATTTGGGAGTCACTTCCTGTCCATTCCACCCTCCTCTGCTTTCTCCACCCCAAACCCAGTGAAAATAGGATCAGCAGGAAACGGCAGTCGAACCTCCGGATTTGGGTCCCAAACACCATGTTGGAAGATCTCTGAACTGTCCCAAACGCTGTGAAATCCAGGCATACAGGCCTTTTGACCTGTTGAGTCCATGCTGGCTCTCTTTAGAGCAAACCAATGAATCCCATATATCTCTGTATCCTTGTAGCCCTGCAAGTTCATTCCCTCAAGTCTATCCAATTTCTTTTTGAAATTACTGATTGTCTCTGTTCCAGCACCTATATAGTCAACAAGTTCCACATCATTACCATTCTGTTAAAAATGATCTCTCACATCCTTCTTGCCTCTCTTGTCCAAAATCTTCAATCTGTACTACCTAGACATTTTAGAATCAGCTAATGGGAACAGTTTTTCCTTGCCTATGTTTTCCAAACCTTTTACATTTAGGTATTCCCTATCTTTCCAAATATATCTCATTATTCTTGCTAATCAAATCTTGTTATTCTACGTTGCAAAGGTATTCACAAAAAGCAATAAATCATTTAACAAGACTGTATTGTGAATAACTTTATCTTACAATACTTCTAAGCTGGGTAAAAATTACACAAGAACTTTAATCATTAAACTTTACATTGAGATTTTTGAGTTCAATTGTATTCCTTAATGTTCTGTAGATGCTCATTCTGATCTTGAAGCATATCTCAAGATCAGATATGCTTGAGATTTGGTAAACATATTATAAAGCCTGTGAAGGGAAAATTGAATGAAGCTTCACTCAGCAAGATTGTTCCTTAGAAGCAAATCAGATTTTCGGAGGAAGATTTATTTCTTTTATCCATTGGCTATAACAGCTGATACTGTACTGTACCAATCTGACCCATGAATTTTCAGATCTCGAAACACTGGCTTTGAAATGTCAACTTGAAAGTACAGCAGGTGGCTAAAATCAGTAAATCAGAATGGGTAAAGACCTCCCCATTATTTCATCAGGCAGAAATTACGACTAATCCTGGTTACTCTATTTTTCTGCCACTTTTGTCAAAAAGTGGTAAATTTCTGTGAAAGGGTATGGTTCTGAATATTGTCACAATGCCTTACTCTAATGAATTCTGGAACATATCATATCCTTGTTACCATTTTGCATCACAGAAATTCTGATTTCCAGCAGGTATGAGATATTCACATTAATTTGAGAAACGTGAGAGAAAAGTCTATTTGAGGTCCATGGAAGTATTTTAACAATTCTAAATGTGACATTAATAGTATGCAGTGAGATCAAGCTTAATTTGGGTGTACTTCAAATAATCACCTCACAGAGTGAAGAAAATTAAATTTTTTTATTCAAAGCAAGAATATCTCATTAACTTATTTCAAACATATTCTGGTGATTAGCACAGCATAATCTATATCTTACCTTGACAGATTGCACATCTGCCTTATTTATAATTGTTCAGCCTAAAAGATGCTATAGTTTTACAAAACTTCCAGCTTAATAATTTTGACATGTATGCATCTTGTTTGTACATGCAAATGTAAATCTGCTATTGTATCCCACCTCACACCTTCCAAGTAAATGATATCCTGGAGGAACAGAGATGAGTGTTCTTCTTGTTCATACGTGACTGTGTATGAAAACGTTGCTCTTTGACCCAGATTGACGAGAGCCATGTAAAAGACAGCACATTCAGATGCTTTTTCACTTGTTTACACTACTCTTGAGATACAATCATTGCTTTGGCAGCATAGAAGAACTAACTGCATGAATCCTTCTTAGCCATGACCATTGACCCAGGAGGATATAGGTCTGGAGTCATGAGTTGGCTGTCATCCACAAGTTTTGCCTCTTCAAATTATTCGCTTCCCTTCACCCTGCCTCTGACAGCAGCTGAAGGCAAACAGCATAGAATGAATGGCAGCTGCACACCTTGCTGAAATGTTGATGATGAGTGGAGAACACAAGAAAGCACCTGGTTGACATCCGGTCACCTAAATTATTAGCGTGTCCCTTTAGTAGGTCACGTCTGCTGACCTTAAATTCCATCCAGCTGAAAAGACCTTCCTCCCACATTGAGGGATCTTACTGACCCACAAACTTTTACCTGAAAGGGGTGAGGTGGAAATACCATGTTTAGTCAATGGCCAGGAAAAGGGCTTAGCACTGTCCTGATGACTGAGATGGAGGGAAAGCTGTAAAGGATATTACCACAAAATGGTAGAATGCTATTAAAATGAGTGTTTCTTTTGTATAAAATCAAACTGCCATGTATTTTGTAAACCATGTCTGGGCAGCAACTAAGAGAAAGGAAGGAAAAGGAATGAATAGGTAACAGGATGTTGTTTACAATTGATGCAGCTGATGTCAGAGTATTGTGAGCCAGAAAAGAGTTTAGACATAGGTGAAGTATTGAAGTAGCAACAGAGAGAAGCAGCAATCCCCAGAAACCAACTCAGCCAGATATTATTGTAAGCATCAGAAGAACAGAGGAGAAGGAGAGCCATCCTATGGAAACAACTCAGGTAGCAATGAAGTGTTTTAGGCATCAGACAGTTTGTGCAGAAGATCATTTTATTCACTGAAACCAAAGACCATCCCAAGTTCTGGTAATCATCGTTGTGGTAATCATCGGCTCAATTTGACCAATAGGTATTTGGGAAACTGGGGTCTCAACAGAGTTTAAGGGGAAACAGATACTTTTGCATTTTGAATCCTTGAGGGACTAAGTGCTTACTGTTAATTTGTCAAGTATAACATTGTGCTTTGTACTGTTTCATTATCTTTCTTCTACTTTGATGATATTCTTTTTTATTAAAAGAGATATCTGAGTTTTCACCATTTCTGCAATATTATTCTAGCTAATATCCAAAAAAATTACACCATGGGAAATCAGTGTTTCAGGTTAAAACACTCTTGCACATAACATCAGCAGGGTTTCGTAACAGCATTTTCACTAAACGTATCACTTCAATTAGTTCACACGCAGACTGAGGCATTGATAGTAGAGTCTGCTGGCAACCATGCCATAGTAATGGCTTTCATCCAGATGAGGAGGAGGGGTGCCCACCACTGGTTGGCAAAGGGCCAGGAGGAGAAGGGTACAAGTAATGAAAGACAGCAAGACCTCTAGAAGGTCAAGATACTGGCAAACATGGAGCATTGCAATGGCAAACACTGGCACAACAGTGGTATATCAGCTGCAGTGTTCTTATCGAAAGATAGAATGCAGAGGCACTATCATATGCCCTGGGATGTGGTTGCTAATAGCTGCCAATTTCTTCAGTATGAATTGCAGCTGTAAGAACTCTAAGAATAACGTAACATGATGACACAGTTGTTAGCACTGCTGCCTCGCAGAGCTGATGACCCAGGTTCAATTCCAGCCTTGGGCAACTGTCTGTGTGGAGGTTACACAATCTCCCAGAGTCTGCATGGGTTTCTTCTAGGTGCTCCAATGTCCTCCCACAGTCCAAACAAGTTAGATGGATTTGTCATGTTAAATTGCCTGTTAATGGCCTAGGATGTGTAGGTGGGAGGCAGGGGGTTAGTGAGATAAATATGTGGGGTCAGCTGCTGTTATGTGGGAGAGGTGGTGTAGACTCAATGAACTGAATGGCCACCTTCTGCAGTGTATAGATTCTATGCAAAATTTCTGGTCTGCAGTGAAGACTATCTGGATGCTGTTTAAATACAGTGCTAGGAATTTGGATCCCTTGAGTTAATGGCAGGAAAGGGATGGAAGTCTCTTCCTGTGCACTCCACCTTATAATTTACTGAGTTTCCCACAGATGCATAACTAATGAGCTGACCAGCAGAGAATAACAAGTATTCAGTCTCCTACTACACGGGAAGAGTCATGCTGATCTTCTCACCCGTCAATGGGCTGAGTCTCCAGAATGTATAGTTCCTCCCAGAGTTCATAACATAATATATTAAAAATCAAACAAATCGTTAAAACTTAGAGGGGATATATCCAAGGGTTTGGCCACTGAGTCTGTATGGGTAGAACTGAGAAATAAGAAGGGGCAAATCACTTTGATAGAGTAGGCCATTATAGAGTGGTACTATAGTGCATTCAGGAGGAATTTCTCATTCAGTACATGATGGCCTGACTAGAGAGGGCGGAAAACTTGGCATCCTCTTGGGAAATAAGGAAGGCCAGATGACAGAAGTGTTAGTGAGGGATCACTTTGGGACCAGTAACCATAATTCTATTGGTTTTAGTTTTAAGATAGCTATGGAGAATGATAGGTTTGGCCCAAAAGTTAAAATTCTAAATTGGAGTATGGCTAATTTTGATGGCATCAGTCAGGAACTTCCACAAGTTAATTAGGGGAGTCTGTGGGAACGTAAAGGGCCATCCCCGTACTGAATGAGAAATTCCTTCTGAATGCACTCAACAAATTTCTCTCCATCCAACCCTCTAATACTATGGCTGTCCTAGTTAATGTTGGGAAAATTAAAATCTCTAGCTATTACCATCCTATTTTTCTTGGAGCTATCTGTAATCTCCGTACATATTTGCTCCTCAATTTCCTGCCGACTATTTGGGGGCCTATAGTACAACCCTTTCAAAGTGATTTCCCCCTTCTTACTTCTCAGTTCTACCCACATAGACTCAGTGGCTTGTATATATCTCCTCTCAGTTTTAATGATTTGTTCGATTTTTAATGTATTATGTTATAAACTCTGAGAAGAGCTAGACATTCTAGAGACTCGGCCCACTGATGGACGAGAAGGTCAGCATGGCTCTTCCTGGGTAGCAGGACATTGAACACTTGCGATTCTCTGCTGTGATTCATTCATAAGTGGAAGGCTTTCAAAAGTGTGTTAACTGGGTTCTGGGTAAATACATTCCTCTTAGAGTGAAGGGCGAGGCTGGCAGAAGTAGGGAACGTTGGATGATTTGTAATATTGAGGCCCTGGTCAAGAAGAAGAAAGAGGCATGACATGCATAAGCTGCTAGGATCAAGTGAATTCCTTGAAGAGTACAGGAGGTGTAGGAGTAGAGTTAAGACAGAAATCAGGAGAGCAAAAAGAGGACACAAGATTCTTTTGACAGATAAGGCAGAGGAGAATCCAAAGAGCTTCTACAAGTACATAAAAGGCAAAAGAGTAACTAGGGAGAGTAGAGCCTCTTAAGGATCAACAAGATCATCTGTGTGTGGATCCACAAGAAATGAGTGAGATTCTAAATGAATATTTCTCATCAGTATTTACTATTGAGAAAAGATGGATGTAGAGAACTTGGGGAAATAAACAGTGATGTCTTGAGAAGTGTACATATTACAAAGGGGGTGGTGCTGGAAATCTTAAAGAGCATCAAGATAGATAAATCCCCAGAACCTGATGAAGTGTATCCCAGGATGTGGTGGGAGGCTAGAGAGGAAATTGCGGGTCCCCTAGCTCAGATATTTGAATCAATAGTCATGGGTGAGGTGCCTGAAGACTGGAGATTGGCAAATATTGTGCCTTTGTTTAAAAAGGGCTGCAAGGAAAAGCCTGGGAACTAAGGCCTGTGGTGGTAAATTGTTGGGAGGTATTTTGAGAGACATGATCTACAGGCATTTAGAGATGCAAGTACTTATCAGGGACAGTTAGCATGGCTTTGTGAGTGGAAAATCACGTCTTAGAAAGTTAATTGAGTTTTTTGAAGGGGTAACCAAGGAGGTAGATGATGGCAGTGCAGTTGATGTTGTCTACATGGACTTTAGCAAGACCTTTGACAAGATACTACATGGTAGGTTGTTGCATAAGGTTAAATCTCACGGGATACAGAGTGAGGTATCTAAATGGATACAAAATTGGCTTCCTGACAGAAGCTAGAAGGTGATTGTAGAGGTTGTTTTTCAGTGGTGTGCCTCAGGGTTTGGTCTTGAGTCCACTGTTATTTGTCATTTATGTTAGTGATTTCGATGAGAATATAGGAGGCATGGTAATAAGTTTGCAGATGATGCCAAGATTGGTAGCATAGTGGACAGTGAAGAAAGTTATCTCCAATTGCAACAGGATCTTGGTCAATTGGACCAGTGGGTTGACGAATGGCAGATGGAGGTTAATATAGACAAATGTGAGGTGATGCATTTTGGTAGGTTGAACCAGAGCAGAATTAACTCAGTTAATGGTAGGACACTGGGGAGAGATATAGAACAAAGAGGTCTGGGGTACATGTTCGTAGCTCCTTGAAAGTGCAGTCACAGGTGGACAGAATGGTGAAGATGGTATTTGGCATGCTTGGTTCCATTGGTCAGAACATTGAATACAGAAGTTGGGACATCTTGTTGAAGTGATACAAAATATTGGTACAGCCACACTTGGAATACTGTGTGCAATTCTGGTCACTCTATTATAGAAAGGGTATTATTAAACTAGAAAGAGTGCAGAAAAGATTTACTAGGATGCTACAGGACTTGATGATTTGAGTTATAGGGAGAGGCTGGATAGACTGGGACCTTTCTCCTCTACAGCTAGAAGGTTGAGGGGGTAATCTTATAGAGGTCTATAAAATAATGAGGGGCATAGATAAAGGTAAATAGTCAATATCTTTTCCCAGAGGTAGGGAAGTCTAAGACTAGAGGGCATAGGTTTAAGGTGAGAGGGGAGAGGTACAAATGAGGCCAAAGGATCAATTTTTTCACACAGAGGGTGGTGAGTGTTTGAAACACGCTGCCAGAGACAGTAGTAGAGGCAGGAAAAGTTTTGTCATTTAAAAAGATTTAGGTAGTTACATGGATAGCATAGTTTCTTGGGTATAGAAGGATATGGGCCAAATGCGGACAATTAGGATTAGTTAGGGGTTTAAAAAAAAAGGGCAGCATGGACAAGTTGGGCTGAAGGGCTTGCTTCCATGCTGTAAACCTCTATGACTCAAACCTATTGGAAATTTACTTATTTCACCTATAATTATCAACCTCTCTCAATTCTAATGCCTAATATTAGTAATTAGATTTCTGTTGTTATTAGCATTTATCTTGACAGTCCTGCCAGTGTTACATGGGGTTTCAAGCATTTGTATACTACCTATAATGATTAGCAAGTTGCTATTTTTAAGGCTGATATTTTTCACTCTTGGTAAAATGTTGCTCTTTCCAGGACCATAAATAGTCAGGTGTTTGTACATTTTGACTTTATTACTAAATTGTTCAATGCTAAAATAAAGTTAGGCTACACCATAATAAAATTGATCAGCAGGCAATATTTAACCTACTAATACAGATCCTGCTTGGTTGATCTTGAGCAAACTGTAATTGATACATATTGTATCTGGTTCTGTGGTTTCCATGAGTAAATTACAATGTAGTTCAAAACCTCTGGGTGTTCAGTTGGAAACTAGTTCTAGCTTCAGTGTAGGACGGATGGAATCCACCAATATATGAAAAGATCCCAGTTGCATGGATCTTCCACCATTTCTCAGATTTTCTAGCCTATCCTGTATGGAGCAAATGCCCAATAGACAAGCCCTCTGTATACACAGCATCAGCTCAGATGAGGAGGATTGCAACAGACACCTCCAGATGCTGAAAGATGCCCTCATAAGAACAGGATGTGGTGCTCAACTCATTGATCGACAATTCCAACGCGCCATAGTAAGAAACTGCACGACCTCCTCAGAAGACAAATACGGGACATAGTGGACAGAGTACCCTTCATCGTCCAGTACTTCCCCGGAGCAAAGAAGCTACGACATCTTTCACCGGAGTTTTCAACATATCATTGACGAAGATGAACATCTTGCCAGGGCCATCCCCACACCCCCACTTGTGCTTTCAAACAATTGCACAACCTCAAACAAATCATTGTTCACAGCAAACTACCCAGCTATCAGGAGAACAGTGATCACAACACCACACAACCCTGCCACAACTCTGCAAGACATGCCAGATCATCAACATAGATGACATTATCTCGTGAGAACATCATCCACCAGATACACGGTACATACTTTTGCAACTCGGCCGATGTGTACCTAATACGCTGCAGGAAAAGATGTCCCGTAAACATGGTACATTGGGGAGACCATATGACAATGGATGAATGAACATTGTTTGACAATCACCAGGCAAGATATTCCCTTCCTGTTGGCAAACACTTCAGCGGTCACCGGCATTCAGCCTCTGATCTCTGGGTAAGCGTTCCCCAAGGTGGCCTTCATGACACACAACAGCGCAGAGTCGCTGTGCAGAGACTGATAGCCAAGTTCCGCACACATGAAGACAACCTCAACCGGGATCTTGAGTTCACGTCACATTATCTGTAACCCTCATGACTTGCCTGAACTTGCAACATCTCACTTACTGCCCTGTCTGGAAACAATATACTTCTCTTTAACCTATGCCTAATGCTATTTCCACTCACGTTGTTTGCATCTTTAAGACTTGAATAGCAGGTTAGCTGTAAAGACTGGCATTCTAATCAGTATTCTGCAAACGCTCCATGTATCCTTCTCTGATCCGAACCTTCCACACACCTGATGAAGGAACAGCGTTTCCGAAAGCTTGTGGGTTTACTATCAAATAAATTGGTTGAGCTTTAACCTATTGTTGTGAGACTTCTTATTACGAAGCAAATATCACCAGGGGACTAAAATGGTGTTCGGAGTCTTCCAGAAATTTCCACAGCCCCAACACATTAGAAAGTCAGTGCATTAGTGGAGACAAAACATACAATAGAGCTGTACATTAGTGATCCAGGACAAAAAAGCAGACTGGACCTAGGAACAGATAATTCAAAAAACATATTATTGAGATTCTTTGCACAGTGGACTGAAAAGAACATGGCCAAGGCTTTCCCTCAGCATTCAGGAGACAAGTGAACCACCGCCTCTCCCCCCAACCCACCACCCACCCCCGCACCCCCCACCCCCCCAACAAACACACAGTGACTTTCCTACTTCATACAACTTTTTTTTAAGTTATTGGTCTTATTGGGATAGGAACACTAGACTTCAAATCCTGGTGAACAAAGTAAAAGGAATTGAGCAACAAAATTAAGTTTTAAGACTTTAAATGCGACAACATAAAATCAATACTGACAATGCGTTACTTAATAGGCAATTAATACTTTAAACTACAAAAAAGCTAACTCCTTCTTGTGGCTGAACATGATCAATAATCCCATGCTGCATATATATGTTACAGTACACTTTCCACAGAACTATAGTCTAAAGTTTCTTCCAGCTTCCAATAGGTTCACCTCTTCCTGTTTCACTGAGTCATCAAATTGAGTGACCATCAAAGGCCCTATGCATCAGTTCTCTGAAAAACCGCGAACCAATCTCCAGCTGCATGGCTCAGTCTGATGATTCAATCCCTGACCACACTAGGACAAGTCTGCCACAGTCTATAAATTTCCACATGTTCTGTATTTTCGACCCAAAAATATCATCACATTCAGTTTGCTAGCCTACAGTTAAAACTGTTTTCTCTTTCTGCTGATTGCAGCAGATGCTCCTCATCTCTCTCTCGCTGGGACATACTAAGTGGAATGTTACGAGATTTTTTTTCGAAGCATCCAGCTAACGTGAAAATGGGAGAGTTCCTGATCCTTTTTTTAGGCGAATTTTCACACCAATCATACGCACTCAGTCTTTGAAAATATGGCTTGTCACTTCCTAATTGCTCGAGGCAGTAGGCGGAGCCTAATTCACCAGAGAGTCAGCAGCTCAGATTGAAGCCACAAACTGCGCATGCTAGGAAAAACAGATTGAAAAAAAGAGCTTTGTTGACAGATACGGCCTCCCTCTTCCTCCCCTTGGACATTGGAGAACCTTCCCCAACATTGCTGACCCCCCCCCCCACTTAGCATACATCCTGACACCCCTTCCCCCCCACTTAGCATACATCCCGACACCCCCTTCCCCCCCCCCTTAGCATACATCCCGCACCCCTTCCCCCCCCCAACTTAGCATACATCCTGACACTCCCCCCCCCCCTCCCCCCCCCCCCCCCCCCCCCCCCTCCAAGACCCCCTTGCACATGGGCCCCTCACCATCAGGCCCAAGACTAACTGACACAACCATCTCTTCCCCAGCCGCCGATCATCACAGACATACAAAACCCAAGGATGGACAGATAGGAAGAAAAAGCCTCCCCATTTTCAGATGCTGACCAGGCCAGGTGGCAGTGGAAGCAAGATGGGACACTCTCCCTCCCCCTAGTAGGACTCTGTCCTAGAGGAAGGGATGGAACTGCAGCATGCAAGGCAGTGGCACCATGCATTAGTGCCACAGCACTGACCAGGAAAACATACACCCAGAACCCATGCAGTGGCCACAGACAATGCTGCCTAACAAATTCTGACAAGAACAGCTAGTTAGGAATCTAGAGAAATGAACAGAAATTTCTAAGAATTCTGAGGTTAAAAAGCAGCAGAAACAGATACTAGAACAGAATACTGGTCAGTGAAGACAGACAGAGTTGAGAAGAAATTAGTTAGTGAGAAATAAGAACGATAAGTCTTAAGTTTATTTATTAGTGTCACAAGTAAGCATGCATTAACACTGCAAGAAGTTACCGTGAAAACCCCCTACTCACGACTCTCAGGCACATGTTCAAGTACATGGAGGGAGAATTTAGCATGCCTAATGCACCTACCCAGCATGTCTTTTGGCAGCGGGAGGAAACCGGAGCACCCGGAGAAAACCCACGCAGACATGGAGAGAACATGTAGACTCTGCACAGTCGGTGACCCAAGCTGGGATTCAAACCTGGGTCCCTGGCACTGAGAGGCAACAATGCTAATCACTGCGCCACCATGCTGCCTTGAAGATACCTGAAGTGATTCAGGAATCTTCAGGGTGGCACTGTGGCACAGTAGGTGAGATTGAGAGATTTTACAACAGCCTGGCATGATTGTTGAAAAAAATCTAGCTCAGAACAGCAAATTTCTTTCCCTAAAGTAATAGTAAACAAGTCGGATTTTCACTACATGCAATGTTAAAGGTCATTATTACCGAGACTAGCTTTCAATTCCAAAGTCCAGGCATTGTTCTTGGAAAGCTATGTTGTACTCCCTTCCTGGATCAAATATCCTTCCTAAAGTATGGTGCCCAGCTCTGCTCACAACACTCCAAATGGGGTCTAACCAGAGTTTTGTATAGCTGCAGCATAACATCTGCATCCTTATAGTTCAGTTCTCTAGATAGCATTTAGATAGTCTTTTTGATTATGTTCTGCACTTGCTCCTGCATTTTATAGATCTATACGCTAAATCCCCAAGTCTCCTTGGACATCCACTGCATTTAACTTCACGACATCTACAAAGTACCCTGACCTATCCTTTTTGGTCCAAAATGGATAACCTCACATTTGCATTGAAATTCATCTGTCATACAGATAACATTCACCTAATCTATTAATACCCTTTTGTGATTTTATGTTATTATCTACATTTAGGCACATTGTAGATACTTTGTGTCATTAGCAAATTTGGATATATGATTTTCTATGCTACTTTCCAAATTATCAATAAATAATGTGAACAATTGTGGCCCCAATACAGATTGTTTTGGGACACCATCAGTCACATCCTGCCAATGTGAGTCCCTATCCATTATCTGTTCTTTCTGTCGCCTGCCACTGAATCAATTATCCAGCCACGTCAGTAATTTACCCTCTTCTTATTGATTTTGTTACTCATTGCAAGTTTCCTTTCATAATTCCTTTTATAAGCTTCTTGATAGACTTTTGTTGATTTTTGTATCTTTTCCATTCGGCAGGATCTGTGCCGTTCTTTCTACCTTTGTTAACAGTCTCTTTACCAAATGCCTTCTAGAAATCCATCTAAACAACATCATAGAAACTGTCCTGTCCATTACCTTAGTCACCTCTTCAAAAAATTCAATGAGGTTTATTAGGCATGACCTTCCTGTTATTAATCCATGTTTGATTAACTGGAAATTTGCAAAGTGTTCAGTTACCCTACCCTTGATTATAGATTCCAATAATTTCCCCACCACAGATGTAGGCCAGCTGGTTTGTAATTTTCTGGCTTTCCTCTTCCAATCTTCATAAAAAGGGGAGTCTCAGGAGCAATTTTATAATCCAGAGGAACAATTCCTGAATCTAGGAACTCTGAAGAATTATAGATAGGGAGTCTACAATCTGCTCCCCTAATTTCTTTTTCCATCTTTGGATGGAAACTCAGATCTTGAGAATGTATCACTTTTTAGTTCCATTATCGATGTTTAATGAACCTTAGAGTCTAAATAAAACTCTCTCTGATCCACTATTAATTTCCTTGGGGTTTCCAGTAAACTGTTTTCCATTGTAAATAGAGGCAAATAAGTTATTTAATATGTCTGCACTTTTCCTCATTGTCATTAATATCTCCACTTTCAGTCTTTAGTGACCAACATTGTTCCTACCACCCACTTTCCCTTTACGTAAACTATAAAATTTCTTCGTATCGATTTTGATATCCATTGCAAGTTTCCTTTCATAATCCCTTTTACAGCTTCTTGATAAACTTTTGCTGATCTTTGTATCTTTTCCATTCGGCAGGATCTGTGCTGTTCTTTTAGTTTTATACTGTCATTCATTTTTTTAGTTGTCCATGGCTTTTTTTTTTGTGAAGCTGTGCTTTTTCTTCTCAGGTCTATAAACTCGTTCTGCATTGCATTACATGTTTTTTTGAATTTCTTTAGCGGTTTTACCCATTTGTAGATTTTCCCAGTTTATTGAAGGCAGTCTCTGTCTTATCTCATTAAGTTCGCCCTTACCTAAATCTAAAATTTAGCTGATTTGTACTTTCTACTTTCAAATGCTACACTGAACCCGATTATGTTATGATCACTATTTGATAAATGTTCCCAATCAATTAGGTTTTTAATTAAGTCCAGCTCATTACTCATTACTAAATCCAATATTGCTCATCTTCTTGTTGCATCCAGAATACATTGCTTCAGAAACTGTCCTGGACATACTCAAGAAATTTGCTACCTTTCAGGCAGTTTCTTGCCTGCCTCTCCCAATTTATTTTAAAGTTAAAATCCCCCATTAATACTACTCTGCCTTTGCTATACATTTACCTAAATTCTACACTTATACAATCTAGCACTTCAGAGCTGCTACTACAGGGTCAATCCACACCTATTGTAGTTTTAGATCCTTTACCATTCCTCAGCTCCACTAACAAGATATCCGCTGGATGCTTTCGCCATATCAAATGCTCCCTCAACATTGAAGTAATTTTGTTTCTAACCAGTAAGGCTATGCCACCCGTCTGCCATTTTCCTTTTCCATCCTGTAACCTTATAGCCTGGTATATTTAGTTCCCGGTCCTGCCCACCCTGCAGTTTAGGGGATCTAACAATTGGCTCAGTGAAGAATGCTGGAGAAGACAGATAAAATACATGCTTTCTGAAGATGCATCTACAAAAGGATGAAGGCAGGTATGATGGGCAGGAAGAGGAACTGATAGAGGCCAAGATGATTTCAGATGAGAGGAACAGGAGCCAATAGGGAGGTAAAAGATATCTGGCCAGGTAAGAAGAAGAGAGGATAGCTTGTAGGTGATTCAAGAATTATCATACATTTCCATTTAGAGAGCCAATTCAGATTTATTTAATAACTTGGAATTGGTTGGTTAGAATTTGCCCACATTACATGGGGTAACCACAATGCTGATTGATTACATACAGCATTACTTTTTTGGATTTGGTAGGTGTTTTCTAGTTGAACACTATTCCTGCCATTAACCCTCCTAATTTATCTAGGCTGATGACCAGCACCAATGCTGACCATTGGTGCTGGATTGCCTGCACCAATGGCTGTGTTACCACCCCAATCCAACGCCGGCATCTTTACATCATGTGTTTTTTAAAGCCAACAAGTCCTGGAATTGGACTTTAAGCCAGAGTTTTCCAGATCACAAGCAGAACAGCTACCCAGTGAACCACTGTAGCTCCTTTGTCAACAGTTTTGCATCAATCATGGACCATACAGGGATTTAAAAACAAGAGTGAAAATTTTAAAATCAGGACTTTGTTTGACTGGGAGCCATTGTTGCTCTGCGATAAGAGATGAAGGGAGCATGAGGTAAAAAAAATACAGGAAGCAGAATTTTGTATAATCTCAAGTTTACAGAGCGTAGAATGTGAGAGACCAACTAGTTGTGTGTTGAATCAACTGGATGCAACAGAAATGAAGTTTTGCGTGGAGGAAGGGATGAGTGGTTTGCTACAATTGCAAATACGGTGTTCTTTTTGATCAAAGTAACCTGGTTTAAATGCTTTTCTTGGTGGTATTTTCTTTCATTCTTCTCCTCTCATTGCAGTACAGATTCAAGGATACCAGCAGTCCTCCAGCCATGTCTCAAGTATCATCATAGTCAACTGACTGGTGCAAAACTTTTGCATTAAATTTGATACCAATTATGTATTCCATCTAATTTTCCTTTCTGTTGATGTTAATCTTTGAATAATTACCTCTTAATTTTCCACCCATACCAAGGTTGAAAGTTAGTTGCAATAAATGTTGGCATACATGCCATCATATCTTTTAAGACCTCGTTCTCAGCTGATTTCATGCAAGCTGAATCTATGCAGTTGTGAGGGGAACAGACTAAAAATGGTACAAGAAAACAGAAAAAAAACACTTCTGAAAAATAGATAAGAGCTCCTATATTATTTTTTGAGTAATCCAAACAGCTCACTTTGTTATTCATGCTATTTAAATATTTTAGAATGAAACTTCCTATCTGAAATGTTACTGAACATTATCAAAGTCTTGACACTTCAAATTTCTGATAAGATCATAATAAATGCTAGCTTTGCATAACATGACCACAGTGCAGATTACAAGGACTATTTGTGGAGTTGTCAAATCAAGAGGAACTATCAAGGGAAATTACACATTTTACAGCAAAACTTGGGAGAAAAATTGGTTTTGACAGAGAAGTGAAACAAAGAGGGAATAAGAGATTAAGAGAAAAAGTGTGCGCTTGACAGAACTAAGAGAAACAGAAGAAACAAGGAGATTCAGGGAGAAAAAGGACAGTAGAATAGAAATCATTTGTCATGTTTTACTTATTTGTGCAGTTACTCAACATCAGTCACGACAACCGATTATGTATACACGGTGTAAAATCTCTTATTACAATTGAATTTTGAAGTGAAATAATAGTGTCTTGGAAGATGATTTGATAAGGTTGTAGTTTGCTCCAAAAATGCATTTAAATATTGTATTCAATGCTGCATAAATATCCTAAGATATTCCACTAGCATACTCCAAGTCACAGAGGATCTTAGGTGTGACCAAAATCTGGGTTGTTAAAAAGGGATTTAAGAAAAACATAAAAAGGAGAGGACTGCACAGAGGCTGAAGGAAGTTATTCAAAAGGATATCTGAAAGCAAGGTGATTGCTAGTGATGTGAAGAGGTGGTGGGGGATTTTCAAAATGAGAATGAGAGGAAAAAAGAGTATGACAAGATTTTGGGCCTGTGTTGTCATTTATACTGATGGCTACTAGGGGCTCAAAACTGCCCCCATTGTTTTTCTTCAAATCCACACAGGCAATATCTATTGCATTCCCTTCGAAAATTAACCAGGACATGATAATCAAAATGCGACCAGAAGGACCAGGACATAGAAACATGAGAGCACTAGTAAATAAGATCAGAATAGGCAAATGGTAAAAGGTGTTAGAAATGATGGCTCTTTATCTGAATGTTCAAAGCATTTGTGATCAAATGGAGGGTTTGATAGCACAAATATAAAAAAAAGAATATGATATGAAAGCCATTACAGAGATGTGGTTGCATTATGACCAAGTCTGGGACCCAAATACTCAAAGATATTTAACGTTTCAAAAGAGTAGGAGGAAAGGAAAACAAGTTGAGTAGTTCTTTTAATAAAAGGATGAAATCATTATGGTAGTGGTAAATGATCTTTGTTCCAAAGATTAAGATGTAGAATCATTCTGGGTGGAAATAAGAAGTAGCAAAGGAAGAAGTCAATGGTGGGAGTAGTTTCAGTTTTGAACGGGTATTTTGTATCTGTCTTCAAAATAGAAAACATAAAAAGCAACCCAAGAATAGTAGAAAATCAAGAGGCATAAGTCAGAGAAGGAACTTAAAACAAACACTATCAGCAGAGAAAAAGTAATAGGAGAACAAACGAAAATTAAGACTGACAAGCCTCGTGGACCTAATGACCTACATCATCGGGTCTTAAAAATGGTAATCCAGGAGACAGTGGATGCATTGAGGTTAAATATCTTTGAGTATTTGGGTCCCAAACTTGGTCACAATGCAACCACATCTCTGTAATGGCTTTCATATCATATTTTTTTTTTATATATTTGTGCTATCAAACCCTCCATTTGATTCTCAAAATTTCTGAGAATTTGGGAAAAAAAAAATCAGTGGATTGGAAACATCTCTGTCCAAGAAAGGTGTGAGAAGGAAGCAGGAAACTATAGGCCAGTCAGCTGAACATTTGTCATTGGAAAAATAATAGATTCTATTATTAAAGAAATAGAAACAGACAATTAGAAAATCGTAATAGAATCAAGCAAAGTCAATTTGGTTTTGTGAAAATGAAACTGTGTTTGACAAATTTATTAGACATCTTTGAGGTTATAGTAACAGAACAAATAAAGAGGAACCATAAGATGTAGTGTGTTTAGATTTTTAAAAGGCTTTCAAAAAGGTTACTACATGAGTTAAAAACATACGTGCCATAAAACCTGTCCTCATTCACAGCTGGGATTCCGTAGTGCTGCTCGAAATCAGAAAATGAACAGAATTTTGATTGGAATGTTAAATTCTCACTTGCATCAGGGCGGGCACAGACATAATTGAAAAATCCTGTTCATGGTGTCAGGAATGATATATTTGCAAGGATGTAAAATGGCTAATTAAGGGAAAACAGAGTTGAGATAAATGGATCATTTTCAAGATCACAGACTGTAACTATGAGTGCCATAAGAATCAGTGCTGGGGACTCAATCTATATTAATAATTTGAAAGCATGAAGTCTGGAAAGAGTCTCTTTGTAGAATATAATCTATCATTTCCAAAACCTTGATGTTTTTTGCACCCGAGGTTCTTTTCAATGGAAATTTGCTATTGCTCTGGTGAATCTTTAAGCTGTGAAGTGGAGATGCCGGCGTTGGACTGGGGTAAACATAGTAAGAAGTCTGACAACACCAGGTTTAAGTCCAACCGATTTATTTGATAGTAAACTCGCAAGCTTTCGGAGTTTGCCCCTTCGTCAGGCGAATGGAGAGTTCTGGCCTCAGACAGAGCATATAACAGCACAGACAGTTTAAAGATTACTGATTAGAATGCAAGTCATTACACCTAATCTGCTATTCCAGTCTTTAAGCTAATAGAGACAGAGCTTAACTTGAGATGGAAAGAAGCAAAGGTTTACTGTCAATACCAGGCTCTTCTAGACTAATATTTAACTGCTTTCAGTAGTAAAAGAAATATTAAAATGCTTATTCTTGTCACATGACCTCTCTCCCCATTTGCTTAGCAGATTCTGGGGCGTATAGGAGTTATTATCCCATGGCCAAGGATTAAATTCTATCAATATTTCAGCCATTATTCATTATCCATCTTGATTAAATATGAAAAATGTTCTTCCATGTCGCTACTTTCCTCCTTGACCTTCTGTCTCCACTTAAGAGGTAGCTTTATTGAAGTCCAAATGAGGTTCAGTGCAGTTCCAGTCAATATTTTGAAGTGGTTATTGACACCTGCAGGAATGAAATTCCTTAAGGGTGCCAGGACATGTCTTAAATGTAATTCACAAAACTGGTTAACTTGCAACTCTGAAAATTAGGTGTCTTTTGGCAATCATTTTAAGAGTAACCATCTTACGTATCTTTTTAATAGTTTAATATATGTTTGATCAGCCGATTAAATTAACGATTAATAGCACTCGTGCACAAGTCACATTGTCATAACAGCTCTAATTCACATGACGAATGAATCGATCATTTCAATAGCTGTTTCATTACAAACATTCAAATATTAAGAAAATTAAAAATAACACAACCACACTCATTTACGTTTTACTTTAATTGTATCTGTTCCACTTTACTGGGGTTTATACACTCGGATGATCCTAAACTGTGTTAAGACTGGAGAACATGCTCTTACGTGGCTCTCACTTTCAGGCTGTTGATTACAAATAAAATCTGTCTTCATTTGAAAAAAGATTAGGCTTACATCAGGGTCTTGAATTGCTATCATTCTTTCTATATGTCAGATATTTTTCAGAAACTGTATGCTATTTTCTTGTTATAAGCTTGTATTAAATCTAAAAGATGGCACTTTTACATGGCTGTTATCTCTCAGTTTATTGGCAACAGCCAAGCTGCACTTAGTTACCTGGCGGGGTAGAGATATTCTGTATCTCCCATTGGCTCTGCCTTCATGCTGCTTAGCACAGAGGCTGTTAGTATGCAAATTTTCCTGACTGCCAGCCTGGACTATTCTGATCAGTTTTAATCTCTCATTGTCCAACTCCAAACCTGTGAATTTATTGGCTGACTCCCAGGCACTTTCTGATTTGTAGGTCAGAAGCTGTAATTTGATTTTTGCCTCCTGTAGGATTTCTGGACTGGTGTCTAGGACTTCATTTTTACTGCATTTTCCATCAACATTGCTGTCCTGATTAAGGTTTACAACTTGATCTGTTTTGTTTACCAGCGATTAACAGTGTATGGGTTTTGCTGATATTCCCCTTGCAGTCTCTGCAAAGATGTATCTGCTTTGTGTTAAGTTCCCTCCTTTCCACTTTTGTTTTGGGAATTGGCTATCACCTGTTTTGTTCCACATCTCCTGGAACAGTGTAGCTCCTGGAAGGCTCTTCAACTGAGCCTTCAGTCACACTTGATCTAGTTGGGAACTTCCCTGGTCCTCATTTACGTCTGCCATTAAGGATCATTATCTCTCTTCTTTCATTCCTGTGGGAATTCTTAATGCTTCTTAGTTGCTTGTACTTCAGCAGATCCTGGTTGGCTTTCGCCAGCCTATCCAAGCTCCCTGGACTATCCCTGCCTTTTCAAGAGTACTATTCTCCAACAAGTCCCATTTCCTGTGCTGTTCACATGGTCTTACCTTCCTTTACTTTGAAAGCCTCCTCTCTCTTTTTCTAATGCTTGGTGTTTTAACATTCTTTATCTCTTTTCTAGCTTTATTTCTGCTGAAGCTATTTCTTTTCAATTTTTTTCAGATTTGCAATGCAATTCTTTGACAACCAGTTTTAACAGTTCAAGCTTTTGGGCAACACTTAATTACAACTCCTTTTTTCTTAATTCTTCGATGAACAGAACCCACTGAAAATTTAAATCCTCAAAAATAATTTCCATCTGTTCTAAGATTGCACTGGCTGTAGCACACTACACAAGAAAGTAGCAGATTGACTCTTTTAAAATTTATGGCTTGAAATACAGCTCTTCAAGTTGCTCTTATTGGTCTGTGAATTCAGATCTTAGATGTTAGCCTCCAAATTTTTGTTGCAGCCATATGAAGAGGGATACAAAATGACTCCCCTATCCTACCATTCCACGTTCGAACGTAACAGGATTTTTGTGAATTTAAAAGGATGAAGGTATTTACACACTGAACCAATTAGAGACTCAAATTGCTGTATAATTATTCAGTGCTCAAGCCCAAAGTATCAATCACCCATGTATTTAATGAAGCTGCTTGCTGACATTCCATCTCAACATTGAATTTGAGACTTGAAGTTCTCCATGGACAATGATCAGATTTTGCAACAGTAATGCCAGTGAAAATGTCAGCAACATCTGGAGTGTACACTTGCGAATAATAACACAGAAATCCAGAAATTGTCAGTGCTTCATTTGAGTCACCCTAAATAGCAAAGCAAAATCCATGAATTCATAATAATTTCCATTTCTTGCTGAAATGTCTTGCTGTAAAAATTTTTGAATGAGGCATTTTGAATAGCATCTAACTTCATTACAACTGTTAAACATGCTCATTGGTCATCAAAAGCTAATTTTGTGTGTGGAACGTTAGATTTCTCCATTATGATTTGAAAAGTAAAACGGAGACTTTTTAAGTTTGCATGTCTTTATTTTTAGCTTCTAACCTAAATGAAATGATATCCTTCACCTTTTTTAAATTTAAGTGCTATTGGTTTCCTGTTATACTGTGTGTGATTTGTTGCTTACCTGTTTGCTAACATCACTGCAGCTGCATGCCAAAAGATCCCCTTGAACTGGTATCAGATTTAACTGCCTTCAGGAACAGGGAAAACCACGCCACAAAGATCATTTGATCATTGGGGGCAGCTGTCTTCGAGGTCAACGGCAAGCGCTGTTGCTTGGCTGCTCACCACAAAATATATTTAAAGATCAAATTTTTCCTACAGGATAGACCTTTTAAAAATAAAAAAAGATTTTCTTATCTTGAACAAGTTCACCCTGAACTTTATTTTTAAGTAATTATTTTTAACTAATAGCTGGTCACTCAAAAAGCATTTTTACTTTAAGATTTACAATGATTTGTTATAGATCAGTGTCAAGTTCAATGAGTCAGCAGCCTGTATGCAACTGGGGATAAATTCAGTCTTAATTCTTGAGTATATATTCCACAGAGATGTTTTTCTCATATAATATTTAAATTATAATCCATTGAAATGAAATGTTTTCAGTTTGGTACATTTGAGCTCTAAAGTACTAAACATATTCTAAATGACATAGCTAAAGTGAAAGCACATCTCATATATTTGCAAAATAAACCAAATTGCTGTAATTTGAGCCAATTGTAATACATATTTTTTAGTGTGACTATATAGATTATTTAAATATGGAAAAAAATTGCAAGTTAATTGAACAAAGAGAACAAATACAAATGACAACTACTTAAAATATAACGTTTGTAGTACTTACGGCTGGCAGAGTTTCACCAGATCTTGATCAGTAGTGCTCGGTGGCAGTCCTCTGATGTAAAGGTTTGTTTTACTGAGCTGTTCCCATCCTGCATTATTGCTACCACTACTGTTGCTGTTGGTAAGGGGACTTGGTGGAGCCATTGGATGGGAGGTAGGTGCACAAGGTTGCTGTAAAAGTAAGGAGTATAGCCTGTATTGAACCTTATTCCAAGACTGTTTATTAAATTTAACAGGCAAGTTGCATATTTGTGAATAATATGCTCAAAATAGGATTTCAATAGTTGATTATTACAGAAGGATTATTAAGAAGCAATGCTGGAAGCATGAATGACACAGCATATTAAAACATAGATCCTAATGTATACACTCATGGCTGCTAGCCCAAAAACTGGAAGCATACACAGAAATAATAGCTGAAATAAATATATTTCCAAACCTATACGAGTACAAATACCTTGAACTGAATTCATGCAAATTACAATATTTACTTAGTTACTCTTTAGTATCTAGTATCTGGCGTCAATCTAATTTCCAAGCTAAAAATGGCAGTGTTTGGTAACAGGCCATTCTTCTGGAAAATATGAACAGCTGTGTTTACTGTCAACGCCATGTATGCACAATTTGACTGTTTTACTCAGTTATGTCATTGAGAGGGATACTGTATGCAGCAGCCACAACCAAAGATGGCATTGCTCAAATCATCATAACTGGGCAATTGTGTTGCACCATGAGTGATTAATTAAATTTTCTTCCTTATTGGCTTGTAGAGTTCAAGCCAGGAACACCTTCACAACTTCAAACTCAAAGATTCAGGTTGCCAGCGAACTGCAAGGCTGTTTTCTTTTCTTCAACTTGGTCTAAGCTTTTCATAGTTCCGACATTTAATGAGCGAAAGCACTTAATGCATTACGGAAAAAAAACTATGGAAACATTGCTTTATTCCAATAAGTTGCAAGTGAAGCTTGCAGAAAAATAAGCCAATAAGGGAAACTCATGGCAGAGGTTTCAGGCTGAGCATAGCAGTGTGACATTACCAGACTTATATACGTGTGCAGACCACCATCATGCACCAGCAGGAAACACAGTGAATATGAACACAATGATAATTTCTCTGAGTACGTCTGCTGACCTCCTGCTTGTGCAGTGAGAATGAGGGAAGGCTAACAGAAGGACAAATATCCCAGTTGGTCTCATTAATTTAAATAATTGATCTGATCTATTTTTGCTATAAACAAGATAACCAGCAGCATTCCATAATTCTTACAGCATGAATATAGAGAGTATGTTGGAATGTTTAGAAAAGGAGCCATGTAAGGGCATTTGGGGATGAAACTTGAAAGAGTAGAAATAAGGTCAACCAGGACTTTTAGATTTGATAGTGTGCATCAAGTGCATACTTCTACACTGCCCAATAGTGTTCAGCAATAAAAGAGGTTACAATCTAATTTGATGTCATCTCACGTGTGAAGATAAACCAAGTCTCAATCTGCATATCTAATTGCAAATATTGTATTTCATGTCAGTGACTGAGAGATGGATGAAGGCATTGGCTTTTTACTGTGTTTGCTTGTGAAATGAGTGAATGATACAATCTTTTCAGGGCATCCATATTTATATACAACCTTCCACAGGCCTTTTGGCTAACTATATCAAAAGTCTTGGGTCAGGTCAATGTGCAATATGTAGAGGACCTCATTCTGTTCATAAGAATTTTCTTGAATTTGACATGTTGTGATGATCATGTCTACCTTTCATCATCCTGCACAAAAGCCATATTGCGATTCTGATACATACAAATCAATCAGGTGAGTGACAATCCACTACGAACAGCTCTTGTGAGAGCTTTTTCTGCTGTTGAATTAAGTAATATTCCATGATGACTGTCACAAATGAACTTATTCCCTTTCCATTTGTAGAGATGAGTTATGGAAGGCATTGTTGTAGTCTTGGGGCACAACATTCTAGTTCCACATTAACCGAACTGACTAGTGAGTTTCCTAACCATGCAAATCCCTCCTACTTGAATATTTCAACTGGGATGACATTAGCTCCCAGCCATTTGCCCATTAAAAAGCTGCTTCAAGCCCCTTGTGATTTCTGCTTCAGAAGAAAAGAGCAAACTCTTCTAGTGTGTGTGCAAATGACTCAATGGCATCATTGCACACTGTGGATTGTAGGTTTAAGAGGTTGCTTTAGTATTCTGTCCATCAGAGAAAATCTTGTGCCTGTTAGGAGCTGATTGCCATTTGCTGAGAAATTGGTTTCATGACAAATCCTAGGACTTCATATGACATGTGCAAATATTTAATGTTTTCCAAGAGTTCTCAATGGCAATATTGTCCTCTGGGATATCAGCAATTCCTGTGGCTAGTTTGTGTTCCAGTTCTAGTTTCTTGGCCATATCTTCAAGAACCTGAAGTATAATCTCCAGTTATATAAAGCTTCTTTTGTGCTTGACTGTGCTGAAGTAATTTAAATTTTATCTTCAAAGACGCAATACTCCTGACAAGTTGTCAATCAGACCTGCATTCTGCATTTTGAAAGGAGCGAGGAGTGTGCACATCTATGGTATCATTCTTTGATACAGTTCAATAACAGTCCAACATGTGCCAATGTTATCAGCTTGCTGGACTTTGGTTTTATAATGGTTATATCAAATGCTCTGCACTTGGAAAAGGAGCAGACCATTGGAGTTTGTTCTACTCTCCTCTCTCCTCACTGGTGCATGGAGAGGAGACTGAGGCCAGAAATGTGTGTCCGCTCAGGTACCAGAATCATCAAGAATAATAAGATTGTACTGCTGTTATTGTACTCTAATTATCATGTTATTGTCATCATAAAACGCTTCTCTGACCTCATCTGTTGTGTGTCAGTGTTGAAGCTCAGGCGTTAATGAGTAGTGCATACTGGTTACTGGCAAGACTGAAGACAAAAACCACAAGTTGATTGCTGATCCAAGTAGGAACTGAGTTAAATTTGCATGCCAATTTAGAGGTTGGTCCTTGGACTTACTGATCCAGTAGAATCTGTGGTTTTCACCAACAACAAGCTGCGACTCCTCAGCAAGCCTCATTTCACTTGGGGCAGCTACATCGACACGGCACCTGTCTTGCATTCTGGTTACATGTGCCGTTCTGCATTGTGGTCTCACATTGTTGTCTTGTAGAGTTCTGACATTCCATGAACTGACTTTCCTACAACGACTTTTAATCTTGTTCTTTATATTTTGACTGTGGTGAATGGATGACCAGTCAGGAGTGGTAAAATGGCAGATGCAAGCACAGCAAGCTGTGTTTAAGGTTCCTTTTCTATTTCTTCCACTGACTGGGGACAGAAGTGCTATATATGAAAAGCACTCTTCTGTAACCTTAGAAGGATGCAAATTCCACATTGACTCTGATCTGTGGAAAGTGACTGTCATCATCCTAGGGCCATTTGTGTGCAGGATTGGGATTTCCAAAATAACTTCACTGCGGTGTTAATGTAAGCCTAATTGTGACTAATAAATAAACTTCAACTCTAATTTTATGATTGAAACTGTTTCATTGCATCAGCATTCATACCTTCATATTCAAAACCATATCTGATCAATCTTGAAATATAGGCTTCAATTGTCAAAAAGATTCTTGAATTACTAAAGACAAAATAGAACTCTTCGACAGCATCCTTATAAAATGCGTTTCAGCATCATGTACTTCTGAATAGTGTTTGTGTTCAGAGAAATAATTGGCTGCTACTAAAGTAACAACCATGATTATTCAATATATTATTTGTTTTCTAAAAAGTTTTAGATGAATCACTTCTAAATTGACATTCCTGTATAAGTCAGAGTGTATACATCAAAGACAATAACAGTATTTTTGAAAGCTTCTTAGTTGTGACAAATAGACAAGGGCAAGTTTTCAGCACAATCTGCATTAAACAATAACTGAAGGATAATATTGATTGCCGTGAGACAATCGGTATTCAGGCAGATTTGATCAATTGTTTGATTATGATTATTTTGAGGTCTATTTTACAGTGTATCAACATACAAATTTCTTTGAACATTAGCTCAGTTGGATCATACAGATAACACAGCTGTTTTGTAAAGAACGTGCTCTAATGCCACTGTAATGATTGGATTACTGGCACAAACTATGACTTGCGATATTTCTTTGAAGTTTATCTCCATGTAATAAATTTCATGCATATTAAGGTACCAGCCAATGTTTTTCACTTGAAGGCCACATTATCAATATTGAGCACTTACTGATCAGATTAGGGTTAGTGGATGTAAAAGAAGCTTCCTTCTAATCTAGTTGAAGGATGCATTTTACTTTCAACTTGAGAAAATGATTAGCTTCTGCACCATGTTAGGAATTGAGAAAAATTGGGATAAAATAAAGAAGGGATTGACAAGTGCAGCTGTTTTGATATGCAATTAAGTACGCCAATGATAAAAACAAATTTTTACCTTTGTGATTAGAGGAAAAATGAAGTCACCTCTTCTGTACACTAAAGTGGAAAGGTAAAGGAATTGGCATCTATATGCTAAACGTGTGGTTCACAGAATGAGTAAAATCAAAGGGAAAAATAGTATATCCATAGCAGATAATGGAGAGACGTACTGTAAGCAACTACCATCACAGCCACACCAAACTGCAGAAAACAGACTCTCCTAAACACAAGTTAGGATTGAAAGGCTCCTGATTAAAAGGCCCCTGTTTAAAATCCAAAATGCAAACAGAAAAGAAAGCTTTCCCAAATGTGGACAAAACTTGTGCATGGTAGCTATCTGCTGAGTTTTTAGCTGATAATTATAAGATATTGACTGTTGTTTGGGAAAAAGGGGTTTCTCTTTCAGAGATCAGGAAAATTAGGAAGTTGGAAACAAGTGATAACTCAAAGGAGTGCACAGTTCTAATGTATTATAGTTTTACTTAATTTTTTTTTAATTATTAAATGTTGTTTATCAATCGATCACAAGATTCAACTGTTCCTCCCTGGTTTGCATATCTTTCTTTTTATACCAAATTGAAAAACATTCACCACTAAAACCCAGTGTTCCAAGTTACCCTTCTGGTTTTGGGATATCCTTACATTTAACATCAGTGGGGTTCACAACATAAGTTAGGAGATTGTCTGGAATTTAGTAAGCATAATTCCTTGAGTGTAGAGAAGTTTGTGACTTTTAAATGTAACAAGAGTGAGGTAAGTGTTGAACCCAGTGAGGCATGTGATTTAAAATAAGATGACTATAATATGTCTCTTGCAATGGCTAAGGCGTGTTTAGGAGTAGAAATATAACCTTGAAAAGTTTGCAACTATATCTAAAGCTAAACTGATGTAATTAGTGAATATTACTACAATTAGGGTTACCTAAGAATGACGAAGAATGCTGAGGTAATTAAAATACTTTGCTATTGTTTTAAATGTACAAGAGCTGTCACATAGACCAAGTTCTCCAAAACGAGAGACAACTGAATTAATTAAAATGTGGAACTAGAGTTGTAGAAAAGCAAAGAGAGGAAAATGAAAGAGAACTTTTCAAAAGGAAATTGAAATGAGGAGGCCTGACATGGAAAAGGAAAGATTAACGGGGAAGATGAGGAAAGGGAAAGAAGGGGAGTTTTAACTTAAAATGCTGGAAGTTAAAGCCGAGACTCTAGAGCAGGGTGAGGAGAAAAGTAGTTCTATACCTAAACCTAGTGGAGTGATGTTTAGATTTCTATAGGCAGTTCCAAAATTTGATGAAAAGGATATGGAGGCATTTATGAACTCAATTGTTAAAGTAGCAAGACAAATGACCTGGTTGCAAGACAACTGGACGCTGCTTATGAAGTGTAAACTCACAGGTAGAGCAAATGATATCCACACACCTTTGTCAGAGAAAAGGTCTGGGGAGTACAATTAAGTTAAAAATGCTATATTGAGTGCATAGAAGTTAGTAGCAGAGGCTTACAGATAAAAGTTTCAAAACGTAAGAAAACAGTCTGAACCGATTTGTACTGAGTTTGAAACAGTTGAACATGGAACTTTGATGGGTGGGTAAGAACTTTTAAAATTAAAAAAACCCGTGAGATTCTCAGAGATTCATTAGCTGCAGTGACCAAGAACAAGAAAGAACAAAAAATTAAAACTGCAAGGCAAACCACAGCACCTGCTGAAGATTATGAATTGATTCAGAGGCCAAAGTATTTTTTGATGCAATTTTAAAGCTGAGGAAGACAGAAAATGGGAAGGTGTGAAAAAAGACAGTGAAGCAAGAAAATTCCAGAGAGACATCATCTCAAAAGTTAAAAAAAAATGGTGCTGAGACAATAAAGAATAGGAGGAAAATTGAATGTTTTCATTGTTATAGAGTAGGCCAGATGAAATAATTTTGCTGGAGTTTAAATGACAAGTCAGCTGGATAAGCCTTAAGCAAGGAAATATTAAGTCAGAGACTGGAGAACAAAAGAAACGGGTAGAGTTTAAACAGAGAAGAATAAACAATAGGAGTGAATGAAGGAATGAAAATATGTGCATAACTTACACAGCCAAACAGCGAATGTGTTTAAGGATTTCGTACGTGAAGGGAAAGTCTTTTCATGTTTACGGAATGGAATAGGAAAATATATTACAATTTTAAGAGATACAACAGCAAGTCAATCCCAGATATTGTGGAATAAAGATTTATTTGTTATTCTAAAGGGATATTGAAAAAAGAGGTTTTGGTTAGCAGTATTCATGGAGATTTTAAAAAATTCTCTGGTGAAAGAGTAGTTTAGAAAAGTGGTGTCATCATGGTTGAAACATTGCCTATTGCAGGGATTCAATTCATTCTAGGGAATGATGTAGCTGGGTCACAGATAATACTGATGCCTACTCTGGTTGGACATCCAGTAGAAAATCAATGCAAATGGGCCACCTTGGGGTGTCTCCTGATTGTATGGTAACAAAATCACAGGCGTATAAGATAAGACAAAAGAAAGAGGAATTAGGAGCACAGGATGAGAAAAATGAGATAAGGTTACCTGATACTATCTTTATTAAGCTGAATGAAGATTAATAAGATCAAGAAAAAGAAACAGATGTGTTTAACTCAAAGAGATTGATAGAATTACAGTGGGGCAATTCCAAATTTTAAAAATTTATCAAACGGAATTGGAAACTCAGTGGACTCCTGAATGTAATGTAAAGATTGCACATTAATGAGGAAATGGAGTCCCACGCATATATCAAATTGTATTACCTCCTGAGTAGAGGAAAAAATTCTAAGGATAGCTCATGAAATGCCATTAGGAGAATATTTAGGAATAAAGAAAACACAAGCAAAGATACAGCAATTAAATTTTGTTGAACATGTCATGTGTCAAGTAATAGCGAAATCACAAGCTGCAATAAAGCAAGAATCTTTGATTCCTATTCTAACTTTTACAAGAATTTTAATCAATTGCATTAGACCACTTTTGAAAACTCAAAGTGGAAATCAATATTTGTTAACTGTTAGATATACCTATGAAATTTCCTGAAGTTATATCATTAAGAAACATTACAGTCAAGGGAGTAGTGGAGGAATCAACTAGATAATCAAAAGGGAAATTGCTGGAAAATCTCAGCAGGTCTGGCAGCGTCTGTAAGGAAAGAAAAGAACTGACATCAAGTCCAGATGACACTTTCATGGGAGGTCATTCCTTCGCTGAAACTGAAGATGGCTTTCCCAAATGTGGAGAAGTAACCTTTGGGTGATAACTATCTGCTAGATTTAGCTCAGAGTTAAAAAAAACATTAGTTTTTGTTTGGGGTGTCTCTCAGAGTTTAGGAACGTAGGTAGTTGGGAAAAAGGTGTAACTTCATGTGGAGAGCTATTAGCGTAGTTAAGTGTACTGCTGTAGTGTATTATAGTCTTTTTGCTGTGTGTTTTCTTCTAAGTTAATAAATATTCTTTATTAATTGATCACAAGACTGCACTGTTCCACCCAGGTTTGCATATCTTTATAACAAACTAAAAATATACGCCACTAAGAACTGGTGTTCAAAGTTTCAAGGCACTAGTTAGACCACAGATGAAATACTGTGAACAATTTTCATCTACTTTATCTAAGGAAAGTTACCGGCAATAGAAGTATCCAGAGAAAGTTCACTAGGTTGATCGTGGGATTTTCTCATGAGGAGAGGATGAGTGGGTTGGGCCCGTAATGATGTATAAAAGAGTGAGACCTTATTGAGACAGAAGATTTTTAACGGGCTTGACAGAGTAGATGCTGAGATGTTTCCTCTTCTGAGAGAGTCTAGAATGAGCAGGCATAATCTCAAAATAAGGGGTTGTCCATTTAAAACAGAGATAAAGCGGAATTTCTTCACTCATCAGGTAGTGAATTTGTGGAATTCTTTACTGCAGTGGGTTGTGGAGGCTGAGTCATTAAGTATGTTCAAGACTGAGATGGATTTTTAATCAGTAAGGGAATCAAGGGTTATAGGGATAAGGCGAGAAAGAGCTGAGCATTATCATATCAGGTTGGCCAGGAGCTCACTGAATGGCAGGGTAAATTTGATGGATGAAATGGCTTACTTCTGCTCCTATGTCTTATAGATTTCTATTTTAAAGAATTAACAAAGTGAGCTTCTGGGGAATTACAAGGTGTTGCATATGAATTAAACAAGTATTTTGCATCAATCTTCATTAAAAGGGAAAGAGGTAGCATTCCAAAAATGACATCCCAGGAAAAGGGGAGAGACACTCATCAGGGAAAAGGTACCGGCAAATTATTGGAGCTGAGTCCTGGGGTTTGATTGCCAACATCCTCATGTTTGAAAAGAAGTGTCTGTTGTTTGTTGGTTTTAATTTTTGAAAATTTGCTAGATTCGGGAAGGTTCCATTAGATTGAAAAATAGTGAATGTAGCTCCTTTATTCAAAAAAAAAAGGACCAGAAACAGGAAACTACAGGCAAGTTACCTCAATATCTTTCACAGAGAAAATGTTAAAAACTAGAAAGGAGGCAAAGAAGGTATTTTTCTTATTGGCAAGATGTATTGAATGATATATCACAGGGATCAGTGCTAGATCTTGAATATTTTCAACTATATAAATGACTTGGATGAATGAACCAAAGATTTGGTTGCTAAATTTGCTGGCAATACATAGATAGGTAGGAAAATAAAACATGGAGATGACAAAAGAGACTACAATGGAATATAAATGTGTTATGTGAATGGGCATAGATCTGGCAAATGGAGTATAATATGAGAAAAAGTAAAATTGTTCATTTTGGGAAGAAAAATTTAAAAAAAATCCAACTAGTTTGAGATTGTAGAGCTCTGAAATACAGAGAGATCTGAGCTCCCAATGCATGAATCACAAAAAGGTTTGTATGCATGTACAGCAAGTAATTAATAAAGCTAGTAGGATGTTATTATCTATTGCACTGGGAATTGAATACAAAAATGTGAAGTTTTGTTTCTGTAATATAGGGCACTGCTGAGGCCACATCTGGAGTGCTATGTACAGTACTGGTCTCCTTATTCAAAGGAAGATGTAAATGCACTACAAACTGTTTACTAGTCAAAGAGAGAAAGGAATCATTTGTCAAATCTAGGAGGCTGGGAACACACAAAGCCAGTGCAAAATACAAGGAAAGCAGAAAGAAACTTAAGCAAGGAATAAGGAGGGGTAAAAGAGGTCACAAAAAAGCACTGGCAACAGGATTAAGAAAAATCCCAAGGCTTTTTATACAGGGAGAGGGTTGGCTCACTCAAGGACAATGAAGGAAATCTATACATGGAGCCAGAGGAAATGAGCGAGGTATTAAATGAGTACTTTGCGGCACCAAAGAGAAATCTTGATGGATGATGAGTCTGGGAAAGGACGTGTAGATAGTTTGAGCTATGTTGAGATTAAAAGAGGAGGTATTGAGGTTCTTGAGAAACATTAAGGTCGATAAGTCCCCATGGTCTGATGGGATATACCCAAATACTGAGAGAGGCAAGGCAGGAAATTGCTGAGGCTGTGAGAGAGATCTTTGTAATCTCACTGTTGTAGGGGAGGTCCCAGAGGATTGGAGAAAAGTCAATGTTGTTCCTTTGTTTAAGAAAGATAGCAAAAATAATCTAAGCAATTATAGGCCAGTGAGCCTTACATCAGTGCTAGGAAAATTATTGGAGAGGATTCTTCGAGACAAGATTTATTGGAAATACATGAACATATTAGTGACTGGCAATATGGTTTTGTGAAGTGGAGGTTGTGTGTCACAAACTTGATCAAGTTTTTAGAGGAAGTGACAAACATAATTGAGGACGGTACGGCAGTGGATATTGTCTACATGGACTTCAGTAAGGCCTTTGACAAGGTCCCTCATGGCAGACTGGTGCAGAAGGTGAAGTCACATGGAATCAGAGGTGAACTACAAGGTGGATACAAAACTGGCTCAGTCAAAAAAGACAGAGGATAGCAGTGGAAAGGTGCATTTCTGAATGGAGAGCTGTGACAAGTGGCATTCCTCAGGAATCAATGCTGGGGCCTTTGCTGTTTATAATATATATTAAATGATTTGGAGGAAAATGTAACTGGTTGATTAGTAAGTTTGCAGACAACACAAAGGTTGGCGGATTTGCAGGTAGCAATGAGGACCATCACAGCATACAGCAGGATATAGATCAGTTGGAGAATTGGGCAGAAAGATGGCAGATGGAGTTTAATCCAGACAAATATGAGGTAATGCATTTTGGAAGGTCTACTACAGATAGGAAGTATACAGTAAACGACAGACCCGTTAGGAGTTTTGATAAGCAAAGGAATCTGGGTTTACAGGTACACAGATCACTGAAAGTGGCAATGCAAGTGGAGAAGGTAGTCAAGAAGGCATACAGCATGCTTGCCTTCATCAGCCAGGGCACTGAGTTTAAAAATTGGCAAGTCATGTTGCAGCTTTACAGAACCTTAATTAGGCCGCATTTGGAATAGTGTTCAATTCTGGTCACCCCATTACCAGAAGAATGTGGAGGCTTTGGAGAGGGTACAGAAAAGATTTACCAGGATGTTGCCTGGAATGGAGAGCATTAGCTACAAGGAGATGTTGAAGACATTTGGTTTGTTCTCACTGGAACAATGGAGGTTGAGGGGCGACCTGATAGTAGTTTAGAAGATTATGAGGGGCATGGACAGAATGGATAGTCAGAAGCTTTTTCCCCAGGGTGGAAGAATCAATTACTTTACAGATTTAAAGGAGATGTACAAAGCAGATTTTTTTTAAACATGCAACTAGTGGTTACCTATCTAAAACAGAGATGAGGAGAATTTTTTTTTTATCATTGCAATAAACAAGGCTGATGCATTTGCAACCATCTTCAGCCAGAAGTGCCAAGCGGATGATCCATCTTGATCTCCTCCTGAGGTCCCTAGCATCATATGATGCGAGTTTTCAGCCCATTCAATTCATTTCACATGACTTCAAGAAATGGCTGATGGTACTGGATAATGGGCCCTTAAAACATACTACCAGTAGTAATGAAGATTTGTGTTCCAGAACTAGTTATACCTTGGCCAAACTGTTCTAGTATAGCTATAATACGGACATCCAGCTGACAACATAGAAAATTGCCCAGCTATGTGTTAATTGTATAAATTAATCTTGTGTCTACAGAAGGAAGGAGCTAGTTGTGCAAATATTGAGACTGGTAGTGGGTTAAGGCTTAGGAGCTTTACATTTGTAATGTCTCACTTTAAATTCAAAACAAAGTCAATGTTAATGGCAGGCCTCCTTCTTCACCAACTAGCTGCAGGAAGTCTAACATGAGCACAAAAATAGCAGGACAAAACAAATCTGGCTAATTATTGCCCCAGCAGTCTACTCTTAGCCAAACACAAAGACAAAGTGATGGCAAGTGCAGTGGACAGCACTATTAGGAAGCAGTTACAGAACAATAACCTGCTCATCAATGCTCAAGTCTATATCCTTCCAGGGGCACTCGGTTTCTGACTTGATTATATCTTTGATTCAAACATCGAAAACAGAGCTGAACTCAAGAGGGGAGGTGAAAGTGACTGCCAATGATATTAAGGCAGCATTTGATTGTGGATGCCATCAAGGAGGCTTGGAAAAAATCAAGTTCTTCAGGTAGTGTCCTAGGCTGAACCAACTTCTTCAACAATGACCTTTCCTCCAACAGAAGATCAGAACTGGGGATGTTTGCTGATGATTGTGGGGTGTTCAGTATCATTTAGTAACTCCTCAAATAATGCAGCAAAACCCGGATTCAGATTTGGGGAAATTAGTGGCAAGCACCATTCTTGCATGCTATACAAGTGACAGGCAATAATCATCTCCAACAAGAGAGAGTCCATCTTCCCTTGACATTTAATAGTGTTACTATCACTGAATCCCTTGCCATCAATACCTTGGGCGTTAACCATCGGCCTGAAATTGAACTGGGCCAGCCATATGAATACTGTGACTACAACAGCAGGTCAGAAGCTGCGAATTCTGTAGTAACTCATGTTTTCACTCCCCCAAGCCCATCCACTATCTAGCAGACACAAGTCAGTCCATTTGTCTGAAAGAATGGTGCTCCAACAACACTAAAGAAGGTCGATACTATCTGGGACAAAATAGCCTGTTTGATCAACACTCCATTCACTATCTTAAACATTTAAATCCTCCATCACTGTCATGCATTGGTAGCAGTGTATGCCACCTACAAGCTGTACTGGAGTTTCCAAACCCCTGACCTCTTCCATCAAGAAAGAGGAGGGCAACAGATGTAAGGGAAAATCTTCATGTTCCCATCCAAGCCACACACTATCCTGACTTGGAGCTATTGCTTTCCTTTACTGTCGCTGGGTCAAAATCCTGCCGAATACTTTGGATGTAACCTCTTGACCATAATTGTTCAAGAAGGCAGCACATCTCTGCTTCTCAGAGGCAATTAAAGACATTGACGACTGCTGGCCTTGTAAATGATGCTCACATGCCATAAAATAATTTTAAAAATGCCAAGTTGTTGTTTTGCTGTTCAAAGCTGATAAAAAATAGCTATTTACTAAGTCTGTCATTTCCTGATTTCCAATTACAATTATGATCTTCATCAGACACGAATGTGCCTACAGCGTTCATTGCCACACACTTTCACTTACTGGGCCAGATTCTCTGACTTTACCCCCAGATGGGATTCTCTGGTGCTACTGCATGTTGCCCTTGACATCCCTCATAAACTTTTCTCCTAATCTCTTTTTACAATTCTTACAAGTGACTTTGTATTCATTTGCTGTTCCTTATATCTCTCCCAGTCCACAATATTTCACTTTATTTGTTGCTGTATAAGCTTTTTCTTTTAACTTTATACATCACTCACTTCCCTTAGTGATCAAGGTTGTTGAATTAGCGAGCAGACTCATATTCTTTATAGGCACGTATAGATCTTATATTTAGCAAACACTGTTCAAAAACTTCCCTCTGTTTATCAGACGTTAATATTTCTGTCTATGTATTGTAGTCAATTGATTTGATTTATTATTGTCGCATGTATTAGTATATACTGTGAAAAGCATTATTTCTTGCACGCTATACAGGCAAAGCATAACATTCATAGAGAAGGAGAGTGTGCAGAATGTAGTGTTACAGTCATAGCTAAAATGTAGAGAAAGATCAACTTGACATAAGGTAGGCCCATTTAAAAGTTTGATGGCAGCAGGGAAGAAGCTGTTCTCGAGTCCCTTGGTACATGACCTGAGACTTTTGTATCTTTTTCCCCAACAGAAAAAAAAGTGGAAGATAGTATGTCTGGAGTGACTGGGATTCTTTGTTATGTTGGCTGCTTTTCTGAGGCAGAGAGAAGTGTAGACTGAGTCAATGGATAGGAGGTTGGTTTGTGTGATAGACTGGGTTTCGTTCATGACCTTTTGTAGTTTTCTGACTTATATCTCCAAAGTCAGCCTTACTTAAACTTCAAACATTGGTTTGGGACTTACCCTTCAACCTCTATCACAACTAACACTGAATGTCATCATAATATGGTCACTGCTAACAACATATTCTTTTTAAATCAAGAAATGTAGACTCATTACTAAATCCAAAGAGACCAGTTTCTTGTTGGATTAAGCATGTATTTTTCCACAAAAATTTCTGAATGCACTCAAGAAAATCAACACCTTTGAGAATCATGCTGTGCTGCTTTCTCCGGTATAAGTGAAAAATAAGTTTCTCATCCTTGCAATTACGTGTCTGGTTATTTTACCATAGCTATCTGGAAGAATAAAATTTAACATGCTTTTCAATTTCTCAATTCCACCTAAAGCATTTTAGTCCCTGTTCATCTATACTGATGATGTAAAGATGCCGGCGTTGGATTGGGGTGGTAAGAACTCAGTAAGAATTTAGCAACACCAATTTTTAATCCAACTGATTTATTTGATAGTAAAATTGCGAGTTTTCAACACTCCGTGTCTTCCTCAGGCAAATGCAGTGTTGTCTTCTCTAACTCTGCAAAACCACCCTTTCTAAATATTTCTTTTCCACCTTTTCTTTGGCCCTTGCTCTCATCCCTTTTTAAATCTTTATCTCATTTTCATTTCTCATTAAGCCCTCCTCTCCTTTACTGGTTTAATCCTATCTATAGGCATATTTATCCTTTCAGCCAGGACCCTGGTGAAGCCCATCCCATCATGGCAACTACTTCCTATTCCAGTAACGGTTACTACTGACCTTTACTGGAATACTCAAGTAAAGTTACTTAAAATGGAAACCTTCTTTCCACAACATTGATTTAACAAAATGTTGAAGTTCCTAATCTATCCAAACTGACAATTCCTGAATCAAGAGATTGGCAGGTAAACAGAAAATCAATGTAGGAGTTGGTTCATCAAATTACAAATAAGCTGAGGCTGAATGTATGGTACAGTGGTTAACACTACTGCCTCACAGTGCCAAAGACTCAGGTTCAATTCCAGCCTCAGGCCGCTGTCTGCGAGGAGTCTGCACATTCTCCCTGTGTCTGCATGGGTTTTCTCCGGGTACTATAGTTTCGTCCACGATCCAAAGATGTGTGTGTTAGATTGATTTTGCCATGATGAATTAACCTTAGCGTCAAGAGAACTAATGGGGTAAATGTGAGAGGTTACAGGAATAGGGCCTGGGTGGGATTGTAGTTGGCACAGACTCGATGGGCCGAATGGCCTCCTTCTGCACTGTAGGAATTCTATGTGGCAACAGTAAATCAAATCAAATACAACTTATCCAAGTGCTGCATCCAGGGGGAAAGGGGCACACAGTGGTTAGCACTGCTGTCTCACAGCCAGGGACCCGACTTCAATTCCCAGCTTGGGTCAAGGTTTGTGTGGAGTTTTCACATTCTTCCCACATTCTGCGTGGGTTTCCTTCCACAGACTGAAAGATGTGCACGTTAGGTGCATTGACCATGCTAAATTGCCCGTTAGTGTCCCCAAATGTGCAGGTTATGGGGATTGGCTATGCTAAATTGCCCCTTAGTGTCCAAAGATGGCACCTTTAGGCAGTTTGGCCATGCTAAATGAGCAAAGTTGTGGGGATATGGCCTGGATGCACGTGGAGGAACAACGTTGGAGGCAGTGGCAGCAAAGAATCTTCCTCCGTTGATGTTCCTATCTTCAGCTGTCCGAGCGAGTTGCAGTGGAGAAGATTGACAGAGGGGGAGGAGCTGTAATCAATGAGGGCTAGGGAACAACTTGGACAAATGAGTTAAATCTCACTTACTTTTGTTTTCATTCACATGTGGGCCAGCATTTACTGTCCATTCCTAGTTGCCCCTGGCCCAAGTTGATTCCTAGGCCTTTTCAGAGAGTCACATATAGGTCAGACTGGGTAAGTACAGCAGGCTTCTTCTCTAAAGGGCATTAGTGAACCAGATGGGTTTTTCCGACAATTGACAATGATTTCATGGTCATCAAAAGATTCTTAATTCCAGATATTATTTATTGAATTTAAATTCCACCATCTGCTGTGACAGGATTCAAACCCGGGTCCCCAGAACCTTAGCTGAGTTTCTGGATTAATAGTCCAGCGATAATTTCGACTTAGTAGAGGTTTATAAGATGGGAGGGATTGATAGAATGGACGTGCAGAAACTATTTCCTTGGGTGGATGTAGTGTTACTAGGGAGCATAACTATAAGGTTCATGGTGAGAGATCTTGGGGGGATGTCCGAGGTAGATTCTTCACTCAGAGTGGTTGGGGTGTGGAATAGATGGCCTGCTTCGATAGTGGAGACAGACACTTCAGGAACTTTCAGATGGTTACTGGATAGGTACATGGAGCACTCCAGAATTATAGGGAGGGGATAGCTTGATCTTGGGATTGGAGCATCAGTACAACATTGAGGGCCGAAGGGCCTGTACTGTGCTGTAATGTCCTAACTTTCTATGTTTCTATGTAATTCATTATTCAGAATTTTTGTAGGTTAACTTTGCAAAGACATTTTTTGCAGAGAAGGGCAGGACTTAACTCAGTTAAGGCGTTGGGGAGAGTTACAGAACAAAGATCTAGAGATAGAGATTTGTAGCTCCTTGAAAGTGGAATCATTGGTGGTTTGAGTTATAAGGAGAGGCTAATAGACTAGGACAATTTCCTCTGGAGTATAGAAGGCTGAAGGGTAATGTTATAGAGGTCTATAAAATAGTGTGGGACACAGATCAGTGAAATAGTGATTATCTTTTCCGAAAAATAGGGGAGTCGAAAAGTAGAGCGCATAGATTTAAAGTGAGAGGAGAGAGATACAGAACATAGAACATTACAGCGCAGAACAGGCCCTTCGGCCTTTGATGTTGTGCCGACAAATTAAGAAAAAGTAATGACCCTCTAACCTAAACCATTCCCTTTTCATCCATAAACTTATCTACTAACCTCTTAAACGCCACCAAACTTGGCGCATCTACAACTGCAGCAGGCAGGGCATTCCATACCCTTACCACCCTCTGGGTAAAGAACCTACCTCTGACATCCATCCTATAACTACCACCCCTTAATTTAAAGCTATGTCCCCTCGTGCTAGCTTTCTCCATCCTAGGAAAAAGGCTATCACTGTCCACCCTATCTAAACCTCTAATCATCTTATATGTTTCAATAAGGTCTCCTCTTAGCCGCCTTCTTTCTAACGAAAACAACCTCAAATCCTTCAGCCTCTCTTCATGAGACCTGCCCTCCATACCAGGCAACATCCTGGTAAACCTGCTCTGTACCCTCTCCAATGCCTCCACATCTTTCTTATAATGCGGGGACCAGAACTGCACACAATACTCCAAGTGCGGCCGCACTAGAGTTTTGTACAGTTGCAACATGACGTTGCGGCTCCGAAATTCAATCCCCCTACCAATAAAAGCTAAGACTCCATATGCCTTCTTAACAACCTTATCGACTTGATTGCCAACTTTCAGGGATCTATGCACATATACACCAAGATCCCTCTGTTCTTCAACACTATTAAGAGTCCTACCATTAGCCCTATACTCTACACATTTGTTATTCCTGCCAAAGTGAATTACCTCACACTTTTCCACATTAAACTCCATTTGCCACCTCTCGGCCCAGCTCTGCAACTTGTCCAAGTCTCTCTGCAAACTATAACACCCCTCTTCACTATCTACCATTCCTCCGACTTTGGCGTCATCCGCAAATTTACTAATCCATCCTTCAATACCCTCATCCAGATCATTTATAAAAATTACAAACAGCAGGGGCCCCAAAACAGATCCCTGAGGTACACCACTTGTAACCGAACTCCACGATGAATAATTTCCATCAACCACCACCCTCTGTCTTCTATCAGCTAGCCAATTCCTAATCCAATTAGCTAAATCACCCTCAATCCCATACATCTGCATTTTCTGCAGAAGCCTTCCATGGGCCACCTTATCGAACGCCTTACTAAAGTCCATATATACCACATCAACTGCCTTACCCCCATCCACCTCTTTGGTCACTTTTTCAAAAAACTCAATAAGGTTAGTAAGGCACGACCTACCCTTCACAAAACCATGCTGACTATCCCCAATCAATTCATTTCTCTCTAAATAACTATAAATCCTATCCCTAATAATTCTTTCCAATACTTTGCCCACAACAGAAGTAAGACTCATCGGTCTATAATTCCCAGGAAAGTCTCCATTCCCCTTCTTGAACAATGGGACCACATTCGCTATCCTCCAGTCTTCCGGCACTATACCTGTAACCAACGACGACCTGAAGATCAGAGCCAGAGGCTCTGCAATCGCTTCTCTCGCCTCCCAGAGAATCCTAGGGTAAATCCCGTCCGGCCCAGGGGACTTATCTAACTTCAAACCCTCAAGAATATCTAGCACATCCTCCTTATCTACTTCAATACTTTCCAGTTTACAACCCTGTATCCCAGTGTTCTCCACAACTACATTTACATCTCCCTGCGTGAATACCGAAGAGAAATATTTGTTCAGTGCCTCTCCAATCTCTTCAGGCTCCACGCACAACTTCCCACTGCTGTCTCTGACTGGCCCTAATCTTGCCCTAACCAATCTTCTATTCTTAACATATCTAAAGAAAGCTTTAGGATTCTCCTTGATCCTATCAGCCAAAGTCTTCTCGTGTCCTCTTTTAGCTCTTCTTAACTCACTCTTTAGCTCCCTCCTGGCTAATCTATAGCTTTCCAGTGCACTAACTGAGCCTTCAAGCCTCATCCTGACATAAGCCTCCTTTTTCCTTTTAACCAGCGAATTAACTTTTTTAGTACACCATGGTTCCCTTACTCGACCATTTCCTCCTTGCCTGACAGGGACATACTTATCAAGGACTCGCAGTAGCTGCTCCTTGAATAAGCTCCACATTTCAGATGTTCCCAGTCCCTGTAGTTTCCTAGTCCAACCTATGCACCCTAATTCTCTCCTAATAGCCTCGTAATTACAGAAGGGTCCGGGGATAATTTTTTCACAGAGAGGGTGCTGAGTGTTTGGAACAAGCTGCCAGAGATAGTAGTAGACACGAGTATAAGTTTGTCTTTTAAACAGTTACATGGGTAAAATGGGTATAGAGAAATATGGGCCAAATGCAGGCAACTGCAACTAGTTTACAGGTTTTAAAAAAGGGCACCATGGACAAGTTGGGCCAAAGAGCCTGTTTCCATGCTGATGATTTGTGCCAGTCTACATTATAGAAATCAATTATTAATCATGGAAAAATTGTTCATATACTTTATAAATGAAGGGATGTTCCAAAGCAAAATATTAATCTAAACATTTATTCTGCCATTAAAGATCATACCATGTTCAAATCCCACTCTTACCACCACTTTCTTACAATTATAAATGTTTTAACCCATGGTGGTATACCATTTCCTTCCTGTTACTCATTCATAGAAAATATAAAACGGTTTTAGCCAGAACATTTCCTTTAACGCAAAAGTCCCCTTCTCTTGGCTATCAACTGACTTTTCAGAAGCTGTAAGAACAAATCTAAACAATGATATTCAAGAAATAGTTTAAATATTCTTAAAATTGTGAACAATGTATAATATATATTGTAGTACATATCTAATGTCAGTTGTCAGCAGAATCAGTTGTGAAGAGGAAGTTCCTTGACTATCGAGAACAAGATGCGGGGGTAGTGGGCGAAAATGGTGTAGAGATAGATGACAAACCATGATTTGTTTGAGTAACACAACTTGTAAAACAGGCCAAATGGGTTATGTCTGCTCCAACTTTCTACTTTCCTATAAGACAGAGGCACAGGAAAAAGATCCAGAAAATACCTTTCACAGCTTTCCTAGGTTAGTTTAATCTGCAAATTTGATCAATCTGCGCTGAATTTGTAAATTTGCATCACTAATTCAAATTAGAAACAGTTTGGTCCCACCAACAGTTTCTGGGGCACCTCATAATACATTTTCTTCAGGTGATGGTTAGGGGAATTATTATCCTTCAGCCAGTTTCATTTCCAGATTTACCCTTGGATTCCCACCTGAGTGTAACAAATTGCTTTTGACTTTTTGAAAGTCTGGGCTCACTAAGTTTTTGGGCCCTGAAAATTCCATTTAAGTTTTGTTTATTTATTATCTCAAAGGTAGGCTTACATTAACACAGCAATAAAGTTAGTGTGAAAATTCCCTAATTGCCACACTTTGGCGTTAATTTCTTCAATAAGCTGAGAAGACTGGTCAGTAGGAGTTCCCTATTCTGAGTACATATTGATCAATGTTTATTAGTTCATTCATGTACACACATTACTCAAAATTGTCCCGAACATCAATTCCATTCTTTTCAATGAAACTGAAGCAAAATCAATCAGTTTGGAATCATTTCAACTTCTCACCAAATGTCTAAAGCATCAAACGATTTTTATTTTCGCTGTTCTATAACTTACTAATTATTACAATTCTTTTTCTTTATTAAGAGTATATAGCACAGCAGTGATTTTGGTACAATTAAAATCTAAATGCAAGCGAACTGGTAAAAGTGTTTTTCAAATAAATAAACTGAAAATACTGTGGTTATATCAGTGCTGGAATGAATGCAGTCCAGGATCAGTGAACCAGCAGTATTCCCCTCACCCAGTAAACGCATACATTTAACAATTGACTTTACACTGTATTTTACTCATTGTTGTAAATAGTTAAGTTCACAGTTCATGTGTTTTATTATACTGGATGAAGAGATGCTGGTAGGATCTTCTGGTCTGGCCGATGGTGCACCCTGCCATGGGTTTCCTGGAAGTGAGAGGGTAAATTCAATGGGAAATCCCATTAACAACAGTGAGAATATAAGATTCCACCACCAGCCAATACAGCTGTTGAAAGGTAGAGATAACCTATGAAACTTTTGGGAAATAATTCTCCTGGAAGAATTTAAAAATTCACTCCCGTTAGTACTTAGGAGTCCATGTTGAAGCAAGAGAGTTAGAACAGCTAAATGGAAGCAGAGATGGCTGATGATAATGCACTGGTCCAAAACCAAGTAAGTTTCTGGTTATGCCAACAAACCCAAGTAAAATAGAAAGTGGGTAGGTAAAAGGAAGGAAGTAGCCAAGGAATAAAAAGGGACAGCTGGGAATTTTCTTTTATTCATTTAGGGAGATGAGTGGGCCAGCATTTATTGCCATCCCAAGTTGCCCTTCAGAAGGTGCTAATAAGCTGCTTTCTTGAACTGCTGCAATCCCTGAAATGTAGGTACAACCCACAGTATTGTTGGAGTTGGAATTCCAGGATTTTATCACAGCAACAGGATTGGCTATATATTTCCAAATTCAAGGACAATTGCAACTAAGATAATGATAAAGAAGTTAACCCAATTCTTTACTCAACATGATTACTGACAGTGATCCAGCAAAGCCAAGGTTCCAAATTCATGACTAAAAATTTCAAAACAATGAAAAGTTTTGCTAGAAAATAATTAAAGTGCACAGCATTTCATGCAAAGGCAAAAATAAATTATTTGATAGACACCCCAAGTTGTGGGAAAAAAAAATGAGCTATCGAGTCCGCAACAGGTCATGGAGGTTCAACAAACTAAGAAATTTTATTCAGGAGCTGTGTTCAGTACAGGCTGCAAACTTACTTTGCATGGAGTGAACTATCAGTGACATCACTTCCAAAGATATCACGCATGAATTATCTTAAAATGCTCAGTCCAGCTATAATGGTGCTGATGGTAAATCACAATAAATACACAATATTTTCTCCCCCTTTAAGTTAAACATCCCCAACACACTGATACAAGTATAACGTGAACAATCAAACTCATACGATTGTGGGGTTACCTTTCCCTGAATGACTGCTGGCAAATTTCAGGCACCTGCTTCTTGGCTTTAGTTGTAACTTCTGACATTTTCAGCTTTGCATGAAAGTGGTCAGTGACTTGTTTGATCAACGTTGACATTGTGTAATTGGGGCAAGCAACACCTCAATCAGGTATATTGTATCAGATTTTCAGGAAGGTTCAGGTCCAAACCCAGCACAGTTGTATTCAGATTCATTGGAGCACATACTATTGCTGAATCGCAACTGCTGAACTTCAGTTTCAGAGCTTTCACTTCAGGAGCTAGCATCCTTCTTCACTTCCCAGTTATATTTTTCTTGCTGTTCATCCCATTTGAAATATGCTACTTTGGGTGTGGTACACATAGGATTGATCTTAGCTGGAAGGTGGGATTGGCATTCTGCTGATGTTAGAGCTCTTCAACTTCACTCTAGCTCAGCTTTCAGCTTCTTTAATTCTTGTTCCAAGCTGTTGATCTGTTTCTTATTGCAATAGTTGTCCTTCTGGGCTATATACCATGGCTTCGTTTCCCTGAATCTTACGACACAGCCTCTGCTGTGCCTTCTTCCGATTGTTACGTGCCTCCATTAGACCCTGTATCTCTCCCCATGTCATGAGGATTTCATTCAGCACTTTGTTCGTCCTTTTGGTTTTGTTTCTGAAATGCAACTTATAAACTATCCAATTAAAGCTCCAGAAATTTTCAAATGGCTTCTCAACCTTTAAGAACTTATCAAATTTAACCTTTATGGTTGGCTTGTGTGTATGCTGCAAGGAATCTTTCCCTTGTGACCTGGTCATGGCAATTATTCTTGCCATTGGTACATTCACTGGACTTCAAATGCCGCTGTATAAACTGAAATAGGAAAGGAATATTGATACTGTAGACTGCACCCTGAACAGCTTCAGCTCTTTTCATTTGGTCACCTGGGGCAACTCTCATCAAAACATCTTTCATGAGTTTCTGTGCTGACTGCTTTTACTTCTGTTGTTCACAATCAGCAACCTTTTATTCTTATTGACCATTGATGCATTAAGGAATTCAGCAGCTGTTTTATCAACTGAATGTTCTTTCCAACGAACCGAGTTTCCTTGTGATAAGGAACTTCGAGATGTGCTCAATTTCTTGTTCCTCTGGTTCAGAATTTAAAAGGAGCATATAAATGTATTCCAGCAATCTTGACATATTTTTCAGCATGCTTTTGACTTTCATTTGTCAAAATATTCTTATGCATCCTTTGTGAACTCTTCATTCGTTGTTTCCTGACTCTGAACCATATTTGTTAGAGTATGTTGAGCCTCCAGAACTATGGAATTCTACAAGTCTACAATATCAATATTTCTTTCCTATTTCATTTTGTAGTACTGCACTTGAAAGTCCAATGAATATATCAACATCAAGGAGAATTACCATTTGGCCCATCGAGCGTGCATCTATAACAATACCACTTCAGCCATATGCCCATAACACCATGTATTTACCCTGACACTAAGAGGCAATTCAGCTTGGCGAATCAACCCAGCCTGCATATGTTTGGAGTGCTGGAGGAAACCAGAGCACCCAATAGAAACCTGCACAGACATGGAGAGTGTGTGTAAACTCCACACAGTCACCAAAGGTCAGAATTGAATTCGGGTTCTTGGTGCTATAGACAGCAGTGCTAACCACTGTGTCACCTTGGTCATCCTGGTCTCAGCACTGCTAGCCTGAACCTAGGCCACAGCTGCTTTTAAAGCTGCTGCTACTTTTTGTTCTGTTAGGATTTTGGTAAGGCTTGATTCTGCATTCAATTGACTTTGGCCCAATTTAGTCAAATCTTTTTTAACTATATTCAACCCATTAATACTGAATAATTGCCTTTGGCTATTAATTCAGTTGTACAGCTATGTCAATGTGACTATTCAATGGAACCATCTTTGCCTGCATATGCGTTTGGCAATATTTTTAAAGGTTTCAGAAGAAATGTGCCTGAGATTTTCCTTGTAGATAGTTTCTGGCATCAACAGGACTGTTATCCAAGTGCCCACTTCAGTCTTTACTGGCTGTCCATCCAGCAGCGAAGTGACCCATTATCTACTCATAGCACCATCAACGGCTAACACATTCAGTGACAATTCATTTTCCAATTGCAATTTGATTTTCTTCTCTTGGCTTTTTACATCACATGAACACCTTATCCTTTGTTCTGTTGACATATTGCTTTATTCTACGCTTGCTTTTTTCTCCAAGCTTGCTGTTCCTTCCAGCATGCATGCATGCTCGATCTGGCCTCTTTTTCCACAGCTTTTGCATACAATATCCTTGCATCAACATTCTGTAGCTGAATGTCCTGCCTTTGCACATCAGCGATAAGTACAAGTCTGTGTTTGAGTTTGAGTTTTGAAACTCTTCGATGCCGCCTCAATTGACATTTTGTGAATCTTCACATTCACCTCAGTTGCTGAACTTATTCTGCTGCCAGCTGTATTGTCACAGCAATTTCCATGGCCTTTTTTCACATCAAGTTACCTTGATTAGCAATCATTTCTGTATTGTCTCACTACTCAAACTGCAGACCACTCTATCCTGGATTATATCATATAATACATCACCAAACTCTAAGTACTCTTGAGTCTTTTCAATAAAGCCACGATTGGTGCAAATGATTCCCTCTTATGGTTATATTGCTGCAATGTCAAAGAACAAGAACAAAGAAAATTACAGCACAGGAACAGGGACTTCGGCCCTTCAAGCCTGCACCGACTGAACTAAAATCCCCTACCCTTTCAGAGAATCCCTTCATTCCCATCCTATTCATGTATTTTTTCAAACGCCTCTTAAAACTCACTATCGTACCTGCTACTACCTCCTGGGGAAAGGACTTCCAGGCAAGCACCAACGTCTGCGAAAAATACTTGCCTTTAAAATACTTCTCCTTTAAACCTTGCCTCTTGTACCTTAAACCTATGCCCCTTGATAATTGACTCTTCCTCCCTGGGAAAAAGCTTCTGACTATCCATTCTGTCTATGTCCCTCAATCTTATGGACTTCTTCCAGGTTGCCCTTCGACTTTCGTCGTTCCAATGAGAACAAACCAAGTTTCTCCAACCTCTTCTCATAGCTAATGCCCTCCATATCATCGTAGTAAATCTTTTCGGTACACTCTCCAAACCTTCAACTATTCAAAGCTTTGGCGAATAGTGGGCTTGCAGAATTTTCGCTATTTCATCACATGTCCTAGTGCCAGTTTTGCTAGCTGCACTAGACTCCTGAGGAGATTAAAGGCATTATTTTACCATTTTGATTCTAAGTGTTGGATAGACTTGAAACTGGGAGTGTTTCAGATTCAATTTTTAGACTTGTTCAGTGAGTCTGAATCATGCTGTACCACAGCCTGTGGGTGGGGTTTAACGTGCCAAAACCCTGCAGCTCTGATTGGTACCTCCAGCCGCGCATGAGTGGAAAAAAAATGATAGAATGCTGCTCCCCTGCCACATCCCTCCCGGGCTGAATAATGCCTCTCCCTGCCCCCACAGATATTGCCCCATCCCCACAACATTACTGACTACCTTATCCCCCAACACTTTGCCACCCAGACTAATTGCAGGCCCCTCCTCCATTCCCCCTACTGATCTCAGGCAGAGTGATCCACTCTCCCTCTTCCCCCCCCAGTCTCAGGCAGAGTGGCAACAGATTCCCATTCCCCCTCTTCCCCCCAATTGATCTCAAGCAAAGTAACAGTGACTCTCTTCTTCCCCTCCACTGATCTCAGGCACAGTGGCAGTGAACACATCTTCCCCTATCACTGATCTCAGAAGAGTGGCAGCGGCCTCCCTTTCCCCTCCACTGATCTCAGATACGGGGCAATGGATAACCTTCCCTCCCCACTGATCTCAGGCAAAGTGATCCACCCTCCCCCTTCCCTTCACTGATTTCAAGTAGAGTGGCAACGAACCCACCTCTCCCCATCACTAATCCCAAGCAGAGAGTTATTGGTCCGATATCACTATTCTTCTATTCATGCGAAGAATAGTGGTATCGGAACTATCACTATTCTTCTGATCCTCACTGATGGAGCGCCCGAATTGGATTTATATGGAGCATTTCTGTTTTGCGCCGATTCCGGATGGGCAAATGCAGTGGTAAAGGGCGATTGCCGGTAAAGTTGGGCATGCAGCCCATAAAGTCAATTTAAATGTGTGAAAACACATTCAAATTGCCCTTGTGCCTGCTTCGGGCACAGCCCTGGTTGCAGACATTTTGGTAAAGGGGGGAGGGGGGAAAACAGGCACGGAGGTGGGGTCAGATCATGCTACCTGCCTCATGCCTGACCTTATCAAATTTTTGTGCTCAAAAACAGACAACACAATATTAAAATCAGGCCCTAAATGTTTTTCACTTTATTTCATTCTAAGGAAGTGGGAACCCTTATGTTTTTTGCCGTTTTTAATTTGTACAAAATAGTCAATCCATTCCAGATAGGAGCATCATTACTCCACATTTTCATCAACAGGTCCCACAAAACCAAAACCACTGCCATTTTTCATCTGTGTAAGGATCTCCATGTGTGCAGTCTGCAACATGTTTTCAACAACTATCTTTACCTTTCTCCTTAAAACAAGGCCCAACCTTTTTTTTAAAAAAACAGCCGCAACCTTATTTGCTTCAGCAAAGTAATTATTACTCATCCACCAAACCCATTCTATCTTTTTTTTCAAACTCCTTTTTCTTGACTTTCCAACAATTTTTTTCCCCTCTCCAGCAGCTAGTAACTGCTGCTGGACAAGACTTTTGCTAGGAAGCCATGGAGGCTCAACAAACTAAGGAGCTTTATTAAGGAGATGTGTTCAGCACAGACTGCAAACCTACTCTGCATAGTTACCCACACAAATATCATTGACATCACTTCCGGTGTTGGAAGTGCTCAGTTTAGCTTCAATGCTTCTGATAAGAAAACACTATAAATATACAACACTGTCTCATATCAATACCATTGTAGGGAGGAGAATAAAAAAGGAGCAGGTATGTCAGATAGTAAACACAGTGCAGGACAAGAGAGACGGTGAGAGTGAGGATACTTTAGATAATTCATGAATTGAATCTCCTATCCAGTTAGCTAATAACTGAAATATTCAGTCAAATGGATACTAAATTTTCATACTTAGAGGCAGGATTCCAAGATGATCTTAGAGAATTGGAATGAACTTGTCAAGATAAACTAGGGTGTATAACTTTAGCCATGCATGATATGAATGGAAGAGAATCCCCTCCTACAACATCCTAATCACTCAGGGTCATAGAAACAGGCTTAGATGAAAGCAGAGATCCAGTCCATGTTGTAAATTCACTAATTGAACCGAATCAAAAAAACTGGAGATCCCCAGAGATGTTAGTGACTAAATCTGATGGGCCAAACGGATTCTGCACAGAATTCCCAACCAATCGCTCATTTAGAAGATTGTAATGACAGAGTTAACAGTGCCACGTTCCTTGCTAAGATAAATTTATTGAAAGGATATTGGAAGATTCTTTAAACAACTGAGCTAAGGAAGTATCAGCCTCTGACATGCCAGATGATCTTTTCCAATGCTATGTGATGCCATTTGAACTAGTGACCCTTGCAAACATACTTGAAACAACCAGAAGTCCCATTTAAAAATATACGATCTGCCAATTTGGTAATAAACCTTGCCAAAAATAAATTCGCGTAAGTACAAGTAACTTATCAGAGCTTAATAAATGGTACTTCAGTTCTTAAGGGAGAGGATTTGGGAATACCATATCTTCATGAACTGTAATTTTATTTTAACGCACGGAAAAATATTGTGTTATCTGGATATTCAGTTGTTGATCTGAAGTTATTTTTAAAAAAGTGATTAATGATATTAATGATTTGGATGATAATATAGGAGGCGCAGTTAGTTTGCAGATGACACCAAGATTGGTGGCATAGTGGACTGTGAAGTTATTTCCGATTGCAATGGGATCTTGAACAATTGGGTCAGAGGGCTGACAAATGCAGATGGAGTTTAATTTAGACAAATGCGAGGTGATGCATTTTTAGTAGAATGAACCCGGACAAGACTTATTCAATTGGGAAGAGTTATAGCACAAAGAGATTCAGTGGTACGTGTTCATAGCTCCTTGAAAGTGGAGTCACAGGTGGACAGATTTGTGAAGATGATATTCGGCATGCTTGGTTTCATTGGTCAGAACACCGAATACAGGAGTTGGGACGTCTTGTTGAAACTGTATAAGACATTGTTAAGGCCACATTTGGAATACTGTGTACAGTTCTGGTCACCCTATTAAATAAAGAATATTATTAAACTAGAAAGTGTGCAGAAAAGATTTATTAGGATGCTACCAGGACTTGATGGTTTTAATTATAAGAAGCTAGATAGACTGGGTCTTTTATCTCTAAGGTGTACAAGATTGAGGGATGATCTTATAGAGGTCTATAAAACAATATGGGTCACATTTCAGCTAGTTAGTCAATATCTTTTCCCAAAGGTTGGGGAGTCCAAAACTAGAGGGCATAGCTTTAAGGCGAGAGGAGAGAGATACAAAAGTGCCCAGAAGGGCAATTTTTTCACACAGACAGTGGTGAATGTCTTGAACAAGCTGCCAGAGGTAGTAGTAAAGTCAGTACAATTTTGTTTTTTAAAAAGCTTTTAGACAGTTACATGGGTAAGGTGGGTATAGGCGGATATGGGCCAAGCTTCAGGGTTTAAAAAGGGTGGCATGGACAAGTTGTGCCAAAGGGCCTGCTTCTATTGCTGTAAACCTTTTATTCTATGAGGTCATAAGTAGTGATTCTGTGATTCACCTTGGGATTGTCAACGAGCTTGCCTCTTCCAAGAAATCACCTGATCAGCATGGTGCTGGAGGGGAACAGCTGTTTTTTTTTGAACTATAATCATTTTAATTGATGGGAAAAACTGCTAAAGGCGTAGCCTGTGATTTACTGGAAATCACATGATAGAGACAATCTTTTAAGTTTTGGACTTATTGTTTTTCAAGTGTGTGTGTTTTGGGGAACAAACTGAGAAGGAAGGTTGCTCTAACTGGTTTTCTTCCTGCATTATTTCAAATTCAGTATAAGGTTATCAATCAATTCCAGAGAATGCTCATCCAAGTATAACTTGTCTGCATTTGGTATGCTGAAAAGCCGAAACAAATAGAATTGTTTGAGCTCTATATTTTCTTTCATGCCAAACTGGGCATAGAAAAGCCAGTGGGATATTGTTCGAATGCATTTCATTTCAAAGGTTATTGGAAGGACATATATATAAAATAAACAAAATGCAAACATACACTTACTTAGCTATTCACTGCTACTACAGATCTGTACAGTCTTTGCTGACTTTTTTGCTTTTTGAATAATTCTACAGAAGTTATATTCTTGATAACGCATCAACAATTATATTCTCCTTTCCAGCAATATGAAAATCTTTTAAGTTATAAAGTTATATTAGCAAACTCCATTGGAATAATCTGTCTTGAAACTTTTCTGTAAAAGCTAAAGACTTATGGTCAGTATATACTGGTGTCTCTTTATAGACATGATGGATATGTACCTTAAGAGCCAATAACAATAACAGAATTTCCATTTCTATAGTCAAGTATTTCTCTGGATGCTGATTTAATTTTTCAGAACTTAGGATAAAAGCTGCACATAACTAAAAATCATATGATTTCCCATTTTGTTTCAGGGAGCTGGGAATTCTATCAAAGCCTGTATTTTCACTGTTGTTCGCAACACTTGCCTCCGCCCTGATAAGTTACTTGCAGCTCCACTGGTCAGATCCTCCAGGCTTGGACTGGGACTGCAGCCCATCTTCACATGAGGGAGCTTCAGATCGATAGCATCAAAACTCTCCAAATTTTCTCCTTTATTTTATAAAATCTATTTCTGTAGCGACTGTCGTGTGCGTGCGTGCGCGCGCATGTGCACGCTTTGTTGGGAAAACAAAAGGTAATTTTAAGGGATTTATATCTGTAAGGGCAAACAGATTCTAAAGGTTTAGTTTTAAATGAGTTAAATTTAAAGTTTATGTACCCGAAAGGGTAAAACCTATAACTAGATTGATGCTAGACAGAATGTTTGTATATGTTGGGGTTAGTTTTAATTCCATCTATTGTGCTTCAAGTGAGTTATAGTGTGAAGAATAAATGAACCAGCAGTGATTGCTTAGCAACTGAGGCCTTGCAAGTTAGAGAAGCTTTTAATGCTGAAATCCTACTGGCATTTACAGTAGCAAGATCTCACCATCCTGCCTACAGTGCACCCCCATTGCAGGATGCCCAACAATGAGGTGTGCATTCAACTGGGCTGGGAGAATGTAGGTTAACTCAGAGCAGAGATGTGTTTGTGTGTGTGCACATCCACGAATAAATCCAAGGTGCACACTTGTGTATGTACATCTGGCAATAATTCAGAGTGGGTGCTGTCGTATATCTGTCTGGCATTTTAGAGCAGGGAGAGCATGTGTGTGTGCACGCGTGCATGTGCAAATTTAGAGTGGGGTGCATCTGGGGCAGCTAAGGGCAGTGGTGGCTGTGCATCTGGAAATTGGGTAATTTGGAACAGGGAATGTACATGTGAGACTGGTAATTCAGGAAGGGGGGCATGTGCATGTGTGTGTGTGCGCACATACGTGTGGCAATTCATAGCAGAGGTGTGTGTGTTTCTGTGTATCTGATAATTCAGAGCAGCAGTACATATAGGTATGTTTGTGTGTGGGGAAGTAATTCAGAATGTAATGCAGAACTTGTGTCTGCTGTAATTAAGAGCAGACTACATCTGCTAATTTAGAGTGGAGGAGGTGATTGTGCATGTGCGTGTATGCAATTTCAGGAGAGGGGATTACACATCTGTATATACATGGCAGTTCAGGTTGTATGTGTTCACACAGATGGTAATACAGCGCAGCGGGAGTGTATATGTGGGTTAATTCAGAATGGGTGCTGTTAAATCAGAGCAGGGTGCGTGCGTGTGTGCAGGGAGGGTAATTCAGAGCAGGTGTCTGTGTGTGTGTACGTGCGGAGAGGGTAATTCAGAACGGAGATGTGTGTGTAGGGAGAGGATGATTCAAAGTGTGTGCGTGCGCACGCGGGGAAGTGCATGTGGGGGTGCAGGTATGGGAGAGGGTGATTCAGAGTGTGTGTGCGTGCGTGGGGGGGGAGGGTAATTCAGAACGTGCGTGCATGTGTGTACAGGTAGGGTAATTCAGAACACGTGTGTGTGTGTGCGCGCGTGTGTGCAGGGAGGGTAATTCAGAGCGCGCGCTTGTGCGTGGGGTAATTCATAGTTGGTTCATGTGTAAAGGAGTGTGGGATCTGGGTATAAAAGCAAGACAGTGAAGTCATAAGATTGAGGGAAGAATCCATTATTGATTAATTGTTGTCAACAACAATTGAGAGAATATGGGGCTCTGCAAACCAAAGGTCTATGAGAAACACCAACAATTAGCATGTAAGCCTTTATTAGTGATACATTCTCTGCAAACAAGTCATGACACGGTTGTCTGACCGCACATATCTATTGCCAGTAAGGCTTAAAACATGGGACAAATTCCAAGTGATTACGTTAAAGAGCCAGCTGACCATAGCTGTGGTAAAAATATAAATGTTACCCTATTCTATGAATTACAGTGAACAAATGAGAACCATGGTAAGAGTCGGTTTGGGATATGAAATATGAGGATTTTTTTTAATGCAATAAACTGACTTCTACTACCTAACCAAGGAATACATTCCAGATCATCAGAACCAAGAATGTTCAATTGCTGTACACAGTAAAGGCTAAATGGCCTCCTTCTGCACTTTAACAATTCAATGATTCTGCAGATTACAATGATTTGGAATGTATTGCCTGATGGGATGATGAACATCGGTCAATTTAAATCATAACTTTCAAATGAATACTGAATATATACTAGAAGCAAAATGCTGAATTGTGAGAGAATAGGATAGTTCTTTCAAGGAACTATCTTTGGCAGATTGTACCAAATGTTCTCCTGTGCTGCTGAAATATCTGATTGTATGTGTTGTGGAGGCTCAATCAGCAGGGGACAATGGTGGGGAGAGTACAAGCAGAGCTTCATGCGTCTTTCCAAGTTGGGAGCAGTGTCCCTGGCTGGTATGGGTAAGGGAGCAGCCAGATGTGATCAGGAGAACATGATGGCAGCAGCAAGACCACAGGAGTAGGAATTCAGGACTGGTGAGTTGCAGCATTGAGAAGCCAAAGCCACAAATAAGGCAGTTGCCCAGTCTCTAACAGTGGCCAGAGAACTGGGAAGTGAAGTAGAGTGGATATACAGTTGTTGGAAGCCTGAGCAAGCCACCTGGACTGCACTAGACTCCACAACGAAAGGAAGATTCCCTTCAGTTTGGGAACAAGAGAAACTTGGTCATCTGACTGCAGGAAATCACCAATAAGAGCTTCACCAACTGAACACTGCTACCCAACTGATTAAAAAAATAAGTTAACCTCAACAGTATTTTGGTGGGTCTGAAGCAACAATCGTAAATATCCAATGTCTATTGTAAATAGTTTGTGTTTCTGAGTTAAGCTTTTCCATTAACGTTCATAAAGATTTGATGCCAGAATAAATCAGGGATTTATAACCTTCATACAATCACTGTGCTTTAATTTCATATAACATCTAGTTATCAGAAATGGGATTACACAACACAGATACCAAATCATGACATAGAAAATGAAAAATGCATCTATCCAAGATGGAGCATTTGGTGAAAGAACTAGAACTGACCACGTTAGCAAGAGAACCAGAGAAGTTGTACCTCTAAGCAAGGCAAAGACTTCACAGGATGAATCTGAGTCAAAGTGTCGATCACAAAGTGCTCTCCTTTAGTATCAGAAAGGAAGAATACAATATCCCACATAGACATTCTACCTACTAACTGGAAGGAAGCTGGACAGTTTTGGATGAAGACTGGAACATCATGGCTGAGGACTGGATTAAGGACAAAGCTAGTCATGGCATCCAGGGATCTCATTGAGAGGGAGCAGATGGAGTTCGTTATGGAATATCTGTGGGGGAAAGTCCACCAAGAAATAATAGGGCAAGATACAGATACCTAAAGTAATCCTTGATAGATCTTTGAGGTCTTTTCAATGGTATTTGGGTACAGTAGTAGCAGTCACAGATGTCTTAGGAGTACAAACAAGCCAAAGGAGATGACCTGGTTTCCCTATCCCTAGAGCAGCTGAAATTGTTCAAACACATTTTCCTCCAGGATTCCTCTTTCAGACCAACAAAGGATGTACAGCTTTAAGTTACTGCTAAAGAAATGAGGGATTAAGGCAAACAGATGGAGTTGAGGGGACTTAATAGTGACAAAAACCAACTGTCGTTGTTTGATGTGCATGATTACGTCAGGATAATGGAGAAAGACTGGATTACTAAGACCAGAAAGGAGGTCACCATTAGGGAAATGGCTGCCGGAACCTCATGTTGAGGAGACAGACAGAGCAGTCTCCAAAAATAACCTCAAGACTAATCCCAACCAAAAGAAACATCCAAGAAATGCTGGGCTTGTAATGGGGTCAGGCACTTCAGTGAGGCTGCCCAGCAACTTCAGTCCCACAAGCAGCAGGAATGGTGTCCCCAAATTGCACAACTGCATTCTTCCTCTCTAACCAGGCCCAGAAAAGGTGATGGAAATATCAAGGCTCTTCACTAGGTCACTGACCATGGAAGAGAACCTACTTTTGCCTATTTGGAGAGAACCATGACTGATGTCATGCCCATGCCTCAAGTAAATGGCATCATGCATTCAACCTGTGGAATCCAGGCAAAGTCACTAATGAGCTTAGAGGGTGATCCAGAGGGGTAGAACCATTTATGGTTTCAGTTTTGACTTTCATCTCAAAAGGGGCAGCTTCAACTAGTCAATGGAGACAATAGTAGATTTCACTTCTGTCGGAGACTAATTTTCTACTGACCTAACACTGCCTAATGAAGGAATCCAAATGGGCATGTAAACTCCGAAGGGGCTGAAAGAAGATCAGAGAGGAAGATAGTGTTCTCTTTTGGCCAATCTGTGACAATGGGAAAGAGTTGAAGAAACACACTCCCGCCGACAATTTCAAGCTTCAAGTGATGGAAACCGTCCATAAGTAGGAAGGGCACCCAAATATCTGAAAAGGCAGCTGCACTAACAAGAAAGTGATATTACAGCTCAACATTGACAACTGTCAGACTATAAGAGACATACTTCAGCAAAAGATTAACATCTGTGAAGTTGAACCTGCAGCTGGTGGGCAACCTCAACCATTTTCAGAGGGGTGTTGTTTGATATCGTAAGTTTGGCAGTTGATGTAGGTGCTTGAAGCCAATTCAAATGCTGAACCTGAAGAGCCTGCTGGCACTGCTCAGGTGGAGGATTGTCAGATAGTGACAAGTCCTGGAATGTGTGTGACTGGGATTCAGGGGAGGAGCACCTAGTGTGAGAGAGCATACTCTGGGACCTGGAAGGAGATGTAGAGATGCTGGCGTTAGACTGGAGTAAACACAGTAAGAAGACTGACAACACCAGATTTAAGTCCAACTGATTTATTTGATAGTAAAGTTTGTGAGTTTACTATCCAATAAATCCGTTGGACTTAAACCTGGTACTGCCAGACTTTTTCCTGGAAGAAGATGCAGATATCAAACATGGAGGCTGCAACAAAAGCAACAAATGCTGCTGACATTGCAATCCTTGAAGACATGACCACTTAACTCTACGCAGTTAACCAGATACAAAGCCTGGGGCTCCTACTTTATATGCCAGTTCAGAACAGGAGCTGAGAAGTCATCAAACTCTGGATATCATCCCAACCATTACCATTTTCCCAGATTGGTGATGAACAAAGGAAATGGTGCCACCAAGGTGAATTGGAATGTGCTAGCTATTGTAGATCAATTGTACATGATCACACGACTGCTTAATAAATCAGTCAACTATGATATATGTCTTTGCTGAGATGGCAACTCTCAAGCAGAGAAGCGTGTAGTGGGGCTTCCACCAACGGATGGTGATGGTGTGCAAGGTGTGGGGGGGGGGGGGGGGGGGGGATAAAAATCAGTGGGCTTTTCTGTGTAGGGAGTAGTGTCTTTGACAGGGTAGGCTGCAAAACAGCAAGGGAAAGGAGTCTGGTGCTGGTGAATTGCAGCATTTAGGGATCAAGACCGCATGTAGGTTTGCTCAACACTTCCAGTGGAGGCCAGGGACTAGAATGTGAAAATGGAGCAGGTATACAGCTAGTGGAAACCTAGGCAAATGGCCTGGATACCACTCAAGAAACCCTGAAGAGAGGGAGATATTTTTGGATCCTGGAGACAAGATAATCTGGCACACCAGATGAAATCAAATTAGCAAGAGGACCTCCACCAACTGAATTCTGATACCTGGCTGATTATAGGTCAGGTGTTAAATTCAGAACAGCATACTGGTGGATCTGGAGCATCAGCTGTGAATATTCACTGTAATTGGTTCATTTCTGAGTCAAACTTTTCCATTAATGTTTGTAAAGACTTGATGCTAGTAGAATAAAAGATCTGTTTTATAACCTTTATGCAGTCCGTGTGTTTGAACACATGAATCAAAGACCATACACTTACCATCAAAATAAAGACTTAGAATTTAGATCTGTGTGGTAACCCCAATTTTGTGCACAAAGCTGGGCATTCAAGAGCTAATGCACTAAGAGCTTCCACAACTGAGATGAGTCAGTTTGCTAGAGGAATTGCAAAAGCTGATATTGAAGGATATGTGCATAGCACTCTAACGATAGGTTCTCCTCATGTAATTATAGAAAAGTTACAACATAGAAAAATGCACATCATGTCTTCACTGGTGGAAAAAAAAGCCAGCCATTCTGATCTGACTTTCCAGCACCCAGTCCGTAACCTTGCAGGTTGTAGCACTTCAGATGCAGAATTAGTCACCTTTTGAATAAGTTGAAGATTAATATAATGTGAACAGTGGCAACTATTCATTTATTTTGCAACTCTTTGGAGCTATCCATCATCAAGAAAATAAGAGAAGGAATAAAATGGCAAGATGAAGTGACAAACATGAATTGAGAATTTGAGCAGTTGCTTCACTTTTGTAGTTCACCAGATATCAGTGAGCTGATTGAAAGGATGGACTTGACTAAAACTGGTGGTAAAAAGCAGCAATGGAAATTGAAAACAGAAAGTATAATTGAATCAATGGGAATCACAAATGCTACCTCAGCAAGCCATAAAAAAAAATCACAAAATAGTAAACAATGGAGACATCGTGATCTGTATAGCTCATCTATGTATAGAAACATATGGAGTTCTCATCACAGCACCCACCCTCTTATTTTTCTTCAACTAGATTAGCCAGAAAATTATTCCTGGTATTAAATCACATGTGTGTGAAATGCTTCACACATCAATTTTGTGTCCTGTCATTTCCATAAGAAAACATAGATTTTTTAGTCACAAAGATATGTACACATTGGCTCCCTGTTAGGCCAAATATCTAGTCATGCTGCTAAATTCCTCACTGGCCCTTCTCCTCAGCTCACTTGAAATGCAGATTTTGCTCAAGTAAAAACACTGGGCAGTTAGGACCAAACTATAGCTGGTTCACACCAGTGAAATAAACCACTTGCTAGATTCATGACCACCATACACAGAACCCTTTCTGATGTTAAAGAAAATGTGAATTTCCCAAAATTACATAAACAGCACATTTTAGCAGATTCCAAATTGCATTTTTTCATTTCCCAAGAGTTAAATCCTCTTTACATTTTCTACTACCCAGTTTGGTGACTTGATAAGCAGAGCAACAAATGGACAAAGTTTCATTATGCCCAAGTACAGAAAAGTCCAGAAATAGTTATTTGATCATCATTAAGCAAACTTGCTTAGTTGCTTGCTGGTAACTTTCTTGTTAGATATAATCACATTTTGACTAATTAATTTCTATTTAATTTAATCAACCTAATATAACATAACAATGAAATATTGTGTTGTTCATAGCAGTGATACTGTTTTCTACACACTGAATAACCGGAAGGACAAAAGCCATTTAAAAAACAACAGTAGATACTGAAGAGCCAAAATGAATCATCTGGTTGCCCAATAGTGTAACAAATCCTGTGTATGAAGCAATTCACTCTGAGGTTGAAATGTGGACAAAAGGAACCTTTGAATGAAATGCCAATGCATGTCCTGGATTTCATGTCAGTATAGTGCCCTCACATTGAGTGCTTCCCTGCTCATTTGAGTACTGAAAGCCTGTTTGTTTTCCTGGCTCTTGTCAGCCTATTCAGGCCTTTCAATCTTTAGATTGCAGTATGAAGAAAGAAGCATCTTATCAGCATACTCCAGACCAGCAGAGTTAGTCACATCCGCAAACAAAATACACAGCCATTCCAGTTATAGGCCTCACCCTCAAAACTTCACTCAGTTCAATGCAACCACCCTAAACTGTTGTGACAGCAAATATACTAATATGTATGAAGCAGCAGAGGCATGTGTTGCTGCAAACTACTGTCTTGCAAATTCTCCCTCTGGTGAAAAATGAGAAAAAGAAATGAGAAAAATCACTCCTAATAATTCAGAACTGGAATTACAGAATTGTTTTTGAAATGTACCATTTGTGAAAATGCCACTTTGTTAAGAGGAATTCTGTTTCTGAAGTGTTAAAACTGAAATGCGAATAAACTGATTGTTTAATTTGAAGGCCAACTTGCTGTGGTACGAATTGTAAAAGTATTTACATTTTGAATAACAATTAAATAGAGCTAATAGTTTAATATTCAAGCTACACTTGAAATTGCAATTCCATTTGTGCTATTTCTAAACATTTTATTATATACAAAAATATTTAATTAAGGCCTATTCAACTGGGCAAGTAAACAGTAATGGAGTTGATTTATAATTGCTTCAACTTCTATAGATAGGAATGGCTTCATAAAAATTGTAACAGCTGTAAATTCACTATAACATTGAAAAACTTGCAAACTCCAAAATATGTAAAAATTGTTTTTCTTTCCAAAATACAGATTATATTGCTTCCTTGAAATATTACATCTTTACAGGAACTTCAAATTCACCATCATCATGGGTAGTACCAAAAACTTGAAATCACCAAGCATACGGGAATTTCTGGTTTACAAACACAAAATTCCTGATCAGAATATTTAAGCAAATTAGCATGGTTTGCTCTGCCTGGCTTAAGTTGTTGTAAAATTATTGGTGTTTAAAATTAGCTACCAATGAATGCTGTTCTTAATTAAATATGTACAGTGGTATTTGACAGATTTATTAAGTTTCAAATTGGAAGGAGTAATTTTTCTATGAAACCATAAGATTCATGATTATCTTCCTTCACAATAGGATAATGTCACAACGTGTGCTTAATTAATATAATTAATCACATCTTTACACAAAAATAATATTGCTCTTCTATTTTTCACGGCTTTTACAGTTGAGGTACTTTTAAGATTTTTTCCATTCATTGAAAGGCCTCACAGAGGATCACAACTGAAGATTTAAGCAGCAAGACTTAAGTTAGCAAAAGCAATTTTCAGGAACTGATAAAAATATCTAGAAGTTTATCTGAAGAAAACCTCTTACAAATTATTTACAGTAAATAAAAGGAAAAGGGGAACTAATATACACATATTCAAAAGCCTGGTCAATACTGGATATTTTATTTATGTTACCAACACGTCGAATCAATAGTGTATTCTCAGAAGAATTGTTTTTAAATAGTTAGCTTTTCCAGTTTTTTTTTACAGGATCATCAACAATTCTTTTGTTTTGAGCTGAAAGTTTAAAGATGTAGCGAGTGCTTTTTCAGCTATGACTCACCACTATATTGGGATCACTGAAACTTGATTCCAGATGTACAGTGCTTTATGTTCAGACTGCCATTTTATTTCTGTTAAGAGTTTAAATAACAAACCATACCGAGCGCACTGTTTTATATTTTCTTTTCTAAATTTATTCCACAGTATATAATCATTGTGCACAACAGATATTATACGCTATTCGTTAAAATGAACACTTTTTGCTGACTGGGAAGCTTTCTTCACCACTAAGTGCCATTTGTTCTAAGGGAAATTTTGCTCTGATGTGATCAAAGGGTTAACAGAAAGGGGGCATTTCACAGCAATGTACATCTCGTGGTCTTCAAGTGATCAGCCTTATGATAAAAAGATTTTACCGCTGTAGTCATAAATTAAATGATAAAGGTTGCTCAGTTAAGGCTTTTCTCGCTTTATACTTGGTAGTTTATTTGACATCAGGAACTGTTCATTTTGCGTATTAACATAATGGCATTAATATTGCTGAGTATTAAACCGGAAATAGCCAAATCCATTACAAAACTAATTGGCATTTATGATATATCACTAGTCTGCGCACATATCTACAGACTGTAAGAAATAGCATAATCCAGAAAAGTCTCCAACTTTAATAAATTGTATTTTCTAAATATAAAGATTTAAATCCCACCTGTTTGTGAGATGGATTTCTCACGGGATTGTTTGGAAAAATCATTCTTCGAAACGTAACAATTCTCCAAAGTTGTTAGGCAACAAACAGAAGTATTCCTTTATGCAAAATGTATCTACAAGACGGAAAGTTAAACCATTTGAAGTACAATGCCAATGAACGGACTGAAAATTCCCCCCGATTCCTCTGACGAGAGTGCACCTTTTCTGTAGCTACTTGTTGCCTGTCAAATCAGACCACCAAGTTTTATGACAATATAATTTAAGTTTTAATCGCAACTTCACTTCATTGATCTAGCTTATGGTTCCCAGCAGCAATGGTCCCACCTACTGTGGCCTCGCCGACAAAAAAAATAAGAGACAGGGGTGTAAAAATACTACGCCAAACTCCGATACTTCTACTTTGTACAAATTTTGAAATTCAGTTTATTTCACTTCACTTATATACTCAAAAAGAAAGCTACATTTACGATTTACATATTTTTAAAAAAACACTTCCAATTCTTAGCTTACTAACTGGAAATCAACCAATCCTCCAACTAAAATGGTTGGCTCCGACATAAATGCTTCGCATTCCAAACGCTAACCATCAGATAGATCTTCCTGTGCTCTAAAAGGCAGAGTCGGAATAGCCTATCAGAACACAGACGCAAACCTTTTTAGCAGCAGGGTTAGAAGCAGTGTAATTAAAAGGAATGTAGGTGGTCAATTTGCAAATATGAAAATATATTAGAAAACGCAAATCTCTCAGTCATTATTGAACAAGCTAATGAACATATTTACTGAATGTACTAAAGCAACTGACAACACCACCAAATGTATTGATTTAATTAGTAACTGAAGGTGAATAGTTCGGATAAAAATACTTAGCAATGAAACTGGGAAAATATGTAATTGCTCCTAATCAAGTTATAACCATATTCGTGTTATTAAGAAGATTTGACATACAATGAACCACTCGCCAGTTCAAAGCATGCATGTCTGCCCCTTTCAAGATCCCAAACGGTAGCACACCTTTTACAACGCAGATCATACAAATCTGTTCTCGGGTTAACGTGTAAAAACAAGTATCCAAGTTTTGGTGGAGATCTTGTCAAGCTATGGCGAAGAACACAAGTACTTTTTTAAAATTTGCAAATAATATGGCGAAGATCTAACATCGAAATCATAATCCCAAACTATCACTTGGGTGTCAGATAAAAATAAGATTTTCAAAGAAAGTTCAGTTGAAATGATATATATAAAACATTCTACGCCAATATACAGCCTAGGAAATAAACTAACATTCATTTTAAAAATATGGAGCACTCTACGAATTATGTACGACTTCAGCACTATAATTCAAGGTTTAATGCTACTTGGTTTTCAAAAGAGTGGATCTTATTTCCTTTTCCTGTGATGTCAACTCACTCCGTTCAGTACAAAATGATGTAATCTTTACTGCTGAGCAACCAACCTTTCTTTCATGGACACATTGCAAAAATATGATATTGCATACTCCTCAATTTTTGTTCCTGTTAGACTTTGTCCTGCCATCAATCTCTGTGGCCTAAACTGTTCAAAAATGTGTCTGAACAAAACAAAGACTCACCTTTACTAGATAAATGTATTGTGCTTTGGCCTTAACTCATTCAAACTGAGATTGGGGTAATACTTTCTCTTCAATTTTAATTTCACCCTTAGCGTATACAGTGGGAATCTGAAGAAAAGAGATGCTAATCACCAAAATTTCACCTAAATTCTTCACCTAAATATAGGAAGCTGAGTATATTTCTGATGTCTGGATCATGAGTATAACATCAAAAAGCTCAGAGGAAGACCATTCAGTGCATTGTACCAGTACTAGCTCTTTGAATGAGTTATTCACAAAAGTTTATTCCCCACTCTTTCACACAGTTTTCCTTTTCAAGTGTATATCCAATTTCTTTTAAAAAGCTGTGAATGAATCCGTACTTTCATGTGGAGCATAACAGATCTTACCTTAAGCATAAAAAATTCTCGTCTTTCACTGGTTCATTTGTCAATTATTTTAAATCTTTGTTATTAACTCTCTGAATGGTTTTTCTCTGTTACTCAATCAAAATCCTTCAACATTTTGAACATTGTTAATGAATCTTCACTGATGCACACATATATACAAGAAACAAATGAAGGACCAGATGGCTGAAGTACCAGCCAATAACTAAAGGGTACAAATTTAAGGTATTTGGCAACAGGATCCTAGGTGACAGGGAAAAAAAAAAGGAGAAAATGCTGGAAATTCTCAGCAGGTCTGGCAGCATCTGTAAGAAGACAAAAGAACTGACGTTTCAAGTCCAGATGCCCTTTGTCAAAACTTCGTCAAAACTTTGACAAAGGGTCATCCGGACTCAAAACAAAAGCTCTCGTCTTCTTACAGATGCTGCCAGACCTGCTAAGACTTTCCAGCATTTTCTCTTTGGCTTCAGATTCCAGTCTGAATTTGCTCTTATCGTGTGACAGGGAAAAAAGTAATTTTAGGCAAAAATGCTTAGGATTTGGAATGCACTACCCAATGTGGAAGTGGATATAGATTTAATTACAGACTTCAGAAGGGAATAAGATAAAGTATGTCTATTAACAACATCATCTTACAATTTATATAAAGAAATAATTGGTAATTTGGTTATGCAAGGCCCCTTGGGGATGAGCAATCATTAAATTATAGAGTTCTTCATCAAGATGGAGAATGACATAGTTGATTCTGAGACTGGGATCCTGAATCTAAATAAAGGAAACTATGATGCTATGAGGTGTGAGATAATTAGGACTCAAAATGTTAGCTCTGTTCTCACTCCAGAGATCCTATTAGACTTGCTGAGATTTTTAGCAATTTCTGTTTTTATTTCAGATTCCAGCATCCACAGCAATTTGCTTTTAATTAACACTTTAGCTCTATCTTCACAAAGGAGGGAACAAATAACAAAAGAAATGTTGGGGAACATGTGATTTAATGAGAGAGAAGAACTGAAGGAAAACAATTTTAGTAGGGAAATGTTGTATTGGAAATTGATGGGATTAAAGGCTATTAAATCATCAAGGCTTGAATACCTAAGGAAGTGGTCGAGAAATAGTAGATGCATTGTTGGTCATCTTCTAAGATTCCATAGAATTTGGAACAGTTCCTATGGATTGGAGCATAGTTGATGCGACGCCACCTTTTAAAAAGGGAGGCAGAGAATTATTCCAGTCAGTAATGGGGGAAAATGCTAGTCTATTACAAAATATTTAACAGTAAAACACTTGGAAAACAGTGGCAAGGTCAGACAGAGTCAGCATAGATTTACAAAAGGGAAATTATGCTTTACAAATTTACTGGAATTCTTCAAGAATGGAAGGTGTTGATGAAAGAAGCCAATGGATGTGCTTTATTTGGACTTTCAGAAGGCTTTCGACGAAGTCTCACTGAAGAGATTAGTGTGTAAAATTAAAGCGTAGAGATTGAGGTAGTGTATTGAAATGGATAGAAAACTGGTTAGCAAATAAGAAACAAAGAATAGGAATAAATGGGTTGCTGAAAGTAAGCATGTAGATACAGCAGGCAAAGAAGAAAGAAAATGGTATGTTGGCCTTCCGAACAAGAGGACCAGCGTATAGGAGCAGGAATGCCTTGCTGCAGTTATACAGGGTATTGGTGAGACCATACCTGGAATGTTGTGTGAAGATTTGATGTCCTTATCTGAAAAAGGGTGTTCCTACTATGTGTGAAATGCAGAGAAGTTTACCAGACTGATTCCTGGGATGGCAGGGGTGACATATGAGGAGAGATTGAATTGGTTAGGATTATGTTTGTTGGAGTTTTGAAGAATAGGAGGGATTTCATAGAAATCTTTAAATCTCTGACAGGACTAAATTAATGCAGGAAGGATGTTCCTGATGGAGGGGTGTCCAAAACCAGGGATTGTGAGAAGGAATTTCTTCACCAAGTGGAATTCTCAACCACAGAAAGCAGTTGAGGCCAAAACATTGTATGTTTTCAAAAAGGAGTTGAAATACTGTTGCTGGGGCTAAGGGGATCAAATAATATGGGGGGAAGGTTGAAACAGGTTATTGAATTGGATGATTAGTTATGATCATAATGAATAATGGAGCAGGCTCGAAGGTTCAAATGATTTACTCGTGCTCCCATTTTCTATGTTGCTATATATGGCATTTTTAATGTAATGAAACATCTCATGGCCTCAAAACATTATAAAACAAAGTATAACACTAAGCCATATAAGGAGCTATTAGGGTGAATTATCAAAAGATTGGTTAAAGACATAGGTCAGAATCATCACAGAAACTGGCAAAATTTGATATTGAGAAGCAGTGCTTGACCAGCAATGGCATTGGTGGCTTTCTGCGCTGTATTGTGCGGCATCTTGTTGAAAAAAATGCTGAGGCACAAGTTTCACATCAAATTAGTGGTGGGACAGCTTCTGATTCACCTGCCCTGCCTTGAAGACAGGCCTTCAGTGATCTAGCTGCCATATTTAAAGGCTGCCCCTGAACAGAGCTAGCACTTCCCAAGGGATCATGGGGTACTGAAAAGTCAAGGCTCCCAAAGGAAACATACTGCTTTACATTCAATGACACTTCTCTCAAGCATCTGCTGAACGCAGTGGAGACCTGCTACAAAGTCCTCTATCCTTGCTGTGTGCAAATTGCCTCATCCGAGATGACAAGTCCAGCAGAGCAGGCAGTGACATTGATGAGCCCTGGTGCCCTACAAAAAGGGACAGCACACCATGCAGAAAAAGAATGAATGATCTGCTCTGTTCCACCAGAGTAAGTCACATTTCTCAACACCCTCACAAACCTATCATACATCTACAAAGACCTTACTCACTGCCAGCTCAAGGGACATCACCACTCATTCATCTCCCTGAGGATTGTGTCCGCATTCAACCCATAACATCATTTGTCCTTCCAATGGCCTGAAAACCAGCCAAGAAAAAGCCACTTTAGACACTTCCCAATGATTATTTTAAAATCAAGATATTGCTTGACTATGAACCAATGTATATCAATGAGTATAAGAGTGATAAAGGGACTGGACATGCTATGAATTAAACCATGAGCAGCAGAGTTTTGAATGACCACATGTTTACAGAGGACAGAATGTAGGAGACCAAGCAGAAGTGCATGGGATTGATCAAATCTATAAGTAACAAAGACATGGATGAGGGTTCCAGTTGCAGATGAGCTGAGACAAGACAAAGTCAGGCAATCTTAAAAAAACGTGGAAAAGGCAGTGTTAGAGATAGCAAGAGCTCTAAAGAAAGCATTCAGCCATCAGAACTCTCATTCTTAATCTCTATTTTGAAACTACTATCTATATCTTTCCTTACTTACGAACGTCTTTTCAAAATATACTAATTTGTACAGCTCTCAGTCCTGAGTAGTTTACATTTCCTCTCCCCATTCTCCACCTCCCACACAACTCCAACAAAAAAAACATTAATGATACCATCAGCTTAATTTTGTTGTCCTATCATAATGTTAGTAAATCCATTCAGAAATTCATGCTGGCCATGCTGACAGTATAAGAATTAGTCTCTATTCCCTTCTGTGAGATTTACTTATTAATATATTTGTGCTATATTCTCTCTATCAATGAGGAACATGTTTTTATCTATCAAGGGATATCTGGCAGCTGCTTTAATGCCTTCAAGTGAAACTTTGAACAAAAGTTTTTAAACAGAAAAACATTCAAGCAATTTAAACTCAACAGCGAAATGTATGAAGGAACTATCATCTTCAACATTGCTTCATTGCTGTCTTCAGTTAGAGTGCTTTTGGATTGATAATAATGGAAGCTCAACAAAACGTGTTTGCTATTCTCAATATGAGCGACACATGGCTCAAAAGTTGCTGGAAGGGCACTCACAGAGATGTGACAGCGTGGCTATTAATGTGGTGTTTCTTTTCAGGGCAGAGAAATTGGAAATTTAACTGTAATGATAAAAAATATTGCCTCAAACAGCCGCATCTTGAACACAGATGCATGATTATTACTTGTGAATATTTCAGCATATTGCCATCACGAAGAAACCTATTTTAACAACAATTTGTATTTATATAGTGCCTTCAATATAGCAAAGATCCCAAGGTGTTTTACAGGAATATTATTTTAAAAAATATGACTCTAATCACCTGAGGAAATATTGGGACAGATGAGCAAAGGTTTTGTCAAACAGATAAGTTTTAAGATAAAAGCAATTTACCACAGATGCTGGAATCTGAAAGAAAAACAGAAAGTGCTGGAAAATCTCAACAGGCCTCACAGCATCTCAGTGGAGAGAGAACAGAGCCAATATATCACATCTGTAAGACACTTTGTCAGAACTCTAAGATTTGCCTTAAGAAGGAGAGAGAGAATAGGAACAGAATTTCAGTGCTTAGGGCCTTGATAGTTGAACATATGGTCAACAATGAGAGGGGAATTAAAATTGTGAATATGCAAGAGGACAGAATTGGAGCAGTCCAGAGATCCCAGGCGTTGCAAGGCTGGAGAAATTTCAGAGATGGGGAGTGATAAAACTGTGGAGGAATTTGAGCACAAGGATGGCAGGTTTAAAATTGAGATATTGATGAACTGGGAGCCAATGTTCATCAGTGGACTCATGGATTTCATGGAGCTAATGGGACTTTATGTGAGTTAGAATACGAGCAGGAGAGTTTTTGATGAGCTTAGATTTGTGGAGGTTGCCAAGATGGAGGCTTTCTAAGGATTTTGGGATAATCAGGTCAAGAAGTAACACAAAGCAAAATGAATGAAGGTTTCTGCTGCAAATGAGCTGAGGTGGGGCGGAGTCAGGTAACACTATGTGGGAAATATGCAGGCAGTCTGGATGATGGGACAGATATGTGACTGAAAATTCATCTCAGGGTTGCAAATGCTTTGGTTTAGACTCATGATAGTTGTAGGAAGAGAGATGAAGTCAAAAGCTTGCTTCACCTTTCAGCTACCAAGGAAACCTTCAAAGGATCACCATACATATTTGAAAAATTTGTCATCCCTATGTAGCTTACAATAGCAGCTGTTTGCATATACCATGCATCTAGTCTGCACTTCTCAAATGACAGCTTTTCACAATTATGTTTCTGTTTGGAGGAAAAAGGTATCGTTGATGGGAGTAAAGAATAACTAGATGTTGTTTTTCATCCCTAGCCACTGTGAAGGATCTAAAATAGAATAGGTGCATATATGGCAAGGAAATAAGTTGAGACCATACAGCAAATTCTTGCCCTGCACCAGTCAAATATCCAGTCTTCTGGGACCCTCTCTGCCTCCAGTGATTTTTGAAAGATCACTGCCAACGCATCCACAAATTAGCAGGTCTGGCAGCATCCATGGAGAAAAAGTTAATGTTTCATGGAGAACTTCCATCACCAACATGATGCACATAGTAACAGCCCTATTTGCATCTAGACATCAGTCAGCACAGTCGACATCAGTAGACATGTCTTTAGAAATAATATATAGTATGTATTATATTTGAAGGAGCTCCTAACAGAATTGAATACACTGTTCAGTCAGTCACTTTGCTATCATGAATAACACATTTATTAATTAATCTCATGAACATCAGTGACCTGAAGAACCTATAGTGGTATCATATACAGAACATAACATTCTTAATTCCATTTCTATTATCTCCTTTGCAAAACGAGATGATATAAGAGATAGCACAATATTAGCAGCTAAAATAACATTGAGAATTTAGTTAAGATGGGGAAAGAAATTATAACCATGCTGCTCCGCATTGTAATATCTTGCGATTCAAATGTTTTGTATCACAAATATAAACTTAAGTCGTATTTGTTTCGTCATCATGAACAACTTTTTACTAAGCCTATGCACCGTCAGATTGCTTGATTAGCATTTCATCTGAGATTGAGTAAAATTTTGCACAAATAAACATTGAAAATACTGGCATGGATTTTCAGAGCTTCATGGAGAGTCATGCCATGCTGCTAAAAGGACATTAACTTAGTGTTGGCATTACACATGTTTTAAGTAGTCATAAATGCTCTTGAAAAGCAGTAAGGTCTGTAGAACTGTCAAGTTAAAGTTACTTAGATCCCCAACCTTTAAAACTTTCAGTGAGAGTTGAATGAAATCTGTTCCAGCAATTAAATTGCCATTTGCTGGCCTGAGCCCAAGGGTTATCATTATGTCATTTTCACTGCTTGGCTATTTTCTACAACTGATCATTATTTTTACAGGAGATCCTAAGTTCATAATTTGATTAGAAGTTCAAAGAGGTTATTTAAATACAAGCTGATTTTGATGTAAAGTTTATTTAGTCACAAGTAGGCTTACATTCAGACGCAATGAAGTTCCCTAGTTGTCACATTCCAGTGCCTGTTCGGGTACACCTAGGGAGAATTTAGTATGGCCAATTCATCTAACCTGCATAACTTTGGACTGTGGGAGGAAACCGGAGCGTCTGGAGGAATACCACACAGACATGAGGAGAACATGCAAACTCTACACAGACAGTGACTCAAGCCGGGAATGGAACGTGAGTCCCTGACACTGTGAGGCAGCAGTGCTAACCACTGTGCCACTGTATGGAATTATGAATAGAAATCTGTTTATTTTCATAAAGGATTGAGTATCTGAGGGGATTTCAATCTGTTGCATGGGATTTCATGAGTGACAGCATAGCTCCTTAGGTGTCCCCTTATGATTATTGGATGAGTTGCATGGACGATGTCAGGACAAATGATTGGCACAAGTTGAACTTCAACTGGTGTGGGAGCTATAAGGACCCATAGGGATGGATGCTGTGTATGAGTTGGCATGAATGGTATGAGGGGCCATTGAGGAAGGATGGTGTGGCTTGGGTAATCCTGATAAATGCTAGATGATGCATTTTGGGAGAAAGAATGTAGTGGGGAGGTATATGATAAAGGGTAGGCCCATTAAGAGTATAGAAACGCAGAGGGACCTGGGGGTGCAGGTGCACAAGTCTCTGAAGGTGGCAGAGCAAGTGGAGAAGGTTGTGAAGAAAGCATATGGTATGCTAGCCTTTATAGGAAGGGGTATAGAGTACAAGAACTGGCCTTTAATGTTGCAGTTGTATAAAATGTTGGTTAGACCTCATTTGGAATACTGCGTCCAGTTCTGGTCGCCTTACTACCGGAAGGACGTGGAGACTCTGGAGAGAGTGCAGAGGAGGTTTACCAGGATGCTGCCTGGTATGGAAGGGCTGAGTTACGAGGAGAGATTAGGCAAATTGGGACTGTTTTCCTTAGAAAGACGTAGACTTAGAGGAGATCTGATAGAGGTGTACAAGATTTTGAAGGAGATAGATAGAGTAAACAGGGTTAAGCTTTTTCCTAGGATGGACTCAAATAGCACGAGGGTCACGGGCTTAGGGTGAGGGGGGTGAGGTATAATTTGGATGCTAGAGGGAGTTTTTTCACACAGAGGGTGGTGGGGGTATGGAATGCGCTGCCAAGTAAAGTAGTGGAGGCAGGTACTCTGGAGTTATTTAAGAAATACTTAGATGGGCACATGAACAGAATGGGAATGGAGGGGTATAGAAAACTGATTTAAAATAGGGATCATGAGCCCTGGGAGTTCCTGGGAAGTGTGTAAATAGATGATGATATTGATGTATTTGTTTTTATCCTACAGGTGCTTTGGTCCACCTTGTTTCTAACGAGGGGCGTACACGTGATGGGTCGTGAGAGGGCTGCTCTTGGATTTTTTTTGAGAATATCCTAGTGCTTCACATCGTTAGTGTACGCTTGACCTGGACCATCTGATGGGCAACACGACAGCTCAGTGACTATCGCTGTGCTGTGCGGATACGTGGATTTGGGCCTGTGTCTGTGGGAGTTTGTGCATTCTCCCCGTGTTTGCCTGGGTTTTCTCCAGGTGCTCCAGTTTCCTCCCATCTCCCAAAGATGTGCTCTTAAGCTAATTGGCAAAACAAATTCTCCCTAAATTGTCTCAAATTTGGTTTTTAATCCATAGATCTATAAACATTGACAGGGATCACGGGTAGAGGTGGGAACATTGGGGTGGTGGCATGGGCTCGTTGGGCCAAAGAGCCTGTTCCCATGCTGTTTTGTTCTTTGTTCTTTGACATGAAGGGTATGGGAGGGCATTGAGAGTGAGTGACGGGTCATGATTTTGTATGAATTGACATGGAAAATGCACGAGGAATAGGATGAGGGAGTAGAGGGTCTTGCTAACACCGTCCCCTTCATGCCAACACACACCCTCATCCTTGCTAACCACAGTATCCAATAACCATCTTCCCTCCACTGACAACCTTGCTTCTGGTTCTCTGTTCTTACCCGAGGGTGGCTTCCAACTCCACTCTGAATTTTCACTAAGTCCTGGGATCCATAATGGTACTCTGGTTAGCACTGCTGCTTCACAACATCAGGGATCTGGATTCAATTCCAGCCTTTGGAGACTGTATAGATTTTGCATGTTCTCCCCATGTATCTGTGGGTTTCCTTTGGGTGCTCCGATTTCCTTCCACAGTCCTAAGATGTGCAGATTAGATGGTTTGGTTATGCTAAATTGTTCCTTAGTGTTGCAACATATGGAAGTTAGATGGATTAGCCCGGAAAATGTGTGGGGGAGGGGAGAGGACCTGGATAGGATACTCTGTCAGAATCGGTGCAGACTCAATGGGCTGAATGACCTCCTCTGCACTTTAGGGATTCTATGATTCTAGTGGTATACAGTCTGTCAGTGCAGGGAGCTGCCAACTGCTCTCATCAACTTCTGCCACTAGATAGAGTCTGGTCAATCTAAAAATCTCATGTATTGAGTACAGATACTGGACATTTTTAAAATAACTTTCTGTATATTTTATTTTTTTTCTTTGTTTTATGTTGCAAGTTATTTCAGCAAGTAATGTACAATTCTTCACAAGTATGGTGCAGTATTTCAACTTGTACATTTTTTTTCCAGGCAAGAAATGTCTAAAGGAACCTATCTCTAGCTTTAACATTCATTCCTGCAGGAGTCCATGATTCACTTAAAATAATTTCATTTCAAGTACATTTCATTTCAAATACACTTACTGCATTTAACAAAATAACTGGGACAACTCTGGAGCTAAAATCCAGGCCACTGTCTCGCAGGCCCTGCCATATTCTGTTCTCCAAATATCAGATCCATCCCTCTCCCTGGCCACAATCTCAGAGTTAGTAAAGTCTGGCAACACCAATTTTAAATCCAACCGATTTATTTGATAGTAAATCTGCGAGCTTTCGGCCTTTGTGACCATCTCAGAGTGACAGAGCAGCAAGACATGGAGTCAACTGACATTTTTACAAGAAAGGGAATAAAGAAAGTGAGTGAAGAGAGAGAAAAAAGTCAGAAAAGTTTTTAAACTTGAGGATATTGTAATACACTTGTGTCCGAGAATGGTTGTATTGCTTTATTGACCTTCAGAAGTTGATCAGGCAAAAGGTGGGAAGTGGTTTCCACAAAGATCAAAGTAGAGCCACTGTTGTTCACTAATTTCAACAACAATTTCACTGGGGTACATAATCTCCAGGAACAATTTACCACTTGTTGAAATGAGACATTGCAGCCTCAATGGTCCATGTTCATACGCCTCCAAGGATGAGTGTCATGTTAGGACCATAAATCACATTATTACCAGGGATGTCTATGTCAGTAATGAGAAGGCCTGAATGACTGTAGCAGGAATAATTCACAATGCGTAACTGACATAAATTATGGTGACATAAATGCACTCTTTATTGGTGTGAGTTCTTAGTAATTTCTGATGCACTTCCAGCTACTTTTTTAAAATGTTTTTTGAAGTTCAATCCAATATCAGCCCAGTTTTCAAGTATTTTTTCAGTTTCTTTTTAATGATTAAATTATTCAAAACCAACAGATTGTATGATTTTGATGTGTAGTGCCCAGTCTATCAGGATATTTTGCTAATTTTGATATTTTAGTATTTTATAAGTATCATATGTTTTCCTAGTTTTAAACAAGCCCTTAAAATGTTCATTAAAGCAAGAACTTGCGATTCCATAAACTACTGAAAAAGTAACTACAAGCTGTCTGTTCTTTTTTAATTATTTGTTCATGGTATGTGAGTGCACTGGCAAGGCCAGCTTTGCAAGGTACTGGCAAGTCACAATTCTAACTACCCTAGAGAAGGTGCTGAATCAGAAGAATAAGAGCAACTAGTACATGGGAACACCACCACCTGCAAGCTCCTGTCAAAGTTACACACCATCCTGATTTGAAAATATATTTTTTTTCTTCATTGTTACTGGGTCAAAGTCCTGGACTTCCCTTACTAGCAGCACTGATATATACCTGCACCACATGGACTGCAGTAGTTCAAGAAGGCAGCTCACGAACACATTCTCAAGAACAATTAGGAATAGGTGATAAGTAATGATCTTGCCAGTGATGATCGCACATTATTAATGAGTCAAAATATCAAAAAAACAAAAAGAGTGTGCAATTATTTATTTATACTAAAGTACAGTAACTGCAAATTGTTCTACCATTTAGTTTAAGGAACTTTTTAAAAAATGAAATGAAAATGGACAGACCATCTAGCATTGACCTAGGCACCAGATACGACAACAGCAAACTCAATCCCATCAATTCTACAAAGTCCTCTTTGCTAACATTTTGGGGATTGTTCAAAAAATGGGAGTGCTGACTCACATCTCCCAGACATCACGATCCCTGGGTATGCCCTGTCCCATCAGCAGAACAGACCTACCAAAGGTGACAAAACAATCATATACAGTCACAGAATCTTTACAGTGCAGAAAGATGCCATTTGGCCCTTTGAGTCTGCACAGACTCAGTCCTCTGCCTTTTCCCCATAACCTTGCACATTCTTCCTTTTAAGATAGCAATCTGATTCTTTTTTGAATGCCTCACTCGAACCTGGATTCAACAACTGAATGAAAAATATTTTCCTCTCATCACCTTTACTCCTTTTGTCAATTATTTTGAATCTGTGTCTTCTAGTTCTTGATATTCTTGAGTAGGAATAGTTTCTCACTATTCAACCTGTCTATACTCAGAATCGTAAATGCTTCTCTCAAGTTTCTTCTCAGCCTTCTTTTCTCCAAGGAAAACAGTCCCAATCTATGCTCATAGTTACAGTTCATTATCCTTGGATTCATCCTTCTGAATCCCTGCTATATTTTCTCCAATTCCTTCCTGTCCTTCCTCAAATAAGGCTATCATTGCTGGACGCAGTACTTCAGATAAAGCGTAACTAGTGTCTTATAAAGTTCAACATGACCTCCTTACTTTTGTCCTCAATGCCCTTATTAATAAAGCTCAAGAAATGCTTTATTAACTGCTCTTTCAACGTGCTCTGCCACATTCGCTGACTTATTTATATACATATATAGCAAGATCCCTCTGTTCCTGTATTTCCTTTAGAGTCTCTCCCTTTACTTTATACTATCTTTCCACATTCTTCCAGCCAAAATGAATCACCTCAACTTCTCTGCATTGAATTTCAACTGCCACTTGTCTACCAATGCACAAACATTTCTATGTTAAGTTAAAGTTTATTTATTAGTCACAAGTAAGGCTTACATTAACATGTAATGAAGTTACCACGAAATTTCCCTAGTCACCATACTCCAGCACCTGGTCGGGTCAATGCACCTAACCAGCACATCCTTTTGAAGTTCAAGACTACCTTCATTGCAATTTACATATCATCTGCAAATTTTGAAAATAATAACCTGATTTCACAGTGGCATTGTGGCACAGTGGTTAGCACTGCTACCTCACAATGCCAGGAACATGAGTTTGATTCCAGTCTTGGGTGATTGCCTGTGTGGAATTTGTATGTTCACCCTGTGTCTGCATCAGTTTTCTTCAATTGCTCTGGTTTCCTTCGACGTTCCAAATTCCAAAGATGTGTCGATTAAGTGGGGGAGGGGGAAGCTGGTTAAAATGATCTTTTGAAGATCGGTGCGGACTCAAAAGGCCGAGTGGCCTCTTTCTGCACAGTTTGATCAGACTGTGATTCTTGGCCTTTCTGTCATGTAGAGATTCTATGGTTCTATGAACATTACAGTCTATGTTACTAATATATATCAGGAAGAATAAGTATCCCAACACTGATGCCCAGAGAACTGCACTACAAACTTTCCTCCAATCTATTTATCACTTCTATCTTTCCTGTCACTTTGCCAATTGCTTATCCAAATATCTACTTCCTCTTTTCTTCCATGAGCTAGAATTTTTTTCACATCCTGTTGTGTGGCACTGTATCAAATACTTTTTGAAAATTAATATGCATAATATTAGCAGCATAGCCTTGATCAATCTTATCTCCTCAAAAAACTTCAAGTCATACTTGATTTTCGCTTAATGAGTCCATGCTATCTTCCCTTAATTATCCTGCATTTGTCTAAGTGACTATTGATTTTGTCCTGAATTACAGTTTCCAGAAGTTTCTCTACCAGTGAAATCAAACAGAATAATCTGCAATTGCTAGCGATCTTGCAACTGTTCTTGCATAAGGGTATAACATTCATAATCCTCAATACAAATGCCTCTGCAATTTCCACGCTTAGTTCCCTCATTTTCCTTGCATGTATCTCACATGATGCCCTGGTACCTTACCAATTTTAAGGAAAAACAGACTTTCTAAAACCCCTTCTTTCTCAATCATAAATTCTTCTAATGGACCAGTTATTTCCTCTATCACCTTAACCTGAGTAAGCTCCTTTGTAAAGACAGATGCAAAGTATGCATTTAATACCTCCACTACTTCTCCTTCCTCCATGTGTTAGTTCCCTTTTTATCCAAAATCAACCCTACTCTTTTTCCCCCACTTTAATTATTTATATGCTTACAGATGACTTTGAGATTCCCTTTTATGTTAGTTGCCAGTCTGGTTTCATGCTCTCATCTTGCTTTTCTAATTAGTTTCTTCATTTCCCCTTTGGTCCTTCTAATGATTCTCCATTGTATTTTCAATCTGACATCTGTTGTACATGCACTTCTTTTTATTCATCATCACCTCTATTTTTCTTATCAATCAGGATGCTGTGGATTTATCTACCCTACCTTTGCCCTTCAAGGGAATTTAGCTTGACGTTATCTGCAATATCTTTTTTTTGAAGGTGATTCATTGTTCAGCCACTGTCTTTTCTGCTAACATTTGATTCCAACTCATTCAACTCAGATGCACTCTCATCTCACTGAAGTTGACTTTCTGCCAATTAATCATCCCTGCTCCGGGTTGCTCCATATCTTTTCCTATAGCCAGCCTAAAATTTGATACAATGCTCACTGTCTCCTTGTGCTCTCCCACTGATATCTGAGCCACTTGGACCAACTCATTTCCCAGAACCATGTTAACAGTGCCTGCTTCTCATTGGACTAGAAACTTGCTCGTGCAGGAATAAATTTTCTTGAGTACATTCAAGGGACTCTTGCCCCTTTTATCCTTTACATCATTTCTATCCCAGTTTATATTTGGATAATTAAGTTACCCATTATAATTACTCTATTATTATTGCACCTCTGTAATTTGCAAATTTGTTTCTCTACATAGTTTGTGGTCTATATGCTACACCTATCAATGTTATTGCACTTTTTTCATTGCTTACTCTTAGCCAGAGATTCCATCCTTGATCCCTCTCCAAACATTTTCTCACTTCAGTCCTATAAGGCCATCTTTAATCAATTTGTCACTTCCCACTCACTTGTTTGCTTTTCCTATCTTTCCTAAACACCTTGTACCAGGCATACTTAATGCCCAGTCATGCTCTTAGAGCCTCTGTATCATTGCTATCAATAACTGCATTTTCAACCTGTGCCAATAGTTCACCAAAATTATTAACCACACTTTGCGCATTCATATACAAGTTTACCCTCTGACAACAACAAAGAACTCGCTATGCCTACATTAATTCTATAAAACTCTCCAAATATTCTACTTACCTTGATATTATGCCCTGATACACCTCCTTATCAGTTAATACTTGTCCACTTCCTACTGCCAGTTCTTCTCCTCTTCACTTTGAATTTCTCCTGAAATTCCCATCCCTTTGCTAATCTAGTTAAAACCCTCCTCAACAGCAGTGGCAAACATCCCTAAAAGGCCATTAGTTCCAGTCCTGTTAGTTTCATAGAATCCTTTGAGTGCAGGAGGCCATTTAATCCATCAAATCTGCACCCATTCTCTGAAAGAGCATCTTATCCAGGCTCACTCTACACTCTTATCCCTGTAACCATGCGCATATACCATGGCTAATCCATCTAACATACATATCTTTGGACTGTGGGAAGAAAGCGGAGTACCCAGGAAAAGCCCACACAGGCACAGGAACAACATGCGCACTCCACACTGATAGTTACCCAAGGACAGAATTGAACCCAGGTTCCTGGTGCTGAGGCAAGGTGTTAAACCACTGCACCACCATAAATGCATGGGAATCTTTTACATTTGCCCTAGCAATAACTTTTTATTTGAAAAATAGCATTTCAGTAGTGCAGCACACCCTCTGAATGTGTGTGTTTTGATTTTTGTGCTAAAGTCCTACAATGGGACTTGAACTCAGAATTCTGTGACTCATGAATGAGAGTGTGCCATCTGAACCATGGTTGATATACAGGGGAAGCAAAGGTGATACAAAATCCTTTATGTCCATCTATGAAAACCTCAGTTTGATATTTCATTCAGGAAGATAGTGGTGTACGTCACTGGACTGGTAATCCAGAGACCCTAATGCTCTGGTGGCATGAACTCAAGTCCCACAATGGCAGCTGATGCAATTTGAATTCAATTGATAAAAATCTGGAATATAAAGCTAGCTGCAGTAATGGTAATCATACAACCATCATCAATTGTCATAAAAACCCATCTGATTTAATAATGTCTTTAGGGAAGGAAATGTCATCCTTACCTGGTCCAGCCCACATGTATCTCCAAACCCTCAACAACTGACCTTTGAAATGGCCTAGAAAGCCATTCAGTTCAAGAACTATTAAGGATGGGTCTTGTTAGTGGTGCCTACTTCCAGGAAAGAATAAAGAAAAGAAATTCAAAAGATAGAAAAGTTTATTCAGTAGTGTCACAAGTAGGCTTACATGACATTGAAGTTACTGTGAAGATCCCCTAGTTGCCATACTCTGCCTGCCTGAGGGAGAATTTAGTATGGCCAATGCACCTAAACAGCACGTCTTTCAGACTGCGAGAGGAAACCAGAGTACCTGGAGGAAATCCAGATAGGGGAGAACGTGCAGACTCCACTCAGACAATAACCCAAGTCGGGAATCCAATCCAGGTCTTCGGCGCTAAAAGGCAGCAGTGCTAACCACTGTATCGTTGTACAACGCAGCATACTTTCAGTGTTGCACTGAAGTATCAACCTAGATCATGTGCTCAAATCTTTGAATTGCCACTGATACCTAAAAATTGATAGTAACATAGTGGAGAGAGACTTTCATGTTCGTCACTGGATGTGCATGGCATTGACAATGCGCTCATAGTACCTACCCAATGTGGTCATGGAGAGGTTCAGGTTTAAGACTTAGTTGCTGGAGACACCACATTTGCATTTCACTTCAGTTTATCAATTTGATGAGAAGGAAATATCAATAGGCTATTGTGTGCAGACTTCCAGCAGATAACAACAGGTGAGAGGAACAGGAGCAATTGCCAAAAAAAACTCTGTAGGTTTAGTGAAGCACCAGTATATATATACACACACACACACACACACACTTTTTTGAAGAGGCCTCCAACAGTCTATTTAAGGGCCTTTCAACATTCAGAAAAAGTGGGATAGGCATGCATTTTGAGTGCATCATCCACATGTTCTTGAAAATTTAAATTGGACCACAATAGGTGAAGGATCTCATCTTGTATATTTAAATGTCCTTCCCCCTTAGTTTGGCTGTAATTGGTGGATACCAATAAGTTTCAACAGCCAGTTGTCTGTTTTCCTGGCAACCAGCTGTTGTACATCTCCTCCTTACGAATAGTTTCATTCAGAAAACTGTCCATCCTTTGAGCTAACTTAACCGTACTATACTCCTGGTATATTTCTCGTAACCTTGCATTCTATGTGTTGTCAAAAACATGTTTCACTTTTTCTTCCTTAAATTTAAGCCATGCCCACAGTTTGTTCTACACGTGCCTCTCTTGGCAATAACATTCTTCCTGTATTTCCCATTTTCTTTTGTTTATTTTAATTTGTAACTATGACTGCTTGCACTTAAATTCTATACATGGCAGAAGAGATTACTTGGATTCTATTTGTGCAAATATTTTTTAACTTTAAACATTTAAATCATTGCTATCCCAGCTGAGATCATTGGCTATCATGGGCCAGGTCCTGAAACTGGGTATTTCTTGTTTCTATCGGCTAAATTTTATCAGCCCTTTGGGAAAAGGCTGGGAGAGAGGAAGACTCAGAATGGCACAGGAAGGCACTGAACAGCAGGACTAACGTATTCCTGCCACCATCCCATTTTGCCAGTTGTGGGAAGAATGGGAGATGAGCCTCTGTTTTGCGGATGGTGCAGGATAATTAAAGGCGATTATTGATTTTTGACAGAAATTCTTTTTTACAAATTGATCTGAATTATTTCTGCCCCAGACATTACAACAGGCCTGTTTTGCAGGCGGCTCATCTCCCACCCACGGAGGCCTTTAATTATCTTGGTAAAACTGAGACAATTAAATGCCTCCGTGGGAAACTTTGCTAGTGACTGAGTAGCCTTTTGCTGCATTAGGAGACTGTCCAATGAAATCTGGTGGCTTTCTAATGGATTCTTAAAGGGATGAGACCCATTTTTGGCATCCAAAGCTGACAGAGGGGTCCTCAGTGGCAATGGCACTGTCTGTCCACCAATAATAGGCTCCTCTCCTCTGCTCCCCATCCCCGACTGCCAGGTCCTGACTATCCCAGTCCAAGTTACTCTTCTCTAGGGGTTCCAACTACCAATGCATTCTCATCCTACTGGTGCAATCCCATAAATGACCATCACTACTGGTGGCGATGCTGAACTATTGGCTCTCCAATTGGGCCGGCAGCTTTTGGTCCAAGCTACCATTCTTAAGAGGATAGAAGCACAGTCAGTAACCAAATATAACCCACAGTCCTATGGATGGTGAAGCAGGGACAGCCCCCAGTTTTCAGCTCCAGTGGCGGAACATCTGTTGCCTTTGGAAAATTCTGTATCTTAGTAGCATATCACACAGTTCAATAACTTGTTTCTTATTTAGGTGTGCTAATTTAATTCACACGTGTAGAACTAGCAATTCTAAGAATGAACATTTCAATGCAATGCAGGTTAGCATCTGAATCTGGAGGATGTGCAACCTAAAAGCTCAAAGCTAGTCCATGAAGAGATTTCCTGAGTAATGAAGGAGTCTAGTGAATTAGATCCACCCGCCCTGTTCCAAAGCTATGAAAGACTGCAATAAGTCATTTACATTTACATTTACCAGCCAGATAATACTAACTACAGGTACTGGACAAAAGGTAAGAAACACAACTACCATTGTAAATTGTATTTTGTTTAGAAATATAATTTTAAAAATCATTTTGGAAACCAACATTTGGTATAATGAATAAAACACTGTATGGAAATATCACTTAGTTTTAAGGCAGGAGTATATGTCTCCTGTTCAAAATTAATGCATATCTGGATATCCTTACCCTAAGCAGTTTTCTATGAAAGGAATTGGAATGGTTAGAAGCAATGTGCCTTTTTAAAATTTGCAATCTCTATATTTTTGTTTTGTAACACCAAAAACTGATAAGTAGTTCCAGCTTTGTTCTAAGTAATAGATTTATGCGATTATTGATTTTTGACAGAAATTCTTTTTTACAAATTGATCTGAATTATTTCTGCCCCAGACATTACAACAGGCATGTTTACAGAATATTCAAATATCAATAATGCAGATTAATCACAAGAAAAATATTTAATGTATGGAATTTTGTATCTGGTGACTAAAAATAATAGTTAAATGATGCATAAGTAAAATGTCAGTTAAATGATGATAATAGAAATGTAAAGGAGGGCAAACAAGTAAAATGTAACCATACAGTTCTTTTACAATTGAAATGTAGGAAAGATTCACTATACATCACAGAAAAGATGCAATATTACCATTCCACATCATGGGATGGACTGAACAGATTAACACTACTGCTCTGTTGAATGGTTGGTGTCCTATTGTTTTATGCCACATTTGACATGGTATAGAATTAAACTGGTGGAGAGATGGTTCTATCATGGTAATGTCATTAGACAAGTAATCCAAAGGCCCAGGCTATTTATTGCTCAGTGGGTATGCGTTCAGATCCTACCATGACAGCAAGTGGAATTTAAATTCAATTAATACATCTGGAATATAAAGCTAACGTCAGTGATCAATTTTTGTGAAAACTCATCTGATTCACTAATCTCCTTTACTGCTTACTTGGTTTGGCCTAAATGCGACTCCAGACCCACAGAAATGTAGTTGAATTTTAATTGCCCTGTATCAAATGGCTCAGTATGTCACTCAGTTCAACGGCTATTAAGGATGGGCAACAAACTGCCTTTGCTAGCAACACCTGCATCCCATGAAAAGATTTTTTAAGTCCAAGAAGGTTATTTTTAAAAAAAATACAGCCAGTGCCTTAGTCAGGAAAAGCCAGGCTTCGTAATGTAATTCTGTAAGTTATGTGCAACTTTTATAAATATATAATGTGGAAGGATTAAAATAAACTGTCTGCCCACTCAGAGCAGATACGGTTATTGAGTCCACAGCAAAAAAGACTCCTCGAAACTAAAAATCAAATGTACGACAAAGGTAAAATACTTCAGTTTTTTAAACTGTATTTTAAATTATTTATCTTTTATAAGAACTAATATCACACTCAAAACATACTTAAAATATAAAGATGGACATAAATTTTAAAAGACTAGAGTCATAAAAGATGTTGGCCTGGTATATTAGTCGAAGAATTACGCTGCTGGGAACATTACAGGACTTCCTTTGATGAGAGTGCCTGAGCTCCTGCAACTTCCTTCTCAGTCATTTCCTTAATTAAAAAAAAATCCCCAGCTTACATAGCTACCTCCTTTATCTATCATTGATAGAGTATCAAAACATACAATCATCAATTCACTGAACAGCACAACAGATGCAAAATCTTTGTATTTACCTTTTTAGCTTGCTGTACAGGGCGAGAGCGAGGGCCAAACCCCATCTGTGGCATGGAAAGCAGCATCTTTACAGCCTTTGGTGCCACACAATCAAGTCACACAAGTAAGATTATATTGTACAGGAAACAAGCTTCAAACAGCAAATCTGCAAATCAGCCTATTTGTGGGGGAGCACCACATAACTCACTGCTGTGTAGAGAGAGTCACTAGCAGATCAGTCAGTAGGCCTTAGTTTTGGGAGGAGTCTGAAAAACCACAGGGCAGAGGGAGGAGGCAAGCTGAGATCACGCTGATGAATGAATGGCATTTTGCCTCAGGCTCTCATGTCTCTACAGAGTGCAGCAACTAAGGCAGAAAAAAATGAAAACAGATTTCTTCATAATGTGAAAGGTGTCAATACAGACATTTTCTATTGATTTCTTTTATAAAAAAAGAAACAGACTGTTGGACACATATCACAACAATCTACTGACAATTCTGTGCAACAATCAAACACACAGAGTGCCTGTTTGTACACTGAAGTTATATCTTTGCAAATTAAATAAAAAGGCAAGTTATTAACTTTTTGTACACACACACTGGAGAAGTAAATATTTCAGTATGATACTATATATGAGTACTTTGTACATTTCTAAAACAAGTTTTTCCAACAAATTACTTGCAAAGATGCAGACTTAAAGGAGGGATACACAAAGTATGATGCAGTTTGAAATTTAATTAGCAGCCAGTTTAAATTTCTAATACAACACTTAAGAACTTAGATGAGTAAGATTTTAATTGGCTGGACGGGTAGTGATTTTCAATGTTGAAAATTTCAGTTGACCCACCATTCACTTTGGATGAAAAAGTTCCAGATTTCCTGAACTCTGAATGAAAAAGTGCTTCCTAATTTTAATCTTACTTAAGTCAATTGGGACAGAGTGATTGAACACCTGGAAGCTTTTCAGTTGATCGGAGAGAACCAAATTCGGATTTGTAAAGCGCAGATCTTTTCAATGAACCTGGCTGAATTTTTTGAAGAGGTGACTAATGTCATTTAAGGGGATGTTATTTATATGGATTTCCAGAAGACATTTGATGAAGTCCCTGATTACAGACGGTTGGATAAAGTTGGTTTGTCGAATTGAAGGTCGATTTTTGACCTTGTTAGGAAATTGCCTGAGTGCAGGTAAGAGAGAATGGATAATAGTCCAGTTGTGTCCAGCATTCCAAAGATCTGTGATTGGGCCACAACTATTCACCACATTTATTAAAACCTGATAAAAGCAAATAACTGCAGATGCTAAAATCTGAAACTAAAAGGGTGAAGCACAATGTAAGCTGGAGGAAAAGCATCTCAGCTTCTGGGTAGGCACTTTACAGCCTTCCAGTCTCAACATCGAATTCAACAACTTCAGATAGTTTGCTCTACCTCACTTTGGGCCCCTTTGTTTTCATTCTATTTTATTCATTTTTTTTACTATTCTCTACCTTTTATTTCTTTATTGTCTTTCTTAATTTTTCATCACCCCCACTCTTTCCCTCTACTTCATCCCCCTTTCCTTATCTTTTCTCCCCCACTTCCTCTTTTCTACATGCTACCTCTGTCCTATTTATCCTCCTCTCCCAACATCTTCATCTGTCACAGCTTACACCTTCTCTGCCATTTGGCCAGTCACACCCCTTATTTTCTCTGTGGATAGCTATTAGCGATCTTTTCCCCTGGTATCTATGACAATGACTCGTCTTTCATTCCCTTACCCCTGCAATATAAATATGTCCCACTTTCTATGCCTTTTAGCTTTGGCAAAGTGTCACCTAGACTCAAAACATCAGCTCTTTTCTCTCCTTACAAATGCTACCAGACTTGCTGAGATTTTACAGCTTTTGTTTTGGTTTATTAACACCTGTTGGATTCTGACTTTAAACTGTTAGATTGTAGCTTCAAATCCTTGTTCTTTGGAGGGTCAGCGATGAGGCACAAGCTTTGAGTTGTGAATTTTTATTTCAAAGACACATGGTGTTCAATCCAGCTGTACAGTGTCATAACAAAGAAGGTTTCCTTCAGTCTCTCTTTTTATACTCTCTGTTGAATAGGTTTTGCAATTTAAGCAACCTCTCAGTAAGTACCTTCCCATTGTTCTCTAGGCAGCTCGAACCAAATCTACCCATTCCACAGCCTGTTCACAACCAACCTTCTGTCTTACCACAGGTTGCAACAGTTCGATACATGATGCTTCAAATCCCTCAGTCCCCTCTTTAATACAACTAATGCTTCAAGCTATTAATTGGAATTATCCCCAACAGGAATATTACCCTGGCATGAATACTTAGTTACCAGCATAAGAAACTTAGCAAAGTTAATCACATGTACAATCCTAAGCAAAGATGTGGGTTGCACAGCATACTTGCATCGGGTTAAATAAAATAGGAGGTCCCGATATGGGAGACTGGAGTAAAGACAGCATGAGTACAATGGGAGACAATACATCGAATAACTTTAAAAATGATCAAGATAAATGAGAGGAAAGCAATTATTACTAATAGTCTTTATATGATCCATATCTGTATGCTTTCAAGAATGCCCTCAACCCAAAAATATCCCAAGTTTTTGAGTCAGCCTTGGATGTCAGTGATGGAAGCAGAAACATTGTTGGAATCATCTTTTAGTTTTATTTCTTAATATCACAAGTAGGCTTACATTAACTACAATGAAATTACTTAGACGCTAGTTCAGATACATAAAGGGAGAATTTAGCATGGCCAATGCAGCTAAGCAGCACATCTTTCAGACTGTGGGACAAAACTGGAGCACCCAGAGGAAGCCCAGACACAGGAAAAACATACAAAACGTACAAACTTTGCACAGTCAGCCGGAAATCAAACCCAGGTCCCTAGTGCTGTGAGACAGCAGCTCTAACTACTGGGATATAGGTACAATATTGTCCAATCACTGCACACGTGCCACATTTTTGGCAAATAGAAGGTCTAAGACCAATTGGTTTAGTAACACCATTCTCCGAACCTGAACGAGTAAAAATCAATGTCTATAAAGGCATTCTGCAAAACACAAAAAAAATTAGTCCACCTATTAATTCTTACTCTTTTCTTCTCTAAATTCCCCCCTAATAGAAGGATTCAGCAGCTTTAGATGCCATCTTCTGGCTGTTTGGTACATTTATGTCCATTGCTTAGTGGCATAGGCAAGTGAGGGAGGTTACCAGCACCTTGCTGCATCTGTTCTGGAGAACCCTTAATCAATTTGTAGTGACAGGTGTGGATATACTTGGGTTCAGCCATTTTGACAGCTGAATTAGTAATTAACAGTATCTGATAGGAAACTCCCCACTTCACCCCCAGAGACTGTTTCTGTGGCTTTTGGATACATACCTCTGGCCAGGAGTTAGGGTGTGTCCTCCTGGGTCATCCCAGGTAGCCCAGATCTGTTGGTCAGCAACTTTAATAGATCAGGTTAATTCATAACAATAAATTAATCAAAGAGTCGCTCATTAGATGAACATTGGCTTTGCTCAAATCAGGCGTACCAAGTAGTGGGAATCCCAAGATGTGCCCATGGTGACCTCCTGTGGGCTCAGCCCCATTTCCTTGCTGGTGGTAGTTCTGATACTGCAGAGCATCATCAGTAGAGCTGTCACCCAGTCAGTCCCAGTCTGATACATTTTAGACAGACATTCTTTGATGACCTGGTTCATTCTCTAAATCATCCCTGAGGACTGTCGATGATGGACACAGTGATATGATTACTGAATGTTTCATAACCTGCACATCCCTCAACACACAGCCACTGCAAATTGTGTACCTTGGTGCGAGTCGATTTGTTACGGTAGTCCACATCTTGGAATGATGTCTTTCACCAAAGATTTGGTAGAGTGTGAGGCCACAGCCTTCCTGGTGGAGTTTGCCTCCACCCCTTTGGAGAATTTATTGAAAATCACAAACACTTCTTTGTACCTTTTACTTTGTTGGTAGTGTGATATAGTTCCCTTATAAAGGGCAAAAAGTTCCCAAAGGAGCTGGTGTATCCAACATGAGTAGCTTGACTTCTGTACCTGCGTTATTTTTCTGACAGGTGACGCAGGTTTTAGCCATTTTCTTGGCCTGTGCTTTGAAACAGGAATCTCACCATATCTGGGAGAATCTCTGAATTATTTTGTCTGTTCCAACATGTCCCAAAGAGTGAATTTGTGTCACCAAATAAGGAAGGATTAAGATAGGGGCTACCACTCGATTACTTCCGTGTGTCCAATACCATCATTAATGAGTTTCGCTCTGTTTTTTATCCATTCCCACTTTTCCTCCTGGTGACTCATATCTTGCATTTCTTCTAACTGTGACAGTATCCACGGGATTGTACATAATTGCCGATGTTTTGTTTCATCACTATTTTGCCTGTCCTCTCTAATGGCTTGTCTCGCAACTTCATCTGCTGGTGCATGCCTTTAGGTTCAGGAGTTTCTTCTATAATATTTCACCTTATTATAGAAAGGATATTAATAAACTAGAAAGAGTGCAGAAAAGATTTACTGAGATGCTACTGGGACTTGATGGATAAGGAGAGGCTGAATAGACCAGGACCTTTTTCTCTAGAGCATAGGAAGCTGAGGGAAGACCTTAGAGGTCTATAAAATAATGACGGGCGTAGACAAGGTAGATAGTCAATATCTTTACCCAAAAGTAGGGGAGTCTAAAACCAGAGGGCGTAGGTTTAAGGTGAGAGGGGAGAGATACAAAAGTGCCAAAAGAGCAATTTTTCACACAGAGATAGTGAGTGTCTGGAACAAGATGCCAGAAATATAGTAGAGGCAGGTACAATGTTGTCTTTTAAAAAGCATCTAGACAGTTACATGGATAAGATGGGTATAGCGGGATATGGGCCAAATGCAGGCAATTGGGATTAGCTTAGGGGTTTTAAAAAAAAGGCAGCATGGACAAATTGAGCCAAAGGGCCTGTTTCCATGCTGTAATTCTCTATGACTCTACAAATTCCTTAGAGTATAGTATACCTGATTACTTCATCAACTGACTTCTATGATGTATCATCTGAGATGAAAAACAAAACATCTTGTTCTTAAGAAGGGGAGATGATCATATCTCCTTTATGTTGTGCATGCTTTTATTTCTCTTTCTCTTCTCCTGACTTTGGCGCTTCCTTTCCTGACCTTCAAATTGTTAGATTTTAGTTTCAAATCTTGGCTCTTCAGTGAGTCAGTGAAGAGGGATAAGCTTTTGGTTTCAAACTTTTATTTCAAACGCATATGGTGTTCAGTCCAGCAATGGAGTATTGTAATGAAGAAGGTTTCCTTGAGTCTCTCTTTTTATGCTCTCTGCTGCTGAACAGGTTTTGCAAGTTAAACAACCTCTCAGTAAGTACCTTTCCATTGTTCTCTTGGCGGCTTGAAGCAGTTCTAATCAGCTCCCCAACCTGTTCGCAAACAACCTTTTATTCTACCACAGGTTGTGACAGTTCAATACATGACGCTTTAAATCCCTCATACCTTAGATGATGGAATTAAAAAGTAACATATCCAAGATTGGTGAAACAAAGATATGGTGTCTGTAGCCAATGTAGATAGAAGCATAAAATTACAAAAATATATAAATACATTATTTGAATCCAAATAACCATCGCAAACAGATTTCAATGTAGGCAATTGTGAGGTTATCCACTGAGGATCTAAAGAAAATGGAAGCGGGTATTTTTTAAAATGGAGAAAAGCTGGCAATTTGCAAAAAAAAAACACATTATCAAAATGTCAAGATTATTTTCGAAAATAATCAAAAAGATAAATGAAATGCAGGCTTTTATATCTGGAGGACTTGAGAAGAAAGGATTAAAATTTATGCTGCAGCTAAACAAAACCTTGAATAGAACATATCTAAGATGTGATGCCCAGAATTATTCTCAGTATATTGAGAGTAATTCTAGTATGAAGTCTCACAACACTAGGTTAAAGTCCAACAGGTTGATTTGCTATCACAAGCTCCTTCATCAGGTAAGCGAGACTATTTCTAGGCATCACATCTAATGAAGAGATACTTTGCTTGGTGTGCAGCAACGACTTAAAAAAAGGCAGCATGGACAAATTGAGTCGAAGGGCCTGTTTCCATGCTGTAATTCTCTATGACTCTACAAATTCCTTAGAGTATAGTATTTAGACTGCACATAAGGTGAGATGGAATTTCCTGGGAATTAAAATTGAGTGATTAATCAAGATTTTCAAGATATTAAGGGGAACAAAATGTTAACTTCATATTAATTGTGCCAAAGATCTTAGTATATAAGTTTCAGCCCCAGAAATCATGTTTTTGCATATACATATATAAATCAACTTTTTTTAGCCACAACATATAAGATGTATGTTTTACTTATTGGTTCTTTATAACCGGAGATGGTCTTGAGGCGCAGTAGGTAGTATCCCCACCTTTGAGCCAGAAACTCTGTGTTCAAGTCCTCCCCAAGACATATTGGCCAAGAAAAGTGCATTCATAATGCGGCCATACTGGTTGAGTGTCACCTTGCAAAGTCATTCAACCCACGAATGGCTGGCACTAAGAGCAGAAGAGACTCCTTGCCAGCCATACTTGATATGTCATGGCACCCCTTAAGCTGTACAGCTCTGGCAACAGAGCAGCAACCTGTTCTCATAGTGATCAAAATATGGTTGAACTCTGATACTGATGGAAGGTAAGAAAGTCGGGTCCCAAACCAGTGTCCTCTGCTTGAGCAGAGGGGAGTATGATAAGATAAGGGTGAATTGGCTAATGTAGACTGGGGGCACAGACTGGTTGGTAGGACAGCTGAGGAACCGTGGAGGATTTTTAAGGAGATCTTTTTCAGTACTCAGTAAAAGTATATTCCAGTGATAAAGAAGAACTGTAAGAAAAGGATAAGTAGCCATGGATATTGAAGGAAATAAAGGAGAGAATTAAATTAAAAACCGATGTGTACACAGTGACTAAAAATAGTGGGAAATTAGAAAATTAGGAAAGATGTAAAAAAACAACAAAGAATGACTTAGAAAGCAATAAAAGAAAGGAAAAATAGAGTATGAAACTAAGCTAGCTCTAAATACAAAAAGTGATAGTAAAAGTTTTTACAAAAATATAAAGAGGAAGAGAGTGGCTGGACTGAATGTTGGACCCTTGGAGGTCAAGAGGGGGGATTTGATAGTGGGAAACGAGGAAAATGACTGAGACTTTAAGTAAGTTTTTTGTGTTGGTCTTCACGGTGGAGGACACAAATAGCTTACCGATTATTAAAGACAGAGGGTTGGTAAGAGATGAGGTCCTTAATACAATTACTATTACTAAAGAAGTAGTGCTTGGTAGACTAATGGGACTGAAGATAGACAAGTCCCTGGGACTGGATGGAACGCATCCCAGGGTACTAAAAGAAATATAACATAGAACATTACAACGCAGTACAGGCCCTTCGGCCCTCGATGTTGCGCTGACCAATGTAACCAATTTTATGACCCTCTATCATAAACTATTCCAATGCTATCCATATGCTTATCCACTGCCCATTTGAACACCCTTAAACTTGACGAGTCCATAACTGCTGCAGGCAGGGCATTCCAATACCTTACTACCCTCTGAGTAAACACCTCTAACATCCTATAACTACCATCCCTTAATTTAAAGCTACGTCCCCTCGTGTTATCCATCTCCATCCGAGGAAAAAGGCTCTCACTATCCACCCTATCTAACCCTCTGATCATCTTATATGTCTCAATTAAGTTACCTCTTCGTCTTCTTCTCTCTAATGAAAATAACTTCAAGTCCCTTAGCCTTTCCTCATAAGACCTACCCATCATACCAGGCAACATCCTGGTAAACCTCCTCTGCACTCTTTCCAATGCCTCCACGTCTTTCTTATAATGTGGTGACCAAAACTGTACACAATACTCCAAGTGCGGCCACACCAGAGTTTTGTACAGTTGCAACATGACATCTCGGCTCCGAAATTCAATCCCTCTACCAATAAGCGCAAACACACTATATGCCTTCTTAACAACCTTATCACCTTGAGTCCCAACTTTCAGAGATCTATGCACCTGTAACCGAGATCTCTCTGCTCATCTACACTACTAAGAGTCCTACCATTAGCCCTATATTCTGCACACAGAAATAATCGCAGATGCATTAGTAGTTATTTATCAAAATTCATTGGACTCTGTGGAAGTGCCTGCAGATTGGAAAACAGTTAATGTTAAGCCACAGACAAAAGGCAGGTAACTACAGGCCAGTTAGCTTAATGTCCATAGTTGGGAAAATGCTAGAATCCATCATTAAAGAAGAAATAGCAGGATACCTGAAAAAGAATGGTTCAATCAAGCAGACGCAGCATGGATTCATGAAGGTGAAGTTGTGTTTGACGAATTTACTGGATTTTTATGAAGATGTAACTAGTGCGGTAGATAGAGGGAACTCGTGGATGTGGTGCTTTTCGATTTCCAGGAAGTGTTTGATAAGGTGCCTCACAAAAGGTTGCTGCAGAAGGGGTTAGGGTACACGGAGTTGGGAGTAAAGTGTTAGAGTATATTGAGGATTGGTTATCCAACAGGAAGCAGAGGGTTGAAATAAATAGGTGCTTTCTGGTTGGCAGTTAGTGACTAGTGGCGTGCTGCAAGGATTGGTGCTGGGGCCAGATCATTTATGTATATGTTTACCATATACATAGATAATCTGGAGGAAAGGGCTGAGAGTAGGGTAACAAAGTTTACTGATGACATGAAGATGAGTGAGAAGGCAAATTGCATGGTGGATGTGGAAAGTCTTCAGAGAGATTTGGATAGGCTGAGTGAGTGGGCAAGGACCCAGCAGATGGAGTATAACGTTGACAATTGTGAGGTTATCCACATTAGAAGAAATAATAGTAGGATGGAATGTTATTTAAATGGTGAAAAGTTGCAGCATGCTATTTTTGCACAGGGACCTGGGGGTCCTTGTGCACGAGTTGCAAAAACTCAGTCTGCAGCTGTAGCAGATGATCAAGAAGGCGAATGGAATGTTGGTCTTTATCGCGAGAGGGATAGAATGTAAAAGCAGGGAGGTTTTGTTGCAACTGTACAAGGCACTGGTGAAGTCGCAACTGGAGTACTGTGTGCAATTTTGGTCCCTTTATTTGCGAAAGGATATATTTGTCTTGGAGGGAGTACAGAGAAGGTTCACCAGGCTGATACTGGAGATGAGGAGGTTAGCTTATGAGGAGACATTGAATAGATTGGGCCTGTACTCGGAGTTTAGAAGGCTGAGGGGGGGATCTTATAGAGACTTACAAGATAACGAAGGAGCTAGATAGGGTAGAGGTAGAGAGATTCTTTCCACTTAGAAAGGAAATCAGAACTAGAGGGCACAACCTCAAAATAGGGTGGGGCGGCAGTTTAGAACAGAGTTGGGGAAGAACTTCTCTCTGAGGGTGGTGAATCTCTGGAATTCTCTGTTCATTGAAGTGGTGGATGCTACCTTATTGAATATGTTTTAAGTCATGGGTAGATAGATAAGGGAATTAAAGATTATGGGGAACAGGTGGGTAAGTGGAACTGATCCACTACAGATCAGCCATGATCTTATTGAATAGCAGGGCAGGCTCGAGGGGCTAGATGGTCTCATTCCTACCCCCATTTCTTATGTTCTGTTCTAGAATAACTAACTATGGAAACAGACAAAAGTTTGCCTTAATGCTCCACTAGTTATGGGACAAGAATGAAAATGGAACCTTATAGCTTGGTTCAAGAGATCAAAGAGGCCAAATGGGTTGTGCTGTAAAGATGCAAGGGAATTTAAGACACACTCATACAAGCAGACAAGGAATTGCTAAGATGAGGACCACATGTAACAACAATTCACTTTTATACTTGGCAAATAAGTCAACCTCCGTTTTTGGAAGAATTGTGTAAGGTTTCAAATAATGACTTATACACTTACAAGTACGATATTTAATTTCATGCAAGTGATGAACATTAACTGGGGTTTCATTTCTATTCCTATAAATAGGGACAGACTGAAACTTTTTTTTTTATTTGATTCATTATTGTCACGTGTTGGTATTGAAAAATATTGTTTCTTGCGTGTTATACAAACAAGGCATACCATTCATAGAGCACATCGAGGAGAAGGAAGGGAAAGGATGCAGGATGCAGGTCCATTCAAAAGTCTGATGGCAGGAGGGAAGAAGCTATTCTTGAATCGGTTAGTACATGATCTCAGACTTTTGTATCTTCTTCTGTTGGAAGAAGGTGGAGGAGAGCATGTCCAGGATTCATGGGATCCTTAATTATGCTGGCTGCTTTTCTGGGGTAGCAATAAGTGTAGACAGGTCAATGGAGGGGAAGCTGGTTTGCGTGATGGACTGAGCTACGTAGTTTCTTGTGGTCTTGATCAAAGCAGGAACCATACCAAGCTGTGATACATCCAGAAAGGATGCTATTGATGCAGCATCTGTAAAAATTGGTGAGAGTCATAGCGGACATGCCAAACTTATGGTTGTTGGGTTAAGGGTTGTATGCTTGTAATGTAAATCTTTATAAATAGATGCTTATAGAAGCGTGGGAAGATTGGTTCGTGTTCTATATTTCACGACCTAGTTTAATACAGATGTTATGCATTGCCCAGAAGCTACTATAAAGAGAAAAGTAATGAGTGCCACACTAGTAAAACACAATGTAGATTTATTAAGAAGGTTTTGCTTGATCCAGGTCTAAGATGGAAAAGTCAAAGAAGCCCGTGCATCTCTCTAATTACATCACTAAAGATCATGTTATGGTACACACAGGAGATATGTAACCATTTTAATACATAACAATAGACATATTATTTCTTCTGGCTGTTTAAGACTTGTAGGACATTGTTTACAAATTGGACCTTTGAGGAGTGCATTTTCACACACAAGTTTTTTTGAAGTTCAGTACTCTCTTCTGCCAATGACAACTGATACTTCATCAACTGTTAATTTTAAATTCATGATTGATAGATTTCAACTAACTAAGAGGATTATGGAAATGGGGCGAATGCTAATGTTGTGCCGTTGTTTGAAAATGGTAGTAGGGATAACCCTGGAAATTGTAGGCCGGTGAGTTTGACGTCAGTGGTAGGGAAGCTGTTGGAGGGGATTCTTAGAGATAGGACGTATAGGCACTTAGAGCGTTGCGATCTGATTAGGGATATGCAGCATGGCTTTGTTAAAGGGAGGTCATGCCTTAAGAATCTGGTAGAATTTTTTGAGGAGGTGACGAAAACGGTCGACGAAGGGCGAGCCGTTGATGTCATCTATATGGATTTCAGTAAGGCGTTTGACAAAGTCCCTCATGGGAGGTTAGTTGAGATGGTCAAGGCTCATGGGATACAAGGACAGGTAGCTAGGTGGATAAGTAACTGGCTTGGTAATAGGAGACAGAGAGTAATAGTGGAAGAGTGTTTTTCTAGCTGGAGGTCGGTCACTAGTGGTGTGCCACAGGGCCTGGTACTGGGACCTCTTCTATTTGTAATATAGATAAATGACTTGGAAGAGGGAGTAAGTGGAGTGATCAGCAAGTTTGCAGACGATACAAAGATGGCTGGACTTGCGGATAGTGAGGAGCATTGTCAGGCGATGCAGCAGACATAGATAGGCTGGTAGCTTGGGCAGATAGATGGCAGATGGAATTCAATCCTGATAAATGTGAGGTGATGCATTTTGGGAGAAAGAATGTAAGGGGGAGGTATATGATAAAGGGTAGACCTATTAAGAGTATAGAAACGCAGAGGGACCTGGGGGTGCAGGTGAACAAGTCTCTGAAGGTGGCAGAGCAAGTGGAGAAGGTTGTGAAGAAAGCATATAGTATGTTAGCCTTTATATGAAGGGGTATAGAGTACAAGAGCTGGCCTTTAATGTTGCAGTTGTATAAAACGTTGGTTAGACCTCATTTGGAATACTGTGTCCAGTTCTGGTCGCCTTACTACCGGAAGGACGTGGAGACTCTGGAAAGAGTGCAGAGGAAGTTTACCAGGATGCTGCCTGGTATGGAAGGTCTGAGTTACGAGGAGAGATTAGGCAAATTGAGACTGTTTTCCTTAGAAAGACGTAGACTTAGAGGAGATCTGACAGAGGTGTACAAGATTTTGAAGGGGATAGATAAACAGGGCTAAGCTTTTTCCTAGGATGGACTCAAATAGCACGAGGGGTCATGGGCTTAGGGTGAGGGGGATAAGGTATAATTTGGATGCTAGAGGGAGTTTTTTCACACAGAGAGTGGTGGGGGTATGGAATGCGCTGCCAAGTAAAGTGGTGGAGGCAGGTACTCTGGAGTTATTTAAGAAATACTTAGATGGGCACATGAACAGAATGGGAATGGAGGGGTATAGAAAATGATTTAAAATAGGGATCATGAGCCTTGGGAGTCCCTGGGAAGTGTGTAAATAGATGATGATATTGATGTACTTGTTTTTATCCTACAGGTGCTTTGGTCCACCTTGTTGTCTAACGAGGGGCATACACGCGATGGGTCGTGAGAGGGTTGCTCTTGGATTTTTTTTCGAGAGTATCCTAGTGCTTCACGTCGTTAGTGTACGCTTGACCTGGACCATTTGATGGGCAACACGACAGCTCAGTGACTATCGCTGTGCTGTGCAGATTTGGGCCTGTGCCTGTGGGAGTTTGCGCATTCTCCCCGTGCTTGCGTGGGTTTTCTCCGGGTGCTCTGGTTTCCTCCCACATCCCAAAGATGTGCTCTTAGGCTGATTAGGGAGAACCATTTCTCCCTAAATTGTCTCAAATTTGGTTCTAATGCATAGATCTATAAACATAGACAGGGATGACACGGATCATGGTAGAAGTGGGAACATTGAAGTGGCAGCATGGGCTCGTTGGGCCGAAGGGACTGTTTCCCGTGCTGTTTTGTTCTTTGTATCAGAGATCAGCTTTTATCTCACTGCATGGGCAACAGCCTCAGATAGCTAAATTGCCTGTTTTTGTGACTTAATAATATAGGACAGGGAACCGGGAGTCAGGCATTTGTGACAGAGGACAGGGAATGAGACTGCACAGAAATGGTGACAAATGTTTGGGGTTTGAAGGAATAAAGTCTAGAAAATGGATCAAGAATGGAGGCCCAGGAACTAATATAAATTAAGGAATTGGGATCATAGATTTTGGGGAATTAGTTACTAGCACAATCCCAATGAGTTTTTATGTTAGTGGTGAAAGCAAGTTCCCCTCACTTCTGCATTCCCCTTTGGGAATTACTCCCTGACTGACTCTTGATTCGGGAATTGGGATCAAAAGTTTGGGGTTGGGTGGAAAACAGAGTTGGGGAATGGAGTTGGGTAGGGTGGAGTGAAATGGGCCATGGGCTAGCATTTCTTGAAAAGTTAGGAGCAGTAGCAACATGATGAGAGAGGAGCAGCCAATAAAGAGTTCGGGGTAAAAGCAGAGCTGGGGTAGTTCACTCAAATAGCCACCACAGGCAGTATAGATTGATTGTCTTGTTGTATTGTATGGTTTTGTGCATGTTCTAATACAAATTCCCTGATTTGAAATAGATTTGCTAGCTGAGATTTTCATGTTTTATTACTCAATATGGGATGGTCTGTCAACTAGCAAGGATCAAAAATTGGTCAGGAACCTGTTAAACTGGATGCCTGCTTGTTTTTTATAGCTCTGACACAGTTTCAGTAGCTTTCATGTTTAAATGAGGTTGTAATGATATGATGATGTTACATCTAATTTTCGGTCATCACTACCCCATTCACATCCATCACAACCAAAGATTAGATTTACAAGTGCTTGGATTTTATAGATGCTAGAAAAGATGCAAGTCAGGTTAAAGGGCCACAATGGATAATTTAGTTCAAAACTTCCTTTATTGCATTATTGCCCACAGTTACTTTCTTGCTTCTTTCCCCTAATGACTACCGGGTCTTTCTACAATTATATGTATAACTTCCTCTTGATCTTGGAGCAGTGCTTGTGAAAACTGCATTTCATAAGAAAACCTACAATGGTTTGAGTCATTGCTTCAACCTGATCTACAATGCACTCCAATGTGAGCACTGCATTTTTAAAATTCACTGGATGTTGCTATCTAGGCCAGCATTTATTGTCCACTCCTAATTACCCTTGAGAAGGTTGTGGGTGAACTGCCGTTTTGAACCATTGCTATCCAAGAGGTATACGACATGAAGGAAAGTCGTTTGATGAAGCAGCTGAAGATGGATGAGTTGAGGAGACTGTCCTGAGGAATTCATGCGTATTCTGGAACTGAGGTGACAGGCTTCTAAAGACCAGAACCATCTTCCTTCATGTCAGAAATAATTCCAACCAGTGAAAGACTGCCTCCCACCTCTCTTTTCGCATCGATTCCAGTTTTGCTAGATCTTTTCGATGCCATACTTGGTCAAAAGCTGCCTTGGATGTAGACAGATTAAGTGAGTGGGCAAAAATCTGGCAGTTGGAGTATAAAATTGAAGCAAGACCTCACTTCTCTTGTACTTAAATTTTGCAATAAAGGCTAACATTACATTAACCTTCTAATAGCTTAATGTGCCAGCATGCTAGCCTTCACTGACTTGTGGATAAATATCCAGATTCCTTTTTACATTTACACTTTCTAATCGCTTTCCTTTTAAGAAATACTCTGCACATCTGGTTGTTCTACCAAAATGAATTTCCTCATTTTTTTTACATTATATTCCATCTGCCACATTCTGGATCATTCACTAAGTATGTCAAATCCTCTAGTAGCTGCAATACATCTTCCTCACCTAGATTTGTATCAGCTGCGAACTTGGAAATAATACATTTAGTCCCCACATCCAAATTGCTAATGTATGTTGTGAACAGGTGGGGCCCAAGTACCATCCCACAAACCACAGCCTGCTAACACAAGAATGACCCATTTAGTCCTGTCTGTTTTCTGCATGTTAGCCAATTCTCAATCCATGACAGTATGTTGCCTTCTGTTTCATGTGCTTTGTTTTGCTAATTTACCTCTGTAGGGTTCTTTGTCAAATGCCTTATGAAGGGATAAATATACTATGTTTATTCACTTTCCTTTATTGATTTTCAATAAACTCCAAGTTCAAACATACTTCTCATTTGTAAATCTGTGCTCATCCACCCAATCAGATCATGATTGTCCAAGTGACTATTTATCACATCCTTTATAATAGATTCCAGCATTTTTCCTAACACTAATGTAAGGCCAACAGGTCTGTCATTGCCTGTTTGCTCTTTCACTCACTTTTTAAATAATGGGGTGACATTTGCTACTTCCCGATCTTCCAGAATCGTTGCAAAACTTCTTACTGTTTCCTGTCCTTGATTCACCTTTTTCAACATCCCTCTTTCAACATCATTTCTCTACTGCTCCCTTCTTATTTTCGCACTCTTCTTCTCCTCTCTAGCATCCAAACCCTCATCCTACAGCATTGCATTGGTTCCATTAAATTGCGCACTCTAATCTTGCTCAGCTGGAAATTTTCAAATTGGTCTTGGCGGCTTCCTATTGCACCACATGATGGTGCTGCAGAGCCCGTTGTCTTTGCCATTGCAATCTTTTTTTGACAGCTGCAATTGTGAGCAAATTACTGAGAAAGTTAAGAAAGTTCTGTTAAATATATTAATTTTTCTAGATAAAACTTTGCAAGTCTCAGCTGTTAAATGGCAATTATGCTTGCCACATTCATCATCATGGAGTAGATATGTTGTCCTGTTTCTCTTCCTGATTTGTTTTCTTCTATTTCTTGCCTGCTTGCCATTCTGGCTACTGCTTTTAAGGATAGTAACATCACAATTGTGCAGCTTATGTGTGCGCGAAGCACCCATTACTACCTGGTGCTCTTAACTTCCCTGTGGGGAGCATCATTTTAAATTGCCATTACTCTGATGACAGGATCCAATGATTTCCCACCACTTCTACCCTAATTACTTCCTGCAGATACATCGCTTGAGCTCTGTAAGATCTTGACAAGATAGATCAATTATTTGGCATCTCAGACTCAAAATATTTGAATACATTTTGTCCTTTGTTTTTTTTTCCACTCTCATAGTGGTTACAGATTCGAAATTAAAAAGCAAATGAGTGAACTGTTTCCAGTCTGGTAGGCAATTTCAAAGAAGGAACAAAACAACACGGACATCTCCAAAGTTTGTGGATAAACTTTAAGGGAAACCTTGAAGTTTAAATGTCGTCAGGTATAGGTTTTTGAAATGTAATGCTGGTATACCTGAAAAAGAAGCAATGCTCAAAACTCTTGAGAAACTGGTAGGAACTGCCTCTGAGGCAAAAGGTCACTTTTCCTTTCTAAACTTTTATAAAGTTCAGTTGAGTTATCAATCTGTTTAATAATTGATTTGTAGGACTAGTGAGCATACAGAACCTGAGTGCATGGCAACAATTACAGTGTAAAAGAAGGTTGATATCAAATGGTTGGGGGTAGGGAGGGGGGTGAGTTGAAAGGACACAAGGGGAACACAGGGCTGGATAGGAGGCCACATTCATAGGGAATTCCTGCAATCTGCAAGGAACGGCAGCATGTTGATTGCGCATACATTTTTCATGCAGTAATTTTGGCTAATTTTTGTAGTGGGTGTGGAAAGTTTAGACCATTAATGTATGTATTTCTAAGTTTCTAATTTCTTCAATTTTTATGCCATGGTTCATTGGGTGTTTGCTAATTGATTCATTATGACCTGACAATATGGGCCGATCTTAAGGGTGGGCACCAATGGTGTATTATTTTAAGCATAACATTTTCTCTCAATACCTTTGTTCGAGTTGATATTGGATTACAAAGGATATAAACCACTGAAACAGATGATTTGGTCCAACTAGTCCACACTCGCATTATTCACTTGAGCCCCATCCATCTTTCCTGATCTAAATTTACCAAAGTAGCCTTCTAAGTAGCCTTCAAAGTAACCCTCTCAAATGGAAGGAAAGGAATGAACAGGGAATGAAACTGTGAGTAAAAAGTCTGACAATGCCAGGTTTAAGTCCAACCGATATATTTGATAGTCAAGTCACAAGCTTTCAAGGTTGGCATAGACAATGCAACCAGACACTAGAAATGACCATGACAAACTCAGCCCTCAGAATTGTACCCAATTACAATCTGTAACCTCAAGGCTGACATATCCCCAACTCTTCCATGGCTACCAAGCCTGGCAATGAACCCACCAAGCTCGGTTTTGATTAAGAGTGCAGGAGCAGCACCAGGCATATCTAAAATAAAGGATTAACATAGTGAAGCTACAACACAGGATGACTTGCATGCCAAGCAGCAGGTGACAGAGACAATGAAGTGATTTTACAACCAATGAATCAGATCTAAACTCTGCAGTTCTGCCACATCCAGTCATGAATTGTGGTGGACAATTAAACACACTGGAGGAGGATGCCCCACATATATCCCATCCTCAAGATGGGAGAGCTCAGCACGTCAGTGCAAAAGATAAGGCTGAAGCATTTGAAACAATCTTCAACCGGAAGTGCGAAAAAAATGTTCCAGAGCATCACAGATGTCAGTCTTCAGCCAATTTAGTTCACTCCACATGATATCAAGGAAGGCACCGGACACTCCAAAAGGCTACAGGCCTTGACAATATTCCAGCAATATTATTGAACGCATATGCTCCTGAATTTTCAGCACCCCACTAGCCGAGCTGTTCCAGTACAGCTACAACCGTACCTACCTGGCAAAGTGAAAAATTGCCCAGGTATATCCAGAACACACAAGCAGCCAAATCTGACCTAGTCAATGACATGCCATCAGTTCACTCTCAATCATCAATGAAGTGAGGGAACAGATATCAACAGTGCCATCAAGTGGCACTTGCTTATTAATAACATGCTCATTGTAGCTCAGTTTGTGTTCCACGACTTTCAGCTCTTGATCTTTTTACAGCCTTAGTTCAAACGTGAACAAAAAAAACTGAACTCGAGAGGGTAAGTGAGAATAACTGCTCTTAACATCAAGACAGCACTTGACCAAGTGTGGCCTCAAGGAGTCCTCGCAAAACTGGAGTCATTGAGAATCAAAGGGAAAATTCTCTGTTGGTTAGAGTCATACCTTCCACAAAAGAAGATGGCTATGGTTGTTGGAGATCAATCAGTTCCACATCATCATTGCAGGAGTTCCTCAGGATAGTGTCCTCAGCCCAACCGTTTTAAGCTGCTTCAATGACCTTTCTTCCACCATAACATCAGAAGTAGGGACATTTGCTGTACAATTTTCAGGATCATTCTTGACTCCTCATTTGCTGAAGCAGTCCACGTCCAAATGCAGCAAGATCCAGGCTTGGCCTGATGAGAGGCAAGGAACATATACACCACAACGGTGCCAGGCAATGACTATTTTCTTTTTTGGTGTTATAATATGTTAATAGTGTTACAATCACAGCTGATATTAATACTGGAAATATCAAATCTCAGAGTGAAAACTGCCTCAGTAGATCCTAAATTTGCTTTTTTTTCAAAAGTGAAACAAGTTACTGACAAATTCACAGGACTTTATGAATCAATTATTAAAATAAATAAAACAGAACTAGAGGGCACAGCCTCATAAGAAGAGGAGAGACAGTTTAGAACGGAGTTGAGGAAGAACTTCTTCATTCAAAAGGTGGTGAATCTCTGGAATTCTGTGCCCATTGAAATGGTGGAGGCTACTTTGAGTATATTTAAATCACGGGTAGATAGATTTCTGATAGACAAGGGAATTAAGGGTTATCAGGAGAAAATGGGAAAGTGGAACTGATCCATTGCAGATCAGCCATGATCTTATTGAAGGGTGGGGCAGGCTCAAAGGGCTAGCCGGCCTACTCCTTTATTTATTTAAAACATTTATTTAAAATTGGAAAGAAATGAACCAACTTTCATAAGATGGATAAACTCAAGAAAATTGGGAATTCAGAAAAAAACTTCTAAGAACATAAGAAGTAGGAGCAGGAGTAGGCTGTCTAGCCCTTTGAGCCTGCCCCACCCTTCAATAAGATCATGGCTGATCTGCAATGGATCAGTTCCACTTTCCCATTTTCTCCTGATAACCCTTAATTCCCTTGTCTATCAGAAATCTATCTACCCGTGATTTAAATATACTCAAAGTCGCCTCCACCATTTCAATGGGCACAGAATTCTAGAGATTCACCACCTTTTGAATGAAGAAGTTCTTCCTCAACTCCGTTCTAAACTGTCTCTCCTCTTCTTATGAGGCTGTGCCCTCTAGTTCTGTTTTCCTTTCTAAGCGGAAAGAATATCTCTACCTCTGCCCTATCTAGCCCTTTCATTATCTTATAACTCTCTATAAGATCCCCTCTTCAGCCTTCTAAACTCCAACAACTACAGACCCAGTCATTTAATCTCCCCTCATAAGCTAACCCCCTCATCTCCTGTATCAGCCTGGTGAACCTTCTCTGTACTCCCTCCAAGGCCAATATATCCTTACGCAAATAAGAGAACCAAAACTGCACACAGTACTCCAATTGCAGCTTCATCAATGTCTTGTACAGTTGCAGCAAGACTTTCCTGCTTTTATATTCTATCCTCCTCGCTATAAAGGCAACATTCCATTCACCTTCTTGATCATCTGCTGCACCTGCAGACTGAGTTTTTGCAATTCGTGCACAAAGACCCCCAGGTCCCTCTACACAGTAGCATGCTGCAGCTTTTCACACTTTAAATAATATTCTTTTTAAATATTATTTCTACCAAAGTGGATAACCTCACATTTGCTAACGTTATACTCCATCTGCCAGGTCCTCGCCCACTCACTCAGCCTATCCAGGTCTCTGCAGACTTTCTGCATCCTCCATGCAATTAGTTTTCTCACTCACCTTCGTGTCTTCAGCAAATTTTGTTACCCTACACTCAACCTGTTCCTCCAGATTGTCGATGTAACTGTCATTTTCTGAAGTTCGTCATTTTCTGAACTTGAAAATGGCAAGAATGTGGGACTCATTATCCCAGCGAGTGGCTGAAGCATATAATCATTTGAGGAGAAGATAAACATTTGTTTTTATTGTTCATTGATGGGACATTGGCCCGATTTAGCACTGCCAATCTATCCCTAATTGCCTTTAAAAAAGGTGGAAGTAAGCTGCCTTTATGGTCTCAATACAAATGCAAGAAAGTTATACAAATTAACACTTTTCTTTTACACCAGCAATATGCTTATAGACATAAATGCCCAGTGACAATTTACAATGCTTCTTGTTCATGCTAACCAAGTTGCAAATGGATGGATTCTTTTCTGGCAGATTTCTGAACATTCATTTAGATGCTTTCTCCCCCAGCTGGTATCTCTCCCTGAGACACCAAAAACTGCACTCCAAACTCACTATTACTGCAAATGCAGAACAAAAATGAGTTCCCTAAACCCAGTTCTCCAGCAGCCTGCATTATTTCTTATCAGAGATCTTAGAACTCCAGTCAGCCCTTTCTGACATACATACTTTGAACTTTCTTTCTGTCCTTTGAAGTCTGTATGTGTCATGGACGTCTGTTACTAGACAACAGCACATTCTTTCTCAAAATCACTAAACTATGAGCTCTTCTGTAATCTATTTTCACCTTAAGGGTTATAAAACTTCACTAAAAATACATATATACAATCAAATCCAAAATTCTGAAATAAAAGCAAAGTACTGGGGATGCTGGACATTCAAAACATAAACAGAAATTTCTGTAAAATTTCAGTGGGGCTGGCAGCATGTGTGGAGAGAGAAACAGAGCCAATGCCAATAAATATCAATAAGACTTAAAATTATACATTGTTCTGACAATAGCCTTTAGTTGTTCTCTTCCCTAGAAGTGGAAATATTCTCTCTGTAATGAGTCTATTAAACTTTTTCATAATTTTAAAAGGCCTCTCTGGTCATTCTTCGGCCTTCCTTTTTGAAGACAAAAGAGACCAGGCTGGGGAATCCATTATAGATATGCATTATGGATCTGTAGCAAGTTATTCATCTTCAAACTCCCAAAGCCACTTTCCACCAACAAAACACAAAAAAAGTTTAGCTATTAGTTACAAGTAGGCTTACATTCAAACTGCAATGAAGTTGCTATGAAAATCCCCTAATCGCCACATTCCAGTGTCTGTTTGGTTACATTGAGGGAGAATTTAGCATGGCCAATTCATCTAACCTGCGCATCTTTGGATTGTGGGAGGAAACTAGAGAAAACCCATGAAGAAACGGGAAGAACATGCAAACCCCACACATTCAGTGAGCAAAGCCAGGAATCGAACTCAGGTGCTAACCACTGTACCACCGTGCTGCCCCATCAGGAGTTACAAGTCAGCAATGTGATGGAATATTTGCCACTTATTAGCTCAGAGCCTGACACTATCTAGAGGAAATAGCAGCCCATTTGATTGGCACACAATCTCCCACCTGAAGCATTCACTCCCTCAATCATAGGTGCATCATGGCTGCAGTGTGCACAATCAAAAAGATGAATTGTAGCAATTCATCAAGGCTTCTTCAACAGCACCTTATAAACCTCTGACATCTGCCATCCAGAAGAACATGGACAGCAGACACATGGGAAGACTACAACCTGTAAGTTCCCCTTCAAGTCACACATCATCCAGACTTGGAAAATATATCACTGCTCTGTCATTGTCACTGGGTCAAAATCCTGGAACTCGCTACCTAATAGCACTGAGTTTGCCAACACTACAAAAAATTGCAATGGTTCAAGAAGGCAGCTCACTACCTCTGCTGTAATTAGGGATGGGCAATTTCTGGCTTTTTCAGTTCTTAGATCATGGGTTATCAAAAAACTAATGGTAATTCAGAATACAAAGGACTTGACTTTCTCAATCGGGAGTAGATTTTTATCAAAACTATAATTTGAAGATGAAAAACTGAAAGAAACAAAGGGGTAACAGTTAATATATGTAGCAATTGTGAAGAAATCTTTGTACATACTATTGAAAAATAAAGGTTTATTTAAAATTGTTTGAAAATAAATTTAATATTTTTAATAATTCAAAAAATACGATTTTTAGAATATTTAAAGCTTAGCTATGATTTGAAATTCATTGTCAACCTTCAATTCATATAAAATGGTTTAGTAGGACATAATTCTTTTATCAAGTGGAAATAATTCAAACTTCAAAACTGGAAAATAGAGTTTTATGTTCTTGAAACAAAGTAAAATACATCAACAAGTGGCGGGGGGGCAGTCCACAGCAATTTTCAATATGATATTTCCCCCATTTCAATTCTTGAATGCAAATACTGAAAATTGGCTTCCATCCCTATCACTATGAAATTTAAATAGACAATGCATTTTTCAATATAGTGTCAAAGCGGCAATGATATATTTTTCCTTTCATTTTCTTCTTATCCTCTTCTGTCTTTCTCTATTTCTGTTGCTTCCAAGTGTAGTTGTGGAAAGCACTATTGGCACTACTGAATACATGTTCTTTATTTGTTACAGGAAAGCAAAATAATACTATACTTTGTCAACAGCTGCTCACTATAGTTGTAACAGAGCACTTTCACATGTATTATGAATGCCAGGATGCTTCACCTGGAAATAATGGCCGTTATTCTACTGAATTGATTTAAATATCCATGCCAGAAGGAAAACCTAAATGTTTCCTGCTTGCATTTGCAGTGGTCAAAAGGGTCCATTCAGTCTTTGCTAATAAGCCAGCAACCTCCCTATAGAAGCTGATCTCCTCACTGATTTTCTGGCTCCAGAGATGCCTGATACACTGGACTCAGAAATCAGAACTCAAGCCTAACAATAGGAGCAGCAATTGAGTGCTCCTTGCAGCACCCAATCTACCAGAAGGATTACCAAGTATTTTGGATGCTGGCATGGACTGGATATTGGATGCTGTGTGAATGGCGACGGGTTTGACATATGTCAGGAATCCCAATGCCCCATTCAATGGGATGCTAGGATTTCTGTTCGTGGCAAATGGGACTAATGAATCCCTCCGATGTCTCAGGCAGAAAGAGAAAATTTGTTGAAACAAGATTGGAAGTTACAAACTCAGGCCATGTGGGTATTATATTTTCTGTTTTTGTAAAGCAATTTGATATAACTGGATGGTGTTGCACATCTGAGAGGTGTATAAATAAGGAAAACAAAGATTTGACAATAAAGGGAAAAGCAGACTGTCCGCATGCATGAAATTGCAACCATTAGATAGGAAATTGACTCGACTCCCACCGTTGCTGGAACGCTGGAAGGCCCAATCAAATGGTTTTTATGAGCACTAAATAGTTTTTTGTGCCCATTATGCAAATCAAATTAAACATTTTTGGAACTTGGGATGCTTATTGGCAAGATTTTATATATTGTTTTGGCTGAGCCTTCAATTCAATTTTCTTTGATCTAAGAATGTTGCCATACAAGGAAAATATCTATAAGTACATACCTTAAAATTAAAATGATACTGCAGTGCAATATTGTGTAATGTTGTATGTGGGTTAGCTTTCTCAGATCACTTGGCTGTCCTTCAGATCAACTTTGCTTCAAGGAAATGGCAAGCCAAAGCAGGCAGCTGCTCTCATGCATGTCTTATTGACAGATTCAAAGCAACATTGGCAGAGACCTGATAGAATTTCACTTCACGCTTTCAACTGATAAAAGTTCATGGAGACAATATACGGATTTCATCCCTTAAAAATATAAAGAGATATACTTCCATTGCAACAGAATATTAACGCTGTACACAAGTGCCAAAGCTGGCTACGTCTAGAGAATGGGACTTAATATAGAATTACGCAGCAATCTATTCACTTTGGATTAATGTAATCAACTACAACGCTTTTGTTCCTCCACAAAATATAACAAACTAATGCTAATCTAATTGAAAGCAAACCTGAATTTGTTTGGGCACTGACCACACCTTTGTAATTAGCAGACCCACTATTTATGACTTTGTGTACTATACACCATTTTCCTTTGGTACTTGTCTTTAATGTTGCTACGATGAGATTCCAATGGTGAAAAATAATGGAATAGTCTCGAAATATAACAATACTAAAGCATGTCTAATATGACAGAACACCAGTAAAACAAAACAGTAATGTTCTAATGCAAAAGAACTTCAGAAAATGATCCATTGCGATGCATTGTAAGAACATAACATTACTTTGTAACCATTCTAACACATAAGATTAGCTGTTGACGCTACTTTTAATCTTTGAGCAGCAAATTGGAAGATGTTGTCCAGACCAAGATAGGATTACAGATCAGCTAATTGAAGCAAAACTGAACAGTTTTGAATTTCTTGGTTTATTTTCTTATTTAGTATGTTGAAAAACCCTGCAGATGGCCAATGTGCCCAGTGGAGAGGAAAGTGGAATATCACAGCTGCATAAATTATCAGCAGCATCATAATGTCGTCAAAGAACTGGCAGAAGCAGCTACCTTTGGGGAGTCCCTTTTGACTCAATAAAAGAAGTCAAAAGCCTGGCAGCAAGTTATTTGACATGGCAGTCTCAGCAGTGTATAAACCAGAACATAGACGCACAGCAGAAGGAAAGTCAGTATCCTCACCAGGCATGCTAACATGTTGTTAAAATCTCTGGAAAGAACAATGACTTTTAAAAAAGATATTTGAATTTCCAGTGACTGACTGAAAAGGACCACATAAGTTTTAAGACTTTTACTGTAACAAACTAGAAACAGTAGTAACTGACACGTTGTTTGTCGACAACTGATATTTTAAACTTCAGAAAACACACTCCATGTGATTTTAAATCACAACTTACAATCCTATGTCATGGTTATACTTTATTCTGTCCCTTAAGTACTGCCCTGGATACAGTCCACAGCTATTCTTCACTCCTGACGGACTGTTTCCTTTTCCAGCTGGGTAACTTCTAATTCCAGGACAAATTGAGAGTTACCCTGTAAATTTCTAACTTCAGTCCAAGCCAGGTAATTTTTCCAGTCTCCTTTAAATCCTCATAAACACAGTCTCTTCAATTTAAGCATCAGCACCTACTCTTGCTCTGCATGAATAACAGGGTCAGCATTTTTTCTGTTTTCGGCACATCACTGACTGCCTTTATTTTTCTGCCCTTGCTCTCAGATTCTTGGGTTTGAGAGATTCTGGGTAAATTAGGAAATCTTGTAACTCAATACTGCATGGGCTTTCTATGGGCTACCCTTCTCTCAAAATCCATCTGCATGGCAACATGAATCATATAGGCCTTATATCCAGGTGGAAATATTAATTTGTTATTCTAAAGATCTTCCAATTCCATTCTACCTTGGAATCAAATATAGTTTGAAGCATCACTGTTTAGAAAACCTGATATTCCTAACAACTCCCAGTAAGACTTGGAGGTTAATTGTCCACCTATAGTCAGCTTTGACATGTTTACCATCATTTGTGTTATCATCTTGCACCTTCTCAACAAATCTATTCGTTGGTCCCTTCTTGGCCTCATATCAATTAAGGCTTGTTGTCAGCAGAATTCAATGATCACATGATCATTTTCATTTCTCCGTTTTATCTTAAAGAGACAGTCCATAAACCCAAAAACCTTCCTTAAAAGTGAGTCTAATACTTGCAAAAATCTTCTATTATTTAAAATCTGGAGGCCATATTCTCTAATTCCACTACCTGAAAATCCATTTTTGTCTTGAATGTTTCATTTTATGCAGCAGGGAAGACTTCATTGCACTAACTTTATGATTTTGCTCATAATTTGAAAAGCTGTTGCTTTGACATCAATTTACAACTCTGAACAAAAGCTTTTGTTTTCTTCATCCCATGCGCTATAGTCAACAACAAAATTTTGCATTTACAAAATACTATGAATGCTAGAAAACTGAAATAAAACCAGAAAATGATAGAAAATCTCAGTGAGGAGAAACAGAGTTAACATATCAGATCAATGATCTGTCAAAAGGAAATTTCCATTGTTACCTAACAGTTATATTCGACTCAGGGAAAGCAGTGGCATAGTAATCACTGGATGAGTGACCAAGAGACCCAGGGTAATGGTCTAGAAACCCAGGTTTGAATCCTGCCATGCCATCCTTCAGGGGAGGAAAACTACCATCCTTGCCTTCTTTTGCCTATATGTGACTCCAGACCCACACCAGTGTGGTTGATTCTTAACTGCCCTCTGAAATGGCCTAACAAGACACTCAGTTGTATGCAACTGCTATGAGGTCTACAAAAAGGAATGAAACCAGCTGGACATTTGGCATTGACAAGGTAACCCAGCCCTATCGACCCCAAAACATCTAACATATGAACATAAGGATTAGGAATAGGAGTAGGCAAATTCAGCCTTTCATGCCTGCTCCATCATTCAATTGATCATCGCTGATCTCTCCTTAGTCTCAAATCCACCTATCTACCTGTTCTCCTTTTCCCTTTAACCCATTTATTAGGAATATATTAATCTCTTTCTTGAAATCATTTAATGATTCAGATTCCACTGCACCCAGGAGCAGTGAGTTCCACAAATTCACCACTCTCTGCGAGAAGTAGTTCCTCCTTATCTAAGTTTTAAATGTCACCTCTAGTTCCAGATTGCCGCATAGAGCAAACATTTGGTCTATGTTTACTCTATCAATCTCTTTTAGAATTTGATATATTTCAATCAGATTCCCTTTCATCCTTCTAAACTCTATCAGTATAAGACCAAACTGCTTAACCTACCCTCATATGTGAACCCTTTCATCTCCAGAATCAATCTGCTGAATCTCCTCTGAATTAATGCCACCACATCCTTCCTCAGATGAGGACACTAAAACTGGACACAAAACCAGTTGGTCTTACCAACATCCCTATTCAATTGCAGCAACACTTGGCTTTGATACTCTTGTCCTTTTGCAATAAATTACCAGCATTCCATTTGCATCTGGAAGTTTGTGCCAAAATTGCGAGAGCTCTCTCACTCAACAGGCTGACACAGTTATACTGATGGAATCATACTTGACAGATAATGTTCCAGACATCACCATCACAATTCCTCAGCTAAGATAGGAGCACAGTGCTGTACAAACAGGAAACAGTCAATGTCAATCCCAGACCCTGCGATGTCTCATTGCATGAGGTCAAACATGGGCAAATAAACTTCCTGCTGCTTATCCCATACTGCCACCCCCCCAAAAATCAGTATTCCTCCAAGTGATATTCAACATGAAGCACTGAGGGTGGAAAGAATGCAAAATGTACATTTGCTAGGGAACTTCAATGTCCATCACCAATGTCTCAGGAGCACAACCACAGATTGAACTACTCAGTACTGGTGGGCAATACAATGGCACAGTGGTTAGCATTGCTGTCTCACAGCGTCAGAGACCCGGGTTCAATTCCCAGATGACTGTGTGAGGTTTGCTCTTGTCCCCGTGTCTGCGTGGGTTTCTACCAGATGCTCCGATTTCCTCTCAGTTCAAAGCTGTGTGGTTAGGTGTATTGGCCATGCTAAATTGCCCATGTCCCCTCAGGTTAGAGGATTAGTAGGATAAATACATGGGGTTATGGAGTAAGTGTTGGTGCAAACCCGATAGACTGAATGCCTCCTTCTGGGTATGGGAAGGGACATAACGACTAGACTGGGTCTAAAGCATGATTTGAGGAAGTTAACAAGAGAGAAGAATATATTTGGCCTCATCCTCACCAAACTGCCTGCTGCAAATGCATCTATCCATGACAGTATCAATAGAGGACTGCAAAGTCAAAGACCTATATTCACTATGAGGTCACTTTCCATGTTGTGTGGCACTATTGCCATGCTAAATGGGATACACTGCGAACAGGTGTTGTGGGCCATTGTGGCCAGGGATATCCCCCACTCTTCCATTACCACTAATTCAGGGGATCAAATGCTTTAATGAAACCAATGTGAGTTTCCTCTGGGTGCTCCAGTTTCCTCCCACAGTCCAAAGATATGCGGGTTAAGTTGATTGGCCATGCTAAAATTGCCCCTTAGTGTCCTGGGATGTGTAGGTTAGAGGCATTAGCACGTAAATGTGTAGGGATATGGAGATAGGACCTGTGCGGGATTGTGGTCGGTGCAAACTCTATGGGCCAAAGGGCCTGTTTCTGCACTGTGGGGTTCTATGATTCTATGAAGAGGGCAGGAGGGCATGCCAAGAATAGCACCAGCTATACCTAAAAATGAGGTGTCAACTTAGTGAAGCTATAACAGCCTGCCAAATAGCATTAGCAGCAAGTGATAGACAGAGTTAAATGATCCCACAACAAAGTGATCAGATCTAAGCTCTGCAGTCCTGCCACATCTGGCTGTGAATGATAGTGGACAATTAAACAATTCACTGGAGGAGGAAACCCCATAAATATCTCCATCCTCAATGAGGAAGGAGCCCAGCACATCAGTGCAAGAGATAAGGCTGAGGTATTCACAAGTATCTGCAGCTCAATGTGCTGAGTGGATGGTCCATCTTAGCCTCCTCCGAGGGTCACCAGTGTCACAAATGCCAATCTTCAGCTAATTAGATTCACTCTATGTGATATCAATAAATTGAATAAGGCACTGGATATTTCAAAGGCTTTGGACCCTGACAATATTCCAAAAATAGGACTGAAAACTTGTGCTCCAGAACTTGTACACCACTAACCAAGCTGTTCCAATATGGCTACAACATTAGCACCTATCCAGAAATGTGGAAAATTGCTGAGGTATATTTTGTACAGAAAAACCAGTATAAATCCAACATAGCCAATGACTAGCCCATCAGTCTACTCTTGATCATCAGTAAAATAATGCAAGAGTCATCAACAGCAGTATCATTACAGCCTTGGTTCAAACATGGACAAATGAGCTGAATTCCAGAAGTGAGATAGACTGCTCTTGATATCAATGCCACATTTGACTGAATGTGGCATCAAAGAGCTCTAGTAAAATGAGAATCAATTGAATTCAGGAGGAAAATTTCTGTTGGTTAGAGTCATACCTGACACAAAAGAGATATTAGTGAACTAACCTCCACTCACCTGATGAAGAAGCAGTGCTTTGAATGCCCATGATTCCAAATAAACCTGTTGGACTTTAACCTGGTGTTGTGAGACTTCTTACTGTGCCCACCCCAGTCCAACATCAGCATTCAACATCACAAAAGAAGATGACTATGGTTGTTGGTGATCAATCAGATCCAGAACATCACTGCAGGAGTTCCTCAGGGTAATGTCCTCAGCCCAACCATTTTAAGCTGCTTCAAAGACCTTTCTTCCATTATAATATCAAAAGTGGTGATATTTGTTTTTGATTGTAAAAGTTTCAGGATCAATCTTGACTCCTCATTTGCTGAAGCAGTCCATGTCCAAATGCAGCAAGATCTGGACAATATTCAGGCCTGGCTTGACAAGATGCAAGGAACATATACACCACGAAGGTGCCAGGCAGTGACCATCTGCAAAAAAAAAAAATCTAACCATCATCCCTTGACATTCAATGGTATTACCACCAATGTATCTCCCACTATTAACATGTTGCACTGCAGGAACTCACTAAGGCTGCTTAGACAGCACTTTCAAAACCCATGACCAGATAGTCAATCATGGGAACACCATGACCTGGAATCTCCCTCCAAGTCACTCACCATCCTGATTTGAAAATATCTTGCCGTTCTTTCACTGACAGTGGGCCAAAATTCTGGAACACCCTCCCTAACTGCAATGTGAGTGTACTAGCACCACGACATGGACTGCAGTGGTTCAAGAAGGCAGCTCACCACCATCTTCTAAAGGGCATTTGAGGATGCAATGAATGCTGGTCTAGCTAGCAAAGCTCATATCTCTTAATAAAAATACTTCCCAATGTAGAAAAAGTAGAAATATGCCCAAAATCAGAATAACAGCTACCATACTTGGGAATACTATTACATACTTGGGAATACTATTATATTTCTATGATAAAAAAGGTCCATCTTCACATTAACTATCTTTTTATCATATCAGATTTATTTCAAATTTTGCTGCAATCTGTTATATTTATTTATTTTGTTGGTATTATTATCAATGTTTCTCTGAACTATTAACTTCTTTCTAAGTGCTGTTATATATGGCTACATTATATTAAATCAAGATTTATCACATTATTGTTACTGAGCAGAAGGAAATCCTTTGGCCTATCGTGTATGCACCAGCTTTCCAAAACAGAGCTTACTTAATATACTATTCCTTGGCTTTGTCCCTGCAATTCTACACATACTTCCTTTTCAGATAACAGTCAATTCCCTGATGAATACTTAAATTGAACTTGCCTGCACCATACTTTCAGACAGTACATTGCAAAACCTAACCACTTGCTGCATAAAAAGGTTTCTCCTCATAAAACTTTTGTTTCTTTTATTGATTACTTTAAATCTGTGCCCTCTTATTTCCAATATTTTTATGAATGGGACCAGCTTCTCCCTATCTACTCTGAGTAGACTTCTCATGATTTTGACTACCTCAACCACACTTTATTCCCCTCGAAGGAAAACAGTCCGAGCTTCACCAATCTGTCTTAACTGAAGATCCTCATCCTTGGAACCATTCTTGAGAATCTACTGCACTCTTTGTTACACCAAACATTAGATGAGGAGGCCATTCAACCTCTCAAGGAAATATATTATTTGTGAATCATGACAAAAATAATCGATGGTTCTATCTTTGTTATGATGGTGTCCCTTAATCTATATCCAATTCGTGAGAGGATGTTGCAAAAAGGTGAAAGGAAAGCAATTCCACTTCAAGCATACAAATACCATAGATAATGAAAAATTGGCCTGGTTCTCCAGTTGCAAAGGCATTTATCAAGATATTTGTAGCTATTGAGGGCTTGTGGACTCACTGTTCAAAACATAGATATGTGCAAGTCAAAGAATCTGCAAAGTGCTGCTCCTCCAATCACAATGTGGAGATACCAGCATTAGACATGGGTAAGCACACTAAGAAGTCTCACAACACCAGGTTAAAGTCCAACAGATTTATTTGGTAGCACAAGCTTTTGGAGTGTTGCTCCTTCAGATGAGTGAGGAGTTATGTTCACAAACAGGGCATATATAGACACAAACTCAGTTTACAAGATGATGGTTGGAATGTGAGTTTTTACAGGTAATCAAGTCTTAAAAGTACAGACAATGTGAACGAAGAGAGGGTTAAGCACTGATTAAAGAGACATGTATTGTGTCCAGGCAGGACAGTCCAATCCCAAGCCATTTCTCACTGCTTCCAGCTCAGTGAGTTTATCAGTCGCAAATGTGAGACAGAAACAGTCTTTGATTACAGGAGCAGCAAATGGTGAGAAGGGAGTGGCTTTATTCAGCCTGAAGCCTAAACACAGAGAGCCAGTGTCAATGTCCCAACCATCTGAAAACCTCTCTTCTGCAACAGTTCTCCAGCCACACTTAAGTGTTCAATCCTCCTATTTCTGTTATCATCAGCTGGCTGGTACTTGAAGTAATATGAAGATTATTGCTTTTGAAGTCCTACTTGCTAGTTTTTCTCCTAGCTCCACAAAATCTGTCTGCAGAATTTCAACTATCTTTCTAGTTACGTCATTGATACCAATATGGAACACAAACACTGTTTTTCACCCACAGTTCTCAGAGTGATCCTTTACCCAGATACCTGGGAGGCAATAGGCCACTCTGGATTCACATGTAGGGCTACAGGAACACCTTTCTATTCCCTAAACAATTGAACTCTTCTGCGTCCCTATGTAGCTAAGTGCCATTGACTTGACTCTAGCTACTCTTCACGGTGGAACCATCAATCTTAAAAATGATTACTGGTTAGAAAATGAGATAGATTTGGGGTACTCTTGGACTATACCTCAGGTGCTCATTAACTGCATGTTAAGCATTCCCTCTCTGCCTCCATACCCTTAAGCTGTAGGACAACTGCATCTATAAACATGCCAAATATAAAATTCATAGCCTTGTGGATATACTGCAGTGAGGCCAGCTGCTGCTCAAGCTCCAAAACCTAGAGCTCAAGCTGTTGTAGCTATGGCGCATCTTGCACAGAGTTGTTGAGGACACAAGAATCCTACAGTATCTACCTGAAACAGGATGCACTTGCCACACGACTGAAATGTCCCATCAAGTTACTATTTATTAAACTTCTAACTTAAATAAATACAGCCTAATTAGCCATTTGCCAATCAGCCACTTCGCCTGAGCTGATATCACTTTATCCTTAATATATTGATATATACACAAGTATAATGTAGGAAGGTTAACTAATATGTTTTTATTTAACTTATTTTTATATACCTTCGATTTTAATTTACTGAAAATATTTGAACTCTTGAGTATTACAACTTATTACTTAATTTTAACTTTATCCTCTGGATCTGATTAATTAATTGAGCACTGTTGGAATAGTACGATACATTATAAAATGAGTTTTAGTTTTTATACCAATTCATCAATCAAGTTTTACTTTATGGTTAAAAAATTTAGATAAATTAAACGCTTACCAGTATGGTCACTTCACGTGGCTCCTTATCCTATGATGTCAGTTTGTAATTTGCTTTTCTCCCATTCACTTCAGTTTCATATTGTTCTACTCCTGGCCTGCTTTGCATAACTCCATTCTACACAACTTCGCCCCGCTTCACACTGTTATGCTCAACTCTCGGTTGAGCTATTCCTCATGAGGTCCATGGGGAATCACTGACTGATCTCTCTGTGGAGTTCACTGAATATGAGATCTCTGGTAACATGCAGTGGATTGCCCAGCTGAAAACATTACCTGAGCCTCTTATAAGGTAGGCTGAGGACTGATATACTAAACCATAGTCGCAGGCAGAGACTAGTCAGTATACTCATGGTACTGATTTTACTCAGCCTTCTGTAATAAATGGTTCTTTCCAGTCGGGCTACCTGAATCATTACATTGGTGATGAGGAACAAGAAAGGTTTCAGACAGCCTTGCCTTTCAACAAATCTGGAAAGACCTTCACAAGGAGATATCAAAAATGTCACTACTTGGAAAATTGAAAATTTATGATGTGGGCATGGATGATTACCCCTAGTATGCTGAAAGAATGAGATATTTGTTTCAGGTAGACAGGAGAGAAGGGGACAATTGGCAAAAGTCATCCACCTGACATTAAGCATCATAAAAAGTTTATTCTATCCAGCAGCCCTGGATTCAAACTTTTTTGACAAATTAGTAGATAGAGCATCAGGCCACTGCATGCAATACTGCAGGTTTAACATGGCAAATAGATTGGGGAACCAGTCGCTGAATTCTTTATGAGACTGCGAAAATTGGTAACACATTTAGTATGGATCAACACTTCTGGAAATGTTAAGGGATCACTTAGTAGCAAAATTAATAATATTGTGACCTAAAGGAAGTTACAGATTAAACCAAATATGGACTTCAAGAAAGCCATTCAATTGGCTCTTTCCTACAAAAGGATGGAAAAAGAGGCTTCAGGATCCATATACAATACTGTACTCAGCGTTCGGTAATCCGCATATTGAAAAAACAAATCCCCAGTGGATAACAGTTGCATCTCTCATTTTCTGGTGATTGGAGTTGGAGACCACGATTTTTCGGAATATGACGGGAATTCTCTCTATAATACAATGAGGAGCAAGTAAATCCATTTATAGTCACAGGATCCAACCCAAGACAAGGTTACCAAAAAAACCCAAAATGAATACCACTCAAGCAAAAGGTCAAAGTCACCTCAGCACAGGGCTTTACAAACAAACTAGCATGAGAATGAGGAATTTTTGAGGCTAAATTGCATCATCACACTCAAATTGGTCCCAATCAAGATTAAATTCTGGGTAAATGGCCACCACTAGATATGGAGGTAAACACAGGGGCTGCTTTTTCTATTATTGAGGTACAAACTTTTAGGTGATTCCAATCGGGCATCTTGTGTTTAAGCTTGTGAGATACCAAAGCTAATTTGGCTGTACACGCTGGAGAGGCTTACGTATTGTAGGGGCCACCATAACCCCAGTTATGCATGGGCAAGGATCAGGCACTTTTTTTTTAGAAAAGATTGGCTACAGAAAATCACCTCGGTTGGCAACAGGTCTTTAAAATGGGTACTAGCGATTTATGCAAAATCATTGGAAAGTACCCTGAAGTATCCTGAACGATTTCTGATTTTTTTTTAAAACAGTGAATGGAGGGGTGCCAGCAGAGTCACCAAGTCTGGCACATACAGTTAAAAGAAAAATCAGAAATGGTCTTCTGACAAATGCCAGAAGAGAAAGCCTTTGCAAATTTCAATAACAATTGCTGTCAACAAATATACGAACCTATTATGGTCCCATGAGATCACCCATTGTAACCTATGCAGCCTTTCCCTATGAGATATCAGTGCTATTACTGCCCCATTGGGATGATAGGACAGAATGTCAATTATGAACTCATCATGAACCCTGGTGGATGCAGAGAGAAATTATGTCCAAACTGAATAAGAAGGTGGTCCTGGTGAAAAAATTCCACCAGTACATCAAGAGTTGGCATTTCACCATAGTAACTGATCACAAACCACTGCTGGGCCTTTGTTGGGAAGACAAGGTGATTCCTCTCAATGCACCATCCTGTGTCAACTCTGGGCATTGCTATTAAATGTCTACGATTATACCTGGGACACTGTCCAGGGAAACATATAGCCAATGCTGATGCCTTGACACACCTGCTGCTACCCACCAGCCTACCTTTTCGTCTGAAGATGGATGAAGTTGTCATAACTCTGAACTTCATAGACACTCTACCAATATCCTCCAAGCAAGTCCATGCATGCATCCAAAAGGACCTGATGTTGGCAAAATTACATCACATTGTCCAATGTCATGGTCTACAAGGGTGTCCTGCAGAGGATTTTAAAACTTACCTCAGGAGTTAAATATAGAAGATGGCATCATCTTGTGGGAGCCTGGGTGTTTGTCCTTCATTCAGGCCAGCAAGCAATTGTACAATGGCCACTCAGGAATTTCTAAGATGGAAATGCTCACAAGAAGCTATATCTAGTAGCTTGTCATAAGCAGTGATATTGAAAACCTGATCAAGTGGTGTAAAAACTTGCCTGAAAAATGAGAAGGCCCCTCTAGAAGCCTCATTGCATCCTGGGAGATCCTGGGTGCAAATACATGCAGAATTCACAGAGGTATTTATGGGCACCAGATGACCTCTACTGCTTCTTACAATATCACTGAAACACTCTTAGTATGCATGGTATACCTGAGGTTCTCATGACAAACCATTTACAGTGGGGAGTTTCAGACCTTCATGAAGTTGAACGGAGTAAGGCGCAACTGCATGGCACCCAACCACCTTCCTCAAATGGCCTGGGAGCAGTTGTCCAGACATTCAGAAGTCGCATAAAGAATTAAATCACAAGTTCTCTAGAAACAAAGCTCAAACATTTTTTTTTTAACTATAGTACAGTGTCACATATGACAATGGGAATTATCCTGGTGGAGCTGTTGATGGGCCAATGCCTTTGGATTAGGCTTAGCCTGATCTGGGCAAGAAATTTCATGTTAAAACAAGAAGCCCAGAAAATGGGCCATGGTGGTCAAAGATTGGATCGAGGCTTCAAATGAGGAGATACAATCCATTGAGGAACTTCAGCAATGGCTTTCCGTGAATTCTGGAGTTATTCTCAAAAAATCAGGATCAGTGTTTTTTGAGGTAAAATCCAGGGAGAAGACCTTAAAAAAGTACATAGATCACCTTTGTCACAGGGAACCATCCACAGAGGCAATTGTTTCTCTGAAAGTACCACCATCGGCATTGGCCTGTGGATGGGAAACTCTGCCCTTTGAAAATGCAAGAACCAATCATTTGGACAATTAAGATTTTGCTCAGACCTGGAAACAGAGGCAGCAGACATCCAGCCAGAGGTTGCCACTGAGGACAAGCCCCCTTTTAGTCGTTCTTCGATGCTCTTTGTGGATGAGACATTCGGATATCTGTTATATGCTCCTCGACCAGATCCTACAAGAAATGGAAATGAGGCCACAGGCAAAAACATGGAGAAGGCCACATTGTCATGAGGCCGAGGGGAGACCCTCAGACTCAATGTGAGTGGTTGTGGGCGAGGGGATGGGTTAGGGGTCAGATAGCACCCATGAGGTCCATGGAGAATCACGAATTGATCACCCTATGGGACTTGTTGAATATGAGTTTTCCTGGTATCAGTGGCCTGTCCAGCTGGAACTCATTATCTGAACCATTTGTAAGACAATTCCACGACTGGACCTGCAGACCTGTAATTCCAGGCAGCGACTAATATGTATGCACCATGTGGTTTTATTTGGCATTCTGTAATAAACTATGTTCCTTTCCAATTCGGCTTCCTGAGTTATTACACTCGTCTTGTTTCACAGTGCTCCACTCTGCTCAATCCGAGGCCTTCTTCACATAGTTCTGCTCATCTAACTGCCAGATTCAGTTAGATGAGCAGAATTTGATCTGCTTATCAGATTCTGATTAATCTGAATCTGCTATGTTGCCGTCCTTGAAATTATGAATGACTGGGATAGGATAGATAGAAGCAGACAGTTTCCAGTAGTTGAAGGATTAAGATTGAGAACCATAAGTACGCTCTTTGTTACCATCCAAGAGAGGGTAACAAAACATCTGTATACAGTGATGTGAAGCAGTGGAATTCACTTCAAAGATTATTGGTGAGGCAAATTTGCATTTGCTGGGAAATGCTGCTCTTGATGTGTTCATTAATACATAACTCAGATTTGTGTATAAACATGCATTGTGCCAAACAGGTACTGTAAAGAAGTGTAGCAATACCAATTTCAAGTTTTTAGTTATCATTTGTAATATTGCATACAACATTCTCACCTGTAATCCTTAAACTTAACAAACAACTTATTAAATGCATTGTTTTTAAAAATCTTGTGTGACAATTCCAGATCTGAAAGATATTCGGAGATCAGTTATCTCATGGAATACTACTGGGCTATTTTTAAAGTGGAACATTAAATATGTTTTCAACCATACAGCTATATTACTGTGTACTGAGTTTGGTAGAAGGTACAAGAATGGAATGGAATTGTCAATATCACAACGAAAGCAAATCAGCAGGCTTTGAAACATTCTCAGAATAAAATGATATTTCAAGTTATTTAAAACTCCGAGGTTCATTCTTGGATTGCAATGAAAAGGCTTCTGTCATTATTCAACACAAACGCCCATTTTGATGTTTCACAGTTATTTTATTTGTGACAACATATACAATTATCCTCCAATCGATATGCAATAGACAACTAACTGATCTGCCTTATATTTATATTTGCTTATATTTTTAAATGTAACTAATATTATTTACAGAATTAAAAATAATGGTACTTCTCTGGAACTTAGTTGGCCGGCGTCCCTGAAACGAGCAGCCAGAGTCCATTGACATCCCTCCTAAAGATGCTTGTTCCCTATAATCTTGCATTGGAGTTTACTATCATTGTTGTACACCATAATCTTATTTGCTCATATATATGGAACAGATGTCAGCACAATCCCAGTACCTACCTTTCTGTCCACTTTTCACTCATTTTCCTTTGCTACTCCCCTTAATATTTTCTTGCCTCCACTTTTGTTTCTCTTATAGCTACTTATCCCATTCTCCTTGTCTAATGTATGCTTGATAACACTTTTGCCCAGCCCACTAACTGCCATTTTTGAACAAAATTCTCTTCCCCCACTACCATAACTCCATTAGTTACTCAATAGTATAATCCTGGCACATATTCTCTCAATAAGCATTCACTGATCAATCTCAATATCCCACTTTCCTCCATCATCTCTGATCTCCACAACTTATCTTCGCTCATAGCAAGGTTATCTGGCCTCTTTCTCCTCCATGTCAACCTGAAAAAGGTTTAATTGTTCATGTACAAGGCCTTCCCCATATCTGAATGTGGAACAGAATGAAAATCAGCACACTGGGCTTGGAATTTGGCTCACCACCGATGACTCCTTCTTGCCCGTTTATTTTGTTTTCATGTTCTTTTATTTTGTCCGTCAACAACCATGGTGACAGCACTGCACCCAAGTAGAGATCTCACATCATTTTTCTCCTCCAAATGCAAATGCACCACCTTCAATAATTTCTTCAACTCTCCTTTATTAACATCTTCCACAATCCCAGAATTCCGCAGATATATTTGTCATTGAAAGATCCTCCCTTCTGTTTAATAACTGACTTTGAACAAGGCAATAATTCATTGCTAATATTAATCTTCACCTAAGTTCATTCTGTCTACAGAAATCACTCATTTTCTGGCTTGGCTCCCTCATGTTTAATCTCCATCCCTCCTTCAATTTCCTTATTTAAACAAAACTATTACATATGACATTGAGATCTGTGATTTCTGAAATCTCCAGGGAATTTTCTCATAAACAAATGTCTGTCCCAAACTCCAGCAATTACACTTATTGAGTCTTGGGGAAAAAGATCACTCTTGAGACATTCTCCAATTCTGACCTCTTTCTCTTCGGCCTACTAACTGTTGGTTGGGATCAGTTTAGCTCAGTTGACTGAAAAGGTGGGTTTGCAATCCAGAGCAAATACCAACAGCATGGGTTCAATTCCCACACAAGCTGAGGATGGTCATGAAGAGCCACCTTCTTAACCTTGCCCTTTACCCTAGCTATGGTGATTCTCAGGTTAAATCACCACCAGGTGGTTCTCCCCCTCAAATGGGAGAGCAGCCTTTGGTCATCTAGAATTATAGTGACTACTTTACTTAATAACTGGGATGACATTGTGACTACTTCAACCAAATATTCTCCTCAGATTCAAGTTTCCACTTTACAATTCTTTTCATGTAAGAAGTACTTCAATCATCTTAAATTGGCAGGCTGAGAGCTCCAAGGTACTTGGTAAACAATAGGCTTTAGCTGTCCACTGACAGATCTGGTTGGATTACTTTAACTTGTACGATAATTTCCTCTGCTTGATACTGATTATTCTAAAAGGCTATGCAAGTCCAAACTTCTTATTCCAGCATAAACCTTCTATTATGTTCTGCATGTTGACTTCATGTACCAAAAACGCCCATGAAGTTTGGCACCTGCTCCCTTAATAATCTGAGTTCTAGCTTTTCAGTCAGTTATATCATCATTCTGTCTTTCCCACCTGCTTTTAAGATCATCAATGTTAATTTTCTCAAGAATTGGTTCCTTGGACCCAGATGCTCATTATTTCATTTTTCTTTCCAAAGCTGGGGAACATTTTGTTGACTCACAAAAAATGCTCACATCCAGTGCAGTTTGGTTATGAGACAGACTCACCTCAAATTCTCCACCTTTGATATTGTTGCAAAGTCCATCATCATCTAATTTCTCAACTCCATAAGTATAACTCTGTCATATATCTCTGACTTGATTACTTCCGTAACAGTCACAATGCAGATGCTGGTTTTCACCTGTCACTTAAGTTTGGTTTCATCCTTGGTTGCCTCTTCCTCTCCACCTAGCTACTTCCACTTAGCAAGATCATCTGTGAATATCTGATCAGCTTCTGCATTAATGCTGAAAAAACCCAAATCCTGCCTCCTCCATTGATCGAAATATAGATAATATACATTATAATATTATAATCTCAGTGAACTGAACAACTGTTATCCCTGTAGTAAAATCTTATTGTTAATACAAGGAATTTAGTCTTTGGAACCAAAAGTACAAAATTTGTGGATGAAATTCAATTGTGGGGTTATCACTAATATTGAGAAGGGCTGTGACAAAAAAACAAAATTGTATGTCCATATTTGTAGAATGGCTTGTAAAGCTGCATGCAGAGGTTAATTTTCAAAGGGATAAAATGTAAAAGCAGTGAAGGTATGTTAATGTCACAACAACAATCTATATTTATATAGCATCTTTAATGTAATGAAACATTCCATGACACTGCACGTAGAGACGATGATTAAAGGTGATATTGACTAAACACTATTTTTGTAGGAAACTTATTCCTTAAACTACAGAGTGGAACATTTCCCTTTTTTACTCAGCCTGTTTTGATGATTCATCTTCTCTCTACAAAATCCCAGAATACTCAAAAGGCTACAAGATGCATTTTTTTGATCAGAGAGCATATTCTTCCCATATACAGCTTTGATAGCTCATCCAGTCAAGCAGCCCTTTCTCTCTGCTGATCACAAACTGTTGTCTGCCTGTGATATTCACTGACTGATAGGGAAGCCTAAAATCTGATATCAAACATAACTTCTTCTGCCCACTTTCCCATGGCAACTTGAAACAAATTAGCCTTAAATCACATAGAAATGCTAATTTTCTGTCTTTGACCTCAATTCCTTTCATCTTACAAGTAAATGGATAGTTTAGAACATAGCTGTTTCTACCCTGGTCTCTTAACACCATTTTTGGACTTTGAGAGATTCCAGCCCACCATGGAAATCGTAGTGGATGGGACACAGACCACGCAAAGGTCCATTGACCTCAGGCAGGATTTTCTGGTCTTGGGTCAAGCACAGCCAAAAATATTCTGCCCTCACTGCCTACTGTTTGTAAATTCAGAAGTTGCTGGAACTGTCTCCAAGCATAAATACACCTTTTTCACAATAAAGTGGAAGAGATTGTAGAGACACAGGTGGTCAAGGGCATGGACTGATTTTAAAACACTCCAAACTTAAAACAAGGATGAGGATTTCAAAATCAAAGTGCTTCTTGACATGAACCAAGGTAGATCAGCAAGCATAGTGGTGATAGGTGAACAAGACTTGGTGCACAAGCAACAGAGGTTTAGATCATCTCAAGTTTACAGAGGGTAGAAAGTGGAAGGCAGACAAGAACGAGTTAAAATAGTCATTTCTAGAGGTAACAAAGGCATATTTGAAGGTTTCATAACAATATGCTGAGACAGGGTTTAGCTGAGCTAATGCTCTACAGCATGAGTTCAAATGCAAATATGGAAGCTGGGTGAATTTAAATGTAGTTAATTAATAAATTTGGAATACATTATGAGTCCCATTAATATTGATGATGGAACTATTGAATTGTTGTTAAATGAAAAATATGTGGTTCACTAGTATCTTTCAGGGATGGAAGTCTGCCATCCTTACCAGATCTGGCCAACATGTCCAGACCCATAATAATGTGGTTGACTTTTGACTGATCTATGAAATGGCCTAGCAATAATAATTCAGCCAAATGCTAGTTTCAAATCAACAACACCCTATATTGTACACCAAAGGAAAGGAACATGTCTGTGGCTTACAATCATGTAGCCTTTACCTTGGGATCTACAAAGTCATACTTTTAAAACCCCACTGCTGGTTGCTCCCACTGGGCAAGTCTGTGCTCACTTAATAGGAAGCTTGTATTCCACAAAGTTCAAAGGAAGATATTTTGATGATCCTCTGTAGCCTTTGTGGCGATCATAATATCCTTCCTCCCTCATCCCCAATGCAGGAGGTCCTTTCCATTGCTAACCGCTTGATCGGAGGTCCATCGCAGGCAAGGCTGGGTCAGGTGGTATAAACTGATCCGAGGACCTTCTTTTCCAGAGGGAATGGTTATCGATGCGAATTCCTCTTCAGCTTTCACTTCAGCTCAGGGCATATTTCTTCAGCCTCCACCTCTAAGAAAGTAACTTCACTATCCGGAGCCAATGTAGTGTTGATTCCGAGTGGAGCCAACAGGGGAAATTGCCTTGTTCTTGTGGAAGAGGCTTTAACATAAGAGTTTATGGTCCGTATCTATAAAAAAACCATTGACCATAGTCGTATTGATGAAACTTCTTCACACCAAATATGGCCGCCAACCTTTCCTTCTCAATTCGAGAATACATTTGCTCTGCATCTGAAAGGGTCCTGGAGGCACACAATATGATTTTCCATCCCATCTTTCCAGTGCTGTGACAGTTAAAATGGGCCAGTTAGTAACTGACTTTTATCTTTGGAAAAAGCCATTGTGGAGCTTTCAAGGCCATCTCTGGTATTGTCATAGAGCATACAAGGGAGCCAGTATGGATGCCAAATTGGGCATAAATTTTCTATAATATTTAACTAATCCCAGGAAGAATTTTAATTACATAGTGTTCCTTGAGGTTGATGCTTCCTTTATGGCCTGTCTATCTGGTAGCCTAAACAGTTTACTTCAGCTGCTTGGAAAATGCATTTCTCCCTCTTCAAGCAAACTCCTGCTCTGGTAAATCTCTACAAGGTTGGACAGATTTTCCTGTTCTGAAGTCTCCATGGCCAGAATGTCCCTTAAGTATACAGCTACCTTGGGTTGTTGTTGAAGGGTGCTCTCTATAACTCTTTGGAAGATAGCATACAATGACAAACCCCAAAGGATAAACAGAAATATGTGTAGAGCTTCTCATGTGTTAATCATCACAGGAATTTTGGAAGGAGTTGTCCAATTCAAACTGGAGATAGGCATGGCCCATGTCCAACTTGGAGAACATCTTTCTGCCTGTAAACTTTGATTCGGAGTATAGGGTACCTTTCTCATTTGGAAACCAGATTGACTGTTAGTTTACAGTTTTCACAAAAATGAACAGATTTGTCAGGTTTAAGATCAGGGACTAAGGGTGGAGCACATTTTGTAAAATTCATGGGCCTTATTATATCCAAGCTTTGAAGGCACCCTAGTTCAGTTTCTACCTCCTCCAGCATAGAGCAAGGAACTGGTCTTGCTCTGAAATACATAGGTATAGCATCAAGGTCAACATAGGTCTTGGCCTTGGCTCCTTTTATTTTTCTCAGGCCCTCTTGAAAAACTTCAGGATATTGAATACTAACTTCATACAATCCCCCCCACCTAACCTGAAGATCTTCAAACAGTTCAGCTGGATTTGCTGGAGCCAATCTCTCCCATATGGCTTGATCCATGCTCCTGTACAACAATGAATGGGAGATGGGCTGATTGTTTCCTATGAGTTTTTGGAATAAAAAGCACTGTGGTGCTTTTTATTTGTGGAGATTATGCGTAGCTAGTCTTGCCTTCATATTTCCCAAATGCAGGAGTTGGCTGCCCAAATTGAGGTACTTACAGTTCTGTAGCTTCCATCTCCACATCCATCTTCAAGGCTTGCTATTAACTAGTATTTCTACCATCAGGTAGAAATATTGACCCAATTTATTATCAGGTCAACTGTCATTGTAATAGTATGACTCAGTTATACTGTCCCTGTCTCTGGAAAAAGAGAAACATGCATGGAATGTTCAGGATCTGGCCTTGGCTTTTCTTCTAGGCAGCACATCTTTTGTTGTCCTTGAAACTTTCCATGGCTGTGTCCTCTGACTGTGTTTGCAATAATCTGTCATCTGGAAACTGCACGTTTCTGGACTAATTTCTTGAATGCTCTTGGAGTTGTCACTGCCTTTCTTTGACTGTTTGGTGGTGACATTAGGGTTCCCATATCAAAAGAAACCCTTTAGCAGCTGATTTACCCAAGACTCCTCATTGAGGACTGATTATATGAGGTTCCTCCCCCTAATTGGAGGACATTGTTACCTGATATCCTTTCTAATCCTGAGCCCTTTTTCTAGATTCTCAAGTGGCGAGGCAATTTCAACAGATTTTTTAAGTCCAAACTGGGTTTTGCCAATAGCTTATCTTGGGTTCTTAGGTCATTTATGCCACATATCAATCTGTCCTACAACATTTAATCAAAAGGCGGTACAAATTTATAATGTTCTGCCAATTTCTGCAATCTAGCTGAGGAATGAAGTGCTAGTATATTACTCATGTCCTGTCCCCAAATTCACATTTATCAATACATTTGTTGCAATGCAACACAAATCATTTTAAGATCCTCTGTTACTTGAATTCTAGCCCACACCTTTATTACCTGGAGCTGCTACTCTATCAAAATTTTCTGAACAAACTTCAACTCATCCAAAATATCAATGCTTTCATTCTCAGGTAATGAAACTTATCTGCAAACTCTGCTGCCTGGGGCCTTGGCACCTCCCTCTGCATCTGAATCCTGAACTTTCTAACTCACAGGCCACAATCAGTAAGGATAGTCAACACCTCTTCCACGATAATCCTCAACACCAGTGCCCCACAAAGCTGTGTTCTCAGCCGTCTACTATACTCCTTATACATCTATGACTGTATGGCCAAATTCCTCTCCAATTTGATTTTCAAGTTTGCTGATAACACCACTGTTGTACATCGGATCTCAAACAATGATAAGACAGAGTGCAGGAGTAAGAGAGAAAATCTGGTGAACTGGTATGGCAACAATAATTTCTCCCTCAATGCTAACAGAATGAAGGAGATTGTCATTGACTTCAGGAAGCATAAAGGAGAACGTGCCCTTGTTTACATCAATGGGGACGAAGTGGAAAAGGTCAAGAGCTTCAAGTTTTTAGGTGTCTAGATCATTAACAATCTGTTCTGGTCCTCCCATACCAACACTATAGTTAAGAAAGCCCACCAAAGCCTCTAATTTCTCAGAAGACTAAGAAAATTTGGCCTGTCAGCTATGAATCTCACCAACTTTTACAAATACATCTTTTCTGATTGTATCACAGCTTGGTATGGCTCCTGCTCTGCCCAAGACTGCAAGAAAATACAAAAGGTCATGAATGTATCCCAATCCATCATGCAAACCAGCCTCCTATCCACTGACTCTGTTTACACTTCCCGATGCCTCGGCAAAGCAGCCATCATAATAAAGGATCGCATGCACCCCAGACATTCTCTCTTCCACCTTCTTCCTTCAGGAAAAAGATACAAAAGTCTGAGGTCATGTACCAACTGACTCAAAAACAGTTTCTTCCCTGCTGCTGTCAGACTTTTGAATGGACTTACCTTGCATTAAGTTGATCTTTCTCTACACTCTAGCTATGACCGTAACATTACATTCTGCATTCTTTTGTTTCCTTCTCTATGAATGGTATGCTTTGTCTGTACAGCATGCAAGAAGCAATACTTTTCACTGTATGTTAATACATGTGACAATGATAAATCAAATCAAACCAAAGAAAGTGCTGCACTTCTTATCACCCTGCTTTTCTTTCAGCTCCACTAACTCCCAACATATTGACTTAAAAATGTTCATGTTTTAAAAGCACCTCATCCCCTTCCATCTTAGTGATTTCCTACTTTAACATTCCCTCATGCACCTTTTGCCCTTCTTACATTAGTTATTTTGTCTCTGTTCTAACTTTGCAAGCTACTTACTCAGTACTGTACTCCTGCCCTCAAGAGCTTCCTGCCAAATTCCACTAACCTTGGCACATCTCTTGCTGTTTTCAAAAACGAATTCCTCTTTGAGTAGGAAGCCATTTCTTGCACCTGAGAAGAGCTATTAGAATTGAAGTTGATTTTCTAAAATGCTGCATTTTTCCTTATTTTTCAATATGATTTACTTTTACAAAAACAAACTTTCCTTTCAATCACTCCAATAACTCAATTCTGACAGGTCATTGTAATCAGTGCTGTATTACTCTTATATCACTTCTGAATACATAAGTTCATTTATACCAACTGCATAGTACAATGTAACATTTTCAGGTTAATGTTTTATTTAAGGTATAGAAGTACGATCCTGATAAACAAGGTGTCTCTTCAGAATAACTGGCTCTCAATTTTAATAAAAACAAATTCATTACAAAGATGAAAATCAAAACATAATGAATATTCTCCTTTCTTCCCTTTTAATACAAGGAAAGGTATTTTAGAACTAAGCAATATTGACTTCAGAGTTTTTAAACTCTGCACATCCTTAGGTTAGATTTTATACACAAATATTTACAGCTGAACATGACCAAATGGCAATGAAAAATAATCAATAAACCACCACATATTTGAAGTCCAAAAATCCTTTTAGTTGTTTGAAAATTTTAATCTTGTTACATTTGTTATTTCATGCAGGTAGGAACGGTGAATTAGTGAATCATGCATTCAATAAACTAATGCCCAGAATATGAACTACACTTTCCAAAGTTTTCAATTTGAAGCTTTCAACAGTTAATTTTTATATTATTTTGAGCTGCAAGCAGTTTGTTTCCACAATACTTTCATTTCAGGTCTGCACTGTTTCAAACCTGACCGTTTCAAACTTCTTTTGTTAAAATTTTTGTTTAAGCATCACTTTGGTCTTTTTCATGTTCATAAGTAAAAACACTTCCCTCTATTATTAAAAGAAAAATGTTTCACACTTCTAACTGCCACATCCATTGTATTTTATAGGCATTAACATTGGTCATTTCCTTTTATGAGCCTTGACCAAAGCCTGCATTCTATGTCATTTACCCTTTGGCAAATATCTTTTACTAAAGTATACAGAGCTTATAGATAATGCTGAGCAAAGGTAGAGATCAGAGTTTAAACCAAAAAAAATCAGCTTTTTAAAGATTATTTGTTCACAGAAGAATTGTGCAAGTGGCTTTAAAACGGAATTTGTGAACATTAAAAGTAAGAACATGTCTCACTAATGCAGGAAACAAAGACCTTGGGCAAAGGACAAAACAGAAACTGCTCAAAAACAATACAATACAAAATGTAGGACATTTCAAATCCAGTATAAGCACCTCTGCTCACATAATTAACACAAGGTTATCTTCGAAATAAGAGTCATTGATAATGTTAATTGTTATGTTCAACATACAATCAAATAATTACTGTAATTGTTTAATCTCAATATGTAGTTAGTGTCAACAGTAACATACTTGTATCACATTAAGTAGTTACCATAAATTTGCATTCACCATACCTTGGCTGGGAGATACTGCGGATAATAGTAAGTGTACTGGGGGTACATCTGTTGTTTCCACACTTTACCCATGAAGATGGAAATGTCTGCCTGCAGCGCAGGAGCTGAGCATTTCTTCAGTTCCTTTTCTATATCTTCTTAGGTTGCTTTTAATAATAAACCTCACACAAGCCTAAATGCAGACTTGGAAGGCATACTGGAGTTGATAGCTTGAAGGAGATTCACAAATCAGCCTCTTTATGAGTGGGTTTCTCTCTTGTTTCAATAAGAGATAAACTGAAGCACTCTGAAGTAATCAATAGGCTTTCAACACACTAAGTGGGGGAAGGGTGCTTTATAACAGCGAGTTTAACCAACATGTGATTGATTTACACTTGCAAGCTTATATATGCAATATTGATTTCAATAGTTTCTCAAATATTTTTCATTTTTTTATTTTACATTTTCCCAATCATGAAAGAGTAAACATTAAAGCTTCAGATTTTTGAACCATTTTTTAAAATGAAACAACCTGCATGATACAAACATTGAAACAATAATGCAGTTGTATTGGAGGCATTAAATAGTCTTAATTAATGAACGTTTAATCTGAGTACATTCAATTTGCTCTCCTGCCTGCATACATTGTATAATGATTGATATGTCAACTACAACAACTGGCATTTGCAAGGCACCTTTCAAATAAGAAAATACCCCAAGGCATTTAACAGAACCTTATTCAGACTAAAATTGACAGTAAGCTAAAGGAAATCTTGATTCAAGGGGTAGGTCTGAAAAAGGGTCATAAACAGGTTTCCAATAGTGATTAAATGTATTCCTGATGTTTCATCTCATGACTTGCTCCCATGCCTCAGCCTTTGGTTGGCTGACACGTCCATCCTTATGATGCATTGCTTTCCTACACCAATTGAAAAGCAATAAGACTTGTTGCACAATTGAATAACGCTTGACTGTCAATCAAACAGCCTCCCTGCCCCTCCAATTTTCAGTAATTTTATTTCTGGCAAAGAGAAACACCCAAATAAAATGACAGAAAAAAAAACCCAAATGATTTTTCTCTAGAGTTGTACACAGCGATGTTCTGGAGATTGACCTTCAATTCCTGGAAACTCTAGGTCAATCCTGGAGAGTTGGCAACCATAAACAGGAAAGGAGGTGGAGAGTGCTGAGAGGATTAAAGAAGGAATTCCAGAACTTGAGGCCTAAATAGTTAAATGCATTTCCACCAACAGAGAGGTAGAGAATGCAGAATATAAAAAAGACAATAATTGAAGCAGCACAGTTCGCAGAGGAGGAAAAGAAAAAACTTTAGGGACAAGAGGGATGCGGAAGATGTGAATATTAAAATTGGAAACCTGAAACCATTGTAGGTTAGTGATCGCATAAGTGACAGTGAAGGGCATTTGGTGCAAGTTAAGATACAGGCAGCGGAATTTTTGATGAGCAGCATTTGTAAGCTCATTTAAGAAAGAAAAAGAAGACATGCATTGATATAGCATCTTTCACAATCACAGGATGTCTTAAAACAATTTACAGATAATTAAGTACCTTTGAAGCATTGTCACCGTTGTAATGTAGCAAATGCTACATCTAATTAATGTACAGCAAGCTTCCACAAACAACAGTGTAAAGAGCGACAAGATAATCTGTTTTATAATACTGAAGAATAAATATTGGCCAGGTCACCAGGGAGAATTTTCCTGTTCTTCTTCACAATACAGTCATGTGATCTTTTTAAGTGTTGCACTGAAATGTCAGCCTTGATTTTTGTGTTCATTTCTCTGGAGTCTGAAGTCTGGAGTCTCTCAAGTGACAGGCGGGAATGCTACCACCTGAGCCACAGCTGACATTTAATACAAAATAATGTTAAGATTTCACTTTGTCTGCCATCATTTAACTGATAATGAAGTGGAATACCATTGTACCATTTATGTATTATATTAAAATCTAAGGACACATTTCCTGCTGACTTGTTCCATTATTAAGTCAAGACTTAAAATGGAAACTGTTGATGTAGGTGTATTAATTCTAATCATCATAACCATATAATTGCTCTCAGTGCAACATGACCAAGGTTACATAAATGTGAATATAAGAACTTATCAAGGAAATAAAGGTCAAAATTATGACTGAAATTAAGACAATTACATCTGGGCACCTCTCGAATTTTCTTTGCCTTCTAATTCCCCTTCATCTAAATACTCCACATTTGTGTGGAATTTAATCGAGGACATACAGATCCTGCCACGTATTCAGAAGTGGAGACAACTGCATTCACGTCAGGAATTCCCAGAAGGCTGGTTCTAAGGTGAACCTGACGTTGAACATAGAACATAGAACATAGAACATTACAGCACAGAACAGGCCCTTCGGCCTTCAATGTTGCGCCGACCAATATAAAAAGCAATGCCCCTCCAAACTAAACCATTCCCTTCTCTTCCATATACTTATCAACTAACCTCTTAAATGCCACCAAACTTGGTGTATCTACAACTGCTGCAGGTAGGGCATTCCACTCCCGAATCACCCTTTGGGTAAAGAACCTACCTCTGATATCTGTCCTATAACTATCACCCCTTAATTTAAAGCTGTGTCCCCTCGTGCTAGCAAATTGATGCAGATTTGGAGAATCCTTCTCCCACTTTTAAGGTATTGTTGTTTATTATTTTGGACACTTCCTGATGATTCCCCTATCTCTGCAGAATGATCTTTTGCTGTTTTAAAAGCAGGCAACAAATATTGCTGTCTCATCCACATGGTCTGTAACAAGCCCACAGTTATTTTCCAAATAAGGTGGGCAGTCAGGTGATAAATATTATTTCAAATTTCCAGCATCGGTAGTATTTTGGTTTCATGCTAAACATCTGGTGTTGTTACTTGACATTTTAAAATTTACACAATCTAAGTTTGGATGAGGCACCATCATACAAAAATTGGGAGGTTGGTACTGATTCCTTTATCATCCTGTAACACACATTGAGCTTCAATGTATCTTCTTTCCATGGTGTATTTCCATCACAAATACAAGTCAGCTGGAACTTTATAATTCTTTAGCTGAAATTTCATCCTGAAACAAAGAGATCTGTGAACTTCACAGGTGGCAAGAAATGTCCGTATTTAATTAGGTATTTGCTCATACAGGCTTAGGACCCTATGGCACTGATACTACCAAAAGTTACATGATTATAATGGCCATTTAAGTCTGATTCGGTTTAGAATTTTAAAATATTGTCTGAAAGTTCATCATATATTTTCATATGGCAGAATAAACAAATTAGAAAAAGGCAGAAAGATTGGATAGGGTGTATCTGAAGAGGATATAGATGAATATGAGACATTATGGAGGGAAAACTCAAAACAAAAAGAGAAAGAGGAGGAAGATAATAAGAGTGCTGGATAGCTTGAAAATTGAAGGTAACAACTGGAAAATGAAAAGACTGGAACTGGACAGAGAGACTTTGAGACATCTATGAGCCAAGAACCTGTCTTCGGGCACAGCACACATGCAGGAACATTACAGTGCAGAAGAGACCATTTGGCCATCAAACCTTTACTGACTCTCTAACAAAGTAACTTATGAGTGGAGATGTTGGCATTGGAGTAGGGTAAGCACAGTAAAATGTCTCACAACACCAGGTTAAAGTCCAAAAGATTTATTTGGCAGCGCTAGCTTTTGGAATCTCAAACTCCTTCATCAGGATTGTGTTCACAAACAGGGCAAATAAAGATACAAACTCAATTTACAAGATAATGGTTAGAATGCTAGTCTTTCCAGGTAATCAAGTCTTAAAGATACAGACAACATGAGTGGAGAGAGGGTCAAGCACAGGTTAAAGAGGTGTGTATTGTCTCCAGCCAGGATAGTTAGTGAGATTTTGCAAGCCCAGGCAAGTCATGGAGGTTATAGATAGTGTGACGTGAACTCAAGACTCTGGTTGAAGCCGCCATCATGTATGTGGAACTTGGCTATCGGTCTCTGCTCAGCGATTCTGCTTTGTCGTGTGTCATGAAAGCCCCCTGGAGAATGCTTACCTGAAGATCAGAGGTTGAATGCCCGTGACTGCTGAAGTGTTCTCCAACTGAAAGGGAGCACTCCTGCCTGGTGACTGTTGAGCGGTGTTCATTTGTTGTCATAGTGTCTGCATGATCTCCCCAATGTACTATGCCTCAGCACATCCTTTCCTGCAGCATATCAGATTGACGATGTTGGCTGAGTCACAAGAGTATGTACCATGTACCTGGTGGATGGTGTTCTCACGTGAGATAATGATATCCATGTTGATGATCCAGCACGATTTTCAGATGTTGCTGTGGTAGGGTTGTGCAATATCGTGGTCACTGTTCTCCTGAACGCTGGGGCATTTACTGCAGACAATGACCTGTTTGAGGTTGTGCGGTTGTTTGAAGGCAAGATGTGGCAATATGGGGATGGCCTTGGCGAGATGTTCGTCTTCATCGATAACATGTTGAAGGCTCTGGAGAAGATGTTGTAGCTTCTCTGCTCTGGGGAAGTACTGGACGACAAAGGGTACTCTGTCTGCCATGTCCTGTGTTTATCTTCTGAGGAGGTTGGTGCGGTACGTCGGAACTGTCGATTGATGAGTCAAGCGCCGTATCCTGTTCTTATGAAGGCATCTTTCAGCTTCTGTAGGTATCTATTGCGATCCTCCTAACCTGAGCAGATCCTGTTTATACGAAGGGCTTGTCCACAGGTGATGACTTTTTTTAATATGTTTTGGATGGAAGTTAGAGAAGTGGAGCATCTTGAGGTTATCCGTGAGCTTGCAGTATAGTGAAATGCTGAGGTAACCGTCCTTGATGGAGGTACATGTGTCCAAGAATGCAACCTATTCCACAGAGTAGTCCATGGTGAGTTTGATAGTGGGATGGAACTTGTTGATGTCATCATACAGTTGTTTCAATGATTGTTCACCATGAATCCAAAGGAAGAAAATGTCATTAATATATCTAGTGTGTAACATCAGTTGAAGGTCCTGTTGAACCTGTGCATAAAGATGTTGGCATATTGAAGTGCAAATTTCATCCCCATGGCTGTTCCATGTATCTGGATGAAGAACCAGTTGTTGAAGGTGAAGACGTTGTGATCCAGAATGAAGCTGATGAGATGTAGAATTGCATGTGGAGATTGTCAGTTGTTGGCATTGTGTATTGAGGTAGTTGCAGCAATGCCATGGGGGATACTGCTGGGACATCCATTGTGATGAGGAGTGCTTTTGGTTCAACTGCTCCATGAGTGCTGAATTTCTGAAGGAAGTCCCTAGTGTCACGACAGAAGCAGAGGGTTCTTTATACAATGGGTTTCAGGATGCCCTTGACATATCTAGAGAGGTTCTCACACAGGATCCTATTGCCTAATATGATGAGATAGCCAGGTATGTTGGCCTTGTGCATCTTTGGGAGGCAGTAGAGTTCTCCAATGTGGGGAGCACGTGGGATGAGAGCTCGGAGAGTGCTCAGCTGTTGAGTTGACGGATATGTTCTTTGCTTGGATCTGCAGCTAACCATCTGTACAAAGAACAAAGAACAACACAGCACGGGAAACAGGCCCTTTGGCCCAATGAGCCCGCATCACCATTTTAACATTCCCACTTTCACCCATGACCCTTGTCTATGTTTACGGAAATGTGCATTGGAACCAAATTGGGGAGACTATTTAGGGACAATTTGTTTCAAAATTTGCTGGACTCCGGAAAAGTGCCAGAAGATTGGAAAACAGCTAATGTTACACCGCTGTTTAAAAAGGGTAGCAGACAGAAGGCAGGAAATTATAGGCCGGTTAGTTTAAAATCTGTAGTAGGAAAAATGCTTGAATCTGTAGTCAAAGCAGAAATAATGAGGCACCTGGATACAAACGGCTTGATCAGGCAGACGCAGCACGGATTTGTTAAGGGAAGGTCGTGCTTGACAAATTTATTGGAGTTCTATGAGGAAATGACTAGTGTGGTAGATAGAGAGGAACCGGTGGATGTGGTGTTTTTGGATTTCCAGAACACGTTCGATAAGGTGCCTCACAAAAGATTGCTGCAGAAGGTTAAGGCGCAGGGAGTTGGGGATAGGGTGTTAGACTGGATAGAGGATTGGTTGTCTAATAGGAAGCAGAGGGTAGGTATTAATGGGTGCTACTCTGATTGGCAGCTGGTGGCTCGTGGAGTGCCCCAAGGTTTGGTGCTGGGGCCTCAACTATTTACCATTTACATAGATGATTTCGAGGAAGGGGCTGACTGCAGGGTGATGAAATTTGTTGATGACACGAAGATGAGTGGAAAAGCAAATTGCGGGGAGGGTGTGGAAAGCCTGCAGAGGGATCTGGATAGGTTGAGTGAGTGGGCGAGGACCTGGCAGATGGAGTATAATGTTAGCAAGTGTGAGGTTATCCATTTTGGAAAGAATAATGGTAGGAAGGACTACTATTTAAATGGAGAAAAGCTGCAGATGATGTAGAGGGTCTTGGGGGTCCTTGTGCACGAATCGCAAAAACACAATATGCAGGTGCAGCAGGTGATTAAGAAGGTGAATGCAATGTTGGCCTTTATAGCTAGGGGGATGGAATATAAAAGTAGGGAGGTTCTGTTGCAGCTGTATAAGGTACTGGTGAGGCTGCAGCTGGAGTACCGTGTGCAGTTTTGTTCTCCGCATTCAAAGAAAGATATATTGGCCTTGGAGGGGGTGCAGGGAAGGTTTACTAGGCTGATACCAGAGATGAGGGCATTGGATTATGAGGAGAAACTGAATAGGCTAGGTTTGTACTCTTTGGAGTTTAGAAGGCTGAGAAGGGATCTTATAGAAACGTATAAGATAATGAAGGGGATGGAGAAGGTAGAGATTGAGAGGTTCTTCCTGTTTAACAAAGATAGCAGGACTAGAGGGCACAGCCTCAAGATTAGGGGGGACGGTTCAGATCAGAGTTGTGGAGGGGTTTCTTCACGCAGAGGGTGATGAATCTTTGGAATTCTCTGCCTGATGAGGTGGTAGAGGCTTCCTCACTGAATATATTCAAGTCAAGAGTGGATAGGTTTTTAATTGACAAGGAAATTAAGGGTTACGGGGAGAAAGTGGGAAAGTGGTACTGAACCACTACAGATCAGCCATGATCTTATTGAATGGCGGGGCAGGCTCGAGGGGCTGTATGGCCTACTCCTGCTCCTTTTTCTTATGTTCTTATGTTTCGCCAATCAGCCTAAGGGCACATCTTTGGGGTATGGGAGGAAACTGGAGCACCCAGAGAAAACCCACGCAAGCCCGGGGAGAATATGCAAACTTCCACACATACCGGCCCAAATCCCAGTATCTGCACAGCAACAGTGATAGTCACTGAACTGTCCTGTTGCCCATCAACAATTCCAGTTTAAGCATACACTAATGACATGAAGCAATAGGTTACTCTCAAAAAATCCAAGAGCAGCCCTCTCACAACCCATCGCATGTATGCCCCTTGTTGGACAACAATGGTGGACCGAAGTACCTGTAGGATAAAAGAAAAAGTGTTCCTGGTTGTTCAGTTGTCGGTATACCTCTTTGCAATAATCTGTTGTGTTCAGTATGACATTGGCCCCTCCTTTGCTGGTTTGATGACAATGTTGCAGTTGGTCTTGAGAGCGTGGATGGCGTTGCGTTGTGCTTGGGTGATGCTCGGGGCTGTCTCATGAGTGCGGCTAATGAATCTGGCATTGACACACCTCCTGATGGCTTGGACATACATGTTGAGTTGAGGGCACTGGCCTTCTGGAGGAGTCCAATTTGACTCTTTCCTCATCGGTCGCTGTTCATTGACTCTCTCATTGTGTTCTCTGTTGGCCTCTTGAGGTTGTGGAAGAACTTCCGCAGCCTCATTCACCTGATGAATTCATCTGTGTCAGCTGTGAGACTGATGTGGTCCATTTTAGTAGTGGTGGTCAGCTGAGAACTTCAATTTCGTCTGATTGAAGTGTGTGGTCCGACAAGTTGATCGTGGACTTCCCTGCAGTGGTACTTTATTCTTCCCTGCTGCCATCAAACTTTTGAATGGACCTCCCTTATATTAAGTTGATCTTTCTCTACACCTTGGTCATGGCTGTAGGTTGATCTCTCTTCTTGTCAAAGGTTTGTCAAAGCTAGAGTAATTATCCAGACCCTCTCCTCTATGTTATCCTCATAAGCTCCCACATTTCCCTTGGCTAATCCATCTAACTGACACAGCTTGGGGATACGAAAGAGCTATTCAGCATGGCAAATGCACCAAATCTGCACATCTTTGGACTATAGGAGGAAATCGGAGCACCCAGAGAAAACCCATGCAGGCACAGGGAGAATGTGCAAATCCCATACAGACAAATCACACAAACAGCTTCAGGTAGAAGTGGCCATTGTTGAGATGTTCCAAGCAGACCTAAAGCCATGATGTACATCCTGCATGAGTTTAACAGTGGTAATGTAGATAAGGACAGTGTTTAATTTCTGTGGCTCTGCTTCCTTCCAGTCAGGCTTTGGAAACTAGCCAAATAAATGAACTAGCCAAGGAGCTGTGAAGACCTGCATTCAACAAGTGGCAACTGCTATCCACATGGCACATGACTTCATTAATATGACATATTCCCTGCATAGTGAGCAGATAGGACTTCCTTGAGATTGCTGAGGACATGTACCAACCACGCAAGAACAGCTCCTTCCCTGCTGCCATCAAACTTTTGAATGGACCTACTTCACATTAAGTTGATCTTTCTCTATACCCTGGCATGACTGTAATATTATGTTTTGCACTCTCTCCTTGTCAAAGCTTTGTCAAAACTTTGACAAAGGATCATCTGGACTTGAAACATTAGCTCTTTTCTTTCCTTGTAGATGCTGCCAGACCTGCTGAGAATTTCCAGCATTTTCTCTTTTGGTTTCAGATTCCAGCATCTGCAGTAATTTGCTTATATTATGTAAGGTTAAGGAACCTGTTACTTAAAGTATAAGAGTCATCACTTACTTAATGTGCTAACTGTGTACTTCAGCTTAATTTAAATTCAGCACACCAGGAAAGTGCTATAAGAGACATGCAGGCATTAGGGTTATTTTCAATACGGTATTTTAAAGAGGTTAAAAACTCAATTAATTTTTGGAAGTTGATTTTAGTAGATGCAGTTCACTTACCTATCAATGCCTTCCTTCAATGTTCTTTTATTTTCATTCGTTCATAGGATGTGGATATCATTGGCTAGGCCATCCCTGGTTGCCCTTAAGAAAGTGATGATGTAGGCCATGTGTTGGAGGAGTACCCACAGTATTTTAAGGGAGGGAGTTACAGGATTTTTGTCCAAGCAACAGTGAAGGACACTTTTCAGCTAATTATATTGTTTTGTGGTTGGTCTAGGATCTTAATCATTGGCTGCATCATCAGTTTGATGCCTAGTTCATTATTGGCCTAATCATGGTGTAAACCCACCGATGTTCCAGCATAAATATCAACCAATATGAAGACAGAGCTAAGAATTCAACATGATGGTATGTGCCACCAACTGCACTTTTCCATCAAATTACTTGAAAGCATTAAAGCAAATCAAGATAATAAGCCTGTTTTGCGTAATTGTCCAGAAAATAAAAAATAACATATTATTAACCATTCCCTTCGCCATACATTGAGCTTGATATATATTTTCAAATACACTTGATGTCTCGTCACCACAACTTACAACAGCTTCACCAGATGTGAATCTGTCATGGAGATCCCTCTTGGGCCTAAAGGTGAGTACAGCCCTGGAAGAAAGGGACGTGGCCAGTCAGTGCCCTGTGAATGCCCCCGATACAGGATTGTATTGCTATGTTGGCACCATGCCACCTTAGCAGCACCAACCTGGCAGTGTCTATCTATGCCAAAAGGCAGTGCCAGGGTGGACCCCAGTGGGAACTTCACAGGGGAGAGTGAGGAATCAGACTTGGGAGCTCGGAATTCAGGCAATGGCTGTTTGGATGGGGGGGGGGCATTGGGGAGAAGGGGTCTAATGTCAACAATATTTAGGGACAAGGCCAGGTGTTGCCGGCAATGTTTTGGGTGGGGAAGTGGTGGAATGCAGGCATTTACTTTTTGGGGGCTGTGATGCAGCATTGACTATTTGGGCTCGTGGTGTGTTCATTGATTGTTTGGGAGGAAGGCTGGCTCTGATTGTCGTGGTGGGGAGAGGAGGGTAGTGAATGCTGGATCTGATCACAGGAGTTGGTGAATGGCAGCTCTGATCGCAGTGAGAGTGGTGGGGGGGCCTTGAAATCTCCATTGTGTGGTGAGGGGGCTGAGGTATGGTGGTGGGCGGGAGTGGGGTGGGGCGGATAGGAGGTGATTTTCTTTTCGTCTGATCGGTTGTCCTTTAAACATGGCAAACAATCTCAGTGCCGCCATTGTTTGCTGGCTTAGGTCTTGCCACTGTATACAAGGACGTCCAGCCAGGCCACCTCATAGCATGCTGACCTTTATCCAGGCCACTCTCATGTCCCAGAAGAGCTAAACCTCAATCTGACTTTCAAGTGAAATGTGCCCAGATGTTTTAGTTTGATAAGATCTGGAAATAAAATCAGCCTGTTCATCTGGAGAGAAACACTTTTGGAGTATTCTCCAGGCCCCAATTCTCAGCAAGTATTGCAACAGGCCAGAGATTTAGATGTGGACTGAAAATTGGCTTCCATGCCAGTTGTTAAATAATTCTGAATCTCCCAGGTCATGCTGCTGACCCAAACCAAGTTCCAGGCCAGAAATGCAAAAAGCCCAATAAGTATTCAAATTGCCTGATTAGCATCACATTAAAGGACTTGGAGGCCGATTCAATCGCCTTCCGAGATGCTCCAATTCCTCCAGCCAGAAGTCACAAACTCGGGAATTGGTCCAGGTCTTGAGAAGTGGCAATCTGGAAGACTCAGCACTGAGGGGGAACAAAGAGGCAAGTCACCACTTTTTGTGGTATGGGAGGGTCTTGCAAAGAATTTGTCAGTAAGGGTGTCCATGCTGGTGGTAAAGGGGTGATCTCAGGAATGATCCATTGGTTTCCTACTTTCCTTTTGTCTTCCGGGACATGGGAGTAGCCTGGTCACATGGGGTGGTCAGCATGATGTGAGGTGTCCTGGCTGGACATCCAAGTGCTTTGGGAGAAGAGTTCAGGATAATCACTAAAATGCCACTCGCAGGCAACTGGATAAGATTTGTAAACCTGCAAGCCCCACGCTGCCCACGCATCCCCACCCTAACAAACCTTAATCCCCTCTAAAATCTGAGGTGATGTATGACAGTCCATCATTCCTCAGTAGCATGGCTTAATTTCCCCAGCACACATGTTCCTCATACAGCTCTACAGCAAAGTGCCAGAGTTCCTCCTGGAGCCACCCATCACCGTGTTCCCAGGAAAAGGTAGAAGGAGCTCAGCGGAGCCCATGGGAGGATATTGCTTTTGCAAACATGGGCTTTCCATTTAGATGGGAGCATTAGTGATGTCTAAAGGTTTAAGCATTAAGGAGCGGTTGCCAGGTCACCTAGCAGGAAGAATTGTCAAGTGAGGTGGAAGCTCTGGAATGGTCTGGGTTTGTTGGAGAAGGGGCTGCATGTCAGCCAGGCATGGGTGGAAGCATTGCCTGTTCCTTCTGTGGCTGCAATGCAGTTTGGAGTGTGATGGCATCCAGTGAGGTTAGGGATTGTTCAACACAGAGGCCATGTGCAGATCTGAGGGAGCATGGGCATGTGACCCTGCCATCTCACTCTTGCAGGAAGCAGCTCCTGCAAGATGCATGATCAGCTGAAATTGAGATGGTTCAGTGGTCTTCAAACACTACATTACTCAGGGATAAGAGAGGACTTGAGGGCAACAAGGTGCTTGACAATGTTGCCCTCAAGTCCTCGCTCTCTCTATCTCTCCATCTCTCTCGCCCCTTTTCTATCTGCCCCACAGGAAAAAGATGAATTTTGGCTTATAGACAGATCTGCTTACAGCCAGACCTTTATGGAATTGTCTGCAACAAAGGCAGATGCGTGTCAATGACAGTGCCAAGGCCATCCACTGCCTGATCCAGCACCACAGGAGCCAAGGGGGGAACATCAGGAGGCTGCTGCAGAGGCTCAGGTGCCAGCTGCCCATCAGGCAGTAGAGGGCGAAGGAAGACAGCCCTTCTGTAGCCCAAGTTGTACGGCAGATGCTGTTTTTTTAACAACATGTTGGACAACATGTGCCATTGAAGACTGCAGCATATGTGCCAGGTTTTATCTCAGAGGAGGAGGAGGACATCGCTTCCAGTGGCTATCTTGAATTTTTATGCATCTAGATCATTCCAGAGCTCAAGCGGGGACCTGAGCTGAATTGCTCAAACCTCTGTCCACAGGTGCATACGTGAAGTGCATGTATGCCCTGGCATCCAATGACCTGAGTCAGGCCCATCAGGGCGCCCAGGCTGAAGGATTCTCTACCATCGCTGGGATGTCACAGATCCAGGTGGCAATAGATGGCACCCATGTTACCTTTAAGCTCTGTTTCGACATGGGGTGCTCTTCATTAACAGGGACCAGTTCCTAAACATTATGCATGTTTGTGCACACTATTCCGGAAGCACACTTGAGGAGAATTCTTGGCTGAGGGGTTAGTAGTTGGGGACAAGGTCTACCCACAGAATTCATGGTTGATGCTACCTGTGCGAAGACCCAGCGCGATGGGGAAACCCATTACAATGAGGCCTACTCTGCCACCAGGATCATCACTGAACCAATGCATAGGATCCTCAAGATACACTTCCACTGTAGAATGCCAGAAGAGTTGAGCATCCCCAGCGATATAGAACCAGGGAGGCCTTCATTGCCACCAGATTTAAAATACTCCATGCCCTAATTCTTCTATTCCATCTCTCCCTCCCCAACTCTTGTCCTCCAAGGATCAGCAAGGCATCACACCAGGGCTTGGGTTGACAGTATTAGCATGTGTCACCACAAGGCTGAAGGGTGATGACGACTCGCGGTGAGGAAAGCTGTGGTGTTCCTCAGCATCTGAAGTTTGGCTCCAGCCTTTCTGATGACAGTCTACTTATTTCCCTGTTCATCATTGTTGTAGTGATGGGTTCACTTGATCCCAAGTAACAGCAAAGGGTTGGGGACGCTCAAGATGAGACCTTCAGGACATAGACTGGTGATGCTGTCAAAGGGAAGACCAGAGGTCCAACCAGTTAACATAAATTCCCTCCCCGATTCCCCTCCACATAAGGGGCAGACCTAATATTGATATGCCAATTAGAATGGAGGTGACAAATGTTCATTTAATGACAATATACAACTGCTGTCTCCTTCTCCCTAACTACAATTGTGAAACTTCACTCATGCCTACTCAGTAATCCTCTCTCTTCCTCTTCTTTTGTTCCCTCCCATTCCTTCTATGTGCATCTCCAGGTTGTAAATTGGAGGTGGAGGCAGCCTGATGAGGATTGTGGTGTCTGGTCTTTGATGCCCTTGGCAGGCGTCGTCTGGAAGGCCTGGACTTGGAGAGATCTGCTGACTTTTGGATGTCAAGATGACAGTGTGCACCCTGTTCTGCCCCCGTCCAGGAGAAATGTCAATATCAGGAAAGGGGGATGCAAAAAGACTGGTGACAGCCTGAGTATCCATGATTGAGGGCCTTGGGCTGAGCCCTAAAAGTTCCTCCTCCCTCGGGGTGCTCGTTGGCATTCGAGTTGCTTCTTAGGACAGAGGGACAGTTGCATTGAGTTCCAGAAGCCTCTCCATCATCCTGCACTGCCAGTCCGGGAGGCCTGAATTGGCTACACCATGGCTCCAATGCCTTTAGCAATAGCCCATAATGATTGGGCAATGCTGTAGATGCTGTCAGGTGGTACGGTGGCATAGTAATTAACACTGTTGCCTCACAGAGCCAGGGACCCAGGTTCAATTCTGACTTCAGTTAGCTGTGTGGAGTTTACACGTTCTCCCACTGAGTGTGTGGGTTTTCTCTGGGTTCTCTGACTTCTTCCCACAGTCCAGTGCAAGTTAGGTGAATTGGTCATGCTAAATTTTAGAGTCCAAAGATGTGTAGGTCAGGGGTTTAGTGAGGTAAATGAATAGACTTACTGTGATAGGATGGGGGAGAGGGCCTGTGTAAGATATTCAGTCAGAGAGTCAATGCAGACTCAATGCGTTGAATGTTCTCCCTCTGCACTGTATGGATTCTATGATTCAGGATGCTCTCAGTCATGGTCCTGAAACTGGACCAAGTTCTGAGGCACATCAGCAATGTCCCTCAATGCCAGAGGCATGCCCATGTGTGACTGGGCCCTGTGCCTTAGGTTGTAGCAATGGACATCACTGAGTGTGCTATGCTTTGGAATTATTACTCATGGTACAGACCTCTTAGCCCAGTCTTTCCATTACAGATGCCACCTTTGCAGTGTTGACCTGCATACTACTCAACGATGGCACCATTCCCTGTAAGATGAGGCTTTTGAACTTCTCCACTTGTGCCTGCATTTGCTGGAAGGTTACTGACATCATCTCCTGGAAAGCCTGGCCTTGGTTTTCATATTGCTGGGATGAATTTTTCCAGAGGACTGACATCTACAGTTCTCAAGCAGCCATCAGCCCCTGATTGGCCACTTCCTTGAATGTTCCAGCCTCCACCCAATATACAATGGCAGCAGTGTGGGCTCACTATAGAGTGTTTCTGAAACCTGTTGACTAACACTTCCCACTGAGGTCAGTGTCTCTGCACTGGTGTTTGATGCTGGTGAATGCAGTGATGAGATTTCATGTACTTTCCTGAGGTGTGGCCCAGAGTGCTCAGAGGGGCAGAATGGTGGAATGCATCCAAGGATGACCCAGCCTCATCTTACAGAGATCTTGCAACTCAAAGGACATGGACTCAGCTGGTGGAAATGTCAAGGTTATAGGGGAATGATAGGTCACCTGGATCATGGTGCTTTAGCCTCTTACTTGTTCAAGGCCTAGCAATCTCACAGTCAGCTGTTATTTCCAGACCTCTCCACAGACAGAGTGAGCTCTTGTATTTTGGAGATAGCCCCACCTCACAGTTCATTATTATCGTATCACCCATAAAATCTGAAATTGTGCCATGTATACTAAATACATCAGAAAGATATATATTAATCTCAACATCAATCCAATTGGCGAAATCCAATATAAACCCTCCTCCAAATTGAAAAATACCCATTAACTATTAATCCCTGCTTCCTGTCACTTAACTATGTTGCATTCATGTTGTTACTATACCTTTTGTTACATGATTTCTAACTTTATTCACAAGTCTATACTGTGACACTTTGTCTACTACCTTTTGGAAGTCCATGTACATCATATAAACAGCATTATCCTCATCAACTTTCTCTGTTCTCTCATCAAAGAACTCGAACAAGTTAAACAAGATTTTCCCTCAACAAATTCATGCTGACTTTCCTTAATTAACCTGCATTTGTTGACGTGATGATCAATTTTGTTCGAAATTATTGTTTCAAATGCTTCGCCACCATTCAGGTTAAATAATTGCTTGGCTTATTTTTACACCACTTTTGAAAAAGGCTGTATCATTTGCAATTAACTAATCCTCTGACAAAATACCACACTCAAATCTAAAGAAGATTGGGAAAGTATAGCCAGTGTCTCTACAATTTCCATTCTCAATTCCCTCAATAACTTTGATCTATTTTGTCTGGTCCTTTAAATGACTTTGGGAAAAATGTATAGGGGGCAATTCTCCCAGCCTGCTGTGCTCCTCTAACAGCAGGGCTTGCCCAGAGAGCTCAGGGAGGCCAGCAATTAGGGGGTGGAGGTATGGATCAGAGGGGCAGTGACGAGGAGTCATGGGGCCAAGCAGCAATTGGGCTGGCCAGCAATCAGGAGACTGGCAGTGAGGGGCCACTGCATATGCACTGATTTTCACTCAGCTCATGGAACAAAAGGAACAGTGAGAACATGGATTGGCACATGTGCAACACTATGCTACTAGTGTCTCCACTGAGAATAGGCCCCATCCACTAATTTTCAGAATGAATCACAGTAGGGCACTCTGCAGTGCACAGATGTGGGAGATTCATTCTGAAAATCCTGCTAAAACTTTGGTGGGAGTTACTCTGGTTTTCGTGCAAATTCAACACTGAATTTTTTTGGGAGAATCGCCCCCTGACATTAAAATACAAGATTTCAAATACATATTGAAAACACAAGTCAACATAATAGATTAATTTGACTATGCTATTTTAAAATAATAAATGTCATGTTTTTAGTTTGAGGGCACATGTTGTTTCTTAAGTCAGTATTCTATATAGATTGAGTGGGTTTGTGCTCGGCCCAGAAGCACATGAAATCGTGCACTTGGGCAATATTTTAGTTGGCAGGCGCATGTGCAATTTGGAAGGATGCCCTCCAAAAATCAAGCAGCCAATGTAGCCCATTTGAGGCCAATTGAACACAATTCTATGTAGCCCATCCACTTTGGTGGTTGGTGTGCTGGCCGATCATGGGTAGCGTAGTGGTCAAAACAATGGCCCAGTGGTTAGCACTGCTACCTCACGCTTATATGCCTCTATTGAGTAATCTCTTAACCTCCTTTTCTCTAATGAAAATAACCTCAAGTCCCTCAGCCTTTCCTCACAAGACCTTCCCACCGTACCAGGCAACATCCTGGTAAATCTCCTCTGCACCCTTTCCAATGCCTCCACATCTTTCTTATAATGCGGCGACCAGAACTGTACGCAATACACTGGCCGCACCAGAGTTTTGTACAGTTGCAACATGACCTCACGACTCTGAATTTCAATCTCTTTATCAATAAAAGCTGACACACCATACGCCTTCTTAACAACCTTATCAACTTGGGTACCAACTTTCAGGAAGGTATGCACATGTACACCAAGATCTCTCTGCTCGTTGACATTATTAAGAATCCTTCCATTAGCCTTATATTCTGCAGTCCTGATACTCTTACCAAAGTGAATCACCTCACACTTTTCTATACTAAACTCCATTTGCCACCTCTCAGCCCAGCTCTGCAGCTTATCTATGTTCCTCTGCAAACTGTAACATCCATCCTCACTGTCTACAGTTCCTCCGACTTTGGTGTCGTCAGCAAATTTACTAACCCATCCTTCTACACCTCATCTAGGTCATTTATAAAAATGACAAACAGCAGTGGCCCCAAAACAGATCCCTAAAGTACGCCACTTGTAACTGAACTTCAGGTTGAATATTTCCCATCAACCACCACCCTCTGTCTTCTATCAACTAGTCAATTCCTGATCCAAACTGCTAAATCACCCGTAATCCCATGCATCTGCATTTTCTGTAGTGGTCTCTTCTGAAAAATACACTTTTAAATTGTTTATAAACATTCTCTTTTCACAGGGTAGCAACTACTGAGAATGGCAAGAGCACAAATGTACTCTAGATGGGGATTTCAATGTCCACCATCATGAATGACTCAGCAGCAGTACTATTGATTGAGTTGGTCACATCCTAAAGGATATAACTGCTAGACTGAGTCTAGCAAGTGGTGAAGAAACCAACAAGAGGAAATAACACACTTGATCTCATCCTTAACAATCTAAGAGAAGTAGGTGCATCTGTCCATGACAGTATCAGTAACAGTGACCATCGCATAGTCCTTGTGGAGACTTCACATTGTATTGTGTGGTACTATCAAGAAACAGACCATGAACTGATCTGCAACTCAAGACTGGTCATCCGTGAGGAGCTGTGGGCCATCAACAGCAGCAGAATTGTACTTCAGCACAATCTGTAACCTCATGGCCCGGCATATCTCCCACTCAACCATTACCATCAAGCCAGGGGATCAACCCTGGTTCAATGAAGAGTGCAGGAGGGAGTGCGAGGAGCAGCATCAGGCATACCTAAAAATGAGGTGTCAACCTGGCGAAGTTACCAAACAGGACTACTTGTATGCCAAATGACAAAAATAGCAAGTGACAGAGAGCTAAGCGATCCCATAACCAATGGATCATATCTAAATTCTGCAGTCTTTCCATATCCAATCGAGAATGGTGGTGGACAATTAAACAACTCACTGGAAGAGAAGGCTCCACAAGTATCTCCATTCTAGATGATGGAGGAGACCTGCTCATCAGCACAAAAGATAAGGCTAAAATATTCGCAGCAATCTTCAACCAGAAGTGCCAAGTGGAGATCCATCTTGGCCTCCTCCAGTGGTCCCCAGCATTTCAGATGCTATTCTCCAGCCAATTTGATTCATTCCACATGATATCAAAAAATGATTGGAGGCACTGAATACTGCAAAGGCAACTGGCCCTGATAACATTTCAGGAATTGTACTGAAGACTTATGCTCCAGGACTTGCCACTCCCCTAGCCAAGCTCTTCCAGCACAATCACAACACCGGCATCAACCCAACAATGTAGAAAATTGCCCAGATAAGTCCTGTACACAAAAATTAGATAAGTCAGTCTACACTTGATCATCAGTAAAGTAATGGAAGGTGGAGAGGTCATCAACACTGATATCAAGCAGCACTTGCTCAGCAATAACTTGCTCAGTGACACTCAGTTGAGTTTTTTCAAGATCGGTCAGATCCTGATATCATTACAGGTTCAAACATGGACAAAAGAACTGAATTCCAGAGGTGAGGCAAGAATATCAGCCCTTGACATCAAGGCTGCATTCAACTGAGTGTGGCATCAACGAACCCTAGTGAAATTAGAATCAATGGGTATCAGGGGACAAATTGTCTGCTGGTTGGAATCATACCTGGTACATTGAAAGATGGTTGTGGTTGTGGAGGATCAGTCACCCCAACTTCATGACATCTCTGCAGGAGTTCCTCAGGGTAGTGTCTTAGGCCCAACAATCTTCAGCTGCTTGATCAGTGACCTTCCCTCCATCATAAGGTGAGAAGTGGGAATGTTCAATGATGAACATTCATACCCCTCAGATAATGAAGCTGTCCATGTTCAAATGCAACAAGATCTGGACAATATCCAGGCTTGGGCTGACAAGTGGCAAGTAACATTCACGCATACAAATGGTGGGCAATGACCATCATCAATAAGAGACACTCGAATCACCGCCCCTTAACATTTGATAGTGTTACCATCACTGAATTCCCCCACTGTCAACATCTTTGGGGTTACCAATGTCCAGAAACTCAACTGGACTCACCACATAAACATAGTGGCTACAAGAACAAATCAAAGGCTATGGATACTGCAGTGAATAACTCACTTCCTGATTCCTCACAGCCTATCCATCATCTACAAAGCACAAATCAGGAGTGTAATGGAATACCTTCCACTTGCCTGGATGGGTGCAGCTCCAACAACATTCAAGAAACTTGATACCATCTAAGACAAAGTAGCTCACTTGATTGTCACTACACCTACAAACATCCATTCCCTATACTGCTCATGCTGAGTAGCAGCAGTGTGTATCATTTACAAGATGCACTGCAGCAATTCACCAAAGATCCTTTAACAGCACCTTACAAACCCATAACAACTTCCATCTAGAAGGACAAGGGAGCAGATAAATGGGAACACCACCATCTACAAGTTACTCCAAGTCACTCACCATTCTCACTTGGAAATATATTGCCATTCCTTCAGTCACTGGGTCCAAATCTTGAAACAGCATTGTGGGTCAACCTAAGGACATGGACTGCAGCAATTCAAGAAGGCAGCTCACATAACTTTCTCAAGGGCATCTAGGGATGGGCTATAAATGCTGGCCAACCAATGATGCATATGTCCCACAAATGAATAAAGAAAAAATCCCCGGGATCCAGGAGTCAGCTAGGTCCAAAGTCTTGAGCAGGGAAAGTTTGTGCAGTTTAGAGGTGGTGTCGGGAGGGGAGGGACAGTGTGTTTTATAGAGTACGCAGGTAGGAAGAAAGTGGGGGATACTCTCTTATGGGGAGGTGGGGGAGGGGGCTCGGTGGGGGGGGGGGGGGGAGGGGGGTGGTAGGGGAACTGCATCCTAAAGCAAAAGGGCACATTTAAAGATAACAGCTCCTCACCCTTTGAAAAAGAGAAAGTGGCCTGTCTCTCCTATCCAACTGCAACCATTTTAAAGCATGGGAAGTATATTATCAAGGTCAATTGGCTTGTTAGTACACTTAATTGATCCCTAATTTTTCTTCAAATATGAGAAGCAGGCTGCCGATTTTAGTGCCCATATTACAGCACTAAACTCGGGGATGGGTGGGAAAATGTGAATTGGGTACCCTTCCTATTTTATATGCTCCACTGCTGAAACAAGGCCAGTGGAGACATGTAAAATTTTCCTCAATGTCTTTGACAATGCACGGTACAGAAGGCCAACTATGTGTACAAGTTCAATCATGTCTCACAGAACGATGAGTAAAACACTAGTACTTAATATGAACATTCTACAAAGATTGAACACAAAAACACACACTTGTTTCTTCCATAGTAAAGAAATGTCTTTAATTTGCCTGTAACTATCAATGTGTTAATCATTTGGCATATATTTGTTGTTTGTTTCTTTTCTCGTACCTAACAGTGCATAATGCAGACTTTTATCTGTTTCCATTACTAGCTTTTCATGGAACAGATCACAATCCTGTCATCCGAAGTTTATAGCTTGAGGGACACCATTTAAATCAAATATTGATGATGAGAAGTCTTTCTCATTTTTACCACCTGCTATTGGTCATGTAGTCAAACGTTCTTACAGGATGATACTCAAGGTGTTGTCTGTGTTATGAACGTGCCTTCCTTGGCCATCACGTCCCATGGTGGGACTAGAACTTCAGCTTCTGGCTCAGAGGCATGGACACTACCATTGCACCACAATACTACCTCACCAATTTTTTTTTATATTTATATTTATAATTACATTTAGCTAGTGTCAACAAATAACAATGATGCCTTCATGAATAAAGTGAAGTGAATATAACATGAAATATTTACAAAATGAAATTTAAATTTGAGAAATATCCATGCCACCTTTCAATAGGTAACAATGGCAATGAAGTTGGGCAAAATTGTAGCCATGTTTGCTCAGGAGGCTCTTTTATGGCTCACCCGTGTCTGATGCGTTGTCACTCACGGTGAGTTTCACTGCAGAAAAACTTCCTTACTATGTGAACTCATCTGCCATCTATGGACACCACCAGCACTTTAATTCCAATTATGTGGAAACGAGGAAAAAGCAAGGGAGCACAAGTAATGCCTGTTTGCTGTTTTGTCATCAGGAATGGTGTGCCACAAGTAAAATTCCACTCATTGTGTAAGTTCCTCATGATCACTGCTAAAGCATACCGATATATATAGAATTCCAAGGATGGGATAGTTAACAGACTTGAATCTGCAGACTAAAGGGTTAACAGAAAGGATAAGCTAAGTGATGATGTGCCTGACATCAATCAGCCAAGCTTTAGTCTTGCTAGAGAGACAGAGAGAGAGAGAGACAGAGAGAGAGACAGAGAGAGACAGAGGGATATTGGAACACCATGCCCTGAAGCAATATGCCTTCTTTGTAGCCTGCTTATGAATAAACAAGTGGTAAGCAAGTACCCAGAGCATATGTACAGTATGTCTTTGAACCAAATCCTATGCCTTGAATCCATGGATAAGAAGGGCTATCTCAGAACATGTGCGGAGATGCCAGCATTTCACTAGGGCAGCGCTCCGAAAGCTAGTGGCTTTTGCTACCAAATAAATTTGTTAGACTTTAACCTGGTGTTGTAAGACTTCTTACTGTCAGCAGCCATGGAAATGTTGGTTTAAAAAGGTGTTATCAAAGGAACAAGTGTGAAAGCGAAGATAAACTTGATCACAGCTCACACAAACAACCTGACAAAAGAAGGTGGCAAATAATTCCAGCACCACCTGAGCAGACCTGTTTGAAAATTTTAAACGACCGAACAGATACCAAAATTGGAAAAATTTGGAGAAAATACTGCTTTAAGAAACAGCAGCTTCGGATCAGTTTATTTCCTTATGTTGTGGGTTCAGTAGTATAAGACATTCTCCTGAGGCAGGGGGTGAAAGAGTCTATGCCATACTTTGACACTGTCTCAAAGCCATTGACATATATTTTAGCCTAACAAGGAACGGCATGGTTGACCAAGTACTTCAGTATGCTGACTTCCACGTGCTGAATTTAGCTATCATCAGGCATGACTTATAAGCTTCAAAGCACTCCATGACTCTTCAGGTCCAAAGGCACGATGTGGAGATGCCGGTGTTGGACTGGGGTAAACACAGTAAGAAGTTTCACAACACCAGGTTAAAGTCCAACCAATTTATTTGATAGTAAACTCACAAAATTTTGGGATTTGCCCCTTCGTCAGATGAATGGAGAGTTCTGGCCTCAGACAAAGCACATGAGAAGGCCCAAAGGCAGCCAAGCAACCCACACAAAAACCAATCAAACAGGAAGCACCCTCAACGAAAAGAAAGCCTACCAAACCGGGCAAAATGGTGAGAAACAGGTGACTCAGGGAGAGATGGCAATTGGGAAATGTCCACTCAGGGAGTGATGGGGAATGGGGAATCGCGACTCAGGAAGAGATAGGGACTGAGGAATGGTGATCCTGTACAGAAAAATTCTGGAGTGAAATACCCTATCCTCACATTAATACCAAAACAACAAATTGTTGGGGTCTTCGTTAACTTCATAATTTCCCTTGGGATTTCTGATCTGGGATCCTGACATAACATTGAACCTTTCCCATCACTCTTTGGAGTTGAACCAAATGGCACCCTCTTACATAATGTGGACTGATGCACTCATCTTTTCAACACTATTGGCTAGATGCATTATTCTATTAAATTGGAAGCAGTCTGCTCCATTCTTTTTCACTAATTAGATAACATGATTTTATGCAGAATCTTAAACTTCAGAAAATAAAGTATACTATAAGAGGCTCCACTGAAAGATCTCAGATAGCTTGGTAAGCTTTCCTAAATCATTTTGAGGAGTTACATCTTTCTATTTTCATATGACTGATCTGAATTAAGTTGATTATGTTATATCCTGTGAAACTATATCTGTCCTATGAGATTTCTACATTTGCAAAGCAGGTGGTGAGGCTGGATAGCATTTTTTAAAATCTTTTTCATTTTTCTTCTTCTTCCTTATACTTCTCTTTTCCTTTTTTTTTCCTTCTCTTCCAGATATAAGTTTATTAAATTATGACTGTACCATAAGCTACTTTTGTACTGTTATCCATTATGATTGTTGTTAAAATTTAATGCAACAGAATTTTTAAAAAAGTATCTGTATTCTCATGTTTCTACATGCTCTTCCTATCAAAATAAATCACTTCATACGTCTGTGCATAAAATTTCATCTGCCACTCGTCCACCTATTTCGCCAATCTGTCTATGTCCTTCTGAAGTTCAAAACTATCCTCTGCATAATTCACACTTCTTCCAAGTTGGGTGTCATCCAAAAACTTTGAAACTGTGCCCTGCATACCAAAGAAAAGCAAAGGGTCCCGACACTGACCCACTACAAGCTTTCTTCCAAACCAATAAATAGCCAATACTCTCTGTTTCCTGTCATTCTGCCAATTTCGTAAGTGTCTTGCATGGAAAATGCTGAGAAAACTCAGCAGATCTGACAGCATCTGTGGAGAAAGGAAAAGAGTTAACATTTTGGGTCCATAGCAACCTTCTTCAGAGTTCACATGCTCATAGTCTGTTCTTCAGCACTTGATCAAATACCTTCTGGAAGTCCATCTGCACCATTTTAACTGCATTACCCTATCAAGCTTCCATGTTACTTAATTTAAAAACTCTAGCAAGTTAATTAAACATGATTTAATGAATCCATGCTGGCATTCCATGATTAATCCACATTTTCCAAGAAAGTGACAATTATTTTGTTCCAAATTGAAGTTTCTGGAAGGTGAGACCAATAAAGAAAAGCAGTCAACCTATCTTGCTCCCATTATAAAACATAATGTACAATAGTACCCATCACAGGCTAAGATGAACTCTTCTTGCTCCAAATTGTGCAGCTCTCTCTTGCACAATCCCACCACCCTTGGTTTTGTTGCTTCCTCTTTCCCTCCTTCCCCCAATTTGTGTCACTCCATTTTCCCTTTTGGTGTTGTTTCCCCACCAGCAGCATGGTGACACAGTGGTTAGTACTGCTGCCTCACAGCTGCAAGGATCTGAGTTTGATTCCGGTCTTAGGTGACTGTCCATGTGGAGTTTGTACATTCTTCCCATGTCTGTGTGGGTTTCCTCCAGGTGCTCCTTTTTTTTTAGAGCAATACAGCACGGGAAACAGGCCCTTCGGCCCAACGAGCCCGCGCCGCCGTCATAACTATATAGTAACAATTCCATTATCCTATTCTAATTTTAGGTTATTCCTAATATGGAAGAATCTCAATGTAGGGACAATTTGTTTCCCAATCAGCCTAAGAGCAAATTTTTGGGATGTGGGAGGAAACCGGAGCGCCCGGAGAAAACCCACGCAACCACGGGGAGAACGCGCAAACTCCCGCAGACACCGGCCCAATTCCAAGTGTCTGCACAGCTACAGCGATAGTCACTGAGCTGTCATGGTGCCCTTCAGATGGTCCAGATAAAGCACTCATTTACGACATGAAGCACCAGGCAACCCATGAATCAACATCCAAGAGCTGTCCTCACACCACCTGCCGAATGCATGCTTCTTGTTGGTCAAGTTGGACTGAATTACTTGTGGAAAAAAAGCCATAGTTAAACAGTCCTACTATATCCCTCTATCTGCATACCGCTCATGTGGCTGTCCAAGAGACCCTTAAACAGCCCTAGCGTGCCTGCTCCCACCACCTTACTCGGCAGTGCATTCCACACCCCCACTACCCTTTGTGTGAAAAACTGCCCTCTAATATTCGTCTTATACATAGCCCCCCTCACCCTAAGGCCATGACCCCTCGTCCTATCCATTTCTGAAGGTGGAAAAAGTTTACCACCATTTACTCTATCTATACCCCTTATAACCTTATACACCTCTATTAGATCCCCTCTAAGCCGACGTCTTTCAAGGGAAAACAACCCCAGTCTAATTAATCGTTCCTCATAAGACAGTCCTTCCATACCAGGCAGCATCCTGGTAAACCTCCTCTGCACTCTCTCCAAGGACTCCACATCCTTCCGATAGTACGGCGACCAGAACTGGACGCAGTATTCCAAGTGAGGCCTAACCAAAGTTCTATACAACTGCAACATCAAACTCCTACTCTTGTATTCTATACCCTTTTCTATGAAAGCTAACATACTATACGCCTTCTTTATCACCTTCTCCACCTGTGAGGACACCTTCAGAGACTTGTGAACCTGCACCCCCAAGTCTCTCTGCGTCTCTATGCTCCGAATAGTTTTACCTTTTATCCTATAACTCTCTTCCACATTTTTCCGGCCAAAATGCATCACCTCGCATTTATCCGGATTAAATTCCATTTGCCATCTATCTGCCCAGTCTACCAACCTATCTATGTCCTGTTGTATTGCCTGACACTGCTCCTCTGTACCCGCCAATCCAAGCATCTTGGTGTCATCAGCAAATTTGCTGATCTCACCACCTACCCCAACTTCCAAGTCGTTTATGTAGACCACAAATAGAAGAGGACCTAGTACTGAGCCTTGTGGCACTCCACTAGTGACAGGCTTCCAGTCGGAAAAAGAGCCTTCCACTACTACCCTCTGTCTCCTCCTCCCAAGCCAGTTCTCGACCCATCTACATACCTGGCCCTGTATCCCATGCGCCTTCACCTTCTCTATCAGTCTACCATGAGGAACCTTGTCAAACGCCTTACTGAAATCCATGTAGACGACATCAACAGCCTGTCCTTCATCAACTGTTTTTGTCACTTCTTCAAAAAATTCCACTAGATTTGTAAGACAAGACTTCCCCTTGACGAAGCCATGTTGCGTATCCCTGATCAGATCGCAGCGCTCCAGATGCTCATACATCCTGTCCCTGAGGATCCTCTCCATTAGCTTACCTATAACTGAAGTCAAGCTCACCGGCCTATAGTTCCCTGGGTTATCCCTCTGACCTTTTTTAAACAACGGTACTACGTTTGCTATCCTCCAGTCCTCTGGGACCTCACCTGTGTCCAAGGAAGAGACAAAGATTTGCGTCAGAGGCCCAGCTAGGTCTTCCCTCAACTCCCTTAGCAGCCTGGGGTAAATGCCATCAGGCCCCGGAGCTTTATATGTCTTTAAGCTGCCTAACAGCCCCAACACCTCTTTCCTCGTAATCTTTATTTCCCTCAACCGATCCTCAACTTTGTCAACATCAGCAACAGACATCTGGCCAGTCTCCTGCGTGAATACCGACGCAAAGTATTCATTCAGGATCTCCCCCATTCCCTCAGGCTCTAAGCATAGATCCCCTCCTCTGTCCCTAAGAGGTCCAATCTTGCCTCTAACCATCCTTTTGCTCCTTACATAGGTGTAAAATGCCTTAGGATTTTCCTTAATCCTACCTGCCAGAGCCACCTCGTGGCCCCTTTTTGCCTTTCTAACACCCTTTTAAGATCCCGTCTACACTCTCTATAAGCTTCCAGCGCTGTCTCAGTCCCCAGTTGCCTAGATCTAATGTAAGCCTCTCGCTTCTTCCTGATCAAGTCCTCAATCTCCCTGGTAAGCCACAGTTCTCTAATCCTACCTTTCCCATCCCTCCTCCTTGCCGGCACGTATCTTTCCTGCAGAGAGTTTAGTTTTCCCTTGAAAGACTCCCACATGTACCTCGTCGACCTGCCCTCGAAAAGCTTATCCCAGTCTGTATCTTTAAGATCTTGCCTAATCTGGCTGTATCTAGCCCTCCCCCAGTTAAATACCTTCCCTTTTGGGCAGTCTCGTCCTTTTCCATTAATATCCTAAAGCAGACAGAGTTGTGGTCACTATTTGACACATGCTCTCCTACCTCGACGTCAACCACCTGCCCTGGCTCATTCCCCAGAACCAAATCCAGTATAGCCCCCTCTCTAGTCGGGCCATCCACACACTGGTCCAAGGACCCTTCCAAAACACAATGTACAAATTCCTCCCTGTCCACTCCTACAGCTCTGGGCACTCTCCAATCTACATTTTATTCATTCATGGGCATTGCTGACTGGCCAGTATTTATTGCCCATCCCCAGTTTTTCCAATAATTGACAATGGTTTCATGGGTCATCAGTGGATTCCAGATATTTTTATTGAATTCAAATTTCACTATCTGCCATGGCAGGATTCGGAACTGGGTCCTCAGAGTATTAGCTGAGTTTCTGATTAATAGTCTAGCAATAATGCCACTGGGCCATCACCTCCCACAATCTAAAGATGTGTGGGTTAGGTTTATTGAACATCTAAATTGCCCCTTTAGTGTCAGAGCAATTAGCAGGATAAACATGTAGGGGTTTCAGGGATCAGGTCTGAGTGAGATTGCTGTCAGTGGAGGCTCAATGGGCCGAATGGTCTCATTCTGCACTGTAGTGATTCTATTCCTGATTCGATTTATTCTTAGTTCGTATTTTTCTCTTTCCATTACACTATTGCTCTCGCTCTCTCTTCCCCCTCTGCTTTGTTCACTCTCTCAGGATACCTGAGTTTCCAGACAATTTTCATTTGTACCACTGTCCTCACAACTGGCAATTAAGTGGTGTGTTCAAGTTGGGATTGGAGAATGTAATTTAGTTACAAGCCACAATATCCAATGGTCTATAAGTGTATGAACCATCCTCTTGGGATCCCTTCTCCTGAATCATCAGCAGCACTCAGGAAATCAATCATCAATTCCATTAGATTCCAGGCGCAGGATTTTCTCTATATAGCTTCAGGACTCTGCCAGCTCAATTAAAAACATGGGGAAAAAATATTCGACAGTGATTTTCCCCGAGTTGGCCAATTTGTGGCCAATTACAGGGAGCAAAGGTGGACTCAAAACTGGAGGTCCAACTGGTGGCCATACAGCGCTGAAGAAGTAAATGTTGGTCTTTCAAGTTAAATAAGGAAGAAGATGTGTGAAGATGAAAGTGCCCTCTCTGTAATTTAAAAAAAAATTAAAATAGAAAGCAGACCACTATTGTGTATAGAAAAGTCATGGAGTGATCTTAAGCCAAGTAAACAGAGAGGATCTCTCTGTCTGCCTGCTACAGGTCTGCACCACCCACCTTCCCTCCAACAATAGGTCTTAACAAGCTTTAGCAATCTTATCAAGCCATCAATTGTCTATTGGCTATCCCTGCCACTCTCATCCTGCCTCCAGGAAAATGGCCCAGGGGATGAGTTAGATTCGGGGAATTGACACAAGAGCAGCAGGGCTAAATTTCATGCCCATCTGTCTCTGCCACCTGTCTTAGTTCTAAACTTACTACCCTTCCCAATGGCAGAGTAATAAATGCTGGCCTTGTTAGCACTGCCCACAACCCATGAATAAATAAAAGTACTACCACCAAAAGAGCAATGTTTAGGAACCTTACTAATTCTGGAAATTATTTCTTCCTGCCACTTAAAAATAAAAATCTGTTCCTGTTTCATGATTTTGCACTTTTGATGCATTCATATATTGAAAATGCAGGTATTCATCAAGGCGAAAGGGAAGGAGAATTAATATTTAAATAATGCTCAACTTCTTTGAAGCTTGAATTTTTTCTTGCTAGATGTTTCAAGTTGTTTCTCATTGTCATGTCTACACAAGAGGTTCTTCAGGTTTTGTGCAGCTTCTTGTAAAAGCCTTTATTTCGATTCAAATATTACGCATATTAATTTGCAGTGCAGTAAATGTCTTGCATCGCAGGAATGTGATATCTTAGCATTTCTATTGCATTCCAAGCATCCCTTTTATTTTTCTCAGACAGCTAGTTTTCTTCCAGCACCCTCTGACTGGTCCTAAATTAATACAGGAGTTTTACAGCAGTTTGTTTATCTAGAAGGATGGAGGGATATGAAACTAAAGTTAAGAATAAACAGATTTAACAGAGGGTAGTAATTAGGCCCAATAGGAACATAGACAATCAAGATTATTTTACATTAGCTCCATATAATTCCATAAAAGAAAATTGTGTCATTTTCATTGATTTACTGCACTGATAGGCCGAATTATAGATCCACCTGGATGTCCCATTACCAATGCAATGAGTACAGATCGATAATGTCACTGGACTAGTAATCTAGAGGCCTAGACTAACTGTCTGGGTGCATGAGTTCAAATTCCACCATGGCAGCTGGTGGAATTTGGATTTAATTAATAAATCTTGAATGTAAAGCATAGTTACCATGAAATTAACATTGATTATCATGAAAATCTCTAGTTCAGTAATGTCCTGCAGGGAATACAATCTGCCATCCTTATCCAGCCTGGCTGACATGTGGCTCCAAATCCACAGCAATCCACACTCTTAACTGCCGTCTGAGATGGCAAAGGAAGTCATGTAAGGGCAATTAGGGATGGACAGCATATGCTGATCTTGCCAGCGATGCCCACATCCCGTGAAAGGATAAGGAAGATCTCATCAAAATGTAAAACAAAGAATCTCTATTGTAATGGGATAGTCACTAAACAAATCCAACAGAAATTTGCTCTTCATGCAAAAAGTGAAATGGGTGTGATTGAGGCAAATAACATAAATAAATTCAAAGGGAAGCTGGATACATATGTGAGGGAGAAAGGAATCAAAGGATATGTTGATAGCAGTAGATGAAAAGGTTGGGAGGAGACTTCTGAGCAGCATGAATGTGAGTAAAGACCAGTTAGGTCAAATGGCCTCTTTCTGTACTGCAGACTTCATATAATTATGAATATTAATATGGATACATACAAGGCAGTGCACAGGGAACCTGCGTCTCAAAAATGCAGCAGCGTTTGTTAAAAAGGAAATTGTAATTATTTCATACTCACAAAAAAATCTAGTCAATATGCAGCTATCAATAATCTAACAAAATACTGAGATGTATTTTGAATATTCCTGGTTACAAGGCAAAATAATTCAATCCCATTTGACCCATTCAGATTATATAGGCCATATAACATTCTTTGAGAATGTTTGTTCTCAAATGTAAGCACTTTGATATGCATGTTGGTGCATTATATACATGTAATTTCATATTAAGACATCACATCAGTCTCCAGACATCATCAATTTGACTCATTTTCTGGACTTTAAACCTTTGCAAATTTCAACAAATTTTCTGTCTGCCATTAATAGCGCACAAACTACCAAAAAGCTTAAATGCATAGCTTAAACTTTGCATCTTCAGTCTAATAGTCAGATAAAACAGACTTTAGCACATTCTAGTAACATTACAATGTACTGACATTGTTTTGTAAAAGCAATTGCCAGATACCAGTTAATTAAAATTTGTAATCCCTTTTCTATTCTTGTTTCCCTCTATAGTTTCTCTTCACCACATAGCCTGAGAGATCATACACAAAATTGTTAAATTCTACAAATCTTGAATGTTGGAAGATGGGAGGTTTTCAAGGTGGTTGGTAGCTTCTGCTCCCTAGATTCATCATGGCTGATGTTGGGAATTTCAGGCAAGAATTTGCTGTGCAAATGGGGGTGGGAACTCAGATGGGTAGGCTCATGATGTTAATTGTCATGCCAGTTTTCTAATACAATTCTGACAGTCAGCAATTTGGCTAATTTAGGAAAGAAGGGTCTTGGAAACCCACCTGATTTGGAACAAGGCTCAATTCAGCCTGATAATGAACTGACTTTTAGTTTAAGGTTTAATTTGCGACTTCTATGGGAAGGCATGGGAGTCATGCTGGATCTAGAAAAGACCAAGAAGAAGAAGACAGCAATGCAGTAGTCAACCAGCTTTGGCCACTTCATCCAGTAAGATGGGCTAATAAGATGGTGCACAGTTGCAGGGGCAAGCATCCATTTGACATACAGTTGCTATTGGATGAGTAGAGATAGGGGAGGAAGTGGTGTTTCTGCATTCAATTGAGGGATCTTGGCCTTCCAGGAATCATGAACCATACTTCCCGGGGCAGCATATGGCATAGTGGTTAGCACTGCTGCCTCTTGGCAGCAGGAACCTAGATTTGATTCCCAGTTTGGCTCACTGTCTGTGTTGAATCTCCAAATTCTCCCCATGTCTATGTGAGTTTTCTCTGGGTGCTCCGGTTTCCTTCCATAGTCCAAAAGATATGCAGGTTAGGTGAATTGGTCACGTACCCAAACAGATGCCGAAGAGTGGTGACTAGGGGTTTTTCACAGTAGCTTCATTGCAGTATTAATGTAAATTTTAAAACTTTAATGGGGGGGGGGGTGGTGTCCTGTAAGCATTTTGAGTGCCACTGACTGCAAGTAGGCCAAATGTGTAGATGAAAATACTTCAGGGAAGAATAGCAACTGAGAATCAAAATCCTCTCTGGATCAGATCAGAATCCTTGGCATGAAAAGGGAAGATCTGAGGAATGAGGAGCAAGCAACAACAAACAGCATCACTGCACCACTGAAGAAGAAGCTGCCTCAACATGTCAAAGAATCAGTCCTGCAGAAGACTGCACCTGTCCATGTAGATGGTATTGGAGATTTATACTTCTGTTGAAGACCTTATACCACACAGCCCCTGCCATTAGCCTTTAAAATCACTTTGGCCTTGAACTTCTTCACTTAATGGACTTGGTGGCATATTTCAAGTGGCAGCGCACCATTAGATATCCCAGGTCACTGATATACTATAATAAAAGTTGGGTAGCAAGTACAATTTCAAACACATAGCACTTGACAAGAACAAAGAGCAGTGGGATTGGTCTGCATTGCTGGATTCCCCCAGGTGCAGGGCAGCATAAATTGCATCCATGTGTCCATTAAGAGGCCAAGTGAATGGCCAGTGAGCATTATCAATGTAAAGGTTTCCACACCTTTAACGTTCAGTTGATCTGTTGACGCTTTATGTATTTATCGGCTTGTTATCCTGGAATAGTAATTGCTAGATAAAACAAAGTGGCTTATAAGATAAAGACCTGAACTTCTGATGAAAAACGTCTTGTCTTATATACAAAAAAAATGTCATTTTATATTGATTTCAAGTTTGATTTTAAAGTAGAAGTCTTAAAAGGTGAAATCATGTTCATCAATTCCTTTCACTGAAGTTGTTTGAGGTTCCTTTCTTTACCGGTTACTAGTGTCAATGTATATCATAGCATTGTTAATGGCAATTGCTCCATATTGTGTTCCTTTTTCCTTGGAACATAAATTGAAAATAAACCATGATTTGCACAAAAAGATACATTATTTTTTCCTCCTCTCTGGAAAATATTTTACTTTTGCTTTAAAGGCAGGAAGGTTTTGGGTGCATTAAAGTGAGATATGTGAGTTGTGGATAATGGAAAACAGAAAATATCAGCAGCACACATTCTTTAGCCAGGTATAGTGCTGGTTAAACATTGATTGGTACTCTGCTTCAAACACAGAAAACCCTTTGCTGTGCTGTTTTCTGTTCTCCACACTGGCAAATCTGTAGCTTAAATATGATTTGGGCTGAATTGAGTGCAATTTTATGCTGTTTTGTTACATCTACTCAGAATCAATTGAAATTTTTTTTATCTAGATTCTTTCAGGTCAGTATTGCACATCAGCCTAGAGAACTGGCAAAAGCGGATAGATAGGCCTTCCCTATTAAATGCAAACACATCCTTCAGTTATGGAGCTTGGAAGCTCAGAGTTATGAGCCATTTTCTCTTCACAGATTAGATACTATTACACCTGGCGCAATACTGGTTTTAGGCCTGCACATTATTTTCCTGGAGTAGCATGATCACTGCCAGGCACGGCAAGGTGGAGACATGGATCCCAACTCTTTATTTGCTTTAATTGTTTTAATGAAGATTATGAAGTGATTTCAGGAAAGTAATATAACTTTTGAAAGGCTGGGACAGAGTAAATTTTAAATTCCAATCATTGAGAGGGAAATAACAAGGGGTCATGAATCTCTCAGATTTGGGTGGCATATGGTGCATTGCAATTGTATAGGGAGGTCTGGATGAAATTGAAATGTTTACTTATCTGTCATTGCTTGGATGTTCATAAATTATGATGTGGAGATGCCGGCGTTGGACTGGGGTAAACACAGTAAGAAGTCTGACAACACAAGGTTAAAGTCCAACAGGTTTATTTGGTAGCAAATGTCACTAGCTTGTGGAGCACTGCTCCTTCATCAGGTAATTGGGGAGTTATGATCACAAACACTGGCATATAAAGGCACATTCCAGTTTACAGAATACTGATTAGAATGTGGGTCATTACAGCCAATCAAGTCTTAAAGGTGCAGACAATGTGAGTGGAGATAGCATTAAGCATTGATTAATGTGTGTTGTCTCTACACAGGACAGTAAGTGAGATGTTGCAAGCCCAGGCAAGTCATGGGGATTACAAATAGTGTGACATGAACCCAATATCTAGGTTGAGACCACCCTCGTATGTGCAGAACTTGGCTATCAGTTTCTACTCAGTGACTCTGCACTATTGTGTGTTGTGAAAGCTGCCTTGGAGAACATTTACCCAAAGATCAGATGCCAAATGCCCATGACCGCTGACGTGTTCGACAACGCAGAATCACTGAACAGAGACTGATAGCCAAGTTCCGCACACATGACGATGCTGTCAACCGGGATCTTGGGTTCATGTCACACTATTTGTAACCCCCATGACTTGCCTGGGCTTACAACATCTCACTTACTGTCCTGTCTGGAGAAAGTACACATCTCTTTAACTTATTCTTAATGCTATCTCCACTCACGTTGTCTGCACCTCTAAGACTTGATTAGCTGTAAGGACTCCCATTCTAATTAGTATTCTGTAAACTGGTACGTGCCTTCATATGACCTGTTTGTGATCAGAACACCCCACTCACCTGACGAAGGAGCAGTGCTCCAAAAGCTTGTGGCATTTGCTACCAAATAAACTTGTTGGACTTTAACCTTGCATTGTGAGACTTCTTACTGTATTCATAAATTACACAGAGCTTATTCAATTGAATGTTATCATTATGAGTTCAAACAAAAAAAACACAGAATGTTTTGCATTTGTTCCTCATTGTTAGATAACAAGTTGAAAATGTATGTGCATGAATGAATAAGAAAACCCGGATAACATGCAAAATTAAATACTCCATATTGGCCAATAATTTGCATTTTTATAGTGCTTTTGATACAAAAAGTCACAACAAGTGCTATCAAGCAAAAATTGACACAGAGATGCAAAAGGAGATACTAGGCCAGATGACCAAAAGCTTGATTAAAGAGGTTGGTTTTCAGAAGTACCTTAAAAGAGAAAAGAAAGATTTAAGAAGATAATGCCAGAACTTAAGTCAATCACGTTGTTGTGACTCTGGAGTCATATGTAGGCCAAACCAGGTATGGATGGCAAATTCCCTTCCCTAAAGGGAACTTGCCAACTTTGAGGGCGTTCCAATACTCAGTGGGTAAGCATATGGATAACATTGGAATAGTTTAGGAAAGAGGGTCATTAGATTGGTTCCACTGGTTGACGCAACATCGAGGGCCGAAAGGCCTGTATTGCGGTATTAAGTTCTATGTTCTATTAATGAACTAGATGGGTTTTTTTATGACTGTTAACAAGCAGCAGATTCTTATTTCCAGATATCTTTTATTGAATTCAAATTCCACCACCTGCCATAGTGCATTTCAAACTGGGTCCCCATAACATCAGCTGAGTTTCTGGATTGATAGTCTAGTCATAATACCACTAGGTTATCATTTCCCCTCATTGTTGAAAATACTTTCTATTGTGCTCATAATGGAAGAACAGCAAAAATAACAGCTGTGCAAGGAAACTCAGAATTCAGTAATGCAGTGGCTTTAAAAGTAAAAAAAAAGTTGATTGAAAAAATAATACAACTTAAGATAGATACATTTCCAGATCTGCGTGGTTCTTTGACAAATATGCAAGACACAGAATATTGCAGATGCATCAATTATAATTTGCTAAATCTGTCTATATTTGGGAATTGTGCTGTTGAATTGGAAAATTGCAAATGTCACTTTGCTGTTTAAAAAGGGAAGGAAGAATTAAATCAAAAAGTGCTGGAAAAACTCAGCAAAAGTCTGGCAGCTTGTATGGAATCAGAAAGAAAGTTGATGTTTAAATTTAATGTGACTCTTCTTTGGAACTAAAGAAGAAATAACCAGGCAACTACAGATCTTTATTTGCAATATTAGTTGAGAACCAGTCACTAGAATCTACCAGATAAAGTGAGAGTACTTCCACAAACATCAGTTGATCAAAGAGAGTCAACATGGATTTTTGAAGTATTGGCTATATCTGGCTCATCTGGTTTAATTTGTTGACGACTCTATAACACAGTGGATACAAGATGGACCATGGACATTGTTTACATGCACTTTCAGAAAGTGTATGATAAGATGCTTCTCAAGAAATTATCAGCAAAGGTCAAAGTGCATGAATTTGAAGTATCCTTGTGATGTCACTCAAAAATGATTGGGAAGTAAGAGACTCAGAGGAAAGATAAAAGGTCTGTTCTGATTGCTGGAATCTGACAAAGTCATGTTCTCAAAGAATCTTTAGTGTTACCTTTGAAAAATAATTAGCATAGATTGCCAAACAAAAGGTTTACCTGACCTACTCTTTGAGAAGTAACATAAAGAGAAGCTAAGTATAATCAATCTAATATATTTAGATTGTCAAAAGGCCTTCAATAAGGATCTTATAATAGACTCAGCGAATGTCAGACAGATCATGTGTAATCAGAGGACATTAGCAAAATGAATAGCAAGCTACTATCAAACAGCAAACAAAGAGTTGGGGTTGAAGGTATTTACTTAGACTGGAATTGAACAGCAGTTGGACAATTGTTGGTCACAATTTGCATAAACAATTTGGACTTGGAAATCAGAAATACAATTTCTAATTTGACACCAAATTCCAGAGTATAGTTAACATAGAAAAAGACTGCAACAAAATACAAAATGTTGTTAATACATTTACAAAATGGCATGTAAACGATAAATTAATTTCAATGTAGCTCAGTAAACTTTGGTGGGAAAAATAAGATTATCAGACACATCATGAACAATAAGAGTTCAAATGGGGTGGAAGAGTAAACAGGTCTAAATTATACATTCTCAAATCATTTAAAGCAGCAGGCTGTAACTGAAAAGTGGGCTGAGAGATATCTAGCAGAGGCTGTGTGGTGGGCTTCCTGCTGGGCACCATGGCCTGAAATTGGCATGGAGATGATTTGCATATTATAATTCTGATTAGCAGATCTGAGACTGGAGTCTCTGGGCCTGTTAGTCTCTACCGCTGCCCCTCTCCCCTTTCAGGAGTGTTTCACACTAATGGGGTTTACCACAGCTCCCCATTAATGATGAAGCTGACAGTCTGACCCCCCCTGGAGGTCAGGGCTAAGAGAGGTGCCCCCTGGGCATTGCCAGCCTGGGCCCTGGCACTGCCCAAAGGACAAAGTCGCAATGCCTGGGGGCACATTTGCACTGCCCACCGAGCATTGGGTGGGGCCAGAGGGAGCAGAGCCCAAGTGGGGGCCAATCAATAGGAATGGGGTGCCCACAGCCACCCTGCAGTTGGGATTGGTGACAGAGAGGACTGAACAGCGATTGGATTGGTCATCAGATTGTGTACATATTTCCCTGCCAGGGAGGTCAGGGCTGCAGGGGTGGGAAGGGAGAGTGCAGGCTTGGGTCAGGACTGCGTCTGGGTGATGGGGGGAGGGAGGAGAGTCAGGACTACGGATGGAGGGATGAAGGTGATCGGGACTGCTGGAGGGTGGGGGTGGGAGTGGAAACTAGCAGGGTTTACTTCTGTTTTTATGTGAATTCGACATTTAGGCTGGGATTCTCCCCCCCAAAAAATCTGTGTTTTGGATTTAGGCACTGAGCCACAAGAGACATATACTGGTCTTGGTAGAGGGATGGTGTGAATGTTCCAGAATTATACACAAATTTAAGGGGTTAAATTATGAGCACAGGTCAAATAAACTTAGTATATATTAGTTTAGTAGTTTGAGGATTGACTTAATGGAGGTTTTAAAATCTTGAGAAAGAATTGATTGGGTAGAAACAGAAAAACCTTATGCTCTGAAGGAAGAATCCAGATCAAGAGTCATAAAATTAGAGTAAGTGAAATCAGGAAGCATTTTTCAAAACATTGGAAATTGGAAACTCTCTGCCCCAAAAGAATGTGGTTGTTTGGTCAATTGGAAATTTTTAAAACTGAAATTGAAAGTTTTTTGTTAATAAGGGATCGAAGACAGATTAATGAAGTTCAGGTACAGAGCAGCTATAATCTAACTAAATGGTGGAAAACATTTGAAGGACTGAATGGCCTACTTCTGTTTTTATGCTCCTATAAATGCTTAAAACATTTCAAGCATACTTACAGCGTGGCTAACTCTGTAGGTATAAGTAGCTGCAGTTTGGCAAAGTAACTTGCTCCTACAGGAAAAGGCATAATTGTTCCAGCCAAGTACAATGTTGGGCCACTGTGAAGTAAAATCTGGACTAATTGTAGGTTTGTTTTGAGAGAAAGATCGAATCTGTGGTGTTTGCTGTAAAGATAAACCACAGTGAGATAAAAACTTTAGCAGCTATCTCAATAGTGCTGAGTGTGCCTCAGATAAACCATGAATTATTAGATAAAGTAATCTGCATAATGGTAGAAAATCCAGTCAGATCTGATTTGCTTTCACATGTGCTTTTCCAACATATTTCCAATTAGACACACTTTAAACCAAAATCAAACAGGATCATGTTTTGAAATGTCAGAACAGTTCCATGATATAGCTGCTACTCTACAAGTAATTTCCAATCTTTCTCTGAGTCTCAACTTTGTAAATGTGAACATAATTTGTAAAATCATTTAAAACCATTTATAATTGAGAGCAACAAAATAATGGAAACTAAAGACAATGTTGTGATGTGATATCCTACTAGCAAAATTCTATAATTGTTTGGTGTTTTAATAACAACAAACCCATCCAGGCATGAATCAAAAGATGAAAAAATAACAAAGCAATATTTATCTGAAGAAATATAAAAAAGATTATGGACCTTAGTTCAGAATACACAACTTATTTTTGGTCAAAATGGTAATTCAGCTATAATAATTATCCATTTCAAATGTCCTAAAGGAATATATCAAACTCTGTAAAAAAGATTGAATAATTTGCTGGAGAGAGATATGAAATTCTTCTTGCCAATAATTTTAGTGGCAAAGCCAGTATGAAAATAAAACAAAGGCAAACACTTTACAAGGGTTTCCCTGATCCTACAACAGCTTGTGCCGAAGATCAGTATAAACCCAGAAGAAATGGCCATTTCTCTAGGGGTTTTCACTGATTTGCCAAATTTATGAAAATGATAGCCTTGAAAGTATTTTGCATTGAGGCAATACCAATTGTTTTTTACTAAAATTAACAGGACAAATATCCACTCTTTTGTATCTTAAAGAAATAATATTGTAAGATCATTGCAGCTCTAAAATAAAGACAAATAGGAATTGAGAGAAATTATTGGCACAAGGAATTTCACACCTCCCTCCACCCAGTTATTCAGGTTTCTAAACAAAGAGTATGATATATTCCTATTTGTTTTCATTTTAGTTTATTCATTCAAAGGATGTGGGTTTTGCTGGCAAGACCAGCACTGATTCCATTTTTAATGTATTTTATTATGCAATAATCCATTTGTTATTTTTATCTGCAGTAGCTTTGTTTTATATTCATTCCATAAGGATCGAAGGCAAATCTTTCAGGTTTTTAGAAATTTCTAACTTCCACAAGGCAAAACAGTCACCATCAAGATTATCACAATTTTAGAGTTCAAAGATACCAAAAAATATTTGAAGCTCTCAGGGTTGAATTTTATTTCAATCTTTGAAATAGCGCATAACTTCAAGATCTTTATTTCCATTCTTACCACAAGCTTTCCTAGCTCTAATTTTTCTGGCCCTTCTTGCCAGCAGGATCTATTGTTTCTGCTGCAGATGATTGCTTGCAATGGGTATTTCAGTGGTGGGATTGGCGAGCCATGCAAAATGCCATAGACATCAATGAGATAAGAAGATCCCACTGGCAGCCTATGGTGAGCTGCCTTTGCTGCTGGAACACATGCTGCAGAGAGGCCAGAAAATCCCATCCTCAGTTTACAACCTTAATCAAAAATTGTATTATATCTTTCTTCAATAGCAAGTTGTAACTATTTAGATTGTTTTAAAATATAATAAGTGATAAGAATGAAGAACAGCTATCTGAGGACAAAATAATTTTTTTGTTTCTCATGAATGTTTACAATATAGAACTTGATTTGGTGGTCATAATAATTTATCTATGTCACGAAACATTACTACAGGTAAGATTATTAAGTCATTCAGCATAATATTAATTGTTAAAATTTAACTTTATTATTAGAAGCCTTTATTATTATCTTGGTAGCATAGTAAAGCGGGAGAAGTTAGAAGTAGGACACAGTATGGAAAAGATGCAAACGTGGTGGAATCAGAAGAAAATTATATTACGTTTCACAATTGTAAAAAAAGAGCTTACTTGCAGCAAAAAGTTGAGACCTTGAGGCTGGCTGTAGGGATTGAATGTGCATGTAAAAACACAAGTTTGGAATGTCTAGATCCTTCTAGGAGATAAGACCTTTGGAGCCTTAAGATAAGAGACAGTCGATTACAGATGAATGTGAAAAACATTATGTAATGGTGTGATGCTCACATGAAAGATACCTGGCTGATCAAGGAAAGTGTGCCCAAACACAGGGCTGAAGATGGCTGCGGTAAGGAAGGGGTTAGTTAGGTAAAGCCAGAATAAAAGGGGGCTCCCATTCAAATTAATGTGATGGCGAAATCTAGAACAAGAACAAACAAGACCATAGTCAAGTGTTACTACTGGGATGGTAGGAGTGTGCAATTTAGCCTATTTTTGAGTGGGAAAACAGTGTGCAAGACTGTCCAATGACTTTGGAAGAGAAAACAGACAGCAATAACAAGGATCTCATGTTTTTAAAACAGCAGCAGCCTAGGTTTTTTAACCAAGGCTGAGAAAACTATATAGCCAGGCAGGCTGAGCCTGAGTCAATGGCAAGGTCACAAGTTTATCTTGGGGATTGCAAACTTGCGAGGGCCAAGTGAGGAGGACAGGCACTGACCAGAAGTCATTGAAGGAAACAGTGGAAGCAGTATGATGAATAGAGGTGAGGTGCAAAGGCCGAGAAAGTGCTGGTAGATGTCGAAGGAAGCGGAGTGACTCAACTTGGCCAGCGCTCAGAAGGACTGGGCAATGAGCCAAGAGCGAGCTGAGGAGGCTAGATAGCTAGGCAGCTAGTGAACCATCAGAACAGCAAAGTCATCAAGTGAGCAGGGATAACCTGAACTCCAGCCAGGATTAAGGAAGTCTGAGTAAGCAGTTCAAAGCCGAGGCTTCGCCATAGCCAGGCAGCCAGTGAGCCATCAGAACAGCAAAGCCAGGGGCAATTTGAACCCCACCCAGGGCTGAGGAGGACAAGGCAAGCTGGGGCAAGGTTGAGTCCATACCAAAGCCAGGCAGACAGTGAACCAGCACAATAGCAAGGTCGTTGTGTGAGCAGGGGCAATTTCAACTCTCGCCAGAATTGGGCAAGTGAGGGTGAGTCCGAGGTCATATCAAAGCCAGACTTGCAAAATCTCACTAACTGTCTAGGCCATAGACAATTCACATCTCTTTAACATGTGCTTAACCATCTCTCCACTCACATTGTCTGCATTTGTAAAGATTTGATTATTTGTTAAGACTTGCATTCCAACCATTATCTTATAATTGAGTTTGAGTCTATATATACCCTGTTTGTGAACTGAATTCTTTACTCATCTGATGAAGGGGCAACACTCTGAAAGCTCGTGCTATCAAATAAACCTGTTGGACTTTAACCTAGTGTTGTGAAACTACTTACTGTGTCTACCCCAGTCCAATGCCAGCACCTCCACATCAGGCAGCAAGTAAGCAGCAGAACAGCAAGGTCATCACAGGAGCTGGAACAACTTGAATCCCAGCCAGGGGTGAGGAGGTCTGGGCAAGCAAGGGAAGGTCGAGGCCATACCATAGCCTGGCAGCCAGTAAGCCTACACAACAGCGGGGCCATCGAGTGAACAGGGGCAACTTGAACACTGGGGCTGAATAGGCAAAAAAAAACCTGCTCTTTCAAAAAATTAATTTGTTAAAATCAATCAATATGAAGAAACACTATCAGTCAGAAGTGCAGGAAATTAAAGGCAAGAGAACGAAGCTCGGCAAAAAGGCAGTTAGTCATTTTACTTTAAAAAGTTTTAAGTGTTGAGCAGTGTACAAACTGTACATTCATCTTCATCCATTTAAAGTATGAATGAATTTTCTAGCTTGCAGGATTTACGGCGTCGTTCAACTTGAGACTGGAAAATCCCACCTGAGGTCAATGGACCTTTCCATTGTCTACTCCTCACCTGCTCCAATTCCCAAGGCCAGTAGAATCCCAGTGGGTGACTTTGACTTGCTGATTTCCAGAGATATTGCATTACCTGAAAAGGTTGAACAAGAAGTTTAAGAACAAGGAGTGAAGGGTGAAATGAGAATGAAATTGCAGGATACTGCTCAAGCTCATTCTTCTGCAGCTGAAATGAAGAAAGAAACCTACCCTGAAGATATTGCCTCATGGCCAATACCTGTTCTACAGTGTATGATTGAATATTTTGTAATAAATAGATTTTTGATTTGATTGATTGTCACATATTATTATCCAGTGAAAAGTATTATGTCTTGCGTTCTATACAGGCAAAGCATACTGTTTATAGAGAAGGAAACGAGAGAGTTCAGAATGTAGTCTTAAAGTCAGAGCTAGGGTGTAGAGAAGGATCAATATAATGAGAGATAGGTCCATTCAAAAGTCTGATGGTAGCAGGGAAGAAGCTGTTCTTGAGTCAGTTGGTACATGACCTCAGACTTTTGTATCTTTTTCCCAATGGAAGAAGGTGGAAGAGATTATGTCTGGAGTACATGGGGTCCTTAATCATGCTGGCTGCTTTGCCGAGGCAATGGGTAGTGTAGACAGAGTCAATGGATGGGAGGCTGGTTTGCATGAAGGATTGGACTACAAGACCAGAGAATATAGGTAATATGAAAACTTTGAGAAAAGAATTTGAAATTGGAAGCAGAAAACATATTAGAAGTCTTCATGGGTCCTATTTCATGAGGATGAAAAGAAATGGCATGACAGAAAAGAAGTGTTTGTTGATTTTTTTCAGAAGCCTCTGAAGCAGCCTACTGGATATTTGCAAATTATATCCTGACCCTAATAAAAGAAAACATGCATTTATCAACAGGTACTGAAATTGTAGAAATGTTGGAAGAGATCTTGTTGATCATGAAGCTTCCAAAAATCATATTAAAGCTTTGTGTGCATTCATTTAAAGATGTAAATCAGCTGTAAGAATTGATTTTGTATTATCAGCTCAGCTTGAAAAGGAGAGTTCTTACTGAAGGGAAGTACTGAGATGTGTTGTTACCACAATCAAATTGCTGTCTTCCTTGTGACTTCCTTTAACAGGACATGATGAGACATCAGAGTCAAGTCAAAGAGTAATTTTTTTAACCTGCTTTGAATTTGATGAGCTTCTCAAAGAGCATTTGAAAAGCTATTGTGGCCTAGGGAAGACCAATTTTTGATAAATGGAAGCTATAATGAATTCATCACTGTAATGGCAGAGCAACTCAGAAACAGACTCACGAATGAAATTAAAGATGCCAAGTACTATTCCATGATAGTTTACTGATAGTCATGTGGACCTATTAACATTCATTTTACGATATGTGACCCACGGTGGTGAGGTTTCAGAGCAATTTTTGTCCAGCTACAATTATACACTTCTGAGGGCCCGGAGACAACTATTTTGGAAATAATTGCAAATTGAGGTTTAGACATCAAAACTTGTTGAGGGTAGATCTTCGATAATGCTGCAAATGTGGCAGGAGAATATTCAGGTCTACAAACAAGACTAAACAAATCCATGTGCATTATTCATCCCACATTCTAGTTACTCCTTGAATTTAATCTATAATGCAACAGCTGAATCATGTAAAGCATCTTTATATTTTTCTGACATTGTTTAAAAAGTGTATGTCTTTTTTTGGTTACCATGCATTGGTGGAATATGCTGCAATCACTCTTGAAGTCGGCACATGGAGAACATTTGATAGTCAAAAGAATTTGTGACACCAGGTAGTCCACTCATGTAGATGCTATTTTGGCTTTGAAACTGAACTTTGTTGACATAAAGGAATGCTTATCAGACATTGCCACATCAAATTCAAAGAAACCTCATTTCACAGCTGAAGGAAAATCCTTAGTAGAGAAGTTTGAAAGATATAATATTGCAATTTTTACTGTTTTGCGGAATGGTTTACTTCAAATAATCAATGCTGTCAGCAAATTGTTGCAAAATGTTGATAGAACTTTATTGAATACTTCATAGTTGTTAGCCTCAGTTTGAAGTTTTGTTATGGAACTTCAAAATGATTGTATCTCAGTTAAGACAGAGGCATTAACATTAACAAGGAATACAGGTCCCTCTGATGATGAGAAGCATACAAGACTCAGGATTTTTTTTTGTGAAACAAAAGACAATGAAATCACTTTAAATGGGAAACAGAAAATCATCATTGAGACTGTCAATGTTATTTGTAACACAATAATGATGCAATTGCTGAACAGAATTGAATCTCAAAAGAAAACCATTGAATTATTTTCCACACTTTTTGACAGAAGTTTGATGAGAATGCTAACAGCCACCACAATAAGAAATTAACTGAATTCTACAAGGAGGACATAGACACAAATCTTTTTGATGATGAATTGAAACAATTTATTAACTCTGTCGATAATAATGAACTCTGTTCTTCAATATCACCAGTTAATTTGTAGAAACTTATACATGTTGCTTTACATGCAACCTTTCCAAAGGTGGAAACTATTCCAAAATATTTTTAACCATACTTGTCACAAATATTTCTGTGAACATTATTCCTCTCTATTGAAAAGAGTTAAAAATTATCTGCAAAGTACAATGAATCAGGAACTTTTGACAAGTTCAACAATGCTGATGATCGAAAATGCATCCTTACAAGGTTTTATTGATGCTTTTGTGAAGAAAAGGTGCAGAAGGAAAGCTATCTTAATTCCCATGGATTGCAAACAACTGGTTGACAAAAAAATTCTAAAAATATGTCCTTCTTCCAAATGTACTTGTTTTAATTCTGTTTTTCAAAGGGGATCATTACTTGCTGGTATGATATCATTGCTATTACATGCAGGCAGTTATAATCAGTGAGTAACTGCCATCCTTCATCTCTCTCATCTTGCCTTCAGCAAATCCCCTTTAGACAAAGAATGGAATCCTGCCAAATAATTGCCATCAAAGACACTGTTATTGGACTTGGGCTCAGTCGACTTCACTTGATTGGAGTATTTGTTCCTGCACTCGACTTTTTCAGGCTTATTCTGTCAGAGACAGATCTATGTTGCGCTGCAGTCATTTCATCGGCTGATTTCTCCATCTCGTTGCTCTTCAGCCAGTTCCACATTTGCTCAAGACACAAAGATTGCAATATTGACTACTTTTACCTATATATTGGCAATAGGCAGGCTTGGGTTTCAATTACTCAATTACAGGCTTGTTTTCACAAGTTAAAAAGCACTAAAGCAATTAAGCAGTGATTTATCAATTGTGCATTTTTTTTTGAATTTTTGCAGCTTGCATTGTGGATTTGAATTTGAATTCACTAATTGCAAACTTGTTTTCATCAGTTAAAAGGCACTGAAACAGTGATTTGCTTAGGAGCTTAAAATTGCTTTTCTGTCTGTTTGTGGATTGCATTGTCTGAGCTAAGGGAGGGAATGGTCGGGAGAGCTAAATGGTATTTGGGATGGGGATTTACACCACTGGTGGGCGGGTCTTGACATCAGTAGGGTAAAATGCCATGTCAGTAGGGGAGAGGAGTCTGTGACAGAGGCAGAGCGTGGGGTCCCTGAAAGTATAATCCGTCTATGAATAATCCTGCTTTATATTAATTCCACAAGTTCTGTAGCAATTCTTAATGTAGTCAGGAAATTCAAATTTCCACAAACAAATCACTATCAAAATAAGTGCAAATTACTGACACAATTTCAGAGTTAATGGATATCAAATATCATTTGATGCTGTCAATTTATGACATTAATTTAAAAAATTGATTGTGCTAGTGTCTTGTAACTCTTCACTCCAGTGCATATCCATTCAGATTGGTTCAGGATATGATATTTGAAATATAATGCAGAATAGCTATCAGGGAAGAGGTTAACTACAGTAAAATTATCACAATTTTTTTTCCTTCCGGTAAGCATTTACAATATGGAACTTGATTTGGTAGTCATCACAAGACTTGATATAGACTTTTGGTTCTGTATGAGCTTATTTACAATTTTGAAGTACTTGAAGTATCAAAAATAGCAAATGTTATCATTAAAAAGGTCTTTGATAGAAGTTTTTTTTAATTAATTTGGCCAGAAGAGCTGTGTATTGTTTCACTTGCAAGGACAGACATGTGCAAAGTAACTCACAACTTTCCATTGTGTATTTGACAAACAATTTTTCATGAAGACAACCATTGTTAAATAAGAAAGGTTTAGTTCTGAAATGCTAAATAAAGAGCAAGAAATTTGAATACAAGATATAACTAGCAAAGAATATAAACGCATACAGTAAAAGCTTTTACATGCATAAAGAGAGAAAAATAGGAAATAAAATGAGCTTTGCTTTGTTGAAGAGTTAGACTGGCAAATTAATAATGGGAAACAAGGAAATGCCTTTGAACAAGTATTTTGTATCACTTTCACAGTAGAAGACACAAAAAAAACCTCAATAAAAGCAGAAGATCAATGGGTAAAAGGGAGGGATTAAGCTGTGAGTTTGACATCGGTGGTAGAGAAGCTGTTGGAGGGGATTCTTAGAGATAGGATGTATAAGCACTTAGAGCGCTGCGATCTGATTAGGGATACACAGCATGGCTTTGTTAAAGGGAGGTCGTGCCTTATGAATCTGGTAGAATTTTTTGAGGAGGTGACGAAAACGGTGGACGAAGGGCGAGCCATTGATGTCATCTATATGGATTTCAGTAAGGTGTTTGACAAAGTCCCTCATGGCAGGTTAGTTGAAAAGGTCAAGGCTAATGGGATACAAGGACAGGTAGCTAGATGGATAAGTAACTGGCTTGGTAATAGGAGACAGAGAGTAATAGTGGAAGGGTGTTTTTCTAGCTGGAGGTCGTTCACTGATGGTGTGCTGCAGGGCTCGATACAGGGACCTCTTCCATTTATAATATATATAAATGACTTGGAAGAGGGAGTAAGTGGAGTGACCAGCAAGTTTGCAGATGGTACAAAGATGGCTGGACTTGCAGATAGTGAGGAGCGTTGTCAGGCGATGCAGCAGGACATAGATAGGCTGGTAGCTTGGGCAGATAGATGGCAGATGGAATTCAATCCTGATAAATGTGAGGTGATGCATTTTGAGAGAAAGAATGTAAGGGGGAGGTATATGATAAAGGGTAGACCTATTAAGAGTATAGAAACGCAGAGGGACCTGGGGGTGCAGGTGCACAAATCTCTGAAGGTGGCAGAGCAGGTGGAGAAAGTTGTGAAGAAAGCATATAGTATGCTAGCCTTTATAGGAAGGGGTATAGAGTACAAGAGCTGGCCTTTTATGTTGCAGTTGTATAAAACGTTAGTTAGACCTCATTTGGAATACTGCGTCCAGTTCTGGTCGCCTTACTACCGGAAGGACGTGGAGACTCTGGACAGAGTGCAGAGGAAGTTTACCAGGATGCTGCCTGGTATGGAAGGTCTGAGTTACGAGGAGAGATTAGGCAAATTGGGACTGTTTTCCTTAGAAAGACGTAGACTTAGAGGAGATCTGATAGAGGTGTACAAGATTATGAGGGGTATAGATAGGGTAAACAGGGTTAAGCTTTTTCCTAGGATGGACTCGAATAGCACGAGGGGTCACAGGCTTAGGGTGAGGGGGGTAAGGTATAATTTGGATGCTAGAGGGAGTTTTTTCACACAGATGGTGGTGGGGGTATGGAACGTGCTGCCAAGTAAAGTGGTGGAGGCAGGTACTCTGGAGTTATTTAAGAAATACTTAGATGGGCACATGAACAGAATGGAAATGGAGGGGTATAGAAAACTGATTTAAAATAGGGATCATGAGCCTTGGGAGTCCCTGGGAAGTGTGTAAATAGTCGATGATATTGATGTACTTGTTTTTATCCTACAGGTGCTTTGGTCCACCTTGTTGTCTAACAAAGGGCATACACGCGATGGGTCGTGAGAGGGCTGCTCTTGGATTTTTTTCGAGAGTATCCTAGTGCTTCACGTCATTAGTGTAAGCTTGACCTGGACCATTTGATGGGCAACACGACAGCTCAGTGACTATCGCTGTGCTATGCAGATACATGGATTTGGGCCTGTGTCTGTGGGAGTTTGTGCATTCTCCCCGTGCTTGCGTGGGTTTTCTCCGGGTGCTCCTGTTTCCTCCCACATCCTAAAGATGTGCTCTTAGGCTGAAGATGTGCTCTTAGGCTGAATTGTCTCAAATTTGGTTTCAATCCATAGATCTATAAACACAGACAAGGATCACGGGTAGAAGTGGGAACATCGAGATGGCGGCGCAGGCTCATTGGGCCAAAGGGCCTGTTTCCTGTGCTGTTTTGTTCTTTGTTCTTTGTTTTGTTCTTTGTAAAATTATCACTATCACTGGAAAAAAAGAAATTGGGAACCTAGTGGAACTTCTAAATATGATCAAACAAATTAGATGCAGCAGGAGGCCACATGGCCCTTGAAGCCTGCTCCACTATTTAATAAGATCATGGCTGATCAGATTGTAACCTCAACTCCACATTCCTGCCTATCCCCGATAACCTTTCACCACTTTATTTATCAAGAATCTATCTATTCAGTACTGCCTTAAAAATATTCCAAGACTCTGCTTCCACCACCTTTTGAGGAAGAATTCCAAAGTCTCATGACCCTCTGAGAGAATACAAAATACTCCTTAACTCTATCTTAGAAGGACTCCTAGTTCATGATTCTCCCACAAAGTGAAACATCCTCTCCATGTCCACCCTGTGAAGACTTAGGATCTTAAAGGTTTCAATCAAATTTCCTCTCGCTCTTCACAACTCCAATGGATACAAGCCGAACCTGTCTTACTTCTTCTCATAAGACAACCTGCCCATTCCTGGTACTAGTCTAGTAAACTTTCTCTGAACCACTTCCAAAGTATTTACATCTTTCCTTCAATGAAGAGATTAATGCTGTTCACAGTATCTTAGCTGTGGTCTCAGAAGCGGTCTTAACAACTGAAGCATAATCTCTCCATTTTTGTAATCAATTCCCTCACAAGAAATTACTTATCAACCTACATATTAACCTTTTGTGATTCAAGCACAAGGACACCCGGATCCCTCTGAATCTCAGAGCTCTGTAGTTCATTTAGATAATAAGTTTATTTTCTCCCTCCTTCAAAACAAACCATTTAACATTTGTTAATATCATATCCATTTGCCAGATCTTTGCCTGCTCACTTAAATTATCTGTGCCCCCTTTGCAGCCTCCTTATGCCCTGTTAACAATTTACTTTCCAATTTATTTTTGTGTCATCAGCAAATTTTGCAACTATACCTTTGGTTCTTTCACCCAAGTAATTTATATAAATTGTTGAATGTTGAGACTCCTATGGCAACGCTACTTGTACATCCTGAAACCAGAAAAATTCCCATTTATGTTAACTCTGGCTCCTGTTAGCTAGCCAATCTTCAATTTTAGCAGTGATCTAAAAGGCCTTCATAAATAACAGAGCCCAACACTGTTTCCGGGTGCAGGCAATAAGGGTAATGGCCTATCCTCTTTACAGAGCCCTAGCAAAGGTTTGTGGTCAGTTATCATTATAAAAATATGCCATAGATGTACTGATGGAACTTTTTAAAGCCAAGTATGTCCACCAACCTTCTTTCTCAATTCATGAGTACCTTCACTTGGCAGCTGTGTGGGTTCTGGATGTGTATGCTATAGGTCTTTCCATTCCATCTCTCCAGCAATGTGAAAGTACAGCTCCCGCAAAGAGAAGCATTACATATCAAGACAAATTCCTTCTTTGAGTCAAAATGAGCCAACAAATTGGATGACAGTTACTGTTGTTTAACTTTATTGAAAGCTTCAGCCTGAAGAGCCTCCCAAAACCACTTTTAATACTTCTGCAGCAGGATGTGCAGGGAATCAGTAAAGTGGTCAAGTTTGGAATGAATTTTCCATAGTAATTTATGAATTCTAGAAAGGATTTCAACTTTGTGGTATTTTTTTGAAGATGCTCCTGCCTTAATGGTCTTTGCTGTGTCTTCTACTGGATGTAAACCTTCCACATCCATCTGATAACCCAAATATGTCACTTCACTTGAAGACACATTTATCCCTCTTTTGGCACATTTCAGCTCTCGAAAATCTCTTCAAGACTTCTTCCAGCTTAACCAAGTGCTCTTTTATGAAGTTCCTGTGATGCGCCTCTAAATATACTGTCATTTTGAGTAACTCCTGGTGTATGTTCTCTACATCTATTGGAATATCATAAAAATCATAAGAACTAGTAGCAGGAGTAAGCAATTTAGCTCCTCAAACCTGCTCCACTATTTAATACAATTGTGGCTGATATAATGACACATGCCAATTCTACCCTGAAGGGCAGGCAAATATATTCATACAAGCCTTTGTACATTCGATCGTAACATATTTTCAGGATGTCTTATCCATTTCAAGTTGAAGATATACATGGCTCTCATCCAGCTTAGTGAATGCCTAGCCCCCCTCTAAATTGGCATCCAGGTCCTTGATCCTGGGCATTGGGTATCTATCCAATGTTAGTTTAAAATTGCCACAGATACAGACTGACTTGGCTGACTTAATGATGGAATGATGGGCACTGCCCACTTGGTGAATTACACTGATCTTATCATGCTTAGATCTTTCAGGCATCTGAGTTCCAGTTCCACTTTCTCCAGCAGGGAGTAAGGAACAGGTTTTGTCTATAATATTTAGACACAGCATATAGGTCAATATAATTTTTGGCTTGGGCCCCTCTTATTTTTCCAAGTTCTTTCTGAAAAACTTCAGGATATCTGTTGATGATTTTATACTATCTCCCATGCCTATCCAGAAGATCTCCAACCAGTTCAGCCTGATTCGCTGGAGCCAATGTTTCCCCATTAGACCTGGGCCTTGCCCCCACACAACAATGAGTGAGAGTCAGTCAATTGGTCAATGGGGTCACTGTAGTGCCTCTGATTCTCAATTGTCTCTCTGTATAGGTGGCTAGTTTGGCCTTTGTGTACTGTAAAGTCAGAAATTAAATACCAGGTTGAAGATAATCATAGGTGGAGTTTTCACATCCCACTTGTTGTGGGAATCATAGTGGGCAGAGGCAGGCTATGCAAAGGTCTGTTGACCTCGGATGGGAAATTCCAGTCTTGGAGCAAGCATGACCTGAAAATCCCACCCCATATGTCTGCTCCTCGATAACACAAACTGCAGTTCCTGTGTCCACCTCCATTTTCAAAGGGTGTCCATTTACCAGCAATTCCCCCATTACAAGAATGATTGTGATTTAGTTGCATTGTTTCTTGTCCTGGTCATGGATGTATCTGTAACGTATGGGCCAGTAATGGCCTTGGCATCTTCCCAGAACAACATGTGTTTTCTCTGCTCCTATAACCATGCCATGGTTGAGCAATTTGGCTGTGCCTACAACATTCTGGCATTTGCAACTTTTCAAAATATGTTCCCCAATATGTTTGGGGATGTCATTACATTTCCTTGACTGCCTGGTGACATGAACTGGACTTGTGTATTGCAATGGAAACTTTGACATTTTTATGGCACAGGTGCTCTCAGCTGAGACTAATCCCCTCATACCAGAAATTAATTTTATAAACCTTCCCAGATCAGCTTCCAATGCAAGCATATTCCTTCTTAAAAGAAGTCACCAAAACTGTACACATACTTTAGGTGTAGTGTCCTTGTAGCAAGACTTTCCTACTTTTATATTTCACACCAATAAAGAGAAACATTTTTTGTCTTCCTAGTTATTTGCTGCATCTGAATGCTGACTTTTTGTGATTCATGTGCAAGGACACCCATATCCTTTTGCATAACAGCATTGATAGTCTGTCTGTATTTAAATAATTATCTACATTTCTGTTCTTCTGATCAAAGTGGAATACCTCATATTTTCCAACATTATCCGCCGTCTGCCATTTTTTTGCCCATTCAAGTAGCCTATTTATATCCCTTTGCAGGCACTTTGTATTCTCTCACATCTTGCTTTTCTACTTATCTTTATAATTGTCAGCATATTTGGCTACAACACAGCCAGTCCCTTCATCCAAGTCATTAATATAAATTATAAATAATTGAGGCCCCAACACTGATTGTGTGGCGCTCCACTAGTTACAGTTTGTTGAAGGGATGGTAACCTATTTTTCCCAACTCTCTGATTTCTGTCAGTTACTCAATCCTTTATCCATGCAATTGCGTCACCCCTAAACATAAGTTTTTACATTGTGCAGTCATCTTTCATGTGGCATTTTATCAAATCCTTTTTGGAAATTTAAAAACACTACATTTACTGTTTCTCCTTTATCCACCTTGCTTATTATATCCTCAAAGAACTCCAATAAAATTTCAAACACAACTTCCCTTTCACAAAACCATGTTGTCTCTGCCTAATTGTATTATGATTTTCTAAATCATAGAATAGAATCATAGAATCCCTACAGGGCAGAGGGAAGTCTTTTGGCCCGTTGAGTCTGCACTAATTCTCTGACAAAGTTCCTTACTGGGGCCCACCACCCTGCCATATCCCCGTAACCCCATACATTTACCATGGTTCATCTTTCTAACCTATACATCTCAGGAAACTAAGTGACAATTTTCCATGGCCAATCCACTTATCCTGCACATCATTGACTGTGGGAGGAAACCAGAGCACCTGGAGTGAATCTTCGCAAACTCCACACAGGTAGTTACCCAAAAGCTGAAATTGAACCCAGATCCCTGGAGCTGTGAGGCAGCAGTGCTAACCACTGTGCTACCATGCCATCCTGCTACTACCCCTGTTTAACAATATGTTCAAGCATTTTCTCAGTGACAGATGTTCAGCTAACTGACCTATAATTTTGTGCTTTGTGTTTCCTTCTTTTCATTAACAGAGATATTGTATTCGTGGTTTTTCAATTTTCTGCAACCTTTCCAGAACATATTGGAAGATTGCACCCAATGCAGCTACTACCTCTGCAGTTATTTTCTTTTAAGAATCCAGGATACAAGCCATCAGGTCCAGAGGATTGGCTGCCTTAAGTTTGGTTAACTAAAAAAGTTGAAGATTGTGTTAAACAAAAATAAAAATTATACAATTGTGCAAATACAGGTGGTAGGTCAGAAGATTGGACAGAACTAAGGAACAAAGAATAATAAGAAGTTAATAAAGAGAGAAAAAATAGAGTAAGAGAGAGAGGTACCTAAAAATATAAAAAGATGGGTACTAAGTATTCCTACAGATATTAAATAAGAAAATAGTTATCAAAGTGATTCTCAGGGGCATGACAGTTTAGTAGGTGAGAGGTTGTTCCCCTTTATGCAAAGATTTTGGACCAGCAAGCATAATTCCAGAGCAATGGATCACCCATTTAAGACAGTGATGAGGAGAACTTTCATCTCTCAGAGGGCAGTCTGCATGTGGTATTCTTTCTGACAGAAGGCTGAGAGGTTGGGTTGTTGAATACATTCAAGGCTGAGATAGACAGATTTTTAATCAGTAAGGAATCAAGGACTATGTGGATAAGTGAGAAAGTGGATTTGAGGGTTGATCATATCAGATCAGTCATGATCTTATTAAAAGGCACAGCAGATTTGATGGGTCAAACGGTCTACTTCCGCTCCTATGCCTTATTGTGTTATGAAGAGTATTGATCCTCTACAAGGTACATCTGGGAAATCGATACTGGAAAGTAGGCAAATAATAGGTGAATTGAACAAGTATTTAGCATTTATCTTCACAAGGATACAAGAAATAGCTGTACATCAGGAAACAGAAGGGAGGGAGGAACTCAGAAAAGTTAAGTTCAGCAAGGTAGTGGTACTGAGCAAATTGTTGGAGCTGCAGACTGCAAATCCCTAAGTCCCCCATAGACTTCTTTCAAGAGTCTTGAAAGAAATTGCCAGTGAGATAGTTGAAGTATTGATTTAATTTTCCAAAATTCTCTTGATCTGGGAAGATTCAATTTGATTGGAAAATGGCAAATGATCCAAAAAGGGAAATAAACAGAAAACAGGGAACACCAGGCCAGTTAGCCTAATATCTGTCATAGGAAAAATATTAGAAGCCACGATTAAAGCTGTTATGGCAGGGCACTTGAAAAATTCAACGCAATCAGGCAGAGTCAACATGGTTTGTGAAAGGACAATCATATTTAATCAATTTATTGGAGTTCTTTGAAGGAGTCACATGATTTGTGGATAATTACAGTGGATAGACTATATTTAGATTTTCAGAAGGCATTTGATAAGTTGTCTCATGAAAGATTATTGCATAAAATAATAGCTGATGGTGAAAAGGGTAACATATTGGCACAAATTGAAGATTGGCTAGCTAAGAGGAGCCAGAGTTAACATAAATGCGAATTTTTCTGGTTTCAGGATGTATCAAGTGGCATTGCCATAGGAGTCTCAACTTTCAACAATTTATATAAATTACTTGGGTGAAAGAACCAAAGGTATAGTTGCAAAATTTGCTGATGACACAAAAATAAATTGGAAAGTAAATTGTTAACAGGGTATAAGGAGGCTGCAAAGGGGGCACAGATAATTTAAGTGAGCAGGCAAAGATCTGGCAAATGGACAGAATATTAACTAATGTTAAATGGTTTGTTTTGGAAGAGAGAAAAAATAAACTTATCATCTAAGTGAATTACAGAGCTCTGAGATTCAGAGGGATTGCATTGTTGTTAAATTTGCTGTAGATATTAGCTGGAAAAAAAAGTAACTTTTGAGAAAACCAGTTTTTAAAAATGAACTATTTGGAAGAAACTTTAAGCTTAATGATTCATACACAGCTGCTTCACAGAATTTGAAGTTTTTAAATCAAATTAGGATAATTAATTTTTAACATTAAAAAGCTTTGAACCATTAAAGTACTTGATTTTTGCACTTCCGTAAAATCAAATATGCAGTTAAGGTGCATAAAAATATTTGTAGGAAAGGGTCATTATTCCTGACGTACTTCAAATGAAGAACACTAAGCCTCAACTTTAAACCCGTAACAGATTGGAGGAGGTTAGGGCGGGGATGGACATTTAAAACCTCAAAAACAAAATGGAAGATCATTCTGCTGTATTCTCAGCTTGTTAAGCACATTGTGTGTGTCCAATCTGACAGAAGTGGAACATTTCATTAACACATTTAAATCAAGTTCCCACAATGCAATTAGGAGCCTGATTTAACTTCACATTCAGATCTTCCAAGGCTCAGGAAGTCCAGCAGAAAAATGGCCAGCTCCAGCAGGCAAGTGCTTTTTATAGCATTTCTTATAGGACAGGAAAGCAAGAGGTCTTTTCTCAGGCTAGCATGGAAGCTTCTGGCCACCTACTGTTAATCACAGCCTCTCTCTAGCCTCTACTATGATTAGCATGCACATACACCTCACCCACCCAGCATCGTTCTGCAGCTTGTCACATGATCATCATATTCCCTGCCCTTTCAAACTCAAACTATCCAATCTACTCACAAGGGCCAGCTTACAAAGCTTAATTTTCAGCTTGCTCCACAATCACCAGCCCTCACTCCCTCACACCTTTTGATCTGCAAACCTAATGCAGCATCCACCTTTCCCCATCAATTGCAAAAAACCTTCCCTAACAGTCCCAGGCTGAGAATTCCTGCCACTGGTTCTTTCAACTGCAGCCAGCCAGTGTGTCAATTAGGCTAGTTGCAGAGTAGAAAATGAAAGATAAAGAATTGTGAGTCCTGCCAATACATTCAATACAACTTGATGTATTTAGCTTTGTTGGGTTTTTCCATATGACCAAGCTCCTTCTCACCTTCCTGCAAATATGATGGCCTTCATGTTCAAAGGATTGTTGAGTTTAATGGCAATAACCCATAACTGAATGACACTAAAACAGGAGTCCTATATTTTCACAAATGCAACAACCAGAGACATTTGGAACTTCAGATCAGCAATAATGTTGAATTTTAGTCTTTATATTAGTTCATTGCACACAGCATTCCAAGTTAGGTATCAACCATAGCTTAGTTTCTAGCACGCTTGCCTCTGTAGCAAAAGATTGTAAGTTCAAATCCCATTTGTGAATCTTAAGTACAAAATCTTGATATCCAGAGGTGCTGTCTTGCACATAAGACAGTAAGCTATCAATTAAAAGACCTTGTGGTGTTATTCTTTGGTCCATTAAGAGCAGAGTTCATCTTAGTGTACTGATCAACAATTATCCTCAGCCAAACAAAACCAGATTATCTGGGCATTGCAATATTGCTATTTTTAGGAATTTCCTATGTTGGCAAACTGGCTTCCCTGTTTCCTACATTACAACAATGACTGCCCTTCAAAAATATTTATTGGTTGTAATTCGCTTTGAAATGTAATTAGTCAGGATACTTACTACACAAATGGAAGCTTGTTCTACATATATATATATATATATATATATAGATTTAGACAGACACTGCAAATGAATCACACATTTAATTTTGCACTTGGTTTCTAAATACATTAGAAAATGTGCTTATACATTTTATACATTAGAAAATGTGTTGTGCAAAATTTGTTATGAGCCCGAAAAGCATAACTCAATGAAAACACTTGCATTATGGCCATGCAATGCAGTGTCCAACTAGTATCTGCATTGTGTTACTAACCTCAACCAAGTTATTTGTAGAGGTGCTTTCGTAAACTGAACATTCTGAGAATAAAGAAAGAAATAAAAATGAACTAGGCTTCTCAATTCTAAGTGCAATTGTGATGTCTGCTACATTGTTGGGGGAAAAACATGTGTGAGTAATGGTCCCTTTAAGAACTAGGTTCTCTGAAAGATTTCTTGTTTTCCAAAAAAAAACTTTCTTAGAGTAATTGTGTAATCAAGCTGCCAGGGAGATAAGCAACAGTGGAAAAGGGTCAATCAGAAGTCAGTTATCATGCTGAGTAAGTTCCTGATTCATGTTCAAGAAATTTAATTATAGTTTAGAACAAACCAGCTGCAGGGCACGTTTCATTTAAGTAGGATTTAGGATTTGATACAGTGGTGAAAAGGATTTTAAAAAGCCTTGTTGACTGAAGGACTCGACTAACAGTGAATTGAATTTCTGAGATAGCCAATGTGAGACCAGAGAGAGGGAGTTTAGATGCAAGAATCAAGAGTTAAAGAGCATTAGGACCAAAGTTTCAACCTGAGGCAGCAGTGCTTAAGACGCTAGCCATACCTATGTTGAACAGGAATTCTATAACAGTGAGTCAGTTGAAGGAGATTTGAAGAGACAGCCTTGTCAGAAGAAAGCAGAAGGCTCAATAATTCTCAACTCTTACATGAATTTTTGAAACAGTACTCAGGTCAAGTGGTTAATCTTCCAATTTCTGATAAGTATCTGACTTGAAGTTATTGGGGTGTAAGTGAAGGAAATTTGAGATAAAGGGCGGGATTCTCTGGCCAATCATGCCAGCAGGATTCTCCTGTCCCACTGCAGTGAACGGAGATTTGGCTTAATGCCAAATTCTCTGTCCTCTTTGGCAGCGATGATAGTGCATGAATGGACAGAAAATTCTGGCCTTGAAGTTCATTTTACAAATTGTGTCATTTGTACCTGACATACCTGACTATTTAAGAGAGTGCATGGTAATTAGTGTTTACATTCTTTGATTTTGGTGTTGTAAAGTTCTTATGAATTAATGCATGGAGCTTGTGGCTTTATTCTTTCAGTAAATACTGAGTTTTCAAACTGTTAATATATCAAACATGTTACTAGTTTCTTCCAACATCATAACACTATGCATTGACTCCAGTTATAAAAACATACACACATGGACATGGTGAGGACAAGATGAACATTTTGATACAGGTTGATGACACTTGCATTTTTAAGAAAAAGGAGAGGCCTGCATCTGAAAAACATCTTTCTGAATTCTTAAGATATTGCAAAACACTTAATGGCCAATCAAGTCCCAATGAAGCATACTAACATTCTTTTGTAAGCAAATATGGATTTGCACAAGGCAAGAGCCCCAAAATCAATAGCTGGTTAAGCTGAAGCAATGGTGTTAGAACAAAGAACACAGAACAAAACAGCATGGGAAACAGGCCCTTCGGCCCAACGACCTCACACTGCTATCTCGATGTTCCCACTTCTACCCGTGATCCCTGTCTATGTTTATAGATCTATGCATTGAAACCAAATTTGAGACAATTTAGGGAGAATTTGTTCTCCCAATCAGCTTAAGAGCACATCTTTAGGATGTGGGAGGAAACTACAGCACCTGGAGAAAACCCACGCAAGCACGGGGAGAATGCGCAAACTCCCACAGACACAGGCCCAAATCCATGTACCTGCACAGCACAGCGATAGTCACTGAGCTGTCATGTTGCCCATCAAATGGTCCAGGTCAAGTGTACACTAATAACTTGAAGCACTAGAATACTCTTGAAAAATCCAAGAGCAGCCCTCTCATGACTCATCGCGTGTATGCCCCTTGTTAGACAACAAGGCAGACCAAAGTACCTGTAGGATAAAACAAATACATCAATATCATCCACAATTTACACACTTCCCAGGGAATTCCCAAGGCTCATGATCCCTATTTTAAATCAGTTTTCTATATCCCTCCACTCCCATTCTGTTCATGTGCCCATCTAAATATCTCTTAAATAACTGCAGAGTGCCCGCCTCCACCACTTTATTTGGCAGTGCGTTCCATACCCCCACCACCATCTGTGTGAAAAAATTCCCTCTAGCATCCAAATTATACCTTACCCCCCTCCCCCTAAGCCCATGACCCCTCATGCTATTTGAGTCCATCCTAGGAAAAAGCTTAACCCTGTTTAGAACATAGAACATAGAACAATGCAGCACAAACAGGCCCTTTGGCCCACGAGTTGCGCCGATCACATCTACCAATCCACAGACCTATCTATAACCCCCTATCCTATTCTTTTCCATATACTCATCCAGAAGTCTTTTAAAATACCCCAGTGAGTTTGCCTCAACAACCTCCGACGGCAGTCGGTTCCAATCACTCACCACATCTGAGTGAAAAACCTACCCCTGACATCTCCTTTGTATTTGCTTCCCTTCACCTTAAATCTGTGTCCTCACGTAGTGACCATTTCAGCTCGGGGAAATAGTCTCTGAGAGTCCACCCTATCTATCCCTCTCAACATTTTATAAACCTCTGTCAGGTCGCCTCTCAACCTACGTCTCTCCAGTGAGAAGAGTCCCAGCTCCCTCAACCTATCTTCATAAGGCCTGCCTCCCAATCCAGGCAGCATCCTTGTAAATCTCCTCTGAACTCTCTCAATAGCCTCTACATACTTCCTATAATGAGGCGACCAGAACTGCGCACAGTACTCCAACTGGGGTCTGACAAGGGTCTTATAGAGCTGCATCATTACCTCCTGACTCCTAAACTCTATTCCTCGATTAATGAAGGCCAGTACACCGTACGCCTTCTTGACCACTTCCTCCACCTGCGAGGCCGATTTAAGAGTCCTATGGACCCGGACCCCGAGATCCTTCTGCTCTACAACACAGCTAAGACTCTTACCCCTTATATTGTACTCCTTCATCCCATTATTCCTGCCAAAATGGACCACTACACATTTATCTGCGTTGAAGTCCATCTGCCACTTCTCCGCCCAGTCTTGCATCCTGTCTATGTCCCGCTGCAACTTTTGGCATCCCTCCAGACCATCCACAACACCACCGATCTTTGTATCATCGGCGAACTTGCTAACCCATCCCTCCACTTCTTCATCCAGGTCATTTATGAAAATGACAAACCGCAGGGGTCCCAGAACAGATCCCTGGGGCACTCCACTGGTTACCGACCTCCATGCACAAGACCCATCCACAACCATTCTCTGCCTTCTGCCGGCAAGCCAGTTCTGGATCCACGAGGCCAAAGCCCCTTGGATCCCATGCCCTCTCACCTTCTCCAGAAGCCTTGCATGGGTTTAGTCTATCTATATCCCTCATAATCTTGTACACCTCTATTAGATCTCCTCTAAGTCTACGTCTTTCTAAGGAAAACAGCCCCAATTTGCTTAACCTCTTCTCGTAACTCAGACTTTCCACACCAGGCAGCATCCTGGTAAACCTCCTCTGTACTCTCTCCAGAGTCTCCACGTCCTTCTGGTAGTAAGGCGACCAGAACTGGATGCAGTATTCCAAATGAGGTCTAACCAATGTTTTATACAACTGCAACATTAAAGGCCAGCTCTTGTACTCTATACCCCTTCCTATAAAGGCTAGCATACCATATGCTTTCTTCACAACCTTCTCCACCTGCTCTGCCACTTTCAGAGATTTATGCACCTGCACCCCCAGATCCCCCTGCATTTCTATATTCTTAATAAATCTACCCTTTATCGTATACCTCCCCACTATGTTCCTTCTCCCGAAATGCATCACCTCGCATTTATCAGGTTTGAATTCCATCTGCCATCTATCTGCCCAAGCTACCAGCCTATCTATGAACTGCTGTATCGCCTGACAATGCTCCTCACTATCCGCAAGTCCAGCCATCTTTGTATGCTTGAGAGCTAGATTTCTACCTGAAATTTAGGATACTGAGAGAATATCCTATCATTGTTTGAATAGTACCGCGAAATGTTCTTACAAACTCTTTGAAAAATATCATGCATGCATTGTTGTCATAAATAATATCTGCGCAGTTGCACAAAAAAAGTTTAAAGAAACTATTTACTGAGAGAAAAGGGTCACGCATAACAACAAAGTTTAAAAGAGCACATTAATGCCATGGAATTTTTTATTTCCTGAATAAGCAGATGAGGCTTTGGTTTAATCTTTCATTTGAAAAACAGCATCCATCAAGAACAAAACAGTGACTCATAATCAATTCAACAAGGAGCTTATATCAATGAGAACAGGAGTATCCAATCAGTCTCCTAATTGTGTTCCAACATTCATCAAGATCATGGCTCAGTTGTACCTCATCTCATGTACCATCTTTCTCCCACATTCATATGAGCTTTTACTAATCAATAATATATCATTCATAGTTCTGAAGAGTTCAAATGACTCTGAATCTATAGCTTTTTGAGGAAGAAAGTTCCAGATTTGAAAATCAATTTAAAGTAAAAGGACAACATGATAAAAATATTAAAAATCAATACTAAGTCCTGGATTTTATAAAGAAGTATACAGTACTAATGCAAAGACATTATGGCAAACTTACATAAATCAGTTGCTCAATCTCATCTGAAGAATTATACTCAACTATTAACAGCATGCATCAGGAATTATGTCAAGACTTTGGAGAGGGTGAAAAAGAGATTTACTCAAATGATGCAAGGAATATGGTGATTCCATATTACAGAGAGACCAGAGAAGCTGACAGTGTTTTCCTTCAAGACAAAGTTGTAAGGAGATTTGGAAAATATTAATTTTTCAACATTTTCTCAATATGTTGTGAAATAGGCTTGTGTACTTGCATGTTGTGGATGTGACTAATTTAATTAAGCTGAAAACAGTTAGATTGCAACATGTTAATATTAAGAAACAGTGAGATGTGAAAGCAAGTGTTTTGAGTTGGAGATGAGTAGGACTATGATGGGATAACAGTAACATGCATGCATATTTGCATAAGGTAGAGAAAGAGATGAGTTGAAGTTTAATTGTATTTCAAAAGGAAAATGTATAATTTTGAAGATTGTAAATGAATAAAGCAAAATATGAAATTTGTTTTTACCCAAAGTATTGGCCATGAAAATAATATGAAAGATATGTAAATTTTGGGAAAGGGAACTTCCAAAGGGGAAGAACAATGGCTGGGATTCTTCCAGTCCACTGCACTACTCGAGCAGCACAGCGGGCCAGGAGACAATAGCAAAGGGCCTTAGCAGGATTCACTAGTTGCGAGTCTCCCAGGCCCTTTTTTTTTTCAGAATACTCAGTTCCACACCGTTAATTGGCAGAGAGCTGATTAACATATTGAAATCTGAATTTCAATATGACTAATGAGTTGGCACAGTAGTCACGGTAGCTAGCATCTACCCCCACTGTTGGGACATGTTCCCACAAGCAGGGTTTACAATTGCTTCCCACTAATGGGGAACACACATCCTCAATCTGCTAGAGGCTATAAAGACTATTGAAGTTCCCCCAGAAGGTGGTGGGCAAGGGAATGGCACTTGGGTATTTCCAGCCTGGCAGTGCCAGCCTGACACCACAGCACCTCTCAAGAGACATAACTTGCGCTGGAGAATGCCAAGGGCTGGGGCATACTGGGGGCAGGGTTTATTGGGGGAGGAGAGGGGGGATGATCAGTGGCTGGAGGAGTTTGGGGATCTGCTGCCACTATACATTAGGGAGCAATGAGGGTTGGGGAGGGAGGAAGGAGGGAAATCAGAGCTGGTCATCATGGATGGGTTATTGGGCTGGCCCGGGGATGTCTGGTGGGCCAATGATTGGGAGGGGGAGATGGGAAGGCTGCCAATCACGAGGAGAGGCCAGCGATCAAGCCGGAGGTTTGGTTTGGGAATAAACAGGAGAACAGCAATCAGGAGAGGGAGGCCAGCGATTAGGGTGGGGATTGGGGAATAAACAGGAGACCAGTAATTCAGAAGACGAGGGATGGGGCAGTGCGTATGCACAGATCTTCTTACTGACAGATTGGTGCATGCATAAACACTCAATCAGCACTGTGCTGCTGGTCTCTTCTGCAGGATAAGGCCCCACTCCCCACTTTTCAGCATGAATAAGACATTCTGTGATGCACAGAGTGTCAGAGATTTGTTCAGGTAAGTATGCCCAAAAAATGGATTGCACTTAGTTTATTTTGGGGAGAATCCTGGCCAATAGATAGAAAGGTAAAAAAGGAAAAAATATTTAAAAAGACATTTAAAAGCTGTATAGGTAGCCAGGAGATTCTGAAAGAGAATGTATACTGAAAACAGACTTGCAAAGGGAAAGCTGAAGACAAAAGCTGTGCCTGTAAAGTTTTGGTATAAGCTTTGATTTTTCCAGTATCGAGTGAGGAAGGAGAAGCCTGTGAAATGCTTCTCCACAGCAACAGTAAATGTTTGTGGTAATTTTACTGTAATTTTTATTGAGATAATCTATGAGGACTGTTGCCTAAAAAGGGTTTAGCTCTGAGTTTAACTGAGCAGAAATCTTTTGGGAAATGTTTGTAGAGCTACAGTTAACGGTGTAAATGTAATATTGTATGTTTAAGTTTTCTTTCCATTTTTAAAATAAATGTTTAATTTTTCTTACTGAAGAATTTTCATTTTTAATGATGAACGCAATAAACTCTCAAAATTTGGTACAGCACAGTCAACGTCATCTTTCCACATACAGGCAAAAAAAAAGGAAAACATTAATACAATTGGTTCAAATTATTCATTGTACATTATAGTTGTGCCTCCCATTATACAGATAATGAAAGGATATTCATTGTCTTTCATTAGATAAAATGAAAGGGGGATACCAGAATAATATAACAGATAACTGTATGAGTGATCTGCAACACCAGCATCATGGGTAATGAGTAGGAGAGTGGAACTAATTGGATTGGACTTTCAAGAAACAAGATTGGACAGCTTAAATGTGCAAAGGCTCTAATAAGGGCCATTTTATTAATAGCAGTCTATTTATAAGAGTTGACATAAGCTAAATGGCATTGTTCTCCCACTGTCAGCCAAGAGGGAGTTTGGGATTCGCTTTTTAAAACTGTGGGTAGCGCTGCAGGAATGGATGGTAGCCCCTTAGCTGATACTCAGAGGGATTTCTCCACCATCAATTTCTTTATCATGTCAATTCTTTTATGGTCAAGCAGCAGAATGCAGCAGGTCTCTAGCCTGTCTTAGCAGTGGGTTGTTGGAAGCTCTCAGGAGGAGAGAATCACCTAATTAGCCGCAATCCATAAAAGCAAGGAGGAAATCTCATCAGCTGTCCATACACTTTGGTGACTCATTTTTCCAAGTGATGTTGGGCTGTCAGACCTATTGACAAAATTATCTCTTGAAGGGTGGAGATTAATTAGAGTAAATCAACACAGGTTTGTAAAAGACAAAATTATGTTTAATTAACTTGATTTTAGTTTTTTGATTAGGTAAAAAGATAATTCATAAGGCTATTGGAATTGACATGCATACATAAACTTACAAAAGGCATCTGATAAAAAGTAATATATTAGACATGTCAGTAAAGTTGAAACTAATGGAATAAAAGAGAAAGGAGCAGCATGGATTTGATGTTGACGGAGTGATAATAAAAGGTAATAATGAATAGTTGTTTTCCAGAGGTTCGTAATGGGCTCCCCAGGGGCCAGAACTAGGACTACGCTTTTCTTGATATATATTGATAACCTTGACATGTGTTAGGAACAAGTGGATATCAGAAAGCCCTTTGAGTTGATGCCAGAATCAAGGATATGTCATGACAGTGGAAATCCATGCCAAAGAGATTATTACATATTGTTACAATTTTACAATTATTACAATTTTCTGAGGGCCAGTGTTCAGCACCGTTGCTTACTCACTGACCTCTAAATTTATGCCAATACAAATGTCCAAGACTGTAAAGTAATGTCATTCATTTTACTAGTACATCATCATAAAATGTTGATTTCTAAAATCTCTCTTTGAAATAGCACATCATAATATTGTGAAACTCAAGTAGTTTTGAAATTTGATAAATATGAAATAGTTAATACAAAAATTTCATTGTGTAGCAAGAGCTGTGAACTTACTATGGTCACTGTATGCAGATGTCAATTTCTCTTCAAAGTTACAAATTATAAATGCAATGCTTTTGCATTTCAAGACTTATTATTTGGTCACAAAGCAATGAAAAGCTTTACAGTTTTTCCCTCAAGTTCAAAAGATGCAAAGATTTTATGATTCAGCACCCAAAATAAAATCTAGAAAGTTGTTTAAAAAAGGTTTATACACCTAATGCAGATAATTTATACAGGTTCAGCTGATGTGGTTGTCAGAAACAACCTCAGGACTTCATATTGACATTTCAGAAAGCAGGCAAAATTACATAAATTAATTACTGTTGAAAAAAGGCTTGCAGATGAAGCTTTTCATCTTGTAGTCATCAGAAAAGATACACAAATGTCAAATTTCAAAGATAATAATAATTTATAATGCATGAAAAAATGATGCAGATTGGTTGGCAAATTGGCTCAGTATGGTCGAGGCATCGCCATTGAGAATGCACCAGGGAGCCAAGTCCCCATCTTTTTGTTTAATTCAAGAAAAGCACGATGCCTGGACATGCTCCTTTTGTGTGCAGAGTACAGTTCTCTGCAAAAAAACATAGCTTATTGTAAGCATAAGTGAATTATATTGCAAGCCCAAGTAGTAATCTTAAATTGGTTGTGAATGTAATTCTTCGACGTAAATTGCAGTAACATTGCATTCAATTTATACCAATTAAATATTCTTCCTCCACCAACAATGTAAATATTTCCACATTAAAGACAGTGAAATACTGCAGAAAGAACCTTTAAACATTCAGCTTTGTTCACTGGTACCTATACTGAAAATTGTTAATAGTGCATCCAGTGAGAAAAACCCCAGTGTGCCTTTGCTTAGAAAAATCTCTCACCCAAAGTGTCAAAACACAGTACACCCTATAAACCTAACAATGTTATGTTTTTATTTATTCAAGAATTAATTTAAATAATTTTTTAACATATTAGAAACAACTACAAAGTAAACAAACTGAATTTTTAATTCTTGCTCTCAGTCATATATTTCTCTGTTAATAATTCTGAAAATTTTAACAGATCAGATTTATTAGGATCATTGAACAGAATAACCAGATGTGCAAAATGCCAATAAACCCTCATTAATTGCAATCAAAATGTTGCTTATACTTACTGTCGCATAACAAGGCACTTAAGGCAAAAAGGCAAAACAGCACAATTTGTTCTTTTCAGCAGATCCACATACACACGCTTAACAATAGCATTGCTGCAGAACCAAGGACATTATGTGTACAGCTTACAAGATCAAATGTCAGATGTATATATTTAGAGCAGTCAATCTCAAAATAGAATTGTGTGAACAAAGCACTTGATTTTCTAAAGCTGTCTGGGGCTAGTTCTGTGAGAGTAATAGAAATATTTCTTCTTATACAATCCAACTACAGATGTTTTATAAAGAACTCAAAAAGATCTGATTATTTACTAAGTATTATTTCACAGCTGACTTACTGTGCTACAGTTTTATATGGCACGATTGTGAACATGCAGAAATTTTGGTCAATTTTCATAAAAAAGAACAAAAAAGTGTGATATCAGGATATAACATAGAAATTCTAATTCTTTTCACACTTTTCATGACCTTTCATTTTTGGTTATGTAGAAATATCTGAAATCATGTAACGTTTCATATTTGTCTCAAGTAATTAAATTTCAAATTTTAAAATACTTAAATAATGGAGGGTTAACATTTGTGAGCTGAAAAATGATCTAGTCCAGACAAATTAGAATCAAGAATTAGTAAATAAAAAAAAAGTGAATAACGGGAGGCTTTCAAAGAGAAGAGCATTCAGGTACAGGATGGACATGTTTCCACAGTCGGAGAAAGGAAACGTATCCAAAGCTACAGTTCTAAAGGTAGAGAGATTCAAACGAGATGGCAAAGGAGACTTATGAAAAATGTAAGGTTCACAAATCATCAAAGAACCAACCAAAATACCATAAGTATTGGGGAGAACTAAAAAGATGAAGAAAAAAGACTCAGGTAGCCATGAAAATAGATTAATAGTTTATGTAAAACTGAACCTAAAACATATAAACAGTAAAAGCTGGTTAATGAAATGGTGGAGCCAAAAATGAGATCTTCTTGTGGAAGCAGGGTACAGGGTAGAAGTATTAAATGGATAACTCTGGAATAGTCTCCACTAGAGAAGAGGATACTGCCAATATAGGAATAATGTATAGAATAAAAATAGGCACCATCGCTTTCTCAAAGACAATTAGAGGTGGATTATAAGTGTGTTTTTCAGTTTTTCACATTCCATGAACAAGTGGGAAAAGGATAGAGTGAGTAGTTAAAAGAAAAGTGGCAATCCTCAGCGTAGAGAAGCCTCCAAGTACAGAAGTAATGCATTCTGGGTTACCGGGGAAGGAAGAATTAAAATTGCAGAGACCTGAATCACAATCTTCCAATCCAATTGTGCCACAGGACTAGAGAAACATAACATACACCCATTTTAAAAACGTGAGAGCAATAGACTTGGCAACTGCAAGTTGGTTAACATATAAATCTAGGGTAAAATTAATTTCTGTTAAGAAAAATATGGGATAATAAATGAAAATCACGACAGATTGGTTATGGCAAATCGTTTTAACTAACCTGATTGAGTTTTTTGATGACATAATAAAGAAAATTGAAGGGAATCGTGCAGTTGATGTGTATATATAGATTCTTAATACATGTTTAATGAGGTGGAACTTTGTAGTAAATTTGGAGGTGACTTGCAGCTCCAAAAAGAAACTGTTTATTAACTAATCTACTATATATTCAAGATAAGAGCCTGACGGAACTAATACAGAAGTCTACTGTTCTCCTCCCTGGCTCCAGCTGACTGTCCTCCCCATCCCCAGTTGGTTCAGATTCCATAGGATCTGACCTGATCACATGGTTTGCGAAGGATAGCTCTCTTAAAAGGGCCACATTACCACCCTTCTTCCCCCATAACTATGAATGAGAACAAAAAGAAACATTATTATACATAAGCATACTGACAAAAATGCATAGAAGACAACCAAAGGGAAAAGGTCCATTCACAAAGTCAATCAGTCTGAAGACTTTCTGACTCAAAGGAAGTTTCAGCTTGATGCTGGGACCCTTATCGAGCAACAAATGCAAAAGGCAAACTTTTACTTCTTCCCCCATTGCTTTTTCCTTCTTGGCTTCAGAAGCCGCATATTGCCTACGTTCCTTAAAAGCTGCAGGTATCCCTGGATCAGTAACTGGCATACACAAGTATGTCGCAGGACACAGCTGTTGGTCCTCTGGATCAGGCCCAACTCTCTTCCTCAAATGGTCCACATATTTCTTCACATGGTGACCTTGTACTTCAACAATGTATGAGACTGATCCTGCTTTTTTCTACAGTTCCTCCTTATACTCAGATCGATCCATCACTAAAGTTCCTAGCCATACCTAAGCCATTAACCTGGAAGATTATGTCCCCTTTTTTTTGATGTAGAGATGCCGGCGTTGGATTGGGGTGGTAAGAACTCAAGTAAGAATTTAGCAACACCAATTTTTAATCCAACCGATTTTTTTGAGTCATAGTATTCTTTCTGGGAAGCTTGTCTACATTCCAAGTGACCCAATAAATTCTCAGAATCAAATCCAAGTGGGTTTACAGGCGTTGATCCATTAATAATTCAGCTGGTGTTCCCATGGTAGTGCTCGGTGTCGTATTGTATGACAACAAGATATATGCCATTGGTAATGGTAGTGGCCTCTGAACTTGCTTTTTTATAGATGCTTTAAAAGTTTGTGTGAACTATTCTGGTAAGGGGCTGACTGAACATAGTGTATGCTTTTGACTTGATAGGTACACAACTCTTCTCAGCTACAAATGCTGTGCTAATTTCATACAGTAAGACCTCTGAAATGCCATGGGTGTAAAAATCTGTTGCAACTTATCAATGTTAGCTGTGGCCATTGTAGACTCCATTAGCTGGACATCTAACCATTTTGAACATGTATCAATCAGAATGAGGAACATATGGCCCATGAATGCAAAGTCTGTGTGCAACAAGACCACAACCGACCCAGCCATACGTATGAATACATATTTGCTGATCGCAGCTATAACTGCTGGGCTTCAAAACTCAGACATTGGCTGGGAATTCTTTTTAGCATTTTATCGATGCCTGGGCATCAGTGCCATTCAGGCCTGTGCTTTCAACAAACTTTTTCCAGGTGGACATCGTGTAACTCCCGTAGTAAAAGCTGTTGTTCCTGGGATGGCATTATTAGCTCTCTCACAATAACACACTATCCTCACATGTTACCTGCATCTTATGCTTACATTGCATCTGATCTGCTCTGACTTATTATAGTGATAACTTTATAACATCATCCTCTTAACTTATGGTCCCTCTAGATCCAAGTTTTTATATGCTTGGATATACAAGACCAGCTGTAGCAGATAGTTGGAATCCACAAAGCTAAGATCTACATCGATTATATGTTCAGAGACATGGTCATATGGCAACTTAAGGGTTTGAAGGTGGACAGGGAATGGATGACCACCAGGCAGTCCAAGAGAACTAGGCATAAAGCAGGAGTCCCCTGGAGGCCCACTCAGAAATTGCTTTTCATTTTGGAAGCTGGTAAGGATGCTGGTTCCTCACAGGAATGCAATCCGAGCCACCACAAGGCACCACAAGTGGCTTGGTTGTACAGGAGTGGAGAAATAAGGAGGAAAAGGCATTAATGATAGGTGATTCATTAGTTAGAAGAACAAATAGGTGTTTCTGTGACTGTAGTTGTGACTCCAGGATGTATGTTGCCTCTTTGGTGCCAGGATCCAATGATGTCACAGCATGGCAGCAAGACATTCTTCTGGAGAAAGATAATGTTTCGGTCGAAATGTGAAAGATAAAAAAAATCAGCTGACTATTTTATGAATTTTTTTTTTACCCTGTGCTTTTAAAAATGGAAAATTGCTGAGCTAATAACATGTGTACAGCTGAGTAATAATGACGACAAGGAGTCACTCCAGCTAACCCCAAACAAAGAAAAATCTTTGCAGTTGTCATCTCCAGTAATGGTATTACTAACACAACAAGCCATTCACAGGCTGAATGCTGGAGCAAAGACAACCAAAGCAAAAACTGTGGCAAAATAGATCATGTAGCGTGAGTTTGCTGGCAGAAACCAGCTTGTTCAGAAATGAATGTTTAAAGAAGGAAACATGAAACACCATGTTATTATGTGGAAGAAAAGGAGAATGAAAACGATATCGAAACTGCACTTTCAGTTCAAGGTGAATTACCTCAATTCGTAGTTTCATCTTCACAATTCCTAAGACCACGTATAAGCACAAGTTGAATCACCTACCGTTAAAGCCAGAAGATGGTATGGTAGTACAGTTGTTAGTACTGTTTCCTCACAGTGCCAAATACCTGGTTCAAATCCATTCTTTGATGACTGTATGGAGTTTGCATGTTCTCTCCATGTCTGCATGGGTTTCCTCCTGGTACTCCAGATTCCTCCCATAGTCCAAAGATGTGCAGGCTAGGTGGCTTGGCAATGCTAAATTGTTGCTCAGTGTCCCAAGATGTGTAGATTAGGGGGATTAGTGGGGTTAATTAGTGGGGGTGTGTAGGTACGGCCTAGGTGGGATGCTCTAGGGTGGGAGCAGGTAAAGATGCCCTGAAAAAGTAAGAAATGAGTATTGTTTCAACCCAAAGTTATCACTATAACGTGCCTGTGATGCCTTGCCATATCGGGTTGGAGCGGTGGTGTCATAGAAACTGCCATCAGGGGAGGAAAGACCAATGGCTTTTGCATCACACACCTTGACAAATATTAAGTCCAATTATATCCAGCTGAAGAAAGAGGCACTGATCATTATCTTTGGAGTGTGGAAATTTCACTAATATCTCTAGTTGTCACTTCATTGATGATTATCCATTGTCTCTTAACAACTATTTTTGAGCTGCATAAAGGTTGTTCATTACTTGCCCCAAGCAGATTTGAATGATGGTCTTTAATATAACATGCATATTCCTGTAAGATACAGCGCCATCAATCCAAGAGTCATGCCAATGCATTGTCATTATTGCTTTGAATGATGATCAAGAGCCACCCAGTAATGTTTCCAATATTTTCTATCTTTCACAGAATGAACACGTCCCAGAGACTGTAGCTCAGGTTCAATGACAGGCCAGAAATGATCGTGTGATTGGGGAGGTACTGGAAATGATGTTGAAAGGGAGGATAGCAGGAATACATCCTGAATTGAAACCATACATTTCCCTGAGCTGACAGTACAAGACAGATGCTTGTTGTGGGATAATCATTTCTCCAAACTTGCAACAAAGAGTTTTGGAACAATTACCTGAAGGACATCCAAGCATAGTTTGAATGAAAGAACTTGTAAGGAGCTATTCCTGGTGGCCTGGACTAGATGCTCAGATTGAGGAAAAAGCAAGACTGTGTCAGTCATGTGCGTGGGTAATGAATGCACCACTGTTGTTCCCATCACACCCATGGGAATAGCTTAAAATGCTTTGGCAACATTTACACATTAACTTTGCAGGTCCATATGGAGGGGCACATATTTATGATTGTAACTGATGCACATTTCAAATAGCCAGAAGTTATGCTAATTATGTCAACAATTGTGGAACAAACTATCGAAAAGCTCAATGAGATTTTTGGCAGCTTTGCCAAAATCCCAACAAACCATAAATGATACTAGATCACAATTCATGGCTCAAGAATTTGAAGATTATTTAAGGATGAGTGGATGTAAAACATAAAATCAGCACTTTACCACCCATCAATGAATGGATTAGCCAAAAGGTTTCACCATTTCTGGGAGCATTCATTGAAAGCCTTTAAGGACTAAAGTTCAATAAATTGCTGCTTTCTTGGTGACACATTGCAACATTACACACTGGAGCACTCAGAATACCCCAGTTTTACTATGACTGACGAGAAAGCTGAGAACTATCTTTGCTCTACTCTTATCACTGGAGACATTTGAGATAGTCGAATGCAATCACAAGTTTAAGAAGAGCAAGTAATTCTACAAGATATTTGTTTCCACAATGAGAGCAAGTTTAGGTGCAAAGCTATACCATTAGAGAAAAGAGGGTTCGTGCAACTTGATTGACTTAAACTGGCCCTATCTCCTTTACAGTAAAATTGAAAATGAAGTTAGTGTGGAGACAAAATGCAGATTAGTTATTAGATACAAGCATCAATGTACCAGTATTGTGTAATGCAAGAACTATCACTGGATGAGCTGCTGTTTATATCATCGGATACTGTGATTACAACTTTGGGTCAATTAGCAGAAAGCAAGATTGTTGAAGAATCTCTAGGTGCTACTCATCTTTCTTCTGCAAAAGAGAGTGCTACATTTTCTAGGGCAATGGCATCTCTGAAGAACCAGAGAGTACCTCTGAAGAACAACCACATTCCTGATGTGTGCAAGTATTCAGAGGGAATAGACATCCACCTGTTCATCTTTCCTATTAAGACCGTAAGACATAAGAGCAGAATTAGACCACTCAGCCCATCAATTCTGTTCTGCCATTCAATCATGGCTGATACTTTTCTCATCCGCATTCTCCTCTCTTTTTCCAGTAATCTCTGATCTCCTTATTAATCAAGAACATATCTATCTATGTCTTAAAGACACTCAATGACTTGACCTCCACAGCTCTCTTCAGCAAAGAGTTCCACAGATTCACCACTCTCTGGCTGAAGAAATTCCTTCTTATCTCTGTTTTAAAGGATTGTCTCTTTACCCTGAGGTTGTGCTCTCTGGTTCTAGTTTTTCCTACAAGTGAAAACATCCTCTCCATGTCCACTCTATCCAGGCCTCACAATATCCTGTAAATTCTAAAAAGATACCCCCATCCTTCTAAACTCCAATGTGTACAGACTTGAAGCCCTCAATTGTTCTTCATACAACAAGCTTTTCATTCCAGGGATCATTCTTGTGAACCTCCTCCGGACCCTTTCTAAGGCCAGCACATCCTTCCTTAGATTTGGGGCTTAAAACTGCTCACAATACTCCAAATGGGGTTGGACCAGAACGTTATAAGCATCAGAACTACATCCCAGCTCTTGTATTCTATCCTTCTCGACATGAATTCTCACATCACATTCCTAACTGCCGACTGAACCTGCATGTTAACCTTAACAGAATCTTGAACAATGACTCTCAAGTCCCTTTGTGTTTCTGATTTCCTAAGCATTTTTCCATTTAGAAAATATTCAATGCCTCCATTCCTCCCTCCAAAGTGCATAACCTCACACTTTTCCACATTGTATTCCATCTGCCATTTCTTTGCCTACTCTCCTAACCTGTCCAAGTCGTTTTGCAGCTCCCCGGCTTCCTCAATGCTATCTCTCTATGTATCTGTGTAATAGTGCATTGCCTGCCCTTACATATATATTTTGATGACTATGTAAAATATTATGATTACTTGTGTTATGGGACCTTTGAAGTAAAGGGGAAGGGATGTTATATATTTGGGGCTGTTATTACATTGTCATTTGTGGCATCATTGGCTATTTTGCAGGTTTTTGCCTAGTCTGGATCAAGGTTCTGTAGAGTTAACAGCTTATCTTGTTGTTTTCATCCAATCCTGTGTGCTATCACTTTGTGTTCTTTTATCCAACAAATGTGGCGTATAAGAGAATGATGATAGAAAAGGAAAATAGGCAATTCAGAGTAAAAATAATTAATTCGGGGAGAACTGACTTCAATGGGGCAAGAACAGAGCTGGGTCAGTCAGACTAGAATGAAAGGTTGGTGGGAAAAACTGTAGCTAAACAAAGGGCTAACTTCAAAATAGAAATGGTCTAGATGCAGTCACAGCATATTCCCTGGAAAGGGAAAGGTGGGACAAACAAATTCAGAGTTCCCTGATGAAAATGGGGATAAAAATTAAGGTAAGGAAGAAAATGTGCGCATATTGACAGGTATCAAGTGGAAATTATAATTCAGAAAAAAAAACAAGATTAAAAGGGGTGATTAAAAAAAACACACTACAGAAGCAAAGAGGAATTATGAGAAATGGCAGGCAGCCAACATTAACAGGAATGTCAAAGTCTTCTATCAGCATGACATTATAAGTAGCAAAAGGATAGTAAAAGGAGAAGTAGAGCCAGTCAAGAATCTTAAATGAGAATTAAACATGGAGGCAGGGGGCATGGCTGAGGTAATAAATGAATACTTTGCACCCATCTTTACCAAGGAGGTAAATGCTACCAAGGCTACGATAACTGTCAAGGAAATCCTATCCCAAGAAAGGTTGAAAATGGATAAGGAGAAAGTGTAGAATAGACTGCTAGTACTGAAAATTGACAAAGCACTGAATGAAATGCATCTAAGGATGTTGAAGAGAGTGAGAATGGGAATTGTAGGGGCACTGGCCATAATCTTCCAATCTTTTCTAGATTCAGACAAGATGCCAGAGGACTGGAAAATTGTCGATGTTATATCCTTATTCAAAACAGGTTGTATGGATAGCCCCAACAATTGCAGACCAGTTAGTTTAACATTAGTAGTGGGCAAGCATCTAGAAACAATTGTTCTGCACAGAATTAATAGTCACATGGTAAAATGTGGGTTGATTAAGGAAAGTCAGCATAAATTTCTAAAGGGGAAATTGTATTTAATTTATTTGCTGGAGATTTTTGAGAAGGTAGCAGAGACAGTCAATGAAGTTAATGCTGTTGATGTGGTGCATATGGGCTTTCAGAAGGCATTCAGTACTGTGCTACATGATAGACTTGTGAGAAAATTTATAGTTTATGGAATGAAAAGGACAGAATTAACATGGAAATAAAATTGGCTGAATAAAAGGAATCAGAGAGTAATAGTCAATGGACATTTCTCAAATTGAAGGAAAGTTTGTAGTGGAGCTCCTTAAGGAACAGTATTGGGATCCTTGCTGTTCCTTATATACATTAATGATAATGGTGTTCAGGGGAGTTTCAAAGTTTGCAGATGATACAAAAGTTGGAAGTATTGTAAACTGTGAAGAGAATAGTGTAGAGCTTCAGAAGGACAAAGTTAAGTTGGTGGAGTGGGTAGATAGTAGCAGATGAAGTTCAATATGGAAAAGTGTGAAGTGATCCATTTTAGAAGGAAAAACATGGAGAGGCAATACAAAATAAGGGGTAAGATTCTGAGAACAGAACAACTTGGGTGTTGTGACAATATTGCACCTTTAAGAAATGTATTTTTGTGTCATGTTTCTTGTGTATGATTTTGTTTTAGAAGTCAGTCCTATTTACCACTGCTGCTTTGTCTATAACCGGTAGACTACATGTTGGTACTGCAGAAGCATAATTGGTCCCAGTTGCTGGACTGTTTGTTTAAATGTGAACTAATGCAGTGTTGATATTTTTCTGTTTTCTCCTGAGGTTTTTCAGAGTAGACTTTGATTAAACTGATTGACAGGAAAAAATATGTGACTGGACAAGATAGATTTACACAGAGAAACAAGTTCAGTTGCTGTTTGGGATCTTTAGAGAGAAGTAATTCACCCTGGAAATTAGAGACTAAGACCTGGCAGAAAGTAGGTATTTTTCTCCAAGGTTCTGCTGTTTAAAGACAGATCTTTTTCTGGAGGCTACTCCTGTACAGGAATCAGAAGACAGATCTCTCAATATTTCTATCCAGAGGAGTTAAAAGGCTAGAAATTTAGCATCTAGGTCAGCCTATGTTTTTTTTGTGCCAACTGTTTCTGAAGAGGTATTTTAAGCAATACTGCTTAAATTGGAACTGTAGAGATAGTGAGCTGTTATGAATTATACCTTGTCATGTACAAGTATTTCAAATGATAAAAGTTATTCTTTTTGTTATATTTTAACTATGTTGCTAAATAAAGTTGTTATAATGAGAGCTTCCAAATGGAGTAGTAGAATCAGATTTGGAAAGAAACATCTTATCCTTGCACTAATAAGACCGTAAAACATAAGAGCAGAATCTGGCCCATCAAGTCTGCTCCGCCAATCAATCGTGGCTTGATATTTTTCTCCTCCTTTCTTTTGCCTTTACCCCATAATCCCTGATCCCCTTATTAATCAAGAAGCTATCTATCTCTGTCTTAAACAGCCTCAATGAGCTGACCTCCACAGCCTTCTGCAGCAAACAGTTCCACAGATTCACAACTCTCTTGCTGAAGAATGCCAAAATCAAAAAAGTTGGAGTCTGGGCTAATTCCACAACATACTTTGGAGTTTCTGATCAGGTCCTTAACAGTGTATATGTGCATAGATCATTGAAGGTGACAGCTCAGATAGCAAAAACAATTAATAAAGCATTTAGCATTTTGGGCTTTATTAAGAGGGCACAGAGTACAAGATCATGGAGGTTATGGTGAACTTATACAAGAGGGTAGTTAGACTTCAGCTGGGATACTGTGCACAGGTCAATGGGAAGGATGTAAATGCATCACATTGATTGCACAAGAGGTTTACAAGAATGGTTCTAGGGATGAGAAACTTCAGAGGATAGATTGGAAAGGGTAGGACTGTTCTCCTCGGAGAAAAGAAAGCTAAGAGGAGCTTTGATAGAGACGTTCAAAATTATGAGGGGGCTTGACAAAGTAGATAGGGAGAAACTGTTCCCTTCTAGAAGTTATATGTTAAGCCATTTGAAAAAACAAGTTTTGTTTCATAATAAATCAATTATTCTGAGTTTATTGAAATAAGTCTGGTTAATTAAGTCGAGCCAGTCTTATCCTGGATCTAGCAGTGACAAATGTAAACAATTGACCATTTTGGTGACTGAATTAAACATTCACACTACTGGTGCAACCTGTGGTATTGTGGGGCTAGAAACTGTGTGCTCTATTCAGATTATAATTATAGGGAAGAACATCATTGTTCACGCCAATGCAAAACTTTTTAAAGGAGGAGGAACTTGGAAATTAACATTTTTGGTGTCCTTACAATTCACCAATATTGTTGGAAAATTCTCCAAAATGTAAGCATAAATCTTACCTGGCACAATTACTATTTTATGAAAGCTTGACATTTCAGGTCAGGTGTAAGTCATAACTCAGCTAACAGTCAAGAACTCTTTTAACAATCACATCCTCAATTAATTCAGCAGTGATCATCTCCCTTTTCCCTCCTAAATGTCAACTTGAACCAAACAGTCATTAAATTACTCCATCTGTGAAGCACACATAGATGCCAGCTTAGAGCAGAAAGCTACTGGTGGCATTACAGAAAAGGATGCAACAGTCAACTGCATTGCAACAAAGTGTGAATTGTTCAGACTTGACACTCTAAAACAGTTTTTATTCAATACCCAGTTCATAAGTCATCCATTTGTTAAATCCAAATACAGTGGGTATATCATGAATCTGCACAATTAACGATTGGGTTAGAAACTGCTGGGAACTAGTTAAGGCTAATAACCATATGTTGTTGAGGACCCTAGAAATAATATGATTTATAATTCTGACATGACATTCTTTCTTGGAGTTCCAAAGGAATCAGTGAAGCTGTGTAGTCTCAATTCACAGGTAACAAATTGTTACTAGACATTTTACATCCTTTTTATAAAACTTGGCAGTTTTTTGTGCCAACTTTTCTATCCATACTCCTGTGGTGGACTAACTTTTAGGATAAAAAGTTGTGTCAACACAAAGTGGGTTATTCATTCAAACATAGATTTCTTTCAGGAAACAGCATTTGGGATGCAACATATAAGTATTTGAGACATGATGTGGTAAGCACAGCATGCTTCAGAGGAAAAATGTACAATGGAAAAGAAGTTGGCCATTCAACACCAAGAGCCTGTTCTGTGGTCATTCAATTAGATCAGGCTGATCTGCATCATAACTCTCATGCATATGCTTTGATTTCATAACCCTTATGTTAAGAAAATCAATCCATTTAGTGTTGAACTTTTCAATTTAGGTAGTCAAAAGCTTGATTTTTTGCGAGGGGGGGGGCACCTGCAGGGAGGGAAGGAGTTCTGGATTTTTACTCTTATGCATGTGAAGAAGTGCATCCTGATATCATCTCTCAACATATGACAGCCAATTTTAAGGTCCTTTCGCATTCTAGCTTCTTTGAGATCAGGCCAACATTCCATTAGGTTTCAAATTATTTTTTTGTAACTATCCACTAGCTTTTAATGATTTCTATAGTTGGGTCCAAAAATCTCTCTGCTTCTACACAGTTGCTGGCTTCTCATCATTCAGAAAGTATTCTGATTTATCTTTCTCGATCCAAAGCAATGACTTCACATCTTCCCAACACTGAAGTTTGTCCACCCACGTAATGATTTTGGACAGATGGTTCCCAAAACTCTCCAGCACTGGAATTTTCCTCCTTTCATTACTGGATCTGTTATAGATTGATTGGTGAACAATTTCGTTGCCAATGCTTCATGCAACTTCTAACATGGAAGAAGGCAAATTAGGTGTAACTTACCCTTTCCTATCTAGCAATTTCTATGCTGCTATAAAGACAGTGCAGTGATACACCCACTGGGAATTCCACTGGACCTCATCACATAGAACATAGAACATAGAACAATACAGCACAAACAGGCCCTTCGGCCCACGAGTTGCGCCGATCACATCTACCAATCCACAGACCTATCTATAACCACCTATCCTATTCTTTTCCATATACTCATCCAGAAGTCTCTTAAAAGACCCCAGTGAGTTTGCCTCAACAACCTCCGACGGCAGTCGGTTCCATTCACTCACCACCCTCTGAGTGAAAACCCTACCCCTGACATCTCCTTTGTATTTGCTTCCCTGCACCTTAAATCTGTGTCCTCTCATAGTGACCATTTCAGCTCAGGGAAATAGTCTCTGAGAGTCCACCCTATCTATTCCTCTCAACATTTTATAAACATCTATCAGGTCGCCTCTCAACCTACATCTCTCCAGTGAGAAGAGTCCCAGCTCCCTCAACATATCTTCATAAGGCCTGCCTCCCAATCCAGGCAGCATCCTTGTAAATCTCCTCTGAACCCTCTCAATACCTCTACATCCTTCCTATAATGAGGCGACCAGAACTGCGCACAATACTCCAACTGGGGTCTGACAAGAGTCTTATAGAGCTGCATCATTACCTCCTGACTCCTAAACTCTATTCCTCGAGTAATGAAGGCCAGTACACCGTACGCCTTCTTGACCACTTCCTCCACCTGCGAGGCCGATTTAAGAGTCCTATGGACCCAGACCCCGAGATCCTTCTGCTCTACAACACAGCTAAGACTCTTACCCCTTATATTGTACTCCTTCATCCCATTATTCCTGCCAAAATGGACCACTACACATTTATCTGCATTGAAGTCCATCTGCCACTTCTCCGCCCAGTCTTGCATCCTGTCTATGTCCCGCTGCAACTTTTGGCATCCCTCCAACCATCCACAACACCACCGATCTTTGTATCATCGGCGAACTTGCTAACCCATCCCTCCACTTCCTCATCCAGGTCATTTATGAAAATGACAAACAGCAGGGGTCCCAGAACAGATTCCTGGGGCACTCCAGTGGTTACTGATCTCCATGCAGAACAAGACCCATCCACAACCACTCTCTGCCTTCTGCCGGCAAGCCAGTTCTGGATCCATGAGGCCAAAGCCCCTTGGATCCCATGCCCTCTCACCTTCTCCAGAAGCCTTGCACGTGGGACCTTATCAAATGCCTTACTAAAGTCCATGTACACTACGTCAATGTGTTCAGTCACATTTTCGAAGAACTCAACTAGGCTCGTAAGGCATGACCTGCCCTTGACAAAATCATGCTGACTATTTCTAATCAGTCCAAACTTCTCCAAATGTTCATATATCTTATCCCTCAGAAGCCTCTCCATCAGCTTACCAACCACTGAAGTCAAACTCACCGGTCGGTAACTTCCTGGACTATCCCTGTTCCCTTTCTTAAAGATAGGAACCACATCCGCAATCCTCCAATCCTCCGGAACCTCTCCTGTTTCCATGCAAAGATCATCGCCAGGGGCTTTGCAACCACTTCCCTCACCTCCCACAACAACCTGGGGTACATCCCATCCGGTCCCGGCGACTTGTCTATGTTGATAGAATTTAACAGGTCTAACACATCCTCTTTCCTAACATCCACATACTCAATCTTTTCCGTATGCCGCAAACCTGCAGTGCAATCTCCCAGTTCACTTTCCACCATGAATACTGAGGCAAAGTACTCGTTAAGCACCTCTGCCATTTCTTCTGGATTCACACAGACTTCCCCCCCTTCACCTTTTATAGGCCCTATCCCTTCTCTTCTCATCCTTTTACTTTTCACATATTTGTAGAAGGCCTTGGGATTCTCCTTAATCTTACCTGCCAAGGCCTTCTCATGACCCCTTCTGGCTCTCCTAATTTCCTTTTTTTAAGTTCCCTTCTACACACCTTATACTCCTCTAGATCCCTAACATCCCCTAGCTCTCTGAACCTTTTATATACCATTTTTTTCTTCCTAACTAGGTTCACCACTACCTTCGTGCACCATGGTTCCCGCGTCCTACCAGAACCTCCTTGACTCCTCGGAACGTTGTCTTGCAGTGCCCTAGACAAACATTCCTTGAAAAACTGCCACTTTCCTTCTGTACTCTTCCCCAAGAACACCTCCTTCCAGTTTATGCGTCCAATTACCTGCCTAATGTTTTCATATTTCCCCTTACTCCAGACATACACCTTCCTAGCCTGCCTGATCCTATCTCTTCCCATCGCTATCGTGAAAGAGATGGGAATGGGGATCATAAATTCTAAGATGCTCGCCTACCGTGAGATCCGACACCTGCCCTGGCTCATTAGCAAGCACCAGGTCAAGTACAGCCTCTCCTCTCGTAGGCTTTTCCACGTACTGTGTCAGGAAACTTTCCTGAACACACCTAACAAACTCCACACCATCCAAACCCCTTACCCTTGGGATATTCCAGTCGATGTTTGGGAAATTGAGATCTCCCATCACGACAACCCTGTTAATTCTACATCTGTCTAGGATCTGTTTCCCTATCTGCACCTCAAGTTCCCTGCCGCTGTTGGGCGGCCTATAGAATACACCCAGCAAAGTTATCGAGCCTTTGCTGTTCCTAACTTCCACCCACAGAGACTCCGTAGACAATCCCTCCCTGTCTTCACCTTCTCTACAGCCATGACACTGTCCCTGATCAACAGTGTCACACCACCTCCTCTTTTGCCCCCAACCCTGTCCCTCCTGAAGCACCTGAATCCCGGCACCTGAAGTACCCAGTCCTGTCCCTGAGACAACCAAGTCTCTGTAATGGCCACTACATCACACTCCCAAGCAGCAATCCACGCCCGAAGCTCATCTACCTTATTTACTACACTCCTGGCATTAAAATACACACCTCAGCCCCTCAGTCAGGATATTTCCCTTTTCCACCACCTGCCTAACCCCCCTCTCAGGGTGCCTACAGTCCTTCTCTACCTGGGAACTAACCTCCTTATTCACCGTCCCATCGGTATTCCCATGAATGGAGAAACTGATTTTACGTTCCATGGGTCAAGGATGTTAGAACATTTCCCACTCTTATCCTGCATTTAATCATCATCTTCCTCCGACTAATACAAACATTTTTCACTACTATGATAGTGTCTTCTTATGCTTGTTATTTTAATTATTTGTTCAGTTTTTCTTTTTTTTTCCTTATTAACCTACTGTACTTAATTTCTCATTGCACTTCTATCTTTAATTTGATGCTAATTTATGCTATTTGCTCTCCATCTTTCATTCTGCTTTCTCTTTCCTTTTCTTTCACCAGTCAAGGAGATAAACAATTTGGCAAAATATTGTCAAGATGCCAAATGTGACATAATTAAACTGTTTTGGATTGACTGTCCAGCAAATTGCAGCACTAAAATACTACAATGTCAAAAGTCAGGGTAAACATACAAATAATGCTGCTTGCTGCCAAATCTACTATTACAGCAATTTTTATTACAATAGTTTGTACAGAACTTTATAGAGATGCCTTAATCCAATGACTCAAATGGATTCTGGAAGAAACTACTCAATGTCCTGCATGCCACTGACAAGCAGCCTATTAATCATCCAAAGTTGCACATCATAATACACAGTTACAAAATTATTTTCATCAGCTGACACACATTAGGTTTGGAAATGCTATCTCAGAAGCTTGAGAAATCTTGAAAGGGAAATGCATCAATGATTTACCATCATCAGCCCTTGTTTTATCAGGTAGCCTTTGAATGCTTTCTTCCCAATCACCAGGGGGCAGCAGAAATAAGCTGCTCAAGTAGAACAGAAGAGGTATCAAAATGTAGTATTAGTGGAGCTAGGAGCAAAGCATCCAAATATGATGAATATTTCTTGTTTTGTTTAGTTTATATTAAAGCATGACTTTTGGTATCTTTAAATGGTAATTGTGGATGCAGCTACCCACTGCAAAATTCACCAAATTACTCTGAGCAGAGTTAGATGAACGTACAGGGTCTGCAAGGAAGCTTAAACAAAATCTAGGGGCAACCTTAGAATTAAAAAAGAAGCTCATATCCCAGAAAAGTTTTTGAGGAAGACTGAGATCTCACTGAAGTCTGGGGGAAATTCAGGAACATGGAATTTTGTCTGTTTGGGAACTCAGGACCTAGAAATGGCCAGGAGGTGAATTTAAAATGTAAAGATGTTTGACAGAAGCTATGTTGAATCTTGAAGAGAACTTCCAAAGTAAGCACCTGCAATGTGAAAATATCAGCATCTTGCGGATAATGTATATGAACATGACAAAAGCTACATTGTCCAACATACGTTTAAGTAAAAGAACAAATCTAATTCAAACTTACAAGATTTACAGATCTATTCAACATCAACAAATTAATGGTGCATAGGGCATTTCATGATTTTCATATCTATCACTGAAGATAAGTGGAGGTAATGTTTTCAACCCCCCTGTTTATTGGGCTATTTGTAAACAACATGGTAAAATTTCTGTTACCTAGCACTGTACTAACCAGCCCAATATAGTCATCCAAATTTTGACTCAAGATGTTTCTCATCCTTGGTGCTAAGACTTTTTGCTGAGTGACAATGGTCACTGCTCTCACTCAGTCCTACTCTCAAATAATTACTGATAATTGCAAAACTCATGGATACTTATTAACAGCATTGCCCTCGCTGTCTTAGTCCTCCATTGTTCAGCAACATAATGGGCGGAATTCTATCAAAAAAATTTGTGAGTGTTATAATGGCAAGAATAATGGAGTGATGTGTTTGGTACACTTCACACCTCAATTCACTGACATTTAGTGCACTGAAAATGTTGCCATGTAAAAGATGCCATTTTGAAGTCTCCAGGCACATGACTCAACCAAAGTGGCCAAGCTGTGCACCGTTAAGAAGGGGAGTTGTATTTAAATACTCTCCCTGCACATTCAGCCAGTAGTGGCAGGAACATGGCACCAGAGAGACCAACATCATGGTTCAGAGGAGAAGTCAGATGATTGCTGGATGCCATGAAGAAGTGTCGGGTCATTCTCCCCATCTGCCCTCACTGCCAATCAAGCCCTCAATTATTCCCTTTATGTCTCCACAGAGAAGATGAGAAGATGGCACATAGACAGCAAATAATGAAATGTGGTGGAACCCACAAGTTGTGTCTTTTCACTCCCTTTTTAGAAGTGCAATGCAGCTCACAGGAGAACGGTCTAAGAGGGCTGTGAACGACTGATGTTGGGTGCTCCATAGAAGTGGGGATCCACAAAACTTTGATCCATTTAGACCTTTCTCAAGGAAGTGTCAACTTCCCTAGATATCTCCCTTACATAATCAGGCCAGTATCCCCAGGGATTAGCTGCCCCTACATCCCCCACAGCATCCCACTCCATTTGTATGGTTGCTATATGATGCAGAGATAGGTAGGAAAGAAAGCTGTGAAGGAGACATGAGAAATCAGCAAAAGGACATAGATAAAATAAGTATAAACAAATGTGGCAGAATTGCCAAAAGGTCATTACCAATTACCATTACCTAGGGTCATCCAGATTCAAAACGTTGGCTCTACTCTTTCTGCACAGATGCTGTCAGGTCTGCTAGTTCTTTGCGTTTTTTGCTTTTGTTTAAGATTCCAGCAACCACAGTATTTTGTCTTTATCATAGCTTGTTTTTACTCCTGCCCCTAGTGAACTTATCTGAAGCAAACATGGAAGAAAATTAAATTGTGACTGGGTGAGTCAGTGAGTTTATAGCCTGGGCAGCTGAGGAGTGGGAAAGCAAGGACCGAGCAGATGAGGAGTAGGAAGGCAGATGAGGAGTGGGTAAGCAAGGTCCAGGCAATCAAGTTGGGGGAAGACGTGATCCAGGCAGCCGAAGTGCAGGAAGCCCAGGGAGATGGGGAGGTTTACTGTTGAAGGGGAATGGGATAGAAATAATTTAGGGAGCAGGGATAGAGTGTGAGGCAGGAGCGGGAGAAAGTATCACAGAAACCCTACATTCTGCCCATTGAGTCTGCACCAACATTCCCCTATGCTCTACCCTCACATCCCTACGTATTTACCTACTAATCCCTTTAACTTATGCATCTCAGGACATTAAGGGCAATTTTAGCATGGTCAATCAACCTAACCTGCACATCTTTGGACTACGGGAAGAAACCGAGCATCCGAAGAAACGCAAGCAGACACGAGAAGAGGGTACAAACTCCACACAGATAGTGACCCAAGCCGGGAATCAAACCTAGGTTTCTGGAGCTGTGAAGCAGCAGTGCTAACTACTATGCTACCATGCCGCCCATAATGGGGGAGGGAGAAAGAGTGAGAGGTGGAGGGAGCGACTGCAAAGTAAGTTTGTGTAAGGGGGCAGAGTATGTGTGCAGGGGCAGAGTGTGTTCGTAAATCTGACTTTCTCATAATTGAAGGGTTCTCCTTCATTGTGACCACCGCACACCGTCACACACTTCCATCCCAATTTCAGAATGGGTGAGGGTAAGTGAATGAGCATCCCAAAATTGTGAGTGGGCTGGACATGCACACTCTTATCCAATTAGACTATAATCTTCATCATTATTTATTACTTTTTTTTGCTTAGCAAGTTGCTTCTTTTCATACTTTAGGATTTTTTTTTGAAATTCGCCACTAAGGTTATGGTAAAAATTGTGTTCCACCCTTCCACCCCCGAGCAAAAAGACTGTACAAGCTTGATTTGAAAGAATGAGACGTGATCTTATTGCAGATTAGTGACATTAAAGTCAACCTGGAAAAATCAGAATGAATTCACCCATGCCACCACTGCAATCAAGCAGTAACTATGACAAGCTAAGGCTGTAGCCACTAAAGGTAGTGTACTTCAGAGCTATATTAGCTGGTATAATCACATTAGGCTCACTGATGCGGTCAGCCATTCACCTGATGAAGGAGAAGTGCTCCAAAAGTTTGTGCTACCAAAATAAACCTGTTGGGCTTCTACCTGATGTTGTGAAACTTCTTACTGCATCAATCTGAAACAGTTTTGTAATTACAAAGAATCAACTAGGCATGAAAGGCCTCATGTAAGAATTGTGTAATTGTAATAATAGAGTTAACGTCGTGCGGTGGAGGAATGCACTCTATTACTGCCCTCTTCACTTGTTTCATCTAAAATACCAAGAAACCAGGAACATTTTTACGGTTCTTCTGAGTGTTGAAGGTACTTCCAATGTGCAGCTACTTATGCAGTTCCAGGATTTTTACCCAATGGCAATGAAAAAACGTCAGTACATTTCAAAGACAAGATTTGTTTGACTTTAATGGGAAAATTGCAGATGGCAGTGTTCCCCTACAGGGTTTCTAAGTGATAGTGAATGTGGGTTTAGAAAATATTGTCACTGGTGAATTGCTGTAGTGTATGTTGTAGATGGAAACAGGGTAGCCAAAAAGGGAAGAAATCAGTGCTTAGGGAAGTGGATGAGATGCCAATCAATCAAACTGTTTTGGCCTGGGTGATGCTCAACTTCTTGAGTATTTTTGAAACTGCATTTATCCAGACAGAATATCCAGCTTCTGACCTGTTCTCATTCCCCAAGGTATTTAAATGACTTGCTTGTTAAGTTTTTGGTCAATGCTGATGCCCTGAATCAGCATTGGTGATGGTGGGAATTAGACAATGCTAATACTATTGAACATCAAGGGGAGAGGTAGTTAGTCTACTTTGTTGACAACAGTCATTGCTTGGCACTTGGGATACTTGAAGTGAGAGAAGTTGAGCAGAGAGAGAAACAAATAGAACGATGGTTCAGTAACTAAATGCATGTGCTGTGGTGCTAAGCCTCAGATCAAAAAGCTTCCATGTTTAGTTTCCAATTTGTCTACATTTACTTTGTTAATCAAATCAGATCAGCAGTATAGAACCACTTTTGATCTTAGTACTGTTTGATAAAGAGATGAGGGAAGAAGAACAAAGAAATTGAGAGACAAAAAAAAAGTCCAAATCTCAGCTTAGATATATTGTGATATCCAGCCTTCTGCATTCAGCCGATAATCCAAAATTCAAGTTGTTTGCACCTTCTCTCTACATCTGCATGGGTTTCCTGCGGGTGTTCCAGTTTTCTTCCAGTCGAAAATGTGCAAGTTCAGTTGATTGGACATACTAAATTATCCTTAGTGTCAGGAGGACTTGCAGGGTAAATTTGTGGAGTTATGAGGATAGGGCCTGGGTGGGATTGTTGTTAGCGCTGGCTCAATGGGCCCAATGGCTTCCTTCCACACTATAGGGATTCTATGATTCTATGAAGATGGAACAGGAGAGCAGTTTGAATTGATTTTCCCTATTTGTCAACCATTAGACTAGACAGCAAACTGCATGCCATTACTAAGACTAACCAATAGAACAGACCACCATCATCAAGAAAGAATCTGTATCTTTTCATGATGCTGTTGTCCATAGCGTATATTTGGATGTAAGGGATTTTTCAGAAATTATCTAAAACACATTAGAGAAAATGAAAATATAGATTTCTTATCAATAGTGTCACAATGCGTGTAATGTTTGTGTATGAGTATGAACTTTAGAATGCACAATTCTACAATAAGCCAATTAGGTAGTCCAGGCACACAAGAATGCTGTGCTACAAATTATATACTCCTCTGCCTGTTTGCTCAAAATGTCAATTTTGCTGTCAATTTTGTCAAATTATGCTTCTCTGAAATGGGTTTAAGACATTGTACTATATTAATGGCACTAGATAAAATGCACAGTGTTTTTTCCCCCAAGCAAACAAGTAAATGCTCACCAAATTATCTTTGTAACGTCTTGAAGATGGAGAGACAGTTTACAAAATTTAACATTTGGACTCTATCTGGTTATCCACTTTCACTGTTGAAAGTCAGGACAATTTTGAAGAGTTATTGATCTGCATCACTTCCCTACTCAGTTTAACTTGTACTTACTGCAGCATCACATGCCATTCATTCTCATCAATGGAGGCCAAGAAAATTGGTAAAGTTGATTTATTTGTGATTTAACTTAGTGACACAAGACCACTTACTAAAATTGACAGTGTTGTTTGAAGATGTAAATTTGGATACTTACAATGGTATCAAATAACCATCTCGCCCGAGTGAGTGGTGTCAATAACCACAGTAAAAATACCAGTGTCAAAAGTTAGAGGGGCAGTAAATACTACTCTGAAAATAAGAGATCGGGGCTGATGTTTACTTGCTTCCATGACTATATGCAGGCAAGTAACACATGAATACATCTACACGCACACAGACATATCTGTTAGTTTCAACATCACAGCTTGAAGAATGTTGGTTTTGATGCTGATTGGAGTCACATCCAATCCAGATATTAGGCTCGCTTGTTTATTGTGGGTACTTGTCGTAAAATATTTCAATTCACCATGTCTTATTTGGTGCTCTTTCCCAAAGCAAGGAACTGAACCCTGCATAGTTGTATTGGACAACTTTATTTTCATATTTAAATGAACTGCAACTCTTCCAAAATAAATTATTTAGGACTTTGAAAAGCAGAAATGATGGTGACTCCAGCATTTTTGTAAGGACATATTTCAGGCCTCCATGCTGAAATTTTTAAAAATCCATCTTTGCTGCAAATGTTGCCTTTTCAATTTTTGAGACACTTGCAGGAATTAGTGCCTGAATGTTTGCTATATATTTAAAATTCAAGATAGTACAAGCCTATTGATTATTTTCCTCTGAAATGTACTCTCTTCAGGAGTGTACCTGAGAAAGCAAGTGTTAATTAACAATGTTCTGATTTTTTTCATTGTTAATCATTCTGAGCTATATAAAGTGCATTTGCTCCATCTAGTGACGAATATACATATGACAATGTAAATATTTTCTCTTGGCTAGTGAGATTTTAAGATTATTTTTCATTTGTTTCATTCTTGGAATGTTGATCTAAAATTTGTTTTAAAAAGTACTTAAATATAAACCCAGCATTCTTTCCATAGCTAGCTATTTAGTATTTCACTGTTCAGCATGTTTTTTCAATTCTCTCCTTCTAACTATGAGCTTCATTTGCAGATTTCAATTTATAACATACACATGCAGAGTCTCCTCAGAAAACGGGTCCGTGAATGGAGGAGGCAGGTGAGGGCAATGCTGCTGGTGAATGGTGAGGAGCAAGACAATTTAATCAAAAGCGTTGAGTAGAAATATAGCTGCAGAAGAAGGGAATAAATTCTGCTGATCAGTGGATCAAAATGATGGAGAGGTAGGTCAAGCTGGACTATTGGAGTCCAAAAGAACTATAAGAAACTAAATAATTTACATTGAAGTTCAGACTTACTTAAAGTTCTCACCTTCCTTTGCTTAACCTATACTAACTTGACTGCTGCCTAAATTTACTTAAGCTTCTTCACATCAACATCCAGTAGACAGGGCCTGCAACTGTATTCTTTTGGTGGGATGTTAATATATAAAATGGGAATATGTGGGTCATCATGAAATGTTAAACAGCACCAACCTTTTTTCCCTCAATCAGTTATATATCAAAATGCTTCCTCTGCCAGAAACCAATGGGACTTGGAGACCACTCATGGCTTTTAGAATACAATAAATAACATGAAAATGGATGAAAGTGTTGTTTATGTATGTCAATTTATTAATGCCTACTATATTTTTAAAATGCATATGATTTGCAGTTTTGAACACATTAAGCACATTTTCTGTGTTATGATTTTTGCATCATGCTTTGTTTTTTAATGGCAATATCCAGTGGCAACACTTATTCCACCATGTAATTATGGTCTTCATACAATAGATTATAATATTGTCTCTCTCGGTCCAACGATTGCAGAATTATGATACTCTACAAACAAATCAGAGAGGCCTTGTGTCATAATCCAGGTCAGAAACTCCATAGTATTTTGTGAAGTCAGCCTAAACCATAAGTTTTGCTACTTGAATTTGGCTACGGCAAACATGAGATGTTTCACTTCAGCTATGATTCAAATAACCACGAGGGAGCTTTTATCAAAGTTTATTTAAGAATACAATCTACACATAGAAAAAACAGCAATAGCTTTTACCAATTCCAAACAAGAAAAAAAAACAACCATGATATTGTACATAGCTTAACAGCTAAATGCACTATTCCAAGACAACAAAAATCCTTATAAATATACATCTATCCCAGGTTTAACACAGATAGTGAGAATGCTTACAGGATTTTGGATTTTTCGAGTACTACAAAACCTGCTGTGAATTAGTCCTTTGGATGGAGAATTGAAACTCTGACATCTCAACCTGTAACTTCCAGCAGACCACGAGATAGAGGGAGAGCCACTGTTGGCCTCTGTTTTTTTTCCCAGCAAATCATTTTAAGAGACAGCGATGTTCTAATTGCTAGCTAGCCAGCCACCAAGAACTAAATTTCCAATACCACGCAGAGAGAGTCACAGAAACACTGTTGTTAGTCTGGGTGCCACACAGCTTCTAACTAAAATACAGCCACAACCAAAATAGAAAATAAATATCTCTTGGGAGCAGGAAAAATTGTCCCACCTGACTTGTCAATCTATCTTCCCACAATACTTCAAAAAGTCACAAACTCCCAGAACGAGCATTAGACCAGATTAAAAATAAACAAAATAGCATTTAAACCACTTAAATAGTGATAAGGACATCACTTCAGTGCCAATAACAAAAATAAAACTCTTGCAGAAAACATGATTAAAAATACATTTCTTAAAGGCACAATGGTGTCACAATTGCCTAATAATGTGGGTAATGCAGGTTCAGGTTCCACATGGCATTTAGAGAACTTGAATTTTTAAACAAGTAAGAGATGACCACAAAACTATCAGACTTTTTCATTAACCCTACAAAAATAGCAATGAATTAGGAATCAAAAAGGCACATCCAGCCCCAATGTTCCCACCAATATCCAGGCATGTAGCAAAATTAGGAGAGTTCTTCCAGGGACTAATAAAGCAACTTCTGTATGTGTAGTCATACCCTATAAGCCAATGTCCCTGTATCCTTCAACACAAACTGTAGGTGTGTTTTGTCACGCAGGGAGAACAGACCTACCAGGAAAGGGGACATTATGCAATATATTCAAGTGAAAGTGACCTGGGAATCCTCAACATTGATTTCAAACCCCATACATCAATACAGTTTAAGGCAAAGAAAGTGCCTAATGCACTCCTCCCTCAACTGATGAATTAGTATTCCGCTATGTTGAAAAACATTTGGAGGAAGCACAGAGGCTAGCATGGACACACAAAATATTCTACAAGGGAGACTTCAAAGTCCATAATCAAGAATAGCTTGGGCAACAATATTACGAAAAATAATATCTGTGTTTTTTTTCTATTGTTCCACGAGCTGAAAATGAGAACTACATTTTGTTGCTCATTCCTAACTTGGAAAGATAGTGGTGAGCCAATTTCTTGAATAACTGCAGTCTGGTAACCCAAAGTGCAGTTAGGAGAGTGTTTCAGGTTTATGACCTAGTAACAGTGGTGGAATAGCAATACAGCTCCAAGTTAGAATAGTACATACTTTGGAGGGAAACTTGTAAGAGAGTTATTTTTGTCCTTCTAGGTGGCAGAAGTTTTGGGAGATGACCTAAAGTAGAGAAGGTAAGTTGTTGCAGTGCACCTTGTACATGGTACACACTGCTGTCACTGTCTGCTGGTGATGGAGAGAATGAATGCTTAAGGGATGGATGGGGTGCCAATTGAGTGGGCTGCTTTATTTTGGATGTTGTGAAGCTTCTTGAGTGTTCTTGGAACTCCACTCATTTGGGCAAATGGAGAGTATTCCATCACAATCTTAATATGTGCCTTGTAGATACTGGACAGGCTTTGAAAGTCAGGAAGTGAGTTATTCACTGCAAAATTCCTGGTCTCTGACCTGCTCTCGTAACCACAGTATTTATATGGCTAGTTCAATGGCAACCCCACAAGATGTTGTTTCAGGGATTCAATCATAGTAATACTGTTGTAGGGAATTTTAAAGGTGGCCATTATGTCTTAAACTAAGACAATTCAAAACATGCAAGACAAATACCTCTGTCAAAAGACTTAACAAAATTTATTAAACATAAAACATAGAACAAGACAATACAAACATACAGCTGACTGGAGTCTCACAAAGCGCTAAATAGCTCTGGAACAGTGACATAATCTCTCCAAAAGATCTGACAAATATAGATCAATTATACTTTTTCTAGTCAATAATTCCACCTTTTGTTAGCCTCAAATCAATTTCATTTAACAGTCATACATCAATACCTGTCAAATACCTGAGACAACCGTATAATATTTAATAGCATGTCGATATCTTATTCATCCAACTGATTCCAGGCGTATTCTCCCCTCTTGGCACTAACTCCTTCCTTGTTGCCTAGTAAAGGAGACGCCGCCACAAAGTCAAAGTGGACGTTCCCCCTGGCTCACTGTCAAATTGAATAAACAAGTGTTCCTGCATCCAGGGGCAATTAATACTTTTATTCATTACTGTTGCATAATGTGTACCGTCATAATAATTCACCAGTAAGGCTTGCTAATGAACCGGTTCCCACACCTTTGGCTTTAACCATGCTTTTCAGTAGCTTTGCTGGACCAAAGTGCAAACACCAAAGTACATTAACATGCACTTACATTATCAACATATAGTTAAAATAATAATTCTTCGTTTTTGATTGTCTTACTGCATTCACATATGTATAAAATTGTTTGCGTTAGCTGGTCTAAGAGTCATTTAACTCTTACTGATTTTTTGTCCTCTAAATGACTAATTCTGCCTAGCTGGTTAGGAATCCCCTTCCACAAAAACCATTGAATGTCAAGAGGAGATGCATAAATTCTCTCTTGTTGGAGATGCTGATTGTCTGGCACTTATGTGACAAATATTCCTTGTCACTTGCTGAATGCCAATTGCCGGAATATTGCTCAGCACAGCCCTTGACTTCATCCAACAGGTATGAAATATTTGCTACCTGTGCAAGTAAGAACAAGGACAGCAAGGTGTGTAAGCAAAATGACTACTAGGCCATGTTACAGAGGCTATTCTAATGAAGGAAACAAAAAGACATGGGGCAGGATTTTCAGGCTGCACTTGCCTCAAAATGGGAAAATCAATGTAACAAAGGCAATGTAATAATTGTCAGGGAATTTAATCTTCAAATGATTTACAGAGGTGGCCTATAATTGTTACATTGCCTTTATTACATTGCTAAGGATGGTCCGGAAGATGTTTATGTGACAGCTGGAGAAATGCATTGTGGATAGAACTATTCTAAGTCTAGTATTGTGCAATAATGCAGGATTAATTAATAACATCAGGATAAATGTTCCACTGGGTATGGGTAATCATAGCACAGTTGAATTCCATGTTAACATTGAAATTGATATACTCCAATCACAGAAAGGAATCTTAAACTTAAAGCCAGGTATGACAGTAGATCTAATTAAGGCTGTTTGGGTAAATCCATGTAAAGACATGGTAGTAAATAAACAATGGGAAACATTAAAAGAAATAGTTCAAAACGTTCAATAAATAAACACTCATCCAAAAGATCTATCCAAGTATTAATAAGGAAAATAAGGACAGTATTAGATTAAAAGATTATAATATCGCATAGAATAGTGTTAAGTTTGAGTATTGGAGGTTTATAAACTAGCAAAAGGCCATCAAAAAGTTGATAGGCAAACAAAATAGAACGTAAGAATAACCTAAGCATGAATTTGTAAAACAATAAAAGCTGTTAAAAAATATGAAAAGGACAGTAGCTAATTTAAACATGATCCAATAGAGGTAGACACAGGAAAAATTATCATGGCAAATGAGGAAATGCAAAGTCAGCAAGTATTTCAGCCAGATTCCTCCTGTTATCACTGCCAGCAAGAATGGAGAATTTGGTGCTTAGTCAAATCTCTGTTCATTGCTGTCGGACAAGAGAATCCTTTTTGCAGACAAGATCAGAGAATTTGGCCCTTTGTGCCTGTTTTCACAGTAGAAACCACAAGTTTGCTACAGGATAACCTATTCACCGTTGGTGTGTAGAAAATGCACTTGCAACATTTCAGATGTAGTCCTACTCTAAAAACCTCTTTAACGCTTGATCTAAGTTCCTCAAGTACACCTCAGTGTTCCCAGTAATTAAGACATCATCCAAGTAAACTGCTGCATGAAAAATGCCTTTAACAGATTGTCCACTGTCTTTCAAAGATCTCCTGACAGGAGGATACCCCAAAAACCAGATGATTGTATTTAAAAAAATCTTTGAGTGTTAATCATAACATACTACTTTGAATCCTTCTCTAGTAAGAGTCGTTGATCAGCACAACTCATATCAAATTTTAAGAATGTCTTTCCTCTGGCAAGGATTGAAAACAGATCATCCACTTCTCAGCATCCAACTTAGAAGCTTGATTAACAATAAGCTTGTAATCTCCATATACAGTGTTATTACTTTTAAGAAGAGCAACAAATAGAGCTGCTCAACAAGAAAGCTAAAAAGGTTCAATGATTTGCAGTCACTCCAACTCCTCCACTACTTTGCCTTTCATAGCACTAGTCTGAACATGAAAAAGCAAGGAGTAACCTGATACAACTAATGGTATCATGCAATGTACCCAATTCATCTTTGAACAGCTCAGGCTATTTCTGGATGACACCCTCTAACTCCTGTTTGTGATAATCTCATCCCAGTTCAATGGAATTTTCCTGAGCCAATCATGCCTTTCTAAAACCGGCTCCTTCCCTTTTACCATCACGGACATGATTTTATTTCTTGTTTGTGGTGCGCAATATCCACTTCTAATGCTCCAAGTAATGTATCGTCTCTCTGACATATGTCCAAAGTTTGACCTCTGCCAGAGTAAGGGATAATGCCTGCTTAAAACCCCAAGTCTTCCTGAAGGTCTCCTTGCTGATTACCAATACAGAGGTGTCCACCTCCATCTTCATTTGCGTGCCACTGACCTCTATTGTAGTATAAATAGGCTGTGCATGCCCCTCACTCATTCTAAACATGTAAGAGTGTCCTCTGTCTGGTCTGAGCTTTCCAAGTGATGCGTAGCTGACTGAAGCTTTTTTGAATTTGAGTCTCCATCTCATCCTTTTGACATGCTCTCAGCACTCCTTTACTAAATGACTCTTCCTGTTGCAATAGTGATAAACAGTGTCCATAAACTTGCAATGAACCAAATAATGTGACCATCCACATCTAAAACACTATATTTCACTTTTTTCTTGCAACCATTTTCTTTATTTGATGTCGTGCATTGACCTGTGTGCCACCCATTGGCTTTCTGAAAATCTTTCAGCCATTTTTATGCTCTGATAAATTTCTAGAGCCTTCTTAAAAGAAAGTGTGGCTTCTCCCAGCAACTACTGCTAAACTGCTATCTTTGTTCATACTACAAATTAGTCTGTCCTGAAGCTGGTTTTTCAAACTCATAATGTTCTGGGAGCTGGTGTAATTTAGCAACAAAATTAGCCAGAGATTGTCTCGTCTTCTGAAAATGGCAATTGAACCTGAAAATTGATCACTGAGGGTTTACGATTATATAATTCTGGACTAATGCAATCAAATCCATAAATGGTTTTTGTGGTGCAGCTACACTTACCAGTTAGTCGGTCTTCGTCCCATGCACACTCAGGAGAATTGAGCACATTTTATTCTCACTTGCAATTACATTTATCAAGAAAATGTGTTCTAATCTTTCCACACATTCAGTCCAGTTCCTATTTTCTTCAACAAACTAACTGATACTACCAAACATAGTCATGGTACTGCTAACGTGTTTCTTTAGTAAAACTCAAGAGAACCTGTTGATTTGAGCCTGGGATCACCACTCACATTGCAAACTAGCTACCTTCTGTCCAAATTTTTGTGCTACCTTGCTGATCATCAAATTGCTCCATTTATTTCCCTGTTCCATTGTACAGTGCTGTTTTCTCCTCAACGCCAAAAAGATATGGTAACCTCAGCACAAAAGACAGTTGAACACAATTGTAAATTCAAACTCCTTTATATGCAAAAAAAAACATAATACAGCAAGAACTTCGGACCAAAAGCAGTAGTTAATACACAAGTCCCTCCTGGCAGATTAAACCTGTGAAACAGTGCTATAGATGACATCACTCCATGCATGTGCACAACCAGTGCAGACATTAGCAAATACATTTAAATAAGAAGAAACTTATAATAACTCTATAACATGATGAATGTGAGGTTTTAAGATTAGTATGTTTTCAACCATCTCTTTAATTTAAGATAAAATGGAACAATGAAGAGAATCATGTGGTCTGTTACAAGTTTTCCCCAATGCACTAGGCTGGAATGGATGTCACAGCAACTGTGTGCCAAGTTTAAAACCTGAAAAAAAAGGCAGGAGCAGATGTTCTTGTTTTGCAGGCTTTTGCAGGCTCTTTTCCAAAGAGAAAAAACAGCAGTTTCTGCAGTCTGCATGGAAAAATCTGTTTAAATGAATTTTTATTGCAATACCTTTTTGCAGGGAAAAAATTAAATATATTCATCTTATTTAAATATACAATCTACTGATTATGAAACAGTGAAGACTGCTGTTCTCAATACACATGAATTAGTGCCAGACGCTAAAGGCAAAAGTTTAGAAATTTAAGGAAGAGACAAAATCAGACGTATGTGGAATTTGCTTGAGAAAAGGAAATGGTATGTGATAAATAACATACGGCTATGAAAATTGAGAAAGATTTTGAAAACCTTAGAGAAATGATGATGGAAGAATTTTAAATCTTGGTAACATTCCACTAAGTGTCCATTAATCTGAAAATGGAAGAGTTCCAGCTCTGTTTCTCAGATGAGTTTTCAGCTCAATTTTATGCACTCTGTCTCTGAAATTTTGAACTAGTCTGTTCCCGGCTAAAAGAAGCAGTGGGCGGAATTTAATTTGCCAGACAACCAGCAGCTCAGATTGGTGCCACATACTGCGCTTGCGCAGGAAAAGTGAAAAATAAACCAGTTCTCCTGATAGAACCTTCCCAGGCCAGATACAGGCTCCCCATTCCCCCCTCTGGACATGAGAGCCCCTCACAACATTACTGACCCCCTTACTCTCCACACACATCCCACACTAGACCCACTATCACATGTCTCACACATCACCCCTGGCCCTGATGGCTGATTGACATGACCCTCTATCTCTCCTGCCTCTGCTCATCACAGAGGCACAAACTGCACCTCCTCTCCCCCAGCACACCTGCAAGTGCTGCCTTGGCTGCCCCTGCATGGTAACAAGACAAATGGATTAAACTTGCTGGAATGCTTTAATAGGCATTTCATCCGCCCAAACTACCTGCAGCTGAACTGAACTGAACTGAACTAAGGGACAGCTCCATAAAAATTTCAAGGATGGACAGACTGGCAAGCAGTGCAGGAAGAAATGGCCTCCAGGAAACCAGCACCCAGATTCTCTGAATCAATCTGGACAGGTTGCTGAACAATAAGAAGACTCACAACATCAGGTTAAAGTCCAACAGGTTTATTTGGCAGTACAAGCTTTCGGAGCATTGCCCCATCATCGGGTGAATGGGAGTTGTGTTCACAAACAGAGCATATATAGATACAAACTCAATTTCCAAGATAATGGTTGGAATGTGAGTCTTTACAGGTAATCAAGTCTTAAAGGTACATATGATGTGGGTGGAGAGAAGGCCAAGCACAAGTTAAAGAGATGTGTATCGTCTTCAGCCAGGACAGTTAATGACATTTTGCAAGCCCAGGCAAGTCGTGGATGTTACAGATAGTGTGACGTGATCCCAAGATCCCGGGTTGAGGCCATCCTCGTGTGTGCAGAACCTGGCTATCAGTTTTGCTCAGCGATTCTGTGTTGTGTGTCATGAAGACTGCCTTGGAAAACACTTAGCCAAAGATCAGAGGCTGAATGCCTGTGACTGTTGACCCAACTGGAAATTGCCTCTTTCCCCTAAATGACCATCACTCGCAGCATCTTGCATGCTTCCAGTCCTGATTCCCAACCTCCCTTCGCTCCCCAAGAATATTGCAGTTCTTGATTTTTGAGGATCACAATCTAATACCTTGTTGTACTTGTGCCACTAGACTTTTCATAGCTCTTTCTGTTCCCACAGGAGAAGAATGGCCATAATTGCCAAGAGATAGCAAAAACAGGGGATAATGAGCCTGACCTCCAAGTCCTCACCACCTTTGAGGAGTGGGCGCTGGACCTTACGGGAAATGAGGGAATGTGGGCCATTAGTGAAAGCATGATCAGTGTAGCATAGAAATAAGCATCTGCCAATCCTCCACTTTATGGAGAAATGTCAAGTAAGTCCCATGCAGCCAAGATTCCTCTCCTCCGTTACACTTAATCTTGTGTTCTGTTGTACGAAGGAATCCTAATGCACTCAGGCCTCCAGCATTCGCGGCCCCCACCACTGTTCCTATCCATCCTGCCCCTAACAGCTCAGAGGACTCCTCAGAGGAAGCCGGTGTAGGGACCTCTGAGGCTGGCACCAGTTTGGCATCATCTGGAGAGTCCAGAGACTCTCATATCAATGTGTCAAAGTTATTGACGAGATATCTGGAACACTCTCTGATGCAAACCATACATCTGCTGACATACATCAGGAAGGGAAGAATATCCAAGGCCTCTGGCATGCAGAGGGCCTGCCTAAGGCAAGGACTCATGTGGCCCCAAGCTTCATGCTGGTCCTCCGTGATCACTTCTCCTTCAGCTATTGAAGATGCAGCAAAAGAGCCAGGGAATGCAAGAGGGGATGACAGCAACACTGCACCGACTAAGAGGCTGTTATGAGGAGTCCTAAAGCTTTCAGATGGATCAGCTATTATTGCCTATCTTGCATGGTTCCTAGGCCAACACTGCAAGGGTGAACTATGCGGTGGAAAGCTTGGAGTACATGATCCTCACCATGAGTGGCAGGTTCCCAGCAATGGCCAAGTCAAAGCAGACCACTGCAGAATCCAAGAAGGCCAAGGTCCAGTTGCAGCAAGCCACAGCTGAGAACTCAGCAGATTCTGTAGCCCATGGCAAGAGCTTGAGAGCTTGCAGGAGATCCAGTGGGACAATGCTGAGACACAGCAGTTTATGGCCGCAGCCTTTGACAGCAGAAGACCATTGCTGATGGGCGTAGCCCAGTCTCAGAGGGCACCTGCTGCTGCCATAGACGTGACCCCCAACTCAGACGGCCATAGCAGAGGACTCAATTACCATGAGTAGGATGTAGATGGTCCTCCAGGACTGGTAGGGTCAGGGGATGCCAGAGCTTCTGGAGTTCATTGCTGGACTGACAGGGATCTACAGAAACTCCAAGGGAGGAGGAAGGACTTGAGCCCAGGCTGGGGCCTTCTACCCAGGATCTGTGGTTGTGGCTACATCTTCTGCTCCCCCCTTCCTACTACTGGGGCATCTCAGGGGTAGTGGGATGAAGAGGGTGCCATGGATACATCCCAGACACCAGGAAGCCAGCCAGTGCCCTCAAGGTCCAGGTCCTCCAGAGGACGTTCACCAAGGGCATCACAGGCCATGGGGGCGTGGTTGGCAGCTGACCATCTCCACCTCCGATGTACATTCTGGGGAAACATCGAGACGTAATGTTAGGCCACGTAAAGTTAGGAAGCTGTAGTGGCACTAAGATAGCATGAGTTAAGGGCAGCACTAGGTAGATAGAATATTTACACACTTTAATGTGTCTTATTCACAGTAAGAAGTCTCACAATACCAAGTTAAAGTCCAACAGGTTTATTTGGAATCATGAGCTTTCAGAGGACTGCACCTTCATCAGATGAGTGGAGATAGATTCACAAACACCGCATGTATAGGTGAAGATACAATTGCAAGACAATTACTGTTTGGAATGTGAACAATGGTAGGAATGCAAGTCTACACAAGTAATCAAGTCTTTACAAGTAATCAAACAGTGTGCATAGAGATAGAAATAATCACATTTAAAGAGGTGTGAATTGTCTCAAACCAGGACAGTTAGTTGGATTTTGCAAACCCAGGTAACATGGTAGAGGTTACCAGTAGTGTAACATGAACCCAAAATCCCTGTTGAGGCCGTCCTCATGCATATGGAACTTGGCTCTCAGTTTCTATTCAGCAATTCTGCATTGTCATGTGTCTTGAAGGCCACCTTGGAGGATGCTTACCTGAAAATCGGAATGCCCTTGACTGCTGATGTGCTGTCTGAATGGAACAGAACACTCCGGCCTGGCAACCGTTACTTGATGTCAATTTATCTGCTGCCATAGCTTCTGCATGACCTCGCTGGTGTACCATACCTTGGGACATCATTTCCTGCAGCATGTAAGGTAGACAACATTGTACCTTGTACCATCCACCACATATTTTTATGTTGGCACTTATCAATAAGACATTTTTGTCACCAATAAATGTTTACTCACCACCCGCCTGTAACTAATTTGTGTCAGATTTGCCTCGAACAGGCACACTCTTACCCTGACAATTGCCGGAGGGACCATTCATGTTCATGTTAGTAGGGGAGACCCTTAAATGCTGTGGCACAGAGAAAATGAAGACACTTAAATAAATCACTGGCTGCAGTGGGTGGCATGCATTGGCAGCAACTTACAGCATCTCAGAACCCATGAGCGATTCCCTCCCCTTCCCCACTCCACTTACTTCAGGGCCCTGTGTGTGAATTTAGTGATCCCTTACCCATTACCCAGATGTGCAGAGTGCATGCAGAGTACAAGGAGGAGTCATTACTTGGGCATCATCACAGTGGAGCTTAGAGAGTCATCATCACTCTCCTGCTTGCCAAAGAAACTCGCTAACATAGCATATCGAGGCCCGCCACTCTGGTGTTATAAAGTTGCACGAGATGGTAGGTCTTGGAGTGGGGGGGAGAGAGCATTTTCCCACCGCAAAATGGGCATAAAGAGGCCGTAAAATTTTTTCCATGTGCCTGGACTCAACTAGGGAACTATACAATTTCTAAGATAAAATTTGCTGCAATAATGGTGAATGATTACAAATTGTCTCAGAAACAGGTAAGTAAAAGCACACCATCATCTGTAAATCGAAATAGAATCAAGACAGACAAGAGATCTGATAATGAACAGAAACTGATTAGTGAGGATGATAGAGGTGAAAAGAAAGATATTCCTCAGGACAGGACAAAAAAACATGAAAGATAAGTATGTTTGAAGGAAACAACCTATTTTTGTCGTCAAAAAAAGGGACATATGAAGGCAGATGAAAGCTAAAAACCAATACTGTAGCATTTGTGAGCATAGCATGTCTGCTTGCAACAAATGAGTAGTTTGTGTCAAACCAATAACTTTGAATGTATTCAGTATTGGAAAAAAAAGAGCATAAATGATTATGAGAATTTTGTGTTCAAGGGTAACAGCTCTACATGTTTGTCCTACAAAGCAGGCAAACAAATTAATATTCTTCAAAATATCGGGTCAGCATAATAACTGATGGTGGGAGGTGTAGGGAAATTCCCTTTAGAAGATATGCTGTTGAAGAATGCATTGTTAAGGATATTAATAGAGGTTGTTTAACTACTCTATTGCATAAAGTCAATTTAATATGTCATTTAATTTCTGGTATTGTAGTTGTGGAAACTGTGTTGTGTTGAAGCCTGCAAATGGTATCAATTTTATGATAGAAAATTATCTTGCTGGAGATAATGTGCTGCCGTCTTCAGTGATGTCAGACGGATCTTGTGAAACTGCTGAAGTTTAAAATATACAAGTGAAATCAGATGAAGTACAAAAATCCAGAATGATCTTATGTTGCTATGGAAATTCCTGTTTCAATTAACGACGCGCCCAAAGAGTCAAAAGCTCAGGCTGATATAAGAATAACATTAGGACTTCAGACTCATGATGTGGAGATGCTGCCATTGGACTGGGGTAAACACAGTAAGAAATCTGACAGCACTAGGTTTAAGTCCAACCAATTTACTATCAAATAAATCGATTGGACTTAAACCTGGTGTTGTCAGACATCAGACTCATAACAGAGTGAATAGTAACTTGAAACAATTTGAAGCTGTTGGAATTAAACCTGCTGGCAGAACTTGAGCAACAGGTGTCAAAGCAGATGACAGCGACTGCACTCGAAGTTGATGATGGAACAAAGGAAAATAATACTTTTAAGCCAATTGACTCCGCTATATCTAATACTGATACCATGGAGACACAAAGAAGGATTTGTGTTGCTGAACATAAATTATAACTCGAAAATATGTCATTCATAACTTTAATACAAGCTGTTATGGTGATATGGTGGGGGAGAAGTCCAGTTGGAGAAATTTAAATATAGATTTCCAGGGAAGATGGGCATGGATTTGGGAGGCTACAACACATTCAAAGACTTTGGAGAGGGGAGAGAGGTTAGCGTTTGGACTGTAGCTTGACAGGATAGTGGGGTCAAGGATTAGTTTTATGAGGAAAGGGGTGATGACTTCAGATTTAAAGGAAACAGGAATAACAGCTGCCAGTTAATTACTGGGTGTTCTAATTTCTCTTCAAACTTTAACAGTCATAACACTTCATCCTTCTGTTCTTATTCTTCAGGCCGGTGCAATAAAGGAAAGTGTCCCGTCTGCCTTCTTCACCACCTTATTTCCCTTTCCTACTACCTTCAGGGATAGAATCATAAAACCCTACAGTTTAGAAAGAGGCCCTTTGGCCCATCAAGTCTGCATCAGACACAATCCCGCCCAGCCTCTACCCCCACATCCCTACATATTTTACCCACTAATCCCTCTAACATACGCATCTCAGGACACTAAGGGGCATTTTTTTTAGCATGGCCAATCAACCTAACCTGCACATCTTTGGACTGTGGGAGGAAACCTGAGTACCCGGAGGAAACCCCAGTACCCGGAGGAGACCCACACAGATACAAGAGGAATATGCAAATACCACACAGATAGTGACCCAAGCTGGGAATCAAACCCAGGTCCCTAGAGATATGAAGCAGCAGTGCTAACCACTATGCTACAGTGCCGATCTCTGGCCATACAATCCAAGATGCTTATATTCTTCTGCACTTCTTGATATCCTACCAGTTATCGCCTATTCCCTTGCCTTGTTTGTTCTCCCCAAATACATTAGTTCGCATCCTGCATCCCTGAGGCTGCAGGCCTCTCCATCCCAGCCCCCACCCTTTCAGACCCTGAGAGATGCGACTCCAACAGTCTCCAAGCATTCCCTTAACTCTTCTCTTCCACAGTAGCCCCAAACTTCTAAAATTAATCTCTCACAGCTTAACAATCACTAAAACTGCTCTTTTAAATTTACCTGCAGGTCTAGGGATCATCTGACCTTTGAAAGAAGACTCAAACTGGCAGGGACCCAGTGGGCCCCAATACATGGACTCATTAACGATCATGATCCCAGGGATATCATCCATTTACCAGCCTTTGACCCATCCATGTGGAGTGTGGTCTGAATATCCAATGACCGGTGAAGCCAAAACGCAACCCAACAGTGACATGGAACGCCCAACTGTGCAGACCCATCTACCAACATAGGAACTGCAAGCAAGACAACAAATCCTCCAGCCACACACCAATCAGAGTGAAGAACCTCATTGAACATAACTTATCCTTAACAGCGCAAACCACTCTCTTGAATCCAGACCTCGAAAAGAAGCAGACACTCCTGGAAGTGTGGAAAATGTGCAGGCCTGCAGGTGAGAGTGAAGACTCAAGGCCTCCTCTCCAGCTTACTGCTTGCAAATATCCAATCTCTGGAAAACAAGTTAGACTAGCTTAGAGCCACACTCACTTTCCAAAGAGAACTGAGGGACTGCTGTGTACTCTGTTTCACGGCTCATTCCTGCTTCATCGAATAGTGTCCTACAACCAGAGGGCTTCTCAATCCATCAAATGGACTGTGCAACGGCCACAGGCAAGGCTAGGGAAGGTGGGGTCTGCTTCCGAACCAATACCTTGTGATGTCTACACATTGCAACACTGACAACTTTCTGCTCCCCAAACCTAGAATACCTGACACTAAAATGCCACCCCCGCTACCTCCCACAGGAGTTCACCTCCGTTACTATGATGGTAGTTTATATTCCACCCCAGGCCAAGGTGAAGATCACGCTGGACGAAATATAGACCACTACAAATAGCCTTGTGATGAAATATCTGAGGCCTTGTTCATCATGGCCAGGGACCTCAATCAGGCCAATACCATGTTATCACCAACACATCCCTGTTCTATTAGAGCCTAAACATCCTAGGCCTCTGCTATACACAGATCAAACATACCTGTCGCTCTGTCGCACACCCACACTTTGGCAAATCAGACCATAAGACTGTGGTCCTGCTCCCGGCTTATAAGCAAACACTAAAGCAGGAGAATTCATTGAAGAAAGTTGTGCAATGTTGATCTGACAAATCAGATGATCTCCTACAGGGCTGCTTGGAGTCAGTGGACTATATTTAAAAACTCTGCAACCAGCCTGAATGAGTACACCACTACAGTGGCTGACATCATTAGTGAGTGTATAGAATACTCTGTGCCAAAGAAGCAAATCCATGTGTTTCCCATCCAGAATACATGGATGAACAAGGATACCCACTGCTTGCTGAAGTCCAGGTCTGAGGCAACACTGTCAAGGCAACACTGACCTATACAAGACAGCCAGATATGATCTAAGGAGATCCATCAATGATGCCAAAAGAAATACCAGATCAAGCTAGAGTCCCAGTTTAGATGTATCAACCCCCACCGACTATGGCAAAGACATAACAGTCTACAAGATGAAGGCTCCAACGCACCCCTTCCTGATGAGCTCAATGAGCCTTGGGAGTTCCCTGGGAAGTGTGTAAATTGTCGATGATATTGATGTATTTGTTTTATCCTACAGGTACTTCAGTCCGCCTTGTCTAACAAGGGGCATACACGCGATGGATCATGAGAGGATTGCTCTTGGATTTTTCGAGAGTAGCCTAGTGCTTACGTTGTTAGTGTACGCTTGACCTGAACTAGTTGATAGGCAACACGACAGCTCAGTGACTATTGCTGTGCTCTGAATGGATTTGGGCCTGTGTCTATGGGAGTTTGTGCATTCTCTCCTTCCTTGATGAGCCCTTCCTCATTCTATGCCCATTTCGTGCAAGAAGTCAGGGAGAGCATGACCTCCACACTAGAGCCTGTATCTAAGCTCACCATCGCAGATGTTTACCAGGATGCTGCCTGGTATGGAAGGTCTGAGTTACGAGGAGAGGTTACGCAAACTGGGGCTGTTTTCCTTAGAGAAATATAGACTTAGAGGAGATTAATAGAGGTGTACAAGATTATGAGGGATATAGATAGAGTAAACAGGGTTAAGCTTTTTCCTAGGATGGACTCAAATAGACGAGAGGTCACGGGTTTAGGATGAGGGGGGTAAGGTATAATTTGGATGCTAGAGGGAGTTTTTTCACACAGAGGGTGGTGAAGGTATGGAACGTGCTGCCAAGTAAAGTGGTGGAGGCAGGCACTCTGGAGTTATTTAAGAGATATTTAGATGGACACATGAACAGAATGGGAATAGAGGGATATAGAAAACTGATTTAAAATAGATATCATGAGCCTTGGGAGTTCCCTGGGAAGTGTGTAAATTGTCGATGATATTGATGTATTTGTTTTATCCTTCAGATACTTCAGTCCGCCTTGTCTAACAAGGGGCATACACACGATGGATCATGAGAGGATTGCTCTTGGATTTTTCGAGAGTAGCCTAGTGCTTACGTTGTTAGTGTACGCTTGACCTGGACTAGTTGATAGGCAACACGACAGCTCAGTGACTATTGCTGTGCTCTGCACGGATTTGGGCCTGTGTCTGTGGGAGTTTGCGCATTCTCCCCTTCCTTGCGCCAGTTTCCTTCCACATGCCAAAGATGTGCTCTTAGGCTGATTAGCAGAACAAATTCTTCCTAAATTGTCTCAAATTTGGTTCTAATGCACAGATCTATAAAAATAGACAGGGACAACAAGGATCATGGGTAGAAGTGGGAACATCAAGATGGCAGCGCGGGCTCGTTAGGCCGAAGGGCTTGTTTCCTGTGCTGTTTTGCTCTTTGTTCTTTAGGTCAGAGTAGCTTTCTCAGAGGTCAACACGTGGGAAGCGACTGGCCCGGATGGGGTATTCGAGCACTCAGATCCTGCGTGGATAAGCTAGTGGGGATATTCATAGACATCTTCAACCTTTCCTTGCAACAATCTGAGGTCCCTATATGCTTTAAGAAGATGACTATCATCCCAGAAGTTAAGAAAACCAAGCAATGTGCCTTAATGATTATTGGCCAGTGGTTCTGACATCCATCATCATGAAGTCTTTGAAAGCTAGTCATAGCACGGATCAATTCCAGCCTCCCGGATTGCCTGGATCCACTACAGTTTGCCTACTGCCGCAACAGGTCCACAGCAGACGCCATCTCTCTGGCCTGCACTCAACCCTGGAACACCGAGATAACAAGGACACCTATGTCAGACTCCTATTTATTGACTACAGCTCAGCTTTCAACACCATTATTCCCAAAAAATTCAGCACTTCTCTCTGCAACTGGATCCTGATCTTCCTAACTCACAGACCACAATCAGTAGGGATAGGCAACAACACTTCCTCCATGACCATCCTCAACACCGCTGCCACAGGACCGTGTTCTTAGCCCCCTATTATACTCCTAATACACCAATGACTGTGTGGCAAAATTCCTCTCCAATTCAATTTTCAAGTTTGCTGACAACACCACCATAGTGAGTCAGATCTCAAACAATGACGAGACAGAATACAGGAATGAGATAGAGAATCTGTAAACTGTGTGGCAACATAACCTCTCCCTCTTCGAGGGCTGAAGGGCCTGTTCTGCATTGTAATGTTCTATGTTCAATTTCAACAAAATGAAGATTGTCATTGACTTCAGGAAGCATAAAGGAGAACATGCCCCTGTCCACGTCAACCACGATGAAGTAGGGTCAAGAGCTTCAAGTTTTTAAGTGTCCAAATCATTAACAACCTGTCCTGCTCTACCCATGCCGATACTATAAGTTAAGAAAGCCCATCAATGCCTCTACTTTCTCAGAAGACTAAGGGAATTTGGCATGTCACCTACGATTCTCATCAATTTTTACAGTTGCACCATAGGAAGCATTCTTTCTGGTTGTATCACAACTTGGTATGGTTTTTGCTCTGCCAAGACTGCAAAAAACTTCAAAATGTCATGAATGTAGCCCAATCCATCATGCAAACCAGGCTCCCGTCCATTGACTCTGTCTATACTTCCTGCTGCCTCGGCAAAGCACCCAGCATATTTAAGGACCCCACAGATTCCCCCTTCCATCTTCTTCGTTTGGGAAAAAGATCCAAAAGTCTAAGGTCATGTATCTTCTGATTCAAGAACAGTTTCTTCCCTGCTGCTGTTAGACCTTTGAATGGACTTACCTTGCATTAAGTTGATCTTTCTCTACACCCTAGCTACGCTGTAATACTACATTCTGCACTCTCTCATTTCCTTCCCTACGAATGGAGCGCTTTGTTTGACTGGCAAGAAACAAGACTTTTCACTGTATATTAATACATGTGACAATAATAAATCAAATCATACATCATAATATAGAATTCCATTTGCCTCTCTTCCTGCTCGTCAAGCCATTTCATTGATTCCTGCAACTTTCTTCCCTGCTATCAAAAATTTAGATAATTTTTATATCACCTGCAATATTGGTGGAGGTGCAGATGAACGAGACATAGAGAAAGATTTAGAAAGATGATTTTCAGTAGAGAAAAAGGGCCAAAGTTTACTTTACATTTCAGAATTATCCTGGAATATTAAGCAGTTTTAGAATGGAAGCAGGATCTGATAGCAATTTGTATGGTTTATGCAGAGCTGGTGATAAATGGCTGCTTCAATTATGTGCCATATCCTTTCAAGTCTATGTCACTTGAATTTACAACAGGACATGGCCAGAATAAAAGTGAGTAATCAGTTTATTGGATATGCAATTAAAGGTGAAGTTTAGGGTGCATTTCAGCAAATCAGCAGGTACAACAATGTCACGATGAGTGAAGGACCAAAATCTAGATAGTTGGGCCTTTGAAAGTGCAGTTGTCAGTGGATTGGATGATAATCCTTTCAAGGGTAGATTTGGAAAAATGTAGGCTTGAAGCGTGGAGAGGAGATGTGAGTGCAGAGTGATATAAGGAAATGATCTATGATTGAGCAATGGAATCAGATCAGGTTATAGTTTCAGGTTATAGTTCAGGTATGTTCTGTCCACAAAAAACAAATTCAACCCAGCCAATTACCACTCTATTGGTCTACTCTCAATCATCAGCAAAGAGACAGATAGAGTCATCAACAGTGCTATCATGTATCATTTACTGACTAATAACCTGTTCATCAATGATCAGTTTGGATTTTGCTACAATCACTTGGCTCCAGACTTCATTACAAACTTGATCCAAACATGGACAAAAGAGTTAAATAAAAGTGAACATCTCTGATGTCAAGATAGCATTCAATCAACAATGGCAAAAAGAAGTTCCAGCAAAACTGAAATATTATTCATCAGTGATTCATCATACTGGGCATAAAACAAGTCATTTGTAGTTGTTGGAACTGCAGCACAATTCTGCAGCAGCTTCTCAGGGCAAGTACCTTGGCCCAGTGACTTTCAGTTGCTTCATCTTTACTGATATCATAGTTCCAAAGTGATGTGGTTCACTGATGAAAGTTCAATGTTCAACATGTAGAGAGAGCTCAGGAGAAGCCCTGAAGAACTGAAAAGAAAATGGAAAGTCAATGACTCCACGCTGTGGTCCATTGTGGCATAGGTAAACCTTGACAGCACTGGTGTTCAGCTCAGCATGACTAAAGCACTAGAATTGTTCCTGTGAATCATTGCTGGAATGCAATCTTGGGAAGCCAACGGAATGCTATCTCAGGAGAAAAGATTAAGTAATCAGGTGGTGACCTGTCATTAGGCAATCCAAGTCAAAGCAACTTTTGGAAGGAATTCAGAGAGGAGGGGCAGAATTATCTGCATTTCCCATAGCATGTCTTGCAATGATGGAGGCAACCTGCTACTGGAATCTTCTGATTCCATTGCTGTCAGTGGGGTTTCCATTCTATGCACCTCCGATCACCAGGAAACCCAAAGCGGGTTTACCATGTGCAGATGAAGCAAAAATGCCAACAAAAAAGGTCAGAAAATTCTGGTCTAGATCTTTGAAGGAGACAGAGGTTTATCCAGATTGTGTTATTCACAATATAAACCGAAATCTGGATGGGTGCTAAGAATTCTCTTTTGAGCGCATTTGCTATTTATTATGCAATGTAATATGTTCTACCATAGTTTACCTATTCACTCATATGTCCCTCATGTTAATTCTAAATATTAGAATATAAACAGATATTGTAAGTTATTTTACTTTTCTAATTGTACAGTAAAGTTTGTTTTGGTTTGTGTAAAAACCAAGGAACCTTATCACTTTATTCTCAAAATAGTGGGATTTAAGTGTCTATTTTAAATAATGAAACTGACCCCTAACAAAATCGTAACAAATTCCATTCACAGTTCATCGCAATAAAATTGTCCATGCTCACATTTATCAAGACTTGTAACATTCAGGCAATAAATACAAGATAATTATCATTTCCAAAAGGTGCCCAAACATCTCCATATGACATTTGATGGTATTGTTATTGCTGAATCATACAAATCACAGAACACCAATATATCAGCATTCACCGTTGATCAGAAACTTAACAGAACCAACTTCATAAATGCCATGGCTACATCAGCAGGTAAAAGATTAAGTATTGTGTTGCTGCATGAGCATTCCACTTACTTTTGCAGCTTGATTCTTACCCTGTCTATAGCTTTTACACTTACCCTGTACTTCCTGCCTAGAATACCAAAAGAATTTTATGTTCCCAATCTCACCTGTTATCCCTCTTTGTAACCACTTTTTTCCAGATCCAATGCCAGTAATTTGCTACCTTTTTCTTTTTGTCTTTCTTCAGCCATCATCAATCCAAACTACCCAGGTGCGAAGACTTTCCCATCCCTCTCCCATTTAAACAAAATCGAGTCTGTCATTAAATTGAATGGTGGCAAACAAAAAGCCAAACTTTAATTGAACACAGGCTTATTCCAACAAAACATTCCCAATCAGGGAACTATCAAGGCCATAAGCTTGGAGGAGATTCATTGAGAGGTTACAATAAATCCTTATCCAGAATGCGAGATCTTCTGGGAGAAAATATTTGAGAAGTCCTGGAGCAAACAAGTGTAGTACTTCACTGATTCAGAGATCTGAGGGTACCAACATGGCTGCTTTAGTTGGTAGATTTCAGTACTTCTGGCATCAAACACAAATGACATTCAAGTTGGTCAGTCATATTGATGTGATGTGAACATTAAAAGTTCTTTGTTTAGTTCCAGTTATTTTAGTAATCCTTGTAATCATTATTTTAGTTGAAGATATCAGAGAATTATGTCCAGTATACGTAGAAGATTGTATCTTTAAAATCAGAATGTCCATCTTTTACTGAGCAAGGTACATAAGCTTAAAGCATGTGGTGGATATACCAAGGTCACTTATACATACCAATTTCTCTGGCATTGAAGTGTCAACCATGGTTCATTGGTAGCACTCGACTCAGAGACAAGTTTGTGGGTTCAAGTCCCACTCCAGAACTTCAGCACAAATATCAAAGCTGACACACTAGTGAAGTTTTGATGGAGAACTGCACTGTTGGAATTATCATCTTTCAGATTATAAATTTAAAACAGCCTGAAACTCTACCACCTCGCCTGCCTCAGAATCATGGCGAGTGAGGTTCCCACAATGAAAATCTCCATTGGCCTTGGACGAGAGTTTACTGTCCTCCATTTGCCCTCTCAAATGTAAGAGACTTCAGGGCACTATTTAGAAGAACAGAAGAGTATGCCTGGTATTCTGGTCAGCGTTTATTCCTCAATCAACAGCATGAAACAGATTATCTAATCCATATCACTTATTTATGGGAGTCTGCTGTGTGCAAATTGGGTGCCATGCTTCCCACGTTACAGTGGTGACAACACCTCAACAGTACTTCATTGGCTACAGAGTACTTTGGGATGTCTGGAAGTCACGGAAGGAGTTCACTTTTTTTCAAAAAAACACTTGTTAGGAAAATTCAGATATAGAGTACAACAGAAAATATGACCTCATTACAGCCTTGGTCTAAATATTGATAAAAGAATTGAAGTCAAGAATGTCAATGGGCAGGTGACTGATTGGATTCTCTCTTGTTGGGGGTAGTCCATGCCTGGCATTTGTATAATACAAATGTAACTTGCCTCATACCAGCCCAACCCTGAATGCTGTCCAGACCTTGCTAACTATGAACATGACTGTTTCAGTATCTGAAAGTCATAAGTGGAGCTGAACATTGTGCAATCATTAGCAAACATCCGCAATTCTAACCTTATGTGAAGGGAAGCAGCTGAGGTGTCTTTCCTTTAACTTGCCTCACTTATTTCAAATAAAAAGATGTGGCTATAGGTACCCACATGAGGTCCAGATATGCCTGCCTCTTTGTGAGGTTTCTGACTCATTCCTTATTCCAATCCTACTCAAGCCCCTTCCCACAACTTTTTTTCTGGTACTTTGATCACTGTATCGGTGCCACTTCATGCTCTAGTCTGGACTTGGCAAATTTCATAAATTTTGTTTCCAATTCCCACTCCTTCCTTGACTTCATATAATCCATCACCAACATTTCCCTTCCTCAACTTCTCTGTCTCAATTTCCAGTAATAGACTGTCTATCAATATTCATTCAAAGCCCACCAACTCTGCCAGCTATCTTGACTATATCTCCTCCATCTCTGTTGCAACTGTTTCAAACATGCCACCTTCCACAATGGCACTTCTAACATATCTTCCTTTTTCCTGAGCCAAGATTTCCCCTCCAATGTGGATGTCAAAGCCCTCAAACATAGAGTCATAATACTTCTACCCTCACTACAGAACCACGAAAGGGTCCCCTTTGTCACCACTTTCCACATCATCACCGTCATTTATTCAAAGTGTCGTCCTCTGCCATTTCCACTAACCCCAGCATGAAGTGACCACAAAAAAAATTTTCCCCTTACTTCTCCTGTCAGCATTCTGTAGGGACTGATGCCCTGGTTTGTTCCTCTATCATACCCAGCACCTCATCACCTTTCCATACAATCACAGGAAGTGTAATACCTGCCTCTTTACCTCCTTCCTCCTCACTATTGAAGGCCTCAAACAATCTTTCCACCTGAAGCAGCTATTCACTATTTTCAATTTAGTGTATTGCATCTGTTGCTTACAATGCAGTCTCTTCTACACTGGGCGATTGAACACAGACTAGGTGACCACTTTGAAGAACACCTTCATTCAGTCTGCAAGCATGGTCCAAATCTTCCATCTCAATTCACCATCTTCTCACATTTCTGTCCTTGGCCTACTATAATGCTCCGGGAAACTAGAAGAAGAACACACCATGTTCCAACTAGATACTTTACAGTCTTCTGGATTTAACATTGAATTTAGTGATTTCAAATCATGAACTCTGTCTTTCACTTTGATTTGAGTTCTTCTCGCATTTCCTGTTTTTACTTTGCTTTATCTTACATTTGTCAGAGTAAAAGTTATAAAATACAAAGGGCGGGATTTTACAGCCTTATTCTTCCCAAAACCATAAAATCCCACCCAAAGTCTGTTGACTTTCCCATTGTCCGCCTCCTGCCTGCTCCGATTCCCGCACTGAGTGAGAAGGTAAACTTCTGGCCAAAATCTTGTTATGTCATCCTTTTCAGATAGTTACTGGAAGTTCGAAACTCTTTTTAAAATTGAGCAGTTTCCAAGGCGATCATAACAAAAAGAGTACCAAGTATAGGTAGCTAGCTTCTGGATGTATTGCTGACAAACTCTGTTTCAAGGAAAAGTGAAACAATGAGAGCTTACTTGGAAATGAGAAGCAACAAGAGAAACAAACAGATGGCAAAGAAAACCATGCCAAGTAGCATATTGGATATTGCCATCTGCGTGCAGCTTTGTGCAAGTCCATTATGATGAGTGTAGCAATTCCAGGGATGACTGCAGTGGAATCTGCCCCAAACACCAAGGATCACTAAGGATTGTTTCTATAGAAGCTTGGGTTCCACGGTTCAAAGGATTCCTTCTTTAAGCATTAACAACCTTGGGAATTGGATAGGGAGAACTCTAGGTCGCAGTGAATTTGATGCCAAATTCATCAGTGGCCATGCTGCACAATGTCCAAGAAAATATACAGAATGAAAATAGTTAAAAATGCTTTCTCTACTGGTGTTTACACATCCAGTGCCTCCTTCAGCCTCCTCCAGCCTCCTCCAATGCCTGAATGTCTGCCAGCAATCAAAAGCAGTCAGGTCAACCTCTCAGTTACATCACTGGCAGAGCCTATGCTGAGTCATCTTTCTCAGCCCCAATTTCTGATCTTCAATTCCAAGATGCACTTATTGACATACAGCAGCCAACCACTTCATCAAAGACATCCCAAAGCACTTCACCGTCAATTATGTTTAAAATGCAGCAGCCAATTTGTGTATAGCAGGCTCTCAGAAAATAAAAAAAATGAACATTTTTCTTCTGTTTGTCACTAGCGCATTCCATTATCATCTTCATGAAAGCATTCACTTCATATCTTATCAACCTGTGTCCATGTTTTCTTTTATTCATTTGTGGAATGTGGACACCAATGGCTAGGTAAGCATTCATTATCCATCGCTAATCGCTTTTTAGACAGTGGTGACAAGCTGCCTCCTTGAATTGCTGCAGCTGCATATGGTATGCTAGCTTTTATAGGAAGGGATATAGAGTACAAGAGCTGGCCTTTAATGTTGCAGTTGTACAAAACGTTGGTTAGACCTCATTTGGAATACTGCGTCCAGTTCTGGTCACCTTACTACCGGAAGGACAAAGAACAAAGAACAAAACAGCACGAGAAACAGGCCCTTCGGCCCAATGAGCCCATGCCGCCACCCCGATGTTCCCACCTCTATCCGTGATCCCTGTCTATGTTTATAGATCTATGGATTAAAAACCAAATTTGAGAGAATGGCTGAGTTCCCAAAGTAACAACTTGCATACTTGCAACAGATGCTGCTTTCTAATTTCTTTTTTTGTTATTCTTACAAATTAGGGCAAGTTTTGTGCTGTGACTCCACACAAGAACTGGCTTGAAATGCCCATTTTGTTTTACATGTAGTGTGTTTCAGTTATCAAACAAGGGAGACTTTCATCCTATGAGCTTGGGGTGGATTCAAACTCAAGTCCCAGAGGATATCAACGTGCCAACCAATGTTCCAATCAGTATTTCTTGAGAATTAGAGATAATTGAATGATACCAAGACTCTGAAATTCATGATTTGGTTGAAAGGTTTCATATGAGTTATGAAACCACACCTTTTCTAGGAATGTTGTAAAAATATTTGATGAATAATGGGACCCCATGGGTAGATGTTAGTTTTACACATATTTGACATAAAACTGTTGACCATGTGTGAAGTCTAAAGCCAACTGTTTTCCCTGGGTAGCTTTTTCCATTTGCTGAAAGCATACTTTGTAGTTTTTGACTATAATTGATTATCACATTGAAGTTCTGAATTCTTGATGTATTCTATAATTTTCCAATTCAGCTTTCGGCTCCTATATTATTATGCAGACAAATGTTTCCTCCTGAAGATGGAGTAGTGTCAAATGTTAATCTGCCCATCTGGAAGGAAAACACATCTGGGAGCTGGAGACTACATCTGATGAAAGGAGTGGGAGCTACAAAGTGAATGAATTGAACCAAACTAAAATAGTTTAAGGTGATCTTTCACTGTAGCACCTAGACATTGAATGATTTCTGCTCATTTTTCAATGAAAGTGTCTCATGACTTGCTGTTATATTTGACCACCACTGCCATGTTGGAAAGCACGAGCTCCAAGATTTGTGCAAAGCTGTGTCAAGTTGATAGAGTTCCTCTTGCACCTTGACATTGAATGCAAGTTTACTTGCTGATTTCTCAAAGCTTCACATATTTCATTATGCGTAGGCTATCAATGTTCTTTGGAACGTCACCTCATTGAGATGGCCATTTGAATCCTCCACAAAATCGATCTTGTGTGCAACTTTGCCTTCCATGTATTGGTCTTGATCCCTGTCCTGGTGACTGGCCACTCATACCTGGTATCTGCCTGCATAGAGTTTCTAGCTTGGAGCTGTACACACTATCAGGATCTGAGCTGGCATCTGTGAGCATAAGAACAACTAAGTATTTACCTTCACACTTATTGCCTAAGAAAATTCTGGACAGACTTGTATTTCTTTTGAGGACACAATCCCTTAAAGGATTAATCCAAGAACTCTCATTGCTGCTGTTCCAGAAAAAAAAGTAGATTTTACTAAAAAAGATAAATTGAGTTTTAAAGGAGGCAGAAACTGTCTTGACCCAGATGAGTGTATATAAAAGGTTCACACAATGGCCTATGATTCTGATTTTTTTTTAAAAAAATCTGGAAAACCGGGTTCTAAAGCTGGAAAGCTGGTTTTGGTTTTTTCTTTGGAGGAGAAAGGATGAGCAACTGCTTGGGTAAAGAACACACCATCACTTGAAGCACTGAGTCAAGTCCCAAAATAGAGAGTGAATGGAAGCTGCTTCAATATCACTACACTTTGAAATTAACTGATTACAAGTTTCTCTCTTACTTTTGTAAGAGTAAATTTTCCCTCTCAAAAAAAAGTAATGCAAGAGTCATTGATTATTTTGCAAACCAGAAAGCAACTGCAACTGTATATCCTGGATGTCGCTTCAGGGACTCCATTTGTCTTTTAATGTTTTGGCCTAATTTTTTTGGTAGATGTGTGAGACGTGGAGACTCTGGACAGAGTGCAGAGGAGGTTTACCAGGATGCTGCCTGGTATGGAAGGTCTGAGTTACGAGGAGAGGTTAGGCAAATTGGGACTGTTTTCCTTAGAAAGACGTAGACTTAGAGGAGATCTGATAGAGGTGTACAAGATTATGAGGGGTAAAGATAGAGTAAACAGGGTTAAGCTTTTTCCTAGGATGGACTCGAATAGCACGAAGGGTCATGGGCTTAGGATGAGGATAAGGTATAATTTGGATGCTAGAGGGAGTTTTTTCACACAGTGGGTGGTGGGGATATGGAATGCGCTGCCAAGTAAAGTGGTGGGGTCATGCACTCTGGAGTTATTTAAGAAATACTTAGATGGGCACATGAATAGAATGGGAATGGAGGGGCATAGAAAACTGAGATAATTAAAATAGAGATCATGAGCCTTGGGAGTCCCTGGAAAGTGTGTAAATAGATGACGATATTGGTGTACTTGTTTTTATCCTACAGGTGCTTTGGTCCACTTTGTTGTCTAACGAGGGGCATACATGCGATGGGTCGTGAGAGGGATGCTCTTGGATTTTTTTCGAGAGTATCCTAGTGCTTCACGTCGTTAGTGTACACTTGACCTGGACCACTTGATGGGCAACATGACAGCTCAGTGACTATCGCTGTGCTGTGCAGATACATGGATTTGGGCCTGTGTCTGTGGGAGTTTGCGCATTCTCCCCGTGCTTGCGTGGGTTTTCTCCGGGTGCTCCGGTTTCCTCCCACATCCCAAAGATGTGCTCTTAGGCTAACTGGCAAAACAAATTCTCCCTAAATTGTCTCAAATTTGGTTTTTAGTCCATAGATCCATAAACTTAGACAGGGATCACGGGTAGAGGTGGGAACATCGGGGTGGCGGCACGGGCTCGTTGGGCCGAAGAGCCTGTTTCCCATGCTGTTTTGTTCTTTGTTCTTTGTTCAGCACACAAAATTAATGTACTCCCACAATGCAGTTAGGGAGTTCCAGAAGTTTGACCTAATGATAGTGACGGAACAGTGATATATTTTCAAGTCAGGATGATGTAGCTTGGAGAGGAACTTGCAGAAAATGGTGTTCCAAGGCATCTGTAGTCCTTGTCCTTCTAGATGGTGGGGCCATCAGTTTGGAGAGTGCTGTCTAAAGGATCTTGGCAAGTTCTATAGTGCATCAGGTACATGGTAAATAGTGTTGCCAGTGTGTGTCAGTGATGGAGGCAGTGAATATTTTTGGATAAGGTGCTAATTAAGAAGTCTGCTTTGTCCTGGTGTCAAGTTTCTTGAGTTTTGCTGGAGCTGCATTCATCCAGGCAAATGGGCCATATTTCAACACACTTCTGATTTGTACCTTGTAGATGGTAGGCAGTCAGTTATTTGCCAAAGGATTCATGGCCTCTGACTGATCTTGTTCCCACAGTATTTATATGGCTAGTCCAGTTCAATTTCTGATCAATGGTAATCCCCAGTGTGTTGATTGTGGATGCTTCAGCAAAGAAAATGCCATTGAATGTCAATGGATGACAATTAAATACTCCCTTTTTGGAGATGGTCATGGAATGGCGCTTGTGTGGCACAAACGTTATCTGCCACTTATCAGTCCAAGCCTGGATATCGTCAAGATCTTGCTGCATATGGAAATGGATATGGAAATGAATATGAACTTGGACTGTTTCATTATCTGAGGAGTCATGAATGACGCTGAAAAATGTGGACTCTTCATCAGAATCATCCAGATTCAAAATGTTACTTCCACTCTCCCTCCACAGATGCTCTCAGATCTGCTGAGTTTTTCCAACATTTTTCTGTTTTTGTTTCAGATTCCATAATCCACAATATTTTGTTCTATCAGAGCTCTTCTTTCTTTCTATACAGTTCTCAAAAGCAACTGAACTGGGTTCCTCTCTGTGAGCTTAGTCCCACCAAGCCATATGACCTGACCCACTCTAAAAATCTCTAGAGGAAAATACTAAAAATAACAACACTGCATTATCCCAAATTAAAACAAACATTTTAGCAATCAAAATCAATTATACTGCTGCAGTAATAACAACTGTCAGATGCAAACAAAATGGCACTGATAATAAAATAAACTGCTGATACATATCCTGCACAGGAAATATGACCCAAATACATTTCTTAAAGGCAAAGTATCATCACACATTTCCTTCCTAAATGTTGAATACCTTTAAAGTATTTGGTTTTCAGCTTTGATCACCCTGCAGCCAAGTCTCTGTAATGGCAATTAGATAATATATTATTTCCATTTGAACCATCAATTCATCTCATTGCAAATATTCAAATAATGTCTTTAATTTTGTATTTTACCTATTTTTGTAACGTTATCTTTATTTGCTGATGCATTCTTAGGTTTGCAAGCTCTGTCCATTCCTCCCACACTCAGATATCAATTCTTTTATTGCTACCTTTCTCTCTTGCCTTCTCTCTTTAATTGATCACACCTTGTCCTATTTGATTCTTGCCATTCAATTTAAAGCCCACTCCACTATCCTAATTATATGACTCACCAGAACACTAGTTCCAGCAAATAAGTAAAGTTGCCATCGTCCCAGATGACCATAGGTTGCTTTTCCCTTTGAGGGACATCACACTTCAGATGAGGGGCAAGGTTAAGAAGGCAGGTCTTCATAAATAATTCAAATGGAAATTGAACCTATGCTTATGGCATCACTCGGTATCACTAAAGAGCATTCTAAGTGATAGAGCGAAACTGCCGCTGTCCAGGTCCAAGCACAGTTCAGCTGAAGACCATCCCAACAGTACAGCTCTCATTTTCCAGAGCAGTAGTGCCAGTGCCCTATAAATCAAAACATATTTCTCCCACACCAACCTTTGAGCCACAAATTTAAACCTCTAATTTTATTTATCCTACACCAATTTGTTTGAGGGTCAGGTAACAATCCTGAGATTACTCATACTCTCTAAATAGAATCTCTTTCCTAATCTATGTGGCACAGTGACACGGTAGATAGCACTGTTGCCTCACAGCATCAGGGATCTGGGTTCAACCCTAGCCTTGGGTAACTGTCTTAGCGGAGTTTGTATGTTCTCCCTGTTCTGTATGGGTTCCCTCCGGGTGCTTTGGTTTCCTCCCTCAGTCCAAAAATATGCAGGTTAGGTAGATTGGTAATACTAAATGTCTTCTTAGTGTTCAAAGATGTGTAGGTCAGGTGGATTCGCCCATGGTAAATACATGGGCTTATACGGATATGGTGAAAGGAAGGGCTTGGGTGGGATGCTCTTAGTCGGTGCAGACTTTATGGACTGATGGCCTCTTGCTGCATTGTATGGATTCTATGGTTCTATCTATGTCATGGACCACGACAACTAGATTCTTCCCCTACCATTGCAAGTTTTTCTCCAGCCCAAATCAGATGTTCCGAATCCTGGCAGAGGGCACGAATTCTGCAGAGGGCAGGCAGCAGGCAACACAGCCACTTGAACTAATTCTGTTAGCTGCAGCACTATTGTGGCTATATCCATGAGTATACTGCCCCATAATACCACAACATTCTCTGTAACTTCTCCTACTTGAATGACTTCCTGTACCATGGTGCCATGGTCAACCCCAACAAGAATTTTGAACAAGTTGAACAATTTCAAGGACAGAGTCTCCTCCACTTCTACAATCTCACTACCCATACATTCTTCACTCATAATCACACACTTCTATCTCTGACCATGGAACAAAACAAACTATCCTAAAAGGGTGACCGCTTTCTGTAACAATGTATCCTGGTAATTTTTCCCTTCTCTGATACGTCACAATTGGCCTTGAGCTCAATGGCTGAGCCCAGGTTCCTCCAGCCACAGTCACATACTGCCTTGGATCACACAGGTATCAACAGCTCCCACATTCTGTAACCACCGCACATCATCTGTCTTACCACCTTTATCACATTCAATTATTTTTTGAAATGTCTCTAGTCCTGCTTGTACTTATGTTCCTTTAATTTCAATAAATATGCACAGAATGAAACTTCTTCATTCAGAAAAATAGGAAATGCTCACCAACCAATCTAATAAGCCTTACTATTATTAGTAAAACCTTCTACCATTAATGAAATTTTGTAACTTCTAAACTTATCCAGTTTTTAAAGATAAATGAGAAACATATGAAACAATCAATCAACAACCTGTTTCTCTGTGATGTTGCACTTAGATATTTCTCAGAATGCAATTGGTTTCCTTGGGAGCCATGGATTGGATAGCTTTTTGGATACTTCCAGATTCTGTTCTCTCCTGCTCTTTCATATGAATGCCAACTACAATCTCTCTCAAACAAATCTTGAACCATGCTGCTGAACAAAAATGTATGGCTGTCTCATTCTGCAGTCAGTTATTTAGGTAAGGAAGATTAAATTGTGTATCAATTACTTATTTAATACTACTGTAATCTGTTGGACTGCTTAAGACTAAATCTAATGCAGTACGTGTTGAAATGGTCTGCTTTGAAGGTTAAACTTGAAATTTTACTTTTAATGAACTCTTGCCCCATAATGGTAAACAGCCACCACAGAATACAAGAGGCAAAATATCTTATATATCAGTATCATCAGTTCAAGTAGAATGTTGTTTAATTTGTGAAGCTAAATGTTAAGTAAAAAAAAATTCCCATCTTTAATCCTAAAAAAATAATGGAATCTTATTTTAATGTACTTTAATATACTGCATTAAAAAGATAATTTTTTTTAAATTTAAATGTGCAAAGAGAATCATCTATTGTAACTATTTGATCACATCTATTGTTTTGAATCTGTATCTTAATTTTCTGGTCATTTTGCAGCTTTAATTAATAACATAATTCAATAACAGCAAAATAATTCTTCATTATAAGAAATCATAGAATTCCTACAACGTAGAAGGATGCCATTCAGCCTATCTAGTCAACACTAATCACAATCCCATCCAGACCCTATTCCCATAACTCCACTGCTAATCCCCTGGACAAAGAACATAGAACATTTCAGCGCAGTACGGGCTCTTTGGCCCTCGATGTTGCGCTGACCAGTGGAACCAATCTAATGGCCTTCTAACCTAATCTATTCCAATATTATCCATATATCTATCCAATAACCATTTGAATGCCCTTAAAGTTAGCGAGTCCACTACTATTGCAGGCAGGACACTAGGGTCAATTCAGCACGTCCAATCCACATAATGTGCACATCTTTAGAATGTAGAAGGAAATTGGAGCACCAGAGGAAACCCACATAGGCATGGAGAAAATGTGCAAACTCCATACAGATAGTGACCGAAGGCCAGAATTGAACACAAATCCTTGGCGCTGTAAGGCAGCAGTGCTAACCACTGTGCCACCATGTCATTATCCAACAAATGGAAAATAACTGAATAATTTCCCAACAAATCACAACACCATGATAAAGTATCCTGCTACTCTGACTAAATGCCGTACTGTCTTAATCAAATGCAACTCAAACACAGCGAACTAATTATGAATAGAGAATACATGTGAACTGAATAGCACAATAAATTTAACATGCAATCTATGTGGTTGTAGGACTAAGGTCTGACTCCAGTGCAGGCCAATGAAATGTTCTGGTTACAGGTGTCCTACGTGAACTAAGATTGATCGACATGATTGCTTGACGGTGTGGTCCTCTGACACAAGACTGTTTCTCAGTCAAAATTTAATTAGCAACTTCATTCAGAGACATCATAAGGATATCATATGCAAAATAGAGAAATTTACACTTGTGCAATGAAGAATGTAGACAGTGAATTTGCTTCTGCTGGCTGGGGAATCTAAAGTAAGGGAATAAAGTCTAAGGATAATGGGCCGATCACTTAGGGCTGAGGCAAGGAGAAATTACTTCACCTAAAAAGTTGTAAATCATTGGAACCCTCTATTCCAAAGAATTCTGAATGTTTGATCACTGAATATATTTTGGCTGGGATAAACAAACTTTTGGTCCCTCTTGAAACAAAGACTTATGTAAAGAGGCAAAGAAAGTGAGCTGAAGGCCAAGATTAGCCATGAACATTCTGCATTGTGGAGCAGGCTTGATGGACAGGATGATCTCCTCCTATGTCTTGTGTTTACTTATGTCCTCAGGTACCTTTACATCTTGACCTTCACCCAGATTATGAGGTAGTAATGAAAGTGAAATAGTTCACTGCCATTACTCCACTAAAACTGACAACATCTTCCACACTTTGCACAAGCACAGAATGACAATGAAATCCATAAGCCATTGGCAGTGATTCTACACCTCTCCATAAGTGTACTGATGAGGTCACCCTACAATCCCAAAGTGCTGGGTTCATGAAAAGCTCCACCAAATTACGCTTTGTTGAATGAGGTGTAATTAAGTTTTTAACAGTTTATTATGTTCATAATTCCAGCTAAACACTCCCTCACTAACTTGGAAAAGCTAGTTTTAAATTTAGGAATGTCAATATTTTCCATTAGGATAAATAAAATTTTTGACATGTATATACTTTGATATTCTAGCGATTTAAAGCCAACTACATTCAGTTATTTAAATATCTGAACATTGAAATTAAACATCAACAATAAACCACTGTTAGCATTCTGTTTTGCTAACATTACTGTTGCTGTTGCTTGACGTGGCACAAAATTTAAGCTGCCATTGGATAAGTGAAAATCTGTACCTTGAAAATCACAAGATCCACGTGAGCAGCTTTCTTAGAGATCAGTTGTAAGCACTTATGTTTTATTATTAACACAAAATGTATTTGCTATAACAGCAAAATAGTAGTTAAGTATACAGTTGTCTTAATGCTGATAAAGGAAGAACTCAGCATGATACTTAGTAACTGCAAATTAATTTTCATAGGCAATTAAATGTTGGTGCCACTTCTAATATTGAAGTAAGAAGTAAATAGAACACACTTTTTTGACATTAGAAACCTAAAACTGCAAACTAATGGACTTGTTTGCAAGTAGGTTTTAAATTTTAAAGCAAAATGAGCTATTCATCAGGTATAGTTGCAAAGGGGTTTGGTGGAAACATAGCCAAAGCCTCTAATTGTTTAACTGATAAAGTAAATTTTGGTGCAGGATGAACTCCAAAAACAAAAGTAAAATGTTACTTTCGTAGACATTATTCAAGCATTGCTGAATTTTTAGGTAAAAATGCTATTTTCCAAAAATAAGCAAATTAAAGTTAATTATTTGATAATATTCCTAGATAACGTAAGTTATTCATGTGCAGGTGTAATGGCTACTAAGTATACTATTTTCCTGTAATGTACAAGAACTCATTTCCAAAAAAGCCATATTACGAGATGCAATGATCGTAGTGCATTTGAAATATACATATTGTTTTTATTGTTGATGGGAAATGTTTATAATTCAGCTTTGTGCTACAAGCAATCATTCCTCTGGAAGGAATGCAGTTCAGGTATTGAAGGAGCAGGCTAATTACTCATTTTAGTCTTGCAAGTGATTATGTTCAGTAGAGTTATAGACTTTTGTTTATTTAAGTTCCCTGGGATTTATGATTAGAGAAATTGACAGGGTCATGTAATGATGTGGTTTTTGTGCAGTCCTGGGTCTGAAGCAGTAAGAAAACAGCTTTTTTTCAGCTGAAGCCTGGTTGAAGTTAGGAGGATTTTGCAAGCTTCTGGAATTCTATCTCTCTCTGAAAGCTTCAAGACTGTTTACACTCATTTTAGCAAGTATGCTTGTGATTGCTAACTGTATTTAAAGTGACATTTAATTCTGTAAGAGGAATGCTGTTTATTTGGGACTGAAACAGCAATAACTTAGAAATTAAAGTAGTTTCCTTTTCATTTTTAAAAATTGTTCAACTGTCAACAATTAAGTTACTTCATTTGTTAAAGTTACCTTTAAACAGTATTATTAAGTAAAGTTTTGTTTTCCTATAAAAGATCCCTACTTTGTCAGTGGAATTATTCCAAGAAGCAAGTATTCTTTCCTTACATTTATGCCAAAATAGAAAAATTGTTGGGGTCTAGTTTCCTCCCTGGCTTTCTTCAAGAGCCTGGCTTACAATACACCCAGCCCTCGAGATTTATCCACCTTCAAGGATGTCAGTCCCATCAGTATTTCCTCTTTCACTATGCTTATTGTATCTAATATTTCACACTCTATTCTTTAACTGGAATGTCTGCATCGTCCTTCTCCTTCGTGAAAATAAATACAAATTATTCAATGGGAACCCTGCCTACATCTTCTGCATCAACACATAATTTACCATTTACATCCCTGATAGGCCCTACCCTTTCTTTAGTTATTCCCTTGCTCTTAATGTAAAACATCTTTTGAGTTTTCTTTACTTTTACACGCAATATTTTTTCCGATCGTTGCTTCCCTATTTCCTTTCCTAATTTCCTTCTTAGTTCACCCCTGTGTTTTCTATGCTCCTCCAGGTTTTCTATAGTATTAAGCTTTTTTCTGCTGTGACTTACCCTTTGTGCTTCCCACTGATTTGATTCTGTTTTCCATTCTAGTAGCTGCATCAGTCCACTTTTGCCAGTTCACCTCTCAGTTTTGTAAAACAAACTTCTCAATTTAGAACTTTTACTGCAGTTCTATCTTCACTCCTTTCCATAATGATGTTAAATCTAACTGTACTATAGTTACCATCTCCAAAATGGACCGCAGTGCTATTTCATTCACTTACTCAGTTTCATTCCCTAAAACTAAATCTAAAATTATGTTCCCTCTTGGACTTGTTATAACCTGACTAAAGAAGCTCCCTTGAATACAGTTCAAGAATTTTGTGCCCTATATGCCCTTCACACTGTTCATATCCCAATTAATATTAGGTAATTGAAGTCTCCACTATTACTACTGTACTGTTTTTGCACTCAGAAATTCATCTACATATTCGCTTTTCTAACTCCTTTCCACTCTTTGGGGGCTGTAATATACTACCAGAAATATGGCTATTGCTTTTTTATTTCTGAGATCAACCGACATGATCGCATTTGATCATGCCTTCCTCACAACTGTAATTGATTAATTATCCAATAAAGTTATGGCCTCATCTTTTTATCCCGATTTCTATTCTGCCTGAGCACTCTATCCAGGAATGTATGAAAGAGTAAAAGAAGACTAAATAAAACACAAGGAGGAATTTATGCAATTTAGGAATTAATCAAAACACATCAAACTTAATGTTTGCAGAAAACACTTGGAGAGTGACACACAAACGAAAGGATCACCCGCCACCATTCATATAGTCCGATCCACAATCTTCCTCTTTACTTAATTCAGAGACACACCTGGAATCCAGAACCAAGCCAAGCCTCCTTTCTACCTTTGCAAAGTCCTACCAAATTCCTAGTTCCTTCTCCATGGAAATGGCAAAGCAAAAGATTTCCACACTGGTGCTAAAGTACAGCAGTATATTGCAATGCTGCCTAGCTCCATTTCAGCCCTCCCAAAGGACAGAGCATCTTTTCAGTGAACCCACCTTACACCACCTGTTCTGGACACATCCTCACCATGTTACAAAGCCATGAGTGGTACTAAATAACTGCTAAACAGGATTCAAATTTAGGTGGGCCACTTATCCCACCATTATGTCAGTGCCTACCAGCTCTGACCCTGCCAGTACACGTAGGTCAAGTGTAAGGGTGGTTCATTTCTACAAAGCTGATGGGCCCATACTTCTGCTGCCTGCTATCATTTCAAAGAAAAAAGAGGCAATTTTCTCTAATCTGCAAAATTATTTTTCTTGCCTTTTATAGGGGAGTTGTAAATATAATTTTCCAAACTTTTTCTTCAGTGGAACAAGTTGCTTCCTTAGCCCAAATCCCCAACATCTTGCACGTCCCAGTAAAGTCAATTTATGATTTTATGGAAGGCAGTACACATTATTTCACAGAAAATCATGTTTGCAATGTAAGATATTCCACACTAGATCTAGAAACATTCAGGGGGTTCAGACTGGTATTAGCCCTGGCCTCTTTCTGAGATCTTGTCAGAGTTATATCAGAAGTCTACTAGAAAGCTAATGTAAATTCTAGAGTTGGAATTTTAACTCCAGTTGATACGTTGGAGTTAAAGGGCAGTACGGTGGTACAATGGTTAGCACTGTTGCCTCACAGTGCCAGGGACCCAGATTCAGTTCTTGGCTTGGGTGACCGTACAAAGTTTACATGTTCTCCCCATGCCTGTGTGTTTCTCCTGGGTGTTCTGGTTTCCTCCCACAAGTCCAAAAGATGTGCTGATTAGGTATATTGACCTTGCTAAAATTCTCCCTCAATGTACCAGGACAGGCACCTGAGTGTGGGCACTCAGGGATTTTCATAACAACTTCATTGCAGTGTTAATGCAAGCCTAATGTGACAATAATAATAAATTTTAAACTAAACATATTGTTATTACTTTGTTGGGTACTCTCAACTTAAAATTGGTAAATCCCAGGATGTTATTCAGTAAAAAAGAAATATGACTTTTCAGTTACTGGCCATCTGTGGCACAAATGGTTGCCCTACTTGGTATAAACATCCCTGTTACAGGGATAGTGTGTCCTCTGACTCACAATTAGCATATGCCGTAGGAGATTTGCAAGTTTTATAAATCATTTTTAACAATTGTCATCTGAATCCCTTGATGAGCTTACAGCCTTCAACTCAGTCCCCCTATTAATTATTATCTATTTAGAAGTTACATATGTTGAAAGCTTCAGTGGATAACAGTACAATCCATTCTATTTTCAAACACAAAACCAAGCCCACTAAACAGTTGCTCTACACTACATTTATTAACCAAACCTATACCTAAAATACAGATTCGTTCTTCCTTACAACAAAATATTCTTTTACCAAACACCCCCATCCATACAATCACATATCTCATGGAAAGACAAACCTATCTCCAGTTCAATATTTCCAATGGGATCATTTGTTGAAATATAAATTCAATCACTCCAGGGTTCTGCTCTTATGATTTTTATTTATATAGATTTATTTCTATTTGTTTTTATTGTTTTGAAAATGCTGTTTATTTAAAGTTTTAAGCAAGCTTTGAAATTAAAGGAGTGTTTTACTCAAACGTTTGACATTGGAAAACATTATTCAAAACAGGTGTTTATCTTTAAGTTACATAGAGTTTTGAGAAAAGTCAGAACTTCTGTGAACAGAATAAAGATGTATCGTTCAATACTGCCATGTCTCTCTTGTAAAAGGACCTTCCTTGCATGATGTACTGTAATATTGCCCATGGTACTCACAGTCTTTCTGGAAAGTTTCTGTTTGTGCAAGCTTTATGCACATTACAAACAAAGAATGAAAGTATTGCACAAAGAGTTTGATGTTCATCCTCAAGTGTTAAAGACTGAGCTTTGTGGGAAGGGAATTGCCATGACTATTCTTCAAAAATTTCCTCTGACACCTGTATGCCACCATCCATGTAATCTGATTCCCAACATCCCTCTTTACTTAATTCAGACAGATATCAGGAATCCAAAACTAAGCAAAACCTCTCTTCTACTTTTCATAGAATCATTGAATCTGCAGTGCAAAAGGAAGCCAGTAAAGCCATCAAGCCTACACTGACAACAATCCCATCCAGGTCCCACTCCTATAACCCCACATATTACCCTCTAATCCCCCTGACACTAAGGGGCAATTTATCATGGTCAATCAATATAACCCACATATCTTTGAACTGTGAGAAGAAACTCGAGCACCCGGAGAAAAACTATGCAGACATGGGGAGAATGTGCAAACTCCACACAGACAGTCACCCAAGACCAGAATTGAACCTGGGTCCCTGGCACTGTGAGGCAGCAGTGTTAACCACTGTCTTACCGTGTTGCCCCAAAGTCCTACCAAATTCCTAGTTTCTCTTTCCATAGAAATGGTAGGCCTAAAGGTTTCCACCTTGGTGCCAAACTATAGCAATGTATTGCAGTGCTGCCTAACTCCATTTCAATTCAGTCACGAGAAATGAGGCATGTGCTTTTCAATACATTTCCATAAACAACTCTAAATTAACACCTTTCAATGCATCCAGCCATCCTTGTACAGCTATGAATCAGGACTTCCAATAATTTTAGATTATTAGTGGACTCTTTTTCTGCACTGTGTGAATCAGAGGAAAGGACCTACATCCAGTTTGCATTATGAGCAGTACTCCATCTTCAAACTGATGACCATATCCTTGATGGCAATTTCAATCCAGTTTGACAAGACTCCACCTTCTGTCTTACTTTATTTAGTAAAACCACAAGTGGTTGCAAACCTCTTCTATTCATTCATCCAACTAAGAATGTAAGATTGTAGAAATGCAATCAATGTCCTGTGTTTGGCATTACCATTGATCAGAAACTGAACTGGACCAGCCATATAAATACTGTGGCTTCAGGAACAGGTCAAAAGCTCAAAATTCTGCAGTGAGTAACTTACTCCTGACCCCCAAAGCCTGTCAACCATCCACAGTAGTTGAATGAGGAGTACAAGTGGCATATCAAATCAATACCAGACCTACCTAAAAATGGGTGTCAAACTGGTAAAACTACACCTCAGGACTATTTGTATGCCAAATAGTGTAGGCAGTATGCAATAGACACAACCAAGTGATTCCAATGGATCAAATCTAAGTTCTGTCGCATCCAATTGTGAATTATGGTGGACAATTAAATAATGCATTGGAGGAGGAGGCTTTACAAATATCCCAGTATATCAGTGCAATAAATAAAACTGAACTATTTGCAACAATCTTCAGCCAGAATTGACAAGTGGATAATCCATCTGGGCCTCTTCTGGAGGTCACCAGCAACACAAATGCTAGTCTTCAGCCAATTCAATTCATTCCAGTTGATATCAAGAAACAGCCGAAGTTTCGATACTGGAAGTCTACAAGTCCTGATGTTTTTTAAAATTCAATTATGGGATGTGAGTGTCAGTGGCAAGGCCAACATTTATTGCCCATCTCTAGCTGTTCTTGAGAAAGTGGTGCTGAGCTGCCATCTTAACCCATAGTGCCGGTAATGGGGGAATTCGAGGATTTTGATGTAGCAACAGTGAAGGAACAGCAATTTATTTCCAAATGAGGATAATGCATGCTTGCAGGGGAACTTGAAGATGATAGTGCCCCCTTCATCTGCTGCTCTTGTCCTTCTTGATGGTAGAGGTCATGGGTTTAGCAGCTGCTGCCAAAGGAGCCTTGACGAGTTGCAGAAGTGCACCTCCTAAATGGTACACATTTTTGCCACTGTGCATTGGTGCTGGAGGAAGCGAACATTCAAAGTTATGGATGAAGTGCCAATCAAGTAGGCTGCTTGGTCCTGAATGATGTTGAGTTTCTTGAGTGTTACTGGAACTGCACTCATCCAGGCAAGTGGAGAGTATTTCATCACATCCCTGGTTTGTGCTTTGTTAATGGTAGATAGTTTTGGGGAGGCAGGAGGTGCGTTGTGCGCTGCAGGATTCCTAAACTCTGACCTGTTCTGTAAATCCATCGTGGAGTGGTGCAGCGGGCTGCTGAAGATGCGGTTCCAGTGCCTGGACCACTTAGGTGCTGTCCTCCAATATGGGCCTGTGTGGGCCTCCACAACCTGGTGCAGCAGTGGGGGCACCACCTGGAGGAGGAGGAGGAGGAGCGCCACCTGCAAAAGTAAACCACGTTACGGACTCTGCGTTGCACACAGTCCCAGAAATTCATGCCACTCAGCACACCCAAAAATGGGTGGGAAAAACTCCCATACTCCCATTCGTTGGGCACTTAGTTTTTTGGGGGTAAAATCATATCCTTTGTCTTTAAGTGTAATGGATTAATTTATGTCAGACTATGGGTGGAATTTAATGTAGATAAAGAGGATCTTGCTTGCTGGCTGGAGATCCAGCGAGATCTTCATATTGTTTTTCAAGCAGGCACACTGCATTGAGTGCCAATCAATCACTTAATTGGGCTCAGGGTGCCTTCCCCAACGTCAAGCAGTTCTATCACAGAGGTGATGCACGCATCCAAATTTCAGTATCACCAAGGGAACCAGGTCACAGCTTAATGATGGAGGAGAAGGGATCATGGGGAAGGGAAGTCAGCAGCAGGGGCAAGGGGTCTAAGCATCCCAACCCCTCCCAACGTAGTCTCTCAATCAAACACTGAGTGCCTTTGAATAAGGACTTAAAGAAATTAGATGTAATTGTAATTTCCCTGTTGCTTGTCCTAAAGTAACCATTTTTTTCTTTTTTTTGTTTCATGGGATGTGGATATTGCAGGTATGGCCAGCATTTGATGCCCATTCCTATTTTCCTTCAGAGTGGCTTGCTAGACTATTTGAAAGGGCAGTTAAGAGTCAATCACATTGCAATGGATCTAGAGTCACATGTTGGGAAGACTGCATATGGATGCCCAATTTCCTTCCCTAAAGGGAATCAGTGAACCAGCTGGAATTTACACAATTACTGAAGAAGGGCAGTAGCAGCACTGGGTAGGGGGAGGTGGGGAGGGAGGAGGGGGGAGGGGGGGCACTCAGCTTGTGTGCCTGTGCCAGCTCTTTTGAAGAGCTGTCTAGTTGTATTCCATGCCACAGCTTTTTCTACCTTACCTTATAGATTAGTTCACTTTTCATACATTTTTTTCTCTAAGTTTTTAGATACCTAGGGCCAGAACTTCACCGGCACACTCAGCCAAGGCTTGTAAGATCGTGCCAGAGGCCAAAGGAGAATGCCATTCTGTGAGCCTTACCCACATTGATTTCAGGGCAGGTGTGCCAGTAAAATCAGAACCTATTGTCTTCTTCTTTTCAATTTTTGTCTGATTACAAAGTGCTTGAAGCACTTTGCAATATTTTATTATGTTAAATATGTTGGGATATTTTGTTTGTTATGTCTATATAAATGAAAGGCAATAATCTTATTTGCTTTTTGATTAACCTTGCTATGCACAATTTGGCTGATTTAAAAACAATAACAATAACTCAAAGTTATTTCCAATTTGTGATAAATGATATACATATAAAGTTAAAGTTTATTTATTAGTCACAAGTAGGCTTACATTAACACTGCAGTGAAGTTACTATGAAAATCCCCTAGCCACCTATTCAGGTACACTGAAGGAGAATTTAGCATGACTAATGCGTCTAGCCAGCACGTCTTTCAGACTGTGGGTGGAGCACCTGGAGGAAACCCACACAGACACAGGCAGAACGTGCAGATACCACACAGTCGGTGACCCATGCTAGGAAGTGAATATGGGTCCCAGGTGCTGAGGCAGCAGTGCTAACCACTGTGCCTCCTTTGAATACAATTGTAATATTTAAAACATTTTTTTAAAAAAAATAGTTTTACTCCATCCTTAAAGTTACACAACTAATGCTCAGAATGTACCTGGCAACCCCAAATCTATTCCTTGCTTGCTCCAGAAAGCAAATCCGCATTGCCATATGATGCATAGGGTACCAAATCAGCACAATGCAAAACGAAGTGGCCGTAACTCTTATACATTATCAATTCCTGGTGATTAAAATCTATCTCAAAAACAATTGCACTAATCTATTTTTGATGTTGCAATTTATCATTTAACTTTGGCAGACAGCTGGTCGATTTTCCTTCTGTGCTTTTCAGCCTTTTGCCTGCAGTGGGGATTTCGCGCTGTGAGAGCTCGTACCTTCGTGCTCTTTCTGCGTGACTCCAGTACTCTTGTCAGTTCCTCTCCCCACTCGCGTTGCTTTCAATGTTTTGTTGGCTTCCCTGCCGGTGACTAGCCGCGGCCTTGCCAAAGGAAGCGGAAGCCTCGCCGTTTGGAGATGGCGGAATGTCAAATGAAACAACCTCGCACTTTCATTTTTTTCCCCCAACAGTTTATCCTCGGGACTTTTGTGTGTGTGTATGTGTGTGAGCTGTAGTTCCCCGGCTGATGAACGGCTCGCGCTGGGCTGGCACGTGCCGCTAGCGGCTCGAACCAAACGGTTTTGGGCAGCACGAGGCCACCTTCAAACGGCGAGAGTGTCTCCGCTCTCCCGCTGGCGATTGCAATGTAAGCCAGATCAGTCATGAAGGAAAACAGCACATCAATGCATATAAATCGGATTTTTTTCTAAGGAGATTAATAATAGCCTATGATTAAGAGTTTTAAAAAACAGCAAAAGTTGGTCAGAACATTGATGAAATGGTGAAGGGGTGGGGGGGGGGGAATAACAGTAAACTAACCAGGAATATTTTTAAAATTGTAAGAGCTTTTACAAGTATATAAGAAAGAGAGCAGCCGAAGTAAACATTGGTCTCCCAGAGATGGGAGAAAAGACGACTGAGACAACGGTATCAATTAGTGAGGATGGAAGACAGCTGCAAGAGGGCTTAGATGCACTGCAGGAGTGATCCCACTGATGGCAAATGACTCAACCCTTCAAAATGCCAACAGGATGAAGATAAGCTTACACTCATCAAACAAAGCTTATATCTTGACGTTTTATAAAGTGAAATGACACGTACATCACATAAACTATAATGTAAATCATGCAAATGAAATTGCAGGATTTGTAACGAGAAGTCAAGTTTGCTGCATGCACTGAATTGGTATTTCCCCAACTAAAGTGTGCAGCAACAGATTGGAATCCCTATCTTGTAAACAAACTGGAAATTGTTCAAAGGTGAGCACCATCGTTCGTCTTCAGTGACTATTTTTGAACACCCAGTGTTACGTCTATGCTGATCTGACTAGAATAGTCTACACTGCAACAAAGAAGACGGCTGAATAGGCTTACTCTTCTACAAAAGAGTTTGCCATCATGTTGTTATTGATATCCTATCACATATTAAGCAAATAGTCAGTTGCATGATGGAATACACCAACCAGTTTGTGCCTCTCTGGTATTGTACACAAGTGTATCTGGTCAACTTTGTATCAAATACCATAGCAGGCTGGAATAACTCTTTCCAGAAATAATGAAAACAAGCAATTTAGCAGGCATTTAAAGTTTTTTTAATCCATAGATCTATAAACATAGAGAGGGATCATGGGTAGAGGTGGGAACATCGGGGTGGCGGCGCGGGCTCGTTGGGCCAAAGGGTCTGTTTCCTGTGCTGCTTTGTTCTTTGTTCTTTGTTCTATACATGGGAAAGAAAACAAAAACATATAGTACAGGTGTAGGCATGCAACCGAGATGGAAGGGGGTGCTGTAGAGCAAATGCTCAGATACTATTCTGATAACTTTTCTCTGTCTTCAAAGTAGAAAGACAAATTGCATACAAAGTAGGGATAACTAAGGTGCTAAATAGGAACTTAATTTAAGTAATACTGGATGGGCAAAAACTTGACATGGATATTATGGGAAAATGTGTAATTGTTCACTTTGGCAGCAAAAAGAAACAAAACAGAATAGTACTTAGACAGAGAATGACTGCAGAATTCCAAGGTGCAAAGGTTCCTAGGTGTTTCCTACATGAGTCACAAAAAGTTAGTATGCAGGTACAGCATGTAAGTCAAGAAACCTAATGGAATGCTATTACCAGAAGGATTGAAGGTATAAGTAAAGATGTTATGCTTCAGTTAAACTGGAGGGTTTGGGTTCCACTTTGCTCCACCCATCCATTGGCAGTGAGAGCTGGTAAAATCGTGCAAGAGCCAAGAAATCAGGTTTGCAACCAATTTCTCATATCTCGCAATCCTACTGACACTGGCTGTCCAGCGCAGTCAGTCTCCCACCTATTTCTGACGAGAGACAGGATAAATTACTTAAATCATATTTGAATCTATTTTGCATTGATTTAATGAGCCTTGGATACAATCTGGGCTCACTTGCCTTTGTGGCTTCGCCTGGAGAGGTTCTTCCCAGCGAGGAACTCATATGGTCCCCACAGACGGGGATTAGTTGTGATGGCTTCTCCAGACACCTTTGAGGCCTTCCCGGGAGGTCAAGAACAAGGGTGGGTGTGCCCATTGTGCAATGCCTGTCTGGTATCTTGAGGCAGGACCTGAAGGGGTGGTGTCAGGCCAGGGCAGACTGATGGAGTGAAGGAGGCCTATTGAGCCTCTGCATTTTGGTCGGTGGGGTGAGGGTCGATTGGTTTGGTCAGCAGAAGGGTGTGGCGAGGACAATATTTCTACATAGATGCCCACAATAAGGTTTTAAAGTTTATTTATTCATCACAAGTAGGCTTACATTAACACTGCACTGAAGTTACCGTGAAATTTCCCTAGTTGCCACACTCTGGTGCCTGTTTGGATACATTGATGGCCAATGCACTTAACCAGCACATTTTTCAGACTGTGGGAGAAAACCAGAGCACCCGAAGGAAACCTTCACAGACACTGGGAGAACGTGCAGTCTCCGCACAGACAGTGACCCAAGGCGGGAATGGAACCAGGGTCCCTGGAGCTGTGAGGCAGCAGTGCTAACCACTTTTCCATTGTACCATCCTGTAACTGGAAGAGGGGCTGGGTTGAGACCGGCTGCAGCAGTGAAGTGCTGACTGGTCTCTCAGAACTGTCAGGCCTCTGCTGCCTGTCTTTGCAGATGTGCAACCACAGAGGTCTTACATGCACAATGGCACATTCTACTGGAACAGCAGGCTTGCTGGTGATTTAAGACATGCCCCTTTCCCAAATGTTTCCAGAATTCCAAATACGCTGGCACTGTCCAAGTTGCCAAATGTAATGCAGGATTTTCTTTTAGCAGACAGTTCTATGTATCGGTGCCGTTTGTCTATGGCTGGCAGTCCATGTTGTTACTGCAGCAGTGTAATTGATCTTAATCGTTGGAATGTTTAATTTTAGCTAGACTAATGCAGTGTTGTTATTTCAGTGTTTTCCCCTGGGGTTTTCAGCATGGGGCTTGATTTGACAGAAGACATATGATTGAGTGAAAACCAGTTTTCTCAGGAGAAGTCATATGACTGAGTGAAACCATGTTCTGTTGTTGTTTGAGAGCTGTAGAGTGAAGAATAATTATCTGTTTGCCTCTTTCTCTCTCTGAAGATTGGAGACTGAGATTTACCTCTGAAGTTCTGCTGTTTGAAGTTGGATGTTTCTCTGGAAACTACTGTATGGGAGCCCAGAAGGTAGGTATCTTTCTATATCTCTCCAGAGCGGTTAAAATGTTAGAAAACTAGCATTGCTATCAGCAGATCTGTTTTTGTTGCTAATTGATTCTGAAACAGGATTTGCATCTATGGGGATATCACTTAAATTGGAACTATATAGATAGCTAGCTGTTAAGAATTACAACTTGTTATGTTTGAGTATTTTAATCAGTAAAAGTTTGCTAATTATTTTTGTTATATTCTGTGTTCTTAGTTAACGTTTAATAAAAGTTATCTACTGGGTCAATAGAATCACTCTTGAAGTGAAACACATTATGCTCGCACAAATGCCAAAAACAAATAAAATTGCAGTCTAGGCTAACTTCATGGTATGTCTTGGAGTTACTGATCTGGTCCCTAATTGGTCGAAATCTTTATTTTCATGTTTTTGCTTTTAGGTTGAGTTTTTCATTATCCTGCCATTCATACTCACTCTGGACTTTGATTATAACCTTCCAATTCCATTTTCCTTTTACTCCGGGATATCTTTGTCATTTAACCTCTCCTGCCCTTTGCCTTATCCCAGACATTTCCATTTATTTCTCCTCATCCTCCACATTTCAATGGCAGATAGCAGCAGAAAGAGTTCTAAATAAATTGTCTGATCCTCATGTCTATCATTGGAATATTGGAATTCCTGAATCTGTGTCTATCAGACTAATTCATCTCTATTTACCTTCTTCTTTCATGGAAGTCCTCACTTGTGAAAAGATGAATCAGCCTACTAGTGTTTAGCCTGCTAACCTGCAGAAGAATACTCCATTGGACTTTTGATTCTGGATTCAAGTGAAACCATAACTGTCATGTCTTCATGGTTTTTGCTCTGTCTCCTTTTCATCACTTTATCCCTCTTTTATTGTATGAATGCAAAAAAGCAGGCATTGCAAAACATCTTCCTGCCTTTCTTTTCTGTGTGTGTGCGTGTGTGTGTGTGTGTTTAAAATAAACGTACTCTCTTATGTTATTTTATTTTAATCTTGCTGTGGGGTTATTAATAGAAGATTAGATCACTCCAATGGAAGGGTTGGAGAAAATGTAGAAATGGAAAAAAGGGGGGAAATCAAAAATCAAAACACCTATTTATGAACTAGGAGTGAAAGGAGAAATTAAGGTTGTTTGATTTATTCCCTTTCCTGTCTGTAACAAAGGAACATTAAAGAGTTACTATCAGAATCTCCACAATGCCTTTCCTAATTTCCCTGAAGAAGCTGAGGTCAAAAATTGTCAGTGTAAGTTATTTAGTGCAATGGCATTAATTAGTCCAATGGCTCTTTACCCCTTCTATCCTCCAGATCTATTTAATGCATTTTTCTGTGCCAATTCCCAGTCCTCTCTACTTTGCCATTTTTTTTCCTCAATCTTTTCAGAAGCATAAAGCAGGGCAGATTTCTTCATAAGTCATCTTCAGACTAGGTTAAAATAACTCCTGTGATATCTGCTCCCTATTTACATTCATTTCCAACTCAAACATTTCATTTCTTGTGCTTTTAGCATTCATTCTAGCACATTCCTTGTATTTTTTTCTGCTGTCACGTGCAGACTGTATTAATTATTTTACTGCCAATAATAGTTATATTTTGTTTGAAAAGAGATGTGCCCTTTCTTACCATTGGAAAATGTATTCCAATTAAATAATTCAGCAGCACGTTTCTGTGAGTTTAAAAATAAAGAAGGTTATTTATTCTCACACGCTTGCACCGAAATTAATATAATGTCACACAGTCTCATGCACACACATACACACTCACATACAGGTAAAGATAATGAACTTTTACAGCTTACAGTTAATTCAGTCATTGATTTACATTTTCTGGTCTCCCATGTGACAGGCTTATAGTTTCTTGAAAGGATTCATTTATTTAACGTTGAAATGAGAGTCTTGTAAAGTGAAGAGTTCGCAGCAAGTTGCAGAGCTTCCTATAGTTAATTATCTCAGGGTTGGTTCTCAGATAGACTTTGAAACTGGAACAATTTAAGCACGTTTGTTGTTTAATGACTTGAAGTTAATTTCAAAGTCTAGTTCTCAGACCTGCTGGTGACCGATGGTTTTCATGCATCTGCAGGGTCTTGAAGAATATAGATCTCAAATTTAGCATCAACCCAGTATGACTACTGGGTTGACATTTCTGAAGTTGATAGTTGATTTCCCTTTTATCCAATATGAAACATGGAAATACCACTGTGTTTAGGTGTTGGCCTATCTGTAAACAATGAGATATGTGAATTCCATAGATGGCTGTGATTCCATATTTAATTAGGTATTCATTAGAGACTTGATAATGCCTTTGTTCTAAATGCCAAGAGAGTTGCTGCCTGAATCACAGCCTTTTTCATTCTGGAATGAATTATTCCTTAGGGGCACTTTTGCTCCCTGCAAGGTCTCAGGACTTTTCCCAGTTCTCTGCTACATGGCAGAATTTTTCTGAAATAGTATGGATTGTTCAGCATCTCTGTACTTGTCTGAATTCTTAGGGCACAGTGCTTGGGATTTCCCCACAATTTAGCCATTCAATCAATATAAAGTAAAATATTAAATGGTCATTCATCTCAATAATGTAAGTTCCTTTGATAAGTTTACTGGTAGAGAATTACTACATTATTCTCCTGAAAAACAAATCATTGCATTTTGATAACTAATTATGTGAAATGCTTTGACAAATTTCAACATGGTAAGATGCTGCATGAATGCAACTACTATTTACTTATGAATACTGTGAACAGCAGGACAATCAGGTATAAAACTCCAATCGTCATTGCAACCACAGATGGAGCTTTTTCTATTTATCATCTTGCTTCCTGTTGCTAAGCCAATTTTCAATCCAGCTCATTAATTTTCTATTAATTCCTATGTCTTAGTCTATTTAAAAGATTCACATGTAGAAGTTTAGAAAATTACTTTTGATTTTTTAAGTAAAATATATTTGGTTTATAGCTGTCATCCATCAATTTAAGTTTCTCAAGAATTTTGAGATATTTGTAACAAAGTGAATCACAACTGACAGTTATATACAACACAAAAAATTTTTTAGAAAGTATTATGGTAATATACTGCCTGAAATGGCTATGGTAATGGAATTGCATCTTGAGAAGACCACAATGTGCGATAAAATACATTTTCGAGAGCATGTGTTTCACAATCTTTTCCGCATAGGTTAGGAAATGAAGCCATATAGTTATCAACCATGATTTCAGTCTGTGAACACAACAAAAAATACAGAAAAGTGTTGCATCTGGTCATGTTGGTACATCTTAATCCTCCTAAAAAAGAACATTCTCACCTAACAGCCAACCTTGTGTATTGTTGTCAGCCTCAAACCACCAGGGGAGTGTCAATTGTGACAGAACGAACATGTCGTGATGCGATCATGTGAAATTAGCCAACAGATGGGTAACATTGTAAGTATCACAGACCGTCTGATTATTCACAAAAGACAAACCTTTCCAACTGTAGAGTCAGATTGGATTCTGTGAAGTTGCATGCATTTCCACATTCATGCAATCTGTTACCTCCAAAACCATAGAAAATGTTGTTAGTGTTCCCTTATTTTGCAAAAAAAATCAGATTTGGCAATCTACCAACCAAAGCAAAGCTGCTATTATACAATACAATGTGTACAGTAGATTGCTCAGTCCTGCAATAACACCTGCATGATCCTGAAGTATGCAAGAAACATGGAAAGCAAAAGCAGAGATCATATTCAATCTGACTGATAAGGACTTACCCAATGGAGAATTTACTTCTAAATAACAACTTCTGAAAATTCCCAAAATTTGTCTAGTTCACAAACAATTTTTCACAATTCTATTTCATTCTGTAACCTTTGCTTTGTCCCATCCAACAATAAAGAAATAAAATATGCACCAAGCTTGCTCTGCAATTCGTCACTCGGACAGTGAAGAAACAAGACTATATGTAACGTCTTCATTGAAGGATTTGATTAGGATTCTTAATTTAAACATTAAATTGTAGTGAAATTTAGTATGATAGCCTAACCTCTTCCTGAAGTACAAGCAGAGCTGAATATAAAGACTTTGCATGTACAAATAAATTGAATATTAGACAAGCCTATATTTCTGTTTGCACTGATCAAAAGTACATATAGTTATAGTCAAGAATTATTTTATCCAAAAGAAAAAAGTAAAGGACAGGAATTTCTTCCAAGATACTACACTAAATACATCAAGATCACATCTGTAATTTGCCAATGTAGTACTGTCCAATTTCCCTAGGACAACAGCACATTATTTCAGAGCTTGCCGAATAGCAGTAAGGATAGAAGTGGGAGTGGTGGAGTGGAGGAAGAGGTGATGCGAAGGGAAAGGGAGCTGCGCCAACTATTTCAATGTGCATTAAATTGGAATTCAGTAATGAAGGGTGCCCTAAATTTACAGCCTCTTCAATTGAAATGATATTCTTAGAAAGCAGACAAAGGAAAGAGAAAATCTTTGACACCAAAGGAAAGTGATTCATGATTCAAGCTAAGTGAAGGAGGTGGCCCTAACAATGAGTGTTATTACCACTAACTCCTACACAGACCCACATGTAGCACAAGATATTCATTGATTTAACATATTAGTCAAAAAGTGATGTTACCAAGAAAGGTTCACATTTCCACTCATCTTATTTTTCCTGTGTTGCATAACAGGTATTATTTTTCTGAAACTTCCAAGAGATACGAGAAGATGCTTTACTCCCTTCTTTCGCCAGCAAATGCGTCTTCAATTATTGACTATCTTGAAGGTGAGTAATGAAAGACACATGTTTGTTTGTTTCTTGCACCTATAATTCCTGTCAAAATTTTCATATCACATATTAGTAAACACTCTCATCAGAAGGAAGATACCCAGAATGTTTGGGCATAGATAAGGGAGAAAAAGTGAGAAGTGAAGACATGGGGTGAGGGGGGTGGCATTGCCAGCTGCTAAGTGGTAAGAAAAATGCTTCCATCATTTCCTTCCATAGTCCCTTTAAATCCTATTGCTCAGATGCAATCCTTAATCATAAACAACCAACAAGGAGCATGCATTCGGCAGGTGGTGCGAGGACAGCTCTTGGATGTTGATTCATGGGTTGCCTGGTGCTTCATGTCGTAAATGAGTGCTTTATCTGGACCATCTGAAGGGCACCATGACAGCTCAGAGACTATCGCTGTAGCTGTGCAGACACTTGGAATTGGGCCGGTGTCTGCGGGAGTTTGCGCGTTCTCCCCGTGGTTGCGTGGGTTTTCTCCGGGCGCTCCGGTTTCCTCCCACATCCCAAAAATTCGCTCTTAGGCTGATTGGGAAACAAATTGTCCCTATATTGAGATTCTTCCATATTAGGAATAACCTAAAATTAGAATAGGAAAATGGAATTGTTACTATAAAGTTATGATGGCGGCGCGGGCTCGTTGGGCCGAAGGGCCTGTTTCCCGTGCTGTGTTGCTCTAAAAAAAAACAAAAAAAACACTGCCAATACTTAAGCTCAAATATTGTCCTAAAATATCAACAGCCATCGTGTTTAGGCTTCTTCTTCTCTTCATCTTCTGTCCCCCTAGGAATGGCACAGTAAAAAGGATAAAAAAAACAACAAGCATAGCCCTGTACTTCAATAATAGCCAGCCACTTATTTTCAAGTGCACCATTGAATTTCATCCTTACAATCACAAACCAATGATAAGGAGGATTGATATTAATTATATCATTAAGATACACAGGTGAAGGGCACTATTTACCTCAGTACCTTGACCACTTAGGCTCGGATGCTAGTGAGGCCTTGTGGGTAGCATCTCTGCCTCTGAGCCAGACATTCAAGGTGGATCCAGAAATCCACTGCAAGATTTGATGGTTATGATAGGTGTGTTTGTAAGGCAGCCAGACATGTTGGTTACCCTATAGATTCTTCCTTCACATCACTGTAGGGTTAGAGGGATAGGTGGGGTGGGCCTAATTAGAGCACATTTTCAGGGAGTTGGTGCAGACTCAGTGGGCTGAATGTTTCAACATTTCTCTGAATTTGATACTAAGTAACAACTGGTAACAATTAAACTCTAGAAAATATAAGTTAATAATAAATATAAGTTATGAATGCTGAAATTCTGGAAATAAAACAGAAGTTATTAGGAAAGCAGAATAGATTCATTAGCATTTTATTCAACTGGCAATTGCTTTTTTCAAAAATTATTCATAATCTTCAGGTTTTGAAACATATTCCCTGATAAATGCAGAGCAAATAACAGGTAGCATTCTCTGACCTCCTAGCAGTGTGTTTCCCACCAGCAGAAATGGTTGTGAGCAGACGAATTCTCTGGTTCTGTACTGTCAATGGGAATTCCCATTGATGTCACCCCCACACAAGTGAGAAATCCATGGGCAGGGGTGTGCTGCCGGTGAGGCTGGAGAATCCCACCGGCATGAACAGTTGGAGAATTCTGGCCATCATTTTTAATGTAGTCTGATTTCCTGAAAACTGGTCATGTTGAAATGTTGCAACAAAACATAGTTTCTAAACGTATTACAGAGGCTCATTCTCTTTCAGCATTTGCTATTTTTACAGGGGAAAATACATTTAAATTTGCAATAGGAAAGTGTCATTCAGGAAATTCCTCCCAAGTTCAAAGATGTGCAGGTTAGGTTGATTGGCCGTGCAAAATTTGTCCCTTATTGTCAGGAGGACAAGTAGGGTAAATATGTGAGATTACAGGGATAGGAGCTTGGTGGATTGTTAGTGTAATCTCGATAAGCAAAGTGGCCTTCTCCTGCACTGTCGGGATTTTATAATTTAACCAGGATTATAATAAATGATTATCTTACAAATTATTTAAAGTCTGGTGCAAGGAAGAAAAATGTATTTTCTTCAAATTTGTTTAATTAGCTTGTAAATTAATTAATTTAATTAAATAAATTGTAAATTATAGATAGAGACAGAATTTTTCTTTGCATAGATAAATCATTCTGTCTAGAAGCTGGCTGATAGTGATGTATTTGAATTTATATTCCCTAGAGATCAAATTCTCAGAAGCAGATGTTCTCAAATTTCCCGTTGAAAGTCAAATTAAGTTCACAATACTTTCAATACTCCTTGAAATCACATTTTATTCAGGTCATGATATAATTCCTTTGGATTTATCCAGTTGTTCTGAGTATGTTCATGTGCCAAAAACAAATTACTCTGATTGTGTAATTGCCATGATTTCAGATTTTCAGTTTAAATCCTGAAACTGAAAGCAACATCAACTATTTCTAATTGTCTGATGGAAATATCTTATTTTGAGGGTACAGAAAAAAACATACAATGAGAGAAGAAAAATAATTGTTCTTTCATTTGAATTGAGTAAATAACTCTACAGTTTAAACTGGATCAGTTACAATGACTGTTAAGAACAAATAGAGATTAATGCAAGAGTGCAAATGAAACATTAATGCAAGAGTGCAAAAGACTGTGGCCAGAATTTTATCTTCCCCCAAAGGGCTCTGAAATAGGAGGGGAACATGAAATTGCATAGGGAGGATTATTTCTGGATTCCCAACCACCATGACCTGGTAGTGATTTTATGCTGGAATTTGCAGAGCCTGGGAGAGAAAGCCCATCCTTCCCCCAATTAAAAACCTTAAGTAGCCACTTAGGCCACAAGAGGGTCACCATCTCAGCATAACCCAACCCACCACAAAATTAAAAAGGGCATCCTTTGGCTAAAGAACAACAAGGTATCTAGAACAGATAGAATCCCTGCCAAAGCTCTAAAGTATGGTGGAGAGGCATTATTGGCATGAATATGTGAATTAATTTCCCTTAGGAACATGAGAACCTAGAAAGGAGGAGGCCATTCAGCCCATCAAGCTTCCTCTGCCATTTAATGAGATCATGGCTGATCTATGGCCTACTGCCATATGCCTATCTTTGGCCCATATCCCCTAATACCTTTGCTTAACAAAAATATTTCTATCTCAGATTTAAAGAGAGCAACTAATATAGCACCATCTGCCATTTGTGAAAGAGAATTCCAAACCTGTACCACCTTCAAATGTAGAAGTGCTTCCTAACATTTCTCCTGAATGGTCTGGCCCTAATTTTTGGACTATACCCCCTTATTCTAAAATTTGCAATCAATAGAAGTAGTTTTTCTTTATCTACCCTGTCTTTCCCTATTAATGTCTTGAAGAGTTAGATCAGCGCATCCTTTAACCTTCTAAATTTTAGAATAATCTCTCCTCATAATTAAACTCCTGAAGTCCAGATATCATTCTTGTAAACCTGTGCTGCACTCCCTCGAAGGCCAACATATCCTTCCTAAGGCATGGTGCCTGGAATAGGAAGAACATGCCCGGAGATCTCAGAGATGTCATAATTGTGACCATCTTCAAAAAAGATGACAAGTCCAATTGCAGTAATTACAGAGGAATTTCCCTGCTGTCGGTTACAGAGAATATCATCTCAAGAGTTATCCTTAATCACTTTCTCCCGATGGCTGAAGAGTTCCTCTCAGAATCTGTGGATTCTGTCCACTAAGGAGCATTACAGACATGATCTTCCCCACGCAACAACTACAAGATAAATTCAGGGAACAGCACAAACCATTAACACAGTTTTCTTTGGCCCCACAAAGACTATCGATGCTGTTAATGCTGAGAAATTATGGTCTATTCTCCTCCATTTTGGCTGCCCACAGAAGTTTGTCACTATCCTCTGTCTGCTCACACAAAGATATGCAAGCCATAATTGTGGCAAAGGATCCACCACAAATTGAATTCACGTTCAGACTGGGGTCCAGCAAGGTTGTGTCATCGCACCACGGCTATTCTCTAGCTTCCTTGTTGCAGTGCTCCACCTCACCCTTACAAATCCCTGCTGAAGTGGAACTAAACTACAGAACAAACAAGAATCTGTTCAACCCCTGCCACCTGCAGGCCAGATCCAAGGTTGTTGTATCCTCTATCATTGAACTATGGTATGCAAACGCAGTTTGCATCTGTGCACACTTGGAGACTGAACTCCAAGCTGTAGTCAACACTTTCTCATAGGCATCTCATGAACCTTATAGTCAACCAATTGTAAGACAATAGTCCTTGACTAACCTGCTCCTGCCACACACCATCAAATTATCCAAATCCATGATGAAGCCTTTCACAACATGGTATCCAAATTCATGATGAGGCCTTCCACAACATGGATCACTTCCCATATCTTGGAAGCCTACTGCGAACAAAGGCAGATATTAACAATGGTGTTCAACGCTGCCTTCAATTTGTCAGTGCAACCTTTGTTCACCTGATGAAGGAAGTCTTTGAAGACAAGGACCTTAGGCCTGGCACCAATCTCATGGGCCACAGAGCAGTAGTGATATGCACCCTTCTATGTGGCTCAGAGATGTGGACTATGTACAGCATGTATCTCAAAACACTGAAGAAGCTTTGCAGCTGCCTTTGCAAGCTCCTGCAAATCCACAATTCTACAAAGCAGGTACACCAACATCAGTGTTCGAATTCAGGCCAACATCCCCTGCATTGAAACATCGGCTACACTTGGTCAACTACTAGGCAAGCCAGAGCTTCCACATGCCTGCCATGAAACTCCCAAAACATGTGCTCTACTCCGAGCTTTGAAGTGGCAAGCAAGCCCCAGGAGGGCAGAGGAAATGCTTTAAGGTACTGTCAAAATCTTCTTGAAAAAGTGCAACATCTCCAGTGAACCTGGGAATCTCAGGCGAAGACACCCCGAACTGGAGGAAAAGCAGTCGGGAAGCACCAGGATAGCTCAAATTTCATTGCCGAGAACAAATGTCAACAATGAAAGGAGCATGTAGCAGCCCAGGCACCCTACCTACATACTCTTCCAACCATTGTTTGCTCCTCTTTTGACAGAGATTGTAGATCATGGATTGGACTCCTCAGTCACCTAAGAACTCATTTTTAGTTGGAAGTAAGTCATTCTTGACCCTGAAGGACTGAGAGAGAGAGAGAGAGAGAAGGGTCTTCTCTCACTCAGCTTCAAATTTTAACTGGTGGGGACATGACAGCTGGTGATGGGGAAAACACAAATGCACGTAGCTGGATCTTGGTAAGGAAGTGACACTGCCTCCATCAGAAGCATTCTTTTGACTGGGAGCACTCTCCGCTCAAGTTTCGGCGACCTTCGAATCTCTGTCTGTCTGCTGCTTATCCCCTGAGACCCCAATCATTCCCCTTCCCCCCCCCTCCCCCCCCCCCCCCCCCACCACTCCCGCCCTCCCCAAGTCCTTCCTTACCATCCCCACCATGGGATCCGTGCCATTTACCTGTCCCCCGGTTCCTGGGCCTTAATGACAGGCAGCTCTCCGCAGTACCTCTTCTGGCCACTGCAGCTTTGTGCCCTGAGGGACTGGGATACTGCCAGCCAATCTGACTGCCAACAGCTCTCCAAGTTGGCAGTAGATATGTCTAATGCCAGCTCTTCATGATCCTGAAAATTCAAACCCATTTGATTGTTATCCTATTACAAACAGTGCATCATTTGAACAAGCTTTGAAATTGCATAAACAGCTGCAACAGTGGCATGTTAAAATGTAACAATCAAATTGTCTATTGATATATAGCTGCTTCAAATTGTGTACTTAAATACATACATCAAGCACGGGTTATGCTGGCATATTTATTTTCCAAGGCTAATTTAATTCCAAAGCTACAACCTACCAAATCATCTATGATTTTCTAAAAATTATAAAAATGTATTTGTAAATTACATGTCTAATTTCATAGGATGAACAATAAAATTAGAGGAGTTTTGTAAAATTCCATTAATAAACAGAGTTGCAATTCTGGGGGCATATGCTGGAAATATAATATTTTTCACGTGGGATTTATTGTTTCTTCTGCCCATTAACTGTGAATAAAACTCATGCATATATTACCTCAACAATATTTGCAGCATGCGCATGCTAGTTACAGAAATTAAATCATTCCAAGTTCGTTGCTAAAGTTCCTTCATGATGATTATATTTTCTGAAATACAATATAATGGAAACTAAAGTGAAAATATATTCAGTTTACTACCCGAAATAACCTATAGATGGAGCTTTGCTCTACTCTTTTGCATTCATTGGATTATGAATGAATGTTAGCAAAGCAATGTAAGAATGTAGGAGTGCAAAAATAGCACCATCACAGTTCTAGAGTTTTGATACCTACAATTGTTTGTATTTGACTTTCTTCCTGGACATTAAAAATAGTCAACTCAGTTTCAGGGATGGAATGGCACTGCTAGTTAATTAACAGATTATATCTGGAACAGTGTGAAAGTAATTTCTTAGAAGTAGGTAGCTTCCAAGTCAATAACAGTAACGAATACTTAATTCTGCAAGAATGTAAGTGCAGAGAATTCTTGCGGAATTATAAAACTGATAATTTTTTTGGATTTAGAAAGAGAGATATTGTACAGTGTACAGGAGCAAAGAGGTAATGATAAATTTAGACAAGATAATATTTAAGTCACAGCTCCAGGAGCTGTTTGCAATGTATGATTTATTATAAAGGGGGCATTAAAGTGCAAGATAATGTAGGTTGTAGATTCAGCTGTATACTAGCAGGGATAAAAAGCCACATTTGTGAGGAGAAACATGAGATTCTGAGCATATTTCTATTCGAGCAGAAAAGGTATGGAGAGATTAACATGAAGTTTTAAAATGAAAAATTGTTATTAAAGGAAAAACAGAGAAAAACTATTTCCTAGTTAGTGAGTCAGTAATAAAGAAACATCAACTTAACACATAAGGAAAGAAGTTAGAAAAATAATCTTTCTGCTGGAATTATTGGAGTTTACAATAATTTGTAACAGGAAATAACTGAGCTCATCACTGCAGATTTTAAGAGAAAAGTGGCTAAATAGATTGAAGAAGAAGAAAATTAAAGACTATCAGAAGAAAGCAGGGCAATAGGATTCTTTTTGAATTGTGCAAGCGAACAGCTGGCACAAACAAATGGAGTAAGTAGTCAGACAACACCAGGTTTAAATCCAACCGATTTATTTGATAGTAAACTTGCAAGCTTTCGATTCTATGGCCTTCATCAGGCGAATGAGATGTTCTCGTTCGCCTGACGAAGGCCATAGAGTTGAAAGCTTGCGAGTTTCCTATCAAATAAATAGGTTGGATTTAAACCTGGTGTTGTCAGACTACTTACTGTGTTTACCCCAGTCCAACACCGGCATCTCTACATCACAAACAAATGGACCAGATTTTCCTGACCATCAGCAATGAACATTGAGATGTTCATCACGATTGAGCATCGCAATGGCATTGCAACTCCTGATGTGTGCACATGCACACATTTTTGACAAAAACTGAAAATTGCAATATAATAGAATATGTACCTATGTAACCTTCAGATATGGTTCTACCAAACTGCTTTTTTAACTACAGGGATCCATAATTCATTCATCAGTCTAATTGCCCACAACTAATGCTGCTTTTTATGTTGTTTGTTTAGGGTTGCTATGAATAGGTATAGAGTTTGCTCAGCAAGAGTTTTTTTTGTTGTGTACAATTTCAGAAAGACACTTGCAGCAACAGGAGTGAACTTTGAGGTACTTGCAGACATTTTAAAAGTTTATATTTGTGAGTTGCAAATGAATATAACTTTATAACATAACAGATTTCTTAAAATATATTTTTAATAAGGTTGAAGTGACTTTTAAAATACGTTTAAATGCATAATGGCTTTTTGTTAACATTTATTTGTCTTACTCAACATTTCAAAGTAAATTATTCATTAGCAAGATTTTTTAAATGTACCTGATGTTTTAAAATCCTATTTCCATGCATATGACTTTATAAGACAATTTAAAAATAACTGAGACTGTCTTTTTAAATGATACTGCAACACCTTAAAGATGAAGCCTGTGAGGGATAAACATGCCTTTTCGACTGTGCATCATTGTTTTACAGTTTCTGTTAGATGAATGCCCAATGCAGGGATCAACAAAGAGTCAGACATCACTTCACCCTATAGGAAGGTCGACCCTCCAACACATAGAAAAGATGATGAGGGCAATTCTCCCAAAAGAATTCAAACTATCAAATTAGTGTAAAAATTGAAGTAAATCCCATTGTTTTATTCAACAGAAGTTTCAAAATGAATCTCCCACACTCTGTGCATTGCAGAGCACTTGTGCAAGAAATTCAGCGGTGGGATCTATTCCCACTGGAGAGGCCAGCACCATAGTGTTGCATGGCCACTGTGTATAGCTGATCTGTCAGTGCCAAGACCGGCACATGCTCAGTAATCCTGAGCTACCAGCCTCCCGATTGCTGGTCAGCTTGATTGCCGGCCAACCCTGCCATCCTGCATGTTGCTCCTCAGATTTCTTCCCCCTCCCCCCCCCCCCCCCACCCCACCCCCCACCCCCACCCCCGACATTCCAATTGCGGCCTCACACAGGATTGCAAATGTAGTTCCTATATTCAAGAAAGGGAATAGGGATAGCCCAGGAAATGACTGACCGATGAGTCTAACCTCAGTGGTTGGTAAGTTGATGGAGGAGATTCTGAGGGACAGGATTTATGAACATTTAGAGAAGTTTAGAATGCTCAATAGTAGTCAGCACGACTTTGTCAAAGGCAGATAGATCGTACTTTACAAGTCAGGTGAGTTATTTGAAAATGTAGCTAAATACATTGACGAAGGAACAGCGGTAGATATCATTTATAGGGACTTCAGCAAGGCATTCAATAAGGTCCCCCATGCAAGACAAGGCATGGGATCCAAGGGGTTGTTGCCTTGTGGATCCAGAACTGGCTTGCCCACAGTGGTTGTAGATGAGTCTTTTTCTGGAGGTCTATCACCAGTGGAGTGTCCCAGGGATCTGTTCTGGGATCCTTGCTGTTTGTAATTTTCATAAATGACCTGGATGAGGAAGCGAAGGGATTGGTTGGTAAGTTTGCTGACAACAGGAAGGTTGGTGGTGTTGTAGATAGTTTGAAGGAATGTCAGAGGTTGCAGTGTGACATAGAAAGGATGCAAGGCTGGGCAGAGAAGTGGCAGATGTACTTAAACCCGGATAAATGTGTAATAGTCCATTTTGGCAGGTCAAATGGGATGAACATAGAACATTACAGCGCAGAACAGGCCCTTCAGCCTTCGATGTTGCGCCGACCATTATAAAAAGCAATGACCCTCCAAACTAAACCATTCCCTTCTCTTCCATAAACTTATCAACTAACCTCTTAAACGCCACCAAACTTGGCGCATCTACAACTGCCGCAGGCAGGGCATTCCACTCCCTAACCACCCTCTGGGTAAAGAACCTACCTCTGATATCCGTCCTATAACTATCACCCCTTAATTTAAAGCTGTGTCCCCTCGTATCAAGGGTAAGACTCTTAACAGTATAGAGGATCAGAAGGACATTGGGGTCCGGGTCCATAAGACTCTTAAATCGTCCTCACAGGTAGAGGATGTGGTTAAGAAGGCGTATGGTGTACTGGCCTTCATCGTCGAGGGATTGAGTTTAGGAGTTGGGAGATAATGTTGCAGCTTTATAAGACCCTAGTCAGACCTCTTTTGGAATACTGTGCTCAGTTCTGGTCGCCTCATTATAGAAGGGATGTGGAAGCTATTGAAAGGGTGCAGAGGAGATTTACAAGGATGTTGCCTGGATTGGGTGGCATGCCTTATGAGGATAGGTTGAGAGAGCTCAGTCTTTTCTCCTTAGAGAGACCTGATAGAAGTGTATAAGATGTTGAGAGGTATAGATCGGGTGGATTCTCAGAGGCTTTTTCCAAGGCTGGAATGGTTGCTACGAGAGGACACAGGTTTAAGATGCTGGGAAGTAGGTACAGAAAAGATGTCGGGGTAAGTTTTTCACTCAGAGGTGGTGGATGAGTGGAACTGGCTGCCGTTGGTGGTGGTGGAGGCAAATTCGATTAGATCTTTCAAGAGACTTCTGGATGAGTACATAGAACTTAATAGAATTGAGGGTTGTTGGTAAGCTTGGTAGGTATGGATATCACTGGCGCAACTTGTGGGCTGAAGGGCCTGTTCGTGCTGTAGTTTTTCTAAGTTCTATGTTCTATGTCCAGGCCAGCTTTGACTGTGCTCCACCCACCACTTGCTTGTCTGCCTCAATCTCCCATCACCCTCTCCACCAACCAGCAATCTCGATCTCCCAATTCCCCCACCACCACCAGCACTCCTGGTGACAGGGAGAGGATAGCAAGTCCAGAGATTTCAGTCCCAGGCCCACTAATGGGATTCAAATTGTATTTTAATGCAAATTTGAATAATTTATACAGCTCTGCACCAAAGATCAGTGCTGTGCTGATGGTGCCAGAAATCCAGTGCCCAGAGACTTGCGGAGACCATGGAGCCTGGCAGGAGGCCCTGGACCCTGCTTGAGTTTCCTGGTCTGCTGAGTGCAGCGGGCTGGGAGAATCACCCCCGCAAATTCAAGGCCACACATTAATTCACGTCAGAAATAGATGAAATGGAAGATTCTAAAATGGGGGTTGCTGGAACCATACATTGTTTTATAATTGAAAAAGCTCTACTGCAGCAACCAGCGAAACTAGAGAACAGTCAATGGCTGATGCATTTCTCACGTTGAGAGTGACAAAATTTCTCTCCCTCCTTCAGGAAATGAAACAAAAGAATACCACGAAAAAAGGTGAAATAAGTGACATTTTATATTAGCAGCAAATACCTTTTACATGACTTTTGAAGTGCATTTTGCTGAACAATGTAATCTTCTGGTGCTTTGTACAAGACTTTCATGCCATTTGTGTTTAATTACATTTACTTTGTAAACTACAGAGATGAGAAATTTCTGCCATTCAGCAGAATTCTGAAATTTGGATAATAGAGCTGAAAGAAATTTCTTCCCACAGAATGTAGTGAATCTGTGGAATTCTTTACAGCAGCGAGTTGTAAAGGCTGGGTCATTATGTTCAAGGCTGAGAACAGATTTCTAATCAGTAAGGGAATCGAGAATTATGGGGATAACGCCGAAAAGTGGAGTTGAGAATTATCATATCAGAGGAATCATGATCTCATTGAATGGTGGAAGAGACTTGATAGGCTGAATGGCCTATTTCTATTCCTAAATCATATGGTCTTATATGGGATACCACAGGATTTGACAAGCCCAGAGTCGGGGTGAGATGGGAGAAAGGAACTGCATTACTGAATCATGGTTTTAGTTTAGTGAGTTGACACATTTTCAAGGAATTAGCCTTCTCATGCAATTATCTATGGTTATTTTTCAGAAAAAGCTGAAGGTTGATAACCTTGAATAACTAGCTGTTACTTATCATTTGCATCCATTCAGTTAAAACATCTGCCACTTATAGCAACATATTAGATATTTTGCTGTCATTCAATGTGTATCGTGCACCATATAACTAAATACCTGTTAGCATTATGTATGAGAGCAGGTCTTGGATACCTTCCAGGCATGATAGCTCCTAGTATCTTCATGTCCCACTGATAGAATCAGGTGTGAACTTGCTATGTTGGTTATTGTTTGTGTTCTTGTCTGTGAGGGTAACAATTCCTTTCAGCCTTCTCTGGCTGTAATGACTTGAATAAACAGCAGCACAGCATCTGAGTGCCACACATTTCCCAGGTCCATCTGTGGTCTCAGGTGGCAAGCTGCCAGCCAGGGATGTGCTGAAATCAACTGATCAAAGGTAATACAAGAGAACCAGCCAAAGAGGATCTGACTGTACTGGGTCCTGAAATAAAATGATCTTTCTCCCAAAAGTTTCCAACCTAACAAAGGTATGTTAGGATAGAATATACAGAAAGGTGCATTTCAGCAGAATAAACTCTCATGTAATGTCCCACTATTAACTCTTGGAATCCTGAGATTTTGTTATTATATGTGGTTTTATGAAGGTATAAATGCAAGATTATTAACTCTTCTGTACTTGTTTAACGAATATTTATTGTAAAACCATTATAGATTTGATTTTATAAATGAAAATTACATCATAGCATGAATATTTAAGATAACATGCATAATAAACAATTTAGATATGCAAATAAATATTGACTTAAGAAAATTACACATACAGTACAGTTTAATTTTTATGCTTTCAAAGTGTCATTTGGCCAATCTGTAAAAATGTTCGAACACTCTAGAACTCGACCCATGTGACCAAACTGGCTGAATAAAATGTCTCCTAACTACGATGTCTGTTTTAATATAATTTTCTCTGCTGAAGTCAAACTGAATTACATTGAGTAACATTGTCAAGACGGACCAGTTATTAATAGCTCTTACTGAATTGAAGAACCTTTAGGACCATATAGTTGAGTGCAGTTGCACAGCATGCTTTCAACAGCAAGGTAACTGAAGAGCTTTGTTATGAGTTTCTACAATTGGCCTTCTCACAGTGTTCAAATGCTGTGGCAGTGTTTTAATTTTTTAGGTTGAGCAGCATTCTTTAATTGTTTGTCTATTAATCAAATTAATATTATAATTTGCCTATCAGATGTGTCTGTTTTTTTACAAGGTCGTACTGCCAAGTTTGAATATGGCTGCCTTAATTTCTCAGCAAAGAAACAAATGATCATACCTTGGTATAGATTACCAGTTTATAAAACACAACCTCTTTATAATCAGAGATTAGACATTTAGTTTTGTGACCTGGAGCTGCTATTTAATGGATTGTGGTCAGTAATACAGAAATTAGGAGAAAAAATAATGCAGAAATCAATTTCAATATTTCAAAAAAAACCCGTTGTGTATTTTGATTATGTTTTTCCCTCAGTTATGATTGTCTGCTTCCCCATCCCATTATAACATTAGAATCATATCCAGCACAGATTAAGTGTCATCATATAAAATGCTTTGGTTTACTCTCAGAATGCACAATTGCAGCAGTGTGTACAATCTACAAGATGTGTTGCAGCAACTCACCAAAGCACTCTCAACAGCACCTTTCAAACTCACAGCCTTTACCTAGAAGGACAAGAGCAGCAGATACATGGTAAGAGCATCATCGACAAGTTCCACTACGCCACCAATCTTGTTCTAATTTACAAACATACTAACCATGCCTCCTATATTCTTATCCAAATCGTTAGTATAAATGACAAATAACACTGGACCCAGCACCGAAACCTGAGGTCTCCAATTTGAGAAACAACCCACAACAACCACCCTCTGGCTTCTGTCATCAATCCAATTTTGTATCCATTTAGCTACATCACCCTGGATCCCATGAGATTTAAATCTTATGCAACAACCTACCATCTGTACCTTGTCAAAGACCTTGCTAAAATCCATGTAGACAATATCAACAGCACTTCTCTCATCGATCTTCTTGGTTACCCCTTCAAAAAACTCAATCAAATTTGTGAGACATGATTTTCCACTCAGCCATGCTGACTCTTCTTGCTTCTCTAAATGCTTCTGTCTCTCAAAATACCTTCCAACAACTTACCTCAGTACAGATGTGAGCCTTACCAGCCTGTAGTTCCTCGGCTTTTTCTGCAACCCTTTTTAAAGAAAGGCACAACATTTACCACCCTCCAATCTTCAAGTAACTCAGCTGTGACTATTGATGATTCAAATATCTTTGCTAGGGGATCTGCAATTTTGTCCCAAGCCTCCCATAATGTCCTGGAATACACTTCATCAGGTCCCTTGATATGCTTTAAGACTTCCAGCACTTCCTTCTCTGCAATATGTACACTCCTCAAGACATCACTATTTATGTCCCCAAGTTCCCCTAACATCCATGCTTTTCTCAACAGTAAATAAATTTACTTTTAAGAAAAGATATTGATTATCTAGCTGATCTGTGCACTCATTATTTCGTAGACCTCAATAAGATCACCCCTCAGGCTCTTATACTCCAGAGAAAAAAGTCCCAGTCTATCCAGCCTCTCCTTATAACTCAAACCATCAAGTCCCGGTAGCATCCTAGTAAATCTTTTCCGCACTGCTTCTAGTTTAATAATATCCTTTCTATAATAGAGTCGCCAGAACGGTACACAGTACTTCAAGTGTGGCCTTACCAATGTCTTGTACAACTTTAACAAGACATACCAATTTCTGTGTTCAGTGTAGTGACCAATGAAACCAAGCATGCTGAATGCCTTCTTCACCACTCTGACAACCTGTGACTCCACTTTCAAGGAGCTATGAACATTACCCCTTGATCCCTTTGTTCTGTAACTCTCCCCAACACTTTTGACATTGATCACATTTGTAAACCAATCAGATTAGAGATGCATGTAGGAATGAGAATTCCTTGGCTTCCAGCAGTCTCTGCCTAACATAATATGGGGAATGGATCTAGTGGGATTTCGTTCATCAAAATTTTACTGTGGTTCAGCAAGATCATATTTTGTTGTTAGAATGGACTTCAAATTGTATTACATACACTAACTATGTTGAATGTTGGATGTTAAGGTCACTTTGATGACTTAATACAAATGCGCAGTCTTGACGACAATAGAGGATAAAGACTAATATTTCTACTCACTTTAATTCTATTAATTCCACCCATTTGAAGTGGCCTAGAAGCACTTGCATTACACTACATATAAAAAATGCTATAATTATATGATGTCTTGTCAGCAAAGATTTTCAAGCCTTTTTGTATTCTGACACTCAACACCAAAAATTTTTGTCATGTTAAAATAGTTCATGTTAATAAAATTATTTTGAATACTGTTGAATTGTGAAGTGATGCAATTTGGTAGAATGGATGAGAAATTAATATAAAGTATAAAGATTACAATTCTAAAGGGGGTGCAGGGGCAGACAGCTGGAGTGCTATGTTCAGTCTGGGCACACCATTTTAAGAAGTATGTGAAAGCATTCAAAAAAGTGCACAAATCATTAATATTGGCAGGGCAAATTCAGATTTGTTACGGACAAGAGAAGGATTAACTTAAACATCCCTGATTTCTCCTCTCACCATTTGCCTGCAAGTAGAAAATTGTTTTGATTTACTTCCCTCTTCATAAGCAGTGACATGTTTCACAACAGCTCAGTTTTGATGTGATGCAATTTTCCATTAATAACTTCATAAAAATCTCAAGATAGCATGAACTCAAAGGGCTAGATTATTTGTGCACACTCAAAATGTGGGAGATGATCATTCTATAGCCACATGTGCATTAATACAGTAAAAGAGGATGTAGAGAAAGATTTGCAGGAAAAAGACCACAGAGAAAATAATTTTGGTTTCACATGTGCCCAGAGTTCAGAATCAAAGACTAATGATGTATTTTTTCATGAAAGTCAGCATAGAACATAGAACATAGAACACTACAGCACAAACAGGCCCTTCAGCCCACAAGTTGTACCGAACACATCAAAACCTACCCAGCCATAGACCTATCTATAACCCCCAATCCCATTGGATCCCATATACTCATCCAGAAGTCTTTTAAAAGACCCCAGCGAGTTCGCCTCGACCACCACCGACGGCAGCCGATTCCATTCACTCACCACCCTCTGAGTGAAAAACTTTCCCCTAGCATCCCCTCTGTACTTGCTTCCCTGCACCTTAAATCTGTGCCCTCTCGTCGCGACCATTTCAGCCCTGGGAAATAGTCTCTGAGAGTCCACCCTATCTATTCCTCTCAACATCTTGTAAACCTCTATCAGGTCGCCTCTCAACCTTCGTCTCTCCAGGGAGAACAGTCCCAGCTCCCTCAACCTGTCTTCATAAGGCATGCCTCCCAATCCAGGCAACATCCTTGTAAATCTCCTCTGCACCCTTTCAATAGCTTCCACGTCCTTCCTATAGTGAGGCGACCAGAACTGCGCACAGTACTCCAAGTGTGGTCTGACAAGGGTCCTATAAAGCTGCAGCATTACCTCCTGACTCCTGAACTCAATCCCTCGATGAATGAAGGCCAGTACACCGTAAGCTTTCTTAACCACATCCTCCACCTGGGAGGCCGATTTGAGAGTCTTATGGACCCTGACCCCAAGATCCCTCTGCTCTTCCACACAGCTAAGACTCCTACCTTTGATAGTGTACTCATTCATCCTAATGATCAAAAACCAATGCTGTGAAGTTCACTTTTCCAATGATATTGACTTTACATGGGATGATGGATGGGCAGAGATGTAGCAATCTTGTCAGTGATGATATAGATGTTCTAGGAGAAAGAGTGTAAATCTGGGCATATCTGGGCAGATCTCTTTTTCTGTACTGCTACTTGCAGATGATAAAATAGCAAACTGAGTTTCCAGTGCAGCAAGGCAATAGAACTGGCTGCACCAGCTAGATGGTCCCACTTTTTTTGGCAAAGGGTGTGTATCCCATGTCTGGGTTCCCAACATGTTTAAATGTTCTAGCTATTAAGACTTAAAAAGGAAGTTGTAGGAAACTTTGACCTAACAGCTAAATAGGTTCTGTTTGGTTGGGCCTGACTTTTGAAATGCAAATAGTTTTTGTATATTTCTCTTTGAATTTGGCCTCTGCAGCCCTCGGGGTCATTAATGTCTCTTCAGAGATAACAAAGTGCAAATTTCACTGGTACTTCATAAACTTTAAACAGGCAACCAACAATGATCAATGCTTTCATTGTATCCTCACATCAGTTGAGGAACTTATAGTAAGGCGTGCAACCATTAACAATCAGCTGAATGACTTGACAAGATGAGAGCATTTAATACTGCCAGGCACCTCACAACCTTAGTTCAGAAACCAATATTCCATTTATAACATAATTCCTATGGGAAAATCGGTGCTGACTCACAATATTTCAACTTAAAATGCAGTTTTCAGAAACCGGTTATGTCATAAGACCGAAGACTGATTGTGGTATGAGGTCTGAGACTCTGATAGTTTAATAAAGCATATGTGATTCTGGCCTTTTTAAACAGGTACAAGCAAGGAAGTTATGATAAACTTATATAAAATACTGGTTAAGCCTCAGCTGGAGTGCTGTATTCAGTCTCGGCACAACATTTTAAGAAGTATGTGAAAGCATTTGAAAAAGTGCAGAAAAGATTCACAAGAATGGTTCCAGGGATGAGGAAGTTTAGTTACTTGGAAGAAGTGGTGAAGTTGGGGGTATTCTTCTTGAAGAAGAGAAGTTGAGAGTAAATTTGAAAATCATAGAATCCCTACAATGCAGAAGGAGATCATTTGCCCTATCAAATCTGGACCAACTCTCCGAAAGAGCATCTTTCCCAGAACTAGTGCCATTCTCCATCCCAGTAACCCCATACATTTGCCATGGCCAATCCACTTAACCTACACATCTTTGGATATTAAGAGGCAATTTATTATGGTCAATCAACCTAACTTGCACATCTTTGGACTTGGGAGGAAGCCAGATCACCCTTAGGAAACCTACACAAACAAAAGAACATAAAAACTTCACACAGATACTCACCCAAGGCTGGAATTGAACCCACAGTGGCACAGTGAGATAGCAGTGCTAACCACTGTGCCACTGTGAGGTATTCAAAGTCATCAGTGATCTGAACAGAGTAGACTGAGGGATACTTTTCCAGTTGGTGAGAGAATCAAGAACCAGAGGATACTGAATTAAGGTAATTGGCAAAAGAACCAATGGTAAAATGAGGAAAAATCTTATTACTTGATGACTCGTTTGGACCTGGAATGCATTATCTGAGAGTGTGATGGAGGCAGATTGAGTTATACTTTTCAAAATGGAACTATAGAATTGTCTGAATGAAAAACTTGCAGGACTACAAGGAAAAGGTAGTAAAGTAGGGCTAAGTGAGTTGTTCTTGCAGAGAGTTGACACAGATACGTTGAGCTGAATGGCATGTTTCGTTCTGCAGTCTCATTTCCTTCTCTATATCTATATATATTCTCTATATAGCATGCAAGAAATAATTCTTTTCACATGTGACGATAATACACCAAATCAAAAGTAACCATTTTATTATTCTATAGCAACAGACTAATGTGTTTAATGCAATGACAGATTTAAGTAGAGCATTAACAGTGCTTTATATTATGGAACCAAACAATCCTGTGCATTGATAAACGCTGTATGTAAGGGTGAGGTGCTGCAATTTGAAAGGGATCTGTCTTTGCCAGGCTGGTATTTTATGGCATGTAGATGATGACCAATTAAACACTTTTGTTTTGACAGAAGAGTCACAATGAGCAGGATTGAGGATGAACAAAGGGTGAGGTTCCAAATCTCCTTCTCTAAGTTGGTTGAAGGAACAAGCATTGGAGATGACTTGTGATTGTGGAGCCAGGTCCACTGGTTGGAAGAGACAGATATCTCAGATGAGGATAAAAGTCCAATGGACTGGGAAGAGATTGGTGAGAGTATGAGAGATGTAGGGCAGTGGTTGTATGACTGACACGTAGAATTCACTTCTCCCCATTGCTTGTTCATTGGGAAGTCTTTGCTGAACCAGCCACCCACCCTGAGAAGCAACAAGACAAAATGCACTCTGACTTTGTATTAATGTTGGATGCTGACGTTTTACCTTCTTCCATAGGCTGGATTTTCGAACTTTTGTATCTTTTTCTGAAAGGAAGAAGGTGGAAGAAAGATTGTTTGGGGTATGTGGGGTTCTTAAGTCTGCTGGCTGCTTTGCTGAGGCAGCACAAAGTGTAGACAAAGTCAATGGATAGGAGGCTGGTTTGAGTGATGGATTGGGCTGCATTCACAAACTTTTGAATTCCTTGCGCTCTTGGGCAGAGCAGGAACCATACCAAGTTGTGATACAACCAGAAAGAATGTTTTCTATGGTGCATCTTTAAGTGTTGGTGAAAGTCGTAACTGACTTGCCAAATTTTCTTTGTCTTCTGAGAAATTCTTATATATAGTTTCACTTGGACACTATAATGGACTTCTCCAAGACTCAATTTTAGGTCCAGTCCCCTTCAACACCTGTGTGAGTGACATGCCTCCTACCAGCTGTAGGAATTTTCTCTATGCAGATCTGACCCTTACTACCCAGGCAACTGACCTTGAGGAACTCAGCTGTACTTCATCCCAGGATTTTGTGATGGAACAATATTTCAACTACTGGAATCAATGCCCAAATTCAACTGAGGTCACAGTCACTGCTCTCCACCTCAACAACCAGCTACTAACAGTATATTCTAGATCTTTTACAGCAAACCAAATCCTATACAAGTACTTTTGGAGTCTGAAGGGATTAAAATTACTGAGTGCAGCAGAATTCCCAAGCAATTGAGCATGGGAATTGCTCTCCTGAAAAATTTGCTGTAAAGTTTCTATGATATTCGCACAGCTTCAGATAGACTGCACAAACAAGCTGAACAAGGGACAAGAGAGTGAGAACTTTGATAAGCCACAAGGAGATAGCCATAACAGCTAAGTCTGCAGATATGGATGTTTGGATGGTTTAACATCTACACATGCTCTACAAGCAGTTGAATATTATAATCAGGCAAGTATTTTGAGGCTATAACTAGTTAATTATATTCCCGTTATATAAATGAAGTGATCGCAACTATTAGCCATAATTAGACATCAATGACTTCATAATAAATATATACTTGTGATTGATAAATGCAAATTACATGTAAGATAACCAAAGGTATAATTACTGTTGCAATGTATCACCCACAAAGTCTATATGCCACCTTGTCAAGACAGACTTCCCTGCTGTAAATTGAAGAATGATCTTTAAAAAGAACTGTGAAAGATTTTTTTTGATTTCTCATGGGAAGTGCATAGCAATGTAGTTCCCCAACAGATTCAAATGGATTGCAATCTCATGTGTTGCAAATACCTGAAATGGGTCACAGAAAAGACCAAGACCAGAGTAAGCATTATGTGGAAACTAGAAGTTACACTGGGGATTCAGTGCACATGGTCTTCATATTGCTCACTTTGGTCTTGTGTATTTTTCAGCAGAATATGAAGTGAAGGCATGTCGCTGCAAAGATAAAGGATAGAAATGGCAGGATTCAATAACCCCCCATGGATGACAAGAGAAATTGTAAACTTAGTCAAAAGAAAGAAGGAAGCATAAGATATGCCTAGCCATCTGAAAACTGATGAAGGCCTTGAGGAGTACAGTGAAAGTAGGAAGGAACTTAAACGTGGAATTAGGAGGGGTAAAGGGAGCCATGAACTGCCTTTAGCAAACAGGATCAAGAAGCATTCGAAGGCTTTTTATGCATCTCTTAGGAGCAAGAGGGTAGCAAGATAAAGAGTAGGCCCATTCAAGAACAATGGATGGAAATTATGTGTGGAACTACAGGAAGTGGGTGAAATCCTCAATGAGTACTTTGTATCGGTGTTCACCGAGAAAAAGGACATGACGATGTTGAGGTTATGAATATGTGTGTGAACACTCCATGGAACATTAATATATCAAAGGAGGAAGTGTTCAATATCCTAAATTGCATTAAAATAGACAAGTACCACAGGGCCAGATGGAATCTATCTCAAGTTACTATGGGAGACGAGGGTAGAAATAGATGGTGCCTTACAGACATCTTCACGTCCTCTTTGACCACAGGTGAGGTTCCAGAGGACTAGAGAATAGCCAATTTGTTCCTTTCTTTAAGAAAGCAAGGAAGGATTATCCAGCAAATTATAGACCTTTGGACATGACAAGTGGTGGGGAAGCTTTTGGAGAAGAGGTACAGGATATAAGCATATTTGGAGGAAAATAGACTAGTTAGTGACAGGCAGCATGGTTTTGTATGGGAAGATCATGCCTCACCAACTTGATTGAGTTTTTTGAAGAGTTAACAAAGATGATTGATGAGGGAGGGGATTTGAACATAGTTCTTATGGACTTTAGTAAGGCATTTGACAATGTCCTACATGGCAGACTGGTATAGAAATGAAAATGACATGGGATTTGGGGTGGGCTGGCTTGATACAGAACTGGCTTGGTTCTAGAAGTCGTAAAGTACTGGTCAAAGGGTGTTTTCCATAATGGAGATTTGTAGCTAGTGGTGTTCTGCAGGGATCTATGCATATATATGTTTGTAGTATATATAAATGATCTGCAGGAAAATGTGGGTGGTCTAATAAGTAAGTTTGGGAATGACATAAAGGTTGGCAGAATTGTTTATAGTGCCGAGAATTGTCAGAGGATACAACAGGATATAGATGGACTTGAGACTTGGGCACAGAAATCCAGACAAATACAAATTGTTGCATTTTGCAGGATTAACTTTTAAGTATGAGTTGTACTGTAAAAGGAGAACACCTCAGGAACATTAACATACAGAGGGATCTGGGCATGTTGGACCACAGTTCCCTAAAAGTGGCAACACAGGTGGCCAAAGTGATTAAGAAGATATTTGACACACTTGCCTTCATCAGCTGGGGCACTGAATAAAGAGTTGGAAAATCATGTTACAACTATATAAAACCTTAATTGGGTCACACTTGGAGTATTGCATGCAGATTTGGTCTTTGTACTATTAGAAGGACATGGTAGCTTTGAACAGAGTGCAAAGAAAGTTCATGAGGATGTTGCTGATCTTGAGGGTATTAGTTGTGAGAAGAAGTTGAATAAATTAGGATTGTTTTCATTGGAAAGATGGAGGCTGCGGGAAAACCTGATGGAGATCTACAAAATTATGAGAGGCATAGATAGAGTAGATACTCAAAGGCTTTTTCCAAGGGTGGAAATGTCAATTACAAGGAGTACAGGTTAAAGATGAGAAAGGGAAAGTTTAAGGGAGAAATGCGGGGGAAACTTTTCATGCAGAAAGTGATGGTTGCCTGGAACACACTGCCAGATGATGTGATGGAAGCAGATATATTAAGAACATATAAAAGGCATCTGGATTGGTACATGAATAGAGAAGAAATAGAGGAGTTTGGACTGAGTAAGGGCAGAAGTTTTTTTTTAGTTAGGACATCAAGATTGGCACAAGGTTGGAGGGCCGAAGGGTCTGTTCCAGTCCTGTACTTTTCTTTGTTCTTATTTGTTATAATATTGCTCCCCTAAGTGGGCTGAGAGCAGCCACACAAAACACTTGGACACTATCCTCGACACATCAATACAGTTGATCAGTGGTACACTTACTGAAATCAACACCTACACAATGGCTTCTAATTCTATTGAATATCCCATCTCCTAACATGCACCAGAAGGCAAAAACACATAAAGAGTTTGACTGCATTGAAACCAATCTAAAACTGTCAACCCACAAAGAGCTTCAGAACCTACTGACTGTGAAACTGAAATCAAGTAATCCTTTCTGGACCTCTGCAAATGCTGTAAACCATGCAGGTTTTGATAAAAGAGGACAAATGATATAATCTCTGGCTGACACCAATATTCCCCAAAAATATGTGCTAAACGATCTAAAGGTACAGCCTTCACGGTTCCACCATCCTTCAAAACATTGGTTGACTTGCAATACGACCCATATTCTCCATGCAAGGACATCGTACCTCTGTCACAAATGGAATTTCAAGGACTATCCAGCATGTGATTGTGGTCATCTAGATCAGACTGTTCACTCCATCATGAATGAATGTACCCTATGTAAAGATCTTTTTTGAGAGTATCCTAGTGCTTCACGTTGTTAGTGTACGCTTGACCTGGACCATTTGATGGGCAACATGACAGCTCAGTGACTATCGCTGTGTTCTGCAGATACATGGATTTGGACCTGTGTCTGTGGGAGTTTGCGCATTCTCCCCGTGTTTGCGTGGGTTTTCTCCAGGCGCTCCGGTTTCCTCCCACATCCCAAAGATGTGCTCTTAGGCTAATTGGCAAAACAAATTCTCCCTAAATTGTCTCAAATTTGGTTTTTAATCCATAGATCTATAAACATGGACAGGGATCGCGGGTAGAGGTGGGAACATCGGGGTGGCGGCGCGGGCTCGTTGGGCCAAAGGGCCTGTTTCCTGTGCTGTTTTGTTCTTTGTTCTTTGTAAACAGGCTGCAGGATTCAAGTTCATCCTTACGTTGGTGTGATTTGGTTGTTCAACTTGGAACCGGACATGTAAAGCTGCAAATGGATGTAGAAGAACCACAAAATAATTGTAATGTTCTTAACATATTTGTTTCGGGTCAATATTATGCAAAAAGAAAATTGAGATAAACCAAGTGATCTATTCCTTATTCTGTCAATGATGCTTTGAACCAACAGGCCTGATAGGATTTTCCTGTATTAGGACAACATTCTTTGTAGTTGACAGTCACCTTCTCCAATCAATGTTAGCTGAGACTGGGAATTTATTAGAACTACCTTTTCATTTTGTCTGTTTACTATTTGATATATTACACCAATTCATAATATCAGTATTGTGTGCACAAATATTGTGATCTATTAATATTTATAAGCTGTTGTTCTGCTTAATAAGTTATGATTTCACTCAATATTGATACCTATTTGGGAATTATACATTTGTACCTGCATGCAATCAAAAAGCACAGCAGAAAGGATTGCAGATTATATATTTTCTATAATACATATTGCCATCCAGAGGCAATCTAATACAATTACATCCTGCCCTAATGTGGTATGCTTGACTGCAAGCTCAATGAATATTACTGGATGGCTACATTACAGAAGACATGAACACATTATGAAATTATCTTATAGCATAAAGTAAACATTATAAAAAGTCTTCATTATCTAGGATTGTATTGCTGATGGGAAATTGGTTGATTTGCTTGAAAAATTGGGCTCTGTGGCATAACTAAAGCAGGAAGCCTTCCATTTGAGGAGAACCATACCACTGACTGCTTCTGGGACTGTATGTTTGGAACACCGTGTTGGAAAAGGTGTTCATGTTAGCTTGCCATGCATATGAAGTTTCCCAAATGACTAAATCATGATGTCGGTTCAGCTGTAGCAACTGATTTGATGCACAAATTCCAACAAACTTAGACCAAACAGGTCCACTCAATGTTTTCACTCGTCACTCATCAAAGCACAGTGAGCTGGCTTCAAGATAGAAAGCAGAGAATGGGAATAAAAGATATTTATTCATAGTGGCAGAAAGTAGGTAGTGATATTCCACAAGGATCAATGCTGGGAATACTACTATTTACAATTTACATTAATTATTTGAACTTTAGAAAGAAAAAATAATTTCTAAATTTGCAGATGACACCAACATGATGGGGGATTGTCAATGCTGAGGATAACTTCAACAATTTATATGAGACCATTGAAAAACTTGCAGAATGGGCAAATGAAATTCAAAAAGATAAATGTGAGGAAAGGCATTTTGCTGGGAGGAATAGGGAGATCATTTATTCTTTAGCAGGTGCAAAGTCAGTTAGAAAAAAAGGAATTTCAGAATATAAATACCCCAATTACTATAAGTTGTGCCATAAATTAGCAATGTCATAAGAATAGTATGCCAAAAATAGTACAGCAAGCACTAGGCTTAATTTTTAGAGATTAGAATTGAAAAGGTGGGAAGCAAGGTTAAACCTGTATTGAACTTTATTTTGGACAGCACAGTGTAATTCTGGGTACCATATTATAAAATGGACATGAACAGATTTGAGGGGTCGAGGAGAGGATTTAGGAGAATGACACCAGAAATGCTGGGATGTACTTACCAGGAAAGGATTGAAAGAAGAAGACCAAACTGAAGCCTTTAAAACTGTGAAAGGTTTCAATATAGCAGGAACAGAGAATGAGAAATGAAAGGCCAGAAGAGAGATGGAAAGCAAGAGGTCCATGATCACACTATCAGCAGTTTGTACTTTATGCTGGATAGCATGATGTAAGTGAGCTTGGAATTGTAAGGGGCATAAGGCAGGAACATGCCATTCTTAGCAAATTCAGAATCTTGGGCTTTATTGCAGCTAATTCCATGATGTGAAGAGCCATTTGTTTCCTGGAGCTCAAGAAATTGAAGTGTCCTTTTCCTCACAGATTCTGCTCTATTCTTAGCTATTATGTATAATTAACCTGCAAAAAAGGAGATTGTCAGTGGTTGTGTTGTACTATTTGAGTGATATGCTTGCTTCATCTGAATAGATAAATGAATGTGAAAGCAATTATTGAGCAGTGGTCTAAGGCTGATATCATTGCAATGTGTGTAAAATATTGTGGAGTATCTTGACATTAAGATTAGACTTCTGAATGCCAGAACTTTTGATGGGTGCGTGATGAGACATAATGCTATAGGCAATGTGTGAGGTTGGTGATGTAATGAGCAAGAGACCATTTGAAAAGGTACTCACTGACCTTGGCTATCCACAAGAGGTAATTAAACTTCTTTTGTGGGACCGCAGACAAGTGCTTGGGGCTCAAAATTTCCTTGGCCATATACTCCCATTCCATTTGGAGGTCAGTTCATATGGGGTTCTATGGCAGCTGATGGAATTTAAATTCAATTAATAAATCTAGAAAATAAAGGTAGTCTCAGTAATGGCGACTATGACAATAAACATCAATTGTTATAAAAATGCATCTTGTTTACTAATGTCCTTTAGAGAAGGAAATCTGCTGTCCTTACCTGGGAATGCCTATTATGTGACCCCATACTCATAGCAATGTAGTTGACTCTTTTTACACAGGAAGTAGTACATATGTGGAATGACTTGCTAGAGAATGTGGTAGAGGGACATTAATGGCATTTAAAAGGCATTTAGACAGATATACAGATAGGCAAGGTTTAGAAGAATATGGACCAAATGGAGGTAAATGGGATTAGCTTAGATGGGCATTTTGGTCAGCATGGACCAGTTTGGGCTGAAGGGTTAATCTCTGTGCCATAGATTCTATGATTCTATTTAACTGTTTTGAATTCAAGAGTAAATAGAGATGGCCAACAAATATTCTCCTTACCAGTCACAGCCAAATCCCACGAAAAAATGGTAAAAAAGGTAAAGGATAAGGTTTTTGTGTGGTTTCCCATAATTAAGGAAAACTTTCAAGTTCTACTTGTCATATTGTCACAGAAATAGTTAAAGCTTAGTGGGATTCTTTGTTAATTCAGTTCAAGCATAGCCAGCAGGCAAGACAATCAATTTATTTGAAACTCAACTAAAGGACTGTGTCAGATTTGGGTTTTATGTAGCTTTAAACTTCTTCAAAATCAAGAAAAAATCCACTTGGAGTGGAGTAAATGCTGTTGTTTGCTGAATGCAATATTATATATGTTTGCTTCCTCCCTAACCAACCACCCAGTGTTGCAGCTGTCTTGATTTATATTTGTTCAAGGTACTTAATCAGTCAATGTGTTCACTGTGTATCTTTAACCTGGATAATACAATTTCTATTGTTACTTGTGATTTGTATCTTTAACCTGGATAATACAATTTCTATTGTTACTTGTGATTTATGATAAAGATTTGGATAACACAACTAACATGCCATTAACCAGGTTGGGGTGGATGGGTAGGTGAGGAGAAGGCCACTCTGACCTTTACAAAGCTTTGTGAACAAAAACGGTTACATAATCAGCCAGACACACTTAGAATTAAAACTGCACAAGTAATAAAACATAGATCCTTTATGATCCTTTCTAGCTGTCAATATCTTTTCCCAAGGGAGTCTAAAACTAGAAGGCATAGATTTAAGGTGAGAGGGGACAGATACAAAAGTGTGCAGGGGGCAATTTTTTCACACATAGGGTGGTAAGTGTCTGGAACAAGCTGCCAAAGGTAGTAATAGAGGCCGGTAAAATTTTGTCTTCTAAAAAGCATTTAGAAGTTACATGGGTACGATGAATATAGAGGGATATGAGCCAAATGTGGGCAATTGGGATTAGCTTAGGGGCTTTAAAAAAGGAAAAACAGCATGGATAAGCTGGGCTTGTTTCCATGCTGTAAACCTCTATGACTCTATGACTGCCTGAGCAAATATACATGTGTACAGTAACCGAAGTAGAAAAAATGCATAACGCAATTTTCAATATGCTACATTGCTCCCCTTTTTCCTAAATGAGAGATATCACATTTCAATGATTTGTTTTCAAAGTGCAAATGATAAACTTAAGTATGACTTCAATATTCAATATATTACATGTCCTTTTATATTACTTTGTCAATGCACTCAGTCATATTTAATGAGATGAAAGATTAATTCACTAACTGAAACTAGTTCACCTCATTGCATAATCACTTAAATATCGTGGACCTTTAAACTCACAATAGGATTTTGTCTAACATCAGGTGTAGCCTATTTCACTCAAGTTCTTCACCTGTGATTTTAACATCAGAATTGGATTCAATGCTTACTAGCAGTGCTTTCAGTACTTTGAAACAGGTTTTGTGTGATGATTTGCAAATCATATTAAATGGTGATTATTGTTCCTTCCGAAATAAAAACTGAAAATGATAGAAAATCTCAGCCAGCCTGGCAGCATCTATGGAGAGAGAAACAGAGTTAATGTTTTGAATTCTTGTAAGAGTAATATGGTCTCAAAACATTAACTCTGTTTCAACAGATGCTCTAACACCTACTGAATGTTTCCCACATTTTCAGTTTTTATTTCAAGTTTTCTGCATCCCCATAATATTTTGTTTCTACTGATTCTTTTGCATTAGTCTTATCAAATGTTTGGATGTCAGAAGAAATTGTTTACTTCCCAACATGACTTCCATGTTTCTTAACCAGTTTGTCTCCAGCTATAGTTGTGAGGCTCTAAATATCAAATTTCACTCTCCCTGTACACTTCTGTTCTCGATTGTATTTGTTGATAATTACTCCATGGGTTGCTTAGAAAGACATGTGTGCATAGCATGTGCAAAAGTGGCATGCAGCTGCAGGTTTTCCAGCAGTTGAGTGAGGATTTGCTTTGTAATTGTGAAGAAAGTTTTACAACACTTGCTTCCATGACTTGTTTTCAGCTGTTACTGTATCGATCACTTTTATTAAGATATGCATAACTCTCTTAACTTCTCCATTGCTCTTGTTCATTGGAATATCACTCTTCACCATTTGAGTGATTCCAAGGAAAGACAAAAATCTGATCATAGATCTGTGGCAGATGCACCCTCTTTCTGAGGAGTTCACGCTTTCTCCTGGAACAGGACCAGCTTCCGCTATTCAGGAGTCCATCTTTGCCTAGCTGAGGAATCCTGACCGTGAATTAGCAGGTGCTGGAGATCAAAGTTACCACTCATCTGAAATGCTGGACAGGACAAGTGCTGACTTTCAGGGAATGGGTTCTCGTCATAAACCAGCTGAGGGACGATAACCAAGACAGCACTAATGAGTGTGACCAGACCATTACTGATGAACATGACTAGGATGCCAATCCACCTGACGATTCTAGGAAAGACATTGATGACATAGAATAGCCTGATGCAATGATTTTCACAAAGAGAAATTAGAAAGAGAAGCTCTACCAGTGGCTACTGAGAAAAGTGCAGAACACTGACTTTCCAAACTCTAACATAGTAGCGAATAAACAACGAATACTCTAAACTCTAAAAAAGATATCCTCCCTTTAACTATTTAATCCAATTGAAAGCCTCACACCAGTTGTACTTCACTGCCCACTTTACTGAATTACATTCTTACAGAAACCAGTCCAACATCACTCCCAGTAGATAACAGGCTCACTTCTTCCCTTCTTGCCAAGTCATAATGCCAAGTAACCATCAATAGTCACTTCTCTCAGTTTTTGGAGAATTCTGAACTGACTACCAGCAGCAAGCTTAATTATGGCAATTCCACCCCTGGATCCACAAGTTCCATGTGTTTTAGATTGCCATGGAATGTGCCTCCTTGATCAGAGACTATGTTCCCTCTTGCATTGTGCCTGGTAATCCACAGAATTCGGCTTCTGATCTTCGGGTAAACGTTCTCCAAGACGACCTTCATGACATATGACAGTGCAGAATCGCTGAGCAGAAACTGAGAGCCAAGTTCCGCACACATGAGGATGGTCTCAGCCAGGATCTTGGGTTCATGTCACACTATCTGTAACCTCCATGACTTGCCTGGGCTTGCAACATCTCACTTACTAACCTGTCTGGAGACAATATACTTCTCTTTAACCTACGCTTAATACTATCTCCACTCGCATTATCTGCACCTTTAAAAATTGATCAGCTGTAAAGACTTGCATTCTAATCAGTATTCTGTAAACTGTGTGTGCCTTTATATGCTCTGTTTGGAACCAGAACTTTCCACTCACCTGACAAAGGGGCAACCCCAAAAGCTTGTGGGTTTACTATCAAATAAATTTGTTGGACTTTAACCTGGTGTTGTGAGACTTCTTACTGAATCTACAGACGATAGATAATTCTCGTTGCACTAACTGAGCCTTTTTGTCTTTCTGAATGATTCTCTCTCTCTCTTTCTGTCCAAAGACTCAGAGATTGAAAGACATTGAAAATGTAATGGATGATTACATTTTGCACCTTAGTCTTAATGAGTCTCAACTCAGGAACTCACTCTTCCCATCGTAACCAAACTACAAAGATTCATGGTCAGGCAAATCACAACAGATTACTCCATTTGACCTTCAATTAAAGAGAAAATCCCAAAATATAATTATTTTATAGAAACTAAGAATCATAATAATCTGTTTTGTTGTTCATTAAGATAATGGCCAATCTTTATCTTAACTCCATCCACCTATCTGGGCTGTATATGCTTTTATACTTACATCTGTTGATGTCTGTTGATCTCAGTTTTAAAACTATTAATTGAACATGTGTCTATTTGTTTTTGTGGGACAGAGTTCCATACTCTTCTCATCCTTTCTGTTTCCTAAATTCTTTCTTAAATAGCCTGGCCTTAAATTTAAGCTCATGTCCTATTGTTTAGTTCTCCACCACCAGTGGAAAAAGTTTCTCCATTCAACCTATCAATTTATTTCAAAAACTGCAATCAAATCATTCCCTTTTGCCCTCATTATTTCAGGGAATGTAAGGGAATGAATAGGAGCGTTTTTCTCCTTACTCTGACCTATAGACTTTCAATAACATTCTGGTGCACAGCTTCCAAAGCCGAATGTATCCTTTCTAAGGTGTACATTATGAAATCGCTAGCCTTTGTCAAACTGTAGCAAAATTATCACCCATTTATATTCTATGACTCCCCTCCTAAGTTATAAAGATTAACATTCCATTAAACTTCTACATTTTTTAAATGTGACTAAGTATTTTAGTGAATTGTGTACATGGACTGCCAAATCTATATGGACCAGTTAGATTTTGACCACTGAAAATACTCTGATCTAGATTGAAATAGATAACCTTGCTGCAGTGACTTCCATCTGCCAGTTTTTCCACTCAATAAGTCCATGTTTCTTTATAAATTTATGTTCCCATCTGCACCATTTACTATACCACCAATCTTCATGTAAATACATATTCTTTCCACAATTAAACAAAAACCGTAGTAACTATGATTTAAATTTTAAAAATAACTTTTTTTCAGTAATGTACGCAGCTTTAAAAAAATGCAAGTAGCTTCTGAATACCTGAAAGTGCAAATTATAAATTAAAATGTTTTCTGCTTTTTATTCAAAATATATAGTGTACTGATTTACATTGGGAAAAAGATTTAGGAAAATGGTTAACATATAGGAAAAGAAAATTTGCATGCAAAAACTGCGCCATATTATGCAAGAAGGGAAAAGTCTCCTTGCATGTCTAAAATTGGGGGATTTATCATAAACAGATAATAATTAGGCTGCATAGCCGAAATCATTGTGGAACCTAATCCAGCTGGTTAATATATCAGTTGATCTTACAGTCAACAAATACTCTTCCTCTCCCACCTTTCAGACCCTATGGAAAATCAAACCCGATCTACATTCTACACTCTCCTTGCAATAGCTTATGCAGTAGTACAAGGAAATAATGCTTTCAGTTCTTATGTCAGGTAGTATTATACATTATTCACATCAAATCAAAACATTAAATGATTGTCACAATCAGCTATCCACTTATGGATCATTGAAAATCTCAAGACATGATTACCTTTCCAAAATGGGCCCTGAGTTAAAGAAAAAAAAGTGAAGAGTTGACCAAAGGACTGGTTAAAATTGAATTTCAAGGAAGATTTTAAACTTTGAAAGCAGTTCGTAGAGAATTCCAGAATGAATAGACAACAAAAGTCTAGTCATTAATGATGGTATAGAGTGGTGGAAATATGTTTCTTAAAACCACAACTTTTATTTGCCAGCTGTTATTTTTACAATTTTTTCCTCACGCTCCAGCTCAAAAAATGTTTGCACACAAATTGCTGGAAGTCTGAATTGATAATAGTGAGGCCAGGTCAATTAGGCATCTGGGATCTGCTTTTGCTTTAGATGTGTCAGCATCACAGATGTTAGGACTAATGTACAATTTTTAAGTTGAATATGTGTATATTTGTGTGTCAAGAAAGGTAAATGGAAGTGTAAATCTTGAATTGATCTTAAGAGGAGAAGTCAGCAAAGGCAAAAAGAGTTAAAAGGGGGCAACCTTTCCAGCCCCTCAGTATTGTTGCCAACTGAAAAGTCAGCATGAGCCATTGTACAAAAAGCGTTTAAGTTCCAGCAGTAATCACAGCAAAGTTCATTTAACACCAATCCACCTTGTAGAAATATTGTAACACCCTACAGAAATCATCAGAACTGGCAATGCTGAAACGATGTGGAACAATCAATCTATTAAAAGATTAACAATAACACTCACTCTCTATTGCCATCAAAAATCCACTTTCCCAATCCAGAAAGATTTGGTACACAGTCACATTTTAAAGCAACACCACATGTTGAATATCCTTTCCCATATCACAATAAATCCTTATAAGGCAAGCCTCATGTTCAATTAACACTAAATTGGTCGGGTGACAGTGCAATGCTCCTTCCCATGGGCAAAAATATCTTTCATTGGCCTTCCACACACCACTCAGGAAAGACCGGCTTTCCTATTTCTTCTTTAACAATCAGAAATGATATCACTGTAGCACTGGAATTCTACCCCCTCTTCTGAAGGACGGACAATAGAAATGTCCGTTGACCTTGGGTGGGAATTTCCAGTCTCACTCGAGTGAGGCCATGAAATCCCATTCTTTAGATGTGGAAAGCAATCACCAGAGTCTCTGGTGCCCACCGCTATCCTCTCCTTCTGTCCCCAGTTGCACCCCGTACTGTTAGCTTACTGGAATTCCTCCCAGTGAGGTGCTCTCCTGCCATTGCTCCCATTAATTCTCTTTGCAATTCCTGGCCCTTTCTTCCCCAGACATTCTCCTCCTTTACTCCTCTTCTCCCCATGATTGCCCTGATGCTTATCTCATTTCCTTTGCCAGCTCCCTCCATCAATCTTCTGATTTCTCTTCTCCCATCACCAGCAGTTGATCTTGATTTCTCCCAATGGACAAAGCCATGAAAAGAAATCAATTAATGACTCTCCATGGCATAAACATATTTATTGTAATGAAACAGTGTAGCCTTTGACTTGCTGTGTGCATGTATCGGCGAGACCAGTTCATGCTTTGCTAATTATGCTATGAACTGAAATAAATTGTGTTAAATCATGCAGTTAGAGCTGTCAACATACAATCAGACGATGATAGTAATTTATGAAAAACCATATGAATCATAATTATTAACTCAGTTGTACAGAAGTATATAATGGAAGAGAAATATATACTGATATTCCTTCATTTTGGTGAATAACAGATTTTTAAAAAAGTATTTCAGAGATTCAAACCACAAAGCAATTTTCAAAATTTAACTTCTATACAATTATGGATCCTAAATTAACAAATTGGCAATTTTATTATTTTTTTCATCTCTTGGGGTATGAAATCATTCAAATCCTTATCAGGTCTTCAGATCACGGGCTAGTTGCAACCTGCAACCTTGCCAAGTGACTTGCCAGGTGGCTTTGGAGATTTAGCTTTTACTTAAGACCCAGTCCTTTATGTCCCTGGTATAGAGGCATCAAGAGCAGTTCCAAGATACAAAGAGAATCATCTGCTTTTTTGATATGAACTGTATTATTTTCATTAAACAAATCTACAAATTCAGGTGAGGCTTGGCAAAAATTAACTTTCCTGTTGCAATACATAATGGACAGTTGCTGTGAATAATTTCTCTTCAGTCAGATATGTTCCTCTTTCTTTTGAAGTGTAAACATCACTTTTAAATTAACCAAACAAAGAAAGTATAGGATAATGAAGAAAAGTACTTGCCACATTTCATTGTTATTTCTGGTTTTGTGATAGTTTATTACATTTTAATTTGTATCTTCTTTCCAAAATCAAATATCTTACAGGTTTGTATGAAATTTAATTACTGGATATTGATTCTCTCCTCAGTTCGATTGTTCTTTGCTATTCAAACGATTGATTTTATTTCGCTGATAACTTCAGATATACTCATCTTTTATCTGTTTAAGCTAGCAATCGACATTGAATTTATATAATCTGTGGAACTGGATAACAATTTCTATGATTCTACTTACAACATTGATTTCTCTTGTTTTTAATAAGACTGTATTGAGTGTTAGTTTTCTGATTTTCCATATGTTAGCTGAATGATCATTTAACTAAATGTGTCACCTTTTTATCTGAGTTGATGTACTCATTACTTTACTTCTTAATTCACCTGTAAGTGATTCCAACACCTAGGTGGCTAATTAACCGTTATGTAACTTTATGAGCATGACTATATTCATGGTTCTAGAGATTTTGTTTACTGCAGGGAAATGAATTATGATTTTCTAATAGCATCATGTTTAGTAAAACACTGCTGGAAATTTCTTCAAGAGTTCTCCTGACTGACCATCATAATTTTGATAAAACTTCAGCATGAAACCCTATTTAGACATCTGTCTGGCATTTCCATTGATTTTCTGACAAGGTCAAAGAGTTCTGTCAGGGGAACCCCTCAGGAAATTCTCAAGCATCTTTCTCACTTTGAACAATTACATTGATTTCCTTACAAGTGAATCAGAGAAACATTAAGGATGGCATAGAGCCATTGAGCAGTTCTGCAGCATATATTTCAATCATGTCCCAAGATCTGGATAAGGTTTTAAATTGGCATGTCACATCACCATATCTGACAGCATAATGGTGAGTTTCCAGTACATTTACTTAGAGATAATGCTAAAATTGAATGTGTAGAAATGCAAGAGGATCAGTTCTCACTGGAATTACTGTTTCTAAAGCAGACTGAGCTTTTTGTTTGAGGGAGCCAAAATGTATATGCAAAACACTGTCTCACATATCTAACAGAACACTGGGGTTGGGATTATACTCATGGACTAGAAAGAAGTGCATGTGATCCCTATATTTAATAAGGACACTAAGTCAGAACCACAAAGTTTAGGCCTACAAGTTTAACTTCTATTTTGCCAAGTAAGTGCCATAAATCAAATAGAATCTGTGGATGGTTGTATGTTATTGGCGTGCAGGATCCATAAGAAAGGGGATTCACAAGACCTTTTGCCACCTAAAATCAAGGGGAAATTATATTTTGGTCATTTAAAACCTAAATTTGATTTGTGGTTTATCATTTTCAGCAAACTACAGTATTTTTTAATGTTACTAACATTAACGTGACTGAGAGCTGGGCTGTCCCTGTCTCTGACTGCTGTGGAGATGTGTCTATGTGGTGTTTTCCAATGAGTGATCCGAATCTAATCTTGAACGATATCCTACTGAGATGTGTGTCTTTGTGCTGATGGAGGGTGTGAGTGAGTTCTGTGATAGTTTTTCCTGAGTCCCCTCATCCTCAGATGTGTTGTGGGGATTGGAGAGCTGCTGGGATGGCCAGCCGGCCATAATCTTTTGGTACCTGTAAAGTCAAAAGAAATCATAGAAGCTCTACAGTACAGAAGGAGGCCATTCAGCCAACTGAATCTGAACCAACCACAATCCCACCCAGGCCCTATCTCTGTAACTCTCATACTTACCCTGCTAATTCCCTGACATTAAGGTTAATTTAGCATAGCCAATCCACCTAACCCATACATCTTTGAACTGAGGGAGGAAACCGGAACTCCCAGGAAATCCACACAAACAAGGCTGGAATTGAACTCAGGTCCCTGACGCTGTAAGAGTAGCAGTGTTAACTACTGTGCCACCGTGCCACTGCAGTTAATAGATGAACTGAAGCTAATTCAGAGTAAATTGCATTCACTTTGAATTGCAGGATTAGGTGAAGTGATAGAGTTGTGATCCACACTAGGTTGTTGTGAGAGACTATGATCTGCATTGCCACAGAAGTGATCCCAATCCTTGCCAGCAAGCTCTGCAACAGCTTCCTCAAACTCACTGAGGATGATGATCTCTGCTATCTCTCCCCTGGTCTGAGTTCACTCTCACTTTGGCCTTTATTGGGAAAAAAGAAAAAGAAATATTGAGGGGAGATGGAGTAGGGGTTGCATGCATATCCCCTGCTTGTGGTGCATTCTATCCCAAAGGGATGGAGAATGGAGTTAGAGCACAAGACAGATGTTTTGAAAGTCTTGTTGAGAGAGTGAGTCCCCCGCTAATGGATGTGAGAGATCTGTGAAGTTTAACTACATGATGTCATGCTGAGATAAGATCATTCATCTTTTTCCTGTACTGGATGGTGCTTCATAGGTGGGTGGCAGACACACTGACTTCCTGGACAATGACATTACAGGCCAAAGATGTGGGGTTCATGAGCCATTCCTGGAGTAGAGAACATGTCAGTGGGCCCACATTTCCTGAGTAAGGACCTCAAGGGCCTTGGAGTTGAAAGTGGTGCTGTCTTCTTCTTGAGGGTGTTAGTCTTTTGCTTCTGGATGGCTGGTGGACAGTCTGGTGACAGGTGGGCTGGAGAAAGTGATGTGAGTGTGCAGGATTGCTATTTAAATATGGCAGTGGGATCTCTGAACCTGTTAACTGAGGGCATGATGATGAATCAGTTGATGATCCATAAGGACAATCAGAGTGGAACCTATCTGTGCATAATTAATGAGTTTTCAAGCACTAAATGTGGTGCAGGATCCCACCATTCTGGCCAGAGGGACTGACGTCACTGGCGCCACCCACCATCACAATTAATCTCAAAATAGTATAATTCTGCCATATGTTATGGGAGAAATCTCTTTTACAATGTATTTCAGTCTGTATTTTGCACATTCGAAATTTCATTTTGAAATTAAGTTCAGGGGGTCAGGCTTAACTTCAAGAAACATTTTGATTGATTCTGTTGGTTCATCAACATTATGCAAAATTCTGCCATTTTCCTGAGAGACTTTTTAAAATGATAAATTCAGATGTAAAACTGTGATTGTGAAAATCGCCATCATTCATGTTATTTTTTATCGTATCTAAGTGTTACCTTGATTTATCTGTAATCTCTTTGTTGTCACTTCTTTCCTTTTACCAGTTGGTTGGTTAAGCAATGCATGTTGCACTTCTCAAAATATTAGATTTGAAGTACAAAATGTTAGAATGTTACAGATGAAAAGTCTCTTTTAGATGGTATGAAGAAGGAATGCATCATCCTCCATGTTAAATATATAAAATGTGCCTTATCAGGAAAGCATCAAATACTATGTATATTTTACAAGTTTAGACCACTAAGAGAATATAAATATATTTTTAAAATTCCCTATCAAGTCTTTTTTTTAAGAATATGTTAAACATTTTCTCATAAGCAAGTATTTGATGTAATTTATTTTACATCTGTAGTGAGGTAGAAATGCGTATGGGTGGGATATCAAAACAAATAGATACTATTTTGAACTGTAAAATCATACTCACTAGCAAGAGCTTAAAACAGCTGCTCCACATTCCATTCATTAACGGCCCTACCTGATCTAATGCTATTTTTGTCCTCCACCATAGAATATTCCCCTGAGACCATCCATAAAAGCCAATAACCATCCTCTGAAAAAGTAACACTGTGCAATCACAAAACAAGGTATTTTCACAAATTTACCTAAAAATAGTTAAACATGAAAACAATTAGCCTGATGATAGTCGGCATATGTTACTGTAGACAAGGTGTTGATTGTGACCAAAATGATCTTAAATGTGTGTGAAGGGCAGTAAAAAAACATCGCCAAAAATACTGCATGAATTATCAATAATGTTCCATATGTGATATATGCAACTAAAGCTGACTGCAAAAGCACATAGGTGGCTTCTAATAACATAGCAAACAGATGGAATTATCCTTATGACAAACATCTGTCATTGAGTGCATATTATATAACATTAGTTAAGCAGGAAATGCAAGACTTTATGGTCAGCCTCCATTCACAATTTCACTTTTGGTATATCATCTCCAGACTTTTTCTTATTGTTAGTATGCAGTAACCATTCGACAAAAGCATGCACCAGGATTACTTATTCTTTCAGGTGATGTGGGCATTACTGTTGTTCATCCTGAATTGGCACAACTGAGTGGCTTGCTCGGCCATTTCAAAGACAGTTAGGAAATAAACACATTGCTGTGGACCTGGAGTCAGCTTTAGGATGGCAGATTTCCTTCCCTAAAGAATATTAGTGAACCAGATGTACGTTCACAACAGTTGACGATAGCTTCATGGTTATAATTACAAAAGCTAACTTTCAGTTCCAGATTTTTATAAAATTGAATTTAAATTTCACCAGATGCACCAGCCAGTGCCCCTGGATTTCAAGTCCAGTGACATTACTGCAATACCATCATCTCCCCTTATGAAGAAGATAAAACAAAAGCTAAAATCCATTCATACTTTTTGAAAGCATTAAGAACAGTCACATGACAAAACATACAGTGGATGGGATTTTCTGGCTGTTTCTGCCAATCGGATCTTCCAGTGCTACTGACAAAGGGCACATCCTGCCATAGGTTCCCTGGCAACAGAGGATGTGAACAATTGGAAAACCTGTTGACAATGGTGAGACTAGACGATCCCACTGCTGGCCAATGGTGGGCCACTTCCGCCACGACAAAACGTGACAGGTGGGGACATTCAGAAAATCCCACCCAGTATTCATTACAGATGTTCTCTGATGGTAATCCTGGCATTGAAATCAGATATCAGATGGACACTGCTCAATCTGAGATGACTCCAGGCAAAGACAATGTATCCAAGGATGTACTTTGTGATTTCTTGTTAGCTGGTGGCTGTGCCAACTGTCAGTTCAGAGCTTCATGCAACCATTTGCCACCATGCTGCCCATTTATATTTAATTTACATTAAAATATTAATTTTTATTCCCAAAATGTAATGTTCTAATTATACATATAAATTCTACTAATTTCTATATTCCATTAATTATATCAAATTGTGATTCTGTCATACCCTCACCAATTCTCTAATCCTGGCAACATCCTTGTAAATTTCATTTGTACCTTCATGAAACAATTACATCCTTCCCATTTCATCGTGTCCAGAATTGATGGACTACTCTTGTTGTGGCAACATAAAGCAAGGGCAAGTGAAGTGAGGTATGTACTGATTGCACACAAAAATGGGTGGAATTTTCCCATTCTGCCCAACCTGGGAATCATAGCAGGCGGGGTAAGAAAGAAAAATTCAGACCATGCAAAGGCCCATTGACTGGCATGGAGCATAGTGGTTAGCACTACTGTCTCACAGCACCAGGGACCCAGGTTTGATTTCTGGCTTGGGTCACTGTCTGTGTGGAGTTTGCACTTTCTCCCTGCATCTACGTGGATTTTCTTCATGTCCTTTAGTTTCCTCCCACAGTTCAAAGATATGCGGATGAGGTGGATTGGCAATGATAAATTGCTCCTTATTGCCAGGGGAACCAGCTAGAGTAAATACATAGGGATTTGGGGATAGGGCGTAGATGGATTGTGATTGATGTGGACTCGGTGGGTCGAATGGTCTTCTGTACTCTTGGAGTCTATGATTCTATGACCTCAGGTGGGAATTTCTTGCCTTGGAGCAATGCAGCTGGAAGATCCTGCCTGTAGTCTATGAGAGCTGTGTGCTCCCTCTGCATCCAATAAAGAGTACATAATTATTTTGTTTTAACTGTTTGAAGTTGGTAACAGTTCCACTAATACATGAATGATTAAGCATTTTCCATAACTTGGGAAATGTTCGGTGTGTATTAAATGTATTCAATCTTATTCAAGGGTCATAGTTAGTGAACATGCACAATTTCAGTCTTGCGGTCCACTGAGATAAAGGAAGGCTACTCAGGCAGCCCACTCACTGGCCTCGGTTGTTCTTCGGTGGTTTAAACCATTCAATCATTACCAAGAAAAGGAAGGAATCTTCTGTTGAACCTTCAGAAACTCCACTCAAATAGCACGTGTAATGAGGCAGACTTGATCAGGGAACTTAAGGTAAAGGAACCCTTAGGGGGCAGTGACCACAGTATTATAGAATTCATTTTGCAGTGTGAGAGGGAGATTTTGGAATCAGACATAAAGAAGCTACAATTGAGTAAAGGAAACTACAAGGCCATATGGAAGGAGCTGACCAAACTTTATTGGAAAGGGAGCCTAATGGGAAAGACTGGAATAACAGTGGCAGGAGTTTTTGGGGATAATTTGGAAGGCACATCATAAATTCATTCCAAGGAAGAGGAAGCAAGTTAAGGAAGAACAAAGCAACTATGGCTGACAAGGGAAGTCAGGGATAACATAAAAGCAAAAGAAAGAGACAACTGTGCGGTGAGGAATAGTGGGAAACCAGAGGATTAAAAGCTTTTAAAAGCAAGCAAAGGACAACTATAAAACAATAAGGGTGGAGAAGATCAAATATGAGAGTAAGCTGGCTAGTAATATGAAAGAAAATTGCAGGAGTTTTTTAGATGTATAAAAGGTAAGAGAGAGGCAAGAATGACATTGGACTGCTGGAAAATGAGGGTGGAGACAAAGAAATGGTATAGAAATTGAATAGGTACTTTGTATCAGTGTTCATGTTAGAAGACACCAGTAGCATGCCAGAACTTCAAGAGTCAGGGGGCAGAGGTATATACAGTGGTCATCACTAAGGAAAAGGTGCTAGCGAAACTGAAAGATCTGGAAGTGGATAAATCACTTGGACCAGATAGACTACATCCCACAGTTCTGAAGGAGATAGCTGAGGATATTGTGGAGGCAATAGTGGTGATCTTTCCAGAATCATTAGAGTCAGGGAAAGTCCCAGGGGACCGGAAAAGGGCTAATTAAAAAACCTGTTTAAGAAGGGAGGGAGATGGAAGATGGGAAATTATCAGCCAGTTAGTCAGCCCTTTGCAGTCTGTTATTAAGGATGAAATTGTGGAGTAAAATAAAGTTGGCTCCGCAAAGCTTCCATCAAAGGGACATCATGTCTGACAAATCTGTTAGAATTCTTTGAGGTAATGAAGAAGTTGACAAAAGAGAGCCATTATTTATTTGGATTTATTTTATTTGCATTCCACCTCATTCCCCACATGTTGCCATTGCCTTGCAAACTTTCTGTCAATTTGTAAATGAAATAATCTCCTTCAATGCCACTGTCTCAGATTGAATCAGATTTCAGCAATATATTGGATACTGTGTTAGGCTTCCAACCTTATATTTTCTTCATCACAAAGACTGCCTATTTACAATGATTGCAACAACTTGCATTTAACTAACAACTCTAATGTAATAAAATGTCCTTTGCTGGTTCCTAAGAGCATGTTTGATACAAAATAAGATATTGGTCGACTTTTTGTAATTTTACTTGGCTTGGAAGCTGAAAAAAGTCACTGCCATTGGAGGCTTGCACTTGTTTCTGGGGATTATGAATTACTTAAGAGTTATGAATTACCCAGAATATTATGTAATCATCAGCAAAAATCCCCACTTCTGACCTTATGATTGAGAGAAGATCAAGAATGAAGCAACTGAGTAGAGCGAATCATTTTCAATATTATAGAGCACAAGTGCACCACAATTTCTGGGGAGTTCACTTATGCTCAAATCCAAATTTATGGTGTTCCTGGATGGGTCCTGAAGTAGCCCATGCTTATGGTTTTGCTGGGACATGTCATGCTATAGTTGCAATGATTACCCATAGCTAATCTCAGTTTTCAATGTGGCTACTTTTAGAGCTACTTCTCACAGTGTTATATGGCGGATGATAAATGCCACACTGCCCAAATCCCAAAGAGAAACTTGTTCAAGTTATCAGAATGATTTGCATTTATATTACATGAGAAGACATTTGAAGTTTGCAGATAACTCCATGCAGTTTGGATAATTGTGTGCAAACTCCACAAAGTCACCCGAAGCCAGAATTGAAACTGGATTGCTGGCTCTGTGAGGCAGCAGTACTAACCACTGGCTGGTCCAGTTAAGTCTTTGTTGAATGATAACCTCATAGATAGTGATAATGGGGAGATTCAGTGATGATAATGCCATTGAATGTCAATAGGAGACAATTATTTTTACTCCTATTGGTGATAGTCAATAGTTATCACATATGTGGTGTGCATATAGACTAGGTCTTGCCGCATTCTGTGTGGGCTGGGAATTATGAATTACTTAAGAGTTATGAATTACCCAGAATATTATGTAATCATCAGTAAAAATCCCCACTTCTGACCTTATGATTGAGAAAAGATCAAGAATGAAGCAACTGAGTAGAGCGAATCATTTTCAATATTATAGAGCACAAGTGCACGGAAAGGAAGTTGGATGGCACACAATTTTGAGGGAATGGGGTCAAGATGAGATAAGGTCAGAACATGCACCAGGAAGAGAAAATCGAGAAAATGTATGCGTCGGGCTAGAGTAATGGAAGGAAAGTTTAGCTGGGTGGGCATGGGGAAGTGAGATACACAGCAGATGGTCTCATTAGTTGCAAATTATCCCAGTTTATGAATTCCTCAAGGTCATTGCAAATGAAGAGGCAGAGGAAAATAGTTTCAAGAGATGAGTGGCAGTCACTCATACAATTCACTCCCAGAGTTATTACTTTCTTCACGTAGGTGGATATTTATTATCACCAGGCTGCATTTATATTACCGTAGTGTTGCAAGCATGTGGTCTATTTTCCTATTTGTTTGGATTTCCAGAAAGCCTTTGACAAGGTGTCTTATAGGAGGCTGCTAAATAAACTAAGAGACAATGGTGTTAGAAGCAAGGTATTGGCATGTATAGAAGATTGATTGGCAGATAGAGGGCAGAAAGTGGGGATAAAGGAGTCCTTTTCAGGGTGGCAAGCAGTGACTAATGATGTTTCTCAGGGGTCAGAGTTGGGGCCACAAATTTTCACTATATACATTAATGATCTAGAAGATGGAATTGACGGTATGGGTTGCTAAATTTGCAGATGATACAAAGATGGTTTTGAGGAAGTGGGGAGGCTGCAGAATGACTTGGACAAGCTAGGAGAGTGGGCAAAAAAGTGGCAGATGGAATATAATGTGAGAAAGTGGGAGTCATAGGGTTATAGAAGTTTACAGCATGGAAACAGGCTCTTCGACCCAACTTGTCCATTCTGCTTCTTTGTAAACCTCTTAACTAATCCCAGTCACCCACATTTGGTCCATATTGCCTTTATATCCGTCTTAGCCATGCAACTATCTAAATGCTTTTTAAAAGACAAAATTGTACCATCTCTACTACTATCTCCGGCAGCTTGTTCCATTCAGTTACCACTCTCTGTGTGAAAAAATTTCCCCTCTGGACCCTTTTGTATCTCTCCCCTTTCAGCTTAAACCTATGCCTTCTAGGTTTAGACTCCCCTACTTTTGAGAAAATATTGGCTATCTAGATGATATGTTCCCTTATTATCTTACAGACCTCAATAAGATCACCCCTCAGCTTCCTATGCTCCAGAGAAAAAAGTGCCAGTCTAGCCAGCCTCTTCTTATAACTCAAACCATAGCAGTAGCATTCTAGTAAATCTTTTCTGCACTTTTTCTAGTTTAATATCCTTCCTGTAATAGGGTGACCAGAACTGCACACAGTACTCCAAGTGTGGCCTTACCAATGTCTTGTACAACTTCAACAAGACATCCCAACTCCTGTATTCAATGATCTGATAAATGAAATCAAGCATGCCGAATGCCTTCTTCATCACTCTGTTCACCTGTGACTCCACTTTCAAGGAGCAATGAACATGTACTCTGGATCTCTTTGTTGTGTAACTCTCTCCAACACCGTACCATTAACTGAGTAAGTTCTGTCCTGGTTCAATTTATCAAAATGCATTACCTTGCATTTGTCTAAATTAAACTCCATCTGCCATTCATCAGCCTACTGGTCCAATTGATAACTTTCTTTACTGTCTACTATGCCACCAATCTTGGTGTCATCTGCAAACTTATTAACTCCTATATTCTCATCCAATTCATTAATATAAATGACAAATAACAGTGAACCCAACACTGATCCTGATGTACATCACTGGTCACAGACCTCCAGTTTGAAAAACAACCCTCTACAACCACTCTCTAACTTCTGACAAGAAACCAATTTTGTATCCATTTATATACCTCACCCTGGGTCCTGTGAGATTTAACCTTATGCAACAACCTACCATGGAGTACATTGTCAAAAGCCTTATTAAAGTCCATGTAAACAACATCAACTGCACTGCCCTCATCTACCTTCTTGGTTGCCCCTTCAAAAAACTCAATCAAATTTGTGAGACATGATTTTCCAATCACAAAGCCATGCTGACTGTCCCTAATCAGTTCTTGCATCTCTAAATGCCTGTAGATCCTGTCTCTCAAAATAACTTCCAACAACTTACCCACCACAGATGTGAGGCTTACTGGCCTGTACTTTCCAGGCTTTTCCCTGCAGCCCTTTTTAAACATTTGCCACCATCCAACCTTCAGATATCTCACTCATGATGATCGATATTCAAATATCTCAGATAGGTGACACGTAATTTCCTCCCTAGCCTCCCACAATGTCCTGGGATACAGTTTGTCAGGTCCTGGGGATTTATCTACCTTTATGCGTTTTAATAGTTCCAATACCTACTTCTCTGTAATATATACATTCCTCAAAATATCGCTATTTATTTCTAAATACTGATGAGAAATATTCATTTAGGTTATACACTTTGGTAGGAAGAATAGAGATGTAAATTCTTTTCGAAATGGGGAAAGGTTTCAGAAATCTGAAGCCTAAACGGATTTTGGAGTTCTGGCTCAGAACTCTCTTAATGTTAACATATAAATTCAGTTGGCAGTTAGGAAGGTAAATTTGATATTAGCATTCGTTTCTAGAAAGCTAGAATACAAGAGCAGGGATGTCCCCCTGAGGCTATATAAGGATCTGGTCAAATGCCATTTGGAATATTGTGAGGAGTTTTGAGCACCATACCTAAGGAAGGATGTGCGGGCCTTGAAGGGGATCCAGAGAAAGTTCACTAGAATGATCCCACGAATGAAGGGTTTGCCATACGAGGAGTGTTTGGGTCTACATTCAATGGAATTTAGAAAGAAGAAGGGAGTTCTAAATGAAACTTACAGAATACTAAGAAGCCTAGATAGAGTGGACATGGAGAGGATGTTTCTACTAGTGAGAAAGAATAGAGCTCGAGTGCACAGCCTCAGAGTGAAAGGACACTCCTTTAAAACTGAGATGAGGAATTTCTTCAGTCAGAGGGTGGTGAACCTATGGAACTCATTGCCACAGAGGACTATGGTGGTCAGGTCATTGAGTATCTTTAAGAGAGATAGATAGGCAATGGAATTTAATCCGGATAAATGCGAGGTGATGCATTTTGGCCGGAAAAATGTAGAAGAGAGTTATAGGATAAAAGGTAAAACTATACGGAGCATAGAGACGCAGAGAGACTTGGGGGTGCAGGTTCACAAGTCTCTGAAGGTGTCCTCACAGGTGGAGAAGGTGATAAAGAAGGCGTATAGTATGTTAGCTTTCATAGAAAAGGGTATAGAATACAAGAGTAGGAGTTTGATGTTGCAGTTGTATAGAACGTTGGTTAGGCCTCACTTGGAATACTGCGTCCAGTTCTGGTCGCCGTACTATCGGAAGGATGTGGAGTCCTTGGAGAGAGTGCAGAGGAGGTTTACCAGGATGCTGCCTGGTATGGAAGGACTGTCTTATGAGGAACGATTAAATAGACTGGGGTTGTTTTCCCTTGAAAGACGTCGGCTTAGAGGGGATCTCATAGAGGTGTATAAGATTAAAAGGGGTATAGATAGAGTAAATGGAGGTAAACTTTTTCCACCTTCAGAAATGGATAGGACGAGGGGTCATGGCCATAGGGTGAGGGGGGCTATGTATAAGATGAATATTAGAGGGCAGTTTTTCACACAAAGGGTAGTGGGGGTGTGGAATGCACTGCCGAGTAAGGTGGTGGGAGCAGGCACGCTGGGGCTGTTTAAGGGTCTCTTGGACAGCCACATGAGCGGTATGCAGATAGAGGGATATAGTAGGACTGTTTAACTACGGCTTTTTTCCACAGGTAATTCGGTCCATACTTGACCAACATTGAGCATGCATTCGGCAGGTGGTGCGAGTACAGCTCTTGGATGTTGATTCATGGGTTGCCTGGTACCTCATGTCGTAAATGAGTGCTTTATGTGGACCATCTGAAGGGCACCATGACAGCTCAGAGACTATCGATGTGGCTGTGCAGACACTTGGAATTGGGCCGGTGTCTGCGGGAGTCTGCGCGTTCTCCCCGTGGTTGCGTGGGTTTTCTCCGGGCACTCCGGTTTCCTCCCACAACCCAAAAATTCGCTCTTAGGCTGATTGGGAACAAATTGTCCCTATAGTGAGAGTCTTCCATATTAGGAATAACCTAAATCTATAATAGGATAATGGAATTGCTACTATATAGTTATGACGGCGGCGCGGGCTCGTTGGGCCGAAGGGCCTGTTTCCCATGCTGTGTTGCTCTTAAAAAAAATTTTTAAAAAAATGGGGATGCGAATCATATTTGATTTGATTTGGTTTATTATTGTCACACGTATAACATACAGTGAAAAGTATTGTTTCTTGTGCACTATGCAGACGAAACATCCCTTTCATAGCGAAGGAAACAAGAGAATGAAGAATGTGGCGTTACAGTCACAGCTAGGGAGTAGAGAAAGATTAACTTAATGCAAGGTAAGTCCATTCAAATGTCTGAAAGCAGCAGTGAAGAAGCTGTTCTTGAGTGGGTTGGTACGTGACCTCAGACCTTTATATCTTTTTCCCAAAGGAAAAAGGTGAAAGAGAGAATGTGCAGGGTGCGTGAGATCCTTAATTATGCTGGCTGCTTTGCCAAGGCAGCAGGAAGTGTAGACAGAGTCGATGTATGGGAGGCTGGTTTGCATGTTGGACTGGGTCACATTCACGACCTTTTGTAGTTCTTTTGTGGTCTTGGGCAGAGCAGGAATGATACCAAGCTGTGATACAACCAGAAAGAATGTCCACTGATCACAAAGAACATCACGCATACTAGTGCTCCCTCTCAATGAGACCTGTGCGCAGCTATTTCCACAGAAAAAGGGACCACAGTGTTCCATCCACCTACCCCCATTTTAGCCATGATTGGATGGCAGAACTCGATGGGCCGAACGGCCTAATTCTGTTCCTATATGTTATAGTCTTCTGGCTGTGACTGCAACATTAAATTCTGGACTCTCTCCTTTTCTTCTCTATGTTCTGTATGCTTTGTCTGTTTGACGTGCAAGAAACAAAACATTTCACTGTACACTAATACATGTGGCAATAACAAATCAAATTTTTAAAAATGCAGTAAGGCCAAGCAGGCCCAATTTGATTTCAAAATAAATCAATGTTCTCTTTGATTCCATGGTGAAATAAGAATCCTAACTTCATATAAAGAACAATTTTGGGGCCAGTAACTAACCTGGCACCCATATCCCAGTTTTAATTTTAGGTAGCCTACAGCAATTTGCACCTCCAGCAGTGGCAGGACCCATGGGGTAGGTGAGTGGGGCACTGTGGTCCCAGGTCCTGTGGAAATATCTATGCCCAGGTCTCATTGAAAGGGAGCATGTGGTGTCCACAGTACAGTTGATGCTCATTGTGATCAGTGGACACAGCAGGGTTTGAGTGTCCTTAATTCAATTCTGGCCTCGAGTCACTGTCTGTGTGGAGTTTGCACATTCTCCCCATGTCTGTGTGGATTTCCTCTAACGTGCTCCAGTTTCCTCTCAGTCCAAAGATGTGTGGATTATGTTGGTTAGCGATGCTAAATTGACCCTTGTGTCAGGGGGATTCACAAGGTAAATATGTGAGGTTGCGAAAATAGGGCCTGGGTGGGATTATAGTCAATGCAGACACAATGGGCTGAATGACCTCCTTCTATACTGTGGGGATTCTATGATTCTTAGAGGTCTGTAATAAAATTCTGATTTAGTCAGGAACCTATCCTTTATTTTGGTTGACATCTGATGCTAAATGTGGGGCATTTTATTTCTGTATTACTGGTATAATAATATTCTGTATTATTGGTGCCTCCAATCAAGGACCCTTATGAAAGCAGAATACTGCAGAACTGAAACACGAAAGGAACATGTTGGATAAACTCAGCAACTCCAGCAGCCTCTGTGGAGGGAGAAACAGAGTCAGGGTTGGGAATCTATCAGTCCCCAGCTTACTGCCGGGCTGGATTTGCAGAGTGGCGGGCTGGGGTGGCCGGCCTATCAGGTACACCCCCGGTGGAAAGGAGGGGGGCTAGGCCTGGCTTTTTCATCTGGCTTTCCGAGGCAGGGAGGCGGAAGTCAGACAGCGCCGAGATCGGGGGGATTCCCCGCCGGGAACTTCCGAAGCCTCTCCCCTCCTGGGCCGGCAGCAGCCAATGAGCGGACAGGGCAGACATCCAGAGCGGCCGAGGGGAGCGGCGCGGACTCGGTGAGTGCGGCCGGGGCGGCGGTGCCGGGGCCCCGGCTCGGGCTGCCCGGCGCTAAGGGCCGGGCGGGGTGAGCAGCGCGCTTTGACGCCGTGTCCTCGGGGCAGCCAAGGTATCCTCGGCGCCGCGGGTGTCAGAGCTGGCGCTGCCCTTTTGACTGTGTGTTAGTCTCAGGTGGAACACCGTGTTGTTGAGGCCTAGTGACATTCTCCAGTGTCCAGCCCCAGCACTGATGTCAATTCCTGGTCAAAGGAGGCGGGGAAGGAGGTGATCAGGAAAAAGTGCAGCTTATAATTGCACTTGGCAAACTGTAATTCCGTGACTGAACAGTTTACTTTTTTTTGGTTCTCATTTGCTGAATAAATCTTGTGTGAAAATGAAGTAATCAGATTATTGGCAGACAGTTAAGGGAATATTTCTAAATAGACAATTCCAACTAGAGGGAGAAATTCCAAGGGGAGGACCCACCATCTGTGTTACCTTAAAAAAGTTTTAAATAGTGTCAAACTTGAAGAAAAAGCATATCATTGCGCAAGCTTCGGTGGCAGGTCAAAAGATTGGACAGGATATTTTAAAAAGCACAGAATTACTGAAAGATAAATGACGAGGAAAAAATAGGAATGAAACTAGCTAGAAATATCAATGATGTGGAGTTGCTGGCCTTGGACTGGGGTGGGCACAATAAGAAGTCGCACAACATCAGGTTGAAGTCCAACAGGTTTATTTGGAACCTCAACCTTTTGAGATTCTAAATAAATCTCAAAAGAGATTTGGACTTTAATCTGGTGTTGTGAGACTTTTAACTGTAGAAATATCAAAATATAGTAAGAGTTTTGATAAATATTTTTAAAATTAAAAGACAAAGTGAGTGTTAGTTCTAGAGAAAGTGAGTCTGGAGAATTAATCATATAAAATAAAGCTTTGAAAGATGAATTCAACAGGTATTGTACTTCAGTCTTCAATATAGAGAATGCTAATAGCATCCCAGAAATAGTTGTATTCAGGGGTGGTGGGGGGTGGGGAAGGAATTGGAATTGGTGGTGGTGATGATGATAGGGGGAGGGGGAGATGAGGGGATGGTGGTGATAATGGGGGGTAGGGGAATGATGGTGGGGGAGGGCGATGGTGGTGATGTGGGGGGGGGGGGGTAGAGGTGACAGAGGTGACAGAGTGGTATTGTGTGTTAGGGAGGAACTTGAGAAAAAGACAATCCCCAAAGAAGTGATACTGGGTAAATTGTAGAAGCTGTGAGCTGACATGTTCCCAGATCCTGATAGATTCCATCCCAGGGTCTTAGAGGAAGAGACTAATGAGATGGCTGATGCATTGGTTTCAATTTTCCAAACTTCACAAGATTCCAGCAAAGTTCCATTACATTGGAAAATAAAGAAATAAATCTTTTATTCAAAAAAAGGGAGGGAGTCAAAGTAGAAAACCACAGGCCAGTTAGCTTAACAGCTATCGTTTGGTTAATGTCAGAAACTGTTCTTAAAGGAATTGTAGTATGTCACTTTAGATAAACTTAAGGTAATATGGCAAAGTCACCATGGTTTTGCGAGAGCAAAATCATGTTTAACCAATTACTAACATGTGCAGTAGGTAAAAGGAACAAGTCGAAGTGCTGTAATTTACTTTCCAGAGGGTATTTGATAAGTGCCATATCAAAAGCTACTGTGGAAAATATAAGCTCATTGATAAAAGATTGACTAGTAAACCAAAAAACCAAGAGTAAACGTAAATGGATCTTTTTCTGATTTGCAGGATGTAACAAGTGGTGTGCCACAGGAATCAGTGCTGGGGCCTCGTCTTTTTACAAATTACACAAATGACTTGGATGAAGGGGCCAAAGGTATGGTTGATAAATTTTCTGATGACACAAAGATGGGTAAAGAAATAAGTTGTAAAGATGATAAGAAGGCTGCGGAGGGATATCGCTAGGTGAAATGAATGTATCACATTTGCCAGATGTTTGGTTTATGTGGGAAAACGTAAAATTGTCTATTTTGACAGGAAAATCTTAAAAACATATTTTCTATATGCAGAATTCTGAAATGCAAAGGCATCCAATGCATGAATCACAAAACATTAGTATGCAGGTACAGATTCGGAAAGCTAATAGAATCTAATTGTTCATTGCAAGGATAATTAAATTAAAAAGTAGAGAGGTTATCCTTCGATTATTACAGGGCATTGGTGACATCACATCTGGAGTACTGTGTACAGCATTAGTCTCTTTAAGGAAGGATGTAGCGCATTGGAAGCAGTTCAGAGAAGATTTACTTAACTAATATCTGGATTGGGTAGGTTGTCTTATGGGGAAAGATTGGATTGGTTATGCTTGTATCTGCTGGAATTTGGAAGAGTACGAGATAACTTGGTTGAAACACATAAGGTCCTGAGGGCTCCGGACAGGTTGGACATGGAAGGGATGTTTTCTGTTGTGGAAGAATCTGGAATTCGAGGTCACTGTTTAAAAATAAAAGATTGCCCATCTAAGACAGAGGTGAGGAGAATTTTTTTTTTTGCAGATTGGAAGTGTTTGGAAATCTTCCTCAAAAGGCAGTGAAAGCAGAGTTTTTGAATATCTTTAAGATAGAGGTTGATAGTTCTTGATAAAGCAGGGAGTGAAAAGTGGGAATGTGCACTAAGATTACAATCATATTAGCCATGATCTGATGAATCGTGGAGTAGGCTAAAGGGACTGAATGATTCATTTCTGCTTCAAATCCATCTTTTTATGTATCTAATTATTGCATTGCCAATTCTAGCAGTCTTTGTCAATCTTTATGAAAGGGAATATGCATAGATCTGTGTATAAGTGTGGATATTCCCACTCAACTGTTTCAAAAGCATCTCCATTTAGGTAACATGCATTGCAGGTTTGGGAGGTATTGTCAAAGAAGACTTGGGAGTTGTTGAAAAGAATTTTGTGGATAGAACTGCATCCAGGATGTATTGGTGCATACTGGCGATCTGAAATTTGAAAATATTGGAAGTATTCAGCAGGGCAGGCACTATCTGTGATGGGAGGAAAACAGAGTTAATGTTTCTGGTTGATCCCCTGAAATGTTATCTTAATATCTCTCAATTGTGTCAAGCTACTTTGAAGTTTGAATTTGAATTGAAGTTCGTTGCTGGGAATGTTATCTTGGCCAATGTTACATAGAAAACTTGCGATTTGTATCTGTGGATTGATTATTTTGACTTTGGATTAATGTAATCTGGTATGAATTTACTGAACCAAATTTGGAAGAGTACTCAAGTTGTGGAGGTAACATTTGCAGTGGAAACTTTGTAAACATTTTATTATGTGTGAAGTTTGACTACTTTGTCTACATTTAAAACATAATTCTGGTTCTTGGGTGAATTTTATTACATGCTTGCATTCCCATAGAGAACTCTTTTTAGTGACCAAAACTATGCAGAAATTTGAGTACAGTTCTGCTGTCCTGGCCTAGCATTGCATTACCCTGAGCAAGTATTGCTCCAATGCAATAAGTACACCAGCTTTCTATTCATTCATAGGATTTGGGAATCACTGGCAATGCCTGTATTTTATTGTCTATTCCCAGTTACTCTTTTTGCGAAGACGGTGATGAGAAGCCTTCATCAATAGCAGTATATTGTGTAGTGTACTCAAAACAATACTGTTAGGAAGGGAGTTCCAGGAATTTGACCTTGTGACAATAAAGGACCAGTGATGTATTTCCAAGTTAGGATGGTGTGTGACATTGAGATGCTGGTGTTCCCATGCGCTTGTTGCTATGCTCCTTCTAGAACATAAAACATAGAACTTTACAGCGCAGTCCAGGCCCTTCAGCCCTCAATGTTTCACCAACCAGTGGAACCAATCTAATGATCCTCTTAGCTAAATTACTCCAGTATTAGCCATAAGTCTATCCACTGACCATTTGAACACCCTTAAAGTTGGTGAGTCCACAACTGCTGCACGCAGTGCATTCCACGCTCTTATTACCCTCTGAGTAAAGAATCTACCTCTGACATCCGTCCTATAACTACCACTCCTTAATTTAAAGCTACGTCCCCTGGTGTTAGCCATCACCATCCGAGGAAAAAGGCTTTCACTGTCAACCCTATCTAATTCTCTGATCGTCTTGTACAAAGAACAAACAAAGAACAAAACAGCATGGGAAACAGGCCCTTTGGCCCAATGAGCCCGTGCCACCCCAATGTTCCCACCTCTACCAGTGATCCCTGTCTATGTTTATAGATCTATGGAATAAAAACCAAATTTGAGACAATTGAGGGAGAATTTGTTCTGCCAATTAGCCTAAGAGCACATTTTTGGGATGTGGGAGGAAACCAGAGCACCCGGAGAAAACCCACGCAAGCACGGGGAGAATGCGCAAACTCCCACAGACACAGGCCCAAATCCATGTATCTGCACATCACAGCGATAGTCACTGAACTGTTGTGTTGCCCATCAAATGGTCCAGGTCAAGCGTACGCTAACGACGTGAAGCACTAGGATACTCTCGAAAAAATCCAAGAGCAGCCCTTTCATGACCCATCGTGTGTATGCCCCTTGTTAGACAACAAAGTGGACCAAAGCACCTGTAGGATAAAAACAAGTACATCAACATCATCATCTATTTATGCACTTCCCAGGGACTCCCAAGGCTCATGATCCCTATTTTAAATCAGTTTTCTATACCCCTCCATTCCCATTCTGTTCATGTACCCATCTAAGTATTTCTTAAATAACTCCAGAGTTATTTATTTTCTGCCTCCACCACTTTACTTGGCAGTGCGTTCCATACCTCCACCACCCTCTGTGTGAAAAAACTCCCTTTAGCATCCAAATTATACCTTACCCCCTTCACCCTAAGCCTGTGACCCCTCGTGCTATTCAAATCCAGCCGAGGAAAAAGCTTAACCCTGTTTACTCTGACTATACCCTTCATAATCTTGTACACCTCTATTAGATCTCCTCTAAGTCTACGTCTTTCTAAGGAAAACAGTCCCAATTTGCCTAACCTCTCCTCGTAACTCAGACCTTCCATACCAGGCAGCATCCTGGTAAACCTCCTCTGCACTCTCTCCAGAGTCTCCACGTCCTTCCAATAGTAAGGCAATCAGAACTGGACGCAGTATTCCAAATGAGGTTTAACCAACGTTTTATACAACTGCAACATTAAAGGCCAGCTCTTGTACTCTATACCCCTTCCTATAAAGGCTGGCATACCATATGCTTTCTTCACAACCTTCTCCACCTGCTCTGCCATCTTCAGAGACTTGTGCACCTGCACCCCCAGGTCCCTCTGTGTTTCTATACTCTTAATAGATCTACCCTTTATCTTTCTCCTGAAATGCATCACCTTGCATTTATCAGGATTGTATGCCTCAATTAGGTCACCTCTTAACCATCTTCTCTCTAATGAAAATAATCTCAAGTCCCTCAGCCTTTCTTCAGAAGACCTTCCCACCATACCAGGCAACATCCTGGTAAACCCCCCCCGCACCCTTTCCAATGCCTCCACATCTTTCTTATAATGTGGCGACCAGAACTGTACGCAGTACTCCAGGTGCAGCTGCACCACAGTTTTGTACAGTTGCAACATGACCTCACGGCTCTGAAATTCAATCCCTCTACCAATAAAAGCTAACACACCGTATGCCTTCTTAACAACCTTATCAACCTGGATGCCAACTTTCAGGGAGCTATACACACGTACACTGAGATCTTTCTGCTTGTCGACACTACTAAGAGTCCTTCCATTAGCTCTATATTCTTTACTCCTGTTACTCTTACCAAAGTGAATCACCTCACACTTTTCCGCATTAAACTCCATTTGCCCCCTCCCAGCCCAGCTCTGCAGCTTATCTATCTGCAAACTGTAACATTCATCCTCACTGTCTACAACTCCTCTGACTTTGGTGTCGTCAGCAAATTTACTAACCCATCCTTCTACACCCTCATCTAGGTGATTCATAAAAATGACAAACAGCAGTGGCCCCAAAACAGATTCCTGAGGTACACCACTTGTAACTGAACTCGAGGTTGGATATTTCCCATCAACCACCAATCTCTGTCTTCTGTCAGGTAGCCAATTCCTAATCCAAACTGCTAAATTACCCTCAATCCCATGCATCTGCATTTTCTGCAGTAGCCTACCATGGGGAACCTTTTCAAATGCTTTGCTAAAATCCATTTACACCATGTCAACTACCTTACCCTTATCCACCTCTTTGGTCACCTTTTCAAAAAACTCAATAATGTTTGTGAGGCACAACCGACCCTTCACAAAAGGGTAGTAGAGGTTACCGATCTTGGAGATGCTATCAAAGATGCCTTCAGGAGTGGCTAAAATGTATCTTGTAAAAAAAAATACACACTGCAGCTAAGATGGATTGGTAGTGGGAGGGGATGAGAATGTGTATAAAGTGGTGTATTGTTGCTTAAGCAAACTACTTTGTTCTAGATGGTATTGAGTTTGAGTCTTGTTACAATTGCAACAGTCCATACAAGGGGAGAGTTCACACTCCTTCCTGATGCTTTATAAATGGTGCTGATGCTTTGGGGGTCCAAAGGTAGGTCAGTCGCCACAGGACATCCAAGTTCTGGCCAGTTCTTGTGGTATGTGTGTGGCTAGTTAAGATTCCATTCAATGCTGATCCTGCCTACCCTGTCCAGGATTTTAGTGATTTAATTATCTATTGAGTAACTAACCTCTAAATAAATGTCTAACTTATAATGATCTCCCTTTTGTGTGCAAGAGAACTTTGAATTGTGGAAAAAAATTGAAATGCAAGTACTGGATTAGTTACATTTGTAAAAAAGAAGTTGTGTTATTGTTTTGGATAAAATTAAAAAATGCTTACTGGCCTTTCAATTCTGAAGAATTAAATAGGGGTTGTTGTGAGGGGACAGAACAAAACTACAAATATTCCAATCTTAGAATGGAAGTTAATGCAATTTGCTTAAAAGAAAAACAAGAAATTATTAAGTATATTAGAAATACCTCATGGAAAAACACAAAACAAAATAAGTAACCAAGTTGGCAAAAGGCCAACACATAAAAAAGGTGAAATCGAAGTTGAAAAGAAAGCTTGGAGGTGTTTTAAAATTAAAACAGAAAATGTGCAGTAGATACCCCAGTCCTGAAGGAAGGCCAACACCAATTGTGTACAGTTTCTGTGCTGGAACTGCATTCTGATAACAGGTTTACAACCAAAATACCAACTTGACTCCCTTCAACTGATCCATTCTATGCCATCACTTTCCTTTGGTAAAGATAATTAGAGATTGCTGTGAAGACCAGAGGGCTGCATGGTGCTAAAAAAAAAGATGTCAACGAGAGGAGGTGGGGTCAGAGTTGATGTGACTAACCATACGGCGATTCATTTGTTATTTGTAGGCAGATTGGATGTGTTGTTGCAAAGTCGTTACCAAATCTTTTAATCTTTCCGATGTACAAGAGAACTGCACAGTGAACAACAAACACTAGGTTGGAGAAAGTACATATAAATTGCAGTTATACAGAAAGTGTATTTGGCATCCTAATGTGCAAGGAGATGAATTAACAAATTTTGGTTTGAAAGAAGGGAAATGGAAGTTGGAGTGGAAATAGAGTACATAAGAGTATCCCAGAGGAAGGAGAGGAATAGAACATAGAACAGTAGATAATATACTTTGCATGGAATTATTTTGCAGCTGATAGAAATGATCATCAACAATTTCAGAGGCAGATGGAGTCCAGTTGAAAACAAATGGGGTTGTTGCAATGATGCAATCCCTTCATCATTGCAGGGATGAAAGCAATGACAAAAGAATTGGGACAAATGCTGTTGAGTTCTGTCAACCATTGTTGATGAGGAATCTTGGCTGAGAAACAGTTGAAGTGCTGATTCAGAAAGTGAACTTCTTTGAGGAGGAGATGGAAATTCTGGAAGAAAGGGCCAGACCTGAATGTCGTAGCACATGTTTAGTCATATCTTCCGTGATCTGATTAACTGACTGGTGGAGCAGGTTCCAAGTGCAGAACTGCATATTTCTGCTTCTAATTCCTATGTCCCTATTTACATCAGTGCCTGAAGATAAACAGGTGTGTTTCAGGTGGTAAAGATGGCAAATAGTATCACAGAAAGTAGATGAAGCCTAAACATTGTATGTTTTCAAGAAGGAGCTCCTGGGATGAAATGAATCAAAGGATACCTAGGTTATTGAGTTGGATTTTCATATTATCATAATTTTGATCAATTTTCATGTTCACATGATAAAGAGTGGCACAATGGTGAGCAGTGCTGGCTCACCGCACCAGGCACCTGGATTCAATTCTGGCCTTGGGTGATTGTGCAAACTCCATACAGACAGACATTCTCCCTGTGTGTGTATGGATTTCCTCTGGGTGGTCTGGTTTCCTTGGAGGAATTATGAATTACAGAGGAACCATTATCTGATGTTGGGAACCCTTTGACAGATATGTTCGAAAAGTGTTGACAATTTCATGTGACAAGTTAAATATGTGATTAATAATGGGGCTAGCTTAGAAAAGATCAATGAATATTAAATTGATCAGCGTTGTCAAAGTGTCCAGGTACATTAGAATACTATATACAATTGATAAGTGATATTTTATATTCAACAGCACTTTAACTGGAGAGCCAGTGCAGGCATGTTGTGCTCTTTCCGTATTATAACAGTTAGGTGATTCTGTAGTATTGGCATTTTTTGATCATTAGAGGAAAGTGGTACATATCATCAATATCATTATATCTTTCCTCAGTTGCTTCCAACTGCTGTTTGGCCTGTGAAAATTTGATAGAAACTACTGTCTTCAGATTTCTTCCTCTGTGTTCACTTCCTAGTATAATACCAACTTCAGCTGGATTTGCTGCAGCTGCATCTTCCCTGTTGTCTAACTACTTCAGCCCACTTCCTCTTGGACCTGCTTCTTTCTGCTTCCCTTAGACCAAGCTTTGCTTTGTTTTGATGCTGCCATTCTTTCTCTGGGCAAGCAATGACCTCGTATTATTGCTAGGCTACTAATCCAGAAATTTTGCTAATGTGCTGAGACCCAGGATCAAATCCTGCCCTGGTAGATGGTGTAATTTGAATTCAATAAAAAAAATTGAAATTAAAATCTACTGTGACCATGGGGTCATTGTCGATTGGAAAAACTCATCTGGATCATTGATGCCCTTTAGGGAAGGAAATTTGCTGTTCTTACTTGGTGTGGTCTACATGTGACTCCACAACCACAACAATGTGGTTGGCTGTTAACTACCTTCTGAAATGGCCTAGTAAGCCCCTCAGTCCAAGGACATCCAAAGATTAGCAATAAGTGCTGGCAAACCAGCAAAGCCCACGTCTCATGAATGAATAAAAAAACTTGACCCTCATCAGTCCTATATCTACTCCATTGATAAGGCCACCTACTTATATCGTTTTTGTTCTTTCACAAAGCATAGGTATGACTAGTTAGGCCAGCATTTGCTCCCCATCTATAATTGCTCTTGAAGATGGTGATAAGCTTCCTTACTGCACAGCTGCAGCCAATGTGGTGTAAGTACACCCATGTACAGTCCAGCCAAAATTTTGTCAGAGTAACCATGAAGATATAGTTCCAAATCAGGATGGTGTCACTCTAACATTGCTTGTCTTCATTCCTGCCACATATTTCTGTTACTTATAGACCAATGCTTTCCTGGCCTCCCATCTCACACACTCTGTAAACTTGAGCTAAGCCAACACTCTGCTGCCTTATCCTAACTCTCACAAGTCCCATTCACCTGTCACTCTTGTGCTTACTGTTCTGTATTGGCTCCTTATCCATTGCTACCTTGAGGACGTTCTCATTTTTGATTGAAAATCCCTTCAAGCCTTGCTTCTCCCTATTTCTGTAATCTCCACTTACCTTAGAACCTCGTGGGTACCTGCACTTCTGTGATTCCGGACTTTTGTGCATCCCAAATATTAATCATTGAACCATGGGCAGTCATGCCTTCAGCTGTCATTCACACCATAACCCCTCTCTTTTAAAATATTACCTCAGTTCAAACTGTAGGTCATCTTCTAATATCTCCTTTTGTGGTTTGGTGTCAAATTTTGTTGAATACATGAATTACAGTCAGGAAGTGGACCCCTAAAGCCTGCTCCACCACTTGATAAGATCACGGCTGATCTGATTATGGTTTCAACTCCAAAGTCTGTCTAACCTCCATAATCATTGATTCCCTTGTTAGTCAAGAATCTGTCCAACTCTGCCTTAAAAATATTCAATGATCCTGCCTCCACTGCTCTTCAGGGAAAAGAGTTCCAAAGACTCATGACCGTCTGGGAGAAAAAAATCTTCACATTTCTGTTTTAAATGTGAGATTCCTTATTTTCAAATTGTGTCCCTTAGTTCTAATTTCTCCCACAAGGGGAAACATCTTTTTGGTATCACCATGTGAAATATTGTCAGCATTTTTTGTGTTTCAATTACATCATCTCCCATTTTTCTAAACCCCAATGGATACGAACTTATTCTGCCCAACCTTTCCTCATGAGGTAACTCCTCCCATCCCAGTATATGTTGAATGAAACTTCTGTTTACTGCTTCAAATACATTTATATCCTTTTTTTAAATATGGAGACTAAAATTATACATAGTACTCTAGATGAAGTCTTACTAATGCCCTGTATAACTTAGCAAAGCATCTCTACATTCATATTCCATTCCCCTGCATTAAACTTTCCATTTGTCTTCCATTTACTTGCTGTGCTTGATTCATGTATCAGGACACCTAGATCTCTCTGGACCACAGTATTCAGCAATTACTTTCTTTTTAAATAATTTGCTACTTTTCTATTTTTCCTGCCATAAATGAACAAGTTCACATTTTCACACATTATACTTCAATTGCTAAATGTTTCCCATTCACAACCCATCTTTGTCCCTTTGCAAGCTCCTTATGTCCTCTTTATGACTTAACTTTCCCATCTATTTTTGTGTCATCAGCAAATTTAGCAACCATACATTGGATCCCTTTGTCCAAGTCATTGATATAAATTGGTAATAGGTTGGACCCCCACCCATTCCTGTGGTCTCCCCTCATCACATGCCAGCCAGAAAATGATCTATTTATGCTTGTTCTGTTTCCTAATGGATGATCAAGCTTTTTGTGAGATACTTTTGGACATATCCCATTATTAAAGGTTCTGTTGAAATGCAGGGTATTGTACACTATTACTTACTGCTCCACCAACTAGGAGTACAAATATATATTGGTGATGAACATAAAGGAAACAGGGTATTTTTTAATAAACTCTTAAGTGAAAGAATAATTGAAGGAGTAATTATGCCAGCTTTGGATTAAATATACTTCAGTGTGAGGGAATGTTGAGGTTGCTTAGTATCTACTTGATAGTAGTATTTAAAGAACAAAGAACAAAATAGCACGGGAAACAGGCCCTTTGGCCCAACGAGCCCACGCAGCCACCCCAATGTTCCCACCTCTACCAGTGATCCCTGTCTATGTTTATAGATCTATGGAATAAAAACCAAATTTGAGACAATTTAGGGAGAATTTGTTTTGCCAGTTAGCCTAAGAGCACATTTTTGGGATGTGGGAGGAAACCAGAGCACCCAGAGAAAACCCACGCAACCACTCGGAGATTGCGCAAACTCCCACAGACACAGGCCCAAATCCATGTATCTGTTCAGCACAGTGATAGTCACTGAGCTGTCGTGTTGCCCATCAAATGGTCCAGGTCAAGCGTACACTAACGATGTGAAGCACTAGGATACTCTCGAAAAAAAATCCAAGAGCAGCCCTCTCACGACCCATCGCGTGTATGCCCCTCGTTAGACAACAAAGTGGACCAAAGCACCTGTAGGATAAAAACAAGTATATCAATATCATCATCTATTTACACACTTCCCAGGGACTCCAAGGCTCATGATCCCTATTTTAAATCAGTTTTCTATACCCCTCCATTCCCATTCTGTTCATGTGCCCATCTAATTATTTCTTAAATAACTCCAGAGTACCTGCCTCCACCACTTTACTTGGCAGCGCGTTCCATACCCCCACCACCCTCTGTGTGAAAAAACTCCCTCTAGCATCCAAATTTTACCCCCCTCACCCTAAGCCCGTGACCCCTTGTGCTATTCAAGTCCATCCTAGGAGAAAGCTTAACCCTGTTTACTCTATCTATACCCTTCATAATCTTGTTCACCTCTATTAGATCTCCTCTAAGTCTACATCTTCCTAAGGAAAACAGTCCCAATTTGCCTAACCTCTCCTCCCCTCCATACCAGGCAGCATCCTGGTAAACCTCCTCTGCACTCTCTCCAGAGTCCCCACGTCCTTCTGGTAGTAAGGCCACCAGAACTGGACACAGTATTCCAAATGAGGTTTAACCAACGTTTTATACAACTGCAACATTAAAGGCCAGCTCTTGTACTCTATACCCCTTCCTATAAAGGCTAGCATACCATATGCTTTCTTCACAACCTTCTCCACCTATTCTGCCACCTTCAGAGACTTGTGCACCTGCACCCCCAGGTCCCTCTGTGTTTCTATACTTTTAATAGGTCTACCCTTTATCATATACCTCCCCCTTACATTTTTTCTCTCGAAATGCATCACCTCGCATTTATCAGGCTTGAATTCCCTCTGCTGTCTATCTGCCCAAGCTACCAGCCTATCTATGTCCTGCTGCATTGCCTGACAATGCTCCTCACTATCCGCAAGTCCAGCCATCTTTGTATCGTCTGCAAACTTGCTGATCACTCCACTTACTCCCTCTTCCAAGTCATTTATATATATTACAAATAGAAGAGGTCCCAGTGCCGAGCCCTGCGGCACACCACCAGTGACTGACCTCCAGTTAGAAAATCATCCTTCCATTATTACTGTCTGTCTCCTATTACTAAGCCAGTTACTTATCCATCTAGATACGTGTCCTTGTATCCCATGAGCCTTGACCATCTCAACTAACCTCCCATGAGGGACTTTGTCAAACGCCTTACTGAAATCCATATAGACGACATCAGCGGCTCGCCCTTCGTTGACCATTTTCGTCACCACCTCAAAAAATTCTATTAGATTCGTAAGGCATGACCTCCCCTTAACAAAGCCATGCTGTGTATCCCTAATCAGATCGCAACGCTCTAAGTGCCTATACACCCTATCTCTAAGAATCCCCTCCAACATCTTCCCTACCACTGATGTCAAACTCACCGGCCTATAATTTCCAGGGTTATCCCTACTACCCTTTTTAAACAGTGGTACAACATTAGCTATTCTCCAGTCCTCTGGGACTTAACCTGTGTCCAAAGAAGAGACAAAGATTTGCGTCAGAGGCCCACAATTTCACCTCGCACCTCTCTAAGCAGCCTGGGATAAATGCCATCAGGCTCCGGAGATTTATCAGTTTGAATGCTACTTGGAAGCTCTAACACTTCCTACCTTGGTATGGATATTTCCCTCAACTGGTCTACAGCTCCCTCAAAGACAGGAGCTGTCAACAAGTCCCTCTCCTTTATGAATACCGACGCAAAGTATTCATTAGGATCTCTGCCATTCCCTCGGGCTGTAAGCACAGTTCTCCTCCTCTGTCCCTAAGAAGTCTGATTTTTCCTCTACCCACCCTTTTATTCCAAACATAGGTGTAAAAAGCCTTTGGATTTTCCTTAATCCCCCCCTTTTCATGCTCCCTTTTTGCCCTTCTAACTCCCCATTTGAGCTCCCTCCTACTCTGTCTATATTCCTCCAACGCTATCTCCATTCCCAGCTGCTTAGACCTATCATATGCCTCTCTTTTCTTCCTAACCAAGTCCTCAATATCCCTAGTCATCCACAGCTTTTTAATCCTACCTTTCCCATCTTTCCTCTTAGCCGGCACATAGCTTTCTTGCAACGTTTTCAGTATTCCTTTGAAAGAGTCCCACATACCTAGCGTGGACTTGCACTCAAACAACCATTCCCAATCAGTTTCCATAAGTTCCTGCCTAATCCGACCGTAGTTAGCCTTCCCCCAATTCAGCACCCTCCCCCTAGGGCAAAAGGCATCCTTTTCCATCTGTATCCTAAAGTAGACAGAATTGTGGTCACTGTTAGCCACGTGTTCCTTTATTACAACATCAACCACCTGCCCTGGCTCATTACTCAGAACTAAATCCAATGGACAGAGATGACTTTAAAACTGTTGAAATACCTGTGAAAGACATAGAAGAGATATGGTCACAGACAACTATTCAATCAGATGATGTCAAAAAAGGTACTGGAATTAAATATAGAAAATGACCTGGGATAGATGACATGCCTTCCTAAAGTATGAAATCTCGCTTAGCAAGGAAAAAGAAAGCAGAAACAGAGTTCCATTTGAAAATAGGAATTAAGCCAAAAATGTGCAAGGTGATGAATGTTGCAATCCCAAATTACGCAATATCTCAATTGTGAGCCAACATCTCTGTCAAAAATATGAATCAAATTGTTTTTAATTTGTTTTTTAAAAAAAATCATGGACTAATCAAGAATAGTTAACATGGATTTGCAGGGAAAGTCAGGCTTGTTTAATTCTTTAGAATTTTTTGCAGGGTCACCATGATTATGAGAATGCAATAGATATTGAATGCACAAATTTCAGAAGGAGGCTTGTGAATTTAAAATATTTATAATAAAACTAAATATACTTAAATTTAAAGGGAATGCAGCTGTATGGAAAGAGGAATAGCAAGGAGACAAAAAGCAGAGTGGTAATAACTCCATGTTTTATTTGATTGTTGGTCAGTGGTATTCCCGTGATTCTCTGCCACCTCTTCTTTCCCAATTGATACTAACTATGGAGGCAATTATGTGAGGCAGTGTTTTGGGTCAATGACCTTCCATCAATCAGAACATTTGTTCTTTTATTAGTTTTCCAGTATTCACAGTGTTTGCTCTTGTTGCAGGAGCATGGAAATCTCAGTGGAGGAAAAATAAGAAACTAAAGAATGACATTAACCAATTGGCTGAATTTGCAAGCTTTCTGCCCATACAGATAAATCTGAAGAAATACATTTTGGAATATGGAGCTATCTAAAAGAAACATACATAAAATTATAGGATTTATTAATGAAATGGAGGAAAAATAGGGTTACGATGTGGAATCACAGAAGGATATTAACACAGAAGAAGCTCATGCAACCCCATTATGCCAGCTTTTTGGTTGAACTCGTAACTGGATAACAAAGTTGCATTGCCATTCATAGTAAAACCTGTGCCACTTAACAAGCTTGACTGTAAAGCTTAGAAAAAGGAGTCATTTTATGAGAAAGTATTCCTAGGAGATGCTCTTTCTCTCCAGGTAAGATGGTTGCATTGTGTTATTGTCATTGGACAAGTAATCCAGAAGCCCAGGTAAGGTTCTGGTGAACAGGATTCAAATCCCATCATGCCAGATGGTAAAATTTGAATTCAATAAAAATTTGGGATTAAAAGTCTAATGATGACCATGAAACCACTGTCAATTGTTGCAAAAACCCATCCAGTTCACTCATCCTTTAGGGAAGGAAATCTGCCATTTTGGTCTGGCTTACATGTGACTCCATACATAGAGTAACGTGGTTGATTTTAATTAAATGCCCTCCAAAATAGCCAAGCAAACCACACAGTTCGAGGGCAAGTGAGGATAGTCATTAAATACCGACTCAGCCAGTGATGCTGGCATGCTCTGAGAAAAACCAATAAAATGTCTCAGGTATAGAAAACATACAACAACATTGCTAAACAGTTTCTTGGGGTCAAGTCAAGTAAAAAACTAATGCTTACCAGTATTGTGTTTAAAATAAACTAGGGCATGTACTATTAATTAAAAACTAACTTCTCACTCCGCATACACTGTGGCTGGAAGGAGGAAGCCAAGCCCATGATGTATATCATTCTCTCTCTCTCTCCCACCCTCCCCTCCCACTCTGCAGTTTCCAATTCAATGCAAGTGCTGCTCCCAGTGCTTGTTTAGGACCATTTTATATTTTGAATGTGGCATCAATGTGCTGATAGTGGATAACCGTGTCAGAACCTTACAAGACAATACGCAAATGTACACATTTTGCCACTAACTAAATGTAACCGTACTGAAAGGTTATGGCCAGAAGTGTTCCAAATACATTGTAAATGCAATCTCATAAATATGCATGGCGGTTAAATATCTTTTTTTTCAATTGCTTGCTAAATCGTTTCCCATCATAATATCATGTCACCCAGTCAAATGATCATACTTCTCATCATGGTTTTCCTGGCTCAACCCAACAATGGTGTCCCTGCTTACAGTGCTTTTATGTATCATAAAAGCTTTGGAACACTATGCAAATCGCTATTACAGAATAATTGTCATCTTATATAAAGCAAGTCCACATTTTGTTTCCGTATCACATTAATGAATTGTGCTATTGTATTACTGTTCATTGGGAATGCACCCATCATAATATTCATTTTGTACAGGAAGATCCAGACCATTCTTTGTACATTATCAAAAATGAAACTGGTATCAAGATTCATACTGAAAAAGATCCTTGAAAAACTGTGGATGATAGACACCTTAGTATTAGTACTCTGGACCCAACAAAATATCAAAACGCTGAATACTATAGCTGCTTGAAATTTGAAATAAGAACAGAAAATGTTGAAAATATCTAATGGGTCCAGCAGCAGCTGTGAAGAAGAAACTAACATTTCAGGTCTGGGAACTGGGAAGAGTTAGAAATGTAAGGGCAGGTGGGTAAAGGACTAAAGGACGATCTGGAATAGGATGAAAGATGATACAAAAAATGAAAGTGTTCCCTTTGTCCTCACCTTTTACCCTTATAGCCTCTATTCAATAGATCACTTTTTCTCGTTTCTGCTCTGTTCAACATTCTAAAGAGACTGTTCCCTCCGTTGTAGGCTGGTCCACTCTGCAGCTACCCATACCACTCTGTCCCTTTCCCATAGCACCTTTCCATGCAAGAGCAGAAAAGGTAACACATTGCCTTTTTATCTCCTATGTCCTCATTGTCCAAGACCTCAAATGCTCATATCAGTTGAAGCAGTGATTCATGTGACTTCTTTCAACCTAGTTTGTTGTTTTTATTGCTCACAGCTTGGTTTCCTCTACATCATGAAAACTAAATGTGAATTGAGTGATTACATTGTGAATACTTCTGTTTAGTCTGTAAGCATGACCCCAAACTTATGTGAATTGTCATTTTAATTCTCCATCTTCATCTCATGCTGATATCTCTATCGTTTGCTAGTACATTTTTCCAGTGAAGTTCCACCTACACTTCGGGAACAGCATCTCATCTTTCAGTTAGGCTCTGGATTGAACATTCTAACAATTTCAGACCATATTTTCTACTTTATTTTGGTTCCTTTTCTTTTGCTGGTTTTGTGTTTCTCCGTATCCTTATTTTCAGTCAATGATGCACCTGCTCTAGGTACAACTTTTTATTTCTTTATTTCTTACCTCATCATTGTTCCCTTTGTTCCTGGAAGACTTAACTGTCATTCAATCTCTGCTGTATTTCACCCCATCCTTTTGTCCTCATACTACCCATCCCTTGCACAAAAGCAATTGTTTTTCCCAGTTCTGATGAAAGGTTACAGACATGAAGTATTAATTCTGTCCACAGATACTGTACTGAGTGTTTGCAGTATTTTCTGTTTTTAACAAAAGATTCTTGCAAGTTCTGATTTTGCGCTTTGCATTAACTATCCGTTAAATTTGTGTCTTTTGTGCATTTGGCTCTGATACGAACCAAGAATTATGTCCTGGCATGCATTAGTGTTGCCAAATCTGGCTGGATCTATTCCAGGAGATGTTGGCAGAAGTGATGTCATGGAAAGCCAGAGGCATGGCTTGAGGGGATTCTGAGCGATAACAAGAGAGGAAAACAACCCAACTTTAATTAAACGAACAAATTTGCAGTCAGGAGAATCATGATTGAAGTTTAGAGGAAAACTGAGCTGTCCTCATTCTTGAAGTTCAATGCATGAAATGATACTATGATTTCAACAGGAATATTAATAGTTGCTGAAACTGAAGACTCCAAACCACCCCCTCCCCCCCGCCCCGCTTGCCATCTTCATTTTTAATGATATGAAGTGATCCAAACTCATGTCCATCACACTCAATTGATGCTGCTCATGCATAATCTCTCAATGAAATGCAAACCACATTAATCCCATTGCAAATCACCAAAATCCCAGTCTGCCTAACCTTTTCTTTCAGGTTAAGGTTTGAAATTGTTTTGAGTGGTGCTGTACCTGATGTGATGTCACCATACGACAATGCCTTTTGATGGGAGTTGTACACACTTCCCCTTCTTGGTTGTTATTAATGATGGGTTCTGGGACTGATATATTTTAAAAGGATATTTTAAATATCTCAGATTGCTTTCTTTGGCCATCAGGAAATTGATGTTGTTTCTGGTAAACTCACAATCATTTTGGGAAAGTTAGCAACCCCTAGCCTGCATTTAAGAGTTATGTATAATTTTGTTCTGCCTTGGTTTTGTTCAAACTGCAGGGTTGTGTGTCACAGTGAGAGGACTGTCCAGGGTGTGTGAGAGAGAGGCAAAACAGCTTTAAGGCATTAATGTTAATCTGCAATATCTGCAGTTGAGGAAGATTACTTGAGTATTTGCGATAAGTCAGTAAATCAAAATGAAGTGAAGGGATCTCTATTTGATCTTCTGATATATTGCCAGCTGTCTGTCCAATTGGAACTTTTTTTTTCTGTCAACAAAATGGAGTAAAGATTCATCTGTCAAAGTGACCTGTGAAACTGAAAGCAAAAAATATCTTGAGTTTAAAAATAACTTGAAAACTTAACAGTTACTTGTTCACAGTTTTCACAAATAACGAGAAGAAACATGAAATTCAATTCTCAAAACAGCAGGACAATTCTAAAGATACTTTTCCTTGCACAGGTCCTTTATATTACTCAGAATTTGATTTATTCAGATATTGTAAAGCATAGTCATCAATAATATCTTTGCAGATGTTAACATCATGTATAAAGCACAAGTTTTCAATGACTCATTAGATCTCTATGTGCGTATCTGTCTGTCTGCTGCTGAGATGCTGAACAGGTGCTGCATGCCTGGAGTGCATTACTTCTATCCAAGTCTGAGATTACCTGAGTTTGCCATGTATTGTCACTTGCATAGCCTAGTCTCACACCAGTGCAGGTTCACCCAGGCAGGGCTTTGCCATTGAAAGCAACAGAAGTAAAATGGCAAACCTGAAAGACTTGCAGGTGTTGGACTGGCTGTCAGTTTCAGATAGAAGACACGGAGGACTAAAGATTACTGCATTAGCTAAAAAGGTGGTTGTTACAATTCTTCAGTCCTGATTTGTGGCCTGGCCTTTTTATTTGAGGGGTTCAAGCATGACGCCCCTTGGGTCAAAATTTGCAGTTGAAATGGCATTTGCTGTAGTTTATCTGCAAGTGGCTTTGGGCAAGGACCAGATATATGATTAAATACCAGAATCCATAATGTATTGCTCAATCGTTCACTTTGCAAAAGTGGAATTTTGCTGTCAGCCTCATATTTGATATGAGTTTTTTTTAATTCATGCAAGAGACGTGTGCTTTGCTGGCTAGATTAGTATTTATTATCCATCCATAATTGCCCTTCAAAAGATAATGGTGAGTTGCCTTCTTGAACCATTGCAGTCCTTGTGGTATATGTACCCCCATTGTGCTGTTAGCAAGGGAGTTCAAGAATTTTGACCCAGAAACAGTGAAGGGACTGTCATATATTTCCAAATCAGGATGATGAGTGGCTAGGAGGAGAACTTCCAGATGGTGGTGTTCCAATGTTCTGCTTCCCTTGTCCTTCTAAATGATAGTAATTGTCATTTTGATAGGTGCTGTCCAAGGAGCCTTGGCATACGTTACTTGCCACTTGAAAAACCTGGATATAGTCCAGGTCTTGATGCATTTAGACATGGACAGCTTCAGTGTCTGAGGAGGTGCAAAGGGTGCTTTGCAATTATCAACAAACATCCCCATCTCTAACCTTATGTTGGAAGGAAGGTCATTGGAGCAACTGAAAATAGTTGTGCCTAGGGCACTACTCTGAGGAACTCTTGCAATGATGTCCAGGAATTGTGATGTCTGACCTCCAACAGCCACTTTCTTTTGTTATAGATCTGACTCCAACCAACACAGAGTTTTCCCCCAGTACCTACTGGCTGCGGTTTTGCTAAGGCTTCTTGATGCCACACTTAGTCAAAATGTGTCTTAATGTCAAGGACAATCACTCTCATCTTACCTTTTGTGTTCAGCTCTTTCATCCATGTTTGAACCAAGACTGTAATGAGGTCAGGAGTTAAGTGACCCCAGAGGAACCCAAACTGAGCATTGATGAGCAAGTTATTTCTAAGTAAGTGCTGCTTGATAGCATTGTTAATGACCTTTTTCCATCACTTGACTGGATCAAGAACAGACTAATGGTTGGGTTTGTCTTTGCTTTTTGTATATCGGATATACCTGGGCTGGGTTGATGCCAGTGTTGTAGTTGTATTGGAATAGCTTGGCTAAGGAAATGGCTAATTCTGCAGCACAACTCTTAATACTATGGCAGGAATGTTGAGAGGACTCATAGTCTTTGCAGTATCCAGTATTTTCAGTCATTTCTTGAAATCACATGGAGTTAATTAAATTGATTGAAGACTGGAACTGCTGGGGATCTCCAAACAAGGCTGAGATAGATCATCCATTAGCACACTTCTGGCTGAAGATCGTAGGAAATATGTCAGCTTTATCTTATGCACTGGGATAATTGTGGAACCACCTTCCAATGAGTTGTTTCATCTTCCATCACTATTCACGGCTAGATATGATAGGACTGCAGAGTTCGGATTTGATCTGTTGGTTGTGGATTTACTTAGCTCTGTTTATCACGTTGCTTATGTGGTTTGGCATGCAAGTAGTTTGGTGTTGGAGCGTCACCAGGCTGACACCTCATTTTTAGGTACACATGGTTCTGCTCCTGGCATGTCATCCTGCACTTTTCAGTGAACCAAGATTGATCTCCTCGCTTGGTGGTAATGTCAGAGTGGGTGATATACTGAGCCATGAGTTTACAGACTGTGGTTAAATACAATTCTCTGTTGCTGATGGCCCACAGAACCTCATGTTCTTGAGTTACAAGATATGTTCAAAACCTATCAATTTAGCATGTTGGGAATGTTACACAATACAATGGAGCACATCTTCAATCAGAAGAGGGGACATCATTCACAAGGACTGTAAGGTAGTCACTCCTACTGATATTGTCATAGACAGATGCATGTATGGCAGACAGGTTGGTGAGCTTGAGGTTAGATATGTTTTTTCTCCCTTTTATTGGTTTCCTTACTACGTGTCACAGATCCAATCAAGCAGCTATGTCTTTCACCGACCAAACTGGGTGAGTCCTCATGGTACTATTCAATTCTTGGTTATGGACATTGAAACCCCCAGCCAGAGTATATTCTCTGCTCTTGCCACCTCAATACTTCCTCCAACTGGTTATTCAACATGGAAGAGTACTGATTCATCAGCTGAGAAGGGTGCAGTATGTGGTAATGAGCAGAAGGATTCCTTGATGCCATGAAACTTCAGAGAAACTATGTACCTTGGTGCATCTGCCACTTCTGCTGAATCTGTCCTGCCTGTGCGACATACCCAGGGATGCTGATGGAATGTGCCTGGATCATTGTCTGTAAGGTACCGTTTCATGAGGATGACTATGTCAGGCAGTTGCTTGACTAACCTGTGGGACAGCTCTCCCAATTTTAGCATTAGCCTTCAAATATTTGTAATGAGGACTTTGCAGAGTCGAGATGTCTGGTTTTGACCGTTTAAAAATTTGAAACAACAATTGAGTGGCCATTTCAGAAGGTAGTCAAGAGTTAACCACACTTGCTGTGAGAATGGAGTCACATGTAGGTCAGACCAGGTAAGGACAACAGATTTCTTAGGACTTTAGTGAACCAGTTGGGTTTTTATGACAGTAGACAATGGCTTCATGGTCATTATTACACTTTTAATTCTAGATATTTTATTGAATTCAAACTTCACCACCTGCATTATACTGGTTACTTGTCCGGTGACAATGCCACTGAGCCACCAGTTCCCTCGTGGAGTTGCATTACTTGAGCTAATACTTATCAGTTAGTAGCTTTAACATGTTCTGTCGAAGTTGTGTGTGTATGTAACTATTAATCACAAGCAAGCTTTTTGTATTTCAGATACTTTTAAATTCGTAAGATTGATTTGGAAAATATGGATAAAAATAATGTTGGAGAACAGCTCAACAGGGCATTTGAAGCTTATCGTCAGGCATGCATGGAGAGAGACAACATCAAGAAAACATCAGAACAAAAGGTATATTGTCTGACAATTATTGTAAATAATGGAAAACTAAATTGTGTATAAAGGATGCATATTTCACCGAAAGCTCATCTATCTATAGTACTTGCTATATTTTTGATGTTTATTTTCTTATCCATTATCTTTTCAACGTAATGAAACTTTTCAAGAGCTAAAAAGAAGTATAAACAAATTAAAAATAACATAATTTAGTTGTTTCATAAAATATTTCTATAAATAAGAGTTTAAGCAAATTAAGTTACATAATTTAAAGTTAGTTTATTGTCAAATATTTCTAAATAGCCTTTTTTTTGCCCCTTTTATTTCCTTCTGTTTGAAAGACATCTCCCAAAAGCCTGGGTGTGGACTTGAAATATTTGGCCATCAGTCATCATTCTAATCATGTGTAATGTGTTGATAATCTGTTTCTTCAGCTAAACTGAAAGAAGATTTTCTTTGGTGTGCAGGGAGGAGCTGGGGCTGGAAGTTGTGATTGTTGGGCTGTGTATTTGGGGGTGGAGGGGAGAGTGGTGTTTTGTATAAAGTCATCTGATTTAACTCCTGCTATTGTTGCTTTTGTGTTCTTTGAGTTACAGGAAGTCAAGCTAAACAGACAAGAAAGTATTTAGTTTGGTTTTCCAAAACATTTGAAGTCTGTTAATTATTTCACTGATTTTTTTAAAATAGTAAGATTAATTGATTATTATTACTTACACCTAAGTTCAGGAGAGAGAGGTGTCACACACCTGACGAAAGAACACCGTTTCGGAAAGCTTGTGGGATTACTATCAAATAAATTGATTGAACTTTAACCTGGTGTTGTGAGACTTCTTACCATGAGAGAGAAAGCAACTGATGTTTTGTTCACATTTGAAATTGAAAAAGCTAAAACTTAAGCAAGTCTTTCTGAAAAAGGGAAGCAGATTGGAAGGAAGTGGAGAAAGGAAATTGAGTAAGGAAGAGAGTTGACCTATCTCCATTCTCCATTGAAGTAGTTACTTGGAATTGAGGAAGACAAATAGAAAATTGAGGGGTGAGCTGGTGCCTTTAATGCAAAGGGAAGCATACAGTGTTTGAGAGGGAGTTCAGAGACGAAGAGATAGCACCAATGATTGGCATGAATGGTTGATGGGAAGATGCAGTGGGGTATGTGCTGGGAGTGAGAGGTTAAGAGAATGAATGAAGGAACAGAAAAAGAGCTGCTGATAGGCACATTGCCCATCGTCCCTTATCTCTGCCCCCAACTCCAGTTCAGCCTACAATTTTTATTAACTCATTTCCCTGTTAAGCCACATTGCTCTCATCATTGTTCAGCTAAAATCGGAGAGAAATCTGAGGAAAAGTTTGAGAACGAGATGCAGAAGAAAGCTAGCAGAGTGGTGAATTTTCTGACTTGTGTGTAATGCCACACACGATAGAATTATTACTCCATAATGGATTTAATTCCAGAAACAGGAAAGAATAGTTTGAGACAGTGCAGAATGGGTTTACTTTGCTGAATATTTTTAAACACAAGTGAGAACAATCTGACAAGCTGATGAGTTTATTAATTTGCAAATCTTGCTGTCCATAGTGGAGCTTAATCAGATGTTATTTACTGCTGGATCATATGGAGTTCTTGCTTAATTAATAGCTGTATTTGATCAGTTCAGTGTATCTGCCGCTGTTAAACTCTTGGATTTCTCTTTCCCTGATTCATTATTACCTCTGCACCTGAGCTCTTTTTCTCTCTTTCATCTTAGGCAGAACATGGAAATTGTGGCTTGCAGTCATTATACCACATTTTAATCTTCTTTTCCATTTGCCCTTCATATATTCTGTATTATTTATTATGGACAGAGGGGAAAGATAAACCCCCAATTTCTTTCTGTACTATCTGTAGTCAGTGTGTTTTGGGAAGGTATGTGTGTGCACGTGCCTGACTGCATGTATGCGTGCCCAACCACATGTATACGTGCATGTGCATGTCGTGAAAGATGTCTGCACCATCCTTGACCCGCAGTCTGAAGACGTGCAGATACCCAGAGGTGCATGGCAGGATTGTTGCATGACTCCCTTAATGAGATGAATTGTCAATAGATCGTGTGGTCTCCTCACCAAGATATTGAAAGCGATCTTACCAAAAATATTCTAAGTGCCAAACAACTGTGAAAAACAGGAGAAATTAATGCTCTTTTTAGGCGACTTAAATATCAAGTCTTACCGCTGGCAAAAAAATTTGACAAACTTGAAATTTGCCAGTAGGGGAATGGGCGAGGCTTAAATCACCCACAATAGCACTAGAGGACACAATTGTGCATGTGCAAGTTTCTGTGCTCTGAGAGCAGAGACCTGTCAGTGCCTCTGATGCAATAACCAGTCTTGTGGCAACGCATCCACCTTTCCCCCCCTAACCCATCATAGCACACTACTGTGGTGCTCCGTGGCTGATCATGACCTTACCCCACCCTGCCCAGAACAATCATGCCAGTTCTACCGGCGAGCCAACACATCTGGTCCCCCTTGATGGGGGACCATACGTAATGCTTGCCAGAGGGAACATTCTCCAGTGAGGCCACAGAAGCATGTGATTTTGGACGATTCAGTTCCGGGCTCACTAATTCCATTCAAATTTCATTTAAGATAAATTAAAATATAATTGCACCGGAAAAATGCAATACCTGTAGGATCACAAGATTTGGTTCTCTTGCTATCGTACTGGCTCTGTCCATCAGCTGGCAGGGAGCAGTGGTAACTATTGAGGTTTATGGTGATGGACTTTTTGATAGAAAAGGAATTTGGCTGAAAGTCTTCACAGCATCCAAGGTTTTTGAAGGCAAAGATGATATAGCCTTTTTATTGCTGCTGTTGCAACTTGTGATGTTCTTTGCAGACTGCCCTAAAATCCTGTTTTTTAAATGTGACCTACATGGTTGCCTACCACATGGTCCTTCACAGCTCTATCTGGAAGACAGTTCGGATGACTTTCAGAATATGGATATTCTGGAATGTCCCTTTTGCTCGATCAAAATAGTGTGGCAGTCCTTTCTGGAAATCCATAGACTAAAAGTCATAAGCATCCATTCTTTGCAGTAGTATATTGTCCATTTTAAGAAGAAAAAGATAATCCCAGAAATTTTCTTTGAAATACAGTCCCTATTAAAAGTTATAAATAGGACTTGACTTCATTGGGCACGATGTCTTCAGATTTCCAAACGTCCCTCCTGTTGACTTCAGCTCCTCTCCTTTATTCTCTTGTTCCTTTGAATTGTTACTCAATTCTTGGATCCTTTCCTCTTCACTTCCCTGTGTGATACAAGCAGTTGGAGGGCTTGCAATGGTGTGGTTCAAGAGCCACGTGACGGGGAATGGGTATAACATCTGATGGCGTGCAAGGTCCTCGGTAGCAAAAAAGGGAACAATGGTACGAAGGTGTGCAATGATTTGTTGGGTTATGTGGTTCAGTTTTTGTAAAATATTGGAGTGACTGGTGGGAATATAAAATTCTAGACAGCAGGAGATGATACAGTAATCAGAGGTGGTTTGTGGTCTAGGCTGATGCAGGTGGGTTGTGTAGTTTCTCACAGATTCAGGAATTCTGATGGAGAATTCCATACCTGATTCTTGCAGGAGTTACGTTTCTGCTGAGAATAGAAATTAATTTTTCAATTTTTTAATCTCTTTAAAACAAAGGTCAAAAATTCTGCATTGCAAAAACATTTAAACGTTAAGAAACTTAAGGCCCTTTGATAGCAGCAATTGTTACAGGGATCAAGAGGTTGACAGAAGCCAATCTTGGGCAAAATGGTATTGTGACCACAGCACCACAAAGCTTGCATATGGAAGTTGAAGAATTTAAGCAAAAGTGAATAAAATCAATGGGCAAATTCAAATCTGATGGAAAAACACAATGGAAGTAGCCAAATGCACAATCATGACAAGGAACGTTGTTTCAATTTTGTACTACAAGCAAAGGTTTTAATATTTCCATTAATTTCTACTTTGAATGTTCAAGTCAGAGGATGTGCAGTTTTGATAAGGACAATATAATATGCCATAAAGCATAATGAACATAAAACATGGAACAGTACAGCATGGTACAGGCCCTTTGGCCCTCAATGTCATGTCCAAACCCAAGATAAAACTATCCCACTCCCTATTGTTCTGGTATGCTCCATGTGCCTATCCAACAACCGCTTGAAAGTTCCTGAAGTATCCAACTGACTCCACTATCATAGCAAGTAGTGCATTCCACACCCCAACCACTCTCTGAGTAAAGAATCTACCTCAGACATCCCTCCTTTATCTCCCACCATGAACCTTAAAGTTATGTCCCCTAGTAACAGTTACATCCACACGAGGAAATAGTCTCTGCACGTCCACTCTATCAATCCCTCTCATCATTTTACAAACCTCTTAAGTCACCTCTCATCCTCCTCTGCTCTAAAGAGAAAAGCCCCAGCTCCCTCAACCTTTCCTCATTAGACCTACTCTCGAAACCAGGCAGCATACTGGTAAATCTCCTCTGCACTCACTCCAATGCTTCCACATCTTTCTTATAGTGAGGTGACTAGGACTGCACACAGTATCCCAAATGTGGTCTCACCAAGGTCCTTTATAGCATAACTCCACGGCTTTTAAACTCAAAACCCTCTGTTAAGGCTGTGCACCTAAAAACCCTTTAAGGCTTTTGAAAAGATCAGTCTCAATATGTGGCATTGCTGGCAAGACTGGCATTTAGTACCAAACATGCAACATTTATTACCAATCATTAATTACTTTGAATATGGGAAGATACAACTGAGTAACTTCCTAGGCCACTTGAAACATTGCTGATAACACTTAGGATGTGTTGAGCAACAGAACTCTTTCCCCCCAAAACAATTCCAGCAGCTTTATGACCACTTTATAAATACTCAGCCTTTATTTTAAATTTATTTTTAAAACTGAATTCAAATTAGCAAAATGCCATGCTGAGGTTTAAACTCTCATTATCTGGGTTTTGTTCAGACCTAGCTTAGTTGTCCAGTGACATAACCCCGATGAAACTATGTCCAGGATAAAATCAAATTGAGATAGAGGGCAGGATTTTCCAGCTGTGTTTGCCCCAAGGTTGGAAATTCCTGCCTGAGATCAACAGGCCTTTGCATGTTGCGCCCTTGCCTGCTAGGATTCCCATGGCAGAAGAGATGGGAGAATTCCACCTGCTATCTCCAGGTTAAATGCTGCTCCGGGTGAAGATCAGTCTGGTTTTGTGCTAAGTTCAGTTAATAGCCTGTACCTATTTTGATTTTGCCTTTTTGTCGTTCTTCAGGAGTTTTTTTATGTTCTAAATAATTGCCTTTGTTTATTTTTTGTGAGTTTTGCTCTATGTGTGACATCACTGAGTTTTGTTATTTTACTCAAAATGTAGGTAATGATTATTGCATGCATTTTGTTTTTGTTCAAATACAGATTTGTGCTTTGGAGCAAGAACTGGCAACACTAAAAAATGCCATTGAAAAATTGCAATTACAGTCTGTCTCTGCCACCCCCAGAGGTAAGCCATGCCTGCCAAGTAAAAAGAAAAATATTTTCTCCTTTCTTTTTTCTCCTCTTTATTAGTTAGGTAATTCATTACGTGGCATGTTCACCAATACATTTCACATTTTGAGCAATGACCCCATTTTAGTATTCAGATTCTTTGCAGCGTTAAGCTGTTACGTTGCCTTGGTCTTTTACTCAACCGTGCTTTTTCATTGTTTCTCGACTGTATTTTCCTTCAATATTCTTATTATTAATTGATGTTTATGTTTTCTTTTTCCTTTTCCTTCTTTGTTTCCTCCTCACTGCATGTGTCAAAAAAAAAACTGTTTTTGTTTGATATTACTAACAGTAACAGGTCTTGTTCAAATTCATTTTACAGCTTTTGGCACAGATTTCCGGTTGAAGTTTTGCTCCCATAATTGGGAAGCAGATGGAATGAAATACTACTACCTTCATTGTATTTCCAATTTTGCGGATAACAAATATTGCTTCACTGAGATGCCATCTGCCAGCTTTATGAATTCTTGGATGAATTGCTTTCACCTTATATATTGCCTTTTGATAAAGTTGCTTCTGTGATAGAACAGTTCAGATTTGTTTTTTTCCAACACTTATTTTTACTCTTTTATCAAAATGTTCTGGCAAATTTCACCTCCTTGCCAATTGCTGTATTGGTGGGGTGGAATTCTAAACCCCAGTATTTGATTGAGGTTTGATTAAAATGCTGAAGAATGCAAAACTGTCTCCAGCATAACTATTTGTGGTTCTAATGAGACAAGTTTGGAGGTGGGCAGCTAACCTCTCCCCAGTCCAGTCCATGATTTAAATGTTTTAATAAAGCAGCATGTTTCAAATTTTAGCAGACTTTTTGAAGTAATGATGTTGTGCTAGATTTCCCAGGGTTGGGGAAGCCTGGCAGTGGATGGAGGTGTGAAAGGCTAGATCCAGTTGGTAAGTGCCTTCCTGGTCGTGCTTATGGTCCAGGGAGAGCAGGAGAATTCCCACCAACTCTCCTGCTCCATCGTGCTTCCCACTCTGAATTGGCTGTTCCCATCCCTACTCTGCCACTGGAGATTGACTGACCTGCTCCTTTCATAATTGGATCCCTTCGTTAAATTTGACATGACTTCTAAGTTAGTGGCTTATTGGGTTTCCTGGCCCCTAAGACTTCTCGCTGCAAATATTAGGGCAGGAGTGTTTTGTTTTCGTTATTGAATACAATCTGCAGTATTTGAATTTTTCATCAAATCTACTGATTTGGAGAAATTATAATGGGATTAGATGTTTGTTGGGTGATGGGAGCTGCTGGAAGAATATTAACATATTATTTACTATTGGTGTGAACTGCAGTCATTTATTTAACCACCGTTGTTTGGGATTACAGCACAGAAAGAGACCATTTGGCCCATAATGGCAATGTGGTTGTCCTATCAGAACAACTTGGCTAATCCGCTCTCCCTGCTTTACACCATGTCCCTGCAATTTTCTTTCTCCTCAGATAATTATCCAATACCCTTTGGAATGCCACAATTGAATCTATCTTTACCATCCAACAATGCGTTTCAGATTCTAACCATCTGCTGCATAAAAAAAACTTCCTCAGTGCCTTTCTAGTTTTTTTGCCATTCACCTTAAATCAGGATTTTCTGGTACTTATCCTTCCAGCAGTGGAAACAGTTGATCCTTCCACCAGTCAGAACAGTTTCTCCCTGTTTCTACTTTGTCCAGTTCCTCATGATTCTATGTACTTCCATTAAATCTCTTCTCAGCTAGCTGCCTTTTCTTCAAGGAGAATATCCTGACCCCTCTAATCAGTCCTTTTCACTGAAGTCCCTCGTCTTTGGACCTACATATTATAACTATTTATTAAGGGTTTATTTTTCCTGTGTTACTGAATACTGAATCAAACATTTTCCCCATAATTGCTCTTTTAATTTAAATGCTACACTTAGCAAATGTTTTCCAATGTGCTGGAACAACAGTTAAAATAACAAACTTCAGTGTGTTCAACAGGCAGGATATGTATGTCGCTCTCTCGCATATGGTAAATGCACAGAAAATCCTTCCAAAATTATTTTCTTTTGTAGCATTAATTAGGATGCATATAAGATTAATAATTGGAAATTGATGGAATACAGTTGAAGGGTGTCCATAATTGTAATCCATTGGTGAGATAATATTGACATAAGAAGAGTGGATGATGATGAATTAAAATGGCAAGCAACCAGAAGATTGAGGTCAGGCAACGTGGTTTGATATGATGTGTTACCTTAAAGTGATGTAAGGGGCAGTGGTGGCATCATATTAATAATCCAGAGACCCAGAGTAATGCTCTGGGGACCTAGGTTTGAATCCTATTAAGACAGGTGGTAAAATTTTAATTCAATAAAAATCTGGAATTGAAAGTCTAATAATGACCGTGAAATCATTGCTGATTGTCATAAAAACCCATCTCATTCACTAATATTCCTTAGATGTCTGGCTTGCGAGTGACTCCAGACTCAGAGTTATGTGGTTGACTCTTAACTTTGGAAATGGCTTACCAGTTCAAGGGGCAATAAATGCTGATCTAGCCATCAAAGCCAACATCCTCTGAATATGAAAGTCTTCTTTTGGTCTCCCCAAATTATAGGGAGGCTGCATTGTGAGCAGCCAATGCAGTATACTAAATTGAAAGAAGTACAAGTGAAGTTCTTCTGGAAGGAGTGTCTGGGGCCATAGGCAATGAGGAGAAAAGAGGTAAAAAGGCAATTGTTTACACTTCCTGTGGTTGCATTGGAAGGTGCCTGCAAAAGGGATGAGGCATTGGGGGAGATGGAGGAGAGTATCAAGCTGCTGTGGAAGGAGTGGTCCTTTCGGAAGAGAGGGGAAAGTATGTTTGGATCACAGAAGTGATCAGTTTAAGCTGTTGGAGAAATTTTCATGCTCGTCAAAGCTGCTCAATATGATCTCTTTCTCTGATAACGTGAGAGGTAAGGTCAATTATGATTGAGCAGCATCAGAACCCTGTGAAGTCTGCAGTGGGATCAAACACTTCATTGTGCTTCATTGTGTTTTGGCATGGAAATTCTTTGACATATTCTTCACTTTGTTGTTTTCATATGCCTTTAGTTGAGTGAGAGTGCTTACTCAAATACCAGAAATGACAAAGCTGTTAGCCTTGCTTGCTTGAGATCCAAGATAAAAATTTGTCAAGTCCTCATCAGAGAGCTGCTATGTGCTGACTATGTTGCATCAGTATTGCCTACCGAGGAATACCTTCAGTGAAAATGGACAGACTCTCTCACTTATAGTTTGATTTGAAAATCAGCATCAGGAAAACAAATGTTATAGCTCAGGGATGTTGCCACACCACCATCTTTTGGCATTGACAGTGTGACAGTGGAAATTGTTGACAGTTTCCCATATTTAGGCCCCACAATCACCCAGCAGTCTATCACTTGATGTTGGCTGAAATCAACACATGTTGCAAGGGATTGTTCTGTTTTGATGAAGCTGAGTAACAGTGTGTGAAACAGCAGCAACCTGATTGAAAACACCAAACTTGCTGTTTAGCAAGCCTGCATCCTCATTGCATTCCACAATATGGTGAGACCTGGGCAACATATGCTAAGCAGGAAAAAAAGCTGAACTCTTTCACCTTTACAGTTTGGGCATCTCCAGGCAGAGCAAAGTACCATCTTGGAGATTCAGGAGCTTGTGACTCCATCATCATGCACTCATTTCTAAGCCAACTCATCTGTGCTGATTTGGCCACATTCTTCAAGGGATGATGGCCGTATACCATGTAAGGTGAATTGGCCACTGGTTCATGACTTCCTGGGTCTCCTACCTCAGCTATAAAGACATCCGCAAGTGAGATGTGAATATGATGGGTATTTGACATTGACAACTGATGTCTGCGATCTCTGGAGACCAATTGTTTGGAAGAGCTTTTGAAGAGACCAGCAGAAACAAAAAGCTGAGCTGGATTGGAAGATGATCCAGATAAATCACGCAACTTGGCCATTTTCTTTCTCTGCAGCAAATGCAGTAGAGATTGCCATGTTCGAGTGGGGCTTCTGAACTACGTCAGATGATATTGACCATCTCTGTATAAACCACTGTTTCATAAGATGAAAGGCTGCCACTAATCTCTATAGGGAATAAGACACACTTAGTGTTGTGCAGAGGGAGGAAAAGTATCATCAATGAAGAGAGGAATTGAATTCCCTGAAATAGGAACATGTAATCTGCTTATTGCCATAGAGGATTGGTGCTTCATTGTCAGGCAACAGGTTGATTTCCAACAATAAGTGATTCTTGATTCTCACTTTTGTGTTAATTTCTTTGGTTCTGAACTGTTTGCAGGCAATAACCCCGGACAAGGTCAGATTCTGAACACTCGGCCACAGATCAAAGAGAGTGACTTGCTGATAAAGAGAAGAAATGAGCCACAACATACCGTTGATTCATCAGATGAATTGAAAATAGCATTAGAGACAGAGAAATACTGTAAGGTAAAAAAAGCTCTGTATTTACAAATGACTTGAAGGATACCATCATTCTTACATTTCAATACAATATTCCTTTCTCTCTTTCTGTATCACTAATTTTCTCTTTCATTTGCTTCTCCAGCATGGAAAGTTCATAACCAAATAGGCTCTATTGACCATATTGACAAACATACAATTCCACAGCTGTCAGTGCCTGGCCTCACCAAAGCCATAGGGCTCTACCAGTGCCTTAGCTGAGATGGGTTAACTTTACACTGACTAGGACTGAAACCACATACCTCCCAAGACTATTCATGGAGTAAATTTGCTCAAGTTATTGATAGCTTCCTCATTTGTCCTCAGCTCCTTTTTATGTATTGGCCGTTCACAATGCCACTACCTTTTAATTTCTTTACTCCTTCTGCCACTTTTTGCATTTACCCTTCTCTCTGTTACCCTTCACACATCCTCTCCCTCTTTTACCCTTGGCAATGTCTGTCTGTCCTCTCCACTTGCCTGCATACTCAATCTCTTTGCACATGTATGTCTCTACCTGTCATACCCCCTCCCCATCTTGTGTTTGTTTCCTTTCTATTTTTACACATGCTCATTCCTTTTTTTCTTTCTCACAAGCTTTTACAGTGAGCAGTTTTTTGGCTCCAATTGAAATGAATGAAACTGCTATTTTAAAACAGGTAGCTTTTGTTATTAGGGTGGGAACAAATTCAAAATGATAGTTCCCTTTGAGTTCCACATATTTTATCAACATGGGTCAATTCTGTTTGTTGGATTTGTTCAATTTTCAATTTTTATACTGAATATTTTCCTCTGAAGAAGTAAACCAGAACCTAAACAACCTTTAACATAATTCTTCATTTTATACTGACCGAAGTATAGAGCAAGTGATAAACTCAGCAATCTTGCCTTTGTACTCTGGTTCATTAGACATACAATATGTTCTCATATCATTGCCTTGAATTGTTAAATGGAAAAATAAATATTCTCAGCCTGTGATTTATGGTAAATTACAACATTGAACCGGTAAGTGAACAATATTAAATACAAACAGTACAGCAATCCTAAATTTTACTTGTTTTCAAAATTCTAAGGCACTTACCAAGGTCCTTCTGTGCTAACACTTCAAGAAGTTTTATTGTTTATGAATTGCTAAGAAGCCTGTAAAAGTTCTAAACCAAATCCTTGAAACATGTATGACTAACATTATGATTCAATACTATGAATCTACAGGCCGTCTTGATGCTTCTGTGGTGGAACAGAAACTTTAGATGGACAAATGGCTGTCATTTAGATTTTGCTGTTCCCTGTCTTCCAGATTAGAGAGACAGTTGCAGCAGATGGATAGGCGGAGGTGGATTTGGGGGAGACAATGACAGAGGGATAATGTCATTGCAGCAGTAATCCAAAAGCCCAGGCTAATGGGAACATGAGTTCAATTCCCACCATGGCAGCTGGTGGAATTTAAATTCAATTAAAACATCTGGAATATAAAGCTAGTTTCAGTCATGGTGATCATGACAACCACATGGATTATTATAAAATCCCATTAGGTTCATTAATGTTTTTTAGGGTAGAAAATCTGCTATCCTTTGGAGTGGGCAACAAATTGCCAATGGTATCCACATCCCATGGGAGAATAGAGGGGAAAAGAACTATGATTTCAAGGTGTCATTGATATTGTGTTGTTTACTCACCCTAAGATCAATAAGAATCATGAGCCATTAGAGCGATGTGACACCATGGGAAATGTGGCCCATCTCTCAGCATGGCAGCATGTTACCCCATAATCCAAAGGAGACAATACTCCACTTGAGGCAGAACTGGTGTTTTATAAAGATTTATCATAACTCCATGTTTTTGTACACTATACCTCCATAAAGGTCAGGATCTCATTTTTTTATCAACCATTTTTTCAACCTGAAAGCCAATAAACTTCAAAATCTCACTATTCTGCACCTTCTGCAGAATTGTACCCTTTAATTTATATTGCTTCTTGTTTTTCCTGAAAAAATGCATCACTTCACATTTTGCTGCGTTAAATCTTATCTGCAACATATCCACCAATTCCATCAATTTCTCTGTGACTTCTTGAAATCTATCATTATCCTTCATACAGTTCACATTATTTCTAACATTTAGGTGATTTGCAGATTTTGAAATTGTACCTGTGCATTCAAGGCTAAATCATGAATATAGATCAATGAAAGAAATGGTCTTAGTACTGATCCCTGTGGAGCCTCACTGTATACCTTCCTTCAGTTTGAACAACTATTTCCATTTCCCATCACTCAATCAACTTTCTATCCATGCTATCACTCTCCCTTTTATTCTACAGGCCTCATTTATGCTGGTAAATCTACGAAATGACACTTTATTAAATGTATTTTGGAAGTTCATATATTTTGTACACCATATCACCACAACCTCATCAACCATCTCCAAAACTCAGTCAGGTTATTTCAACACAATTCGCCTTGAAAAGATCCGTAATGGGTTTTCCTTAATTAATCTTAATGAGTACTCTAAGTTATATAACCTTAATTTCTTATTAGAAATTTGAACAAATCTTTTCATTCCACACATAAGGAGCATGAACTGTTCCTTATCTGACATAGAACATAGAACACTACAGCACAATCAGGCCCTTCGGCCCACCAAGTCACGCCAATCACATCTATACCTACCAAGCCATAGAACTATCTATAACCCCCAATCCCATTAGATCCCATATACTCATCCAGAAGTCTTTTAAAAGACCCCAGTGAGTTCGCCTCTACCACCACCGACGGCAGCCGATTCCATTCACTCACCACCCTCTGAGTGAAAAACCTACCCCTAACATCTCCTCTGCACTTGCTTCCCTGCACCATATTGAAGTTAATTATTTGTCTGATAGAAACTTTGATATGGAATCATTCCTTGCACGAAACTGAAATGATTACAACAAAAGATGCTGTTTTACCTTTCCATAGAAATAGGAAAGAGCTTGCATCTATATACAGGAACCGGGTACCACATCCGGGAAGCTTGGGACTGGATTTGAGAATTTACAGATTTTGGCTTCTAGGTCTAGCATGTATTATAATTTTCATGCACTTATAATGTATGAAATAAAGAATAACAGGATTTTATTTACTTGTATTACCTTAATATTTGATTATTTAACTTCATTATTTTGAAGTACATCACAGTAGAAGAAATGTCTGGGTCAGTAGCTGGTGAACAGACATAGCCTGGGGAAGTTGAAGTTTGAGGCTCTGTTGTACCTCTCTTAAACATGTCTTGAAACTTAAATTTCAGATATTTGGGCCTTTCTTTCAGGAACACCTCTTGTATTTTGTGGACCCCTCTCCCAACTTGCTGCTCCTTATGATGTTCTTCTCAATCCCATAAGTCAATTCGTATTCAATGTTTATGCAGGTCAATAGACACGTTTTCCTGTTCATCCAGCCTTTTTCATTATCATCATTATCACTCTCATTCCCTTTATTCATGACTGTGTTGCATATTTCACTCTGAGTTAGAGTGAACCTGAGTATATTTATCACTATTCATAGTAGCCTGAATAGCTTCTTCATGGTGACAGAACATGAAAACTTTTGCATACACCAATAAATCTTTTTTACCCCCCAGTCACACAAAACCACTGAAATTAGGTTCAATTTCATCTTCACAATGTAGCAATATAATAAATTGCCACACGTTGTGTCATCAAAACATTTTGGAACACGTTACTCCTGCCCTCACAGCACTTGAGAGTGCATCTTTTATACTGAATTATTTTTGGAATTCCTTAAATCCCAAGTCTCTGTTACATGCAGTGAGCATTTTGCGCATCAGTTCAACCTTTTACCTTGCCTTGAATACCTACGGAATGATTTGGTCCATGGGCTGAATAAGGTATGTACAGTTGGAGGAAAAATAAACTCAGAAAACATTGGCTGGAATTTTATTTCCTTGCTCAGGCGAGGCTCGTAAAATCCCACCTGGGGCTAATAGAGAATTCTGTCCTGAGAGCCTCACCTGCCCAGGAACAGCAGTAAAATTTGGGTAATTGTCTTTGATGAGAAGTTCTGCATTGGGTTGTGCAGCAATTATTAAGAATTAGCATAATTTTGCAGCCCTGGGAAGATCAGCAGACTGAAACTGAGCTCTGGCTTCAAAGACAAAATAAAAGAATCAGTGAAGGAAGATTTGTCTCATCATCCTTACAGTCTTATTGGCCTGATAAACAATGGGGAAAATACTATCCCTTGGAAGACTAGGATTTTGGCTTTTGCCAATAACAAACAATTTATACCTTTGGCTACTTGCTACATTTGAACATATGAGTATAATAAGCCATTCCTTTAAATCCCATTGGTGCTGTTTATTCCAGTATTACATCCTTCTTTTGATGCATTTGGAACATCACTTTCTGCTTTGTACTGAATGACAATCCGTTCTCTTGGTACTTTTGCCAGCCACAGAACTTCCTGCTGGCTTCTTCAACATGAAGCCAGAGCTAATAAAAACTAAAATAGTAGAAAGGTGCTTGTTCAAGCAGTGTTCAAACTTTGTGTAATTGATGAGGGAATCAGCAGTGCCACCAAATAAAGTATCAATTTTAAAAACTCTGCATGTCAATTACAAATTGCTATCACAATCACCATCATTGAATGTAATCTGTTTTTGTGTCCTTCTAGATTTTGGGACACAGGATACGGGTTCCAGTATCTGTCATGTCCTCAGGATGTCCAAAGTGCTTTATTGTCAGTTATGGCTTTTGCAATGTAGTCATTGTTGTAATATAAGACATGCATCAGCTAATTTGTACACAGCAAGTTCACAATAACAGCAATTACATAAATAGCAAATTTTCGATTTCTTGATATTGATTGAAAATGTTCGTCGTGACGTCTGGATAATTTCCCAGTTCTTCCTTGAATAGTGCGGAAGGATCTTATGGCATCCACACAGAGAACATAGGGGCCATGGTTTAATGCTTGGGAACATACCTCCAATTTAATGAGGTCTTATCAACATTGTCCACTTGCTCTGCTGTTAAACCATCTTCCAATATTATCATGGAAAATTAATCCAATTATGCCTCTTCAGCTTGGTGATCAACCGCAGCTTTTTCACCTCGTGCTTTCATGAGATGTACACTATGGCATTTTAAAAATTTGTTATACCAACCTGTTGAATATTCATATTGGTGATATTAGACCTAACTCTTCATAGAATATTTTCATTTATGATAATGAAGTAGTCGAACTGATACTTTTCACTCCAACAATGCCTGATCCATTCCATTAACACTTTGTCAACATGGATAATCTTTGACTGATGAAGTATATCTCTACAATCCATTAATTTGGCATATCATTAACAGTGTAAAATTTACATAAGTTCTCCATTTGCTTCTTCAAATCATAAATGGTTTATTATACTAACATAATATTCTTCATTTAATCTTTTCACTGAGGCATTCTTCTTTCGATGCATTTGGAATCTCACTTTCTGCTTTGTACTGAATGACAAATCTGTCCTCTTGGCTCTTCTGCCAACTATGGGACTTCCTGCTGGCTTCTTTGATATGAAACCAGAGCTAACCAAAACTAAAATAATAGAAAGATGCTTGTTCAAGCAGTGTTCAAACTTTGTGTAATTGATGAGGGAATCAGCTGTGCCACCAAATAAAGTATCAATTTTAAAAACTCTGCATGTCAATTACAAATTGCTGTCACAATCACCATCATTGAGTGTAACCCGTTTTGGTGTCCTTCCAGCTTTTGGGACATGGGATAAGGATTCCAGTACCTGCCATGCCCTCAGGATGTTCAAAGTGCTTTATCATTAGTTACTCATGACTTTTGCAACATAGTCACTGTTATAGTGTAAGAAATATATTAGTCATTTTGTGCATAGCAAGTTCACAGTAATAGCAATTACATAAATAGCAAATTATCGATTTCTTAATGTTGATTGAAAAATGTTCATCATGACATCTGGATAATTCCACTGCTCTTTGTTGAATAGTGCAGAAGGATCTTTTGACATCCACACAGAAAGACATAGGGGCCATGGTTTAATGCCTCATTCAAGAAACAGAACTTTCACAATGCATTATTACTTCAGGATTACACTGAATTGTCAGCCTAACTTGTGTACTCAAATTTCTCTTGTGGAGCTTGAACTCACAATCATCTCACTATAATGTGAGAATGCTACCACTCACCAAAGGTGACATGTATGATCAGAGCTCTTCTATAAGAGAGGTTGCTGAATCCATTTATGGCAACAAGATAAAACTAGTGACAGCTGGTTATTGCAGTGTTTCTGCAAAAGCATGCTTCATACCACTTCATAGAGAGAAAGGATTGTTGATGTAATTCCCACCTATGTGAGTCGGCTTATGTGGGGGGAAAAAAGGAGTTGCATTTTTGTAAAAGCACAGAACAAAACACTTTTACATCCAGTCAAGTACTTTGGAAATAAAAGCAAAATATTGTGGATGTTGGAAATCTGAAATAAAAACAGAAAATGCTGGAAGGACCCAACAGGTCTGCCATCATCTGTGGAGAGAGGAACAAAGTTAACATTTTGAATCCATATGACTCTTCAGAGCTTTTAAAGTATAATGATGTTGTAATGGAAGAAATTTAACTAGCCATTAGCAAGCTCCCACAAACACTCAAATAATCTGGTTTGTGATGCTGATTGACAGCTAACCATTGGCCGTGACGCTAGAGAAAACTCCTGATCTCTTCTTTGAAATAGTCTCATGGTGTCTTTATCCTAACCCAAGAGGACAGACAAGGTCTTGGTTTAACATCTCGTCTGTCGGGTGGCACCTCCAACAGAAGAGCACTCCCTCAGTGCTGCACTGGAGTGCCAGCCTTAATGTTTGTGTTCAAATTCTGGAATGGGACATGAACACACAACCATCTGATAATAGTTATAGTGACAATGGAGCAGGCGGCATGGTGGCACAGTGGTTAACACTGCCTCAGTGCCAGGGACCTGTGTTCAATTCCCGGCTTGCTTCACTGTCTGTGTGGAGTTTGCATGTTCTCCCAGTGTCTCCTCTGGGTACTCCAATTTCCTCCTACATTCTGAAAGCCATGCTAGTTAGCTGCATTGATCCAAACAGATGCTGGACTATGCCGACTAGGGTAACTTCACAGTAACTTCATTGCAATATTAATGTAAAGCTTACTTGTAATTAATAAATAAACTTTTAAAACTGAACTAGTAACATGTAGTCACCTGTTTCATCATGCCTTTAAATTTGGCCACAGTTTTGAGATTTGCCATTTTTGAAAATTCAACAGCTGACAAGGATTTAACAACTTTCAATTCTATTCATTTGAAACAAATCCAATGATGCCATTATGCTATGATTTTCATGTTTCATTGACACTTATTACAATAATAAGGCACTAGTAATGAGCTATGCATTCAACACAATGATTACTTGTGATTAAAACCTGGAGTAGAATTCAATTCATTGAGTGATCAACTTATAAAATTGCATTTGGTCTGGGGATGGTTTTATCGGATTGTTGAGTCCACTGTGAATCTGTTGAATATGCTTGGTTATTGTTCTGTAATATGCATGCCTTGATACAACGCTGATATAAGTTTTGGTTACTTTTAATTGTTTTATAGCTCCAGGAGCAGTTAGAAACTGAAAATAGTAGGTTAAAAGAACAGATAAAGGATTATCAACAAAAGCAAAAGGAACTTAAAAGAGATATTGAAGAAAGAGATCATGAACTCAGACAGCTGAGAAAAGAATTAAAGGAAGATACTGGCTTCTTTACACGTGGTAAACAGCTCTACTGTACACCAGACTTACAGGTAAGATGCAAAGATGAGATATTGTCATTGCTTCTCATAAAAATGTTCGGATCGGGTACCTGTTGACAAAGTAGCTCCTTTTAATCAGAAGAATGGGTCTATTTGTTCATATTGGTACTTAAACTGGTTACAGGCAATGTTTACTTTAATCTTTTTTGGAATAATGACCCCCTTAAACTTTTTTGCATGGCTCCAAATATGTATATTAAAGGGGCTGTCTTGCACATGACCTAAGCAGGGACTTAATAAGTTTCATCAGAGCTGTACAGTTCAAGGGAATATTGGTTGTGGGGCTATTTCCTATCATTACTTCAAAAACAGCCATCAGAAATACGGGCACCAGTGAATCATAGAATAGCAGAAATGTAAGGCATAGAATGAGTCCACTGGGCCGATACCAGCCTATTGAGAGTTATTCATCCTAATCCCACTTTCCAGCTCTTAATTTGTGCACTAAGAGGTTATGACACTTCATGTCCAAGTGCTTTTTAAATGCATTGAGGGTCTTCTATCTGTACCACCTTTTCAGGTAGTGAGCTTCAGACCTCTCCACCAGCATGGAGATGAAAATAGTTCTCAACTCTGCTCTAATTCTTCAATCAATTACTTAAATAACTGCCTCCTCCCAACTCTGGTTATTGATCTCTGTGCTGAGGAAAATAGGTCCTTCCTATCCTAAAATTTGGGCTCCTCAATTTTACACACCTCACAGAAATCTTTCCTCAGCCTCTTGTTTTTGAAGCAAAACAATCTCAGCCTGACCAATCATTCCTCATAATTAAAGCTTTCTGTTGCTGGCGACGTCCTTGTGTATTTTCTCTGTATTATCTTTAGTGTGATTTAGTAAAGTTGTAAAATGGATTTTTGCTGCATGCCAAAATTTAGCTCTTGCTTCATTGGGTAAGAAGCACCGTGCTTCTTTAAACTGTCACTGGCTGATATCTTTATTTCTGACGTTTTCTGTTTTGATTTCTTAACAAGAGTGTGATCTACTGTACTTACATTCTGCTGTAAATACAAGAACGAACACGATCCATTTTCCTGTTGTGTTGATTTGTAAGATGAGGCCTAATGAAGTTTTTGTGATTTATTGTATTTTTGATGTTTATTTCTCATTATTTCTGTTGCTTACCATGCTAAGTTGCTACTTACCATGGATAATGGATATTGCAGACCAGAGGTTTATTCATGTTTAGATCTTGAGAATCTGCATGTTATTTATTTTTGTGTAGAACTATTGTCTTAATAGTATGCTACATATATGAAGGTTAAACTTAAAAGTGGTTTCATATTGTCACCCATCTGAGTAGTATGCAGGCGCTTCTTCTGTATTTATAGAATGCTTTACAACTATCATGGCTAACAAACATTGGGGCGAATCTTGCTGGCAACACACAGTTTGATGTCACACTCAAATTAGCCAGTGAATTCAGGGGATGAGGCTGAAATTCTGCAGAATTTGCTGATCGATTTATGCTGGTGCACTCTTTGTTTCAAGCAAACACTACCTTGTTAGTCTCACCCTTATTTTTAGGAATTTGCTTGATTTTTCACATTAATTGACACCTATGTTCATAGAAAGTTAGGACAGGTGAAAATACATGATAATTGTTAATAAAAGCCAATCAATCTCTCTTGATTATAGCCAATTATTGTTGGAAATTGTAAAAAGTATCATTTTAAACTCCTGACTTTTCAGTTTTTTTACCATTCCTTCTTGTTCTCTTATCTAATATTTCTTTCCATCTTTGTTTCTCTTTCTGTGTCTGATTTGGATCTAATTCACCCTCCTTCATTGTTTCCCTGTTTCTGTTCCAATCCATAAATCTTTTTGGTTAAGAAGATACACTGTTGGTCCCAGCCAGACTTATGTGCTTCCTGCATTTTACAGCACAAAATAACTTTTACCTGAAGGGTGTTGGAGAAGACCTAATTAACAATACATTGTCAGATACTCCACCTTAAAATTTGCCCCATTATCTTGTTTTGACTATCGAGAAGGAAAAATAATTATTTTTCATTCTGCAAGCATTGAGTATGTCAAGAAATCTGTCAGGCAATCTTAATCTTTGAACCTAACTTTGATCATTCTTCTCAATTCAAAACTGAAATTTGCTGGAAACACACAGATCACTCAGCATCTACCAAGACAGGCAAATTAATGTTTGGATAGGGCCCATTCAGAAATGTTTGGGAGAAGAATCTGGACCTGTAAAGATAACTTACCAGTCTCTTCAAAGCGCTGACTGGCTTTGTGTTGCCAACATTTTCAGTGTTCAATTCAAATTTCCAATAGCTTCAGTATTTTATGTTTTGTTTTAATTGAAATGGAAGCTTTTCACCTGGAATAGAACAATTGACAATATCAAGAAGTAGGAGTTGCAATCAGACACCATTCATCCAGTGAATGATATACAATGGAAGTGATAATACAGAGTCTGCTTCACAGGAGTGGCAGATGATGTTATGAAACTAACCAAAAACTGGAAGTTTCCACACTCGATTCATTACAAGAAAGAGTTTATCTCTGTCTCTTCATTTAACTGTCTCTACATTTCTTGTAATTTCTAAATCATCTTCCATTTATTTGTCTTTGCTCTCTGTCACGGCACAGTATGGTCGCACAGTGGTTAGCACTGCTGCCTCAACGCCAGAGGCCTGGGTTCAATTCTAACCGCGAGTGACAAAGTCTGTGTGTTCTCCCCTTGTCTGCATGCGTTTCTTCCAGCTACTCCAGTTTTCTCCCACAGTCCAAAGATGTGCGGGTTAGGTGGATTGGCCATGCTAAATTCACTCTTGTGTCAGGGGACTAACAAGGTAAATATGTAAGGTAATGGGAATAGAGCCTGGATGGGATTGTGGTCAGTACAGACTTGATGGGCTGAAAGGTCTCCTTTTGTACTGAAGGGATTCTATGATTTGACTCTTAGCTCTGTGTCATATGTTTGTTGCCGGCTGTTTCAGACTTTCATTTAGTTCACTCTCTCCTTCCTTCCCTCCTGTACATCTTTTCTCATTGTCTGTAGATGCCGTTCACATAATTTTGCCATTTTCCCTGTCTTCTACTTTGATTTTTACTCAATCTCTATTTCATTCTTTCTTTTCCTCTTTATGTTTGTGTCTTAAAGTTTCCTGGTCTACAGAAATACATTCAGTGGTAAGAACCTCTGATAGCAGAAATTACTTTTTCTACTTGAATATAAAGCCCTGACTCTCCATCCAAATATGGTTGTTCTTTTTGGTATCGTAGGGCACTCTCGCAATACAAAAGTCATCTTGAATATAAGCCAGTTGATGAAGTAAAGGTTAAACATAGTGTGAACCAACATAGTGTGAACCAACATAGAGGCATTTTAAATGGGTAGTCAAATGTTTCCATCCTTACTGAAGGGCTATCTATCAGTTTCATCCTTTTTCTAAAAGAAATCCGCTTGTAAAGTTGGGAAATGAGTTCCAAGGAGACAGGAAGAGATCAAATATCTATCTTAATCCTTTTCGTACTCCCATGGTTTTTGTGGACATTTATTATTTTTTGACCAATCAAATCTCAGAAACCAAACCACAGGGAGTGAGAGGAATGTACACAGTTTTAAATTTAAAAAAATAATTTAAATGTTGAACTCCCAGAAATTAATTCTGAATAAATTAGAATGCAGGGGTTTCATTTAATTGGGCGTGAGGAGCTGAGCTCTCCTCAGAAGCGTGCAACACAATACATGTCCCTACAAGCATGTACAGATATGAGAAAAGCTGGGGTGCAAGACATCATGAGTTGGAACTAATGAGAAAGAGGGCTTGGAAGGATGGAGATTGGCAGAATGCTGGTAAAGAGCTTAAAAAGAATTACGGTCAATGAAGGTGCAAAAAGCTTTGGGAGTCTATGGGGAGCACGATGAGTATGGACTCGGGAATGTTCACATTGGATTTGGGAGCAGAGACCTGGATTCATTTTGAAAGAAACCAGGAAACACGCCTAGAAGATGGATTTGTCAGGGAACACTTTGGCTGGGTACTTCCTACTTGGGGAAACAGTTTTAAATTTTTTTAAATAATTTGAATGTTGAACTTCCAGAAATTAATTCTGAATAAATTAGCACGCAGAAAGTAGTCTAAAGGATGCACACGCAGGCTGAGACCCAGTGATCCAAGTTGCAAAGTCCAGTCAACTTAACTCTTTTAGAGGTTCTTTCTTAATTACTGGTTTCTCCTGTTTGAATTTTGTGGGTCTGGAGGTTTGTCAGGGTTAATCTTAACATTGTTGGCAGATAATTCACACATTGAATCTCCAAATTGTTGGTATTAGTAAAATATAGTCTGTATAAATTAATAGAAATGTAGATTTGAATATGCCCCTCAAGTTGTCTTGTACATTTAGATGAAAAGACTTGATCAATCATGTTAAATTAATACTTGTAGTGTGACACAATTTCAGCAGATGGTGCTCATTGATCATCTACATGCTCAGTCAGATGGAATCAGCAGTTCCACACTTGCAGCATATATTGAATTAGCTGTTATTTTCACCATAAAGTGTTTAACATATATTCTATTTATAAGACTGTTCGTATCTTAAATCGGGGCTTTGTTCTCAGTCATACAATGATTTACTCTGTCTTTATTTTTTATTATTATATATACTGCAAAGCAAAATTTGGTCAATTGGGTTAAAATTATTTGTATTTCAAGGTGAACTGGAAGACGGATGCAACATCATCAAAAAAGGATGTTCCTTTGACAGGAACTGATCATCATCCTCTGAACAAGTATGATTTTTTTCCCTCCTTCAATGGAAAGTTGTTCTGTACAAATAATACATATCTCATCAATGGTAAAGGATACTCCAATAGAAAAAGCAGAATTATTTTCTTCATATAATCTATTATTGTGCCAAATATTTTAGTTATATTGATCAAATGTAACAGTATTGAGGAAGCTTGGTTTCGTGAACGCTTATGTTCTCAGCATCAATGGCATTCTTTGCAGTTGCAAATTAATGTCTAATTTGCTGAATCTCACGCACATGACACCAATAATTGCTATCTGTATCTTTCACTATTATTACCTACTTACATGAAAAGGGATCTGGCCAAATTAAATAGATTGGCCAAGAATGAAAGATGGAAACTGTGGAGGAAGAAAGGCTGCAATTATAGAAATAGCTAAATGTACAAGCGCAGAATATAATTCAAGAGGCTAATGGAATGTTGGCCTTTATCTCAAGGGATCTGGAAAAAATGAGGTGGAAATTATATTGGTAATATGAGGTCCTGATTAGATCACATTCAGTTATGGACATGGCATCTCAGGAAGGAATCCTTGGTTTTGGATTCGTCAGACTTATAATGAGGCTAAATTATAAAGACAAATTGTTTAGTCTACGCTTGCATTCCCTCCAATGTATAAGGTGTGTAGAAGGGTGAACTAAATGAAGTGTTTAAGATAATTAAAGGATCTGGTTGGGTAGATAGAGAGAAACTATTTTCTTTGATTGGGGATCTTTAGAACAAGGATACAACCTTAAATTAGAGTTTGGCCATTCAGGCTGATGTCAAGAAAATTTCTTTGCACAAAGGTTTATGAGAAATCTGAGCAGACTCAATGGGCTGAATGGCACAATAGATCTTTGGGCTTTGTAGGTTTCAGAGGTAACAATTTCTGAAAAGCTGTGGTTATGATTAGATAACTAAGAATGAAACCAAGCAAATCAGGCTACTAGAGCTAGACAATGTGGGTGATATTGTAAGCAGTCGCGCCAAAATCTTCAGAAAAAACATAGAAGGCATAGGTGTAATTAGCAATTTTGATTAGAATTATTTCACTGCTGTGAGTGGGAAAGAAACTTGATTGTAAGTATTCAAAACTGGAATTGCAGGAAGGACAGGAACAGATTTGGGAATGATCATTGCATTCAAGGGCCTTTCCAATTGTGCCAGGCCTTCCTTCTAGATGTAAAAACAGAAGATGTTAGAAGGAGTCAGCAGATCAACCAGTACCTAAGGAGAGGAACAGAATTAATATTTTGGATTAAATATGATCCTTCTGGGTGCTATTTTTGACTCAGTCTTCTTTACCGATAATTAATTGGGAAGGCGTTTTCATAAGGCACTCCAGAACTGTACTTCCTATTTGCACTTCTTCCCATGCTGATAGATGATCACCTGCTTCTAATTATTTTCCCAAGTCAATCCATTCCATGGGGCCAGACCATCTCTTAGACTACATATTCCAGGAAGGCCTCTGCCTCCTGCTTCGCCCATTGTTAGTTAAACTCAGTGAGTTGAGAGAAAGCATCTTGGATGTATATTTGCATTTTCAAATATGGTACAGTTGCAAGCATCCTGCAATTGAAATGCTTTTAAGATTTTTAAAATATGTGTCCCACAAAATGTAAGACAATGATAACATAGTAGTTTGAGTTTTATGTTGAGTTTGCCCTGCTGCAATATTGCCTATGAACCTGAAAAAATGTTACAAGGTCAATTCAGTGCTTTGCTTGCAGACTCAGTCAAAACGGAGTGAGTTGAGACATTTTTTTGTAGTCCCATATTTTTCCTATACACTAGGGAAATCGGGTTATTTCTGCCATATATTCTGAAGCAGGAAAATGTATTTATCATATGTAATTAAGTCCTCTGAATGTAAGCCATCTTGTGTACTCTTTGTTCCACCATCTTTCATAGAATCCAGATGGCTGTTGTGCAGGAAGTGTCCTATGATGCTAAGTGGAGCAACCATATTTTCATGGAGCTACACAGCTGTTTGTGTGCCATTACTTGCAGCAATACCTTGCCGCTGTGATGCACTTACTGTTAACAAAATTAACTCCCCTTTTAATTACAATTGCAGAGTCCCTGATGTGGGGCTGGGAGTTTGCAATGAATATTCAAGGAGGCTAAGCCTGAAATATACGGTTGGATTGATCCATGAACAAAAATATTTCAAAACATCAATTCCGTGGTCTCAAATGTGGGTGCAGGAAATATACTTTGGACACGTTTTATCAAGTCTTTCTGGTTCTGAAAGTTGATGGAATGGTCAGACTAGTAAATTAATACCCTTCAGACCCTGATCAGTTTTTCAATTCCTGTATGTGCCATTTTGCCAAAGAACTGTCCCCACATACTGTTAGTTTGGATTGCTTCTTTGACAGCCAGCGTAAGTATCACATGAGTGGATTTTATAGTGCCTTCTTTGGTGAAGACAACATATCCATCCTGGTATTCCGTATTACTTATTCTAAAAAATTAATTCCAATTGTACCTCAAACTGCAGGTGCCAAGTCACATATCAATCATTGCAGCTAATGTTTGCTATGAAAATATTATGTTTATATATATAAATGTGGTCAATGTTTTCAATCTCATCCAATTGATGATGTGAAAAAAATCTATTTATAATTAAAAGTAGCAGTGTACTAAATTTAGTTGCAGTTGAATGAAAACCCAAGTGTCCCACTTTTCTCATTTACTTAAAAAAAACAAAGCAAGCATGCTAATTAACTGAAATTTAGATCAACAACTCGAAAGGCTGTATTTTGATAAATTGAGTGCCACATTTATTCTTTCAAAGCAATTCTTAACTGTTGTTTTAATCTGACATCGCTGTACCAGTAGCATTTCTAAGATGATAGATCAATAAAAAAAATTCTTTCAAGTCATGTAAGTTGTTTATGTAATTTAAAGTTAAAGTTTACTTATTAGTCACAAGTAGTCTTACATTAACATTGCAATGAAGTTATTGTCAAAATCCCTAAGTAGCCACACTCCGGCACATGTTTGGGTATACTGAGGGAGAATTTAGCGTGGCCAATGCACCTAAACCAGCACGTCTTTCGGACTGTGAGAGGAAACCGGATCATCCAGAGGAAACACACACAGACAATGGGAGAATGTACAAACTCCACACAGATAGTGACCCAAGCCGGGAATCAAACCCAGATCTCTGAAGCTGTGAGGCAGCAGTGCTGACTACTGCACCACTGTACCATTATCCAACAGATGAAAGATAACTGGATAATTTCCCATCAAATTACAACACCATGACAAAGTATCCTGCTACTCTGACTAAATGCAGTACATATTAACCATACACATAAACAAACACAGCGAAACTAATTAAAAATAGAGAATATATGTGAACTGAAGAGCGTAATAAACAATATATGCAGTTGCAGGTTTGATTCCAACGCAAGCTACCCTTATTCCAGCACAACTTGTAAAGGATTTCCTACAATTTTATGTCTTGGGGATCATTTATTTCACCTTATCTGTAATTTGATTTCTTTTCCTGGCCTCTGTTTCCCCCAACCTCTTTGTTTTAAAGTCAAACCCAAGCATAAACGAATTATTCATATCTGACTGCATTTATTTGGACTTCTTCAAAGCCATTTTTTATTTCCATTACCTTTGTTCCATTCTGGTCTTCAATTATACCTTTCTCTGTTCCATGAAGGTTTTCCATTTCCCCTTTACTCTTACTCTGCCTCCACCCAACAATTGACAATTGTACCAGCTTTCACAAACTTTCCATACGGAAAGACATGGAAGATATTCTTTCCATATCTGAGCAGTGTATTGAGATATTGCATTCTTTTTTAATATACACAGTCATTCTCAATGTTTTACCATCCCATCTAGAAGATTGTATTTTGCAGCAAAATTTTTGACAAAAAAAATTAAATAATGATATAATCTTAATCTAGTGTGTAGAAGGCACAACTTTGTCCTACAGAGCAGAAGGCTCCAATATTTGTGCTTAGTAGTTGATCTCACATGGAATAATAATAATGAAATCACAATTAGCCCTTGTATTCTTGGCTTGGTTGGGGAAAAAATCAAATTAGAATCTTGCTCCTCATCACTATACAGTGACCCCCTGGAAGCTTGTACATATGGGTATAAGGTGCTTGGCTGTGATGCCCTCCACAGCTCAGGGGGTCCATTGACACATGGCCTTAGACTTGAAAAATAGTCTCTTGCCTGAGTTATTCACATCTTGGAAACCGTATCCCAACCAGAGGAGGGAAGAAAATTAAAAAAAATATATGAATTGTTTCTTGTATGTTGTGTGTTATTGGAGCACATTTTACAGTTCACAAGCTCCTTTTATTCAGTTATTAACTGGTAGTAGTAATAAACCATCAATGAAAGCAGACCAGATATATTATAGATGGGTACAAGGGGTGCCAGCATAGCGAAGCCAGCTTGCATTTCTGCCAGAGTCTTCAGTGAAGTACCTCTGAATTCCTACTGGCATGATCCCAACCCCTGAAGGGGTGATTATCTTGCCATGCTGGTATGAGCTTGAAGTAGTAATTCAGCAGGATTTATAGTGCCAGTCTAGTGCTGGATCATTGTAAATGCCAAATTTAAATTGGACACAAACTTGGCAGAATAAACTGGTTATAAAACATTCGACTTCTGTGTTGAGGAATTAGTTCCAAATGTGATATTCTCCCATGAAACTAATAGTTAGTTCCAAAATATTATAGGTTACCACTTCAATAAATGTCATTGCTACTATATCTAAAGGTTTGATGCAAAGGGGTGCTGGTATTCATACCTGCACAAAGAAATAAAGCCATTTATTCAGAATGTGGTTCTTATCACCACCTGGTGGCCTGCCTCCCAACCAGATGATCACAGGTTCAGGAAATGTGAAAAATTGGCAGTTTTCTAGTTTGCTATAAGCGCACCTTCTGTCAGCTGATCGTGTAACAGCATTGATTATGGTCACGGCCAAGTCTGAGACCTAGACCGTCCCTCCTTTTAACTGAAGAAGGCTGTGTAATGGCAAGTGATTTATATAGGAAAATTAACATGAATCCGTTTTTCTGACATACCAATACTTTTATTACAGAGATTCGTTGGACTTTGCTTTTCAGGAGGTTTGTCAAGAATTTGAACAACTGTCTGCCTTGACAAAGAAACAAATGGAACTTCTGAGTATGTATAACTACAACAAAAAAGTAATAGGTGAGTACTATGCACATTTTCTCTGCATTGTACTTCTGTCATTTAAGGAGAGAATTCGAAAGGCATCTTTGTAAAACTGCGAAATACATACCTGGGTTATTTTCCACTAATTAGAATGTCACATCCTTCATTGTAAATCTTCGTTATCTGAAACATTTATTTTCTTCCTTGTATTTTCATCATATTTGAAACAATTTAAAAAAGAAACTGATGGACAAACATTTAATTACAGAGGAAAAATCTGCAGCCTCTGTAAACAACATTGAAAATGCAATGTAGAAGACTGCTCATTAATTATCCCATGCTGTCCGATATTGCATATTTGTAATTCATGTCAGCCTTTAGAAGTGCATTATCAATTTAACTGTAATAATTAAATATCTTAAAACTCTCGGCATAAGTTTCCAATAAATTAACATTTATTAAATGGGCAAGGAATGAGAAGTTAAATCAAAATTTAATCTGTGGAAATCTTGCAGGTGATCCAAGTAGTATTAGAAATTTATCAATGGTTGCAGAATATGAGTTCTTTTCTCTCCCTTTCTAATTTGTTAATACTAAAAATATAAGATCTGCTTTTATCAATGAAGTAATGATTACAGGTACTGCTGAAAATGAACATTTAATATTCGATGTGCCAGCATTAAAATGAATTGTAAACTTTAGTTTAAATGTTATAGAAGTCCAATGACACTAAAGTGATGAACACGTAGTTACAAGATTTTTCCAATAAACAATGATTGACTTAATAAAACAGCTATACTGGTTTCACAACTCTACTGTTTGTTAATAAAGGTAAATTTCATCAATTGGTTATTTCTGTAGTGAGTTGGAAAGAAATGTAAACATTCTTCACTTCAGGTAGCTTTAAAGAAACTTATGAAATAGAAATACAACTTTTGTCATATACTTGTTTCCTGCCTTTAGGCAGTTCCCAGTCACACATTGTTCCCTAATTTGGAGGGAGGGGTGGGGAAGCAAATGATTAGTCTTTGAATTATACCAGTGTTATTCTCGAGCAGACATTGGAAGGTGTACAAGCCCAATTTTGCTTGGCTCCCAATTTTCCCTCTCTGTGGACAAGCATTAAACCACTGATTGTCACTTAGTTGTACAGAGAGTTGGGTTGGCAGCATTAAAATTTCAATTTTGTTTTTTTTAAATAAAACGATTACTTGCAATAAGTCTATAGTGGAAAAAGTTAAGAATAAAACAGATCAACTCTGTATTTCAAAATGTAGCAACAAGGTTAAAACTATGTTTGGCTATTCATTTTAACCTCTAGAAGGTGAAATGTTCTCAAAAATGTTCAATTTGTTCCCTGAGGATATATTCAGCTATCCCCTTTCTTCCCTTGTGCCAAACATCATCCTCGTCCTTGAGAACTTGCTACTATTGTCTTCGGTCTTAGAGGTCTATATTTCTCTTCTTTTTCTCTGTGATGAGGCCTTTGGCTTCTAATTAAGATCTCCTTATGTGACAGGATAGAAATCAGACACTTCAAATTTTCCAGTCGCTGTTATTTTAATACATGTGGGTAAGCAATTCATTATAAAATAATGATGATTGAAAAACCAGTGCTTTAAAATTTGAGAGTTTCATGCATGGAAGTATATCCTAGCAGTCTAATCTGCTGTGTTGGGCTTGCAGAAGAACAGTCAGTAATCAGCTGTCAAACTAAGATATTGACTGCTGTCCTTTCTAGCCATGGATGCTGGTGTTTGAACTCCAGAGCAGTTTTTAAAAATTGTATTGGCCAGAATTAAATGGCCTCCCAGGTATTAATGAAAACTAACATTTATTCTCACAGATTTAAAAAGGTTACTTTTTTTTTTGGAACAGGTTGTGTGCTACATTAAGTATAGTTATTTCCCATCCTCCATTCTGTGTAATTTGCTTTATCTATCAGGATCTAGCTAAAGGGACAGAATGCAAATATTTAATCATTAGAGATGGACATAATGGAATTGAGTAAATTCCCTATTTTTATTGCCTATCTTTAAATGTCCTTGAGAAGATGGTAATGAACTGCCTCCTTGAATCACTGCAGGTAGGCCTATGTGGTGTAGGTACATCAAAAGTGCTGCTAAGGAAGGAGTTCCAGGATTTTGATCCGGCAACATGAAAGAATAGCAATATAGTTCTGACAATGTGTGGCTTGGTGAGAAACTTAGAGGAGTTGGTGTTCCTGTGCATCCGCTGCCCGTGTCCTTCTAATGAAAGAGATCATGGGGTTTGAAAAGTGCTGTTGAGAATATAATATTCCTGATAATATGCTAATAGCGGGGGGCAGGGGGGGAAGAGATATAGATTATAACATAAATAGCTTGAATATTGCCCTTCAGGTTGAATTCTAAGACGTTACTTTTCTTTTGTTTTCTTTTGATTTTCTGTGGAGTTTGGGATCCAATTATTGATTTTACTGTTTATTATTCTAGACATGCCTGTCTCAATGCCAATACAATGTACAGATGATGAACACGAACATGTAGAAGAACATTTTGTTGGGAAGGACAAAAGTTTGTCCAAAAGGGTGATTGGAACACAAAGCTGCAGAATGCAGGAGGAAAAGCTTCCAGTTGTTGAGTCTCTGTCTGATTTAGATGTCAAATTCCCACCTTCAGACAACGACTATGATTTCCTAAACAGCACACCAGAAAAGCTAAGATCAAAAACTCATTTTGAAGATCCTACATGTAAAGATGAAGAGGTACTGTTGAAAGATCATCCCCAAAACTTGGAACAGAAAAACAAGGAAGAATGCACTTTGTTTGAAAAATTTACTGTGGGACTAAATAATAATGCAACACATCCTTTCTGTGATGAGCAAGGAAAATCTACAGACATTCATACCTCCATATGTGCCACAGTTGATAAGACCACATTTCGAGGTCCTTCTGCTCTTAAACCTTCAAATCCTTTTCTAAATGTTGAATCTCATCAGATGGTTCGTCCAGCATCAACAGAGATAAGAGGACCGCAACAGGTAAGTCAAACATCCCAAAGTTAGTGCTGCATATAATGTATTCCCATTGCATTTTTAGTTATTTAGTGACATGAGCCCAAATTCCTAATTGTTTGGATCTTGTTGTTGAAGTAGCATTGAGGGTCATATATTCATAATTATCTAGGAATAAACAGTACAACTTCAGTTAAGGAGGAGATGTATGGTTAAGTGCTAGTATCCAAAAGTTGCTTTCTGAATTGTCATCGTTCTCGTCACCTTCATGAAACTGGCATTTTGCTAACTGCTTCACCAGGCATTGAATGTCAAAGTTGCTGACAAAAGCTTGTCACAGAAAGTTAAGTTTTGTCATTTGTTTCAGTCGCAAGTGCTTTAATGGGTATGATAATTACTGCCAATCAATCTTTCCAACATTTGAAAATTAACAGTTCCAATTGTGGAGTTTCATTCCTTCAGGCATTTTGTTGGAAGTTTTAAAAATGCTAAATTTTGTTTTCCATTTCTCATAATTTCACCTTTTACTCTCTCGGTATCTGGTTTCACACTGAAGGCACTCGTTTCAAATTTTCCTCCACTGTTTATTTCTCAATCCTTCAATCTAATTCATTAAGAAGCATACTGTTGCTTGTCCCATCCACTCAGGTCCATGACGCACTGTTTCTGTAATTGCAACATTATCAGCTCACACTTGGAACAACTTAGGTGGGCAAAAATGTTTTGAGCTGAAGGGTGCAGAAATATGTACAACCAACAGCAGATGTCATTAGATGCTACAGCAAAATCTACGCAATTATGTTTCTTTTGGTGTCATTATTTTTGATCAGTCACTGAACGAAGGGTGTTGACTTTATTTGACTCCGATTCCACACTAATGTGAATAATTTTCACCTTCCCTCTGAAGTAACTTTGAATGCCCCTCAGTTGTATCAAACTCTTGAATTGTATCTAACTGCTATAAGGAATTGCAGAGCTCAAGAAGTTGACCACCACCTTTCAAGGCAGCCACATTCCAAGGCTGAGTTCTATTTTTAAAAAAACCCTGAATGATGAAATATTGTTTCATGAGTTTCTGATGTAAGTTCTTGTTCAACCTTTTCTAATGAAGAAATTGTTCTTAATATAGTTCAAAGTCCCTTTTTGATCTTTCTTGCCCAACCTTGCTGTCTTGGCAAAATACAAAAAGATTGCAATTGCATGAAAAAAATAATATGTAGTAAACAAAACCATACACTTTCTGCATGCCATGGGACTAACATTTATCCCATTACTACAATATATTATACTGGATACTTCATACATGATCACAATCTTCTGCCTATTCAAGAAAGCTGAAAACACTCAATTGTGTTGAGGATCTGCATGTATAGTGAAGCTGGATTTTACCTCTGGAACTTGTGTCCCAAGTCCAATCAAGACACATGGGAGGAAGATTTTCTCTGTCTCTTAGCTGTAAGAATCCTGTGGGAAATAAGTTTGGGAAATCTTTCCCTAATTTCTTGCACATAACTGAATCCAGCTTGACACTAGTTGGCAGTTTTATCCTGATTAGCTTATGATAGGTGTGAAAATTGAAATTGGGAAGAAGGTCTGGTGAAGTAGAAACTGCACCTCTTGAGTTTGGCAAAGGCACATGCTGTGGTAGGTTAAATGGATTGGCCATGCTAAATTGCCTCTTAGTTGGTGTCGAGGGAGGGACCATTAAGGTAAATAGGTGCAATTGGGAGGGGTGGGGCTTGGGTGGCATAGTTGTTGGTGCAGACTTGATGGGCTGAATGGCTTCCTCCATATGAAATCTATGATTTTCCTATTCTGCTGCAGGAGACTTTATTTTATGCATAACTTTGCTATGTCTGAATTTGAAGTGCTTCATGTTGACACTGGTATCTAAAATATTGTTGTTCCCTTCCCTCTCCCTCACATATGCCTGTTCTGGATATAACAGGCTTATTTGATGAGCAAATGAGTGATTTATAATGGGTAAGTAGATATTAACCATTTCCAACATGTATTATCCCAAACATCTGATGGCCAATGAGCTTTTGAGCAATTTAAATCATTATTTGTTTATTGTTCACATAGATTTCAATATTTTTAATCCATGTAAATTTGAATAGTTTGGAGCAAAGTTTCATTGTCAATTACTTGGAGATCTTGGTCCAGATCTTCCAGTCTCCAGACTGTTGGAGACCAGACATACAACCCAAGATATGCAGTGGGACTCCACAGAAGTTCCAATGTATTGACCTCTGTGGGAATTGCCCAAGAATTTTGAACTTAATTCCCTTGATCCCTGGACCCGACAGGAACATCCCGGACTGTCAGCTAAAGATTTTGGACAGTTCGTGGCTCTTAACTGGAAGTGTTAGACAGAAAAATCCTAGTCTAACTCTGGCTAATCACAGAACTGATTCTCCAATTCTCACTCTCACCAGTTCTCACCAAAAAACAAGCTCCCAGTGCATCATGATAGTGTTCCCTATCGTGCTATCTCCTGACCAGACCTGATGGCCCCTGACTTAACTATCCCTCCAAACCAGCCACAAATACCCCCCCAATCTATCTACCCACCTGCTACCTCACCCATCTACCTGCTGTATCATGCTGTCCATTAATTCAGTCATCGATTCATCATTCATTTCAGTACAGTCGCCTATCTATCCTGGTTCTCCGTAGGATTGTACGCTTCACGTTTCTGAAGAAGCCAAGCTTGGAAGACCCAACTCGAAATGTGGAAGATTTAGGCCCTTGTATTTCAAATTAAGATTGCTCAGCTACCAAACAGCTTTGACCAAATGCAATAATGCATGTGCATGTGATTTCATGTTAGCTCTACTGATATTCATATATCAGTAATATCAATAATAAGTTCTATAATATCTATACTGAGCATCTTCAGAAGCTAAAGCAATTATCTGTGCCCTATAATTGAAGGCAAATCAGTTCTACAGCAATGACCAACCAAGCAAATTTAGAATACATTCTCCACTTCTATCATTTTTCAGGAAGAAAAGCATGGGAAAAGTAATGATCATACTATGCATTCTGCAGTAACTGGAACATTTCTCAATTATTATTCAAGTTGATGGTATTTGCAAAACAGCCACATTGGAACAATCCATAAACAGCGCAGTTTTTCTAAAAAAATTCTAAGTGTTGCATTCATATGAAAACTAGAGTAAATCGTGCTTTTTTTTCAGTGGCAACCTCAAAAAGAATCTCCCACACTCTTGTGCACTACAGAGTGCCTCAGCATGAATGACACGGGGGGCGGCACCTATTCCCATTCGGGAGGCTGGCAGCATAATGCTGAGTGGGTCATTGCGCATGCACTGATCTATCAGCTCCAATCTATTAGCCCATCGACTGCTGGCCTGCTCTGCAATCCCTGCATCGCTGGCCATGCAAATCCCTCCATCTCCTCAATGGCCTGGCCAGGCAACCCTGATAGTTGGCATCTCTCCCTCCCCTATCAATCCCAATAACAGAGTAGCAATGGGGCCGCACCTCCATCAGGCCCCGCCCATGTTAGGCCACATGTCCTTGGCATTGTCACATGCCCTGCGGGTACTGCCAAAGTGCCCCTGGTCATTAGCACTTTCCCTTGGGCAGTGCCAGGAGGCCCAAGCTGACACCACCAAGGTGGCAATCCCTGGCGGGACCTCTGGCACCTGACCCTCTGGGGAGCCTTGATTGAGGAATCATGGAACCCTACAGTGCAGAGAGGCCCTTCAGCCCACCAAGTCTGCATCAACCACAATCCCACCTAGGCCTTACTCCCATATCCCTACATATTTACCTACTACTCCCTCTAACCTATGGATTTCAGGACACTCAGGGACAATTTAGCATGGCCAATCAACCTAACCTGCACATCTTTGGACAATGGGAGGAAACTGGAGCACCTGGAGGAAACCCACAGATTGTCCCTACCTTCACTCCAATGGCGTCAGTCAGCAAGCTCCCCAAGCATGGGGAGCTGCTGTAAATCCCACTGGAGTAAAACATTTCTGGTGGAGGGAGATGCTAGAAGGCCCAGAGATTTCAATCCTGGGCCTATTAATTGAACTTAAGTTTTCTTCAAATTGCACCCTGCATTCGTTAGGCAGCTCTGCGCTGATTTCTGACACAGAACTCACAGTGCCAGAAATCCAGCGCTGGGAGAGACATTCAGGCTAATATGCCTAGTACAAATCGCTAAAGTCTGCTAGCCTGCTGCACAAATAAATAAGTGCAGCGGGACAGGAGAATCGCCCCACTATTTTTGACTGCTGTACACATTTATACCGTCCATAATCCATTCCTGACTGCTAGTGTTTTTGCTCTTCCCCTCTCTTGACTAATTTCTGCTTTTGGTGGGCACCTCTGATACCTGGTTGATATTGAATGATGGAAAATGAGTTATCTATCTCCTGTGCTGTTTGTTTACAGAATGAATTGCATTCTCCACATATCATCAATTGACTATTAATTATGGAGTTTTTAACTTATGTTCTTGGATCAAAATAAACCATTAATGTGGAGGTTCTGGAGTTTTAGAGAATGTGGAAATAAGAAACCATATATAGCATTCTCCATCTCTTGGTGGCATGGCATCACCTTTTTTGTGCACTAAAATAAAATAGTTTGTCTGGAACCATTCAGGCTCAGCTTGCAATTAATCACCACTGAAAACATTACGTGGTTTGTAATCATGAGCAATGCTATAACATGAGGTTACATCCCCTTTTTAATCATGAGCTGAATTTGTACATTAGCTCCAGTTAATGTAAGTGGGAATTATCTTTTTAAGGAACAGCAACCATTTCCCTGTCAGAGTTCAAGAAAATAGAATTGAGAAGCCTCCTCATTTAATTCACTTCCTCATTTTTAATTTGTTTCTGGACTCATTCTGACCATTTTCCTTTCTAAGAATCTGTGTTCCCTCTATGCAGAATTGGGCATCAAATTAATTTCTTTGTGATATTTTAAACTGGGTCACCATGTGCAGCACCAGATAAATTGAAATTTTAGGCATGAAAATATTATGCTTCAAATTAACTTTATCTTTACTCTTTCTTCATTCACACGAAACACTTCTCTGCATCCACAGGTATTGAGTTGTTTCAGTATTTTAATAACTAAGAACGTATACTTCACTCTTTTCAGTTGAGTACAAATTCATATTCCTTGGCCTCTGTTTGTAACAGATAATCCAGAATTTAGAATTATCTTTATTCTTGAAAATTTCTCCACTGCATTTCTATTGTTTTCTATTTATGCTGACTACAATAGGGGTGTTGTGTACAGTGTAACTCACACTTCTTGGACTTGTCACTCATGCATCAGTTTGCATACTGCAGCAGTTGATGTGGTTTTGCAGCTCTGATCTATGATTGTTTTTAAGATTTGATCCATTATTTAACATATATCAAGATTTTATTCATCTATTAGATGCAATTCAGTTTGTTATTTTATTTCTATTACTTTCTGCTTCTCATTATTAAATACGTTTGTCCTTGGATCATTGCCATTTTCTTCCTATTGGCAAGATACAAAGTGATTTTGGAAGAAGGTTTCACATTAACAGTGTATTTTATGTCTGATCACCTCAGGCATGTGAAAAATCAAAAAGTGGTGTAAAATATGGAGGAACATTAACTAATAAAATGGAATCAATGTGTAATTTATTGATCTTTCGCATCATGTTTGATCTTGACCATCTTACCCATTTAGCTATTCATTATGTTTGTCCAACACCAAGGCCTCCCAATCATCCCTCCAAGTCATGTGGCGATGTTCTTCAGAGTCATCAATCTGACTCTGTTCTTTCTGAGGCAGCTAAGCACTCTTTCATCTCAATCTTTATCATCATTTACCATGCACTAACCCATCCTAAATTAGACTTCTTTACTTCCCATGGTCATAATGTGGAAAACCACATTCTGGCACCAATTCCAGTGATACATTGTTCAAGCATTTGGTCTAATTTTATAAAAATAGTTGAAGTACAACAGGGGCTTATTATGCCTTGTTTCACTCGAGGTTGGATTTCCCAAAGGAAATCCATCCAACAGTGAATTGACAAAATCTCTATTCCTTAAAATTGTACATATAAATAACAATTATAGTATAAGCACAACACTCTCATTAATAGAAAAGCCTATTTGGAAAACTTTTCCAGGTAGGCAAAGATTTGGAGAGTTGGGGAAGGCTTTACAAACTTAATTCTCCTCGTTTTTATCCACTATTCTGTGACCCTAACTTAAAAGTATACGTGTCTGTTACCTCACACCTTAGTAAGAAATCTGACAACACCAGGTTTAGCCCAAGCAGTTTACTTGATAGTAAACTCACAAGCTTTCAGGGTTTGCCCTTCATCAGGTGAATGGAGGGTTCTGGCCTCAGACAGAGTATATAACAGCACAGACAGTTTACAGGTTACTGATTAGAATGCACATCTTTATATCTAACCTGCTATTCAAGTCTTAAAGGTGCTGACAATGTGAGTGGAAAGAGCATTATGCGTAAGTTAAAGAGATGTGTATTGTTTCCAGATAGTACAGTAAGTGAGGTTTTGCAAACCCAGGCAAGTCATGGGGGTTACAGATAGTGTGACATGAACCCAAGATTCCAGTTGACACTGTCCTCGTGTGTGTGGAACTTGGCTATCAATTTCTGCTCAGCGACTGTGCACTGTCGTGTGTCATGAAGGCTCGCAACATATTAAAAACAGGCCTCAAAAACCATGGCCACTATTCCAAGACCTAACAACCCTTCTTCCCATTGTTTCCATAGATCTGGCCTAGCTTCCAATTAGAGTTGACCCATACCTACTCCCTCTCCTTAATACTTCTAATGTCTTCCTGCAAACACCTTCTCTACTGTCTGTCTAAATCCTCAACTTCAAAAAAAATCAGATAGAAATAAGTAAAAATTGCCGAAGTAATCACAGCCTATAACTTATCGTTTTTATGAAAGCATGGGCGTAATCATCATTTCCCTGCAACTCCTATTGAAATGTAGCTTTCTGCAGTGTCTGCAGATAGCGCACTACTCCAACTACCAAAACTCTGGAGAAAATGAATTAAATGGAGTGAAAACAAACAAGAGACCAAACATTCCAACTTCCCAGAGTTTCAAACATCTTTTCATTTGACTTTTCTAAACATTTCCTATGTATGTGTTTCAAATATTGTTTTCAAATTTCAGTGCCACACTTGTAGAAAATAAATTATTTGGCATCTGGTTATCTCAACCCTCTGACCAACCAAAACGAAAGAAACAATTACTATTGACAACAAGGTTTGATCTTTATTTCCCTGTTTCCCAGTGTTAGCTGGGCACTATTGGGAAGAAAGTAGCAGCTAAAAAAGAGCTGCCAACTTATTACCGAAGGTCTTTGCAATCTTCGGATGGACTTCATTGCTGGCAGCTAACACTCCCATCTGAAACCAGTGTGTGCCTTGTTATTGTATCTTCATTTTGGCCAGAAGAACAAGGAGCGACATTCAACAGGATTTTCTGATAGTTGGGGTTTCTGTCCCGCTGAGGGCGACTGCCATGCAGCAGGTTCCCTGGCAGCAGGGTGGGCAAAACACACAGAAAAAAACCACAGACGTCAGCTGGAGTGGAGGAGGAAAATCCCAGCTGATATAAAATACAAGTTATAAGAAGAGGCATCTGTGGGATTATGTGCATACATCATTAAAATTGGCAGGACAGGGTCTGACAGCAGTTAATAAGGCACACTGTATTCTGGGCTTACACAGGACACAGAATACAAGAACAAGGAGGTTATGTTGAATTTGTATCAGTCATTAATTTGGCTCAGCAAGAATACTGCATCCAGTTCTGGAACCATACTTTACGAAAGATGTGAAGGCTTTTGAGAGGGTGCAGAAAAGATTCACAAGAATGGTTCTCAGATTGAGGAACTTCAGTTATGAAGATAGATTGGAGAAATTAGGACATGTTTCTTTGGCAAAAAGAAAGTTGATAGGAGATTTGATAGATACATTCAAAATCATGATGGGCCTGGACAGAGTAGAGGACAAACTGTTCCAACTTAGGAAAAAATCAAGTATAAGCCGGAACACAATGAAAATAATTAATAAAAGAAGTTTTTTTTTAATCCAGCAAGTGATTAGGCTTGGAATGTGCTATCTGAGAGTGTGATGGAGGTAGGTGCAATTGAAGCATTCATCCAGGAATTAGACTGTTAGCTGATAAGAAAGAATATGCAGGGTTATAGTGAGAAGGTGGAGGAAAGGCACAAGATGAGTTGTTCATTTGGAGAGCCAGTGCAGACATGATGGGCCAAATGACGACTTCTGTTCCATAACAATTTGTGATTCTGTGAAAATAAAGAGTTGACTCGACTGTTAGGACTTCACGACTACTCACTACATTTTAGCAGAAGATTATCTGATTTTTCATTGCATCATCTTTACAAAACAGTTCATTCGTCAAGAAAATCAACAAGGAAATAGTACTTGGAAAAGTAATAGAGCTAAAAGCTGCCACGTCCCCTGGACCTGAAGACTTGCATCCAAAAGTCTTCAAAGAAGTGGCTGCAGAAATAAACTAATGGATTTAGGAAGATCACAATAAATGCCCTAGATTTTGAAAGGTCCGAGCATTTGATAATATATTTGATGTATAATATCAAAGGCTACTATACAAAATAAAAGTGCATAGTGTAGGGGGAAACATATCAGCATGGATAGATGATTGGTTAACTCATAGAAAGCAGTCTTTTTCTAGTTGGAGGATATGATCATTGGAATACACAGGGATTAATGTTGGGGCTTCAACTAATTACATCAATGATATGGATGAAGGGACTGAATGTATTTGCCGATGAACAAAGATAGTTAGCAACATAAGTTGGCAAGAGCACATAAGCACCTACAGAGGATATATAAATGACATGGTGGTCCAGTGGTTAGCACTGCTGCCTCACAGAGCCAGGGACCCAGGTTTGATCCCCGACTTGGATCACTGTCTGTGTGGAGTCTGCATATTCTCCCCATGTCTGTGTGGGTTTCCTCCCACAGTCTGAAAGATTTGCTGGTTAGGTGCATTGGCCGTGCTGAATTTCCCTCAGTGTACCCGATCAGATGCTGGGTTGTGGCGACTAGAGGATTTTCATAGTAACTTCATTGCAGTGTTACTTTAAGCTTACTTGTGACACTAATAAATAAACTTTAAACTTTAAATAGGTTGAGTAAGTGGGCAAAAATTTGGCAAATGGAATATAAAGTGGGGAAATATGAGGTGGTCCACTTCAGCAGGAAAAATAGAAAAGCATAGAAAATACGAATGGAAAGTACTCTGCAGTATGGAAGGATCTAGATGTCCTGGTTTATGAATTAATAAAAGTTAGTATGTAGATGCATCAAGTTATTGGGAAATGAAATGGAATGTTGTATATTGCAAGAGTAATGGAATATGAAAAATAGGGATATGTTACTGTAGTTGTACAGAACATTGATGAGACCACATCTGGAATATTGTTTGCAGTTTTGGTGTCCTTACGAAAGAAAGGATAAAATTGCATTCAAAGCAGTTCAGAGAAGATTCACTCAACCCCTTCAAATTAAGAATTATCTTATGAGGAAAAGTTGAACTGGTTGGGCCTATACCCACTGAAAGAATGAGAGGTGATCTTATTGAAGCATACAAGATTCTAAGGGAACTTGACAAGTTAAACATTGTTTCCATTTATAGGTAACACTAGAACCAGGGAAAGTGATTTAAAGATGAGATGTTTCCTGTTTTGGTTGGAAATTAGATTTCTTTTCTCAGTGGATTATGATCCTGTGGAATTTGCCTCCATGAGGATTAGTGAAGACTGGCTCATTGAATTTCTTCAAAGCTGGATTGCATAGATTCATGATTGACAAAGAAGTCAAGTGTTATGGCCCAACCATTAACGTGAAGCTAAAGCTACATCCAGTTCAGCTATGATCTTGTCAAATGGCAGAGCAGACCCGAGTGGCTGGATGTCGACTGCTGCTCATAACTTGTTTGTATGTATCTATGAATATTTGTATCAGGCAACTTATGAAAGACCATGGAAGATGCTATTTTAATTAAATTAGTGCTTAATCAATATCATAAGAAACCAATTAAATTTGAATTCACTGCACAATACACTCTCTGAGCCTGACACCAATTACATTTTGTGCTCTGAAAACAACAGCTTTATTTTAGTCTTTGAATCCTACGTTCTGCACTGCATTATACAATGCTCCTCTATTTATCCCTGTTTATCTAGCTTCTCAATTGAAATATCTCTTTGGATGTACAGACTGATCTCTCATGAAGTTGCACATGGTGAGTGGATGTACAGGTGTGTTATGATGTGAAATGTGTAATGTATTACTAAAGCCTTTCAATAACAATGACTGATTAAGTATTGGACGAGGCAAAATATTTTAGAACCAAGATAGAAAGAAAGCATTTGGCAGTATCAAGTAGAGTAATTATGGTCTGGAGCATTTGGGGCACTTTTGCAATTTGGAAGAACTGGTATGGAGATACTGAGATTTGGCAATGTGGAGATGATCATCTTAAGCTTTGGAGAATTGAAATCCTGGGGTTTAGTGGTATGCGAGAGGGATCTTGATCCTGGTAACATTTCGGAGAGAATTGGATAGAATGAAAGTACTAAGATAATGTGCTTTATTACAGGTGGTCTTGAGTTTGTAAGTGGTTTCCTGTTGGAATTTAACAGAATTCAATATGCAGTGCTAGGCTTTTGCAGAACTTGAATCCTAATGTGATCAAAGGCAAAATGTGTGATATTATGATAGATGGAAGAGAAATTTTAGTTCGACCAGAGGTAGACAAAAGTATTGAGGAATTGAGGTCAAAATTGTAGAGGCCCAAATAATTATATTTCGGGTGTGTCCTCTGAAGAACTGGCAAATGACCACAGTAGTCTTTTGCTTCAGAAAAGAGAACTGAGACTGTGCCAAAAATTAGTTTGTTTAATAAATGTGGTAGGAAATATTTTGAAGTCTTCTGTTTAGGGTGAAATTGTAAAAGAAAATTTAGTTATAAGCATTAATTTCAAAAAGGACCAATGTCACAATTCTCAAGGATGTGATAGGCATGCGAGATGGGAGAAGTACAATGAATGCAGAATAGTCATTGACAAGGTAACTTAAAGGTGATATTGAAAAAATGATTTTGAAATTTACAGATGAAACCAAAATAAAAGTTTCAGTTCATTCTTTAGAGGACCAAAGTAAACTACAAAGGAATATTATAAAGAGGAGAGAAATTCTTTAAAAGGTGGCAGATGGAATTCATTGTCGTTAAGAGTGAAAGGATGCTTTTTCGTTTTAAAAGAGAGCAGGAATTGTACTGTGGTAGTAAGCCTGACCCTTTTGCAATGCAGAGTATTTTGAGGGAACTGGTTCAAAGAACATTAAATGCAGCACTATAACAAAAAAAAATGCTGCAAATACTCAGATCAATGGGCTTTCATCAGAGCTGTAACCCTGTTTCTCTCTCCACAGATGCTACCTGACCAGCCAAGTATTTCCAGCATTATTTGTTTTATTTCAGATTTCCAGCATCTACAGTATTTTGCTTTTGTATTAAACACAGCAGCTTGAATGTCAATTCAAGCTGTTTCTCAAGAAGTCGTGATTCTTGTTTTCACAGATGGTGTTGGTGGATTTGTTCAGGATCTAATGTGCACTATTCACCATCTTGAATAATGAGTAATCAGTGGAATAGAATGCTAGTTGCCATCTAGCACAGTATTATAGCTCTGGAAGACAAGGTACCAGTGATATCTCTCCTATTTGTCCATTTATAACAATATCTGTACATTCTGCTGTCTGCAGTGAAGAGTTTGAGTGTTTCTCCTACAGAAGGGATGAAGAAAACTTGTCACATTAATTTCCCTTCAAAGTTTCAGTGCAGGTTGACCTTAGATATAAAAGGCTATAAACAGTTCTCTTCATAGTTGAAAGTTATTGAGCGTGCAAAGGATGGATTTTCTTTAGCCTGTTAAGATCTAAAGGGAAAAAGCAAATGGTGGGTGGATGAATAGTAGGAGGGATTTGGGGGAGGGGGAGTAGAAGAAGATGGAAGGGAGGGATAAGCATCAAAAACTTTAACCTGCTGTTTAGTTGCTTGCAAAATCAGTTGTGTGGTGAATATGCTTATTTGCCAAAGGCTCTTCAATAAGGAGCCATACTAAGCTGTTATTTATGAGTAAAACCGGTAATGGTCATTGAACTTGAGCATCGAGGCAATTGTCCTGCACAGTTCTATCTATGACTGTGAAAACAGGAATTAATCAAGTAGCTGATGACAGAACTCTTCATGCTGGGTATAACAACAGTAAAGGCTGATTCTCTAAACACACATACAATTATCAACAGTCAGTGCCTACCTTGACTTGAGCTGTACAGAAGTGAGTAGTTTCTGCAACTTTGTACCTCCAACCTACAGAACTTAATGGGTTAATGTCTGTGTTCAAACATCGTCGGTGGAATGATGCCAGTGCACTTGCACATCTAGTGAGGACATAAATTCTAACTGTTTAGTTTTCTTATTACCAACTAGTATCTATAGCCAGCATGTATCTGTTATCCTTAGTGGTGCACGAAATATGTTGGGTCACTTTGAGATCAGATTAACTGCAAGATAACACACACTTGAGGATCTGTGAATGGTAGATTGGAACTGAATGCATCCCTCATGGAAGGTGTTTTAAAATTTACAGATGGGATGAGAATATCTGTATCATCAAAGGATCATATGTCCAAGTATTCCACCAAGGAGTCTGTATAAAGTGGCACTGTGATATGCCCAACTATCTTCAGCTGCTTCATCAGTTATCTGTCCTCCAAAGAACAGTACAGCACGGGGACAGGCCCTTCAGCCCACCAAGCCTGCACTGATCACATTGACCAATCTAGACTAATTGCATGTATCGTTCTATTCCTTGCCTGTTCATGCGTCCATCCAGATAAGTCTTAAATGTCACGAATGTGTCTGCCTCAACTACCCCACTTGGCAGTGCATTTCCAGGCCCTCGCCATCCTCTGTCTAAAAAAACTTGCCCTACACATCTCTACTGAACATTTCCTCCCTTACCTTGAACTTGTGCCCCCTTGTAATTGTCACTTCTGCCCTGGGGAAAAGTTTCCAACTGTTCACCTTATTTATGCCCCTCATAATTTTATAAATATTATCAGGTTGCTCCTCAGACTGAATCTTTCCAGGGAGAACAATCCCAGTTTATTCAATCTCTCCTCATAGCTAATATCCTCCATACCAGGCAGCATCCTGATCAATCTTTTCTGTATTCCCTTCAAAGCCTCCATGATCTTCTGGCAATGCAGCAACCAGAATTGGATACAGTATTCCAAATGTATCCAACATTGTATATAACTGTAACATAATTTGTCAGCTTTTATACTCAATGTCCTGGCCGGTGAAGGTATGCCATATGCTTTCTTCACTATCTTTCCCGCCTGTGCTGCCACTTTTAAGGATCTGTACTGCTAGATCTCCCTGTGCATCTATGCTCCTGATGGTTCTGCCATTTATTTTATAGCTCCCACCTGAATTGGATCTGGCCAAATGCATCATCTTGCATTTGTCCGGATTAAATTCCATCTGCCAATTCTCCATCCAATTTTCCAGCCTTTTTCTATCCTGTTGTATTCTCTGACAATTTTCATCACTATCCACAACTCTAGCAATGTTAGTATCATCCACAGACTTGCTAATTAGACCAGTTACATTTTCAAACAACGTTATATTACAAACAACAGAGATCCAGCACAGATCCCTGTGAGTCACTTCAGTTACAGACCTCCATTCAGAAAAACACTCTTCCGTCATAAGGTCAGAAGTGTTTTTTTCTTTGCAGATGATTGTAATGTCCTGTTTGGAATTCTTCAGATGATGAGGCAGTCAATGCCCACATGTAGCAGTGCTAAACAACAGGCTTGGACTAATAAGTAGCAAGAATCGGTTAAGTCACAAGTGTGAGACAATGAGCATCTCTAATATGAGATCATCACTCCACCACTATCATGACGAATGGCAATACTATTGCAGAGAATCACAAATATCAACATTCTCGGGTGGCCGTCAACCAGAAACTCAACAGGACCAGCTACATAAGTTCTATGGCTTCTAGAGAAAATCAGAGGCTGATATAATATATTCTGCAGCGAGTGGCTCATCTCCTGACTGTCAAGGCCTCTTGCCGAGACATATGTCAAGAGTATGATGGACTGCATGTCAGTTGCTTGGGTGGGTTTAGCTCCAACAGCATTTGAGAATCTCAGTACCATCCAGGACAAAGCAATCCACTTGATTGCACCACATTCACCACCTAAAATCTCTACTTTCTTCATTGTGTCTGCTTTGAGCACTGTTCACAGGACGTACTGATTAGTTTGCCAAGGCTTCTTCAACAGCACCTCCCAAACTTGTGACCTTTACCACTTGAGAAACAGAATTTGTGGCATGGAGCCAAAAATAATGGTTTCAAGCCTCATGATATTTAATTGGAAACAGTAGTGCTCTGCCAATGCTGGATTTTTTTTGTGTTGCTCAGCAGGAAAGGAAGGGCCACTGTTGCATCAAATGTGTTTGTTTCTATCCATCAATGTTTATACATCTATTTTAAACACATCTGGGTCTAAGTTGCATTACTTTAGTTATTGGCTGCACTGCTCCCAATCTACCATTATGCTGGCTGCATATATTTTCATTATTTTTCCAACAAGTTGTGCTGTAAATTTACAGCTGGGGGTTTGGGGAGCACAGCAGTCTAACTTAGGATGTTCAGGATGAGTATTGTCATTGGAGTGAATTCCAGGCCATATTGTTTAGTAGTAAACATGAACATAGTAACAAACACAACTTCTAAAGAAAGTGTGGCATTTTTATTGAGACAAAAATTTGTTGTCCATAGGTTTCTCAAATATTCTAGCCCAAGGTCTGTTGCTTGCTATATAGACAGTACAGTATATTAATTCTTTTGCATCATGTTTATCACCGATGCTGTTGTAAGAGATTTAGCAAAAACAAATTACACTATTTCCTCTATTACTTAGAAGCCCTGTGGAGCTGTGAAACACACACACTCTATCACATTACTTGTTACTAATGCCTTTTTCTATTATCTCATTGGATTGTTCTTTTACTAGTTATCTGAGTATCTATTTTCAGTAGATGGCACCCTGCTTTGTACAGTGCAAAACTGTACAGAAGCAAATGAAGCAGCTGGTATGTAATTACATGTTATGAAGAGACATGTTATTTAAAAATATAAAACAAGAATTGCTGCTAAGTTGCATAGAAAGGGCTATATACTCACTGATTATGATATGCTGTTAGTAAACTTACGTTAATATATCTGAAGTTGTTGATGATGAAGAAGTACAGTTTTCCATAACATTGCCATTTATTTAGAATTTTTTTTCAGGGCAAAAAATTACATGAAGTAGGCCTATTGAACTACCATCAAATATAGCTCCCTTCTGTGTGCCTCAGTTTGCTAACGTATCGTGTCAGTTATCTGTTCCAAAGTTCCTTCCTGTTATTTATGCGCTAAGGAGCAAAACACCTTATTCTTTTCTTGCAAAATGCTTATGCTGTTTAGACATAAAGGAGGATTATCATATTGCATGAAGTTATTCAACACAATCTGGTATTGAGCTGTCTAGGTCAAAATACAAGTCCATGCTATTTTTTTTCTGATTTAGTCATGTTATTCAAATTTTTAAACGACTTAACATTAAAAATTAAAATATACTTAAAGATTGGCACATTGCGTTCCTCTGAATTCAATGGCCTGATCATGTTGAAAATTTTAGAAGCTTTCTCAGTTGATCCATTTTGTATTCCATGAGTTTTTATCATTTACTAAAGAATTGAAACTCATTATTTATTTAGTTTGTGAATTATCTTCCCTTTTTTCCTGAAGACATTGCATGCTTACTGGAACACAGTTACCATGGTCTGGGAATCTGATAGTGCCTCACTAAGTGGCCATTAATTGCATATTAGTTTTAAAGCGAGTGTCAGTACGTTGTTCAGTTACAGGGGCCATAATCACTGAGCCAGTTCCATCCTTCCCTTACATCCACACATGTGCATTTCCAGCAGGAGTCACCAGATAACAGGTGGCATGGCCAACTTTGCCCTTCTTAATGTCCCCAGACATGTTCATTGAGACATTGGATGAAAATCTAAATATAGATCTAGTTTCTGGATTTCTTTGGCACAGCACATGCAGAAAGTCACAATAGAAAAACTGTTTGGTGTCATACTTGTGATAAGTTTATTTTTCAATCAGTTTTTGTGTATCTATTGAGTTTGATTAATTGAGATGTTATTAGGGACATGTGTTGTGCTGCCCACTTGCACCTCTTAAATACATGTATGGAGCATGGCTTTTTGGAGTCCCACTTGGAGCAGTTTATCACTGTCAAGTAGCTCTTCTCAGTTGGCTGAAATTAAATGAAAAGCCATTGTACCCAGAATTATGTTGCAAAAATATATAGGTAAGTTTTAAAAAGCAGGCATAACACCAGAAATCATTATACTGCCACTGGTATAAAATGAAACAAAGCGCTGGCATTTCCTCCAGTAGCAGCCTGCACTGGCAGCTTTATACTGTTTTGGCACTGTGTGCGGAAAATGTTGGTCTAGCACCGATGCCAAAGATAAGGTACAAAGACAGCTTAAGTCAATGAACATTTAGAAGTAGTCTGCAATACAAAATCCCCTTATAAATTGCACCCTCCTGGGAGCAGTTACAATCTGAGTTTTATATTCTGTCAAGTACAGTATTTAGCAAATACATATGTTTCAGTAGCTTTAGATAAATGTTCTGTCTGCACCTAAGCAGATTTAATGTGCAATTTACACCAACTGCTAGTTACATACATCAAGCAAAATGTTTATTAACAACAGGAAGTGGTGCTATTACACTTAAAATTAGGATATTAATATGCATTGATGCTGACCCAGCTATGCAGTTAGAATTCATGCACTCTGCTGCATAGCAAGTTTAAAGAATAGTTCAGATCAGTACACTTAGCTATCGCATGGTTACTAAATTTTGATTTTTCTGACCCAGTACACTAGTTATGTGTGATATCAAGAAAAATATACTATGCACCAATTATTTTAATCCTTGTGTACGCTGTGGTCTTCGCATAGACTCACATCATTGTGATATGTGAAAATGCAAGTGTGTATTTGAGATGAATAAAAATTAACTAACGAAACCTCTGGACTTTATGAAAGTGAGAACCTGCATTACTCTTGGATAATAGTGTGTTGTTCTTATTGAGTATTTTTCCAATGCAAATTAGCTGGTGAATCACTTCAATCAATTTGACTAGCTGTCTTTTGTACATACATGTGTGCGTTTTATTGTTGTTGAGTCATTGTTTTAGAAAAAACAATTGTGTAAAATGGATATTTTGAGCTGATTTCTTACACGGTACTGAGGTAGATAAAAAGGTTGATCAGAATATATTTTTCTAGACTGCCATACGGGCTGATTATTCTGCTAAAGCTGTTGCATTATAATCTGACTTTTATAGACATATGGTGTGTTTTCCATTTACACAGCACGTTCAGTAATGAAAAATGTCTCCTCTCTCCTGCAGCCTGTGTGGAATCCATACCACAATAAAGAGGGTGAATTACTGCATCAACCATCCAAAGACTCTGACCTGGACCTAAACTCCAAAATCTGTGAATTCTGTCAGACAGTCTTCCCAGCAGGCTCCACATCTCGGGAAGACTTCCTCAGGCATCTTAATTCACACTTTTGAGGAGGTTGTTAAAAATGGATCTTAATGCTTGTACATTTCCACATTGAGATGAAGAAACCTGCCTTGTGAACTTAACATGTACTCACGTTGTACAAAATAGTTCTTGTTAGTGTGGAAATGTAAATACCAAAAAGACATTTACTAATTGAAAACCAATACTTTAATAATGTTTTTTTGAGGGAAAAATGTTTTGTTATTAAAGAAATATGTTGTGTCATTATTCATTCTAACTAAAATCAATTTGAAGCAAATAGTCCAATCAGTCATTTGTGTGACATGGGATTGAAATATTCTAGTTGCAGGCCATCCAAATCAATATTAAAAAATGAGCAGATCATTGAGTGGTGTTCTAGTATCGAAAAGTTGACAGATTAAAAACAATAATTATTATTATCCTTTAATCCTTTTACAGTTTTTTTTCCAAAATATTATAAGGTTGCTTCTTTCTTTGTTTTTATTTTTGTTGAAGTTTCCAGTTATTTTGCACATTTTACACCTAGTGTCAGCACCAAAAATTTCACTGTCTTCCACAGCATGCCTTAACTCAAATGTCCCAACTGGAATTATTACTCTGTCACATTTTCATTTAGTTTGAATTTGTTGATGGGTTAGTGGAGCATTATGAAGAGTTTTGTCTTCTTATGAACTTGCTTCATATTTTAAATTATTGAGGCTTTCAAAGCAATTCTTTAAAGCCATCAGATAAATGTTTGCCACATCATTTTACGCTGCTGGATAGATGAGTGCTAAATCGTACACAATCAGAAATATTGGCCAGGACTTTTCCCACTGGTATTGAGATTCTGACGCAGGACTAAATGAATGTTCTGACCACACAGTTGGTATGCACCTGACTTGTGGAACTATTTTCCTGGAGGCAGTCTGGTAATTAACCACCTCCACACCTGCATGGGCAAGGTTCTGATGCTGTCAATCCAATCAGAGGGCTTGCAACTTCAGAGTGTTGACAGCCTGACTGGGAGATGTAGGCCTTGCTGAAGCTGGTGTGCAACTGGGAGGGCATTCTCAAAATAAAGATGCCCTGCGAGGTATAAAAATAATGAAATAGTTATGGTGGCAAACCCTTTGAACCAGACTTGTGGAGGCCAGGTAGGGTGCTTTCTTGTACATGACCCCCAATTTGAGTGATTGAACTTCTGGTTTTTAATTCCAGCCCCCCAGATTGCCACCTGGAGGCCAGCTCCATAGGCTTGTCACCTCCTTGTTGCGCAAAGGGGCAATATTCTGGTAGTGTTATAAAATTGCCCATATTTGGAGCTTTTACTAAAATTGTCTGTCATCTCTGTGCGGTTAACAGGCAATCTGCTTCTTGGGTCACCCCTGAGAAAATTTTCCTCTGTTAGGATCGCACAGGGAACCATCCCGGAATAGCTGACACTTATTTTGCTGGTTCCCCATCTTCATTCCTGATATCACTGGGCTGGGAAAATCCAAAATGTAATCTTAATTTTAAACTGTATTTGAATATGCTATCCATTTCAAACATCTTATACATTGGAAAATGGGATTGGAATTGAGCTTTCATATTTAAGGTTTGTAAGCTGCCAAAATAAGCTTACCTTGGACTGTCCCACAAAACAGAATATCAGGTTTATCAATAGTTACCCAAGCCGATTAAATAGCCACAGGCCCGCTGGAGAAAGCTGAGCAGAATATATGTAATTCCCACTTGCCTATGTCATCAAAGGTAAAGTTAAATATAGAGGTGCATTAACTGAATTTCTACTGTAAAGTGAATCTTTGAGGACAGATTCCTTAGACTTGATCGTTCTATAACAAACAGGCTCTTTAAAGTCTTTCCCTTTCCTTTACTCTTATGTACTAAGTGTGTGTGGACAAAGGATGATCTCACATGTTTTAGTTTATCACTAAGGAAATCCATTTAGTTGACAGATCTATTAATATCAAACTAAGTCATCAATTCAGTTCACATGAATTCTGTTTCAAGATGTCATTCTACTAAGAGACAAGTGTTTAAAAGTTTAATCTCAAATTTTAATTTATTTTCTTGAAGAATAGGACTCCAATTAGGTGTCACATCTCTCCTATTTCTCATTGTTAATAATGGTGATTGCCACTCTTTTGAAGAGTGGCAATCACCATCAGATTGCCATTCCATTCTTCCAGAGCTCAATATTTCTGGCCCAGAATTCTGAACCAGGCCTCTTGAGAAATGCAGAGCTTTCCTGCTCTTAGAATCCTTCCTCAAAGTGCAGGATTGTCAGAGTAAGCTAGGGCTTTAGCCCCTTTTTTTTACAGCACTAGCTGCTTTGTTCTGGTAAGTTTTCATTTGCTAACACACTGAAAGGTTTTAAGACATTTAAATGGCATTTCAGTGTGTTAATAAATGGATGTATGTGAATGACATTAATGGGTAAGATTGTGAGGCCGGCTCAAGTTGGATCAGGGAAACTCGGAGGGTCGGGATGGGCGTCAGGACTCAGAGGGCCAGGATTCAAGTGTTGGAAGAGAATTGAGGGGTAAGTATCCAGTCTGGGTGGGGGTCACTAATGAGTAGTCAAGAGTTAGATTTTTTTTTAAGTTTAGGATTTCCTGGAAACTATCCAAGTAAGTAACCCTCAGAAGTTTCCGACTGTTAACTCAGGGCTGGCGACTTTTTTGGAGGGTCTTGGAGAGCTAAGGATTTGCCCATCAGAAGGTTTAACTTCCTGGACAATTCTTGTGGAGTCTTTGTGTTGGGACCATAAAGGGATACCATAGAGCATCTTTTCGGTGCATCCAATCCCCAACCGTCCAGAGACTGGAACATCTGGGCCAATATCTTTTCAAATATCTAGATTTTGAAGTTCCTGATTTGCTCCTTTGATTTATCAATTCAACTCGAATTGAAGAAGACACCCTAATTGGGAGCACCAGGGATGTTACTGTACATTTTTTTGTTTTTGCCTCAGATTTCCAAGCGCTTAAGGATTAATCTTTTTCAGTTTCCCAGATGCCTGTAATATTTCCAGAACAATCATATGATTTGTCCAGAATGGCACTAATTTTCTGGCAAGCTGCATTGAATACCTTGTCTGAGATGTGAAAATGTGATCTAATTGACATGTGCCACATATCTGTTATTTTACACAGCGCTTATTTTTAATTTCTTGTTGATATTGTTGCATTATTTAAATGAAATATACAAATGTTGGAGTTAACTTGATACAATACTGAGAATCATGTAAAGATTTTCACCTAAAGTTGAATTTGAAGAAGTTTTAATTCATTGACTACTATGAAACTGTCCATATCCATTGGATATTATATATGCTTTCTCAGCTATAAATCAGGTTACAGACAGACATTTGTAAGCCTTAATATGTGGAATTCTTTTTACGTGTGCAAAACAACATTGTGTTTTAGCAATAATAGTTTAGTCAGAAAAGCCTATAGATAAGATATTTTAACCATTATAGTATGTAAAGTTAAGAATTTTACCAGCTTTTTAAGCACAAATCTTACAGTAAAAATAATAGTTTAAATAAATGCCTTGTTTACATAGGTTTCTGCTTAATAAAGTGATGTCCAGGATGACTGTGTTGGATGTTTAAATTGCACATAATGTAATTGATGCTTCAGCTTTTCTCTATTCCATAACTGTTTTGAAAATGTTTTCCAAACTTGGAGTGGCATGAGAAATGAGAGAATTTTGTATAAAATACTTGAATCATTGATGACTATCTTGTTTAAAAAAAATACATAAATGGAAAGGAAGAATTACAAATTATATTTCTTCCAGATTTGTCCATTCAGAGTTGGCGTACAAATAACTGGAATTTTTATGATAGCATATTTCAAATACAATTATGCACCTCAAAACTAAGTTGCTATTTAGTAAAAGGGTATGGTACAATGGTAAATGCACAGGGTTATGGGGATAGGGCACAAGGGAGGACCTGGCTGGGATGCTCTTTTGAAGAGTTGGTGCAGACTTATAGAATCCCTATAGTACAGGAGGCGGCTGTGTCATTTATCGAGTCTGTACCAACTCTTTGATAGAGTGTCTTAAATGGACCCTTTCCCCTGCCCTATTCCCATGAGCACATATATTTACCACAGCCAATCTATCTAACCTATACATCTGTGAAAGGAAACAGGAGCACCCGAAGGAAGCCCACGCAGACACAGAGTAGTCACCCAAGGTTGGAATTGAAGGCAAGTCCCTGGCACTGTGAGGCAACAGTGTTAGCATGCCATCCAATGGGCCAGTGGCATCTTTCTGCGCTGTAGGGATTCTATTGGATGGGCAATAAAACGCTGACCCCAGCTAGTGACATCCGCATCCTGTGAATGAATTTAAAAAGTCCTCTTTTTGAATTTATAATTTTCATCCAACATTTCTCAAAAAAATCAACTTAAGTAAATTATGTTTAATCTGTTACAATGCTTTCAAGGGACTATACAGTTTATCTAATTGAATAACAGTTATCTTGGTTATCTTGACCAAAAAGGTTGCATGTTCAATCAGTGCTCTGTTAAATTAGATAATGTCATTTGGTGGCTACATTTGGTTTTGATGCACTAAAGCCAAGGAGAGAAATTATCAAATTTCTGCCATAGAATAGTCCTTTAACTTTCCTTGAAAGTGAGCATAGACTTTCACTATAGGATATTTTTGGCTAAGTATCTTGCTAATATGCTCTTTTGAGCTTCACACGTGAACAGTAGCCATTTAGTGAGATCTGGAGAGTAATAAGTGCCCATGGATCCATAACCTTAATGAGTTCATGTCTGTTGCAGACAAGGATCAGAAATGGTGAGGGGAAAAAAGAACTTCCTTGTATAAAATCCTATTAGCAATATTGTCTTGAACGTGTATTTAATGTATCACCCATCATTCAACATCACAAGTATAGTTGGAAGTGCTTTGCAATTGATTAGTTTTATTCAATAATAAACAATGACTGATGTATAAAACATAAGGAGGGGGTAGATAAAATAATGTGCATCTACCAAGAACGTATGAAAGGAATGAATCAAACATGAACAGTCAACAAAACCAACCAAATCATGCTAAATATGGTTTAAAAATGACAAAAGTGTAGTTTAAAATCAAGATGTGCATTCTTACCTTACTTCTATATCGCAAAATGCTTCCATGTAGTAGTATATTCTCTATTTCACTGTGGTCAATGTAAAGTAGTCTTTACCGTATTTAAGGGGATAAAAAAGAGGAAATTACAAATGCAGTAATTATCATAATACAACTATCCCAATTCAAGATTGTAACTTTTAGACTGGAAAGAGCACTGTCGATATTGTCTATGCTGATGCATCAACCTTGTAAGCCAATGACCATTGACGAAATTATGACACAATACAATGCTCCGAGGCACATAGCAAATAGCAAGAAGTTATTCATTATAGGAAAATTGCCATTGCATTCCATTATTTAAGAAAGGAGTCTGCAAGATACCAGCTAATCACAGATGTCAGTTTGGCATCAATTGTTGGAAAGTTAAAAGAAAGAAGTCAATATAAATTTTTGAATTGGAGGACGTGTCTGATTAATCTGGTTAAGTTTTCTTAGGAGGACACTAGCTTGGATGAGAATTTATGAATAGTGCCTATATGTGTTTTCAGTAAGCATTTAATAAAGTTATACACAAAAAGATTACCAAAATCTAATTGCACAGAAGTGGAGGTAACCTTGGATTAGTAATTGAGATGTTGGTATGAGAGTAGGAAAAAGGGATTACTTTGATTAGCCTTGATCAGATCTTGAATGTGAGTTCAATTTTGAGCATAGAACCATCTCATGATACTGGAAGGGATTCGCCTTAATGATAACAAGGTTTAAGAGGCCAAAGAACAAGTTTCATAAAATTGGTCAGTATACCTTCAAGCTTAGAATGTTGAAGGGGTGTTCTATTCATGGTGTCTAAATGGTGAAGGGATTTGATAGGATAGATACATCAAAACTATTTGCTCTAGTGGGGGAAATCCAGAACAGGAAGGCATAATTTTGAAATTAGAGGGGGGTCATTTGTGAATTTAAGAAGCATTTTTTTCACAGAAGGTAGTGGAAACCAGGAACTCTCTCCCACAAAATATTGATTCTAAACCAATTGATATTTTTAAGACAAATCAATTGATTATTATTACACAAGGCTATTACACAGAGGGATTGGGAATAATATGAGTAAATAGAGTCAATATATAAACTAACTATGATCCTTCAATATATTTGCACAGTTATGAAAGTGAAACTGGTTTTCCTTTCTTGAAGTTGGCTGCTGTATCCCGGAATTAATTGCATTAGCAGACAACTTGATGTTTCAAAATGAGAGTTTGTAAACTAATAGAAATAATTCATTGTTGCTATTTTATCTCTTCAGGAAGTATTTTACCAGAGAAACAATTACATGTCTTAAATTTATCACTTAGAAAACTGGGAAGAATTTGTTCTATGTTTTCAGTGTACCTGCCTAGATTTTCAACAAAAAGGCAGGTTTATAAACTGGTTTGTTTCCCTCTGCACTGCCTAGTCCATGTATGACATTCGGATAGCATCCATGGTTTCATAACAATATGTAAAGTTTCATTGGAGACTAGGTTAAAACATACTGAAAGAATGAAGTTTCTGGATGTTTTCTTGCTTTGAAACAAATTGCATATCAATCTATTCTTGTGTTTGTATATTTATCTTAATTGTAAATAAAGAATGGTTTTTGTTTTAACCAGAATATATTAGCGAAATTCCAATTCTCTTTCCAATACATTATGGTAGACTTTTATTTATTTCCACAGCTCATAATTCCAGACCAGGATGCTGATCTATCGCCAGAAGCTTACAGCTTAAGACATGCTACTCTTTATCAGGCATAGCCGATTTGAAGTCTCTTACTTTTACCACCAACCATTGGTGTGTTGGAAGGATTTACGGGTTGACACACTCAACCTGTTTGATCATATTATGAATGCATCTTCCTTAGCTATCAAATCTTGGAGTAGGATTCAAACCCAGAGCGTTGGCTCAGAGATAGGACATACTGCTGCGCCACTGGACCTCCAATATGAACCCAATGCTGTTCTTTGAAGTGCAGATCAGATCATCTTGAACAGCCAACATCATTTCTAATGCGAAATCTTGTGGCAAAAATGCTCACTCATCCTATGGTATACTGTGACATACATGTTTTATATAAAGATTTTAGTTCATCAGAGGTGTGGGCCTGCTGACGAAAACTCCTGGTTTCTTATTAAGCAAGTTTTAGAAATGTGTGATTCAAATTATATCAGCATAACATTTTTGATGAAGCATTAATCTGAAGCCTCAACTATTAGTTCAATAGTTCCAGTGGATATTGAACATCCTTTGGCATCATAAGAAGAGCAAAATGTTTTCCTGGTATCTTATTTTCAGTCTTAGTTTACTTAATAGTGTCACAAGTAGGCTTCAGTCAACAGTTGTCACACTCCAGTGCCTATCTGGATACCCTCTGAGACAATTTTGCTTGACCATTGCACCTAACCCGTATGTCTTCAGTCTGTGGGAGGAAACAGGATCACCCTGAGGAAATCTATGCAGACACTGAGAGAACATGCAGACGTTAGGAGAACATGTAGCCTTCACACTGACAGTGACCCAAGTCAGGAATTGAACTTGAGTCCCTGGCGCTATTAGGCAGCAGAACTAATCCTAGTGCCACTATGCCACCCATAATATACTATATTTCTCACTCAACATGCAAAAATATAGATTATAGATCATAGAATCTATGGTGCAGAAGGAGACCATTTGGCCCAACAAGCCTGTACTAACAACAATCTCACCCCGGTCCTATCCTTTTAACGCTACGTTTACCCTCCTAAGTGCCCTAACACTAAGGGGCAATTTATCCTGACCAATCAACCTAACCCATACATCTTTGGGCTTAGTTGACCTTCTCATTTAAAATCTTGTTACATGTGTATGGGAGAGCTTGTGAGATGGTATTTGGAATAGGCATAGTAATCTACACCCTGGAGGTGCCTGCCATTTTCTTCTACCACACCATTGAGACTGGGCTCTTCTCTGCTCTGTCACATTTTCCATGCTTTTCCCTTAACTATTCAATGATATTGCATATGTTTTGAGCTTCAAAAACAACTCTTTTGTCTATTTATCCGGTGATTCTTTCCTTTTGTCTTGCACTATTATCATTTCCGTCATTTAAACATCCTCCTTCAGCTTTATCATAAGCTGTTTTTTTTTATCTCTGCACCTTTCTTTTCCTAGCTGTGTTTTTCCTTATAAGATATTTTGTCAGAACTGGAGGTTTCAAAAAAGGTAATTGATATGTACTTTCCTCTCCCCCATTAGTGCCTAACTAACCTGCTTACCATTCCCAGAATTTCCATTTTAATTTCAGGATTTCAGCATATGCTGTTGATTTTTATAATCTTTCTACTTCTTGCTGCTTGAGATTATCTGACGCAGTATAGAAATAATTGAAATTGAGATAGTTTGGTCTAGATAACCAAACTGCAGTCCTTTTTTTAGCCTTACCAATACCTCAAAAGGAAACTTCAAATGCATATTTCTTAATCACAGCAACTCAATCCTGAATTCACCATATTCCATTTAATATCTTGAGTGCTTTGGTTAGTGCTTCATAAACAGGTGGACTAAATCCATGTGTTTATAGATTTGTGAAGTCTTCAACTAATAAAAGCAGAAAATGCTAGAAATACTTAATGGATGGAACTTTCTGGCTGCTTGCTCCAAAATGGGAAAATTCTGCATGAGGTCAACTGACCCTTCCATGGTCTGTCCCTCACCTGCTCTGATTTCCACTGTGGGTGGAATGGGAAAATTTGCCTAAATAGGTCTGATAGCATTTGTGGACAGTTAACATTTTAGGTTGATGACCCTTTTGCCAGATCAATTCTGATGAAAGATCATCAATCTAAAAAATTTTTTTCTTCACAGAAGCTGTCAGGCCTGTTGAGTATCCCCAATGTGTTCACATTTTATTTCCAGTATCCCACAGTATTTTTACAGAATTACAAAAGTGAGCCAAAGTAGTAAAAACCCACCCGAGGTCAATGGACCTTCCCATTGTCTGCTCCTTGCTTGGTCTAATTCCCAGGGCAGTAAAATTATGGCATTTCATTAGTTTTAAAGTGACTTGAGACATCTAGTCATTGCGAAATACATATTAATGATTTGGATGGCAGAAATGAAATGTAGTATCTCAAATTTAAAGTTTATTTATTAGTCACAAGTAGGTTTACATTAACACTGCAATGAAGTTACTGTGAAATTGCCCTGGTTACCACATTTGGTGCCTGTTCATGTCAATGCATCTGACCAGAACATGTTTCAGACTGTGGAAAGAAATAGAGCACCCAGAGGAAATCCACACAGACACGGAGAATGTGCAAACTCCACACAGACAGTGACCCAAGCCAGAAATCGAACCTAGGTCCCTGGCGCTGTGAGGCAGCAGTGCTAACCACTGTGTCCGCAGATTTGCAGATGACACAAAGTCCAAAAGGAAATTTCAAGTGCGTATTTCTTAATTACAGCAAGTCAGTCCCGAATTTACCATCTTCTATCTAATACCTTGAATGCTTTGTTTGGTGTTTCGTAAATAAGTGGACTAAACCCATGTATTTATAGATTTGTGAAATCTTTAACTAATAAAAGCAGAAAATGCTGGAAATAGAGTAAGCTGTGAGAAGAATATAAAGATGGTTCAATGCGATTTGGACAAGCTGTGTGAGCAGGCAAAAGCATAGCAGATGCAGTATGATGTGGATAAATGTGAAGTTATCCACTTTCATAGCAAAAAGGCAGATTATTGTCTGACCAACTATGAGTTAAGACAGAGGAGTATGTAATAAGGCTTGGTTGCTGAAGGTAAGCATGTAGGTGCAGCAGGCATGAAAAAAGATAAATGGTATGTTGGTCTTCACAGTGAAAGGATTCGAGTATAGGAGAAAGCAGTGCCTTGGTGAGGCCACACTTGGAACATTGAATGCGGTTTTGGTCTCTTTTTCGGAAGAAAGATGATATTGCTATAGACGGACAGCAATGAAGGTTTATCAGATTGATTCCTGGGATGGCGGGACTGACGTATGAGGAGAGATTGAGTTGATTTAGATTATATTCACTAAATTTCAGAAAAATGAGGGGGCATCTCATAGAAAACTTTAAAATTCTAACAGGACTAGACAGGGTAAATGCAGGAGGGATGTTCCTGACAGTGGGGATGTCCAAAACCAGGGGGTCACAGTAAACCTTGTATCCTCAGACTGAGGAAAAATTTCTTCATCTGAAGAGCGGAATTTGTTACCACAGAAGGTTGTTGAGATTAAAACATTCTATGTTTTCAAGAGCGAGTTTTGATATGACTTTTGGGGTAAAGGGGATCAAACAACATAGGGTGAAAGTGGGGATTAGGTTGTTGAGTTGGATGATTAGCCATCATGATGGAATGGGCTCAAAACACTGAATGCTTCTTGCTTCTATTTTCAAAAAAAAAGCTCTTGTATAAATACAAATCTTACCTTTATTTTCTATTATTTATTATTTTCACCAGAACTGTTTGCCTGACTGAAGAAATATCTAAAGGTAATTGATGAAAAAAGCACTTATGCTTGTGTAAGCATCATTCATGTGATAATTATTCAGCCATTTTGCCAGGGGCTAAAGAAAATAGTGAACAGTGTGACATTAAAAGCAGTTAGGAAAAAGGATTAAAATAAAAGCAAAATACTCCGAATGCTGGAATCCCAAATAAAAACATAAAATGCTGGAAAAGCAGGTCTGGTGGCATCTGTGCAGAGAGAAAATAGAGTTTACTTTTCAAATCCATATGACTTCTTGAGAGGAAGAGTCACAAATACTCAAAATGTTAACTCTATTTTCACCCTCCCCAGATGCTGCCAGACCTGTTGAGTCTATCTGTTTTAGTAGTAAAAAAGATAGTTCTTTTCCCCAAGGTCCTATGAACACATTCTTATTTCCCTCATCATTTAGAACTGGTTTGACATTTGACACTGAATTTTCCCATCCCATCCACCATGGGAATTACAGCAGGTGGGACATGGACCATGCAAAGGTCTGTTGATATCAGGTCGGATTTTCCAGCTTTGGGATGAGCGCAGCTGGAAAATCCTACCCTGAGACTCTGAGTCAATTTGGAAAATTCCATAGTTTTGTTTACAAAATTAATAGAATCATAGAATCTGTACAGTGCAGAAGAGGCCATTTGGCCCACTGAGTCTGCATCAACTCTCTGACACAGCATGTTACTCCTCCACTACACCATCCCCTTAACCTCACAGACTTCCCACAGTTAATTCATCTTTGGACACCAAAGAGCAATTTAACATATCCAATCCACCTAAAGTGCACATCTTTAGACTGTGGGAGGAAACTGGGGCATCCAAAAGTAACCCATAAAGGCTCAAGGAGAACATACAAATCTTACACAGTCATCCAAGGCCAGAATTGAAGCAGGGTCCCTGGTGTTAACAACTGTGCCACCACACTACTGCTAAATTCTGTATACAATTAATAGATATAATAACTCATTGGCCTCTTTCTAGTCAAATTTAGCAGGCTAAAAGAAAATCTATGTCTCCTACTGTGCACTGCAATGGGCAATATGTTGATTAATGGCCCGACTTAAGTTCTTTTATTTCTCAGGGTGTACGGGCAATATTTAAATGGCACATTTATTGTACATCCTGGTTACCTAAGGTGTTAGGTCACTCCAGCAGGCATCTATTGTCAATTGTGAGACATAATAATTACTGAGGAATCCACCTAACATGTTTTTGCTTGCAATTTTTTTTAAATTGCTGTACCTATACCCAACATAATTATCTCACACTGGTAGAGAAATTATGTCCTCCTGGAGCTACATGTTGACCAAGTTGATAGTGGTAATAGGCTTCCTTCCCTGGAGAATATTAGTGAGCCAGTTGGTTTTCTTCAACAGATAGCAGTTTTACATGGTTATTCTTCTAGAACTGGTCCACAAATGATCAGATTTATTTAATTAATTTTCACGATTTGCCATGTTGAGATTATGAACTGACAGTCTCTAGATTAGCAAGAGATCTTAGTCCATAGTGGGTCACATCCTACTTCTGTGCCAAAAGCTCCAAGTTTGAGTTCCATCCCACAACTTGATGGCCACAGAAGGTATGTTTACGTTGTGCCAAACAGGTTGACTGTCAACTTGCCAATATTTTAGCTATGTTTACAGCAGGTAGTAAGGGTAGCAGAGTTTTTTTTTATTCTTTATTCCAATTCAATCCAATCCAATCAAATCCAATTCAGAGTCCTAACAAGTTGAGACATTCCGGATCCAAGCTGACAAGACAGGGCTCTCACCTCCTGTCTTGGGCTTGATCTACATGATACAAGCTGATTGCAATAGGTATAGTTCCTCCTCCAAGGCTTGATCTTGTTTGCATCTTAGCCAAAAGGCCGAGATGCTTGAAATGAAGTGAAAATGTAACCTAATGACCTCAACCAAGCACAATATGTCAACACTACACTTGATCTTAGCCAAAAGGCTGAGAAGCGATCAGAGAGTTTTGGTCAACCAGAAGGCAACCATAAACCACTGCCAGGCATAACAATGGACCAACACATGGAAGTCCATGGTCACCAACACCCTCCTAGCGCATGGTACCTGAAGAGAGAGAGCGAGTTTCTGAGTTGGTATCACAGTACTATGAAGCATGGGACAGCAGGATTCTAAATGACATTATCATGGTCCTGAGAACGAGAATGCAGAATATATCCAGAATGACTTGGGGTAAAGTGATATTTATGTTTGCTCCGATGTTTAATTTCAACTGCAAAGAACTAAAATAAACCTTCAAATGATATACATATAGCCAGAGATCTTCCAGTCGCGGTAGCACGAATGCTGAGATGATCGCCATCAGGATTGCAATAGAATCAAATGTCCCAGGGAACTCCAAATGACTCCGAAGTGTCTCCTGTCGATGATCCGGTCAGAACTTTTCCACACTGGTTTACTTAGCGCAGTTCCTGATAGACGTAGGAAATCAGGAGAAGTGTTTGCACATTCCCACCACCCCTGCTACTGCTTACCCCTCTACCGTCACTAGCTGGAAGTGGAACGGTTACGGGAGTTCGAGGGTGAGTCAGTGATAGCAGGGTGGTGAACAGCTTTGGGGATACAATGGAAAAGGAGTTTGCAGAGCACCAGCAGAAGAGAACTGGGATGTGAAAGAAACATTGAGGTTGCGGAAGAGGAAGCTTCACTGAAGAACGAATTGAAATGACCTGGAAAATATTGAACTTTAGTTTATGGAAACAAATGAGCCTGGGGGTGGGGGCGGTAGTTGCTGGTTGCACGTCGACTACATCTTGACATCAGGTCTCGCATTTCTCTTTGACAATTGATCCATGCTGCTGTCAGAAGTACTTGCTGCAGCTAGCGAAAAAGGTCAAAATGTCATTTAAAATCTAGCCGCGAGGTAAGACACAGCTTCGCCGCTAACAGAAAGATCCAGGCCCGATGTGCATTGTGTCCAATTCCCAGATTACTGTCCCAATGATGATAAAACAATTTAGGTGCTTGCAGACATGTTACCAAATCAGCCTGCATCTCATTGTCAAAGAACAGGCGATTTCTTTGCTGAATTATATATTTTAAATCTGAAAACCTGGACGTAAGATGATAGAAAATGAGATTCTAATATCTTGCATGTTTTAACGCCTTTATATGTATTTCTGGTGGCCATCTCTTCTGAATAATTGAAATTTCATTAATAGCCTAGTTTCTTTTACCATATTTAGTTCACAGGCCACAGCTGCACGATATTGAAACCAAGTTGTTTTGAAGACTTTATTCTAGTATGAATGTCCTAGTTTTATTCTGATTTACAGTATAAAAACAGAGGAATAGCAAAAGTAGGTTCACTCCTTTACCCTTCCCCATCCTCCAAACAAATTGTTCTGCGGGACCTTTAGTGGCACAATCCATTCCCACTTAAACTATTAAATGACATGTGAATTACAAAAATCTACTTGAGAGTTTAGAGTCAGAGCATTGAGCAGAATAGAATAAAGCATTGGTTAACTAAACATTGTTATTTTGTATTAGTACTGGCTATTAAAATTGCACTTATATTTGATCAACTGCCTAATTGTTTCTCCTTCCCAATTATCACTGATTATGTGTTGCCGTTTCTGAGTTTTGATGTGTGATAAATGATTTAAGATGCCTTTTACAATAAGTTAAAATATAATTTATATAACATTTTTAAAGTTTGTAAAATCACTTTTAAGGATACGAATTCTCACTATCATCTGTAGCCATAATGATGGGAAGCAACTTGCTCCAAAATTTGTGTCTTTGGTAGTCTGAGCAACCATCTTGGACAAAAGTGTGAATAGTGTAAGCATAATTATTTGTGAAATATTTTCACTCATTCCCCTTCTACGGTAACAGCAGATCCCCTGGATGACAGTTCATAATACTGAGCATATTAACATGTTTTGATGTCACAGATATTTTAGTATCTTGTGACATGATATTAACTTCATTTGGTTGTAAGTACCAGATCTATTTAGTAACAGCAAACTTCTTACAAATGTATCATCATTACATCTTAGCTATATATTTTATTCATTCATTTACAGGGTGTGATTGTTGCTGGCTGGCTGGGCCAGCATTTATTTTGCATTCTTAACTGCCCTCCATTAACATATTGCTGTGGGTCAGGAATCACATGTAGGCCAGACCACAGAAGTATAGCAGATTTCCTTCCCTAAAGGATATTAGTGAACCAGATTTTTTTAAAACAACAATTGACAATGGTTTCATGATCATCATTCGATTTTTGATTCCAGATTTTTATTGAATTCAAATTTCACTCTTTGTCACGGTGGGATTTGAACCTGGGTCCCCAGAACATTACTGTGGCTTTCTGGATTACCAGTGCAGTGATAATAAATACAAGATATATTTCCTCTCTAATCATAAACATCTCCCAGTAAGATGGTTGTGGTTCAAGTCCCACTTGAGGGGCTTGAATACAAAGATCTTGGTTGGCACTCCTGACAGTGCTGAGAGACAGTTGCACTTTTGGAGGTTCCATTTTTTTGGATCAGCAGTTAAATCAAGGCCCCATCTGCTCTCTCAGGTGGTCATATGGGTTGCAATGGCACTATTTCAAAGCAGAGCATGGGAGTTACCTCCAGTGTCATGGCCAATATTTATCCCTCAATCAACATTACTAAAAGATGAAAAACATGATCTGGTCTTGTCACATTGCTGTTTGTAGGAGCTTTCTGTGCACAATTTGGCTGCTATGTTTCCCACATCACAACAATGACTACACTTCAGAAGTATTTCATTGGCTGTAAAGTGTTTAGGATATTCTGAGGTGATGAATGGTGCCAAATTAATGCAAGTCTTCCTTTTATATATAAGTAAAGCTCAGTAAATTGGTAGGCGGGTTGGTTACCACAAGTTGAACTGTAACACGTAAACACTTTAAGCAACAATTTAAGTGCTAACTTGTTTCTCTTGTCGGTTCAAGGCCTGATCCAGGAGTTGAACCGATTATTCGGGCTGACACTTCAATAAAGCAAAAGGGTGTAATGTAATGTTGGAGAAACTGTATCTTGGACGAGATATCAAACCAAGATCTCTTTGGGGTGGATGTTAAAGACCCCTTTGCACTGTTCAGAGAACAGTCCTTCCTCAATTAACACCAGGAAAACACAAGCATTGGTTATTTATCCTCAATGTTTTCTTTTGGATTTTGCGATGTGGAAATTAATTCTATGTTTATTAATAAAACAACATAATACTACTTTAAAAATAATACTTTTAAGAAGTGCTTTCAGGTGTCCTCAGGAGATGATTAATCATATTTTATATAAATACATATCCTTGCTGACTGAAACAGTGCGAACGTAGCCCAACTTCACTGTGGCGATAACTAACTTAAAACTTCTTTTCACAAACGTTTATAGAAAAATAAATTATTGGTTGGATATTTAAGAAATACCGTGATGTTATGCAATGTGTTAGGCTTCAAATTAATATAATTCTTTAAAGTACAATTTATATGCAACTACCTCACTCGGTTTCTGTTTTCGAGGTTGTGTCTGGATTGACAAATAGCAAATAGCGCTGATTATGCGGACGGTGATATGTTAAAAGTTGAATACCAATCTGTGTTTTGTTTAATATTGCTAATAATGTTTAATATGTTAGTACATTCAGGTTGCAGTATCCTCTAATGTTCAGCCTTTGCAAAATAAGCGAATATTAATTATTGTATAAACGTAATAAATTGACGTACGTAATGTATAAAATTGTTCAAATTGTAGAAACCTGTAGAAGCGAAGCTAAAAATGAAATATGTGGTGTCAGTAGATACGTTAAATATGCAATTTATGTTAAATGAGCTAAACTGGCATGTAATATACGGCACACTAATCGAAGTACGTTTATCGACACCTACCACTGATACTGAGCAAACATTAATCCAGGAAAATATAATATCAGATGCAGTGATAACGCTCCAATTCCAAATTATATGTTATTATGTAGAATGTGAGAACATATTTCACTTGCATCTTCGATCATTACAATGGAGTGTGGATTCCAATTTCTGGAGCTGTTTGACCACATTTCATACGGACACAGTAATTCGAAAATCATCTGGAAACCAACCGCGATCACAACCTAATGTGCTAATAAATCTTACATACACTCTTTAGAGAATCACTATTTTGGGTAGTTCACGCCCGATTTGCAATGATGAGCTACCTATTTATTAGTTGGGGTCCCTTTCCATGGGAACAATTTCCCTTAAAATTATGCATTGGTTTCTAACCTGAATTTAGCAATAATATATGGAGCATTAACGCGATGTGTGATGGTGTCACAATAGGATGTTGTAACTCAGCCTTAATCTAACACGTGGAAACTGAGCGAGTACCGGCAACTGCTGGCTTTTCGAACTCAAACTGTTGGCAGAACTATCACTGTTGTAACACAATTTGCAGGTTTGAAGATTGTAAGATTTATTACCCCCATAATGGGAATTTCTTAACATTAATGTCAGAGAGAGACAAGTACCAGCACATTTCGGAGAATGGGTGGACGTGGTTGAACAGACCGCGAAAAGGCTTTGTGGATCGTTTTCGACTTAGCGGAACTTTAAATTCTTGAAATGTCTTTAATCGTTGGAGGCATGAAATTGCATTGGTAAACAATAAATACAATGATACACTGTCATCTGAAGTAACCTGTTTGATACACAGAGGAGCTGATGTTCAGATAAACCTCGCGGCTGTATTCATTAAAATTGAGTCGTTACTTTATAACATGATTGCCCCTTTTAGTTTTTTTATATATCAATAAACAACTCTCATTATCGAAAGCAGGGGGAGGAGGAGGGGAGATGTGGATATCCCTAGTCCCGTGTAAAAGTCACTGTGAGGTATTCGCTTTTCTCTGATGAATAAGTGGTAACAAAAATTCGCGCTTAAGAGATATGTTGTAAAGTGCAAAAGCTTCAAAACTGCAACATAACATGTTCTGGATTAAATCACTACATTTAAATGATATTTGTTGAATCGTTATGTTCGGCAGTTCATCTTCCGAGTAATCCATTGCATTAAGTGTACTATTTTTATTGATTATCGTTTTATTTCTATTAAGTTAACGACGGGCAGCTATTTGGCAAGGGATGAACAATCTGGCAAAAGTTGAGAGAAAAGGGGATAAAATGTGACGCGTTGTCGGGCTGATTACTCCCTAAACTATGGAGCACGAACTTTGATTCTGTTCTAGATTCCTTTGTTACCAGCAAATTTGTCGCATCTCCGCTTATTCTTTTTATATCACTGAGAATTTTTTTTGTCATATAGTATTTGTCGCTATACTGTTTCTTTCAAATAGCTTCCAGTTATTAGAAACGGAATTTGGCACAGAATACCTGGTATATTCTGTGTAGAAATCCACGCATGGAGGTCATCTGGGCCGTTCACAGGGCAAAGTATACTTTGCAGCTTAAATAATGGGATGTCTGTTTGCGAATGGAAGTCAAGCTGGTTTCTCAGTCCAGCTTCGTCAGAGAACATTGAAGCTCTGAAAGATTTTATTTTTTAAAAATGCAGAACAACAGGAAATAAAATCTGCCGAGATAAATAAATACGTCCGTTTCGTTGGATAGTTTATTCAACGCTGATTTAGTCATGATTGTGATGGTACAGGTATTTAGTGATGGAAGTAAAGTAATACAAGTGCACGGGAGCTGAACTGTAAATGTTCAGGAATATGAATTGTCTTCGACTATGTGGTGTGTTTTTATCCCAGGTCATGGCAATTGGGTTCTTGCATTTTTGAATGAAAATGTTAATTAATGTGACTCAGGACATTTTAAGGCTTCCAGCCTCTGATTATTGTGCTAGTATTTCTACAGAATGTCCCACCACAGATATAGTCGCTTTCATCGGAAGCATGTTAAAAAAGCGGCCTGTTTAGCCATTATTGATACATTGCAAATATAGCCACCTTATTATTTACTGAGAGGAATTTTAGCACAATCTAGTTTTGTTTCTGCCTGTATCTATCTTATGGTGGTAAGAATACTAGGAATGGAGCACTATTTCCGTCTGCTGTGATGAATGCAAGTTTTCTCAGGAGCCTCATTTTCCCGCGTCCTCTCAGTATGGTTGGTGGTAACCATAGAAGCAAAGCTTGTTTGCAAGGTTTTCTCTTTTTGAGGCGGTACAATGAGAGATGGAGGTAGAGACAAAAAATGGAATCGGGAGAAGCAGCAGGCTGATTACGAGGTGTCAAAATTGCCAGGAGCAAGAAGGTGATAGCAATCAGGAGCTACAGCGGGGTGAGAAGACTGCGGCATTCGTGCGGGCAACTAATTATACATCTCATTTATCGACTCGATCAGCAGAGCTGGGGAATAGTGACAGATTGGTGAGGCAGGATCGGGAGGTGTTAAAACAATGGGGCCGGCTCGGCTTCATTACGGCATGCTAATCAGTACGGGCTGTGTCTGTTAGAGAGCCCAGTTATGTGCTTCTAGATAGAGAGAAAGAGATGGCTGTGTGTTGTTCAGAGTTGCCTGTTCCTCAGGTGGCGTCTCGCCAACAGGCGCTTCCCGCGCAATCAGCTGGGCGCCAAATAATGTAGGAGAACTTTTATCACCATCCGTTGAAACTAAAATAAAATATATCCTACCTGAAATCTGATTATTTGCTACGGAAACGTCTCTCTGATCCATCATTAAACTTTAGTAGCTTTTAAGTATTTTAAAATAGCAAATATACTCCATTAACATTAATAATGTTTTTAAATGGTTCTTTCGACTTTTAGTATTTTTAACATTGAGATTTCAAGCGTATCTTCTTGCCGGTGCAGGCAACACTGCAAATACCAATGTGTGTGACAACATAAATTAGCCGTAATACCACATTGAATTCAATCAGCTGGATGTTTGAAATCATGTGCAGGAGTGGTAATTGCACGTTGCAAACAATAATCAAATTTAGTTAAAATAATTATTCAGGAGCCCTGAGTTAACCTGACACTTCCGCAACAAGATTCTATGTACATAGACAGACAAGGTGTTGCTAAGTATATACTAATATGTGTATATACAAAGATATAGGTATAATTTTCAATTATTTACATCATCTAATTGCTTCATACATCGTTGTTTCCATTTCTCGATGTGTTTATATATATATATTCCATTGCATTGAAGGCTCATTTTATACGTATGTTTTTAGATTTATGCATACAGTAAAATCAGGAGAGAATTGCTATCTAGTCCTGGTACTTTCCTTCAATAAATTCAGCGCTGCATTTCGTATTTACTGAATATATAATGTTCTTATCTAAGTAAAAGTATGCATTTGAATTATAATTGTCTGTTCACTTGGAGATGGCACGTATAGAGTTCCGTGTACCTTTAAAACCATACGCTGCTAAGATGACTGAACAGAAATGTCGCAGTTTATGCAGGAATCGGCAGTAAACGCTAATTGTACACACGATGTATCATATTTAGCGGTCAAGAAGTAAAATTAACCCTTCAACATTCAAATAATCCGAACAAAACTTGCATGATGCAAGTATTACTGCCGGTGTCATATATTCATTATCACATAGTTTATTTATTAAGAACAGACTCTAGGCCGTCACCGTAATAAACACTCATGTTTTGCATTTCTGAACGTTATTGATAAAATAAAAAATGTTTTCACATCTTCACTGCGACAAAAAGCGTCACGGTTCAGCAATAGGGATTTTTTTATTGATTCAACTATCTTTAGATTCCAAATTATGAAATACAATAAGTGGGGAACTATTTTATTCAGTAAGAATGCTAACATAATATAGTCTATAAAAACACTGCTGCTGTAGCAACTTATAATTACAAATAATAAATCAAATCCGTGATTATTCATTCTGGCAGATCGTGTTTAAATTATTAATTTATCGGATAAACATTTTGTTGAAAGGCCGACAGATGCCTGATGACATTCTAATCATGTTTGTCTTAAGGTGGTTCTTTACGCTCGCAATGCACAAACCGAATCATGCAATTAATATACACGTGTACTGTTGAAATACAGGGAATTTTCTTTCAATTATTATGTGTTAGATTGCTTTTAAAACTAAAATTACTAAGGTTAGCAGCACAATATACCTCTTAGAAGGTCACGATACCAGTGGACTTTTTTAAGTTATGGCTACATCAAGGCCTATATCAGAACGCTTCCGGTTCCTGGTCACATTCTGGAAAGTCCATCTGACATTGAATACCCCCACAAACTCAAATATAAAAACCGAAAATACCTACAGATTATTCAATAAAGAATCGTCTGACAAAAATCGCACTTCGTTGTCGCCCTGTTATTAAATGCAATTTGATTTAGGCTTCTCAAATTTTCTAGCTTGCAGTAAACTAATTATATAACATTAGCATATTCAGACGCCTATGGACTATTTTGAATTAGGTGTTAAATAGACCTAAGTGAGCCAAACTGCCTTTAAAAGCACAGCATGACCATGTAATTCTTTTTCCAGTTTTTTGGAACGAAACGACAAAACTTCTTTCCAAGTAGCTATCACCCACATTTAGTGTGAAAAGTACTGTAATTGTAATTCACGCTGTCGGGTCTGTCAGATGTTCTCGAGTTGCTGAAGCTTTCTTTAAAATGGGAAAACTGCCAAATGCACTGTGATATCTCAATCAAGCATTCCAGAGTCAGGTTTGAGCTAAGGTAGCATCTGCAAACGCATGTAAATTGCCAATTAATACATTAGCATCTCCCAAAATTTAAAAAAATCAAAAAATCTGAGATTCCTAGTAGCAACCTTAACAACATAATGTGCCTCTTGCCTAAACAGACGAACACTAATTACACTCTAGGGATTTTTGAACACAACACGGGTTCGCAGAGTATTGTTTGGAAAATATGTACCTTTATGGATTTTCAAAATCATTTTTTCAGGAATTTAGTAACGGCAATATTTTTTATCAGCAAACATTCACTAATTTAGTCAACTGCTTTTTGCTGGATGTTATCATCGGTTTTATTAAATTAGCCAATTTACAGAGAGCGATTAATTATACACCATAACTTCCTAAAACTTTGTTTAATTTGTGGGTTCAGATGTTTCTTATAGGGTAAAGTGAGTGAGTACAGTCATAGTATAGTACAGCATAATTAAGGATTCCACGCACCCCGAACATACTTACTTCCACTTTCGCTCAGGAAAAAGGTACAAAAGTCTGAGGACACCCACCAACCGACTCAAGAACAGATTTTCCCTGTTGCCATCAGACTTTTGAATGGACCTACACGCATTGAGTTGTTCTTTCTTTACACCCTAGCTATGTAACACTACACTCTACACTCTCTCCTTTCCTTCTCTATGAACTGTAAGCTTTGTCTGTATAGCGCGCAAGATACAATACTTTTCACAGTATTCCTAATACGTGACAATAATAAACCAAATCAAATCAATCTCCCTACGGTTACAAAGCGCAATATGTATTAGCTTAATAAGTAGTAGAATAAATAAAACATACGTTGCCCAATTCTGAGGCCCAGATTTAGTTTCAAATTACTTCCAGATAAATTTGTTCGCCAAGTCCAATGTAAATATTTTAAAATGCTCGAACTGGATATTGCACGTTTGCGCTTTCAGCTTACAGTTGAAGACCTCTGGGACACAGGATATGTTATCTCTCTGGGTAATGTAAATCGCTTTTTCAATCAAAACAGGGCACAAAGCTTCAACAATTGTTCTAATACTCTAAATGTTTGTAATACATCCGTTGTTTTATTTGGAAACGTGAAAAGTTCTTTCGTTCTGATTTAATTGTGCCAATAAATATATCACACAGAAACAGCATTGACTGAGACATTCCCCACTCTTTTTTGCAAACACATCTTGTAAGCTAATAAAGTGCAACTTTTGGCAATACAACCGCTGTACTGCCTTATAGTTGTCATTATACACCCTTACCCATGTTAAAGATTTAATGTATACATTATAGCTTACTTTCAATTGAATATTCACATAACATCAATGGTTGTTGCCAGAGGATTGGCATATCTAAGATCGCCTGACAGACAAAAACGATGAGAGCGGTTATCTTAAAGCCGTAATTATTTTGTAACTATATAGCTAATATTATCAATGAAAGGCTGCACAAGAAGTAGGAAGACTGAATTTTGCATATTTATTGGAATTTAATATATAACATCTGTATTACCAATTGATTTCTTAAGATGATTTGCGATATACGAATTAAAGTGTTGGAATTGCTGCGGTTATTTCTAGATCGGTTCCAACTTTTATAAATCTTTCAAAGAATGTTCATGTTTATTTCGAACAATGAACGTTCATTATTGAGGTAGACTTTGCGATAGTTTTGTTGAAAGCATTTTCTTACATTGTGGCTTATAACACAAATTTGTCCCATAATATATGTTCCTTTTAAAATGTTTCATACATCAGAGAACGTGAACAAACTTTTTGTTCAAGAATCGCATAAGTGGGACGCAAAATAGCAATATATTTTGAAACGGGTTGAAACAACGGGTTGAGATGTAAATGTCGTATTGATTTTTTAAAACGTAAAGCTTCAGTTAACCTGTTTAAACATGAGTGTAATTCTTGGTGAACATGTCTTAACTCCATCTCATATCCTTCTATTGAGGTTGTACTGTATTGCTGTGCAAAATATATTAGAATACTACTTTTGTCTCTGAGATATTTGTTATAAAAATCAATCTAACACAACTTCGAAAACAAAATTAAAAATGCATTGTTAGTTTATATTGTAGGAGCATCAAAATAAATCGATCCCATTGCACCTGTGAATCTACTTCATTGTTCTAAAGCAGTTGGCATTTCTTTTGAATATAGCTACATTATAGTATTTATTTCCAAAGTTATGTTCAAGTTATGGTATAATTCTTTTGGTTGTTGCTGACAGAGCATCACGATCTGGTTAGTATTTTACAGAATACATTCAGATCTCATCTGGAGAGCATATAGGAAGTATGAACACAAAGCATAATGGTCTGATTTTGTAGAAATTCAGCCATTTTTTTTAATTCACACTGTCTCCTGCCAAACTGAAGATTGAACCTGAATAAGATCAGATACATTTAGATCAGTGTTAGAAAATGAAGCCAAAAAAAAACAGTATTCCTTATCATTTACTGAAAATATTCAGTTTATAAACTGTTTCCAATCAGGCTTGCCCCGTGCTTCAATGTATTTTGATGATATTTGATTGAGACAAACAAATTACTTGATCTTTTATAAGTTAGTGGAGGAACCAATTTTATGTATACTATTGATCTGAGTTTCTAATCATCATTTAAAATATTGATAGAGTTTACATGAAAGCAAAAAAAAGTTGTTTTCCTATCTTTTAATCTATTTCACCTAAAACTATGCTTATTGACTCCCATTGAGTAACATTATTGAAAATTGATGTCTAAATTGTAATTGAGTTATTCAGTTTCTGCATCAAACATAAATGGTTATTAGTGCAAGATTTGCAAGCTTTAAGCAGGTATAAAGATTACTCTTTTCCTCATGTCACATTAGATATATAGATAAAATTCATATTAGAAACAACTAATTTTATGTGTTTAACTTCTTTTAAAGGATTCAGACAATAATACAATCAATGACATGACAAGGCAATGAGGATAACTTTATAAATGTAGCATATGTAACTCAACTGTTATGGTCTTGACTGAATTATGGAAATATCTTTAATAGAGTGCAATTTATTGGGGAGCTTGTCTAGAGATGCAATGACATTTGAGGATCAGAGAGAAGTTTCAGCATTTTATTTCCTTGACCTATAGTTAATCACTCCCTTCAGGGATTAAACAAATTGGAAAGTGTTGTTGGCAGCACAGATTCTGTCTGTCCCTATAGAAAAGAGTGGATTCTTTAAAAACAGTTATGTTTTTATTTGATACCTTGAGGTGTTCATATGACACAAATCTTCTGAGTCCCATCAGTCAACAGTTTATCAGCAAATATTTCAAGATAAGATTAGTCTAGAAGATGTTTAGATCCAATAGAACAGGTTTTCTGATTGCTTACAACTAACTGATGTCTGTAAGGTAGGTGATTAGAAAAAGATGTTTATGATTTAATGTTCCATTCAATTTTCTATTTGGATTTCAAATTGGCAATAGAAGAATCTATCTGTTGGCAATTACTACCACCTGATGATATTGGGCTGAATTTTGTCAACCTTTTGCAGGTGGACTGCAAGGTGGGAATTCTGAGCAATTGGTGTGGGAAGGCACCATGTAGCATGCTGGACATCTTCCTGTTGCCACGCTGTTATTGAGCAAACTGCCTGTCTGTCCAGATTCAACCATTAAGTGGCCAATTAAGGACCCCTGCTAATATTTTCCAGTGATAGGAGCCTGCCATTGTGTGGGGAGACCATGAGCTTGCAGTGGGCATGGGTAGTTGGGTCTCCTTTTGGGAAATGTTTGGCTTTGCACCAATGAAAGGCCTTTCAGTCTTAATGGCCTCCACCATGGCAATGCAGCAGCATCCCCTCTGTGACATCCTCTTCCCTCATTGGGGCCTACTCTCCTCACCCAGTAATCCCTCATTATCTACCTGATCTCATCCTCCAGATACTGCCTCAGCAAACTATAGTTCGGATTAGGCTAACAGCTTTGGGGGTAAGTGTCATCTATAACATGCAGGAAGCCCTGGCAGTAGCCATTTAATTAGCTGCCACCAGCAAATACAGCTTGGATCCATCTTCCCTCCAAAGCTCAGCCACCATCTTCTTCCAGTCTTGGATGTAGGACTCCTGTCGCCTCCACAGAATTTTGACCTTTATTTAAATATTCCTGCAATTTTCTAATGCTTGTGCCCAAATTAAAAAGGCATCTAAACTAACCTCAATTTGCTGCTTATGAGAATGAATTTAATGAACCTGTAACATAGAAACAAGGAAAGGGGAGGCTATTCGACCCTTTGAACCTGCTCAACTATTCAGTATGTTTATGGCTGATCCTTGATCTCTTTGCCATATTTCTGCTTTCTCCCCATACCCACTGATGCTGTTAAAATTGAAAAAAATTCAACATTTAGTGATTTGGCCTCCACAGCCTTCTGTGGTAGTGAATTCCACAGCTTCACTATCCTTTGAGTGAGGAAATGTTTCCTCATCTCAGTCTGAAATGGTCAACCCTCTATCCTGTGATTGTAACCCCAGGTTCTGGATTTCCCAATCAAGAAAAACATTCTCTTTTCTTCTATTCTGTCCTGGCCTTTTAGAATTTTATACATTTCAATCAGATCTTCTCTCATTCATCTAAATTCCAGTGATTACAGGCCCAGTTGAACAAATTTCTCCTCATAGACAGATCCACCAATCCCAATACCAACCGAGTGAACCTCTGCTGCACTCCCTCTATGGCAAGTATATTCCTTCTTAGCAGGAGAGACCAAGAATGCACACAATCCAAGAATCCAGGTGAGATTTCATCAGGGTCCTGTATAACTACAGTAAGATATCTCTACTCAAGTTAAATCTTCTTGAAATGAAGGCCAATATATCATTTGCCCTCCCAATTTCTTGCTGTACCCCCCTTTTTGCTTTCATCGACTAATGTACAAGGACACCCAGATCCCTTTGTACATCCACACTTCCCAATATATCACCATTTAAATCATACTCTTTCTTTCTGCTTTTCACACTGCAGTGTATAACTTCTTGGCATGGTGGATAGTGATTCGGACTGCTGCCTCACAGCTCCAGGGACCTGGGTTCGATTCCCAGCTTGGGTCATTGTCTGTGTGGAACCTGCACTTTCTCCTCGTGTGTGCATGGGTTTCCTCTAGGTGCTCCGGTTTCCTCCCATAGTCCAAAGATGTGCAGATTAGGTTGATTGACCATGCTAAATTGCCCCCTAGTGTCCAGGGATGTGTACATTAGAGGGATTAGCAGATTAATATGTGGGGTTTCAGGGATAGGGTCTGGATGAGATTGTTGTCAGTGCAGATGTGATGGGCCGGATGGCTCGATATCTGCAGTACCCCATTAGTCACTGCCTGCCACTCAGAAAAAGAGTCATTTATTTTTACTCCCTGTTTCTTGTCTGTCAATCAATTCTCAATACATGCCAATACATTACTCCCTATCCCATTTGCTTTAATGGGATAGCCTCTTATGAGAGACCTTAATGGAAAAGTCTTTCTGAAAGTCCATATACATTACATCCACCAGTTCTCCTTTATCTATTCTAGTAGCTACACACTCAAAAAGATCCAGTAGATTTGTTAAACATGATTTGCCTTTCATAAACCCATGCTGGCTTTGTCAACTTAATGCTTTCTAGATGTTCTATCTAGAACATCTTCTATAATAAACTCTAACATCTTCACCACTTCTGATGTTAGGTTAACTGGTCTGTAATTTTTCCTTTTCTCTTTCCTTCCTTTTTTAAATAATGTGATTACATTTGCCATCTTCCACTTCATAGGAACTGCTCAGAGTCTATAGAATTTTGAACAATGACCAGCAATGCATCCAATATTTCCGGGGCCACTTAATTTAATACTCTGGAAGGTAGATTATAAGGCCGTGGTGATTTGTCAGCCTTTAATTCCATTAATTTCTCCAGCACTATGTTTCTTACTAATTCTGATTTCCTTCAGTTCCACCCTTTCAGTAGACTCTTGGTTCCCTAACATTTCTGGGAGGTGATTTGTAAAGACAGAACCAGAGCATGTGTTCAATTCTTCTACTACTTCTTTGTTCCTTATTATAGATTCCCTGACTTCTGACTGTAAGGTCTCTACATTTGTCTTTATCAATATTTTTCTCTTGCATATTAATGGAAGATTTTATGGTACATTCCTTGCAATTTTACTCTTTTACTCGATTTTTCCCCTTTTGAACAATTTTTTTTACTCTCTTTTGCTGAATTATAAAATGCTCCCAATCCTGACATTACTATCTTTGAGGTCCTACCTTTTAATTTCTGTCCTAACTCCCCATTTTGTGCTTATAGAACTTCATCTCTTTTTTTACTTATGTTGTTGATATCAATATGTATCATAATGACTGGCTGTTCAGCTTCCCCTTTCAGCATGCCTTGCAGCTGTTCCAACACATTCTTAACCCTAACACCAGAAAAACAACACATCCCCATCCATGTGCCTGTCTATTCCCATTAAGAATGAATTCACTATTACTTTAGCCCTGGCAGCATTCTTCATTCTGTCTTGTGCAGCAGGACCACACATGGTGCCATGGACTTGGCTTCTGCTGCTATCCCCTGAGAAGGCAGGAAGCTGGAGAGAACATTCAAAACTTTACAAAGTTCATTCATTATGAAGAAGAGAGCATGGAATTGATATTGGAAATGGCTAGTTAAGTGGCAGGGATCCGGCATCAGATTAGTGACCACACATCAACATCACCCATGTGAAGCACCACACAACCACAAAATGCTATGTTCTTCTCTGTCTCTTTAAACTACCCTAGCTTCTAACCTCCTTTTCTAAATATATAACACTCCAAAAGGGTCAGCAAAAAAGGTGATGGTGATATGAAAGAGGAGTCATTTAGGGCATAGGGGAAGTTGTTTGATCCATCAATTCCTTTCAACTGTTCATAGAGCAATCCAGTCAATCCCACTTGATCCTCAAAGTCTTGCAAGTTTATTTTTTGCAAGTGCCTGTCTAATTTCCTTTCAAAACCATTGATTGTTCCCACTTCCAGTGGACATTGAGTTCCAGAAGAAATAGTGAGCAAGGAAAAATAGTTCTAAAATCAATAATGAAGGAAATTTCTGTCATTTGATTCTCATGAATCAGCCACTTGAAACATCCAAATCTGACAGGGCAAATCCATACATGTTTAAATATGTCACTGTAAATTGCCCTTGCCATGCCTGCAGTCAACTGTGCAATGTAAAAGGATGTAACCAGATTCAAACAGCGTTAGAAGTAGAATTTCAACAACTTGCTTCACAGAGCCAGGCTAGCCACAACCTGCAACTATATGAACATTGATATTAAAAATTTGAATGGGAAATGTTGCCATAATAATTTAGAGTGTGAAAAGCTGACAGAAGAGCATGACGAAAAATCCTAACAATAGAAAGGAAGGTTTATTTACAGAAAGACAAGTGAAAGGTTTTAATAATACTTGTCCATCTGTTAGTCCAGCTACTAATCTTCAGGTGAAGTGGGACTGATGAATGGGATAATTAGGTAATTGGACCAAAACCTACGTAATTTACACATACGTAATTCTGGCTCCATTTGTTTTGTCTCTATTTCATGTAAGACTTCAATTTTATATTATTTTTACTGTTAAATAGCAAAATACACAGTGAGAAGCTGAGAAGGAAAAATTGAAAAGAAAAATTCAAAAGGAGATTGAAGATTGAAGCGAATAGTATCTGGGAACTACATAACTGAGATTCAACAGTAACATCAAAGATGGGAAGGTCTGATTACAGCATGATAAATTTGCATAGGCTGTTTCCGTTACAAGTGGGAACACAGGAATTCAGTTGTATATTTTTAAATGCATATTTATCACATATTTAATTTGAAAATTTTTAAAAATGCTGCATTTACCATTAAGCAGTACTGCCAATGGCAGCCCTGTCTAGCTGCATTGACCTAAGTCTGTATCTCGTCAGAATCTTTTATCAAGGCTTGGACTGACGCATGGCAAGTAACATTTGCATACACAATTTCCATGCAATGACCATCATTAACAAGCAAGAAACTAACCAATATGCCTTGATATTCAATGGCATTACCATTGCTGACCTTACAACAAATCAACATACTGGGGGTTACCATTGACCAGAAACTGAACTGGACATTCATAGAAATACTGTGGTTACAAGAACATGTCAGATGGTAGGAATTCTGTGGTGAGTAACTCACCTTTTGATTCCCCAAAGCCTGTCCACTGTCCACAAGGCATAATGCAAGAGTTTGATGGAATAGTCTCCACTTACCTGGAATGAGTGCAGCTCCAGCAACACTCAAGAAGTTCAGTGTTATCCAGGACAAAGCAACCTGCTTGATTGGCTTGTCTTCCACAAACATTCACTCCTACTGTCATCGATGAACAGTGGCAGTCATATATTCCATCTCAAGACGCGCTGTAGAAATTTACCCAGGTTCCTTAGACATTGCCTTTCACACTGCTATCATCTAGAAGGACAAGGGTAGCAGACACATGAGAATACCACCACCTGAATACTCTCTTATAAGTCATTCACCATCCTGAACTGATAATATACCACTGTTGCTTGGGTTAAAAACCTAGAATTCCCTCCTCAACAGAATTATGGGGGTACCTACACCACATGGACTAATATGATTTAAAAAAGCAGCTCACCATAATCTTCCCAGGAATAATCCAAGATGGGCAATAAACACTGGCGTAGCCAGCACTCCCCTATCCTGTGAACTAATTTTTTAAAAAGCAGGACTGTCAACATTCCCAATCTGTCCAACCCTATACAAGGGTTCTGCGGGATATGTTTTCCAGACATACTGGTGATTTGTAAAATCTAAAGCAGTGAATGTATTGGTTTAGGTGGAAGATGAGTTGCTCAGCCTGAGCTGGAATAAACAGCATTTGGATCAGTGGGATTTAGCACACATTCTTGCAGGTCAAACCTAAATTATCTGCAGTTGGTTTTGATCGTTCCCATGTCCAGCTGTGTCAGTGGGACTGTTTCCACATCACCAAATCTTAAGTTACAATCCAGACTCATTTTAAACTTTAGTCAGGAAGATAGATTGGAGAGGTTAATCCCTCTAACCTATACAACCCAGGACACTAAGGGGCAATTTAGCATGGCCAATTAACCTAACCTCCACATCTTTGGAATGTGGGATGAAATTGGGGCAGCTAGAGGAAACTCACGCAGATTCAGGGAGAATGTGCAAACTCCACACAGACAATGACCCAAGCAGAGAATCGAACCCAGGTCCTTGGAGCTGTGAAGCAGCTGTGCTAACCATTAAATGCACTGCTGGATATGTGGTGGAGGCAGTATCAAACGAGGCATTCAAGGGGGCATTACATGATTACTTGCATAGAACCAATGTGCAAAGAAGGCAAAGGGGATATTTGATTAAGATGTTCAAAATTATGAGGGGGCTGGACAGACAAGATAGGGAAAAACAATTTCCATTCATAAATAATCAAGAAGGAGGTCACAGATGTAAAGTTATATGCAAAATAAGTAAATGTAAGGTGAGAAAATTTTTTTTCATACAATGGTTTGTGTCTTGAATGCACTGCTGGAAATGTGGTGGAGGCAGTATCAAGTGAGGCATTCAAGGGGGCATTAGATGATTACTTGAATAGAAACAATGTGCAGGGGTACAAGGAAAAGGTAGGGGAATGGCACTAAGACATGATGCTCATTTGGAGAATAGGTGCAGATGCAATGGACCAAATGGCCCCCTTCTGCACTGTAACAATTGTGTGTGACAAATTGATTTACTGACTGAAGTATGAGCATCTTTTCAGACAGTTATCCAGGGGCAAACTGTGTATGTTCTCTCTGTCAATGCTGAGACTTCGCAATACTTTTTGTTTTTTTAAAATTCCGGGTTTTCATCATTTGTGTGTAATCCTGTGTTTTTCCCTCTGTGTTAATTCCAGGTTTTCAATCTATATGTTTAATTCTGTGTGTTTCTTTGTGCTGATTTCAGTTTTTCAGTATGTGTGTGTAATCCTGTGTGTAATCTCTCTCTATGTTAATTCTAGGTTTTCAGTCTGTATGTTTAATTCTGTGTGTTCCTTGGGTTGATTTCAGTTTTTCGGTATGTGTGTGTAATCTTGTGTGTAATCTCTTTCTGTGTTAATTCCAAGTTTTCAATATTTGTGTGCAATTCTGTGTGTGTTTCTCTCAGTATTTATTTCAAGTTTCCAGCATTTCCTGTAATCCCGTGTTTCTGTTTATTTTGGTGCCCCAGTCCAAAACTGGCAACTCCACATCTTCATTATTTGTGTGTAACCCTGTGTGTGTGTTCCTCTCTGTTAATTTCATTATTTGTGCATATTCCTGTGTATGCGTGTTTAATTCTCTGTCAGTGTGAGTGTTTCATCCTATGGCCGTTTCTTTCAGTGTTCTTTTCAGCATGTGTGTGCAATCTTATGTTTCTTGTTCTGTACTGTTGTCAGCATGTGTGTGTGTTAATTCCAAGTTTTCTGTATTTGTGAGTGCCAGTGTGTGTATTTTTGAATCTCTGTGTCTGTGTCTTTCTCTTTCTGTGTTGTTCTCAATACGTGTGTGTGAGTGTGTAATTATGTGTCTGTATGTGTATGTTATTTGATGTCTGTGTGGGTTTCTTTCTGTTGTTTTCAGTGTTTGTGTATGTGTAATTGTGTGTGTGTTTATTTATCCTATGTCTGGGTGTGTTTCTCTCTGTATGTTTCTCTCTCTGTGTTGTTTTCAATGTGTGTCTATTTAATTCTCTCAATCTGTATGTGTATGTTATTCTATGTCGGTGTGGGTTTCTCTCTTTGTGTTGTTTTCAATGTTTGTGTGTGTATGTAATTGTGTATATATGTTATCTTGTATCTGTTTCTCTCTCTGTGTTGTTTTCAGTGAGTAGGTGTGTGTAATTCTCTAAGTCTGTATGTGTATCTTACCTGAATCTGTGTTTTTCTCTCTCTAAGTTGTCTTCAGTGTGTGTGTGTGCAATTCTGTGTATGTTATCCTGTGTCTCTCTCTGTATGTTGTCTTAAGTGTGCGTATGTGTGTGTAATTCTTTGAGTGTGTGTTATCCTGTGTCTTTCTTTGTGTTGTTTTCAGTGTATGTATAACTCTGTGTGTGCTTGTGTATTATCCTATGGCTGTGTGTTTCTCTCACTTTATGTTGTTTTTAGTGTATGTGTGTAATTCTCTATGCCTGTATGTGTGTGTTATCCTGTGTCTATGTGTTTTTCTCTGTGTGTATGTGTGATTTTCTCTGTGTCTGTGTGTTTTTCTCTGTTGTTTTCAGTGTATCTGTGTATTATCTTATGTCTATTTGTTTTTCTTTCTCTGTGTTGTTTTCAGTGTACGTGTATATGATTCTCTATATTTGAACGTGTGTGTTATCCTGTGTGTATGTTTCTCTGTGTTGTTTTCAGCGTGTGTGTGTAATTCTCTATGTCTATATGCGGGTACTATCCTGTGTTTGTCTGTTTTTCTCTCTCTCTCTCTGTTGTTTTCAGTGTGTGTAATTCTCTATGCCTGTTTTTGTGTGATATCCTCTGTCTGTGTGCTTTTCTCTCTTTTAGTTGTTTTCAGTACGTGTGTGTGTAATTTTCTATGTTTATGTGTGTGTTATCCTGTGTCTGTGTGTTTTGTCTCTCTGTGTTATTTTCAGTGTGTATATGTAATTCTCCATGTCTGTTTTTGTGTGATATCCTATGTCTGTGTGTTTCTCTCTCTTTATGTTGTTTCCAGTATGTGTGTGTGTAATTTTCTATGTCTGTATGTGTGTGTTATCCTGTGTACATTCCTCTTTGTTGTTTTCAGTGTGTGTGTGTGTGTGTGTGTGTGTGTGTGTGTGTGTGTGTGTGTGTGTGTGTGTGTGTGTGTGTGTGCAATTCTCTATATCTGTATGCGTGTGTTATTCTGTGTGTATATGTTTCTGTGTTGTTTTCAGTATGTGTGCCATTCTCTATGTCTGTATGCATGTGTTATCCTGTGTGTGTATGTTTCTCTGTGATGTTTTCAGTGTGTGTGTGTGTGTGTAATTCTCTACATCTGTGTGTGTTTGTGTGTGTTATCCTGTGTTTGTGTGTGTTTCTCTGTGTTGTTTTCAGTGAGTGTGTGCAATTCTCTATGTCTGCTTGTGTGTATTATCATGTGTTTCTGTGTTTCTCTGTGTTTTCAGTGTGTGTGTGTAATTCTCCGTATCTATGTGTGTCTGTGTGTGTTATCCCATTTTGAGTGTGTTTCTCTGTGTTGTTTTCAGTGTGTGTATGTGTAATTCTCTGTGTCTTATGTGTCTGTGTGTTTAACACTGTGTGGATGACACTAAAGTCGGTGGAGTGGTAGATAGTGAAGAAGGGTGTTATAGTTTGCAGAGAGACTTGGACAAGTTGCAGAGCTGGGCCGAGAGGTGGCAAATGGAGTTTAATGTGGAAAAGTGTGAGGTAATTCACTTTGGCAGGAATAACAAATGTGTAGAGTATAGGGCTAATGGTAGGACTCTTAATAGTGTTGATGTACAGAGGGATCTTGGTGTATGTGTGCATAGATCCCTGAAAGTTGGCAATCAAGTCGATAAGGTTGTTAAGAAGGCATACGGAGTCTTAGCTTTTATTGGTAGCGGGATTGAATTTCGGAGCTGCAACGTCATGTTGCAACTGTACAAAACTCTAGTGCGGCCGCACTTGGAGTATTGTGTGCAGTTCTGGTCCCAACATTATAAGAAAGATGTGGAGGCATTGGAGAGGGTACAGAGGAGGTTTACCAGGATGTTGCCTGTATGGAGGGCAGGTCTTATGAAGAGAGGCTGAGGGATTTGAGGTTGTTTTCGTTAGAAAGGAGGCGGCTAAGAGGAGGCCTTATTGAAACATATAAGATGATTAGAGGTTTAGATAGGGTGGACAGTGATAGCCTTTTTCCTAGGATGGAGAAAGCTAGCACGAGGGTACACAGCTTTAAATTAAGGGGTGATAGTTATAGGACGGATATCAGAGGTAGGTTCTTTACCCAAAGGGTGGTTAGGGAGTGGAATGCCCTGCCTGCGGCCGTTGTAGATGCGCCAAGTTTGGTGGCGTTTAAGAGGTTAGTTGATAAGTTTATGGAAGAGAAGGGAACGGTTTAGTTTGGAGGGTCATTGCTTTTTTCATAATTGGTCGGCGCAACATCGAAGGCCGAAGGGCCTGTTCTGCGCTGTAATGTTCTATGTTTCTCTCTCTCCCTCTGTGTTATCCTGTGTGTGTGTATGTTTCTCAGTATTGTTTTCAGTGTGTGTGTAATTCTCTGTGTCTTGTGTGTTTCTCTCTCTCTCCCTGTGTTATCCTATATGTGTGTGTATGTTTCTCTGTGTAGTTTTCAGTGTGTGTGTGTGTGTGTGTGTGTGTAATTCTCTATATCTGTATGCGTGTGTTATTCTGTGTGTATATGTTTCTGTGTTGTTTTCAGTATGTGTGCCATTCTCTATGTCTGTATGCATGTGTTATCCTGTGTGTGTATGTTTCTCTGTGATGTTTTCAGTGTGTGTGTGTAATTCTCTACATCTGTGTGTGTTTGTGTGTGTTATCCTGTGTTTGTGTGTGTTTCTCTGTGTTGTTTTCAGTATGTGTGCAATTCTCTATGTCTGCTTGTGTGTATAATCATGTGTTTCTGTGTTTCTCTGTGTTTTCAGTGTGTGTGTGTAATTCTCCGTATCTATGTATGTCTGTGTGTGTTATCCCATTTTGAGTGTGTTTCTCTGTGTTGTTTTCAGTGTGTGTATGTGTAATTCTCTGTGTCTTATGTGTCTGTGTGTTTCTCTCTCTCCCTCTGTGTTATCCTGTGTGTGTGTATGTTTCTCTGTATGTTTTCAGTGTGTATGTGTAAAATTCTGTGTGTCTGTATTTCTCTCTCTTTTGTGTGTTATTCTCTATGTGTCTATGTTTCTCTGTATTGTTTTCAGTTTGTGTGTGTAATTCTCTGTGTCTTGTGTGTGTGTGTCTCCCTCTGTGTTATCCTGTGCGTGTGTATGTTTCTCTGTGTTGTTTTCAGTGTGTGCGTGTAATTCTCTGTAATTCTGTGTGTTTCTCGCGCTCTCTGTGTTATTCTGTGTATGTGTATGTTTCTCTATGTTGTTTTCAGTATGTGTATTTCTCTCTCTCTCTCTGTTATCCTGTGTGTGTATATTTCTCTGTTGTTTTCAGTGTGTGTGTGTGTAATTCTGTGTGTCTGTGTGTTTCTCTCTCTCTCTGTGTTATCTTATGTACGTGTATGTTTCACTATGTTGTTTTCAGTGTGTGTGTGTTTCTCTCTCTCTCTGTGTTATCCTGTGTGTGTATGTTTCTCTATGTTGTTTCCAGTGTGTCTGTGTTTCTCTCTCTGTGTTATTGTGTGTGTATGTTTCTCTGTGTTGTTTTCAATGTGTGTGTGTAATTCTCTGTGTGTTTCTCTCTCTCTGTGTTATCCTGTGTATGTGTGTTTCTCTATGTTGTTTCCAGTGTGTCTGTGTTTCTCTCTCTCTTTCTGTTACCCTCTATGTGTGTGTATATTTCTGTGCTGTTTTCAGTGTGTGTGTGTAATTCTCTCTCTCTGTGTATGTTTATCTGTGTTGTTTTCACTGTGTGTGTATAATTCTCTGTGTGTGTGTATGTTTATCTGTGTTGTTTTCAGTGCGTTCTGTAATTCTTTCTGTGTGTGTGTGTATGTTTATCTGCGTTGTTTTCACTGTGTGTGTGTAATTCTGTGTGTGTGTGTGTGTGTTTATCTGTGTTGTTTTCAGTGTGTGTGTAATTCTCTCTCTCTGTGTGTGTGTATGTTTATCTGTGTTGTTTTCAGTGTGTGTGTGTAATTCTGGTGTGTGTGTGTGTGTGTGTATGTGTGTGTGTATGTTTATCTGTGTTGTTTTCAGTGTGTGTGTGTAATTCTCTGTGAGTGTGTATGTTTATCTGTGTTGTTCTCAGTGTGTGTCTGTAATTCTCTCTCTCTCTCTGTGTATGTTTATGTGTTGTTTTCAGTGTGTGTGTGTAATTCTCTGTGTGTGTGTGTGTGTATGTTTATCTGTTGTTTTCAGTGTGTGTCTGTAATTCTGTGTGTGTGTGTGTGTGTGTGTGTGTGTTTATCTGTGTTGTTTTCAGTGTGTCTGTAATTCTCTGTGTGTGTGTGTATTTATCTGTGTTGTTTTCAGGTGTGTCTGTAATTCTCTGTGTGTGTGTGTGTGTGTATGTTTATCTGTGTTGTTTTCAGTGTGTCTGTAATTCTCTGTGTTTGTGTGTATGTTTATCTGTGTTGTTTTCAGTGTGTCTGTAATTCTCTGTGTGTGTGTGTGTGTATGTTTATCTGTGTTGTTTTCAGTGTGTCTGTAATTCTCTCTGTGTGTGTGTGTGTGTGTGTGTATGTTTATCTGTGTTGTTTTCAGTGTGTCTGTAATTCTGTGTGTGTGTGTATGTTTATCTGTGTTGTTTTCAGTGTGTCTGTAATTCTCTGTGTGTGTGTGTATTTGTCTGTGTTGTTTTCAGTTTGTCTGTAATTCTGTGTGTTTGTGTATATTTATCTGTGTTGTTTTCAGTGTGTCTGTAATTCTCTGTGTGTGTGTGTGTGTGTATGTTTATCTGTGTTGTTTTCAGTGTGTCTGTAATTCTCTGTGTGTGTGTGTGTGTATGTTTATCTGTGTTGTTTTCAGTGTGTCTGTAATTCTCTGTGTGTGTGTGTGTGTATTTATCTGTGTTGTTTTCAGTGTGTCTGTAATTCTGTGTGTGTGTGTGTGTGTGTGTATGTTTATCTGTGTTGTTTTCAGTGTGTCTGTAATTCTGTGTGTGTGTGTGTATGTTTATCTGTGTTGTTTTCAGTGTGTCTGTAATTCTGTGTGTGTGTATGTTTATCTGTGTTGTTTTCAGTGTGTGTCTGTAATTCTCTGTGTGTGTGTGTGTGTGTATGTTTATCTGTGTTGTTTTCAGTGTGTCTGTAATTTTGTGTGTGTGTGTGTGTATGTTTATCTGTTTGTTTTCAGTGTGTCTGTAATTCTCTGTGTGTGTGTGTATGTTTATCTGTGTTGTTTCAGTGTGTCTGTAATTCTGTGTGTGTGTGTGTGTTTATCTGTGTTGTTTTCAGTGTGTCTGTAATTCTCTGTGTGTGTGTGTGTATGTTTATCTGTGTTGTTTTCAGTGTGTCTGTAATTCTCTGTGTGTGTGTATATTTATCTGTGTTGTTTTCAGTGTGTCTTAATTCTGTGTGTGTGTGTATGTTATCTTTTGTTTTCAGTGTGCTGATTTTGGTGTGTGTGTATGTTTATCTGTGTTGTTTTCAGTGTGTCTGTAATTCTGTGTTGTGTGGTATGTTTATCTGTGTTGTTTTCAGTGTGTCTGTAATTCTCTGTGTGTGTGTGTTGTGTATGTTTATCTGTGTTGTTTTCAGTGTGTGTCTGTAATTCTCTGTGTGTGTGTGTGTGTGTGTTGTGGTATGTTTATCTGTGTTGTTTTCAGTGTGTCTGTAATTCTCTGTGTGTGGTGTATGTTTATCTGTTTGTTTTCAGTGTGTCTGTAATTCTGTGTGTGTGTGTGTGTATGTTTATCTGTGTTGTTTTCAGTGTGTCTGTAATTTCTCTGTGTGTGTGTGTATGTTTATCTGTGTTGTTTTCAGTGTGTCTGTAATTCTCTTGTGTGTGTGTGTGTGTATGTTTATCTGTGTTGTTTTCAGTGTGTCTGTAATTCTGTGTGTGTGTATGTTTATCTGTGTTGTTTTCAGTGTGTCTGTAATTCTCTGTGTGTGTGTGTGTGTATGTTTATCTGTGTTGTTTTCAGTGTGTCTGTAATTCTGTGTGTGTGTGTGTGTGTGTGTATTTTATCTGTGTTGTTTTCAGTGTGTCTGTAATTCTGTGTGTGTGTGTGTATGTTTATCTGTGTTGTTTTCAGTGGTCTGTAATTCTGTGTGTGTGTATGTTTATCTGTGTTGTTTTCAGTGTGTCTGTAATTCTCTGTGTGTGTGTGTGGTGTATGTTATCTGTGTTGTTTTCAGTGTGTCTGTAATTCTGTGTGTGTGTGTGTGTGTGTATGTTTATCTGTGTTGTTTTCAGTGTGTCTGTAATTCTCTGTGGGTGTGTGTATGTTTATCTGTGTTGTTTTCAGTGTGTCTGTAATTCTCTGTGTGTGTGTGTGTATGTTTATCTGTGTTGTTTTCAGTGTGTCTATTCTCTGTGTGTGTGTGTGTTTATCTGTGTTGTTTTCAGTGTGTCTGTAATTCTCTGTGTGTGTGTGTGTGTATTTATCTGTGTTGTTTTCAGTGTGTCTGTAATTCTGTGTGTGTGTGTGTGTGTGTGTGTTTATCTGTGTTGTTTTCAGTGTGTCTGTAATTCTCTCTGTGTGTGTGTGTGTATGTTTATCTGTGTTGTTTTCAGTGTGTCTGTAATTCTCTGTGTGTGTGTGTGTATGTTTATCTGTGTTGTTTTCAGTGTGTCTGTAATTCTCTGTGTGTGTGTGTGTGTATGTTTATCTGTGTTGTTTTCAGTGTGTCTGTAATTCTCTGTGTGTGTGTGTGTGTGTGTATGTTTATCTGTGTTGTTTTCAGTGTGTCTGTAATTCTCTGTGTGTGTGTATATTTATCTGTGTTGTTTTCAGTGTGTCTGTAATTCTCTGTGTGTGTGTGTGTATGTTTATCTGTGTTGTTTTCAGTGTGTCTGTAATTCTCTGTGTGTGTGTGTGTGTGTATGTTTATCTGTGTTGTTTTCAGTGTGTCTGTAATTCTGTGTGTGTGTGTGTATGTTTATCTGTGTTGTTTTCAGTGTGTCTGTAATTCTCTGTGTGTGTGTGTGTATGTTTATCTGTGTTGTTTTCAGTGTGTCTGTAATTCTCTGTGTGTGTGTGTATGTTTATTCTGTGTGTTTTCAGTTGTCTGTAATTCTCTGTGTGTGTGTGTGGTGTATGTTATTGTGTTGTTTTCAGTGTGTCTGAATTTTCTAGGTGTGTGTGTGGTATGTTATCGTGTTGTTTTTCAGTGGTCTTTAATTCTCTGTGTGGTGTGGGTGTGTGTGATGTGATCTTGTGTTGTCAGTGTGTCGTAATTCTGTGTGATCGTGTGTGTGTGTATATATCTGGTTGTTTTCAGGGTATGTAATTCTCTGTGTGTGTGTTTCTGTGTGTCTGTATTTCTGTGTGTGTGTGTATATTTATCTGTGTTGTTTTCAGTGTGTCTGTAATTCTCTCTGTGTGTGTGTGTGTGTATGTTTATCTGTGTTGTTTTCAGTGTGTCTGTAATTCTCTGTGTGTGTGTGTGTGTGATTGTTTATCTGTGGTGTGTCGTGTGTTTGTAATTCCAATCCTGTGTGTGATGTGTGTTGTTACTTTATCTGGTGCTGTGTTCAGTGTGGTGGTCTGTACTTCCTCTGTGTGTGTGTGTGTGTGTGTGTGTATATGTTTATCTTGTTGTTTTCAGTGTGTCTGTCATTCCTGTGTGGTGTGTATTTTATCTGTGTTTGTTTTCAGAGTGTCCTGTAATTCCTCTGTGTGTGTGTGTGTATATTTATCTGTGTTGTTTTCAGTGTGTCTGTAATTCTCTGTGTGTGTGTATATTTATCTGTGTTGTTTTCAGTATGTCTGTAATTCTCTGTGTGTGTGTGTGTATGTTTATCTTTGTTGTTTTCAGTGTGTCTGTAATTCTCTGTGTGTGTGTATATTTATCAGTGTTGTTTTCAGTATGTCTGTAATTCTCTGTGTGTGTGTGTGTATATTTATCTGTGTTTTTTTCAGTGTGTCTGTAATTCTGCGTGTGTGTGTGTATGTTTATCTGTGTTGTTTTCAGTGTTTCTGTAATTCTGTGTGTGTGTGCAATTTATCTGTGTTGTTTTCAGTGTGTCTGTAATCCTGTGTGTGCAACCATGTGTCTGAACTTTGTGTGTGTGTGATGTTTATCTGTGTGTTTTCAGTGTGTCTGTAATCCTGTGTGTGTGTGTGTGTGTGTATGTTTATCTGTGTATGTTTTCGTGTGTCTGTATTCTGTGTGTGTGTGTGTGTGTTGTTTATCTGTGTGTTTTCACAGTGTGTCTGTATTATCTGTGTGTTGTGTGATTTATCTGTGTTTTTTTCAGTGTGTCTCTAATCTCTGTGTGTTGCTGCTGCTATTCAGTCGCTGTATTCCTAATGTGTGATGTTTATCTGTGTTGTTTTCGTGCGTCTGTATTCTCTGGTGTCGTGTGTGTGGTAATGTTATCTGGTTGTTTCAGTGTGTCGTAATATCTCTGTGTGTGTGTCGTGTTATGTTTATCTGTGTTGTTTCAGTTGTGTCGTAATTCTCTGTGTGTGTTGTGAACCACCACTGTGTGTGTGTATGTTTTCTGTGTTGTTTTCAGTGTGTCTGTAATTCTGTGTGTGTGTGTGTGGTTATGTTTATCTGTGTTGTTTTCAGTGTGTGTCTGTATTCTGTGTGTGTGTGTGATGTTTATTCTGTGTTGTTTTCAGTGTGTCTGTAATTCTGTGTGTGTGTGTATGTTTATCTGTGTTGTTTTCAGTGTGTCTGTAATTCTCTGTGTGTGTGTGTGTGTATGTTTATCTGTGTTGTTTTCAGTGTGTGTCTAATTCTCTGTGTGTGTGTGTATGTTTATCTGTGTTGTTTTCAGTGTGTCTGTAATTCTGCGTGTGTGTGTGTGTGTATGTTTATCTGTGTTGTTTTCAGTGTGTGTGTAATTCTCTGTGTGTGTGTGTGTGTGTATTTATCTTTGTTGTTTTCAGTGTGTGTCTGTAATTCTCTGTGTGTGTGTGTCTGTGTGTATATATGTTTATCTGTGTTGTTTTCAGTGTGTCTGTAATTCTCTGTGTGTGTGTGTGTGTGTGTGTATGTTTATCTGTGTTGTTTTCAGTGTGTCTGTAAATTCTGTGTGTGTGTGTGTATGTTTATCTGTGTTGTTTTCAGTTGTCTGTAATTCTGTGTGGTGTGTTGTATTTTACTGTGTTGTTTCAGTGTGTCTGTAATTCTCTGTGTGTTGTCTGTGTGTGTTGTTATCTGTGTTGTTTTCAGTGTGTCTGTAATTCTCTGTGTGTGTGTGTGTATGTTTATCTGTGTTGTTTTCAAGTGTGTCTGTAATTCTCTGTGTGTGGGTGTTCTGTGTGGTGTATATATTTATATGTGTGTTTTCAGAGTGTCTGTATTCTGGTGGTGTGTATGTTTATCTGTGTTGTTTTCAGTGTTGTCTGTAATTCTGTTGTGTGTGTATATTTATCTGTATTGTTTTCAGTGTGCTGTAATTTCTGTGTGTGTGTTATGTTTATCTGTGTTGTTTTCAGTGTGTCTGTAATTCTCTGTGTGTGTGTGTGTGTGTTTTATCTGTGTTGTTTTCAGTGTGTCTGTAATTCTCTGTGTGTGTGTATATTTATCTGTGTTGTTTCAGTGTTCTAATTCTGTGTGTGTGTGTATGTTTATCTGTGTTGTTTTCAGTGTGTCTGTAATCATCTGTGTGTGTGTATATTTATCTGTGTTGTTTTAAGTGTGTGTGGTAATTCTGTGTGTGTGTGTATGATTTATCTGTGTTGTTTTAGTGTGTCTGTAATTCTGTGTGTGTGTGTGTGTGTGTATGTTTATCTGTGTTGTTTTCAGTGTGTCCGTAATTCTGTGTGTGGGAATGTGTGTGTGTATGTTTATCTGTGTTGTTTTCAGTGTGTTTGTAATTCTCTGTGTGTGTGTGTGTGTATGTTTATCTGTGTTGTTTTCAGTGTGTCTGTAATTCTCTGTGTGTGTGTGTGTGTGTGTTTATCTGTGTTGTTTTCAGTGTGTCTGTAATTCTCTGTGTGTGTGTATATTTATCTGTGTTGTTTTCAGTGTGTCTGTAATTCTGTGTGTGTGTGTATATTTATCTGTGTTGTTTTCAGTGTGTCTGTAATTCTGTGTGTGTGTGTGTGTGTAGTGTCGTCTTATCTGTGTTGTTTCTCAAGTGTGTCTGTAATTCTAGTTGTTTGTGTGTATTTTTAATCTTGTTGTTTTCAGTGTGTCTGTATTCTCTGTGTGTGTGTGTGTGTGTTTATCTGTGTTGTTTTCAGTGTTCTGTTTCTCTGTGTGTGTGTGTGTGTATGTTTTCTGTGATTTTTTCAGTGTGTCTGTAATTCTCTCTCTTTGTGTGTGTGTGTGTACATGTTTATCTGTCTTGTTTTCAGTGTGTCAGTATTCTGTGTGTGTGTGTGTGTGTATGTTTTCTGTGTTGTTTTCAGTGTGTCTGTAATTCCTCTGTGTGTGTGTGTGTGTATGTTATCTGTGTTGTTTCAGTGTGTGTGTAATTCTCGGTGTGTGTGTGTGTGTGTGTGTGATGTGTTGTATCTGTGTTTTTTTCAGTGTGTCTGTAATTCTCTGTGTGTGTGTGTGTGTTTTTATCTGTGTTGTTTTTCAGTGTGTTTTAATTCTCTGTGTGTGTGTTGTGTATGTTTATCTGTGTTTGTTTTCATGGGGTCTGTAATTCTGTGTGTGTGTTATTGTGTTGTTTATCTGTGTTTTTTTCATGTGGTCTTGTAATTTCTCTGTGTGTGTTTTGTATGTTTACTGTGTTGTTTTCCAGTGTGTCTGTAATTCCTCTGTGTGTGTGTGTGTGTGTGTGTATGTTTATCTGTGTTGTTTCAGTGTGTCTGTAATTCTCCTTGTGTGGTGTTGATGTTTATCTGTGTTGTTTTCAGGTGTCTGTACTCTCTGTGTGTGTGTTATTTAATCTGTGGTGTGGTTTTCAGTTGTTCTGTATTCTGTGTGTGTGTAGATCTTCTATCTGTGTTTGTTTTCAGCGTGTTCTGTAATTCTGTTGTGTGGTGTGTATGTTTATCTGTGTTGTTTTTCAGTGCTGTCTGTAATTCTGTGTGTGTTGTATATTTATCTGTCTTGTTTTTCAGTGTGTCCTGTAATTCCGGTGTGTTGGTGTGTAGTTTATCTGTGTTGTTTCAGTGTGTCCTGTAATTCCTCTGTGTGTTGTGTGTGTGTGTGTTTATCTGTGATTGTTTTCAGTGTGTCTGTAAGTCTCTGTGTGTGTGTATATTTATCTGTGTGTGTTTTCTTGTGTCCGTAATTCTGTGTGTGTGTGTATGTTTATTGTGTTGTTTTCAGTGTGTGTTGGTACTTCTCTGTGTGTGTTGTATGTTTATCTGTGTTGTTTTTTAGTTGTGTGTAATTCTTCTGTGTGTGTTTGTGTATTTTTTATCTGTGTTGGTTTTCATTGTGTCTGGATTCCTGTGTTGTGTGTGTGTGTGTGGAATGTTTAATCTGTGTTTGTTTTCAGTGTGTCTGTAATTCTCTGTGTGTGTGTGTGTATGTGTTTTATCTGTGTTGTTTTCAGTGTGTCTGTAATTCTCTGTGTGTGTGTGTGTGTGTGTATTTTATCTGTGTTGTTTTCAGTGTGTCTGTAATTCTCTGTGTGTGTGTGTGTGGTTATGTTTATCTGTGTTGTTTTCAGTGTGTCTGTAATTCTCTGTGTGTGTGTGTGTGTATGTTTATCTGTGTTGTTTTCAGTGTGTCTGTAATTCTCTGTGTGTGTGTGTGTGTATGTTTATCTGTGTTGTTTTCAGTGTGTCTGTAATTCTCTGTGTGTGTGTATATTTATCTGTGTTGTTTTCAGTGTGTCTGTAATTCTGTGTGTGTGTGTATATTTATCTGTGTTGTTTTCAGTGTGTCTGTAATTCTGTGTGTGTGTGTGTGTGTGTGTGTTTATCTGTGTTGTTTTCAGTGTGTCTGTAATTCTCTGTGTGTGTGTGTGTGTGTTTATCTGTGTTGTTTTCAGTGTGTCTGTAATTCTCTGTGTGTGTGTGTGTATGTTTATCTGTGTTGTTTTCAGTGTGTCTGTAATTCTCTGTGTGTATGTGTGTGTGTGTATGTTTATCTGTGTTGTTTTCAGTGTGTCTGTAATTCTCTGTGTGTGTGTGTGTGTGTGTATGTTTATCTGTGTTGTTTTCAGTGTGTCTGTAATTCTGTGTGTGTGTATGTTTATCTGTGTTGTTTTCAGTGTGTCTGTAATTCTGTGTGTGTGTGTGTGTGTATGTTTATCTGTGTTGTTTTCAGTGTGTCTGTAATTCTCTGTGTGTGTGTATATTTATCTGTGTTGTTTTCAGTGTGTCTGTAATTCTCTGTGTGTGTGTGTGTATGTTTATCTGTGTTGTTTTCAGTGTGTCTGTATTCTCTGTGTGTGTGGTGTGTATGTTTATCTGTGTTGTTTTCAGTGTGTGTGTTTCTCTGTGTGGTGTTGTGTGTGTATTTATCTTTGTTGTTTTCAGTGTGTTTCTGTAATTCTCTGTGTGTGTGTGTCTGTGTGTTATATGTTTATCTGTGTTGTTTCAGTGTGTCTGTAATCTCTGTGTGTGTGTGTGTGTGTGTGTATGTTTATCTGTGTTGTTTTCAGTGTGTCTGTAATTCTTGTGTGTGTGTGTGTGTGTATGTTTATCTGTGTTGTTTTCAGTGTGTCTGTAATTCTCTGTGTGTGTGTGTGTGTGTGATGTTTATCTGTGTTGTTTTCATGTGTGTGTAATTCTCTGTGTGTGGTGTGTGTTTATCTGTGTTGTTTTCAGTGTGTCTGTAATTCTCTGTGTGTGTATGTGTGTGTTTATCTTTGTTGTTTTCATGTGTCTGTAATTCTGTGTGTGTGTGTGGTGTGTATGTTTATCTGTGTTGTTTTCAGTGTGTCCTGTAATTCCTCTGTGTGTGTGTGTGTTGTTTATCTGTGTTGTTTTCAGTGTGTCTGTATTCTCTGTGTGTGTGTGTGTATTTTTTATCTGTGTTGTTTTCAGTGTGTCTGTAATTCTCTGTGTGTATGTGTGTGTGTGTATGTTTATCTGTGTTGTTTTCAGTGTGTCTGTATTCTCTTTGTGTGTGTGTGTGTGTGTGTATGTTGTTCTGTGTTTTTGTTTTCAGTGTGTCTTAATTCTCTGTGTTGTTGTGTGTGTATGAATTATCTGTGTTTTTTTTCAGTGTTCTGTATTCTCTGTGTGTGTGTGTGTGTATGTTTATCTTTGGGGTTTTCAGTCGTGTCTGTATTCTCTCTGTGTTGTATATTTATCTGTGTTGTTTTCAGTGTGTCTGTATTCTGTGGGTGTGTGTATATTTATCTGTGTTGTTTTCAGTGTGTATGTATTCTGTGTGTGTGTGTGTGTGTGTATGTTTATCTGTGTTGTTTTCAGTGTGTCTGTAATTCTGTGTTTGTGTGTTATTTATCTTGTTGTTTTCAGTGTGTCTGTATTTGTGTGTGTGTGTGGTGTGTGTGTGTTTTATCTGTGTTGTTTTCAGTGTGTCTGTAATTCTCATGTGTGTGTGTGGTGTGTATGTTTATCTGGGTTTTTGGGGGTTTGTTTTTTTTTGTGGGGTTTTCAGTGTGTCTGTAATTCGTTTTTGTGTGTGTGTATTTTCTGTGTTGTTTTCAGTGTGTCTGTAATTCTGTGTGTGTGTGTGTGTATTTATCTGTGTTGTTTTTCACTGTGTCTTAATTCTGTGTGTGTGTGTTGTGTGTGTGTTTATCTGTGTTGTTTTCAGTGGTCTGTAATCCTCTGTGTGTGTGTTGTGTATGTTATCTAGTGTTGTTTGTTCAGTTTGTCTGTTTCTCATTGTGTGTGTGTGTGTAGTTTATCTGTGTGGTTTGCAGGTGTCTGTAATTCTCTGTTTGTTTTGTGTGTTGTATGTTTATCTGTGTTTTTTTCAGTGTTCTGTAATTCCTCTCTTTGTGTGTGGTGTGTGTGTGTGTGTGTATTTTATGTTTATCTGATGTTGTTTTCAGTGTGTCTGTATTCGGTGTGTGTGTATGTTTTCTGTGTTGTTTTACATGTGTCTGTATTCTCTGTGTGTGTGTGTATTTGTCTGTGTTTGTTTTCAGTTTGTCTTATTCTGTGTGTTTTGTGTTATTTATCTGTGTTGTTTTCAGTGTGTCTGTAGTCTCTGTGTGTGTGTGTGTTTGTATGTTGATCTTTTTTGTTTTTCAGTGTTGTGTGGTTAATTCCTCTGTGTGTGTGTGTGTGTATTTATCTGTGTTGTTTTCAGTGTGTGTCTGTAAGTCTGTGTGTGTGTGTTGGTGTTGTTTGTGTATATGTTTCCTGTGTTTTTTTCAGTGGTGTCTGTAATTCTCTGTGTTTGTGTGTATGTTTTCTGTGTTTTTTTTCAGTGTGTCCGGTAATTCTCTCTGTGTTGTGTGTGTGTGTATGTTTATCTGTGTTGTTTTTCAGTGTGTCTGTAATTCGCTGTGTGTGTGTGTGTGTGGTGTGTGTTGATCTGTGTTGTTTTCAGTGTGTCTGTAATTCTCTGTGTGTGGGTGTGTGTGTTTATTCTTTGTTGTTTTCGTGTGTCTGTAATTCTCCTGTGTGTGTGTTTGTATGTTTTTCTGGGTTGTTTTTTCGTGCCAGTGTGTCTGTATTCTCTGTGTGTGTGTGTGTGTGTTATGTTTATCGTGTTTGTTTCCAGTGTGTCTGTAATTTTCTTGTGTGTGTGTGTATGTTTTTCTGTTTTGTTTTCAGTGTGTCTGTAATTCCTCTGTGTGTGTGTGTGTGTGTTTGTTGTTTTATGTGTTGTTTTCATTGTGTCTGTATTCTCTGTGTGTGTGTGTGTGTGTAATGTTTATCTGTGTTTGTTTTCATCAGTGTGTCTGTCTTCTCTTGTGTGTGTGTGTGTGGTGTATGATTATTCTGTTTGTTTTCAGTGTGGTACTGTACTTCTCTGTGTGTGTGTGGTATGTTTATTCGTGGTTGTTTTCGTGTGTCTGTAATTCTCTGGGTTGTGTATATTTCTGGGTTGTTTTCAGTGTGTCTGTAATTCTGTTTGTTGTGTTGGTATATTTATCGGTTTTGTTTTTCCAGTGTGTCTTTATTCTGTGTGTGTGTGTGTGTGTGTGTATGTTATATCTGTTGTTTTCAGTGTGTGTGTAATTCTGTGTGTGTGTGTATATATTCATCTGTGTTGTTTTTAGTGTGTCCTGTAATTCTGTGTGTGTGTGTGTGTGTTTATCTGTGTTGTTTTCAATGTGTCCTGTATTCTCTGGTGTGTGTGTGTGTATTATGATTATCTGTTTTGTTTTCGTGTGGTCTGTATCTTGTGTGTGTGTGTGTGTGTATGTGTATCTTTGTTGTTTTCAGTGTGTCTGTATTCTGTGTGTGTGTGTGGTGTGTGGTGTATTCATCTGTGTTGTTTTTCAGGTGTCCTGATTCTCTGTGTGTGTGTGTGTGGTATGTTTTATTCTGTGTTGTTTTCGTGTGTGTGTATTCTCTCTGTGTGTGTGTGTGTGTTTTATCTGTGTTGTTTCCAGTGTGTCTGTAATTCTGTGTGTGTGTGTGTGTGTGTGTGTGTTTATATCTGTGTTGTTTTTCAGTGTGTCTGTATTCTCTGTGTGTGTGTGTGTGTGTATATGTTTTTATCTGTGTTGTTTTCAGTGTTGTCTTGTTATTCTCTGATGGTGTGGTGGTGTGTGTGTATGTTTATCTTAAAAACAGTGTTGTTTCAGTGTGTCTTTAATTCTGTGTGTGTGTGTGTGTTATGCTCTGTGTGTGGTTTCAGTGTGTCTGTAATTCTCTGTTGTGTGTGTGTAATGTTTTATCTGTGTTTGTTTTCCAGTGTGTCTGTTATTCTCTGTGTTGTTGTTTGTATGTTTATGTGTGTTGTTTTCAGTGTTCTGTATTCTCTGTGTGTGTGTGTGTGTATGTTTGCGTGTGGTTTTCAGTGTGTCTGTAATTCTGGTGTGTGTATGATATTTATCTGTGTTGTTTTCAGTGGTGTCTCTATTCTTGTGTGTGTGATATATTTCTGTGTTGGTTTTCAGCGTGTCTGTACGTCTGTGTGTGTGTGTGTATGTTTACTGGTTGTTTTCAGTGTTCTGTATTCTGTGTTGTAATTTTTATCTTTGTTGTTTTCAGTGTTCCTGTTAATTCCTCTCTGTGTGTGTGTGTGTATGTTTATCTGGTGTTGTTTTTCCAGTGTGTCTGTAATTCTCTGTGTTTGTGTGTGTGTGTTTATCTGTGTTGTTTTCAGTTGTCTGTAATTCTCGTGTGTGTGTATATTTATCTGTGTTGTTTTCATGTGTCTGTATTCTGGTGTGTGGTGTATGTTTTATCTGTGTTGTTTTCAGTGTGTGAGTAATTCTCTGTGTGTGTAGTGTATGTTTATCTGTGTTTTTTTAGTGTGTGTGTAATTTCTCTGTGTGTGTGTGTATGTTTATCTGTGTTGTTTCAGTGTGTCTGTATTCTGTGTGTGTGGTGGTTGTGTGTATGTGTGTTTGTGTATGCATGTGGTGTGTTGTTTCAGGTGTGTGTGTGTGTATGCGTTTTGGTGGTTGGGTATTTCTGTGTGTGTGTGTGTGTAATGCTGTGTGTGGTAGTGTGGTGTGTGTGTGTGTGTATGCCTGTGGTGTGTTGGGTGTGATGTGTGTGTCTGCGTGTGTTGTGTGGATGTGTGTATGTGTGTGTTTGGATGCGTGGGTGTAATTCTGTGTGTGTGTGTGTGGTGTATGTATGTGTGGTGTGTTGGGATGTGTGTGTGTGTGTGTGTGTTTATCTTGTGTGTGTTGTTTTCATGTGTGTAATGTGGTGTGTGTGGTATGCGTGTGTGTGTAATTTGTGGGTGTGTGTGTTTATGCGTGTGGTTGTGTTGTGATGTGTGTGTTGTGTACTCGTGTGTGTGTGGATTATGTGGATGTGTGTGTGTGTGTATGTTTATCTGTGTTGTTTTCAGTGTGTCTGTAATTCTCTGTGTGTGTGTGTGTATGTTTATCTGTGTTGTTTTCAGTGTGTCTGTAATTCTCTGTGTGTGTGTGTGTGTGTGTTTATCTGTGTTGTTTTCAGTGTGTCTGTAATTCTCTGTGTGTGTGTATATTTATCTGTGTTGTTTTCAGTGTGTCTGTAATTCTGTGTGTGTGTGTATGTTTATCTGTGTTGTTTTCAGTGTGTCTGTAATTCTGTGTGTGTGTGTGTGTGTGTATGTTTATCTGTGTTGTTTTCAGTGTGTCTGTAATTCTGTGTGTGTGTGTGTATGTTTATCTGTGTTGTTTTCAGTGTGTCTGTAATTCTGTGTGTGTGTGTGTATATTTATCTGTGTTGTTTTCAGTGTGTCTGTAATTCTGTGTGTGTGTGTATGTTTATCTGTGTTGTTTTCAGTGTGTGTGTAATTCTCTGTGTGTGTGTGTATGTTTATCTGTGTTGTTTTCAGTGTGTCTGTAATTCTCTGTGTGTGTGTGTATGTTTATCTGTGTTGTTTTCAGTGTGTCTGTAATTCTTGTGTGTGTGTGTGTGTGTGTATGTTTATCTGTGTTGTTTTCAGTGTGTCTGTAATTCTCTGTGTGTGTGTGTGTGTGTATTTATCTGTGTTGTTTTCAGTGTGTCTGTAATTCTCTGTGTGTGTGTTCCAAGTGTGTGTGTGTGTGTATGTTTATCTGTGTTGTTTTCAGTGTGTCTGTAATTCTCTGTGGTGTGTGTGTGTGTGTGTATGTTTATCTGTGTTGTTTTCAGTGTGTCTGTAATCTCTGTGTGTGTGTGTGTGTATGTTTATCTGTGTTGTTTTCAGTGTGTCTGTAATTCTCTGTGTGTGTGGTGTATGTTTATCTGTGTTGTTTTCAGTGTGTCTGTAATTCTGTGTGTGTGTATGTTTATCTGTGTTGTTTTCAGTGTGTCTGTAATTCTGTGTGTGTGTGTGTGTATGTTTATCTGTGTTGTTTTCAGTGTGTCTGTATTCTGTGTGTGTGTGTGATGTTTATCTGTGTTGTTTTCAGTGTGTCTGTATTGTGGTGTGTGTGTGTGTGTATGTTTATCTGTGTTGTTTTCAGTGTTCTGTAATTCTGTGTGTGTGTGTGTATGTTTATCTGTGTTGTTTTCAGTGTGTCTGAATTCTGTGTGTGTGTGTATGTTTATCTGTGTTGTTTTCAGTGTGTCTGTAATTCTGTGTGTGTGTGTGTATGTTTATCTGTGTTGTTTTCAGTGTGTCTGTAATTCTTTGTGTGTGTGTGTGTATGTTTATCTGTGTTGTTTTCAGTGTGTCTGTAATTCCTGTGTGTGTGTGTGTTGTTTATCTGTGTTGTTTTCAGTGTGTCTGTAATTCTTGTGTGTGTTGTGTGTGTATGTTTATCTGTGTTGTTTTCAGTGTGTCTGTAATTCTGTGTGTGTGTGTGTATGTTATCTGTGTTGTTTTCAGTGTTCTGTAATTCTCTGTGTGTGGTGTGTGTGTTTATCTGTGTTGTTTTCAGTGTGTCTTAATTCTCTGTGGTGTGTGTGTGTATGTTATCTGTGTTGTTTTCAGTGTGTCTGTAATTCTCTGTGTGTGTGTGTATGTTTATCTGTGTGTTTTCAGTGTGTCTGTAATTCTGTGTGTTGTGTATTTATCTGTGTTGTTTTCAGTGTGTCTGTAATTCTGTGTGTGTGTGTGTGTTTATCTGTGTTGTTTTCAGTGTGTCTGTAATTCTGTGTGTGTGTGTGTATTTATCTGTGTTGTTTTCAGTGTGTCTGTAATTCTGTGTGTGTGTGTATATTTATCTGTGTTGTTTTCAGTGTGTCTGTAATTCTGTGTGTGTGTGTTGGACCAGTTGTAGAAGCGGATATGATCGTTTGAGCCGGAAGTGGAGGGAGCCGCCGAGTCGGGCTGATTCATTGGGGTGAGCACGAGCGGTGAGTTCAGTTGGTGTCTTTAAAACAATTTAAAATAAAATAATAATTTTCAAATTGCGGGCTGGGGAGCGGGCGGCTGAATTGTGAGGAGCCGGGTCCCGGGGAGGGTGAGCAGCCGGGGCCGGCCTCTCCGAAGCTGGACAAGGGCCGGCCGGCTGGCCGGGCGGGTGGGCCAGACTCGGCCCAAAGTGACCATCTCCGGCCAGGCTGGGCCCCCCTCCCCCGGCCCGGGGCTGCAAGGCTCTACCTGTCTTGCTGCACAGTACCGTAGCCCGGGTTGGAGGCAAGGCCTTGGAGCCCTCTGTGAGCAGGATGATGCAGCAGAGTGACTCCTTAAACTCCGGATCTTGACTTTAAAACAGACTGAATACAGATTAATACTCGCGCACTGAGCCTAGGATAAGACGAGGTGGGCGAGGGAAGCAGCTGATTGTGCTGAGGGAGTGGGTGGACGATGTCAAAGAGGACAGCAAGTTTCGCTGTCGAAGGAGCAGCTGGTGTTGGTGAGGAGGGAGTGAGGGTGGTTGTGGGAGGAAGGCCTCTTGGTTGGAGGAGTGAAGAATGCAAGCAGGGACGTAGGCAGGAGATATTCGAGGTAGGAAGCAGTGCAACAGAAGGACGTTGGATATTAACGTGACAATTTTTGAATTAATTATGGATTCACCACTGCATGGTGTTCAGGACAGATACAAGTGTTTTGGGTATTATTTTAAAGTTTGTGGCAAAACGTTTTATTAAAAAGTAAACATGCCCTACAATGTTCGGTGTTGGAGAAATTCAGTTTTGAGATGTTTGTCTAAGTGGAGTGCAGCCAGAAAGTTGAGGAAAGGATTATATGAAAGAAAGATTTGCACTTGTATGAGGTTTTTCATGACCTGGAGGTAGGACCATATTATTGTAGACCCAATTGTAGCATTGGTATAAGAGCTCAGTTCCAAAAGTGAGGTGAAAGTGGCTGTGCTTGACATCAAGCTGGTATTTGACCAAGTGTGGCAATAAGGAGCCCTAATGAAATTGAAGTCAGTTGGAATAAGGGAGAAAACTCTCCATGGACAGGAATCACACCACACACAAAGGAAGTTGGCATTGTTGTTGGAGAGCAGTCATTTAAGCCCAAGGATATTGGTACTGGAGTTCTTGTGGACCATATCCTTGGCCCGACTATCTTAAGCTGCTTCATCAATGACTTTTCCTCCATTATCATAAGTTTAGAATTGGGAATGTCCACATAGCTTTTAATTCCATTTTCAATTCTTTAGGCAATAATGCCTCAACAGCTCAAATTATTGATATCATCCATGTTAAGTTCTGACCGTGATGATATTCAACTGTATCTGCTGTCTGATTTATCACCGTTCTTAGCTGACATACGGTGTGGAATTTTCCCAAGAAAAACCTAAGTCTCTTAACAGCGAGAATACCAATCTGTCAGTTGTGCTTTGGATCACATTCACAATCCATGCTCAGTCTCTTTTTCTGGAGCGGCTGTAGCGATCTCAGGAAGCGTTTCATAAGAGCTCTTTGATCTCCCAGTGACTGGGAGGTCACTTCCCTCTCCCTACAGACATCAAGGACTCCTTCCCCATTGGCAGCATTTTCCTTCATCCCCCAACCCCCTGTCACGGGTTTCACCCCCATTCAGATCCAATACCTTGGCAGTCCATAAGGCCAGAAGAAATAGGCTATTTGGCCCCTCACGTCTGGTCCGCATTGCAATAGGAGTATGGCTGATCTAACATTCTTACATCCGCTTTCCTGCCTTTTTCCCATGACCCTTGATTCTCCGTTGATCAAACATCTATATCTCAGTCCTAAATATACATGCGGACAATGCCCTACAGCTCTCTGTGGCAAGGAGTTCCAAAGACACTCAACCCTCTGAGAGAAAATCCTCTTCATCTCAGTCTTAAATTGGCACTTCTTTATTCTGAGGCAATGCCCTTTGGCCCTAACTCTGCCATGATGGGAAATGTTGTCTCAACATTTACCATGTTTAGGGAATTAAGAATCCTATATGTTTCAATAAGAATACCCCTCAATCTTTGAAAATCCAATGATTAGAGTCCAAACCTATTTCCTCATAATATCATTCCTCCATGCCAGGGAGCATGAATCTTCTTTGAACTGCCTTTAATTAAATAATATTGTTCCTTAAATAAAGGGACCAAACTGCTTACAGTACTCCAGATGTGGTCTCACCATTACCTTGTACAGTTGCAGCAATACTTCCCTACTCTTAAATTCCAAATTCCTTGAAATAAGGAATTACTCTCCATTACTCTTCCTGAGTACTTAGTGCACCTGTGCGCTGGCTTCCTGTGTTTTGTGCTCAAGTAGCCACAGGTCCCTGTGTTGCAGTTTTCTCCATTTAAATAACACTCTGTTCTTTTTGTTCTTCTTCCAAAATGAACAACTTCACATTTTTTCAAGTTATACTCCATTTGCCAACTTTTTGCCCATTTAACCTATCAATATTTGTAAACTGTTTGTATCTCTCATACAGCGTGCTTTTTCACCTATTTTTGTGTTCTTTGCGAATTTGGCTACAGTACATTTGCTCCCTTCCTCCAAGTCATGAATATATATTTTAAACAAGTTGTGGTCCCAGCAGTGATCTTTGTGGAACCCCACCGGTTATGCCTACCTGATGAACTCTCTTATCCCCAATCCGTGTTTCCTTCCATCAGTCAAAATTTTTATCTATGTCACTATATTAACTGCACCACCACAGGCTCTTACCTTGTGACTTAATCTTTTGTGAGGAACCTTACCGAACAGCTTCAGGAAGTCCAAATACAACAAATTTACTGGTTCCCTCCTGCCACTAGCTCTATTCTCTCGTTACGACCTCATTCCTCTCCTTTGTCACTAAAGTTCAACCAGACCAGTTGCAACCATGATGGGTTTCTGATTATATATCCACTGCATCATGCCTTATAAGTTGCTGAGTGTGATCAAGAAGGGAATATGGGCTATGTTGCCAAGTGGGAGTTTAAGAAGGGCCATAGAGTGTAGACTGCATGGAGTAAACAATGAACAGGAATGGCTGACCAGAAAAAAGAATGAAATATAAAGCTGGACTCAAGCTGAAAGTTATAACTTTTGCTCACTCATCAAATAAGATTATGAGTTCCTAGCGTTCTGAATCCAGCAAGGGAGTTTGGTGTTTGTGAAAAACTGTTGAGAGAATGGAGGAGGGAGGAGGAAGGAATCCATCCTGGAGGAAGATGCCCAAGCCCAAATGTGTTATCAGAACAGGGACCAGTAACCGATCTGATCTTGAGAAGCACGTTTTGGAACGTTTTGGCACTTTCAGTATCTCATTCCCGCTTTCTCTCCATATCCTTTGATCCCTTTAGTCACAAGGGCCATATCCAGCTCTCTCTTGAACATATCTAATAAATTGGCCCCAACAGCTTTCTATGGTAGAGAATTCCACAAGTTCACAACTCTTAGTGAAGAAGTTCTTCCTCACCTCAGTCCTGAATGGCTTACCCCTTATTCATAGACTGTGACCTCTAATTTTGCTCTTCCCCAACATCGGGAATATTCTTCCCGCATCTAGTCTGTCCAATGCCATTAGGATTTTTTATGTTTCAGTGAAATCCCCTCTCATTCTTCTAAAATCCAGTGAGTACAAAATCAGTCAATCCAGTGTCCTCTTCATATGTCAGACCTGCCATTCCAAGAATCAGTCTGGTGAACCTTCGCTGGACTCTTTCAGTAGCAAGAATATCTTTCCTCAGACTAGGGGACCAAAACTGCACACAATACTCAAGGTATGGCCTCACCAAGGCCCTGTATAACAGGAGGAAGACATCTTTACTTCTATACTTAAACTCACTTGCTGTGAAGGCCAGCATACCGTTAGCTTTCCTGAATGCCTGCTATACCTGCGTACCAAATTTCAGCGACTGTTCACACAGGTCATGTTGCAATTCCCTTTTTCTTAAACTGCCACCATTCAGATAATCTTCCTTCCTGTTTTTGCCACCAAAATGGGTAATTTCAAATTTATCCACATTATGTTGTATTTGCCCCCATAGCCAGCCTGCCAAGTCTTCCTGCAGCCTCTTAGCATCCTCCTTACAACACATGTTGCCACTCAATTTAGTGGTGTCTGCATATTTGGAGATATTGCCTTCAATTCCTTTATTCAAATTATTAATGTACATTGTGAATGGTTGGGGTCCAACACTGAACTCTGCTTTATCCCACTAGTCACTGCCTGATACTCTGAAAAGGACTCGTTTATTCCCACTTTCTGCTTTCTGTCTGCCAGTGGGTTCTCTATTCACATCAGTGCATTACCCCAAATACAATGAGCTTTAATTTTGTTCATTAATCTCTTGTGAAAAGCCTTTTGAAAACCCAGATACACAATATCCATTGGTTCACCATTGTCCACGCTACTCGTCACATCCTCAAACAGTTACAGAAAATCTGTCAAACACAATTTCCTTTTAGTGAATCCATGCTAACTTGGCCTGATCCTGTCACTGCTTTCCAAATGCTCAGTTATTGCACCCTCAGAATTGATTCCAGTATTTTCCCCACTGTGGATATCAAGCTAAATGGGCTATAATCTCTGGGTTTCTCTCTCTCCCTCTTTTTACTCCCTCTACTTAAAAAGTAGGGTTACATTAGTAACCCTCCAGTCCACTGGAACTCTTCCAGAATCTATAGAATGCTGGAAAATGATCACCAGTATTTCTCGGGCCATTTCATTGAGTCCTCTGGGATACAAAACATCAGGTCCTGGGGACTTGACAGGTTTTAATCCCAGCAATTTCACCAGTACAATTTCCTGACAAATAAGGATTTCCTTCAGTTCCTCCTTCATTCTAGATCCTCTGCCCCTTACCATTTCTGAAAGATTATTTAGTGAGGACAGATCCAAAATATTTGTTCAGCTTTTTTGCCATCTCTTTGTTGCCCATTATGAATTCACCTGATTGTAACTGTAAGAGATCCACATTTGTCATCACCAATCATTTTCTGTTCAAATATCTGTAGAGGCTTTTGCAGTCAGTTTTTATGTTTTCTGCAAGACTACTCTCAAATTCTATTTTACCCTTCCAAATTAAATCCTTTCTTCTCCTCTGCTGGATTTTAAATTTCTCCCAGCCCTCAAGTTTGCTGTTTCTTCTAGCCAATTTATATGCTTCCTTTTTGGCTTAAACTGTATCCCCGATTTCCCTTGTTAGCCATGGATGAACCACCTTCCCATTTTACTCTTACGCCAGATAGGATGTACAGGTATTGAAGTTCATCCATCTGTTCTTTTAATATCTGCCATTGCCTACCCACTGTTAACTCATCAAGTATCCTTTGCCAGCTTATCCTAGCCAATGCACATCTCATACCGTCGAAGTTAGCTTTCCTTAAGTTCAGGACCCTAGTCTCAAACTTAACTGTGTCACTCTCCATCTTAATGAAGAATTCTGTCATACTCTGGTTACTCTTCCCCAAAGGATTGTTGCTACTTAATCCTTTCTCATTACACAATACCCAATCTAGGATGGCTTGTTCTCTAGTTGGTTCCTTGACATATTTCAGGCAAACCATCCCTTATAGATTCCATGAAATCTTCCTCCATTGCATTTCTACCAGTTTGGTGAGTCCAATCAATATGCATGTAAGATAATATGTGCAATATGCAAAGAGTGTGCCTTATTTATGTGAGATATATTCAGATCACACCACAGCTGGCACTTGTGAAGAGGCACTTGTGAAGAAATACGACCGCCATTGCAGTTATACCAGAGATTCAGTGTCTGTAGTTCAACCTTTGGATTTGTGCCTCAACCAGTCATTCAAGGATTATATTTTTGCTGACTGGAATAAGTCGATGGTTGACCAAGAAGAAAACTTTCACAAAGAATGGAAATATGCGGGCTACCTTGTTTGACATTTTGTGTGTTTTTGTCACAAATTGTGGGGTGCCATTAATGCACAAACTGTCATCAGATCGCCCAATTCAGTGGATGGAGTGGAAGATGATTTTTTTTTTGTGTTGCGATGAAACTGAAAGCACCGCATCTGATCCAGTGTGGGATCCTTATGTTGATTCCATACCTACAAAGTGAATCAAAGAATTGAAGGATCCTGCGTTGGATGCTGAAGACAATGAATTTGACGATTTTTAAATTGCACATAGAAGAAATCGACGCCACTTGGATTATTTCTGGCATTGGTATCTCGGAAGTTTGCCATTTTAAAATATGTTCCAGCCTTGGGGCTGGCATGAAACTTGAAACAAATTGCAACTCTGCTGTCGTGAAAGCAAGAACTGACTTTATAGTTGTGATTGGAAGAGCAGTGAGCACGGAAAACACAGCTGCTCCTTCAGTCAAAGATTTCCTACCTCCTGCTCTTTCAGAAGCAAAATCTATGATTGGAGGAGCAGCATGAATGGGAGACAGGGAAGCTATGATTGGAGCAGTTATTCTGGCTGGTCCCATAGCCATAATGCAGGAGACCTTCAACTGCTCCATTACCAATGATTTGACATCCTTCAAAAAGCTGAGGAAATGAAGTAGAAAATGAATAAAGAGGGAATCTCTATGCGTAATGAGGGTGGAGCAAGCCCAGCGCTGACTTCACTCAGTCTTATGCCAAATTGGACCTGTCTGCACCTGCAGCTTGAACTGTTTCTGGGAATTGGAGCGCACTAATTTGGGCCCCCTTGCTTCTGATGCATTACGCATCAGAATAGTGAATAATCTGCTAACCTGGTGTGCAGATGTTGAGTGATGGTGCATGCTACCTGTGTGGAACAATCAAAGCTAAGTTGGAGAGTTAGCCTAGTCAGTAACGGTGGGAGGCAAACCTGGCTGTTCTCCTGTGTTAGATTGGACATGGCACTCACCTGGCAATGTGCTGTGGTCTTCATGTTAAAGAACGGCAGAAAACACCCTCCCACTGCTCAGCACTGTTTGTATTTTACCCCTTTTTTATAACGAGATCAAGTAATTGGAAAATCAGACCCTTGCTCAATGAAGTAGCTGTTGGATTAGAGTCCAAAAATGAGCACAACTGCATTCATTTTGCTGTTGTTTTGCAATTTGAACAACTTGAAGTGGTCTACAAGTATTTGCATTTCACCACAAATGATTAAAAGGTCCTCACATTGCAATGACTTTGACACTTTGTGTGATAATATATATATGATTCCTTGTCACATAATTTCCAGATTTTTTTTTTGTCTTTGACCATTCTCATCCTGGAAAGCATTTGATTGTGGTTAAAGATATCCTAGTAGACTTAATTAATTCAATAAAATATGTTGTATTGAATAAATTTGAATTATTCGTGGTTTTTTTCACATTTCAAAATGGCATCTATCTACAGTAACATTGGTTCACATTTTATACTCTGATATTTATTTTTGGAAGGATTTTTTGAGGCTTCAGAGGTTGAATTATACATTGCCATCTACGGTAAGCACCACATTGTCATTTTCCTGGTTTGGACTGGAAATTTTTACAATCATAGTGATGCTTGCTGAACCTTCATTAAGTATTTTAATGCTGCTCCTATCATAAAACCTGTATTTAACTCTGAATGTTCAGATAACATAATTTTTTTTCTCTCATTACTGCTGAACAAAATGTGAGTCATGCTCCTGTAAGAATTTGCTGTAGGAAATTTCCTGTAGGTTGCTGCAAAGGGAAAACTGAATCTACGTTTTCTTGTATTATCTAGTTGTTCTTTCAGCAGCTTTTAGATAAATTCTGTGATGTTATTCAGGCAGTCAAAATGAATCATAGCAGGAGATAGCCGAATAATTGGATTTTCATTTGTTGTGCATCTTCTGCATACAAGATTTTCCTGACATTTGAAAAGTTAGATAAATGATATTAAATTATATTTAAATGATATTCATATTTCAAATATGATTCGTATTCATTATCTTATTTTGATCTTGGAAACTATTGTTGGACATTGATATATGGCATTCCATTTTCATGTTTCCAAGACAAAATGTGGAGTTGTGTCTCATCGTTGCAGCAATGCATTGCTCTAAATGGGTATTGTTTCCAGTTGATACTTGCAATAAAAAGTTTTCCTTCCATTCATGATTCATCCATCCCAACTCATAGTTATTAAAAATATGACATTCAAGATATTTGCTGTACTGATTTACAAAAATAGTTTTTTATTGTGATTAAGTTAGGATATCAAAAATATCAGAGAGAATGTGAAAGTAAGGAACAACAATTTATGCTGTTTCCTAATTAGTTACTTCAAAATGTAATAAAAAATAAGATTCAATTTCGTGAAACTCATTAACTTCTATGTTCAGTATCTATGCATGCAATTAGTATGATTGGATTGCATTGTAATTGTAACAGAAATGCATTTAATCAATTATTTTTATAAGTTCATAAGATATAGAAGCAAAATTAATCCATTCAGCCTATTGAGTCTGCTCTGTCATTCGATCATGGCTGCTATGCTCCTCATCCCCATTTTCTTGACCTCTTCCCATAACCCTTCAACCCATTACCAATTAAAAATCTGTCTACCTCCTCAAATTTATTCACTGTCCCAGCATCCACCAGACTTTGGGATAGCGAATTCTACAGATTCACAACCCTTTGGAAGAAGTAGTTTCTCTGTTCAACTCTGTTTTAAATTTGCTATCATCCTTGATCTTAAGATGATGACCTCTTGTCTTTAGTGTCCGTACACAAGAACTGAACATTCTGGTTAAAATGACTTAAATTGAATTTGTTTTTTGCATTTTGCGGTTACTTTGACCTCAATCAACTTCAGCAGTTCACAAAGAAGGCCATGTTCTTGAGGGCACATAGGAATAGATAATAATTTTTGGCTGTGCTAGCAAATTGCATATTGTGGATATGAATAAAAAAAAGTAAATATACTCTTTGTGTACTTATTTCTCCATTTCATTTTCTCCAAGTCTTTCATCTTCTCCCTTGAAGTAATTAACTCTGCACTTGGGTAGTTTTCTGCATTCAATAGGGACCATCTTAAATCTCACCCAAATAGTCATTATATGTAAGCATCAACGATGAGTGCCAGCAGCCAGACATCTATATGCACGTGGAATAAATACACATTGCCAGACCCTGGGATCCTCAGGCCAGTTGTAATTTCACTCCTGAGTGATATGACATCAGCTTTATCACATCAAAACCAGCTCCTTTCTAGTTTGTGAAGATTGCTATTCTGTTGCATAAGTTTACTGCACCAGCCAGCATGTAGCTATTTGCTCCATGTTAAACTAGCTGTTTTACTGGCAGTCAAAAGTCACACCATTCTTAATTTATTCATACTGTAATTTATTCATGTTTACTTGATCCCTTGGCTGTTGGATGTAGTAGAGAACTTCCTGGACTGGACATTTTTCTCAGTTTTCTGTTCATTCGTCACATTATTGAAACTATACATTTGTGGAACGGTTTTAAGGTAATACTTCATATAGGTATGCTTCATTTGGGGGGAATAAGCCTGAGCACAGTCAAATATCTTTGCAGACTTTTAAAGTTACAAGAATAAGTAAGCAGAAGGAGATTTTTTGGAGAGAGCTTCAGAGTATAGCACTCTTCTTCGCGAAGAGCATTGCAATGCAAAGATAAACATGATGTCTAAGTCAGAATGATTTAAAACTGGAGGAGATTTTAAAATAGGAACATGGATTTTGATAGTAAAAACATAGTGAAGGAGTTATTGATGGTAGGAATTGGACAAGAATGCAGGCCACAAAATTGTGGTGGGAAAAGAAAAATGGTTGGAGAAAATGAGTAAATTTAAGGGAACGAAACTCAGCTTTTATTTGAGTTTCTGCTAAAAGTAAAGAAAACAATTGATTAAAAGTTAGCCAGCTAAATTACAATTTGTAATTATTTATGGATATTTTACAAGATTTTGTGGTACAATACCTTGCTCAAGTGACCAGTCCTCAAGTGTGAACCTCTGTCGTAGTTGCCTATTACTTAGTTGTGTGTGTGTCATGTGTTTATTATTCATTTTTGAGATGAGAGAGATTACTGGCTAGGTTAGCATTTATTGCCCACCCCTGGTAGCCTTTGAACAGGTGGTGATGAGTTTCTGCCTTGAACTGCTGTGTAGGTACATCCAGAGTGCTTTAAGGGAGGGAATTCTCAGATTTTGATCCAGCAACAATGAAGGAATGATGATATATTTCCAAATCAGGATGGTGAGTGACTTGGAGGGCAAACTCCAGTGGTGAATTTCCCAATTATGTGTTGCTTTTCTCCTTCTAGACAGGTACAACCTAAGGAACCTCCGTGCATTCTTGCAGTGCATTATGTAGATGGTACACGTGTGTCACTGATTGTCAGTGCTGGAGGGTGTGTCCTTGTGGAAGGGATAGCAATAAAGTGGGCTGCTTTGTTCTGGTTGGTGTTGCATTTTTTGAGTGTTGTTGGAGCTGCTGTCATTCAGGCAAATGGAGAGTATTCCATCACGCTCTTGCCTTGTAGATGGTGGACTCTTGGAGAGTCAGGAAGTGAGTTATTCATTGCAAGATTCCCAACCTTTGATAAGTTACCAGAGCATTTACATTGCTAGTCCAGTTTAGTTTCTGGTCAATGGTAACCTTCCCACTCCCCCAGAATGTTTATAATGGAAGATTCAGTGATGGAAATGCCTTTGAATATCAAGGAGCAATGTTCAGGTCCTCTTTTGATGGAGATGGTTGTTGCCTGCCACTTGTGTGACGTAAATGTTATTTGCCACTTGTCAGCCCATGCCTAGATATTGTCCAGGTCTTGCTGTATTTGTATTTGGACTGTTTCAGCATTTAAGAAGCTGAGTGGCGCTGAGCATTGTGTATGTGTGTTTGTTATATATCGCACTCCACAACTTAAATTTAAACAAGTGATGCTAATCAGACAACCTGTGTTGGTTAAAAAGAGAGGAAATGCAAAGATTCCTTACCTTATTTTAAAAATATAATTTGGGGGTCTTCGCACAATTGAAGGCTGTATATAGTTAATTACAAAAATTGATTTTGGCCTCTAGTTGGACTGATGATAAATGTTGTGACTAATAGAAATATGGGAGTAATTGCCTATTTGTGATCTCATGACTCGGTTGAGGTGACAAAACCTTAAGGACATAGAATTTATAACTTGTCTAATTCTCAGGGTGAAGTGGGCAGGAAGTTACAATCAGTTGTTGTTTTTAAATACTTTATAAGTGGGATTAGTGAGAATTGTGTTTAATTTTTTCTTCTGTTGTTGTAGTGCTTGTGATCTAACTGTAATGAGCGAAGCTTTACAAATTTATTAGGTTGCTGACCTGTGGTTGATTACCAGAAAAGAGATCAAGGTCAAGTGTCTGATTTGTACTGTATAGTGAACTGAAGGTGCAAAGCTGGATAATTTTACTTGGTTTTATGTCCTTTTGATTTTATCCAGATAGCACAGTAACAAGAGAGGTGTTTTTTTCTCCTTGGGAGCAGACCTTTAAGAAAAGTTTGCATTTATTTAGTTTGCAATGGTCATTGAGTCATATAATGTTTCAGCTTCATAATATTCCAAGCAAATATCTTTTTCACTTAACATTTTGTTAAAATGTACAGGGTGAATAGGGGCCTCAACCTTTTACAAATTATAGAATGACTTGGATGAAGGGACTGAAAGTATGATCGTTAAATTTGCTGACAAATAATGATAGTAGGAAAGTAAATTGTGAAGGTGATAGGCTACAAAGGAACATAGGTTAAATTTGTGGGTAAAGTTCCAGCAAATGGAGTATAATGTGGGCAAATATAAAATTGTGCGTTTTGGCAGGAAGAATAAAACAGCTTGTTATATTATTGGTAATAGAAGTGCAGAGGAACCTGGTATACTAGTGCATGAATCACAAAAAGCTACAGGTATAGCAAATAATTATTAAAGCTCTTGATTTTGATTTGATTTATTATTGTCACATATTAGTGTAGAGTGAAGAGTATTGTTTGCGCATTAATCAAGCAAAGTATACCATGCATAGAGAAAGAAAGGAGACAGTGCAGAATGTAGTGTTAGAATCATAACTAGGGTGTAGAGAAAGATCAACTTAATGCAAAGTGGGTCCATTCGAAGGTCTGATGGCAGTAGAGAAGGAGCTGTTCTTGAATCAGTTGGTATGTGTCCTCAGACTTTTGTATCTTTTTCCTGATGAGAGAAGGTAGAAGAAAGTATGTCCATAGTACAAAGGGTTCTTAATTATGCTGACTGCTTTTCAATGGAGATAGTGTCAGTGGGTGGAAGGCTGGTTTGAGTGATTGACTGGATTTCGTTCACGCCCCTTTGTAGTTCCTTGCAATCTTAGATAGAGCAGGAGCCATACCAAGCTGTGGTACAATCAGAAAAAATGCATCTTATGGTGCATCTGTTGGTGGGAGTTGTACCGGATGTGCCAAATTTCTGTAGCTAATAGAATGCATTCATTTATTGCGAGGGGAATTGATTACAAATACAGAGAAGGTATGCTTTAGTCATACAGGAGACTGGTGAATCACATCTGGAGTATATAGTATTGGTCTCCTTATTTAGTGAAAGATGGAAATGTGTTAGAAGCAGTAAAAGAAGGTTTGCTGGACTAATACCAGGAGTGGGTAGTTTGTCTTATAAGGAAAGATGGGAAAGGCGAGGCTTTAAGATCCTAAGTGTTATTGACGGGACTGTGGTGAGGATTTTCAGTCTTGTTGGAGAACTAGAATTGGTGGTCACTGTTTAAATATAAAAGGTTGCTTGTTTAAGACAGATTAGGAGAATTTTTTTCTTGAGGATTGTAAGTCTCTGGAACTCTTCCTCAAAAGGCAACAAGTAAAATCTTTGAATATTTTTGTAGTAGAAGTAGATAGATGCTTGTTTTTTATTTGCTTGTAAGGCATGGCCTTCGCTGGCTGGCCAGCATTTATTGCCCATTCTGATTAACAAGGAAGTAAAAGGTTACCAGATATAGGCAGTTGGGGTTGAAGTTACAGTCCCATCAGCCATTATCTTCTTGAATGGTAGAGTAAGATTGACGGAGCCTAGTAGCTGACTAATTCATATGTTTGTATATGAAAGCCTCTATCCTACTCCTGATGCTATGTTTCAAAGTATAAAAATCATTAAAAAAAGGACAACAAATATTTTTTTCCCTGATCTGCAATTGGGAATATACAAAGAAAGAACAAAGAACAAAACAGCACGGGAAACAGGCCCTTCGGCTCAACAAGCCCGCGCTGCCACCCCGATGTTCCCACCTCTACCCTTGATCCCTGTCTATGTTTGTAGATCTATGGATTAAAAACCAAATTTGAGACAATTTAGGGAGAATTTGTTTTGCCAATTAGCCTAAGAGCATATCTTTGGGACGTAGGGGGAAACCAGAGCACCTGGAGAAAAAGCACGGGGAGAATGCACAAACTCTCACAGAAATAGGCCCAAATCCTTGTATCTGCACAGCACAGCGATAGTCACTGATGGGTGTTGCCCATCAAATGGTCCAGGTCAAGTGTACATAACGACGTGAAGCACTAGGATACTCTCAAAAAATCCAAGAGCAGCCCTCTCACGACCCATTACGTGTATGCCCCTTGTTAGACAACAAGGTGGACCAAAGCACCTGTAGGATAAAAACAAGTACATCAGTGTCATCATCTATTTATACACTTCCCAGGGACTCCCAAGGCTCATGATCCCTATTTTAAATCAGTTTTCTATACCCCTCCATTCCCATTCTGTTCATGTGCCCATCTAAGTATTTCTTAAATAACTCCAGAGTACCTGCCTCCACCACTTTACTTGGCAGCGCATTCCATACCCCCACCACCCTCTGTGTGAAAAAACTCCCTCTAGCATCCAAATTATACCTTACCCCCCTCACCCTAAGCCCGTGACCCCTCGTGCTATTTGAGTCCATCCTAGGAAAAAGCTTAACCCTGTTTACTCTATCTATACCCCTCATAATCTTGTACACCTCTATTAGATCTCCTCTAAGTCTACGTCTTTCTAAGGAAAACAGTCCCAATTTGCCTAACCTCTCCTCGTAACTCAGACCTTCCATACCAGGCAGCATCCTGGTAAACTTCCTCTGCACTCTCTCCAGAGTCTCCACGTCCTTCCGGTAGTAAGGTGACCAGAACTGGATGCAGTATTCCAAATGAGGTCTAACCAACATTTTATATAACTGCAACATTAAAGGCCAGCTCTTGTACTCTATACTCCTTCCTATAAAGGCTAACATACCATATGCTTTCTTCATGACCTTCTCCACCTGCTCTGCCACCTTCAGAGACTTGTGCACCTGCAGTCCCAGGTCCCTCTGTGTTTCTGTACTCTTAATAGGTCTACCCTTTATCATATACTTGCCCCCTACATTCTTTCTCCTGAAATGCATCACCTCGCATTTATCAGGATTGAATTCTATCTGCCCAAGCTACCAGCCTATGTCCTGCTGCGTCGCCTGACAATGCTCCTCACTATCCGCAAGTCCAGCCATCTTTGTCTTGTCTGCAAACTTGCTGATCACTCCACTTACTCCCTCTTCCAAGTCATTTATATATATTACAAATAGAAGCTTTTCTCACTTGACTTTCGAATACAATAGAAGCCTGACAGAAAAACATATTTAAGCCAGCTCTCCAATCTGAGCAATGTCATTGAAGGAACAGGCCAAGTTTGCAGCTAACCTGATTTAGAACACAGGATATATACACACAATTGGCTGAAACTAAAATGGGCAGAAGTACTTTGCAAAATTATTTGAAATATGTACTATTTTGTGACAAGATTCTGCAGTAAATAACCTTGGGCAGAATCGTCTACTGTGAAAATTAATGATCTTTATTCAGTTTTGATGTCTCTTACTGGTGATCCTGCTTGTCCTAGTTTTGTACTCATGACTTGTTTATCCTGCAGCCTTGAATTCCAGAACCATATTATGATAAACAAGTCTGCACAATGGGATTTAGCCTCGATAAACTGGCAGCCTTGAATTCCAAATACAGCATGACACCTTCAGCATGGTGACAGACATCTAGATTACTGTGTGAACTGGCTTTGACAAACCAGCAGTTTTGCAATTCCAACCACACACCACAAAGAACTTGCTCTCAAATTATTCTAGGTTTATAAATAGTGTTAGCAACATATGAGAAAGAAATTTATCTCACAATTATCCATTTCTAATGTATTTACAAAATTTTATACACACATTCTGTCAGTAATAGTGGAAGAGAATTTCTGTTATTGTTCTGTTTACACATTTCATTTCAGCCATCAGGTAGCTTAGTATTCAGTAGTAGTACTTTTTAAGTTGCCATCCAACAATTTTACAAGTTTAAAAATAATTCATAAAGTTTCATGTTATGTTACAGTAATTCTAGAAATTATAAATATTCCCTTTAAGAACCATGGAATGCATTCTTTGAATGAGAAATAAATTATAGAGTCACCTTTGAATTGTTTTTTATACAACTTGTCATAGACATCCATTTATTTTTAAAATTAAAATCTGTCTTTGAATTTTTAAAATGCTAATGAATGAATCAAATAGAATATATGGTTTATAGTCTACAAATTATTACTAACTATAATTCACTTATTCATGTGAGCTTTTTGTAAACTTTTTGTGGGATGTAAACTCAGCTTCATGAGATTTCACAGTTTAACTTCCGTTTATACTAGGCAGGCTAGCTCACCTTGTGATTTGCTCTGACATAATACCATTTTTCTTGCGATTTCCAGTGATTGGACTTCAAATCTAGTACTTAGGTGGTTGGGTTGAATAACGAAGAAGGAATACACAGCTGTGTACAAGACCCACCACAAAAAGATAAAATTTCAGAATGATCAAAAAAAATATTTTTCCACAACCGGTGTCCAGATTTCTGTCTCCTCCTGAGGAGACGACTGCTTAGCTATACACGCAAAGCATTTTCCATGTTAACCCATAATTCAAACAAAGTATGCAGCAACAGCATGACACAGTTAATTAACACATTAGCTAACAAATAGTTAGCTTTAGTCCCTTGGAGTTATTGGGGGGGGAGGTGTTAGGGGTGGTTCAAATCTCATAACCTAAGTTGTTGTTTCAGTGAAGTATTCAAGAAATAATGCATTTCTAAGGCAATTTGTCTCTCAGGTCTGAGGATTTCCAGCATGTTTTAAAGAAGAAAAATAACATTTGTATAATGTGACATGTTCAATGCATTGTTGGAAACCCAAATAGTTTTCTGATGTGCACTGGCAGCGTGTGAGGTTCCTCGTTTCCATTATTCCAAGTTATTCTCAGAATCTCTGATAATGAACTCAATTCTTTTTCACAAACATTATATAATAAACAAATAATCCCAATTTTGACCTTAATATTGTGAAACCCCATTCCCACTCCACACATACTGAAAGCAAATTGTTGGCAACTGATTTTCAATCCATATCTGTCGTTCTCTATAACATGGTGCCCCTACATTTTTTTCCATTTTCCCTTTTACATTCCAATGTTTTTACTGCATTTCCCATTCAGAGCTTTTATTCTCTTATTTTAGTTGGCTCTCTGTCTCTCTATCTCCACTGATCAGAATTGTCCTCCTCTCCTTTCAGATGCCCATTTTACTCCCATTCAGTCTTTCAAAGACCCTATCATTGACCCTCTGAGCAAGCACTAAGTTGCTCTCTTAGTACCTCCCCATTCTTTGCATAAATATGTTCTTTTCTAACTTGTGCTTATTTTCCTCACCTCTCATCCTTGAATCTCTGAAATTAGATTTCCACGTCTGCCATAGCATCAAAACAATCCTGCCAAAGTCAGAAATACTATCCTGCTGTTGTGTGCATTATTCTTCTACAGTGTTGACCCAGTTCACCCACAATGGATGACTCCTATACTACTTCTTTGTCTGGCTCGGTAGGATTGTCTTAGGCTTGTCCCATATTTAGCTGACCAGTCATAACTTCAGTGGTGGCTTCTCTTTGTGCCCCTGCATTGTTATCTTTAGAGTTGCAAATATCTTTAGGCATTTATTGTTTCCTTACCTGTATACTATACCACCTCTTGAGTCCCTCATCTGCAGACAAAGGACCAGGTTGCATTTGAATGCTGGTGCCACCTACTTCTACCTCTTCTTTGCCATGCTTGACCCTTTTATGTGGTTCCAGTCAGATTGATTATCCAATATAAGGTCACAGAAAACCAGTTTTGTTTCTCAGTTAACCATGGTAAAAACTGAAGTCATAATCTTGAGCCACTGATGAGAAACACGTAGCACATATTGTATTTACGCCTCTGATCATAATGAACCTGACAGTTTGTAACATTGGCATTTTATTCAACCTAAGCTGAGCTTCTGATATTGCATTTTTTCTGCATTTGTCACAAAGAGTGCCTTAATTTTTGCTTTGACGGTGCAGTTTAGCTTCACCTGACCTTTAACCTATCTGCTGCCATTATCACTTGTGGATTCACTATTCAATGCTTTCCTGGCTTAATAGTCATCTCTCAACCTCTATAAACTTTAGCTTATTAAAAAGTCTGCTTCACATATCCTGTCCTACAAAGATTGTGCTTTATTATCTATTGTTTGTTGTTGACCGTTAGTCTGTCACTGCTTTGCATTTTAAGTTAGCATGCTGAAGTCACATGGCCTCACTTTCTATATCTTGTTTCAGACAGGTCACAAGATTACTGCTGAAATTGCTGTTCCCATCCCAACTGTCCATAATCAATAAATTTTGCTGAGAAAAATGTATGCTTATATTTTAATTTTCAGTTAGTGTGGACAATTTGCATAACAAACAACAAGCTTTTCATTGTTTTAAATAGAGAGATTGTTTATTTAAACATTCAGCAATAGTATCCACTCAAGTACACACACAAACTTATTTAAAGGAAAGTATAGTTGATGAGAATAGTGCACTTTTGCAAGTTAAAATGGTAGGAACAGTTCATAATTCATATGATTGTCTTGTTCAGGAAAACGTGAGTTGTAAGCCTGATGAAAATACATCTTTACTCCTGAGATAAAGTTTGGGTGAATTCAACAGCCCAAGACTATATCCTAATGTCATTTTCAAGATTGTCAAAGTGATGGATTTTCTTCAGATCACAAAGCTAGTAGTTTTGGAGGTCAGTTTGCTATATTAGTGGATCTGCAAAACATCAGACTTGCAGCCTTATGACGTTCCAACCTCTGGTTTTTCAGGCATAGGTTTATTACCTTTTTTGTTTTATCTACAGATAGCATTTAAAGATGAAAAGATTAACACAGCTGCCTTACCACGTGATTCCTCACAGTTCCTTTTCCAAATATGGCTGTCATTTAGGTTGATTAACCACATCCTGGTTTATTGTCCAAAGCATTTATCCTGAGAGGGTTAAAACAGCCACTTTGTTTTTAAAAAAAAGTTCATTCAATTCAGGACTGTCTTTTAGTGGTCTCAGGACTTGTAGTTGACACCTTTTCCGCTGGGACGTATTATTTTGTCTCTATTAGAAAGTATGTAGTTTTGAACACCCATAGCAAATTTTAGGTGGCTATATTTGCAGCAGCATGTTGTTCATTTTAAAAAAGACAAGATTCATTTCAAATTCCATATTGAATCTTTTCGTTAGGAATATGACATGCCGTTAGTAGGCATGACAGTCTATAATGAATTTCAGTGTTAAAATTTCCTCAATTTTTCCATTTCTCTGTTTCTAACCTGTTACATATTTACCTCTTCCTATCATTGCAGGGTGTGCCTTTCAGCTGTTTAGGCTGTGCATTTTGGAATTCTGTGCATCTGTACCTCCCTATTCTGCTACAAGATCCTTTTTAATCCCCCAATCTTGACTAAGATTTTGATTATCTTTGATATTAGCACCTCTTTTAGCTAGACGTCTGTTTTTATCTGATTATGACTCTGATCATCTGTGTCTCAGAGCATTTTCTATTAAAACTGCTATATAAATGCAAGCAATTGTTTTTATCCCAGGAAACTACCACCTGCTTCCAGTTGTTGAGAAACTGCCCTGATCTTCTATTCCTTATTTCATTCTTTCTAACCAGTTCATTTTCCAATTTGCTTTCTTCCCCTCATTCCTCAGCCTTTGATCTGTTTCAAATTTTCTGTATACTTCTCAAAACCCCTGTATGCTCCATACTCCCCGTCTGCGCTTCCCATAAAATCTGGACAGAAACTGTGGAACAAATCCCCTTTCCTGTTTCCCCCTCCTTCCCTGCTCTGCTTCCCATGTACGCATTAGGGAAGTTAATTGTAGAATCCTATTCGGCAATACTCTGAATGGAAATTTTGATACTCATTACTTTTAGATGTAAACTCTACTGACACCACAAATCATTGAGACCATTGTCTCGCAACATCTCCAATGGCTCACGTTTTATTCAGCACCACTCAGTTGGTTGCAAAAAAGATTTTACAATTAACTTTCCCTGTCAAATGTATTTATTTGTTCACAAGGAGCTAATCAAACTAGGATTTCTTGAGTTAAAAAAAATTATTAGCTACTAAACCCAAGAAAAAAGGAATAAATATGCAAAAACACAGATATCAGAAGTAAGAAAGTTGAATTCCAGTAAAAAGCTTAAAGAAAATGCAGTTGAATCTTTTGCTTGGTTCTGAAGCATAGATTTTTGCATGTTGTGGTTGTTTGAAGTTAGTTCATTTCCTGTAGAATTCTGGAGTTGAGACTTGTTTTAGATTTGTGCTTTGTCAAAACCAGTTTTTTTTTAGCTTCAGAAAACGTGATAGGTGTTTTCTGCTGACTTTTAACAGGGTTTTTAGATGCCTGTGATGATTTTTCCTTCTTGTCTTGCTTCTGCTTGGCAGTTTTTAAAATTCTTGTCTGTCTATTTCCAGAAAGGAACTTGAATAGCATGTCTTGCAGTCACTGTTGCAGGCCAAGAAATCCCATTGTTTGATCCTTACATCTCAACTTTTGACAACATTTCTTAGAAACATAGAAAATAGGAGCAGGAGTGGACCATTTGACTCTTTGTACCTGCTCTGACATTCAATAGATCATAGCTGATCCTCTCAACACCAGACTCCTGCACTCTCTCCATGCCCCCTTTGTTGCATTTAGAGTCAAGAAATTGATCTGCTTCCCTCTTAAACATATTCAGTGATGGACCACTACAACCTTATGTGATAAAGAATTTCACAGATTCACCACTTAGTAAAGAGGTTTCTCCTCATTCAGTCCGAAATGGCCCCACCCCATATCTTGAGACTGTGACCCCTTGTTTGGGAACCTTCACCCAAGCCAGAGGAAATAATATCCCCACATTCCCAGCCCAGTCAGAATTTCAAGATAGGAATCAACAAGAGATGTGGTATTTCATTCTCCACAAGGAGTTTGAATGTCTGACAAGTATCTTGACTAGTTAACAGTTTTCATTGTTTTGATAGAACAATAGTTGATCAAAATCCAGTACGTTACATTTTCAATGCCTTCTGTTCAAGAGTGTACCTGTTTGAAGTGGAGCTTGACACCCCCTAAGTGTAAAATTCTCTGCAACAGGTCTTCAGAGCAATTCATATGGAAACTTTCCAGGTCACCTTATATTATAAGACATCAGGTGACTTGTGACAGCCATTTTTGATTACTGCCATGCATTTTTTTTAAACGTGTCTCCTTTAAAATTTCAAAATGCCTGTAGTTAGCTGGTGAAATTGCAAATAGATCTCTCACAGTTTGTTATCATCGTGACAAGCATAAGACACATTTTAAAAATCAGTTTCACAATGGTGTCATTAAGTTTTGTCCTCATTTTGAACGCTTTTATTAAAATTTTTTTATGAAGACTCTGGTCTCTTTCAAAGCTTGAACGTGAAATTCTGTCCATCAAGGAAAATCTTGCAGTCTGAATATCTGCCATGTGTAAGCTTCCAGGATATCAGTTGAGTTCAAGTTAGTCAAATGCTGCAATGTTTCTCTGTCTCTATAAATCTGATTTTCATAGTTACTTGAAGTAAAACTAAAGGACAAATTCTAAAAGCTTTATTCAGATAAAAAGGAGGTTTTTTTTAAAAATGGAGAAATGGTGTGTAAACAGAGTACACAAGTACTTGGAATTATGAACTCCTGACAAAACAACATAATGTACATTCACTGGAGAAAAAGACATCTACCTTTCCTCATAATTTGAGTCAAGAAAATAGAGTTGAATTTTGAATTATCACCTTTAATTATTATCTATGTTTAGTTGATAGTTAAAATATTTATATTTTTAAACAGTTGAAGAGCGGGTGTGTGATAGGCAGATGCACTTTCCAGGAAATGATCGCAAAACATCATAATTAATGTTTGTTGATAACTGTTAGATAATTGTAAACCAGGAACATCAGATTTGGAAGGCTTCTGACTGGTGCTGTTGCCAGGAATCTACTGGAGTACCAACTCCCATGCTCCATTGCCACCAGTTCTGGTTCTCTGCAGATTCCCTTTCATTGTTCCGCCACACTTCAGTGATGCCAGACTGAGGAATCTCCCTAAGGTCTAGGACTACCTAGAGCTGCTACCAAAGCAAAACATTGCACTTACAGCTTTTTCAACACATTATTGCAAAAAAAACCAACTTTCAACTCTAACCACTACACTTCAAAATAGTGACTGAATGTTTGATGTACATTTGGGTAGAGAGAGCATCAGTAGTTGAAATTTGAAACTTTTTCTTCCTCTTGCTGTGACCTCAAAAGCTTGTGATTATGAGATAAATTGGGAGTTTTCCAGGATTCAGTTATACAAGTTTCTGTTAAATAGGGGTATTGAGGATGTAGAATAAAATAGGGAGCATATGTTTAATCAATTATACAAATATTCAAGCTGCTTTAAAAAATTAAGCACTGTGCAGTTGAGGGAGAAAGTGGATTTGGGGGCTTTTCCCACGTTTCTATGTGGGAAATGGCAGCATGAGGAACCACTTGTGTATGGGGGAGGTGAGAGGAAGTTGCATAATTTCCGTATGTGAAATGAATTATGTTAATTGCCGTAGATCTTCATAGAATCCGTACAGTGCAGAAGAAGGCCATTTGGCCCACTGAGCCCACACCAACAACAATTTCACCCAGGCCTGTCCCCATAATCCCACATATTTACCCTGCTAGTCCCGCTGACACTAAGGGGAATTTACTATGATCAGTCTACCTAACCTTGCACATCTTTGGATTGTGAGATGAAACTGGAGCACCTGGAGGACACAGGAAGAATGTGCAAACTCCACACAAACAGTGCCTTGAAGCTGGAATTGAACCTGAGTCCCTGGCACTGAGAGGCAGCAGTGCTAACCACTGTGCAACCATTTCTGCTCACTAGGTGCAGCTGCCTACTATGAGAGATGAGGCAAATTGAGTAGAAATCTGGGAGGTTTGTCTGCTGAACAACTTGTATGTGGGGTCTGGGTAAGGATAAATGCACGTTTGTGAGCCTTTCCATTCAGGATGGAGCTGTGATGACCTTTCTCTTGGGATCAAATTCAGTTCTTGCCAGGTAGAGCTTATTCTTGTTTTGGAGTGAGGCTTGATTTGTTCGTCCATTTGCTTGTATGGAGTTAGTGATCTGGTAGCTTTAGGTCTTCCTCAGCAAAAGGTAAAGTACTGTGGATATTATAAATCTGAAATAAAAACAGGAAATGCTCAGCAGCACTGGCAGCATCATTGGAGAGATGAACAGAGTTAATAGTTCAGGTTGACCTGAGATTTCTGCAGGCTTGCTCTTCTTGCTTCTACGTGCATGAGTTTGGATGGACGTTTCTGTTACTGGTTTTGTCTCTAATTTAGTAGCCTGGTGCATTGGGGCTGCCATTAAAGAATTCTTGCACACGTTTTTTTGATAAACAGAAACTAATTTCTGAGCACATACATTGTTTTGAGCACATTTTTGCTAAATTTAATGGCATGTGGTTAAAATCATTACTTTAAGAAAGGAGTTGGATCTATTATGTGTAGTTCCTGTCCCATTGGTTTTTATCTGTCATTTAAGTATGATCTTCACAGCTCCACTTATGGGTATGGTACATTAGGAATTATGAGATACTTGTTTTTAATATATAATAGATGAGAGACTTGAAAATAATATATATGAAGCAAAGAAACACGAGAGATTTAATAGATCTTTTAAAAATTTAAATGCTTTTATGATGAATAAGGCAACATATTCCCTTTGTAAAGTCAGTGGCAAGGCTTCACGTGAGAAGTTTTTGAAGCATGAAATAATGAGTGGTAGAGGCACATACCTTTGCATTTGTCAAGGAAATATTGGCAAATAATTTGTTGCATAAGAAGTTGCAAGGCTGTTTGGGTGGGATCTGGGGTGGGTGGAAGTGAAAAAGGAAATGGTGTAATTTTGGATTGCTACAGAAAAAAGTCACCTTTTTTCACAATGGACTGTATTGCTCCTTGTGCTATAAACTTCTGTGGTTTGTGGAATTTAATCTTTAGAGAACCAATAAAAATCTAGTGGACTAGTTGCCATTATCTTGTGTAACCATCCGCCACCCCCATTATTGCAGTACAGTATTTTCTATGCCTCACTTTGAACAATACTAAGGGAGATGTGCTACTTAAACAAACTGCGTGTATGAAAATTTTATGAAAAATAAAGAAAATTGCAACTTGTAATGGATAAGGGAGCAGAGATGTTGCTAGGAGCTGGGATTGAGTGAATTGAGCAATGTCAAAGCATTTACTCAAATTGTTACTTGCAGAGTGTAACGATATCTTAGTTCCAGATATGTACCAGTGTAGTCATTTGAATAAACATTGAACGCTGCATGACCTTCCGTCCTTCTTCATCAGGTCAGAAGTGGGGATGTTTGCTGATGAGTGAGCATCAGCACCCATCACAACTCCTTAGATATGACGCAGTCCAAGACTATGTACAGCAAAACTGGGACATAATTTAGGCTTGGGCTGATTATTGAAAAGTAATGTTCATTTCATACAAGTATCAGGCAATGGCCAGAGATTCAAACCATCTCGCCTCCTGACTCCCCAAAGGCAGTATGGTGAAATACTTTATTTGTCCACTTTGGCTGGCATGCCATCCACTTTCTTCAATATTCACTCCCTTCGCCACTAATGTAGTGTGTACCATCTGTATGATGCACTGCAGCAACTCACCAAAGCTCCTTTGACAGTACCTTCCAATTCTGCGACCTCTAGCACCTAAAAAGACAAGGGCAGCGGACGCATGAGAACACCATCCCTTGCAAGTTTCCCTTCAAGCCACGTGTTAACCTGACTTGGAGCTATATTCCCATTCCCTCCCTGGACAAGATCCTGGAATTCCCTCCCTAATGGTGGACATATTTATAGCACGAAAATTGTAATAATTCAAGAAGGTGCTCACCTTGAAGGCAATTCGGGATGGTCAGTAAATGCTAGCCTATCCAGTAATGTCCACATCCATGGAAGAATAATGTAAAAAATGGACTCAGAATATTAGCTTTTTCTGATCTACGTATTTCAAATATGAACTACTAAGTTCTGCATTGAGGAGTTAACTGTGCATCAGGTATAATGTGGTTTAAGTAATTGAATGCTTATCATTACAGAAAGAAGTAAATTGAAAGAGTTTTTGAAGTTAATAAAATTCTGATGACTGAATTTGATGTACAAATTTGCAAATGTAATCCCTGCTCATTCCCTCTTGAAGAAAATCATTTTTATTTTGCGATATTTGGCAATTTCATGTCAGTTTGTATAGGCTGATGGGAAAAAAGCTAATATTTGTATATTGTTAATTAACAGTGGAATATCAGCTGTGTTTACGACTAAGGCTGTTGACCAATTTACTTTATAATTTTCTTCCTTTTAGCTTTAAATATGTAGCAAAAATATAATTCTCAATAACCTTATGTGAAATATCTTAAGTGGAATTGAAGAGCCCCTCATTGAGATAAAAAATAATGTAGTAAATAGGGCTGCATTTGGGAATGATGACAAATTTTATTACGAAAAGATTTGCTTTATATAAAGATGTTATATGCTCATTTTGCCAAAACTGAAGGGATTCAAAGTGACCTTGATGTTTGTCAATGTAACATTATCCTAATGTGCTCCTTAATATTTATAGGAGTAGTGAAGGTGCTCCTGTAGATGAGGTACATTTCTAAAAAATCATTGTGAGAAGTCTATTTTGTACAGTAAAAATTCCTCTAATGTTGCTTTGAAAGCTTTTAGGATTTGTGTATCTAGAGACTTATATCTGATCACACCATCACTTGCACGCAATATTGATGATAACTGACAAGCTGTAAGTTAATTAGCACAGAACTTACTAATTAGATGTACAATTTTTTAATTTGAAAGTGACGATTCCTATTTGTGCAGACTGTACAAGTTGCCGTAATACATTTAGTACTTGAAGGAAATGTTAGTGGTAGACTGTCTTTTCAATAATCTAGCTACTATAGTCAAAAATCCAGATCTAATATTTGTGAAAGCAAGAATAAAAATCATAAAACTTTCAGAGATACGTTTTCATTTTGTGAAATACTGTTATGAAATTGGGGATAACCCAATAAAAAAACAAAAGCAGTGAAATTGGGTCTGTTAATTAGCAAGGAAGACAGGTTCTTGAATTAGTATGTGGCGCTAATTAACAGGAAATCTGATGTTGTGTTGTAATTACCACCAATATTTTTGACATAAGGAAAGATTGAAGGTGAATTATATAGATGATAATTGAGTTTAAAAAGTTTTTGGTTAATTACTTTTGTGTGTTTTTCTTTTTCAGCAATATGGATAGACTTTTGCGACTGGGAGGTGGTATGCCAGGACTTGGACAGGTTAGTCTGCCCTTTTTCTATTAATTTCTTAACCATGAGAGGTCTTGGACAGTAACAAATCAATTTCTACTGAAATTGGTTTAAATCCTACTGACTAGAATTTTATCAGATCACTTGAGACACCACGTAAATCAATATAGAAGGTTACAAAATAAGCCTATTCCTATCCCTATGCTTGTAAACTAAACCTGTCTGAGTGCTGTCTGAAAATCAAGTGTACATTAGATGTATCTCTTTTGGATAAAACTCTTCACTTATTTACCAGCGCTACCTTCAAGGTGCTCTGAAGTTCATATTTATTCTATATATGTGAATGATATTGTGTCCCAGCAACCTGATTATTCACGACATTAATTAGCAAATGCCCAAATCCAGAATATGTTAAATACCTACAGCTGATTTGCCTGTGAATAAATAGAACATTGCACTATTCATGGTGTGTTACTTTTGTTCTTTTACTTGAATGGAAGATTTTGATAAATTCACTTGTAGCTATTGAGTTGTTGATCTTTCATCATCATTTTTGTAGTATATATACCAATAATAATGACGATTATTTACTGACTAGACATTTTGAATTTTTTTTATTATAATGCATTGTGATTTGTCTTGTTTAGATATACAATCAAAAAAGAAACAGCAAGGGACTGTCCAATCAGGGGTTCGTAGGAGAGCCCAAGCTATTCAGTTCAAATATAAGTAGCTAGTAATCTTTTGTTTGTGGATGTATTTGCTTAGCAGCTAGTTTTTTGAGTTTCCAATGTATATTTAAATACTCGGACCCTGTTAAACTTTGTAAAGCATTTCTTGATTTGCTCTTAAATAGAGTTTCACTTTGAAACTAGAGCAGAACTAGGGGTGAGGGGCAATAAACTGACATAAAAGTTCAATTTCAAAAAGATATGTGGTCCACTTTATGTTGTGATTGAGCACAGTTATTTTGCAATCTTCGAAGGAGCATTGTTGTTTCTGTTTATTTATCTATTTGCTCTTTAATAAATCTGTTTGGTAAGCTATAACTTGTATCACTGATGCTAAAAGGTTTATCCTGTCATCCAAAGTTATCACACACTGACAGAAGATGTAACCACTCAGTATTTTCTGTCCAATTTTTTGGCTTTTTATGTATTCTCCAAACAATGGACAGTTAAAGGCATATTCTAAATTATGGGGAATAGTGGGTTCACCTGTAGTTGTTCCATATGTTTAATTAAATAAACATCTTGTGTAAAAAAAAAACATAAAAATTTTACAGGCAGTTAATGGTGTAAGAATTCAATACAGTTCAATAGCGCAATCTACTTGTGGTGCTAAAACTACACCTTGGTTACTAATTTTTAAAAATCTAACCTCTTTCTATTTCTAAAGGGCCGTGACCTGTTGATGTGTGTTTAAATTTTTGGATTAAAAATATTGTAATTTATCAAATGAAGTATTTTATTTTCTTTCCTACCTCAAACTCTTCCAGAAATATTCTCAATTGCGTAGAATGCAGTTAATCATACTCCATATTTATTATATTCCAAACCTCCACTTAATGGACTATATAAAACCTTAAAGTATTTGGTTTCTCTGCTCTGTGGTGAAAAACAAATTGAGCATTTAAGGGGTTAAGGCAGCCTGAAAGAATTCATTTCCACTTTAATGACCTAGCCTTGCTGGGCTAGGACGACAGGGAACATGCTCCTGACTTGTACAGCATTTGCCAATTAACACCTCCTATAACAGGTTGCCTCAGCTCATCATTGAACTAGGGACAGCAGAAGTAGTTTACATTCAGCTGATATTAAGCCAGCCTGTTTTTCCGATTTTGATTTGCTGCATTAAATGGAGGTTTTCATGTTGATTTATATCTAACAATAATAGTAACATTAAAATGCTTTGTGTTTAGAATCATGTAAGTTAAAGAATAGGAATTCTTGCTCTAAAATTTGCTTATTTAACATTTATAGGCATACAAAATTAAACATTGGGTGTGATATGGTTCGATTATAAAACTGCGTATTTCACTGATTTTAAATTAAAATCTAAAATGCTTCAATCCATTTGTTGCAATCTATTTATTCTGAGATACTAAATTTGGTTGCATTAGATATGATAAATTCTAGACTCTTTGTACATCTTACCTTTTGGATTATTCATGACATGTAGTTCTGTGATATATTGGGGGTCATGTTTGTTAGCAAGAAAATAATCAGCAGAATTGGCAGCGAAAAATAAAGAAAAATGTAGAATATAAACTGAAATAGTCATCAGTTATTCTAAGTGTTTCACTATTGATGTGTAGCACATTGCAAAATTGAACAAAGATCACAAAGGCCAAGAGCCGAAGCCGTTAGAGTTGTTACAGTTGAACATCATTTATCTATTACAAGAATCTCTAATTGACTTTAATACCTCTGGATCTGACATTGCATTATTTAGTGCAGATTTTTAAATCATAGAAATTCAAATTTGTCGCTTAGTCCATATTGGAAGAGTAAGCATCTTTGAAATATGGAATATTCTGCACTGCCATGTTGAAATTAGGGATTTTAGGAAGCAATTAAATGGATACTTTGTAACATGAGAACAGAGGATAGGCAAACTACCTTTACAGAGAATGGTGAAATAGAGAAATGCATTTCCATGGTTGGTGGTTGCAGCAGAAACTATCAATGTTTTAGGTGAGATAAATACAGTGCTAAACTGATGTAATATATTCTAGTTGATATCAACCATGTATCAGTATTTAGTAGTTTATATTATTATAAATTTGCACACACTATCATCAAGAGTATTTCAGTGTGGAAGTTATCATGCATCAATCGTAGAAAATGCACCTGTTATGGCATGCGCTATGCTTGCTACTGGTGGAAAACTAATTCACAATGGAATAAATCACTTGTGTTTTGTGAAAATATAGACAAAACATACTATATGTGTTTAATCTATATAAAATCTAATAATTTGAGTTCAGATGATACAAATAAATTATTACTTGTTATTGCAAATTAGTAATTATTTCCTCTTGATCAGAATTATGGTTTGTGGTAAACCTATGGTGTAGATTGAGCAGAGATGGTGGGTGAACAACAATTTTCCAAGCTTAAAACACTGTTAAATTAAAAATTCACCTACCATTAAGCTGTGGCTGACAACTTTCAGGTGTATGTTTCCCATTGAGAACTCAAAAGATAGAGTTTATAACTGACACTGAATAAAAGTTTCAATTGAAGGAAAATCAATTTTGAAATTTTGGAAAACCAGTGCTTCAATATTGTTGTACTATTTGTGTATTAAATTACCGAAATGTAGCAAGATTTGCATACACTCAAAACCGTATTGGGAACTTGCATTTGTTTGATCCATTGGTGATTCTAAATATACATAACTCAACAAAATGGAGTGTTGGCTCTGGGAAGTAGAACTGAAGGTGTTTTTTGAAGTATGAAGGTATTTAGAGTTTTCTTGCATTAAACTTCATGTACAAGTGCATCTAAAATGTAGGGGTCAGCTTGCCTTAGAGATAGCACTCCTGCTTCTGAGGCATGCAGTTGTGGATTCAAGTCCCGTGCCTTTGTACTGGAGATAGCTTCATCGTTGGAAGTGCCGTATTTTTGATGTGATTTTAAATCCAGGTCCTAACTACCACTGGATGTATAAGATCCCATGGCACTATTTAAAGTGTGGAAAGCCTTGCCTGCATTTATCTACTAATCAGTGCCTCTAAAACAAATGATCTGGCCATTACTTCCTTTGATCTTTGTGGGTCTATTCTATTTGTAAATTTATTGTTTGTTAATCTATGTTGTAATAGAGACTGCACTTCTAAAGTACTTGATTGACTCTGAAACTCTTTGGGTACCCGAAGGCTGTGAATAAAAATTTATCCCTCCTTTTGAAGACTAATAAAAAACTGATAAAGTTTTGCTTCTTCCTGATTTAATGATCTGTAACTTACTTTCATATTAGTTTGGTAGTTTTGATACTTCCAGCTCATTCTGTTATACAGGATCCTTATGCAACCATATTTTAATATTGTAAGTGCATTTTAATACAGTAGTTATGTAACATTATAGCTGTGATATATAGGAATGTATTACTGTCTGTTATGTTTCCACTGGCTTACTTCCGCACAAATAAAAGGACTTCTAGTGCATACATTTTTCTTTTTTTCACAACTTCTGTCATCACAATCTTGCACCAGCTTCTGACTGTAGCATTTACTTAAGCTAAAATAAATAGTGTCAATGTACTGTGTAGCACAAAGTGACACTTCAGTATATGTTTAATCAGCAGGTATTTTATTAACATAGAATAGAATTGGCTAAATAATTGATACCGGTTCACACCATGGAAAAGGTGGAGTAATCTAACTAATAGTGTTAATAAATTTGCTAAAAGGACTGAGCAGATAACACTTTGAGGTGTTAGCTTTATGCTGTTATAATGGCAAAAGCCTTTTTTAACACTTTGTCAACAAGAGCAGCCCAAGTGAAGCTGGAGGTTTATATGGGTTCACATATTACTCTAAGTGAAAGAGAGATGATGCTTGTGCTTTTGTACATTTTGGGTTACACAGACTCATCACTTTTCACTGTTTGCGATGAAATCATTTTGTTTCTGACAGTAGTACATTTTGTGCACTTTCTTGTGGCCTTAATTGTGATATTTCTTTTTAGTGCTCTGTAAATGTAAGGGAGATAATTTCGGCCATTATAATAAAAAAACACAGAACCAGCTGCTTCGCTTCTTATTTAGGCATTGGATGTGAGCATTGTTGACATTTGTTGAATGTCCTGAATTGCCCTTGACAAGGTAGTGGCCAGCTGTCTTCCTGAACCACTGCACACCATGTGGTATGAGCACACCCATGGTGCTGTTAGGGAAGAAGTTTCAGGTTCTGATCCAGTGACAGTGAAGGAATGACAATATAATTCTAAGTAAGGATAGTGTGAGCTTTGAAGAGGGGTTTTCCAGTATTGATGCTTCAATTCTTCGGCTGCCTTTGTCCTTCAGTTGGCAGGGCTCACAGGGTTGGAAGGTACTCCTTGAAGAAAGCTTGGTAAGTGCATATTGTGCTTCAGCTGTCTGCTCCAGTGGTAGGTTGTTGCGAATGCTTAAGGTGATGGATGGTTGCTGATCAAGCAAGCTGGTTTGTCCTCTGTAGTGTTGAACTTCTTGAGTCTTGTTGCAACTGTACTCATCTGGGCAAGTGGAGTGTATTCCATCACACACCTTGACATGAGTCTTGTAAATGGAGCATGAGGTTTGGGAGTAAGGTGAGTTACTTGCCACAGAATTCCTAGACTCTGATCTGCTCATCTAACTGCAGGACTTATCTGGCTGGTCCAGTTCAGTTTCTAGTCACTGGTAACTGCCAGATATTGTTTGGAGATTAACTCGGAAGCCAACAATAGATGGTTAGAGTCTCTCTTGTTGGAGTTATTTATTGCCTGGCTCCAATGAGGCACAAGTGTTATCAACCCAAAACTGAATGTTGTTCAGGTCTTGCACGTGGTTGTGGTTTGCGTCGCTATCTGAGTGGAGTCCAAACTGGGCATCAGTGAATGGTTATTTCTGAGGAAGTGCTGCTTGGTAGCAGTCTATTCACACTAGCCTAATGATTGAGAGTGCACTGATGGGCATGAATTGCCTGGATTGAATTTGCCTGGCTTTGTGTGGACAGGGTACACCTGCACAATTTTTGACATTGTAAGTTAGATGCCAATGTTATAGCTGTAGTGAAGCAGTTTGGCTGGGAGTGTAGGTAGTTCTGAAGCATAACTGCAGGAATGTTGTCAGGCCTATAGCCTTTGCTGGTTACAGTGGCTTCAGTTGTTCCATAATATTGTATGGAATGAATTGAGTATTTGCACTGTTTGTTGGGATCCTCTTTTGTTGAGAATGGAGATTTTGTGGAGCCTGCTCCACCAGTCAGTGGTTTAATTGTGCACTACCATTCATGACTGAACTGCAGAGCTTTGACCAAGGGATTGCTTAGTTCTGGTCTATTGATATTCCTTCTGCAGATTAGCATGTATGTAATCTGGTGTTGTAACTCCCTCAGGTTGGCATCTCATTTTTCAGTGTGTCCTGATGCTGCATTCCTCTTTTTGTATTCATCCATAGGATGTGGGCATTGCTGGGCAGCATTTATTGCCCATATCTATTTGCCTGAGTGGACTGTTGGGCCATTTCAGAGGCCATTTAGTTGTCAACCACATTGTTGTAGACTTGGAGTCACATGTGTACCGGTCTAAGTAAGGATGGCAGATTTCCTTCCCTAAACCAGATGGGTTTTTACGATAATCGACAATAGTTTCTTTAGACTTTTAATTCCAGATTTTTTATTGAATTTAAAATCACCATCTGTCATGGTAAAATTTGAACACGAGTCCCCACAGCATTGCCTTGGGTCTCTGTTTTACCAGTCCAGTAACAAACCATGCACCAATGCTTTCTGTTTGAACCAGAATTGACCTTACGGTAAGGTAGAGTGAGGAATTTGTTGGGTCTTGAAATTACAGATTGTGACAATGCATTCTGCCTCTGGTGTACCACAGTGCCCCCGTTTGGAGCAGATTGATTCTGAATCTATCCCATTTAGCATGGTGGGAGTGTCATACAACACGATGGAGAATATCCTCATTCTGAAGACGTGACTTTGTTTCCAATATTGTCATGGACAGTTACAGTTGAGATAAATAGATTGATGAAGGTGATGGCAAGTAGATTCTTTCCTGATGTTGGCGTTCACCTGTCAGAGGCCCAGACTGGACATGACCGTTTTGATCATTTGTAATGCTCATGTGCCATGATGGACATTTGAGGTCTCCCACCCAGTGTAAATTCTGTGCTCTTACTACCCTCAGTGCTACTTTCACACATTGCTCAAATAGAGAAGGGCTGATTCATCAGTTGAGGGGTTGTGGTAGGTGGTAATCAGCTTGAGGTTTCCTTACCTATGTTTGACCTCGTGCCATGAGACTTCATGGGATCTACAGTTAGCTTAACGGATTCCTGTAGCCACTACTTCTTCACTGTACATCACTCTGCTGCCACTTTTGTGGATCTGTTCCGCTATTGGGATGGGATACGTTCAGATGTGATAATTGAGGTGTCTGAGACATTGACTTTAAGTTATGATTTGTTAAGAATGACGATAATCAGACTGTTGCTTGGCCAGTCTGTGGAACAGCCTTCCCAATTTTGGCACCAATCCCTTGATGATGAGTACTCTGCAAGGTTGATTGTGCATGATGTGTTTGTCATTTGTGGTGCTGAAGTCTATGCTAGATGGTTTGTCTGGTATTATTTTTCAATTTTTTTGTCTTACTGAATCGCCAGATCAGAAGAGGGTTGAGATAATTGCCTTGGAGGAAGGTCAGTTCACAGACTAATAATTTGTACAGCCAGCAATGACTCAGCCTTACAAGCTGTATAGTGATGGTTAATAACCTCACAGCTTGGATAATTACTGGAACAACCTAAATTCCAAAGTCATGTGCTAAGCAGTTTGAACACTTTTTGGCAACCTTCAGTGTTTTAGGGGTCAGCAGGGAGGAGTGTTTTTTGTAAAGTTTATTCTTTTGCAGGATGTCGGCATAGTTTGCTAAACCAGCGTTTATTGCCCACTCTTAATTGCCTTTGAGAAGATGGACCACAAAAGTTAATATAGTGTAAATACACCCACATTGCTGTTTGAGAAGGAGTTCAAGAGATTGATCCAGTGACAGTGAGTGAACAATTATATCATTCCAAGTCAGGATGGTGTATGGCTTGGAGGGGAATTTAAATATGACGGTGTTCCCATGCGTCTACAGCCCTTGTCCTTTCAGATGGTAGAGATCGCAGGTTTGGAAGATGCTGTTGTAGTGAAGGTTCTGCTTGGTGAGTTGCTGTAGTGCATTTTGTAGATGGTATACACTACTCTTAACAGAGTACGCTATGTCAGCAGGGGAGGGCATGAATGTTGAAGGCATTGAGTGTCTTGATTAATTAGACTGCTTTGGCTTGGATGCTTTCGAGCTTCTTGAGTGTAGTTGGTACTGCTGTCATCCAGGCAAATGGACAATATTCTGTCACATTTCTGACTTGTGACTTGTAGGTGGCGGACAGGCTTTGGGGAGTGAGGAGGTAAGTTACTTGTCTCTCCCACCTTTTCATGTAGCTACAGTAATTATCTGGCTGGTCCAGTTCAGTTTCTGGTCAATAGTAACCTCCAGGATATAATAAATGGATATCAGCATCTAAAATGTTTTTGCATAGTATTTACCAGCTGCACTTATGATTTCAGGATTTCAACATTGGGAACTTCATATTTGTTCAAATTATGGAACAACTACTGATGTGGCATCTGCTCATACAGTATACAACTTCAAATGGGGCTTAAGTTATTCTACTGTTGGAAAGTAGTTTTAAAGTTCAGATACATTCTTAAATTTATAAAGTTATTCTTACTGAAATTATTCTGTGTTTGTTTAAGCTTGCAATCAAGATAGACACTGAAAGAGATAAAGTATTCAAATTTTAGAATGATCATTGACCAGTGCTCTAATATTAGTATTAACTGTTGTACTACTGAGATTGGGAAAAAAATGTGCTGAAGAAAAAAATTAAGATATCAAGAGGAATACAAAGTTTGGAAGTCCCTTCTGGAAAGAGTAGATGTTTATACTAGATCAGATGTTAATTTTAAATGCAAGTTTGATCATTCCTGTTCACCAAAGGAATGAAGGGATATGATCAATAACCTTTTTAAATGATGCAATAAGTTTTTGGGGATAAATGGCCCCTGTTCCTGTGTACCTAGGGAAAACCTGAAGCGCTCAATGTGTTGAATGAGGAGTGTAAAAGCTTTTTAGCTTCATAAATTATTTAGATTTTTTTATTTTGGACTTGCCCATCAGAGTCAACTATGTGAAGTACAGCAATTTAAATACTGTTTTGACATCAGCTGCAATATTGTATCCAATTCTGGGCACCATACTTCAGGAAAGATGTGAAAACATTAGAAAAAGTGCAAAATCTCAGAAGTTCCGGGGATGAGGTCCTTTAGTTACATAGATTGGAGAAGTTGGGACTATTTTCCAAGGAGAAGAGGTTGAGAGGAGAATTTGAGCTCTTGAAGAGTCCAAACAAAACGGCAGGGAAAAAACTTCCACTGGTGGAAGGATCTCGAATGAGAAGATTTAAGGTAATCCATAAATCTATAAACATAGACAGGGATCATGGGTAGACGTGGGAACATCAAGGTGGCAGCATGGGCTCGTTGGGCTGAAGGGCCTGTTCCCCGTGCTGTTTTGTTCTTTGTAATTGGCAGAGGGAGCAGTGGAGATGTGAGGAGAAACCTTTTCCCACAGTGAGTAGTTAAGATCTGGAATGTGCTGCTTGAAAATGGTGGAGGCAATTTCAATCGAGGCTTTCAAAAGGAAACAATTATTATCTAAAAAGAAAGAATGTGCTAGGTTAGAGGGAGAAGATGGAAAAATGGCACTAGGTGCAATGCTCATTTGGAGAGCCAGCACAGGTACAACAAAATGAATGACCACCTCCTGTGCTATAATAATTCTGTGATTTCCAAATCTCCAGACCCATGCCAACTTAATTGTACAAATGAACAGGTAAGAAATAAGGAGTGCAAATAAAACTGAATTGCTAAATTTGGCAGACTAAATTGCTGAGGTTGACTGACAACATATGGCCCAGGAATGTAGTTTGGACAGTTGGCTTGTGCACATTAATTTTATTTAATCTGAGTTTCCACTAGCTTTTTCTCTTATGGGATAAAATAAATTGTAAAATTCATCTTTTTAACTTCACCCCATCACAAATCAGTCATCATATCTATCTGTGGTTTGTCATCGGTTCACTGATAATGCTTTAATTTGTGATTCAGTAAATTAGTTTGATTTAATTAGGAAAGAAAATAAAGATTTGCAGTTATATACCATGCTTCACAATCTCAAGATTTTTCAGACCAAGGAACAACTTTTTGAATTGTAGTCACCGTTATAAAGCAGGAATTGTAATGCTGGTTTTGTTGTGAAGCTTGACTCTGATGCCAGACTGATCTGTTATTAAATAAAAAAAATCAAGAATTGTTTTTATTTATTTATATTTATTCTCCTTTAATGGTACATACAGCATCAGATTAATCAAGTATCTGTATCAGATGAGTGCCATTATGTGGACATCTAAGAAATTCGAACAGACAAGAGCTTTTTGAAAAGCCTATGTATGATGTATAGTGCATGATATGTTGTTGAAGCAGAAACTCTTTAGAGCTTGATGGTTCTTAAAATTCTTAGCTGTTCATGACTTGCAGTCATGTCTGATCTTGAAGAATTCCATGCCAGGTTATATTTTAAATTATAAATTTGATCTTTATCTGGGAAGGCATTCCGAGTCTTTTGAAACTTGTTTTCTATACATAATATTTATGTCTAAATTAAAGTTTAAATTAGGTTTCCACTTATTTCTTTCCTGAAACAGCTAAAATTTAAATTCAATGGATAATAAATATTAAAAAAATGTTTTTTTCAGTTTGAATGCTCGCTACCTCCAAACAATTGTTAGATTAAAAGTGAAGATAAAACCCTAGAACAATTAATATTTCTAAATTTTAATCGGTTACTAATGGGCTCTTACTTGAACAACCAGTAAATTATAGTATTTGATTTTCCAAAACCTGGGCAAGAAACCATTGATCTTTATTCATGATATGTTTCTATAAAACAATTTGATGCAGTAGGAGTTAACTTTGATAATCCTGGTTCGACAAATAGTGCTAAGCTCGGCATTTTAACTTCTTCATACATGGGACAGAATTCCAGCTGATTGTGCTGTCTTGCGAGTATTAGATCTTTGCTAATGTATTTTACTCTACGTTGGGTAGGTTGGTGGTAACCAGTTGATTTGATTACATTGTGCAAACTTAACATTTGGTTTTAATTAGCTTAGACGTGATGAATTGAAAATGTTGAGGCAAGTCAGCCTCACTTTCAGCATTTCGAGCAGAAAAACATACTGTTTTCTGCATTAATTCTGAATTGAATAGTGATTGTTAATATAAGATAATTGGGACAGATGAACCAATCTAACTGTTTATCAAACTACTGTTGGAACTGGAACACAGATGCCATTAAGTTTGGAGGCATTTCTTGCATTTGAAGGGGATATTTAACTTCTTATGCCTGATCTTCATTTATTGATTTGGATTGCTATGCTTCCGTGAAACGTTTGGTATTTGATCTTTACTTTCCAGAAATACCCTTTAACGTTTCTGCAGTGTTAATGAAGGGTGTGGCATATGAGTTCCCTCTTTGTGAGTGAAGGAACCCTGCACGAAAAGCAGCTTAGACTGTCTTTCATCAGTTTCTTGGTAGAACTTCATTTAAATTTAAATTTGTGTTATAACACCAAGTTGGATTGCAAATTTAAAAATATTTTTGTTTGGCTTACATTACTGTCCATGTGCATCAAAATGGAGCTTTCTCTAAACCACCCCTCTTTCATCGTTATCACAACTCATCAAAAAATCCTTCCTTCAAGTTACAAGTTATGGCTCAACTTCAAGTTTACTTTCTTTCTCTCCGCCATGTGGCTTACAGCTTCATATTTGCATCCCTACCACTGCATTGAAATGGCCTTACCCAAAATTACAAAGACATTTTATTCAATTGAAATTATAGTATATGCATAATCCCTTCTTATCCTCCTAGACATTTCTGTGTCCTTTTACACAATCAACCACACCATCCACTTTCAACTCTGTTGCACAGCTTGGCAGGGCATCCTTTATTTGGTTCCATTTTTATTTGTCTAATCATGACTAGCATAACTCAATAATGGCCTTGCTATACTATTGTCCCTGGAATCCTCCAAGTATCCATCTTATGTTCTTTCCTCTTCCTTGTCTAAATGCTTAATCTTTGTGATGGTATTCATGCGTATGTACAGTGGTAACTTTGAGCTCTATCTCTCCGTATTGATTTATTGTGAGGCTGTTTTCCCAAATTCAGTTTTGGATCATAATTAAACAATTAGAAGACCAATGCCAGTCCATCTTCCATCCTCTAATAAAATCTGTACTGTTGCTAATGATTGAATTCTCCCCTCCAGCCATTGTCTTGGTTTGAACTCGACTGATTCTAATCTTATTTTTTTATTTGTCTTGAAACTAAACTTCAGATTCCAGATTCTCTCCACCCTAACAACTATCCACTTCCATCACCCATCTCTGCCCATGTGTCAATCTATAAGCTGCTTAAACCATTGTCTGTATCTTTGTCACCTTCAGATTGAGTGGTTACATTGCTTCTCTTACCTCTACCCTGCTTTCCATAAACTTCAGCTTCCATTCCATCCGATTAACTTATCAACTCTATTCTTGCTGACCAACATTCTTGAGATGTACATCGAACACGTTATCTTCTACTTTAGGATCACTCGATTACATTTGAAATACTGTTGTGTAGCCAAATGCAGCATCCACTTTGCACATGGCATGGCCCCACCAAAATAATAAATTATCATATAATCAATCTTGGGTGTTGACCAACAGATGGGAAAACTGTCTGCCTTTTTGAATTGTGCCATATGATTTTTATTAATACAAATCTGGTGAACAGGGTTCACTGCCTGATCTTGTGGGTAAGTCTTGCATTGAGGCTCATGGCCCACTTGCACTAGTGTAGTTGTTTTTCAAATCCTTAATTTCAGCCTGCATCTGACAGCTGATTATTGAACAGCCTGCAGACTGGACTATCTTACTCCATTTGAAGAAGGAAGAACAAAAGTTATATTTGGATTTTAAAACAGAGTATAGAATCTAATTATAATTATAATAGAATGTTCTACATAATTCCAGTGATTTCATTTCAGCAAGTCCACAGCTTGCTGGTAGACTGGGATGAGAGAGCTGTATTCTGGAGCATAAGAATAGTTGCCCTCGACACCAATGAAAATTCTGATTAAATATGGCATCAAGTGAAGTCACAAGTGAAACAAAAGTTGAGAAGGTCATTCACTGTAGTTCTGAGACAATATTGCGGGAATTGCTGAAGGAAGCATCTTTGGTCAGCCACCTTCTTCAGCTACTTCATTAGCAACCTTCCCTCTAACAGAATAATCAGGAGTGATTTATTAAAATTCCAGTGTTCATCTCCATTCATAACTTCCCTCTCATGAAGCAATATATGGTACGCCAGGTGCATCTGTATTACATTCATTTTGGTCTCATTGACTTTTGTTGCACAATCCCTCCCCATCTTCTGGAATTCCCTACAGTGTTTAATATGTTCTCGACCAGACCATCCCCTCTCCAAAGTCTCTCCTCCATTGCCAAGTTCAATAGGGATTATACAGTTACCTATCCTGTCAAAACCAGAGAATTCACAGGAAAGTATTATTATGTCTGGAGATTCCCAGGGTTTAGGAGTAGCCTCCATGTCTTCCTTAACTACATCTTTCCCCTTTGCAATGACATTCAAAGACATGGAATCACCTTCCATATTATATTGTTGATATTCAACATCATTTGTTTACCACCTGTGTCAGTCTCTCCACTATTTTTGTGTTGTCACTTGCTTGCTCGTCATCTCATGCACTTTCCAACAATGAAACTTTGAAACTACCAAAACTATGACTTTAGACTTCAAAGTACCAGCTCGAATCTTGCCACCAATTCTATTCCACTCTGTGGTTACTGTCTCAGAATGAATAAACTGTCCTTAATCTATGTTCTATTCAATTAAGTAGAGTTTCTAAGTCAATGTCCTCTCCATTACAATGACTGTCTTCGATATCAGAACTGCCTATCTGTACCTTATCTTTGCTGATGTGCTGCTAAAATATTCATCCATGCGTGAACGATCTTCAGATTCAACGCTTGCAAAGCTTTCTTGGTTGACATTCCCATTCTCCAATCTGTATATAGTTAATTCAAAATTGTATTACTGTATCCTCCATTGCATCAAACTTTGCTACATGTTACCTTTGTCCTTGCTGACCTATGCTAGTGAATTTAAATTTCTCATCTTTGTGCTAAATCCCTTTATGGGCTTCCTCTCCTTATCTTTAACGTCATCCAGCCTTATAACCTTCACTTTGCTAAAACACTTTATTCCTCTGCCATGCTTCATCCCATCATTACCAATTGTGCCTTTACTGTTCCAGACCTTATGCTCTGAGAATTTCTCCCTAAGCCTTTGCTTTTTTCGTGAAGATGCTTCCTAAAATCCACTTCTTTGTCCAAGGTTTTGATTATCCTTTCTTATATCTCTTTGACTTGGCATCTATTTTTGCCTTTGCTTCAATGAAGTACATTTATTAAGGTGCTAAATAAATGCAGTTATTGCTAAATGGCAGATAATATTTCTCACCTGAATTATCATGTACTGAACAAATGGGAATCCAGCCATGCTCCCCTGACCGTTGCACCACTATCTTCTGCCATTAATACTCTTGGGAGTAATAGTTCATCAGAAGTTTAACTGGGCTAACTGTACAACCATACAACAACAAGGAAAGAACAGAGACTGTATACTTTGATAAGTGGTGCATAGCCTGAACTCTTTTAAAAAAAACTCTGCTACCTGCAGGATTCATGTTTGAAATGTGACATAATCCGTGTCATACACTAGGATGGGTGCTACTGCAAAGCACTCCAGAATCTCAGTACTGTCTAGGGAGAAGAACCACACGTGTTCAGTTCATTGGCAATTGACTCTGTATTGATAATTTTCGGATACTAAAATTAAGGAGTATGAGAAGGTGAAGTTAAAATTGGAAATTGGCCATAATCATATTGAATGACAGAGCAGATCTGAAGGGCCAAATAGCTACTGTTTCTTATGCTGTTGTATCCACCCCATCAATCATTGATGCATTGTGTCTGCAGTCCTTATAATTTATTGGATGCACTTACAAATCACAAGAAAAATTCAACAGGATCTCTTTATCTTGGAGCACCATTGTCACAAAGATGACGAGTTCAAGTTTCACCATCATGTTTCTTAAGACAATAACTGTTGCCTTGCCAACTGCATCCACCTTAAGGGAACAACCTTCAAGATAGAGAGGATATTTACCCCGAGAATATATCTTTTACATGCCAAAACTTTGGTTAACTTATGCTTTGTAATTCATCTTGCTTATCCATTATGTTCGATACAAAGGAATACATTCAAATCAAACATGAGAACATTTCTGATATTCTGCAGAGCCCAATATTGAGATTTGTGCCAACTCTTGAGAGCTGAAGTGACAGCTGTGCCTTCTGCCCCACCTGTATCCTGAACTGTTTCAGTGGCAGTTGGTGGTATAGAGACAGATGTGTTGCATTCACTGCATCCATCAGTTTAGCAGCCTGAGACAACACACAAATATAAATTAAATTTTCTGACAAATACATTAGATTTGGTTCTTTTAGAATTCCATTTCTTGCACCATTATTATTGTGAAAACTACCTTCTAAAATTAGAGGAGATGAGCTCCTTTCCAGACTCACCTTGTTGTGAAGTTATGTTTTGTGTTCATCAAGATAAATTATGTTTGTGTTGATGATATAAACTTTTTTCTACTTGAAGTAGAAGTAAAGCTTATTTATTAGTTATAAGTAAGGCTTACGTTTAACATTGCAATGAAATTACTGTGAAATTCCCCTAGTCGCCACAATCCGGCACCTGTCTTAGGTCTTAGGTCAATGCACCTAACCAGCTTGTCTTTCAGAATGTAGAAGGAAACTGGAGCACCCAAAGGAAACCCACACAGACATGAGGAGAATGTGCAGACTCCGCACTGACAGTGACCCAAGCCGAGAATTGAACTCAGGTCCCTGGCACTGGGAGGCAGCAGTGCTAACCATTGTGCGACCTTGCTGCCCTGTGGAATGCTTGGAATGTCCAGTTAGCATCAATCACTCTCAAATGAACTGTAGCATGGTCAAATCACTGAACCAACCTGCCTTTGCTCTCCTGCATCTCAATATAAGATAATTCCTTCGTAATGTATTCTCAATTTAAAATAATCCCTTTGTAATGTATTCTCAATTTAAAATAATCCCTTCGTAATGTATTCTAGTGGTGCTTTCCATTTTCTGTCTGCCATTATTCATGGCATGCCTAAAAATGAGATTGCCCATACTTGGGCTCAAGTTGGCAGTTAAATGCTAAGACTAATTTCATGTAGGATCATACAACTAGTGAAGAAGAGTTTCATTTATTCAGCCTGTCTTAAGTTGAAGCCCAGATCCCAAAGGTGAAAAGAGTGTATTAATCCATTTCATTATCCAATCTTTACTGCTGTGAAAATTATAGCAAATTAATAAAAGTTCCTTAATTGATGTTAGATCTCTGACCTGCTAGGTTCTTGATAGTTTTTAAGCAGTTGACAACAGAGAAAAAAGACAAGCGTTGGAAAAAGCAGAATTGTTATGGTGCCATTTCTGTGTATCTCCTGGTGTTAACTGAAGATGGACAAATTAGTAGGTTGCATACTTGTTATGTCAGTGCCACTTGGAAATGGAAAATCAAGGTCAGGGGAAATGGAATTTAACAAAATATTGTTTTGAAAGTTTGGATGCTATAGGCTGCAGGAATTGCTGATGAAATTAATTGTTCAGCAGCCCTCTTACTGGTTTCTTCAGTAAAAGATGTCAGAAATGGATAATCATGTTTACGATTGGCAGTTTTCTCAGCCTGTGGCTTTAAAATTGCCATTGAACTCTTTCAGCTCTTGTGTGCAAAATAAATCAAAAATCAAGAAAATTAAAACTTGTTAACATTGGTCCCTTTCCAGACAGAGGAGCAGCAACAAGTAAAAAACCAGGCTAGAGAATTTTAAAATTAGAAATGTTAAAGTTTGTGGGGATTGGACTTATTTGAATTTTAGAACAGGCAACATTAGAAACTTTAGTCAAGCTTTTTGAGATGGAACTTGATTTCCAATTGGATATTTTCAAATCAGAATTATATTTAATGATTGACCATTCATAAAATTTGCCACAATCCTTTCAGTTACTGCATTACGTGATAGAAAGGAGTATCGTTGGGGTTATCCATCAGAGTGCCACATATAGATATTGTTTTCTAGGAGTCCTCTATGTGGTTGAGCCTCTTCACTAGGAAGGCCTGGTGCCCCGTTGGACCTAGCGGGTGGGGATCAAAATTAATGCTTCATTTTATCCCCCACATTTTTAATTTATGAATTACACTTAAAATGTAGATTCAGCAAAATTGCATTTGGTAATGGCCTCACAAGCTGATGCCAAGGATGAAAATTATAGTTATGAGGAAGGACTTGAGATGCTAGAGAAAAAAGTTTGAGGAGCTTCGTAGAAGCTATTTTGAGGAATTGGCAATAACGGGGCCATGAGTTGATGGTTAAGAAATAGGGTGGCGTCGTGGCACAGTGGTTAGCACTGCTGCCTCAGAGCTCCAGGGATTTCGGTTTGATTCTAGCCTCGGGTGTCTGTCTGCGTGGAGTTTGCACATTCTTTCTTTACTCAAAGAGTGATTTCTTTACTCAAAGAGTGATTAGGGAGTGGAATGCCCTGCCTGCAGCTGTTGTAGATGCGCCAAGTTTGGTGGCGTTTAAGAGGTTAATTGATAAGTATATGGAAGAGAAGGGAATGGTTTAGTTTGGAGGGGCATTGCTTGTTATTTTGGTCGGCACAACATCGAAGGCCGAAGGGCCTGTTCTGTGCTGTATTGTTCTATGTTCTATGTTCTATTCTCTGTATCCAAGTGCTCCTTTTGTGTGTGTGGATGTGACATACATGTGTGTGGCATGCATGTCCCCTGTGTTGGACTGGCACCCTGTCTTGGGTGACCCTCCCTAATGCCCAATGTCTGTCAGACTCCAATCCTGAATTGAAGTCAGCAGCTAAGTGGAAGTGGAAAAAGTTATACTTTTTATGCAAATAATTCCTAATGTATGGATACTTTGCTGCAAGATGTGGATGTAGCACAGATTTGTCATCTCCAGGAAAAAATGGGTAAAGATTTGAAGCAGATTCTGGAGAGAGGGAAAGAGCAGATAAGTGCTATTAGTTTTAAATTCTTCTGACAAAAAGCCAGCACAGACATAATAAACCATATGGCCATCTCTTGTGCTTTAAACATTTTTGTTCTATAGTTCATACTATGTGAAAAATTAAGGCAGTAATTAAAAGACAGTCATAAAATAAAATTCAGATGTTTAATTAGTCGATTTTGTAGAGGTCCTCAAGCATTTACTGGTAATTTTCCTGATCTGAATTCAATCATATTGATATGGGTAACATAACAGCTAATTGTTGAACAAATTGGAACCAGCCCACACTTCATTTTTGTGTGCTCTGAATAACTAGCTGTTTAATGTGAAATTTGAATTCACTTCGAATCTGAAATTAAAAATCTAGTGATGACCATGAAACCATAGTCAATTGTTGTAAAAACCCGCCTGGTTTATTAATGTTCTTTAGAGAAGGACACCTGCCATTACTTGTATATGTGTGTCTAGCCTACATGTGGCTCCAAATCCACAGCAATGTGTTTGATCCTTAAAATACTCTCTGAAATGCATTCAGTTCAAGGGCAATAAGGGATGGGTATTAAATGCTGGCTTAACCAGCAACACCCATAATTGACTCAAGAAAATAAATGCATTATATGTTAAAATTCTCGTCATCCAGGTAGTTTGAAGTTTGGTGGCTGAACTGAAAATGAACAAAATCACGCAAAGAGATGATCTTACTTTCCAATTAATGGGTTTTAGGGTTCATTCATTATAATTTGAAATCAAAGTTAAATTGCAGGCTTGGGTTTTGAGAGGACTGTTAAGCTTTACACTAAAAGTGGTGAGTGTTGCTTTCATGCAACAATGTTGGCAATATTTTGCATAGTGGTATGTTCCAGCATAAAAACCATCACTTGTGTCACAAAGCCTCTCTTATGTTTTCTAAAACAAAACTGAAAATTATAAAATTGTATTTGAAATACACATTTGTGACAAATAAACATAAATACTTTAAAATAGCTGAAGAAAGCTTCATTGTTTGAATGGCCCAGAAGGCATCTTGTGCTGTATTTTGTTCACAGCTGTTATACCAAGGGAATATTGGTGCATTTTCTCAAGCTGTAGCTCAGGCTGTTACCTGTAAAGTGCTCCTTTATCCCTCATCTGGTTGTCTTTTAGCTTGTAACCGCAGAGGCTGAAGGAAATTGCAGTTGCTACTGTACAGATTAATGATGCTCGTCCAGTGGTGTTTACATTCACACTGTTGTTAGACCACACAGGTAATTGCCAGATCAGACATTGACAGTTGTGACAGGATGAAATTATGTGGATTGCTTTGAGAGCGCTCAACCAGGTGTTTATTTAAGATACCCATTTTTACCATATTTATATGCCATTAGTGGCATCTTATGATCACAAGAATGCAGCTAATATCTGTAATATTTGCATACTCTATTGAGAGAATGTTTGCAGTTTCTAATCATAGTCAAAGAAGCAGAATTTCTTCTGTGTTCAGCTTTTAAGCAATTTGTGTTATTTGTACAAACTATTTTGCTTTCTCAGAATATATTTGTATTAAATTATTTGGGTGTTCAGGTGAAGCTATTAATTAAACTGCTGTACAAAAATGAAATGCTTATCAACATTTTCTTAGTCTAAATTTTAGGTTCACATTTGGTGAATGCAAAATCTGGTTTTGATTTTGAAAACCCTAGTAGGTATATAATGAGTACCTACCACATTATATATTAGCCGCAGCATTTAAAAATAAACCATTAAACAATGTTTGTCTGAATAAAAATATCACTTGCTTGGAAAATGTTAGTCATCAATCTGTCTTGTGCTTTTAGGGTCCACCAACTGATGCCCCAGCTGTGGATACAGCAGAACAGGTTTACATATCTTCTCTTGCTCTGCTGAAGGTAAGATTGTTGGTTTGTTGGCTCTTTGGTCCTGGTAACTGCACATTGTAATTTAGAATGGTATAAAACAACAAATAAAATAATCCATTTTACATTCTATATCTTAGTGCCATTTCTAGATGTATTTACTGTTTTGTCTTTTGTAACAAAAAATTTTGTATTTAATGCTTTCCATTTTAAATGCAGTAACTATGTTGTTTGCCTTCAGGAGTGTAGTAGTATGAAGAAAATTAAAAATACCACAATTAAACTGAAAAAAAATCAATCAAGATTACTGTAACATTATAGAATATTATGCAAGAAAAAAAGTTTCCTCTTTTTCTGGTTTGAAAACTCTGACTTACATTTTTTTGGTGTGCACTTTGGTAATCTGCAGATGTTGAAACATGGACGGGCTGGCGTTCCTATGGAAGTAATGGGCCTGATGCTGGGTGAATTTGTTGATGACTATACCGTCCGTGTCATTGATGTATTTGCTATGCCTCAGTCAGGGACGGTGAGTCATATTTTTCTTTATTTTGAATTTGAATACTCTTGAATTTTCACCAAGTTTATTTTGAAGCAGTCATTTTCCAAAATTGAGTAATGTGTTTTTTTTCCCACAGGGTGTTAGTGTTGAAGCAGTTGACCCAGTTTTTCAAGCCAAAATGCTGGACATGTTGAAGCAGACAGGCAGGTAGGATATAAAATATCCTTGTGTGGTAAAAGTAAGGTTATCACCAGAAATACATATCTGCAGAATATCCCTTTATTCATTTACAATTTACTTTATGCAGTTGAGTTATATTTGTTTGCAACTTATTACAAATTGTTTAAAGTTCTGAGCTGGATTGTTATTTTATTTTGTATCTCTTTGCAGTTTTATTTCATACCTATCAACAGTTGTCACATGCTTGTTCAGATACGTTCACTGTGAAAAAAAGCTTAAAAATTAATGTTAACAAAAGGCTCAGCAGCACTGCAGAATAGTGTAAATTGCTTCTTGACTGAGTTCCTGGTCCCACTGCTGCTTTAATTGATATTTGAAGGGTGGATATTTACTCTCAAGTGCTGAAAGGGTAAAAACTGGCTCAGGGAAGGTGTGGTAACAGGGTGAAAAATTGAAAGCATGATCTACCACCGCTAATGCACATCTTTTTAATGATAGCGCTTGTATGACACACTTTCTTCACTTCCACACCATCATAAATGTATGTTGAATGAGTTCCCATTTTTCATACTCGTATTATTATATTTTTGTATTTCTATTGTTAAGCTCCTTCATTTTTGTGCTTTCCTTATTCAAAGTGCTAGTTTGCCTTTTATTTCCAAATTAAAAACACTTAGCCATTTGCTCCGTTTTAGACCTGAAATGGTTGTTGGCTGGTACCATAGTCACCCTGGCTTTGGATGCTGGCTTTCAGGAGTTGACATCAACACTCAGCAGAGCTTTGAAGCCCTGTCGGAGCGAGCTGTTGCCGTAGTAGTGGATCCTATTCAGAGCGTAAAGGGGAAGGTATGATCATGTTCTTAGTAAATGTTACTTATGTGTCATTAAATCCCTTGATTGGCAAATACATAAAATTAATAATAATTATTTAAAGTATTGGAAGCCCTTTGTAGTGTTCTAGGTATATACCAATTATATTCATAAAAGTGATGTTGGTTAGATGTTGCAGTAGAATTAGATATGAACTGAGCCATATGCTAATTGATGATTTCCCTTGAACTTTCACGCCATGAATATATGGTAAATGTTTTCCTGTTTTGACATTTTATGTTATTTGTGAATATATTGCTATGATTAATTGTATTTCTTTACTTCCTTGTCTAAAGGATCATTTAGCCCCTCAAAAAAAACACATTCGCTATATGATGTTTGTATTTATCGTTCTTTTTTTTCAAAAGGTGCAAATCAATTTTGATCCATTAGAGACTCAAAATAGAATTCTGAACACATGATAAAAATACCTGTTATGCTCAATGGGAAGAACTTTGCCATTTAGAAAAAAACCTTTGTAGCAAAGATTAAGTTGTAAAATAGTTAATATTCTAGTTAGTCAGGAAGCCAGGCCCATGATATCAATATATGTTAATTGGCTTTATAGGTAGAAAAAAAACTCATATTTACCTTTGAGGAGAACATTAACTATTTAATGTTGATCTTTGTTTGTCAAATGACTTCTGATTAGCAGGTGTAATGCGCAATTAGAAATAATTATTTTTGGGCCAGATATAAATGTAATATAAACTGAGCATGCAGCATATATTTTATTGAAATAGGTATCATCCATTTTAAAATCAATACAATACGTGTATGTTATACATTACTGTGTCGATTTTATTGGCCACATTCTAAAATGTAAAGGTTGTTATTTTGCTTTTACAATACCACTGCAAGCATTTGAGTGCCCTCACATTTCACACTTAAATGGCTTGATTGCAAAGAAGTGGCTTGATTGCAAAACTAATGTCCTGCATTTGTTAATTCTTATTAAATAATAACGAATTTCAATAGGGAGATATTAACTTGCTGACTATAATAGAAATATGAGGCTGATAGAATCCAATGAATGAATTAATAATTTGTTAATTCTAATTTGTGCAAGAAGTTAAATGATTTTCTGACTGTTTCCAATAATTTACTAGTTATTTTAATGCATTTCGAAGTTAAATAATTGGAAGTGTTTAACATTGACAGGGAGATGGTTAAATTACAGTTTGGGTTGCTATTCACCTTTGTTGTAGTCTGTTTTTGCTGTTGTTGTTCAGTTCCTTTCTTTTTTTATTCTCTTCTGGCCCCATATGCCATTTTCCTATTTCCTGCCTCATGACAGCAGGGAGCAGGTCTATTATCACCTTCACAGAGCTGTCTGCAAATGTGAGAGGCAATTCGATTTTGCTCTACCACAGGGAGGGTATATTATAAAGAGTGCAGAACATAAAGAAATTGACTAGGTGGTTTACTGGCTTAAACTACTGCTGAGGTGTCTTGTTACAGCATGCATTGCCATTCTGATATGGAAGTTAATGAAATTGTGAACTGAAAAGACAAATCATTACTTTAATATTTGAGACAGATGCGTATATTGCTTTTTTTTTGACTCATTTTTTAATAGTACAATAGTCATTCATCATATTAAGGTGTGCGATTGTGAAATTTTAAATGGCTATGTATGCAAGGTACGTTAGGTGGTTAATAGATACTTTTAGTTTGAAAGATCTGTTGTTGAGGTTTTTTCAGAGCTGAAATATAACAGATTACATTGTAGGAAAATATGTCTGTCTTATTGTCTGCGTAACTAAATTATATTGTGTAATTTTTGTGTTAACATTTATTCACTTATACTGTTTTATATTATTCATTAGTAAGAGCCATTTCTTTGCTTCTCTAAAATTGGCTTAAATATTTATTTGTTATAGAACAAGAATTGTATGTTATCACTCCTTTACTCACTCCTCCCAAAAGATGGAAATGGGGATTATTCACATATATGAATGTATTTAGAAGTACATATTTGGAATTTGAGTTTATAATGATGCAAAATTTTGTCAGCTGTGCAAATCACAATTAGTCTTTAGATTGGTTAATTGGATATTGAGTATAAGCCCTTGTGGTTTACCAGTGTAATTTAAAAATATGCTGTTCAATTATGTTAACAGCAGTGTTGATTCAATATTGTCATTTTAGTTTAAAAAATTGTCTTTTGGGGTGAAAAATATGGTTCATTTAATCAATCTATTTTTTGTTAATTTTGGCAATAGTAAGGGAACAGGTTTGACCAATAGCATGCTGGAACTGATTGTCTTGGTAACATTAATATTTTGGCCATGGTATATTGCATAAGAACTGTTGGAACTTTGATGTAGTCATAATACCTGTGCAAATGTAAAATATTAGACAATTTGATATTGGTTTGAGCTCAAATGATTATTCCTACTGTAATTTACACAAGTCTGTCCTGGTTACAACACTCATTCAGGCCTTACAACACCAGAATTGAATAAATTGGAAGCTTTTATCCTGTGTGTATTTTATTTGTTTTAGTATGTTGGACAGAACTGTTTAAATTTTTAACACTAATTTGTCTACATTGATTTTAAGCCATATTATATTACTTTGTGTATTTAGTTCAATTATAGACTTTTTTAAAAAAAATACTTGGTTCAGTATAGCAAAGTCAGATTTATAACCTGTTGTATGTGGGTTCAGCTTCGTTTAATCCCTGTTATGAAGGAACACATGTGAAATATGCACAGTTACCATTCGAACAGCACAAAATGGTCTCTAGTGGCAGAAAGTTTTGTGCTGTGATACCAGATGGCATTGATAACATTAATAAAACCATTGTTTTTGAGGAATGATTCTGATTTAAATGACTGATTTTGATTAAAACTTAAATTTTTTGGATTCAAGATTATTTACTGCAATAATATTTTGTAAAGTGTATGTGTTTTATTCTACTTAATGAGAATATAAAATATGGGAACATGAGGAAGCCATACTTTGAGCCTGTTATGCCATTTAGTAAGATGATGGCTGATCAGATCTTGGCCACCATTCCTGTTTCTTGTCTGTGTCCCACAGACAAATGTTTTAAACGATAGGTTTATTCAACCTTAAATATATTCAGTGACTCAGTCTCCACAGCTTTCTGGGGTAGAGAATTCCAAAATTTCTGAGAATAATTCCTCCATGTGTTCATCTTAAATAAGTGGCCCCTTATTCTGAAATTATGCACCCTATTCTTGATTTCCCATGAGGGGGAACATCCTTTCCATATCTAGCCTATCAAAGCTCCTCAGAATTTGATATGTTTCAATAAGATCACTTCTTATTCTTCTGAACTGCAATGGGTATCGGCTCAACCTGCTCAGTATTTTTTTTTCATAAAATGAATCCCAGGAATCAACCTTGTGGAACCTTCTTTGAATTGCCTTGAGTACAAATGTATCCCTTCTCAAATAAAGAGATCAACATTTACACTATGTTAGGTGTGGTCACACCAATGTTTTGTACAGTTATAGCATGCTTCCCCATTTTTACACTCCAATCCCTTTGCAATAAAGGCCAATATTTCATTTGGTTTCTTAACTAATGGCTGTCCCTGAATGCTACCTTTTCTGATTCGCGTACAAGAATGTCCTATTTTCTACACTGCACATTCTATAATGTCTTTCATTTAAATTTCTATTTTTTTCTATTCTCACTTCTTCTGCATTATGCTCTTGCATTACTTAGACTGTAAATTAGTGGTTTCTTGATTTTAAATGTGGTTACATTTTTCTCTCCCTTCTTTGACAATTGTGTCTGATTTATGCTAATCGGCACAATTTCTGATCTGCAGTCTCAGTAGTGCAACAGTTCGCATGTTACAATTGCCCATAGAGCTCATTGGCTTTGGAGGGGAAAAAAAAAGTCGAGTTCTGACTTCCTATTGCTTTTCAGATGCCTCCTGCTGGAAAGGGTGTGTGCGTATGCATACGTCAGGTGAAAACATGATCAGACTCATTTGCAGTTTACAGAAGGAGGCTATTTGACCTATTCTATCACCATTAGTGCTGGATCATCAACACTAGATGCCATCTAATCTCCATATTGCTTTATTTTCTTCCTTTAAAATACTTAATTCCCTATTAAATGGCATCACTCTGCCTCAATAGTGACTTGTCAAAGTGATCCATGTTCTGGTAACTTGTTAACTGAAAGCATTTAATCAAATATCTCTATTTTGTACTGATAATGCTGGTTTTTTTGCACTGATAACAGCTCCTTAGTTGCTGATTTTTCAAACCCTGGAAGCAATCATTCAGCATTTATGCTATTTGCAAACTGTATTTCGTAATGTTCTTTGTTTTGGTTATAGAAACGTTATTTTCACTTTTTTGTTTCCATCTGCCCAGTCTGCTGACCCAGCTTCTTGAAATTTCCTGTAATCTTCCTCACTTGGTATTTTCCCAGAAACAAATGAAGCATCATTCTTCTTGTGCTTATTTATATCAATCACTTTTTATAGCATTTAGACATTTGCTTAGTTCTAAGATGAGAATTTCCTGTTTGTTTTCTTTTCTTTTTTAGAATGGGGCATGATATTCGCTATCTTTACATCCTTTGTCACGGTTATAGTTCTAAATATTTTTTATTCAGCAGGACACGTCTTCTACCATATCCTGGGTTGGGTATCTTTTTGTTAAATCTATTAATATTTGAAGTCACTGTGTAATAAAACAGGGAAATTATAAACGAGACTTTTCTACAGAAAAAGAGAAAAGAAAGGGCGGCACACTTTGGTTTGCATGGTTGCCCCACAGTGCCAAGGGCCTGGATTCGATTCCCACTGTTGGTATTTGCACGTTCTTCCTGTATCTGTGAGTTTCTTCCTGGTGCACTGTTTTTTTTTCCCCATAGTCCAAAGATGTACAGGCTAGGTGGATTGGCCATACTAAATTGCCCCTTTGTGTTCAAAATGTGTAGGCTAGTAGATTAACCTTGGTAAAGGCGTGGGTTTGTGGGGATAGGACCTGGATAAGATGTTTTCTCAGAGTCAGTGCAGACTCGACGGACTGAATGGCTTCTTTCAGCACTATAGGATTCTAAAATCATAAATACTGCTTCTCATGACTGCTTAGTTTCAGTAGACCTGTCATTATTTAAAAGCTTGCAACCAGCCTGAATGATAACACTACAGTAATTGACTTCATTAGTAAGTGTATAGAAGTGTGTACCAAAAAAAGCAAATCCATGTGTTTCCCACCTGGAAATAGTGGATGAACAGAGGTATCTGCTGCCTGCTGAAGTTCAGGTCTGAGGCATTCGAGCCAGGCGGCCCTAACCTATACAAGAAAGCCAGATATGACTTACGGAGATCCATCAAAGATGTCAAAAGTATAGAACCAAGCCAGAATCCCAGGCTACCCACATGGACTGACTATGTCAAGGTCTGCAAAATATAACAGGCTACAAGATGAAGGCAACTAAAATCACCAACTCCAGTGTACCCCTCTCCGATGAGCTCAATGCATCCTATACCCACTTTGAGCAAGAGGACAATGAGAGCATGCCTTCCATTTTGGAAGCTTTGGATGAACCTGTAGCCAAGGTCACTATTGCTGATGTCAGAGCAGCCATCTTAAAAGTCATCCCACGGAAAGCAACTGGCCCAAATAGGGTACTTGGACGTGCACTCAGGTCCTGCATGGACTAGCTGGCAGAGATATTCGCAGACATCTTTAACCTCTCTTTATAACAATCTGAGATCCCTACCTGCTTTGAGAAAACAGCCATAATCCGGGTACTAAAGAAAAGCCTGGCAGTTTTGGTGCTTAATAAATATCATCTGGTGGTTTTGATGAGCATCATTATGATGTGCTTCAAAAGTTTAATCATGACACAAATCAATTCTGGCTTCCCAGGCTGCCTGGATCCACTACAGTTCGCCTATTGTGCAACAGGTCCACAGCAGATGCCATCTCCCAGGCCCTATATTCAATCCTGGAACACCTAGATAACAAAACTAGATTACAACTCAGCCTTCAACACCATTATATGAGACTCATTTCTAAACTTTGTGGCCTCGGACTCGGCTCCTTCCTTGGCGACTGGACCTTAGACTTCCTAATCCATAGACTGCAGTCAGTAAGGATAGGCAACAACACTTCCTCCACAATCATCCTCAGCACAAGGCTATGTCCTCAGTCCCTTACTATACTTACTATACTTTTGACTGTGTGGCCAAATTCCCCTCCAACTTGATCTCCAAGTTTGCTGATGACATCACTGTAGTGGGTCAGATCTCAAACAGTAACAAGACGTAGTACAGGAATGAGATAGAGAATCTGGTGAACTGGCGCGATGACAATAATCTCTCCCTCAATATCAACAAAATAAAGAAGATAGTCATCAACTTCAGAAAACATAGTGGAGGGCATGCCCCTGTTTACATCAATAAGGACAAAGTAGAAATAGTCGAGGGCTTCAAGTTTTAGGTGTCTAGGTCACAACAGTTTGTCCTGGTCCCTCCATGAGGATGCCAGAATTAAGAAAATCCATCAATGCCTCTACTTTCTCAGGAGACTAAGGAAATTTGGCATGTCTGCTACAACTTTCACCAACATTTACAGATGCACCATAGAAAGCATTCTAGTTTCTAGTCTAGCTCCTGCTCTGTCCAAGACCACAGGAAACTATAAATAGTTGTGAGTGATTCAAACCAGCCTCCCATCCATTGACATTGTCTACACTTCCGACTGCCTGGAGAAAGCAGTCAGCATAATCAAGGACCTCACAAACTCCAGACATACTCTCTTCCACCACCTTCCGTTGGGAAAAGATGCAAAAGTCTGAGATGGCATAAAATACTGACTCAAGAACGGGTTCTTTCTTGCTAGCATCAGACTTTTGAATGGATCTCCTCACATTAAATTGATCTTTCACTATACCCAGCTATGACTGTAACATTACATTCTGCACCCCCTCTCCTTTCCTTCTCTATATATGGTTGCTTTGAATATATTGCGTGCAAGAAACAAGACTTTTCACTGTATACTAATACATGTGACAATAATAAATCAACTCAAAAATATCACAATGGCAATAAAATAGCTTTTGAAGTGCAATCATTGTTGCAATGTATGAAATGGAACAGTTGTCACACAGTTAGCTCCCACAACAGTATGAAAATGGCAAAATAATCTGTTTTTGTGATGTTGATTGAAGGATAAATATTGACCACAGTACTGGGGAAAACTTCCGTGCTGCTCTTTTAGTCCTATAGATACCAACTGAGAGGGCAGACTAGAATTGTTCACTTTGAAAAATGACATATTCAACATGTGGAACCCACACAGTAAGTCAATTTATTTTTGTGCTCAAGTCCTGAAGTGGGATTCTTCTGAAACTTCTGAATCAGAGCCAAGAATGCTATCAACTGAGCCACTGTTAAATGAAAGCAAAATATAGCAGATGCTAGAATCTGAAATAAAAACAAAAAGTATTGGAAACACAAAGCAGGCCTGGAGAGAGAACAGTAGTTCGTGTTTCAAGTTCAATATAACTTATTCTCAACTGAGCCACTGCAAAACTTTGTTTGAATGTGGGCAAAGCAAAATCAGAAGTTCGGTGGATCCAACAGCATGGCACCTTACAGCGCAATCAGAAGAATTAGCAATGTGCCATCGCAATGCTGCATTTCTCACTGAAACACTACCTGGTGCTTTCTATAAAGGCAAATGACTATAAATGGCTTTTTCTTTCTGAGAAAGCAAAACAAAACAGCCAATTCTGGGATCATGTGGACTCAAAATATCAACTCTTTTCTCTCCTCCCAGACCTGGTGAGATTTTCCAGCATTTTCTTTTTTGGTCTGCAATTCATAGCATGTGCAGTACAGTTCTTGCTGTGTTACATGTTCAGAACTAGTGACTGAACGTTATAACTTGGATGACTTCTCTTTGCTGTGGTGTGCAATTTTCCATTCTGACATTTGTGGAAATATTGGACAAATTTATCAGTTGCCATTTTCTTCTTGAATTTGTAATTATAGAAAAATTTTCAGAACTTTGAAACTTTTGCCTTCAGGAAAAGTAGTATACCTATTATATGTACTTACTTGGAGCTTGTGTTTACATTTTAAATTATCTTCAATAAGCAGTTTAATTGAAAAAGGATCCCCTTTGTCCCTGACAAGATAATAGTTAAAAGCTGAAACTAATCAAATACATAAAGCATTTTATTATTCTGCTCATACCAATGTACTCATTGGAAATTCAGAAGACTTGCAGCATATAAATAGATAATTTGGCCCATCTGGCCCATGCCAGCTTTTATGCTCTACTCGAGTCCTCGTCCATTTTTACTCATCTAAATCTATCATCATAACTTTCTATTCCTTTCTTCCTCATATAGGTATCCAGCTTCCCCTTAAATGCATCTTTACTATTCGTTTTAACCACTTGCTGTTGTCGCGAGTTCCACATTCTTCCCAGTCTTTGGGTAAAAAGTTGATTCTAACTTCTCTGTTGGATTCATTGGTGACTATCTTATATTAGTGGCCTCTAGTTATGCTCTTCCTGACATGAGGAAACTTTCTCTTTGCATCCACTCTACCAAAATCTGTCATTATTTTGAAGATCTCAATTAGGTCACCCTCTAGCCACCTTTTTCAACAGCAAAGCAACCCATCTTGTTCATTTTTGTCCTGATATGTATGCCCAAGCATTTCTAGTATCATCCTTGTAAATTTCTCTGTACCATCTTCAGTGCCTTTTATATCCTCTTTTTAACGTGGTAGTCTGAACTGTGCACAGTATTCCCAAGTGTTGTCTAACCACGGTTCAATGCAGGTTTAGCATAATTTCCCCACTTTTCAATTCTGTTCCGTTGGAAATAAAACCTAGTTTTTGGAATGCTTTTTTATGACCTTGCTAATCTGTGGCACATCCTGTTGTGATTGGTGTATTTGTACTCTAAGATCCCATTGTTCCTGAATGACATATTCCAAATAATGAGACTTTCCTATTCTTTTTACCAACATATCCTAGCCCACATTTGTCTGAGTTGAACTTGATTTGCTAATTATTTTCCCATTCTGAAAGTTTATTATGTCCTTATGTAATTTATAACAGAACTCATGAGCATTGACTCTCCAATTTGGTGTCATCTGCAAATTCAGAAGTTGTGTTTTTGATTCCAGAGTTCAAATTGTGAACCACATTGATCCAGCAGTGATCTTTTTGGAACACCACTTCCCATCCTCTGCCTCTCTTAATAGCTATTGTTTATTCCAGTTCACTGTTTTCTGTCTTGAAGCAAACCAGCAAACTTTTCTGCTCAATTGTCCCCTGACTGTGCAATCTTTGACTTTATTAATATATTATGGGGAACCTTATTAAAGGCTTCTTGAAATTTCAGGTAAATTACATCTATCTATTACATTACCATTGTCTACTCCTTCTGTTACCTTCTTAAAAAATTTTTAAGGTAGGCCAAGCAAGATAGTTTCTTTTGAAACCCATACTGAATTGGAGACTAAAAGGTTTAAGGAAGTGGCCCTAGAAATAGTGGTGGAAAAATTAGTGGTCATCTTCCAAGATTCTATAGACTCTGGAACCGTTCCTATAGATTAGAGGATAGCTAATGTAATCCCACTATTTAAAAAGGGAGGTAAAAAGAAAACAGGAAATTTGCTTGATATTGGTAGTAGTGAAAATTCTAGAGCCAATCATCAAAGATTTTATAACAGAGCATCTGGGAAACAGTGGGCGAATCAAGCAGACTCAGCATGGATTTACAAGAGGGAAATCATGCTTGACAAATCTGTTGAAATTTGAAAGTGTAACTGTTTATAGTATCTTCTTCATGATTTAAATGATGGAACTAAATGTAATTTCAAATTTACAGATGACTCAAAGCTGGATGGGATGGTGAGCTCTGAGGAGGATGTAGAGTTGCTGCAGTGTGATTATGAAAAACTAGTGAATGAGCAAGTGCATGGCAGATGCAGTATAATATGGATAAATGTGAGGTTATCCACTTTGATAGCAAAAACAGGAAGGCAAATTATTATCTGAATAGTTGTCTATAAATTAAGAGAATGGAATATGAATCCTGGGTGTCCTCCTACACCAGTTGCTGAAGGTAAGCATGCAGGTGCAGCAGATGGTAAAGAAGGCAAATGATATATTGGCTTTCATAGCAGTGTCTTGTATGAGGCTACACCTGGAATATTGTGTGCAGTTTTAGTCTCCTTATTCTTGCACTAGAGGGAGTGCAGCAACGTTTTACCAGAATGATTCCATAGAATCTCTACAGTGCAGACAAAGGCTATTCAGCTCATTGAGTCTGCGCTGACCACAATCCCACCCAGGCCTTTTCTCCGTAAGTCCATATATTTACCGTGCTAATCCCCCTGACAGTAGAACCAATTTACGTAGCTAATCAACCTAACCCACACATCTTTGGACTGTGGAAGGAAATCAGAGCATCCGGAAGAAGCCCACGCAGACACAGAGAGAATGTGCAAACTCCGTGGAGCCAGTGATCCAAAGCCAGAATTGAACTCAGGTCCTTGGAGCTGTGAAGCAATAGTCTAATCACTGCGCCACCATGTCATCCCTGTAAGGTGGGATTAATGTATGAGGAGGGTTGAGTCACTTAGGATTATATTAGCTGAAGTCCAGAAAGATATGGAGGGAATCTCAAAGAAACCTGTGAAATTCTGATGGGGTGAGATTAGTTAGAAGCAGGAAGGATGTTCCTGATGGTGGGGGAGTCCAGAATTAGGGTCATAGTCTGAGGATAAAGAGAAAACCTTTTTGTACTGAGATGAGGAGAAATTTCTCAACCCAGAGAGTGGTAAGCCAATGGAGTTTGCTACCTTAGAAAGCAGTTGAAGTCAAAACATTGTATATTTTTGAGAAAGTGTCAGATATAGTTCTTGAGGCGAAGAGGATCACAGGGTATGGGCCAATGGTGGGATCAGGCTGTTGAGTTGGATCATCAGCCATGAACATAATGAGTGCAGAACAGGCTTGAAGGGTCAAATGGCCTACTTTGCTTGTATTTTCTATGTCTCTATTGTATTTGCCCTTGCAAATTCTCAGAGACAGCAATGTGATAACAATCAAATAACCTGTTTTTGTGGTGTTGATTGAGGGATAAATATTAGTCAGGATAATGGGAACAGTTTCCCTGCTATTCCTCAAAATAGTGCCATGGGATCTTTTATATCCGCTGGAGCAGGCACATAGGGTCAGTTTAATGTCTCATCTGAAAGACAATATAGCGCTCCCTCAGTACTGCACGAGAGTGTCAGTGTTTGCATTCAAGCTCTGGAATTGGACTTGAACCCCAAATGATGTGACTCAGAGGACTGAATATCAACAGAGGCATAGCTGCCCCTCCTGAATTGCGGCAATGCATCTTTTAGGTGGTATGCTATTGCTATAGTGCATAAATCCTGGGCGGAATAAATGAGTGGGCTATCAGTAAAGCTGATTGCTTTGCCTTGTCCTGGATAGTGCTGAGTTGCTACTGTAGTGTTGTATGTATGCCCATCTTGGCAAATGGATAATACCCCATTGTACTTTTGATATATACCCTGTAGATGGTGGAGAAGCTTTTACAGATTAGGGGGTGACTGATTCACTAAAGTGTCTCCAGGATCTGACCTGCTATGTAGCCATGTCACTAAGGTAACTGAATTTCCAGTCAATGGTTGTGTCATAATTCAGATGTATGCCTGTTTCCATCACCAGCACATTTATTGTGAACCAAAGGAAAAGAGCATTTCCTCGGCTTACAGTCAGGTATCTTCACCTCGGGACCTACAACTCCGAGTAGAGTTACAGGATAAAATAGCTGATTGCTTCCCATTGGGTGATACTCTGCTTGCTCAGTAAGGCAGCTTGTATTCCATAAAGCTCATGGATAGATCTATTGATGGTCCTTTATGTCCATCATAACAGGCAGTCTCCTCAGGAAATTGATTATGAAGATATTGGTGATGTTATGCTAATTTTTCTATTTGTTTTTGTTTATATGGTATGATGTTTATATTTACTGCCTTTTGCAGAAGTAGACTGAGCAGCACGGTCGCATACCAAATAATTTCCAATGTGTAATTCAGTGGTAATCATTACTCCTATGGTATATTGTCCACTTAACAAAATTGTTGGTTTTGATCCCTGGGATATTTGGTCTGCTTTAAGAAACTGCCTGTTTGCTATGAGCAGTAGATAAAGGTTAGGAAAATATCCAAATTATAATACTGTAGTGGAAATTCAGTCTCCAGAACTACAGCTGATACGGGAAGCAACAGTTAAGTCTTTATGCAGCTGAAAAAGTTGAATTTCTGAAGAAAACCAAACACATTTAATTCTTCCTCACATCCTACATTCTGCACGTATAAACTGCAAATACAAAATTCCAGATATTCAAATACAACATTGTGACAGATGTTTTTGATACCCTACTTCATAGACAATTATTAATCTAATTAAATAATACAGCGTAATGTAATTGTTTGAGACCAAACATTGAAAGAAAAACAAGCATTGAATATTAGATATTTTATTGAAATCATAATTGATGTTCCTATTTCAGGGAAGTTTACAAGATCTTCTGATAATGTGCTTCCACTTGCATGAAGGTGAATAACTGCAGTGTTTTAAGCTAACCAGTGAAGCCTCTAGGATCCCATGGTGAATCTAGATGATTATTACCACCCTCCTATCCACTCTTCTAAAGTTTATATTAATAGGGACACAAAGCAAAGAAGTCTCTAAGGAAAATACAAGAAAATGCACACACTTGTACTCTTAGGAATCTCTTTTCCTCGGCTAAAATTGATGTTTTATAAATAATTTCACTGTTTCAAACTCCAAACTCACAATCACAGTGATTCAGTGATATTCATTTGGCATAAGTCAGTTTCATTTCTGTGTGCTTTTCATCAGAAATGGCTTGAAAAGTAAGATTTATCTGAATTTTTTATGTTGTGGGCTTACTGGGGACAGAGGATGATGTTTTTCACTTCTGGATGCTTGACAGTGCACTGCAGCATAAATAACCAAATGGCCACAAAACCTAGTTACACTTTCAAGGTCACGCATTTCACTTAATTTTTAAAGTAAGCAACAACAAACTGAGTAGTCGATAACTGGTCGATTGTGGGTGATAAAAGAAATTTTAGATGGGACATTAATCTTTTTACAGCTTGAAAGATTCATAAAATGCCATTTTGTTATTTTATGTTTCAATGTTTCATTAGTTTTTGTATATGGATTTTCCTTACGTGGAATTGGATGAGCTTTGTCCCAGTTTTTTATTTTGTCTTGGCTTTTAATTTCGCAACTTTTGAAAGTATCACAATCTACATAAGCAAAGAATGTGGTTTTTACTTTTATCCAGTGATACTGTGCACAGAACTTTGTAAAGCTTATTTTTATTCAAAGTTTAAAAAATTCTGACTCATGTAAATTTGCTCTCATTGTAAACAATCTGTAAAGAATGATACTATCAAAGTACTTATTGCTGCAGTCTTGAGTGTACATGCAAAGTCGATGCGAGTGTATACAATTGAAAAATATAGACTTACGTGTATCTGATTTAGCATCTTCATTGGATATTACATTGCAATTTATTGATCTTAGTTACAATATTTTTCTCATAACAGAAAACGGTGTATGCTTATGTTTATCTTGCTACCAGTAATTCACAGCAATCACTTCCAAACATCTCTCCAATAAAGATGTGTTAATTACAAACCAGACAAGGTCTTCCATTATATTAAAGCTACTAACAAGAAGACAGCAGGAATCACACATGTAAATAGCATCATCAGCCCCCACTTAGTCCTATGTTTTGATCTGTGGGTGCTGCTTAGACTAAAGGTGCCATTAGAGTCTAGTTGTATGAAATAGACAGCAGCATAAGAACCAAATTTATTCAACAAGAAAACAGACCTTTAACATGAATTTAGAAAATCTGAGAAATAAAAATCTATTGGTCTGCCCAGCTGCACACAGTGATAATCAGCAAAAAAAGCAAATTTAGTTCTTTCCCAGAGCTAACAGAACTGATAATGATTTTCTTCAAAGCCTGTTTGCATGGTGAAGAATTTGGAGAAACTTGTAAGTTATTATTTAAGAGAAGATTTTCAGGTTTGTCAACATTTATTTTTGAACAAAATATGACTTTTCGTATTGGTTAGAAAAACATATTTAAGTCTCAGTCACTTGCACACAAGTGCAGGTCATTGATGTTGGTAAGTTAATGAAAAATTAATTCAGCTTGATTTTAATTTGCACAGTTCATGCCATGCTTCTGTGGAACTGTTAGCCATATTTTCGTTGCCACACGAAGTGAAACACTTCTGCCCGTAGTGGGTATTATAAAAAGAAGGAAAAGTTAAGGAAAGTAATGGGTATTCTATGGCTTCTGAGACTTGGAGAAGAAGGAGCTAGTATAACGGATTGTGCAAGGAGTTTTGTTTTAAAAGTAATGAAGGTGCACTGATGAAGAAGAGCTTGCACATGCCAAATTGTAGCTTGGGAGATGGAGGAGGATGAAACTTTCTTCAATTTACAACAAGTGTACAAACTTGGTACTTCCCAATCATTCTTACCATTTAATAATTCCCAAAACAGACAATGGTCATCTCCAACAAGAGAGAATCTGTGATCCCGCCTTGAAGTTTAATGGTATTATCATCTTCCCATCCCCGACGATCAAGACCCTGGGGGGCTTACCAATGACCAAAAAAAGTAGTTGGACTAGTCATATAGATATTGTAGCTCCAAGAGAAGGTCAAAGACTGGAAATTCTGTTATGAGGAAGATCTCCCAATGCCAGCGTACCATATACAAAGCACAATTCAGGAGTGGAATGGAATTAAAATAAAGATAGATTTTTAAACAGCACCAAGGGGGTTCATGGAAAGGAGACTATGAGAGAGTGAAATCTAGTGAGGGATTTAGTAGCCTGTTGGCTGCAAGTGCAAATCCTATAATGGCCGCCAAATCTTTCGAAAGGCCAGAAACAGGATTTGTGCTGGTGAGATTTTGGAATGCGATCTTCTTGATCCCTCCCAATGACACAATTAGGATCATGGCCATGAAGGGCACAAACCTGATTTGCATGAATTTGAATCTATTATAATATATTTAATGTGGTTAACATCATATCTTCATTGAAACTTCCGACTCCAAGTGTGATGTCAAGTTGGCGAGAATTACTATGCTTTTGAAAAACGGGCATCAGGCACCATAATCCCTGACAGGGAGGAAGGAGATGAGCAGTACTATATCCATCTAGCATCAGGGAACCCAAGAGGACAGAGCCAAAATCTGTGAGGAGTGAATGCTTTCATTCATCTTCCATTTAATGTAGTAGGACCAGCTTCTTGCCAACAGCACAGCTCCCTGCAGGATGTCATGACCACTCTGTGACCACAAGATGAAGATTGCAGAGGTCCTCCTAATCAGGGATTTGGTCTGTGGAGTCATTGAGTGCTTGCTATCCAGTTAATGCAGGAAGGTGATGATGCCTCATAGTAAGGAGTAACATGTGATGCTTCTCAACTATTGTTTATGTTTCATTCATGCCTGTCTGCTGTCACCCCAGTTTATGTTTGAGTGCGAGTATGTGCTACATTCCCGTGTCCCTTAGCTCCAGAGGTGGATTAGGGGTGAGGGTCTAGAATTCACTCAACCATGCCTGAGTCCTATCATTCTGAAAGAAAAATCCATAATGAGTGGGTCAAACTATTTGCTTGACATTGTGGGCCAGAGAGGAGAACTGTGTCCAGATGTGGAGAAGTGGAATGCTACAGGGAAGATTAAATAATTTGAGACATTAAGATGATGACGAATAATAATATTTAATTTAGGGACACGTGCACAACTTACAAGTGACAATGACCCCAACTATCTGTGCCTAACTTCACCTGTGCCAACGTTGTGCACTTAAAAATTACTTCAACCACCATACCCTCCACTACGTCTGTGTGTGTGTGGTCCTAAAATGCATATCAAAGGTGGAGATGGCTAGTTCCATAACTAAGAGCTGTGGACTGGGCTTTATACTAACAGGATAGGATGTATTGGGTGAAGGATGATTTAGAGTTCCAAGGGAAAGGTCAAGGTATCAAAGCAGTATTGTGATATGGATAAAGATAAGCAGAGTCGAACAGGAAGAGACAGAGATGCCAACAAACATTGGTTTAGGGATGTTTGGTGGAGGACATGCTCATGTCTACATCAACAGAGGTGAAGTGGAAAAGATCTAGAGCTTCAAGTTTCTAGGTGCCCAAATCACCAACAACCTCTCCAGGTCCTTCCATGCCAACACTATCAATAAGAAAGCCCATCAACGCCTTCATTTAGGCTAAGGAAATTTGGCATATCCGCTATGACTCTCTTCAACTTTTACAGATGCACCAAAGGAGGCATTCTTTGTGGTTATATCACAGCTTGGTATGCCTCCTGCTCTGTCCAAGACTGCAAAAAACTATAAAGGGTTGTGAATGACGCCTAGCCCATCATGCAAACCAGCCTTCCATCCATTAACTCTGTCTACACTTTTCACTGTCTCGGAAAAGCAGCCAGCATAATTAAAGACTCCACGCACTTTGGACATACTCTCTTCCACTTTCTTGCTTGGGAAAAAGCTATCAAAGTCTAAGGACGTGTACCAACCGATTCAAGAACAGTTTCTTCCCTGCTGCTAAGAGACTTTTGAATGGACCTACCTCATGTTAAGTTGATCTTTCTCTACACCCTATCTATGACTGTAACACTACATTCTGTGCACTGTCTTTTCCTTCTCAATGTACAGTATGCTTTGTCTGTATCGCATGCAAGAAACAATACTTTCCACTTGTATACTAATACATGGGACAGTAATAAATCAAGTACATTAGCAAATAAAGACATTACAGGGAATAGAAGTAAAAAGACAAAATTAAAGGTTCTTTATCTGAATGTGCAAAGCATCAGCAATAACAACATAATACAAATAGAAGTAAATGATTTAGATCCAGTTGCATACAAAGACATGGTAACAAGATGATGAAGGATATGAAATAAATATTGCAATGTGCCCAAGATTTTGGAAACAGAATGGCAAACGAGGCAAGTAAAAGATGACATAAGGGTGTCAGTGAGAAAGGATCTGATCTCAGAAGTCCATGATGTAGAGTCAAAGTGAGTGGAAGTTAGAAATGGAGAGAGTCTGAAAGCACTGTGGGAATGGTTTATAGACCCCCTTACACTATTTATCCATTGGGCAGTGCATTAAAAAATAAATTATTAAAGTTTGTAACAAAGAGAACTATAAGAATTCATCTTCATGCAGACTGGGACAAAACTGGTAAGAGAAGATGAGTTTATAGAATGTTTTTATAACAATCTCTTGGATTAATATATCATGGAACAAAATCAGGATAAAGCTATCTTAGACCTGGTATTGTATAATGAAACAAGGTTAAATTAAGTAATATCATACAGATTTATTTGGTAGCATGAGCTTTTGGAGTGCTGCCTCTTCATCGGGTGAGTCGTGAAGGGGCAGTGCTCCACAAGGGGGGATGATGATAATCACTGGATGGCATTGTTACTACTGCTGCCTCTCTGCACTAGGCATCCGGCTTTGATTTGCTTGGGTCACTGTCTATATAGAGTCTGCCTGTATCTCACTGTGTCTGCAAAGGTTTTCTCTGGGTGCTCTGGTTTCCTCCTCTCCAAAAGACAATTTGGATAGGTGCATTGACTAAATTCTTTCCCATTGTCCCTGAATAGGCACCGGAGTGCAGTGACTTGGGATCTTTATTGTATCTTCATTGCAGTGTTAACGTAAACCTATTTCTGACACTAATAAATAAACTTTTAGAGGAAATGACAGAGACATTTAACAAATATTTTGGCTGTCTGCACAGTGGAACATAAGAACTAGGAGCAGGAGCAACTAATTCAGCCCCTTGAGCCTGCTCTGCCTTTCAGTACGATCATTGCTGATCTAATCTTAGCCTCATGTCCATCTTTTTGCTTGCTCCCGATAACCCTTCATCCTACTACTAATTAAAAAAAACCCTCATTTGTTTAGTATTTTGGTGTTTGCTGCATGTTGGAGTAGAGAATTCCACAGATTCATAACCCTTTGATTGAAGTAATTGCTCCTCATTTCTATTTGAAATCTGCCACCCCTTAGCCTAAAATTGTGGCCTATCCCTGTAACCTCACACATTTACCATGGCCAATTCATCTAATCTACATATTATTTTGGACTATAGGAGGAAACCGATGCACCCGGAGGAAACTTATGCAGATTTGGGGAGAATGTACAAACTCCATAGAAACAGTTTGGAGTTTCTGGAACCTAAGTCCAGAAACCTAAGTCCCTGGCACTGTGAGGCAGCAGTGCTAACCAGTGTGCCACATTATCTTGTCACTCATCTCACTCCAGCTAGTACAGGCCTAAGACGAGTCCTTTATTCCTGGAATCAATCCAGTGAAGCCTCCCTGAACAGCCTGTAATGTATTTACATCCTACTTCAAGTAAAGGGGCCAGTACTGCACACAGTACTCCCGATGTGGTCTTACCAATGCCCTTTACAGTCGCAAGACCACTTCCCTACTTTCATTAGGAATGAATGCCAAAATTCAATTTGCCCTCCTTATTATCTGCTGCACCTATATACTAACTTTCTGCAATTCATGTACAAAGGCATCCAGATCGCTCTGCAACTAAGCATTGATGTTTCCATTCAATAAGTTGCCTTTTTATTCCTCTGACCTCATACTGATCCATTTTAAATTTCATCAGCCAGATTTTGGCCGATTCGCCTAATCTATCCACATCCATTGTAAATTTCTTATTTTCTCATGGCAACTTGCTCTCCCACCTATTTTAGTGTCATCTACAAATTTGGCTAAAGTATGTTCTATCCGTGGATTCAAGTCATTAATATATTTTGGAAATAGTTGGAGCCCGAGGACTGAACCCTGTGGCGTACCACTTATTACAGCTTGCCATCTAGAAAAAGATCCATTTATCCCCACTCTTTTTTTTTTGTTGGTTACCCAATTGTTTTTCCAAGCTATTATGTTACTTCCAACCCAGTGGAATCGTACTTTGTGTGTTATCCTTTTGTGTGGCATCTCGTTAAATGTCTTCTAGAAGTCCACATATACTACGTCTGCAGGACCCCATTTATTGACCTTGCTTGGAAGAACTCCAGCAAATTAGTCAAACATGCTTTACCCTTCTTAAAACTAGGCTGATTCTGATGGATTATCTTTTAACTTTCAAGTGTCCTGAAACAACTTCCCGAACAATGGATTCCAACAGTTTTCCAACCATGTTAAAATAACTGGCCAGTAATTTCCTGCTTTCTGCCTTTATCCCTTTTGAACAGGGGCATTATGTTAGCCTTTTTGCAAAATTCCAGGGAATTTTGAATATTATAACCAATGGCCACACTTTATCTGCTGCCACTTTCTTTTAGAACCCGGAATGCATGCCATCAGGCCATGGGGACTTACCTGCCTTTAATCCCAATAGCTTGCTCTGTAGTTTTTCCCTAATGATGATTGTTTTCAATTTTTCTTTTTCAACAACCTCTGCATTACCTGTTAGTATTGGCACGGTTCTTGTGGCTACCACTGTGAAAACACTGTTTCTGTGCTCCCAATTATTAACTCCCCAGTCTTATCCTCCAAGGGACCAATATTGACATTAACTACCCTCTTCCTTTTTATGCACTTATATAACCTTTTGCTATAATTTTTTTCTATTTTGCACTCAATTTCTTTCATAACTCATTTTTGCTCTTATTACATATTTAGTAAGCCTCTGGTCTTTACAAGTTCCCCAATCTGCTAGCCTGCCACTGATTGTTAAAATATAGTATGCCTTAGTATTTGACTTTGTGTTGTCTTTAACCTCCTTGCTTAGCTAAGAACGAATTTCCCTTCTCTTACAATCTTTCTTCCTCTCTGGAAAATATTTTAGTTGAGAGGAATTGAACATCTCAAATAACTGTTCACCAACTGTCCTATCCTTTAAGGTTTCTGCCCAGTTCATTTAAGGCCAAATCTGTCTTCACCTTATGTAATTATCTTGGTTTAACAAAGGAACAGTAATGTGGGATTCACGTTTATTGCCCTCAAACTTGAAATTCAAAGCATGCAATGATCCCTCTCCCCAAAGGTTCCTTTACCACAAGATCATAAATTAATCCCGTCTCATTGCGCAATAATGAATCCAAAACCACCACAGAAGGTGCAAGTTACATTCCAAAAATAGACGGCAACCTATGGGCTAATAGTAAAGAAATTATTATCAACAGAGAAAAAGTATTGGTAGAATTTAAGGGACTAGAATCAGACAAATCCCCAGGACCAAATGGCCTACATTTTAGGATTCTAAAAGAGAGTGTGCATGGATTGGGCGTGAAAATTCCTTAGATTCAGGAATGGCTTGATTAGGGTGGAAGTTGCAAATACTACATTGCTTTTCAAGGAGAGAAACAGTGAACTGTAGACCTATAGAGTCCAAACATCAGTTATTGGGAAAATGCTGCAATATATTACGAAGGAAGTCTTAACAATGCACATTGAAACGTATAATGTAATTATTGGATAACTTGAATTTGACGGTATCCTTATTCTCGCAGTAAATCTTTGGAGTGTAACTTGATCTTGATCAATGGTTAACACCCCTTTAATGAAACATTTTGTTATATTTTTAACCACTACATCTTTAATCTTAAATTCCACTGATTGCAGATGTCACACTACAGCATTTTTGAAATCAAATGTTCTATGATAAAATTAGTAACAAATCAAAATTAACAGTTCACATTAGTGATGCCATTATATATTTCTAAGAGGTCTTAAGTATAGACTATCAGGAGCCCCAACTGATACTTTGTTTGATTTGGTGTTATATCATTCCCATTATTATTTGTAGCAGTGCTGTTGTTTATTGCATTTAATTTCTGTTATGACTTTATTGTATAGAATTTGAAACCTCTTGGTAAGGTGACCTATTTGCATTTATATCATGGTTTTCTTTAAAAAAAACTTAAATAGAGTCTATAGGTTGTGCATGGTTAAAAAAAGAGTTCCACCAGGGCCACTTTTGAGCCTCACTGCAGTGTTATTAACACCTTGTTTACCTGGTGCTCATTAACATGTTGGACATTAATGAGTCTATTATATTAATGTGCCCTAGTTAAGGGAAGTGATTGCTTGGGGAAGAACAGAATCATTCTTCTAACAAAAAAGCAATTACAGTACAACCTCTTGCTGAACTGATAGACATTTTTTCTGCTTTCTTTATCTAGGAGTAATTTCAGGCTGCTGGTTATTGAGTATACGATTTGCCTCAAAGGAATTACTGTTGTGATTAGGTCAATTGTACTAAATACTTCAATCACTGAATATGTTTCAAGTGAATTAATCTGTTTTAATTTATAATATTTAAGAGTTATTGAGAAACAATTTTAATTCACTGTTTAACAGTACTACTGAATGATATTGTATTGTGAGATGGTATTTGCATTTGTGACCAGTCTTAAAGATTTGTTTCAAATTTCAGATATTTTAATGCAGAGTGGATTTGTGCTGCTGATATACATACAATTAACTTAACAACTGAACCTCATTAGTAGGCCTGATTATTTTTTTCAAAATAATGTGCATTTTTAACACACTGTCTGCCCACTTTGAACAGTCATTGAAGTTGGTTACAAAACGTAAAAAATTTTTAATTGTATTATTTTCCACAGGCTATTCAGTCCACCTTGTTGACCAACAAGGTGCATGCATTCGGCAGGTTGTGCGAGGGCTGCTCTTGGATGTTACATCAGGAGTGGCCTAGAGCTTCATGTCGTTAGTGTATGCTTAAACTGGACCATCAGATGGGCAACATGACAGCTCAGAGACTATCACTGTTGCTGTGCAGACACATGGATTTGGGCCTGTGTCTGCGGGAGTTTGCGCGTTCTCCCCGTGGTTGCGTGGGTTTTCTCCGGGTGCTCCGGTTTCCTCCCACATCCCAAAAATGTGCTCTTAGGCTGATTGGGTAACAAATTGTCCCTATATTGGTCTCTATATGTCATTAAGACGTTAGGAAGGCAGCGTGGGCTCGTTGGGCCAAAGGGCCTGTTTCCTGTGCTGTGTTGTTCTTTGTTCTATTATAACTCTGATTTTATCCAGTGTTAAAAATACTTCTTTGGGGATCTTTAACATTAATGGTTTTGATTTAAAAAGCACTGAAATATCTTTAAATTTTTTTGACAATTTTGATTTGATTTAATTAGACTGGGGTTGTTTTCCCTTGAAAGACGTCGGCTTAGAGGGGATCTCATAGAGGTGTATAAGATTATAAGGGGTATAGATAGAGTAAATGGAGGTAAACTTTTTCCACCTTTAGAAATGGATAGGATGAGGGGTCATGGCCTTAGGGTGAGGGGGGCTATGTATAAGATGAATATTAGAGGGCAGTTTTTCCACACAAAGGGTAGTGGGGGTGTGGAATGCACTGCCGAGTAAGGTGGTGGGAGCAGGCACGCTGGGGCTGTTTAAGGGTCTCTTGGACAGCCACATGAGCGGTATGCAGATAGAGGGATATATTAGGACTGTTTAACTACGGCTTTTTCCACAGGTAATTCGGTCCATAATTTGAGCACGCATTCGGCAGGTGGTGCGGGTACAGCTCTTGGATGTTGATTCATGGGTTGCCTGGTACCTCATGTCGTATATGATTGCTTTATGTGGACCACCTGAAGGGCACCATGACAGCTCAGAGACTATCGATGTGGCTGTGCAGACACTTGGAATTGGGCCGGTGTCTGCAGGAGTTTGCGCGTTCTCCCCGTGGTTGCGTTGGTTTTCTCCGGGCACTCCGGTTTCCTCCCACAACCCAAAAATTCGCTCTTAGGCTGATTGGGTAACAAATTGTCCCTATGGTGAAAATTTTCCAAATTAGGAATAATATATATATTTTATTATATAGGAATATTAAAATAGGATAATGTATTTGGTATGACGGCGGCGCGGGCTCGTTGGGCCGAAGGGCCTGTTTCCCGTGCTGTGTTGCTTAATAATAAAAAAAATAATAATTTATTATCATATGTATTTGTATACAGCGAAAATTATCGTTTCTTGCGTGCTATGCAAAGCATACCATTCATAGGGGAAGAAACGAGAGCGTACAGAATGTAGTGTTACAGTCATAGCTAGAGTTTAGAGAAAGATCAAATTAATGCAAGGTAGATCCGTTCTAAAGTCTGATCGCAGCAGGGAAGAAATTATTTTTGAGTCGGTTGGTATGGGACCTCAGACTTTTGTATCTTTTTCCTGATGAAAAAGGTGTAAGGGAGAGTGGTCCGGGTTGTATAGGGACCTTAATTCCTGCTCTGGCAAGGCAACAGGAAGTGAAGACAGAGTCAATGGATGAGAGGCTGGTTTGTGTGATGGACTGGTCTACATTCACAACTGTTTTTATTATTTTTAAAATTACAATTTTTTTCCTGTTTCTTAATTTACATAATTTTACTGTGCTTTTCTAAAGTGCCTTTAATTGTCTTTAATTTAGTAAACATCCTAAAGTGCTTTATAGGTGTGCTAAAAAAGAAAAGTTGATGCCAAGTTGTATTAAATATATGGGGGCAAGTGGTCAAAGCCTCAGGTATTATGGAGTATTTTAAAGGAAAGAAGAGAGGTGTAAAGTAGAATCGTTAAAGGGGGAAGTCCCAAAGCCTGCTAAAGGGTGTTCTGCCAAAGGTGCAATGAATTTTGAAGGGTTGTAGATCTGGGGGAAAACAAAGGGCACTGGTTTTCTTGCCAGAAATTACATTTTGACAAATTCTGCTAAGTTTCCTTCTCCCACTGACTTTGGTCTTTGAATAATTTAGTTGGAGGAAATTTCAACACCTCCAGTACTCGATGTCAAACAACAATCTGATATTTTAGAGGCATTGAGTGAAAGTTGGTGGTGATGACAAGCTGGGTGCTGTCAGGTTACATGTGGAACCTGATGTGGTTTCACCAAGTGGTAGCTTGTGGATGAGAAGCTGTGGATGAGCTTGTGAGAAGCCATCTTCAGTGAGGGACAGGGTGGGAGCAAGGAAGAGAAGCAATTACATGCAGTTCTCTGCCTATCATTGCCTAGATAAGAATGGAATTAGATGAATGCAGTTTTATCCAGCAAGATTTTGATGGAGAGGACAAGGATATCAAATATTTGTCAACTGCAGAAAGATGGAGGAGAATGTTTACTTTGGAGTCTTTGACAAACCTTTTCACTATAATCTCCAAGGTTTCCCCTGTCTTAGTCCTTCCTAATCTCACATCTGAGTTTCTCTCTCAACTCCTCTCATGTCCTGTCTGAGCTTATCTGCCCATGAAACTCTCTCCAGTTTAACTCTGTTTCCATTAAACCGCTGACCATCCAACTTCCCTTCCTCACTTACATATCAGCTAATATTGTTATCGCTTCTCTCCTTTCAGGTACAGGCTCTCTGGTCTTCAAATCAACCATCATTATCTCTCTCCTGGGAAAAAAAACTTGCCCCTGTCACTCTTGCAAGCCACCACATCTTCAACACCCATTTTCTCTCCATAAGTTCTTGAACTTGCTATAGTCTTCAAAATCCATATATGCCTTCCTCGAACTTGAATTCTGCCAATCAAATTTCCATCCCTGCCACAGTACCAAAACAGATCTTACCAACATTGCAAATGGCATATTATGTAAGAAACTGCTCCCTATCTACCTTATCTTTTCCCTTTAATGTCCTGAAAACTTTGATCAAATCACCCCTTAATCTTTTAAATTTCAGGGACTACAACCATCGTTTGTTGAATCTGTCAACATGTTTTAATACTTGAGGTACAGGTATAATTCTGCGAAGCTAACGTAGCACTCCCTCTCAGGCCAATATGTCGTTTCCACAATGTGTTGTCCAGAACTGTTCACAGTTCTTCAGATGTAACCATGTGGTTTAACCATGGCTTTGTATAACTAAGTCATGAGTATCCTCTTGAAGCTTGTCCTATAGATACAATGGCTAAAATTCTATTAGTCTTTTGACTGAAGTTTGTACCTCTTGTTGATATCTTAATGATCTGAGTATATAAACCTCATTGTTTCTAGCTTTTCACCATTTATGAAGTATCCTCTTCTGTCCCTTTTCAGGTCCCAATTAAAATAGATGTCATCTAGGTGCATATATGTGACAGAATTGTGTAGAGCTGAGTGAGATTTCCTAAAGATGATGGTTATGATGGACCTGAACCAAATCCTTTGTTAGTCATTAATCCTCAGTATTTTAGTAATATGACAATTCTGGCTTTTCACTGATGTCTCAACCACTTTTATTTTGAAATAAAAGTATGCCTTTTATGTAAGTGATTGGCACATTGTTTGACCTTGGGAAGTATCACATCTGTTGTTGTAAAATTCATAGTGATCAGAAGTGAGCCTTCCTTCTAATTTGCTGGTGTTACTGTCTCAGGAGAAAGACAGTGTGGCAAATATTAGAGATACAGCCTCGGAAGCATCCTGATCTGTTTGTCCTAATTTCTGAATAAACTTGCTGAAACATCAGAGGAGCTTATTTTGATGTTATAAACGTAGCACAAGATAGGACATTCACAAAACATCAATTGGTATTGAAAGGATAAAGAAAAGTTTGTTTTCCTATGACACCTGATCACAACTCCATATAAAACATTGTCATGGAAACTTCCCAAGAGTTTATTGAAAATTTAAATATGTGTCAACTACATCTCAAATGTTCATGTTATTTATCTTTGTTTATCTGAACATCCTTAAATCAGTGCTGCCTGTTCTTTTTAATAAGGTTTCTATTTTAAGTGGTTCTCACTCAATTCCATGAAGAATGATTTCAAATAAAAACAGCAAATGCTGTTCTGGTAGCCTCTCTGGAGAGAACAGTTAACACTTCAAATCTGTATAACTCCTTTTTATTTTAAGTCATGCAGATTTGAAACATTAACTTTGTTTCTTGCTCTCTTTTCAGATTTCCAGCATCCACAGTATTTTTATTAAAAATTATTTCAACTTGTTTTAACTGTAAGTTCTAAGTTGACAAGTCAAAAATTCCCAGTTAGGTTTCTTGCCTCTTTTATAAAGAGTAACTCCATATATTTAAGAGTTTTCTATCCTCAGAATTCTTTCTTTCATTTGGCAAGTACATAAAGATGGTAGTTCAAATTTCACTCATTTCCCACCTCCTCTAAGACTAAAGGGTTAATTATTCTGCACCTAGATGCTGTAAGATAATATTTCAGTGATAAAATAGCAGAATTCTACTTCTCAGTATTTATATTATGTTCTGGGAGCCGTTTTCAATTATAAAGATGGTGACATTTACTAAATAATCATTAAAAATTCTTGGCATTTGGTTGCAGAATACTAATTTTAAAATCTTGCTATGATAGCTAGTTTTATAAAGTGTTGAGTTGAAAGAGGAGCTTAATCTTTAGATATGGAAAATTTCTGCAATATTTAAATATTATTACATTTCATCTGCTTATGTCCTCATAAGTTTGGTTTGTTGGTCTGCATGTGGCATTGTTTCCCATTTGGCAGCAGTTTTACAGACGTATGTATTCTCTGACATGAGCTGAGATTACGGAAGATGGTCTTGCTAAATCAGTAAATGCTTGAAGTGGGTGGGGGTGAATATTAGTAGCAAAAACTAGTTTTGATGGAGAATATTAATGTCAGTGGACAGTTACGAAATTTAGGATGACACTTTTTTGGTTCTCACTTCCTGATGCTGAAATAAATATGATTGACAGAAGTTATTTAAACATCAGGAATACATTTCTCAGTGTAATCATTTTATACCATAGAATCACTACAGTGCAGAAGGAGGCCGTGTGGCCCATTGAACCTGCATCGACAACAATCCCACCCAGGCCTCGTCACCATAACCCCATGTATTTACCTTGACATGGAGGAGCAATTTAACGTGGCCAATCAACTGAACCTGCACATCTTTGGAGTGTGTTTTAGAACTTCACTATCTTTGCCATCATCTCTCTTTCTTTATCATCTCCATTCTTTCTAAACTTGAGATAATACTCATTTTTGCTTTTTTTAACACTGAGAATTTTTTGTTACATTTCGTCTGCTGTCCTAGTTTTTGGTCATTTTTTTTTGGTTAGGAGAAACTTTCTAAAAAGAATAATTTACCAAAAGCTAAATTCAAAGGTTGTTTGCCAGTCAGTGAAACATCAGGTCCTGAAGGCAACTGGGATTGATATGACCAGATAATGCAAGTTGGATGAAAAGTGGAATGTTCTTGGGCCCAAGAGTAAGTTGATTTGAAATCCCTCCAAATTGATCCTGTCTAAAAAAGTAAGTTTGGCAACATGGAGGATTGTTTAATTACAACCAGTGAAATACAAATAAATTTGCTCATAATAAGTTCTTAGTATATATATGTATCCCATTCATCTGATTTAATGTTTAATTTTCAAACCATGAATGATATCAGTCATTTTTTTGAACAATTATTATTTCACAACATCTTACATAAGGGACATTCACCCCAATTTTTGATTTGATTTTAATTTATTATTGTTACATGTATTAGTGTACAGTGAAAAGTATTGTTTCTTGCCTATTATACAGACAAAGCATACTGTGCATAGAGAAGGAGAGTGCACAGAATGTAATGTTACAATCATAGTTAGGGTGTAGAAAAAGATCAACTTAATGTAAGGCAAGTCTATTCAAAAGTCTGACGGGAAGAAGCTGTTCTTGAGTCGGTTGGTATGTGACCTCAGACTTTTGTATCCTTTTTCCAATGGATGAAGGCAGAATAGAAAATTTCCAGGATGGGACATGAAGCGCTCTACCCAATAACATTCAATACAGTGGAAGCATTGCTTCCCTGGCCCCAACTCACTTGATGGCCAGGCAGGTTATAGAACTAAAGCACCAGTTAGAGTTGAATTATTGGATATTTTTTGAACTTGGAAACATTGAGATAATTTTGAACTGCTTCAGCAATTTGTAAATGGCCCACTTCACATGAACGCAGTATCTAATTACACTTAACATGGGTTTAGTTTTATTATCATAGTCCTAGGTATTCAAATTTTTATTAGAAGTGCGAATACCGTTTAATATCTAAAGTACTGGAACATTAACAGTTCATTAACTAGAATTTCACTGCAATCCAGTGAACTAATTTTGCTTCTAGATATGCATTTGCCATGAATCTAGCATATCTAATGCATTACTGTATTCAGATACCGTTTGTTTCTGATAAACAGTGATTAAGTTTACAGGGTTTATAAATTGTATTTGAACTAAATATTTCACATGTTTAGCTTTACTCTAAAAACGAAGATTGTGAAAATGTGGTTTAAAATAGCTAATACTGCAGAAGAATAAACAGAATTCACCTAGGATGATGAATAAACACATCTCAGGTAAAATGAACTAATGAAGGCTTAATGACCACAGTAATTCTCCATGTATTTCTCTGTGGATAAGTAGTGTTCCCTCTTCTATAGCAGAAGCTGATTTGCTCCGACATCGGAAGTCATGAAATGGAAAAACATTGCTTCCAGTGTCACTGGAGAGAAGCCTTATTGTGGATTAAGGTGTTCAGATGGAGATGGGATAGAAACCCATAATTTTTATGGTTCATAAGTCAGAATATTTTTCAAATTAATTTCTGTTTCAGATTTCAACTATTGTAGCTCAAATGGAATATTTAGAATAAAAATTTAGAGTAACCTTCTTATGTATGGGTAGCATTGGGTAGATTATTACTATCTAATGCTCTAAATATATCCATATTAATATTTTATTGATCTGTAAAGCTAGCTAGCTACAAAGTAACCTGATGTGAATCACAGATGACCTTGCCTTCAGTTTATCATGCTTTGTTTTGTCCTGATTGTGACACTGATGAAGGACGTCTTAATCTATCAGACAAGGAACAGACTCTTTACTTGGGCAGAATAAGCAAAGGCATATGACTAGAGTAGAATACAAGAGGGAGTTGCTTGCTGGCTATAATTTTGTTGTCATTTCGAGTATTGTGATCATTTCATTGATGTGACAGTACTGGGCTTTACATATAATCCCTTAGCCTGTGCTCACTTTCAGTCTTATTCACTCCCTGTCATTCATATTGATTAGATGAAATCTGGCTGGCAAATATATGTAAGAACAACAGACTTTATAGTTAATGTATCAAGATGAGATGAATGAATAATATTGTATTCTTCCCAAAACATGTGGGTTATGAATAATTATTTAACTAACTAGGCTGCAAGGTGAGCAAACACATTTTCATAACTATATATTTATATTCCCCCACTGATGCTCCATACAAATTATGTGTTTAATTGATGTCACCTTGCATTACAAGTTATAAAGTGGTGTGCCGATGGCACAATCAGCAGGAAATTCCTTCTGTTTGGTTTTTCATTAAGTCTTTGTCTGGATGGAAGCCAAAGCCAGATGTGACACCAAGGTTTTACCATTTTCTTAAGCTCAAATGGAATGACTATTCTTGCCGTTTTTTCAAATAGGTTGTTATCGATGCCTTTAGACTGATCAATGCTAATATGATGGTGTTAGGACATGAGCCAAGACAAACAACTTCAAATCTCGGTCATCTCAACAAGCCATCTATCCAGGTAAATATTTCCATCCATAAACTAACATTTCTGTTTACATAGTTAAAACAAACAGTTATCGAGAATGCAAGTTTTAAATTTTATTCGAAGTTATCCACTGAAGTGGAAAATGGGCCTTTTATATTTTAAAAGATCTTATTTATGTAGTACCAACCATAATATTTAACAATGTCTCTTCTAAATTTTGTCACGCGTAGTCTATCTTTCTGAATGCACAGTACCCATAAATTTTTTTGCATTGCCACACCATGTGCATTATCCTGAAGGGGATAACTGGTGAATGGCCTGTACAGTACCTTCCGGGTTGCTGTCTGTGCACACAGCTTTGAATACATTATGCTTTAATCTTGTATATGTTGCACTAATAACAACTTGCTTGACCATTTCTGATTAAAAATTCTTGTAAAACTTTTTATCTGACTTTTTGATTTGCAAACACTAATTAAGTACTGCAATGAGAAAAGCCTATTGATGCTATTATACCATCAAACAAGAAGATCAATAGAGGAGCTTGGCTTATTGTTTTAAGTTGTACTTTTATTGAAGTCTATACAACTATCAAAGATAATGAGCAGAAAATGTGCCAGGGGTTTTCACTGGGCATAGACAAGTCCATACATGCAAGTTTCAGGAGAATAGTTCCCTGACCCTTCTATGACTGCTGTAATGACCTCTCTTGTTAATTTCATGAGATTGTTCAAATCATTACAACAGGAATGGTATTCTGTAGATGCACAGCTAAATCAATATACAAGTAGAGTATTTTTATGCCCTTTAAAATACATTTAATTGCACCTGCTCTCTAAGAAGGAATATGTGTCTAAGGACAACTGCATGCCTCTTTATGTTTCAAGAAAAATAATTTAAAAAGTAAGTGTTTCAAGAGTATTCACAGTTTAAAGATTTCTTCAACAAGTCCAGGAGACATTTTAGGAAAAAGGATTCGATATGGACTTATTTTGGTAATGCAGGAAATACAAACACAATTTTGTGGAACAATTGTTTATTCAAACTGAAAGTTGTAGTTTTGTTAAGTCCAGGCCTGTTTGTTGATGTGAGGTAAAACTCAGCAGCAAATAGGTAGGAAAATAAAATGAAAAATTCTAATCAACATTTGTAGAAAAAAACATTACAAATGTTGGTGTTTGTTCATGGACATATGAATTAAATAAGCTACATCAATCTCCCTTCTAATAGTGCAGGGGAATGATGCTATTGTTAGATGTAATCTTAATCAATACCTCTTAATCAAATACAAAAAATTATGATCCATTATTTTTTGCTTTTGATTTTAAAATGCTTACACTGGCTACCATAGCACTAACAAAACTTTTATCAAAATCATAAATAACTTTGAATGACTTTCTTGACTTATTTGCTCATTTGGATATAGTTGACCACACTCTCCTCCAGTACTCCTCAGTTGTCCAGCTGAAGGAATTGCCCTCAACTAGTTGTGTATCTATCACATTGCAACTGAAGAATCACTGCAGTGAGTTCTCTTTCTGCTACCACATCTTACCTTGGGAGACCTCCAGTAATCTATTCTTTGGTGACATTCAGTATTGAATGAGTAGAAATTTTCTCCATCTACCACGAAGAGAGAAAATCAAAGCCATTGTCTTTTCCCCACTATAAACTCTGCTCCTTGTTCACCAACTCCATTCTTCTCCCTGGCCCCTGTTTAAGGCTGAATGAGACTGTGAGCAACCTGTTTGTCTCTGAACTGAGTTTAGTTTCCAAACCCTTCAGTAACCAATACCTGAACTTGCCATTAAAATCACTTGCCTTTGTTTCTGTCACAGCTTGTTTGCTGTTGGAATGCTCATCCATGCCTTTGGTACCTCTAGGCTCAACTGTTCTAGTGTTATCCTGGCCAGCCTCCTACCTTGTACCTTCTGTAAGTTTGAGCTCATCCAAAGTTCTGCTGTGCACATCCTAACCTTCACCAAGATCTGTTTATCCACCACATCCATATGCACTGATTAATATTGCTTCTTGGTCTGATAATGCTTTGAATTAAGAAAAAATCTCATGATGCCTTCAAATTGTTCCATGGCCTCTCCCTGCTCTGTCATTGTAACCTCCTGCAGCTCTACTTCTGGATTTTCTGCAATTTAAAAAAAGTACTCCCAACATTAGTCGCATGGCTTCAGCCATCTCTCTTTCTTGCTCTGGAATTCCTTATTTAAACAGATGAGGAGGTGGATTTGAGACCAGAGAGAGATCAACCATGATCTAACTAATGGTGGAGTGGACTCAAAGGGCTGAATTTGCCTACTTCTGCTCTTGATTCCTCTGTTCCTACGATGGATGTAAATGATGAAAGATAGGATGCAGGGTTGGACTGGTGGGACCAAGTGACATTTTTCTATGCTGTAATCTAAGTAATCCAGTGTAATACTTTTGAATTATTACATTGTCTTTTAGCCTGTTACATTCCACCTAATACCTTACCGTTTTGAATTTTAGTGTTATCTGTCCTAATTCTTTGCATCTTGGTTTTCCTCTCTGATGTTATCTGATTACCATTCCCCTGCCAAGTTAGTTTAAACACTCTCTAACAATATAAGATTTGATCCTAGCTTTATTCAGGTGCAACATATGTGGCTTGTAAAGACTTGATCTGTTCTAGATCCTGTCTCAAATGTCTGTGCAGTCCTAATGCCTTTTCTTCTGCAGCACCCCTCCAGCATTATCTGCCCTATTCTCCTGTTGCTGTTCTCAATTGTGCATGGTTCTGTTAGTAATCCAGAGATTTTCTAGTTTCTTTCCTACCTCCCAAAATGCTGCCTGCGGAATCTCATTCTTTTTTTCTAGCAATATCCGTGATAACGATATAGACCATTATGTCTGGCAGCTCATCCTTTCTTCAGTCCATTGTAGCTCAGTAACATCCTTGACCCTGATATCACAGAGGCAATAAGTCATCCTGGTTTCATGCCTGTGGCTACAACAATGAGAGTCTAGCCCCCTAACTATAAAATCCCCTATCACTAGTAAGAAAAAGTAAAATTCCTACATAGGTCATTTCCATTTATTTTCAACATTGAATATATAAAATCAATTAGTTTCCCAAAAATCACACATCAATCACCCTCAAAAAAACCTAAATATTTCTAGGTATAACATGGATCATTGATGAAATTGAAGTGTATGAATCTTTATACCTTGGGGATATAATTTCTTAATTCTGTACTGAACTGAGTTGTTTTTAGTGCAACATTTGAATTGAAATGGCATTCCTTAAAGGAGGAACAGTTATGTTTAATTTAAAAATGATTTTTTGGTAGGTTAGCAAATTTACTTGTAACAGGTGGTGTATACTTTAATTAACTTTAAAAAATACACATTTTTATTTACAGATGGCTTACTAGTGTTATCAATGTCAACATTTTGACCTGGTTCTATGATTATATCAATTTAGGTCAGAAGGTAGATGTAGACAGCTGTACTATTTTGTTTGAAAATTAAGAGCCACATGTTAGTTATGGATTCCTGTCATAAAAATTACATTATTTTAGATTCTTAACAACTTCATTTCACTAAAAATGTTGAGAATATTGCTCCTGTTTTCCTCAACACCTTCTCAGTAGTTTTCTTCCTCATTAGATTTTTGTAAGCTGTACACATTTTACACCTAGGAGCACACTGTGCTGTCAAAGCATTTTAAAATATTGAATATAAGGTGACTGAATGATTTTCTCAGTGTTTCTGAGACTAGTTCCTGAGGAGATGGGTTATTTTTCACCTTTTAATGGAGTTTATTGTGGAAAAGTGGACTTATTTCCCTCTTTTCTCTGAGGTCCTCCTTTTGACCTTGTTGTTAAATTGGATGTTTTGTGTTACAAAAGAAGATTAGCAAAGTTTCCAAAATCATTCAAATCAATACTTAATATTAATTCAGAAAACTAACCAAGATAGAATGTGGCTAGGTGATTTTATCCTAAAATAAAATAAATGTAGTGATGTAGTTTTCAGATAAACCTTTGCAGTAAAGATTCTTGTTAAATGTTTCATTACGGACATTAATGATTGAATTTTTCTTCAAAATTTGTTTATGAATGAATTCCACTTTGAGGATTATTTTCAAATCTGTTCATAATTGACTGCTGTAAATTTGATATGAGAAGCACTTTATGCTTTTTTAAAATTATTGCGAATTTCTGTCAATCTTATTTTCAGCAACTTCTGTCAATCTTATTTTCAGCGACTGAGTTGAATTAACTAAATTGTGCTGGCTAGTTCAGTGATGTTGATGTACACTTTCTATTGTTTGTTCAGAAATAACTTTTGTACATTTTTTAGGCCTTGATTCATGGGTTGAACAGACATTACTATTCTATCACTATCAATTACCGGAAGAATGAACTTGAACAAAAGGCAAGATTTGTTTTTACCTTGGCTTTATATCTCTAAAATATTATTTTTGATATACAGTGGTTTGCTGATTGTTTGATTTATAATTTGTACGCTATGCTCCGTTTAAGATGTAGTCCTGACCACCTCTGACTTGATTAGCATCAGTGAAGCAATGCAATGAATGAAACTTAAAGGCAACAGGACAGCTGTAATGCTGTACGTGAAAACAATTTAATGATAAACAGAAAAGGACTATTTAGGCCATCTTGCCTGTGCCAGGTAGCAGTGCTATCAAATTAACCCCACTCTGCTTTTTTTCCCCTATAGCCTGATAAATTTTCCTTTCAGATATTTATCCAATTGAGTTTTGAATCCATCAGAAGGATTTAAGGCAAAATTGTTTACTTTTATTGGCTGCTGCTGTTCAAGATTATAATTTCAGAAATATCTGTAAAAAAGACATTGAAGTTTTTTGTTTTGCACTCATAAGGACAATCACAAAATGCTAAATATAGAGGGATTATATACTTCGAGAAGAGAATGCTGATTCGTTGGCAAGTGGACTCTGATTGGTAGAGGTGTTGCCATGGGGAATGCACCAATTAACTGATACCTGGCAGTTAATTGCTTTGTTTAAATTCAAACCAGGCAGTTTGAGTTGATTGGTCAGACATTACCCAGAGACTGTCACCTATTTTGATTAGCTGAAGGAGGCATAATATGTGCATGTTCTTTCTGTCTTTGAAGAACAGGGCCCTGTGTATTAACATGGATAACTTCTAGCACATGAAAGTACGCCACACTTCGAACCCAACTAATATTAAATTGACTGTCAGTGTAATTCTTGGCACATGGAATTATTGAGCAAATGTGTGATTGCAGAATCACATCTAATATTGGACAGTGTTTTAAGTTTTATGAACAGGAATCGTTTGGGTACAGTCCATGCCTCGCCTGTTGTGGACAGCCAAAGGGACATACTGTTTGATATGATCTGCTAGTCTTTAGGATGTATGGCCTGCATATCAAACATCACAGTAACACTGAGATTCATATACCACATTCACATTTTGTGATAGACAGGATGTCTATTTGGCTTGTTGGCAGTGTTCTATTAGTGGCAAACACCACTTGTGTTGATGCTGCACAATAGCAGTATGAAGCGGCTAGCTTCACCTGTTGTTCAAAGCTGCTGTTCCAGGGTAATCAGATAGTCTGGTCTCTTCAGGATCAAAAGTGGCAGCCTTAGGCTCAATCGTGAGTTTTGCGACCTGATTATCTACATACCATCCACATACTGGAAATATGCAAAAAATAGGAGGTTAGGTATCATTCTGTTGAAAATGTGTTTCTCATGGAATCCAAAAAAATGCTTGAAAAAGCTGCGCTTAGAACTTGCCTCACTACTAATAAGAACAATCTTATAGCATATGGAACTCTAGGAACTGCAATGTGTATATTGATCAGAGAAAGCAGGCTGTAAGCCTAGCTTCTATGTTGGGTTCCACGATAAATGTGTTTTGGAATGACAGTCAACACTTCATATGTTCCCAGTATGTAGATGATATGCTTGCGATATTTGAATCTGAAGCAGTATGTAAGAATTTCCTTGTACAATCTATTGGGTTGTATCCTGCTCTCAAATTCACTTTTGAAATGGAGCAGTCAATAAGCTCCCTTTCCTTAATGTGCTAGCTACACCAAAACTTGTGGGACAAAAATCGTTGGGCATCACCAGAAATAGATTTCAAAGTATGTAGTTTTTCGAACGACAGAAATAAACTAAACCCTGAAAAAAGAATGAAGTCAAAGTACAAATGAATAACAAAAATGTTTTCCATATAAACAGTCATTTGGAAGTGAGAACTTGCATATTGCTGAAAAAGGACAGGTATTGTTCAAGCTTTGCATTTTTCACTCATGAGGACTATTGGCATGGATACCAAATATAAAGGGGATTCTCTTTTATGATCAACCTAAGTTCACTGATCGGTATGCATTTTGGAATTTCTATAGCTCCACATGATATACAATTGGCCTTATCAGCACCTTGTAAATAGTCATTTGAGTCATTTGCTCACCAGGCAAGCTTGATGCTAAAACAGGGTGCACCTTGAGAGATGATGGCCACCCTGATCAGATTATTGCTTGCTGACAATGTCTCTATCAATCAGAGACCACTTAACAATCAGAACTCACTTCTCATGAAGTATATATGGTTATTCCCATTATATTTGGTGTTCTTGTGAATTGTTTTTACGAGTGCATGGCAATGTTTTTTTTCAGCAATGCTCATATTTTATTTTGTCAAACAAGTACATAGAAAATGTTTTCTTTCCTCACTCATGTTTTGATTTTCATTCTTTTTCATAATTGTTTCCTTTAATCAAAATTGTTTGGGAGTTTAATTTATTTTTGTTGTGTGATTGAGTTGTATACTTTGAAATCTGTTTCCAGTTATTTCAGTTGATTATGGCAACTCCCCACAATATTTGATATTAAGACCTTCATTTCTTGTTTTTTTTGGAGTAATTTAAGAGGAGGTTTTTCAACCTAGATCACTATAACTATACTGATTTAAATCCCGCACTAACTTAAGGGCATAGGTATCTTGCCTTTATGATAAATATGCAAGCATTATAGGTCGAGGCCTTATGCGAGCTATTGAGGTACAGAATTGAGTGGAGCTAGATCAAAGACCATGATCTCCATGTCATCTCATGGAGCAAGTATGAAAGGATTGTTTCAACCTGACCACAGTGGAAACAGCATAATCGTCAATTCTTTATTTACTACATCATCTCTATTGAGTTTGTATCACCTTGCATGAAATGTCACCTTGGTTTCTTGCAATTATCAAATATAAAAAATTCATAAATACATTTGTCTGCCATGGAGTGTACTCCTCTGACAAAGTTATTCAACCTACCTCTTTAAGCAAGGTTCATGTCTGCATGTTGGAACAACAAAGTATAAAAGATGTTCAGTGCAATCATGGCTAATCTAAGCTGGCCTCAACACCTTTTCTCTGCCATTTTGTCATAGCCCTCTATTCCTCAATCTATAAGATATTTTTCTCAAGGATGTAGAAATCTAATCCACTGCAGTATTAAGGGTTTTCTTTATTTATTAGTGTCACAAGTAGATTAACACTGCAGTGTGTTACTGTGAAAATCCCTTCGTTGCCACACTCCAGAGCCTGGGTAGACTGAGGGAGAATTTAGCATGGCCAAATGCACCTTGTACAGTTGGAGATATAATTTTTTGAATGAGACTTTTAACAGAGATCCCATCTTCATGGTGAATGTAAAAAATATCCTTTGAACCATTTCACGAAAGAGTGGGGGAATTATCTCTCGTATTATGGCCAATGTTTATCCCCCAGTCGAATCATAAAAACAAATAAACATGATTATCACACTGCTGTCTATAATGAATGAAAATTAGCTGCTGTATTTCCTACATAAAAAGCACTTAGTTAGCTGCAAAGTGCTTTAAAATATTCAGTAGTTCTGAAAAGCCCTTTATAAATGCAATTCTTTCTATCTTCCTTCCTTTCCAGTTGTCTTAACTGGAATCATCCCACAAAGCAGAGTCCTCAGCCCCCTTAGTATACTCCTTATACACCCATAGCTGTGTGGCCAAATTAATTTCCAACTCGGAGTTCAAATTTGCTTACGACACCACCATAGTGGGTCAGATCTCAAACAATGCCGAGACAGAGTGCAGGAAAGAGATGGAAGATCTGGTGAACAGGTGTGACAACAATAATCTCTCCCTCAGTGTCAACAAAATGGAGGAGATTGTCATAGACTTCAGAAAGCATAGTGGATGACATGACCCCATGTACATCAAAGGGCCAAAGTAAAAATGGTCGAGTGCTTCAAGTTTTTAGCTGTCCAGATCACCAACAACCGGTCCCTCCATGCTGATGTATAGTTGAGAAAGCCCATCAATGCCTCTACTTTCTCAGAAGACTAAAGAAGTTCGGCATGTCAGCTATGACTCTTCAGCTTTTACAGATGCACTATAGAAAACATTATTTCTGGTTGTATCACAGCTTGGTAGGGCTCCTGTTTTGTCCAAAACCAATAAACTACAAAGGGTCATGAATGAAGCCCAGTCCATCACTCAAACTAGCCTCCCATCCATTGATAGTGTTTCCACTTATGGCTGCCTTGGAAAAGCAGCCAGCATAATCAAGGACCCCATGCACTCTGGACATTCTCTCTTCCATCCTCTTCCGTCGGAAAAGGTAGAGTTTGAGGATGTGTACCAACCGACTCGTGGATACCTTCTTCCCTACTACCATCTGACGTTTGAATGGACCGACTTCACATGAAGTTGATTTTTCTTCACACCCTAGCTACAACTGTAACACAACATTGTGCATTCTTTGTCCTTTCCTTCTCTGTGTACAACGTGCTTTGTCAGTATAGTGTGCAAAAAACAATGCTTTTCACTCTACAATACACATGGCAATAAATTAAAACTTAACACTCGCTAAGTGGGAAAAGCTCTTGCACATGTACAACCCCAACATTCATCATTGTGATGGCTGTGCCCCTTAGGATACAGGTTGTGGACATTGTGATGTATTAGCGTACTATCATCTGATGACGTTGTACCAGCCTGCCACGGGATAGAATTTTAATTGACACTTTGTATGCTAGATTTTAAAAAGTTTAATTTTTAAGATTTTAAGTGATGCTGAAAACCTTCTGTTAAATAAGTGGACATTTATCTCGGAGTCTATTCTCCACTGCAGATGTTGTTGAACTTGCATAAGAAAAGTTGGATGGAGGGTCTGACACTTCAGGACTACAGTGAGCATTGTAAACTTAATGAAACTGTTGTCAAAGAAATGCTGGAATTGGCCAAGAATTACAACAAGGTAAAAAAAAAAATATTGATAGAAAACTGTAACTGCTCTGCAATAGTAATATTTTTGCATGCCAAAAATTGTTTTATCCCTCTTACTGCCACAAAACTTTTAAAGAAATTATGAAGTTTATACACTTTTTAATATTTATCTATTTTTCAGGCTGTAGAAGAGGAAGATAAAATGACTCCAGAACAACTAGCAATTAAAAATGTTGGGAAACAAGTAAGTATGGAATGCCTGAATAACCTGCAGCATGCTTTTCAATTAAATTGTAGATGAATTGATGACAAAGATGTCTTAGGCTTATGTACAATCCTAAATTAATTAGAATAGGAATATATTGTCATACATGTGTGTTTTGATGATGCTCACAACTAAAATTGAATTGTGGGTATGATTTCTGTCAAAGGGGGAGGGCATTGAACCCAACAAATCTGTGGCAAATGTTTGCAAAAGCAAACAAAATTGCCCTACACTCTGTATAATAGCTCTTCTTCCAATGTTCATTTGGTTTTTTTCTCAGTAGACACAGAGGTCTTTATCTCAACCACTCCCTATAACTAAAGCATTATATGCTCCAACAAATATATATATAATGAAAGTTCTCCTACCATCTATCATCATGCTCTTGACTTGACTACCTCCCAGCATGTTGGTTAACACTGCTGCTTCAGCGCCAGGGGCATGTTCCATTCCAGCCTTAGGTGACTGTGTGGAGTTTGCATATTCCCCCCATGTCTGTGGGGTTTCCTCCCACAGTCCAAAGATGTATAGGTTAGGTTGGTTGACCATGTTAATTTTCCCTTAGTTTCCCAAGATGGATAGGCTCGGAGAATTAGTGAGGTAAGTATGTGGGTTTATGGGGATAGGATGTAGGTAGGGTGAGACTGAATGGGCTGAATGGTCTCCTCATGTGCTGTAGGGATTCTGTGATTCATGATTCTATGATTCATGAGTCACTTATTCATGTGTTCATAACACATCTAAATGATTGATTATCAAGTTGCAAATCCTTCTAACACACTAGTGGGAAAGCTTCCTGATCAGCCCATGTGATTCAGGGAGCCTCTACCATTGCTGTTCAAAGCTCCATATTAAAACATGCATGTAAAAATGCATACTGCCACAGTAACCAGGACTCCATGAGCGATCTGTAACACAACCATCACTCACTTGCTTATAAATGGAAATAATATTTCCTTGTTCACCCCATTAATACTATTCATATTTTAAAAATAAAGTTGTGCTAATTTTATCTGTGTGGCATGGTGATGCAATGGTTAGCACTACTGCCTCACAGCGCCAGAGACCCAGGTTCAATTCTAGCCTAAGGTCTGACTGGGATTTGCACATGCTCCCCAGGTCTGTGTGGGTTTTCTCCTGGTGCTCCAGTTCCCCCACTCAGTCCAAAGAAGTGCACTTTAGGTGAATTGGTGACTCTATATCGTTCATGCATGCGTGTGCATATGCTTCAGGCTGTGGGACCTGGAGACAGACTAGCGTTCCAGGAATCATTGGCTACAAAAACAACTCTCATCATGACAGATCTACACTTCTATGTGCTGTCAATAGTTCTGGTGCCCTTTCTGTGACTGGGCATCTAAACCTGCATGTAGTACTCTAACTTGCAGTTTAGTCATTGCCTTGTACAAATTGCTGCTGATGTTTTTCTACTCTATCACCGTTTATGAAACCTAAAATGTTACTAGCATTTTTTTCCCTTTGGCTCTTCTTTCAATTCTTTCACTTTCAATGAATTATGTTGTCACATCCTTTAGCATCTTTCCATTTTTATGTGGGCCCTGGTTCTTTGTTTTAATGCCACCCTGAGCTCTGCCCCAAATATGTTACTTGATGTTTCTTTGCATTAAGCTGCTTCTGCTCTTTCAATGAGTAGGTGCAGACGCGATGGACCGAATGTATGGTATTTCTTTTATGCTTTCATGACAAAGTCAGCATTTTCTTAGCCATCCCTAATTGCTCTTCAGAAGATAATGGTGAGTGCTGTATGTTCAATTCAGTAGGTCTCATGAAGAAATTCTGGGTCTTGTATGGTTAAATATTAAGGGTTTATTGATGATAATATATATGTCTCCTTATACTGTGGGCAGTAATGTTTCCCAGTCCCACAGTAACCATTGCTATGCCAAAAATGTTCATAACGCACTTCCCTCTAGTCTTTACCCAATGTATTTACTTTACACTCGTACTACTCCTTCTCCCCACTTCTGCAGTTCTCAGACATTTGTACATTCAGATGGTATAGAGGCTTGACAATTCTTCCAGATTTTATTCTGGAGGACCAATTGATTATCAAGCTGCAATTCCTTCTAACACACTAGTGGGAGAGATTCTTGATCAGCCATATGATTCAGGGAGCCTCTACCATTGCTGTCCAAAGCTCTGTATTAAAATTTGGAGGACCAAAAGGTTCTGTTGATTTCAGTGACCGTCGATGATTTTGAGTTTGCGTTGTAACCTGGGTTTCTGATGCCGGGTTGTCTTCTGATGCATTTGGTTTGGCTCCTAGGAGTTGAACTTCTGTTTGTCCCTTCCCCATCCGCACTGCTCAGAGACTACTTGCTTGTCCCTTTCTTTCCGGAGAGAGTGTACAACACGCTGTTCTGGTGTGAAAATTATTTTTCTTTTTCCACATGGTCTGCTGTTATTTTACCCAAAAATTGAATCTTCCTTTCTGCCTATTTCAGAATTTCATCCAAGTATATGTTCACTCATTTCCAAAATCATTTTCAAGCTTGTGAATCTTTTCACTCAATTTAGCAACTTCTGTGATGAGTTTGCTTGTCTGTGTTTGACTTATCTATGGAATGTTTATACAAGCTTACCAACTTCACCTGGGCAGTAAGTTCCTTTTGGAATCTTTCTCCCTTGGTCACTGACTACTCCTTAGATTCTTTCAATTCATTTTTAGCATTTGTTAAGGAACAGATCAGAAACTCCAAGGTATTTTATGAAGTTAGCCAAGACATTAACTTTTATGTTTGATTTTGGTGTTAGGGTAAGCATAAGGTGTTTCACGTTAGGTATGATTCAAGTGACCCACTGGGAAGCTTTTGTCAAAACAAACTTTATTTAAGAACACAGTTTAAATATAACAAAACGGTTTGATATAACTCTTACCAATTAAATGCTTAAACTGACAAAATATAATTCTTAACAGCTGGTTTTTCTATTGTTCCAATTTGCAATATCTCCCACAAATATGAATCTTTCCTTTAGAACCGGCTAGCACAGAACCAAAGATGCTGACATAGGTACGAAATTCCTGACCTTTCAAGATCTCTGGAGAATGATCCAGACAGACATTTGTCTTCTAATTCTCATGCAACAACTTCCAAACAGTAGAGTCAAAGGGAAAGAGTTTATTTTCTAGCAGTTCCAGTTTTCAGACCTCTGAGAGAGTAAGAGATACAGAGAAAGCAACCTCTCTCTCAAGATTCCAAAAACAGACTGTCTTGAGTTTCCTAAGACTTTACCAGTCAATCAATCTAATCAAGCCACAATCTGAAAACATGCAAGGAGAAAACACAAATAACAAAATTCTGCATTAGCTCAGATTAAAACAAGCATGCATCAATTATGCTGTTGTACTAATAATGCAGTGCTGTTGGATCCAGACAAAACAACTTTAAAATGGAAGAGACTAGTAAACACATTGAGCACAGAAACATAACTAAAATACATTTCTTAAAGGTATAATATCATCAGAGAATTTTTCTTTTTTGCTTTCAGAGTTTGGATTTGCTCTTCCAAATTGCACACCTCATCTTTCATGCTATTTGGAATAGATCAAAGTTGAAGAATTTAATCAACTTTGTTTGTTAATTCTTCATTCAAGGAACTATTCTGATGTATCAGAAATTCCACTTCACTATTCAACCTTTATTTCTTTCTAAGTGTCCTTGACCCTTTGTGACATGTCAGAAATTTGTTTGTTCAAATCTTTGGCTCATTGAAGACTTCTGTTTATCATACATCTTTGTGGTACATACTTTTGACTCTTGTTCCAAGTCTTTCACTTCAGTTTTGATACAGACATTATCTGATCTTATTTCTGTTTTATTTCTCCAGCTGAAACAGAGCTTTGTTCTTGTTCTTCATTTCGGTTGTACTGTTAACCAAGTCTGTTTTGGGTGAAGCTGTTTTAGGTCTGTTACCATATTACTAGTGGTTTCATTATCCATTCTCAGCTTGGAATACTGAATGACTTTCCATTGTTGTCAGATGGCACAGCACTGCCACCACTTCATACAGTTCAAGTAATGTGTTGGCATTTTCAACAAGGTTTATTTTACGACTTAGGCTAGTTTACTGCCTGCCTGCGACTGTCATGTGATTTGCTTGGGCATTGTCTGTTTCCCTTCTATTTCTATACAGAGGGTTTTCTATCTTTTTAAACTCTACATGCTCTACAACTTGAAGATTAAAATATTTGCCAAAGACTCTTAATATTTTATCAAAGCCGGTTGAGGATTCATCGGTGCATTGCATTATGATTACTTTATTCTCAAATTCACCATGTATAAAAATGTATTGGACTTCTGATTTCCTACTTAGACCTAATGCACTCCAGTACCTTAATTTTTTTCTTCTCGAGGATCCCCAGTTTTGCATTTGGTTTGGTCCTTTGATCAGTTCAAATTTGGTCTGATAATGTTGATTTGTTGTCTGTGGCAATCTTTAAATTTGAGTGCAGGTTTTATAGATAGCGCCACAGTAGCTGTTTTTTCAAAGAGTCTTTCTCTACATATCGCAATGTTGAACTCTTTGTCTTTAGTTTCATGCAGTGATTTACTTAATCAATTATTCTTGGCCTTTCCTGTGATATTGGAGGATTTTTGGGTGACTACACGGAACTCCTGGCTTCGGCGAGGTGTCTAAGCCTCCCATTCATTTTTGCTTTCTTTTTCTTCTTGCAATAAGCTTGGCTAACATTTATATGCCGTTAATTTTGAACCCAGACTGGCCACTGTGCTTGCAGATACTTATTTTTTTTTTACAGTACTGAAGTTTTTTAAACTAGTCCTGACTTCAAACTGAATTTTATTTGCTCACTCCTGCTGGGGTCTTTGACTCTGGAAATCCACAAGATCTTGTGTATTCCTCAGCTGCAGAGTTGAGTTTATTTTCTTTTGCCTTTCTGCTTCCAGTCCAGCAATAGAGCTTCTTTCAGGTGATCTATCTCTATGTCTTCACTTAGGGTGCTGTTAGTCAGGTCAGAATGTGGTTCCTTTAATTTTCCAGATTTTGAACTTCTGCTTCAGTTTCTCTTGAGTTCCTAGGTTTTTGCATTAGCTGTCACTGTGTTTTACGTTTAAATCAGTCAGTCTCACAAAGAGGTTTTGAGTCTTTCATGGTGTAACATTAAGTATTTATTGATAACGCACAAAGCTTGGTCCATACCTTCAATATATGAGTGAATTCCTGGCTTTCTTCTGACTATTCTCAGTTCATTTGTCATTTTATATCACAATGTGGGTTGTACTTTTTCCAGACCTACATTAACCTTTGCTAAGCTAGATACCGTTGTACTGCAGCAAATTTCCTTCTTGAACAGTTGTAGTCCACATGCTAACAGACCTGTTAGGAAGGAAGCTCCAAATCCAACAACATTGAAGGAGTGACAATACAGTGTATGTCAAGGTGGTCTGTGACTTGGAAAGGAACTTGGAGGTGGTGTTCCTGTGCATCTTTAGGTGGTAGCAGGTTATAAGGTGCTGTTGAAGGAGGCTTAGTGAGTTGCTGCAGTGCATCTTGTATTTCATATACCCTGCTATCTCTGTGCACCCAGTGGGGAAGAGAATGAATGTTTACGTTGGTGGGTGTGATTTTGTCCTAGATGATTTTGGGTTTTTTGCATCCTCCTTAAATGTCATACGAGACTCCTCTGTTTTCCAAACCTCTGCTTTTATCTGTACGATCATTTATTTTTTAAAAACAAATTGTGAAATTTCTTAAACATGACTTGTCTAATGAAAGAGTTGTTTCTCTATTTTCATTAATCCCAAGATCTCTAAATGCTCACTGATGGAGTCTAAAACTTAGCCTATAATTGACATTAAGTTAATAGGTTCAAAGTTATCCATTTTATGTTACTTTCATGCATTCTGACACCAATATATCCAAGGAAGACTGAAAAAATTGGATGTAATACTAATCTAAATATATAAGAAAGCTGGCAATAATCAGAGTACAAAAGTTGTGAAAAAATAATAAATATTTGAGGATTAGAAGAGTTTGTAGGAAGCCCTACCTGATAAATTAGACCAGGAGTGGTGAAGAATAAGAGTATATAAAATTTCCTGTACAGCAGTGTGTATCAGCAACATAACAGTGAAATTATAGTGAATAGATATGAAAAAATGTATGTAATCTGAAACATGGCTGCCGACACTAATGGTTTGGCATTTATACATTGCAGGCTATAATATGTTTAGAAATGTAAGAAAAGAAAGAAAGGATGTTGGGATAGTTGTGTTAATCAGAAATCAGAGTGGCAAGAAGGATGCAGCTAATAAAGGGCCAAAACAGAATCCAGATGGATGGAGATGAATGAGAAGGGATTGTTCACTGTAACAGGGGTGCATCACAGATAAGTGGTAAAAAGGAATTGGATTTGATTTGATTTGATTGATTGTCACATGTATTAGTATACAGTGAAAAGTATTGTTTCTTGTGCACTATACAGACAAAGTATACCATTCATAGAGAAGGAAGTTAGAGAATGCAGAATGTAATGTTACAGTCTAGGGTGTAGAGAAAGATCAACTTAATGTGAGATAGGTCCATTCGAAAGTCTGATGGCAGCAGGGAAGAAGCTGTTCTTGAGTCAAAGGGGGAACTAGATGGTCTAATATTATAAGAGTCATTTACATAATCAAATCATGGGAAAATTTAACTATTTCCAATTCAACAAACAGGAAAAGGAAGTGAAAGGGAAGAAGGGGGTGGCATTTTTACAATGTGTATAAGACTACCCACTGACTAGATATGTAATAAGACCAACAATGGATGAACCACTTCTTAAACATGTAATGGGAATTAAACCAGAGCAGATAATGTGGGAGAATATCTAATGGTAATCATTCTGTATTAATGTTTAAGGTAATAATCAGGAGATATAGGTACAAACATTAAGCTAATAGATGAAGACCAGCTATGATAAAGAAAGCCTATAGCGAAAGAAAGGAAACCGTAGAAATATATTCACAGGTAGAGGTAAGGTACCCAGGAGTATTATTTAAAGGAAAGTATTGTTGATTTGAGGAGAAAATATTCCACCAAAAATAAAAACAAATTAACAAAGAAAACGATGCCTTGGATGAATTAAGGGGTGAGTTTAAAATTGAATCTAAAGGAAAGCTACTTCAACTATAAACAAAAGGTAAAGGAAAGGTGAATTTAGGAAAGTGACAATCAAGAAGGCAAAACATGAATGTATCAAAAAATATAAAATGAATGAAGTATTTTACAGATGCACAAGTTTTTTATAAAAGGAGAAATATGATAGAAATGCAGACACAATGGGGTGAGCTGGATTAGCAATTGAATGATAGTGAAATTGGAAGAACAGCAAATTGAAACTTCCATCAGTTTTAACTGTAGAGGAAAGAAAAGAAATGACAACTGTGGAAGCCAAGAAATATCACAATAGTTAAGATAGAAAGAAAGGAGATACAATTCCAGTTGAGAAATCTGTTGAACTTCTAGTTTTGAACTTCATGTTCTTAGGGGAACCACATGTAACCAGCTGCTCAAGTTTGAACTGAGATTTTCTGAGCTTGGAGGCAGCTGGAGTTACTGTGGAGCATCATGGAGGATGAAAGTTTCTGGGATCACATGTTCCAGGACGTGGCCACCCCACCTGCAGCATGATTTCAGAATGTTAGATGTATGGTGATCTGGAAGAGTAAGAAGATGCTGGATGTGCTGGTGTGTAGCATTCTCAAAACCAGTGCTCGGCAATGGAGACTACTGGGGGTGATAAGATAGAGTGCAGTCCAGATGGAATAGCAAAGTATAATAGTGCAATCATAATAAGAGATTCCATGCTTAGGATGATGGATGTTTCTGTAAGCATCATTGTGAGTTATAGAGGTTTACAGCATGGAAACAGGCCCTTCGGCCCAAAACGTCCATGCTGCCCCTTTTTTGAAACTACTAAGCTAATTCCAATTGCCTGCATCTATCCCATATCCCTCCACAATCAAATGCAATTATCTAAATGTGTTTTAAAAGACAAAGTTGTATCCACCTCTGTTTCTATTTCTGGCAGCTTGTTTCAGAACTCACCACCGTCTATGTGAAATAATTGCTCCTCTGGATACTTTGGTATTTCTCCCCTCTTACTTAAACCTGTGCCCTCTAGTTTTAGACTCCCCTACTTTTGGAAAAAGATATTTTCTTGTACAATGAGTTGTCTGCCTGGGGACATGCTTACGGACATCACAGAAAAGACGTAAAATATTCTGAAGAGTGAAGGGAGTGAGCTGGAACTTGTAATATATGTCAATCCCAGCAAGACAAGACCTTGTGGTGAGACTTCCAGAAATGAGGGTAGAAGTTCAAAATTAGGATTGCAAAAGATAGTAACCACGTGCCAGCAAAAATAGGAAGATGAATGCGTGGCTTAAGGCAAGCTATCAAGTAGACAAGTTTAAACAGTCCTTAGTATTGAAAAGTTTATAAGTTTATTTATTAGTCACAAGTAAGGCTTACATTAACAGTGCAATAAGGTTACTGTGAAATTCCTCCAGTCGCCACACTCTGGCAGCTGTTCGGGTCGATGCGCCTAACCAGCACGTCTTTCAGATTGTGGGAGGAAACCAGAGCATTCAGAGAAATTCCACACAGACATAGGGAGAACACGCAAACTCCACACAGACAGTGACCCCAGCTGGAAATTGAACCCGGATCCCTGGTGCTGAGGCAGCAGTGCCAGTCTCTGTGCTGCCCACCATTAAAGCCAAAAGTTAAAGTCAAAATATTACATTGAAATTCAGTACCAACGGACCTATCACTTAAGCTGTCTTAGTGCCTATTGTCATTGGGGTCAATACCAAGTGAACAGAAACCAGAACAAAATAGTTAAGTACTTGTATTTACAAATATTGTATGGAAGTAAAAAAAAATCATTTAGAACATTAGTAGCTGACATCTTTGGTGAATTTTTAACCAGCGGTTGTCAGACGTTTTTAGTTCAGCAAGCTTTTTTTCAAGTGACAAGTAATATGCACCTTTTCTCTATCCGAATTATAATGTAAACTCGTATGTTGCATTCTGAACGTAAAGTTCATCAGTTTCTGTTGGAGAAACTAACATTGAATTTTGCCAAATGTGAAAACTTGAGTTACTTTCAACTGTAAATTGAAAGGCAATTCTAATTTCAGCAATATGCCTCTCGACTACTTCATGACACCTCCCTACTGTTTGTAGAGTGGAATTAGGCTTGCTGGCTCCTATTAGGATATTCCTCTATCTTGCATCAACTTACTGCACAGCTGCTGAATATTTCAGGGTTATTTTCCAGTGTCCACCTAGTGTTAGGTTACCAGTGCCCCATTATCAAATGCATTGGACTCCCTCCCCCAGCCCTCAGATTTGACATTAAACTGCTTGGTGAGCAAGTATTTAGCTGTGCCATTTGAATGGACGAATTAAACCAACACATGCCAACAGCACGTACCCTGGCCTGTGCCAGTGCAGCAGTATGTTCCATTCACATTATTTTGCAGATCTCCTGGAAAATCTCTAAGGATCCTAGATTGAGAAGCACTGTTCTAAAATGTAAGCCAATCTGGAAATTCTGAATTCATTTTGAATTCCTCCTTTAGGCTGTTGTCTGAGATGTATTCTGTAATCTTATGGCATGAATGTTATGCAAAAATTATTTCCTTCCAGAAAATAAAGGGCCTTCATTTTTGTACTTAATTTGCATTGCTTATAAAAGCTGTGAACCAATTTCACAGTTGCACTACATGAAGCTGGTCTGTTAAGATGTTATTGAAAATTGAGGTATTATATGGCCATAATAGAGTACTTGAAATATAAACGTTCCAAAAAAATAAATATCTAGATTAGTATGGTGATCACAGAATATTATTGTCCTGCTTGAAAAATGATCGATTTGTTTGATGACTTCTACCCCTGATTGTTTCATAGGATCCAAAACGCCATTTGGAGGAGCATGTGGATGTTGTGATGACTTCAAATATAGTGCAATGCCTAGCAGCCATGTTGGATACAGTTGTATTTAAATAATGAACTGTAATATTATAAAATACTAATGCATTGCTATATTTTGGATTGTATAGTTTATATTGGATGGTTTATAATGCCGAGGCTGCTAAAGGCTTTACTTATCAAAAGCATAGACATTCGGCATCATTACAACATGAGCTGTGAGCAACGGTACAGCACCTGTCATTCTTGCTTTTGAATCAATTGTTGAGAAGATGGATCCAAGCCTATTTCCGTCTTAATTTTCCTTTTTTGTAAAAAAAAATGAAGTTTAATCTTTGTATCCAAGTTTGATTTTGGTATTTTGTTAATGTCATTTTCAATTGGTAGATCTCAAACGATCAATAAAATAAAGTTAGATCTGTCTTTGTATTTGCACTGAACTCTTTAATGCGCGAAAATCAGACTTATGCTGTCTGAAACGGATTCTGTAGTTTTTGAAGACTTCAAAATGAAGTGCTGCAGGGTTTTGAAAGCGCCAAACCTCAACCAGGCACACAAAAGGATTTTTCCGATCCTTCCTTGTTTATTAAGAGCTGCTCAGCTCTGCAGAGGTAGCACATGTCTAACACCTCTAGGGTCGTAGCTGTGAATATGGCAGATGCTAAGGTCAAACTAGAATCTCGTCTGTGAAGAATGACATTTCTCAACCAACTGCTTGGCACAGAGAACGTTAAGGTACATTAACCCACTAATTCATGAATAAGAGGCGCACAAGGTTTTTTTTGGGAAAATGTTATCTGTTGTGATTAACCTTGATACAATCCAGCCATAACTTGCGATGATTGGCAGCTTTGAACTATGATATTGCGACCATTAGAGATAATCATATTTTAAATTGATTGTACCACTTATTTGAAACTATTTGAATGTAAATTTTCAGGAAGAAATGTAGAGACACATTCCTTTAAATGCATATTTGAGTTACGAGTCTGTCGGTACATTCCTGCCTGATCTAAACATTTAATTATTCCAATTACTATTTCCGTCGGGAACAAGGAATAAATAATAGCGATCTGTAATTAAAATGCAACTCCTGAAAAACTGCCGACAATCATGTATAATATCGCTCGATTTCGTCAATTAGCCATCATGTTATCAAAGGCGTTTTTTTTTCAAACTGAGGCAAAAGCCATAATTCGGAGGTAAAATGGTAACTTGTGTAATTGTTGATTATATAATGATCCTTTCGTGACACTTCTGGATAACCCGCCGACAATTTCGACATTGACAATCTATGTATTCTTGTTGATGAAATCGGTTAGAAGAAAATTGACTTTTCCCCTGCTGTTTGAAGAATTGTTTTTCAAAAAACATATATTCTAAATTACAGCATCTATTTTGGGAATAATCCTGAAAAAAAAGTATTCAGTCTCTAATTGTTGTTGGCGCATCTTTTATAATAGTGTTCCGAACGTGGGATAGAAAACTAAGTAGTATCAATTTTCAAGTGGTATTATCGAGTTGAAGTAAAACTTACTATGTTTACGTTAGTTATAATAACATTTCCAATCTTAAGAAGCTGTACATTTTACTAAACGCACTCTTGCAATCGGGTTTTCATTATACAATCATTACGAATAATTAATGTTTTGGTATTAAAAAGCATAGCTCCCCCCACTCCCAAAACTTGGTATAATTCGTGCGTGTGATAATAGTACAAAAATGTTATTGGAGCCGAGTAGACAAATGACAGCAAATGCTACTTGTAGAAAATTCTCATTCGCCTTATACTTAAACTGTTTTTAAATCGCTCGGGTTCACGTTGGAATGTATTCGTTTGGATAATGTAAGCCAAGAGCAAAGCTACAGTTGACAAGAAATCACGTTGAATTATTCCTAGGAGTTGGTGGTACACCAGAATACGGCTATCCTTTATTTGAAAATGGTGAGGGATGACTGATTTAAGTTATGGAACAACAAACATGCTGGCTGAGATTTAATGGCCCAAAAAAGTTACTTTTAAACTCCACCTTGGCATGACTTAAGCCCTCAGCAGTTGAGGGCGATCCAAATCTCGAAAATGGAACCTTGAACATGGAACTTCGCGTGGATCACCAACATCATTGACGTACTTAGTTTCTAAATAAATCCCTTAAATACTGAATTCAATTTGTGTGACGATCTTTGATTTCTATATCATTTCGACACTTTTCAGTCTTTTTGTTAGCTGTTTTTCATCTCAAAAATAAGCTGGGACTTCCAAGAGTTATTAATGTAACGATGCTAAGTGCTTGTAAATACTACATTTCCGCTTGAGTAGGAAAATAAAGCTTAACGTGGAGCTAGTGAACCCGGAATGCAATTGCAAGTACCATTTTAGCGATAAAAACTGCCAGTGTCCACCATATCATGGGCTCTTTCACACAGAAAAATAATTGGTCCTTTTCAAGCGGTGGTGCGGAACATCACGGGGGAATTCTGTTATTCAGGAGGAATACTCATTTTAAAAGACCATTTTCACTGACTGCAAAGCATCCCGACTCTCAGAAGGACAGAGAAAACATGCAGATCGAACCAATAATTGTAAAATATAGACAACGAAATTGTTTAGCTGATTGCACTCAATTCATCTCAAAGATAAGCTGCACCAACTAAAGTACCTGCTTTATATATTTTTCATGAATTCGAGAGAAAAAACTTCTGAATGGGTAATTTGGCACAGTATAGATTAGTAATCTCAGACCAGTGATATTTCCCAATGAGGTTACTGAAGTCGTGATCGTTAACACTTTACAAATTGAGTATAAATAAGATATTCTTGAAAAGAATTATATCCCTCATCTGTCTATTAAACTAACGATTTACAACATATAATTAAATATGTTTTGTCAGTTGCTATTGAAAACATATCGCTATGTGCATGTACTATTGTGAATCGCTTTAGAGATGTGTGTTCCAAACCTCCGTGAAAGCGTGACGTTTATTTTAACAATGCAACCCTTAAGTAGCCTTGAGGATGTATCAGGTATAACAAGTTTATTCCCAGTGCTTTTCCCGGGTCATTAGAAAGGAAATGAACCGAGCACACTTGTTAAAATTTATTTAGTTCCTTACATTTAAACATTATTTTATGACTTCGCAGTTACTTAATATTTAAAAGATCAGCATGTCCTCCACGTGCTGAAACCCATGATTCATTAATATTAGATTTCTTTTTGCTCAATCTCTTCGTATTTGTTTGATACGACGCTGTTGTCTGATATAACTTTTTGAAGTGAGATTTTAATAAATAAATGTTTCAGAAAACAATAAAATGAACTGTTTGGTGCAATTCGGTTACATCTTTGCACTTCGGAATAACAAGAATTTCCTTTAAAAACTCACAAGACCAGTAAAACATACCCAAAGGTTTCATTGTGCTTCATGCGAATCTTAAATATTTCAACGACCTTTTGAAATACACATTAGCTAATGTAATATGTACCTTTAAAGTGATGCTGTAAATTATTGTACGCTTAAGAACGAAAGTATTGTTTGAAGATCAGATCACAAAAAACACCGTCTGTGATATTGTGGAATTGTAAGAGCACCGGACTCTTATTAATAGTTGGATACTTTTCCACCCGCAACTGAACTGCCTCGCTTAACTATATTTTGCTATCTACTTTTTAAATAATCAATATTTCGGGCAATACAGATGTGTAAAAGCAAACTCAAACTATTTAATGGGCCTTTATTCTTTGCAGTTCAGCCCAATTGTATCCATAGATTCTTCCTGGCTGTAACACTGTCCAAAAACAGGGGGAGGGAAGGTTGCTTGTTAGTAACACACAGACTGTCTTTCTAAAATGAGATCATCTTGCAATTTGCCATCATTGCCATTAGGACTCAGGTGATTATCCTAATTAATGTCTGTCTAATTAAATTACTGTCAGCAGTGAACCAATAGCAAGAGCTGTTTCATTAGCTGTGCAACCGGGAAGATCAAAAGTGAGTCCTTCCTTACTATTGCAAAGTGTCAATTGGCCAATCGCTTTTGGGGGGGAAAACTAGCACAAGCCTTTGTGAGAGTGTTTAAAGAATTGCTTACAAGCGGGTTGGGTTTTGCATCTGCTGTTGAGAGTTTCTATAGGGTGAAGTGCTTACTTATTAAGCTATGCAGTTGGAGCACTGCTTATCTTCATCTATAATGCTCTCCAAGAAATTTCTGAATGTGAATAGCACTTATCCCAACAGTGAGCTTGCTTTACATGATCCCATCATCTCGGCCAGTGACAACCTCGAAAGAAGTTCACCTCTGAAAAAAATTACCAGGGGGATGACGAATCAATCAGAGGCAGACAATTTTCCTGACTCCAAGGACGCGTCGGGGGACGTCCAGAGAAGCAAGCTCTCTCCTGTTTTGGACGGGGTCTCTGAAATTCGTCATAATTTCGATGGATCAGCGGCAGACAGATATCTCCTGTCACAATCAAGCCAACCACAGCAACCGACTGCTGCTCCCAGTGCTATGTTTCCTTACACTGGCCAGCATGGACCAACACATCCCGCTTTTTCTATTAGCAGTCCGAGCAGGTATATGGCTCACCATCCTGTGATCACAAATGGAGCCTACAATAGCATTTTGTCCAATTCTTCTCCTCAAGGCTATCCGGCCACTGGTTACCCATACCCTCAACAGTATGGACACAGCTATCAGGGAGGACCTTTCTATCAGTTTTCTTCTGGTCAGCCAGGACTGGTTCCCGGCAAAGCCCAGGTGTACTTGTGTAATAGGCCGCTGTGGCTTAAATTCCATAGACATCAAACAGAAATGATCATCACGAAGCAAGGCAGGTAAGTGGACTCTATCTTTCTCGGCGCTACGTAATTTCGCTATCCTAGAGAAGAGAGAGCGGACGCTTACTGGCTGCAAAATGGCAAACATTAAATCAAAAGGTTATTTAGGGAATGCAACACCCCATGTATTTCTTTGCAATGATACAAAACCACATTTACTATTTCTACCAGTCTCTAGAGACCGGGTGTGTTTGATTATAGTAAGAATTTATGATGAGTCCCTGGTTCCTAAGATTTATAAAATGCATTCTTATTCAAGGAGTTAAATATACTTGTTTACAAATAATGCAGTTTTACAGAGAAATTTGAGGGAATGTTAAAACGGCGATTTTATTCTGACATCTCATTCATTTCTGGATAATTAATATTAAAAAAACCGGATTACACATAAAAATACAATAAATGAACTGATACATAACGAGCCTAAGCACATCTCTCTTTTAATGTATATTCGATTCATTTCTGTTGAGTAAATGCTTATCTTTCTGTTTCAGGCGGATGTTTCCATTTTTGAGTTTTAACATCTCTGGTCTAGATCCGACTGCCCATTATAACATATTTGTTGACATTATTCTGGCCGATCCCAATCACTGGCGATTCCAGGGAGGGAAATGGGTTCCTTGTGGAAAAGCGGATACCAACGTACAAGGCAAGTGGTTCAGCAATCCGTCCTTTCAATCAGTGATTGAGAGCATTGTTTGGATCTTAGTTATTTCTGTAATCGCTTCCCAGAATTGCCCCGCGTTCCTCAATTGTCTTTTAAAATTGAACCCGCTGCGTTTTTACGGCTTCGCTTGTTTTGCGATCTCCACGTTCCAGATTAGAGACTACATTCTCATAAAGAACTAACTGGATATTGGTTGTGTTTCTCTGGATGTCTTCTACAGGCAACAGGATTTATATGCACCCAGATTCGCCGAACACAGGTGCTCACTGGATGAGACAAGAAATTTCCTTTGGAAAGTTAAAACTAACCAATAACAAGGGGGCATCAAACAACAACGGTCAGGTAATTTGATGCAATTATGTTCTTTTTTGCCTGCGTTTTTAAAAATAAACTCCGATGATAAATCAAGACTATGATTTCAGTACATCAAACAATGTACCGATCAGTTCAGATTCCTTGGCATAGAGACACTAGCTTTGACGAGATGTTGTATGACAGCTTAATAGCTCAAAAGATCTGGAAAGTGAATTTGCTTATCTGGCCGTGGGTCTAAAAAGACGGAAAAACAAAGCATTTTCATTTTTTTCTCTCTCTGACAGATGGTAGTTCTACAGTCTCTACATAAATATCAGCCCCGACTACATGTAGTTGAAGTGAATGAAGACGGAGCTGAGGACTCGAATCAACCCGGCAGGGTTCAGACCTTCACCTTTCCAGAGACCCAGTTCATAGCAGTTACAGCGTATCAAAATACAGATGTAAGAAGTTGCATGCAATTTGTGTAATTTAATTACTCAACTTTGTCTCAATTATGTTATATAATTTCAACATTTTGAATAAAACATTAATGAAACATTTTAATACATTTGAAGACCTTTTATAAAAATAGTGACATGACTACATTTAGTAGTAAAAGATGACACGAGGAAATCACTTTTACATTCCTGATTAATACTGTAGAGTTTGCAGCGGCACGGAACAAAGACTGTAATAGAATCACGGTAGTCTCTGCTGCACGGTATGCCATAAATATAACTAACTTTTACAAAGAAGTGACTTTGTCGTCGCAATTTTCATTAATATTTTCAGAAGCTGTCTGCACATAGTTTGGTTGCTAAGAAACCGGAGTGACTGGCTTTAAACAAATGTTTTGTGATGCATTTCTCTAACCGAATTTTATTTTTGACAGATCACACAGTTGAAAATAGACCACAATCCCTTTGCCAAAGGATTTAGAGATAACTATGACACGTAAGTTTGTGCTTCATTTATTTAACCTCAAATCTGCTGAATGGACGGAATGGCGTGGTGTCATACTAGATTTTAAATGCAGTGATGATTTTTAATATTAGTTTCTAATTAGTTATCAATTATTTAAATCTGGGCGATGTTTAAATAGTGATGCTTACAATTACAGCTATTGATTATGTACAGTGATTTTTAAAGTGTTGTTTTGAGGTGAAGGCAAATTCTTAATTTTGATTTTCTTTTTGTGTTACCCTTCAAATGTTGATGGCCACCACTATATCTAATCTATAAATGCAGTAACGTTGCACGCAACTGCTCTAGCAAAGTAATGCAGTAAAGTGTGTGTGGCACCTTCCAGGTGACCAAGATACAAACTGTGCGCTGGCTTTTTTTTAAACTGCTGTGTTAACAACATGTTTTCTGTTGTGTGAATTTGTCTGGTGTACATGTAGACTTGATTTATTATTGTCACATGTATTGGTATACAGTGAAAAGTTTCGCTGCACAAACAAAACATATCGTTCATACAGCACATGAGGTTGCAGAACGTACATTCTTAGGGTGTAAAAAAAAACAATCAGTTTGATATATGGTAGGTAAAAGTGATGTATTTATTTTGGTCAAAGTTAGGGTGATGATATGGAGTTGGCTTTTAATTCCTGTTTTTGCCTCTCAATCACGTTTTTCCCCCCCTCTCTCTGCCTTTTTAGGATCTATACAGGCTGCGAGGTTGACCGGCTCACCCCGTCCCCGAGTGACTCTCCCCGCTCTCAGATCGTCCCGAGCAGCCGCTACGCAGTCACCCAGTCCTTCCTGCAGGAGCAGTTTGTTAATAACTACGCCAAGGCGCGCTTTCACCATGCTGGCCCCGGGGCTGGAGGTGGCGGCGGGGGCGGCGAGCGGAGCGTCCCGCACAGCAACGGGCTGCTGTCCCCGCAGCAAGCCGAGGAGCCGGCCGCCCCGTCCCCGCAGCGCTGGTTCGTCACCCCGCTGCAGCAGCCGGCCAACAACCGCCTCGACTTCTCGGCCTACGACACCGACTTCGCCGGCAACGCCATTCTGTCGTACGGGGTGGGGGTGAAGGCCCTGCCGCTGCAGGCCGGCACCCGGCCCCTGGGCTACTACCCCGACCCGTCCGGCTGGGGGGCTCGCAGCCCGCAGTACTCGTGCAAATCGAGCTCGGTGCTGCCCTGGGCCCGCGGGGCCTCCACCAACTCGTACCTGGAAGAGGCGGCGGCGGCGGCGGCAGCAGCGGCGGCGGCCGCGGCCGAGGGCTTGGGCCCGGCTCCCGGGCCCGGCTCCGAGCGCTCGCCCCTGGCGGCCGTCGCCGAGGACACCAAGGCCAAGGAGCTGGCGGACTCGGCCTGGATCGAGGCGCCGTCTTCCATCAAGTCCATCGACTCCGGCGACTCGGGCATCTACGAGCAGGCCAAGAGGAGGCGCATCTCGGCGGACGGGCCCCCGCCTCCGGCCCCGGCCACCGAGAGCCCGTCTCCCCTCAAGAGCGAGGCGCTGGCCCCCAGAGACTGCGAGAAAAACTGCGCCAAGGAGATGGCCTTTTACGGCTTCTACTCGCACACTTAAAGCCTCCTCCTCCCTCCCCCGCGGGGAAGAGACACCCGCCCGGCTCTCACTGATCGCCTCCCTCCTCGGAAATGCCAAAAGCCAAACCCAAAAGCTGGTGCCAACACTCACTTTATTCAGTTTGCTGCACAAATAAAAAGATGCCCATTTCCTCCTCCTCCTTCCCCCCCTTCCTCTGGTTGTGGTGGTGGTGGTGATGACCATTGGTAATCCCGGGCTCGGATGCACAGGCCGGTGTTTTGTTTAAAAACCCTGTCAGTGTTTTAATGTGATAAATAATTATAAAACTGTGAAGTTTAAAAGCCGTGCGTTCATCTGTACAAACATATCTTCCCCCTTTCTCTCTCTCTCCCCTCCCCCCTTTCGTGTATTTCAATTGAAATTTGGGTATGTAAATCGTGTCTTGTACAGGAAACTTTTATTCAATTCCTATTTGGCCAACTTTTATGGTTGGAAGTAAGCCAGTTCTATCTAATCACATGTACAGGTTATTTTAAACGGTAGATCAGTGGCATTTTTTTGCGTTATTTTACCCTCGGATGGCTCAAATTATAGAGTAAGATTTTAATCTTTTTTTGTAGAAACGTAGAATTTTAGAGTTTAATTCCTGAAGTTGCTGCCAAGTTGTTTAAATGACAGAGTTCCTCTCAGAGAAAGTATATTATGGTCTGTTTGCAATAGGGGCTGGGGGGTTCTACGACGCTTTTCAGGGTTGAGATGTAAATTTTGTCTATTCTGTAAAGATATTATCGTGCTTGTATATGGGTAAACTTTCATCCCGTTCCAGTCTGTGAAGTGAATGTCACAGATACTGTTTGTTTTTTTTTGCCAGTTTGTATACATTCATGTGTAAAATGAAATAATAAAAAGTATGGAATCTTTGTCTAGCTTTGTAAATATTTTATTTGATCATACAAAATATCCTAAATTCAAATTAGGTTTGCAGAATTTGATACATTTATTAACCGTTCTACCAATTATAAACCACAGGTGTTAAACACTGTTGGGTAGTCGTAAATTTCTAATACTTACAAATGAAAATACATTCATTTTAACTCATTTATCACAATTTATATTTTGAAATGGGGACAAAAGCCTCCACTGCTAATGATTTAAAATTAGAGGAAATTTATTAAGATTCTGTTTGAACTTACGAGGATGAGTTGGGTTTGCATCTCAATTTTCACGTCTATAATATTTTACTTGACACAAATATTGGATCCGCTTGCTATGCTCATGTCCGTGGTTAGTTGAAGGTTTGAAAAACTAAGTATGTCTTTTGATAATGAACTTTAAGGCTACCCTTTCTGGGACTATAATGCAAATATTTCCCAATTGTGTGTTAGGGCATCAATTCATTGCTTCGAACTTCAGATAGTAACTAGCCGAACCTAAATGCCATTCAAATTAACATTAATTCCTGTCATTATGTAGAAGTTCCTCGTTTCAATATTTTCCTGCCCATTTAACCAGGTTTAAGAACTAGGGTAAACTTTTCTTGTGCAGGCTTTAAATTAATTGACGTTTGTCTTAAGCACGAGTGAAAATATTTGTCTTGTTTTTTAATTCCGTTTTCAGTTTTATTTATTTATGTAATATTACGAAAAAAATTGTACAGAGGAAATTGTGACTTGTGTACGACAATTGGATTTTAAATGGTTTAATGTACATATCTTTCTAGATATCTCGTTAGAAAAAAATCTGATGTCCCTATAGCCCGAAGCAAGCTTTCTAATATTCTAAAATGTAGAGTTTTTTTTATTCCACGTAATATTTGGGGTAACGAGAATATAGGGCTTTAAATGTAAGTGCCCGATAACAGAATACCATGATTCCGTGGTGAGGAAAAGGAAATCAAAAGTAGAAACCATGTATGAACATTTGTTTTTTGGCCAAGTATTGTTCGCTTAATATTGCTAGTTAAATTTTTACACAGTTTAAACCCATGTGTTGAGTTTTGTTTATACATTTGGTAGATATATTACTTTAAGCTTCAATGGAAAAATATCAGTTCAGCATACCTTGAGAACGGTAGTTGATTTTTTTTTGTACTGGTTGACACCCACTTCTCTTTATTTCTTAAACTGTGCATTAATTCGTTTCGGCACCTTAACTTTACGTGGTATCTTTTAAAAAGAATTTGAATTTCAACCGCAACTGCAAGATGTTTAATACTCTGATAACACAATGTTCGACTAAAAACAATAGTTGATTTATCCTAAAATGCTACAATTCACAATAACTTCTTTCGAACCCCATAGTGAATAAGAAACAAAACTACCAGAACTAAATGGGTTAATTACTATCCGGTGTTGTGATTTAGTAATATCCTTCCCTCAAGTGGAGAGGGTGTTCGCACTCCTTACAAATGACATAAAGACAACTCTGCATAACTTAATAGTTAAATTACATCTTTAAGTATTTAACGTCACTAACATTTCATTTATATCTGAAATTAGTAATACCGCTGTTCCGTAACACACGAATCATGTGAATTTTGAACTTTAGCGCAGTATTCTAAGAAGTGCGTCGATTGACTAGTGTACGTGATTCAAATGGGGTAGAAAAAAATGATTTAAATTTAATGTCTGTTCGGATTTATAAATAGAGAACAACTCTAAGCAGGACTGCTCTCCAAGTATCCAGGTTAGTTTTCTGCAGTTAAATTCAAATAGACATTAAATGAAAAAGGAAAACTGAAAATACTGGATAAACTCGGCAGGTCTGGTAGTACCTGTGGAAAGAGTGAGATGATTTGGAGATGCCGGTGTTGGAGTGGGGTAAACACAGTAAGAAGGCTCACACCACCAGGTTAAAGTCCAACCAGTTTATTTGATAGTAAAGTCATAAGCTTTCAGAGTTTGCCCGTTCGTCAGGTGAATACAGAACTCTCCATTCACCTGACGAAGGAGCAAACCCCGAAAGCTTGTGAGTTTACTATCAAATAAACTGGTTGGACTTTAACCTGGTGTTGTGAGACTTCTTACTGAGAAGGAGAAACAAAGTCCACATGACTTTTCTACAGAAAAGTTAATATTTATTGATGCTAGAACCTGATGCCAGGCGTTTGGTGTAATGGTTAAATCACTTCACAACGTGGGTTCCATCAAATACTGTCAAAATCAAACATGTTTAGTTAGGTAAACTGGATACTTGAGCAGCGAAAGAACCCCAACAGATATTTAATAATATGCTAACTTGGAAAAATAACGACCTTTTTACACATCTGTAAAAAAGATAGTTGTAGGATTGTCCGAGAAAGGGAAATGTTGATTGATTTGGTTTATTTCGCTACTTTGGAGGCAGAGTTTGTCTTTTAGAGATTTCGATTTACTGTGCTAGATCAGGTTAATTGTCTTACTGCTCGGTAACATCACTAGTTTTTTTGGAAGTGGTATTCATAAGCACACATAAGGTCAGCTAGTGCCATTTCTCATCTTATGTCTATGAGACGGGTGTAATATATACGCCATCAAAAGAGGCATTTCAATAACTGTCAACACCTTTTATCAGAATATTTGTAAAAGGTTGGGCCAACCAGCTAATACTTCCGATTTCCACAATTAGTGTTCCAAACCGTCTTGTATCCTGCCATCCATCTTTCTGCAGTCTGTAAGGAAGATAGAATATTCGATACTAAATTAGAATTGTTGGTAACGAATTCGGTCATATTTGTAGCTTCTGATCTGAAGACAAACGCCTCGGCATAGGAATGAATTCCCTGGAAAATACTGAAGCAAAGCCATTAGCTGTAAGTACCTTATTACATCTATTTTCTCGATTTGAAACATCGCTCAACCTCTTCGTGGTGGGGAGATTGTGGTCAAAGAAAACGAAACAACAATATTTGTCCCCCCAGAAACTTCACAGGCCTAACTCTGTCGCCTATCGTGTAAGAATGTTATATTCTGCTTCCCCCATCATCCTATCATTATGTGCAGTGTTTTAATATTGGCATCCTGAATAGCATCTCTAGCTAATTTACTTTGCTACCACCGCCCTCACCCAATATACAGTTCGTGTTATTCCTACCTAATTACTTATTGCAAATTACTTCTTTCAAATTACTTCTTTAGTAATCTCAAGCACATAGACCCATTATCAATATTCAAGCGACTTCAAATCAAACTTCCCAGCCATTTATTTGTATCTGAGAGTTTCGTTTTGTAGGTAAGAAGTGCACAATCGACAAAGGAAAACATTCATTTATTAAGAATGAAACAATTCGGGGTTCCATGTGTACGATGGGAAACTGCTGGAGGTTAACGGGCTAAAACGATGCCTATTACCAGCACAGCTTCCTGATACATCTCCAGCTGATTCCATCCTACCTGTTGGGGTGTTAGCTTGAACGATTATCTCGAACCGCAGAGCAGGAATTTCAGATACAAATGATGGATATGGTTAATGGTCAGTGCTGCTAAGCTGGTATTAAAGCAAAAGAATAATGGAAATCTGAAATAAAAATTGGAAATGCTGGGAAAACTCAGCAGTCCAGACAGCATCTGTGGAGAGAGAAACAGAGCTGACATTTCAGGTTCGTAATCTATCGTAGGAAGTCCGTGTTGATCTACATATCCTACATTGACTGTAAAGTGTTTTGGAGCGTCATGTGATAGTGAAAGACACTATCTTTTTTTCACAAACGGCGTCTGCTTCCCTCTCCCAGGAGCACCGTCATTAATTGGTCATTAGCCAACTGACCAATAGGGGATTGGGCCCTAAGAATGTGGTCACCAGGTACGAGCGGCGAGGCGAGCAGCACAACTCATCATTAAATATGTCAGTGTATTGCCATTATTTTTATTACTTAGTATAGGAGCATACTATACCCAACATATCCTGTGGAAATGGTGCAAAAATTCAACAATTGCTTCTCTGCACTCACTCACAGAGGAACTAAGCTCTGGATAAGCGATAATATTTTCTGGCTCCTCTCACTCCAGCCTCAGTACTTCGTTATTAGTTTGTCATTTACCCTCAACGTGGTTGAAGGATCTCCATATCTGTGTTCCAAATGTTTGGAATATCTGTTAAAACATGTTATATGCATGCTGGAAGGCCACTTTATGCTTTATAGACTGAACTGAGGCACATTCTTGTTTGAAAATAACAAATTGACCAGCTATATCTGTTTTTAGCGTTACTCTCAATTAGAGACCTGCAATGATCTTCAACTTGTATCCAGCAAATCCACCAAATGATCTGAAACTGGGACCAATACAGCCCCCAGAGCAATCTATTTGTGTGATTTGTCACAGGGTAGCACAGCAAATCGATATAATAACTGGCGCTCCAATTCACAGACAGCAAATTTCCGTCTCAATTATTATTGCTGTGGGGAGCTGCTGTTTCCCAACAAGGGGGATGAGAAAACTGAAAGGCCAATTAGTTTCTGACGGCTATGGAGAGGGTTGTACATGCAGGTGGGAATAACGTCCGTCGTCTATTTGAGCTAAGGCAGAGATAATCTTGAATTGTGAGTCCAATTACTTAATGGAATTATGCATATATATAGTTTATTTTTTAAAATTACAACATTACTGCAGAGCGTCACTAACAAGGATTACATTCTCCAATTCACTGTCTGGAACATGTTTAAAGCCGTATTAAACTTTCACGGAATAGAATTATTGTAATAAGAACTGTCACAGCCCCCAATGTCTAATAAATTGTGAAAGTAAAATAGTTCACCATGTACAACAAATATAAAGATCCCCCTTTCATTGGTGCTGTCAGGTATGGCTCCTTTCCCGCAACATGTCCTACCTGCGAGTTCAGGAGGCTTGGTCTAAAAAAAAGGTTATTTAATGAATACTTGTCCCTCCAGACAATAACATATTACTTGTGTATTTAACTGACATATACTCTAAACTGCGACATCACCGCACACACCATGACACAGCAATATTAATAGGCGTAGAGAAACCTCAATTCTCGGAGTAAAATGGATCAGTATAAACGCCAAAGTTTTTTACTGTTACTTCACACGCTACAGTATAAATCCGCTCTCACCAATTATAAAGATTATTTGCCGTCAATTTAGTAAAACATCCCATAGAATCACAGTCGAACAAAAATGATATGAAGCCAAGGGAGACATTGTGACAGGTAACCAAAATCTTGTCTACCGAAGTCGTTTTTGAGGAACACCATAAAGTATGAAAGTTAGGCAGGGAGATTTAGGAAGGGATTTCCAGAGGTTAGGACCTAGACGGCTGAAGGTGCGGCCGCGAAGGGAGTGATGGTGGTACCCTGGAGGCATAGGTGAGGAAACATAATCCTCAGAAGGATGAGACCAAAGGGGCACTTGAACATGGTGATGGATATATTAAACCTGAGGCATCTTTGGATCGGCAAAAAGCAAGCTGGTTATGAATGAACAGGAAGTCCTGTTCATTTGATATGGGCGCCAAAATTTTGAATGAGCTTAAGTTTATGGAGGGTGAAAGGTGGAAAGCTGGACAGGAGAGCATTTGAATAGTTCAGTCTTAGTGGCAAAAGCCTGGATGAGGGTTACAGCAGCAGATGGGCTGAGGCAGGGGCACAGATGGTGGAAGTTGATAGTTTTTTTGTGATGGAGGGAATATGACAACTTTTTTCAATATTTTTCAAGCAGAGGTCACTTCAGCAAAAATGTGCAATGTGAGACCCACATCGACTACTAAATTATCATTGCTTACATCTCCTTTGTAAGATGAAGTATTTCTGAAACTATACTATGAACATATAAGGAATTAAAAATGCACCTATGCAGGTAAATGTTTGAGAAACTGAATAATGCAAAACTTACTTTAAGAACTGGAAGAGTGGAAGTGTGCCTATTGCTTCTTGAACTTGCAGTATTTACGATGTGTCATTACTATCCTAGTAAGAAGTTCCAAATGGTCTTTGATTAGTTTGGTTCTCAATTTTCTTTTTATAATATTCATTGTTGGAAAAAATTGTTCCACAGATATATGTACTGACAAAAAAAGACAGCAATTTTTTCATATACTGTTTCTGAGATGGGTACTGTGTATCAGAGACCATGTTCCAAATCACTGTCTTAAGTTCAGGCTTCAAGTTGTAGTCTGTCTGAAGTTTTGTAAAGTCACTCTCTAATTTAGCATAGTCTTGATTATGATAACTAGTGACAGAGAAGACATTGGAAGGGACACCCAGTGAATTAAAAAAAATCTTGTCTTCAATTACTATTTAAAACCTAGACTGAAGTTCCACCCTTTATCATCCTCTCTGGAGCTTCCAGAATTTTGCTGCTTCTCCTTGCTTTCAAGAAAGTCATAAAGCTGAGGGAGGAGACTCAAAAATCTTTTAAGGATGCTGCACAGGCTAACCATCTCACCTCATTGTGCATTACTGGTCACCACATTCTGTCTTATACTCTTATAGTAATGCTCAAAAATATTCAGTGATCAGTGTTCTTGAAACAATATAATTAATGCATTTTGCAACCAACTGCATGACATTTCACATTTCATTAATTTTTAGTTTACCCACAAGTTCTTCTTATTGCATAATGCAGTAAAACACAGCGAATTTGGATAATTCCCCTTGCTTCCTCAACAGGCCCCTTGCATGTTTGGTGCACCGTCTGTACACGGCAGATGAAAGCTTTGACCAATCCAAGTTATGATCAGCAAAAAATTGATGAGGGCAGTCAAAATGTGTTCCCCCTTTGTCTGACCTTTCAAAGATATTCAACACAATGGTTCTTCACAAAATAATCGTTCTTTCAGGAAACAAGCCAAGATGCACAATTGTGAGTTGACATATGTATAGAAACTTACATAGACAATAGAAGCAAGAGTAAGTTATTTGGCCCTTTGACCCTATTCTGCCATTCATTATGATTGTGGCTGATCTTCACATTCAATACCCTAATTCCACCTTCCCTCCATATCCCTTCCAACTCCTTCACCCCAAGAGCTACATTTAATTCATTCTTGAAATCACACAAAGTTTTAGTCTCAATTACTTTCTGTGGCAGTGAATTACACAGATTCACCACTCTGTGGGCAAGGAAATTTCTCCTCGCCTCAGTCCTAAAAGGTTTACCACTTATCCTCAGACTATGACCCCCAGTTTTGGACTACCCCATTATCTGAAACATTCTTTCTGAATCTACCTTTCTACTTCCGTTAGAAATTTATAAGTTTCCATGAGATCCTCACTCATTCTTTTAAAGTCCAATGAAAATAATCCTAAAGTCCTGCCATCCCAGGAATCAGTTTGGTGAACTTTTTCTACATTCCCTCTATAGCAAGAATGTCCTTCATAGATAAGGACACCAGAACTGCTCCAGGTGTGGCTTCAACAATGCATTATGTAATTGCAGTAAAACATCCCTATTCCTATATTCAAATCCTTTCACTACGAAGGTCAACAAACTATTTGCTTTTTTTATTTCCACTGTACCTGCGTGCTTACTTTCAGTGACTGATACACAAGGACACCTGTGAGACAAGAGATCTAACTGAGTATCCAACTCCTTCAATTTATACCATTCAAATAATAATCTACCTTCATAATTTTGCTAACAAAGTTGATAACTTCACATTTATCCACCTTTTGCTGCATCTGCTACGTATATGCCCACTCACTCAACATGTCCATATTACTGCATCCTCCCCATGGCTCACCCTCCTACTCAAATTTGTATCATCTGCAAATTTGGAAATAATTTAATTCCCTCATCTAAGTCAGTAATATATAATGTGAACAATTGAGATCTTAGTACCGATCCCTGCAGTATCCCACTAGTCACTGCCTATGAATCAAAAAAAGACCCATTTATTATAACTCCTTGTTTCCTGTCTGTTAACCAGTTTTCTATCCATCTCATAATACTACCTGCAATCTCATGCACTTTAATTTTACATAGTAATCTGCTATGTTAGACCTTGTCGAAAGTCTTCTGACAGGCTAAATAAACCAGACCCACCAGTTCTTTTCTCTTAACAAATACATTCTCAAATTCCAGTAGATTTGTCAAGTATGATTTCCTTTTCATTAATCCATGCTGATTTGTCTGATTATACCACTGCTTTCCAACTTCTGTGCTATGAAATCCTTAATTATGGGCTCTAGCATGCACCATCTACATCAACCGCAACGAAGTGGAATGGCTGAGAGCTTCAAATTTCTATGTATCTAGTTCTCCAGCAACCTGTGCCAACACTACAGTTAAGAAGCCCACCAACATCTTTACTTTCTCAGGAGACTAAGGAAATTTGGCATGTTCACTATGAGTCTCACCGACTTTTGTACGTGAACCATAGAAAGCATTCTTTCTGAATGTATCACAGCTTGGTATAGCTCCTGTTCTGTTCAAGATCGCAAAAAACTATAAGGGTCATGAATGAAGTCTGTCTATCATTCAAATTCGTCTCCCACTCATTGACTTCCCGCTGTCTTGGAAAAGCAGCCAGCATAATCAGGGACCAATAAACCCCAGGCCTTCTCTCTTCCATGTTTTTCCATTAGGTAAAAGATACAAAAGTTTAAGGATACAAACCAATTGACTGAAGAACAGCTTCTTCCTTTCTTCAGTCAAAAATTTGAATAGACGTGCCTCACACTAAATTTATCTTTTTCTTTTTCTATACCCTAGTTGTGACCGTAAACTACATTCTGCAATCTCTCCTTTCCTTCTCTATGTATGGTATGCTTTGTCTGCATACTAATGCATGTGACAATAATAAATCACATCAAATCAAATCTAGCAACTCCTGATGTTAGGCTCACTGATCTGTAGTTCTCTATTTTCTCTCTACCTCCCTTTTTGAATAGGGCTTACATTAGCCGTCCTTCAATTTATCAGATTCATTCCAGAATCTTGGAAAATGATCACCAATGGATCTACCATTTCTAGAACTACTTCCTTAAGCACTCTGAGATAAAAATTATCAAGACCTGGAGATTTATCTGCTACAATATCACTAATTTCCCCAAAACCATTTCTCTGCTAATACTGATTTCTTTCAGCTCATCACTAAAACTTGTATTTCTCACAAGTTCTCACAACATCATGTATATATCTGAACTTTTCATCCACCATTACATGGCTAAAAGCAAGGTGCTGCCAAAAGATGTGTAGTTAGCTGTTGCCAGATTTCTTTACTGATTTCCTCACCATGCTCATTATTGTTGTGTCAGACAGTTGCAGTCCATTTATTTGTTTTCTGATGACATTTCTGCTGTTAAATTTGGCACAAATGATGGCCAGAAACACTCATTAATGATTTCTGCATCAATAAATGCCTTTTCATGTCTTGCTAAAATCCATGAGATTTCGAAAGATGCCTCTGAAAAACAGTATTTTATTTTTATTGGCCAGTGAATGAAGTTGATCAATTTTACTTTTTCTTAGGTTATTTCCAGATGGGTAATGATATTCTAATCACTGCACTTCAAAGCCGAACAGGGTTTGCTATCAAATTAAACAAACCCGCTTCACATATGTTTCATTAAGCACAAAGAAAAATTCAACTTTTCTTAAAATTTTAGGTTTTCATCTTCCAAAAACATTTACCTCATAGAGTCATTGAGATTTACAGCATGGAAACAGGCCCTTCAGCTCAACTTGTCCCATGCCACCATTTTTAAAAAAACTCCTAAGCTAATCCCAATTGCCCACAATTGGCCCATATCCCTCTATACCCATCATACCGATGTAACTACCTAAATGCTTTTTAAAAAACAAAATTGTACCCGCCTCTATTACTACATCGGACATCTTGTTCCAGACATTCACCATCCTCTGTGTGAAAAGATTGCTCCTCTGGACACTTTTCAATTTCTCTCCTCTCCCCTTAAACCTAAGCCCTCTAGTTTTAGACTCCTCAACCTTTGGAAAAAGAAATTGACTATCTAACTGATCTGTGCCCCTCATTAGATCTCTATAGATCTCTATAAGATCATCCCTCAGCCTCCTATGTTCCAGAGAAAAAGTGCCAGTCTATCTCACCTCTCCTTATAACTCAATTCATCAAGTCCCGGTAGCATCCTAATAAACCTTTTCTGCACTCTTTCTAATTTAATAATATCCTCTCTATTATAGGGTGATCAGAATTGCACACAGTTTCCAAGTGTGACCTTCCCAATGTCTTGTACAACTTCAACAAGATGCCCCAACTCCTGTACTCAAAGTTCTGACCGATGAAACCAAGCATCTGAATGCCTATGCCCACCTGTGACTCCACTTTCAAGGAACTATGAACCTGTACCCCTATATCTCTTTGTTCTGTAACTCTCCCCAACATCCTAATTTACCTGTCACTTTTTTTTGGCTTGTTGTTCCCTTGTGCCCATTACTTGCTCCAGCCTCCTCATTTTCTGTGGTTGATTTAGTTCTACTTTTGTTTGTTTCAGTTATAATCTTAATATCTACTTTCATTTCTGTTTCTAATTGACTCTTCAATGGAAATAAGAATTAATCTATTTTTTCCTGGATCTCGTCTGGGCCAAATTAACACATAGCACATTGAATACTCTGCAAGTTCTAATGGTGGTTGCCATGGTGATATGATACAATGCACACACTTAGACATACATATCGGCACACATTGTGCCATGTGTTCAATGTGACATGCAAAGAAGGCTGACTTTTGATAGGCTCAATACACAGTTTTTATTGCTAAAAATAAAATAATGGTTGGGTTAGGCTCTGGCTTGCTCCCAACCTCCGAGGATAAAGTGGTTACTGAAAATTGATAGAGGGAGATAGGGAGCTGCCACTAGCTCAAGGGCCTGTAATGAAGAATACTGGAATATGGGAATGGAAGCTTAGCTCAAGATCAAATAGTGCTCAGGGCCAAACAGCATGCTGAAATTGTGCAGAGTCTGAGATACTACCAGAAAGAGGGATATCATTGAAAGCTCGGGAATAGTCAGAGGAACTTCCAACAGTTTAGGTCTTCCTAATGATAAATTGGAGGACATTTTGGGTCATCCACTTATTATGTTGGCTAAGCAACTTGATAGCACAGAAGCAGTGGAAGTGTTGATTGAGGTAGAACTAGGTGTACATGGAGCCTGGTGTGCTTTCATTTTATTTTGCTGAGGGGCAGCAAGGAGATGAGAAATGTCTGTGGGCCAACACCATGCAAATCTAATACGTTATAAGTTTCATATCAGGATCTTCTATGTCAATACTATCTTATACTTTGAGAGGTTATCTCAGTAATGAGTTATAAAGTGATAAATTAATAAGGCATATTTTAATTGTGCTTGATTTTTAATCAAAAACATTGTGTTTTCATCCTCTTATGACCATCAGTATGACATTTTTAGCTTGTGTGGACTTCTAGTGATCTGCTTGATCTGTGGGAACAATTGCACATCTGCAGCAAGGACTTTCTTTGTTTCTTTTGATGATGGTGGTTGCTATCATGTCCCAAATCTTCCTGATTTCCCTTTTACGTTGACTTTACTTAACCTTGGTGTGCAGTTATCTCCTGAGGAACATTTTGAGATTTTTTGCTGATCATCACTCTGCAATAATCTTTTTCAATTTAGATTTTGAATACAGTTCTTGGCTTTATCCATCTATTAACAGCCACACAGGGATTGGATCTTGGGTCATTTCATGTTCCGCTCTCCATTGTCAACCTTCTGACTAGTGTTCTCTTAGCTTAGCTTCATAATTAATCCCTCTTGCACTTTCTCACAGGTGTTGCTTTTTCAAAGTCCCCACAACATCTTAGTCCAGCCTTCTTCTGATCCCTTTCATTTACCAGGTGACAGTATATTAAAGGGTTTCTCAGATGATTTGTCCATGTGAGAAAGGGCCTACCCAGCCCTGGCAAAATGCTGGCAGTGTGAAGAAGCCCTTAATTGGCCATTTAAGTGGCCTCTTGGTGAGAGGGCTGCCATCCACCTTTCTCAGCATTTGTAGAAAGGCATTGTAGCAAGAAGATGATGGGCATTCTCTATTACTCTTTTCCTCTTCATTTTGTGCCACTTTTAGAAGCAGAGTAGGTGGCAAAATTATGATACCTCAATTAACATTATCAGAACTAGAACAAAGAGTTAGGAGTTAGAAGAGTTAATAGTGGGGAAAGAGAGACTTTCAGATGTAGAAGATAAACAGGACCAAGAAAACATTTGTGGGAGGATAGGGTAAGGAAGATGGAGAAAGAGCAGGGAAGGAAACAGGACACGACATAGAGGAGGTAATACATATTGAGGAACTTATGATTGGAGAAGTCGTTTGCCCTGATACTTGGTAAACAGAATCTCTAATTCATTTTATTTTGTGTCAGTAGCATTTGCTGACTGCTGATTAATTATGTACAACATACTAATGTCCATGAAAATACTCTATTTCATAGGCAATATTTTTTCAGTGAGGTGAAAGAGAGAGATGGGCAATATGTTAAGGTCCACTAGATTCATTTTTTGTAGCATGGCAGCAATCCAAAATCTTAGGCCTCAATCCTGATCATTCGTTACCCTCTTCAGCTCCTAGAGTCAGACCCAGTAATGTGTCTTTTTGCCCTTTAGCCCGGGACCAGCAAGTAAGGTGGAAAGTGTTTGCCTCTATAAAAGGAGATGGTCATTACCTCCTTGTTCTGGTCAATGGACAGCCCTGCACTGATACACTGATTGCCTGAGAATATTTGAGATAAATGACATTCTTTTTAGCATGGCTGAATATCTGAAATTCTGCTTCTGAATTTGTGCATGAATATACTTGAAAATCCAGGAGGATGGAATCTTGGAATGAGAGATTGAAACCTATTAATCTGGGTCATCATATAAGGTGTTTGAGTTGGTACGAATTTTGGAAAGAATTACAATGCAAAATCTTCAAAGGTGAACATTGGAAATGCTGGTGTGAGAGAGAGAGAGAGTTTCAGTGAGATTGGTTGACTCAGTGCTATGAATATCTGGGTGGGTTGTTGAGAAATCCATGGAATCTGCTTTGGTCACATTTGGCATTTATTGTACAGCATGATGATTCAATTACCATTGGTTTGTTAATCCATTTATACCTCAAAATAACACTGAATTTTAGAGTATAAGATTTTTTTAACTTTCTGACCTTATGCAGTCAAGTTTATTTTTGTTTGTTCGAAAGTCATGGAATCCTTTTCTTACTTCGCTGAGCAAACATCTTGAATGTCAAATCTTGTCTACTTTAAGCAAAATGTTATCAGTCCCTAACTGGATCTCACCAAGATCATGTTGGTTTAACCAAAGTTCATAACAGAGTTGATAGTGAAAGAAAAGCTTAAACAGTGGGTAACTCTTTTCTTGAGATCTTAGTAAAAGCAGGGTGTCTACTGTTATTTCCATAAATAAGCTAAAAGTCAGTAATTTTGGGAAAGAGATTTGTAACATTCCATTAAAATTATAAATTATTCATGAGTTGCAGAATCAAAGAGTTGTGTTGAAGGTAAAATAATTTATTAATATTTCTGTTTGAACCATCAAAAGCATGCAACATTATCACAGAGATAGTGATTAAGGTAGTGCCTAGATTAGAATGTTATTTTTGTTCAACTCACAGCATTTTCAATTTAATTCTCAAAATATTTTTGTCAGTAAAACTTTGTTCTTTTCTCTTGTGAAAAGATGTCTTACTTTTTATTCAGTGATAGAACTGTAAGTTTGACTAACTTTGTGAGAAATAATTAAACTTGTATCTTGTGATATTTATGCTGCAACTTTTTGGCTTGAGTACCCATTTTGACAATTTTGAAGGTGATAAGTGAACATATGTTATGACCTTAGTTTGTGTTATAACTGTACAGAAAGATCCCAGAATGGAACTCTGACTCAAAGACCATAACTTTTACTTGTTTTTAGAAAACATGGAGGAACATGTTACTCCCTCCTTAGCTTCAGAATTACACGCACATTTTAAGATTACCATGGATTACAAAGTACATTATAGTCTACAATGATCTCATTAATATCAAGTCCCTTTTCAGCACACAAAGATGAATGTGGTCAAATATAGGCAGTCTGCTTTGAACCTAAATTGAGTATATGTGACTCTTTTCTCAGAATCTCCTACCACACCCTGAGAAGATTGTTACATAAGATTTCCAAACTCTACTTCCAAATATATGCTTTAAAATTTTCACTCTTAATAATGCTTCCCTTAAATGGAATTCATTCCAAAATCCAGTCCAAATTTTAAAAATTATACTTTTAATTAAAGCCTCCACTACACTTTTAATAGCGAATCAGTCCAGGATTTTACACCAATCCCTTAAGATTTCTTTGTTTTGACTGATTTACAAACAGTTCATAATTGCTTTAACTCTTGATTCCCAGATTGTATTAAAATAGCATCAAAAATATCATTTACCTCTGAAGTCTGCTCTAGTTAAATCTAATTATTGCCAGTACCGTTTTAACTCAGAACACTTTGTCATAGAATCTCTGCAATGCAGAAGGAAACCATTGAGCCCATCAAGTCTGAACCAACCACAATCCCACCCAGGCCCTATTCCTGTAATTCCATTTATTTACTAATTCCCCTGACACTAAAGTCAATTGAACATGGCCAATCAATCTAATCTACACACATCTTTGGACTCTTATTCTTCATTGAATTATTTTGAACAGTACTTTAGTCTCTGTTTAATTAACTTCAGTCATCTTAAACATTATTCCTGTCCCAATCCCCTTGTTATCTGCACAGTAATTTGTTCCTTAAGAAGCTTGTATTTTTACAACTCCTTTATTCTATCCAATCCAACTTTTCTTGGCAAAGTTGAGAGCTATTCATTCCCTAGCATCCTGTCTCCAACTGCAATACATCCAACTACAACCTAAAAAGCTTTCTTTTCTTAAAAGCATCTCCAGTTGCCCAGCAACACCCACATGTTTATGCCTTTTATTTGTTACTCACACCATAACCCTTTTTAAGTACAATAGAGTCACAGTTGGAATTGCACTGACTCGCAAACATATAAACACCTTTGTCCAGCATAAATCTAACTAGAGGTTTTACCCTCCCAGATACAGAAACATTAAGTTAAACACTCTTAAAACTAAACCCTGGATGAAATCTTCTGGCTATTCATGCCAGCGGAATCTTCCGGTCCTGCCAAAAGTGCACCCCTGCTGTGAATTTCCCAGGGTGGGGTGGATTAAGTGGGAAATGCCGTTGACAGCGATCATGTCAGAATACCCCACTGCTGGCCAACAGGGGCGGGGGTGGGGGAGGGGCTACCTTCTGCTGCCAAGAAACACACTGCAGAGAGGTCTGAGAATCTAACCTCTTATTTCTAATGTTTACCAATACAAATATAAATCCCTTAAAACTGCATTTATTTTCCCAGCTCATACTTGCAGAGAGGCCTGATGTGATGTCATAATCATGGAATATATTGAAGATGGTCACAAGGTATACACAAAATAATTCCCAATTTACTTGAACTAAAGTATTAATAGTGCTTTGCAAACAAATTTTGCAAATATTTCATTTGTAAACATATCCACTGACGTCCTGTTTTAATTGTTTGGTTTTTACATTTAATATCATGGGATATCCCAAGAAACTTCACTGGACTATTGTAGCAAATTTAGACATCCAATATTAGGATGGATGGCCTTTAGCTTGGTTTAAGAGATATGTTCATAGAAATCTTAAAGGAAGAAATTGAAAATTGTAGAGGATTTTGGAAAAAATTCCAGAGCTTGGAACGAGGCAGGTGAAGGCATGACCATTCATAATGGAATAATTAAAATTGTAAATTCCACTGAGGACATAATTTGATGAATGCAGATATCCTGGAAGGCCATGGGGCTGAAAGAGATCGGAGATAGGTTTTGCCTAATTGGGGGCCAATATAGGTCAATGAGTACAGTCATGATAGGTGAGCAGGACTTAGTATGGGTATGGATATACCACATCATACCACAGTTTTGGATGATGCTAAGTTTATGGAGGCTAGAATGTTGGAGGGTAGCCAGGAGAGATTTAGAAGAGTCAAGTTGACGATTTTACCTACAGTTGAGCTGAGGCAAGAACAAAGTTGGGCAAAGTTGCAGAATAGGAAATAGGCAATTTTAGTGATGGTGTAGATATATGGTTGGAAGCTTATCAGGTGGTTCGATGCATTACCAAGATTGTTAGCAGTCTAGTTAAGTCTCAGACAGTTACCCAGCACTGGGATGGACTTAGTAGCTAGGAAATGGGATTTGGATGGGGAACAGATGACAATGGCTTTTATTTTCCAAATATTTAACTGAAGGAAGTTTCTGCTCATCCAATATCAGCTATCAATATGCATTCTGACAATTGAGGGATTGAGAGTGATAGTTCTGGTGTCATCAGCATAGGTGTGAAAACTAATACTGTGCTTTTGAGGGATATTGCTAAGGGCCAGCATGCAATGAAAAATAGAAGGGGGCAAGGATTGATCCTTGGAGCGTACCAGAAGTAAGAGTGCAGAAGCAGGACAAGAAGTCATTGCAAATGATATTCTGGCTATGATTAGAGAGATAGGAATGGAACCAAACAAATGCAAATCCACTTAGCTACACATAGTGGCAAAGTGTTGGAGCAGGATGATGTGTTGAACCACGTTAAAGACTATGGACAGACTGAGAAGGACAAGGAGGAATAACTTCCCTTTGTCACAGTCACACAGGATGTTATTTGTGACTTGGATAAGACAGAATGGTTTCAGTCTTGTAGGTAGGGCGGAGAATTGAACGGAGGGTTTCAAGAATGGAATTCCAAGGAAGTAGGGCATAAGTTTAGGAGGTAATAGCACAGAAAGGAAAAACTTCAAGATGAATGTGGAAAGTTGCAGGTTTGATTCAGTCAAGCCTTTGTTTTTGAGGAAAGAGTAATAATCACAGAGAGAAAATCATTAACTATGTCAGCTAACATGTGGACAAGGAAAGGGGTAAATCACTTGGTATGTCAGACAGCATCTCTGGAGGGAAACAGAGCTATAATCTCAGGTCAATGAACTTTTATAATGAGTCATTGACCTGAAATCTTAACTTTCTTTCTCTCTCTACAGATGCTATCTGACCTGGTGAGTGTTTCCAGCATTTTCTGCTTTATTTCAAATTATACAATATTTTACTTTTGTATTATAACCTGGAAAGGATGTTGGTTTGTCAGCAGTTTCTGGGGAATAAGGCTGAACCAGCAGATTGTAGGTCTCGTGGAGGAAATGAGCACAGAGGGCTATGAGGGGAGATGAAAGAAAAAACAGGAAAGGAGTGAGTTCAGTCTGGAGCATTGCAATATAGCTAACAATCAGTTGTGATGAATATCTGTGATATATTCATTGTTTATGCACAGTACACAGCCATATTAATGTTGATAAAATATAGTTTTGAGTGCACACTGATGTGCAAGAAATTATATAACAGAATTGTTATGCCAGCAATATGAAGCAATTTAAGGAAACCTGCAGTATCCATTCTCAGCCAATGTTAAAGGTGTACCTTTCTACAGCTTCCATGTGGCTCTTTAGGTTTTTGGAGAACTTTATAAACTATAAGAGAGGAAAGTGTGCTATCCTAACAAGAGTGCCAATCTACCCAAACCATCAGTAACAGAAATAGCACAGTCACAAACATCTGCCAACTTCATCTAGCTTCAGTAACAGGTGTTGAATTGCTTAATTTTAAATGTCACAAACCGGGATTCGTGACATTGGCATTAATCTTGTCATGTAAGCTGGGTAAAGCCTTTATTTTGCCAATTGACTTGACTGTGAGGTGGTTTAATAGCCTGTTCACAATCAAAGCTTGGTCTCACATTAATACTGGCTATTTTAGGTGTGATACCTTCAGAAGTGAATGAAAAAATAAGGGAAAGTTGGAACAAAAGTATGTTTTTTGCAGAAACTGAGGTTATCTATTTTCATGAAGGGTTACAGAGATGAGGTATGGTCTGAAGTGCGTTCTCCTACCTGTCTGGTAACTTTGGTGAAAGAGCCCTGTCAGTCCTGGAAAAGTAAGATAGTCTGTACATTTCATTACAGATGACAAACAATTCTCAACGTTTGGGTATTTCCAATCTGTGGTGTGAAACTATCAATTACGTTCCAATCTGAGAAGTTCCTTTACAAAAGTAAACTTCCGAATGGTTTGTATTTGTCAAGACCCCAAAAGTAGCAGTTCTATGGAAGCAAACTAGTCTACTGAGAATTGGTGCAGCATTTCTCTCCTTCTAAAATTTTTTTTACTCCATTCTTAGTTAAAAAGCCAATGTGCGGCATAGGACCAGGCGGACCCAAATCCATCTCCTTGCTTATTCTAAAAACCAAATTCAAATTGAATCCAATTCATGGTCTCTACACAAGGGACAAACAAAATCCTAACTGAAAAAATAAGGCATTGAATCCCATCTGGAGCTTGATCCAAAGCTGGATCATAGCCCAAGGGCAGCATGGTGGCACAGTGGTTGGCACTGCTGCCTTACAGCACGAGGCAACAACAATTCCCGGCTTCAGCTACTATTTGTGCGGAGTCTGCACAATCTCCCCATGTCTGCATGGGTTTCCTCTGCTCTGATTTTCTCCCACCGTCTGAAAGATGTGCTGGTTTGGTGCATTGGCAATGCTAACTTCTCCCTCAGTGTACCCTAACAGGTGCAGAGTGTGGTGGCAAGGAGATTTTTATAGTTACTTCATTAAAATGCCTACTTGTGACATTAATAAATAAAACTTAAACTTAGCCAAAAAGCCGAGAAGTGATAACATTTTTCAGCTCACTTAAGCCTGCCACAGGACAGTTTACCATCGACTGTAGTGGGAATCAAGCCTGTTTGTGGATTATCAATTCAGTGACCTATGCCATGGGGCCACAGGAGGTTCCTGAGTGAATTAATATGGAGAAAGAGCAAATGTATCACTGGCAAAACAACAAGTCATCCAAATTACCATCAGCAATGTCAAAAGTGACCTTGAAAATGGTAAGCCTAATACACTCATCATTTGTGTGAGTTTATGGCTCTAATAAGAATATTAGCATTTCTGGAGTTTGATTCGGAAGTTCTCATTGAGTTTCTGTCCTGTGAAAACTGCATTGTACTTTTCATTGCGACCCATGTTTACGCTCACTAATGCTGCTGAGAGCTCATTAGCATATATTAAACAAGAGGAAAAGACACGGCGGGTCCTCAAATGTGCTCCTATTGCACCAAGGGTAGCTAATGATATAAGAGAGTGTACTTGTTGTTAACATCAGCAGAAACTGGCAGAAGTGCTTTACTTTAGAGCCCGTCCCAGCAAATGACCATTCAGAAGAGATTGCTGGGCATGTGGGATCACTGTGATGATTTTGGTTCCTGCACACTAGGTATGGAATCCATACAATCCATGGGAAAGAATGAGATGAGAAATGAGGAGGAAGGAAAGTCCTAGAACATAGTAATCCCACCTACCCCCAAAGAATTTTGAGGCAAAAAGAGAGTGCTAACTGCAACTGCATGAAATCCTGCAGCCACAATTATCTGTTTAGATAGTTCTCACTGTGACTCTGATGACTGCGTTCAATTTGTAAATTGTCTGATGGATTTGTGCAATGTCATCCTAGCATATATTCATCAGATAGTCAACAATATGGGAACAGCTGAAGAAGTCATTGGATTTGACATAACGGCAAAGCAGTGCCATCCAATTTTATTGTGTTACTGGTACTGCCAGAGTAGCAAGTGCAATAGATGGCACGCAGAAAGCATTTCAAACTTCTAACGTTAACTTCCTTCCTGGACTTCATAGGAAGGAGTACCAGATGCTGAATGTCTGAAGTGAGTATGACATAAAGCAAATAATTCTTCATTTCAATGCCAGATTTGTTTGAGGTGCCAGTGATGCACCCATCAGTAGGACTTTTCACCTCTTGGACTTCTCCAGGAAGATAGTGCAATGAATTAATGGCTTGTGGATGATAAGATATACCTCTTGCTGCCATGAATGATGACTCCTTTAATAATGATTATCAACAAGATTAGAATTCACAGAGTGCACAAAGCCGATTCCTCACCTCTTGCCTTTTAAAGTGACAGAGAATTATTGGCAGGACAAGAACAGAAAAGGATGTTGAAGGTAAATAAACGTCGAAGATAGTATCGGAAAACACAGTTAAAAAAACACCTTAGTGAGGTAGATTCTTTAGGAGAGTAATGCATATTTACAGAGTTGTCTATTTGTACAATTTATGGTTATTAAGTATAAATCTACTATTCCAGGATCATATTCCACTCAATCTTCTTTTTATTCTCCTCAAATTCTCTGCTTGTTCAGCTGTCGCAGATTCTTTCCATTTCTTATGCTCAATCGCCCAACTATGATAGTGAAGCTTTATACACTTTCTCTGTTTCTCTTTCCCCCACCCTAACTGAAGAAAATTCTGTCTGGTTTTTGACGTATCTGACTGTCTTCAAACCATTTAGTAATATTTGGTTGGTTACACTCTTGTTCAGAATGAACAGCCAGGCTTGGTCAATACAGCTGACATGTATTTGGACATCACAATTGCATAAGGTGCATGGTACCTTGTAGGATCCTGATTTAAATCTATTATGAGGCTCTTACTTCTCTTGCCACTTATTTAAAGTGCCCCCTTCAAAATTGCAGTAGGAAAAAGGATGGTGAAAATTTCATATTTGCAGTTTCCTTCTTGTTACTGCACTATTTCTGCCAAAGTACATGAAAGTAGCAAAACAAAGTTGGTCTCAGTAATTTGATGATATGACTTGAAATTTTAGTCCCTGTTGGGGGTTGGCATGGAAATATGTGGGTGTAGAATGTAGGTGTAGGTTACCACTGGCTACCCTGCTTGCTCCCTGACTTCCATTTTTCCAGAGGTGGAATGGAATGAGGGGTGTGTGTGTGTGTGTGTGTTTAGGCCCATAGGCCACCCTCACCTGGTTTAACCTCTCCCCCTCCCATGGTGGTCTGCAGGGGTGTTGCTGCTTTTCCATGAGAACAGCCACTTGGAGCCACAGGTGAGGTCCAATGCAGTTGAGAAAAGTACAACATGTTCCTGTGACAGAGGTACCAACTCCTGCTTTGACACCCATACACAGTTTTGGTGAGGTAGGGCTTATCTATCTGAGCGTGCGAAGTCTGTTTCTGGCAGACTGCATGGAAGAAACGACTAACAGGTTCAGTCAGCTGGAAGGTAGAAGCAGTAATATGTTGTGGGGCATGAAGAGCAGGACAAGACATTGGTCATCCGCTACACACTGTTTTGTCTCCAGTTGTCTGGACTCTGTCCTGCCACTGGATACAGGTGGATGCGGGAGTGGTGAGTAAGGTGATGATATGCAATTCTCAGTCATTTAAATCTAATTGACGAGGAAATCTATTAACGAGGAAATTGTACATCTATTAACCAAAACTCAAATCCTTTTGTGATCGGTGAGGAAGCAGCAGGTGTGATTCACTCAGAACTGTAGCTGCAAACTAGCACACGGGTGGCTCAGATTACAAGGTCCGCTACCACTGAACTCTAGCAGCAGTAAAATCTGGCAGCTACCCGAATGGCTGGAGAGTTCCTTTCAGGATCAGACTGCTCATCTTTGCAGTCTGGGGAAGCAACTAGAAAAGGAGCCCCAAACATGCTTGATTCACCAAACCCTGGCCAGCTTCACCAAAACCCGGCTAGCTTACCATGACTGATGGGCATCTCCCTTCCAGCAGTGGCAATATCAAGAAGAGAGAGAAAGCAAATGTCTCACATCTCACCTTTGGTGCATGGAATGCGTGCACTCTCATTAACAAAAGCTGATAGACCAGAATGGAGAACTTCCTCATGGGAAGAGAGCTGACATTATAGCTCTCAGCGAAATACATCGTGCAGAAAACGGTTGACTTGGAGGTATAGGAGCAGAATACACATTCTTCTGGAAGCGTCGAGCCAAGGAGGGCTGGTGTGGGCTTTGCAGTCAAAAGTGAACTGGTGAACTATCTAATCAGCCTTCCAAAGGGTCTAAGTGACTGCCTCATGTTGTTCCAAATCCCACTGGTAGCAAGAAGCAAACTACCATCCTCCAGCACAATGACCAAGGAGGAACTCTATGAAGATCTCCACATACTCTGACCACAAAGCTGACTATACTTCACAACTCCAGAATCAGCACAGATTACCACATCTGGGGAAGTGTAATTGGTAAAAACAGCTGTGAAAGACAAGAGCAAAGGTCTTGTGCTCCTGCAAATCAGCACTGAGCATGAGCTTTTTTTCACCAACATAATCTTCTGGCTCCCAAACTGAATCATGGAATCTCTACTGTGCAGAACAGGCCATTCAGTCCATCAAATCTGCACTAACTCTCTGACAGATTATTTTACCCAGGCTGTTGGCCTTGCCATATCTGTGTAACCCCACAAATTTGACATGGCTAATCCATCTGATTTACACATCCTGGAGTAAGGAGCTATTTACCATGGTCAACCCATCTAACCTGCACACCTTTGGACTGTGGGAGGAAAATGGAGCACCCAGAGGAAGCCCACGCAGACATGGGGAGGACGTGCAAACTCCACACAGAAATTCACTCAAAACTGAATTGAACCCAGGTCCCTGGCACTGAGCGTCAACTATGCCGACCACTGAAATAAGACATAGTGGAAGCAAAATTCTGGAATGGCTGAGCATTTCAATAACATCTCAACAGGCCATCTCCACATCAGTGATGAAGTTATAAAGAGGTTGCTCTAGGTCAATACCCAACACTTTTCTACTCTCTGACGCAAATCTTTGTCTCTTCCTTGGACACAGATAAGGTCCCAAATGACTGGAGAATAGCTAATGTTGCACCATTGTTTAAAAAGGGTAGTAGGGATAACCCTGGAAATTATAGGCCAGTGAATTTGACGTCAGTTGTAGGGAAGCTGTTGGAGGGGATTCTTAGAGATAGGACGTATAGGCACTTAGAGCGTTGTGATCTGATTAGGGATACGCAGCGTGGCTTTGTTAAAGGGAGGTCGTGCCTTAAAAATCTGGCAGAATGTTTTGAGGAGGTGACGAAAACGGTGGACGAAGGGTGAGCCGTTGATGTCGTCTATATGGATTTCAGTAAGGCGTTTGACAAAGTCCCTCATGGGAGGTTAGTTGAAAAGGTCAAGGCTAATGGAATACAGGGACAGGTAGCTAGATGGATAAGCAACTGGCTTGGTAATAGGAGACAGAGAGTAATAGTGGAAGAGTGTTTTTCTAGCTGGAGGTCGGTCACTAGTGGTGTGCCGCAGGGCTCGGTACCGGGACCTCTTCTATTTATAATATATATAAATGACTTGGAAGAGGGAGTAAGTGGAGTGATCAGCAAGTTTGAAGACGATACAAAGATGGCTGGACTTGTGGATAGTGAGGAGCATTGTCAGGCGATGCAGCAGGACATAGATAGGCTGGTAGCTTGGGTAGACAGATGGCAGATGGAATTCAATCCTGATAAATGTGAGGTGATGCATTTCGGGAGAAAGAATGTAGGGGGGAGGTATATGATAAAGGGTAGACCTATTAAGAGTATAGAAATGCAGAGGGACCTGGGGGTGCAGGTGCACAAGTCTCTGAAGGTAGCAGAGCAAGTGGAGAAGGTTGTGAAGAAAGCATATGGTATGCTAGCCTTTATAGGAAGGGGTATAGAGTACAAGAGCTGGCCTTTAATGTTGCAGTTGTATAAAACGTTGGTTAGACCTCATTTGGAATACTGTGTCCAGTTCTGGTCGCCTTACGACTGGAAGGACGTGGACACTCTGGAGAGAGTGCAAAGGAGGTTTACCAGGATGCTGCCTGGTATGGAAGGTCTGAGTTACGAGAACAGGTTAGGTAAATTGAAACTGTTTTCCTTAGAAAGATGTAGACTTAGAGGAGATCTAATAGAAGTGTACAAGATTATGAGGGGTATAGAAAGAGTAAACAAGGTTAAGCTTTTTCCTAGGATGGACTCAAATAGCATGAAGGGTCACGAGCTTAGGGTGAGGGGGGTAAGGTATACTTTGGATGTTACAGGGAGTTTTTTCATTCAGAGGGTGGTGGGGGTGTGGAATGTGCTGCCAAGTAAAGTGGTGGAGGCAGGCACTCTGGAGTTATTTAAGAGATACTTAGATGGACTCGTGAACAGAATGGGAATGGAGGGGTATAGAAAACTCATTTAAAATAGGGATCATGTTCCTTGGGAGTCCCTGGGAAGTGTGTACATAGACGATGATATTGATGTACTTGTTTTTATCCTACAGGTGCTTTGGTCCGCCTTGTTGTCTAACAAGGGGCATACATGCAATGGGTCATGAGAGGGCTGCTCTTGGATTTTGAAAGTAGCCTAGTGATTCACATCATTAGTGTACGCTTGACCTGGACCATTTAATGGGCAACATGACAGCTCAGTGACTATCGCTGTGCTGTGCAAATACATGAAGTTTGTGCATTCTCCCCGTGCTTGCGTGGGTTTTCTCCGGGTGCTCCGGTTTCCTCCCACATCCCAAAGATGTGCTGTTAGGCTAATTGGCAGAACAAATTCTCCCTCAATTGTCTCAAATTTGGTTTCAATCTATAGATCTATAAACATAGACAGGGATCATGGGTAGAGTGGGAACATCAGGGTGGCAGCACGGGCTCGTTGGGCCGAAGGGCCTGTTTCCTGTGCTGTTTTGTTCTTTGTTCTTTGTTCCTTGTTCCATTCATGCTGCTGGAAACAGAAAAAACTGCAGAGGGATTATCAAGCAGTAAAGTCTCTGGAGCTAATCGAATTCCATTGGATATCTATAAATACTATGGATCATAGCTGCTCAGAGTGTTCACCCAGCCTTTCCACGAGATTTTAAAGACATCTTTATTGTTCACATCTACAATCACAAAGGCAACAGCCAGTCCTATGACAATCTCAGATGAAGATCTCTCCTGTCTATTGCTGGAAAGATCCTTGCCAGAATCCTTCTAAACTGGCTCATCTTCAATGTGGTTTAATTCAGGCGAGTTACTGTGGTTTCAGAATAGGTAGGGGAACTATTGACATGGTTTTTGCTTCTCACCAGCTGTGGGAGAAGTGCCAAGAACAAAATACTGATCTACACACCACTTAACCAAAGCCTTCAGCTTTGAAAGCTGTGAAAGCACAGGAAGGTTATGAGCAAGTTTGGATGCTAGGCAAATTGATTCAGATGGTTTGACAGTTTCACATAGCATGCTGATCTGCATCCTTCTTGAGAATGAGACTTTGGTCTGCTTCCCTGTTCCCAATGGAGTCAAACAGGGCTGTGTACTGGCGCCAGCCCTCTTCAGCATCATGTTCTCAGCAATGCTCACTGATGCTTTCCAAAATGTGGATCCAAGAATAGACATCAATACCAAATAGACAGTAGGCTCTTCAACCTGCAATGTCTTTAGGCCAAGACCAAGTTCCTCATTGATGGACTGTGTGAGTTTTTTTTTGCTGATGACTGTGCACTAAATGCTGGAAATCAGGTAGACGTGCAGCCCATTATGGATTTGTTCTCCACATCCTGTGATAATTTCAGTCTCGCCATCAGCACAAAGACAGAAGTCATGTTCCAATCTGCTCCAGAAAAGCTCTATCAAGAGTCGACAGTGAAAATAAATAACCAAAAGCTGACCACTATGAACAAGTTCATCTACTTCCAAAGCACTCTCTAGTGCTGTGTTCATATTGATGACAAGACCAACATCAGAATTGCCAAGGCTAGTGTGTCCTTTAGAAGGTTCCACTATTCAGTATGGGGAACATAGAACAGTGATTCTGTAAACGAAGCCCAAGATCTACTGAGCAGCTGTCTGCTCCACACTATGTAAATGAGACCAGGACTGTCTACCAGCGACACGCAGAGAAAATCAATTGCTTCCACCTTTGCTGCTCCACATGCTACTCAACATCAATTGGAAAGACAAACTCCCAGATCCTGAGGTCCTTGGGAGAATGGGCACGATCAGCATCTTCACAGTCTTACAACAAAAGCTGCTTCCATGAGTGGACATATCACCCGAATGCCTGACAACTGACTCTCTAAGTAAATCTTCTATGGTGAACAGTAGAACAGAGCACGTTCCCATTGCAAACAGAAGAAACACTTCAAGGAGATCCTGAAAACTTCCCTTAATGATTGTAAAATTGGCACCGCTTCATGCAAGACCCTTGCTCAGCCTGGGGAGTACAATTGCGTAAGGACATCAGCATAAGAAAGCAAAGTGACAGTGTGAAAGTTGGAACCAGCCATTAGCAGGTGAAGGGCCTAAGTCTGTTTTGCAGCATAAGTGGATGCTTGAGAAAACATAAAATGTTTCACATACTTATTGTGGTTAAAGAAGATCTAGATGTTTACTGATCATGACCTGCTAAAAATGCCAAGGATTCTGCACAACTGCAGATATATTGTGAGAAGGATGCAAATGAATTTTATTAGTTGAAAGTGCACATCAGATGTAAGGCTATTGGTGCTTTAAATGGCATGTTGTCTCTCATTGGTTAAAAAGTGCGATAACTGACACTGTTTGACAAACTCTGGTAGAACATCATAGTGAAATTCACTGTGTCTGTTCTCCTTGTTAGCAAGTAATAAAAGCTTAGGAGATTTGAGTACTCGTTGTGCATTGTCTAGTTAACCCTCAACAACAGTCCAAAACAAGCACAAAGCACACAAAAACCATGAGACTAGCTCCCCAACTATCTGCCAGCCTCATTGTCCTGTTCTCACTGCACTACAATGTTTTGTAGTAAAATAGGACTTATTACTCATCTTTGCACCCATACAGTCCAGAGTCTGGATGACAAATTAAGATGATTGTCTTTAATATTAAAGGACAATTGACGTGTGTGTGTGTGTGTGTGTGTGTGTGTGTGCTGTCTATCTGCCTTCGTTTGCAGTTGCAGGGTCCACCTCCACAGTGGTGGGCCTTTTAAAAAGTTGCAGAGATGGCTCCCATTTGAACTAATGGTAGGATCCTGAAACCCACAGGGAAACATCCTGTTCAAATCTCACAGTAGCCTTCTGCAGTGTTGCATTGATTTAACTGTTATTAACTATCATTGTTGTATTGTATATAATGGAATAGATGAGCTATCTGCTAAAAATAATTCAGTGAGTTTATTCCCACCATTCATCACAAAGAGTTGATGTTAACTGAAATTCAAAGAAGGCTACTCAGAAAGTAATGGGAAATAAATGCATCCATCACACACAAATTCTTCCCCATGGTCAGTCATGAAGGCAGGGAATTTTCAGGCCCTGACGAGGTTGAGAATGGAGGTGGATGAGGCCAGAAAGTACTGAAATCAGCCAATGTACTGTTTTCCCCATCCTGTACCCAGCATCAGTCATTTTTGCTGAGGTTTGGGTCCTACAGGGCCATCCACCCCCATAGTTCTCCAAAGTGACAGGAGACAGTTTAACACCTAATATTCAACCCCCTTCCCCCTTCCCCCAGCTATCATCACCATTCCACTACTGTGGCCTAGATGCTGAGTCTGCTTTTTATTTACAGATTTAGAAAGTTGGTGTAAGTTATTGAAGTGTCCTCTTCATTACTTACTCTCCATTGCAGTCTGCTCCCAACCTTGTTTTCCCCTGAATGATCTTCCCCCCAGTGTCTTATTTTGGTGGGGAACAAGTCTCCATGCCATTTAAAGGGGATGCCTCTGTGAAAATCCCAAACAGTACTGCTTCCCTCTGAGGTTGGTCTTAGGATCCAGAAATAGTCTTGATTCTGGTTTCCCACTTCTGAAGTGAAAATTCAGCTCTAAGCGACTGTGACAAATGCTGGGGCTAATTTTTTGCTTTTCCTCTTAGCCAGAGATATGGCACAGCTTGGGGAGACCAAAGAAAAGAAGCAGGAAAAATCCATTATACATGCGGCAAAATCATAGCAGAGTAATTATTAATACTGGCTTCCAAAAGAAAGAAGAGAAATTTCACACAATAAACTCATGTAGTATAATAGCTGTCATAGACTGGCAGACCTGCTGAGTGTACTTTGCAAAAGTGGCTCCCACACAATTACAAATGACTTGGCATATGGTCTCATTGTTTATTCAGTGTGCAGGAGCTATTTATTGCTTTGTAAACTTGGCTGCATAAACATATATCACTTAAGTATATGGTAGCATCACAATTGCCATTATAAATAATATTTGCATGACAAAGGCAATTCTTTTTTAAAGTTATATATATTAATTTAGTAATTTTTGCAATAAGTACAATCTGTTGGCTTAGAAATTTACATTGTGATATTTGTAGACAAACACTTAACACATTACTTTGCTTGCTATTTTAACAGAGGTGTTAATCTATTTAGTTGAAATGGGTTAATTTTTCCACTAAACGGTTGGACAGAGATTTATTTTACAACTGCATTAATCACTTGTTTGTTGATATCACTGACAACAATTTTTTAAGACTTGTATAGAAAACAATATCCTACCAATTTACAATCACTTCTTTCACTGTATAAAGGCAAATTTGGAGCAGGATTGGATAATGCCCTGAGGCAATCTTTCTTGGAATATCTCTGAAATTTATCCTTAAATGGTATAAAGTAGTTCATTTTCACTGTTATTCTTACTTATTCATATAAAATGCCCTACATTATAACGGCAATTTCCATCATAATTTTAATTGCAATATAATTAACCATGTGCTTTTATTAGTCCATTGTGAGCCTGACTTGTATGGAAACACATTACATTGTTCAAGTCTCCAAACCAGCCATTAAAAAGGCTACACCTGTAGAACTTCTGTTTGTCCAAAATGGAGAGCACATTCTTTCCTTGTCTATGTGAAGAAAGTTTATGCACAGAGTAGCAGAGCCAAGAACTTGGAAGGCCATATGTGTACTATTGGAATTTAACCAGCTATAACAAGCAGCTTATCAGCACCGATGAGCTTTTTTCCTACTTATCTAGTTCGGATCATCCTACATGTTAGAATATTAATTGGTGCTATTATCCGGAACAGAATGGGGATAATTCCATTCTCCACTGGCTGATCTATCTCCTGAAATTTTTTTAGTAGGACAAAAGTCAATTATCAACTGTGCTTTGGTTTACAATGATTGAAAATTTCCCTTCCCTCTTGCTGCGGGAATTGCAGCGGCGACTGAAAATTTGGTGGACCATTTAAAGGTCCATTTGAGCTTGGACAGGAATTTCCAGTCTTGGGATGTGCATGGCCCAGAAATCCTGTTCTATATATTTGTTGGTTCAGGTAGCCAACCGTGGAATCTACCACAGAGGTTTGACGATGCTCTGAACTTCCATTCTCTCCAGGCACCTCTGCCTGGATATATGAGTCCATATAATGTCAGTTCTCATCACTAGCTAATACTTTCAATAGCTGTCATCCTCAGTTTCAAAGCTTTCTCATGAATTTTACAATTTACGGCTGATTTCAGCATGATGGAAGCACTCATAGAAGACAGCTAGAAATATCAGGCATTTTCACATTCTAAATATCCAATTTCCTATTTAAATGAAAGGGCAATGATATGAATGGCCAATTTATTAGTTGTAAAAGCAAAATACAACAAATCTGAAGTAAAAGCAGGAAATGCAGGAAAACTTAGCAAGTCAGGCACCATCTTTGGAGAGAGAAGCAGAGTTAATGTTTTAATCCGTTTTATTGGTTGGGGGATGATAATTGACCGGAACATTGAGAATTCCAAATAATGCCAGGGGATATTTAACATTTCCTTTAAACATGAAGACAAGTCGATGATCCTTAGTTTAATGTCTCATCCAAAGTAAAATACTAAGCAGTAATAATTAGTAATTGACTGAATGTTGCCTCTTAAGTCCAAAGATATGCAGGCTAAATTGATTGGCCATGCTAAATTGCCCCTTAGTGTCTGGATGTTTAGCAGAATAAATATGTGAAGTTACAAAGTTAGTACCTGGATGGGATTGTTATCAGTGCAGGCCTGATGGACCAAAAGATCTACTTCTCAACTGTAATTAGCAATTGACTAAAGTATCAATTCTAGATTATGTGCTCCTAAGTCCTGGAGTGAAGCTTCGTGAAGTCACGTAGGTGTATTTTGCTGTGCTGACATAACTTAGATACTTTAATGTATCCGTAGTTTAGAAGGAGGCCATTTGGCCCATCAAATCTGCAATGACCCTCCAGAAGAGCACTCTACTTTGGCCCAACTCTCCTGCCCTAAGCCAATAACCCTGCACGTTGATCATGTTTAATTCACTTAACCTAAGTTTCAGACAGTAGGAGGAAACCGAAGCACCCGGAGGAAACATATACAGACACGGAGAGAACAAACAGTCACCCAAGGCTGAAATTGAACCCGGATCTTTTGAGGTAGCAGTGCTAACCACTGTGCCATGCTTATGGAAAAGAAATAAATAGCTGAAGAACATGTAAACCTATCAGTCATAATTCAAATATTTGCAAACAGTAAAAAGGAATGTATTTATAAGAGTCACTGTATCAAGGTTGGTGGCTCAGTAACTGTAGCATGATGAGATTGTTTTACTAAATTAGTTTATGTCTTTGAAATAGAGTAAAAAAATTAGCAACTGTCACATCAGATGGCTGATCACAGCTATTGCATCAACTTTGAAAATTCATTAAAGGATGTTCCTGAGACACCTAATCTAGATATGTGAGATTCAGTACTTCCGAAACAGCAGTTAAGCCACCCAAACAAAGAACTAGGATGTAGTGCCTGAAGAGGTGGCAGAATCAATTTGCTTTCGTGAAGTCTGTAAACTTTGCCACTTTCAGTAGTTTAAATCTGTGCCTAACTGGTTCATGACAAATCCATTTTACAAAGTCAGAGAGGAAGTTAAGTCAAATTGTTTCAGCCTTTCAACTGGGATGTAAAATGTTGGTATAGTGCTAAGTAGGAAAAAGAAGTGTGAAAAGAATTAAATTTCAAAAGTCTCTGGATACAAAAATTCAGGCGCATAGTGCCCAAGGAATAGCCTTACAGACTAAAAATTGTGTCATAGCATGTTAAATTTAAAGTTTATTTATTATTTATTAGTCACAAGTAAGGCTTACATTAACACTGAAATGAAGTTACTGTGAAATTCCCCTAGTCTGGCGCCTGTTCAGATTATGGACCTAACCAGCACATATTTCAGAATATGGGAGGAAACCAGAGTACCTGGAGGAAAGCCACGGAGACATGGGGAAAATGAGCAAACTCCACATAGACAGTGACACAAACCGGAAACTGAACCTGGGTCCCTGGCACTGTGAAGCAGCAGTGCTAACCACTGTGCTACCATACTGCCTGTACGTACATAGAAGTAAGTGTGTAGAACTATCTCACATACTTCTCATGATAGTTGTGAAATAGTAAATTGATGCATGTGCAGTGAGAGTCCACTTGAAATATTGTACAGCATGAAGATCAAGACGTCAGTCAGTGTGCAACATGGATTTGACATCAGTCCATCCATTTTAGAGCTCAATGTTTTAACCAATGCCTTCTTTCAACCTCAGATGGCTGAACACTGTTCAGTAGTAGAAAGGGCCCCCTCACCAATCCTATTTCAAAGAATAATCAACCACTTCGAGTGGGCAGCATGGTGGCACAATGGTTAGCACTGCTGCCTCACAGTGCCAGAGATCAGGGTTCAAATCCCAGCTTGGGTCACTAACTGTGTGCAGTTTGTACATTCTTCCTGTGTCTCTATGGGTTTCCTCTGAGTACGTAAGTTTCCTTCCACAATCCAAAGATGTATGGGTTAGGTTGATTGGCCATGTTAAATTGCCCCTTATTATCAGAGAGGCTAGTCAGGGTAATTGTGTGGGATTATAGGGATAGGGCCACGGTGTGGCCAGTGCAAGCTCGATGGCTGAATGGCCTCCTTCTGCACTGTAATATTCTATGATCTAATTGCTATTGTCAGTTACTGCAATTGCCCAAGTATTTGTTGCTTTATAGAGTTCTTTAAAATTGCTGATGTTGGCAGAGATGGTGTGACAGATGCTAAAGGTTCCCATTCACCAACAGTTCTGCATCTCACCTTCCTTCTACCTCTAACTTTTCTACCATCCTCTGGATACAAAATGCAAAAATAGAAATCAACAAAATAAACATTCCAAATAGATTTTATAAATCAAACCATTATCATACTGCTTGCAAATAAAATGCCAATCATGCTTGTGCATTTCCTTAATGTTCTTCCTTACAGATGACTTTATATGTCCTGGTTAATGTTTCCCCAGTGGAAGGCTGCTGACTTTCATTAGAGGAAATTGCAGACGGCCTTACAGAATGACCATGAGCAGCTCTCAGTGTAAAAAGCTTGGCTTTAGACTGTACCATGTTGGCACGTATGATAGTATTCTGGCCTGATTAGCTACCAGACAACAACAAGGTCCCTGTGGAGTAGTAATAGTAACAGACCTGTCTCACTCTGAAAGAAGTCAGTAGGTTTTTGCTCCATGGTGCCATTGCCCCTCCTTGGCTAAGGCCTTCAGTATAGCTTCTGATCACTTTGGAGCCCATGATCTCCCATATTGTGTATTTTCCAGGTCAGAATCAGAAAGACCCCTTGCACTATTCTTTGTTCTTGTGGACATATCTCCTTGGGTTACTTATCAGATTTCCTTTTCAACTGACCAGCCTTCATTAACACAGTAGTTAGCAGCTTGGCCAATTCTGGGAAACACCCAGCACTTTAGCATCTCTGAGCTATTCACAGTTTTCTAGGCTTTAGGACTGGAATTTTACTGGCATGCCCTCCTGAGGTTCATAAGATCGCACCCAAGGCCAATGGAGAATGCCTTTTTGGGAGCCTCACCTACCCAGGTTTCATGGCGTAGTGTCTAAGTCAGTGTCTAGATCCTTTTAGCCAATTCATACAGTGTCTCCTTTTCTACCAAACAGATAAAAAGACTTCTCCCTGAAAACAATTTGATTTTTCTCCTCACAAGAATTTGGTGCGTTTTTCTTTCTGTCTCTGTCAGCTTTCTCTTTGTGTTTACATCTCTGCTTTCACACTGTTCATAGTTCTTTGAGTCTTTATGTCTGGCTACATGACATCTGTATCTTAACTTCCTTCCCGTTAATACTGCTTTCAGGCCAAGGGTCACCAGGCCAAATGGACATGTATTTCTTATTATCAAAGAAAGGTGCAACTGATTCCTTTACAATTGATGCAAAGTAATTTTCAAGCACTTGAATACAACTACAAATTCCAGAGACGTTTTGAAGAAATTAGACATTTCCTTTTCTCTACTATTTTCAGCTCAAAGATTGTCACAATCTGGATAGATTTTTACTTGTCTATAAAGGAAGAATGAATGCTGCATTTGGCAGCAATGCAAAGAATTCTGACCCAAAGTTGTCAGTTGGTGTACCAAATTGGAGTACCTACGAGATTTATCTCAGAATTTTCAGATGTATGTTCATGTTCAGAGTTCTTAACTGCACTTTAAGTAAAAGACACTAATTAGACATGTAAGCTTTGCTCGAAGGGAAAAGGTCAAAGTTAAAGGATCAGATGGGCCGGCATGATATTTTACATTTCTTCATGTCTTATTACAGCACAACAGTATTGGCAAAGGCATGGGAGTAAATCACCTATATGCCATATTGGTTGGGGGATGGTGTGTGATGTGGGAACTTAAAAGATGGATTAGCAACAGCAAATAAGGGCTCTGTTGGCATCAGATCAGCAATCAGAACACGATCCCATAGAATGTGGTATTTAGCAGATTTAGATTTGTCAAAAATGTTATCATTGCCAAGAGTTTCTTAGTATCCTGTGGAAGTCTAGAAACAGTAAAAAAAAATGATATCCGGGGTTATGTAGAAATAAGCAATTAATATGGAAAATTAATAAAAATAAAAGGGAGAGACAATGGCGTAGTGGTAATGTCATCAGAGCAAAGTCCCAGGCTAATGATTTAGGGACACGGGATTGAATCATAACAGCAACTGATGGAGTTTGAATTCAGTTACTACATTTAGAATTTAAAAGCTAGTTTCAGTAAAAATGAGCATGAAACCATTGTTAATTGTCAGTGAGAACCTATCTGGTTCACTCCAAGATCCGTTAAGGAAGGAAATTGACCATTCTTATCTGGTCTAGCCAACGTGTGACTCCAGACCCAGATCACTTGGTAGTGACCTTGGCATTGGAAGTGACAGTGGCAAATCCAGCCCTGTTAACCCTGGAAAGTCCTCTTCATGAACATCTTGAAGCTTGTGCTAAAAGTGGGAGAACTGTCCCATACACTAATCAAGCAGTATGGAATCATACCTTACAGATCATGTTACACTACCTCACAATAATTGGCACTACCATCATCATTGCTGCCAGTGGAACAGGACATACGCAGCAGTGTGGCAGCAAGATTGTACACAGTCAGAAGGAAATTGCCCTGTGAGTTGTCAGCATTGTTTTTTGACTCGAAGAAGTCTCATGGCAGCAGATCAAACATGGGTAAGGAAATCTCCTGTGGACTACCATTTATTGCCACCCCTGCCTCACCTTCAGCATCCCCCCCCCCCCCCCTCACCCCTCCACCTCAGATGCTTATCTTCAGTGACTGGTTTATGAGGACACCCAGATCTCACTGAATAGTCCCCTCTCTTAATTTATAGCCATTCAGATAATAATTTGCTTTCCTGTTTTGCTCCAAAGTGGATAATCTCACATTTATCCACATAATATTGCATCTGTCATGCATTTGCCCACTCACTCAGCTTGTCAAAATCACACTGAAGCATCTCTGCATCCTCCTCACAGATCAACTTCCCACCTAGCTTTGTGTCAACTCCAAATTTGGAGACAATACTTTTTGGTTCCCTCATCTAAATCATTAATACATATTCTGAATAGCTGGGTCCTAACATTGATTCCTGCGATAACCTACTAGTTACTGCCTGCCACTTGGAAAAAGACTCCTGTTCTTTGAGACATACTCCACCGGCATTCCCGCCCCAATTCCATTGGCCTTGGGCAGGATTGTACGAACTTCAGGCAGACATGCTGGTAAAATTCCACCTTTTGCTTCCTGTTTGCCAACCAGTTTTCTATCCATCCCAGTACACTACGCCTAATTCCAAGCACTTTATTTTTATATGTTAATCTCTTATGAGGGACTTTTTGAAAGCCCTCTGAAATTCCAAATAAATCACATCCACTGGCTCCCTCTTGTCAAGTCTACTACATACAACCTCGAAGAATTCTAGTTGATTTTAATGTGCTGGATATTGAACAATTAAGATCATAGAATCAGATAGGAATGGCATATGACAAACTGATATCCCAAAAGCTTAGGATGAAAGCTGTAAAGAGATTTAAAAATGCATATTTTGTGGATGGAATAAATCAGATGGCTGTCATACAATTCAATTAAGTTAAAATAAAAAACAAACAAAATTGGTGGAAATATATTGAAGTCAATGCTGAAAGGGGATTGAATTTTGGAGCTGCAATGTCATGTTGCAATTGTACAAAACTCTAGTGCGGCTGCACTTGGAGTATTGTGTACAGTTCTGGTCCCCACATTATAAGAAAGATGTGGAGGCATTGGAGAGGGTACAGAGGAGGTTTACCAGGATGTTGCCTGGTATGGAGGGCAGGTCTTATGAAGAGAGGCTGAGGGATTTGAGGTTGTTTTCGTTAGAAAGAAGGCGGCTAAGAGGAGACCTTATTGAAACATATAAGATGATTAGAGGTTTAGATAGGGTGGACAGTGATAGCCTTTTTCCTAGGATGGAGAAAGCTAGCACGAGGGGACATAGCTTTAAATTAAGGGGTGGTAGTTATAGGACGGATATCAGAGGTAGGTTCTTTACCCAGAGAGTGGTAAGAGTATGGAATGCCCTGCCTGCTGCAGTTGTAGATGCGCCAAGTTTGGTGGCGTTTAAGAGCTTAGTAGATAAGTTTATGGACAAAAAGGGAATGGTTTAGGTTAGAGGGTCATTGCTTTTTCTTAATTGGTCGGCGCAACATCGAAGGCCGAAGGGCCTGTTCTGCGCTGTAATGTTCTATGTTCTATGAGACCGTAACTCTTCTTTGTGTCAGTGATATGAACTTAAATAGAGGGATACAAAATTTGCAAAGGTAAAGAGCATGGTTATGTATGATATGGACTGCAAGAACAAAAACAGGCCAGTAAATTTAGCAACCTTGGAAAAAATTTATTTTAAGAGTATTTACTCTGAACAGATAGAATACTGATCTGATCTAAAAAAATCTGTGTGGGGAGCGTCACTAAGTCAGCGAGGTTAGCACTTATTGTCCATCCCTTATTAACTCTGAGAAGGTGGTGTGGGCCACCTTTTTAAACCGCTGCTGTTCATGTGATATAGGTACACCCGCAGTGCTGTTAAGAAGGAAGCTCTACAATATTGACCCAGTAAGGAGGAAAGAATGATATATTTCCAAGTCAGAATGTTGTATGATATGAAGGGGAAGTTGGAGCATGCAAGTGTTCCCATGTACCACCTTTCATGGTGGTAGAGGTTGCAAGCTTGAGAAGTGCTGCTGAAGACACCTTGCCAAGTTGATGCAGCACTGTTTGAAAATGGCAAAATTTGCTGCTATACTGCACTGATAATGGAGGAAATGAATGTTTGAAGAGTATCAGTCAAATGGGTTATTTTGATCTGGATGGTGTTGGTCTTCTTGTGTATTGGAGCTGCACTCTTCTTGACAAGTAAAGAATGTTCAGCTTCTAATTTCTGCCTTGCAGATGGTGGCAAAACTTTGTGAAATCAGCAAGTAAGTCATTTGCCAGAGAATGCCTAATTCCTGACCTGCAGTTCATCCGCATTGCTTGTCCAGGTAAATTTCTAGTCTATGATGATCATCTTTCCCTACCCCATCCCAAAATGTTGCTAGTGGGAGATTTGATGATGGTAATCCCACTGAATCTCAAGGGGAGATGGGTATACTCTTTCTTATTAGAGATGACCATTGCTTGACACTTCTGTGTGGTACAAAAGTTACTTGCCACTTATTAACCCAAGCCTAAATGTTTTCCAAATATTGCTACATGTGGGCATGCACTGTCTCATTACCCTCAAGGATTTGGCAATGAAACTGAACATTGGACTCAACATTCTCACTTCTAATATTATGGTGGTGGGTATGTCTTTGATAAAGCAGCTGAAGATGGCTGAGTCTTGGACACTGTACCAGGATACTCCAGCATTAATATCCTGGGACAGAGATGGTTGGCTCCAAAAGCTACATTATCTTCCTTTGTAATGAAAATAGAAAATGCTGGAACTACACAGTGGGTCTGGTGGCATCTGTGGGGAGAGAAACAGATTTAACATTTCACATTGTGACTGTTTGTCAGAATTGGCATCCATTAGAAATGTAATAGCTTTTCTGTAGCTGAATTGGGTGTAGGTGGAAAAAGAAGTCAAGGTAAGGTCTGTGATAGGTTCTCCTCCAAGCCATCAACATCCTGACTTGAAAATATATCGCCATTCCTTCACTGTCACTGGGTCAAAAATCCTGGAATTCCCTCTCCAAATAGCACTGTGGGTATATGCAATGCAGCTCATTGCCATCTTCTTGATGGCAACTAAGGATGAATAATAATTGCTGGTCTAGTCAGCGACATGCGTGTCTTGTAAATTCATTTTTAAAATGAGAAATATTAAATGACAAAAGAGTTGGTGCTATAGAGCCAAAATGAATGGTAATGGGACAAGTCAAGAAATGAGTAAAGTGCAGAGGAGGTGTAAATGGCAGAATAGTCAACAGCCATCCAACAGCAAAGCAAATAAAAATAAGAATAAGGCTGACACACACAAATAAAAGGAAAAAAATGGAGGAGCAGAGATTACAGCTGAAATTATTGAACACAATATTGGGTCCAGCAGGGTATAAAGCATCTAGTCAAAAGATGAGGTGCTTTTCCTTCAGCTTGCGTTCAATTTTATTGTATTAAAATAGCAGAATGGGGTCAAACATATCAGCACGAGAACATAGTGGAGAATGAAAACAGCAGGCCATTGGAAGCTTGGGATCCTGCTTGCAGACTGGATTGAAGTGTTTTGCAAAGTGGTCACGCAATCTGTTTGTTCTCCCCATTGTAGAGATAGATCACGTTGTGAGAAAATACAGTATTCTCCCTCCCAAGGTGTGCAAACAGAACTATCCTGATGGATATTGTTTCAGCTTGCTCATTTCCCACCGAATATTCCCTACTTTAGGGAGAACAGCCCAGCTTTTCCAATGTATCCTTGTAAATAAGGTCCTTCAATCCTGGAATCATTCTTGTGAATTACTTCTGCCAGCTCTATGAAAGCTTCACATCCTTCCTAAAATGCAATGTCCAGAGTTAGACACAAAACTCCACTTAAGACTGAACCAGTCTGTTTCATGATGAGTCATCATAACTATCTTTATTTTGTACTCTATGTCTTGTGAAATTTATCACTATCCTGTTCACAGAAGGTTAATTCAGTGTCAACTTGGGCTTTGTCTACAAAGAATGCCTTATCCTAAGTAGTAATGTCAAAGATGATGCATAGAAAATAGATCTTCTGAGCATCACAGACTGGAGGTACAACCCAAGATATGTATTGATACTCGATGAAAGTTCTGTTGCACTGAGTCCATGGAAATTTTCCAGGAAGCATGAACATCTGATGGGGAATTCCCCTTCTCCCTGGGGCTGTCAAAGAAGTCTCTGATTCTGAGTTGGATTTGCAGATTTAGGACAGTTCCGACATAGTTATCTGGGGTAGATATCCAAGAAATGTAGGAAAGAAAAATCCTTGGCTAACTCCTGGACAATGATACAACTGAGTACCCTGATTAACTCCTCACCATCTTACCACTCTATTCAACTTCCATGTTATCTTCTATACTCCATCTGCCACTTGTCATCCTTTTAACTTACTCACCCATCACATTACTTACCATCACCTTATCCATCTTATGCTTTATCCACGCAATATTCTATCTACCTGTCATCCTACTCATTTACCTCAACTACCTACCGCCTTACCAACCTACTTATTCACTAACATTAACACCAGACACTGAAATTTATCTTGTGGCAACTAGTGCCATTAAGGGGGCATGGCTTCTGTGCAGGTTCCTGTACTGACGATGTTCTTCTACATCATGGATCACAAGTTGGACTTAAGTAGATAAGTAAATGGTCTTCTGTCCGATTAGGATCAGACTGATCAAATGTTGTGGACCAATAACTTTGAGGAATGATGTATTTTACTTACATGGAGTCAGGGCATCAGAACTTTACTTATGAGAAGAGGCTGAACAAATTTGATTATTTTTATTGGAGCAAAATATGTTAAAATGAAACTTAATAGAAAAGATAATAATTATGAAAGATTTCATTAAAACAGATAAGAAAAAATACTTCAACCAGCCTGTGAATCAGTAAATAAAAAGCAACATCAATTTAAAGCCATCACTGAAATATCAGTATTTGATAGGGCATTTCATATGCCAACGATCAAAAGAAAAGTTCCTCATTTCTTTTGGTTGTTGGGATATGAAATACCCTACCAAAAACAGTAGTGGATGCAAACTCTGTGATAATTTCATGCTCCACTCCTCTGCAGCCGAGAATTGAATCTGAGTGTTTTCTTTTCACTAAGTGCACTGAGATTGTATTTTTGAGCTCACCCAAAAAACAAATCTGAAACTCTCCTGTTTTCTCACTCATTTGGTTCTTAGATTTTTTTTTGTAAGATAACGCCCTCAATGTCTACCCTGTCAAGCCCCTTCAGAATCTCATAGGTTTGATGAGATTATCTATATTTTTTCTAACTTGCAGAGAGCATGGGCTCAATTTACTCAGCCTGTCATCATAAGGCAGCCCTCTAACTCCAGGGATCAATCTAGTGAATCTCTGTTGAACTGCCTCTAATGAATGCAAATATATCCTTCCTTAAATTTGAAGACCAAACTGCACACACAATTCTAGATGTGTTCTCACCAAAACCTTGCACAATTGCAGCAAGATTTTTAAAATTTCTATATTCCAATCTCCTGGCATGCCGTTTGCCTTCCTAATTGCTTGTGATATCTGCGTGCTAACTTTCTGTGTTCATTGCACAACCACACCCAAATGTTGCTGAACAGCAACATTTAAAATTTTGGTTCTTTCAAAAAAATATGCTACTTTTCTATTCTTACAACCATCGTGTTGACCACTCAGTTAATCCATCTCTATCATGATGTTTCCACCCTGTCCTCCTTATTGTAGGGTATTAGATACCATTCTGTAGGTCTTAATGAAAATTTTATTGTTTTATGAAGGTTAACTGTATGAAGTTATTAACAACAAGATCTATGTATAGTAAAGGATTCAAGTTAGGAGCTGTCTTCAGGCTTGCTTATGCATCTGTTTCTGCCTAATACTGGACTGATTCCGAGATGCCATGTGTTTTCTTCCATCACTGTGTGGGCAGTAGCGAATTCTGTCCCACGTTAGCCTTCTAAGCGCCAGACCCTTATAGCACACTCTTCACAGCTTGCAGTCCCACCTAACTTTATTTTGTCAGCAAATCTGAATGCCCATTGGCTCATCATCTAGGTCATTAATACCAGTTGTAAACAGTTGAGGGCCCAACACTAATCCTTGTGAGACTCCACTAGTCACAATCTGCTAATTGAAAATGTCCCGTTTATGCACACTCTTGTCTTCTTGTCCATTATCCAGTTCTCTATCCATACCAATGTATTAACTGCAGCTCTATAAATTCTTATCCTGCCTATTAACCTTTTGTAAGACACCTAATCAAATGCTTTTTGGAAATTCAAGTATATTACGGTTAGGCTCCCCTTTATTTATCCAATAGAATAATCTCTCAAAAAATCTATAATAAATAAGTCAAACAAAATGTGCCTGTTGTAAAACCATGTTGACTTGTATTAATTATCTGATACTTTTCTCAGTGTATAGATAAGACTTTTTTAATAATAGGTTCCAGCACTTTCCTAATGGCTGATGTTAGACTAACAGGCTTGTGGATCCCTTTTTACTCTCCCTCCTTTCTTGTAAGGTGCTGTTTACATTTGCCAAGCTCCAATCTGTTGGGGCCATTCCTGAATCAAAGGAATTTTGGAAAATCAGAGCTTGTGTATTTACTATCTCAGCATCTATCTCTTTTAGAACACTATGGTATAGGCCATTAGGGATTTGTTGGACTTTAATCTCTTTTGTTTTTCCATAAACATAAGGGCTTTTTTTAACAACTGATTTTAGTTAACTTAATTTTCTCACTCCTTTTAGCCCCTAAATTACTTACTATTTTTGGTATGCATTTTATACTTTTTTTACTATTCAATGCCTCTGCTATTTCTTCATTCCTCATGACAATTTCGCCTGTCTCTGCTTCTAAAGGATAAAGTTTACCTTTGTCAATCTCTTCCTTTTAATAAATTTATAGAAGCCCATACAATCTATTAATATATTTTTGGCTAGTTTATTCTCATATTCTGTTTTTTCCCTTTTTTATCAGATTTTATGTTGACAAAATAATCTCAGACCTACTATTGTTCTCTGCATTATCATGAGTCCCTTCTTTAAATTTAATATTATCTTTAAATTCCCGAGTGAGCCACAGATCAGTCTGTCTTGCTGAGTATTGATATTTCGATGGAATGTAGTTTTGTTGAAAATCTTGAGTTGATTCTTGAAATGTTTCCCACTGTTTATTAACTGCCATATCTTTTAGTTCCTTTACCAAACCGTAGCCAGTTCTCGCTTCACGGTGTTATAGAGATTTACAGCATGGAAACAGGCCCTTTGGCCCATCTTATTCATGCCACCTTTTAGCCCCTAAATTACATTGGCTTACATTTGGTCCATATACCATCTTACTTATGTAATGGTTTAAATGCTTTTTAGAAGACAAAATTGTACCTACTACCTCTGCAGCTTGTTCCAGACATTCACCATTCTCTGTGTGAAATAAATGCTCTTCGGGACCCTTTTGTATCTCTCCCTTCTCACCTTAAACCTATGTCCTCTAGTTTTAGACTCCCCTACCTTTGGGAAAAGGTATTGACTATCTAGCTGATCTATGCCCATCATTATTTTATAAATTTCTGTAAGATCATTTGTCGTACTTACTTGTAATTGAAGTACATCACTTTCAAAAACATGGAATTCAATGATATTGTGATCACTGTTATCCAGTGGATCTTCTACTATAACATTACTAATTAACCCTAAACTTGCTACACAGAAATAGATGAAAGAAAGATTTGCCCCTAGTTTGTCTCACAATGTATTCCTTCAGGAAACTAATTTCTATTTCTAATGCAGCAGTAGTTAAAACAACTTGATTCTAATCAATGGACAGGAATGCCTAAATTCACCTCAAATAGAGTTACCCTCATTCTCAGTGTTAGAACATAGAGCATAGAACATAGAACACTACAGCACAAACAGTCCCTTTGGTCCACAAGTTGCGCCGATCATATCAGTACCTACCAGGCCATAGAACTATCTGTAACTCCCAATCCCATTAAATCCCATGTACTCATCCAGACGTCTCTTAAAAGACCCCAGCGAGTTCGCCTCTACCACCACTGACGGCAGCTGATTCCATTCACTCACCACCCTCTGAGATATACATGTTTTCACTCTCATAAAAATATCCAATAATATCTATATAATTAAGTCCTGTGTCAAGCTATGACGACTGAGATTGAAATGAAAGCAATTATTTTCCAAGTTTAAAATGGAAGGCCAGATGGAATCTGTTTTTCAGGACCACACGTTAACAGAAACGCTTCTTTGATTTGGGCTGTGATTGAAATAGTTGAGATCACAAGATATCAACACCTGTGCTGACATCTTGTGATCTTCATTATTACAATTCTAAGCTACACCTCAGCATTGTATAGCAGATGTTTTACACCATTGTCTTTTGATAAAAGATCACCATTCTAGTTGCCTACTACTTCTCTTAATTTATATTAAGACATAAGAAGAGAGTCTGTACTTTTGTTATGTGCTATCTGATTGACAGTCCCCTCTTTGTAAAGAATTTAACTTCAGAAGCGGGAGAAATACTGTGATGAATATTTACCTGAAAGCCTGTCAGAAATTCAAATTCTGTGCCAGAGGGAAGGTTAGGGGAATTGTTTTATTTAAGGACAGAAGGAACTGCAAAGGGCAGTCAGGCCTAAACTGGATAAATTACCATGTTCTCAAGCAGCATCTTTTCTTCTATCAGAAAAGCTAAACAAACAACTGCCTGTTTTTGAAAATATTCCAGATGAATAACAACAACTTGCCTTGAGATAGTGCCTTCAGTGTAAAATATATCCCAAGAGTGGGATTCTCCAGCCACGCACACACAGGACAGTAAATTCCTGCCTGAACTAAATGGACATTTAAATCATTCACTGATTTTTCCATCTCACCTGTTAGGATTTCCATTATGGGTAGAGAGGAGAGTTTTGGCCCGAGTCTGTATTTTAAAATAGTCTTTGTATATTGTGATCTGTGATGGATGGAACGAGATTATGAAGGAGAATTACTGCTTAAAAATGAAAAGATCTGACCCTTGTCTGATACGTTCATGCATACTACCCTCAGGGAATTTTATCTCCTTATGGGTGCAATTATTGCAATTTCATCTAGATGGAGGAATACTTGCAAGAAATGGAGCTTCAGCAGCCTCAGTCATCAGTACAACATCCCAAGACTGATTAGGAGATAGTAAGTAAGGATATAGTGTGGTGCTGCTTGTAGGGATCCACACCTAGCATGCAGTGTGCACTGATAAATGTCAGTTTTATTTGGGTCTATCTGAGAAGCAGTGCTTCAGGAAGTTGCACTTCTCAAAGCCTCTACTGCAGATTTTAGCAGTCTCCTGCAACATGACTTGCTATTTGTTGGATCAGGGAGAGTGAGTTTCATGCCACGATAGGGTGGCTGTCATTGCTTTCACCACTTGCTTCTTTCATTCTCTTATCAGGGACATCAACTGTACACCTCAGTTTGCTATACAAAGCTGAAGTAGGCATGTCATCAATGCCTCTTTCATCAGTGATGATCAATGCTTTCTTCACCAGTGCTGACCAGTGCATCATACTCCTCATAGATCTCAATGTGAGCACCACTTATCAACAGAGAAGTCTAACACTACATCAATACCTTGCTTTTCTCCAAACACATGAGCGGGATCCTGTAAGTTTGTGCATGATGTCCAAGCAGCTGCCATGACCAACTTTTCAGGCATGGCAACGCAGATTTGAGGGGACATTGGCTTTAACATATTTATCTTGGGACATTCAACCACCCAACAATGCTTAAGCATTTCAGGAATGTAAAAGAATGACTGCTGGGGGACAAGAGGTACTCACTAGTTCATCATACCCCTTTGCAGCATCAAACATGCCAACAACACAAATATGAACAAAACCAAGAGACAACCAGGATCATTGTAGAGCACGGCACAGGGAGACAAAGATTTATCTCTTGACAGGTTTGGGAGTTGCAAACATGTGCCCAATGAAAATTCTCCATTGTGTGTGACACATCGTAAACAAGCTCGTCAGGAAGCAGAGCAGCAGCAACAGCAATAGACATTGTTCGGTGAGGAAGGTAAGGGAAAGCAATGAAGCAATGAGAGTGGAAAGGCAACCTTAGCAACTTGATGCAAGTTCAGTGATTCCATTCACCTGCTCATTCTCCTGCACTGACGACATATACAGAGCCCCTTTGCATGTACAGCACCTGTTATATCCATTAGGATTCCTTTAATTCTGCATTAAGAAACATTCAAACCATTCAAATAGCTGCTATAGCAATAGGTAGACTCAAAACTTGCTATTAAATCACATTGCAGACTATTATATGGTATTGATTACTGATTGGTAGGTTTGAAGATTTTTGTGGTCATATGTAGATGAGTTATTAATCTTTAGTTTACATTTATTTATTAGTGTCACAAATAGGTTTACACTAACACTGCAATGAATTACTGTGAAAAACCCCTAGTCGCCACCCTCAAGCTAGGAATCAAACCCAGGTCCCTGCTGCCATGAGGCAGTAATTATGCCGCTTTATTGACTTTGAGAACTATTTACAAAAAAATAAAGGGTACGAGATTGAAGTTGTTTCCATGCTTGCTGGTACACATGATTCTGTCTAAAACTTAACTGGCTCTGGGTGTGGGTCATGTGCCCTCTTACACTACATTACTGTGTGGGTGGTACCCACATTAACTATATATATGTGACAGACTTTTATACTACAGTCCCTTCCAAGTCTTTATCTAATGTATTTTAAATGATCCTCTTTTACCTTATATCTCACTGTCATTAATGTCATACATTTACATTATTATTGCTACATTATCACTACTCTATCGCCACACTTCAAGTCCTTGAATTTGAGGATTTAGGTAGTCTGGAGGCTTGAAAACTGTTCCATATTTCATTCACATCTCTGATGGAAGAGTGGTGCTCTTTGTTGTTGCTGGTTGTTCTAGCATCTGGATATGTTTTTATCCTTTTCTTCCATACTTTTGTGTTGAACCACATTTGGTCACTTTGCCGGTTGCACTGGTCAGTTGTTGCTACTTTAACTTGCTTTTTGTAGGGTGAATGGATGTTGTGCTGGTCTCTTTGTCATTTCTTTTGCTTCTTCCGATATTGTGTGGAGTGTGATGATGTCCTCTGTGGTGGAAGATGAGCATTCTTATGGCTAGAATTAGTGGTACACTAATTTCGTTGTCTGCAATGGACAGCATCATTTGTGACTTTGGCTGGGATTAGTAGCATATGTTCAGCAGTTGCAGAGTTGACCTGTTGTATCATTGCTTGGAGGTTGAGACTCATTGGGCTGCTGGTTACTCTCTCTTCTGGATGTACTCCTCTTGGGCAGTTGGCTGATCTGACTTTTGCAGGCTTTCTGGCACCTGTAACAAGAATGGACAAATCTGCTCTGCAAAGAGAGAGATGGTTCAGAGCTGAAGTCTAAATCAGCATACTCTTTTTTTTTGGATTAGTAGTTGGGAACTTGCAGTTTTGTATTATTAATGACCGTGATATTTTTGATATTTCTGCAATTTTGAGGAAATCCAGGGCTACACAGGCATCTCTTCTCAAGAGGGAGAAGGGCTGGTTTGAAGGTTTTTTTGTTGCGATAACTTTGTGGTTCCAGAATCATGCTTATAACTGGAAGCCAAAGTCCTGTGAGCCCATTGAGTGGTGTGTCTTGCTCAAAGCCAGGTTCTTTTGGCTGTGGTTCTGTGTCAATGAGGACTGTTATGCTCACTTCTGTGTCCAATTAAGATGTTGTTAAATGGTCACTGACTGAAACATCCTGATTCTAAATGAGAAATCAAAATCCTCATCCAAAAAACCTGGTTGAGTGCCTTCTGGGTTTGCAGACTCAGAAATCTATGGGTTTCAGAGCTTTTGCCCTGCATGGTTTGTGTATCCAATCCCATTGCACTGAAACCAATAGGCTAAAAGTACAGGAAATTGATCTCATTTGTAGGACTGCTTTGTTCCACAGCATTGACATAGTCACTTGGCTGGTTGGTTCAATATTGCTTTCCCTAGTCTGGAGTGTCCCTCTGTCTTTGTTTAACTAGATGAATGGCTTTTGCACCATGGTTTACTTTCTCCCTTTAAAATATTTCTGTGTTTTAAATGGAGTTCTGGCTGCCTAAGTATCTGAATTGCTTTTCCCAGGGTCAGATCTTCTTTTGCTTGCACAATGTCAGAGTCTGTCATACACTATCATTATTCTGTCTCTGACTAAATCAAATTTCAACTGTCCATATTTGCAATCCTCTGCCATCCTGAACAGATCACCGATAAATTAATCAATAGGTTCTCCTCAATAAGCTGTTGTGCTCGCTTGCTAAATTTAGCTCTTTCAGGTATTTTGTTGCTTCTTAGATTGAAATAAACTGACTGCAGCAGATAGATGGTGAAGGCAGTGTGTGCCCATGGTGCTGGCTGGCAGTCAAAGGAATGCTGGGGACCAAGACCATGATGTATCCGAGAAAGATGATAAGTCTCTAAAGTTATCAATCAGATGACAAATGATGTCCAGTGGGATACACGAGGGATCCTGAAGGTCTGCATTCCATGGTCTCTGTCATGGAGGAATCCTGGCATAACTGCCAAGATCATCAATGCCAACAGGCACCATAGTCAGTACCTGCCTGTAATACTATTGTCAGCAAGGAAAGGGCACCTAGATTAGTACCCACAAACGTAAGCCTAAGATACAATGAGCACAGTCAAGCATTTGCACTGCATGTTAATGTTTTCTTCCAATATCATTTGAGTTTACAAATGACCTCATTGGATCCTTTGTTTTGTTCAATATTAATGTTATCACCATAAATTATGATTTGCTCACAGGCCATGAATGCCCTATACATTCTATTAGTGTTAATCGCATTGATGCCTGATGAGAGACATTTGGGACATCTTACTTTCTTACTAAGGCAGTTATTAAGGCTAATGGAATTGTTAAGTGTGAGGTCTGGGATAGAGGTATTGCCCATGGATTCAGATGGAAGGCAGGACATGCCAGTCTAGTCAAAAAAAAGTTGAATTAAGGCTTCCTTTGTATCTCTGTTTCAATGAGTGGTGATCTTATTGAGACATATAGGATTCTCAGGGGCCCGCTACGATTCCGCTCCAGGGAAGGTTCCACTCTCCCAGTTTATCAATATTGCCTTGCTATATTATGCCATCACCTACGCTGTTTACAATGTCATCTAACTATTTTTCATCAGCAAACAAGTATGGTACAAACAATTGAAAATCTCGATGAGATTTTCACCAGATTTGGAAAACCAGAACAAATTGTAAGTGATAATGGACTACAGTTCATGGTTCGAGAGTTCAAAGAATATCTGAAGACGAGTGGAATCCAACACATAAAATCAGCATAACATCCTTTGACAGATGGTTTAACTAAAAGGTTTGTCCTGTCCTTAAAGCATGCATTGAAAGCTTCCAAGAACCAAAGTTCATTTAGTCACCTTCTAAGCAGTTTCTTGGCGACATATCACAACACCTCACATGCAACAACACAAAATTCACCAGCTTTGCTACTCAGGAAGAGCAAGCTGGGAATCACTTTCAATTTACTCAATATCTGAAATAGTAGAATGCAATCAATATTCACAAATCCTATGATAGGAAAGTAATTCAAAATGGTGCCTATTTCAGCAAATAGATCACATTTTAGCTCACAGTTATACCATGCATGAGAATTGGCTCAAATGGTCCAATCTTGTATGTGTGCAAAGGGAAGAAGAGTTTGTTTGGAGATGACACACAGATCTGTTATTTGCGATATACGCCATTGTGTTATTACCATCCGTGCCAGAACAGCCTCAGGCTGTACCATTTTCCATTCCACCAGAGACTGTAATCAGAACTTTGAACCAATCAGCCAATTCTGAGATCACTGATGAACCTTTTACCACTAGTCTATCTTTTGCTGAAGAGATTGTTTTACCTTCCACAGTAGAAACACTTACTACAATCTCTGAGAGTATCTCCAAGTTTAAGAACAATCAGATTTCTGAAGTACACTGGCATCCAATGAATAATAGATGTCTTCCAGTTTGTTGTTCCTATTAACTGTATTACAATCTCTGTGTAATGATAACTCGTCTGCCAATGTACATAGATGTTTTCTGATGACTATGCAAGGATATCATTGTTATTCATTGTTATGGGAGCTTAGAAGTGAAGAGTGAGGGATGGCTTTCTTAGGGTTGCTGGCTTTTTGAGATGTGACCCTGGAAATAAGTCATGAGAAGTAGTGAAAATATGCACAGCAGACTACAATATGGACTGCAAAATGGAATGGAAATAATCTGTTTCCTAGTTTTATGTTTGGTACAAACTGGTTCAAGACATTTTTTTAAAAGTAGGCAAAGTTTGAAATTTGAAATACTTGCTAAAAGAATAAAGTTATAAGATTCTGTGGGTTTTGATCAAGGTCAGAAAGATAAAACAATGTAAAATATTTACCTTCAGAGATGAGGTACATGAGATATATATGAATTGACAGATAAACTGTGGTCAAGCACACCACACTATTCAATGGCAAATACAATCAAGACAGATTCCATGGATCTCTCAACAATTCACCTGAGTATCAGTAAACACAGTGGGTAGAATTTTATGAGAAAATTCTGAATGTTCAACTAATATGAAAATGAGAAAGTTGCAGATCTGTTTATTGGGTGAGTCTTTATACCCAATCTTGTGCACATTGTACATGGAAAAATGGGCTAGGCCATTTGTAGCCACTAGAGGCTATGGGTGGGCTTAATTCGCCAGCCAGTGGCAGAGGGAACTATTGCACGTGTGCAGACCTGTGTCTGCACGTGTGCAATAGTAAAAGCAGAGGCCCGTCAGGGAGAGAGAGTGCTGTCAGGCCTCTGCTGTTGGAGCCATACTGAACCCAGCCACTCCAGCTGTAATTGCCCAGGGCTGATCGCGAGCCCCACACCACCTGAAAATGTAACCTTCACTATCCCCTCACTGCCACCTATCACACCCCACCATTTCCCCACAGGACGGAGCTGCAAAGTGGCATTGGGCTTCTCTTTTCCTTGCCTCCCAACTTATCGGACTGCAGAGTGACAACAGACCCCTCTCCCTCCCAGATAGGACTACCTGGCCTGCATAGGTCCAGTGGGCAGTGCCAAGGTTCCAGGTTGGCATTGCCAAAATGCCAAACTGCCAGTGCTCAAGAGGCATCCATCCCTTGCCTTTGGTCTCGCTGAAGGGCATCATTGGCATCCAGTTCTACTGGCAAGGCTGGTACAACTGTTCATCATTCGTGGGGAGCAAGTGTTTTCCTCACCAGTGAGGCCATAAAAGCAAGTCAGCCTGGATGATTTAGCGCCGGGCTCACCAAAGACATGTAAATGAACATTTAAACATATATGAATAAATTATTCAGCCTCTCTTCAGAAATGGGTGAGAGGCTGACTTCACTGGAAATCTAGTTCTGGTAACATCAGGAGAATGAGAAATCAGGCACGATCTTGATTTCTCAGCTCTTGCATGATTTTACCAGCTTTCTTCAGCCATTGATGAACGTCCAGTGAGTTAACCAATCTCATCAAAACTCTGTCTCCCTCATGAGGGATTACCGTCCTTACTCCTGAGGATCTCATTTCAAATTCCAAAAGTTTTTCCAATTTGGATAGCATCAAAGTTGATTCATTTGACAGGGTTTTGATCTTGATTTCCAAGATCTGTACCCCTGGATTTCTGAATATACACTCAGGCACCGATTCAGATGCACAACTTCAGTTCTTTGGCCATGCAAGCATAATACTACTGGTCCAAATGTTTACTTTCATCTCAATAGTCCGTAGCATGGACAAACAACCTACTGCTGCCCTCTTCGATTGCCACGTCTTCTCCTGAACGTGTTTTGTTTTCCAGCGCTTCTCCTGAGTCCTCTTTAAGATCTGCCAACTGCAGCCCCTTTTCTGCTTGAAGCCTACTTTTCTCTACTCCCCTTTGTTTTAACTTAACTGGTCTTCTGCCAGCCCTTGTCTCAACCCCCTTGTTTAGGACATTTATTTTGGGAGTTCCCCCTTCCTAGGAGTCTTCCCTGAACATGGTGCCCTGTTCTCAGTCACACGACTGGGACTTGTGCTCCATTTCTTTTCTGCTTCATATAGAGGCCCCCAAGAACCTCAAGTGCTGTATTGCATATGCACCATCCATTCCCAGTCTGTGTGTGCATGGAGACTCCCAAGGACTGTTGGAACCGAGTGTTCTCAGTCCATGCTCAGCCGTGAGCTAAGTCTGGCATTCATAACAGCATTTAGAAGACATTGATCACAACAATCCCAACTCAGTGCTTTAGCACCTTTGGGATCTGCATGTACATAATGTTGGTGCTCTGGCCTCTGGATTGGATCTGGATCTGAAGTTTGGATTCTTCTTAAATTGGAACGTAGGTTCAGAGCTGACAAATATCCCAAAACAACTAAGCTCATGCATTCCATCAGCAATAAATGCTGGTCTAACTGTAATCCTGTCAATTAAAAAAAATGAATAAATAAAAATAAGAGGAAAGAATATAAAAATTATTAACAATTTAACAATTTAAATGGTTTATTACCAAAATCATAGACTTGCTCTTGAAACATTAAGACAAAACCACCAATGAATTTATAATGATAGCAGTGCTTTATAAATTTATAAAAATAGTAGCACCAATGAAGATAAACAGTAGTATTTATGATGAAAATGCTGTACAGTCAGTCCCTGTTTAACATCGGCTCTGTTTTGTCATTTCAGTGTAACATTGGTCAGGCGGAAAGTCTGGAGTGGGTGGTTTGGCAACAGGATGAATCAGGGAGTGGCAGGTGCTCCAAATTGAGGATTGGCAGTAAGAGGTCGGGTTCTGGAGCAGGTGAGGTCACAAATTGAGAGTCACCAGCAAGAGAATGGGTTAGGGAATGCTGCCATTACTAAACAGCACCGGGGCACCTGGCCTCACGTTAGCCTGCACAAAGCAACTTTAACAGGATGTTCATTGTGCTCAGCAAGAATATAGGTCCCATTAACTGACCAATGTTACAATGAAATGACAAAACAGGGTAAATATTAAACAGGGACTGACTGTATAGTATTTTCAACATAAATACTATTGGTATAGAATTATTATAAATTCATTAGTGGTTATGTTTTGATGTTTCAAGAACAAGTCTATGATTTTGCTAATAAACCATTTAAATTTTTGGTAATTCTTACTGTCTTTCTCCTTTATTTATTTTTTTACTCAGGATGTGAGCTAGGCCAGCATTTATTGCTTATGGAATGCGTGAGCGTAGTTGGTTCTAGATATTTAGTGCTTGTAATTTTCATCTAAAACACTAGAGACCAGTCTTGCACTGAATTAAATGTTTCCACAAGAATCAAAATTATTTATTTATCTTTTTAAGACATTGTGTCATAGCCAAGGGCAAAAGATTACACCAGGTTTCTTGGAGCTCATTCTATAGTGCTCTGACTGTCTGAGTCTAGCAATCATCAATATTTTAATGCTCTAATTTTCTTGCTCTATGCAACATTTCAATTTATTTTCCATAACGAATGACAAGTAATATTCTGCAAACATTAGACAAGAGTGAATCTATTATAGATAATTCTTCTGCGCAAAATGAAGAATTATCATTTGGCTACTTCATAGTGTTTAATTTATAGACGGAAGAAGAAATGGAACAAAATGTTCCTGGAAGTGGGTTAGACAAATTAAAACGAATCTTAAACTTTTGGCACAATAAACGGAATCATGTATTAATAGACATTTCTGAGCATCTGTATTCTTTTAATTTACCATTCATTTCTTGTGTCTTTATGACAGTATTTTTTAGAATGACAGCTTCCATGGTTTTCCTTCATTCTTCCTCTGTTCCGAGCACTATTCTCTTTCACTGCATCTCAATCTATTAAAGACTCACAGCATCTACAAATTTATTAATTTCCTGGACCTCAAAACTGTGGGTGGCTTACTACTTTCTGTTCCTTTATCATATCTTCAGGTTTTAAAACTTTAAAATTGTATTATATGATATTATACCCCCTCTATCAGTTAAACCTTGGTTGTATCATGCATAATTATTTTGTTTCTGCAGCCTGTAAATAAATAAGTGGCCATAGTGTGGAGCTATTGCATGATCAGTCTACATGGGACAGATGTGCCATGAAATTGAACAGCTTCCAAAAATGGGTGCAGATATCGCAATGCAAAACCAACCTGTATTTCTGATTCATGCAATATCCAAACTTTGTGCTGCCTGCTGCGTTGCAAAATAGCTGCCTGCTGTCAGTGCCAAACACATGTTGAGTGGCTGCACGCCTCAGAAGGGGGTCTAAGTTTCTGTGACATCAACATTACTTAAAGCTAGTTTATGCTCCTTAAAGCCAATCTACAATTAAATAAAAAGTGTATCCTAGCTGGCCAAGGTATGACTACAGATTGCTGAGCAAAGTGTGAGCAAGAAGCACTCTGAGTTATGGCACAGCTGGGGAGGATGAGTGCTCCAAAGTTTCCTGATGCTGTGATGTGTGCCTCGCTGAAGACGTGGACAAGAAGAGGGTGCTGTGCAGGCTGCCAGGAAGTCCTCTAAACAAATTATGGCAGCCCAGTGGTACAGTAGTTAGCACTGCTGCCTCACACTGCCAGGGATCCAGGTTTGATTCCAGCCTTGGGTAACTGTGTGGAGTTGTATGTTCTTAAGGGTTTGTGTGGGTTTTGTTTGACTGCTCTGGTTTCTTCCCATGGTCCAAAAATGTGCAAGTTAGGTCTTTTGGCCATGATCAATGTGTGGGATTATGGGCCCAGGTATATTGCTCTTCAGTGCTGACTCAATGGGCCAAGTGGCCTCTACTGCATTGTAGGGATTCTATGCAAAAGGCATTGGAATCAGATGTCAGGAAGTGCTAAATGCCAGGAGAGCATTTGGAGATCTAATCTGTACAGAATCTGATGGCTGGTGTCCTAAATTCCATTGTCTCAAAAGCAGAAGTCACCCAACATCTGGGTGTTGCAGTGGAAGTTCAGACTGAGGTACAAGCTGAAGCTGCTGCCATTAAAGCTGCAGATACTCGTGATCAAAGGGACTTTCAATGAGTCACAACAGTCCAGCAAATCACACATTGCTAGGATTTTTGAGACACTGTCCACTAGTCATGGTATCATGAAGCAGGAATCTGTCCTCATTGAAGATGACAGAATTCATCTTACCATCACTGACTGTCCAGCAATGCCCTGTCTGGCAAACAGTTCAGATTTCTGCTGCTCATGCTGAGCTAGGGCATGAGCTACTCATGAGCTAAGGTTATTCTGGAAGACCATCTGAAATCTTCCTCAACCAAAGTCAGGCCTTCCCATGGTCATACTGCAGCCACTGGGGTAGCATTCTATACGGATATTAGAACAGGCAAAGGCATATAGGCACTAAGATAATGAACAAGGGATACTAATTGATTTTAGTGTGCTTTGTGGCATAATTTGATTTATAAATGTAGTTTTGAATTTTTGTTTAGTCGTGATTTTCATTTTAGCTTTTCGGCCAAGAGGATGGTATAATGATTTGGAGCAGAGAGCAGGTTTGGGACTTTTGGTGAGAAAGGAATTGCGGTTGTATTTGATTGTATCATGATTAAATGAATTGGTCATGGGGAAAATGGTGATAAAGACCATCAAGATCTGCTTTTATTTCAGCTTTCCAGCATCCACAGTATTTTGCTTCTTTCTCCTCCTCAGTTGCTTGCTGCACAGCTATTGGCAAAGTTTGTGCCTCTGAGATGGCAAGGTTATGAAAGAGAACCTAACACATTTTGACATGCACTCTGCAGAGTTCTGCAGGGTTCTCCCAGAGCAGAAGCTTTGTTTCAATGACTGCATGATCTGTTTGATTACATTTAGTGTGGCAGCATTGTGCTTGCTATATACATATTTCCCACACCCAAGCAGTTTGTACATTGGAATCAAGAGGGATGTGGTGAGCAGGTAGTCCTGTCACCCAGTGGAGATCCTCAGGTTTATTGTGCTGGCTGAAATGTAGACAGTAAAGCAGACGGCTGTAAATTAAGGCATGATGACTGTTGCCAAGATTCTGGGCATTGATCATGATGATACACTGCAGGATTAGGAGCCAATGTAGTTTACCAAGGATGAGAGGAAATTGGTGAGTAGGACGTTATGTGTGATAGATTACGGGCAGTAGGATTTTGGTTTAGTTCAATCTTGTAGAATTGGGAGGGTGGAATCTGGCCAAGGGACCATTTGAACAGTTGAGTCTCAAGGTGACTAGAACAGATTGGATCTTTGGCAGCAGATGGGTAAACAGTCTGAATCTATAAGACACTGTTAATGACAAAGTAGATAAAATTCATGACAAGAATCATTGCAGGAACTGAGGACTTTCATTGTTGCCAGTGTTAAACTGGTGAGAATTGTGGCTGTTCCAAGATGGTAGGGGCTGGGGGGATGGGAGGTTGGGGGGGGGGGTGCAGGGGAGGTGTTCCGAACTCTCCATACCTGGTTCAGATCGCATTGAACCTGCAAAATGGTGCAGGCCTAAAAAGTGGTTTTGTGCCCGGCTCCAAATGATTCACAATTGTCGCAGTCCCTCAATATCTTTTTAATGCTGTGAACCAGATTGCGCCCAGAAAAGGCATGAGGCCGATAAGCATATCTAAAGTAGCGTTTAAGTCTGCATAGCCCATTCAACACTCAGCTCCTAGGATCTTCTGACCTTCAAGTATGAGTATTAGAGTACAAGTATTAGAAGCATGATGGCCACATCAGGAAATTTGGAAGCTATTGAAATCCTAGGATGGTCAGGGACAATGGCCAGAAAATGCCCACTTGACACCCTAGCAGTGCTGGTTGAGCACGATAGTATGCCCAGGGCAGTAGTGAAGAAGTAGGGCTTGAGTGGGGGGTGGGGCCTGAGTGGTGGGGAATGTGATGGGGAGCTATGCAGGGGTAGTCATACAGGGATGGAGCATGGGGTCATGATGGACGGGAATGTCAGCGGTCTAGATGGCAAGTGCACGTCAGGCATCAAGCAGGGGTCTCACTGAATGGGCCTGAATGCCTTGATGCTGGCGACCTGTGTTAGGGAGGGGACGGGAGAACATGTCACCGATGACGGAAGAAGTATCAATGTCTGGGAGTCTCCAAGTGAGATTGGGCACCTTTGCAAAAGGGCACCCGAGCTTCCTGTTGCTGGCTCACTGGTGTGTTTGAGCCCTGCCTGCCCTTCTCCCCCAAACCTCTTTGCCTTCCCCCTTCCCCCAATTTATCACTCTCCCAAAGCGTGTCTGGATGTGGGAAGATTGCAGCACAGAGCGTGCCTGAGACACCAGCATGGATCGCTTTAGTATTCTTGCCATTATGACACTTGGGTATGGATTTTACCAGCTCTCCATGCCAGTTGATTACGGTGGCAAACCAGGAAGGTAATGTGCAAGGCCAAAATGCCACTTTGCGCCGATTATCCTCCTCGCCTGTTTTGTGAATGAGAATGGCTTTGTGACCTTTCTGGGTGTGAAGTCTATTAACGTTAAACTAACGAGATTGACTCCATGTTCTGACACGACTGTTTCCACCCTCACAGATGCTTTCACACTTTCTGGCGAGATGCCACGCCAGGGAGAATCATTAATGTCTGCAGTAGCATCTACCAGGGGGTGTTCAAAGGCCATTGAAGTCCAGGTGGTTGAGGGCATGGCTGGGCAGTGCCATCTTGATAGTACTACCCTAGCAGTGCTCACCTAGTGTCTGACAATGCCTGGTTAGACACTTTGATTGTGCCATGGGCATTGCCAAGAGGGTGGGACTGAGTAGGAGTGGGACTAAGATGAGACTGTGTTATGCAGTGGGAGAGATCTCTAAGGGGGGAGCAGTATACAGGAAAGTGTTGTGTAGGGGGTGGTTATGTAGGGGACTTGCAAGGGTGGGGTTGTGAGGAGTTGGACATGCAGGAGGGATGTGCAGGGGAAGGGGTTGTGTGAGGTGGGAGTGGGAAGGGGCATGCAGGGGGTAAACATGCAAGGATAGGCCATGAAGAAGGTTATGTCAGGAAAGGGGAGGAGAGCATTTTGGGGGTCCACTAGGAGGTCATCGGGAGAGTCCTGATGCCCCAGTGCTTGTGGCCTGTGTTGATACGGGGGGTGTGGAGTTGGTGACAATGCCACCACTGATGGCGGCAGGGGGGAGTCCAATGTCTGGGTGTTAGGTTTCACTGGGAGGAGGTATCCCAATTTACTAAGAGGTCAGGACGCAATGACACCAGAGCACTCTGAAGCTGGATTCCCCAGTATACTGAGGTTCCGCTATCCCTATTGATGCAAAGCACCCAGCTGTCAGAAAAACTGACAGAGTGCTAGAAGATTGCAGTGCCGAGCTCGTCCAGCGTGGAACATTTCTGTTTTCAGATTTTTATGATACAATTTTATTTGGAAAAATTCTACCCTTGTTGTTTTTTCTTGGGAAGATTCATCTCTATATTGGACAAGCAGTCTGATTGTACATAACAATGTGGAAAGTTAGAGCTTTGCGTCAACAGTGTATAAAAGCTGACCCACATCTTTTGGTTAATGTCATCAATGAATAATGAGTGGATGTAGGAGAGGAGAAATTCTAACATTCATTGTGGGAAAGGTAAGCACTAATTCTGGGAAATGGCATCATATTCATGAGCTTTTGATACGTTAGTAAATTCTGACAAGCCTCCCCTATTGCACTGTCTGATATTTTGTTGACTCTCCACAATAGCCATTCTATGGCATCTTTGATTGAGATTGACAATTAGTCCAAACTTAGCAATATTTAGGATATTATGTTAAGGAGCAACGACCACTTGAGGCAGCGCTGAGACTAGTTCCCACAAAGCAGTTTCAATTGCAGTGCACTGCAGATACCAATTTCAATTCAATAACGTCAATTAGAACATAGAACATAGAACACTACAGCACAAACAGGCCCTTCGGCCCACAAGTTGTGCCGAACACATCAAAACCTACCCAGCCATAGACCTATCTATAACCCCCAATCCCATTGGATCCCATATACTCATCCAGAAGTCTTTTAAAAGACCCCAGCGAGTTCGCCTCGACCACCACCGACGGCAGCCGATTCCATTCACTCACCACCCTCTGAGTGAAAAACTTTCCCCTAGCATCCCCTCTGTACTTGCTTCCCTGCACCTTAAATCTGTGCCCTCTCGTCGCGACCATTTCAGCCCTGGGAAATAGTCTCTGAGAGTCCACCCTATCTATTCCTCTCAACATCTTGTAAACTTCTATCAGGTCGCCTCTCAACCTTTATCTCTCCAGGGAGAACAGTCCCAGCTCCCTCAACCTGTCTTCATAAGGCATGCCTCCCAATCCAGGCAACATCCTTGTAAATCTCCTCTGCACCCTTTCAATAGCTTCCACGTCCTTCCTATAGTGAGGCGACCAGAACTGCGCACAGTACTCCAAGTGTGGTCTGACAAGGGTCCTCTAAAGCTGCAGCATTACCTCCTGACTCCTGAACTCAATCCCTCGATGAATGAAGGCCAGTACACCGTAAGCTTTCTTAACCACATCCTCCACCTGGGAGGCCGATTTGAGAGTCTTATGGACCCGGACCCCAAGATCCTTCTGCTCTTCCACACAGCTAAGACTCCTACCTTTGATAGTGTACTCATTCATCCCGTTGGATCTGCCAAAATGGACCACAACACATTTATCCGCGTTGAAGTCCATCTGCCACTTTTCCGCCCAGTCTTGCATCCTGTCGATGTCATGCTGCAACTTCTGACATCCCTCCAGACCATCCACAACACCACCGACCTTTGTGTCATCGGCGAACTTACTCACCCATCCCTTTACCTCCTCATCCAGGTCATTTATGAAAATGACAAACAGCAAGGGTCCTAGAACAGATCCCTGGGGCACTCCACTGGTGACCGACCTCCATGCAGAAAAAGAGCCATCCACAACCACCCTCTGCCTTCTGCAGGCAAGCCAGTTCTGGATCCACAAGGCCAAAGCCCCTTGGATCCCATGGCCTCTCACCTTCTCAAGAAGTCTTGCATGTGGGACCTTGTCAAATGCCTTGCTGAAGTCCATGTACACCACGTCCACTGCTCTTCCTTCGTCAAGGTGTTCAGTCACATTTTCGAAGAACTCAATTAAGCTCGTAAGGCACGATCTGCCTTTTACAAAACCATGCTGACTATTTCTAATCAACCTAAACTTCTCCAAATGCTCGTAAATCTTGTCCCTCAGAAGCCTCTCCATCAGCTTACCAACCACTGAGGTCAGACTCACAGGTCGGTAATTTCCAGGACGATCCCTATTCTCTTTCTTGAAAATAGGGACCACATCCGCAATCCTCCAATCCTCCGGAACCTCTCCCGTCTCCATCGACGACGCAAAGATCATCGTCAGGGGCTCTGCAATGTCATCCCTCACCTCCCACAATAACCTGGGGTACATCCCATCTGGTCCCGGAGACTTGTCTATCTTGATAGCATTTAAAAGTTCTAACACATCCGATTCCTTAATATCTACATACTCAATCTTTTCAGTCTGCCGCAAACTTGTAGTGCATCCTCCCAGATCACTTTCCACCGTGAATACTGAGGCAAAGTACTCATTAAGCACCTCTGCCATTTCTTCCGGTTCCATACAGACCTTTCCCCCTTCACCTTTTATAGGTCCTATCCCTTCTCTTCTCATCCTTTTACTTTTCACATATTTGTAGAAGGCCTTGGGATTCTCCTTAATCCTACCAGCCAAGGCCTTCTCATGACCCCTTCTGGCTCTCCTAATTTCCTTTTTTAAGCTCTCTTCTATAAGCCTTATACTTCTCTAGATCCCCAACATCTCCTAGCTCTTTGAACCTTTTATACACCTTTCTTTTCTTCCTGACTATGTTCACCACAGCCTTCGTGCACCACAGTTCCCGCGTCCTACCAAAACCTCCTTGTCTCACTGGAACGTTGTCGTGCAGAGCTCCAGACAAGCATTCCTTGAATATCTGCCACCTTCCTTCTGTGCTTTTTCCCAAGAACACCTCCTTCCAGTTTATTCGCCCCAACATCTGCCTGATGTCTTCATATTTCCCCTTATTCCAGACAAACACCCTCCTAGCCTGCCTCATCCTATCCTTTTCCAATGCAAGGGTGAAGGAGACAGAATTATGATCTCCATCCCCAAGATGCTCTCCTACCGAGAGATCCATCACCTGTCCTGGTTCATTAGGTAATACCAGGTCCAGTACAGCCTCTCCTCTCGTAGGCTTGTCCACGTGCTGTGTCAGGAAACCCTCCTGAACACATCTAACAAACTCCTCCCCATCCAAACCCATTACCCTTGGGATATTCCAGTCGATGTTTGGGAAATTGAAGTCTCCCATCACAACAACTCTGTTATTTCTACATCTCTCCAGTATCTGTTCCCCTATCTGCACCTCAACTTCCCTGTCACTATTGGGTGGCCTATAGAATACACCCAGCAACGTCACCGACCCTTTGCTATTCCTAACTTCCACCCACAGAGACTCTGTAGACATTCTCTCCTCAGTATCCACCTTCTCTGCAGCCATGACACTGTCCCTGATCAACAGTGCCACTCCACCACCTCTTTTGCCTCCCTCCCTGTCCTTCCTGAAGGATCTGAATCCTGGGACCTGTAGTACCTAGTCCTGTCCCTGAGACATCCAAGTCTCTGTAATGGCCAGAGACTTGGATGTCTCTGGCCATTACAGAGACTGGTCAATTGGTGCCAAAAATTGCCCAAATCTATTATTATCTGTTGGATTTAGTTTATGCTGCCCTATATCATAGATGGTTTTATAAAGGAAGGTTCCAGGCAAGGCTATTGTGCTGCCAAAGCATACTGGAGCATCACTCCCCCACACTGGGCCTGAAGGCCTGGTATTAGGTGTTATTTGCACCACATGAGAGCCAGGGTTTCAGTAATCCATGGTATATTGGTTTAATGAACTGATTGTGTTAGCACTGGCTGTATCCCCTCTCTCTGATGTATTACACAGCTTATACACACTGGCAGGCATTGACATTGGATTTTGAGGCATTTGAAGCTGGCATGCAGCATCAAAGGAAGCAGGTCTAGCTAAGAGACTATTTTCTTTTGAAAGTTAGGATTAAAATACTTGGGTCTCAAATTAGAATGGAAAAGTGAAACTGATAGGAAATATTCCAGGCATAAAGCAGCTTAACAATTATTTTCACTGTCTTAGATTCAGAAGAATATCTGATCTTGAAAAACCCCAAAGAACAGAAGGATGTGTGGCAAAAAAAATTTGAACTATCTTATTATTCAGATTGATCTGATCATTAATGTTTACAGTGTTAAGTATATAACATGTGGGAAGACCAAACAGTAGGATAGGAACAAATGAGGTTTGCTATCATACTTCTTTTATTCCAATGCCATGTCACGGTCATGTACATTAGATAATAATATAATGCCATTTAATGTTTAGAGCTGATTACAGGAAAAGAATGCTTTGCCCTATAAACTTATGGTTAATATATGAATCTTACAGACATATGGTTTGTTAATAGATCCTTTTGCACCTAGAAGTAATTCCTACCTTTCCTCCTGAATGGGTTAGCTCTGATTTTATATATCTTTATCCTAGTCTGCACAACAGGAGAAAGTGCTTTCTTTCTAACAATTCCTTTCAAAATCCCAAAGCCTCAAACACATCCCTCCTTAATTTTCCATTTTCCAGTTGCTACAAACCTAGTTCATGCAATTTTTCCTCATAATCTAATCTTTGGTGCCCTGTTAACATGTGTGCTGCATTCTCTTGAGAGTCAATATACCTTTCCTAATGTGCTGTGCCCAAATTTGTAAATCAGATGTATTGCAGACATGGTATTGTATATTTCTAGCAATAGACCCCCTCTTTGAGATTCAAACTGCTAATTATCATATTTGTTGATATAAATTTTAGAAAAAATATGTGGGGAAATAATATTTTTCTGCATACATGAAGTTAATATTAAGATTTACCATTGCAGAACAGAGCCAACAAAGTTGCATTAAGTTTAACTATAAAATATTTACCTGTATGGAACAAAGACAATAAATGCCAACAAAGTTTAATTATTAACATTTACCATCACAAAACAAACACAAAAATGCAGCACGAAGTCTTACTCATCGTAGAAGCTGAAAAATTTCTCATTACTGCTGGCACACTCATCATTATTGGTGTTATGTAAACTGTCACTTTCTTCAAATAGTATGTCATCTTCGCTGCCATCCAGGGTGTTGCTGATTTCTTGAATGACGTCACAATTATCAATCTATCTGTTGCCATAAATTTGTCACCCACTCCCGCACAGCTGTTAGATGGTGGGTTGGTTTATTTGCCCTGTTGGTATCCAGTCTTGACTTGGAATTTCACATCCATTCAGTCCACTTGTTGCTTTTGCTTTAAATGGTTTGTTTGTCAAAATTTCCTGGGACTGTAATTGGCTAATAAGACAGCTTGGAATTGCAAGAGCTGTGTCTTCAATTCTGCAGCTACTCTTTTCATGGCCTCAGTAATATATGTCCAGAATTTGTCGCGTATTAATAGGACTACATCTTTTTAAAAGAGGGCCACTTGGACATTTCAACTGCAGTTTCCCCAGGCACAATTTCATCCCTTTTCCATTCATCCATCCCTTAGAGGGAACATGAACAAGAATCCCACTGGAATTTCAACATTTGATGCTTTTTGTCTCTTAAAGATCAGTAATAGCAGCGGTTATTTGCCATCAGAATAACTTGCCAAAATGACAATGGTAAGATGTTTTATTGGTATGGATTTAACACTTAGATGTCCACACTCATGTTTAACAAAACATTGAAAGTTTGGAGAACCTCATCCATAATCTCAATGTGTCTATCAATTTAGCATGGCCAATCAACTTAACCCAGAGTCCAAAAGATGTGCGGGTTATGTTTATTGGCCATGTTAAATTGACCATTAGTGTCAGAGGGATTTTCAGGGTAAATATGTGGGGCTACAGGGATAGGACCTGGTGAGATTGTTGTCAGTGCAGACTCAATGGACGAATGGCCTCCTTCTGCATTGTAGGGATTCTATGATTCTATTCTATGTCCAAGTTAAAAACTTTTTTTTACTCTTTGCATTAGTCACAAAGCTGTGAAACTTTCTTCACGTTTGCTAATATCTGGTTTTAGTATGCATGCTTAGTCTTTGCCTTTTCAGAGCATCAATTAAATTGCTTCACTAGAGTCATTAATTCTGTTTGCTTATGCTATTCTTCTTGCTTCATGCATAATTATTGGATGGATGATGGAATTTTTTTTCTGCTGTGGTCTATTATCCATTTTTTCATTTCTTCTTCCAGCTGTGGACGTTTTCACCTTACCTACAAAAAGTGTGTTGCTCTTTTGAATTTTCATTAGTTCTACCTCTTACTTCTAACATTCCATATCATTCCTTTGGTTGGAGGAAGTCTACAATGCCTTCCAGCTGCTGTGTTGTCAGGCTTTTTGACATACCTTACAGCTCTAAATTATCATAAAATAATTTTTTTGTTTAGCAACAGATTTGACCAAAAACCCACAACCAATTAGTCGGACTACTATTATTGTACATAACTCCAAAACACATGCTAATGATTTATGCAGTGGATAACTTCAGATCACAGAAAACACATCAATTTTAGGTAACTTTTTCCAGAACAATGTGTATTTTAAAGTCTAGTAAATACAGTATGAAAGCTAAATGTCAATAAGCCTATGATTCTAAATTTGACTGCTCAATTATAGTGAATTTTGCACGTAGATCTTGTTATCTTTTTGGATAACTACTGTTCCTAACTACTTACTATTTTAAAAAAAAAAATCTGATCTATCCTCTTATAGTCAAAAATCAATGACCTCTTCCCTACCTGTGTTGAAATTCATCTGCTGCAGTGTTTTCAAATACTTTAGTCTATCAATGTCTCTTTTCAACTTCTGCTCCGGTTTATACTATTTAGTATACCACCATTCTGTGTATCATGGGCAAATCAGATATGGATCTCCACTGTATTGACATTCATAAATACAATGACCTGGATTTTACAAAACATTTAACATCAATGGGGTCCTTAACACTCAGTTCAAGGGCAATTAGGGATAGGCAACAAATGTTGACCCAGCCAGCAATGCCCACATCCCTTGAATAAATTAAAATAAACTTCCTTTTTTGATGCTCTATTCAATGACAAATAAAGCTGAGGAGACTGTATAATTTTTTAACTGCTCTGTCAACCTGCCCTGCCACCATGTACACTCCCTTACCCCCTCTAGAATTGTACACTTTATTTTATATTGTTTCTGTGCTCCTCCTGCCAAAATGAGACACTTCCCTACATTACATTTCATCTGATGTTTGCCTTCCCAATTCCACCAATCTGTCAATATGCTTTTGAAGTTTTACACTATTCTCCTCAGTTCACAATTTATATCTCCAAATTGCTTTAAATCTGTGCCTTCTAGTTTTAATTCTTTCACCAATGGGAATGTTTTCCCTACCTACTCTGTCAAGACTTATCATAATTTTGAATATATCTATTAAATTTCCTCTCAACCTTTTCTTCTTCAAAGAAAACAATCTCAATCAATCTCAAACCAAAAGAGAAAACGCTGGAAAATCTCGTTTCAGGTCCAGATGACTCTTTGTCAAAGCTTTGACAAAGGGTCATTTGGATTCAAAACATCAGCTCTTTTCTTTCTTTATAGATGCTGCCAAACCTGCTGAGACTTTCCAGCATCTTCTCTTTTAGTTTCAGATTCCAGCATCCAAAGTAATTTGCTTTTACCTTCAATTTCTCAAATCTGTCTATGTAACTGAAATTCCTGAAAGCTGGGACCATTCTCGAGCTGATGATCACTGACATGAATATTTTTGTGTGGTGTAAATCGAGGATCACCTGTTCATTCATGTCTTTTTGGAGTGTTATATTGTGAGTTGTATCTATTCACAGCGGATGTATTGATATCATGTTTCCATGGAGCATATAGTTGTTATTATTTTAGCAAATTGATCAAAATCTTCATCATAGTGAAAGAAGGCAGTGGGAAAAGACAAAGATGTTGTTTCTTTTTATTTCAAAATATTCATTAAGTCCACAGTAAACAGTAGCTTCTGCTTGTCAGTCAACCCAAATTCATGAAGTATGGGTTCCTGCTGCTTTATATAGTGACTCAGCAGGTCCATCAGCAAAGGACCATAGGAGCACATTTTTGCACACCACAGCTTCTGTTTTCAATGCAAATGAGCATATGTGCGCATATGGGAAGTTGTAGTTACAACCCTCAATAGACAAATACCTACCTTGCCAACCTGTACTAAGGAGCAGTGCCAGGTGACATTGCCAGGCTACATCCTGGCCAGGGCCCTCTCCCTCAGGGGCTATACTCACCTTTAGATCTGCAGGGAGACCCCCAAAGCAGGTTCATGTCTAAGGAAACCTACTGTAAATGGCACCGGCACGATGGCATGCTGGTGCCTGCTGAATATCCAGTGACAATGAATTTCCAAAGAGAGCTAATGACATGCTAATGTATTAAAATGAGCTTTCTGTAGTGCTGTAGCATGTTGCACATCATTCCGCTGGCGAGGGGAGGGTAAGATCAGAACTCGGAAACTTGCCAACGTGCATTGCACACTCTGTATTTTGAGCACGTATCATCATTCTTGTAGATGGAGAATGCAGGCTCAAAATCACCCCGATGTGTCACATTTAGAGCCATAGTTTTATTTAATGAAATAATTTTACCAGGATAGTTTCAACCAGAATCATAACATTTAAGCACTGTCAAATTCATCACCTTCAGAATCTGATGCAGAGTCAATCAAATTCATCCTGCGTCACATTGTAAGGATCGCACTGTGGATCAAATGCTTTTGCTTTCAAAATCATCCCTCCACAACAAATTACCTTACCCTCCATGCACTGAATTGGATATTCCATATTTTTTTGAATCATCTAATGACTGTTTGTGCATTGATATCATCCCACATTTTTTTGCGCATTTCAGCCAGTTGCCAATGTGATGTAATGGTAGTAATATAGGAAGCGATTAGCCAAAGATTAGCTAATCTTGCTTGCAAGAGATTCAAGCAGTGCCTGATGCATGGGATTTGCGCTGGACTTCGTGCCCTGATAGTATTTCCCAGCATTGGAAATAGGTGCGGAGCTTCTTTGCCTATTCAGGATGTCACTTATCTACAATTTAAATAGGATTAGCAGCTTGGGACTGAAACCTCCATCTCTGCCTCTCCCAGCCCTCCCCCCACCCACTGCCCCCCACAACAAGGAGAATTTCAGTCTAACAGGGTTTACAGTAGCTTATCATTTTCAGGGCGCTGGAGTAAAAGGGGAGCAATTGGAGGGGGGTGCCCTTTCGGTATTGGCACCTGGGCAATGCCAGCCTGTGAATCTGGCAATGAACAAGGGGCAAAATGCCAATGCTCAAGGAGCACATTGGCACTATCCACTAGGCATGGGCAGTGCCAAGGGAGCGAGGCCTGATGGGGGACAAGCCTTTTGTGGGGGGGATATATGTGGGAACTGGGGGGAGGGGTCCTGCTGCCACTCTACATTTGGGATCGATGAAGTAGTGAGAGAGGCTAGCGATCAGGGCTGTTCATTGGGGGTGTCATTGTGGGGGTCTTTGAGCTGGCCAGCAATCTGAAGGCTGGCAGACAGGGGCTGCTGTGCATGCGCCACTCCCAGCATTGACAGATTGGCACATGCGTAGTGGCCCGCTCAGTGCTATGCTGCCAGCCTCCCGGGCAGGAATAGGCCCTGCCTCCTGAATTTCAGCCTGATTGTGCACTTCAGAATGCTTCAGTGTCAGAGTGTAGGAGATTCTTTTTGAGACTTCCACTGAAACAAACTCCAGTTTTCTTGTGAATTCAACACTTGGAATTTTTTTGGAAAAATCCTGGCCATAATGTTTCTGCTGCTGTCAGATTGTTAGAAAATGATAATTTTGGTATTGAGGACTTTTGGTCATCCCTGAATGATATTGGTCTTTTGCTGCAGCACGAGACATTCTCGTTCCATGAAGAAAGTATATCAATTAACTGTTACTTTGAAATTTTTGTTGGACTTGGTGTTTGATTTGACATGTGTAGGCATTGCATCTCTGGTCATGATGTAACCATTCAAATGATTTTCAAGGATCCATTTCAGTACATTTGCTCAAGATCAACAGAGTGACTGCTTCCCGTTCTCATGATGCATTTAGTTTTCATCCAATTATAGAATCTCTACTGTGCCATTCAGTTCATCGAGTCTGCACTGACCATAATCCCACCCCCATCCTGTTCCCATAACCCAACACAGTTACACTGATAATCCCCTGACATTGGGGTCAATTTAGCATGGCCAACCCATCTAACACACACATCTTTGGACTGTGTGAGGAAACTGGAGCATGCAGAGGAAACCCATGCAGGTACAAGGAGAATGTGCAAACCTCTGCACAGACAGTCACCTGAGGCCAGAATTGAACCTGAGTCCCTGGTGCTGTGAAACAGCAATGCTAACCACTGTGCCATTGTGCCTCCCTTGAGAATCTTCTTCAGTGTGGATTCCATTTTCTTCCATCTTCACACCAAGTTTTCATTGACAATGAATTCCTTCTCTGTGACACAATTATTTAACAAATTATGACATTTATGGTTTTTAGTTTGAAACCAGCTTTGTATTTAATTCTTTTCGCAGGAGAGCTCACTTATTTTTGCCTGTCACCATATGCAGTCTACTCTGTGTATTTGTACCTTGCTAACATGCCTCTAATGCCTGCTTGATCCCAGGTACCAATTTGCACAATGAGTATAATGCTAAATATGTATATGCAAATAAAGAATATTCAAAGTATTCATCATCTAAGAAGAGATGAATTTAAAATGAAATAATTCTGAATGAATAGTGTAATGTACACACGAGAATGCAAAGGTTTGATACTCTGATGTTAAAACAATCATAATTAATTTGGAAATGTTTCATCCAAAGGCAGGAAAATTGATTTCTTAGAAACCTACATTTTCAATCAAGAATAAGAAGAGGAATTATTGATTAGCGTTCTATTCCTGCACTGTTCAATAAATAGCTATGAAGAATACATAGAGCTATGTATGGTGTATGAAGAAGTTGCTTTATATCAGCCTGAATGATCATTTGATTCAAATTTTCTTGAGAAGAAGGCATCAGATTTGAACTTGAAGTCTCAGCAAACTCCAAATCGAAGGGTTACAAGTGTCTGAAATGACTTTGTATTAGTAGTGTAATAAGTTTATAAATGTAATGCAATACAAAAGCAAGGGAAGGGTCTGGAAGACCAAGACTTGATAGGAAAGAGGTGAGGGTGGTGGCAATGGAGCACATGATTGGAGGTGTCAGGAAAGGCAGGTGGATGACAGGGGAAGAGAGTACAGAGACATATGTTCAGGGATGAAGCGGGGGATAACCGGGGAAGTGAGCACAGAGATGTACATGAAGGAGAGACAGAGGGAAATTAATCAGGGCCAGGTAGCACACATAGTCCTAGGGCAATTGCGCAAATGGTAGTCAGAGCCAGGAAGTATAGTCATTCCTAATTAACATCACTGTTTAATGGACTATGTCAGTTATGCCCAACATGATGCACAGAGTGTGGTCATTCTATCACTCATTGGTCCTGGGGATTGGTGGCTTGATACTGGGCTGCAAATGGCATAGTCACGGTCATGGGAAGTATCTGCAGCCTGTATATGGGGAATAGGTAATGTAGGGGAAGCACATGAGATGATCTCATGGTGGGTAGGTAAGTGGCAATGCAATGAACATCAAGATGGGAAAGGGTTAGGTCTAGATGGGGCATTGGGATATCAACATCAAATGGTTTGGTAAGGTAAGTCCAGGGTTTCCTGGGCATGAAGGGTTTTAGAATGTTTGCAAGGGGAGAGGATTTTGGGCTTTGGAGGCCAGGCTGAGAGGCAAAAATTGTGGTGCAATCTCCCTTCCCCATTGTAATACATCTGTCAGGGGTGACACAGGGCTGTAAAGCTTCTGCCTATATATAATAGTGAAGCACAGAGTGTGTCTGGCATAAACCTATTTCATTTTGCATGTTTTTTTCATAATATTATTCATTAGTTGATGTGCACTGTACAATATGATGTCTTTACGAGCTGCTCAAAGCTTTTTCTCACTGTTAAGACTGTATATTCATGCAAATCGCAGCTTTGTTGATACTTGGCAGAAAAATCAATGTTTTGTGTTATTCCAGCTAAGAATGAAGGTTCATATTCAGAACAATCTTGTTTTGTGAGCATATGTTGCTTAGTTGTGTGGAATGTGCTCTACAAGTGTTGACTTAGTTAAATCCATCAGTTTAATAAATGCAATGAGAAAAGCTACAGAGAAAGCACTAATTAAATCATAGAATCATAGAATGCCAATAGCACAGAAAGAAGTCATTCGGCCCTTCATGTCTTGCACTGAATCTTTGGAAAAGCTGCTCTTCTTTCAGCTAGTTCCACTCCTGTGGCTTTTCACCATTGCAAAATGTTTCTCTTCAGTTCATTAGTCGGTTCCTTTCTGAAAAATGAGATTGCCTTCAGCACACACTCAGACAAAAGGTGGAGATGCCAGTGTTGTTCTGAGCTGGGCACAGTAAGAAGTCTCACGACATCAAATTAAAGATTGTTAGGTTTATTTGGAATCATGAGCTTTTGGAGCATTGGAAAGACTTGCATTCCAATCATTCTTCACTTTCCAATCTGTAATTATTTTGCAGTAGTGTCTTTGCCTATATATGCCATGTTTGTGAACTACCTCCACTCAGCTGACGAAGGAGCAGTGCTCTAAAAGCTCATGATTCCAAATAAACCTGTTGGACTTTAGCCTGGTGTTGTGAGAATTTTTACTCAGACAATATATTCCTAATTACTAGTTGCATGGAAAGATTTTTCTCAGGTTGCCAAAGATTCTTTTGTCAATCACCTTAAATCAAAGTTTTCTGATTTTGACTCTTCTGCAAATGAAACGGACTCTCTGAATCTATTCTGCCCAGACCTGTCCTGATTTTGAACACCTCTACCAAATCTCTTCTCAACCTCTGTGAAGAGAAGAGTCCTAGAGTCGTCACCAATCTAGCCTCAGATCTGAAATCTCTGAGTCTTGAAACTATTCTCGTGAGTCTTTTCAGCCTCTATAGTCTTCATGAACAAAAATAGAAAATTCTGGGAACTTGAAAAGATGTGATGTTGTTTTTTGACAGGAAGAATAGTAAAGTAGGGCATTAGTTCAATAAGGAGAGCCAGCAGAACATTGCAGTACTGAGGGATCTGCGTGGCCTCGCACATGAATCACAAAAAACAATCAGTTTGCAGGTACTTTAAGAAGGCAAATTAAATATTTGCCTTTATTGCAAAGAGCGTGGAGCATAAAAGTATGGGATCTTATTATAACTATAATGAGATGACATTTTATTTATTGATTCAAGGAGTGTGCGCTTTGCTTGCAAAGCCAGCACTTATTGTCTATCCCTAATTGTTCTTGAGAAGGTGCTGGTAAGCTGTTTTCTCAAACCACTGAAGTCCCTGTAATGATGGTACACCTGCAATGCTATTCAGGAAGCTGTTTTGAGATTTTGATCTAGCAACAGTGAAGGATAGTGAATATCTTTTGAGTGGTACTTCCAAGTGGTGGTGTTCCCTCCATCTCTGCTGCTGTTGTGTAGTTGGTAGGCGTCATGGGTTTGGAAGATAAGTTCCTGCAGTGCTTTTTAATTATGAAAAGAGATTGAGAATCTGGTGAAATGGTGCGACAATAATGGTGTCTTCCTCAATGTCAACAAAATGAAGAAGTCATTGACTACAGGAAGCATAGTGGAGAACATGCCCCTGTCTACATCAATGAGGCCGAAGTAGAAATGGTCAAGAATTTCAAGTTTTTAGGTATCCAGATCACCAACAACCTCCATGCCGATACTATATTTGAGAAAGCCCATTAACGCCTCTACGTTGATGGGACACGAAGGAAACTTGGCGTGTCCACTATGACTCTCACTTTTACAGATGCACCATAGAAAGCATTCTTTCTGGTTGTATCACTGCTTCATATGGTTCCTGCTCTGTCCAAGACAACAAAAAACTACTAAACGTCGTGAACAAAGCCTAGTCCGTTGCTCAAACTAGCTTCCCATTCATTGACTCCGTCTACACTTCCCGCTGCCTTGGACAAGCAGCCACCATAATTAAGGACACCACACACCCTGGACATACTCTCTTCCAACTTTTTCCATTGGGAAAAAGATACAAAACCCTGAAGACACATACCAACTGACTGAAGAACAGCTTCTTCCCTGCTGCCATCAGACTTTTGAATGGACCTACCCCACAGGAAGTTGATCTTTCTCTACACCCTAGCTATGACTGTAACACTACATTCTGCACTTTTTCCTTTCCCTGTCTATGGATGGTGTGCTTTGTCTGTATAGTGTATAAGAAACAATACTTTTCACTGTATAAATACATGTGACAATAATAAATCATATCAAATCAAATCAAAATCAAATTTGGGTCACACATCTTACCATGTTAATGAGGCCCAGCTTTGGAAATCAGGCAGGCCAAAGTGTTCTACTGGTCAACTGACTGCATGATGATTATATTCTGTGCCTTAATGTGTACTGACCATCGGCAGCAGATTTATCATTGTGGTTAAAGGGAAAGTTCCATTTAATTCCTTCCGAGGATCTCTGCAAATTGGATATTTTTACCTTCTGATCATGAAGTTCACAGCTGGTGAACTTCAAAGAAAAAATGTTAATAGAGCTACATTGTAATATTTCATAGAATCATAGAAACCTTACAATTCAGAACGAGGCCATTTGTCCCACCAAATCTGAACTGACAACCATCTCACCTAGGCTCTATCACCACAATCCCACATAATAACCCCACTAATCCCTCTAACCTATGCATCCCAGGACACCCAGGGGCAATTTAACATGGCGAATACAATTCAAAATTGCTGATGACACAATGGGATTGGATCAGATCTCAAACAGTGATGAGACGGAGCGTCAGAAAGACATAGAGAATCAGGCGAACTGGTGCGACAACTATAATCATCATCCATCATGATTCATCCTAGTTGTTTTGAAATCGTAGCATGAACAACAGTGCAGAACTGGAAACTCATCTCAACTGGATCAAGTGGAATAGACAGCACCGTCTCTGAGGAACATTAGTATCCCGATGAAGTCTTTTTGGTGATGCACAAATTTCATGGTGATTTTTCTGATGCTGCTTTGAATTGAGTTTCAGAATTTGCTATGGAAATCAAACTTACACCCTCTTGCTTGCTTGCACCCTACCACAATTACAATGGGTAACCTACCCTGTGAATTTATTTTTACTGATTTTGTGTTTGCACAGAATTGTGTGTATATTTGTTTTCTCTTTTAGACAACTGTTGCTTTCTTACATAATGAACAAAACACAGAATGCAATGAATTGATCTTGTTGAACATAGACTCATGTATTTTGTTGTGTGTGCCTCTTATGATGCAGGAATTCTGCAATTTGCTTCTTCGTGTACTGTTCTGCTAGCTGATCTCCTAATTGGTGGAGTAACAGAACTGTCACACCACCAATGAGGGATTTCAGACACTTGTTAACTGTCCTATTCCTTTATTCCAATGGAGTTCTTTGTACTCGTTACTTTCAGAAATTACTTATTGTCACTAATTGCTGGCATACAATTACTGAGAGCATGGACACAACCAGCAGATGCTGTGTTGCTGCACTCAGTTACTTCTGGAGGGCATTTTCTCAACTAAGACAGCACGATGACACAGTGGTGAGCATTGCTGCTTCATAGCACCAGAGAGCTGGGTTCAATTCCCAGCTTGAGTTGCTGTCTGTGCAGAATCTGCATGTTCTCTCTGTGTTTGCATGGGTTTCCTCTGGGAGCTCTGATTTCTTTCCACAGTCCAAAAGATGTGCTGGTTAGGTGTGTTGGCCATGCTAAATTCTCCCTCCGTGTACCTACACAGGTACCGGAGTGTGATGACTAGGAGTTTTCACAATAACTTCATTGCAGCGTAAATGTAAGCATATTTGTGACACTAATAAATAAATTTTAAACTTAACTCCTGAATAAAGAACAGTACAGAATCTCTGAACACCCCCTTGAAAATAATCCGTAACTTTTTTCCAAGGAAGTTGAAATTGACTATTATGATTTCTTGAATTTGTGGCACTAGAACATCAATAGCCATCATGGTAATATTCATCAGTGATGTTCTTGTTGTGCTCTGGTCTTTGCAAGTGAAATTCCTCTGAGAGAAGTTACCATGTGCTTAATGAAGAGCTGCAGTCCAGAAGATTGCTGCCGTCATTCATTTGAGGAAGATGCGTATGTCTGGGCCCTTTGACTCCTCAGCTCCTAACAGATAACCTCAACAGTGCCATGTGCAAGGAATCAAGGTGACTGGACAGTCCTATGGTTTTAGAAGAATCTGGACAGAATATGAGCGACTGTGTGGAAGGCCTGACACCAGGAGGGAATACATGTCCCCAGCATACATGGGTAGCTGGTGGTGTTTCCCTCTCAGTTTTATGAGAAAAAACCAAACATGTGTTGGCCAGGAGGGCTGACATACCCACCCCTGAGAGTCTTAGGCCCAGGCAAAGGGTTGGCAGCTCACCAGTGCCACAAGGAGAGGTGACCACTGCTGATCAGGTTAGCGACCTTCACAGATGAGGGGAAAATTTCAAATTAAAAATAAATTAGGGTCTGAGAGTTCTGGAGGGGAAATTGCTTTGGGAAAATCACTGTCGTTGTGTGGGCTGTTTCTCCTGCCCACAGACCACTTTTCTTTAAATGGACTTTCTCCTCACTTTTTGACAGCCACCAGGATCTACCTTCATTTAACTGGTGATCTTCTCACCTGGCAGAGAATCAAAGAACAAGTCTATGCCAACCTCTGGAAATTTGGCATGTCAGCTACGACCCTCACCAACTTTTACAGATACACCACAGAAAGCATTCTTTCTGATTGTGCCACAGCTTGGTATAGTTTCTGCTTTGTCCAAGACTGCAAGAAACTACAAAAGTTTGTGAATGTAGCTCAATCCATCTCACAAATCATCCTCCCATTCATTGATTCTATCTACAATTCCCACTACCTTGGCAAAGCAGCCGACATAATTAAGGATTCCATGCACCCCGGACATTCTCTCTTCTATCTTCTTCCTTTGGAAGAAAGATACAAATATCTGAGGTCATGTACCAACCGACTCAAGAACAGTTTCTTCCCTGCTGCTATCAGACTTTTGAATGGACTTACCTTGCATTAAGTCACACCCTACCTATGACTGCAATGCTACATTCTACACTCCCTCGTTTCCCCTTCTCTATGAATGGTATGTTTTGTTAGTATAATGTGCAAGAAACAATACCTTTCATTGTATGTTAATACATGTGACAATAATAAATCAAATCAAATTCTCTGATGCTTTTCTAAAGACCGTTTGTCTCTATGTGATCCTATCCCTCTAATCCTTGCCTATTCGTGTATCTGTCAAGATGCCTCTTAAGCGTTGTTATTGTATCTGCTTCACCACCTCCTTTGTCACCCTCTGTGTAAAAAAAAGCTAGTCTCTCACACTTACTTTAAACTTTCCCCCTTTCACCTTAAACCTATGTCCTACGGTAATTGACATTTCTATCCTGGGAAAAAGATTCTGACTATCGTTCTATCCATGCCTCTCATAATTTTGTAAACTTCTATCAGGTCACCCAGTCTCCAATGTTCAAGTGAAAACGAACCAAGTTTGTCTAATCTCTCCTCATAACTAATACGCTCCAAATGGCAACATCCTGATGAACCTTATCTGTACTTTCTTCAAAGCCTTCACACCCTTCTGATAGCGTGGCCATCAGAACTATACATAATATTCCAAATGTAGCTTAACTAAAGTTCTACACAGCTGCAACATGGCTTGCCAATTTTTATATTCTATGCCCTAACCAATGAAGACAAGCATGCTTTCACGACCACCTTATCCATTTGTGTTGCCACTTTCAGAGAACTTTGGATCTGAATGCCTAGATTTCTCTGTGCATGAATGCTTCTGAGAGAACTGCCACTCACTGTATACTTCCCTCCTGCATTCCACTTTCCAAAATGCATCAACTTGGATTGTCCGGATTAAACTCCATCTGTTATATCCCTATCCAAATCCCAAGCCTATTTATATCCTGCTGCATCCTCTAGCAATTGTCCTCGCTACCCGTAGCTCCCCCAATCTTTGTGTCATTCACAAACCACCTACATTGTCCTCAAACTCATTTATATATCTTTTACAAACAACAAAGGTCCCAGTGCTAATCCCTGTGGAACACCACTGATCATAGATCTCCAGTCAGAAAAATACCCATGCACTTCTACTCTCTGTCATCTATGACTAAGCCAGTTTTGTATCCATCTTATCAACTTACGTGACTTTGCTTTCTGTATCGGTTTGCCTTGAGGGACCTTGTCAAAGACCTTGCTAAAATCTATGTAAATGACATCCACTGTCCTGCCCTCATCATCTTTGTCACTTCCTCAAAAAACTAAATCAAATTTGTGAGACTCCGCCTCTCATGCACAAAGCCATGCTACCTATCACTAATAAGTCCATATTTTTCCAAATGTGGACAAATCCTATTCCGAAGAATTTTTCCCAATAATTTCCCTACCACTGACAAAATGTCTGAAATTTGCTGGATTATCTCTGTTGACTTTCTTAAACAAAGGAACGACAGTGGCTAATCTCCAGTCCTCTGGGATCTCTCCTGTGATTAAAATGGATGCAAAGATTTCATACAAAGCCTCAAAATGTTGACAGCCTCAGAAAATAAGGCACATATAAATTGGCTGCATTGAGAAAGAACCCTGTCTGGTTTTGAATCTGTCATCGATAAAATTACCCAGTGTTCAGACTTGGCCAAGGAGCCAATCATATGAAACAATTGTGATCTACTTCATTTTTGAATTCAGTAAAATCACTTTGTGTGAGATTGATATTTTGCGTAAGTTGACCTCTCCTGAAGCATCATCCCCTGTGATTCTATAATAGCATCACAATGTATTTCTCCTTATTTTAAAAAAGTCTGTGCCGGTGTTTGATGAAATTGGGTATGTTAATTATTTTTGCTGTCGTAATTGTTGTGGGGGGTAGGTGTGGAGGGCATTTGCTCCATGGAGGTATGTTCATTTATCCATATAGATACTACATTGCCATTGCACACTATTGTGTATTGTGCGTAGAAATATTTATAACACAGATCATGCAGATTATTGAGTATCTGCAGAATATGGTACATGTAATAAGTTATACAGTCTCATCCAACCTCCGAAGACCTTCTGCTTTCCAAACTATTTCTGCCAAAAAGATTGATGATGAAATCCTTAGAATCTTCTGTGTGGGTCTTCGCCATCTGTTGTATTTCTCACCCTCAGTTCATAAGCCAGTTTTTCCTTTAAACATAATGAGGGATATTGCGAACATTATTCAATTTAAGCAAAATTATCCTTGTTGTATATTCTCTGTCCCATCAATGTGTTTGCAATGCAGATTTTAATACCTTTATTTTAATTTAGAGTACATTTTATTAACATTTAGTTTATAACTATCTTTTTTTTAAACATGCATTTATAAATTGCTAATCCTGTTCATATGAAGTTCCTTTAGGGTTCAGACAGTGCCTTAATACTCTTTAATTATCAATTTTTGTTTTAACTGTCATCCAGTATTTGCAGTAGTATATGCCATATTCATAACGCTTCTGTGCTTGTTTCCTTCTCTGTGCGTTATCTTTAATTTGCAACTGTGTTATCCCTGCATTCTATTACAGATCTCCTATGTACTTCTGCACCTCATCTGCAAATTTTCCTTCATAATTTTACAGTTTACAGCTGCATCATTTTAATTGATTGATATTTATATCGATTGAACAACTTGAGAAATGTTCTGTTCCTACTGACCATTCGTGCATGTTAACAACATTTTTCTTACAGGAATTAGATGCGAGAAATTGTGAATTCCAGTGCTTCTGTTAGCAGTTCAGCTATATTTCAAAAATGTCGACCTGCATCTTTTTGGAAGAAAGAAAAATCCAATTTTACAAATGCTATGTTAGAAGTTGTTATGACAACGCCACAATATATCACATCAGCGTTCTTAAATCGTCATCTGAATTTGAAGAAGTTTTGTTTTGATATAATAGTAAAAATCCTACAGTGCAGAATGAGGCATTCAGCCCATCGAGTCTGCACCAACAACAATACCATTCGAGGCCCTATCCCCACAACCTCACACATTTACCCCACTAATCCATCTAACCTGGAGACTGTGGGCAATTTAGCATGGCTAATTCACCTACCTGCACATCTTTGGACTGTGGGAGGAAACTGGAGCGCCTGGAGAAAACCCACGCAGACAGAGGGAGAATGTGCAAACTCCACACAGACAGTGACCCAAACTAGGAATTGAACCTGGAGCCGTGAAGCAGCAATGCTAACCACTGTGCCACCGTGTCATCCAGAATGGTAGAATTATATGATGGTAGAATACATCCTAAGGCCTTTAGGAATCCATCTTGCGTTTTTTGTGATTGTGCTAATATTTATAGCCATTGTGTTTATCTAAGATAAAAACAAAATACTGCAGATACTGGAATCTGAAACAAAAACACAAAATGCTGGAAAATCTCAGTAGGACTGACAGCATCTGTGGGGCACGAATAGAGCCAACATTTGAGTCCAGATGACCCTTTGTCAGAGCTAAGAGCAACAAAAGACAGTGGAGATTTATACTATGAAGGTGGGAGGTTGGGTGGGGTGGATGGGTTGGGACAAAGGGAATGTAAATGAGGATACAGAAAACTGAGAAGGTGCTAAAAAGTGTCCATTAAGTAACCAGAACATGTGAATTGCAGAACAGATACATAGATTGTTAAAGGACTGCCTGAGGAATGTGACACTGGCCATGAGGTTGGGGAGATGGTGGGAGGGAGCAGTGGGCAAGAAGGAGAGCTGGAATGGAAAGTGGAAAAATGAAGGTGAGAAAGAAGGATGATAAAATTGATGATTGGATGAAACAAAATGATATAAAATAAATGGAAATGGAGTGAAGATGAAGGAAAGAGTTTGTGCTCTGAAGTTTTTGATCTCAAAGTTCAGTCCAGAAGGTTAGAAAGTGCTCAATTGGAAGATGAGGTGCTGTTCCTCCAGCATCTGCATTGAGATTCACCAGAACATTTCAAAAGGTCAAGGACAAATATTTGAACAGAAGAGTAGGGGACCAAGTTGAAATGGCAAGCGACAGGAATTTCAGGGGCCTGCTTGTGAATGAATCAAAAGTGTGCAGCAAAGTGATCACCCAGTCTATGTTTGGCCTCTCCAATGTAGAGTAGACCACATTAGGAGCAGCGAATGCGATGGACCACATTGCAGGAGGTGTATATGAAGCTCTGTTTCACCTGAAAGGATTGTTTAGGACTTAGGAAGGTGAGCAGGGAGGAGGGAAAGGGGCAGGTGTACCAACTTCTACGATTGCATGCGAAGGTGCCTTGGGCAGGGGGTGAGGTCTTGAATGTGATAGAGGAGTGGACCAGGATGTCCTGGATAGAATGGTCCCTGTGAAATGCTGATGGGGACTGAGGGAAGATGTGTTGAGTAATGATGTTATGCTGAACTTGGCAGGAGGATGATGCTTCAAATACGGAAACTGGTGGCAGTGAAGTGAAGGCAAGGAGCACCCTATCCTGGTTGTGGGAGAGACGGGAGAAGGGTGAGAACAGTGGCCTGGGGGATAAATTGGATGGGGTTCAGAGCCCTGTCAATTCCATTTGATGGAAAACCATAATTGAGGAAGAAGGAAGACATATCAATAGCGCTATTTTGGAAAGTGGCGTCATCAGAGCAGATGCGGCAGAGGCAAAGGAACTGAGAGAATGGGATAAGAGTCCTCCCAGGATGTGGGGTATAAAGAGCTGTAGTGAAGGTAGTTATGGAAGTTGGTAGGTTTGTAATGGACTTTCCATTCCAGCGGTCCTTCTTGCCCTCCTTCCCCCCACTTTTCTTGGCAACTTTCACATTCCTCAGGCAGTTCTTTAACAATCTGAAGTTCTGTTCTGCCATTCACACATTCTGATCACTTAATGGACATTTTCTTAGCACCTTCTCAGCCTTCTGTATCCTCATTTAGATTCCCTTTGTCTCATTCCACTTCGACCCTCACCTTCATTGTATAAATCTCCACTGATTCTCTGCTCTCAGCTCTGACAAAGGGTCAGCTAGACACAAAAAATTGGCTCTATTCTCTCCCTACATATGTGGTCAGATCTGCTGAGATTTTCCACCATTTTTTGTTTTTGCATTATATTTATTTGCTGGTTTTGAATATATGATAGGGTTGAGCCAGTTAATGTTGTTTGGGTTGATTGTTATTAGACTTCTGTGTTGCAAATAATATTTGTTCTGTTTGATTTACACATTGGGCTGTTGAAAATTGCTAATTTGGATATTAAAGATTGGAATAACATGAATTGCATGAGATGTTTCTCACCTGCTTTATATTTTTCAATTGTGTTGTTTGTTTTACGAAGTCTATGCTGTATTGTGGTGTTAAAGTAATATTGCCTTCATAGAAGAAAGTGTGTAAGCAAAAAACAATTTTGGTCATTTAACCAAAATTAAATTGCAAATGCATTGTTACTTGTATGGAAAGTCTTTGTGATCAAAATAGCGAACAGTTATTCTGAATTCTGCCCTTCCACCAAGTGTTTGTCAAACATTTTGCAGGAAAGGAAGTCTCAGTATAAATAGTTTTAGTAGGTTGCCATTATGGATTACTATATTTCTGGGACTTGAGATCCATATAATCATTGGAATTAGGAGCAGGATTAAGCCATTCAGCACTTCCAGCCTGCTTCGTCATTAAATAAGATCATGGTTGATCAGATTGTGACCCCAAATACACTTTTTTTTCTTATTCATTCAAGAGAGGTGACTTCATTGGCTAGGCCAGCATTCATTGCTCATCCTCATTGCCCTTGAGAAGTCAGGGGTGAGCTGTCTTCTTGAATTACTGCAGTACATGCACTATTTACCAATGATGCTGATAGGGAGGGAGTTCCAGGATTTTGACGAAGCAACAGTGAAGGAAAGGCACCATATTTCAAAGACAGGTTAGTGAGCGACTTAGAGATCATAGAGATCATCTCTCCACTTGGAGATGTACTTCCAGATGCCGGTGTTCCCAGGTATCTGTTGCCCTTGTCCTTCTAGATGGCAGCAGTTGTGGGTTTGGACGATGCTGCCTAAGGAGCCTTGGAGAGTTCCTTCATCTTGGTCATGATGCACACATAGCTACTACTGTGTGTTAGTTGTACAGGGAATGAATGTTTGTGGATAGGGTGACAATCAAGGTTTGCTTTATCCTGGATGTTGTCAAGCTTCTTGAATGAGAGGTGATCTTATTCAGTATTGTTGGAGCTCCAGGCAAGGGGAGTGTATTCCATCACACTCCTGACCTGTGCTGTGCAGATTGTGGAGAGATTTTGAGGAATCGGGGGTGAGTTACTCATTGCAGGACTCCTAGCCTCAGATCTGTTTTGCAGCCACAATTTTTATTTGGCTAGGCCAGTTAAGTTTCTGATCTGTGGTATTGATAATGAAGGATTCAGCGATGGTAATGCCATTGAATATCAAGGCATTCCTGCCTACACCGATAATCTTTGATTCCTTTATTAGTCAAGAATCACTCCACCCCTGTCTTAAAATATTAAATGACCTGCCCCTCTTCCCCCCCAGGGAAGAGAGTTCCATAATGGCATTACCCTCTGAGAGGAAAGATTTCTCCTGATCTTCAGTGGGAGATTCCTTATTTTTTTCAAACTGTGCCTCAAGTTCTAGTCTTTCCCATAAGGGAAAACATCCTTTCAGCGTCCCCCATGTTAACTCCCTTCAGGATCTTATATGTTACAAATAGATCTCATCTCATTCTTCTAAACTCTAATGGATATGACACAGTTCATCCAATGTTTCCTTGTGACTCCCATCCTGGGGGGGAGTCAGTCTAGTGAACATTTTCTGAGTTGTGTCTAATACATTTATATCTTTCCTTACTAAGATCAAAACCATGCACAATACTGCAAATATATGTCTATAACTCTACAATTGTAGCAATTCATCCTTGTTTTTATATTCCATTCTCCTTGAAATAGATGACAAAATTTAATTTGCCTTCCAAATCACTTGCCTCATCTGCATACAATTCTTTTGCAATTCATGTATCAGGACACCCAGATCTCTATGTCCCATAGAGTTCTCCACTTAAGTAATATGCTGTTTTCTATTCTTTCTGCCAAAGTGGATAAGTTCACATTTTCTCATGTTTTCCTCCCTCTGCCAATTTTTTCCTCCACTCATTCAACTTATCTATATCCCTAGCTTATGTCCTTTTTCATAACTTACTTCCCCAAATATCTTTGTTTTATCAGCAAATTTAGCAACAAAATTTCATGAGATTTAGTCCAATGAACATCTAAGGTATAGAAGTGGCTTCTTCCCAATTAAAGTATTAGTCCTACTTTCTGTTTTCAGCCAACTTATCAATCTTCGAACCAGACCAACAATTTAATTTCAATTCCATGAACTTTAATTTTAGTCAATTTTAGTGTCTTATGTAGAATCTTTATAGAATGTCTTATACAATTCCATATGAAATTTGATTCTTAGACATTCCCATGTTTTACTTTTGTTATACCCTCAAAATATTTGACTTGGTTTATGAGACGTGATCTGTCCTTCACAAATTCATGTAGGCTCTATCTAATCAATTCACATTTCTCGAAGTGTTCAGTCTCTCTCTGTCCTCTCCCTGCCCTGCACGGTGGCACAGTGGTTAGCACTACTGTCTCAGAGCGCCAGAGACCTGAGTTCAATTCCAGACTCGGGTCACTGTCCGTGTGGAGTTTGCATGTTCTCCCCTGTGTCTGTGTGAATTTCCTCTGTGTGCTCCGGTTTCCGGCCACACTCCAAAAATGTGTAGCTTAGGTTGATCGGCCATGTTAAACTGATCCTCATGTCAGGGGATTAGCGGGGTAAATGTGTGGGGTAATGGGAATGGGACCTGGATAGGACTGTGGTAGGTGCAGGCTCAATGGGCCAAATGGCCTCCTTTTGCACCGTAGGGGTTTTATTCTATGATTCTAAAAAATTCAATAATTGACAAATTTGTGATTTCCTGGTATCTTCCTCTTACCTTTCCTAACAGGAAGTAAAAGCATAAGTAGCAAGAATATTCCCAATCAACTGAAGAAAGTGCCAGCCTGTAACTCAGAATTTTTTTTTATTTTGGAAATTTTAAAAAATATTTTTACATAGAAACTCTTAATATGGTGACTGATTGGAAATGTAACATCAAAGAATGTTTGTCTTAGAACAAATAAGTGTTCTTCATTTATCTAAGAATGATTTGCAATCATTATGGTCATATTATGGCAATTGATATAGTGCAACTATTATAATGGAAATAGAGATGTTAAATGCAAACAGCACCTAATATCATGACGCCTTCCTTAAAAGAGACCCCCCCCCCCCCCCCCGCCCCCAATATCATGAGGCCTCTTACTAAATACTTCTCAGCAGGGTCAGGAGAAACACTTAATATAAAATGGATTTAAATTTGAGCTTGTTAAATGCCAGCCTATAAATCTTATCAGCAATTCAGTCAACTGTTTGCTGTAACTTCTGGTGATTGTGAGACAAATGCTTCATCTTGTTTAAAACTTATTTTCTACAGGAACATATAGAATCACAGAACAATACAACATAGGTGGAGATCATTCAACCCATCACGTCCGCACAGGTTTTTTTCAAAGAGCAATATCCTTGCATTTAGGCGAATGGAATGATGGCCTTTATTCATAGGAGATAGAATATAAAAATAGGGAGGTCTTGTTGCAACTGTACAGGGTGCTGGTGAGGCCACAGCTGGAGTACTATGTGCAGTTTTGGCCACCACATTTGTGGAAGAATATATTGGTCTTGGAGGGAGTGCAGAGAAGGTTCACTAGGCTGATACTGGAGATGAGAGGGTTAGCCTATGAGGAGAGATTGGGTAGACTAGGTTTGTACTTGTTGGAGTTTAAAAGGTTGAGGGGGGATCTTATAGAGACATATAAGATGATGAAGGGGATGAATAGGGTAGAAGTAGAGAGATTCTTTTCGCTTAGAAAGGATAGCAGGACTAGAGGGCACAGCCTCAAAATAAGGGTGGGGGGTGCAGTTTAGATCGGAGCTGAGGAGGAACTTCTTCACTCAAAGGGTGGTGAATCTTTGGAATTCTCTGCCCGTTGAAATAGTGGAGGCTGTCTCGCTGAATATATTTAAGTCATGGGTAGATAGGTTTCTGATAGACAAGAGAATTAAGGGTTATGGGGAGAAAGCGGGAAAGTGGAACTGATTCACTTCAGATCAGCCATGATCTTATTGAATGGCGGGCAGGCTCGAGGGGTTGGATGGCCTACTCCTGCTCCTATTTCTTATGTTCTTATGTTCTTCCTTAAAATATTTATCCATTTTGAATATCAAGACAGATATTGAACCTTTTTCCACTATCTTACCAGGCAGTGCTTCCAAATCCTAAATATGCACAGGAATAAAATGTTTTTGCTCTATCACATCCCGTTATTTTGCTGATCACTTTGAATCTGAGCCCTACATTAATTGGAAACAGTTTGTCTTTCTAAGCCCTTAATGATTTTAAAACACCTATTAGATTTTCTCTTAGCTTTCTTTACTCTGCTATGTTAGCCATGGCTCAATGTTTGTTCTTACCTTTTGAGTCAAACAGTTATAGGTTCAGCCAGCATTACAGGAATTTGAACACAGAATCTAGGATGATACACTCACTGTAATACTGATAAAGTGTTGCATAATTAGCTAAGCTATTAGATCAAGGCTCGTTACTCTCTCAAGCCGATGTAAAAGTTCCCATTACTATTATTTTAAGATTAGCAATCTTGTATTCTGGCTTTTTATTTATATTAGCTTCCCCATCTCTCGAGAAATAATGAGTGATATTAACTATGTATGCCTGTGTGACATATATGAAGCTTCTAGGTTGCCCAAGCATCAGAATCCCCCTCTCTGCTTGCAAGTCACAATGTTTGGCACCCACCAGTTTGACTGCAGGAGCTGTCAGAACATGCTCCATCAAAAAGCACACACACACTGACACTCACACACTAAGGGACAAGTTACCATAGCCAATTCACGTAACCTGCACAACTTTGCACTGTGGGAAGAAACCAAGAAAACCCATGCAAGCATGGGAAAAATGTGCAAACTCTACACAGAGAGAAACCTCAGGCTGGAATCAAACCAGGGTCCTTGGAGCTGTGAGGCAGCAAGTGCTAACCACTGTTCCCACCATGCCACCCATTGTAAATATTTATTCCTACATTAACATGACAAAAAGTAGATGACCTGATCATTATTATGTTGCTATCTGTGTCAGTCTGCTATGTACTACTTGGATTCAACTACATCACAAGTGACTACATTTTCAAAGTATTTCGTTGGCTGCAAAAGTGCATTAAAGCATCCCAAGGTCATAAAAGTTGCTAAATACTTATAATCTTTTCCTTTCTTTTTCCTTTTTCTTTCTGCTCTTCATCTCTGCCTGCGTTTCTGTTTCCTCGTTCACTCTTGCAGTTCCTTTCACTTTCTTCTTCATTCACTCCCACAATGCTGCAGCTTTGTTCCGAGACCTGATATTCACTCAAAGTTTGATAGGCACATCTAGGTGAGTTTCTGAAAAACTACAGCCTCTCACTGTTCCAATCCATCAATGTTACAAAGAGTTTTCTGAACCAAATGGTGTTTATGTTGCTCATAAGCTTATTCCTTTTCATCTCATCAACATATCTTTTTTTTTCCTTCCTCCCTCATGTGTTTATCTAGTTTGCCCTTCATTGCATCTATACTGTGCTTCTCAACTGCTTCTTGTGGCAGCAAGAATCATATTCTCAGCATTTATTGGCTAGAGGACATGTTCCTGAATTCTCTGTTGGATTTATTAGTGACAATCTTATGTTTATGTTCCCTAATTCTGGGGAATCCACCCACAATTGGAAACTTCTTCAACTACCCTACTAAAAGTAACTTATGATCAACCAGTGACCTGAAATGTTCACTCTGTTTCTCTCTTCATAGGTGCTGTCAGATTTGCTGAATATTTCCAAAATGTTCTGTTTTTGTTTCAGCTCTCCAATATCTGCCATATTTTTTTGTACACGCTCCAGTTTTTTTTATACCTTATTAACCTGTGTTGATGTTAGAGAAGTGCCTACTTTCACTGTTTATGCAATCATCCATTTGTGAGCAAGATTTTGTTCTGCAGATGCCAAAAAATGTTAAACATTCACATTTTTACAGAAGCTGTTGGAGGTTGTTATTAATATTCTACATATTATTGGAATCTGTACAGCTGTAACTGTGCAATGTTTAAGTCTATTGTTCCTTCAGATTTTTTTCTGGCCTGCATTTGGAGTCAAAGTTATCCAGAAACACTTGAAGCAACAGCAGTTAATATAAAATAATTATTTTAGCATCCTGATCTTAAGAAATGTAGTCATTGATGTTAATATGTGTAGCTATGCAAATACATTGACTCTAAGTGTGCCACTGTTAATTTTGTGTAAGTATGCTCAGCAGCTGGGCAACAAGTAAACAATATTGTCAACTTTGTAAGATGTTATTGTTGAAGCTTGATTAAAAAAAAAGAAGTATAAAACTACACAAATATAACCTCACAGAGGTGGAAACAAATTGCCAGAAAGCTTTCCAAATGAAGGATTCATATCAACTTCAAAATTTGGAGTGCAAAGTCACCAACTTTTACATTCTCCAATCCTCTACCATCAATACCTGTTGAGAACGGAGTGGGTGTATGTATGCTAACCTACACAGAATAACAAATTGATAAGGTCAAGATATTCTAAGCTAAGGAGCTTTGCATGCAAGGAATCACAAGTCTGTAATAACACCCTGTCACTTTGTCAGAGTGCAGAAACACCAATATTCCAAGTCATTCGTAGAACTTTGGTTATTATTATTGATTGTACTAAATTTTGTAGAATTGGGACCAGATTCGATTCCTGGCTTGGGTCACTGTCTGTGTGGAGTTTGCACATTCTCTCCACATCTGCATGGGTTTCCTCTGGATACTCTGGTTTCCTCCCGCATCCAAAGATGTACTGGTTAGGTGGATTAGCTGAATTGACCCTTAATGTCAATGGGACTAGCTGGAGTAAATGCATGAGTTGTGGGGATAGGTCCTGGATGGGACTGTGGTCAGTGCAGACTTGATGGGCCGCCTTCTACACTGTTGGACTCTATGATTCTATGAATCTATGACAGGAATTTTGTCCTCTAACTCACTATGGATGACAGCTTGAACTCTGAACTGAATATAAGAATATAATAATTAAATACAAAACAATTTTATTTATTTGAGTTCAATACCAACATAAGCTTCTAAAACATGTTATAAATTAAACAAAGTTAAACTTGTACACGAGGCTACATATGTCAGCAGGCTGTTCATTCATAAGGAGACTAATAACATCTAATATAAAATGGATTTGAGGTTTAACTTCTTAAAAATTCTAATTCTCACCAATTCATTGCATTAGCTCTTTTGATGTAACTAATGAGTCAAGCTATTAGCAATTCATTGTAATTACACACAAACCTTGCATTTCTTGTCGGAGGAAGGTAAGCATTGGCAATGGGTACATACCTGGCAATGTAGAAACTAGATAGACAATAATGAGCAATTACAGGACTAATGAAAATGATGGAGTAGGGGAGGTGGAACAGGGTTTGTGGGGGGAGGGATGCCCTCCTTTGGCCCCACCCTTTTGGCTCTACCCAATGTCCGACGGCCAATGCCAAGTTGCCCCTCCCCCCCACCAGGATTGCCCCTTAGGAGGCAGGGAGCCAGGTTTGCACTGTCAGGCTGGCAATGCCAAGGGGTCACCTCCCCCTTATTCCCGACCTTCTGGGGGGCCTCCAACGGGATTGGACCACCAGCTCCTCAATAGTGAGGAGCTATTGTAAACTTTACTGGAGTGAGACACTCCCAGCAGGAATAGAGGGGGGAGTAGGAAGAGGGGGGAATGATGGAGAGCCTAGAAACTTCAGTCCCGGGCCTGCTATGAGGTTGAAATCACAATTTGAATTATTTATTCAGCACAGAGCTGATGACACTGGAAATATAGTGATTGGGGACACACAGAGGCCATGGCATCCAGTAGGGATCCCACAATATGGCCTCTGCTTATGTCTTCCACCCTACTGCACTGCAAGAGGACTGGGAGAATCGCTTCCCATAACTCCATAACCCTGCATATTTATCATGGCTAATCCACCTAACTTACACATCTTTGGGCATTAAGAGGCAATTTACCATGGCCAATTGACCTAACTTGCAAATCTTTGGGCTATAGGAGGAAACTGGACCACCTGGAGGAAACACACGCAGACGTGAGGAGAAACTCCATACAGTCACTCAAGGTGGGAATCTTACCCTGGTCTTTGGCACAGCAGCAGTACTTAGCAATGTGCCAACATGCTGTCCACTCTAATGGCCCTACAGTAAAATGGTAGGTGGACACATGTCCACAAACACTACCTAAGTGAGTATGCCACTAACAGTAACAGACTTCATTAGTATGGGCATAGGAGATTGTGTGCTAAAGAAGCAAATCCATGTGTTTCCCAATCGGAAACTTTGGATAAACAAGGACCCACTGCTTACTGATGTCTAGCTTTGAAGTGCTGAAGTTGAATGACCCTGACCAATACAAGAAACTCTGACATGAACTATGGAGATCCATTAAAGATGTCGAGAATACCAGATCAAGCTAGGGTCCCAGGCTAGCCACATGAACATCCATTGATCATGGCAAAGTCTTCGCAACATAACAGGCTACAAGGTGAAGATGTATAGAATCACTGGCAACATTACACTCCTCCCCCAAGAGCTCAACATATCTGTGCCTATGTTGAACAAGTGGTCAGCGAGAGGATGTCATCTGCACTGGATGCATTGATCAAACTGATATCTGAGGTCAAAATCGCAGATGTTAAATTGGTCTTCTTGAAAGTTAATCCTTGGAAAGTGACTGACCCAGATGGGGTATCTGAATGAGCACTCAGATCCTGCGTGGACCAGTTGGTGGGGGCATTTGCAGATATCTTTTTTCCTTATTCCGATCTGATGTCTTCACTTGCGTCAAGAAGACAGCCATAATCTCTGCACCAAAGAAAAGCTAGGCAGCATGTCCTAATGACTACTGCTCTGTGGCACTGACATCATTCATTATGAAATGCTTTGGAATTTAATCATGGCATGCATCAACTCTGGTCTCCTAGACTGTTTGGATCCACTACAGTTCATCTACTTCCACAACAGGACCATAGCAATTGCCATCTCCCTCGCCTTACACTCAAGATTGGAACACCTGGATAACAAGGACACTTATATCAGACTCCTATTTATTGACTACAATTCAGCCTTCAATGCCATTTTTCTAGCAAAACTTTTCTCCAAACTCCATGGCCAAGGCTTGGTTTCTCCCTCTGTGGTTGGATCTTAGACTTCCTACCCACAGACCACAAACAGTAAAGATAAGTTAAGACACTTTCTTCAAGATTATTCTCAACACCATGCCCCTTCAAGCTGTGTCCTCAGCCCCCTACTATACTTATATACTTATGACTGCATGTACAAAGTCCACTCCAACTCCATTTTCAAGTTTACTGAGGACACCACTGTAGTGGATTGAATCTTAAATGATTGTGAGTTGGAGTACAGGAAAGCCATTGAGTATCTGGTGAAATAATGTGATGACAATAATCTCTCCCTCAATGTCAGTAAAATGAGAGAGATGTTCATCAACTTCAGGAAACTTAGCAGAGGATATGCCCCTACCTACATCAACAGTGATGAAGTGGAAATGGTCGAGAGTTTCAAGTTTCAGGTCAGTGTTCAGATCACCAAAAAACCTTTCCTAGTACCTCCATGCTGATGCTATAGTTAAGAAAGCCCATCAATGTCTCTATTTTCTCAGATGATTAAGGAAATTCAGCATGTCCAATACGATTCTCATAAATTTTTACAGATGCACCATGGAAAGCATCCTTTCCAGATGTATCACAGCTTGGTATGGCGCTTGTTCTGGCTAAGACTGCAAGCAACTACAAGTGTTGTGAACGTAGCCCAGTCTATGTAAACCAACCTTGCATCCATTAACTCTGTCTACACCTCATGTTGCCTTGGAAAAGCAGCCAGCATAATCAAGGATCTCATGTACCCTGGAAATACTCTCTTCCATCTTCTTCCATTGGGAAAAAGATACAGAAGTCTGAGAACACATACCAACTCTTACTCAAGAATAGCTTCTTCCCTGCTGCCACCAGAATTTTGAATAGACCTATTATACATTAAGCTAGTCTTTCTCTTCATCCTATCTGTAATTGTAATATTATATTCTATATCTCTCCCTTTACTTCTTCCTTACATACTCTATGAATTATACGTTTTTGTTTGTATAGCGATCACGAAACAGAACTTTTCATTGTATCCCAATACATGTGACAATAATAAATCAAATCAAATCAAATTTATAAGATTACAATTTGTTGGGGGAAGGGTGCAGTTTGGGGTGTTAGAGAATTCCTAAGCCTGGTTGTGAAGTAGGCATTGAGACCAGATGTTTTGGTAGAGGCTGTTCATTGCTCACAATAGAGCTTACTTCTTCATTCTTAACATCATCACCACAGTGTTGGCAGACTCATCTTTATATACACGTGTAATTAGCTAATCAATACCCAACACCTGTTCACCTTATTATATGAAACTACTTGGCATTTAATATCCATCAACAGATGCTAACATGGGGGTTGTTTGCATTGGAATTGTGGAGAGAAGATTTCAATGCTGCAAGCATACTGCTCAAGTGAAACATGCCTGGGTGAGGGCAATGCTTCTCATGCACGCAGATCTGTGGCTACAAGCACTGGTAGCATTTCGAGATGCACCTCATATCAGGTGCTTGCTACTTTTGTGCAGAACCTGTTCTAGCCCTGTATATAGTACCATTCTGTGCAGAGCACAGCACAATACTACTATCTGGGAGTTTACTGGGATGTATTGAAATAAAGTCATTTTTTCACTTAAATAAAGAACGTCAATGTGATGTAACTCAGATTGGTCAAGGCAATGGAATATCATCTTGAGCAAGTGAATAACTTGCTCTATTGTCACTCTGGTGATAAGATGGCTCCAATTTGATCCCTCCTGTACCTCTGTGGTAATCCTATTGAGTCATCAGCCAGATCTTGACTGGGCTTCACTTGTCAGCCAGGAACTAGTTCCTGAGGTTGTCCAGTAGAGAAAAGAACTGCGGCACCTGAGACTGTTGAAGAATGAACAAAAGTTGTATAACTCCTTCGATATTTGGCACAGCTCTGCTTTATTTGCTTGAGTTGGTCACTTATTAGCTACACATCAAAGGAATGGAATCCCTTCCAGTTGTTTGTGGACTGGCATCTTGACTGCCAATCTACAAATGCCTGAACCTGTGGAAATCCCATGATGGAAGTTGAACCAACAGCCTCAGGGTTTGATCAGCCTCATTGATCTTCAAGTTTATACAGTTGTAAGGCCTAACACCATTGCATTGATGACCTGCTTGAGGCATTTGTGAACTCCAGACTATAAGATTTGTAAGATTCTACATGCATTAGCAGCTGATTGCTGGAAAGATACAGTATGTAAAAAGTGAGGGCTCTGGTCACCTTAACAGTAAGAAGTCTCACAACACCAGGTTAAAGTCCGCCAAGTTTATTTGATAGCACAAGCCCCAAGCCACAAGCTTTCAGAGCGCTGCCTCTTCATCAGGTGAGTGGGAGTTCTGTTTACAAACAGGGCATATAAAAACACAAACTCAATCTACAAAATAATCTTTGGAATGTGAATCTTTACAGGTAATTAAATCTTAAAGATACAGACAACATGAGTGGAGAGAGTGTTAAAGAGATGTGTATTGTCTCCAGCCAGGACAGTTAGTGAGATCTTGCAAGCCCAGGCAAGTCATGGGGGTTACAGATGGTGTGACATGAACCCAAGATCGATTCCTTGACTACACGGGGAAATAATGGTCCCTGTTCCTTGTGGGTGGAAGTCTTCTTGCAAGAGGCTACAGAGATCTGCGACCACCTGGTTCAGTAGCCAGAGTCTTTTGAACCACTGCTGTTCAAAGTGGTCGAGAAAATCAACCCTTAACTTGTAGCCCATGTGCCCATCTGCTCTGTTCTATGTAGTTGTGTGGAGCAGTGTAGAAGGTAGCCACTGCTGCTGCTGGAATTGCTTTCCCTGACAGTATTGGTGCTGAGTTGGAGGACACTGTACCTCCTTTTCAAAGGTTTAGCCAATTTCAAAATATGTAGAGACAATGTCAGAGGGACATTTCACAGGCAATGAGCTGAGACTTGGCTCAAAGGTGTCCAAGGCACTTGCAATAAGTTGCTGTTCTAACAGACTGAAGGGACTACTCTTGTGAACTCAAGCCTTTCACAGGCTTACTTGTTTCACCCTATATACTGCTAACATTATGTCAGTTCCACTCTGCAATGACTTCCCACTGTGGGTTCTCCTTCTCTAACTTGGAGAGTTTGAAACTGTGTAACCATGCGCTGTTGGCAAAGTGGATTTCCATGTTTAAAAAGACTCAAAATTAATTTTTAAACTGTCACAATGGACTTCACAGGACCTACAAGGCTACCCCACTGGACTTACAAGCTGCTATGGCGAAAGGCACAAGTGTGTGGAATCACATTGGGATCTGACCTGATATCCCTTTTTGGCACATTCCTTCCCAACATGGCCCTGAACCTACCTCCATTGTTCTGGGAGAATTCTGCCCAAAGTTTCTGAAATATTGTTGCAAAGGAGAGATACAGATCATGTCATCCTTGGATATTGTTTTCAGATTTGGCAAAACATATGATACCCCTCAAACATCTTTTCTGACCAGAATTTCCAGTGAATTCTGGAAACTACATTGCTGAAGCCAGAGGCACCTTTCTCTTTAGCGTCTAATGGAAAGGGATATACCTCACTTGAAACTTCTCTGGGTCCCCATACTTTTTACATTCTTGGTTCCTCAATAATTTCTCCCATGTAAATATTCTTGCTCTGTTTTACAGAGAAAAAGAAGAAAATAATATATGAAAGTCTGGAGGAACTGCAGCAAGTGTTGATATGGTGGGATGAGCCAGAAGGAAGTGTGACCTGGTCTGGAATTCTTTCCGTTCACTTCATCATTGTTCACATGAGCTTCTAGGTCCCAAATCATTTCTGATAAAAGATCATTGACCTGAAATATTGGTTCAGTTTTCCTCTGTATAGAGATGCCCCTTGAACTGCTGAGTGTTTCCAACATTTTCTGCTTTTATTTCAGAGTTCCAGCATTTTAGTATTTTGCTCTTGCCTAGGTCATCTTCTATCAGAACACCCTGTTGCTCTGAAAAATCCGCAGAAAATCTTGGCAATTTATAATAATGGTCAGGCATAACCCTCAGAATGGAGAAGATATGGAAAAGAATTGGCAGATTGAACATGATTGTCATCCCTATAATTTTACTTTAATGTCACTAGGATGCTCTTACATCCAAGATGTCATTTGTGACAATTTTTACAATTTATAGCAATGACTTAGAGGAGGGCAATGAATATATGGTAGCTAATTTTGCAGACGACACAAAGATGGGTAGGAAAATATGTTGTAAAAAGGTCTTAAAGAGGTTGCAGACGGATAGGTTGGGTGAGTGGGCCAAAATTTTGCAGATGGAGTATACTGTGGAAAAATGTAAAGTTGTTCACTTTGGCAGGAAGAATGAAACAGAAATGCATTAATGAAATGGCGAACAGCAGACTTTTGAAGTGCAGAAGAATCTAGGTTTTCTAGTGCATGAGTCACAAAATGTTAGTATGCGAGTACAGCAAGTAATTCAGAAGATTAATGGAATGCTATCCTTCAATATGAGAGGAATTGAATGTAAAAGTAAGGATGACATGCTTCCTTACATTAGTGAGTCCACATCTTGAATACTATGTGCAGTTTTGGTCCCCTTGTTTAAGGAAGGATGTAAATGCACTGGAAGTAGTTTAGAGGATGTTTATTAGATTGATATCTAGAATGAGCGGATGCCTTATGAGGAAAGGTTGAACATACTGTGCTTGTTTCCATTGGAGTTTAAAAGAGTCGGGGTGAAGCATGTAAGATCCTGAATAGTCTCAACAAGGTAGACATAGGAATAATGTTTTCTCTTATGGGTCATTCCAGAATTGGGAGCACTGTTTTAAAATCGGAGATCACCTTTTCTAACAGCGATGAGAATTTCTAAACATTGTGCAACTTTGGACTCTGCTTCAGAGTGTGGTAGAGCTGGGGTCTTTGAATATTTTTAAGGTGAAGATTGGTAGATTCTTGTTTGGCAGGGAAAGCAAGATAATGAGAGATAGATGGGAATGTAGAACCCAAAACACAAACAGATCAGCCAGGATCTTACTGAATGGTGGACCAGGCTTGAGGGGCCAAATAAGATACTTCTGTTTCTATTTTGCAAGTTTGTATGTGACAACCTTTAATAGTACAGTAAGAAGAAACTGTACTTCTTTTAAGATAACCATGGAATCTCTAATTGTTTTAAGAATATTTGAAAATAACTTTTTAAGTGTCATTGTCAATTGTAAAGGGATCATTTTTCTTAAATATTGAGGATAATAATCTACGTGTACTGGTAATCCTTGACCTGGAAGCAGTGCCAACATGAAAGAAGTTAACATATGAAAGCTGTGTGCAGTTAGGCACCAAGGAGAGCTGCAGCAGTGAGGAGTACAGAAAAAGGATATTTACAAGGATTTGTGTCTGTGCAATATAATTAAACAGGACAGAAAGCTGATAAGAGCTAATGTTACAATTGTAATGCTGCTGTTCTTACCAAAGCTGACCTGAACATTCATAGACTTATAGAATCCCTAGAGTGCAGAAGGAAGCCATTTGGCCCATCAAGTTTGCACCAATTCTCTACATCTTACTAAGGGTCATCCCCCACCCTATCCTCATAACCCTGTGCATTTACCCTGCAAATCCCCCTAATCTATACATCTTGGGACAATAGGGGGCAATTTAGCATGGCCAATCCATCTAGCCTGGGCATTTTTCACCGTAGGAGGAGAATGGAGCACTGGAAGAATCCCATGCAGACACATGGAGAACATGCAAACTCCATATTGACAGTCAGAATTAACCTCAGATCCCTGGCACTGTGAGACAGCAATACTAACCTTTGTGCCATCATGTTGCCCTTTTAACAGGTTTTTTTAATGGTTGGCATAAAGAAATTACTAGGGAATCTGGGTCATCAAAACTGTCAATAACTAACAAAGGAAGTTCTGCAGGATTGTGCTGTTGTGCTGTCTCAAAGAATCTCAGATGGAATATGATTACCTGTGAATGTAGCCTGTAAGCCAAATCTATTGAATGGGAGAATGAGAGATCCTATGTACCAGAGATTGCATGAGGGAACATTGGAATTACATGTCTTGAGGAAGCAGGAGCTTGTGGCTTTGGAAGACACATCTTTACTGGATGGACCATTTAAAGTGAAATTTACCTTTGCTTTTGAAGAATTGTATGCCTGTTAATCCATGTTTAATTTACAGTGATTCTGGTTTGTGTTGCAGTAAAAGCTACAAAATGTGAAATGTTATTGGTGATTTCTTCTTCTGATTGTCATTTAGTCAATTTGGTTGTTTTGGTTTACAGATCCCCATTGAGATTGCAACATTTGCCAAAGTGCTTCACTGAAGTGCTTCTATTCAGTAATGTCGATGTGTACTTACAGTTGTAACATAGGAAATGATGCAGCTAACGCAACAATGACTAGATAATCTGTTTTTTTGTGATGTTGTTTGAGGGACAAATATTGACCAAGCCAACAGGGAGAAATAGTGTTCAAAATAGTGCTATGGGTACATTTATATTCTCCCCAACTAGTCCTCGGCTTAATGTTTCATCGGAAGGAACTTCCGATGGTGCAGCACTCCCTCAGTAATGTATTGAAAGTTCGGCTCAGTTCATGACAAATCTCCGTACACTTGGAATTCGGGGTCCCCTAGGACGCTTACAGTATGAGATCTTAAACCACAACCTCTAAGTCAAAGTCGATGGTGCTATCAACTAGGCAATGAATAGCAATGCGAAAAATTCAATATTCCAGGAACCAGCATAAAAGAAGGAACGAAATTTAGGGGAAAGTCCGCCTGTAACATATTTACACCGAATTTCCGTGATCTTCTACTAGAATTTGGCTTTAGATCCTTGTAACATGTTTTGGGAGCACAGATGCAAAAAATTCTAGCGCACCGTGGTGCGGTGGAATATGCAATGTTTTGCTTGTCCTCTGCATATCCGACACAGTGTCCGACTCTTCCAGTTGTTGGACCATGCTGCATGCTTGCTATTTCGCATATTTGCATCCCGTTGAAGGTCGGGGTGCCCTCAATACACCGTTTTCCACAATACAGTCTAACCTGGCATAATAAACTCAGCTGCGGACGCAGTTTTAGCATCCACTGGTACTTGACTACCAATAAAATGCCAAATAACCTTTGCGGACTTGGGCTGAGCGGTCCGAGTAAGTAGTTTTGCGTCCAAGGAGAGTCTATGTTCAGCAAGGATTGCAACAGAGGCGACTATTGCTTATTTATATAACGCTGAAGGTGAACACGGTGTTAAAAACAGCAACAACTCCCACCCCTCCCCCCAAAATAGAGACATCATTCTTTATTTTGTCCAGTTAGTCGTTTAAAACAGCAGCATTATGGATGTTTCTTTTTTTCCGTTGTAGGCCTAAAACGTCGACCAAATGTTAATGCGCATCGAATCAACTTCAGCATTCGTGGATATGTTCAGAAATGCTTCTGTCAACTGAGGTACCAAACAGACGTGAAATGGATTCATTTTGGATGCAATGTTTTATTGCTGCACAATGTGCAGGCGGAGAATGTGCAGAGAGCGAAGTTTGTACTGCATTCAAAATTATTTTCAGATAGTTACCTGACAAATATGGAAATAGTGAGGACAGTGTTTTGCCATTAATTGAATCGGACGCAGTTTAATTCCAATCCCCATCACATTTTTTTTAGAAAGGGGACACAGCGTAAAACGCAAATGACTTCTCATGCAAAACCCTGTCTGATGAGGGCTGTCTTGAGCCGCCGTCTCCCCAGCATTTTCCCTGGACAAATCCAGGTTCACTCGATCCGTAATGCCTTTGATGCTCTATAAATAGCCATTGCAACGAAATTGTCTACGTGCAGCCAGAGGTTCTCTCATGCCTGCTACGCAGGGGCTGACGGAAGCTCTGTGTGGGTGCGTCTGTCAGTCACACAGCCGCAAAATGCAAAAGGGGATTTTAAAGAAAGAAACAAAACAGCCAATGCAACCGGGATATGAGCGCTGCAAACACACAGAATCCTCCTTCCACACAGAAGCAGGGTCAACCTTCCAACTACAATGCCCACGATCCCCGCCCCCTCCCCACATCGCCCCGCCCCACTGCTACCTGATAGGTGGACAGCTTAGCCCCGCCTCCCCTATTGGCCGAGGAGGCTGATCTCGTGCCCGCAGGTGCGCTGTGATTGGTCACTGGTCTCGGTGTTACCTGATACGAATATCAAGCAGCGAGACAGAGCGGCTGGCGCGACACAGGTAGCAGCAGCGGAGTGAGGCATGGATACCAAGGAGCAGGGAGCCCAAATGGAGCCATTGTTACCCACGGTAAGGCGTTTTAGCCTGTCTTCCGCACAGCAGATTGCATTTCCCTTCGTAGAATCCCCCGGTCCTCCGTAGCTGGGGGGGTGGTGAAGTTTTCTTTTCCGCTTGTTTTCAGACCAGCTGAGTTTCTCTAGCATTTTCTGCTTGTGTTTATTGTTTTGTGTACAGTGACAGATGACGATGTTGTTACTGACGTGCGGTTTTTCTCTTTAAGTACAACAATATCTATTTGCCAAACGATGTTGTCGCTTGCAGCGAACATCATGCATTGATTTGAAATCATTCTTTGAGCTGACAGCAAGCATCCGTAAACAGCTAGGGAGGTGATCCTGAGAAACATCTTGACGGGGCGATGAGAATGTAAAGTCAGAGAGGTAGTAACATCAATGATGGAGGCGCGGAATATACTGCCCCTGCCTACCATTTTCCTCCTCAAGTGTGAATGACCATTTTCCCTTTTTCTTTAAAAGATGTTGGAACATCAGCGAGAAAACTCGGTGGGAGGGGAGTGTTAATAAATGACGCGTTCAGTGCTCTGGATGGCGAGTACGCAAAGTCAGGTCAGGCTGGAAAGCTCAGAAATGCACTTGACGCAGTTACAGACCGTGAGAAGCAGTTGTTAGCACGCCGACATTAAACGAAGCCGCTGGGTTGATATTTCTTGGCTATTAGCAAGCAGAACCAAATACTCTGACTGCAAACGCACATGAATATTGAGTGCAAAAAGACGAATGGTTAGCTAGAGCTGTATCACAATGTAGTACGCCACTTCTAAAGGATTTTATTTAAAGTGGAAAACAAATCCTTCAAGATAGACAGTACGATGTTTATTTTCCCATTTTAAGAACGTTCATTCATTCCCTCTTTGCAAACATTAGAAACATTAAAAAAAATCCATGTTATTTAGATGCCCGGTCATTCAATGGCACATTGGATGTAGTGTTACTTCCTATTAAGATAAATGCTATTAGCCAGTTTTATTATATCATAATATTAAAACAAAATACTGCGGAAGCTGGAAATCAGAGATAGAAATAGAAAATGCAGGACAAACTCACTGAAAAGTCATTAGGACTCAATATGTTAACTCTGTCCAGAATTGATGCCAGAGCTGCTGAGTTATCTCAGCAATTTGTTTATTACATCGTGATCAACATTTGTAAAATTTCACACTATAAAAGTTTGTAATGTATCTTTATTTTAAAGAAAAAGATCAATATATGTTTAACTTCTTGGAACTACCCTGTCCCACTTGAGTACTAAATTTATAGTAAATTTAAAAATGCGGATGGAAGTTTAAATTTATAGCAATCTTTATAAATAGATAAATCCGGAACACTAGTCAAAATGGATTTGCTCATGACAAATGATGTGGTAGCTACTTTAATCTGGCAAAGCTGTGTTTTTTTTTAACATGGAATTGAAGGATTTTCATTATCAAGGCATTACTGATGTGTATGAAGCTGAACTGCTTTGCCAGGCATATCTGTGTCTTGTGCATTGATGCTCAGTTCTCCTGTTAGTTTAAATATTTGTGCTACATTAATTTTAACTATAATATAATTATCAATTTTTACAATATATAAGGAAGCCATTTTGTTTGTGCTCATCCTCTGAAGAATGATCTATTTAGTTTAATTTTCCTGCCCTTTTCCTGTTTTTTTTACATCAATCAAATGCATCAAAGTTGTGGAAATCATCAACTAATTTAATCTTTTTAATCTTTTAGTTGTGGAAATCATCAACTAATTTAATCTTTAACTTTTGTTATGCCAATGATAAGGTACTCAGTTCTTTACACAAAAAGTCTCATCCCTAGTATTACCTTTTTCCTATCCTCTTCATGTCCTTGACATTCCTCCCAAAGTAGGGCATCTAAAACTGGACACAATACTCAAATTGAATGGCTGAATCTATTATTTGTATAGATGTAGTGTTACTCATTTGCTTCTGTATTTAATGCTATTATTTACATAATCTATATTCCATTTACTTTTTTTTTTGTTGCTTTACTAATTTCTCCTTTTTAAAAAAATGTGCATCTAAACTTCCAATTCTTCATGCACTTCTATTCCAGTTGAGGCATTTACTTTGTGTGATCCCTGAAGGTGACATTCATTGGTTCTGTTCAAACAGTCCTCAGATTGACAATGCAATTGATTCATGGAAATTGTGGCCACATGACAAAATATTGTAAGTTGGACTCAATTTCCACATAGAAACAACATTAAGAATAGGGAATTTGTTCTGTTGGCGGGGAAGACAGCATTTTTACGGGCAAATTGTACCTCATCCCATGGGTCTCGATGCATTCAGATCTCTCCTGGCGGACCATGGCACCGTGCTTCATAGCGGACTAAACAGAAGTTTTCAGACCGAAGGCATGATAGATCCCACTGTAATCAATGGGTGATCAGCCAGCGGGGCTAAGGCAGGATTTTAACTGGCAAACTGCAGCTTCATTTCCTAGTTTTCAGAAGAGAGTTTTTTTTGGTTTTTGTCTCTAGTTCGGCCAGGCAGTGTGCTGCCAACTGGCCACGTTGATTGTTCTCTGTAATGGCCTTCTGACCCGGGAGATAAGGCCTGCTGAATGCAAGATGTGCTTCGGCGGAAGATTTCACAGGAACAAGCTTCCCTGGGCTTGTTCAAAACATATCAAAATTATAAATTATATTTACAATATAATTGTAAATTATATTGGTGGTGTGGAATCGTAAAGTTGAAACCAACTTTGTAAGTTCAAAACTGTGTCAACTTTTAAACATTGTGAGTGCCATTCGTTGTAACTCAAGGGCTGCTAATAGTCGAATTTGGTTGGGTTAAGATTGATTTATGTGCAAGGAGGCACTTGTATTTTGCATTTAATTTTACAATTGGAGGACGCATCTTAAAATTAAACAGATTTTCCATTCACATTTGGGGACAAAAGGGATCTCCTTGAAATATATTTTGAAAATAATTTTGAACAATTGCATTTTTTTAACAAGCATAGTTACAACACCAATCACATTTATACAACGTTAGAAGTGGTTGAAATGCTTAAACACTATCAGGTCTTGCTGATATCTACTAAAATTGCCCACTCTTCCAGGATCATCCTGTACTGCACAGATAATCTATTTCTTTTATTTACTGCAAACTGACTTCTTAAACTTGGCTTCCCTGTTCCTGCCACCTGCATGGGCTTCTGTTACACTATGACTGAGACAATACAATCAGTTGTCTCTGTTGCATTCCTCCTGTCCATTAGTCCATATGGCCAAACTTCTGTTCATGTTCTCCCCTCATCCAGAATCTTATCTAGGATTTTGCCTATCTTTCAGTTGTGATCTGTCTGAGTTCATTTTGCCCAAAAGACCCACCTCCTGTTCCTGAGAACTACTAAATTGCTGATAACCCAACATTGCCATGTTAGTCACAATTGGAAATTGTTCTCACTTCACATGTTATCCCTCTCTCCTTTAAACTTGCTTTTATCATCTTCTCTTCAGAAAAAAACTCCTCGAGCACCAATGTCCTTACAAACTATTGTTTCGTCTCCAACCTCATCCCTTTATCTTCAAAATCCTTTAAATGTGTTGTCACTTCAAATTTGTTCCTGTCTTTCCTGGAACTCCATGTTTGAATTCCTCCAATTGGATTTCCAATTCTGTAACAGTATTCAAACAGTTCTCATCAAAGTCAAAAATGACATCCCATTGACTGTGACCTCCAGCTTGTTCACAGCTTAGTGTTGCATTTGACTCACAGATGAATTTCTAACCTTGTATTTGTGCCATCATCAAAGATAGTCTATTTCTTCCTCTTGATTTCATCCCTGTTTCAGCTGATATGGTGCTGACACCCTCGTGCCTTTGTTAGATTTACAGTCGACTATTCTAACACACTGCTGGCTGATCTTGCACATTCTACCCTTTGCAAACTTGAGGTCGTTCAAAACTCTGTTATCCATTCTTTAACTTGCAATCAGTTCTGTTTCTCTATTCTCCGCTGATCTGCTTCCGGTAAAAGAACACCTTGATTTTTAAAAAAAATTCTCACCTTTGTTTTCAAATCCCTCCGTGGCATCAACCCATAAAGCATCACAATTCTCCAAGACATCTACATTCTTCTAATTCTTAACTTTTATGCATTCTCAATTTTTTAATTGTTCCACTATTGATTGCTGTTCCTTTAGTTGCCTGGGCAGCAAGCTTTGAAATACCCTCCCAACAATTTTCCATCTCTCTGCCTCACTTTTCCTCTTTAAGATACTCATTAAAACCTGCCTCTTTGATTACTGGCACAAAGATCCAGGTTCGATTCTGGCTTCGGGCCACCGTATGAGTAGAGTTTGCACATTTTGTCTGTGTGTGCGTGGATTCCCTTTAGGTGCTCCATTTCTCCGAGTCCAAAGATGTGTGGGTTAGGTTGATTGACCATGCTGTATTGTCCCTTAATGTCAGGGGGAGTAGCAGGGTAAATATGTGGGGTTAAGGGGATAGGGTCTGGATGAGATTTTTGTTGGTGCAGGCTGGATGGGCTGAATAGCTTCTTTCTGCACTGTAGAGATTCAGTGATCTAACCTAATATCTCCTCACATTGTTCAGTATCATGCAAATACTCCTGTGAAGTGCCTTGATTTGTTTCATTATATTGAAGGTGCTACATAAATATAAGCTCTTCTTATAGTTATACATTAATCTCCCAAGATGCTTTCCTTGGCTAGAAATTACACTGATCAGTAGTTAAAGAGATTAGTTAAGGTGTAGATGAAGAAGTAGGTTTTATGGAGGCATTTGAAGCTGAGTAATGTAGCAGTGCTGGAGGAATTTACCAATAGAATTTCAGAGTGATGGGCTCAAATTTCTGAAACTTCAGGCATTACAGGTAAAATGAATGAAGTGGGTGCGTATGAAAGTGGAGTGAAGAGTGGAGGATGTTGCAGATATAAATTGGGATGAAGCTGTAAAGGATTTTTGAATTCTAAACGTGAGTTTTAAACTCATTTTTAGCAGTTTGAAAGTTAATAATATTTAGCAGGAAGAGGAATGATGAACATGTGAGTCTTCGCGAAGGAAATAGGATGTGGGTGACCAAGTTTGGGCAAGTTGTATGGTAGAGCAAAAAGAAAGTTTGAGACATTGAAGTTCAAGGCAACAAACAGGACCATGGGAGTTTTAACACCATGAGCATAAAGTGAAATGGTGATGTTGCAAATGTAGAAATAAGCAGACTTAATGATGGATAGGATAAGTTATTTGATTCTCAGTGCAGGTTGAGGCAGTTCACTGAGGTTACAAGCAGTGTGCTTCAATTATCAGTCAGAAATAGGGCACGAGCCAGAGGCTAGAAAATGGTTTTTGGTGGAAAGTACAATGTAGTTTCATCCTTGTTAATAAATTTGATTTTGTGAAAATGTTTTACTTCCAGTATAAAATTATGCATGATGATAACTGTTGAGCTTAGAAGCAAAAAGAGTAAACAGACAGACAGAAAGAGGAATGCACAAAATTTTTGTGATGAGAAGAAACAAATTTCAGGAATAGTCAGTTTTTCTCATTTTGTAGAAAAGGCTACAGAAGATCTTGAAGATACTGTGCAAGCTGGCAAAAAGGTGTAAGACCTGAAAAATTGTGAGCAGTTCAGAGATGTTAAAGAGTTGGGTGTTTTCCTAAAAGTGACCAAACCATCAACAGAAGTTTTATTGTTTTGTCTGTTGTGAAGACAATCTAGAAAACTATGCCATCAGGATTGTTGTGACCTAACTGAGAGAGGATTCATGGAAATGTATCTTAATGATAGTAACTGCGTTCATGAAACTTTGGTGAATGATGGTGAAAGCTGTTGACATCCAAAGTGTGTATAGAGAACATCATTTGTGGAATTGTGTAGCTATGTAATTCCACACATAGAATCCCTGCAAATCAGAAGGAAGCCATTCGGCCCATTGAGTCTGCATCAACAAAAATCCCATACAGGCCCTTTCTCCTTAACCTCATGTACTTACCCTTCTAATTCCCATGATTTAGCATGGCCAATCAACTGTCACATCTTTGGAATGTGTGAGGAAACCAGAACACTCAGTGGAAACCCACACAGACAAGGGGAGAATGTATAAACTCCACACAGACTATCATCCAAGGCTGGAATTGAATCTGGGTTCCTGCGCTGTGAAGCAACAGTGCCGCCAGGCTTCTCCATGCTAAAGGGGAATGCTTGTGGGTTCTGTAAGACATCGTTGTAATATCTGCTATATAAAGTGAAATTTCCCTTTTTTGTTTGCAGTAGTATTAGCCTGTTAATTCATGAATAATTTGCCTTGATTCTGATTCATGTTAAATTAAAAGCTATAAGAAATGGAATCTTTGGTAATTTCTTCATTTGAGTTCACTCCATAAATGTGGTTATTTTGCTTTACAGTTCCCCACAGAGGTCATTACATTATTCTTTATAAATTGCAAAGTTGATTAACTTTCTCAGCATTTGATTACTGAAATGGAATTGTTCTCGATGTACTGAAAATAGTGTGAAAAGCTTGGGATATTTTGAGCATGATTCTGCATGTACCCGTGCTGTACCTGTCCTAATCAAACTACATACACGTGTAATGGACATCAATGCCCAAAGGTGAAGTGATAATGTACAGATGGGAATGGTTTAAGAAATTGCATTAATACAAGATAGAATGATAGTTGGAGGACTTCTGGCAAGACTGTTAAGGGTGACATTTTCATGATTTATTATCAGAATGGAAATGAAAAAATGTTTTTTTTCTGATTAGAATTTAAAATTATGTCACCTAACTTATTGAAGAACTTTTATTTCGTATACCCCTTGATAGTTTAGTAAGTGCAGTACATAGTTGTGCCATTGAAGAAGATTCTTGTCTAGATTAATAAACTGTAATACATTATCAAATTTCAACCATGACAGCTGTTGTGGTACTAATATTAACCTTCACATCCATGGGGAGGGAATGGGGTTAGAACCAGCCATGTGTTCTGCTTCTAATCACCATCCATTGATGCCTACTGGAAAATGTGTATATACAGATGTTATGTGATGACAAGAACAGGCTTGTATCTGATCCCTTGAGCAGCACATAGCTTGCACACGCTCAGTGAATAGGTTTATAACAAAAATAACCACTTGGTAATGGAAGATTACAGTGCTAATGATATTGTGTTGCCAGGATTAAGTGCCTTTAGGATTTGATGGGGAATTTATGTGGAAGGTTGGAAAGACTGTTTCCTGGGAGAAAATAGATGTGCAAAACCTTCTAACTATGTGAGTCATCATAAATTAACTCTCTAATAAATTGACTGTAAACTAGAAAGGAATTATGAAGTTTTGAATGGCTTTTTAAACATAAATCATATATGTTCCTTTAAGGCTGCTTGACTGCTGTGTTATAATGGCCCTAATTTTCCAGTTTCCAGATTGTCAAGGGATTGGATGCACAATTAAGATGCGTGTCGAGAATCATGAATTGCTGACCTACATAAAATTGTCCAGGACGTTTCAACTTCTGATGGGCAATTTCCCTACTTCCTATGACCCTCTGTGAATGTCTCCAATTTGGAATGAGAGCCAGAGACTTTGGATAGTTCTGATGTACTTACCAGGATAGTTACTCAGGAAATCTCAGATTAAAAGCTAACACCTAGGTCGCTAAACAACTGACACCGCCACCTCTCTCCTCCCCACCCGTCCAAGCACTCACAGCCCCAGACTTGACCCAGCTATCACCCTGACCACCTTCCAGATAGTCCTGCCACCTCACCCACTTGCTTCAACTACCCTGCCCATTTACCTCATCGATCTACCATCCTACTCATTCATCCATTCATCAATTCATTAACATTGAAACTGGATGTTTAAACTTATCATATGGTGTGAAAAGCGGGCATTTCTTGTATTCCCTCCTGATTCGACTCCACTGCAATGGAGCTCCCTGAGGGATGCTGTGTACTCCACGTTTCTGGTAAAGCCAAACTCAATAGGTCCTAGAAGGAATGTGGTGTATCGATGTGTAGGGGGAATGTTTGAGTGAAGTAGGAATCAGACAATGATTGCCATTCCTCTGAATATTTGGACCAACAGCGTTTCATTCATGTGCTCACTATTGATGTACTTTTTGATGAAATGATTGGATGAATTTGATGTTAGTTTGAATTGAAAAAATTTGGAGTTCTGGGAGTAACTGCCAATCATAAAGAAATACCTGTTCAATTTAACATTTCAATGTGGCAACTTAAACAGTGTCAAAAATTTCAAACTTTGTAGGTTTGTAAAATATCTATATTAAATCTCTTCACTATTTTGAATTTTTTTTGTAATTCATTGGTAACAGTAGTGGATTTACAAACCAGATTTTAAAAAATTCTGATTTTCTTCAGTCTGTATGATTTTCAAAATCTAAACAGCAAGATTACACCTACAAGAATGGCATTTTCAATGATACTGCCCATTTACTATTCCTTATGGCCAATTTGAGCTCTATTTCTAGTCTTTCCTAGAATCAATTAGTTTTTAGTTAAATTTTCTGTTCAGTTTCCTACTATTCTGTTCGTGGATATTTCAGTATCTAATTAGATACTTTTAAAATATAAAAATTGCAATCTTTGTACATTTTCATCTCTTAATTCAGTTTGATGGACCTTTATGATCTATTAAAATCTATGATATATTAATTTTTCAGTAATATAAAAGCAAATAATTTGATCCCCAAACAACTGGATTTGTATGAACATATTCCTTTGAACGTAAACTTAAATATTCGCGAGTTGTATATATTTATTATATGGTAAAGGACACTAGATTTGTAGCTCCACAGTATTTTTTAATTATGTCAATGTATGTTAATGAATGGCGGATAGTTTTATTTAAAATCGTGTGACGTTGCTCAAATTCAAACATTCAAGATAGCTATTAGCTCTTGCAAAAAAATGTATTTTATGTTTATTTGTACTTTCAAAAAGTCAAGTAGAATGCTATTGCATGAATTTAAAGGAAATCATTTTATTTTTCCCCACTGACAAAATAGTTGCATCAATTAAGATATGACTGTGCGCATTACGAGAATCTTGATATTAGGAGTTTGTTTTGAAATATGATTGGTTTTAGATTGGATGAATGTTGAGGTTTCTTTTTTTCAACTTTGTAAACCATTTACAAGTTCAATAAGCACATCTTCAAGATACCCACCAACCACATCAGCTCCACAGCCCTTTAACGTTCCTGGTTGGCAATGGGAATTCTGCCTCTCACCTCGGTGGAAGCCCTGACTCGGAGAACTGTAATCCCAGAAACATCAGTGACAGCGCTGGCCATGACTAAGTCCTGGAATTCGGGACTAGTTAAAGGTAAGGGACGGGCGGTGTGGAAGAAAGAAAGGACAGTAAGGAAGGGGGAGTGTTGGCGTTAGGCACTCCATGTGGAATGAGGACCATTAAGAGCAGTGCCTTCTACCCAACTGAGGCCCAAGCTGGGCTTCCCTTCCCTCGTCTCTGAATGACTCTTCTCAGCTCAAACTTGAAGTCTGATGGCAGCAGCTCCAAAGTGGCATATAATTGATCACTTGAGGGCTGCAATTGGAATGAAAATAAGCAGGCTGTTCCACCTCACCTAAAATTGTGGACAAGTTGTAGGAAAGTGAGAAGACAGAAGTCGGGTCACCTGGAAGAATTTTATGGTCCCTCCCCACCTATAAACCATCAGCAGGAGACGTAAAATTCTGTCATCGTTCAGGACTCATAAGCATATAGTTAAAGATACCTGTAGTTGATAAGTGAAATTCTGGGAAAAACTTTGAATTACATATTGTATGGAGATTGAAGTACTGATTCTCCTGTTTCTTGTGTTGTTATGTTTTATGATTTCAAATTCAGTATTTAAAGAGGCATTGCAAATATGAAATCTGATGGATCCTGGAATTGGGATAGTATTTATTAATTTTATAAAATTCAGCATAGTATTGCAGTTCATAGGCAACCTCTATGAACTGTTTAAATGATAGTTCTCTGGATGTAGTGCTGGGAGAGTAACCTTTTCCCTACTAAAATTTACTCACATTCATGCAATATAACATCACTCCCAAATAGTCACTGTCAACAAATGCTCTTCATTCAGCATATACCATTATTCTCAACCCATGGGTCTCTTCTTATGGCACAAAATGTAAGTGAGAGAGACACTGAATTAGAGGTGGCACTCCAGCTATCTTACAGCTGGATAAGAGAAGGCACCGGACATCAACAAAGTATCAACATACTTGACCACTGCAGACGAGTAGCTACCAACCATCTGATGGCAGAATTAAATGAGAGACAGTTACATGGCAAACATCAGTCCCTCATGGGTACTTGGTGTCAACTGCTAGTGAAATAGAATCAAGTTTGTAATAATTAGAAAAGGCATTCTAAAATTGACAGTTCTAATGCATTTCTTTATTCTCCCCACAGAACAGTAAAGCTTGCTGCAGGAGATGGTGCAGGCAGAAAATAATAGCTCCTCAGAGGAGATTACTCACTCTGAAGGTGCATTGTCATAGGTTCAGGCCATACACCAGCTCAGATACACATTGTGGGATTGGTAAGGAAGATGGGTGGGATTTAACCTATTGAATTACATATCACACTTGAGCAAGAGCAAATGGTGGAGAAGACAACAATTTGAGTTTGCATCACAAGCCCAAATGGGTGACCTAAACTTTGATTAGTTAGATGTAAATGTTGATCCTCAAGGCTCGCCATAGGATGGGATACTCCCGGACTAACAGGAGAGAATGTGCAATGTACTGGCAGGTGTTTCAACAATGTGTATTTACTCATAGAGATTGGAGGAGTCTGAGGCATGATATCTATGGAAAGAGTATCACATGCATATAGCATCTAATGTAGCAATCAGATGAGTGCATGCAAACTTCACCAATGACTGCCATTTTTAGTATTTAGGATGGCCACACTGATCTGCAGCAAAGTGTTTTCCAGCTTATTGCTAGTAAGGAAATGTGGCTGGACTATAAGAGGGATATTAGTGAAAAAGGATATGGAAGTGAGATTGAGCTCAAAGTACTTTCACTTCTCACCTGTTAAGAACAGCCCTATTTCTGCCTCTCACTTCAGACAGTACCCTACGTGCTGACAATGGCTAAGTCTGAAAGAGAAAACGTTGGAAAATCTCAGGAGGTCTGGCAGCATCTGTTAGGAGAGAAAAGAGCTGACGTTTTGAGTCCAATTCATCCTTTGTCAATGACTGAATCTGCTCTGCACAGGCACCCTTTTGGCCTCCAAAACCTTGAGAATGTTGTGTGAGAACATCTCTGCATCAAAGCAGGAATTTTATCTGCCTGTCTCTGACCATGCAGAAGCCATAGCGATTGTATGATCTAGATGGGCTGGAAAGAGGAAGAGTAAATATTTTTACTTGTTCACGCTCTTGGGTGTGTTAAACAATGTTAGAAAGTTTTATGCTTATTTAACTTCTTGAGCCACAAATGTTATTTGTTTCTCCTACTTATTTGTGTTGCTCCTTTTTTGTTGCTATCCTGCAAGTGGCTTTTTCACTGGTGATAATTGGAAAGACAATTATTAACACCAAGCAATGGGGGGTTGTGAAAGGATTCCTTGCAGGACTGCTTTGGATTGGAGGAAAGCTGGGTGTTTAGTGTACATAAGTGATTTTTGCATGTGGCTGTAAAATAAGTGGGCTGATGGAACCCAAGTGAATCTCACAATAAGGAGGCCATCCTGCGCCCGTAATATGCCCCTCTGTGCTGATACTTTGACTGAAACATGTTCTTCCTTCTATTTTATTGGAAGCATCTGACAAACCAGCGTGCTTTGCGCCTTGTGCTTTCTGCATGTCTGTAACTCACGTTGTGAAAAGTTGTGCCAAGTGCAGCTCACCATGACCAATGTGGTGCTCTTTCTGTTGCTGGTGCTGGCACTGTAGATGCTCCTTCTCAGCTTGGCCTTCATTTTAGGCCCAACATAAATGACACCCATGCTGCTCTGGTAGATCAGAGTCTGGAATGGACTTCAGATGTGCTAACTTCCAAAGCTGTGAAACTCTTTAGCACAAAATACTATGAGGTTTCATTACTTAGTGACGTATTTCCCTATTTGGAAATTTGGCTGTTTGGGAAAGCTGGTGTGGTGTGTTTGTTGCACCGTATTGGGATAAGATGAGCTTCATGGGGTATTCCTTTTCTTGTATCCTCTTATGTATTTGTTTCCAAAAGTACAATGATAAAAAGTTTGCAAAATTGCTACTGCTCAAATATATAGCTCATGAAGATAGCAGCAGATCAGACCTGGTTTATTTAGTCTTGACACGTCTACCCTTCAGACAAGAACAAAAATTGAAATTGTGTTCAGTTTCGTTGCATCATTCAGTGGTTACATAACCAAATTATACAGTAACACATTTTGCAGAAGTGCTATGAGTCACATGTGATGTTTTAATCATTGCTTGGGATACTTCGTTCTGCAGAACATTACAAGAAACAACTTTTAAACCAGGCTTCAGTAATGTCTGACTCACAACATATTCAATAGATTTCTTTAATGCCAGGGGCTTGAATTCTACTCCACGAGGCACAAACGTTAGAGGCTGTATCCCTGAGCACTGGTGCAATCCGGTTGTGCATTTGCTTAATTGTAAGCAATGACGTTCTTGTTTTCCACCACTTTTAGGAACATAATGGGGCTTTTTCCCCCTTGGAGAAAAGTGTAACAAAAACTCAGTGCTGATTACTTTCACAGATATTCTTATAAATGTATAATCTTTGATGTTTTGTGCATTCTTCTCATGGGTAAAATATTGAAAAATAATTTTAAAAAAAAAATGAAGAGAAATAAATAACTGCTAAGAATATTCTCTTAATGTGGAGATGGGGGAGGTTGGTGCGGTAGGAGAGGGGTCATGGTAAGTGGAAAAAAACAGAATTAGTTATTCCGGGTACCAGCGACATAAGCAGAATGAGAGCTCGGGTCCTGCAGGCAGATTATAAATAGCTAGGAAATAAATTTAAAATGCACAATATCAAAGTTATAATCTCGGGCTTATTCCTGCCCGTGAGCTAGTGAGTACAAAAGTTAGGAGGAGGACATGTGTGGTTGGAGAATTGGCACAGGAGGAAGGGTTTTAGGTTTCTGTGATTTTTCAGACCAGTTCTGGAGTAGATGGGACTTGTCAGAGCCAAGCAGGTTGAACCTCAACAAACCAATATCATGATGGAGAATTTTGCTAATCACAGAATCCGTACATTGCAGAAGGAGGCCATTTGGCCCATCAAGCCTGCACCAACAGCAACACCACCCAGTTTTTGTCCCTGTAACCACCAAGTATTTACCCTGCTGATCCTCCTGACAATTGCCCAATCCACCTAACCGACTCAGCTTTGGCATTTGGGAAGAAACCAGAGCAACTGGAGGAAACTGATGCAGGCATGGGGAGAACGTGCAAACTCCACACAGTCGCCCGAAATTGGAATTGAACTCGGGTCCCTGGCACTGTGATGCAACTGTACTAACCACTGTGCCATCTACCCTTTTGTGGAGGGGTTAAACTGGCTTCCAGAGTGCAAAATACTGTGGATGCTGGACACCTGAAATAAGAATACAACACGCAAGAAACACATAGTAGGTTAGGAAGTCCCAGTGGACAGAGGAACAGTTAATGTTTCAGTTCAATATGCTTTTATCAGAACTGCTGTAGACTCGCAGTAGGTATTAATGGATTTGTCAAATGGGCACAAAAGTGGCAAATGGAATTCAATCCAGAGAAGGGTGGAGGGTTATGGTGAGATGGCAGGTGAGTGGCATTAGGTTAATTGGTTAATTTCTGTTTTGGAGAGCTAATGTTGACATAACAGGTCAGATGGCCAGCTTTTGCATTATAATAGTTCTGTGGACTGTGCTGTAACATATTTGGGCAGGCCAATACAGCAAGGTAACATGTGACAAAAGGTAGTGCTATGGATAGGAGAGAGAGAGAGAGTGAAAGAGAAACTAAACTTATCTATTCTCTCTCTGTGCTTAAACAGAGGGCCTGAATTTCACACATGCTGAGTGTGCACGACAGAATGCAGAAATGGCTGCACTTTCTGCTTCCATCTGAGACTTTTAAAAAAAAAATTAAGGACCGCCCAGCAGTATGAAATGCGTCTGGACATTGGCGCCGTGAAGCCAGTGAGTGCCGAGAGCAATGGAACCCTGGTGAGAGATTTAAAGGCAGCTGTGTCAGATCACAGAAGACATCAGAGAAAGCAGTGAGGGCTCTCCAGAAACCATGGCAGCAGTGCCTCTGGAGGACACATTGGATAATGCACTCAATCCCCTGGATTTCTGACATCTGTGTGCTCACATGGAGACAGAGGATGTCAGGCAGGATATATTTGTGCTGTGAAATGGCAAGAGGAGGCCACCCCACCAAACCAAGGAGGTTTGAGTAGAAGTTGCCACCATGCACTCTGTGCTGCATATGAATACTGTGCCAGAAAAGATTGTGATTTTTCTGTGCTCAGCAAGAATGAGTACAAAGTTGGCATGATCAAGTGTGGAGATGTGTGGAAGGGTAGCAATTCTCAGCAACACTGTGGTCAGAAGCCCTAGGGGAATGTCAACATGGTTCATGAGTATTGGGAGGAAAGGGAAAGATCGTGGTATGGTGTTGCAGGTGAAAGGTTGAGTAATGAATCCACTTTTGCAGTTAGAAGAGAAGGTACAGTAACATTGCTGATCAGCTGGTGGTGGTGTGACCAACCTTGTAATCCTCACCAGAAATTAAATGGATGCCTTAGAGCTTAAGTGTGAGCATGGAGAGAGGTTCTTGAGTTGTGGAGAGGAAGGCGTCACGGAGGAAGGTCAAAGTCAGGTGGACAGAAGCAGGACCGGTGAATAATCTAGGGTCCTGTCATCCCTCAGAAGGACTTGTAAAATAATCCCCAATCATTCAGCAGTCACAAAGCCACAATGATGCTATTTATATCAGTTGAACCCAGCTGCTGAACATGAACATCGATTGTGTAATAATACTGAATTATTGTACTTTTTCCTTAGACAAGCTATCCAACAGAGACAGCTGGGGCCCATCCCCAGTACTCCTCCATTTACACCACAGATAATAGATGCACCTCTGTCATAACCTCTCTTCAACCAAGCAGCAGCACAGATACAGGCATGTTGGTGAGCAATAACACACCAGCTCAGTTGATAATGCACAGTAGTGAAGGCACATGATACTATCAGGAGAACTTGGTGAGGAAGAGATTGCCCACGCATGGCAGGTTTTGCAGCATTTGACTGCAGGTGAGGCCAGTGAAGGTGCTCATTAATGTCAGCTCAAGCTTTATGGATACCCACATGTCCAGCCATTTTAAAGCAATATATTTAAAGCAAATAAGCAATTTTAAAAAAATTTCCTGATGATATTCTGGGGACAAGGCAGACTTGGTGGAGCACTGTTCACTTTTCTTCCACAGGCCTCCTGAAGATGGGGTGAAGGGTCTCCAGTTCTGCATGCTGCATCTCAAAGGTACTAGCTCTCTGGCTTCAGTTTCAGAGCAGACAGTCAAATTCAGGCCTTTAATGAGGGAAGGCAGCTCAGCACCTTCAGTCAGATTTGGATTTTTGGAAAAAGCCTTTGCTAACTTGACCCCTAGGTCATCTTGCTACAGCATTGGTTCTCTGCCAACTAAGCTTGCCTGCCTAGCTTAGGAACAGGTCATAGAATCACTACAGTGCAGAAGGAGAGCATTCGGCCCATTGAACCTACACTGATGACAATCTCAACCAGGCCCTATCCCTGTAACCCCAAGTATTTACTCTGCTTATTTTCTTGACAGTACAGGAAAGTAGAGCATGGCCAAATAACCTAACCCGTAAATCTTTGGAATGTGAGAGGATACTGGAGCACCTGGAGGAAACCCATGCAGGCACTGGGAGAATATGCAAACTCCTCAGAGGCAGTGACCTGAGGTCAGAATTGAACCCGGGTCCCTGGTGCTGTGAAGCAGCAGTGCTTGTCACTGTGCTGCCCCATCAGGTCGCCACACAGCTGGGGAAATCCCTGAAATTTCTGCATGAAGCTATTTAGTTTCTCTCTCTGGCTGGTCTAAAACTATGGGGGAGGCAAACCACTTTGCTACTGGATAGATCACTCCAGAGTAGAAATTTTGTTCCTGTCACTGGCAGTTTGGAGATATTTTCTACCATCACCAGGCCCCAGAGCAGGTTACGTTGTCGTTAGGTCCAATAGAGGACAGCTGTACTTACTCCACTAATCATTGCCTTAGCTTTTAGGTAGGGCTGGGAGTTGTGGAGAAGTTTCTTATTTCCTGCAGCAGGAAGAGCTGAATGGCTCTTGTATGTTGACCAGTTTAATGGATTTGTCGCCATCCTGGGACAGGTATGGGACATTTCCTGAAATAGCTCTCAGGAATTTTGTCTGACTTAGCCCTCGTGGAGCTGGTTCCTGTTGTGAGAGAAACTGCTTGCTCGATTAAACTACCTACTGGGGTTTCCTTCTGGAAACTATTCTTATGGGACCCTACAAGACTCATCGGTTTCGCTTTCAGTTTCCAACATCCCTGTCGAGTGTCCTATTTTGTTACTGTGAGAAGACATCTGTCTCTGGGGATTCTCCTTTTGAGTTTGAGGATTTCTGGAACCTTTGATTATACTTTCCTATTCAATTCGCTTTTGCTGTCTTTCCAGTGGTTTTGGGGATGGTTTACAAAGAATCTGCGTAATTTGCCAGGCCTGTGGGTGAGATCATAGCTGTCTGCTATGAAGGCAGCATCTCTGCTTGTGAGGATTCTCTGCTCCTCCAAGTACTTTCTTAGATTGAGGGTGGCAAGCAGTTTTTAAATTTCTTCAGCAATATGAAGTTGTGCATTCTTTTGGACATAGGCACTAAGGATGGCAGCCTTGATCTGTTCATATTTAGTGGATTCGTCAGGAGCCGGCATGCAGTAGACCTCCTGGGCTCTCCCTGATGGTTTCCCTTGGATTAAAAAGGCCCCGATATCTAATAGACATTTTAATTGTCCAGCAAATTTCTCAGAAGTGGAAAAAAAATTCCATGTCACTCACTTCAAATTTAGGAACAAATCTAACATAGTTAAGGGCCTCAGAATTTTGTTCTATGTTGGGTGCTTTGGACTATTACCAGATAGATTTTCCTGGCAGCTTCCTCTCCCTTTTGAGCTGGTAATTCCATTTCAGTTTTCTGAGTTGGAGTTCTTCTTTCTCCCTCTTGCTCTTTTTCTCTCCTGAAACTCTGGTTACATTTTGAGTTTTTTCAGTTCAAATCTGGCTGTGCAGGGGGCTTGGAGTCCATGTTGAACTTCTTGTCTACCTGCTCTGTTTGCCAAGTGGTTTTAAATGCTCTGCCAGAGGCTGGAGCAGTTCACTCCTTTTAATCTTAACTGGGTAGCTTTACTTGCGTTTCCCTAGCTACAGCTTTCAATTGTTCTGAGCTTAGAGATGCTAGTATCAAGCCATTTAAATCTCCTTGTTAGAGGAAGGGAACCTGCTGTGGTAATTTCCTCGTATTTTACAGATCGTTTCAGCCACTGAATTTTCACTCTTGGCTTTCAGTTGGTTCCTTTTTGTATCAGATTTGGCTTATTTCTGAAATTTGGTCTCTGGTCAAATTTATGGTCAGATTTTTCTTGGTCAACTTTTGGCTCACTTGTATTGGGATTGTCCTGGACAAGTTCCCAATTTCTGTTATGGACAGAGAGAGACTGAACTTCTACTTCCTCTTCCTATTGCTCCAGCAGCAGAGGTGTTTTTGAATAATTTATAAAGTAGGTTGTGGCATGTTTCCTCAAAGTGTGATCCAATTTGCAAATAACTTGCAACAAGTTTGTATTATGATTAAGTCCAAACATTGGTTTATTCTCATTGAAACTCTGAGGAGAGGACTATTTGCAAGCTCACACACACACTTCATTAAGTTTCAGTCACTGGGCACATGCTTAAATAACAACCATTCACTCACTATGCACCAGGACCTCTTTATTGTGTGAAAAAAAAAATGTCCAGGAGAGACAGATGTGAAACAATATTTTAACTCAGTTTGGAGGAGGACAAGATTCTGCCGTTTTGGCTGATGAGCATTCATGAATCACAAATGGGTTCGCAAGATAGCTCAGTGGATACTCGACCTGCTATGGAGGTTTGGAGAACAAGATTCCAAACTAATTTCCCACTATTGGCAAACCATTTTTGCCCTGTCATCAAATCCTGGTCCCCTGGCTGGCACGGTTCTACTCACAAGAGTTGTAAACTCTGCTCAGTGTCCTTTAAACCATTTATGTGCTGATTGCAAAAAAGAGTATGAAAGGTTTTCTTGAGATTAAAACAAAGAGGGTTTCATTTTCATTGAGTTAAAAACCCACTCAGATAAAGTTATAAATATATTTAAAAGAGTAAATGCATGGGAGGAATTTTTCCATCTCATCCATCGTGGGAATCGCAGCCAGCTGGACAAAAAATTCAGTGGACCATTTTAAGGTCCATTGACTTTGGATGGGAAATTCCAGTCTTGAGGTACGCACAACCAGAAAATTCTACCCGTATCTCGAACTTCACAGTCCACACTCACACGTCCAAACATGTATAATCTACAAGTTTATTTCCTCTGCAGTTCAATGCTGAAAGGCTAAAGTATTGAGAGTTCACTAGGTGAGTCCTATGTTGGTGTCTATGGCTGCAACAGAAATTTTTCACAATTGTCTTGAAGTTCCAGACTTGGAGTTCATGCCCATGTAGAACTGCAATAGCTGGAGATAATTTCTTATTAAAACACAATCTATCTTTCTCAAAATGATTTTTGCACTTGGTGTATGTTCCAGTGAAAATTCCATGTCTCTATAATGTACTTTAAACTTTATTAGAGACAAGGAAAAGGGAGAATATTATGGCTACACTGCCATGTTTTTCCACACTCCTAGCAGAACACATCTTCTATTCAAAAATGATAACTCCAGTCACATCATTTCTCTCCTGTCCACCCTACCCCATTGTGATTTCGGAAAGTATTTGGCTGATGTTTGAACTGATTGTGGTTATTCTTCTATGATGAGCTGCTGAATGATTTCTTATCCATCTTGATGAGATAGGATGAACATCTTTCTATGCAGCTGTTGTCCTTGTAGACTTTGTCTTTACTTAAGAAGTAGCTTTATAGATGTGCAAATGTGAGGCCTTGTGCTGTTTTCATTATATCATTTTGAAGAATTTCATGACATCAACAAGCCAGAAATTCCATGAGGGTCTTTTGGGATTTCAGCTTGTAATTCACGTTGGAATTTGCAGATTGAAATCTGACCAACCTGCAACATCAAACATCAGGTGACTTGTTGTACCATTTTAAGTCAGTGTCATATCTTGCTTTTACTAAAGCTTTTTTAAACAGTTTAATGCATGTTTGATCAGCTAATGAAATTTCAAATTAATATCACTCTGCACAAATTATGGCATTATTATAGAGCCTCTATGCGCCACATTAAGCTGAATATTTTAAGAACGTAGCTTATTAAAGAAGGAGATTCTGCTGAGGAAGTAAGCACATTTAGTGACTATTTTAAAAACAAGAACCAGAAGGATAATCAGCAGTGAATTACTATGTGGACAAACAATTGACATGAATGAAACGATCAAGTATGTTAGCTAAGTAAGTAGGAAAGCAGTTTGTGATGTAGATACAAAAGTCTGCACAAGGATGGATTAAATGAGAAGACAAAAATATTGCAGATGGTATAAAGTGGGGAAATGTGAGTTTGGCCGCTTTGAGGAAAGAACAGTGAAACCGAATAATGTTTAAATAAAAGGAGATTAATAAATGCTGCAATACAGGAGCATTTGGGTGTCCTTTTGCAGTACTTTAAACAAAATAGACATATCTGTATATGTCTATGCAGATGTCTGCATAGACATAGCTATGCAGATATTATAAGAAATTAAGAAGACAAATAGAATGTTGACTTTTATTTATCTGTAGAATCAGAGATCTAATTATTTGTTCATGTTGATATATGGCCTTATGAATGCTTGGCTGAGTTCCAAAACTCACTAATGAATTAACTTTAAAGGGAAGTATTTACTCAGGCATAAGTGGAGTGTTAGCTTTAATTTATTGTTATGTTTGAGATTGAAAAATGGATCAAAAAATAACAATGTCTCTATGATTATTTGTGCAAGATTAAGAGGTGTGAAGTTGTTTTTTTTTGTTAAAATTATGAATAGGCATGCCTTTTTTCACTTAGCTCAGGTTGTAGGACCAGTAGATTTTTTCAAAGCAGATTTTTGAATGGCTATTTCTTTCATGATCAATTTAAGAGTTCCATTGTTTTATATGGGTCATTGGTTGTGCATACTGAATGAGGTGTCATGGAGGCATTAAAATGACTTGGAAGATATAGAAGCATGAATGTGCATATTACTTCAGTCATATTGGTAGGAAAAAAACTTAAGTGGGCAACCCTGCACATGGGCAACGATCAATGTATCTCATGGGCTGCACTCAGAATGCAAATGGGCCACATGATGTCCCTTGGCTACAGGCTGTTCACTGTTCTGTTATCTAAGAAGAACTGAAATATATGGTCAAGTCCCTGACTTTCTTCATTCCTCAGCATCTCTCGGCAGCTTAGAATGCATCCCAATTTGGATCAGTTCCCTTTCTAATTGCTGGAAACATTTAAATTACCTTCCACCTGTCAATTTTTATCCTGGTCAAATGTCTCTGCGATCACTTTCTTTACTGTGTCATTGACAATATCCTCTTTAGTGAATACAGAATCAAATATTCATTTTGTATCTCAACCATGTTCTCTGCTTCAAAAGATCTATTTAATATCTAAAAGGTCACACTTTCCAAATACGTGTTTACCCTTTTATAAGTTTATAAAGACTACTGTTTAATATTAGTGTAGGAACAGCAACCTTGCTGATGACACCACTGTATTGAGTTGGATCTCAAACAACGACAAGACAGAGTACAGGAATGAAAGTATCTAGTGAACTGGTGTGGCAATAATACTCTGTCCCTCAATGTCAACAAAATGAAGGAGATTGTCATCGACTTCTGGAAGCATAAAGGACAACATGCTCCTGTCTACATCAATGAGAATGAAGTGGAAAGGCTCAGGAGCTTTAAGTTTTTAGGTGTCCAGATCACTAACAACCTGTCCTGGTCCCCTTCGACACTATAGTTAAGAAAACCCACCAACACCTCTACTTTCTTAGAAGATTAAGGAAATTTGGCACGTCAACTACGACTTTCTCCAACTTTTACAGTTGCACCATAGAAGGCATTCTTTCTGTTTGTATCACAACTTAGTATGGTTTCTACTCTGCCTAAGACTGCAAGGAGCCATAAAAGGCAAATGTATCCCAATCCAACATGCAAACCAGCCTCCCATCCACTGAATCTGTCTACACTTCCCATCGTTTCGGCACAGGAGCCAATTAATTAAGGAACCCACGTACCCTGGACATTCTCTTTTCCATCTTCTTTTAGGAAAAAGATACAAAAGCCTGAGGTCACATGCCACCTGACTCAAGAACAGCTTCTTCCCTGCTGCTGTCAGACTTTTGAATGGACTTGCATTAAGTTGATCTTTCTTTATACCCTAGCTATGACTGTGACACTACATTCTGCACTCTGTTTCCTTCTCTATGAATGGTATGTTTTTATCTATGTAGGCGCAAGAAACAATACTTCTCGCTATATTAATACGTGTGACAAGAATAAATCAAGTCAAATCAAAAAAAGAGTAACACAATGTTAGGTCAGATGGACAAGAATTTGGTCAGGTAGGTTTTAAGAAGTGTCTTGAAGGAGAAAAGCAATCCAATTGAGACAAAGTATAGCAATGGAATTCCAGGGCTTAGGGTTTAGATAGCTGAACAAATGGTGGCTTGATTAAAATGAGGGATGCTTAAGAATAGAGTTAAATGAATGCTGTTAACTCTGGGTTTTTTCATTCTTGAAATACAAGCGCCAAAGGCAAGATCTGATTTGTTGTGGAGAATGTGCTGGTGAATTGCCTTCTTCAACTGCAGCAGACCATGTGGTGTGAATGCACATGGAGCTTGCTCCGTCATTCAGTTAGATGATGGCAGATCATATACCTCAATGTGACTTTTCTGCACTGTCCCCATATCCCTTGATATAATTGATATCCAAAACTCTATTGATTTCTACCTTGAACATGCTCAGTGATTGAGCTTCCAACAGCCCTCTGAGGTAGAGAATTCCAAAGTTTCACCACCATTTTAAAAGAAATGATTTCTTGTCATCACAGTCTTAAATAGCTTGCTCCTTATTTGGAGACTGTGCTGTCTGGTGCTGGACTCATCAGTGATGGGAAATATACTATCTACATCTTTATCTTTCTCACAACTCCCTGTAAGATTTTTCAATGAGGTCATCTTTAATTCTTTGAAGCTCTACTTTTTTCTCAATCTCTCTTTTGAAGACAATCCTGCCATCCCAGGGATTAGTCTTGGATGTTTTCTAATATATTTAAAGATATAGGCAAAGAGACACAATCCTTTGCCTTTAGCAGTGGCCGGAGGAGACAGTCTTTAAATTTTTTTTACTCCTTTAAATTACAAAGCCAGTGCACAGAGTGGACTAGGCAAATCCAAATCCATTTCCTTGCTTGCTCCAAAAACCAAATTCAAATTAAATCCTATTCATGGTACCCGAAGAGAACAAACAAGAAATAAGCTGACAAGATAAGGCATTGCATTCCATCTTGGGCTTGCTCTGACACTTGACCTTAACACAAGGATTGAGAAGCTGCTCTTGGACTTGACAGGTCATATTCACTATCTGGGGTCATCACTGGAGAAGGAAGAAACCACAGATGCACCTCATACTGATAAAAACCTGCAAATGGAGGCCCCTAGCTCTAATTCTGCATAACTCAGTGAGCAAAGTCAATGGCATAATTATTTGTTGGTTGCAAATGAAGCATAACAGTTAGGATTTGTGGGAGCTATATATTAAATTGTCGTCGTAAATGTTAATTGCTTATCTAGTGAACAAATAATACATTTTTAAAAATCAAACACGTTTTGAGGGAAGGAAACAAAATAGCATATATCTGGACTATGTAAGGGTAGTTTACAGTTGAAGTATTAAGGTAGAAGTATTCTCTTTGAACAGATGAATATTCTTTGTTTGTTTAAGGTCAGGCTGAAAATGTTACCTGACAGCACAGATCATGCTGAGTTACAACGTATGAAGCAAGATTTACAGAGAATTCACTTCCAACAACCATTTCAGACCAGCAGTGTAAGATCATTGGCTGATAAAGAATGGGGATTATGTGAATTTTAATCTATCTGATGGACATTTCAAATAAGGATGATCAAAATAAAATTGGAATTCTAGCTGTTGACCTCTACATTGACTGCTTGAGCTAAACTAGCTCAATATACTGCAGTATTCAGTGCGGGGATTATTAATCCTTAGCCCAGCAGTGCATGCAATAGTACAGATGAATTTGATTATAGTACTTTTGTTTTAGTATTTAAATACAAAAAATGTTGAAAACATTAATCTGTTTTATGTGAAGTAATTTTTCTTTGTATACAGTACAAAGATCACTCTATGTGCATACTTGCCCCAAAATTGCTCCAGTGGGCTGGATCATTACATTCAACAGATACATTCAATCCTGGACTTAAGGCAGAATTTTCTAAATTTTCAGAATCTGAGGAGGAAAACTCTTCATCTGACCCTAACAATTTCTTGACCTGCGGTGGTGATTGTTGAGGATAAGGGATGGATGGAGGGGGTTGCAGTTGTCCTTAGTAGTAGCAATGATTTACCTAGGCTGGGAGTTCCTTAAACTCCAGTATTCAGTTGGGACCTAATGTGGTATCAGTGTATACACATAACTGGTTGAAACTATTGGGATCAGTATCCCTTATGGTGTTGTAGACTGAGATGGGATCCTGAACCTCACAGTTGTGTAGGGTGTTGGAGTTTATAAGAACTTTTAAAGAAAGCCCGAGGAAGGAAGTCATGGGGAAAATCAGATTGGTTTTTCAGGGCAGGAAAATCCTGTCACTACTTTGGCTGATTACCTTTTGTTGGTGTTTCCGGTATTCTTGATATGGATTATCCCACCTTTCTGCCTTCAAGTTCCAACATCTGTTGGAGACCTCTGACCCAACCTGTTGATCTTTGGTTACATTAGCAACACAGCTCTCGGGTGAGGATGATTCCAGTATAACTGCTTCAGCGAGTATTATATTCTGGAGACGTGTACATCTTTCATTCATAATTGCCAGAATGTTGCTGCACAGATTTTCTAATCCATTATGTTCAATTAAAATTGTCACTGTTGTAAGTTAAAAATAAAGGTGACATCTTTTCTATTCAGCACCTATCTTTTAAAGGTATCCTTGCTAAGGGAATGATTAAGAAATGATTTAAGCTGTCTGCTTCTTTCTGTGCCTTTGATAGTCACAATACCAACTCTGTTTGATAATACGACGGCTGGAATTCTACCTCCTCATCCGCCTCGGAATTGGTGTGGATGAGGTCCGACCATTGACTCTTGGGTGTGAATTTCCAGTTCTGCCCAAGCAAGGCTGTAAAATCCTGCCTATACACATCAGCAGGTTGTGATCTTTCCAACATGCTATGTGGTTACTTCCTATAAAGGGCCTTATTGCATCAGATTAAAATCCTTGATGAAAATTTGGTAAATTGGACTGACTTTCACTTTTGTGTATTCTCTTTAGTTCGCATTCATGTCATTAAAGCTTAACACTTTGATCTGTAGATTTACAGTGTCAGTATTTTGTGGTCCAACCGAATCAGTTGTAGCCTGTTTGTATTGTTTTTATGTTTTATTACTTGGTATGTGAACTATAGAAATACATGTTTCCAGTGTTTACTACAGTTTGATGTTTATTATGAGAAGATTGTAATGTGGATTTTGCAGTAGTAATGACAGTGAAACAATCAATATCTTGTTATACTTCGAGTTTGCACATATGTAGTTAAATAACAGAAATTCAGAAGTTGTTGGGTGTGATTTTACACTTCACCTGCAGTCCATGCAGTTGTTATTTGATTAGAAATCACTGAATGTGCCCTTTTGTGTTATTAACCTGCAACAAAAATCTTTAATAAAAGTACACTTTGTTGATAGAGGTTTTTAATAGTGTGTGCTAAATTCATAATTCTGTTCAAAAACCTCTCTTGCCCTGAAAAGCTAATTTTATAATTGTGGGATTTCTGTATAATAAAACAAAGTATTTTTAATTTTTTTAGTATACTTATGACTTCTCAACATCTACATTACTCCACATGTCTGTCCCAATCATTTATTTCATGCTCTTAATATCTATGAAACAGTATTAAGAAGTGAGAAAATCAGTGCAGTTTGCATCTTGGTTTGCTGCCTGTGAAAATTCTTCATTATGATCGGTTACATTCTCTAATTGATAACAATTTTTTTCAACTGAATCCAAGCTAATGTCAAGAAAGAGGAAATCCTTGCCTCAAAAATTACTGCAATCACCTTGTGCAGCCGCCTTTTGAAGTCAGTGATTGAATGCTGTAGCTTTACTGACCCTAAAATTTACTCAACTCTAAAATGAAATATGTACATCTGCAGCTCATATGCACAGACCAAGAAATGACATTTTCCCATCCAACGTTCAGTTAACCCATCATTCAGACTGGTTGTAGGAAGAAGATTTGAAGATCATCTGAGCGTTTAGGAAACCCAAATCCACATCCGTGTTCCCTCCCCAACGCTGAGCTATCATTCAGTCCCAAGTTTCTATCATTTAATTGTGCTGAAAGGAAAAAGTAATGGTGCTGATGCATGTGGTGTGAATAATCAGTTAGCACAAGAATTTTATTTGCTTAATTTTTGTGTAATTAGAAGTTGTATTGCATGTTTATTTTTCATAGAAATACCTTGAAAGTCACAGAGGTCTTGTGGTGTGGAAATAGTGTCCCCTCCTTTGGGGCCTGAAGCTCTGCATTAGAGTCCCACTTTGGGACTTGATAACTGTGGACGCTGTATTCATGACATGGCCAAAGAAGTTGATTGTCAGCTTGCAAATCTTTTCAATATACCTGATAGCACGTAGTAAGAACAAAGAGTTTTCTATTAAGCCATTTTGCAGAAGGTAATGGCAAATCACTGCAGTACTTTGCCAAGCATAACCATGGATCAATCCAATGGGGCAAGGTACATGAAAGCTACTGTTTTCAAGAGATGTACACAAAACACTATATGGGATATAAAGGTGCATTATATATCTTAATAGAAGGGAGTGCAGAATCTTTTCAAGGATCAGCACTTTTGTGCTGCTGCCTTCAATTTTTTGAAGTTTCTGAAATGAGATGTAGCATGTTTGAACATGATGGAAAAAGCAAAATAACAAGCTGTGCCCTGCTGGTTAGTGTTTGAAGTCAGAAAGTTAAATGTGAAAAACCCAAGTTGATTGCATCTGGCTCTTATGTTCCGTTAGGGGTTGCACTTTGATTCAGAAGTGATTGTCAAATGATCAAGTTGGGAGTTTCATTGCTTGTCCTGTATCACTGCTAAATGGAAATTATTGCAGTGATGTGATTGCAAATACTTTAACAAGTACTGACAATGGAACGGACTAATGCTAGATGCTACAATTTTTTAATTTTGTTGTATTAGAAACATTGAACTGGCCAAAGCTGATGCTGTAGCCAGTGGCAGGACTGGAACCACTGAAGAAAATGGTATCCTCATATGTAATTTCACATTCCATTAACCCCTCATCCCAGAATCATTTTTTATTTACAAGTTCAAGATGGTGCAACCATGCAGCTTGTACTGCCAACCCCCGCCTTTCCTCATCACATGACTACCCTTTTACTTTTTAGTTTTCAGGTGCCTGACCAGGCAATAGAAGAATACCAAGAAGAAAGTAGTGAAGAAGACCAGTGTTCCCTCTTAAGCTGGAGTGTATGTGGAACCAATATATCCTTTAACATGTGCGCATGTCTGGTCTTGCAGCAATTGTAAAGGGGCCATGGAGTGTGACAAGTTGTTTACGCATAGCAAAAACAAAATAAAGGGAGAATTGATGAGGAAATATCATGACCTGATTTCATACTTGTAACCACTGGCCCAAACATTGGCACTGCATGTATTTTCGAGGATAAGTTAGAGGTCAGATCTGCACGTGGTGAGACAGTGGCACAAGTGCATTACAGCAAGGTCAGGGGCAAAGATAGAGCAAGTATCATCTCACCGGAAGTTAATGTCATAATGTAATCACTGAAAGTATTGGAATCTGTTTTTATCAATGATAACTTGCTGTGAGGGTCAGCTGACTTGGTAGACAATGTAACCAATGGCAAAATGATGTGATGGTCAGCTGACCTGGTATAAATAAAAAACAGATGGGGACTATGGAGACTTATGTGGCCCAGGGGATGGACTTTGTATTGGTGTAATTACATTTCTTAATTAAATCTTTTTCTTTGATTTACTTTGTGAAGTTCTTTTCTTCCTTGCAAATGAAGATCCTTAATGCTGGATGAACAGTCAAGGCTGCACTCAAATTCTGCTGCAGAGTGCTGGATAAGGACGTTAATGGGGTCGGCTACTGAAGTTGCTGGCTGAATGGGGTAGGCTACTGATGTAATTTGCATTACGTCCAATGCAAATCGGGAACTGCAATGCAATAGTTCAAAAAATATTTTTCTGAAATGCAGTCCCACCCAGTTGGGCTTAATGCAACTCTCCAGTTAAAATAAGGCAAGGCAGCGGGGATTGATGGGACTGAACAATTGACAGGCTAAAAAGGCTTAAATAGTGAGATATGACAATCAAGTGAAGGCTCTTATTCCTGGATTGAATTAATCAACATTCTGAGTTTCTCCTAAAAAAAAAAGGCTGAAGGACGTATGTAATAGGATACTTAGTGCACTAGACAATATATTAGCAAGTGTGCATTCACTGTCAAGGAGCGTAGAGAAATCTACCAACTTCAAGCATAGCTTTTCAAGAGCTTGGTGTCCATCTTTTCCAGCAGGGAAGTGGAAGGCAATAACATGAGTGTAAAGGTGTGGACTGAATCATGATAGTCGATGTCTCAGCTTCTCTTATACCACAAGCAGCTTCCACCAAAAAAATCTGAGTGTTGGAAAGGACAATTTGGACAATGGACAAAAGCTTGTTGCTTTGTAGGATGAGACTGCCCCATGCACATTCAGACTTCTGCCATCATGGCTGTGAATATGATATTTACTGGGAGCTTGGCAGAGTTCCTAAGCAATCCAGTAATGAAATGCTTTATCAGGGAGAGACAGTGGCTCCATGGAGTGTGAATCTGCTGTCCTGTGTCAGGAGATAGCAATGGTATCCTGCACTCTCTCGCACAACTTGCCCTCTTCCCTTCTCTCACTCTGCCAGCCAATTCAGGCTGTACTGAGATAGTTTCAGATTGCGCTAGGTCTTCCAGTCTCAAAACTACTTGAGGTCATCTTCCAAGTCTATTTTTTGATTCCTTGTTGGAAATTAGCAGCTACTCAACCACCATATTGCAACCACTGCAGTTGCATTTTATTGGAGCATGAAGACATGCAACAGGCAAAGCAAGAGGTTGGATAAAAATTTAGGGGGTGTACAAGAGTGATTAGTTTAATTTTGTATGTGTAATTTGTATCTTACTGAGGCTAGTTTTCTGTCACCAATCTCCCTTTATTTACAATGTGTTCTGTGGAGCCAGCTGGTTTTAAATACCCTTCTGCTCTTTCCCAATAGGGGAAGCGTCTACTCGCCTAATAGAGAAATTCGCATTCTGAGGCCCATGGAGGTCGATAGACAATCCCCTGTGGCCATCATAACATCCCTCCCCCCATTCAAGTCGCTGCAGGAGAGGTTTTTTATGCAACTTAGCAATCAGCCTGGGGTCAATCAGAGGCAGGACTGGATCGGTGGAGTGTGAAGCAAAAGGGAGACCTTCACTTCCAAAAAGAGCACTGAAAAGCCATCAACTCTAGTTCTTCTTGAGACTTTGCTTCATTAGGGGCGCTGGTTGCTCCCGCTTCCATTTCGGAATCCATAACTGTTCATCCAGGAGGCATGGTGCCGACTTCCATTTATTATTCAGTGGTCATCCCTGTTGCTGGTAATAAGATCTGAATTGGTAGGGCCTCCCTACCCCTGGACCACTCTGACGATCTTGCCTTGCACCTGGACCTCGTACAACACGGACGCTGTTATCTCCATTATGAATCCAGGGAACCGACTGAGACTGTCTCTGACGTTCCTCACGTGGATTGGCTCACTGATTTTGTATGTTCTTTCTGTCCTTACAAAATCATAGTTCTTCTGGTTCTCTTGTTGGGATTGCATCTCCCTGCCAGGTTTGGGAACAATAAACTTAATATTGTCGGACGCCTCTGTCTCATTAAAAATTCTGCCGGGATGATCCTGTTGTTGTGTTGTAGTGGTCCTATAGTCTAATCAAAATTGTGCCTGTTTGATCTCTATGGGTGCTGAAGGTTGCTTCTTCATGCTGTGCTCAGCAGCACAGCCTGTTCATTCAGCCAATCTATTCAATAAAAGAAGATATGGTGCTATGGATACAAGTTGTGACAGTTGTTTTACTTGACTGAGTTCCCTGGAGAGATTTCTAATATTGATTATTTGTCTTTGATATCAACAGCAAGCAATTAGGAAGGCAAATTGGATGTCACTTTTGTTACAAAATTATTAGAATGCGAGGATAAAAAGTCTCACTGCAATTATGCTGGATATGGTGAGGCCAAAAGGGGAATCGTGCAGTTTGAGGCACCTTATCTCAGGAAGGACATACTTGACAGAGAGAATGGAACAAAGGTTCATTAAGCTATTTCTTGTGATGTGGGGATTGTGCTCTGAGAAGCAATTGAATAGACTTGGCTGATATTTCCTGTAATTTAGAATGCAATATGACCTAATTGAAACACACAAAATCTTTAAGTGGCTTGACAGGCTAGATGCTAAGAAAATGTTTCCTTGGCTGGGGAATCTTGAACTTAGTGTCTCAGAAAGGGATCAGTCTTTTTGCGCTGAGATGAGGAGATTCCATTTTCATCTATAAGATTGTAAATATTGGAATTTTCTACACAGCAATCATTAAGTATGTTCAGGACAAAGGTTGATTGATTTTTAGATACCAAGTGAATTAGTGGATTAGCATATATTTCAACAAAGTAGAATTGAGGCATATCAACCCTGATCTTCAAGAACAGACCATGATTGAGTGGCCAAATGGTCAACTCCAGCTTCTTTTCTTGAAATTCATTTATGGGATTAGACATTGCCGGTCAGACTAGCATTTAGTGCCCATCCCTGTTTGCCCTTCAAAAGATAGTGGTGAGCTGCAGGCCCTGAGGTACATGTGCATCCACAGTGCTGTTTGGGAGGGAGTTCCAAGACTTTGACCCAGTGAAGGAATAGTGATATATTTCCAATTCAGGATGGTAAGTGACATGGAGAGGAACTTTCAAGTTGTGGTGGTCCCAGGTATTTGCTGATCTTGTCCTTCTGGATGGTAGTGGTCATAGGTTTGTATGGTACTGTGTAAGGAACCTTGGCGAATTCTTGCAGTGCATCTTGTAGATAATACATGTAGCTACCACTGTACATTGGTGATGGAGGGATTGAATGTTTGTCGAAGGGGTCACAATCAATTGAACTGCTTTGTCCTGGATGTTGTCAAGCTTTGTGAAGCTGCACTCATCCAGGAAAGTGGAGAGTACCATTACATTCCTGGCTTGTGCCTTGTAGATTTTGGACAGGCTTTGTGGAGTCAGAAGGTGAGTTACTCACTCTAGACTTCCTAGACTTTGTCCTGTTCTGGTAGCTACCTTACTTACATGGCTAGTCCAGTTCAGTTTCTGGTCAGTGGTAACTCCCAAGATATTGATGGAGATTCAGTGATGGTAATGCCATTGAATATCAAGGAGTGATGGTTAGATCCTCTGTTGTTGGAAATGGTCATTGCCTGGCACTTGTGTGATGCAAAGGTTACTTGTCACTTATAACCAAGCCTGGATATTGTCCAGATTTGCATTTGGACATGAACTGCTTCAGTATCTGAGGAGTTGCGAATAGTACTGAACGTTATGCAATCATTAGCAAACATCCCCATTTCTGACCTTCTGATGGAGGGAAGTTCATTGTTGAAGAAACTGAAGATGGTTGAGCTTAGGATACAATTCTGAAGAATTCCTGCCGTGAGATCACCAGTCACCACAGCTATCTTCCTTTGTGCCAGGTATAACTCTCATCAGTAGGGTGTTTCTGTCTGATTCCCATTGCCTCCAGTTTTGCTGGGCTCCTTGATGTCATATTCAATCAGATGCTCTTTGATATTAAGGGCAGTCATTCTCACCTCACTGTAGTGTTCAGCTCTTTCATCAATGTTTGAGCCGAGGCTGTGATTAGGTCAGGAGCTGAGTCACTATGGAAGAACCCAAATTGAGTGTCAGTGAGCAGATTATTGCTGAGTAAGTGTTCTTTGATAGCACTGTTGATGACTCCTTCCATCACCTTACAAATGATTGCGAGTGGACTGATGGGACAGAAATTGGCCGCATTAAATTTGTCCTGTTTCTTGTGTACATGACATACAGGGGCAATTTTCCACATTGATGGGTAGATGCCAGTGTTGCAGTTGGACTGGAACAGCTTGGCTGTTCATCTAGCCTGCAAATAAAATATTATACCGTATTGGATGGATTTCATGTTTGAATTTGATAGTGGAGCCTGTAATTAACTCAGAGTATTGAAAGAGGGAGATTGATTGAAAATGAGATCTTCCCCTGTGCATTTGCCAGGGGAAAATACCCACAAACTCTGATGAATTTATCAAAACTTGGGTTGTAAAATTCAGCTCCGTAGTGCTCATATTTTTGATCTGGATGCTGTTTTCGGGGTAAAATGTCTCCGTGGTAAACAGACCCCTGGTGCAGGTCATGCCACATCCCAATTTGGTGAGGGGACTAGGGTGGTTTTTAGAAGTGTGTACTAGAAACATTTTGAGGAGGCAGATTGTGGTCGGTGGGTGTGTACTTCTTTACTTTGACCTCTATGCCTCTAACTAGCAATTGCGTATCTGAACATCAATTCAGTTGCAGGAAAGGCCCACCTCCAACAGCACTATTGAAAGAACTATTCTCATATTAATTTACAGATGCAATCTACTGGCTGTTGTTAACTTACTGGAGTAGCTTGTAAACTTGTACATCTTCATAGAATTGGGTGAAGTCTTTAGAGAGTGCTGTTGCACATGGTTAAGATCTTGGTTCTCAATTTAAGAATTTTGTCCAGACCCACTTGTTCCCAGTCATGGGTGCTGTAGTTTCCATGTCCCATGGTCTGCAGCATTACAGTGGAGATTGAGCAAAGGCAGTACAGAAGAATATAAATTGCTGAATGACAGAAGATAAGGAATGAGGAGAAGGATTTTCACCCAGAGGCCATACACCCAGGAGCTTCAGTGAACAATTTTCTTACCTCATCCTTGGTGAGAAAAAGTCTATGCTGTTTTTGTTTTATGTAGGAGGTGTACAATGAAATCTCCAACTTATTGCACACAGCCTCTGAGGACAGCAAGGATGTCACCACCAATTGCTGTAAACATAACTGTGGCCATGAACTTCTTTGCATCATGATCTTTCCAGACTGGAGCAGATGACTTCTCTAATATCTTCATGCTGCATAAGAAAGTTCACTGATGCCCTATGGCTGGGCGAGGGGAATATATTTCATATTCAATTAGAGAGAAACAAAACAGGCATGTAAGTTCTATTCAGATAGTGGGCTTCCCCATGCTGCAGGATGCCATTAACTGTGCACATCACTGTGTAGACACTTCATCATCGAAATACTGAAATATACCATGATTGCTAAGGGTTCTGATCCATAGAAGTGCAGTTGGTGTGTGACCATGCTCAGTGCACCATATAGATGAATGTCCATATCCTGGCAGCAGTTATGATGGTTTTAGTTCTGCAAAATTTTATTTTATCATTAGAATTTGAGTAAATTATCAAGTGGCTACTGAGTGACAAGAGCTAATCGCTGACCATCTGGTTCATGACTTTAGTACGCAACCAATGTACATGAGTATAATGGGAGCCCTGCTGTCTAATGAAATGTCAGTAGACCATTGGGCTGTTTAAACAGCATTTCTGCTGCCAGGCTTGATCTGGAGGAGCCCAACAGTGTTTGCCAGATTATGTATCCCTATTCGTTGTGGTCTGCCCTGGCCTGCATTACCTCACCATCATGAGGACACCAGGCATTTGGTGAATTCTCCATGGTCTTTAAAAGTGACTGTTGACTTGCCAGTGCATCTGTGTCCTCTCCAACAGAATTAGTGTTTTCGTGCCTAATGTCTGAACATTTGCAGATAGCATCTATTTGCGACCGTCAAAAGTATGAACAGGACCTAGGTTATTGCCTGGGAATATGATAGTGTATCATTCTCATTGGGCTCTTCTTCCTCTTTAGTTTTGCTTTCCTGCATTGGTGAGGTAACATTACTTAGATATCTGAAGGAAGAAAGTCTCAAGGTTAGGATTGTAGGTGGAGGGTGGCAAAGGACACTTTGCATCATACATAGTGGAAGAATAAGAAAAGATTCTTTAATAAGGGGGGAATGGGACATGAGGAAGATCAGTGCAGAGCATCCTATCATCTTCAATCCTTTCAACGCTGCAGTTGACCATGGCCTCAATCATGGTCAGTCCAAGAGTTAGATGTACTCTTTCCATTATGATGAGCACTTACATTCATGCCTGCCTTTCTCTGTTTAATTACTGCTGCCTTCAGTTGTGTACTACTACTGTGCTCTGCAAAAGAGAGTGAGTGTAGTACAATATGTAATGGGTACTATATGTCATTGTTGAATACTGGCAGAGCGTTCAGGGTATGAGGCTTGTTGTAGTGCTATATGTATTAAGTATGAGTTGTGAAAGGCAGTGATTGCTGAATTCATGAGTTTGTGGTATTGTAGAGTCATAGAGGTTTACAGCATGGAAACAGGCCTTTCAGCTCAACTTGTCCGTGTCATCCCTTTTTTTTTGAAAAACCCCTAAGCTAATCCCAATTGCCCGCATTTGGCCCATATCCCTCTATATACCCATCTTACCCACGTAACTATCTAAATGCATTTTAAAAGATAAAATTGTACCTACCTCCACTACTATCTCTGGCACTCCAGACACTCACCACCTTCTGTGTGAAACAATTCCCCTCTGGACACTTTTGTATCTCTCCCCTTGCATCTTAAACTTATGCCGTCTTTCCTACCTTTGGGGAAAAACTATTGACTATCTACTTTGTCTATGCCCTTCATTATTTTATAGATCTCTATAAGGTCGCCCCTTCGCCTGCTACGCTGCAGAGAAAAAAGTCCCAATCTATTTAGTCTCTCCTTATAACTCAATCCATCAAGTCCCGGTAGCATCCTAGTAAATCTTTTCCGCACTGTTTCTAGTTTAATAATATCCTTTCTTTAACAGGGTGACCAGAATTGCACACAGTATTCCAAGTGTGGCCTTACCAATGTCTTGTACAACTTCAACAAGACATCCCAACTTCTGTATTCAGTGTTGAAATGAAACCACGCATGCCAAATGCTTTCTTCACCACTCTCTCTATCTGTGACTCTGAGTCACAGCTATGAATCTGTACCCCTAGATCTTTGTTCTGTAACTCTTCCCAGCGCTCTACCATTAACTAAGTAAGTCCTGCCCTGGTTCAGTCTACCAAAATGCATCACCTTGCATTTGTCTAAATTAAACTCCATCTGCCATTCGTCAGCCCACTGGCCTAATTGATCAAGATCCTGTTGCAATTGGAGATAATTTTCTTCACTGTCCACTATGCCCCCAATCTTGGTGTCATCTGTAAACATACTAACCATGTCCTCTATATTCTCATCCAAATCATTAATATAAATGACAAATAAATGGGCCTAATAGCTTTTCCTTGCCTTTTAAACAAAGGCATAACATTTGCCACTCTCCAATCTTCAGGCACCTCACCCATGACTATTGATGATTCAAATATCTCTGCTAGGGGACCTGCAATTTCCTCCCAAGCCTTCCACAATAGTCTGGTGCTTTGAGCAGTGTGTGAGACTTGTGAATTTGAAGGTGCACACACACTAACCTTGATAACTTGTGTGATGTGCTTGGACTTCTTTTAGCATTGCATCCAGATGCTCGGGCCTATATTGCTGGCAATGACCTGTAAGGCTGTTTGCTTTTATTGGGTGGAATCTTTCTGATCCTATGGAGACAGGTTTGGAGGTGGGGTTGGAAGCAAAATTACAAAATTTTTCATTGGTTATGTTGTTGGAACTGGCATCTTTCTGGAACTGGTTACTTGGTTTGCTGATGATGAGTGCTTTGTTATTAGTGCTCGCTTGTGCATATTAGTGATGGTATCAGGTATAGACCAGGGGCTTAGCAGGGCCTCCTTTAATTCACCCCACTCAGAGTCACCAGGGCTAGAAGCTCACAGCTGAAGCTGCAGGGCATCCTGTGGAGGGTTTTTCCTTCCACACTGATGGTGTGGCCCCATTTACTTCTAGCAATTTAAGAAATGTCAAGAGGGTCCCTCCAACTTGAAGAGTCCTTGTAGTCTAGTCTCCCTTCTTCATTACCCACAGCTTCGGGTGCTCTGATTGGCCCTCCTGCCTGTGGAATCCACAAGCATACCTAAATCAATCAGGCTTCTGTGAATTAGTAATCTCTGGTGATTATACAGTTGAGTGAGACTTGGGCATCTATGAAAACTGGATCTGCCTATGGTCCCAATGCCTAAGATTCTTCTAAGAAGAGAAGATTCTATCTGTTGTCTCTGAGTTTGTGTAGATTTGTCTCCTATTTCACTGCTGATGTGAGATTTCCTTTTTCCCCAACCTCTTAGACTAGGGCTGTGTAAAAGATGTTTGGAGCCAGCTTTTCATTATGTTGCACCTGTACTGTGTCTTTTTCAGGTCAAAATCACTTACAGAATGACACCTAGAGTATGTTCCACTACTATACACTTCCCCTTTAAGAGTTTCAATTGGTTTTGAATGACACAGTTAGCTTGAAGCATGATAATCTCTCAAAACTTTCTTCTTCCTGCTCAGGCACGTAAGTACTCAGCTGGCTGCATGATGTGTGTTACAACTATTTAAATGAACAGGCAGTATGAAGTTTGTGTGCTTTCTGCTTTAGAAGTAAGAAGCTCAGGTTAATTGCATATCATTTCTGTAGCAGTGTTAGAGCTAAATCCAATTTTGCCCCACTGTGCTGCTTATCCAAAATTAATGATAGGTTAGGCAAGATGCAAATTTCATTTGTTTCAATTTAATTCTCCCTTGAATAAAGTTTGAACTATTTTTATCCAACAGGTTTTACCAAGCAGTTAAAAATAGCAGAATTATCTGTTATTGGCAAAGTTTGGTTTTGAATGGGGAAAGCGCAGTTTAGTTTGCTGACAGTTATGGCAGCATTTTCCTTCATTATGGTGTGCATTTGGTGAAGATTTGCAAGCATGGAATTCAACCTGAATGGCTGGAAGCTGGCTGCTGATTCGTCAACACTGCCATCACCTCAGCATCTCTGTGATCTGGGTACCAAATTTAAAGGCTGCCTCTGCACACAGCTAGCACACCTTGGAGTTCACTGGGCATCATGGCTGCCAGACCCAGAAAACCTTGTGCACCCAAGTTTACCGATACTCTTTCTGGAGCACATGCTGGATGAAATGGGGGTTGCCGCAATACATTAAAGCCATGTTCTGGGCAAAGACCTGCAATCAAGATGACAATCCAGATCGGCAAGCGGTGGCAGCAGTAGTTAGCGTTAATACCTTACTAAGAGAACAAGTAAGATATGCAGGTTAGATGAATTGGCCTTGCTAAATTCTCCCTCAGTGTACCCAAACAGGCACCGGAATGTGGGGACTAAGGGATTTTCACAATAACTTCATTGCAATGTTAATGTAAAGCCTACTTGTGACAGTAATAAATGGACTTTAACTTTTAGAGAATGAATGATTTTCTTTTTGCCAGGGTAGGTTGCTCTTCTCTTCACTAACTTACATCCACAGGGATCGCATTCACTGTCAGCTCAAGGGATGCCGCCACTCCTCTCCCACATGTATTTTCATTCTCCCTACGGGTTGTGTGCTCACTACCCTAAAAATCACTCACCATCCACACATCCAGGCATACTTATCACTTACCCTGGTACGTATCCTGCTTGCACCACATCTGTCTTCATGCAGGACAAGCTGATTGGCACACAACAAGGAGGAGAAATCTCAAGCAGGTGGAACGATGCCAGAGCTGAACCTCCACATTGACAAACTGAACAGCTTGAAAGTCTGTGAGGATATACACTGCTCTTGTGCTGATGGTGAGGTTGGTGGTGAAGATCCAGCACTGTAACATCCATCAGACTATCATGCTGTGAGGGATATCTCCTATTTCTCAGGCCCCTGTTATGCACTAATGAACTTTCTTTCACAAGCACATCTAGGAAGCAACTGAGTAGATTCACAACCAGAACTTTGACTGCAACCCTGACTGCAGCAAGGACCATAAATTTACAGACACCAAAAAAGAAGAATGGTCACAGTGATCACCCACACCCTCCACCAACACACAGACACACACACACACCTGAGTGGGACATAATTCAATGTAGAATTGAGGTCATATATCTCATGAGCACATCACACTATCTGATCCTCAGCAGCTGGATGCCAGGAATCTGCTGAGCCCAAGTTAGATGAGGACCCTCTGGACTTGATCATACTTCAGTTTCTCCAAAAACAAGATAGGGAAAATAAGAATGGATATCTCCTGCACTCAGATTGCCAGGCTCAATGAGTCCAGCCTATTCCAGACTGAGGTGATTATGTCGTCAGGCCAATGCACCATGGTCAACACTGGCGATCACTGTAGAGACCTTGGTCTGTTCTGAATTGTTGCAGAAGCTACAGTCCATAGTAGCGGAACTTCCTGGCATCCATCAGTGTTAATGCCAGAGTGAGGTGCTGCTTTTTAAGTGCACTCCAAATGCCCCTCTATCCCAAGGAAGATGGTAGGGGTCCTCGGGATGAGGATTAGCTGGCGCACATCTGGAAATATCCAGCCAGTTGAATCTGGGAATGTCTCGCCCATCCAAATCTCCTCTCCCTGTGATCACTTCAATGCTGCAGGTCAAGGAGGGTTGCATCGCCATAGAGCAACACCCTGAAAGCAAACTGGGGCCCTTAAGAGAAGGCCCACCAAAGTAATCACAAACAACAAGCCATGGAAAAGAGCAGTTGTCTCCACCTTCACTGGGAGCACACCAAAATATAGTGGTAGAGAAAGGAAGGTTAAGAAGTAACATTTGCACAGCATGGCTTGTGTGTTAATTATTTCTGTACAGTTCACTTCTGTAAATAAACTCCCACTGATTTCACCCTTTCTATGGCTCCTTGTTATGATGAGCTGTGTTCCTGTCAATCTGAAATGAAAGACTGATTCCCGCACAACATAAAAGCAAGGTTTCTCTGTTCAGAACTGCGTCCCTGTGCTTTGTTCAATCTTCCTAGCACATTGATGTGTTTCTTCACAGTCATCAGTCATGCCACTTTCTTGAATGGAATTATAATGTTTGCAGGAAAAAACTGGCCTGGTATCAGAGTTCCATCAATCTTGTGTGAGCTCTCTGCACCTTTGTGGTGTGACTGCCCTCCTCATCAGCTTGAGCCTCAGATGACAGTGCTCTTGCAAAATGCCATGAAACCAGGAGAAGCCAAAGAAGTTGCGTGATTTTGCGAAGATTGTGTCCATGACTTTCTGGATATATTTGTATGGAAAGGCTTGTGAAATCCCACAGATGTCATGTGTGGAGCTTTGGAAGGACCATGTGTAGTCATTTTACAGTTGCAGTCACTTTCAGGAACATTAGCTGTAAATACCCTCCAAGTTCCTGTAGCACTAAATTCTGCAGCTGGTGGGAGATGTGACCAACCAGTTCTCTGGACATACGTAATCTATAGCGACAGTGATTCCTGGATACTACAAGTATGTCAAATGCTGTCTCTGGTTCCTGGGTCCAACAAATTGCCTACTTTCAGTTGGATCTTGCCTAACCAGCATGCACACTAAGGACTAGGCATCAAAACCATCTCTTTGATACTTCAATGTAGAGACTGTCAGGAATCATCAGAGATTGATTTCTGAGCCCCCCACAATGCATTGAAGCCTGCATGCCAGGCTTCCATTCCTACCCCCTTTTCATTCCTCCAAAGAAGCCCATGGCCTTGTATCAGAAAGAGCCTCGAAGATGTTGCTGTTCAGACCTGCCTGTGCCCTTTCTCCCCGCCCGTCCCTGAAGACATGGAGCTGCTCTATGAGCATTGCACTAGTTTGCATGAATTCACCTCAGAGTTCCCATTGGGAGTTTGTCTCACCAGGTGTCACATTTGAAATCAGTGTTTCTGACGCCATGTCACTGTGCATGCTTTATTTGACATGGGGGTATAATTCCTGCACATGTGGCAACATGCTATATTGTGATAAGATTTCCAGTGTTGAAGAGCAGAAACTGCTGTCTGCCAATCATAGGGGGTGGGGGATGATGCATGGAGAGAGACAGGGGACAATCACATCCTGCGTTTATGGCACCAGAAAATGCGTATAGGGCCTTCTTGTAATATTTTCCTCTCGTAGCACTGACAAAGCTCTTTAACATGAACCGGGGCGGAAAATCCCAGACAAAATCTAGAAGTTTATTTTTTAACCAATTAGTCTTGTTACTTGCTACTAGCATTCATTCATAGTAAGTTTATGAAAGCCATTAAAAATTTGCCACAACTATTTTTTTTGTAAGACTGCACTCCAAGGATACAATATGTTTAATTGTGCTGATGATGGCACTGTAATGGGGGCAAAATAATCACCTATTGTTGCACAGTGCTAAGATAATCAACAGTTGTGCACAATGCTAAAAATAATCACCTGTTTTTGCACAATGTTAAAAATAATCACCTGTTGTGACTGAGGCAATTAAAGAGAAGTATCTTAGTAGAAGACATATTTGCAGGATAATACCTGAATGAAGCTTCAGAATGTAACGTGGGATTTGAATATATAGCCTCTGGCATATTGGAGCAGTAATGTAATGTGCAGCAGACCTGATGTTGTGGAACTTTTTACTATATTGGTCAATAAGTTACCATATCTCATGAAATGTACTGTATTAATTTCATATTTTTGCCTGATATTGAACCAGGATGTATTGAACCTAACTGTTAGAACATTTCAGAAAGGATGCAAGCAAAAGTGTCATGGTCACAACTCATAAATGACCAAAATTATTGCATCTTAATTTCACAACATTTTATGATGCAATGAAATTCATGACCTCTGGATTGCTGACTCCATGCCATTATAACCTGGCAAATATGGTGAACAGTTATTTTCCATTGTTCAGGCTTGAAGCATAAATCATCAGGGATAAAACCTGAATAATCTTGTAAGTCTCTGAGGAGATGAATATTTTAGAAAAGTACAGAGCTGCATATACAAGATATGTTCCATGATGACGTTATCCAAGAGAAGTTGGAATCCGGATGGACAAAGGGGCATAAAGGTTAATTTGAGCCATTGCTTGCCACACATAATAGGAAGAAACTTGATAGTTTTGTATCCTCAGTAAATTGTACCACCTCTCATAACTGTTGCAGCTGGACATAATTTGTGACTGAACCGCAATGTGGCTGCTCCTTTGCTCATGTTTATTACTAAATTGCATTTATATTCATAACTCCATTGATTTAATAACAGATGAAAATTTCAGATTTTTTTAAGAAAATAACACCTTTGGTAAATAGATATTCATATATATTCAACCCTAAAATTCTGGGTGCATCAAATATACCTTTTCAATGTCAAGAATTATGTGGCACAGTGTTTAGCACTGCTGTCTCACAGCACCCGGGATCTAGTTTCGCTCTCTGACTTGGGTCATTGTCTGTTCAAAGTTTGCAAGTTTTCCCCATGTTTGCATGTGTTTCCTCCAACAAGGCTGAAAGACATGCTAGGTGTGGCAACTAAGCGATTTTTTTTTTTTCTTTTTCCCAGTAACTTCATTGCAGTATTAATTTAAGCTTACTTGCGACACTGTAAAATAATAGAAAATTTAATGGATAAAGTCACAGTACGGGAGGAGGGCATTCAGTCTCAGTGAGTGTCTTCGTCCGGCTTTTGTCTGCAATCTTTTCTCATCAGATTATTGTAGGGGCCCTCGCAGATATGTTTAAAATGTTGCCAGATGAGGATAGCTCCTGTTGTTCCATTGTTTAAAAAAGACTCAAAAAGTAATCTGGGAAATTATAAGTTGGTAAGTTTGATGTCAGTGATAGAGAAATTATTGGAAGGAGTACTAAGAGATAGGAACTACAAATATTTGGATGGACAGGGACTTATTAGGGAGAGTCAACACGGTTTTGTGTGTGGTAGGTAATGTTTAACCAATTTATTAGGTTTTTTGAGGAGGTTACCAGGAAAGTGGATGAAGGGAAGGCTGTGTATGTTGTTTACATGGACTTCAGTAAGGCCTTTGACAAGATCCTGTATGGGAGGTTAGTTAGGAAGGTTCAGTCGCTGACCATACATGGAGAGGTAGTAAATTGGATTAGGCATTGGCTCAGTGGAAGAAGCCAGAGAATGGTAGTAGAGGATTGCTTCTCTGGTGTACCACAGGGATCGGTGCTGGGTCCATTGTTGTTTGTCATCTATATCAATGACCTGGATGATAATGTGGTAAATTAGATTAGCAAATTTATTGATGATACAAAGATTGGAGGTATAATAGACAGTGAGGAAGATTTTTAAAGCTTGCAGAGGGATTTGGACCAGCTAGAAAAATGGGCTGAAAAATGGCAGATGCAGTTTAATGCAGACAAGTGTGAGGTATTGCACTTTGGAAGGACAAACCAAGGTAGAACATACAAGGTAAATGGTAGAACACTGAAGAGTGTAGTAGAACAGAGGGATCTAGGAATACATGTATAATTCCCTAAAAGTGGTGTTGCAGGTAGATAGAATCAGAATCATAAAGAGTGCTTTTGGTACATTGGCCTTTATAAATCAAAATATTGATTATAAGAGTTGGAATGTTATGTTGAGGTTGTATTTAGAGTATTGTGTGCAGTTTTGGTCATCTAATTACAGGAAGAATATTAATAAGTTTGAAAGAGTGCAGAGAAGGTTTACAAGGATGTTGCTGGGACAGAGAAAGGTTGAATAGTTTAGGACTTTATTCCTGAAGCATAGAAGAACGAGGGGAGATTTGATAGAGGTGTGTAAAATTATGATGGCTATAGATAGTAGAAAAAGCCTGCTTGCATTCACTGAGGCTAGGAGAGAGAAAAAAGAACTAGAGGACATGGGTCAACGGTGAAAGGAGAAAAGTTTAAAGAGAGTATTAGGGGGAGGGGGCTTCTTACACAGAGAATGGTGAGAGTGTGGAATGAGCTGCCAGATAAAATGGTAAATGTGGGCTCACTTTTAATATTTAAGAAAAACCTGGACAGGTACATGGATGAGAGGGTCTGGAGAGATATGGTCCAGATGCAGGTCAGTGGGACTAGGCAGAAAAATGGTTCAGCACAGCCAAGAAAGGCCAAAAGGTCTATTTCTGTGCAGTAATGGTTTATGGTTTTATTATTGCCAAATGCCCTTTTAAAAGCTACAATTGAATCTGTCTCCGCTACATTATCAGGTAATGAATTCCAGATTATGGCCATTCACTGCATAGAAAGATATTTGCTCTTTCATCAAACACTTTAAATTGATGTCCTCGAATTTTCAACCCTGCCTCTATTGGCAACAACTTCTCTCCATCTATTCTGTGTAGACTGTTCATGATTTTGAATAGTGTGATCAAATATGCTCTCCATAATCTCGAAGAGCAACAATCTCACTTTGACATTTTATTCTCATAACTGAAGTCTCATGCTGGAACCATTCTTGTAAATTGTTTTTGCGCCTTCTCCAATGCTGAAATATTTTCCTGAAATATTGTAGCAAGGTGAAGTCAAACCACTATTATAAAAGTTTGCCATAGCTTCCTTGCCTTTGTACTCTGTACTTTTAAATATCTTTGTACTTTAAGAAGTTCAGGATCCTATCATCATTAACCACTTTGCCAATCAGCTCTGCCAGCCTCAATGATTTATGTATTTATTCTCCAGATGCCACCACTCTGCACCTCTTTTAGAATTTTATTTTATTTAAATTACATTTCTTTGATCTTCCTGTCAAAATTTGGTTCTTTTCTCCTGTCTCTTGTTAAATTTCATCTGCCACATGTCCACCTATTCCACAATCCCTTCTTACAGTTCACAATACTTCCAAGTTTTGTGTTGCTTGCCAGTTTTGAAATTATGCCTTGCATACTGTAGTAGCTAAGCCCTTGAAAGGTTTTGCATCAGAAGGATGATGTGACCTGACCACCCAATGAGAAATGAATGTGGGGCAGAGTGCAGTCTTTTGCAGCGTGTGTCATTCATTGGAAATGAGTGATGGACTGGGCTTTGTTCACAACCCTTTGCCATACCAGATTGTGATGCAACCAGAAAGAACGTTTTCTGTGCTGTATCTGTAAAAGTTGGTGAGAATCGTAGTGGATGTGCCAAATTTTTTTACCCTCCTGTGAAAGTAAAGGCATTGGTGGGTTTTCTTAAGTATATCATCGGTATGGAGGAACCAGGACAAGTTATTGGTGATCTGGACACCTAGAAACTGGAAACTATTGATCACTCGCACTATATTCTAGTTGATGTAGACAAGAGCATGTCTTCCACTACATTCCCTGAAGCCGATGAATATCTCCTTCGTTTTGTTGACATTGAGGGAGAAATTATTGTCATCACACCAGTTCACCAGATTCTCTATCTTTTTTCCTGTACTCCATCTCATCATTGTTTGAGAACCAACCCACTATGGTGGTGTCAACAACAAACTTGAAAATTAACTTGGGAATTTGGCCACACAGTCATAAGTATATAAGGAGTATAGTAAGGGTCAGAGGACATAGTCTTGAGGGCTGCTGGTGTTGAGGATGATTGTGGAGGAGATGATTGTGGTCTGTAGGTTAGGAAGTCTAGGGTCTAGTTACAGAGGGGAGAACCGAGGCCTAGGCCAAGAGTTTGGAGATGAGTTTCAAAGGAGTAATGGTGTTTCAGACTAAGCTGTAGTCAATAAATAGGAGTCTGACATTGGTGTCTTGTTATCCAGATGTTCCAGGGTTGAATGTAGGGCCAGGGAGATGGCATCTGTTGTGGACCTATTGTGGCGATAAGTTAACTGTAGTGGATCCATGCAGTCTGGGAGGCTGGAATAGCTTTGTGCCATGAATAACCTTTCAAAGCACTTCATGTGATTGATGACAGAGCCACCGGGTGATAGTTATTAAGGCATGCTGCCTAGCTTTTCTTTAGTAGAGGGATAATGGTCATTATCTTGAAGTAGATAAGGATCTCAGATTGCTGTAAAGAGAGGTTAAAAATGTTTGCAAATACTTCTGCCAGTTGGTCTGCGCAGGATCTGAGTGCTTGTCCGGATACCCCATCCGAACCAGTTGCTTTCCGTGAGTTGACTTTTGACAAGGTTGATCTGATGTCTGCAGTGATGACCTTGGATATGGGTTTGGCCAAAACTTTGAGGTGGAGGCTGTGCTCTTGCTGACCTCTTGCTCAAAACAGGCATAGATTACATTGAGCTCATCAAGGAGGGGTGCATTGGTGGCGGTGATTCTATATGCCTTCATCTTGTAGCCTATTATGTCTTATACTGAAAACGATGTGGAGATGCCAGCGTTGGACTGGGATAAACACAGTAAGAAGTCTCACAACACCAGGATAAAGTCCAACAGGTTTATTTTATAGTAAACACCATTAGCTTTCAGAAAGACGTTCCTTTGTCAGGTCAGATCAGAGTTCTGATCGTAAACAGGGCACATAGTTTACGGAATACTGATTAGAGTGCTAGTCTTTACAGCTGTAAAGACTCACATTCTAATCAGTATTCTTTAAATCCTTTATATGCCCTGTTTATGATCGGAACTCTCCACTCACCTGATAAAGGAACAGCGTTCCGAAAGCTAATGGCGTTTACTACCAAATAAACCTGTTGGACTTTAAACTGGTGTTGTGAGACTTCTTACTGTGTTTACACTGAAAAATCAGTAACAGGCCAAAATGCTGCTCCCAATGAAACTGAGGAAAACTGGGATTAGTTTGACAGGGAAATGGAATCCAAAACAATAGGGAGACAGAAGAGAAAGTTGAAGAAAGTACGGAAGTTAAAGAGAACACGTTAAATTGTAAAGGCAGTGTCAGTAATCTTAGTACTAGACAGATCAGGCAAAAGCAGGGCAGAGAGCAAGGGAAGTGTAGATTAAACTGCATCTGTTTCAGTGCAAGAGGCCTGGCAGGCAAGGCAGATTATCTCAGGGCATAGATGGATACATAGGTCTGGGATATAGCTTTTATTGAAACACGGCTAGGGGAGGGACAGGACTGTTAGCTCAATGTTCTAGCATATAGATACTATAGGAAAAATGGAACAAGAGATAAGAGAGGAGGGAAAGTTGTGTTTTTGATTAAGGAGAACATCATGGCAGTACTGAGGTGGTATATTTCTGAGCGTTTATCCACTGAGTCTATATGGGTAGAACTGAGAAATAAGAAGGGGGAGATCATTTTGATAGGAATGTACTATAGTCCCCCAGAATACTTGGTGAGAAATTGAGGAGTAAGTATGTAAGGAGATTACAGAAACTTCTGAGGGAAAATAAGGTGGTAATAGAAAGGGACTTTAACTTTCCCAATATTAACTGGGGCAGCCATTGTATTAGGGGCTTGGATGGAAGAAATTTGTTGAATGTATTCAGGAAGAATTTCTCATTCAGTATGTGGATGGCCTCACTAGACAGGTGGCAAAACTTGACCTTCTGTTGGGAAAATAAGGAAGGGCAGATGACAAGTGTTAGTGAGGGATAACTTTGGAACCAGTGACCATAATTTCAGTAGTTTTAAGATAGTTGTGGAGAATAATAGGTCTGATCTATATTGGGGGATTCTATATTGGTCAATTTTGATGGGATTAGACTGGAACTTTCAAAAGTTGATTGGGGGAGTCTGTTGGCAGGCAAAAGAATGTCTGGTAAGTGGAAGGCTTTCAAAAGTGTCTTAACCAGGGTTCAAGATAAGCACGTTCATTTTAGAGTAAAAGGCAAGGCTGGTAGAAGTAGGGAACCGTGGATGACTCAGGATATTGAGGCTCTAGTCCAAATGAAGAAGAAGGCATAAGACATGCATAAGCAGCTGGGATCAAATGAATCCTTGAAAAGTATGGAGGGTATCAGAATAGAGTTAAGCGAGAAATCAGGAGAGCCAACAGGGGACATGAGATTGCTTTGGCAGATAAAACAAAGGAGAATCCAAAGAGCTCCTACAAATACATAAAGGACAAAAGAATAACTAGGGTCAACAAGATCATCTATGTGCGGATCCACAAGAGATGGATGAGATCCTAAATGAATATTTTTCATCAGTATTTATTGTTGAGAAAGTTAGGGAACTTGGGGAAATAAGCAGTGATGACTTGAGGCATGTACATATTTCAGAAAAGGAGGTGCTGGAAGTCTTAAAGCATATCAAGATAGATAAATCCTAGGATCTGATGAAGCTGTGGAAGGCTTGGGAGGAAATTGCGGTTCCCATCGCAGAGATATTTGAGTCATTGACAGCCACATGTGAGGTGCCTGAAGAATTGAGTGTGCCAAATGTTCATAAAATCATAGAACCCTACAGTGCAGAAAGAGGCCCTTTGGCCCATTGAGTCTGCACTGAATACAATCCCACCCAGGCCCTACCCCCATATCCCTACACGTTTACCCGCTAATTCCTCTAACCTATGCATCTCAGAACACTAAAGGATAATTTTAGCATAACCAATCAACCTAACCCGCACACCTTTGGATTGTGGGAGGAAACCGGAGCATCCAAAGGAAACCCATGTTTCCTGTCACTTGGTTTATTCTCCAATTCTGTATCATGATTCTACTACCCCTTTTATTCTGTTGAGCTTCAATTTTGCTGACAGACCTGTTATGTGACACTTTATTAACCTCCTCTGAAAGTCCAAGTACACCTAATTAACTGTATTGTCCTCATCAACTTTTTCCGTAAATCAAAATACTCAATCAAATTAAACACTATTTGCCTTCACAAATCCATGCTAGCCTTTCTTAAGTAGCATGTATTTGTCCACGTGATAATTTTGTACCAAATTATTGTTTTTGAAGGTTTCCCCATTACTGAGATTAAACTGACTGCCCTACAGTTGCTGGGCTTATCCTTGTATCTTTTTCTGATCAAAGGTATAACATTTGTAGTTCTCTCATCTTGTAATACCATGCTTGTACCTAAGAAAAGTTGGAAGACCATGACTCAATGCTTCTAGTATTTTCATTCTTACTTACGTTAATATCCTCCGGTGCATCTGATCCAGTCCTATATACAGGCCGCTGTTCAAATACTTTGTTTACCAAATGTTAGCTCTTTCAGTGTCTCAATTCTCTCCTATTTCACCATGACTTTGTGAAGAGAAGTGCAAAAGTATTAATTTAGTAACTCTAGGCGTGAATTTCTTTTTTTCCCATAACCCTTTGCCTCCTATTTTGTTATATGCCTATAAAAGACTTCTGGATTTTTTTTTTTGTTACCTGCTAATCATCCTCTCTCTAGCCTGTTTCTTTTTTTACTTCCTCTCTGAAATTTCTATCTTCGGCTTGCTTTTCACTTGCATTTTTAACCTGGTGTCAGTCATATGCATTGTTTTTCTGCTTCATATTAGTCTATATATCTCTCTTGTTATCTAGGAAGCTTTGGCTATTTTTGTCCCACCTTTGGTTTCTCATTTATAGGATGTACTTCAACTTTAACAGAACTATCTTCTCTTTAAAGTTGTCATTGTTAATTATAGTTTTGCCTCCCAATCTTTGATTCAAATTTACCTTGGCAGGATACATTCTCATCCACTGAAATTGACCATCTGCCAATAAATTACTTTTACTCCTTGTCATTTTCCACAGCTAACATAAATTTTAGGTTATTGTGTTCACTGGCCCCCAAGTGTTCTCCAACTGAACCACTTTTTCTATTTCATACCCAAAACTCAATTGAATAATACCTCCTACCTTGTTGGACTTCAAAAGACTGCTTTGAAAATTCTCCTCAATACACATTAGAAACTCTACTCTTTGCCCTTTACTCTATTTCCATCGAAGTGAAGCAATAATATCTATATGGGATGCTGGATCATTATTTTGAAATACCATACAGCACATTTTGGGGTCAGTACTTGATTCCATTAATAATTACAGATGGGTAAGTGTTAAAGCTGTTGGATTTCACAGCCCTTTTTTAACCAATGCGTTCACGTAATCTATATACATAAATATATGCTTATTTGTAAACAGTGTTTGTTGGGGAGAGGATCATTAAATGAAAATGCAAACAGGTTCTGGCTGTTAATGGTGTTTATTTATGGCAGGAATTAGAAGAAGAAAAAAACAGCAGAATTCAACAATATATCATCGGTGGTAGAGAAGTTATTGAAAGGCATTATCAAGGTCAAAATAACCTTTCGCTTGGAAGGTATGAATTAATAATAGAGTGTTAGCAATGATTTGTTGAAGACAAATCAATGTCTTCATCTTGATTAAATTATTTGGCGAGGTAATGGAGAAGGAGAAAGTGGTTTAATACTGAAAGTGACATTGACAGCAAGGCAGCGAAGAGTGGCTGTAGTAGGTTATGGAATATGGAGGCTGTTGCTTGTGGTTATAGTATACACAGAATTTGATTCATTGGGGAGGCTACAGAAAGGAGGGAAATTAGGCCATTAGGGTTATTACAAGCTGGAGGGGAGTTGGGTTGATCAGAGCAATATGGTGGAAAGTGATGCCAGGGAGAGAATCTTGCTGATGTGGAGAAACTGGGAAATCTATCAGTAATGTGTGATTCTGAAATATTTGTTTTGCAATAAGGGAAAATCTGACAATTGCTTCTCCTTGCTCCATGTAAACGTATCTATTATTTTAGTACCATTGTACAAATATCTTAGCATTTTATCATTTTGTAAGCTCTTGTGAAATGTTTAACGTTTTTAATGGTAGTACATTGGTTGTGGATATTTCATCAGACATTTAGGAACTAAAGAGCTTTTTGTTACTTTTTACATTTTAGAGAAATGATGAAGAAGCTGTGGTGGACAGAGGGGGAATGTGTCCCATTCAAAAATCACATTTTGATAAAGAAGACTTGGAAGGTAAAAATAATGACTGCCGTATCTTTTGAGTGAGGAATTTAAACCTTCTCTTTCTGTTTGTAATTGTCATGTGGATATCCTGAACCTATATTCTTCTAGCCACTAATACTCCATGTGAAGTGCCCATGAGCTGGCCAATATAATGGAATATTTAAGCAATACTTCACTTAGATTCATCATCTTGTTCTGATCTCTGAGTTACAAAAATAATTTTATTCATTACTTGCTACTGATTATTGAGTATGTAATGATTTATAAACTATATAGAATATATCAGTTCATGTAGAATAATTCAATGATCAGAAGCAGGACTCCCAACCTTGAGGGTTGGTTTTGGTATGGGATGGCTGGGGGGAGGGGGGCACGGTGGTGGGGGGTTGGAGACGTATGAGAAAGACACCATACCAGCTCATTGTGTGAAGAAAATTGAAGCTCAGCAATTATGTCAGAGTAGCAGTGTTGCTGAAAACTCCACATCTCCAGGGAGGCAGTCACAGGTATGCATGATAGAAAACCAATTGAACCCCATAAGAAGCAGCGGCTACCCAATGCCAGCGGCATTGAATGTCAGTGTGACACTGAATTTCTATATCTCAGGTTCATTCATGGATAAACATGGATCTTCCGGCCTGTGGATCATCACTATATCAAAATAATCATCAATGCTATCTCGAGAAAACCAACAGTACATGTGCCTTTGCACTGATCCAACCAGTCATATAAAGAGGGCTAGATCATTTAGCGCAATTGCTGGATTCACCCAGATGTAGAATACATTAATTGTAAGCATGTGAGCTTAAGACAATGAATGATCAGGCTTCAGTCTTCATCAGCAGTTTCCACTTCATTAATGCACAACTAACGTGTGGCCACCACAAGCAATTCCTTCTAGTCCATGCACAAATCTCAGGAAGAGGCTGCAATGGACTACATGCTTCAGTAGCCCCAGATGCCAAACATTTCCAGACCACATGAGTATGGATACGGGTTGGAAAAGAATACCCACCGAAGGTGTGGTTACTGATGTCAGTGAGGAATCCAAGCAGTGCCGCAAGGGGGAGGTGCACTGTTGAGCTATAGGGATTCTGAAGATGCAATTTAGATCCTTAGATCTGGTGGAGCTCTCCAGTATGCCCCAGCAAGCGTCTTGTGTATTGTAGTGGTCTGCTACATTCCGCATAACCTGGCACTACAGAGGGGAGAGCATTTGAGCATTGAGAATATTATACACTACAGTGTCTCCTCTAGTGTTCAGGAATGTCACAATGATGGAGAAAAAAATCATGGGGTTATATGTGTAAGTATTGGCCTTTAAAAGATCTAAGACTTATATTATTAAAATGGACATAAATCCCGAAGATGGCTGAGAATGTACCACAACCACTGACAGAAATGGCTACAGCTCTTTTCTCTAAGGACAATGCAGCCCCACCCTGTTTTCAGACAAGTATTTCTAAACACAACCAAAGATTGATTACGATTTCTGGTAAACTTAAAGAGACATACTGGCCAGCTAATCTCAAAGATCCTGAGTGTATTTGCTGAGACAACTAGTGGTTTCAGTTTTTCACTTGGAATGCTCAAAAGCAGGGTTAAAGCTAATTCGGAGAGTTGCCCCATGTCTGTCTGTGCCTATGTGTGCTGCGAGGATAAGCAACTAGCAGTTTTTTCCCACACTGATGAACAGGCACACAAAGAACTCCAAAGTTCACAGGCAAGGCATCATGAGATACATGTGAGGGGCCTTAGGACATGCATAGGGGGACTCATTTCTCATCATCTTTAATGCAGACCCATACATTTCAATAAAATTCCTCTGCAACCCTTTTGGCACCACCTTGCCAGTCAACTGCATCCAGTAAAACATTATACTTTGTCATGGAGAACCAGTAAAACATTATACTCTGTCATGGAGAATACATCAATTTCATATGGCATGCTCCCACTTTTCACACATTTTGACAGAGCAAAGGCAATATTGAAATCTTAATGGCCTACAAGAAATGCAAGATAACTCTTGCTTTGCCACATTGGATATTCTTTAGAGTTCTGAACATTTGCAAATCAACATGCTTTAATAAACGAGAGCCCATGAATCTTGAGCACAGTTAGGTGCTTTTCTTATCTCTAATAAGAGTGCGTCAATATTGTGTTGCCCTGTGCTATCAGCTAACATGCTGACTTTGCTTTTCTGTTACTTTGGATGACTAGGATGGTAGTGTTCTGGTGTCCTGAGGCTTGGTGGGCAAGTGCATATTGAGGGCCTCTTTCACAAATGCATGAGTCTTGCTCTGTCATCAAATTAAATGAAGTACTGGGTTCACCGATGGAGGGACAGAGGAACTTCCTTCAATTATCACAAATACCCTACAGGAACCTCCAGATGCTTCAGGCAGTCGCTTCTCCTCCTCTTCACCTGAGGAATGTGAGCACATGGCAATCAGTCCCTTGCTTCGTCATCTTCCCCTGTCTTTGGTGCCTAAAGCTTATGGAAATGGTGATGGCGTACAGGTCTGTGCCCTTCATGGCAACCACTGGATGACTTGCTGGATCTGGTTCTCCATTAGGGTCACCAATCATTCGATGGAAGAAGCCAAGTTCACCCATGGCAGTGACATGATGGCACACATGGCCTAGATGGTTTCCTCTGTTACCCATTACCAGTGTGTGCATTGCCTTTGGAATCCTCCAGAATTTGCTTTTCCTTACTCTGTTGCTCCAGCATCTGCTGCTTTACCAACGATGCTGGAGGCACATCATGAATCTGACTTTAGCATCATTTTGGCCTCTCTCAGATCTCCAAGCATGGTGTTCTTGGCTGTCACAAACTCCGTCAGCTGCTCAGACGTTTCTGTGATATGCTGACCAGATTGTGATCCTAAATCTTCTTTAGAACAGCAAACCACTGATCTGAAAGTATCTGCCTGGTGGAAGGTGTGGAGGAATGATGTGACAGTATGTCCTTTGAGGCTGCTGCCTCTTCTGCAAGGCTGGAAGGTAGTTCCTAGCTTTTGGAGCTGTCTATTGTTGTCTTTGACTTGTGCAAGAAAGATTAATTTGAGGATATTGTGCATTCCACCACATCCACGGAGTGTGGATCTCTACATGACATCAGGGATAGAGGAATAGTATACCCTGCGTTTTTCGGGGGGCTCTCATCTGCGCATCTATTTGGCCGCTCATTTACCTCTCCACTCCTGTTTCACCATCTGTAATGGGGTGGGCCCCATGCTAGTTTCTAGGTTCGAGAGGTCCCCCTTCATGAGTATCAGAGTTGTGAGATATGAAATGCTATGGCCAGTTTCATGCCCTCCTTGGCATTGTGGGGATGCGAGTGGCAAGTAGAGGTGGGTATTTTTCTGAAGCCAAGATAATGCACTTGCTCTGTTTAGCCTTACTTACCTGTTCCACATCCTTTCAGGACCAATGGTTAGGTTTGATAAATTTGCAAAAATTGAGCAAAACATGCAGAACACATTTCATAATAACATTACAACTCGGAGTAGACAACTCAGTACCTTGGGGCTGCTTCAGCATTCATTACATATCAGATGTAGCCTATGACACTTACCTAGCAAAACTCAGCTCTGTTTTAATATCCACAGCCTTTGGAGAGACAGTTCCAAACCTTTGCAAAGATTTTTGATTTTCAATTCTGAATAGCCTAGCTCTAATTTCAGTTGATGTTCCCTTATTCTTGATGAAACAGTTTCTTTGTAACTATCTCATCAAATCCTTTTAATATTTTAAACTCCTTGATCAGGTCATCCTTCAATCTCCTATATTCAATAGGTGACAAGCCATGTTCCCTCATCTTTTAGCACTCTAATCTGCTAAATCAGTGCTGCATCTCCTCCATAAGTATTATGTCCATCCCGAAGTGCAGTGTCCAGAATTTAATACTGTACCCCAAGCCTCTGCACAGCTGAAGTATGAATTTTTACCTTCATGATCTGGCCCCCTTCAGATAAAGGTTAACTGCTTTTTGGTGAATTTTTATACTTGTCTGCTGATCTTTAATTATTTGTGTACTCAGACTTCCAAATCTCTGCACCTTAGATTACCCATTTCTCATAAATCAAAAAATACTTTAATTTATTCTTCTTGGTCTAAATTGAATGACCTCATTCATACTTGTCTATATTGAACTCTATTTGCCAAAGTTTTTTTCCATTTAACCCTGTCTCTGCCTCTCTGGAACTGTCTATTAGTGCCTGCATTACTTATTGCTGATCCTAACTTATTCTCATCCTAATTTCTGACGAATTAGGCAGCATAGCTTTAACAAGCTGTTAGCCCCTTAACAACATGTTAAATGGGTCTAATGCTTATGTTGGCTTCCAGAAATCAAATCTCCCCATCCTCAACACTCAACTTCTATTTGCGCACAGAAATTGGCAACAATAATCACCAAATTTTTCTCTCAGCCTAACTTTTTAAATTTCTTTTTATTTCTGGTTAATCTTAAGTAATTTCTGGGCATAATTTTGTTATGAGCATCAGAAACCTGATGTCATGACAATTCTTGGTCAACATTCCTTCTGGCTGAATTTTAGGGTGGGGGCGACCAATTAATAGGTCACTCCGTATTTGCCATTCAAATAGTGACACTGGCTAGATTCTTGAGGTGGAAGGTACAGATAATGCCACCCACTACAGGGGAAGCCAATATCTCTCATTTTGTGACCAGCGGGAGCACTGTTTAGGACCAAGCAAGAGCCAAGCACTGATGGCCCAGCCAAGAGTCAAACTACCGTCAGTATAAGGGAAGCAATTGACAACTTAGTCGATCCATGATCAGAGACAGTCATGCAGAGACATTTGCCTGACTTCTGTATTCAATGGCAAGTTGGTGACATAGGACGTCAGTGCCTTGCTATTTTCTGCTGGAAACATTTAGTTCTTGTTCAGCTGTAATGCAGCCTTGAATTTCTATTATGCAGCTGTCCTCTCTCACTTACGAGGGTACTGAAACTGCTGGAGCCTATATATCACCAGCAAAATTACCGTGTGATGTGGAAGTTGCTTAGCAATGCATTCTGTTTGAATGCAGTTCTCTAGCATCAAACCGAGTCCTCCCCTGAGAAATATAGTTGGGGGTGGAAACTCGATGAAAAACTGGCCAACGCGTTTTGAATTAGCTTACACCAACTTCCAAACCAACCACCACCAAGGAAAAATTAAAAAATTAGCTCTTTTGAGATTTATTTTCATTGAATGCAGCTTGTTTGTATCTTTGTAAACAAATTTAATTCTTTTTCCCTATCTTATTTCATGACACAACTTCCCACATAACACAACATGGTTGATAACATATTCCTCTGCCTTTACTGGTGCTGCTCTGGAACTAGCAACTTGGAAACGCACAGGCTTTCCTCATAACTTTGTAATTTTGTCCATTAGAATTGATACTGTATGATGCAAGGATTTATAAGCTTAATTCCTTCTTAATTGTGAACAGCAAGGATTCTTTCCTGATGCATATCAAAATAATTAATTAAATTGGCATCACCTCCCTTCTAAACACTACGGTATTATAAGCAAATATTTATTCATCCTTGTATTTTATAAGATCGCTGGAATAGCATCATAGCTATACACCCTCATACTGTCATTAGCTACAGTGAAGGGCATAAATATCTTTGCCTTTAAAATGTTTTGACAGTTCAGTTGCTGTTAGTAATGCTTTTCAGTGACAGTACCATGGTAACTGTGCACATTTTGTATTGCTCTGTTCATTTGGATTCCAGGAGCCCAGCATCAGTGAAGTAACTTCCAGTGTTTATGGTGTTTAGATCCACTTTTCATTGACTGCTGGCAGGTTTGTGAATGCAGCTCTGTCTGGGTGCACAAGGCTGATGCCAATTTATTGAAGATAGATTTTGTTTGAAGACATCACAAACAATGGACCTGTGGAATCAAAGTTAAAAGACTGACATAAATTTCACTTACTGCTGTTTTTTCAAAACAGTATGGATTGTTGTTGTCTTGAACTTTTAGGACTTATTAAAATTTACTTTTTCACATATGATAGGCATGCTGGCAATACTAGCATCATTGTCCACACCAAATGGCCTTTGGGAAGGCGGTGGTTAGCACTCTTCTTACTGCTATAGTTCATAAGAACATAAGAAATAGGAGCAGGAGTATGCCATCCAGCCCCTCGAGCCTGCCCCGCCATTCAATAAGATCATGGCTAATCTGCAATGGTTTAATACCACCACTTTCCTGCTTTCTCCCCGTAACCCTTAATTTCCTTGTCAATCAAAAACCTATCCACTCTTGACTTAAATATATTCAGTGAGGAAGCTTCCACCACTTCAACAGGCAGAGAATTCTAACCCTTTGTATGAAGAAATTCCTCCTCAACTCTGATCTGAACTGCCCCCCCCCCTAATCTTGAGGCTGTGCCCTCTAGTCCTGCTGTTTTTGTTAAGCAAGAAGAGTTTCTCAACCTCTACCCTATCCATCCCCTTCATTATCTTATACGTCTCTATAAGATTTCCTCTCAGTCTTCTAAACTCCAACGAGTACAAACCTAGCCTAGTCTCTCCTCATAATCCAATGCCCTCATCTCCAGTATCAGCCTAGTGAACCTTCTCTGCACTCCCTCCAAGGCCAATATATCCTTCCATGAATGCGGAGACCAAAACTGCACATAGTACTCCAACTGCGGCCTCACCAGTATCCTATACAGCTGCAAAAGTACCTCCCTACTTTTATTTTCTATCCCCTTAGCTATAAAGGCCAACATTGCATTCGCCTTCTTAACCACCAGCTGTACCTACAGACAAAATAAATGATGACTAGAAATCAGTAAGTCAATGTAGCCAGCATTTATCAAGAATACCCGAACCACCAATGGAAGACTTAGTGTCTAAGCAAAATGACTTGGAAATTAAAATGGGAAATAAAATCAAAAGCATTCTACCTGATAAGCAAGTACCTCAACTTCCTACTGAATAGAAATTGTGAATGCTTCCCATTGCTGAGCAGAGAATTGTTCTCGGCATTCAGTTCTCGCCATTCTTACAAGCTTATATTTCCATATATCCACCAATGGTTGCATCTGCCCTTCAAATCCATGGCCATGCTTGCTACATTTCACTTCCCAAAACTCTGGCTGTCAGTATTTCCCTAGCGAACCTCTTACTGGCTGCATTTCCCCTACTCAGGCTGCTCCTCACCCTTCTTCATTTCCAAGTTATGTAGCAACTACTTTTCTCACAACCAGTAACTGACTCCTCTACCTTGTACTTCCTTCCCAAGCTCTATCCTGATTGCATTTCCTCTTCCTAATGGCTTGCTGTTCATTTCCCATTTTCCCCATTGATTTTAAATTGCCCTTCCTGAGCATTCCTTTAAAGAATCATACACATACTGCTGTCTATTACCATTGAATCTGTGGAGTTTTTCCATAACATTGCAGACAGTACAGGTTTCACGAAACTTGGAGTCCAACAATACAGTATTGCTTCAGAGTGGTACTGCAATGTAAAAAAAAATCTTCAAAGTGAATTCTCGTGGTTGATTTTCCTTGGGTTTCGATAGCAGTTAGAAAATAACGTACATTTCTATGATCTATTATTTTAGTGTTATGTCCACATATTTATAAATGGACTGTGCACTTTGACTGTGCTAAATTTAAGCTTAAATTACCACATCACAATTATAATATTATAATATTTTAAAGTCTGCCTGAACTATGGGATTGATGCTAAAATTTAGTATTTCAGTATGTGAATTGAACAGGTCTGTTTTGACCAAGCATGCAGTGCATCCATTTCACTAATTGCATTGTCATTGTCAATGTCATTATCAAGATGAAGACTCTTTATCATGTCTAGACATTATAAATGCTTGTCTCTCCAAAGCTGATTATCAGAAGATAGTAAGAAATTTGAAACAGTAAATGTTAGAAAATGTCAGTAGGTCTGACAGCATCTGTGGAGAGAGAATAGAGTTAATGTTTCAAATCTGGATGACCCTTCATCAGACCTGTGAAATTTTGTGGAAAATTTCATTGTTTCATTCTCATATTTGGTAGGCAATCAGTTTTTATCAATTCAGCATTCCAAAAGAGGAATTTATCAATGGCAAAAAAGAATCATTGATTTTAAAAGCTACTAAATGCTTTGAATTTAGAAATTACATTTAGTTGTATTTAAATTCATTCAAGTTACATAAACCTTGAGCTTTACAGATATGTGTAGTCAATAATAAATGAGTTTAGACACAATCTGTTCTTGATATTGCATTGTCTAATGATTTAAATATAACATATACTGACAAGGTGTTTAAACATTTCTCTGAAAATAATTATGCATTTTCATGTGAATATAGTGTGCATTTGCAGTGTGAATAAATGACTACACATTGCATTTTGTAAACTCATAAATTGTCAACTAGTTTTTTTTGTGCATCTTATTAACTCAGCATCATTGACGGATGATGGCTACAAGTGGCATTTCAACCTTACATAAAAGATGAAAGAGAGAATACTGTTTTTAGCTGTTGATTGACATGGGTGGGCTGAGTTAGCTTGATGTTTGGTGCATAGCTTAGCAACCTGCCGTGACCAGTTCCAACTAGTTCTGTGTTCGAGCTCGTTCTGATTGTCAACTTGATGCATTGAACAAAGGTCTTTTACGTTGAAATTGGGTTTGAAGTGTAATTCAAGAGCAATTGAAATTTACGTTTGCTATTGCTACAATCTAAATAAATAGCTGACAGTAGATTGTGACCTTTATCAGAAAATGTTTCCATACTATTTGAGAGGGAATTGTATCTCTTCAAGGAATCAGAAATGATTGTTTCTAGTACAATAGTTGTATGCAATACTACTTCTTATGACATGCTTGTATTTTAGAATGTAAGTAATTAATCATATTTTAACAAATAATCTGTTTAGAGCAAAATGCTAGCTTTCTGCAAGTTAGTACATGGATGGGGAAAAAACAATAAGAAGAAATTAACAGGTTTATCAGTTCTGCTATGAGTGCCTGTTCTTTTTCCCAAGTGTTCTTGAATCTAAGGAATTCTGGGTGATTAAAACCAAAGTGTGCATACTCCTGGCAGCTACCTGTTTTAAGAGAAGCAGCAGGAAATCCTATTAACAGTCTGTGAGGCTTCAACTTATAGCTCGATAAGAGACTGACTTCTCCAGATGCCTCTGACGCCAGTACTGTTGACAAGCTTGTGGAAAGGACACTATCACCTAAAGCTCTTGGTGATAATTCAGTGATACAAATTTATTCCGATGACAGAGTCCAGACAGCAGTATTTGTGGCATACCCAAGATGAATGGCTAATGGTGCGAGTTCAGATATGCACTCTGTGATATGTTGGGAGACAGTTAACAACATGATTATGCAACAGAAATTTATTAGCAGAGGCAGATATTACATTAAGGAAGGAGCAGCTGGAAATATTAGGTATTTTCAAGGTTGAAAAGTTTTGAATGGGTGGCATTGTTCATATAAGTGGCTAATCAAGATAAAAGCATGAGAATATATGGAGACTACAAATTAATTGTCACTCCAGCAGCAAAGTTGATTTGATACTCAATATAGGAATTGAATATGTGCACGCCAAGAAACTTAGACTCATAGACCCCTACGGTGCAGATGGAGGCCCTTCGGCCCATCAAGTCTGCACTGAACACAATCCTGCTCAAGCTCTACTCCTCCCATATCCCAACGTATTATACCCACTAATCCCTCTGACCTACGCATCCCTGGACACTAAGGGGCAATTTCTTAGCACGGCCAATCAATCAATCTAACCCGCATATCTTTGGGACTGTGGGAGGAAACCAGAATACTGGAGGAAATCCACTTAACTTACGCTAAACTTGAAATGAGCCATGCATACTAATAATTAGAAATAAATGAGGCATCTAGACAAATGTTTTATAATCTTTTACAATAGTATACTTGACTACCTTTCAGAGTCTCATCAGCATATGCATTTTCCAATGCATGATGGAAAGCTTACTAAAGGTGGTTGTCTAGCTGGATGATACACAGATGGCAGGAGCCTTGAAGAGAAATATCTGGCAAATTTCAAAGATTTTTAAAAAATATTTAAGAAGGCTGGAGTGAGGCTAAAAAGGAAGAAATGTATGTTCCAGACTTAGGAGGCAATGTATTTAGGGTTCAAAGTGGATGCAAAAGATCTGCACCCTATGGAAGAGAAGATGAAAGCAATTGAACAAGCAATATCCACCAGAAATATGTCAGAATTGAAACCTCTTTTAAGCTTGATGAAATATTATGGAAGCCTTATGTCTAATCTTTCTAATATGTAGAGTTGTCACCCCTACATATACTGCTCAGGACACACCAGAGATGGTATTGGAGAGAACATCAGAAATAAGCCCTTGGCATTTGAACTACATCTTATTACCATGCTTCGAATGGACTGGCTGTAAAGAAATTGTCATCAGCCTCTCTACAAATTAAACTGGCCCCTTATCTAGTCACCTATTGAACAACATGTCACTTCAGATATTAAAACAAGATTGGATCTTGTATTTCCAAATTTGGCGAGGAGGGTGGAAACAAAACAGAATGCAGAGAAGAAGCATCATGACTTGACAAAACTGAGAGTGCATTTGATGTGAATGACTAGGTATATATCAAAAATTATAGTTCCACTATGCCCTCTTCCTGTTATTGGAACAGCTGTTTAATTTTGCCATAAGCTTCAGTGGTTTGTGCCACAGACTAGCCAGAGTAGGAATGTCAGGATAACTAAGATGAGGGATGGTGCAAAAGGGAGGGATTCAAATTCCTGGGACATTTGGAACCAATTCTGGGAGAGGTGGGACCAGTACAAATTGAATGGTCTACATCTGGGCAGTACTGGAACCAGTGTTCTCCAAGGAGTGTTTGCTAGTGCCCCTGGGGAGGGTTTAAACTAATGTTGCAGGGGGATGGGAGGTGATGATGGAATCCAGAGGGAAGTAAAGTGGGGACAGAAACAAAAGTCAGTAAAGAGAAAAATGGAAGACAGAGAAACCAAAGACAAAACTCAAAGTGCCATATTATTGAGTACAGAGATTGTGGAGAACTCAGCGTGTGGGTGCAGTAAGGCTATGAGAAATAAAACATAGGGAACATGTACAAAACATTATAGGATAGATGGTCTGAAATACTTTGTTTTAACACGAGGTATGACAAGTAAGGCAGATGAACTTAAAGCTTAAATTACTACATAGAACAATGATGTTGTGACAATTACGAAGACTTTGCTGAAAGAAGGGGAGGATTACTGATTAGCATTCCAGGATCTAGATGCTTCAGACGAGGTAGAAAGGGTGACAAAAGAGATGGGGATATTCCTTTACTGATTACGAGGGAAGACACCCTGGTGGGACCATGTAGTGAGGCCAGATGGGTAGAACTGAGGAATAGGAGCGGTGCAAGCACACTTTTGGGGCTGTACTATAGATCTCCCAACGACCAGTGTGAAGTGAAGGATCTGATATTTCAGCACATTATGGTAAGATACAAAAGCAACAGGGTTGTTGTGATTGGCAGTTTTAACTTCCCCAACATAGACTGGGATTCCTTTTATATGGGCAGAGTTTGTTCAGTGTGCCCAAGAGTGCTTCTTGAGGCAATATATAGATAGCCAAGTTAGGAAGGGGCTATCTGGTTCTGGAAAATGAGCCCGGACAAGTGACTGATGTCTCAGTGGGTGACCATTTTGAGAACAGTGGTCAGAAATTTGTAAGTTTTGAGATACTTGTAGAAAAGGGTAGAAGTAATCCAAGAGTGAAAGTGAAAGGGGGTAAGGCTAACTATGACAGTATTAGGCAGGAACTAGGAAATGTACATTGGGGCGGCTGTTTGAAGGTAAGGAACCTTTTAAAAGTCAGTTGTTAACAATTCAGGACAATTTTGAAAACAAAAGCAAATTACTGTGGATACTGGAATGTGAAAGAGAAAATGCTGGAAAATCTCAATAGGTTTGGCAGCATCTGTAAGGAGAGAAAAGAGCTGACCTTTTGAATCCAGATGACCCTTTGTCAAAGCTAAAAGGCATTGAAAGTTGAAGATATTTATACTGTATTCAGAGGGAATGGAAGCTGAGTAACAGCCACAAAAACAAGGGAAAGGCTTCTGATGGCAGTCCATAGAGAGAATAAAAGGTGTGATTGGCCAAACGGCAGAGAAGCTGAAATCAGATGGTAAACTGTGCCAAATGAAGATGTTGGGGGAGAGGGAGGAGGGCTTGCCATTTTAAGGGAAAGGAGAAAGATGGTTTGCCATTTTAATACACGATCTTGCTCCCATGCCCACATGTCTGCCCTTGGCCTGCTGCAATGGTCTACTGAAGCTGAGCACCAACTGGAGGAACAGCTAGGCACATTACAGCCTTCCGGTCTCGTTGTCGAATTCAACAATGTCAGATGATTAGGTCTATCCGACCTCGATCTGTTTTCATTTCATTTAATTTTTAACTGACTTCTTTTATTGTCTTTATTTTTCCCCCCCCCCCCCCAAACTCTTTCTCCTTTTTTATCCCCCTTTCCTTAACTTTTCTCCCCCCTTGCTTCCCCTTTTCTCCCTTTTCTGAATTTTACCTGTCTCCTGCGATCCCACCTCCCCCACAGCTGTAAATGTCATAGCTTAGCCTCTGATTTCAGCTTCTCTGTCATTTGGCCTTTCACACCTTCTATCCTCTCTATGGACTTCCATTCCTCTTTCATTCCTTCACCCTACAGTTGAAATATCTTCCAGTTGCTATGTCTTTTAGCTTTGACAAAGAGTATCTGGATTCAACATCAGCTCTGTTCTCTCCTGACAGATGCTGCCAGATCTTCTGAGATTTTCCAGCATTTTCTCTTTTGGTTTCAGGATAAGTATGTCCCTTTAAAAATGAAGGATAAAGATGGCAGGATTTGGGAGCATAGCTGACAAAAGGGATTGTGAGCTTAGTGAAGAAGAAGGGAGCATATATAAATTTCAGGAAATTGAAAATGGATAAAGCTCTTGAGGAATACAGAGATAGCAGGAAAGAGCTTAAATAGCAATTTAGAAGGGCTAAAAAGGGCCTTGAAATATCCTTGGCAGGCAGGATTAAGGAGAATCCCAAGGTTTTTTATGTGTATATAAAGAGGAAGAGGGTAGGTCCACTCAAGGATAGTGGAGGAAATTTGTGTGTAGAGCCAGATGAGGTGGGTGTGGTCCTTACAAGTACTTTGCGTAAGTATTCACGAAGGAGAAAGATGTGGTGGATGGTGAGTGTAGAAAGGAGGATGTTGGTATTCTAGAACATGTTGAGATAAAATGAGAGAAAGTATTGGAAGTTTTGAAAAACATTTCAGGTGGACAAGTCCCCAGAGGCAGATAGGGTCTATCCCAGAATACTGAGAGGTGAGGGAAGAAATTGCCAAGACTTTGGTCAAAATCTTTATATTCTATTTAGCCACGGGTGAGGTACCAGAGGATGATGGAGAGTAGCTAACATTATTCCTCTATTTAAGAAGGGTAGAAGAGACAATCTCGGAAATTACAGGCCTGTGAGCCTTACATCATTAGTGGTAAAATTATTGGAGAAGAATCTTATGAACAGAATGTAGTCACACCTGGAAGAGAATAGACTTGTTAGCAATAGGCAGCGTGGTTTTGTGGAAAGGAGGTTGTGTCTCATAAACTTGATTTGAATTCTATGAGGAAATGACAAGAAAAATTGATCAGGGCAGGGCAGTAAATATGGTTTGCATGGACTTTGCCTTCAATAAGTTTCCTTATGGCAGACTGATATAGAAAGTGAAGTCATATGTGATCTGAGGTGAGCTGATAAGATGGGTACAAAACTGGTTGGGGCATAGAAAGCAAAGAGTAACAGTAGAAGGGTACTTTTCTAACTGGAGGTCTGTGAAGTGATGTTCAACAAGAATCAGTGTTGGGGCCTCTGTTGCTGTAGTATATATAAATGATTTGGAGGAAAATGTAGCTGGTCTGATTAGTTAATTTGCAGATGATACCAAAATTGGGGGAGTAGAAGATAGTGAGCAGGATTGTCAGAGGATACACAGGATATAAATCGGCTGGAGACCTGGGCTGAAAGAAGGCAGATGGAATTTAACCCAGTCAAATGTGATGCAGTTTGGAGTTTTGGAAGGTCTATTGCAGAAGGAGAGTATCTGGTAAATGGTAGAGCCCTTAGCAATATTAACATATAGAGGAAACTAAGCATGGAAATTCAGAATTTCCTGAAGGTGGACAAGGAGCCCAAGAAAGCGCATAGTATGCTGGCCTTCATCATCGAGGCATTGTGTCTAGGAATTGGAAAATCATGTTACAGCTGTGTAAGACTTTGGTTAGGCCACATTTGGAGTACTGTGTACAATTCTATTCGCCACACTAGCAGAAGGATATTGATGCATTGGAAAGGGTGCAGAAAAATTTACCAGGATGTTGCCTGTTTTGAAGGATATGGATGATGAAGAAAGATTGAACAAAATTGGATTGTTTTCATTGGAGCCTTGAAGGATGAAAGAGGATCTGATAGATGTTTACAAAATTAAGACAGGCTTGGATTGAGTAGATAGTCAGAGTCTTTTTCCCAGGGTTGAAAGATCAATTATTCAGGAACATAGGTTGAAAGTGAGAGGGGGAAAGTTTTAAAAGAATATAAGGGGCAAGTTCTTCACTTACCAGTGGTGAATACCTACAATGTGCTGCTGCAGGATGTAGTAGAAGCAGATTCTATAACATTGAAGAGCATCTGGATAGATACATGAATAGGCAAGGAATAGAGGGATATGAACCATGCAAAGGCAAGAAAATACTGGATTAGCAAGGCATCTGTGTTGGCACAGACTTAGTGCACTGAAGGGCTTATTCCTGTGCTGTACTGTTCTTTGTTCTAAGAACTTTTCAGGGCTGACAGGGTGATGCCAGGTTTCATTCCATTTTGAAGGCTTTGTCATGGTTTGAGAACACTGGCTTATAGGCCATTTCAATGGACATTTAAGAGTCAACCACATTGTTGTGGTTCTGGAGGGACACATAGTTTAGACCAGGTAAAGGTGGCAGGTTTCCTTCCTTAAAAGACATTGGTGAACTAGGTGGTTTTTTTTAATTCAAATCCTGCCACTTGCTATGGAGGCATTCTAACCTGAGTGATCTGAATATTTCCCTTGTTCTCTGGTGTATGCATCCATTGTCAATGCCGCTGCACCACTGCTTCCCCATTTTTGTTGTTCTAAGGCTTTGTTTTGTTGAAATAATGTAAATGTAGAAATTAGATTTTTGTGAATGTGTTTTTTTTCTCAATATGGCGAAGTCTATAATAGGCACTGAAGTGCCAGATTATCAGCATGTCGGAGAGGCTGTTTGTTTGCTTCAAATCTGGAAATAGCTGAAATTTCTGAATCCTTCCCCAAACCCAGATTTTTTAACCTTTTGTGGGTGCACGAATCAGGCCAGTGTTTGGGAATGCTTGATTCACCTATTCATTTAAATAATCTGCTGCTTCTGCTTGTGGGATTTTGATGGGCCAGGAGGATAAAACTAAGAGATTAAAACAGGCAAAACATTGAACTTGGTGGATTTATTTGGACAGCCAGAGTCCTCTTTGGATAGGGACCGAGGATATCTTTGTGAGAGGTAAGACATCCTTTGAGATTGTTCAGTGAAAGTGGTTATTCACTTTTTTAATTTGCAAACTCATTGGAAGTATCTACTTGTCAAAGAATTTTCAAATACTCTCTGGCTGTCAGTATTGTCAAATAAATGTCAAAGCTGTCGAGGATTTGTTCCAAGGACATTAGCTAAGTTGGTATGGAGATAGCAAGGGCAAAGGATAACAGATGGGGACATGGGTTGACATGAATTGAAGCTAACTTGGCAAAGGGTCTATTAGGGGCCGTGGGAAGGAGACTTGGTTTGGTCCGATTGAAATGGATGGGGCAGAGGCAGTGTTGGGGGGAGGGGATGCCAGATATGAGGGGAGAATGTTGGAGGGATTTTTTAAAAAATTCTCTGTGTATATTTAAATGTAGTGCTGAAGCATAGAGGTAGACCTTCCATCCAACCTATTCCTACATGCGGCAGACTTCACACTGAGCAGTCTTGTTCTTGTTCTGTGGTTGCCCACCCCAATAGCTATTCTGGCATACATCCACTATTGCCCATCTCCCATGGACTTGGGATGCCCCCCTCCCCCCTCCCCCCCTCTCAGGCCTATACTTGCACCCCCAGTGGAGATTGTTTGCCAGATCTTGTGCTGATGTGATGTCACACCAGTGGAGGGGTGGGGGAATCTTTACTGAAAAACCTGCTAATGATATTTAAATATATGTTCATTGGATTCCCAACCTTCTATGATGGGAACCCCATTACCTCATTGGCCAGGGGGTGGGGAGTGGTTGCAGTTGGAATTCTACTACTGTGAAAGCCACTTTAGGACTCCCTCTTGATTCTCTGCCCCCAGGGCCATTCTCACCCACTGAAAATAGGTTGGATAGTACCCCCTTGGAATTTTTAGCTTGGAAATAGGTGACTGGGAGGTAAATATATAGAACATTATGGGATTGTTAAAGAACACAAAACTAAAATATTATTTTAAATTAAACTGCAGCATTAAATGTCGTGGTTGCAGGTTCAAACTAAAAAAGGACTCTGGTCTATGTCAAAACAGGAAATTCTTTGTGTAAAGTAACATAAAGAATAAATATCCAGGTATACTAGAGGAGACAGTACCCTGGAATAATTTAAGAATCAATTGGATTCTATCATGGAGTTTTTAGGATTTCTTGGGAATGTTGAACCAGATGGGCTGAATGACCTTCCTTTGTTGTTATTATCTTGTGATCTGTTCAAAGAAAATGTGTGTGCATTATTCATTATAGTAATTTGCATATATAACCTGGTGAACTCTATCTGATGAAGGAACAGCATCCAGAAAGCTTGTGATTTCAGGTAAACCTGTAGGACTTTAACCTAGTGTGAGACTTCAATGCCGCCATCTCCACATAATGCGTACATAACTATTAACTTCATTAGAATTAGCACTCTGAAGAAGGTTTTGATATCTCTGTCAAATCAGGAGAGTGAAAATATGAGCTAATCATGTCACAAACTATTGCTATCATTGGCCCTGATAGAAATGAGGTTTTCAACTTCCCAACATTCCAAAAATTTACAATACTGCACAATTCTTAAACAAGAAGGCCAGACAGATGGCATCTTTCCAGGGTTCTGCCATTTTGCATTTTATCAGATAATCATTGTTATACAGTTAATCTATAACTCTAGTATTTGCCATTTGAATTTGAGTTTGTGTTGGCCATTGATTGACTCATCGATTTAAGTTATTCAATCACTTAAAACGCTTTATTATTTAACAATCAGTAATTGATGTAGTTATAAAACTGTAAAAATCACGTAAAATAAGGAGTTTTAAATGTTTGATTCTAGCTGCAAATTGCAACATGGAAACAAACTCCCACAAAAATCCAGGATTAAAATGGATTTTGTTTTTCTGAACTGACTGTGCTAAAATATAATAGAATATACTTTAAAGTTATCTTCAAACTGCAAGCACAAAGTATTTGCAAAGCTTCTGGCCACAGGATGCCATTAACATTTTGATCTCTTGATGTCTAAATGTTTGGACTGTATAAACTCCTAAGAAAAGGGGGGCTGCTTTTTAGACATCTTGTGTGAATTTATATTCTTCTGAGATACAAAGGGACATCACTCATATTTCCTCCCCTTGTGAGGACCAATGTAGAGTGGGCAGGAGTCCCTTGTGGTGTTCCATTGTTTGATATAGTTTTGTCCAATTGTTGTGCTTTTTTTCATGTGTTATCAGTTATTGCAGACAATATTTCAGCTGTCCTGTTATTAGTACTAAAAATAAATTGTGCAGCATTTTCATTTTCCTTGTTTATATTGAGAAAAATCAAAACTGGGAGTGTTAGAATGTTGTGCAGTCAATTTAATTCAGTCTTGAATTGCAACTTTGGTGATTGTGTTGAGTAACTGTTGACTCTTTACCTGAATGCTGTTTTCAATGAGAATTGAGCCAGTTTAATCTTGGCATACAGGGAAATCATTAAAAAATTTCAATTGGTTGTTTTGTTGTTGTGGAAAGGCCCCCCTCTGCTTCACCTTAACAACAAACTGGTCACTCCACAAACTCAGTCACAAAAAAGAGCTGTCACTGCACTTGAATAACCTTTGTGTCTTTCTCACATTCCATCTCAGTGAATCTGAAAATCTGCTGGTTGAATAAAAGAGGAAAAAAAAGCAGCCAGAAGTCTGTTGTTGAGATTCCTGTTGATCCTTTCAGATTATTTTGACTCCTGTTATTCTGTATAAAATTCACATCTGAGCTCAGTCAATTGCTGACTATAAGAACATTAAGAAATAGAGGCAAGAGTGGGCTACTTGGCCCATCAAGCCTGCTGCAACGTTCCACAAGATCATGCTGATCTGGCTGTGACTGTGACCATGACCACCACCCCCCCCAACACGCTCCAATCACTCCGCCTTGAATATACTCAATGACCCCACTGCTCTCCGGAGAGAGGAAATCTTCCCCCATCTGCATCTTAAATGAGAGATCATTTATTTTGAAACTAAGGCTGGAATTTTACTGCCATGCCCACCTCAGAATCAGAGCAGGCATGGTTCACAGAACTGAATTCTTCTTTGGCCTCAGGTGGGCTTTATGAGCCTTGCCTGGGTAAGGTCGTAAAATACCAGTCTGTGGCCCCAAGTTATAGATTCTCCCATAATGGGAAACTTCTCTCAGCATTTGTGTGCCAAGTCTGCTCAAAACAATATCTGTTTCAATAAGATCACTTCTTGTCCTTCTAAACTGCAATAAGTATATGATCACGGGGCGTTTGCAACCTGAAGATAACAAACACTCAGGGGGCAGTGGGGTAAGAATGATATTTGAAGCTCTCACGAGGGACTGGTGGGGAAACTCCTGTAAGTGACCGTAGACCTATTAAATTCCTACAGTGCACAAGGAGGCCATTCAGCCCATTGAGTGTGCACCAACTCTCCAAAAGAGCATCCCATGCAGGCCAACCTAGACTTTACAAATGGCCTTAGATGAGAAGGGATTAGGGCCATGTTAGGCCTGGGTACCTTGCAGATGATGGGCTCAGGAAGGTATGTGACAATGTTCATCATTGCAATGATGAAATCTAGTATTCATGGGGGAGCTGGAGAATAACAGGTGGCATCTCTACCAGCACGTTGTAATAAGACTCCAGGTAAATCAGAGGCATATCAACAATGAGGGATGGAGAGTCAAACTCTGTCCTCTAATAAAGGTGGGGAAACCACTATCTCATCAGTAAAATGACATCTTCCAAAATTGAAAGAAAGATGGGTTATGTTTTGGGTGAGGTGGAGTGGGGTACGAAAAAGTGTGGGAGGACAGTGAAACTGGCCTTTGGGGTTCATTCTTGGAACATGCTTTCAATTGTTGGTGCTGCTACTGTGGACAGGGTGCAGACCAATTACACAGGACTCGAGCCCTTGCTGAGGAAGCAAAAACAAGACACTGTTCTAATGTTGTGCTTTTAAAGGATATGCACAACTCAATAGCTTTACTTCACAGTTTCAAAAGCTATATAATGAAGGTAGGAATGCAACCTTTGAGAGTGAAGGGACAGCCATCCCATCAGTGAAGGAGAGTAATGGGTTAATGCAAATCCATTGCAATTAATGGAAATATTCCATTCATTCAACATGAGCAAGTAGATACTCATAATTATGCCAAATCAATGAGTGGAATTCAGAGTCACACCTCCCACAGGGCTCCAGATGTCACACCTGTGGAATGGAATGCTGCTAACGTCGGTGTGTGTTAGAGTCCCAGGGGTAAAGTAACACGAGGAACAATGCAATCTAAGGTTCCAAAGCTTAAATGTGCCACTTCTCCTGTAACTCTCTCATTCAAAGCATGTTTGTCCTGCACCCTTTAACCATTCTAGTCTTCAATATATCTTTTCAGAGAGAATAGCAAGTGATAATAGATCTAGTGTGCTTTTCTCAGAATCCTGATTTGCTACAGGAGATGAAGAAGGGAAAGGATTGGTACGTGCAAGTCCAGTAGGAGGCATGGGCATCACGGCTCGAGGTGAACCTGAGCGTCAACAGGAGGCTAAGCAGGGACCCAGACAGGAAGGTGACTCAACATGGTCTATTATCTACAAGTCTCTTCTTAACATGAGTGTCTCTTCTTAACATGAGTGAGAGGCAGTGCTTTGCAAGACTGCAATTGTCCCAAGATCTGATATGGCACATGTGCCATTTGCTCTGAGCAGGCCTGACATCACATGGGTTTGGAGACTCCCCCCTTCCAGTGAAGGTTAAGGCAGCACTAAATTTATTTGCCACTGGGTCTTGCCAGGGTACGCAGTCAGCAACATATCAGTACATTCAGGAGATGATCAATGCTCTTTACAGGAGGGCCCATCATTATGTAAACTTTGTTGTGGATGGGGATAACCAGGCTTAGTGATTCACAGGCTTTGCAGCTATCTCTGAATTCCCTCAGGCTCAGTGAGCAATCCATGTAGCTGTACAGGCTCCTAGACAGTAGCACTTTAGATTCATCAACCACAGGGCTTCTATTCCGTCAACGTGCAGTTGGTGTGTGACCATCAAAAGCACATTGTGTACATTTGTGCACAGTTTTCTGGGAGTTGCCATGACTTCTATATCCTGAGTCGCTTAAATGTGCCTGGGATCTTTGAGAGGCCAGAAAGTCTGCAGTGATGATTACTGGGGGATAAGGCCGACATTAAACATTAGCTAATGACTCCAGTGCTTTGCCCTCAGACTCCTGCTGAGAAAACGTACAATGTCACTCTGTCATAGAACAGACCATTGGGACAGCTAGAAAGTCACTTTGGAGTCACCACTCGGATAACTCTGCAATATATACCAGAGAGGGTTTTCCACATTATTGCAGCTTGCTGTGTCCTCTCAATTTGGCTATGCAGAGGCATGAGACTGTATCCGAGAGTGAACTGGAAGAGAAGAAGCCATCCTTGGAAAATCGAGATGAGAAGGTGCAGGAAGCCCAGGGAGATGTTAGGGGACAATGTGAGCATGCAGATATCATGGGGAAGATGTGGAAGGTGTGCCTGTAAAGCCCTCATGGCTGAAAGGTTCTAAGAGGAGTAAAGCAAAGTCAGAGTCTCAGGCGACATCTCTAACCCTCCAAACAATTTTCTAACCTCTGAGGGAATAGCTGAAATATAGTTAGAGGATGAGCCCTGCATTTACACTTGGGCCTTAAGAGCTCACAACTCATTAGGAGCAGATCTTAGTTGTGGTCATTGATATCATATTAATACGCTTACTCTGTTAACTTAAAGTCCAGCAAGCAAGATCAGTGATGTGAGTGTATATTAGACGCTATGTAATGTTGCAAACATTGTTGCGATGGAAATGCAGACCATGTAGGGCTCTCATCCTAAAGAACGTGCCTTGATTTGGGACGCTGTCAGTTAGGAAATCCAGATATGCAGAATAACATGTCTGATGAGTCCTCCTCAGTCATTGGTATCCCTTGGAGGTTAACGATTGAGAACTTGCCCATCAAACATTCAAATAAAGAATTACGCACATCTGCATTGCAGCACACCAAAGTACAGTAACAAGTTACACTAAGGTTGGTCTTACATGATAATCTTTAAAGAGGATGCTGAACGACAGTAAGATTGAACCTCCGAATAGGAGGATTGCAAAGATCCAAATCAAAGTGCTTTCATAACATTCACATATCCATAGAATTGTTTTCAAAAAAATGCAACTTATTCATAGTCATAGAGCATCTGTGACTCTGAGGTGACATCGAAACTTGTTATCTTTCCTAATCCTAGCACTGCAGCCCCACATCCACATCCACAGTGGGGGCAGAGACAGCCAGTTGACTGCTGCACCCTAATGCATGTGATGATCTTGGCGAATACTCTCTGGTGGCCTGAACCTTGAAAGGCCCCAGATTCAGCAGGATCTCCCATGTTGCGGTAGAAGCATCTTCAGTTGCTTGCACGGCTGGGGTTGGTATGGACATAGGTGGAGAGGATTCTGAGGCAGAGCCAGAGAGGGGAGATTGGTGTACTGCTTTGAGCTGTCCCTCAGTAGGATACATGCCAGTGGGCTAAGACTCTCTGAATAAGGGCCTCGCGTACCCTGTTGGTGAAAGCTGGTGCTGGCTTTTTCTTGAAACTACCTGTGTTATGCTTCTGAGTTGCTGATATGTTACGTGGCCTGATGATGACAGGCGGGCTGGAGAGAGTGATATGAACATGCTGGACTGGTATTTAAATTTGGTGCTGGGATCTTCAAATCCATCAGCTGATGGCAGGTGGAAGAATCAGCTGCTGGCCTGCCAGGGATTTGGAGGGACCCCAGCTGTCAATACTTAATGAGGCCAAGAGCAGAATCTGGCACAGGATCGCACCATTTGGGCCAGCTGGAAATGCAGTGTTGGAGTTGGCCGTCACCTCACTCGGACCGAGAATTCCACCCTGAACCTCTCTGACTGTCCATCTACTGTTCCTAACTATTCTCTATTTTTTTAAAAAAAACTACTCAGATAAATCCTTTCTGATCCAAAATCGATGACTTAATACTTAACTGTTTTGAAATCCATCTGTCATTGTTGTGTCCACTCATTTAATCGATCTTTGTAATTTTGTGCTCTGAATTACAGTGTCATCAGTCTTTGTCAGAAAGCTTGGATTTATTGCCTTGTAGAATCACACTGAACAGAAGCTGTTCGGTCTGTTGTGTCTTTGTTGGCTCTTTGAAGAAGTTATCCAAACAGTTCCACTTCTCTGCTCCTTCCCAATAATCCTGTAAGTTATTCTTATCAAATTATGTTTAGTTACTATTGAATCTGCTTCTGTTACCCTTTCTGGCAATGCATTCCAGCTCTCAACAACTTGCTGTGCAAAAAATTATTTCTCCCCATGTTCCTTCTGGTTCTTTTTAAATGTGTTCCTTCAGTTGACTGTCACTGGAAACAATCTCCTTATCAAAACCCTTCATATTTTTGAAAATCGCTTTTAAGTCTCTTTCCACAAATTTCTCTGCTCCAAGGAGAACAAGCTCTTCAGTCTCTTCATATTAACTGAAGATCCCCAACCATGATACCATTCTGCTATATCCAATCTGCACCCTCCCTAAGGCCTTCTTTCTTAAACATTACTCCAGTTGTGACCTGACCTGTGCTTTATAAAAGGTTTAGCATCATTTTCTTGTGTTCGTGCTCATGGCTTTTACAACAGCCTTTTCAATATGTTCTGCCACTCTAAGGTCTCACAAAGTCGTAGCATTTAGTTTACTTTGTGTTTAAAAACGGGGGGTGGGGGGCAAAATTCCTTCACTTTCTTGCTGTCTGTTCATAAGCAGAGGTGTTTTAATTTTTGTTTGATGTACCTGTACTGTGTTGCCCCAAATTCTCTATTTGTGAGATCAATTTTTAAAGTGTTTCACAGCACATCTATATTGGGTTCAATGAAAAGTATAGTTTATTCACACATTTAAATTTGGAAAATGGTTATGTCTTTATAAATAAGAAAATAGGAAAGAGGATTTTTTTTTTACAGTGATGAATAACTTAAAAGAAAAAGAACCATGGATATGAATATAGGTTTACACAATTGCAGGAGTCCAGAAAGTCAAAGTCTAGTGAGGATTGCTTCGCTGAGGTGATACAGTTCAGGTGGGATTCGGAGGGATATTTGATAATGATGGGCATTGCATGGTTTTTACTGCAATTCAGCCCATTCAGTATATGCCAGCATTTTTCCCCCTGTTGGTTCTTCACCCATTCTTCCATGTCTCTATCCATCAATATATCCTTCTTAGAATAGAATCCCTACAGTGCCAAAGAAGGCCATTCGACTCATCAAGTCTGCACTGAAGACAATTCTACCCAGACCCTATTCCTGTAATCTCTCATTTACCCTGCTAATTCCCAAACAATTAGGTTTAATTTAGCATGGCCACTCAACCTAACCTACACATCTTTGGACTGTGGGAGGAAGTTGGAGCATCTGGAAGAAACCTACGCAGACATGGAGAGAACAGGCAGACTCCATACAGACAGTGACCCAAGGCTGGAATTGAACCCAGGTGTCTGGTGCTGTGAGGCAGCAGTGCTAACCACAGTGTCATCCCAAATTATTGCCCTCATTAGTTTAACCACTTCTCCTTATGTGTATCTATGTTTTCTAAGTCAGCAACTCCGGAGGTAGCAGCCTCATTCTTACCACTCTTCTGGGTACAAACAACAAAGAACAAAACAGCACGGGAAACAAAACAGCACCGGAAACAGGCCCTTTGGCCCATCAAGCCCGTGCTGCCACCCCGATGTTCTCACCTCTACCTCTAAAGCACATTCCACAACCACTAGACATCTCAAAGCATTTCACAAATTATTTTCTGCAGTCTGGTCACTGTTGTAACTCAGGAAACACAGCAGTCAACTTGCACAGAACAAACTCCCACAGAATGTGATAATGAGAAGAACATTTGTTTTTATGATGTTGCTTGATAGATGAATGTTGCCCAGGACACTGGGAAGAACTGCCAGTGAATTCTTCAAATAAGGCCAGAGATTTTTTAAAGCTACTGAACTGTGCCGAAATTGAATATCTCAACTGAAAGGCGACAGCATTGACAGTGCAGCACTCTACAATGCTGGATGGGAGTGTCAGCCTTGAACTTTGTGCTGAAGCACTGGACTGGAACTTGAATCTGGAACCTTATGACTTAGAAGCAAGAGTGCTATCTGCTGCGTGATTCCTGTCTCTCTCTGTTCTCCTAAATTTGCTATTGGATTTATCACTGCTTTATATTTTTGGCTGAAATTCTCTGGCCATTCACGTCAGAGGGAATTTCTGGTCCTTCTACAATGAACAGAGATTTGGCTGAGCACCAAATTCTCCATCCACGCTTGCAGCGGTGGTGAGGCGTGAACGGCCGGAGAATTCCAGCCAAGGTCTCCAGGTTCTAGTCTTTTCCAGAAAATGAAACACCTTGTCTAAGTACATCCTATCGAATCCCTTCATAATTTTAAAGATCTCTACTATATTGTCCGTCAGCAGTCAGAGATAGAAACCATGCCTGTTCAATTAGTGCACCCTCTCAGTTTTGGTATCATTCTTTTCTGATAGGTATAATCTTATCATTGTAGTGTCAGTTTCATCCACTGTCCAATTCTTTAGTATATATTTCTACACCTAAATGTCAGTGTCACTGAAAAGCCTGGCATATATTGTTCATCCCTTTGAGAATGTATGGATGAGCCAACTTCTTGAAACAGTGCAGAATGTGCAGCATTCTTTTTTCTCTCGTTTCTGTTCTCTCTTTACTGCCGTGTCAATTCTTCTCAAATTTTTCCATGTGAATTTTTTCACAAATACCCCTGTACCTTTCCCTGGCAAATCTACCCCTATGAATCCACTCCTATGCAAAACTCACCAACTTGTCCCCTCCCCAAAAAATCTCCCCTCACAAATCTTGCCATCATGACTCTTTCCCTTACCTCACCATACTCTCACCTCATGGGAATCTACCTGCCACAGATCTTCTCCAAACAACGTCCTACAAATTCACTTCAACACAAATTCTCCCCCTCCTGAATTTCCTTCCCACCATTGTGCAGGGTAAAGGATGATATGACTTGTTAGAGTTGTTCTGGAAGAAACGTGTGTGAAAATTCCAGAGTGAAAATTGTCAGTTCTCTTCTGGATCCTTAAAGAGTGAGGAGGAATTGCCGAGAGTTTTCCTGACATGGCTATATACCAAGAGACAGGATTCTTAGGTGAGTGGAGGACAGTATGCATGTTAATGCTGTCTATTGAATGGGACAGGCTTGATGAATCTGGTGGTCCTGCCCACATCAATGGGAACGAAGTAAAAGGGTCGGGAGCTTCAAATTTTTAGGTGTCCAGATAATCAACAGTCTGTCCTGGTCGCCCATGCCAACACTATAGTTAAGAAAGCCCGTTAATGTTTCTACTTTTACAGAAGATTAAGGAAATTTGGCATGTCACCTACAACTCACAGCAACTTTTACAGATGCATTATAGAAAGCATTCTTTCTGGTTGTATCACAACTTGGTGTGGCTCCTGCTCTGCCCAAGACTGCAAGAAACAACAAAAGGTTGTGAATGTAGCCCAATCCATCATGCAATCCATTGAGTCTATCTACACCTGCTGCTGCATCGGCAAAGCAGCCAGCATAATTAAGGACCCCACGTACTCTGGACATTCTTTCTTCCACCTTCTTCCTTCAGAAAAAAGATACAAAAGTCTGATATCACATACCAACCGATTCAAAACAGCTTTTCCCTGATCCTTGCTATCAGATTTTTGAATGGACTTGCTTTGCATTAAGTTGACCTTTCTCTACACCCTAGCTATGACTGTAACACTACATTCTGCAGTGTCTTGTTTCATTCTCTGTGAACACTATGTTACGCTTGTATAGTGCGCAAGAGACAGTACTTTTCACTATATGTGAATACATGTGATAATAAATCAAATCAAATCATATCTTCTACTACATCTGAACACAGGACCTCAGATTCTGGGTTCCAATGATCTCCAGTCCAGATCAGTACAAGCAGCTACTTCCCAAACACCTGTTGGTGGCTTGAAAGTTGTTGATGGGTTGTCTAGAATTCCCAGTTCTGTGTTGTTGTTGCAGTTTGCACAAACAATTATTCCAAAATTTCTCTTTCATAAGTGTCAACTGTAATGTCCTTTAATTCACTGGGATCTGACCCCTTTGCATTAATTGCAGGCACAGTGGTAATGTCATGTTACTGAATTCATAATCCAGAGGACTGCGGTCTTAATCAGGCGAGATGAGTTCAAATTCCACCATGATATTTTGCAGATGTGAATTCAGTAAATTAAATAAACATTGTAAAAATGCTGTTTTCAGAGATGTGCACTTTGAAATTATCAAATTGTTGTAAAAAAAACGATTAATGAACATCCTTTAGGAAAGGAAATTGCTATCCTTAGTCTATTTGTGACTTCAAATCTACTTTGGCTGAGCAAACCACACAGGTCCAGAAAGTACAAGAGGATTAGTATCTGCTGGACTACTCAGCATCTTGGCATAAAATTTGAACATTACAAGGATGTTTGCGATCCAGTTGACCATGAAGAGTTCTCCTCACAACTATCTGGCACTTGTGCCAAACCTGGGAGAGCTGTTCCATAGACTAGTCAGGTGACAGTTTGATAAGGTCACATTCACTGAATTATATTATCTCACAGGTTGAGATTTTCCAATCAAAGAAGCTCAAAACTGGGTATTTATGAAGTGCTGTGGACCATAAGCTGCAGAATTATCTGCAACTTTATGACTAATCATATTTCTCATTATCATTTACCATCAGGCCAGGCAATCAACCTTGATTAAATGAGGATCAAGGAAGATTATGTCAGAATCAGGTGTTCCTGATTGAAAGCATGTCTTCCAGAAAACGAGTTGTCAACTTGGTGAAACTATAAACTGAGAATATGTGCATGCTAATAACAGAAGCAGCATGCTTGAGACAAAGCAAAGCAATTTCACACAGTCAGTGCATCAATTCACTTCGGAAATCTTGGCTGTGCTAAAAGTTTACACACCAGAGCCACTCACGTTGGAGAAAAAAATTGTTAGCCTGCTTGCCAGATTTGGGAAGTTTTTAAAATGTATTTGAAAGGGAGGTCACTCCTTAAGGAGATGTGCCCCAGACAAATTGTGCCTTCAAGTTAAGACTCAATGTGGCAGGACTATAGAATTCTGAATTGCTACACTGACTGTGTGAGATTTCTTTGCTTTGTTTGAAGCATGCTGCTTCTGTTGACACAGAAATGCAGCCCAGAATGAGGAAAACAAACAGAGCAGATGCTCCCAACAGGGACCACAGGGACAATCTGCTGAATGGAAAGTGCTGTGTTATTTGCAGCTTGAACCGGATTTTACAATGGATCATTTGACAAGCGAGATGAACCTACTTTAGCTATTATGTACAGAAACCCGGGTTCTAACTTAATAGTACTGAGGACAAAGGATGCAAGAGGCACTTTGACGCGGATGGTGATTTAAGTCAACTGAGAAAATCAGCTATAAATTAGTAAGGAATGACAGTTTGCTAATGAAATTTGGAGATATGAGGGTGACTCAATGATGTAAGTGTATTTGGGGCACATGAAGTGTGTCTACCATGCCATACGGCAGGTACACAACAATTATATAGGAATTCTGCCTCAACATCCAGGTCATCGATCAGATACCAGTAATATCCAGATTTAAGCAATTCTAACTCTGAATCTACTGTCTGGAATATTACTGTATTGACCTATTTGGTCCGGGAGGACTAGCAAGGTAACAAGGTTGTTACCTTGACTAACAGGTGGTTATACTATTTGGGACAATAAAGATTAATTGAAATAAAGGAAGATTGACTTTTTTGATCAAATAACTTGTCATTTTCCATTTATGCCCGTAAGGTTAGACTGGCATTACTCAACATCAGTGGTATCAGAGAAGTGTGGTTGCTTCTCATAATTTAGACTCAGTTTCTGTTGCAGTATGCTGTTACATCTAACTAATCTCAATGTGGATCATCCACTGGTCAGAGTGGATTGCACAACAGCTGTTGTGTTCTGACTCAAACTAAATGTGTCGCTGGGGATCTCATTTCTTGGTTAAGGTATCAATGGGTGGTACTTGGTGAGTTTGGTAATAGGTTGGTAAATTGCTCGATTTAGTAATGAATTGTACTGTGGTTCTTCAGCTACAGTATCAGTGTCCTGCTTCAGTGTTTTCCAGTCATTCAGAGAGGTTGGGCATGCTGCTGCACTGTGTCTATCGGTGGAAGAATTTCTCAGGAGGCTCAGACTCTCTTGGCAGGTCATTGCTGGTATTTGCTGCATCTGGACAATATTTGACCCTGGTAGGCATGAATGTGGCTGAGCTGTGCATTGATTCCTGAGGAATGGGATGGAAAATAGGAATATTGCTCCTGGGCTGGAGATACTTAACTGGGAGCCCTTGTTATGGAGCCTGATGGGCTGAAATGATGTGTTATTTGCCAAGGATGAGAAGAGGCCAGCCCATCATACTAAGAAGTGGCTGAGAAAATGAGCAGCCAGAATGTTGTCACTTAAATCTGATGACAGTTGCTCAGGAGTGGCAGTCACAATTCTGTGATTTTTCTTCTCACAGACAGAAAAAGAGAGAACTCCAGAAGGAAGTAGAAAACAGGGGACTTTGCCTCCAGTAATAGGTACCTTCATGACCAGTGGTAAAAACATTCTCCATTGGGGAAAAGACCTTTATTTTTAAAGAGTATGCAGAGCATTTTATTGAATTCCAGTTAAATTTTTCTCCCCCTACATTCAGAATGAAAGAAACGTTCATTTATTTCCAGCTGTTTCAGTGCCAAAGATCAAACTGACAAGAGCAGTTCTGACTCCCAGAACAACTTTGGTACCAGCCGACAACCCAGTGGCCCTGGCAGATTGAAGGACATCTGCCAGACATCCAGTATCCACACCATCATCATTGACAACAGCTGCTGCAGACATCAGACTTGCTGTAATGGAACCACTTGCTAGCCCAGCACTGATAAATGTCCACTGCTGCTGGAACCACTGGAGCAGCAATGATGACATCAACTGCAGCTCCTGCTGCAATCGGTTCCCTCGACATAAATTTCTGCTGATTTTCACTCTGCAAGTGTAAGTGGTAGACTTGACTTCATGGGACCCTGTGCTTACCTTCATTTCTGCCCCCTGCCTCTCCGAGGAGATCTTGCTCCAGGAGAATACAGATGTCAACAAATGTCTGTCATTAACATCTGAGCCTTGTTGATGAAGCTCAATTCCCTGATTGCCTAGAACTGATGCTCACAAATGTTGAAAGAGCTGATTGATCCCCACTTTAGGGGCCTTGTTCCCTCCCGGTTGGATCCCAGTCACCATTAGCTCTGCCTTGTGGAACAGTAAGTGGCTGAGGGGAATTGGACAGCTGATTCTGCTAATGCTGCTGATGGTGTTGGCCTTGCCGCATTTCTTGCTCTTTATCAGAGATACAAGTTGGAGTCAGTGTAAACTGCCCCATATTGTGGTGTTGCTGGGCTGTAGGCAAGTGTGGATCAATATGAATGAAATCCGGAATGGGTGAACCGACTTCCAAGAAGTTGGATATCCCCGATTAGGCCACGAAATCACACTTTCAGTGGACAAACTATAAGCAATAGCATTTCCTCTGGATATGGTTGTGAATTCCTGTGGAAAGGATTCCTTGCTTGGTAGGTTCACTAAATCCGTATTCTTCCTGATTTTCTCTCAGCGTGCTGACCACGGTGAGTTCTACTTAACCAGGAAAATCTCAAGGAGAGAGAAACGCTCTAGTTGTTGCTTGACGCTATAGAATGAGATGGGCTGGGTAATGCTGCTACTTAACCAATCCCTGCCCTCCCATTCCATATCATTAGGTGAAGTGTCCATTCCCATATGTACTGAGGCTTCATGGAATTAAGAGAAAGATTCTTTTGGCATCAAGTGGCCATGTATCCAGTGCCAAAATGAGTTCTGCCTGACACCACCAGCTACTCATCAGAAGCATCCACTACCATTTTGGTGACATCAGCTTAGCCCCAGAACTTTGGCTTCCATGTGGCATGTGCTGGGTTGGCACTTCTTGAGATCTTAAACCATCCCTCTCAGGCACTGGAGCATCTCCTATTGTAAGATTTTCCTGTTTGCTCCAAGATACAGTTGAAATCAGTCAGTGATAACTGTATGGATTAGGTCTTAATCTGTGCTATTGCAGTTAACACCAAGCAGTGTCAAAATGAGCCTAGAATGGGAGCAGGGTTGATTTCTGATGCCAAGGGAGGGGGGACATGAGGATTAGATATAAAATTACCAACCTAGAACAGGTGGTGGAATTTGACAATAAACAATAGAAATAGATGCCAGAATAAAGGCCAGCAAAGAATATAATGATGAATATTTCTGCCTTTGGTATCCAGAAAACAGCCCACAGGCTATCGGCAGCCTCTGTAAAATGCTGCAGTCTAACTAATGTGTTTCACTACGTAAACAATTTATCCAACTTTCTCTTAAAAGATGCAATGGTCCTTGCTTCAAATATTGCCTGTAACAAAGCATTTACAAAAATCTCGGTGAGGGTAGCTGTCAACCATCAATTCACAAATAAATTAAAGGATAAGGAGCTGTCATTTGAGAAATGGATGGAACAAGGAAGAATGACATGAAGAGAATTTCAATTGCAATGCTTCTTCATCTGTGATATTTCTACTGACAAATGAATTTTGGACGAAATTTTTTTTATTGTATTAGCTCCACTTGCTTTATTGTTTCATTTCTCATGGTGAGTCTGTAGGTAGTTTGATTAAAACCTCATTTTGTCTTGCTTATCCTGACACCATTCTGTACCCGTGGCAGAAGAAGAAATTATCCACAGAAAATACAGGTCGCAATAAATACAAGTGATATATTATATAGTTCCCCTTATATTTAACCATTTACCCATAAATAGGCAATAACACCTCCTCCACAATTATCCTCAATAGTGGCATTCCACAAGGCTGTGTCCTCAGTCCCCTTACACTTATGATTGTATGGCCAAATTCCCCTCCAATTCGACTTTCAAGTTTGCTGATGACACCATCGTATAGGTCGGATCTCAAACCATGAGACAGAGTATAGGAAATAAATAGAGAATTTGGTGAACTGGTGCAGTGACAATAATCTCTACCTCAATGTCAGTAAAACTAAGGAGATAGTCATTGATTTCAGGAAGCATGATGGAGGACGTACACCTGTCTACATCAATGAACATGAAGTGGAAATGGTCGAGAGCTTCAAATTTCTAAGTGTTCAGAATACCAACAACCTACTCTGGTCCCTCCACACCAATACTATAGTTAAGAAAGCCCCAACGTCTCTACTTTCTCAGGAAATGAAGGAAATTTGGCATGTCAGCTATGACTCTCATCAGCATTTACAGATGCAGCATGGAAATCACTTTTTCTGGTTGTATCACAGCTTGGTATGGCTCCTGCTCTGTCTAAGATCGCAGGACACAAAAGATCGTGAATGAAGCACATACCATCATGCAAACCAGCATCCCATCCATTGACTCTGTCTACGCTTTCAGCTGCCTCAGAAAAGCAGCAAGCATAATCAAGGATGACATGCATCCCGAACATACTCTTCTTTCACTGGGAAAAAGACACACAAGTCTGAGGTCACGTATCAACTGACTCAAGAACAGCTTCTTCCCTGGTGCCATCAGACTTTAGAATGGACCTACCTTGATCTTTCTCTATACCATAGCTATGGCTGTAACACATTCTGCACCTCTGCTTTTCTTCTTCATGTATAGTATGCTTTTCTTTGCATAGTGTTCAAGAAACAATACTTTTCACTATATACTCATATGTGACAATAATAAATCAAATAAAAATACTGAATGCAGATTTTAGTGGTGCAAAACTGACTGACTGGTTTGTTTCTTTTCTTGTTACCTTACAGGTGCCAGATTAGCATTAGCATCAGAAGATTTCATTCCTTCTTGAGTTATATGGCTGATAATTTATTTTGCTCGTTTTACTATTTATCTCATTAGCCAATAGTTCTAACCAGCTCTCTGAAGAATTCTTCCTATACTCAACACTCATCAGTGATTGCAATGCTCTCAATTACATGTATAAAATAATCTTGTACAGCAGCAACCTTCTGAGTGTCAATGGGCTAATAATATTTCCATTGTTCACCTTCTTCTGTTCATGAAGTGAAGCTGTTCCAACCTCTGCACATCTCTGAAAGGAATCTGCCAAAGAAAATAAGAGTTAGTGCAGATTAATTTCCATCATTGAAACAGGTTGTTCTCCTCCCTCATGCCTTACATTTGTCCAGCTTGCAAACCCACAGATATGTCTGATCTCAGTGTGAGGCTGAGATCTCCCCTGAGATGTCATGGTTTCCAGTATAAGATCCTCACCTTGATGAAGTGTTGGGAGAACATCCTTAAGCTTCATTCAGGTGACTGACAGAGTAGCTAAAATGTGAAAACAAAAATGACCATGTAGTTACAAGACAGAGAACAGAGTTGGAGGTCAATGGGCAGTGATAGGAATGTTTGACTTTCTATGCTGCCTGCTCTTGTTGGAGGATGTTTCCAGCACTCAAATGTCCGTCAATATAGTACTTGTTGTCTTTGTTCTGCTGTTGGTCACAATCCCTTCAACAAACAAATCTATTGACTTTTTCAAGTAGAAGAGATGTGATAGTATTCAAAATCATGAGGAGGCTAGATCACATTCACTCCTCAATAAATCAGTCAGTTAGTAATAGTCCACACCTTTCACTGAAACTAGTTATGAAATTTCCTCTGCCTCAAATTTACTGAATTTATTTAGTTATTGCAATGTCCAATCTCACTGTGACATTCATCCAAACAAGGCCATTTGGCCTTGATGGCTATTCGGCTGCTCGAGCCTGCTTCATGATGTAATAATATTATGGCTGATCTGATGTTTAATGAAAGAGTGTGACTTCATCTGTGATTTCATGGTTTGACTCAACTAGCTAAGGGCCTTGTCTTGATGAAAATGTTGGACAAACACCATTTGGCTTCAGTCAGGTCCCAGCGACAGAATAAATACAGGTTCCCATGTGGTTACACCCCAGTTAACATGGAGGGTAGGCAGTGAAAATGGGAATTGTTCCTTCTCTGTGAAGGATGACTTCATTCTTTCTGTGTCTGTGAAACAGCGCTTATGTTTTTTCAGTTTTGAGTGCTGTAGGGCTGGACTTTCAGATCATTAGTAGTACTGGATGGAGTCAAATCAAATTCTTGTTGGGTTATATGTGTTTTTGGAACCAATGCTTTTCAACAATTGCTTACGGAGAGAGGAAGGGCAAGGGAGAGGATCCAACTCCTTTCAGTTTAGTTCTGCACATGCTGACATAGCAAGGGGTAAATGTCTACCTGGGACTATAGTGTGGGTCTAAGCAAATGTCATTTTGTTTGACATCTGGAATATTGTAAGCAATATTAGTGATGTTACACACCATAGTTGAATTTGTGACAGGGCAAGGCATAAGAATCAAAACTCACCATCTGACAGTGAAATGATCAGGGACGGACCTGGGAACGGGGCTGATTAACCATCAAAAATTAGACTCAAGGGACTAGACTCTCTCTACCAGTGGTATGCAGGGTATACTTCTGACACCAAGTATAATTATTACATCCTAATGTGCAGTAGTATTGCTAAGTTTATAGTGCCCTTCATGAACTCTAATATAAGATAACCACGTTGAGGCAAACCTTTCAATGCCTAGAACCTTCCATTGTATCTATCAGATGACGTTGTCACCATTGTTCATACTCGCTTCATATAGATAACCTATTCTGTTCAGACTCAAAGAGCTAAATGGATTACTCATGTTTCTGTGTTACTATATTTGTCAAGGGTGTTGAAAATAGTGTAATATAGTTAAGGTACTGATCATCCATGAGCTAAATGAATGTTGAAATCTTTCAGCTGTCTATATTCACTCTTAGAGCAACGAGTTAGTAATAGTCAGCTTCACTTTTTGCATTTGAACTGAATGTGTAACATCCTGCCTCAAATTTTTATCCAGTTTACCCAGTATTGTGATGTCCAATGAGACTGTGATTGGCATTGTAAGAGTGAGACTTGCACTATGATATCATGGTTTGACCCCTCAGTTCTAGGGATCACACCAAAATGGAATTGTTTGGCTCGTCCTTGGACATCATTTGGGGTACGGTGACTTACGATGCTGGAATGTGATAACAATTTTCCATGTGGTCACATCCTAGAGTACGTGGAATGCGGACGAGCACAGCATTGAAATTATTTGTTTTTTGCCATTGATGTTAAACAGCTGTATATATTTACAGGAACAAGAGTAAGCTTTCAGCTCTCCAGGCATATTTCAACATTGATTTAACTCAAGGCTGATCAGTGCCTCAAATGTATTACATCATTTTTGATCCACACCCTTGTTAAACATAGGAACTTGAAATTCATTTAGCACCTTTTTGCCTGTGCCGCTGTCCCATCTGATCATGGTTGTTCTCTATTTTAATTCAGGCTAGCTGTTTTAACTCAATCTTAACCATCTTAACTTAATTGTAACTGTGTTAACTCTTGCTTTCAAATCCCTCAGTAACTTGATTAAGATCAAATCTCCCTTGATTTTTTTAAATTCGTCAATTAACCTACTCAATAAAAATCTTTTTTTGGGAGTGGATTCTGATTTCCACTCCACTTTGCGTAATGAAATGTTTCTTGACATCACCCCCGAACAGTTGAACTCAGATTTTAAAGATGTGCACATTGTTTAGGACTGTCTCACTGGGGGAAATAATGGGCCATAATTTCTGACTTATCTGTCCTCGACGATTACGCTGACAATTCCTATGAATAGAGTTGCTTGGGATTTACACCAAAAGATTCTTCGCAGACCCCAGCACAGTTCAAGTCCGTTGGATTCAAGGAGTCCATGCCTCCTTTATTATTACACTAACTGCCATAAACTGGGTACATTTAAAGGATAAAGTGAAATTGGCAGGGAGAAGGTAAATATCTAATGCAGGTGATAAGGTTTGGTTGGTTTTGAAGCAGGTACAGACATATGGTAGTGGACAGACGTTCTCAAGCACTGGGTACAACAAGACGTACTGGGAAGGCAAAATGTAATAATGAGCCTACAAATCTGTTTAGTTTTTTTGGACTTTAAATTGATTGCTTTGCTTTGTGTATGCCAAGAATTCAAACAAATTCTGAGATTTAAAAAGGGAACCAATTTGATTCATTCTTTAGCTTTTAAAACTCCTCACTTACTTAGACCTATAAAATGTCAATATTTTAAGGAAGTCAAATTGCATTTTGAGGTAATTGGAATTATATAGAATTGCATTGCATAGAATCCCTAAAGTGCAGAAGGGGGTCACTCAGCTCATCAAATCTACACCAACAACAATCCCACCCAGGCCCTAGCCATGTACTTTTCCTGCTAATCTGCCTGACACTAAAAGGCAATTTATCATGGCCAATCCACCTAATCTGTACATCTTTAGACTGTGGTAGGAAACCAGAGAATCCAGAGAAAACACACATAGACATGGGGAAAACATGCAAACTCCATGCAGACAGTGATGTGAGCTGGAATTAAACCTGTGTCCCTGGTGCTGTGAGGCAGCAGTGCCACCGTTATTTTATATTAATTGTTTTATAATAATTGGACAACACTCTGCAGTGCATTTTAAGTCTTCCTGAACACTAACTGTATGGACTTTAATTCAAAAACTGCAATTTCGAAAGCCCTCACTGAAACAGTTCCCAAAATGAAATAGAAACCTTTCTCTTCTAAAGAGGTCAAATGATTAATCCCTTGGTGATTGCTGCTCTTCATTAATACATGAGGTGGCTTATGCTATGAGCATGTTTCATAGAATCCAGGCAGTGTAACTCAGACCATTGATTAACGAATAAAAGTGCAATGCCTTCCCTTTTAAAGCTGTGTTACAATTAGTCAGAAAATTAATACCTTGGACAATTTATCCAATGTAGTATTAATTTGGCACTTTGCTATGGAAAGCTCAGCTCAGCGTTGAATAGGACACAGGTTGCAATTTGGTTCAGTTTGAGACGGTGAATGGGAGCAAGATGGGATGGTGCTATTTTAACTGAAGTAACTGGAGGATATAGTAGCTCATTTAACACTGGATTCCAGATGAAGAGGCTGATAAGTCAGAGGAGATGGAGGTGTAATGAGAATTAGTAGGAAGGATAGAACTGGGTGAGCTTAGCCAATATACATATGGAAGCCAACATGTATAGTGAAGGGAAAAGAAGCTATTATTGGAGAGGCTGTGGCTATGATCAAATAGCTAAAACTGGAGGGAAAGCTCACTGAGCTGAATGGCAGTAAATCCATATTTAAAAAAAACATGTTTGGTGGGACCACATCAAAGGCTGCAGGAAGATCAGGGTCAGATATGCAATTTGGTCACAGTCATAGAGAACGTTTTGCAACTTGACTGGTACCTGTTCATCTCTGTGGCTATGGCAGCATCCTGGTTGTTCAAAAACAAACTTGCAGGAAGGATAGGAATTGGAGGCAACATGTTCAGAGGAAAGAGGCATTAACGATAGAGCTGATAGAAGGACAAGAAAGATTAAGAGTTCTTTGCTTTAAAGGAGGAGTTTTAAATGTGGAAGGAACAATAGCTGAACATTGTGAACTTTATAAACCACTTCAGCTTGCTTGGGGACCAGGAAAGAAATTTGGGTAGTCAGTAGTTTAGAGGGAGTGTGAAGGAATAGAGTGCAAATGTCAGCAAATTATTCTGAATCGCTATAAACACCACTTCACCCCACCTGGATATTGTGCTCAATTCTGGGCACTACATTTCAGGAAGGAGATAAACATTTTGAGAGACTATAGTTCAGATTTACTAGGATAGTTTCTGGGATGAGGGCTTACAGCTACAGATGCTGGGGTTGCTCTCCTTAGAGTGGAAAAGACTAAGAGGAGATTTGGTGAATGTATTTAAAAGCATGAAAGGTTTAGACAAAGAAAATAAAGAAATACTGTCTCCAGTAACTGAAGTGTTGAGAACGAAAGAGGACAAATTTAAAGTTATTTACAAAAGAGCAGAGGCAACATGAATAAAACTTGTTATTTGTACTGAATAGCTGGAATGCTGTGACTGACAAGGTGGTGGAAACAGCTTCAACAGAAGTTTTCAAAAGAGAATTAGATAAACACCTGGAAGGATGAAGAATTTACAGAAATGTGGGAAAGTTTGGGACTAACTAGATTGCTCTTTGAAAGAGCCTTGTTCAGATTCAGTGAGCCAAATAGCCTCCTTCTGTGCTTGACTATTCTATCCACTTTTTAGATTCTGTGATGCATGGCTCTGTGTATGGAAGGATGACTATTGACTTTTAAGTTACAAAATCTTATAAATGACGGTTGGACTGCCTTTCATCCTTCTCTGAGTCAGAGGACATGAAATGAAAGATTCAGCCGTTCAGATGATTTCCGAAAGGCTCTTGAACAGAGTGAAAGTGAATTTGGTGCACTGTATTTTGATGAGCTGATTGTTCAATAATAACCATTTAACATCTACTTATTAAAATTGGTATTATGCAGAAAGAAACTGAAATTCCAGAACCCAAAGAAAACTGGCAAACATATTCAATAATTTAAAATCATTACATAGTGATCAGTGGGTCTGCACCAATTGCACCACTATCATCACAGTATACAGACAGATAATAGTTTTTATAGATATTTTAAAATGAGAAGTTAACAAACGAGCTTTTGTCCTATAGAAAATGAGTTGAAGAAATTACTAGTGGGAAATAAGGAGATGGCAAATGAAATGAATTGGTATTTTGTATTGGTCTTCATATAATACAGCTATTTCTGGTATATTATTTATAAGAACTCAGTAAGAATTTAGCAACATCAATTTTAAATCCAACCGATTTATTTGATAGTAAAATTGCGAGCTTTCAACACTCTGTCGTGTCTTCATCAGGCAAATGCAGTGTTCTAGTCTGCAAAACCACACATCAGCACAGACAGTCATAGATTGCTGATTAGAATGCGAATCCTTACATCTAACCTGCTATTCAAGTGTTAAAATGGCTAACAATGTGTGTGAAGGGAATCCTGAGCATTGGTTAAAGAATTGTGTATTTTCTCCAGACAGCAAAGTAAGTGAGGTTTTTTGCTAACCCAGGCAAGTTATGGGGGTTACAGATAGTGTGTCATGAAGCCAAGATCCCTATTAAGACTGTCCTCATGTATGCGGAACTTGGCTATCAGTCTCTGCTCAGCGACTCTGCGCTGTCGTGTGTCACGAAGACCCCCTTGAAGAACATTTACTCGCAGGTCGGAGGCCGAATGCCCATGACTGCTGAAGTGTTCGCCCACAGGAAGGGAACTGTTTTGCCTGGTGATTTGTTGAGCGATGCTCATTCATCCACTGTCATAGTGTCTGTGTTGTCTCCCCAATGTACCATTCCTCGGGACATCCTTTCTTGCAACGTATTAGGTAGACAACGTTGGCCGAGTTGCAAGAGTATGTACCGTGTACCTGGTGAATGGTATCCTCACGTTTGATGATGTTGTCCATGTCTATGATCCGGCATGTCTTGCAGAGGTTGCTGTGGCAGGGTTGTGTGGTATTGTGGTCACTGTTCTCCTGAAGGTTGGGTAGTTTGCTGCGAACAATGATCTGGTTGAGGTTGTGCGGTTGTCTGAAAGCAAGAAGTGGGGGGGTGGGGATGGCCCTAGCGAGATGTTCATCATCATCAATGATATGTTGAAGACTCCGGAGAAGATGTCGTAGCTTCTCCACTCCGGGGAAGTACTGGACAACAAAGGGTACTCTGTCCACTGTGTCCCGTGTTCGTCTTCTGAGGAGGTCAGTGCGGTTTATCGCTGTGGCACGTCGGAACTGTCGATCGATGAGTCGAGCGCCATATCCTGCTCTCACGAGGGCATCCTTCAGTGTCTGGAGGTGTCTGTCACGATCCTCCTCATCTGAGCAAATTCTGTGTATACGGAGGGCTTGTCCATAGGGAATGGCTTCTTTAATGAGTCGGGTGGAAGCTGGAGAAGTGGAGCATTGTGAGGTTGTCTGTCGGTTTTCGGTACAGTGAGGTGCTGAGGTGACCGTCCTTGATGGAGATGCGTGTGTCCAAGAATGCAACTGATTCTGGAGAATAGTCCATGGTGAGTCTGATGGTGGGATGGAACTTGTTGATATCATCATACAGGTGTTTCAATGATTGTTCACCATGAGTCCAAAGGAAAAAGATGTCATCAATGTATCTAGTATATAACCTTGGTTGAAGATCTCGTGTGGTGAAGAAGTCTTGTTCGAACCTGTGCATGAAGATGTTGGCATACTGAGGTGCGAATTTGGTTCCCATGGCTGTTCCGTGTGTCTGGATGAAAAGCTGATTGTTGAAGGTGAAGACATTGTGGTCCAAGCTGAAGCGGATGAGTTGTAAAATTGCATTCGGAAACTGGCAGTTGTTGGCATTGAGTACTGAGGCAGTTGCAGCAGTACCATCATCATGGGGGATGTTGGTGTAGAGCGCCGAGACATCCATTGTGACAAGGAGTGTCCCTGGTTCTACTGCTCCATGTGTGCTGAGTTTCTGTAGGAAGTCTGCAGTGTCAAGACAAAAGCTGGGGGTTCTTTGTACAATGGGCTTCAGGATGCCCTCGATATAGCCAGAGAGGTTCTCTCACAGGGTCTCATTGCCCTATACGATGGGACGGCCGGGTATGTTTGCCTTGTGTATCTTTGGGAGGCAGTAGAGATCTCCAATGAGGGGAGTACGTGGAATGAGAGCCCGGAGGGTGTTCTGAAGGTCCGGATCAAAGGTTTTGATCAGAGTGTTGAGTTGACGAGTGTGTTCTTTGGTCGGATCTGCTGGTAACTGTCTGTATTGTTTCTCATTGTTTAGTTGTCGGTACACTTCTTCACAGTAGTCCGTTCTGTTCAGTATGACGGTGGCGCCTCCTTTGTCTGCTGGTTTGATGACAATGTTGCGGTGGGTCTTGAGAGCACGGATGGCCTTGCTTTGTGCTTGGGTGATGTTCGGGACTGTCTTGTAAGTGCGGTTGATGAATCTGGTGTTCACGCACATCCTGATGGCTTGGGCATACATGTCCAGTCGGGGGCAGCGGCCTTCCGGAGGAGTCCAATTGGATTCATTCCTCTTCGGTTGCTGCACTGCGGATCCCTCTGTCGGCTGTTCTGGTTCATTCGCTATCTCATTGAGTTCGCTATTGGCCTCTTGGAGTTTGTGGAAGAACTCACGCAGCCTCATTTGCCTGATGAATTCCTCTGTGTCCGCTGCAAGACTGATGGGGTCCATTTTGGTGGTGGGACAGAAATTGAGCCCTCGGCTGAGAACTTCGATTTCCTCTGATTGAAGTGTGTAGTCCGACAAGTTAACAATGGACCTCCCTGCAGTAGTGTTGTTTTCTACTGTGGTGCCAAGGGAGGTTTGATTGTTGCTGGTGGCGATGCCGAGTTTTTCAAGTTTCCTGTTCTTGGTGTGCATGTAAATGGTGTAGTTTCTTTGTCTCATCTGCTTGGCAAAGTTTCACAGCTGGTCTGTGTCCTGAGAGCAAGTTGAGAATATATATTCCATTTTACTTTCCAGGGTGCGGCATTCGCTATAGAGCCGGTGTATGAGGTGATTGAGGAGTGTGAGAGAGGTGCGACAGCAAAGCTCTCAGTGTAGTCCATGTTATAGGTTGACCTGAGTGGGTTCGTGATCTGTAGTCCCTTTGGTATCCTGCCTGCTTTCTTGCATCTCTGTAGAAACTTGATGTCTGTGTCGATATGTGCAATCCTCTTGGAGATCCTCTCCACTTGGATCCGGCAGTATGCAGTGTTGATAGTAGTCATGATGTAAAGATGCCGGCGTTGGACTGGGGTAGTAAGAACTCAGTAAGAATTTAGCAACACCAATTTTAAATCAGTTGGATTTAAAATCGGTTGGATTTAAAATTGGTGTTGCTAAATTCTTACTGAGTTCTTACTACCCCAGTCCAACGCCGGCATCTTTACATCATATTATTTATAAGTCAGGAATTAGAAGGGTGGGAAAAATTCAAGACAATTATAATGTATAAACACAATGGTAGCACCGTGGTTAGTACTGCTGCCTCACAATATCAGGAACCCAGGTTCTCTCCCAGCCTTGGGTGACTGACTGTGTGGAGTTTGCATGTTCTTCCCGTGTCTGTGTGGGTTTCCTCTGGTTTCCTCCCATACTCCAAAGATGTACAGATTAAGTTGATTGGCCATGATAAATTGTCCTTAAGTATCAGGGGAATTAACAGGGTAAATACATGGTGTTACGGGGATAGGGCTTGACGTTATCACTGGCGCAGGCTCGGTGGACCAAATGACCTCCTTCTGAACTTTAGAGATTCTATAATCACCTGCAAAATGGTAATGAGCAAATTGTTGGAGAAGTGAGTTGGCATGTCCCCAGGTCCTGTTGCATTTTATTCTTGAGCCTTAAAAGAGGTGGTTAGTGAAATACTTGATGCATTGGCTTTAATTTTTAAATATTACTAGATTTGGATAATAATCCATTAGATTGGACAATAGCGAATGTAACTCCTTCTTTCAAATAGGAGAGAGACACAAAGCAGGAAACTATATGGACAAGTTAGCTTAACATCTGCCATAGGGAAACTGTTTAAAGTTATTACTAAAGACATCGGATGGAATTTTCTCCGATATTGGCAAAGGTTCATGTCAGGTGGTACTGTTGAAGCTACCAACGGGAGTGATGGCATTCTCTGCTGCACTTTGGAAAGAACAAAGAACAAAACAGCACGGAAACAGGCCCTACGGCCCAACGAGCCCGCGCTGCCACCCCGATGTTCCCACCTCTACCCGTGATCCCTGTCTATGTTTATAGATCTATGGATTAAAAACCAAATTTGAGACAATTTAGGGAGAATTTGTTTTGTCAATTAGCCTAAGAGCACATCTTTGGGATGTGGGAGGAAACTGGAGCGCCCGGAGAAAACCCACGCAAGCACAGGGAGAATGCGCTTGGTTGCACAAGGTATTGCTGGCTTCTAATGCACCCATTCCACCAGCAACTTGGAAATGCAAGGATTGGGTGCTATTTTTAAAGGTTGCCCCAGCACAGAGCAAGCAAACCAGTAAATCCTGGAACGGGAAGATCTGGTAAATGGAGTATAATGTGGGAAATTGTAAAATTGTCCATTTTCGCAGGTCAAATAAAAATATGTATTTTATCTCAGTGGTGAGAGATTGCAGAGCACTGACATGCAGAGGGAGATGGGTATCCTGTTGTATGCTTTGCAAGTAAGGTTACTATTTAGGTTTAGAAAGTAATTAGGAAAGTCAATAGAATGTCATCATTTATTGCAAGGGGAATTGAATACAAGAATAAGAATGTCATGCTTCAGTTACACATGGCATTGGTGAGACAACATTTGGAGTACTGTGTACAGTACTCGTCTCTTTATTTAAGAAAATACGTAAACATGTTGGAAGCAGTTCAGAGAAATTCTACTAAATTAGTACCTGGATTTTGGTGTGTTGTCTTATGACAAAAGGCTGGACGGGCTATGCTTGTATTTGCTGGAATTTTAGAAGAGTAAGAGGTGACCTAATTGAAAAATATAGGGGACTTGATAGGGTGGATGTGGAAAGAATATTTCCACTTCTGGGAGAATCTAGAACTCAGGATCATGGTTTAAAAATATGAGGTCTCCCATTTGGGATAGTGATGAGAAGTTTTTATCTCTCTTGAAGGTTATGAACCTTTGGAATTCTTAAAGGTGGTGGACTCAGTATCCTTGAATATATTTAAGGCAGAAGTATATTATTGATAAGCAAGGAGATGAAATGGGGCACTTTTTAAAAACTAGCTTAAAGGATAGAGGTGTGGAGATTTCTTTTTCTTTTTGAGCCTTGTGTAACTTTGGAATTCTGCCTCAGAAGGTGGTGAAAGTGGGGTCATTGAATATTTTTAAGGAAGTAGTTGATTGATTTCCTTGCTGCACAAGAATCTAAGGTTATTAGGACTAATTAAGGAAGTAGCACTTGAAACTCAAACAGGTCAGCCATGACCTTATTTGATTTGATTTACTATTGTCACGTGTTAACGTACATTGTTTCCAGTGCGCTATACAGACAAAGCATATTGTTCATAGAGAAGGAAATGAGAGAGTGCAGAGTGGAGTGTTACTGTTATAGTTAGGGTGTAGAGAAAGATCAACTTAATGCAAGGTAACTCCATTCAAAAGTCTGAGAGCAGCAGGAAGAAGCTGTTTTTTGTTGGTACATGATGTCAGATTTTTGTATCTTTTTCCTGATGGCAGAAGGTGGAAGAGAGGATGTCTGGGGTACATGGGGTCCTTAATTGTGCTGGTTGCTTTGCTGAAGCAGCAAGAAGTGTAGACAGATTCAATGGATGGAAGGCTGGTTTGCGTGATGGATTTGAATGGTGGAGCAGGCTTGAAGTGTCAAATGGCCTACTTATTTTCCTATTACAAATGTTCATATGTAGAAAACATCTGTAGACATTCCTTTTCCACAACACCAGAGATCTCCTGAAATTAATTTTACTAAATTAATACAAAGCTGTGCTGACATAATTTGATTAACCATGAGCAATGTGGTGGAAGGTATACCAAATGATGAATATCCTAACATAAGAGTGCATGAGGACAACACTTACAGACTGGAAATAAGAGATTCAGTCAGGAACTCCAAGGAAGAATTTGAGAACAGTGTTGATTAGCCATCCTAGATCAGGATCCAGGCCCCCAACTACCCATGAGCAATGACATGGAAAATTTACATGTAACAACAAAAACAATTGTGCAGCAGTATGACTTTTTTAAATGTCCTTCTCAAATTACCATACAATATTATGAAGCTAATCATATTGAGTCAAACCTTTCAAGGTTTGCAATCTTCCATTGAATCTACTAGTTGCTGATGTGATCATTATTCATGCTCCCTTCGCAGATTAAACATGTTCAGATCTTCAAGCTGGCCATGTTCAGTCCTACATAGAGCTGCCAGATACTGGCGAATCATCTAAAGAATTTGGAAGCAAGAAATAAAATAAGTGGGATTAATCAGATGTGATCTCTGACCACCCTTTAGATGCCTCTGGATATTAAACTTTGATATCATCTCTGACATTCTTTCTACACCGAGCTGGTGACCTCTTCAAATTTATTTTATGGATTAATCAGATGTGATCTCTTGCTCAATAAATTTGCATTTCTACAAAAAATGCTGTGGAAGATCTCCAATGACTTTAAGTGGCTGAATATAACCTAAGAGGACATGAGCACCAATCTTGTAGATTGACAGTGAATTGGTTGGCCAAGGACCCTAATGATCTGAGTCTGAGTCTGATTAATGATCAGAAATCAGGCTCCAGGCATCAAGGTTTACCCATGACAACAAATGCAACTATTCTACCCTGCTGTACAGAAGTATATTTGTTATGTCCTTCACAATATGTCTATATTCAGACAAGTATTTCAATTGAATCTACAGATTGATGCTATCATTGTTCACAGTCCCGTCACAAAACATATTTATTCAGATCTTTTAGCAGATGATGTTTACTCCTCAGTAGATCAGTCAGTTTGTAAAAGTCGGTGCAACACCATTCTCTTCACTTGAACTGCAGCTTTCTGCCTCAAATGTTTGACGTGGAACATTAGCTATGATCATATTGAATGGCAGAGCAGGCTCTGAGGTTCATACTGTTCATTCCTGCTCCAATTTCTTTCTTGTGTTCTTTTGTTTACCCAAATTACAAACATATTGTAACACCAGATTTTATTGTGCTACTCATTATAAAGATGAGATTTACATTGTGATGCCACGATTTGACTTTAAGCTGAGGGAGCTACACCTTGATGACACTGTTTTTGTACCCTGAATAAAGCTGAAGAATTTACCAATGAATGGGATTTTTTGGTACCTCCTGCTGCCGGCATTGTTCAGTCTTGCTAAAAGCCAGTGGGACTTTGAATTTCCCACTGTGGGTCCTGCCACAGTGGAGTTGGAAAATACTGACCAAAGTTTGCTGTACTAGAATGTAATAATAGTTTTCCATTTAGTGTTGGCGATGATATTCTTTGCAACCTACTATTGATCTTAAATAATTGTATATATTTACAACAACAGAAGTAGGCCATCAGCCACTTGAAATGTGTCACCTTTCATTTAGATCATGACTGATCTGTACTTCAAATACATTACCTCGTCTTTGATCTTTGCCTGTTATAAACTTAGGAACACAAGAACAGGATTAGATCATTCAGTTTCTTGAGCCTTTTCTGCTGTTCAGTTAGATTATAGCTATATTCGGATCTGTACTTTAATTCGATCCTCTTGCTTTGCTTTGATATTTCACAATAACCTCATTAAAATAAATCAATTGAGAAAGAAAGCTCCTACAAGAAGGACACACCATCAGTGGCTTGGTAAGGAAGCAAAAAATGGCATCAAATTGTAAGAAAAATGTGTACTGTTGTATTTATTAGCCAAGGGGATTGGGAAAATCTTAGAACTCAGCAAAGGATGACTGAAAATATAATAAAACAGGAGAAATTGCAGTTTGAGAGAAAACTAGCAATAAGTATAAAAAAAGGCAGTAAAGGTTTATATGTAGAAAAAGAGCAGCTAAAGTTACTAGTGGTCCCTTAGAATTCTTTTGGGAATTAATTATGGGGAACAAGGAAATGACAAAGACTTTGAGTATTCTTCATCTGGCTTCGCAGTATGTAATGGAACCATGATTTATGAATTTACCAACTGGAAACCACTGGATTTTAGAAAGACTGGAGCCTCATGTGAATGACTTGAAATTGCAGTTTCAAAGCTGGCTGAATATTTGCATCACTGTAACTTCTACATTCAAAGCCATTGAAATGAAGATAATCTGTTCACAAAATCTCATGAGTAATAATTTCCTTGAAGAAATCTGAATGGGATCCATCTCCCACCCCATTAGCAAAGCATCCCAGTGATCGACTGGAAACTCACTGGGCAGGGGGTTATCATTAGAAATAATGGGTGCAATCAAAGGAAAAAAGTTGTAAATCCAGAATGAGGTGAAAATGGAGAATCATAGAATCCTTAAAGTTAGAAGGAGGCCATTCGACCCTTTGAGTCTGTACTGTACTCTAACCCATAATCCCACATATTTGCCCCACTAATTCTTCTAACCTATGCATCCCAGTACACTAAGGGACAATTTATCATGGCCAATGCATCTAACCCACACATCTTTGAACTCTTTTTGGAGAGTTTGGATCTGTTTTTTCAGTGAGTCCAATTCTGGTATCTTATGCACTGCTTGCATAAACAATTGCTAAAAAACATTTCTTGCCTGTGAGGGGAAGTGGCCAGGCTTAAATTGCCTGCAAACTGGCTGAGAACCACAGATGGCACCGATGTGCATGTGCAGATCTCTCAGCTCTGAGCAGAGAGAGACTTGCCACATACCCTCTGTTGCTTTCAGTTGGCCTCTGTGGCCTAAAGTAGGCCCCTGCCTCGTCTCATCCCATCCCTCCTCCAGCTATGTGGTGGCCTGTGGCCTATCATGAGCACACCTATCCCTTTCCCTCAAGGACTTGACCAATCGATCCCTGCACCCTGTAACATCGAGGCCATCACATCTGGCCCGGGGACCAGCTATGATTCTCACCAGAGACAGCCTCCCCAATGAGGCAACACAGGCAAGTGAACCCAGACGATTGGGCCCCAGACTCGTTAATTTCATATAGATGAGATTTAGTTTTAAATTAAATAATTTATTCTGTCTCCTGATGGAAATGGATGTGAGACTGATCACGCTGGATGTCTCATATCAGTAAGATTGAGAGTGGCAAGAAATTGGACACATATCTGACTCCTTGGCCCTTGCACAATTCTACAGTTCATCCCATCCATAGGCCGGCAGGACGTGATAATAAAATCACCCCCAATGATTTGGACATGGAAACCTGGCTGAGAAGATAATGTCCAGACATAAACTAATCATTTAAGCAGGTAATTGGAATCCAATAGCCATGACTATATTTGGATAACTGGGCCATTAGAGAGAGAGAGAGGAGAATTTGACAAGTCAGCTCATCCTTTTTATGTTTAAGCAAATATTTTTTCTGCAGATCGGGATAAGCAAATGAGAAACTGAAGAAGCAAGACCCTGAGTGAGTTATCACCCCCCTCTCCCCAATCTAACTTGAAGGTTTTGAGCCCTGTTTGCTGTTTGACCATCCGTGTGCTACAGGTAGAGAATAAAGAATCTGGTAGCTGTTGACTCCGGGAGAAATGATAAATTGATCCTCATCCTCTTGTACAGAAACCAAGTGATCATTAAGTTGATCCTCAGTCATCCAAGTCACTAGTTTTCAGCATCTGCATACTCCTTTAACTTTAATTGAGTTTAAAATGCTTAATCCAAGCTTGCACTCTAACTTCTTCATGTGTGCACTTGAATCTCAGAATGTATGTGTAAGCTGGAATATTTTTATTAATTTACTTAGACCAGATTAAGTAAAAATAAAACTATCCCTTTTTCAAAAGAAATTCAAAAATCTGTTTGTGTTCTTCATAACAGTCACAGTATATCAACAGTTCAACACTCATTGAATTGCCAAGAACATTATTGTTTTTAATACCTGTTAAGATTAGGCAATGGAAAAGGAGTGAAGCCATCCTACCTTCCTCACCCAGTTATAGCAAATATAAGACATTAAAAAACATCTTGGAAGAATAGTAGAAAATCAAGAGGCCAAATGGAGAGCGACCATAAGATGAAAGCACAGAAGGAGTCCATTCGGCTCAGATTGTTTGCTCCCCCATTCAGTGTAGTCATGGCTAATCTAATATAATCCTCACATTCACTTTTCTGCCTTATCCCCATCACTCTTGATTCCCTTACTGATTTCAGCCTTCTGTCTCAGCCTTCAACATTCTTACAGACCTAATCTTTACAGCTGCCTGTTGTAAGGAATTCCACATAATTATTACACTACGAGTGAAGAAATTCTCCCTCATCTGTTTTAAATGGGCAATCCCTTATTCTGAGATTGTGGCCTTTGGTCCTAGACTCTTCCAAAAGAGGAAACATCCTCTCAGCATCTACTCTGTCAGACCCCCAGAGAATCCCATAAAATTTCAATAAGATCGCAATAAGATTGCTTTTCATTCTTTTAAATTCCTATCAGTACAAACCTCTTCTCATTATAAGACAATCCTTTCATACCAGGATCAACTTAGTGAACCTTCTCTGGACTGCTTCTAATGTCAGTATATCTTTTCTTAGATAAAAGAACCAAAATGGTTCATAGTATCGAGTGCCTTGTATAGTTTAGCAAAGTATGCAGGTTAAGTTAATTGGCTATGTTAAATTGACCCTAGTCTCAGGAGAATTAGCAGGGTAAATGTGTGGGGTTGTGGGAATAGGGCCTGAATGGGATTGTGGTCAGAACAAACTTGATGGGCCGATTGGCCTCCTTTTGTACTGTAGGAATTCTATGATTTAATTCTCCAAAACTTGCCTATTTTTATACTCCATTACCTTTGAAACAAATGCCAAAATTCCATCTGCCTTCCAAATTACTTAATGAACTTGCATGCTAACATTTTGTAATTTATGCATGAAGACCCTAAATCTGTCAGTGATGTATTTTTTTTTCAGTCATTCTCCATTTAAATAATATTCAGCTCCTTTATTCTTCCTACCAAAATGCATAACTTCATGTTTTCCCATATTGTATTTCATCTGCCAAACTTCTTCCCAATCGCCTAACATGTCTACATTCCTATTGTAGAGACTTCAGCTGGAATTTTACTGCTTTGCCTGCCCGGAATTAGGATGGGTAACAATCACAGAACAGAATTCTCTGACCTCTGGTGGGATTTTATGAGCCTTGCCCAAGCAAGGGCGTAAAAATCCCACATTTCGCTTCATCCTCTCAACTTGCCTTCCTACTGATTTTTGTGTCATCTGCAAATGTGCCAACAGTACATTCATTTCCCTTCTCCAAGTCATTAATATACATTGTAAATAATTGTAGCTCCAGCATAGATCCCTGTGGCAGTAAAGATGCTGTGGAGATGCTGGTGTTGGACTGGGTAAGCATAATAAGAAGTCTCACTTCGGAGCAGTGCCCCGAAAGCTTGTGGCTTGTGCTACCAAATAAACCTGTTGGACTTTAACCTGGTGTTGTGAGTCAACCTGAAAATGCACCTTTTATTCTAACTATCTGTCCTCTGTCAGTTAGCCAATCCTTTACCCGTGCTAATATACTACCCCCAACACCATAAGGGTTGTCTTATTAAGTTGCCTTTTGTGCAGTACCTAATTAAATGCTTTTTTTCTGGAAATCCAAGAGTCAGTTTAACTTTAGGATGTTACTTCAGGAGTGGCCTAGTGCTTCATGTCGTTAGTGTATGCTTAAACTGGACCATCAGATGGGCAACATGACAGCTCAGAGACTATCACTGTTGTTGTGCAGACACATGGATTTGGGCCTGTGTCTGCGGGAGTTTGCGCGTTCTCCCCATGGTTGCGTGGGTTTTCTCCGGGTGCTCCGGTTTCCTCCCACATCCCAAAAATGTGCTCTTAGGCTGATTGGGTAACAAATTGTCCCTATATTGGTCTCTATATGTCATTAAGACGTTAGGATGGCGGCGTGGGCTCGTTGGGCCGAAGGGCCTGTTTCCCGTGCTGTGTTGTTCTTTGTTCTTTGTTAACTCAGTTGGATGGACAGCTGATGTTGAACAATGCCAACCATGCGGGTTCAATTTCTATACTGGCTGAAGTCATTCATGAAGGCCCTGCCTTCTCAACCTTCACACTCATCTGAAGCATGGTGATCCTTAAAAGGGAGTGCAGCATATGGTCATCTGGAACTATGGTGACTACTTTTACCTGCTATTATATTCTTTAAATGGATTTGCAACCTTTCCTCAATGATAGCAGTTAAGCTAACTGGCCTGTAGTTATTTGTTTTTTGATTCTCTCCTTTTTGAATAAAATTATGTTGACAATTTTCCAATCCTCTGGAACTTTTCCAGAACTTAAGGGTTCTTGGAAGATTGCAACTGATGCACACAGTATCTCTGTAGCTACTTCTGTTAATATCCTGGGATGCAATGCATCAGGTCCAGGGGACATATTGACCTTTCACCCCATTAGTACTTTTTTTAAAAAATATTGTATTTATTTCTGCCTGCCTTCTGTCCCTTGATTATTTTGTATTTTTGAATGTTACTAGCGTCATCCACTGTGAACCATGTTGAAGGAGTAGTGCTACAAAAGCTCTCGATTTCAAATAAATATGTTGGACTTTAATCTGGTGTTGTGAGACTTCTTACTGGTGCTACTGTGAAGGTTGACACTATTTATTTAACTGCTCAGCATTTCCTAGTTCCCAGTTATTATTTCCGCAAACTCATTCCCTAAAGGGCCAATGTTCACTTTGATTCCCTCTTCCTTTTAAATATTTAAAGAAGCTCAACTGTCTGTTTCTATATTAATTTCTAGTTTATCTTCTCTCTCTTTATTATCTTTTTGGTCATCATTTCCCAAACATTCCCAAATCCTCTGGTTTGCCAAACTGTGTGTTTTCTTCAGTTTAATACTATCCTTATCTTGTGTGGTTAACCATAGATAATTTATCTCCTCCTCCTTCATGGAATATATCTTTTTGTGACTCATGATTTGTTTTCAGAAACATATGCCATTGCCAATCAACTATCTTTGCTGCTAAACTCCTTCCCGTGTCCACTTCAGCCATCTCTGCCTTATTGCTTTATAACTACCTTATTTGAGTGTGTACCACAGTTATTTCTGACCCAAGTTTCTCATTCTCAAACTGATCTGAAGGGGAACTTAAAACAATCACTATCACTGGAAAAAAGGCATTCAGAAAGCTAATGGAATGAAAAATTGATAGCCTGCATCCTAAAGTATTAGAATTGTCTACAATTGTAGTGGAAACATTGATTGCAATCTTCCAAAATTTCCTAGATTTTGAAACGGTCAAAGCTGATTCGAAAATCTTAAACCACTATTCAAGAAAGGAGGGAGACATAAAAGCTATAGGGCAATTAGCCTAACATCTGCCTCTGAGAAAAACTTAGAATCCATTATTTTGGAGATGATAAGAAGAACACTTAGAAAATCAGACAGAGTGAACATGGTTTTGTGAAAGGAAAACTATGCTTGACAAGTTTATTGGAGTTCTTTGAGGATATAACAAGCAGGTTACATAAAAGGATACCACTAGATGTTGTGCATTTGGATTGCCAAAAGGCATTTGATAAGATACCACAAAACAGGCTACTGGATAAATTAATGGTGTTGGACATGATATATTAGAGCTGGAGGACTGGCTAATAACAAGAAAATGATAATAGGGATAAATGAATAATTTTCAGCTTGGCGAACTTTAATTAGTGAAGTACCACAAGGATCAGTGCTGGGACCTCAATTACGATCTATATTAACAGCTTGGATGAAAGGACTGACTGCATCGTGGCCAAATTTGCTGATGATACAATGATACATGGAAAGATAATTTGTGAGTAGGATACAGAATCTGCCAAGGAATATAGAAATGATAAGTGAGTGGGCAAAAATTTGGCAGCTCGAGTATAATGTGGGAAATATGAGGCTGTTCACTTTGGCAGGAAGAACAGAAAAAGCAGAATATTATATAAATTGAGATAGATTGCTGTGATACAGAAGGATCTAGCAATACTTATACATGAATCACACAATATTAATATGCAGGTAAAGCAAATAATTAAGATGGCAAATAGAATGTTAATCTTTATTGCAAGGGAATTGATATATAAAAGTATGGAAGTCTTGCTAGAACTTTACAAGGCATTGATAGACAAGACCTAGAATACTGCAAGAACATTGAAGAAGGAAGAGCAGTGGACATGGTTTACATGGATTTCAGCAAGGCATTTGATAAGGTACCCTATGCAAGACTTCTTGAGAAGGTGAGAGGGCATGCAATCCAAGGGGCAGTAAAATATCAAGGGTAAGAGTCTTGGCAGTGTTGAGAGCAGAAGGATCTTGGGGTCCGGGTCCATAGGTCTCTTAAATCTGCCCCACAAGTGGAGGATGTGGTCAAGAAGGCATATGGTGTACTGGCCTTGTCAGGCCCCACTTGGAGTATTGTGTGCAGTTCTGGTCGCCCCACTATAGGAAGGATGTGGAAACTATTGAGAGGGTGCAGAGGAGATTTACAAGGATGTTGTCTGGATTGGGCGGCATGCCTCATGAAGATAGGTTGAGGGAACTAGGTCTCTTCTCTCTGAAGAGACGAAGGTTGAGAGGCAACCTGATAGAGGTTTATAAGATGTTGAGAGGAATAGATAGAGTGGATTCTCGGAGGCTATTTCCCAGGGCTGAAGTGGTCGCTATGAGAGGACACAGGTTTAAGGTGCTGGGGGGCAAATACAGAGGAGATGTTAGAGGTAAGTTTTTCACTTAGAGGGTGGTGAGTGAATGGAATCGGTTGCCGTCAATGGTGGTAGAGGCGAACTCGCTGGGGTCTTTTAAGAGACTTCTGGATGAGTACATGGGATTTAATGGGATTGGGAGTTACAGATAGTTCAATGGCCTGGTAAGTATAGATATGATTGGCACAACACGTGGGCCGAAGGGCCTGTTTGTGCTGTAGTATTCTATGTAACACAGAACATAGAACCCTACAGTACAGAAACAGGCCCTTAGAGTCTGTACCGACCACAATCCCATCCAGGCCCTATCCCCATATCCCTACACATTTTACCACTAATCCCTGTAACCTACACTAAGGAGCAATTTTAGCATGGCCAATCAACCTAACCCACACATTTTTGGACTGTGGAAGGAAACTGGAGCGCCTGTAGGAAACCCACACAGACACGAGGAGAATGTGCAAACTCCACGCAGACAATGACCCGAGCCAGGAATCGAACCCAGGTCCCTGGAGCTGTGAAGCAACAGTGCTAACCACTGTGCTACCGTGCCACCCAACTGTACTGTGTACAGTTGTGATCTCTTTACTTAAGGAGGAATATATTTGCATTGGAAGCAATGTAGGGAAAGTTCACAATGCTGATTCCTCAGATGAAGGGATTGTCTAAGGAGGAAAAATTAACAGGATGGGCCAATACTCTTTGGTGTTCAGATGAATGAGAAGTCATCATATGAAAGGCAAAAGAAAAGTTGCAACAAAGAGAGAAGCCTGGATTTTCATCCCTGAGTCAGGAAAACAGTTTCCAGCTCTACAAACCTTACCTGGGGGAAATTGTCCTACAGCTTCAGATTTCCATCCTGATTCAGGGGAAGGGGATGAGCTGAATTTTTTTTGGGTGGGGGAGGGAATTGTAGCCAGGGGCCCTGGACACAGTGTGGAGACTTTTGAGTGTGGTGATGAATTGGTGACTTTGTCCATTAAAATTGATACAATAATAAAACAGGCCTCCAACTCTTACTGCTCATTCTCCCTCACCATCCACACACTCCCCATACCCCATCCATGGTACTTCGTGAAGTCTATTAATCTCCATAACCCATCATTCACTCCACCTACACCACTCCACCTATCCCATGATCACTCGTATCTTCCATGGCAACTGATGTCCCTTCACCTAGCCCCTATGATATCATAGTTCTTATACTAGCTTAGTGCCAACTCATGCCATCCTAGACCCACCTAGCACTCTTTGCTCTTACATGTAGTCATGGCAGCTCATCCAGTATCTGCCATGGACAGACTTCAGGCCCATGCTGTGATAAAATAATGTGATATCATGGAATAATACACTAGTTCAGAAAACTTTCTTTGATTTAAAAAAAACATTCACAGTATTTCATTTCCTTTAATCCTTTGCAAAAACATAGGAATGCATTGTCCCACTTCAGAGTCGATATCCACTTCGAGCTGTCAGTCAAAATGTGAAATGGCAGGGACTGCACCGTGATGATGGAAGTGTGTAAAATCAGTGGTGCAGCACTAATGCTACAATAATAGCTCTGAAGCTTATGCAAATATACAGAGCAAAATAGCAAGCAATGAGTTTTTGTATCTAAGGCAGTTCTTGCAAAGATTTAAAGGATCGGAGTTTTAAATGCTTTGACTGTTTGGCATTTGCTTTTGACAGTTGCTTTTGAAAGTATCGAGTTTGAGTGAGTTGCTTCATTTTTTAAACAGATTCATGTCTATCTTTACATGTCTTAGAGGACAACTTATTTCTGAATATAAAAGCTTGAATTATTTTTAACAAAACAATCTGCACCATTTGCCTCTTCACTCATGTGATGTAGTGGGGGTCAGTTACCAAACTTATTCACAGTAGCATTCCAACACTAATGTTAGTATGACATTGTCATGGGTTTTTGTGGCCTCTAATGTTTCTTTTGTGCAGGGTGGCGCACAAGTGCGCAGGTATATTTGACAGCTGTATTAACTAACTTTTCAATATTATTTGATTAAAATTTTCATTAGCCCTTGATATATTCCAAATGTTTTTGTAAGTGAGCAGGGTACTTCTGTTCTTCCTAATGACGTATTCTTAAATATTGCATGTTTCACTTGTTATCTTTCATTGGGTGGTGACGTCTGATTTACAAGCATTTTATTGAATCAGAGATAAATGCAATTCTGAGCTTTATGGCGTTTTCCCTTGCTGTAGCGTTCTATAATTCTTATTCTCGGAATGCTGATGCATGCCTGAAATAATGGAAAAATCTTGTCATTTTTTATCTCTAGTACAATTTCCAAAGTCATTTTTGCTTCTCAGCAATCACCAGTCCAAAGCCAGTTTTGAGATAATTGTCTTGTTACTGTGGTTTGTAGGTCCAATGTCACCTTGTGACTATCAGATAAGTGTGATATGATGTTGTTTGAAATCTTTGTGATTTAAATGCCTCTTTGTTACATCAGATTTCATGACAATTTATAGAAGAAAAATATACTTATTTAAATTTAGGTTGTTGTATATACCATTTTTAATCATAATATCGTAACACATAGAAGGAAGACAATCATTCCATTGTACCTATGCATGCTCTTTGAATTAGCTATTGAATTACTTCCATTCCCTTGCTCTTATCCTATGGCTCTTCAACTTTTTTCTTTCCTTTTGAAAATCGTTACTGACTGTGCTTCCACCATTCTTTCAGGCAGTGCATTTCAGATCATAACTTATTGGGTTAAAAAAAAATTAAATTATTTTTATAATCCTCCTGCCATCTTCTGTCTATCAAAGCCCCTCATAATTTTGAACACTTCTATTAAATGTCCCTTTTACCTTCTCTGTTCAAACTACAGTTTGAACAATTCTCTGTTCAAAGGACAACAGTGCCTCCAAATAACTGAAGTCCCTCATTCCCGATACTATATTATGAGGTCTACCAGTGTTTTAACAGCAGAATTACAAATAAACAGCCTCTGTGATCCTCAAAATTTCACTTTTTAGATGTGGAATGTCAATTTCCTCCATAATGACAAAAAGACTTTTTTTTAACCTTTTTTTTCCTGTAAAAGGATTTTAGCTTTCATTTTATTCCACCTAAAGGTGGCACAGTGATTAGCACTGTGGCATCACAGTGCCATGGACCTGAATTCAATTCCGGCTTTGGGTCACTATGTGGAGTTTGCACATTTCTCCCCGTGTCTGTGTGGCTTTCCTTCGGGTGCCCTGGCTTCCTCCCACAATCCAAAGATGTGCAGGTTAGATTGATTGGTCATACTAAATTGATTCTAGTGTCATGGATTAGCAGGGTAAATATGTGGGGTTACAGGAACAGGGCCTAGGTGGGATTGTGGTCGGTGCAGACTTGATGGACTGAATGGTCTCCTTTTGCACTGTAGGGATTCTATGATTCTAGGATTCAATCATAGTCACTGTTTTGCTAGCTGAAAATTTAAATTAAAAATAAGTGCTCTCATGTTCCTGAATTATGTGAGAATATTTAAATGCGATTGTTTCCTTTCTTGCTTGCAAACATGACTGCCAAGACATCCCCTTGATGTGGCAATGATTTAAAATTGACATCCGGAGACAGTAAAGCCACACCGCAGAAATCACTATATTTTTGTGGGCAGCTTCTTCATAGGTCATCAGCAAGTACCCTGACTTGACTCTTGAGTGCAAAATCTGATAAGAAGTCTCGCATAGTACCCCAGTCCAATGCCGGCATCTCCATGTCGTGCAAAATCTGGGCCAGTTCTGGAGCTGCAATTGGACCAGTGGTTTATAAAGGTTTAGCCTCACTTTCCTGCATTTATTCCCTGTGCCTCCATTTATAAAGTCAAAATTATTATATTTTTAAAACTTCTTTATCAATTTATCTTGCTGCCTTCAAAGATTTGTATTTATGAAACCTAATTCCCTTTGTTCTTGGACTCCTTTAAAATTGTTTCATTTCGTGTACATTGTCTCTCGTCATTTTTCCTTCCAAAATACATAGGCCGGAATTCTCTCAAAAAAATTCAAAGTGTTGAATTTGTGTGAAAACTATAGTAATTCACACTGGATTTTTTCGGTGAGAGATCAGAGAAAGATCTCCCACACCTGGTGCACTGCAAAGGCACCAGCATGAATATCATTATAAATCAGTGGGTGGGGCCCATTCCCACCCAGGAGATGGAAACGAGTAGGTCTCTGAGCATGTGCAGCAGCCATGCACTGTCATTCTCCCGATTGCTGGCCAGCCCCACCATCCCCATGATGCTGCCCCTCCAACCGTTCCCGAGCCAGCCCTGAACTCCCCAGTCCCGCCTCCAACAGCCCAGCCTGATCACTGGCCTCCCTCCTTAATTGACCAATCCATAGGCAACGGGACCCCACAGACAATAGGCCCCACCTCCTTTGCACTGCCACATGCTAGGGGCTAGCAGGGTATAAAATCTCACATTAACTGCACATTGCCTCCTGCGCAGTTCTCCCACTTTGCTGTGCTAAAAAAATCAGTGCAGCATGATGGGAGAATAGCAGTCATAATTTTGCACTTCTCAGTGACGTGAAATTAAGAGTAATAAATAAATATGGACAATCATGTGGTTAGGTTATGCACCAACTTTATTGATTTAATGATTATACTGGTTCTATCACTATAATGCCAAATAATATTTGATTGACAAAGTTTGCTCTACTGAAAAGATACACCCTCCACTAAAACTGACAGTACAATTCTAAACCCTATGATACACTTTACTTACCTAAGAATACCATAAATAATCTTGTGCAAATGATGCTGCTTCGATCTTGGAGAGCTACTGAGACCCCCATGGGGATGGTTCTTTGCAATCTCTGACACAAATCTTGCTATGTCGTGAAAATACTGCAGGATCTCTGGAAAAGGATTTGCAAAACAGTTTGCGATGTTCCCAGTGTAATCGGATTCATGCCCTGTGGGATGTGTACCAGCAGAGATGCAACCGCATTAAAATGTCTAACAATTTTAATATGCAAAGTCAACTTAATCATAAAATCTGTATAGTGCAGAAGGGGCCATTAGGCTCATTGTCTGCACTGACTGTGAGAGAGTATCTTACCCAGGCCCTCTCCTATGCCCTATCCCTGTTACCCTACACATTTACCATGGCTAATTCATCTAACATTGGGACACTAGGGGGCAATTTAGCATGGCTAATCCACTTAACCACACATCTTTGGATTGCGGAAGGAAACTGAAGCATCTGGGGGAAACCCACTCAGATATGGGGCGAATGTACAATCTCCACATAGTCACCCAAGGCTGGAATTAAGCCTGGGTCCCCGGAGCTGTGAGGCAGCAGTGCCAACCACTGTGCTACCATGTTGCCCTTGACGCCAGATCTTCTGGGAATGTGGAATTTCCCACCCGTAGTTGTGACATGGTGTCGTTGGGAATGATTGCTGGTCTTCACAAATGAAGACCAGATGTGAGGACCACACCAGGAGGTCTGGAAGTAAGCCTAGGATAGTTGGACATGGCAGGGCTATGTCAGGGGGCAGTGCCAAAGGAGATGGGACTTGAAGGGGGTTGAGCCTGAAGGGAGAAGAGTATGAAGGGGAATATATTGGGAATCCCCAAATGTCCTGACTTTGTGATCTACATTTAGGGGCTGGTGGGAGTTAGGGGAAGGGTGGGGGAGATTGGTGAGGAGATCAGGCCGGTATTCTATGTTCAGGGGTAGGGAATACATCAGGCCGGCGACCTATATTGCGGAAGCGAGGTGTGGGGGATGGGGGCAGTTGATCGGACTGGCATATGTATGTTGGAACGTGGGCAGGGGGGAATTTGCCATGCAATCAATGAAGGAGATTGTCCCAATACTAGTTGTTCAGGGTGGGAGTGGTAGTAAGTGCTAATCTTTAATTTCACTTTGAGATTAGGATGCTGTCTTTGAAGCATGCTCCGACTCCTGAGCGACTGGTCTTGCTGGTGTGATTGGGTCCTACCTCTCACAATATGTTTAAAACACCTCTGAAACAAATGACAAAGTGTGGGAAGATCCCATCGGGAAACCTGTTTCTTTCTTGGGTGAAAAATATGCCAGTTTTCTGACTAAACTGAATACTTTGCTGTTGTTTTGGAGAATTCCACCCCACGTCACCTCCTTTTGAGAAGGCCTGCCACATCTGTGCCAGTCAGGCATTTAACAGGCCATGGTAGAACCCCTGTGCATTGAAACATGCCAACCAAACAGAGGATGACAGCTATTTTGTAGTTAGCATTCTGGCTGGAGAAATGGCGGCTGCTGCTGCGACTGCTTCTACCGGAGACCTTGGATTGAGGGGGGATGATGGTGTGAGAGGTGTGCAGGATTGGAGGCCACCTGGAAAGGAATTTGAGGGGCTTCGGCACCAAAGGCAGAGGGATGGCTTCCAGAAAGTTCCCTCCTTCCTTTCTACTGTTGGGTCCCTTGATTAGGCACCGAGTGCTCTTGAATGCAGATCTATCCCTGGGAAGACTGCAAGTAAGGTTCTTCCGCCTTCAGACTTAATCAAGTTAGAGGTGGGAAGAAGATGGCTGTGTCTCCATCCACCATTCATCCAACAAATTAAATGCGTCCCACCACCAAACTAAGCACAATAGAAGGCACACTATTTTGCCCCATTATTCGGTGAATCTCAATATTGGATATTGTTAGTATATTTTGTTTACTATTCACCATGAAAGATGATTCTAACTATTCTTAAGTAGATTTCTATTAACATTTAGATCAATATTAGGAAGGTTAGAACTGCTTTCCAAAACTTAGATCAAAGGAGGAATTTCCGCACAACTGCCACATGTTTCAGGAGGCCAGGAGATAGTCCACCATTGGACAGTTTCTTCTGGTCCTGGAGTTTCCCATTCATTGTGTGAAACTTGCAATGGGAGTGCACCATTGGCAGGACTGGAAGATCACACTGGTATGAATGGCTAGAAAGCTCTGGCTCAAGAGTTTAGAGTGAATGTGGTATCAAATTGCAAATAATCACCATGTTGTATTTACTCTGTAGCTGTGAAATTTGGAAATAAAAATATTGTAACCGGATCAAAAAATTTGATATGACGTACCTCCCTTGCTTTCTTAAAATTGATTAGCAGGATAGGATCAAACCTCCAATCCTGATCTCTTCTTCACAGAAGGATATGTAGGACTAAATCTGCTGGTGAAGATGCAAATGAATCAGATTAGAAGCATGAAGAGAATGTCAGATGACGGCCGCTTTGGTCCATATTTTGCTGTTTGCTGAGGACGTCATCCTGAAGCTGAATCCCGCTACACTGCTGAATATATCTGAGTCTTAGAGCTCAAAGCTCAGAGACAGTAGGACAGAAAAGTTAGAGTTTTAGAGTTTGACAACTCCAAAAATAAGTCAGAATTGGCAACGTGAATGAGATTAAGGCATCCAGATTGCAGTTTTATTTAGGATGGTTTGAATTTGGGGAACAAATCTAAATCTAGTTTGTCTCATCACCACCAGTTTTGATTGCAGCTACGAACACAACTGCTGAAAGTAACTGAATTGTTCTGAAAATACATACCCAACAAATCTAACTTTCCTTTCTTTGTCTGCAGGTCATCGGACTTTGTATATTGGTGTTCATGTACCACGAGGAAGACGAAGCCACCGACGACACAGGCACCGTGGGCACAAACATCGCAAGCGTGACCGAGAGAGGGACTCTAGCGCAGAGGATGGGAGAGAGTCTCCCACTTATGGTACAGCACTTCTGTTAGGAAATTATCTGGAAACATGTTATGGTTCATTTTAATTGTTTTTACTCAGAAAAAAATGTGTGGATGGAGGTCTGCTTACAAGTTGTATGATAGACAAGGCAACAGTTTGATCATTAGTCTTGTGCAGTTGTGGGAAAATTCTTAAAAACTCAATTTTTGATAAAAACTGTTTTGGATTTAAAAACGCATTGGTTAACCAAAGGACATGTGCATGAATTTGGGAAGGCAAATTATTTTTGGCAGAGTTAATGGAGTGAAAATAGAAGATGCTGGAAAACATCAGTGAGTGGGGACATATCATGGAGTTAATGAGCAGAATTTAATGCCCTCCCAGAGATATGTTTGGAGACAGTAAAGTACTTAATCAGTTGGGATGGTGGTGGATGGGGACCCCACCATCCTTGCACATCCGCCCCGATGAAGTCTGGAGCAGGAAGACTCATGGGTAGTCTTCCCATCCCACCACCAATTGAGGCTCTCAAGTGGACAATTGATGCACGCTTGTAATTGCTGGTAATAAACCAGCAGTGAGTTAAGGACTTGATATGCAAAGAAGTGAAAAACTAACTTGTGAGATTCCAGGGTACAAGGGGAGCATTCTGAGTGCTCCATCTATGATAAGAGGCGGATGCCACTGAAAGCCAAACTCTACATTTACTGCTGACTCCCTTACTGTCTTGCACTCTGCACCCTGTGACCCCAACCTGCGCTCACTCACTTGTCAGTCTCACAGCGATCTTGTGCCTCTCCTTGGGTGAATTGCTGGTAACAACCACATCTTCCATTGGCACTGCTTGCAATGCACAGATGCTGACCTCTGAGTGACTGACAGTTCTATGGATCGAGATTTCTGTCACTGATCCCGGGGAAGAACTGCTACTGTCTCCTTAAGAATTTGATTTAATTTTAATTTGTTTTTTAAACCTTGTTTACCTATATCAATATTTGTTTCTTTACTTGTGTTTGATCTTGTATTTGCTAAATTGCTTTCAGTGCCAATCCTGTTTCTCAGTTTATTTGTTCAGTTCTGATTTATTCCACCTGAATTACAGACTAAATTCCATCCTTTGTATTTCGGATATACACGTGACCTTCATGAAGTTCTGGTCAAAAATCTGAAACATTAGGCATTACTTAATGCAGGCGCTTATTTTGTCAGGTTTCCCAAAAGGAAGCAATGTTAGGCTGTTGCAATTCTCCAACCAATGAGCAAGACCTTTGCCACCTACAGTGTTTCAGGTTGGTGACCAGATATTGATGTAGATGAACTGGGTAGGCTAAGATCAAGCATTGGGTCAAGAGCAAAATGGGGTGCAATGCCTTATCTTGTCAGCTCGGATCTTGTTTGTTTTTTTGTGGGGAGCATGAATTGGATTCAATTTGCATTTGGTTTTTAGAGCAAGCAAGGAGATGGATTTGGGTCTGCCCAGTCCACTCTGAGCATTGACTTGTAACTTTTAAGAGTGGAGTAATTTTTTTTAACATTATGTTGGCGAGAGGAGCTGAACTCCTTCAAAATAGGCATCCCTTCACTAGAAGTTGTAGTGAATTAAACAATAAAATGAAAGCAAAAAAAGTGCAGATGTTGGAAGTCTGAAATAAAAGCAAAATATATGGGAAACACTCAGCAGGAATGGCAGCAGAAACAGAGAGAAATAGAGTTAGCACTTTAGATCAATGACCTTTCATCATTTTACAAGTATTTATTTGAAGAAATGTCCAGCCTATAATTTGTGAGCCTTTGGTGCAATATGCCCATCAATTTTCCTTTGGAATGCATGGGTGATTTATTTAAGTATATAGTTCCTTTGTTTTATGCAGACATGCACTGATGGTCAGTAGGAGATTGACATTTGTGGTCTATGTGGAAACATTTGTAGCCACTAAGCACTTGGCTTTGGTTTCCACGCAGTGATCAAATAATGGACACTGTGCAATACAATTTCTAGGGCATGGAATGTGGGTGAATTTAGAAAATAACCAAAGCAGGATAATTGGTCTTAATTATAACCACTCTCCAGCCTGATTGGTGGTACAGAGTTGCTGTGAGGTTGCAATATCAGGATCGGGCAAATCAAGTCCAATACAATGCCATTCCCATCTCTTAGATTTGAAAGTGCAGAAGTTTGGAGTTCCAACAAGGTTTCTACAAAAGTTAGATGGGACTGCCTCAACTTAAACTTGAAAATAAGGGAAACTTAACCGGTGGCATTTCCAGTAACTGATAAGAGATATGAGCTACCTTTTTCCTAATCTAAGTGTTTTTTTTTAGCCCTTCATTTGGGTTAGAAAGTATAAAGGTTTCTTATGGAAGCCCTTTCTACTCTCAGTCTCCAGTATTTTGCTCACCTTTGTGCCCTCCAGGCTTCCTGTTTGTCGCACACTCAAGGTTCCCTTCCCACTTGCATAAACCATCCCCAAAAATCTCCATGCTGCTAATTCCCTCCTATCCACAGGCCAAGCTGTTCACCTGGCCAGTTGCCAACATATTAATAAGCTCTTGTCATTAAGTTGGAAGGATCTCTAAGGCCCTTGCTATGTTGTGCTCTCCAGCCAATTTCAGCCTCCTCCACACTCTCCTTGACTCTCAATTAGTGTCGTGACTGTTGTTTATTTGCAAGTATTTTATTTCTATGCAGTTGCAACTGCATTGTCAGTCACCAATAATTTCACTGGCTACAATGTATTTTGTTGCTGGCTGGCTGTTCCATTTTTAAAACTTAGCCTGTAGGAGATGGGATGCTCAGTAGATGAAGGCAATGCAGGGAAATTTTCTCCACTCCAGACAATCTGCCACAGACTCAGCTGCTTTGGGAAGTGTTGCAAATATCTTGTCTGTGATTCATAAAATTTAAAATATAACTTTTAGTTTGAAGGTTAAAGTGTCAAATGTTACATACATGGAAAATCCTGATTGAGAAACTGGTAGTGCTCTGAAGTAGATGCTATTTAAACAAGCTTGGAGTCTATTACATTTAAAAGGTTGGGGCCATGTTTACTTAAGAGGTTAACATTTTGGAAGGTAAGACCATAAATAGCAGGTGGGCTTACTTAACCAAAAACTGGAGATGTGACTTTTGAAGTTAACAATATAAGTTAACCACATAATTTCTCATAATTAAGGACATTTTTGGAATTAAAAGATAGTCAATTCTTACCTGGGGCAGGCCATGTGTGTCACATTGCCTTGGAGATGGGTGGAGTTAAAAGTGAGATTTTTTTGTTTAGAATTTATGTCTGAATTTAGTAAGAGTATAGCTAGCAAAACTAGTTAATATTTGGTAAAAAATGGTTAAGACATTTAGTCATTTTGGATCTGATGTAGCATGTATCTTCCTCAAAAGTTGAGAGATAAAGCCAGACCAGGTGAAGAGGGGTTGAATGGCTCCCCTCATTTTCTTCTCCTTGTTTGACTGCAACAGGTTTTTCTGTGGAAAGGATATAAATACAGTGAGTATTTAACTGTTTATATGCCGTGATCATAAAATAATCCAGGTTTTCTTGAATTTGACAAAGAATAAAATCATAGAATGCCTACAGTATAGAAGGAGGCCATTTAGCCCTTGAGCCTGTACCAGCAATAATCCCACCCAGGCCCTATCCCCATAACCACACTCATCTTATGCTGCTACTGTCCTTAACGTTAAAGGACAATTTGCCATGGCTAATCAATGATCTTTGGAGTGTGGTAGGAAACCGGAAAAATCCCACACAAACATGGGGAGAACGTGCAAACTCCCTACAGATAGTCATTCAAGGTCGGAATTGAACCCAAGTCCCTGGTGCTATGAGGCAGCAGTGCTAACCCACTGTGTCACGCAGAGAAAGAGATCAGTTCTATTATATTTAAACTGATTTAAGTAAAATAATAAACTCTCTCACTTTCGTCATTTCAAATGTAATGTAAACAAATGTAATGTAAAAAATGTAAAGATGTAGACACAGTTTTGGAGTACAGTTTTTTTAAAATCCCATCTGCTGTGTACGGAGAGAGAATCAACAAAAGCAAAATGCATGGAGGGAGAGAGGCAGGAGGATCTCTATCCACTGCTTGTTCAGTTTTGCTGAGAAAGCATATGCTTAAATCTCACAGTGATCACCCTGTTCAACTGCTAGTTGTTCAAAAATGGTTTTATATATATCCCAATTGCAACTTGATGAACTCAGGTTTGGAAAGCTATCTTAAATCAGGACCCCATTTTCTATGCAATTAACTTGTAATCGTCCTTCTCCAATAGTTGAATACCAGATGTAATTGTCATAGGTGCAGTCTTAATGATGTACTAGATGTGGGATGTTTCATACTTCCTAGGGAGTCAATGTTTTTGGTGGGTTTCGCAGATCTGTTGTCTACACTCCAGTTGGGTTGGAATGTATAATCATATAAATTAGATGATCATCCTGACTGTGAGATTAAGTCTCTTTTAGTCTGCATTCTCAAAAAACATTTTTTAAAAGAATTAAATTTGTTTTCAGCCAGTTGATTAGACATCATTTTTTGGCATAAAGCACATCTTCATGCCACAGGTCTACATCTGAAGCAGAGTAAGTGCTACATCTATCATCCATGACGTATCCCACATTTGGAAGCTGGTATTCATATAAGGCAAAAGTGGAAAGGTGAGAAGCAGCTGGAAGATTTGTTTTATCTGGAAGCTCACGGAAGAAATCTACAATAATCCTCTCAATAAAAAGTTGTTGACATTATTGCATTTGGGGTTCCAAAAGTAAACTTCATGGTTGCAGTTTGAAATCACAGTAGTGGGTTATTAGAAAACCAGGCTGTCTCCTGATGTTTTAAGCCACTGCACTGGAATCAGTGAGGTTCCTGATAGAAGTATGGAATCTGGAGTTGTGTGTGTGCAGACATTGGAGGATCATTAGGCAAAATACTAGTCAGAAGGTCAAGGATAGCAGGGAGTGTACTCACTGGTCAATGGGGGTAGTCAAGAGGTGGAGGGTAGCAGGGGGTGCAAGGGTCATAATCGGTGGTCAGTGGAATAGTCAGAAGATCGAAGGGGTTTTCAGGAGGTCACTTCCAATGACTGGAGGGTCAGTTCTGTGGTTTCCCAGGTGTTACACAATTGGCAGGATTTTCCGTAGTGCTCACCCCAAGGCCGAGATCAATGGACTGGTGTGATAGTCTGCCCTCGCCACCCGCTACAATTCCTGTGGTGGACGGGACGGGAATTTCTACCCTAGGACTTTTTTGTGTAATGTTTGTTGGAAACGATTCAGGTAAAGCCCACAAAAATGTCAGAAGCCTGTGATGTTAGATCAGAGATCATTATCTTCGCAGACGGTCCCAGGGAGTAGGGGAATTGGAAGTTGGAATTTCCTGGGCAATTCCCACAGAGGTCAGCTGGTTAGGATTTTTGCGGGGTCCGGAAGCACACTTTGGGTCACACGTCTAGTTTCCGATGATCCAAAGACTGGAAGAGTTAGGCCACTAATTCTAATTTTAAAATGGGGCAGGATGTTGGAATTAAGTGTGCAATGGTTGAACTAAGTGGGGAGCTATTAAAGTTTTGCACAGAGGAAAACCCAGGAAATTTAATTCTCAGAACTCATCTCAGTGTGATTAATGGGCTGTCTGTCCACTCTCCTTGGAAAATGCACAGCCCAGCCACTTCTTCCTTTGCAATATCCAGTAAGACTCCCCAGCTCTCTATAAAGGGGCAATAAATCTCTTGAAACAAGGTTGCGTCCCTTCTACCTGAGTTATTTGTTTCGCTGCTGCAATAGGAAGCATGAGTCACAGGTTTTTTGAAATCTCCTATGACATCCCTGTGGACGAGATCATTGACCTCAATTAATTTCCTTTAAAGGACTTAAAATAGTAAATGCCAGAAATGTGTGGGAAGTCAGCCTACATCTGGAACATGGATTAATAATCAGTGCTGTGACTGTACATCAAAAATATTGTTTGTTATAAAAATGTCACCTGTAAAATTCCTTTTTCAGTTTTTTTTAATATATTTTTTAGATACTCCATCCCAGCGTGTGCAATTTATTCTTGGAACAGAAGACGATGATGAAGAACATATCCCTCATGACCTTTTCACTGAGCTTGATGAAATCTGCATGCGCAATGGTGAAGATACAGAATGGAAAGAAACTGCAAGGTGAGTTTTGTTTCTACATATTGCTTGAACAAATGAAACATTCAATTTTCCTTGATGATTACACTACCAGAGGATGTGGAAGCTTTGGAGAGAGTACAGAAAAAATTTACCAAGATGTTGCCTAATATGGAGGGTATTAGCTATGAGGAGAGATTGAATAAAGAGGGATTGTTCTCCCTTGAAAGCCAAAGACTGAAGGATGACCTGATAGAAGTTTATAAAATTATGAGGGACATAGATGGGGTGAATGGTTGGAAGCCTTTTCCCAGGATAGAAATGACAATTACAAGGGGGCATAAGTTCAAGGTAAGGGACGAGAAGTTCAGTGGAGATATGCAGGGGAAGCTTTTTACACAAGGCGGTGGTGGCCTGGAATGCATTGCCAAGTGAGGTAGTTGAGGTAGAAGCGTCGTAACATTTAAGACTTATTTGGATAAGTGCATGAACAGATGGGGAATAGAGAGATACAGGCGGTTGGCTTAGATAGAACAACATGATTGGCACAGGCTTGGAGGGCCAAAGACCTGTTCCTGTGCTGTATGGTTCTTCATTCTTTATATTTCTTCTGACTGCTATGCACTTTTTTGATGTTTTAACTTATTACGGCACTGAGAAGCTGTCCCATGTTAAATTCTGATTGGGGTGGTGAGGGTGTTGTGTTGGTGGATGCTGCACTGTGGGTTAAGGAAAATCAACCAAGGCTCCCTGTTCCTGAACTCTGTTGGAAGTGTGGCCTAGAGGTTTTGAATTGGACTCAGCTCCAATGCCCATCTGCTAAATTATGCTCCACTCGCTCACTGTTCAGGGTGACGCAAAGAATTTCCACAGATGAGCAGGGTCAAATACCTCCCAAGAAGTATACACATAAGACAACTCCTCTTGGGAACAGTGGACCAAATCATCATAACTCCGTCATAAAGAAGTTATATTTAATATTAGCACTAATTAATTGACTTGCATAATAATATGACCTGACGCAGTATTTTGATTTTATTTATTATTGTTACACGTATTGGTGCAGAGTGAAAAGTATTATTTCTTGGACTCTAAACAGACAAAGCATATTGTTCATAGAATACATAGGGGAGAAGGAAAGGAAAGAGTGCAGAATGTAATGTTACAGTTATAGCTAAAGTGTAGAGAAAGATCAACTTAATATATGGCAGGTCCATTCAAAAGTCTGATCGCAGCAGAGAAGAAGCTGTTCCTGTTTCTGGTTGGTTCATGACCTCAGACTTTTGTGTATTTTTCCCAACGGAAGAAGGTAAAAGAGAGAATGTCAAGGCTGCATGGGGTCCTTGATTATGTGGCTGTTTTTCTGAGGCAGCAGCAAATGTAAACAGTGTCAGTGAGTGGCAGGCTGGTTGATGTGATGGACTGGGAAAAGTTCTGCAAATAATGATGGGACAGCTTTATGGGCCCCCAGCAGTCAAATTTGTAGAAAGATGGGTGAGGGGCATGTAAAATAGGACAGGTAGCTAAGCTACTGCATTTGTGCCCATTTTCAACTTGTTCCCATAATAGAGTGGACCGGTAAGAAATCAGCCAGCCTGCCTCCCTTAAGCCTATTTGTTGTAGGGTATTGGATACAATTCAGCATTTCTACTGAAGTCTTCATTGTCTTAAGTAGGTTGATTGCATATATTTATTAGCTACAGGAACTTTGTCCATTTATATAATAAAATTGCCAACCTCCCACATAGCGGTGTGGAGAATTACAGGATTGTATATATGTTTAGTAGAAACTAACAGAAGCCAGTATGAAGACAGTCATGTAGGGCTGGACCTTGGAGATGTGTACAGTTAACAGCTGGCAATAAACAAATTATGTTCAGGTATATAAGCCTCTGGAACGCTTAGTGAGACACCAAACAATGTTAGAAAATGGTGGCAGTGAAGTAGAGACCTCAAAAAATAAAGAAACTGCAGTCTGACATTCAAGAAGTGTACCCAAATCCAAGGCATAGCTGGAGATCATCTAAAAAAGCTCTATTGCCAGACTTGAGTGAACAGGTATATGCAACAGGCCAATTAAGGGCATGTTCTACAATAATACATGTGGCCGGGGAAGGTAGGGCGAAAGCGGCCTGCCCACCTTTTCACCATCACAGATCACTTCTTTGGGGAATGCCTTGTATCCATCGAGAGCAACCCCATCCTCCCTCCACGTGATGTTACCTCCCATCCACCCCCATTTTGGGTCTCCCACTGGTCTCCAGAACTAACCCCACCACCACTCACCTGGGGTTCCCAATCCCTTCTCATTTACGAATTCCCTTTTCAATCTGACATCCATGTTCCTTCTCTAGGGACTGATTGTAGTACCAGCCACTGTCCCTACTAATGTTTGGCAAGATGGGATTACTCAGCTGTCAAACAGCTTGATTAACTGGCAGCTTTTGAGGCTGGAACCTCCTATCCCTGATGGACAGAAGTCCTACAGTTACCTTGTTAAGATAACCTCCAGCCAGCTTTTTAAAAGTCAGTAGGCTTGCAACTATGGTGGGAGCTTGGTTTTCCTCCCCTGCCTTCTCCTTTCTCCCTTAAATTAAGCCCCACATTTCATAATTGGTTATAAGAATGTGTCCTACAATACACCTAATACATTTGATCTGTCAATAAGAATGCAAGCTTCTGGAAAATAACACTTCATTCCTTGGATACGTATTTAAACTTTGATAACTAAGTTCTTAAAATATTAGAAAATTGTTTGAATAGTGAGAAACATTACTTCACATAAGTAGCGCTTAATAGTTTAGCAATGTGTTACAGTGCGATTAAAGTACTGTTATGTCTGGAAAATAAGATCTTTATGTACTGATTACAGTACTTTAAAATAAAATGTCTCTGTGGGCTGACAAAATGCAGCACTCAAAATGCCATTTTGGAGATTGTTATCAGTACAGTAGTGCATCTTGATAAATAGGAGGTAATTTAAGTGCATTATGTACTCAGCTGTATGTCTGTGAATTCAGGTGGTTAAAGTTTGAAGAGGACGTTGAAGATGGAGGAGATCGCTGGAGCAAACCGTATGTTGCCACGTTGTCACTTCACAGCCTATTTGAGTTAAGGAGTTGTATCATCAATGGCACAGTCCTGTTGGACATGAGAGCCAGCACCATAGAGGAGATTTCAGGTATTGTTGCACAGAATATTGTAACAGAACTATTATTCATAGCCAGAGAACGACCGGATGTGTCACAACTAAAAACAACTTTGTCTTATTTGTGTCATCAAGTGATGAGACTCATAAATGTTGGCTTTTGATACTGTCAGGTCAAAATTATTTATTAATGACATCAATTAATTTAATGACTGTCCTGAAATATCAAGCTGTGGGAAATACTACATTGCTGAAAGCTGCTGTTTTAACTATAGTTTTGTGTATTCCCTTACCGTCAACAGACTTTGACCAAACAGTGATCCTGCGAGAAAGTCTATGGAGACAATTGTCTGGGCCCGGTCGCCCCCAGCAGGAATCATGTTGGCCTGAAGTATTGGTGTTAACAGACATACGCGTTTAGCATCAGCTACCAAACCAGTGCGATGCTTCCAGTCTGTCATGCCAACCCTGATTGGGTTCGCGGCCATGGTGGGTGGAAACTTGATAAATATTCAAAAGGCCTTTTTAGCAGTCATTACCTCCCACCCCTCCAGTGGGATCTGTACTGGGTGGGCTTTGGTACAGGGGGGAGTCAAGGAGGTAAGTCCAATGCCCATTTCTCTCAGCCACTGTCAAGAATCGTGGGGGTTGGATGGATGAGTGCAAGGGACTGATCTCAGCACTGTCCCCCTGAGATGGAATCCCATAGCTGGACTGTCCCTTTCAGCCTGTAAGATCTGAAGGTTAGCCCTGTTTGCTGATATCCTGACCTGCATGGTGATTTCAGGCAGCTTTGTCTACTTAACATTTTCATTCCTGAATATCATCTGTGAGAACTTTGAAGTGGCCTGGACATGTTGATCTCCATTAGTCAGGCTTTTAAATTGCAACAGCACTCCATTCTGCGTCAAGGATTTCCTTTTCTCTCTCTCAGAAGCTGCAGGTGTAAGCAGACCCTTTGAAATCCTTTGTCAGAAAAGTCAATTTTGCTAAGGAAGCAATTTCCATCTTCACAGCTGTTCACTCAGCCTCAAAGTTTTAATACTGTACTTATTTCAAGTCTCTCAGCCTTCATAGAAAGCTCAGAGACTTTGAAATGCCTTTTAACCCAACAAAAATCTTTGTTTCTCTTTACTTTCAGTCCAGTACTTTTATCCACCCTTTGACTGACAGCTTACTGTTTTTCACTCAGCTGTGTTTCCTTCACACTTCAGTGCTTTTGAAATATCCTCCTTTGTTTCTACACAATGTTTGCAAATGTTCTAAGCTTGATTGAGAGTTGTAGTTTCTTCAAAAAAGTTAACCCCCTCTCTTGCAGACCACTTATTCCTTTTGAAGGGAAGTTGCTATCATACAACAATCATGACAGTTCAAAAATATCTTATTGACTATAAAACACCTTTGGATGTCATAATTGGCATTATATAAGTGCAAGCTGTTTCCCTTTCTTTGATATTTTATTATTCCTTGGGTTAAAATGTTTTTCATGCCCTTGTGTCCTTACCGTTACCTTTTCGTACATTCAAGCTTGTGCATATATATAATTGCAATGTTTTCCAGACTATCCAGATGTTCACATTATCTGGTCTCTCCTTTGCTATATACTCCACTATCATTTTGCCCTTCCTCTATTTATGCTGATCCCACTCTCTACCAATCCCTTATCTGCTCTGTTTTCTTCCTCTACTCCCAGCACTGCTTGGCCTGACCCTGTTCTATTTTTGTAGGTTAGTTTGTGCATGATATTATAAATGACTCCTGATATTAAGGACATTAAAGTAATAGAAACGATATTGTAAGATTTTAAAAATTTTGAGATTAATTATATTGCTGACATCCCGAATTTAGTCATTGTCATTCCTCTGTTCCAGGAATACAAATAGTAATTTCGTGGTGCAGAACCTGAGTATTGCTGAAACAAGAGACATGTTGTCGAAGCTTTTCACCTTGCACTCATTAGGACAAGTTTGCAATGTAATAAGTCTTTGGAGGCAGAAGTTCCTTTACCAAAATCCTTTTATTTACAAGTGTGCTGACCACATACAGAGTGCTTTCAGTAACCAGTCTACACTTGGAATCCTAGTGGAACTGATATGCCTGGTTAAATACAAAGCAAGAGGCTCCCTGATTGGCCTATCAATTTGGTAATTAGAGAGTTCATATTCTAACATGCCAACCTCAATTGCCTGATTTGAAGTCCTTACATGCAAGAATACCAATTGTAAAGGGAACAGCAACTTATACTGGATGAGAAGAGAGTGCTGATTCATAGGCAAGTGGACTCTGGTAGAGATGTTGTGCTCCTTGCTGTGTTCACTTGCCAACTTCTCTTCTCATCCAGTATAAATTGCTATACTCTTTACAGTTGGCATTCTTGTGAACTAATCTTGATGAGTGCAAGATGAAAAGCTTTGACAGCATGGGTGGGATTTTACAGCTTCATTCGTCCTGAAACTGTAAACTTCCACTCGAAGCCAATGGATTCCCATTCTCCACTCCATGCCCAATCCGATTCTTGTGGCAGGCGGAATTGAAAAATTCCAGCCCCGTCTCTTTTTTCAGCAATGCTCAATTTCCGTGCAATGAAACAACTATTTGCATACCTGAGACAGAGGTATAACAATGACCAAATTCAGGATATAAAAAAACATGTTGCAAGCAAAGCCTACATTTATATTTTTTGAACAGGCACTGGTTAGTCTGCAGAATTTTGGAGTAATGTGTCTCAAAAATTGGCAATAATTGATTTCAGTTGACTTTTCACAGACCTTATTCTGGATCAGCAAGTGGCCTCTGGACTAAGTGATGATGTCCGTCAAAAGGTGCATCAAGCCCTCCTAAAGCGACATCACCATCAGAATCAGAAGAAGTTGAGCAATCGAATTCCTATAGTCAGATCCTTTGCTGACATTGGAAAGAAACATTCTGATCCACACTCATTAGATAAAAATGGTGAGTTGCTTCCTGTTGTTACAAATGAAAGTAAAATACTTGTCAAAGCAAGTAATGTAAATTTGTTTAGTATTTATAACTAGTGTAAACATAGAACTAGAACAGTTTTATATATTTAAGTGAAATTGTTTAAGAGTAATTAATAATTTAGTAAGATGGAATATTCTAATTTAATTCTGTTTGGCTAAAAATCCTTTCTATTATCACATTTTATTTCATTCCATTTTGTTTCATCTTATGTTTCTGCACTTCCCAGAATGCAATTGATTTTTGTTAAACACTGTATTTTGTGACTACCAAGTTTTTAAATGGTTTTTGTGCTCCCATAATGGTTCAATATAACTCAAGTACCCCATTTTCCATTTTTAGTTTACACTGTGTTAGCTAATATCAGCCGAGGATGAGTAGAGGTACTTCACTAGCATTTTCCTCTGTCCATTAGTTTATAAACCTACTTAGATTCTGGTGTTCTCTTTCCTCTTCACTGTAATTGCTTTCAACACTTGTGTCACGGATCATTCTCCTTAGTGTTTAACATCTTCATATGCTTTTGAGAGCATCATCACTGCTCTTGCTTTTAGTTAGCTCAGTTGGCTGGACAGCTGATTGTGATGCAGAATGATGCCAACAGCATGGGTTTAATTCCTGTTCTGAGAGAGATTATTCAGGAAGGCCCACCCTTTTCAACCTTGCTCCTCATCTGAGATGTGGTGATCCTCAGGTTAAATCACCACTGGTCAGCTCTCTGCCTCAAAGGACAGAGCAGCCTATAATCATCTTGGACTATGGTGTCTTTATTAATGCCAAACCTTTGGCAGCATGTCCAGCAAAAAGAAAATTTTGACCTATCAGTTGTTTTTAATCTAATGGGATTAGACAAGGGGAAAATCATTCTAACAAAATGAGTGGGTTTGCAAGCAAAAGGTACGTAAGAGCACTGAAATTGTCAGTGAGTTGGGAATCTGACTCAAACCCGCCAACTTTGGGGGCAATTTTTCCCCCCAAAAATTAAAGCGTCCCAACGGGCAGGAAAATTGTGCCTTTTGTTTTTAATTGCAGTGCCTTCACATGAGAAACTTCTTAAAATGTTAATAGCTCATTAACAACTTCTTCAACTGGGATTTTCAACATTAACTGTGAGTATATAGGTTTCACGGGTTTCCTGGAATTCACCAGTGAAATCAAGATGAGAGAACAGTGGGAATTAAGGGATCTGAGGGAATGACTTTCTATAAATACTGAGACTTCACACTTGTTTCCTTGCCTAACTGAAAGGCATGTATTCCTATTAGTTACTACTTTGGAGATAGTTTCTACTACTTGGAGTTTTGTGTAACTTGTCTTTCCATCTGACAAACATTTGTTCAGCATGGGTGTCACTTTTGCAGCTTTACCTTGAACTCACATAAGGACCAAAATGAGCAGCAGCATTACAACTCAAGTGATTGAACCAGTCTTCTTCTTATCAACTCCATAGCAATGTAGCTTGGAGGAGGTGATCGCCCTCGCACAGAATAAGAGGGCAGAGGTTCAATTTCCTGGACATGCCTGGACACCAGTAGGCTCAAGATATTGTGTCAGGTGTTTTCTGATATTTGTAGCTTGCTGGACAAAGATCTGCCATGTGGATCTGCTGGCCATGCTTTGTCAATGGCTGTCAAAGCCACAACTCCCTTCAACATCTGGCTTCCTCCAGGGCTTCACTTGAGAGATGTGCAAGCTCCTGCTCAGAACAGTATCACTCAGATGGCAGATATCATGTTTGCCATGGCCACTGATGAGGCAAATGAGAATAGCAAGAGCTTGGTTGTGGGCCACAGGCTCAGCAAGTCATCATTTTGCATATGTGGCAATTTAAATGACACCAAACCAACCTGGATTCTTCATCATTCTCAAGAGCTTCCTCTCCATTAATCTGTGGTTCTTGCGTAACCACAAAATGATCACCATGCAAAGATGAGTAAGATCCAAAGGAGCTGCCATAATGATTTTGTCCTGCATCATTTCACCTCCCAGAGCTCTTTGGACCTTGAAGCAGTTAATGATTGGCTTCTAGAAAATGAGGACTACCCACTAAAGATATGGTTGATAATGTGTCTAAGAACCTCAAAAATGAACAAAAAGATTGAAGTCAGATAACCATAAGAACCCCCATTGAGTAAGCAATCAGGATGTTGAAGATAGGCTTTAGGCAACTGGACAGATCTGGGGGCTTTTCTGTATGTACCAGCACAGATCATGAGACTGAAGCTGGTATGCAACATGGTGTAGCCATGAGAAATGAAACTAAAGGAGAAAGAAAGGGCTGAACAGAGTTCTTGTTCAGGGCTTCACAGTGGCACAATGTTACCTCCATTGTTTCACAGCACTAGGGATCAGGGTTCAATTCTGGCCTTGGATGACTGTCTGTGTGGAGTTTGCACATTCTCCCTATGAATGCTTAGGCCCCCAAATAGCGGGAAATTGAGCAAATATGTAAGGAGATTACAGATAGCTTCAAAAAAACATAAGGTGGTAATAGTTGAGGATCTTAACTTTCCCAACATTGACATGGTTAGTAAGTTTACAGATGATACCAAGATTGGTGGCATAGTGGACAATGAAGGAAGTTATTTCTGACTGCAACGGGATCTTGATCAATTGGACCTGTGGACTGATGAATGGTAGATGGAGTTTAGTTTAGATACAGGCGAGGTGATGCATTTTGATAGATTGAACCACGGCAACACTTACTCAGTTAATGGTAGGGCAGTGGAGAAAGTTATAGGACGAAGAGATCTAGGGGTACATGTTCATCACTTCTTGAAAATGAAGTCACAGATGGATAGAATGGTGAAGAAGGCATTCAGCATGCTTTGTTTCATTGGTCAGAACATTGAATACAGGAGTTGGGACATTTTGTTGAAGTTGTACAAGACATTGGTAAGGCTGCACTTGGAATACTGTGTACAGTTCCGATCACCCTATAATACAAAAGATATCATTAAACTAGAAAGAGTGCAGAAGAGATTTGCCGGTATGCTACTGGGACTTGATGGTTTGAGTTATAAAGAGAGGCAAGGTAGACTGGGACTTCTTTCTCTGGAGCATAGGAGGCTGAGGAGTGATCTTATGGAAGTCTATAAAATAATGAGAGGCATAGATTAGTTGGAGAGTCAATATCTTTTCTCAAAGGTAGGGGAGTCTAAAACTAGAGGGCATATGTTTAAGGTGAGAAGGGAGAGCTACAAAAGGGTCCAGAGGGGCAATTTTTCATACAGAGGGTGATGAGTGTCTAGAACGAGTTGTCAGAGGTAGTGGGACAAGCGGGTACAATTTCTTGTCTCTTAAAAAGCATTTAGACAGTTACGTGGGTAAGATGGGTATAGAGATATATGGACCAAATGCGGGCAATTGGGACTAACTTAGGGGTTTTAAAAAAAGGAGGCATGGACAAATTTTGCTGAAGGTCCTGTTTCCATGCTGTAAACCTCTGCGAATGTATGACTGTAGGTTTTCTCAGATTTCTTCCTGTAGTCCAAAGATGTGCAGGTTAGGTGGACCATGTTAAATTGACCCTAACTGTCCAAAGATGTGTACATTAGATGGATTAGTCATGGTTAATGCATGGGGTTATGGGGATAGAGTGGAGTGGAAGGCCGAGGTGGGATGCTGTAATGGGTTGAACGACTTTTTTCTGAATAGGGATTCTGTGGTTCTATAGGAGTAAGAGGAACAAGAGGAGGTGAAGGAAGAATATGAATAGAGATACCAACAACATTGTATATTGTTTCTCAGTTCTGGCATAATTGAATTTGATTAAATTACATGCATCCATCAGGAAACTCCACAACCCACCTGAACCAAAGTTTCTCTTATCAATAGATACCTTTAGTTCCCAATGAACTCTGAAAATTCTTGACAACGCCATAACATAATATCACCCACATCCCCAGATTTGCTAGCATGTTCTATTGAGATGGGTGGGCTGAGCTGGAAGATTTCCTCATTCCTGCTACCTGCCTCTTGGATGAAAATCTGTATTTATGTATACATATGCGCGCACGCGCACACACACAATTATTTTCTTATGATGCAATCAGTTGATTTAGTTTACCACTTAATAATGCTAGTTTTTTTTCTGTTTATTAATTTCATAACTTTAATTGCATGCATTTCTCTATAAATTTGTCTTACATCTATCATTGTTAGTTCATTTCCTCATTAGCCCTCATCTGTTTTCTGTGTCTTGTTTCCACATTTGCACCTATTTCTAACAGGCTCAACTCTTTCTGCTTCTCTTACTCCTTTCTTTTTGACTTATTGAAAGCTGGTGTGAAGACTTCAAGACATGTTGAAACCTCTCCTCAAAGGGCTTCAGGTGATCCACAGTTTACTCCAATCACTTAAGCATTAAATGTGTCTTCTGATACATTCCATCTCAGTGGTTAGCATTGTGACACTGTGCTGAGTACCATTGTGGCTCTCAGAGAATAATTTGCAAAAAGAGCAGACTATAGTTATAATTAGCCTTTTTTGACTGTCGGTGTTTATTGATGGAGTTCATTTAAACAGATTAGCCCAATAGACGTCATTTAAAACAATATAGTTATTGTCTTCTAATCCTATTTGATCCTATTACTTTTGTTTAATGAACATTTTCTATACTTTAATACATTTCATGTGATCTATCATAAAAACACTGAGTATTGTGAATGGCTTGCTTAATCTAACTGCAAAGGGTATTGTAGACTTGAGTCTAGGCATGTTTCCAATGCATTATTTAGTTCTAGTTACTTTCTTCTAATACTCTTACAAAACAGAATGTAAGTAACCCAGTACTTTGGAGAACTATTAACATTTTTCTTTGAATCAGGTCACATGTTCTCACCACAGTCTGCACCTGCTAATTTGGAAGGCAAAACTGATGTCAGCCGAGAGAACAGTACTGTTGACTTCAGCAAGGTGAGTTGTTTCTTTGGCAGAATCTCAACTGACTCAAACAAAACAAGAACAAAAAAAAATTGCTGAGTGAAGCAAACAAAACCATTTTGTTTTAAGTTATATTGATATTCTGATACTTAAGCTTTTCCTTGTGTTTTTATGACAGATTGGTGTCAAAGTCTGGTACATTTTCTAAGAAATACTGAGGTCAATTTTCTGCGTGTTTCTGCCAGTTATATCAGCACAATCTGGGTCAAATTGGCCAAACAAATGCAAAAGATTGTGCACTTTTAAAGTTGAGTGATACCCAAACCACTTAGGTTCATGTTTTCTGCTATGTTTTCTGCTGGTCCAAGTCCAGTTTACTTGAATCAGGCCTCTTGCCCACACAAATTGCTATGTTAACAAATCCAGTTTGTGAGATTCCATCAGTTACACTGGGTTAATAAGCTTCTTCATTTCTCATTTTCAAGGCACACAAGCATTAATTAGCTCATTGACAGTATTTTCATTCTGAAAAAAAATTTATTAAGAAACTGAGTGGTGTACAAGAGGAGATTATTAATTTGCTCAGTATAGTTTTTTTAAATTCATTTTTGATTTAAAATTAGTTTACTAATGAGTAAAGAACAGAATCCCATTAACAAAAATATTTGTAGTTACTGATAAAAGCATTTTCAGCTTTATTAATAAAATAGCACCAGGTTACTCTTCACTACATCAATGAATACTGTTTAGTGGAACAATAGAAATGGTTATGTTCCGTTACACTGTTTGAATGTGTTGCCATGTGGAAGATTTTACATTTGTGATTATGCAAATTGCGTTTTGGCGGGAAAATCAAAACCTGACTAAACCATTGCAGTTTCAGTCATAAAATAGAAACTCCACCTTTGTGAGCAGTTTTGTGTATTGGGTTACCTTTTTCATTTGAGCTTGATTGTTAATTTATTCCACATCACTAAATATGTATTTACATCTGCTTGCTGGAGTATGAATGCATCAGGAATTGCATTGCTCATGAAGTGAACAAGGTATTTTACCTGAGAAATTACAATGCTTTTCATTGAACAGGGCAATTGTTTATTTTCCACAGTGATCAATAGCAACATGACCACATCATTTGAAATATTTTCGTGGAATAGAATTTTTCAAAAAAAGAAATATTGCTTGTGAACTTTAGCAGATGTGATTTGAATTATGTAAAGACACAGAGATTGAAATAAAATGCCCCATCAGCAAATGCTGCTTTCCAATTAACCCAAATTAAGCAGCTTCAAAACTGGCTGATGTTAATCCACATTTATGTTTGTTTCCGCTATAGCCCAAAGCATAGACTCTGTTAATAGTATTTCATCTTATGCATGGCCTAGTTTGAGGATAAAGTATTATAAATGTTAAGTGGATTGGGTAAGTACTATTCATTGGAATCCAAACTAAGACAAAAGACCAGTTGTAAACAATGTTGAAGCTTTTTCTTCATTAGAGATTTTTTTGTATTTGTTCATGGTTCTGAGTAGTGCTGGACAGACCAGCATTATTGCCCAACCCTAATTTCTCTTGAGAATGTGGTGTTGAGTAACCTATTTGAATTGCTGCAGTGCATGCACTATAGGCACTTCATAGCGCTGTCAAGAAGGGGATTCCAGGATTTTGACTCTCCCAGTGGCAGTGAAGGAATGGCAATATTATTCCAATTTATGATGTTGTGTGGTTTGAACGGAAACTTCCATGTGGTGGTGTATCCATGCACCTGTTGCCCTTGTCTTTTGGGTGGTAGATGTCACAGGTTTGGAAAGTGTTGTGATAGGAGCCTTGATGAGTTGTAGCAGTGCAATTTATAGATGGTATACACTATTGCTACTGTGCCTCAGTGGTAGAGGGAGTGAATTTTTAACGTGGTGGGTGGGGTGTCAAGATGTATTTTAGATGTATTTTCTTCTGCTCTGCCTTGTTTTATTGCCTGAGTGAGAAGCAGGGAAGACTCATACCCCAGATCTTTAATAAAGCTATAGTTATATGAGTACCACAGAACACAACAAACAGTTGACAATGACTCACATTCTTATTTTTCTTCTCAATTTCTAAATCCCATATCACAACATGTTCCTTTTGCCCTCAACCCTCTGCTCATGGATTTACATTGATACCCAGTCTGGCAACAGCTCAATTTTAAAATTCTCAAACTTATTTACAAATCTCTTCTTGGCTTCATCCCTACTTATGTCAATAAACCCCATAATCTTCTTGCTTCTCCAAATTTTGTGTCTTGCATCATCAATTCTGGTCATCAATCATCAATTCCACCATTCAGCTGTCTTGGATCCTAGGCTCTGAAATTCCTCCCTAAGCATCTCTACCTAAGAAGACAATAGATTTTAGAGAGCGTCTTAACAGAGGAGAGAAACTGCCCCTCATCTGTAAGACACTCCTTAAAATCTATGTCTTCATAATCCCTTTTGATGAAGAATCAATTCTTGAGTAATAATTATTAATGATGGAAGGATAAGTTGTTAAGAAGTTATAAAACTGTGACTTGAGTTTATAAATTGAGGCATTGCATATAAAAATAAAGAGAATACACTAGAAATGTAGAAATCATTGCTTGGATCTCAGTTGTGGAAATATGGACTATTCTGGGGTTCTATATTTTAGAGAGATGTTAAAGCTTTAGAGAGGATACTGAGGAGACTCATTGGCATATTACCAGGCATGAGGAACTTCACTAATGAGAAAATATTGGAAAAGTTAGGATTGTTCTTCTTGGAGCAGAGCAAGTTATGAGATGACCTAATTGAGACTTACAAGACAGTGAGGAGTTCTGACACAATAGAGAAAAAAATATTCCCTAAGGTGAGTGGGTCAACAAGTAAAGGTTAAAATAATTGATATGTTATCTGGATTGAGATTTCTGTCACTCAAAATTGTTGGGACCTGTAATGTTATAGCTGGAAAAAAAGATGAAAGCTGATTCCATAAATAATTTTAAAGGAGAATTGGATAGAAACTTGAGGATGAGCAGGGTTACAGATAAAATGGAAGAGTAAGCATAATTACTCTTTCAGAAATGTGGTCTTTGTTCATCTTTGCTTGGAAAAATCAAGAAAAAGCTGAGTTTTTCCACCATTAGTGAATTGTTAAACATTCATGGGAATATGATTTTAATTTTTAAATAGTAAACTTTTTGAGAATTGGATTTTATTACAGGGAATTAATTTACAACTTTATGCAATAATGAGCCTTTAATTTTTCTCAAGCAGCTAACAAATTATTGCTTCTGATAATTTGCTATTCCAGCTGTGGAATGCTCAGTTTTTGTGTCAAATGGTTCAATAAAATAATTCAATAAAAATTGACAACATCTGTTTTCTTCTAAAATGAGTTTTCTCAGCTCATTCTTGATGAACAATGCATTTCTAATGCCCTTCAATATGCTTCAAATAAACAGTGCCTTTTAATCATCACAAACTTACTTACAGCTAGCCCACTGCTGATGAACAGCCATTCAAAATCTATAGGCTTGTGTGGGTTTTTTGAGTGTTCCAAAACAGATAGTGATACACCATCAATGAAGAGTGCAGGAAGACAAGCTAGAAACAGCAACAGGTATACCTAAAAATGAGTTGTTATCCTGGTGAAGCAATAACACAAGACTACCTGCATATCATACAGCCTAAATAGCAAGCATTAGACAGATCTAAATGATTTCACAATCAAATGGATCAGACCTAACCTTTGCAATGTTGTCACATCAGCTTTGAATGGGAGTGGACAATTAAGTAACATACTAGAGGAGGAGGCTCCAGAAATAGCCCCATTCTCAATGATGGAGGATCCCATCAATGCAACAGATAATCTTTTCTAACCCTAACTCTAACCCCACATGTTCAGTCATAATTTGATCCCAGCAGAAATGCATTTTTCCTAATCACAATTCGCCCATGACTCATCTCTTTGTCAAAGAACAGTGTAGTCCTCCTAATCCTCACTTACAGTCCACCCGAATGAACAGTTGATCCTTTTAATCTTAAATAACACTCTCGTTTGCAGAATCTTCAGCCAGCAGTGTTGAGTGAATGATCCATCTCAGACTCCTCTGAAAGTCCCCAGTATCATAGATGCCAATCTTCAGCCAGTTTGGTTCACTTCACCTGATGTCAGGAAATGGCTGAAGCACTGGATGCTGCAAAGGTTATGGTCCCTGACAATATTCCAGCAAAAGTACTGAAGATCAATGCCATGCCACCAGCCAAAGTGTTTCAGTACAGAAAAATACTGTCATTGACACAGAAATGTGGAAAGTTACCCAGTTATACTCTGTTCACAAAAAGCTGGAAACATCCATCTTGCCCAATTACCACCCCGTCAGTCTACTCTCAATCATCTGTAGCATGATGGAAGGGGTCAACAACAGTACTATCAAGCAGCACTTGCTGAGCAATAACCTTCTCACTGATGTTCAGTTTGGGTTCCGCCAAGGTCATTCAGCTCCTTACAACCTTTGTTCAAACATGGGTGAAGAAGCTGAACTCCAGAGGTTGATGAGACTGATTGCTCTTGTCATCAAGGCAGCATTTGACCAAGTATAACATTAAGGAGCATTAGCAAAACTGCGGTCAATGGGAATCAGGGGGAAAATTCTCCACTGGTTGGAGTCATAATTAGTATAAAAGAAGATGGCTGTAGTTGTTGAAGGTCAATCACTGCAGTTTCAGGAAGTCACTACAGATGTTTCTCAATTTAATGACTGTGACCCAATCATCTTTGGCTGCTTCATCAATGGCCCTCCTTCCATCATATGGTCAAAAATGGGGATGTTCACTGATGATTTCATAATGTTCAGTATCATACACAACTTCTCAGATACTCACGCTGTTCTGATCCAAATTCTGTAAGCCCTTTACAAAATTCAGGTTTGGGCTGACAAAGGTTAGGAATATTCATGCCACAGAAGTGCCAGTTAATGCTCATCTCCAAGAAAAGCAAACCCTACTCTCACCCTTGACATTAAATGGCATTACCATCACTGAATCCCCTTATTACTAAAATCCTAGGGGTTATCATTGACCAGAAACTGAACTGGAATAGTCATATAAATACAATGACTATAAGAGTGGATGAGAAGCTAGCATTCTTGCTGCAAGTAACTCACCTCTTGATTCCCTAAAGCGTATTCACCATCTACAAGACAAGATAGAATATTCTCCACACTAGCTTAGATGAATGCAGCTCCAGCAACACTCAAGAAGCTAATCACCATCCGTGATAAAGTAGTCCGCTTGATTGGCACCATATCCACAATCATTTGTTCTTTCTACAACTGATGAAAGATGCCAGAAGAGTGTACCAGATACAAGATGGAACTCATCAAGGCTCCTTTTACAGCACCTTCCAAACCCATGATTGCCACCATCTAGAAGGACAAGGGCAGCAGACACATGGGAACATACCATCTGAAAGTTCCCCCCCAAAGCCACTCACCATACCTGACTTGGAAACATGTTGCTGGATCAAAATCCTGGAACTTTCCCCCCTAATGTATCTACACCATTCGTACTGTAAGTTTAACTCATAACTAGCTTCATATGGGAAATTAGAAATGGTCAATGAACGGCAGGCCCTGCCAGCGATGGCCACATTCCATGGAATAATTTTTTTAAAAATGCGTCCAGGACTAACTCTCAGGCATTAAAGATGGCAGCCCTGGTCTGTTCATAATTAGTGGGCACATCAGAAATCAACATGAGTAGACTTTCTGGGCTCTCCCAAATACCTCTGTCAATTCAGAAAATTCAGATATTTGATGACTGTTTTCGCAGTCTTATTATTTTCTCATAAGTAGTAATAAAGGTTTCCATTCCAAATTGTGGAATTAATCTTACATTCTTGAAGGCCTCAGAAACTTGATGGTAGGGAAGGAAAATAGAGACTATTACCAGGTTTCTTTTCCAGTTTCCAGCTGATTGGCCTTGCTTTCCCTTTAAGCTACTAACTTTACGTTGAAAAGCAGAGCAAAATATATTCACATTTACTTTAAACTAAAATTCTCAACGAAACCTCCATTTTATCTTTGTCACTTTCCACAACTCCCCCTCTCCCAGGAGAGAGTTTTTGGCTAGTTACCAGGCTCTTGAAGGTTCCTTCACTTCCTGGGAACAAAGCAAATCACCACAGCATTCAGGAATTCACTTCGATTTCTCCTCAGTTATTCTCCATGATATAAACTTTCATGGGGATGCTTCCATTAGCCTTTGGCAAAGCAATCCCAAAAACAATTCTTCAAAACATAAAGGGTAGGAATTTATAACCTCGCTTGAGCTGCTTGTCTGATCTTAGCAGAATCCTTCTTTCTTTGCCTGCTGGACATGACCCACTAAGTTGAGTGTCGTTAGTGCCAATCCCAAAGATCTTCTGGAAAATCCCAGAATTCAAAGTAAATCTCCATCCTGAATTACTCGTCTTCATAGCAGCACAGGTTAGTTGAGATAGCCGAGAGTTTGTTGGATTAATTAACATTTATCTTCAGAATCAAATCTTTCAATTTTGGGATCCACCTGAATAATTTAAATTTCAAGTCAAGGCAATTCTCCTCAGATTTATTTCTTTAAGCTCCAACCTTTGACCTCATAAAGTATGCACACGGAAGCCTTCAAACAGGTCCATAAAGTCCAGTCCATTATTTCTAACCGTTCTTTCAGAGCGTAAATTGTGCATAGGACTGAAAAATGTGTCTCCCTTTAAGAGTGTAGCTTATCCTTTTAAATGGACCTGACTGGGCAGAACAGTGTCACCACTGGTATCTGTTTATAATGTTGTTCAATTCTCTTAAACTGCAAATCCTCTTTGTCTAGTACTCCAAAATTCCCACATCTCATGCCTGTATTTCCAAACCCTGTCTCCATTCTTTCTGATGTAATTAGATCCTTTAACTCAGAATAAGCAGGGTGTGCGTGTATAGACAGAAATAAACATGTCTGTAGATAACCATAGAGATGGCGGTACAAAAGCTTTACAGAAAAAGATATCAAGAGTTCCCACAGCTGTGCAACTACAAAACCTGAATGTTCTCATCCAGATTTCACATGAGTTGGTCCCTTTAAATTACTGCATTTGCACAGAAATTACCCACACACCATAAAAACAATTAAAGGACGTGTTAGATAGAACTGAAATCACTACGAAATTCTGAGTGACTGTGTGCATGATGACTCAAAGGAACTCTGACTCAACTTCGGAATATAAAATCTATAAAATGTGAGTAATTTCAGCTGAATGACAACCTTAAATTTGTGCTCAAGAAGACAGAAGATTGACAATGACCCTGTCCATTAGGGTATTATAGTATAGCAGTCACACAGGGAGAAGAATGAAATAGTGGGGAGTCACTGAAACATTTTTTATTTTTGGTTAGAAATCACTTTTGCCTCTAGGTATTGGTTGAAACATTTTGTTTGCAGATATGCAGAAAGAATTTGGTAGCTAAAGGCAGAATCCTCCGGTCCCACCAGCAATGTGAAGCTTAGTGGATGGGGGAATTTAATTTGGCATGAGGTCAAAATTCAGTTTCCAGATGGTGGGATGAAAATTTGCCATTAATCTCTCAGGACATTAAAGGAGGATTGTGTTTTGTGATGATCAATATTAGGACGCCCTTTTGCATATATTAGCAAGTCATACATGTTCATTAAAAAGTTAGCTTAATAGAATTAAATTCCCCTCAAAATTAGGTTCCCTGCTAGCAGAAATTTAGAATGTTTATATTTATGACAGCATATAGTGGCATGCAACTGCACCTCTTTCATGATCCCCTTTTCATTGAGGCGAAGAAGGGATATGTGAGACAAGATCAGCAGAGGAGGGGAGGAGAGTGGAAGGTGGATATAGGAGGCAAGCTAAAGATGGAAAACTGGATTGAATGCTGGACGTGGGAAACAGGCTAAGGATGATGGGATGAATTGAAAGCTTGATATGGGAGGCAGATTAAGGGTTGAAGGGAGGGAGGCTATCCAGGGAATGAAGATTGGCTATCCAGTGAAGGAAAGGAGGCAGCGAGGGAATGCGAGGATGCAGATATGTGGGATGGAGGGAAGGACGTGGCTTTTTGTGTTTGGGGCATCTTTGGTTGGATGGGGGAAGGTTTTCGAGAGATAGATGGTGGGAAGATGATGTTCCTAGAGGATCGGTTGAATGTTGTCCTATGGTGGATCCAGACCATTGAACCCAGGGTGTAAGAAGCAACCACAACGTGAGCGGGAACTGGGATGCAGTAGATTGTCCAGTTCCATGCTAATAATAGGATTATTAGGATAATAAGATAACCGAAGGTTTCATGGGCATGGATAAAGAAATGGATGAAACAGATAATTCAGCTAATGGGAGGGGCCAGGGTAAGTATAGGCACGTGCTCAGATGGGAGGAAGATGGTTAAGGGTGAAAGGCTAACAAGGGTAGATCATGTGTGGTAGAAGAGAAAGGAATAGTTATATTGGGTGGATCAAGGGTGATGGGGTAAGTTAGTGGATGACAAGAGAATAGAAATTGGAGCAAGTCTGGAATGTATCCGCACTATTTTTGTATTCACTGCTGTGTAACACTGTCATTCTGAAATTGCAACACCTCACAGTAGGGGAGTGTCTCTTCAGTAGAGTGGAGTTCAAGGAGAGCTCAATTAGCTGACTAAAGAGAGACAGTAACCACCATGAGGCAATAGAATGAGAATGATATTCAATTGTTTTTCTGCTGTCTACGGTGAAGCTACATTGCAGTTAAGTTGCTCTCTGATTCGTGGGTCTCAAAACATGAAGGTCTCGAGCTGTCATTCATTCAATGTGATTTACCATCTGTTGCTGTCAGGAGTAGGGATGGAGGGAGAGGGGGAGAAGGGTGGTGGAGGAGAGGGGGAGAAGGGTGGTGGAGGAGAGGGGGAGAAGTAAATGTTTCCATAGGCGCTTAGTGGACGACAGCAATCTCACAAGTCGAAGCTTCTATCCTCACAGGTGAATGGGCGTGGCTGAGAAGTGCTCAAAATGATAAGTCTTTCTATGCTGCCAAGGCAATGGTCTCTCTATAGAGTCTTGAGGGTAATCAAAGTGAGCTGAGTCTGAGTTCTCGCTTGACTGGGTGCTGACAGTCTTGACTGTCAGCACCCAGTCAAGCAATGTGTTTAAAGTTTACTTATTAGTGTAACAAGTAGTCTTACATTAACACTGCAATGAAATTCCTGCAAAAATTCCCTAGTCGCCACACTCCAGCATTGGTTCTGGTACACTGAGGGAGAATTTAGCATGGTCAATGCACCTAACCAGGACATTTGATTTTCACAGAAACTTAATTGTTAATGTAAGCCTATTTGTGACACTAATAGATAACCCTATAAACTATCTTTCGGACTGTGAGAGGAAACCAGAGCACCCGGAGAAAACCCACGCTGACACAGGGAGAATCTGCAGAGTCTGCACAGACAGTGACCAAGCTGGAATGTTTCCATGTATAGTCATGAAGGAACACTTATCTCCATTTTTTGAGGATGTCCTTCACCTGGAAAGGATGGAGTGAAGATGCTATGATGGAAGCCAGGCACAGAGCTTAGGTAGCCCAGAGATAGATAGAATCTGAAAAGAATATGCTGACCAGATTGATTACTACAATTCCTTCACATATCTACTAAGGCCTAGACTACTCTGCCTTGATACTGGCTCTCACCCAGATGGGGAAGAGAGGGGACCAGTGCAAGTTGGCAGAAGAGCTGGAGGAGCAAGGTCCTGAACAGTCGGACCTCAAGAAAGTCAGTATTATGACAACAAGGGGCCAGTGCAGCAGCAAACATTGGCCTGGTATATCACATGCAGCACACCTATCTATAGATGGGCAAATGGCAATGCCGGAAGTGCTTAAGGACATTCCAGGACATGGTTGCTCATGTTTGCCAGTTTCTCCATAATCTGTTCTGCAAGGATCAGAAAGCAAGTCCATGCTGGTGGCATTGTCACCACTGTCTTAAACTTCTTAGCCAGTGGCTTCTTCTAGGGCCCCACAGGGCAGCATATCCTTATCAATGAAACACAAGTGTATCCACAAGATAACCGATGTTCAGGAGAAAGCACCAATTTGTCTAATTCTACCTGGATACCAAAAGCCAAGTTACAAGTGCGTTGGATTCTGCAGCAATATCAAGCTCCCTGTAAATGCAGGTTCTATTCGCTGCACATCTTGACCTTGAGAGCCCCTGGCAGCAGTCTGTCACATTTATCAACAGAAAACGATTTCATTCTTTGAATGGGCAGCCGTTACATGATCAAAGAGCAAACTCTGAATGCTTGTATTCAGTTCCCAAAGAGCATTTATGATATCTACATTTTGAAGTACTGACAGGTGCCACAGATCTTTGAAGAATATTGGCGATTGCAGGGTTGGTTCCTTGGAGACAAAGGATGTTTTCAGAAAACCTGCCTGATGATACCAAAATGCCATCCACACGGTGCTGCTGAGGAGAGCTACAATGTTGTAGGTGTCTCCATAAGGATGATTGAGCAGATGGTAGACTTCCAAAATATGATGGTCCAGTGTTTGACCAATCAAGTGGTGCCCTCTAATCATAGAGTGTGTCCTGGATTGTATACAGTGCCTGCACAAAGCAGGGGGATGGGGTGTGTAGGAAGGGGATTGTGGAAATGTCTTACCTGAGGGAGATGTCTCCTCTGATGATAAGGATGGTGAAGAGCTGGTGATGGAAAGGATCAGGGTGCCAATGAATCGCAATGCAGTAAAGAGGCCCTTGATAATCTCACAGATAACGGATTCCAGGCAGAGTAAGCTGCTGAGACATTTCTTTTACTATCTGGTTTCTATCCTGTGTCGGTTAAAAGACAACAGTTCTTTTTTGGTAACATATTGTACTCTCATCTCATTTATCATGATTTATAATAGCTACATTAAATTGCACTATTTAATGTCTGCCCTGCCGGTGGTTTGATCCTTGTGTACTCCAAACTGCTGATCTACAGAAACGTGCATATCAGAACCTGTAAAACACTCCCTTCTCCCTCAACTTCAGATACCTATATGTAGTAATTATATTTCCCCATGTTCTTAGACAAAATATATGACAGCAACTTGGAAGCAAAATCAATTTTTACCTTGGCCAGGATGCACTCCTATTACTCACACAGCTGCTGCGAATGGGCGGGCAGACATCGCAGAGTGCTCTTTCAGTTGAAACCAGATGTATGGGTCCACAGGAAGGAGCAGAAGGAAGACACCATTTGGCCATCATATTCCTCCTCATCTCTGATGGCCACTTGCCCATCGTAAATCCACATCCCTTGACATCTTCATCATACCGAAAAGGATCAAGGTTACTTTGGAGTCCAGTTGCTGAGAGTACCTCACCTGCACCTTGGGTTGCTGAGTAACAACCATGCCAAACCTTCCAATCACAGAGACTTCTATAAGCCTCAGCTTTGATAGTCTCAGTATCAGTGTGAGAGTGTGATCTGTCATTCTTGACATCCCGGCCAAGATAAATATCTTTCATGCATGGACCTTGCAGAATTCTATTAGAGCTGCTGATGCATTACCTGGATAACATCACAGCCCTTGGTATGATCCAGCATCCAGGCTCGTTCTACTTTCTCTCATCTCATTGACAAAGACTGCAATCTTTCAATGAAGTCTGTTGCCCTTTGCTTATCTTTTACACGAGGTCCACTGCAAACCTTGATAAGGAGATGAGTAAGTCAAACAAATTTCCATGTGGTATTTCACAAAGGCTTCAGTCAACTGCGCGCACACGCACACGCACACACACACCCCTTTTTAATCTGACATGTAAATCACTCTTTTAGTCCAGGCTAATTTGCTGTTGCCTCCTTACTTGCAGCCTATATCTGTATATTAGCTCAAAATGACAGATCAGTGAGGAAGACCAATAACAATTGGATGTGCCTATCACAGCTTTCTCCAAACATGTAGGGAAGTGTTTGTATTCTATTGTTCAGAAGACAGTGTTGAGTTTCACCCTTTCTACACTGCTGCTGCAGCTAAAGTGCTTCTTGTCACATAAAGCAGCTTTAACTCTCCTTGAGCATGCCCTGCAACAACCCACATCTCACATCGAGCAATTGCAGCAAGAAATGCAGTGAGCTCACTGACATCATTTTCAGGGTCACAACATAGTGAGCTGCAAGGAATTAAAACAGGAAATGCTGGAAAAATCAGCAGGTCTGGCAGCATCTGTGGAGAGAGAAATAGAGTTAATGTCCATATGAGAACAAAGTCCATATAACCTCTTCAGAGCTGCAAGTAATGCCTTATATGATATGTGCCCAGGCAAAAGCAATACTTTTCTCAATTGCTATGTTGAAATGCAGCCCCCATAAATGAGATGGAGGGAACCCATTGACACTTATGCTTTGTTGACTATGATGACTTGGTGGTTATCCTAAAGGTCCTGCCTGTCTGCTTCTGCCACAAGAATCCGCGATGCATATGGAATAAACTGAACCGTGTAAGATCACGTGTAGTCAGCCTTCACACTCCCAGTCAAAATCGCTCTCACTTTGTTTTGCCACTAAACTTAGCCACCAGAACTGGAGATTCTGCTCAAAATTTATTTTGGTTAAATCTTTGAAAGTGTTGAAAACTGCAAAACATGCAAATTCAGACAAAAGTAGGTCATTAGCAAAGCAGTTGGAGGATTGAATTTATTACAAAGGAATTAGGAAAGATTTGGAGCTAAGGGTTCAGTTAATTAAGAGGGAATTTTATACTTTATACTTGCCTTGTGAGAATATAGCATCATCATAGTGCAGTTTCTGGGATAATTCAGTGTAAACCTTTCAGCATTTCAGTATGGTAGTTGCCAGGACGGCCATTCTACTGATCTCTTTGCTTTGACTGCCACCTTACGTTGCTATTTTTGACGCATTGCAGTAGACTGTGAGGATGGAACAGCATATAAATGAAGTGGCATTTATATGTGAGTTAATAGTGTGTGAGTAAGAAGAGGATTACATAAATTCCATGATCAAATGTAGAACACAAATTCATGGAATATTTCTGTGATTTAAATTAATGTTTGCATATGAAGTAATGTATCAGTTGAGATGAATATTCATTTCAAAAATACAACTAAGCACAAATACATTGTTCGAGCATATGTCAAGATATTTATTCATGAGTTTGGGAATATGTTATTTATAATAATAGGTATGTTTAGGCCATGTAGGGAATTCAGATTACAGGGATGGAATAAGTCAAATTCTGTTTTTATTCATTATGCTAAGATTTATGTTTTTGGCTTTGGGAAGCAAACCATGAAAGCATTTGCAAAAATCTTCAGCCAGAAGGGCTGAGTGGATGTTCCATCTCAGACGCCTCTGGAAATCCCAATATCACAGATGCTGTCTTTAGCCAATTTAATTCCTTCCATGTGATATCAAGAAAGGCTGAAGGACAGTGGACATCACAAAGGCTATGGGCCCTGACTCTATTTTCCAGAAATAGCAGTGAAGGTTTGTGCTTGAGAACTGGCTGCAGCCTTAACCAAGCAGTTCCCACCTGACCAGTTCACTGACATCTTCCTGCAGTCAACAAAAATCCTCTTACTGTCTACCAAGTGGCCAATTTTTGGTGATCTTTATTGTACTAACGTCTTCCTTAATTAACAGAGCTGTTTGGACCAGCTGCACTATAATACCTACCAGGGAGATTATCATGTGATGCATCGCTTAAATGACTAGTTTCATGCTGATCATATAAAGATCAGCTTTTTGATCATGTAGAGATGGGAAATCAAATATGCATTTCTCTAGATTTAATTTTTAATATGTTTGCTTTGCTCTTAAAACATATTCTAAAGTGTTTAATTATTGTACTTAACACCAACACATTAAAATCAGCATCTGGTCTAGTCAATGCTAAACAGTTTATTTGACTGCAGTAATTGTAAGCAGGACAATTTTCGGACCTAGCTGCGCTGGTGCAGATTCTGCTGATCAAAGAAAATAGCACACTGGCCTAAAAACTGGCTCCGCACCCAGCAGCAAACATGCATTCACCCCAATCCCTTTCTACTGCCACAAACTGGATTGTGCCCAGAGGCTGATCAGCATGAGATTAACTGAATCTCAATTGCATTAGCACATGATTATCTGCCCTCCCGGAATGCTCTCACATCTTTGGTGGTACATCACATGAGTGTGAATAACAGCTGATCTCCACTAGTGGAGACCGGGCACAATGTCCATGCCAAGGGGCTTGGAAGCCATTGAAGCCCCCATGTGGACAGGGGTGTGGCTGGGCAGAGCACATCAGACAGTGCCTGCCTAACAGTGCCACTGGATACTTTGGTGGTTTCAGTTGGGTATAAGGTCTGGGTGGGGATGATCCTGAGTGGGACGCTATGCTGGAGGGTCTATGTCATGAGGACTATGCAGACAGAGACTATGCCGGGTGGGGGGCTATGTTGGGGTGGTTGTGCAGAGATGGAGCTTGAAGGGGAGCACAATGGGGAGGCATGTCATGGGTCATGATGGGGATCAAGCTGGGGAAACTATTGGGAGGGCTTTGATGCCTTGATGTTGGTGACCCATGTTAGACTGAGGGTGGGGGGAACATGCCACTAGGAGGGGGTTCTGGTTGTCCGTAGGGGGAGAGTATGGGCCTCACAGTGCACTGAGTGATCAGGGAGCCTTTGTGAAACAGTGTCCAAGCTCTCAGCAGCCGAATCAGTGATGATTTAGCATCCTTCTACACCCCAACCAGCACTGGCGCGTGACATGCAACTGTCCAAAAATGTGAAGATTGTGGTATCCGGAGGAAATCACTCCGGTTTCCTCACCGTTTTTCTAGATGAAAATTCCACCCAAGGATTGATGACCACAGTTAGTATAATGCACTACAGTGGTTTATTTCCCAGCAGATAACTACATACAGAGTTAACACTTCCAGCTCTGGGATCCAGTCTGGCTGCAAAAGGCCAGGCTCTGCACCAAGATCTCCACACTCGTTTCCCTTTGGCCATTCAAGTCACATGTCCCTTCTGATGTCTGCCCTTTAGAGGGGCCAGCTACTATATCTGTCCCCCTTTAAATCCCTCATTATTGAATACATAAATAAACAATTCCCAAAACAATAGCAACAATGAACATTTTAACACGGCCTGTTAGTGGACATTCTCTTACTGTGGGAACCAGCTCAACTGATTGAAATTGGACTGTGGAAGTAGTTTCGTTTGGATTTGCTTCACCAGGACTCTCCCCTGAAATCCATGTCTCATTTTTCTCAGTTTCATAGGTCGGAGTGTTTCTCCCAATCACTGGCTAATCAACCATTTCATCCTTTGGAGAAACAGCAACACCACTTATTGACACAATTGGTTAGTAGCACTGGCTCTTGGAATGGCACCTATCTATTTAAATGGTTTACATATTTCTTCACTAACTTACCTCGTAAGATGGTGGCCCCACTCTGGCCACTAAAACCCTTGAAAACCGATTTGGCCCAATACCAAAATCCTGGATCATCTATTCCAAATGCTGTTTCTAGTTTTGACGATTCTTGCTTCCTTTTTTGAAAACTCTATCTTATTTCCATCCTCTGTGCAAAACTCGGAACATAGCAATTTGGTTGGAAATGTTAATCCATTAGCAGCTGGCTGGAGCTATTCCAGTCGTAGTATGCGGATGGTTTGCTAAGGCTATGATGGGGGCTTTAAACTGATTCGGGGGGGGGGTGGGATCCTAAGTAGTTGGGGTGCCGAGAGGGATGAGAGTAAGGGGGTTATAGAGGAGAGTTGTAAAACACAGCGGCGTACGGGTGGGGTGGGGCATGGTTTGAGATGCGTATACTTTAATGCAAGGAGTATTCGCAATAAGGGGGAGGAACTTGCAGCTTGGACCAGTACCTGGAACTTCGATGTTGTGGCCATTTCAGAGACTTGGGTAGAGCAGGGACAGGAATGGATGTTGCAGGTTCCGGGGTACAAATGCTTTAGTCGGAGTAGAGAAGGAGGTAGAAGGGGGGGAGGAGTGGCATTATTGGTCAAAGACTGTATCACGGTGATAGAAAAGAAGTTTGATGAGGACTTGTCTGTTGAGGTAGTATGGGCTGAGATTAGAAACAGGAGAGGAGAGGTCACCCTGTTGGGAGTCTTTTACAGACCTCCTAATAGTTCTAGAGAGGTTGAGGAAAGGATTGCGAAGTCAATTCTGATTAGGAGTGAAAGTAGTAGGGTAATTGTGATGGGGGACTTTAACTTTGCTAATATTGATTGGAATAGCTATAGCTCTAGCTCGTTAGAGGGGTCAGTTTTCGTACAGAGTGTGCAGGAAGGTTTTTTGACTCAGTATGTAGATAGGCCAACTAGAGGTGAGGCTACATTGGATTTGGTGCTGGGCAATGAGCCAGACCAGGTGTTAGGCTTGGAAGTTAGTGAACATTTTGGTGATAGTGACCACAATTCGGTTACGTTCACCTTAGTGATGGACAGGGATAGGCATGAAGCTGGGGGCAGTAGTTATAGCTGGGGGAAGGGTAATTATGAGGCCATCAGGAGAGAATTAGGGTGCATAGATTGGACTAGGAAACTACAGGGACTGGGAACATCTGGAATGTGGTGCTTATTCAAGGAGCAGCTGCTGCGAGTCCTTGATAAGTATGTCCCTGTCAGGCAGGGAGGAAATGGTCGAGTAAGAGAGCCTTGGTGTACGAAAAAAGTTGATTTGCTGGTTAAGAAGAAAAAGGAGGCTTATGTCAGGATGAGGCTTGAAGGCTCAGTTAGTGCAATGGATAGCTATAGATTAGCCAGGAAGGAGGTAAAAAGTGAATTGAGGAGAGCTAAGAGGGGACACGAGAAGATGTTGGCTGATAGGATTAAGGAGAATCCTAAAGCTTTCTTTCGATATGTTAAGAATAGAAGATTGGTTAGGGCAAGATTAGGGCCAGTCATAGACAGCAGTGGGAAGTTGTGCGTGGAGCCTGAAGAGATTGGTGAGGCACTGAATAAATATTTCTCTTCGGTATTCACGCAGAGTGCTGGAAATGTAGCTATGGAGAACACTGAGGTACAGGGTTGCAAATTGGGAAGTATTGTAGTAGATAGGGAGGATGTGTTAGAAATTCTCGAGGGTTTGAAGTTGGATAAGTCCCCTGGGCCGGACGGGATTTACCCTAGGATTCTCTGGGAGGCAAGAGAGGAGATTGCAGAGCCTCTGGCTCTGATCTTCAGGTCCTCGTTGGTTACGGGTGTGGTTCCGGAGGACTGGAGGATAGCGAATGTGGTCCCATTGTTTAAGAAGGGGAAGAGAGACCTTCCAGGGAATTATAGGCCAGTGAGTCTTACTTCTGTTGTGGGCAAGGTATTGGAGAGAATTATTAGGGATAGGATTTATAGTTATTTAGAGAGAAATGAATTGATTGGGGATAGTCAGCATGGTTTCGTGAAGGGTAGGTCATGCCTTACTAACCTCATTGAGTTTTTTGAGAAAGTGACCAGAGAGGTGGATGGGGGTAAGGCGGTTGATGTAGTATATATGGACTTTAGTAAGGCGTTTGATAAGGTGGCCCATGGAAGACTTCTACAGAAAATGCAGATGTGTGGAATAGAGGGTGATTTAGCTAATTGGATTAGGAATTGGCTGGCAGATAGAAGACAGAGGGTGGTGGTTGATGGGAGATATTCATCGTGGAGTTCGGTGACGAGTGGTGTGCCTCAGGGGTCTGTTTTGGGGCCCCTGCTGTTTGTAATTTTTATAAATGATCTGGATGAGGGTATTGAGGGATGGATCAGTAAATTTGCAGATGATACTAAAGTTGGTGGAGTGGTAGATAGTGAAGAGGGGTGTTTTAGTTTACAGAGTGACTTGGACAAGTTGCAGAGCTGGGCCGAGAGGTGGCAAATGGAGTTTAATGTGGAAAAGTGTGAGGTAATGCACTTTGGCAGGAACAATAAATGTGTAGAGTATAGGGCTAATGGTAGGGCTCTTAATAGTGTTGAGGAACAGAAGGATCTTGGTGTATGTGTCAATAGATCCCTGAAAGTAGGCAGTCAAGTGGATAAAGTTGTTAAGAAGGCATATGGAGTCTTAGCTTTTATTGGTAGGGGGATTGAATTTAGGAGCCGCAGCATCATGTTGCAACTGTACAAAACTCTAGTGCGGCCGCACTTGGAGTATTGTGTGCAGTTCTGGTCGCCACATTATAAGAAAGATGTGGAGGCATTGGAGAGGGTACAGAGGAGGTTTACCAGGATGTTGCCTGGTATGGAGGGCAGGTCCTATGAAGAGAGGTTGAAGGATTTGAGGTTGTTTTCGTTAGAAAGGAGGCGGCTAAGAGGGGATCTTATTGAAGCATATAAGATGATTAGAGGTTTAGATAGGGTGGACAGTGATAGCCTTTTTCCTAGGATGGAGAAAGCTAGCACGAGGGGACACAGCTTTAAATTAAGGGGTATGAGTTATAGGACGGATATCAGAGGTAGGTTCTTTACTCAAAGAGTGATTAGGGAGTGGAATGCCCTGCCTGCAGCTGTTGTAGATGCGCCAAGTTTGGTGGCGTTTAAGAGGTTAGTTGATAAGTATATGGAAGAGAAGGGAATGGTTTAGTTAGGAGGGGCATTGCTTTTTATTTTGGTCGGCACAACATCGAAGGCCGAAGGGCCTGTTCTGTGCTGTATTGTTCTATGTTCTATGGTTCTATAAACTGGTGGAAAATATGCCACCTTAGCTTCTAATGAAGCATGTTTTTGCCTCTTCATACCAGTCTTGAATGTTTGCACTGTGCATTCAACTAGCCCATTCTATGAAGTGCAATAAGGTGGCATACAGATGTATTTCATCCCATGAACTGCTGGAACTTGGCTGCACTGACAATATGGAAAACTGCCCAATAGCTCAGCCATAACCTAGTCACTGATATTCAGTTTGGGTTCCACCAGGGCCACTTAGCACTGACCTCATTACAGCCTTAATCCAAACATGGATAAAAGAGGTGAATTCGAGAGGTGAGATAAGAGTGGCCGCCTTTGACATCAAGGCAGCATTTGACCAAGTGTGACATCGAGTAGCCCTGGCAAAACCGAGAGCCAATGAGAATCAGGTGGGAAACTTTCCACTGGTTGATATCAAATTCAACATAGAAGACAATGGTTATGATTGTTAGAGGTCAATTATTTCAGTCCCAGGGTATCTTTGCAGGAGTTCCTCTGGGTAGTGTCTTAGGTTGAAGCATCTTCTGCTGTTTCATCACTGATCTTCTCTTCATCTTAAGGTGAAAAGTGAGAATGTTTGCACAAGGTTCAGCACCATTCGTGGCTCCTCAGGTGCTGAAGCAATCCATACTCTTATGGAGCAAGACCTGGACAACATTCCGGCTTGAGCTGATAAGTGAAAAGTGCTGGGCAATGTCCATCCCTAATAAGAGAGAAACCTACCATCTGTCCTTTGATATGCAATGGTATTATCATCACTGAATCTCCCACTATCAACCAGAAAGTTACAATCAGAGAAACTGACTTGGACCAGCCGTATGAATATTGTAACTATAAGAACAGGTCACAAACTGGGAGAGTAACTCGCGTTCTGATTCCGAAAGGTCTGTCCACCAGAGGAGTGGGATTTGGTTGTCCTTGTGGAGACACTGCCTTCAGATAAAATAAGGATGATTCTAGCTTTGGTAAGATTGGCACATGGGTCCTGGAGTTGGCAGAAATTCTATTGAAATGTAGGCAGCATGGTGACAAGGATAATTTTATCAAGCATGATGGTAGAGGAGAACTTGTGGTTTGCAGAAATTAAGGGCTTATGTAGGATTTGATTTTTTGATTATTCCTTATTTATCAGAGGTAAGGGATGAATGAATACGTGGGGTCAACAGCACTGGGTAGAGGTGGTGAAATCCCAGACCTGTCATTATTAATTTGTAACTTTCTAAGATATCTCTGAAAACATTGTGCTTAGTATTTTATGATTGGTTCCTGAAAGCCTCTCTTAGTTACCTTGTCTGACTCTTGTTCTCTCCACTCATCTGTCACCTTTTGGTTCTTGCTTCTTCCTTATCCATTCTGTTTATGACTTTCAGGTGTCAGTACTTAGTATGCCTACACTTTCTTGCTTTCAACAAAACACAAGTAAATATAATTTAATGATTAGAAACTTTGGTCTCCTACATGTAATGTAAAGCTATTTATTCTTTTAAAATCATTCCAGTCAGAATGAGCAGAAACACAATGATCTAGATTTTTACACACAGTTGTAATGTGGGTTTCCTGGGTGTGCTATTTTGTATGCACATTGGTACAGGCAATAATGTAAAACATGTAAAATGGATGTAAGCAGAAAACATATGCAGCCTTTCTAAATGTGCAGTTCAGTCTGAAGTTTAGTGTTGGGACAAAGAAGAAAAATAGAAGGTATTTCACTCTTTCAAACTGGTTCGCTTAATACCTTGCCAAAACTTTTGTTACATTTGGACAAAATTAAACCTAAACTCTTCATGAGGAACTTTATAAAAGTGTAGGAATCTGAGGTTGGTCAAGTGTTTTGATGGGATGCGTAGGATGAGCAGATATTCAGTAACTTTATTTGATGACTCTACTTTTATTTTTCCTAACCACTGGGTACTGGTTAAATGGTTCTTTCTTTGGTTACTGTCAAATCCCACAACCTGACTTCTCTGCAACCCCACTCCCTCCCATCCTTTTGGGACTGGAGTTTTTATTGGGAGCATTGATCCTGTTCCCACATGTAAAATTTTGGGGTGAGCCCATCCTTGGTCCAAGGGGGCAGGAGGGATGAAGGGACAGCATGGAATGGAGGATGGTGCTCAGCTCAGGGGAATGATGGCCACTGCCATTACTGCAGAGAAGACTGCAGCAAAGCATGTTACTTTGGCGCTGGGACCAGAGGTAACTCTGTGGGGTCTTGCTGGAGCTGGCTCTGCATGGATGTTGGAGACCTGGGGGAAAGCCAGAGTGGGAGTGTGGAAAGCAGGAGGTCCCTTTTGATGGGCCAAGAGTTAAAAAGGTAGCCTGGCCACTATCCTTGCCCACCACCAGCTTGCACAATGAAAGATGCTGGTGTGGCCCCTTGGTGTGTGTCTGTTCCATTACTTGTTCAATCATAGTGGTAATGGGGGCATGGTATCTTATGGGCAACGCCCTCCCTTCCGTCTGCTATCTGCCAACCCATGGTTACTGGGGGCTGTAAAATCCAGCCCTTGGCATGGGTAGGAAGATGCCTTTGCAGTCTCCTCTTTTTCATGATCTTCACCTTCTGGAAGTAGGAAACCATTGTCAGATTTTGCCCACTTTGAATATTGTGAAACTTGCTTAATTGTAATATAAATCATGACACTATCACTCATGGAACCCAAGAGCAATCCATTCCATCAAGGATCTGTACGGAAGGAGAAAATGCTTCTTGTAATTGATTCAAAACAGAAGTTACTTTGAAGTTCACTGCTTTTTTTTCCTCTTAGAAAATATTGTTCAAGTCTCCAGATGGAAGCTCCACGTTGGTTTGCATTCAGTAGACACAAACTTAAAAATAATGATACATAAAATTTTAATTCCTGTAAAAAATTGTAACTGGAATAGGATATAAGAAATAAAATAATTAACTTTCAGAATGCACAAGTTATATAATAACCATTTTGTGATCCTGTTTTTTTTTTATTTCAGGTGGATATGCACTTTATGAAAAAGATTCCTGCAGGTGCAGAAGCTTCAAATGTTTTAGTTGGTGAACTGGAATTTTTGGATCGTTCAATAGTAGCATTTGTCCGTTTGTCTCCAGCTGCTGTTCTCTCAGGAGTTGCAGAAGTTCCTATTCCAACACGGTTAGTCTCTTAAATGCACAATGCACGTAACTCATTGGTGACATATAATTCTTGATGTATGTACTGAAACATCAATTAGTATCAGGGTATATGCAAGGATGTGTTCCCTGTCAGGTTCCAGCTCCGAAAACTCTAAAATGTTGGTATTCCAAAGTTGGTCACCAAGTCTAAAAAGTTTTGTTTTCCAGACAAAAAAAATGTTGGAGCATTCTCTTCATTATCCAACTGAACCCTCAAAGATTAGGGGGTGCACCGGTGATCTAACCTTCCCAGAGCTGTGTAGTTCTTTCTACTTCACATTAGGGGACTTTTGAATCTGAATGGTTTCAATTGAGCTAATTGAGAATTTGTTGAATAAATTAAATGCTTGGGTACATGTCCACAGTGAAGACAAAAATCAATATTTTTGTGTAAGTAAAATATACTGTTAAAGTCCTGTCAAATGTTTTTTGCTGTTTCTTGTTATTGGTTGTAATGAAATAGCAAATGGTGCTCTTGTGAGAAGAAAATATTATTTGAGTCAATTTGAAAATGTTCGTATTACTAGAGGAACATTTGCCTGTAATGCTTTTGTGGACTTGAGAAAACCTGTAAAAGGTAGAACAGTTGTTTTGGTGGTGATCTGAGATAGGAAGGAGGTTGTTGAGGTTAAACATCTAGAGATTAGCAAGGGAGGAATTTTGGGGCAGTTGGGGTTATCAAAGACAAAGGCCTTGAATGGCTTGGCCCACTAGAGGATACTCAGAGAGGCTCAGTGTCGTCAGGGCTTATTCATGGGGCAGTGTTAATGAAGCCCAAGTTAGCAATAGGAAATTAGGAAGACCAAGATTCACTGTTACTGAGGAAGGATAAGGCAGCTAAAAGTTCCTGCAACAATTGAGAGGTGGAAGAATATTGATATGGACAAAAGGCAAAAGTTGAAAGTCTAATGTTTGCAACAAGGAATGTATATTGTGAATAAGGATTTTATCAACAGTAAGGGTCAAGGAGGGATGGAAGTAGGAGTGCTATGGAGCTGGAAATATATCGTTTCGATGATTAGGGGTTTGAAGCTTAGATGTGAGGGGGGAGAAATTGCCATGGTTTTGTACTGTTCAGCTGGTGTGAGTGAGGTGGAAGGAAAGGAATAGGAGATTTGATGTTGGGTTGGAAGTCTAGGGTGGAGATGAAAACAATTCCTTTGTTTAAACATGCATGCTGCTCGTTCTGCTTGCAGCATCAAGGGTCGCTGATGCTCAGCGTACTCTAGGCAAGATAATGGTCCAGAATTTCATTTCCCATAGTTGGCTGTTACAGATCCTCTTTGACAAGCAAACATACATTTCAAAATAGCAATCTTGTGCAGTGTAAGGAAAGCAATATTCTACTAACTTCCTTCACTACAATAGTGACTACCTTCAAATACTTTGGTGGCGGTAAACACAATGGAACAACCTGAGGTTACAAAAACCTCTTTATAAAAATGCACTTTTTTAATCACAGTGTTCTAAACGTGGGAAATATTACTTTAAAAAGCCCTTTGTATTGTATTTCTATCTCATGAATGTATATCATTTAAAACTCTCTGTTAGGGTGGTCTGAGCTCTCATGATCCATATGATTTGGAGCAAATAAACCTTGCTCCCAAGAGCCCATCTTGTATTTTTCTTTCACGAATTATGCATCATGGCTACTACATTTGGAAAGTTGGGTAAGTTGCATAATTATTTGCCGGTGGTCATACATCATTTGTGGACTAAGATGGTAATAATAATCCTTTCTTGATAAAAGGGAAAATACTGTCAGATACAAAACTACTGACTTGTATGCAGTTACTGAAACACTGAATTTGTGGAATGCAGAAAACTGAACATTTGAGTTGGCCTGTCTCTCTGAATGCAGGTTTTCAGCTTAATGTTTATAGATGTAAGGGATGAGAGGATTTCTCTTATGTCAGTGTTTTGGTAATGATGTGGGTACAGATCATTCTAATTAGTGTCTGAAAGGACCCAGTGTTCTGGAAGTTTAAAGTAGCCATCACTTCCACTGAAAGTTGCATTTAACTGTTCCATGGATGCAGGTTTGTTTGCAGCAGGCCAAACATCACATTCACATTGAGGTACAATCCTTGTGCGGATTGTTCCTCTCTGAAGACCAGGTGAGGCTGATGTCAATGATGTTCATACTGCAGTGGGTATTCATGATTCCTAAATGTCCATTTCCCATGCTGCTCCTCCACATCCTTTTCTAAAGTTTCTGGTAGAGAAAGATCGATGCTACACCCATGCTGCTCACCTCATTGTAAAACTTACTTATTACTCGTTCTATGAATGATTTGCTCTTCTGCAATCACCTTAATCCCAGTTTCTGCTGCTTTTGGAGTAGCTGTGCTCAGTTAGTATCATTTGACCATCAATAAATCTTGAAGAACTTAATAGTTTCCATTTGTTGTTGAATAAGCAGGAAATTCATAATCACCAGTATCTTACGTTACTTATTCCCAAAGACAAATATTAACACAAAATTACTACACCTTAACCTTCAGTGTCAATTTGGTTTATTTGTGAGAAAATGAGCTTGTGTCAGAGGGAAACAGTGTTTTGTTCATTTTATTTTTCCATTTGCTACAGAATTAACTTCTTCTCATTGTTAAAAAGCTGTGACAGAAGCAGTATGATTTAAGAAAACTGACAAAAGTGCACTTAGCAAATTGTGTTACTGACCAAATAAAGGATAACATTAAAGAGCATTTCATTATTTCCTTAGCATTACGATATAGGGGACTCTGTTAACCTTTAAATACTGATGTTATTACAGTTATTTTGGTGGAAGAATCACTGATAGTGCAGTGAAATAATGGACTAGATTTTGCAGTCATGGGCAAATGAATGGAACATAAGGAACAGATTAAGTTAATTGCAGGTGCAAACTCAACTTAGACAGTATGACCTGGTAGCTTTACCAAGGTATGGCTGCAAGATGGTCAGACTAGGAACCAAATATAAGGTTGAAACGAATGAAAGGGGAAGTAGTAGAGGGGAAGGGGGAACGTAAATGCTTAATGATGAAATCACTTTGGCGATAAAGGAGGATATAAAGAAAGGTAGGCAGGCAACAGAGACTTCATGATAAAATAAAGAAATAGAAAAAGATTAAAAACTGTATTGGGAGTCATTGTAGCCCCCATAGGTTCTAAAGTGGTAGATTGCATAAATGCAGAGATTGGACTAATCACCGAAAACTTCAAACCTCATCCGCAACTGGGATCCTTCAGTACCTCTGCAGTGAATGGAGTTTTGTCTGAGAGCCAAATTCTCCGTTCTCACTGCCAGTGGGGTGCCCATAGGCAAGATTGGAAAATCTAATAGTAAATGCAAAACAATTTCACTAGAGGTTTTGACTTTGATGTGGAGATGCTGGCGTTGGAGTAAACACAGTAAGAAGTTTTACAACTCCAGATTAAAGTCCAACAGGTTTATTTGGTAGCAAGTGGCATTTGCAACCAAATAAACCTGTTGGACTTTAACCTGGTGTTGAGAGATTTCTTACTGGGTTTTGACTTTCACATAGACTGGGACAAACAACTAACACACGTCAGAAAAATGGTGAATTTCTTTGTCCTGCCTTGGATAATTTTCTTCAATAATGTCATCTAACCAACAAGGAGAGGTGATAGTAAATTTAGTAATGTGTTATAAACCAGATTTATTTAACAGCCTAATCGTGTAGGAACACTTATCTAATAGCAATCATAATATGATCGCGTTGAATATAGTGTTTGAAAATGGGAAATGTGAAACAGCTACTAGGCATGGAATCTTTTGCCGGTTGAGAAGGCTCACTACATCTTGTGCCATGCTGACATTTAAATAGGCCAGTCTTTTCTTGAGTCAAGTACTGCTGGGTGGAAACTGAGCAGTGTTAACCAATCCAGAGCAATGGTTCTTCTTTGTAGTGCCATTGGGAAGGCAGTAGTTGCTGGCAGTACTACATTTACCAGAGGCCTGGGATTGATGAAAGAATCAGGGACAGATGAGTGATGGTGAGAGGGGAGTTGCAGATTGCGGAGGAAAGGGAAGGGGGGCTGGCTTTCTGTGAGTCCCCTGCTCTTGATACTAGATCCCTCACTAGGCACTGAGTGCCTTTGAACAAGGGACCCGCTTCCTCTGGGAGTCTACCAACAAGCACACCAGGGTTTGCTTATTATGCTCCTCACACAGTGAGTTTATAAGAATGTTATGATTTGGGGTTTTCTTTAATTTAGGATAAAATGGAAAAATCACGGTGGTCAAGTGACCTATTCTGAATTCTGGTTGACAGTAAGTTTGCGTGCATTACTTATTAAAGATTGAAGGGGAGCTCAAGTTGTTTTACTGGAAAGAAGGTGCCAAATATTTACACCTGCAAACAATGATCTGAGCAGCAGTGCTGACTGTTAATAGTGTTAGTTTTCAAGTCCTAGGGAGACATTAAGAAAGTCAAGTTTTGTAAACAGTTATATTTTAAACAGTATGTTTAATTAAAAGATGGAATGGTGTTATGGGTCTGGGAGATAGCTAATTAGCATTTCTACCTGAATATAAGGCCCATGTGATTCACATTGCCATGGAAATGGACCTTGAAAGGGAAGCGATTAAAGGAAGACATTATAGTATCAGGTTGCAGGGTATTTTCATATGCCCCTGAAACTCAGAGACAAGGGAGCCTGCATGAATTAGAGAAAGAGTGCAGAAAGATAAAGGCAACCAGTCTTACATCTAAAGCAGAGAAAATGCTTTCTTTATTATTCAACACATAGATGGCATATTGGAGCTTATGCCCAGATTGAAGAGATCAAGATTGAGGGAATTTAAACAAGGATAGATGATTCACCTAGCTTTGGCCAGAAGGTGGAAGCTCCAGGGTAATCCCCACCATGAATGTCAATTGAAAGGAAATAGAAAGAAGGCGAAAGAAATAGTGAATGGTTTGGACTTGTAGTTTAGAATATAAGTTGCCCACTGGACAGTGTTTTATCAATGTTACTTTTAATTTAATTTTTGCAGTAAAAGTTTTAAAATCTTGTCATGTGATCCTTCCAGTTGAAAAAGTGGAAACTCAAGTATTTTTTACAAGTTGTCAGTCCTCATTGGGATAGTTGCATAGCCTGAATGAATGGACAAAGCTATGGAAAATAGATTTCAATTAGACAAATGTGAGACCATCTACTTTCGACCTAAACAAAAACCAGAAAGGCTACTTTCTAAATGGAGAAAAGCTAGAAACATTGAAGATCCAAAGAGACTTTGAAAAGAGTCAGGTAGAATGAAAAGAGACAGGTAGAAAAAATAATCTAAATGACTAATTCAAGTTTGTTTTTTACATCTTGATGACCAGAATACAAGCAGTGCAAATCGTGCTTCAGTTGTGAGAAGCCTGGTTAGATCAAACTTGAGATTAGTTCTGGGCACCACACTTTTGGATAATATATTAAATTTGGTGAGAATGCAGCTTTAGATTTGTTACAAGAATCATACTAAGACCCTGATGGTAAATTATAAGGAGAGATTGCACAAACTAGTCTAGCGTTTCCTAGAATTTTTCGGGTGATCGGAACAAACCTTCGAAATATTATGGAAAGTGAATAGCTAGATAGAGAGAAACTATTTCCACAGGTTGGGGTGACTGCAACTAAGGCATTTGGAGGCAGACATTTCAGAATGAAATTATGTAATAATTCGACACACACAGGATGGTAAAAGTTTGAAATATTTTTCTGCAAATGGCATTCAATGCTAGATCAAGAATAAATTTTACTTTAGATTGACTGACTAAGTTTTGCTTTCCAAAGGTGTTATGGATATGGGACAAGAGCTTATATAAGGTTAGGTCATCAATCAGTCAGGATTTCGCTGGATATCAGATGGGACTCAAGGAATTAAATGGTTTACTTCTAATCCCATGATAGCTGAACATTTCACTTGCCCATTGACTTTTTAATGGGCTTTTGCACTGGTTGTTGCAATTAATAGAAATCCAAAGCCACGTGGCATCCTCTAATGGGAATTATGGACCTTAATGAAGAATAAGTAACTGCATCCTCTAACCAATCATTTTGGAAAATACTAACTGAGGCACATAAGATGACAAATTCACACCATGCTATACTGGACATAACTTCTTTCCTCAGAATCAGGCAGCGGTTTTCTGCATAACCTACAGAGCATTCATTACTGATATGGGTGCACACAGCTGCACCTCTCCATGCACCTCAACATGTAGAAGCAGCACTATACTAATGTCACTTAGCCCACATGAAGGCCAGACCAGGTAAAGATGGTGGACTTTCTTTGCAGGTTGTCGCTATTACTAAGACTAATTTTCAAGTCCAGATTTATTATAACCATAGAGCACTGTAGCACAGAAACAGGCCTTTTGGCCCTTCTTAGCTGTGCCGAAACATTTTTCTGCATAGTCCCACTACCTGCAACTGGACCTTTTTCTCTGCACACCTCTCTCATTCATGTACCTGTCCAAGTTTTTCTTAAATGTTAAAAGTGAGCCCGCATTCACCTTTTCATCTGGTAACTCATTCCACACTCCCACCACTCTCTGTGTGAAGAAGTCCCCCCTAATATTCCCTTTAAACTTTTCCTCCTTCACCCTTAATTCATGTCTTCTAGGTTTTTTTCTCTCTTACCCTCAGTGGAAAAAGCCTGCTTGCATTCACTCTATCTATCCCCATCATAATTTTAAATGCCTCTCTCAAATCCCCCCTCATTCTTCTACACTCCTGGGAATAAAGTCCTAACCTATTCAATTTTTCTCTGTAACTCAGTTTCTCAAGTTCCGGCAACATCTTTGTAAACGTTCTCTGCACTCTTTCCACTTCATTCATACCCTTCCTGTAATTAGGTGACCAAAACTACACACAATACTCTAAATTCAGCCTCACCAATGTCTTATATAATCTCACCATAACATTCCAACTTTTACACTCAATACTTTGATTTATAAAGATCAGTGTTCCAAAAGCACTCTTTACGACCCTATCAACCTGTGATGCCACTTTTAGAGAATTATGTATCCGTATTCCCAGATCCCTCTGTTCTATTACACTCTTCAGTGTCCTAGCATTTACCATATATTTTCTACCTTGGTTTGTCCTTCTGGAGTGCAATATCTCACACTTGTATGCATTAAACTCCATTTGCCATTTTTCAGCCCCTTTTTCTAGCTGGTCCAAATCCCTCTGCAAATTTTGAAGATCTTTCTCACTTTCCACTACACCTCCAATCTTTGTATCATCAGCAAATTTGCTGATCCAATTTACCACATTATCATCCAGATCATTGATATGGATGACAAACAACAATGGACCGAGCACTGATCCCTGTGACACACCACTAGCCTCCACACAGAGAAACAAACCTCCACTACCACTCACTGGCTTCTTACAGTGAGCCAATATCTAATCCAATTTACTGCCTCTTCATGTATAGCGAGCAGCTGAACCTTCTTAACTAACCTCCCATGTGGGATCTTGTCAAAGGCCTTACTGAAGTCCATGTGGATAACATCCACTGTCTTTTCTTCATCCACTTTCCTGGTAACCTCTTTGAAAAACTCTAATAGATTGGTTAAACGTGACCTACCATGCACAAAGCCATGTTGACTCTCCCTAATAAGACCCCTGTCCATCCAAGTATTTGTAGCTCCTTTCTCTTAGTACTTCTTCCAATAATTTACCTACTGCTGATGTCAGACTTACCAGTCTATAATTTCCTGGATTACTTTTTGAGTCTTTTTTAAACAACGGAACAACATGAGCTATCCTCCAATCAGCTGGCACCTCACCCGTGGGTACCAACATTTTAAATGTGTCTGCCAGGGCCCCTGCAATTTCAACACTAGTCTCCTTCAGGGTCTGAGGGAATACCCTGTCCAGCCCTGGGGATTTATCTTCTCTGATTTACCTCAAGATAGCAAGCACCTCCTCCCCTTTAATTGGTACAGGTTCCATGAACTCTCTACTTGTTTGCCTTATTTCTGTAGACTATATGCCAGTTTCCTTAGTAAATATGGATGCAAAAAAAAACCATTTAATATCTTCCTCATTTCTTTTAGTTCCATACAAAGCCAACCACTCTGATTTTCAAGAGGACCAATTTTATCCCTTGCTATCCTTTTGCTCTTAATATACCTGTAGAAGCTGTTAGGATTATCCTTCATCTTGGCTGCCAAAACAGCCTCAATTAATTGAATTTAATCTCCACCAGCCGCCATGATGGGATTTGAACCTTTGTCCCCTGGATGCCTAATTCAGTGACATTACCACAACACAACCAACTTAATCATACTCAAGCATCTCTTCCTTTTTTCTTCCACTTCGATTCCTGGTCTCCAAGTCTTCTTGACTCTTCCAATCCCTCAGGGGTTTTTGACCAGAGTCTTCCTTCAGAGTTCTGTTCTATGGCCTACTGACTGGAACTTTCCAGTAGTCTCTTACGTTATACTGTTGTTCAAAGATGGCTACCTGGATGAATCATTGACAGGGCTTTCTGGCCCGATAAAGATTTATTTAACTTCAAAATGGTCTATCAGGCACTTTAAAGTCTATGAATAAATTTTCAGTTGAAAATTACACCTTTAATGTAATTCCCTGCCATTCGTATCATGAACCTTTGCATATAACATTTAATCATTCTTGCCTCATCTTGTTCTTATCACATCTCAAGGGCAGCTTTGGGTGACTGTCTGTGTGGAGTCTGCACATTCTCCCCATGTCTGCATGGGTTTCCTCTGTGTGCCCCAGTATTCTCCTACACTCTAAAGGTGTGCTGGTTAGGTTGATTGGCCACAGTAAATTGCCCCTTAGTGACTGGGTGGGTATAGCAGGGTAAATATGTGGGGTTGGGGGGGATAGAGCCTGGGTGGGATTATTGTCTGTGCAGTCATGATGGGCCAAATGGCCTCCTGCACTATAGGGATTCTATGAAGCTGTTCTTCTCAGACTAGTTGTATTCTTCCAGTACTGTCTGGTACTAAGTCCCAAAGCTCTCATTCATTCCACTATCAGTTATTCATATCCAAAGCTGCCTGTAAGATCTGTTATTCAGTGCAAATGCTCTTATTCCTTATCAAGCTGTGAACCCGCATTGTTGTCCACCACAATCACATATAGTCCATTCCCACACAGTAATGAAATTATTTTCTTCAGCAAGCATCTCAATTAAGAAAGATTAATTAGAAAGTTTAACACAGCTTTGTACTACTGTTATTGCTTCAAATATTGATCTAATTGTGGCTCTTTGTATAAACTAATTCACCTAATCTATGAATGATGAATTCTTTAGCCTGTTTTCTGTTGAAATAAAACCTTAAACAATTCCCAGTTTTTCTGGATTATAAAACAATGTTAGAATGTAAACTATAGGTGTGTAAGCCAGTTATTAATATCAACGGACACATAAATCAGCTACAAAAGAGAATAGATTCAAGGTGAGATGGGGAAGTTTAGGGAAGACTTGCAGGGAAAGATTTTCACACAAGGGTGGAGGGTGCCTGGAATGCATTGCCAGTGGTGAAGTGGTGAAAGCAGGTATGTTAACAACCTTCAGGACATATCTTGATAAACACGTGAACAGGAGGATAGAAATCACATGTAGGCAATAAGTAGTGGGCCTAACTAAGGATTAGAAATTCCTGCAGATTTGGTTAGTTGAAGGGCCTGTAGGGATTCCTAATCGTTAGATAGACCCATGACCTTTTGCTCATATTATTCCTGTGATGTATCTTTTCTTTGTTCTAAAACATGTCAAAGTTAATAATTTGAGAAGCCTGTAGGACTAGCAGACAGGAACAGAAATACAGCAAAGCTTGAAACTGCCGCTCATTTTTAGACATATGATCTTTTAGTTTATCACTCACTGCAGGCAGATCAGTCAATCACTGAGTTATGCTTGAGTACCTTTGCCTACAACAAATTGACGTACAACCATCCCTGGCCCACTCAGCATTCATTGAAAAGAAATGTTTCCTAAGGTTGATGAGCACCTTGGGCTGTCCATCTGCCACTTTCTGTTTGATGACATTGGGTGTCCACTGGGTGCAGGGCTGTCCTACCAGAACCTTTGGACTGGATAGTCTCCCCTCCAAAGTCGAGGGGAGGAAGACCATGACACTGACGGCTATTTCTTTGACTTCTCAGTTGTAAAAGATTCTGGGCAGCTTTTGTCCTGAATTTTGGAATTTTGAACTGGAGAGATTACATTGCATATTCCAACTCTATTTCTAATTTGTATTAAGTAGAATTGCTTAAGGAGCCAGGCGTCCCTGTTACAGGTAAGAACCCTTATGGAATCTTTCTTACTGGAAAGTGGGAGCACTCAGTCGCGTTTTTGGAGAAGTTTTGGTGCATACGTCAGTCAGTTGCTGCCACATCATTATCACAGGCATAGCAGAGGTGACCTGTTCACACAAGGTCTGTGAGGCATGTTGGGGCTGCAGCCAGACAGGAAGTTGCAACTGATATTCTCAGAGAGCGAAGATACATGCCATCCCTTATTACTCCATCCATACTATCCTTTATTCCTTACTTATTTGCAGCCCGCTTTTGCCCAGTGAATCACCACACGTTCATCCCAAATCTGTTCTAGCTGTTGGAATATCTGAGCTAGTACTTGTGGGCATCACATTAGGTGACAGGGCCTCTTCATCACTGCCATGCTGCTGCTGCTTCCTTGCGCTGCAGTGGGTATGCAGACAGCTGACCTTGTTTGTGTGACAGCAAGAAGTTAGAAGGGAAGGTTGGTATGAGGGAACAGATTTGGGGTGGCAAGCACGAGATCCATGGTCATGCCATCAGCAGTGCTCAACATGCTAGATAGCAAGATGAGGATGAGCAGCGAGTTGAGAAGAAGTATAAGGCATGAAGTTGCCGTCATTTGCAATATTCTCAACAATAATGGATGCTGCTAGCCCTGTAACAGCCAGCACTATGACATGGGGAAACATCTCCATCATAGGACTTAGGAGATGCAGGTGTCCTTGCCCACCACCAATTATCCATTGCTCCTTTCTATGTTTTATTGTTATGTTCTGCAAGAATGAGGATAATGTGCCTGTCACGACTGAATAGCTGGAGACAGTGGGAAATGGATGCGGGGCTTACAGTATTAGTAGTTGTGTAAGAGTGAGATAGAGTATCTCGATGTTAGACATAGTTCTTAATGGCCTAAGTGCTGCTGGATGAGTTTATGGTACAGTAAGCAACATAAGAGACTGGGTGAATCGTGTGTTTTGGAGATGCATTTAATGATAATCACCCATGTGAGATAATTATATCTCTAGTGGTCCTGCTGCAAGATCCTTAGACCCAAGTTCTGAGAGTTGACCTTCCTGGTCACCTTCTTTTGTCCAACTGCACCTCCTTAATACTTCCAGTTTCATATCCATCATAAAGCAGGAAGATACCATCGTTGTCAATATTCTCAACAATATCAGATTACTCTTTGTACCCTGATGTTAATTTTTGAGAATCTCTGTTGTGTCCATTTATTTTTTCAACTTATCTTTAAGAACCACCCTTTAATTAAAAAAAAATGGGCAAACACTGGCAAATAGTACTGTTGGCACAACCTGCTGAGTGCAAAGATAAAAGCAAATTACTGCAGATGCTGGAATCTGAAACAAAGAGAAAATGCTGGAAAATCTCAATAGATCTGACGGCATCTGTGGAGAGAAAACAGAGCTGATGTTTCAGAATGTTTTCAAAGCACTTTCTGCCTTGGTGAGCTGTTGGTGCTGTGTGCAAAGCTTGCTGGCAGCATGGTGTAAAGGACCAGCAATGGAGCCTCATAAATTGAGTCATAAACATGCAGAAATATCAAATGTTGTGCACTTTTTTACTTGCCATTCATGCCATGCTCCTGCTGCAGTGAAGTTGGAGAATTTGGTACTTAGCCAAATCTCCATTTACTCTAACGGGATCGGAAAATCCTGCCAGCATAAATGGTGGTCAGATTCTAGCCATTGTGTTTTTTCCACTTTGATCTGAACAAGTGCTGGCACACTGCAAATGGCCTTCCCGTGCCCAGAAGTAGGGACAATTGAATTTAACACTCACTAGGCGGGATTTTCCAGCTACACTCACCCTATGGCCTGAAAATCCACCCGGGATGAACAGACTTTTGCATGGTTCGTATCCTACTGATTTATGCGGGATGGGATGGGAAAACTCCATTCACAGAGTCTGGACCACAAAGTGCAGTTAGAATAGTAATTCAGTATTGAATCATATAGCAGAAGCAAAATCGAAGAGAAGAAAGATGGATTGAGACAGATCAAGGCAGAGAAATATCAAATAAAATAAACTTTTGTTTTAGTTATTAAAATCTTCAACAATAATTAAAATCTGAAGGAACAAGACTCTATACTTGTAAAAGTTCAAAGTGAAGAGGCTCTTTGGTAGTAATTGAGATATGCCACGCTATTAAAATGTTACTGACACTTATACAGACAAGCTTCTCTCTGGAATGTTCAGTGGATATGTATCAAATAAGTATTTGAACTTCATGTCCTTCTTTATATTTGAATTAATAAAGTCTTAGCACGATATTGGTACAACAAAGCTTCTAATCCAGAGGAACAGGAGCTGCTTTGTAATTTCCACATTTAACAATGCAAGTGAAGTTTCTGTCTGATTTACTTTTTAATAAGATGTGTACTGAAAGCCCACTGCTCCTTTTATTTAAAAATCCAGGTCATAGTAGATGCAATAGTTAGAATTCAGTGGCAGCCAACCTGGAAAGTATCAGATCTCCCAAGGGATTAAGATAGAAATCTCACTCTTGAAAGCTCTTGGCCAGTTGAGAGGCCCACTTCACTTGATATAACATAAATGCAGCATTAGAATTTGTAAACATCCATTTGTACATATTCATTAATACTTGAATGTGACCACAATTCACAACTAATACTAGGGAAGTATAAATGATCAACCAATTGGATAATACATGCTGCAGAATAATAAGTAATGTATTCCTATGGAACTGACTGCTTTTTAATTAAAAGTGAATGCCAACCAGAATTTTTTATGATGATGATTATTCCTAATACTTTACTCACGTTACTGCTTTTCTCCCCCCATAGATTTTTGTTTATTCTCTTGGGGCCTCTTGGTAAAGGTCCACAATATCATGAAATTGGCAGGTCGATTGCAACCCTGATGACTGATGAGGCAAGTGCTGAATTCCAAAGTATTTAATTTAAAATGCTCTAGAGATGTCTGTTGCACACTTTGGTTGTCCATTAATTGCAAACTTGCTAATCAGATTTAATCATTCTTGAGAATGATACAATGGTTTTACAAGAGACCGTTTACATTACATTGGACAATTGAACAGTCATAAATTGTTCAAGAGTGTGAGAGAACAGATGTTTAAGTTCAATTATGGGAGATAGAAACTCACACTTCTGTTTGTATCATTACTCCTGAAGAAACAAGAACTACGTGTAAAATGGTACTTGGTTAATATTTTAAAAAAATCTTTCAATGGTCTGCCGAGTGAGAATGATTTATTTAGGCACAAGTATGCTGACTCTGCAGTTATGTTTGAAATTGAACCAAGCTGTAGATCTTCATACGATTGATGCCTTTTGTTCTTTTGTAATCCATGCTTTTTAAAGAAAGTTTATTAAATGCATTCATTTCATCTGGTATCACTAACAACTCAGGATTTTGCATCATTATGGACACACAAGTTATTCATTTGAGTTGATTGATTGAAGGTATCCATCATGATTTTTATTTATAATTTTGATTTAGATCCTTTTGGAGTAAATACCAAAACTAGAATAATTAACATGTTTAGGCTTAGATTGATGATTTGGTAAATAACTTGTGCTTTGAACAGAAAGAATACAACAATATCAGATTCAGTCAACATTGCTCCACTTCAGTGTCTTTCATAAAATAGGGACTGTATACCCATTTAATGTTGCGACGTCCACCATAATATTGTTTGTCATAAACTCCCTGTTGTGTGTCCTGAACACTTCTCAAGGCACATGGCATTTTCCAACATATTCCCCAGTGCTGTGGGGGTCAGTGAACCATCACTGGGGACTATGTCTGTTGCTTCTCTCTGCTTCATTCCCATCTTCCCGTCTGCTTCTGCTCCTGCTCTTGTCCTCAGTGCTTAAGTATCATCCCATTAATTTATTTTTGCAGGTTGTTTAGTTTATGAATGTAGGCATTTAGAAATGTATAGCATTTCAATTTAGAATGTTTTAATTTTTTTCTGATGAGCAAGATCCTAAAATACTTAACTACAATTTAAAAAATTATTTAGTCATTTATTTTGTTTCGCAGATTATTTCAGCAATAAATATAAATTTTGCACATATATGGCAGAGTATTTCATTTTGTACATTGATTTTATCATCTGACAAATGTCTAAAAGCACCGAATCCTAGTTTTGACATTGGTTTCTATGAGAATTATTGATTTACTTAAAGTTGCTTCACATTAAGTCACAATTTTAAGAAATTCAACTACAACTTTAAGTGAGGGCTTATCCAACTTGCATACTTCTAACATTTTCTGTATAATAGTAAAAACAGCTAAATTGTTAAATTCTAACTTCAAAATGGAATGGTTGTTTTAGAAATTTTGGGGGATAATTAATATTGGTGATGATCCACCAAAGTTGTTTCAAGGAACTCTGTTAATAAACAAAATGGAATTCTTTAGACCAGTGGTTTTCAAACTGTGTTCCCTGTAAAGACTTCCCAGAAGTTTAACAAAATAAAGATGGGTATAGAGGGATATGGGCATTTGGCCTGTATCCTTCTATACCCATCTAACTGTCTAAATGCTTTTTAAAAGACAAAATTGTATCGACTTCTACTACTACCTCTGGCAGTTTGTCCCAGATACACACTACCATCTGTGAAGAAGTTGCCCCTTTGGACCCTTTTGTATCTCTTCTCTCCCACTTAAACCTATGCTCTCTACTTTTAGACTCCTCTACCTTTGGAAAAAGATATTGACTACCTTGTCTATGCCCCTCATTATTTAATAGACTTCTATAATATCACCCCAAACCTCCTATGCTCCAGAGGAAAAAGTCTCAGCCTATCTAGCCTCACCTTATAACTCAAACCATTAACTCTCAGTAGTATCCCAGTAAACCTTTTCTGCACTCTTTCTAATTTAATGATATCCTTTGTATTATAGGATGACCAGAACTATACACAGTATTCCAAATATAGCTTTACTAATGTCTTATGCAACTTTAACAAGATGTCCCAGCTCCTGTATTCACTGTTCTGATCAATGAAACCAAACATGCCAAATACCTTCTTTACCGTCTGTCCACCTTTGACTCCACTTAAAGATGCTATGAACCAGTACTCCTAATTCTCTTTGTTCTGTTACTCTCCCCAATATTCTAACGTTAACTGAATAATGCTTGCCCTGGTTCAATTTACCAAAATGCATCACCTTACATTTGTCTAAATTAAACAACATCTGCCATTCGCCAGCCCACTGGCCCAATTGATCAAGATCCTGTTGAAATCCTGGATAACCTTGTTCACTGTCCACTATACGACCAGTCTTGGTATCATCGCAAACTCAGTAACTATGCCTAGTAAATTCTCATCCAGATCATTAATATAAATAACAAACAACAGTGGATTCAGCACTGATCCCTGCAGCACACCACTGGTCACAGGCCTTTGGTTTGAAAAGCAACCCTCTACAACTACCTTCTGGCTTCTGTCATCAAGTCAATTTTGTATCCATTTGCTGCCTCATCCTGGATCCCATGAGATTTAACCTTATGCAACAATTACTATATGATACCTTGTCAAAGTCCATGTAGACAACATCGACTGCTCTCATCTACTTTCTCAATCAAAACTCAAATTTGTGAGGCATGATTTTCCACTCTGAAAGCCAAGATGAATGTCCCTAATCATTCCTTGCCTCTGTAAATGCCTGTAGGTCGTGTCTCAAGATATCTTCGAACAATACGTACACTATAGATGTGAGGCTCATCGGCCTGTAGTTCCCAGGCTTTTCTCTGCAGCCTGCCTTAAACAAAGGCACAATGTTTGCCCCTGTTCAATCTTCAGGCACCTCTCTGTAACTATCGATGATTCAAGTATCTCTGCTGGAGACCTTCAATTTCCACTCTACCTCCCACAGTGTCCTGGGATTCACATCATCAGGTCCTGGGAATGTAAGTGCTTAAGAAGCAGACCAGCTTTATAAATGGAGCATATGGGTGATCTTTTTCTTGATTTTTTTCCTCCAAAACTGGGTACAATACTTCAGATGCTGTTCAAACAAGATACTCTATAGCTGAAACATAATTCCGTCCCTTTGTATTCAAATCCTCATGTCATGAAGACCAAACTTTATTTAATTTTTTGAATACTACATATAGCTTTTGACTAGTTTGTGATGATTTGTGAACTCGGAACTCACTGCTGCTAATGGCTTTCAGTTATTCAACATTCAGATAACACTCTAACCTATCTATAGTGGATAACCTCATATTTGCGCATTTAGAATCATAGAAGGAGATCATTTGGCCTATTTGACTCTGATACTGACTCTGTGAAAGAGCATCCCAATTTAAGCCAATATCTCATTTTCAGCCATAATCATGTAAATAATTTTCTTTAAGTAAAATTTCATGTCAGTTTTATCCACTCGCTTCATCTGTCATTGCCCCATTGCAAATTTCTGCTCTCATCTCCATTATTTCCTGTACCTCCTAACCTAAAGGACTTTAAACTTTTGGGTTTTGGGGTGTCATAACCTGGAGTTTCCCAAATATGCATTGGGTACTGCTCACCCTCTCTGCACCCCAGTCGCCCTGAGGTAAGGGCAATTTCCCTGCAACCCTCAACCTTTATGTAAGTCAACATATTCTGACTATCTTACAATAATGGCTATCCAGCAGAAATTAGAATTAAAACCATTTCTATAGTGACTCTGATTGCTGCTCCACTGAAATTCAGGCCCAATGTCATCTGCCTATGTTACAATTATTACTTAACAAACTTAAGCCTATCAATACATCAGTATGATAAGCAAGTCTACAGATATTGTGAAAAGTTATGCCCTTGGGTGTATGCTGGGTGTTATTTGCATTTCCAAATTCTGTTTGTTTTATTTTGTTCAAGAATGATTTTATTTGATCTGTTCACTAGATAGAAAACGGACATTTTCATGGGGAATTCTCTATTTCTACATTATATTGAGAACAAGATGATGGAAAGAGAGAGGCAGTTCAGATGACATTAATTCACAGGCAGAAGCATTGATTGTAGGAAATGTGCCTCTGTCTGTGAATACAGAGTAAAGTCTCTTTAGCAACAGTACATACATACATCTGAGATGCCATGAGTTGATTCCTTCATTGTGGGACTGTTTTGCAGGTGCCTTGGAATAGGCATGTGCAGCATGATACTGCAGATTTGTTAACAGGTTAATATACATTATGCATTCTTCCAGAGTAACCTCCAAAAACTACATTCTGTAATGAATGTAGAACATTAATGCTCAAGTTACATCATTCCTCAAAATCTAGATTCCTGAGATGCAGATTCCAGGGTATGATAGTTGAAAAAGTGTGTTAACTGGCTCTCATCAGCAGCTTCACCCATTTATACTTTGTGATCCTCTTCAAACAGCCACACGACTAGATGTGCTTATTAGAAATAGAATGAATGGTGCTGATACTCTGTGGACACAACCTGGACCTGGTGCTTCCACTTCAGAATTGTATATAGAAACTGAAGAAGTTTAATAGAATTGTTATTGAACATCCCTTGACAAAACTTATGAAGCTTAAGCATCTCTTGATGGTTTGCCATAATATGCATCATTGAATAATGGAGGAAGAGGAAGAAAATAGTTATGTTAGTATTAGGCTTTATGGAAGACTGCAGTTCTACCATTACTCACTCCCTCCATTTTCATGTCTGGCATGGCTTGTTCATACCAAATGATCTGAAATAAGGGACCCTTCTGAACTACTGTCTCTCTTTGTGCTCCATTTGGTTCCTCAGACAGAGAAATAATGCTGAGATGTTGGAAACTTGAAGAGGACATAGATGAATGACAATGAACTGGCTATTTTGCTTTGATAATGATGCATGTATACATAAACTTGAAAATGCTAGGATATTTGTTGGATAAATTTGTTTTGTGGGGCCAACATTTGAAATGGCATGTGGCAATAGTTCCAATTTGAAATGTTCTCTGCTGTAGCATAGGCATACATCTGAAGCTTGACAAAAAGCTTTTTTTTAAGGGTTAACAAGCAGCTTCAGAGTGTAACAATGAGGAAACTGATCGAGATCTACTTATTGATTTAATTTGGTGCAATGTTGGCTAGTCTAATCTGTGCAGGTGTTTTGAGACACTTAACTTTTTCTTTTCTGCGAAGGGTGCATTTGAATTTCAAAAGGAGCAGACATCTTTGCTGCCTTTCCAGTGTCAATTCTAAAGTTCCATCTGGAAATGTAGATGTTCTGTGTTATTGGTTTGTCGTGATTTCTTGTCTACATAGTAAAAATAAAACAACTGTTTTTTAATAACAGCCAAAAAGTTGCAAGCGATTTCTGCTGCTGATTGCAAGGAATTGTAGTCTGACACAGTAGAGGCAAGGAGCTTGTTACTAATGGTTAAAGAGGCTGGCCTCAGAAAATTGTATGACATTGACACAGTGCAATGTAGTACTAAACTTACAGATCTGATTGCTCACGACTCTATCAGGGAGTTTGCCTCTTGAGATGGAATGAAGCTTTGCTTTGACAACGCCACAAATTAAACCATGGTATTGTATAGCTGGCTGATTTTATCAAGTCATAATGACATGGATGCCATTCAGCTATCTTGTCCATACTGGCTCTTCATTGAGCAATCCAGTCAACCCCATTCTTCTGCTTGAACCCTGTAGTCATGATGTGGAGATGTCGGCTTTGGACTGGAGTAAACACAGTAAGAAGTCTCAACACCAGGTTAAAGTTGGGACTTTAGCCTGTGTTGTGAGACTTCTATGATCCCTGTAGCCCAGAGTGTTTATTTTTCTCAACTGTGTACATAATTTTCTTTCTAAATCATTGATTGTGTCTGCTTTGACCAACTTCTTGGCAGTGTTCCAAGTCATTACTATTATTGCATAGGAAGTTCATCTTCACATACTCCTGTATTTTTTGTCCAAAATCTTAAGACTTGTCCTTTATCTAAACTATTATAAGTTTGTAGACCTCGACTAGCTATCCTCCTCAACTTCCTTTACTCCAAGAAGAATAATCTTTAAGCTAATCCTCTAGCAACGTTTCCTCATCCCTAGCACCATTCTTCTAAATTTCCTCAACACCTCGTCAAGGACCTTCATGTTCTTATAAGAACTACATTCATTTCTTTAGACAAGAACTTCATGAAAAATGCTGTAACATCCAGAAATCAACTTGATTCCAGTGGAAGATCTTAGTTAAAATCTTATTCAATTTCTTTTAGCAGTTTGAAGCTTTTTAAGGTCAGTTTGATGTGTTAGTATATCTACTAGCTCTTGCTCTTCTGAATGCTACTTAAATGTTCCAATCTTTGTTTTATTTAATTTCAAAATGAAATACCAAGAACGGATTTTACAGCTAACCATGCACAGTTTACTAAATGAGTTGCGTTGCTGAATTGGAAGTTCGAACCATAAGAGTCCCACAGGAATGCCTCGTCTACCTTTGAATTGAATGCAACTATGTGAATTTGACTGCAAGATAAATACCTGTTGCTACATAGCGAGATGATTTTATGCAATTTTACTCAATCTTATGACATCATGTGGAGGAACATACCAACATGAAGAGCTCTGAAAGTGTCCAGAGCTCTTAGCTCTCCTCTCAAGCTAACCAGATAATTTGCGAAGACTGAACACTAAAGCTGTATATAGTTTGGCATTTAGTTACAGAACAGAGTTCCAGTTGTTAAGGCTTTTTTGACCCAAGGGTGCAAGACATCCAAAGTTGAATATATCTGCCCATTTGGGTTCCATCAAGCTAATGTGTGCACTACAAAATGGTACATATTGGTAATGCAGACAGACTGTGATGTTTATTTATTAGTCACAAGTAAAGCTTACATTAATACTGCAATTAACTTATTATGAAACTCCCCTAGTTGCCACACTCTGGTGCCTGTTTGAGTCAATGCCCCTAACCAGCATGTCTTTCAGGCTGTGGGAGGAAACTGGAGCACCCGGAGGAAACACATGCAGACACTGGGAGAATATATAAACTCTACACAGACAGTGACCCAAGCCAAGAATTGAACCCAGGTCCCTGGCGCTATGAGGCAGCAGTGCTAACCATTGTGCCACCATGCCACCCATGTTAGCTTTAGCACCTTCCCTATTGATATGAACAACTTGGATGTTGTAAAGGTTTTAATATTTTATGATGATCCACATTCAAAATCTAATATAGGATGATAGAAGGCAGTAAATGGCTTCTGAGAAATTTCAGCTATCCCTTTTGATAAGCAGCAGACATAATGACAGTCAGTAAGGCTGAAAAATGTGGCAAACCACAGTTCTTATTTAGCAGTGTTTCAGAGACTTGAAACAACAACTCCACAGCTGTACATAGATATTCCTGCTCAATTTTGTAAGCTGAGCAAAATATGATACTGTACGGTGCATTTCCTATTGTAATTCATGGCATTCTTCCTTCATTATCATCAAATTCATTCTACATCTTGCTGATATTACTTTTGGTTTAGAATCAGCAGTATTATGTTTTGCCATTAAAGCCTCCCATTCATTAAGCTGGCTAGTGTTAGTGGATATGTGTGAATGACCAACTCAACATTTGCTGCAGGTGTATCAGCGCATTCAATGGAAATGAAAATTAGGCAGGGTGTATATTTGGTATTGTACATTGTACATCTCTTCCTAAGTTAAACTTCAGTTGAATGCATCTTGTTTCTTCACTGTCGATAGCTGTTTCCATAGATATGGACACTTTTATTAGAACTTTTAGAATACTTAGTAGACCTTATTCTGATCATTAAGGTATTACTCCTGATCACTTGAGTGGCAAAAGAAGTTTAATTATTGTTTAGTAGAGAGGTTGAGGGTGGTCACATTTGGATTCCCCAAGTGACTGTTAATTATAAGTTATTTAATTATAAAGCTTATTTATATTGCAAAGCAGATCTTACAAATTGGCTCGACAGTTCACTTAGCATATATTTAATCAATCTTATTCGCAAAGATTTTCCAAATTCAGTCTTATTCGCAAAGAATTTCAGCTTCTCTTTTTTCAGGCTTTAGCCAGATCCCCAGCTGATAACAATGCACAACCAGCCTGATTTCTTCAGACACAGTTTTCTCAAAATATAGCACACATTTGCAGAATCTCGACTCTGCTTATGGCGTAGGTCCAATCTAGGGCCCAATTCTCTGACGGCGGTTAGGATTATCCACACTGAATTATCCAGTCCTGCTGCTGTGAATGGAAATTTGGCTAAGTGCCATATTCTCCATTCTCACTGGCAGCTGGAGTAGATCATGCAAGACTGGAATTTCGGCCTTTATCTTCAGGTAACGTAAACAGCTGTAGAAGCTACATACCTACTGATCCTCAGCTTCTGGATTGAACCTTCATTTTCTATAAGCTGCCTATACTATATCATTGGTACAGTACTAATCTCTATCTGAACTCTGATGACTGTGTCATTTTATATAGTTTCAATCACTTCTGGTTTGCCCAGAAGCTCCAATTTCAGTTTCCGTCTTAGTTTCCTCAGGAACTGCAGCAGTTATTTTACTTTCTACATTCCTTTTTCAGTTTTCCTTTTGAATTAGGGTCTGAGTTAAAAAATACAAACTTTGAAACTATGGATTCCATCACATTCTGAAAGTATTGTGTGTAAAACTGATTAAGGCTTAAAATATGAGTTGGCTAATTGATCATAATGATCTTTTCTAGTCCTGCGTATTTCTGTGTTCCTCAACTGAATTAAGAAAATGATGCAAATTTCTTTTAAGGCAGCCACAATTCTTATAAATCTTCAAAGGATGTTTCATTAACTTGAAATGCAAATTAGTTTTTCTTTTAAAGTAATTCATTTTATTGTCATATTTATGTTGGAACACAATGTAGTACAATTTTAATATAAATAAGTAAAAATGCATATCTTAACATGCTGTAAAATTAACAAATAAACAATCACTGTGACATTTTATCCATTCATTTGACACACTGTTGATACTTGGACAGGATGCGAACATCGTGGTGGGAAAACTGTTCTAGATCATGATGGCTTTTTCAGTGTGACTTCACACTTGAATCTCCCCACTCTGTGCACTGCAGAGCTCACAATCAGGAATCTCATCAAAAAACCAGGGGAGCGGGACCTATTCACACCAGCGTTTGACAGTTCTGGAACTCTGCACATCCGCACTAGTACTGATCTGTCATTCTTCCCCATTTGCTAAACAGCCCGGGATCCATGCAGTGCTGCTCCTCCAACCTCCTCCCCCCACAGCCCAGTTGCGGCCCCCGTAACAATTTCTGGGCCAGCACTGACGCCCCCTGTCCCCGAGCGCCTCAATGTCCAGCCCATACCCCCTTCCTCAGCAGTGGCAATTCCTCCAGCCCCCTCAGCGCAGCAGACTCCCCTGGGATGAGAGCCCCCAGGTAGACCACCAGCAACCCCCCGACCTGATCACTGGTCTCCTCCAGCCCAGACTGATCCCAGTACAGCGTGCCAGCAGGATGCCCCAAGCCCACCAATTGTCCCTAGGTCCGGTCCACAATAGGCTTTGCTGTCTTGGCATTGCCTGATGTCAGATGGGCAGTGCCAAGGTCCCCCTGGGCATGGGTACTTTGCACCTTGGACAGTGTCAGGGGTACAGGCTGGCACTGCCAGGATGCCTATGACCAGGGAGCACCACCTCGCCATTCATTCTGACAGAGTGTCCTGCTTGTTCCCCAGAATGAAGTACTCCTGGCGGGGTGGGCTCGGCAAATTCCTGACAATGACATGCAAAACCTATTTAAAAGAAAAATCAAATCTCTTTTCTGTCTGCCCACTTTTTTTTCCAGGGTGATATAGACTCCTGCTGTTCTCTGGTTCTGGGGGATGCGCATGCATTCCCAGCGTATGCGCGAATACCAGAGAAAGGCCGATGACGCAATTCTCCTGATTGGACCTGCCAGAAAAGTTGTGGGTCGTGATGGCAGAACCAGGTTCCATGCTACTTCCAGAGGCAGGATTATTTAGTGCGAATCTTATCCCTAAATTTCTAATACAAAATTATTGTTGACAGTAAAACAAACAAGTGATGCATACCAATACACAAACACTGCAGATAATTGGTGTATCTAGATCAATTGGCACAATCGTCTAGCACTTCATGCTAGTGGGATCTTCTCGTCCATCGGCTGGCCAACCTGCCGCGTATTTCGTGGGGTGGATTTGATGGTAAATCCCATTGACTGTGGTGAGACCAGAAGATCCCCTGCTGGCCAACAGTAGTAAAACGTCATGGGGATATCAGAGAATCCCACCGCTTGTGTAATAGATTCTTGTTTCTGAAACTACATTGCAGGTATTTCACGATGTTGCATATAAAGCAAAGGATCGTAATGATTTGGTTGCTGGTGTGGATGAATTTCTTGATCAGGTGACTGTTCTGCCGCCAGGGGAATGGGATCCATCAATCCGAATAGAGCCACCAAAAAGTGTACCTTCCCAGGTATGTACTACATGGCACAAGTTTTGTTGAAAAGCAATGGTGAAATCTTTATTTAATTCTTTCATCAGATGTCGGTAACACTAGCAAAGTCAACATTCGTTGCTCATCCTTAATTGCCCTTATTGTTATTTTGTTGGAAGCTGGATTATATTGTGGTAATTAACATTACGAAATGAATCTGCACCGTTATACATGTCAATGTAGTTATAGAATTATAACTATGACTCTTTGTATTTTTTAATTTCAGTTGGTATAACAGCACCACGCCAGAGTATGACAATTTTAAATACAAAAACCAGATGCATTTAACTTATGAAATTATGTCCAGAGTCACTCCATTACTTAAGAGCCTCAAACTCATCTATTGATAAAATTCTCAGAGCTGAAAATAAGTTGTTCCATACATCATTATATCTTTTATGCTTCTTCTAAAAAGCACTAAGCTGCAAAGATGCTCATGCTTATCGATGGGGAATACAAATGTGAATCCAAAAAAAATAAGAATAATGTATATCTCAGAGTAATTAAAGGCTTGTAATCTCATCAATATGGATATCATTAACTCTAAAGTAATGGAGTGACTCTGGACATAATTTCATAAGTTAAATGCATCCAGTTTTTGTATTTAAAATTGTCATACTCTGGCGTGGTGCTGTTATACCAACTGAAATTAAAAAATACAAAGAGTCATAGTTATAATTCTGTAACTACATTGACATGTATAACGGTGCAGATTCATGAAAATCATCTGCCACTTTTATTCAACAATTAAAATTTCAAATGGCAAAAATAGGTTTTCAAGGAAAACCCATGGGGGCAATTTTCCCAGACCGCTGCACTATTGTAGCAGCACAATGGGCTGGAAGACATCAGCAGAGCCGTTTTATGGACTTTCTGATGAGCATCACAGTCTCTGTGCATCTCCCAGCCGAAGATCTTTAGAATAAGCAGCTCCGCGCCAGAAAACAGTGCGGAGCTGATTGCAATATGCTAATATGCTATTCAGGAATGCATGTTCCCCGGGCCCGCTAATGAAATGTAAATCCAGATTAGCATGTTGAAATCAGTTCCATGATTTCTGGCATCTCCAAGCCCGCCAGGAGTGATTCACTCCAGGGGCTTACAACTGCTTTCCATGAATTTGGAACAGGCGGCTCCTCACCGCACTGAGGAGAAGCCATTGAGGCCCCTGCAGGAGGTCGGGAGTAAGGTGGGGGGGGGGTGGTGAAACCTATTGGGAAGGGAATCGGTGGAGAGGTGGGGCGTCCCACTGCCGCTCTGCATTCAGGATCATGGGCAGAGGAACGGAGGATGACGATCAAGGCTGCTCGGATTCCATTTGGAGTATTGTGAATAATTTTGGACCCCTTGTCTAAGGAAGGATGTTCTGACCTTGGAAAGGTTCCAGAGGATGTTCACAGGAATGACCCTGGAATGAAGAGTTTGTCATATGAGGAACGGTTGAGAACTCTGTCTGTACTTATTGGGGTTTAGAAAGATGAGAAGGATCTTACTGAAACTTATAGGATACTGCAAGACCTGGATAGACTGGAGAGGATGTTTCTGCTAGTAGGAAAAATTAAAACCAGAAGGCACAATCTTAGGCTAAAGGGACGATCCTTTAAAACAGAAATGGGGAAGAATTTCTCCAGCCGGAGAGTGTTGAATCTGTGGAACTCTTTGCTGCAGAAGGCTGTGGAGGCCAGTCTTTGAATGTCTTTAAGACAGAGGAAGATAGGTTCTTGATTAATAAGGGGATAGGGGTTATGGGGAAAAGGCAGAAGAAAGGGGATGAGAAAAAAATCAGCCATAATTGAATGGCAGAGCAGACTCAATCGTCCGCATGGCCTAATTCTGTTCCTATGTCTTATGGTCTCATAACCAACAAGATTGGAAGGTAGGTTCAATGAGGTAAGTTTTTCTTGATTAGCATGGGCTTGATAGGTTGAATGTACCATACTCTTTCCATGTTTCTGTGTTGAAAAACAGGTGTTTTCACTTTCATTCTCCTAGTATTAAAAAAAAAATTTGAGAAATAGACCTTTGCATCCACCTGCAGAGCTCCCTTCTGCTGGGCAGTGTGAATTAAAGCCAGGAATGATTTCACCTTTGCAACTTGGTCTTTGCCAACTGTATTTTGAATTCTACATTTGTCTGTTTTTGATGGGTAACATACCATTACAATCATCTCAAAAATTGATAGATTGTCACCAGAATTCTATCACCACGGGAATTGGAGTGGGTAAGAGGCAGACAATGGGCTTGATCTTGGGCGGAATTTCCAGTCTCAGGTCAAGTGAGGCTGTAAAATCCTGCCATGTGAGTATAATGTCTGATTAACGGATTTAACATTCTGACAATTTCATTTCTGTGTCCACTCTTTACCAATTAGGTTAATACTTGTGTAAAAATAGTGCACACAGAAATGTGAACTGTTTGACGTTTTTATACAGATGTTTTTGATCTACCCTCGGATCTTGAACTTCTGTATTTTGCTGCTATTTTCTTTTGTAACTTATGCAGGAAAAAAGAAAAATTGCAGGGATTCCAAATGGAACCACAGCTCATGGGGACTCTGATCCACTCGAAGGACATAGTGGACCTGAGTTACAGAGAACCGGAAGGTTGGTGAAAATAACATTTATGTTAAGATAACTGTGCTTTATGTCAACAATCCCAAAAATATTAGTGTTCCATAAATATTTCTTGGTGGAAAGGTAATATAGATCATGCTAGGTTTTGAACATTGGGTGGAATTTTCCATTCTATGCACAGTACCATACAAACCCTACAGTGCAAAAAGAGACAATCTGGCCCATCGAGTCTGCACTGACCACAATCCCCACCCAGGACCTTTCCCCATACCTCTACACATTTACCCGCTAATCTCTCTAACTACACAGCTCAGGACACTAAGGGGCAATTTTAGCACGGCCAATCAATCTAACCTGCACATCTTTGGACTGTGGGAGGAAATCAGAGCATGAGGAGAATATGCAAACTCCACACAGACAGTGATCCAAGCCGGGAATCGAATCCAGGTCCCTGGAGCTGTGAAGCAACAGTACTAACCACTGTGCTACCGTGCTGCCAGAGTGCTGGCTGCCGTGAGAATATCTGCATTTAGCTCTTCTGCTGCTGAGCAAAGTTTTCTCTCCAGATTCTCTGACACTTTGTGCACAGAAAATTGGGGGCTACAGTTTCCGCTGTCATGCTGGCAGCGTGGGGCTTCAGAGTTGGCAGTGCTGTTCCATAGAGATCGGGTGTCCTGACCTATGTTAAAACGACAATCTCCTCATGCCCCCACAGATATGGGGGAACTATCCTCCCATAACTCACCAGGAGAAAGCTCCCCCCACCGCACACACACAGCAATAACCACCCCCTCAGTAAGGGTCAAACGCCGAAAGCTAGCAAGTTTACTATCAAATAAATCGGTTGGATTTAAAATTGGTGTTGTCAGACCTCTTACTGAGCACAACCTCGTTTCCCATGCATAAAGTTAATCCCCTAATGGGATTCCCCAGAGAGCCCACCCCATCACAACCCTTAGCTTTGGCACCCTACAAGAGGCTTGTTTCTGTCACCCCAGAGACTATAATGCCCTCGTGCCCCCAGTAAGTTCCCCTCGACTGCTTTTTTTTTTTCTCACTTGTTACAAACCTTATGTTGGCAAGGGGGAATTCCTTACTTGGGGGAATATAAGGTGGGGAAGGCCATTAACTGCATTTAAGTTTATTTAAATATATTGTGAAAGCACTAGCAAGAAAGCACTAGTCGGGAAAAATCAGAAGATGAGATCTCATTGGTGCAGATCTTGTTTTCTGAATCTTGCAAGATTTAGGAGCCACATTGCCGTTTATGCTCAGGGCTAAGGTGGGCTCAAAATCATCCTATGAAATTGCTGTATCAATTTGAATGGTAATTATTAACCAGTTTAATAACATAACAAGCAGTCTTGTGGCGCAGTGGGTAATGTCCCAGCTCTGAGCCAGAAGCTCTGGGGCTGACTCTCCCCCTGCCCTCAGTACTAGATGGCCAAGGAAGATGTGTATGTGGTGTGACCAAATAGGTTGAGTGTTAACCTACAAGTCCTTCCAACGTGCCAGTGGCTGGCAGTAGGAGCAGGAGAAATCCTGGTCAACATGCTTGATGAGAAGTGGCACCCCTCGAGCTAAAAGCCCCTGGTGACAGACTCGCAACTGTACCAAGAATTGCTCGCAATGGAAACAGACAAAGTCTGCCTTAGTGCACCACTAGATGTTTTTGATTTGATTTGGTTTATTATTGTCATGTGCATTTGTATACAATGAAAAGTATTGTTTCTTGTGCGCTATACAGACAAAGCATACCGTTTCTTGAGTACATGGGAGAGAAGAAAAGGAGAGGGTGCAGAATATAATGTTACAGTCATAGCTAGGCTGTAGAGAAAGATCAACTTAATTTAAGGTAGGTCCATTCAAAAGTCTGATAGCAACAGGAAAGAAGCTGTTCTTGAGTCAGTTGGTATGTGATCTCAGACTTTTATATCTTTTTCCTGGTGAAAGAGAGTATGTTCAGGGTGAGTGGGAAGAAAATTAGTATCAGTACAGTTAAATTGAATCCCATGAGTTATTTCTTCCTTTATGGTATGTTAGCATAAGCACCATTTTCACCATCTCTGCTACCTTTCTAACTAGGAAAAAAAGCTTTTATTCAGGACAGGTAACAAAAATGAAGAATAAATTGACTCCTACTAGTCTGTAGTAACTTAGGAGATTCTTGGGCATAATGGCATGGCAGTTTCGTTATGACAATTCTGAGTGATTACCTTAATGCCATCGCAACACTGCTACAGCCAAGCATTTAAGCAATGTGTTGGATCTAGACTGCATGAGACAATTTGCACACTGGAGACTTATAGCAGAATTTGTGCTGTGTAAAATGAATAAAATTGTTTATTCTACATTCAGACGAGAGAAAAATTTAAATATTAAAATTGGCATTTTTGCACTTATATTTTAGAAAAAAATAGTTTTCATTCTGCTTTTCCAATTGTTATCTTTGCTCCCTCCTTCCTCTCAATTACTTCTTGCTAGGATATATTCCATGGGTACACGGGCACCAATTTGTACTTCCTCAGGTCATCATTTTGTACGGTATCCAATTGTACAAGGAACCACAGCTGAGCCTGATTTTATTGTTCCGAATGTGTTTTGTAACATTGCAACTTGATATCAACAGTTGGAATTTTGTTTAAACTTAGTATCTCTGATGCTGAGATTTAGTTCTGATTGAGATTAGAAAACCTTTCAGCATCCATTCTGTCAAGTCTCCTCAGGATCTTAGGTGTTTTAATAAGAGCACCTCTCAGTTTTCTAACTCTAACGTATACAGGCCTAGCCTTTCAAACCGTTTTTCATAAGACAGCCACTATCTCTACACCCCATCCCAGGCCTGATTGAATAAACCTTCTCTGAGCTGCTTCTAATGCTCAGATTTCTTAAATAAGCAGACCATTATTGTGCACATTACTTTAAAACATGAAAACAACAAACCTGTGGAAGTTAGAAATCTGAAATTAAAACAGAAAGTGCTGGAAACACTCAACAGCTCTAGCAGTTTGTGTGGAGAGAAAAACAGAGTTAATGTTTAGAGTTAAATATGACATTTCAAAAGAATCTCTTTCTCTCTCTCTCTGTACAAATACTGCCAGATACAATGGACAGGACTTAACAATCTCACTTGCCCTGAAACTGTAAAATCCGGCGCGAGGTCAACAGACCCTTCCATGGTTCACCCCTCACCTGCTCCGATTCCTGTGATGGGCAGAATGATAAAATTCTGGGCATGGAATATTTCCAGCACTCTATTTATTAATTGGTCATTGTGCTTCATATTTATAGATCAGTAAAAACATCCCATGTAAGTGAATAATTGTTTCATTGGATTTATCAAAACTGGGTGTTTTATACCGAATTATTTTTTGATTTTTCAAAAAACAGGTTATTTGGTGGATTATTGGAAGACATCAAAAGAAAAATCCCATACTTCTGGAGTGATTTTAGGGATGCGGTCAACTTGCAATGTGTAGCATCCTTCCTATTTCTCTACTGTGCCTGCATGTCTCCTGTTATCACATTTGGTGGTCTACTTGGAGAAGCTACGGAAGGCTGCATAGTAAGATTAACAATTTTATTTTCTGGAACAATAGTTAGTGTCGAGAATTCTTTCCTTTCATACTTTGTTTATTCAGAGAAAATTATTTGTGATCCACAAAAGTATAAATGGTTGCTCAGTAGTTTTTCCAACAATGGAAAGGCAATATAAAAATGTACGAGACTTTGCAAGATTTTTTTTTGACCACTGTATTGCTTTTCAAGGTTAATTACTAACTAATTCAATAATTTAACATCAACCATCAATATCTATTGTTACCATTTTGGTTGTTAAAAAAAAAATCCAAGGTCCTGCTTCTTTGCTGAAAGAATGAAGCCACGAGATTCCACAGATTAAAAGAAACATTTTTATTGTTCAAACCAAACATAAATATTACTTTAGCTAACCATCTGACTATCTAAGGGTGGAAATATCCCAAAAGACTGAAATGCTATAATGATGAGAATACCTTGCCAGTATGTCAGCTGCAGTCCAGACAGCGGTGAATTTTGTGTTCGGGTGGGAGGGGGTATGGGGGAGAGGGGCTGGGGAGTGGAAACAGGACCTAAACATGCCAATGAGCCCAGCTGCAAAGTGCTTGGGTGCCATATTGGAATGGCGCCCTAATCTCTGTGTACTGGGAGACCGCCTATTTCCCCCCAATGGACATCGGTAGGGCAACACAGTGGTTAGCATTGCTGCCTCATAGCACCAAGGACCCAGGTTCGATTCCCAGCTTGGGTCACTGTCTGTGTGGAGTTTGCACATGCTCCCTGTGTCTGTGTGAGTTTCTTCTGGGTGCTCCAGTTTCCCCCGCAGTCTGAAAGATGCACTAGTTAGGTGCATTGACCATACTAAATCCTTCCTCAGTGTACTGGACAGGCTCCGAAGTGTGGTGACTAGGGGATTTTCACAATAACCTCATTGCAGTGTTAATATAAGCCTACTTATGACTAATAAATAAACTTTAATAATTTTACCTTTAACCACCCCCAACCATTACCATTTGGTTGCATGTTTCCCCTTCCCGACACAGATTGCTGGCAATAGGTCCCCCACTGTGGCCCTCCATCATGCTCTCCCACCGTGGCCCACAACATGCCCCCATCGTGCTCCATCCCGACACAAGTCTCTGTACAACCCACCTGCATAGCACCCCAGCAAAGCTCTTGCCTACACTCTCAGGTCACACCCCTTGGCACTGTCTCTGGCACACAGCAAAGTGGTTGCCAGTGTGCTGGGTGGTGGACATTGTCCAGCCATGTTCTTGATCACCTGAAGACTTCGGTGGCCTCCCAACTGTCCAGCTTGGCCTTTGCACTTGGTCTGTGCTGGTGGAGACTACTAGTGATTCCCAACGGTCTTTCACTACACCCGAAGGTCGGAACATCCTGGGAGTTAAGAGAATCTGACATCAAAGGAGCTAAGCATATTTAAATGCTACTTTAAATATGCAAATTGTCTTTGCACCTAGAAAGGGCACAATTTGGTTTCTGCCATTATGAAGGGACCGGGGCGATAGCAAACTGTTTGGCATGGAGCACCAAACTGATTTTTAAGCCTGCATGCTATTTTTCGGGATCAGTGCCATCTGTGCCCAGTGCGATGAGGTGGAAAAATCACCCTCTAAGAGTCAACATAAATCAAACATGACAGATCTTATGCTACAAGGATACATCAGGTCAGATTTTGTTCCTCTGCAGCATATAAAGTGAAACAATATTAATTTAATGTCATTCTGAAAGAACCAATGAATCAATTTTCAGAGAAAACTCAGGAATGATCAGTATTCCAGGAGGAAGCCAAAGATACAAGAAAGAGACTGCAACGCTGAAGCAAATATTTACACGTTTGAAAGAAACTGTGAATAAACATAACATTTCCTGAGAGATATAAGAAGAGATAGAAACCAAGAACGTAGAATGGCAAACAAAGGTAGAGGTTGTCATTGAAGAGCATTGAAGTGTTTAAAAAACAATTGACTGAAATGCAATTACCAAATGTGGGTATGAGGATAGCAGAGAGGAATCCTGTCCTGCCAAGGAAAATCTGATCAGTGTCGAGAATCAACTTTTGTCCATGAAAGATGACTTCGTTTAGAAAAAATGAGAACTGAAGAGAACATCGAAATGTCACTCACAGGGAGTACAGCACTTGAAAGAGGACTTGAAATACTTAAATGATGAACTTGTACTTCAAAGAAAGGTAGATATACAAATAAAACCCGATGAGCTCCAAGTATCAGTTGCTGCCAGTAAACACATGAGAAGTGCTTGCAACCACTAAGGTATGGCACAAACAGATTTTTAAGCTACATCATCTACAACAAGACATTCTCACTCTTGAACAGGGTTGCCTGATTAGCCCAGATTCTCTTCTAGAATGTCAAAACTACCACTGTCATTAGCTAATCAGAACAGCATGGACCTGAGTACTGAAGCACTGAAGAGTATTCAGACTCAGATTTCACCTTTGATCTCTCCTCTCTTTGCAGGGCAGGTGTGTCCATTATCATTCTAGGCCTTGGGGGGGGTTTCCATGATCAGATCAACTTATTGCCTGCATGACACTTCCAGTGGAATAGGTACCAGAGAATGATCAAAAGTCTGAGAAGCCTTTATGTCCAACTATGCTAATAGTACAGTTTGTCAACACAGCAGCCACTATGCACACAGTGCAACTTCCAGCTAACGTGATACTACCACAAGCAAGTTGAAACCTGGTAGCATTCTCTCATCGTTGATAACAAAAAGCAGAGGTGGATATACCACTAAACTTTCCTTTCACTACAGGGATTTTCTTCCTCAGCTGTGGAGGGCTTCAAGATGATCCACACAAAGAAAGAAGAAGAAAAAGCAGCAGCAATAGACAAAAACTGTGTTTATCCATCCCACAAGAAATGATTGAGTATAACAGAAAACATGGATCAATGCAGCAGCCAAACCAACCAGGCATGGCTCAACATAAAGCAAGAGAAGAAAAGACAGAAAGCACGCTCAAATGCCAGTCCAAGCTCTGAGTAAACAGTAAGAAACAGAACCAACAGATCGTACCACTCGTCCAACAGAATGGTGGATGAGAAGTGGAAGGGTTATAATGCCGTCAGACCACCTGAACCTCTAACTTCAAGGACTTGAAGCAGGGAGATGGAAAGTGAAAATGTTGTCATAATGCTGATACAAGGTTAGAATAGCACTGAGACAGTAACAACAAGGTTAGAATACATAAGACTAATAACAATGTAAATGTGAAAACAAGTGCAACTCCACATCCATGGTATAAAGCTTTGGGGAGAAGTGTGGTATAAGAGTTATCATGTGGGGGATTGATGTGGGACTGAGTACAGTATTGCCCACACTGCAAGGTGAAAAGTCACATCACCGAGAACTTGAGTCAGTGTGGTGTTGCGCAGAGATGTGTGAAGACCTAGCCATGGTGGCAACTTCTTTTCTATATGCTGTTACAAGCCAGCCAACAGGTCTATTGTATTTAATATTCAGTTCAATTGTAATATTCATACTAACATTTATACAATATCAATCTGACATGTTGGGCCTGATTTTACCATTTTCATTCAAAATGCGACTTAGAAATCCTTTACTGTATGTGTGTAAGTAGTTAATAAAGACTTGCTTTTAACGTGCAGAAGACTATGAAGACTTCTTTAGCAGATACGTTCTGTAACCAGCACCATCCCGACACAAGAGGCAGACTTTATAGAGGTGCACCTGATGTGGAAAGAAGGTTATTAAGGAAGGCACCTCTCCCTCCAGCCTGAGGCCTGAGCAGGCAGACATGTTAAGCTTCTCCCCCATCTCCTGGCCCATGAACTCCTTCCAACTAGCTTGAAAATTCAAGCTGGGCAGGAACCAACCATTAAGTGGTCACTAATTGTCCACTTAAGGGCCTCAATTGGGGCAAGGGCTCGAAGGAGGGCCGAGAGTTGGCCCATTCCCCATAACGTTGTGATTAGGTCGGTGCAATGGAAAAACCATCCAGGAAATGCTACTGCCCCCTGCTGCCTACAAACCTGCTGGCGAGGGATTGTAAAACTCTGCACTTGGTTTCCAATCTCACTTTGAGCCTCCCCAAAAGTTTTGGTTTCTTTAGACCCTGTTTCATAAAGCATGAACTTTGAAACCACGGATTCCATCACACTATGCAGTTTGCAAGTTCTCTAACATATAAATATATTTATGTAAATAGATTTAGATTAATTAAGACTAATTAATTAATCTTAATTAATCTTTATCCATAAAGATAAAGGATAAAGTAATTTCAGATATTCACTTAATTTTCAAGACAGGGTTATTGCTGGCAAGACTGGTATTTATTGCCCATCCTCAGTTGTCCTTGAGAAGGATGGACCTTCATGAATTTTTGGAGAAAACACTCTTGTAATGTTGTTAGATAGGGATTATGACCTACAGCACTGAAGGAACAGCTAGATAGATCCTCAGGTGCCACATGTGGGAGTCAAATTCTCCACTTTGAACCTAAATTTGTAAACATAACTCCACAACAGCATATAGAACATTACAGCGCAGTACAGGCCCTTCGGCCCTCGATGTTGCGCCGGCCAGTGGACCCTCTAACCTAAACTATTCCAATATCATCCATATGCCTATCCACCGAACATTTGAATGCCCCCAAAGTAGGCGAGTCCACAACTGCTGCAGGCAGGGCATTCCACGCCCTCACCACCCTCTGTGTAAAGAACCTGCCTCTGACATCCGTCCTATAACTACCACCTCTTAATTTAAAGTTATGTCCCCTCGTGTTGGTCATCACCATCCGAGGAAAAAGGCTCTCACTATCCACCCTATCCAATCCCTTGATCATCTTATACGCCTCAATTAGGTCACCGCGTAACCTTCTTCTCTCTAATGAAAATAACCTCAGGTCCCTCAGCCTTTCCTCATAAGGCCTTCCCACCATACCAGGCAACATCCTGGTAAACCTCCTCTGCACCCTTTCCAATGCTTCCACATCTTTCTTATAATGCGGCGACCAGAACTGTACGCAATACTCCAAGTGCGGCCGCACCAGAGTTTTGTACAGTTGTAACATAACCTCACGGCTCCTAAATTCAATCCCTCTACCAATAAAAGCTAACACACCGTACGCCTTCTTAACAACTTTATCAACCTGGGTGCCAACTTTCAAAGAGCTATGTACTTGTACCCCAAGATCCCTCTGCTCGACAACACTATTAAGGGTCCTTTCATTAGCCCTATATTTCATATGCCTGTTATTCCTGCCAAAGTGAATCACCTCACATTTATCCGTATTGAATTCCATTTGCCACCTCACGGCCCAGCTCTGCAACCTATCTATGTCCCTCTGCAAACTGTAACATCCATCCTCGCTGTCTACAACTCCCCCCACTTTGGTATTGTCAGAAAATTTACTAATCCAACCCTCTACACCCTCATCTAGGTCACTTATAAAAATGACACAGCAGTGGCCCCAAAACAGATCCTTGAGGTACATCACTTGTAACTGCACTCCAGGTTGAATATTTCCCATCAACCACCACCCTCTGTCTTCTATCAGCTAGCCAATTCCTAATCCAAACTGCTAAATCACCTTCAATCCCATGCATCTGCACTTTCTGCAGTAGCCTACCATGGGGAACCTTATCAAACGCTTTGCTAAAATCCATATACACTACATCAACTGCCTTACCCTTATCTACCTCTTTGGTCACCTCCTCAAAAAACTCAATAAGGTTTGTGAGGCACGACCTACCCTGCACAAAACCGTGCAGGGTATCAATCCTAATCCTAATTTATTTATTTCCTAATTAAATCCTAATCAATTTATTACTCTCTAGAAATTGTATGCCAATTTGCATATTTGAATAGCCTCCTGCCTAATATAGGCAGATGTGCTATGGATTCATTTACCTGAGTCCTCAGAATCACATCAGACAGACCTTGGATGTCAATGGGCAGCTGAGTTTCCCCCACTGTTGATTTTCTTCTGCCAGGTGTCATTTTTTAAGCTAAGAATCAGGTGGAAATAGAAACATTTAACTTTATTTATTATTTATTTCTAGCTGTAGTCAGATCGTAAAGTTGTGCAATATTTTGAATATGATGATTATTTGGGACAAATGTAAAAACTGTATGCTGTTATAAGCCAACCAATAGATCTGTTACATTTAATGTTCAGTTCAATCATGATATCCATGCTAATATCTGTACGATATCAATTTCACATGTTGGGCTTGATTTTACCATTTTCATTCGAGTGCTGAATCCTGATCAGACTTGGAATATGCTTTCAGGCGGCTCCATACGCACTTTGCCTGAAAAAGTTATTGTGTGTCTGAATTGTGCTGTGGGCAGGGCTTAGCATGCCTGAAACCATCGGAGCTCTGAACTGCGCATACGCAGTTAGAAAAAATTTGAAAAAGTGCATCTGTGTCACATCACTCCCGGGCTCCAGAAAGTGGAGATAGTGGCTCGGGAGTGAAAAGCGGGAGCAATAGCCTCTACAGACAACACTGCTCCCCTTATCTACTCACACCGCCCCCCCCCCCCCCCCCCCCCCTCCCCCACAACTACCCAGGTCGATCACGATCTCCTGCCCCCTTCCTCTCCACCAATCACCTCTCCTTACCACAGAGAGTGATCTGGCTTCAATCCATCCCCCTCCCTGCAGGAGTGATCTGGCCTCACTCCGTACCTCCCCTCACGACCCAGAGAATGATATGGCCTCACTGCCCTCCTCAGAGAACGATCTGGCCTAACAAACCCCCGCACCCCTCAGAGGAACATCTGATCTGCCTCCTCCTCCCTTTGCACCACCAACCAGACAATGATCGGCCCTCCCCCATTTCCCAAAAGATAACGATCGCATCCCCTCCCCCTCACCAGACAACAATCGGCCATCACTCTCCCCTCCCCCCCAACCACACAACGATCACCCTCCTTCAACCAGACAATGATCACCTGCTCCTCCCCCCACTAGACAACAATCGGCCCTCCTCCACCCCAACCAGACAACGATTGGGTCTCCCTCTCTCCTCAGCACTCCCCACCAGAGATACATCTGACCCACTGTCTCCTCTTCCATCCCCCAACCAGACAACAATCGGTCATCCTTCTTCCTTGCCCTGCAATCAGAGAATGATCTGACCTAGCTCCTTCCTGCCCCCCCACCCCCCGACCATCGATCTGAGTCAGAGAGTTGTTTGAAGCTCTGAACTCATCTCTTCAGCAGCTGGAGCTCCTAATTCAGACTTTTATTCAGCATGTTCATTTCGGCGCAATTCCGTATCGGCGAACGTGGTGGTAAAGGAGGAAATGCTGATTAAAGTTAGGTGGGCAGTTCATTAATTCAAGTTAAATGTATGCAAATACATTTAAATCACCGTTATGCTCACTTCGGGTGCGAATCTGATCACGACCATTCCCGGATCTCAGTAAAGTGGCCATCTGCGCAGACACAGGCGCGGATCATGTTAACGACTTCATACCTGACTTTCCCACATTTTCTCACCCGAAAATGGGTGTGACGCAATGGTAAAATAGGGCCCGTTGTTTATGATTCTGAATATCAATACAAATTTGAATAATTTTTCCATTCAAATTCATTTTATAGACAACTGAACTTTTGTCAATAAACTTCCCTTTAATCACAACGTGTTGCATTGTAAAATCATATTGCATTCTTTGAGAATTATTCAGCTTTCAGTTTTTGATAACATTGAATCAACAGAATTAGGACAATTAATTTAGTTTACCCTTCACACACCGATTATATTGGGAAAGCATTTTATATTTTGAAACCAAATGACAGTAATTGAAATAAAATAAGTGCTGGGAAGACATATATCGAATTGATTTAACAGTAAACAAGTCAGTTTTTGTGCAGAGAGCTAAGAGCAAATTATGTTTTGAGTGCAGAAGATGTTTACTTTTGAAGTTAGAATATGTGATGCCATTTACATATTTTGTATTTGTATCATCTAATGTAGATTTTTATAAAACTATTCATGGCAGAATTGTATATACTGAAAATAACGGCAAACTGCAGGATAATGGCTTAAATCACTTATGAAATAAGTGAAATAATGAATTAACATCATCTTTCCTCATATCAGTGTAATATATCTCAATTTTGATCTATACTACAAATAGTCTATTTTTTTTTTACAGAGTGCAATTGAATCTCTGTTCGGAGCATCAATGACAGGCATAGCTTACTCGCTGTTTGCAGGGCAACCACTTACAATTCTCGGAAGCACAGGACCAGTCCTGGTGTTTGAAAAGATACTGTTTAAATTCTGCAAGTAAGTACTTCAGCTGCTGAATTCAATTTTGTATACAGATTGAAGAAAACCCTATAAGAAAATACTTCTTTTCCAAAACTTCTAATTTTTGATGAAGAGGGAGTAATGCATGATGCATCCTTCCACCTGACAGTTCAACAAAGTGTGTAATGTTAGTAGCGTAATGTATACAATTGCCCTTTCTCAGCTGTAACTTTTCGTATCATGTGCACAGAGCAACCATTTGAAGTGATGTTTCATTAATAGATTTTTAAAAAGTGTTCTTAAAAATAACTAGGTTGACTAAGTAGAAAATGAAAGTCCTAGATATTTTTAAGGTGCAGGGATATCGTTGTAATGATGTTTCCAGTATATAAATGCATTGCTTGGTACTGCACTGAGTCCCCTGAACAAAAAGGTCTTGGTTCAATTTGTGGCTTATGCTGATTTATAACAACTCACACTGTGGCAGCACCTATATTACGGTAGCCACGCTGCCAAACAAAATGCCATTGAACTGACCATTGGGGTGTAATGCTTGCATTGCCTGGCTAGCTCTGGAGGAACTCTGCAGTACTTGACAAAGCATAGGACATGACTTGCACATTCACCTGCACGAGGGTAAACAGTGAGCAACAGAGGTTTATAACAGGACTGCACTTGCCTGACAAAGGCTATAAAGTTGAAAGCTCGCAAATTTACTATCAAATAAATTGGTTGGATTTAAAATTGGTATTGTAAAACTTTACTGAGTTTACCCCAGTCCAACGCCGGCATCTCTACATCATGAGCAAAGTACAGTCAGCTCATCTGACTATAGTATCAGTGAACACAATCCCAGTTCCTCATTCAAAAACACTCCCATACCTTCCCTCTGCTTCGGATCATCACAGCATTCTTTGCTATGATATTGAAATAAAAGCCACTGCCACCAGACGCACCAAGCCAACATTATCAACCAAACCATCAACCATGCCATACAATAGTCAACTGATCATCTTCGTATTTAGAGTGCCTTCCTCTATCCAAGCGTTCTTTCACAGTGTTATCCAAGTGGCTACAGCATGCCTGACAGAGATTGGTAACATACAGGCCATCCTTGTACAGTCGTATCGTGACCATTTTTCAACCAGTATTAGTCTTGGCTGATTGCTGAAAACAACAAGGGTACTGGCAGAACAGGATTGCTTTGTCCTGCCAGAAGAATGTCAGGTTATTTTCCACAGTGCCACAGCCACTGAAAGTGGTGTTTCAGCAAATCTGTGGTCAGACAGATTGCTAAACTGCGAGCATCCTAACACGCTGGCATCCACAGCCATGACGACAGGAACCTGAATACTTGTTTATTGCATGACAACTGTGCTTGGATGGCACAGTGGGAGTTAACACTGCTGCCTCACAGCGCCAGAGACCCAGGTTTGATTTGGACCTTGGTCATTGTGTGGAGTTTGCACTTCCTCCAGGTGCTCCAGTTTCCTTCCGCAGTCCAAAGATGCACAGTTTTAGATTGAATGGCTATGCTAAATTTGACCCTAGTGTCAGGAGGATTAGCAAGATATATTATTGGGATTATGGGAATAGGGCCTGGGTGGGATTGTGGATAGTATAGGCTTGATGGACTGACTGGTCTCCTTTGTACTACTAGGGATTCTGTGATTCTATGACTTCAGTGCAAGCTCCTAATGAAGCACTCCGACTTTGGGTAACATCTGTCCATGTTACCACGGAAGCTGAAATGTTGCCCATTTGACACTGCATCGTGGTTGATCAATAAATGTAGTGATGAAGTTGCCCACCACTTTGGAAAGGATATGTTCCAAGCAAGTTTGGTGCTGATTCTTCCATGAACTTTAACTATAACTGCAGGCTTTTGGTCAGTTTGTCAATGACCAAATATTTTATTGTGCATCTGCTCCATTGAAGTGTTCATCTGAGTCCTTCACATTAAAAGTCATGTGTAACTTCATTCTCCAGGGAGCTGGCATCTGCTTTTCCCAGCTTTAGCAGTAAGCCATTCATGACTTGTCTCTTACCGCATGCAAATATCATCCCCAGACTGGCCTTTAAAGTACACACAGGGTGGGGTTTACCAGCTCCTCAAGACTGGAAAATCCTACCTGAGGGTCAATAGACCTTTTCAGGGTCCGTGTCCCATCTGCTATAATTCCTGTGGTGAGTGGAATGGGAAAATTCTGCCCACACTGTCATTATCTGAGCTCATAGTTTCAGGTGTGAGACTGTGTGCACAAGATTTTTCAAGAAATCGGCAAAGCCTGATGGCAGTAGGAAAAGCAACTTCTCCCATCATATAGTGTGGTACTTATTGTCAAAAACTTTCAGCTGCGTTCCAAACCATATTGCTGTCTGGATAGCCTCTGATTCATGCACTCTGCCATCACCTCAACTGCAAAACACACACTCCATGATTCAGACACTTACAACAATCAATGAGTGCCAACACTTGAGGATGGTCGAGCTTCTTGAGCTCGTCCCAGCTCCCTCTGTATCCTAAGGAGGAAGTCAGGAGGCCTTGGGGACTCATAGAGAGGAGGATCAGCTGGTACACATCCCAAGACCACCAACCCAGATGACTCCTTGATAGTCCCACCCATCCGAACCTCTCTTCCTGTGACTGCTTCAGCTTCATCTCCACAGGCTAAGGCGGATAATACTGCCACAGAATAAGGTCCCCAAAGCAGGTTGGGCCCTCCACGTTTTGGCTTTCCAGAGGTCATACCAAACAACAGGGCTTGCAGACAGCATACTGCGTGCAGATGTACCAAGATATAGCTACAAAGTTAGAAAGGTTAAGAAGCTCTGTGAAAGTGTTAAACATGATGTTCAGCTCCGTAAATAAACTCACTAATTGCACCCTTTCAGTAGCTCATTATTCTGATAAGCTGTGTTCCTGTAATACTGAACTGAAAACTGGATTCCTCCACAAGATAAAAGCAGGGTGTTAGAGCAGGGCTTCCTCCATGTGCTTTGTGTAAATGTTCCAGCACTTTGGTGGTGTCCTTTCACAGTGACTGAATACATCAGTCATGCCCGTATTGCAAAGAGAGTGAGGATGCCTTTCACAATGTATCAGGCTTGTGTCAAGTCATTGTCACTGTCTGCTCTCTGTATCTTTGAGGTGCAGCTGAACCCCCGTCCCATATGCCTCAGCCTCCAATGACACTGAGTGTACAGATCATAAAGGATGATAGATCAGGAGAGGTGAAATGTTCCCCTCTGTATTACCATGATCTGAGAAAAAGTGAACTGCCATCAACCAAACAGGATTCAGACATACACAGAAGCTCTGTGAGCTTCTAAGCACTATTCCCACTGCAGTTTGCCATCACCATCTTTGAATCTCATGTTGTTGAGCACGTCTTAAGTTCATCTGCCTTGCCTGGACATTGCCACTGCTTCATTGCCAAAAGCCTGTCCCTTGAATATCACTTCAGTTTCAGCCCCTTCAACATCCTGCTCGTTGATGGAAATGTGCTGTTCCCCTCAGGCTGTTTCACCCCCATTGTTGCAGTACCAGGTTGGACAATGCACAGCAAGCAACCACAATGCATGACATACTTTGTGGATTGTATTTAGGTTTCAGGGCTTCACTAGACCAGCTGAAGAACCAGAACCTCATCTTCCACATGCCAATGATGTACTCCACCAAAGTGCAAATACAGCATGAGCCTCACTGTACCTTGTCTGTACTGTAATCTGTGGCCTTCACACGGGTATCACCAGCCCCCTCTTCAGTGGATAACACTTGTCCCTGAGGAACAACTCTGCAGCAGTTATGAACCCTGAAACATGTTAGGGGTCTGAGAATGGCTCAGAAGGTAAAGTTGTGCTGACTTCCTAGGAATTGAGCACACATTTGAAGGGTATGTTTGGTGCAGTCACAGATCAACTAAATAGTCAGCAAATGGAAGTCATTGCAGATCATATAGTTCATTGCTTGATGCTATGGAGATCTGAGTGCAAAAGATGTCACCCTCCTCTTGTGGAAGGTCAGAGATTTGTGTAAAGCCCATCACTCTTGCATCCTGGCTTGCCTGATCCCAGTTAAAATGGAGAAGATTGTGTGCCTTGTGAAGATTGAATCAGTGACTCTTTAGATTCATTTGTGTGCAAAGTTTTGTGACATCTTACAGAAGTCATTTACGGAGCTCTGGAAGGAAACACTGGCATAAAAATTGAGCACTGCTGCAGTTTTCAGCGACACTGGCTGTTGACACCCTCAAGTCCCCATGAAGCTAAATTCTGCAGAAGGTGGCAGATGTAACCTTGACATGTCATTTTTGGCGATATTGGTTCTCAGATAATTGCAGATATGTTAGGTCCAGAGACTCTCTCAGCACCTCCAAGTGACAGCTCCCTGGGGTTCATCCTCTGTGTGAGGAGCAGGCCCTGCTACCCATTTCTCTTCATGGTTTCGCTTCTGCCTTTGGTGAGTCAACCACCTCTGTCATAACTTTTTTTTGGCCAATAAGCAAGAAGAAATACAGAATGATCACTAGTCACCATCTTTCATATGTTCTCCTCACTGCAGTATCAAAGACAGAGACTTGATGGTTAGCTTTCATCTCCTAAGGATCACTGTTTGCTCATTCATTGTCTAAAATGAGCAAAGAGTGGCCCTTAGGAGATGAAAGTTAACTATCAAGTCTCTGTCTTTGATACTGCATAGAGGGGAACATATGAAACATGGTGCCTAGTGATCATGCCCTGGCCACCAGATTGATTCCCAATCCTTCCTTTGCAATATGCTTTGGCACAGCCCTACACTACTCTTACCTACACCACACGATTGAGTGGCCACAGCTTTGGCCACTCTACTGCATCCTAAGCTCACATCTCAGGTGCTGGCATTCTCTCGAACTTCATTCCAAGGCCTTGCACTCAACCTGGTCTACAGTGGGCACTTGTGAATACTCGCCTCAGCCAAGAATTAGGAGTGCTCTCCTTGGCAAACTTGGGGCAGTGCACAATTGACAACTCTCCTAGGTAGTGTAGTTGCTTGCACGATTGGCCTTAGGTATTGACACACAACGGCACTTAATGATTTTGGAAGTCAGTGTATCAACGGTTAAATGCTGAGCAGTAATCTGTGGCACTCTCATGCATAGATGGTCCTTGAATGGGCATAATTGCATGACTAGTTTGCTTGTTTGACTCCAGGCATGTCAATTAAATTACAACTGAACTATTTCAGTTGCATCAGTCTACTGATCTTTCCGTTCTTTGCATGTCTTTCTATTTGCCTTGCCCTTGGCAACTTCCCACCTACAGGAGCCTATCCTCTCCAGATTTGATTTGAACTGTCAATCGTGATGACCTCCCACTCCCCACTGCATTGCACCAGGCTTCTCTTCTATGAAGCCCTTCCGAGAAATCCATGGCATCTCAGGAACAGCTCTTTTCACATTTGACAATCTTCCCTCTGGTACCCCTAATCTTAGCCTTACACCCTCTGAGTCAGCCCTCTGGTACATTCTGACTCCTCTCAGGGTCTTCCCTGAGTCAACCTTCCATTATTCCCTAAATCAGTTCCCAGTCTCCCATAACTGGACCCTTGGTACTTTAGAGTCTTCCTCCCTGCTTATCCTGTAGTCTCCCCACCCCCCCTCCCTGTAGTCTTTGCTGATTAGGCCCTCAGTACCATGGAGTCATCCCCTGTGTTATGAGGGCCACGAAGACTACAGAAGATTGTTGATAGACCTCCTGTGGTCTTTGTGGAGTATGATCTCCTTTATTGAGTAAGCTGAAGTTTGCCGAACAGAAAGCGTTAAGTGGGAATTTTAAAACTTTTACTTCATCCAATGAGTTGCTCTGGTTCTTGAGATGTTGAACTATGTGTGGCACATGGGACAGTCACTTTTCCAGCGTTCAATAAGGGGTGCTTGATGGGAAACTGGCATTTGACTGAATTACTGCATTGATAACAAGGAAAAAGATATTTTTCCATCTCCCTGCTCCAGACAGCCTCAATATGTCAAGAATCTTGACTGGTCAGAAAAAGGCATTATATTTCATTTTGGAAAACCTGAACCCTGTGATACCAAAAGGAAAGACTGGGCCCAATATACTGAGCGCATACATTACTTCTTCTATGCTAACAACGTTGAAGGAGACTAAAACAAAAGATGATATTGTTGACAGCATGTGGGGCTCTGAATTTCAGTTTGATAAGAAGTCTGACCTATCCAGATGCTGCTAATGTAAGGAGTTTTAATGAACTGATAGACTTAGCGTTTTTTTAAAAAAAAACTACGACTCAAAGCCCTCTGTTATCCTCCAGCGATATCATTTCAACATGGCTGGGTGAACTCCTGGAGAACCTGCAGCTGAGTTAAGTTGGTTGGATTTGCAAATTTGGACTGTTTCTGAATGAAATGTTGTGAGACAGATTGGTAAGTGGCATGAATGACCTAACCACCCAACAGAAGTTGCTAGCAGAGCCTGATCTGGATTTAATGAAAGCCATTTGAATAACCTTATCACTCAAGAATGCAGAAAAAAGGGCTGAAGAACTGTAGGGAGCATCAGGCTCTAAGGGGAAGGACCACATGTCATCTGTCTCAATGGAGTGTACTTGTGTAAACCACGTGTTAAAGGACCCCTGTTGACATGGAACCCTAATGTCACTACCTGTCAGTTAAGGAAAAACAATGATGACTTTAAGAGTATTAGAGAACATACTCCAAAAAGGTGCAATTGCCAGATGACAGATTATTGCAAGTCCTATCAAAGGACACAGCTAAGGCAAGGTTTCAGGAACAGGCAAAATTTGTGCTACGGGTACTTTACAACTGAATCATATCATCACAACAAAAGTTGATCCAATAATGGTAGAATTACTTGTGACTGGTCATCCCTTGAAGATGGAAATGAGCATGGGAGCTGCAGTCTGTGTTATTGAGGAACAAACGTATAAACATCTCCAATTTGACATTCAATTCCTGACGTTGGAAGGTATGAAGGTAGAACTAGCCAGCCACAGGAGGGAACCTTAACAGATGTAAGGGAACACAATTTAATGATATCATGGCTGATTTGATAGTAACCTGAATTCTGTATCCACCTACACCAGATAATCTGTAATTACCTTGCAAAGCAAGAATCTCTTATCTACCCCTACCTTAAAAATATTCAAAGACACTCCATCCACCATTTTTTCAGGAAGAAAGTTCCTGAAGAAAAAAATTTCTCCTTCTCTCCATTTTAAATGGATGACCATTTACTTTCAAACAGTAGCCCCTAGTTCTAGGTTGTCCCACAAGAGCAAGCATCCTCTCTATGTTCACCTTGCTATAACCCTTCAGGATTTTATATGTTTCAATCAAGTATCCTTTAACTTTTGTAAACTCCAGCAGAAACATGTCTATCATGACCAACCTTTCCTTGTAAGACAGCCCACTCATTCCAGATATTAGTCAGGTAAACCTTCTTTGAATAACTTCCAATGTATTTACTTAAAAAAGGGGTCCAGTACTGCACACAGTACTACAGATATGGTCGCGCTGGTGCTTTGTATTACTGAAGCATAATCTCCCTACATTTGTATTCAATTCATAGAACATAGAACATAGAACATTACAGCACAGAACAGGCCCTTCGGCCTTCGATGTTGTGCCGACCAAAATAAAAAGCAATGCCCCTCCAAACTAAACCATTCCCTTCTCTTCCATATACTTATCAATTAACCTCTTAAACGCCACCAAACTTGGCGCATCTACAACAGCTGCAGGCAGGGCATTCCACTCCCTAATCACTCTTTGAGTAAAGAACCTACCTCTGATATCCGTCCTATAACTCATACCCCTTAATTTAAAGCTGTGTCCCCTCGTGCTAGCTTTCTCCATCCTAGGAAAAAGGCTATCACTGTCCACCCTATCTAAACCTCTAATCATCTTATATGCTTCAATAAGATCCCCTCTTAGCCGCCTCCTTTCTAACGAAAACAACCTCAAATCCTTCAACCTCTCTTCATAGGACCTGCCCTCCATACCAGGCAACATCCTGGTAAACCTCCTCTGTACCCTCTCCAATGCCTCCACATCTTTCTTATAATGTGGGGACCAGAACTGCACACAATACTCCAAGTGCGGCCGCACTAGAGTTTTGTACAGTTGCAACATGATGCTGCGGCTCCTAAATTCAATCCCCCTACCAATAAAAGCTAAGACTCCATATGCCTTCTTAACAACTTTATCTACTTGACTGCCTACTTTCAGGGATCTATTGACACATACACCAAGATCCTTCTGTTCCTCAACACTATTAAGAGCCCTACCATTAGCCCTATACTCTACACATTTATTGTTCCTGCCAAAGTGCATTACCTCACACTTTTCCACATTAAACTCCATTTGCCACCTCTCGGCCCAGCTCTGCAACTTGTCCAAGTCACTCTGTAAACTATAACACCCCTCTTCACTATCTACCACTCCACCGACTTTAGTGTCATCTGCAAATTTACTGATCCATCCCTCAATACCCTCATCCAGATCATTTATAAAAATTACAAACAGCAGGGGCCCCAAAACAGACCCCTGAGGCACACCACTCGTCACCGAACTCCACGATGAATATCTCCCATCAACCACCACCCTCTGTCTTCTATCTGCCAGCCAATTCCTAATCCAATTAGCTAAATCACCCTCTATTCCACACATCTGCATTTTCTGTAGAAGTCTTCCATGGGCCACCTTATCAAACGCCTTACTAAAGTCCATATATACTACATCAACCGCCTTACCCCCATCCACCTCTCTGGTCACTTTCCAAAAAACTCAATGAGGTTAGTAAGGCATGACCTACCCTTCACGAAACCATGCTGACTATCCCCAATCAATTCATTTCTCTCTAAATAACTATAAATCCTATCCCTAATAATTCTCTCCAATACCTTGCCCACAACAGAAGTAAGACTCACTGGCCTATAATTCCCAGGAAGGTCTCTCTTCCCCTTCTTAAACAATGGGACCACATTCGCTATCCTCCAGTCCTCCGGAACCACACCCGTAACCAACGAGGACCTGAAGATCAGAGCCAGAGGCTCTGCAATCTCCTCTCTTGCCTCCCAGAGAATCCTAGGTTAAATCCCGTCCGGCCCAGGGGACTTATCCAACTTCAAACCCTCGAGAATTTCTAACACATCCTCCCTATCTACTACTATACTCCCCAATTTGCAACCCTGTACCTCAGTGCTCTCCATAGCTACATTTCCAGCACTCTGCGTGAATACCGAAGAGAAATATTTATTCAGTGCCTCACCAATCTCTTCAGGCTCCACGCACAACTTCCCACTGCTGTCTATAACTGGCCCTAATCTTGCCCTAACCAATCTTCTATTCTTAACATATCGAAACTTTAGGATTCTCCTTAATCCTATCAGCCAACAACTTCTCGTGTCCCCTCTTAGCTCTCCTCAATTCACTTTTTACCTCCTTCCTGGCTAATCTATAGCTATCCATTGCACTATCTGAGCCTTCAAGCCTCATCCTGACATAAGCCTCCTTTTTCTTCTTAACCAGCAAATCAACTTTTTTCGTACACCAAGGCTCTCTTACTCGACCATTTCCTCCCTGCCTGACAGGGACATACTTATCAAGGACTCGCAGCAGCTGCTCCTTGAATAAGCTCCACATTCCAGATGTTCCCAGTCCCTGTAGTTTCCTAGTCCAATCTATGCACCCTAATTCTCCCCTGATGGCCTCATAATTACCCTTCCCCCAGCTATAACTACTGCCCCCAGCTTCATGCCTATCCCTGTCCATCACTAAGGTGAACGTAACCGAATTGTGTCACTATCACCAAAATGTTCACTAACTTCCAAGCCTAACACCTGGTCTGGCTCATTGCCCAGCACCAAATCCAATGTAGCCTCACCTCTAGTTGGCCTATCTACATACTGAGTCAAAAAACCCTCCTGCACACTCTGTACGAAAACTGACCCCTCTAACGAGCTAGAGCTATAGCTATTCCAATCAATATTAGCAAAGTTAAAGTCCCCCATCACAATTACCCTACTACTTTCACTCCTAATCAGAATTGACTTCGCAATCCTTTCCTCAACCTCTCTAGAACTATTAGGAGGTCTGTAAAAGACTCCCAACAGGGTGACCTCTCCTCTCCTGTTTCTAATCTCAGCCCATACTACCTCAACAGACAAGTCCTCATCAAACTTCTTTTCTATCACCGTGATACAGTCTTTGACCAATAATGCCACTCCTCCCCCCCTTCTACCTCCTTCTCTACTCCGACTAAAGCATTTGTACCCCGGAACCTGCAACATCCATTCCTGTCCCTGCTCTACCCAAGTCTCTGAAATGGCCACAACATCGAAGTTCCAGGTACTGGTCCAAGCTGCAAGTTCCTCCCCCTTATCGCGAATACTCCTTGCATTAAAGTATACGCATTTCAAACCATGCCCCTCTTGCAATAAATGATAACATTCCATTAGTTTTACCATTTACTTGCAGTGCCTGCATATTAACTTCTGGCAATTCATGCACTTAGACACCCAGATCCCTCTGCTCCTCAGAGCTCTGCAATCATTCACAATTTAGATAGTATGTTTTGTTCTTCATACCAAAATGGAGAATTGCATATTTTCCTTATACTTGATTTGCTCTGTCCTTGCCCACTCAGTTAACCATCCATATATTTTTGTATCCTCCTTATGCTTTTTTCACAACTTACTTCCCTCCCTATTTTGTGTCATCAGAAAATTTGGCAACCATCCCATCCATCTCTTTATTCAAGTCATTTATAGAAAATATAAACAGTTGAGGTCCCAGCACTGATCCTTGAGACATGCCACTTGTATTTGCCAAACTGAAAAGACCTTACTCTCTGATCCCTGGTAGCTAGCCAATCTTCTATCAATGCCAATATGTTATCATGATACCATAAGGTTTTTTTTCCACAATAACTTTTGATATGGCACTTTTATCAAATATCTTCTGGAAATCTAAGTACAATACATCCACTGGTTTCCTTTCATTGCAACACATCTTACTTCTTCAGAAAACTGCAGTAAGTTGGTTAAACATGATTTCCTTTTCACAAAACCACGTTGACCTTGATTACCTTGAACTTTGAAAGTACCTTGCTTTAGTTTTTTTTAATAATAGCCTCTAACATTTTCTTTATGACAGATGTTAAGTTAACTGGCTATAATTTCCTGCTTTCTTTTTCTTTCTCTTTCTGAATAATAGAGTTACATTTACTATCTTCCAATCTAATGGGCTCTTCCCCGAATCTAGGATATTTCATAAAATTCAAACCAATGCTTCAACTCTGTCACCAGAAACTTCTTTTAAAACTCTAGGACAAAGTCTGTCAGGATCCCAGTATTTGTCAGCCCGCAGCTCCAACAATTACTCAGCACCACTTCTTCGGTGATTTTAATTTTCCTGAACTCTTCCTTCCTTTCCATTTCCTGATATATAGCTGCTTCTGGAAATGTAAATTGTCTTCTCTGTAGTGAAGGCTGGTGCACAATACCTGTTCAATTCATTTGCCATTTCCTTGACTAAAGAACCTCTGGCTACAAATGTCAGACACATCACTCTATGGGACTGAAGCAATCTGACTTCCAAACATAGGCGTGATGCTCAAATCATCAAGGTATTGTAACAAAGTCATGTATAGCATCCAAATTCTATGTCATTTTTAACCTTCATAAAATGGTAGAAGATGTCAAGATGGTCTTTGTCATCAATTACATGTAATTGCAAATTCCCAAGAATCTGATGTGTAAAGAGACACCAGACTGCGACTTCAGCTATGAATTGTCTTCACTCTTCGCTCAACTGTTTTGTGCAATTTTTTGCAGGTGGCAGAAAATCCTCTTTGTTCAAACCAACCAAACCTTCAGATAATTGCCATTAGGTCTCATGAAGAGGTTCTGAGTCATATATATGCTTGAACTAAACTGGAAGGCAGTAGGAAAATCACCAGCAATACAAGAATGAGCCTCAACTCCATGCTCCAATGATTGCTGTCACTCTACCTATAAACACCACAACACTGCAATCTCTACGCAATGCACAAAGCTGCAAGATAATGCTGGAGCAAGGTAGCGACAATTAGCTGATCAGACAAATGCCTCAGTAAGATACTCAGCAATAAAAGCCAAGCTGCAAGGTTAGCTCATTGATGAGGAACTTCTAAATGGGAGGGAGAGACATCATTAACTTGCACAAAGATCATGATGGAGCACATGGAAAAAGAAAATCAGGCCCATACCATGAATGAATGGAAAGAATGGGACAAGCAGGTAGTACCCAACAAGAGCAGATGGAATGTTGACAAAGAGAGATGCAACCCAAGGAGTGGAAAAAGCATACTACAGAACTAAATGCCTGAAACACAAACTCCAAATGAACAAATCAACAGTTCTATAACTTCATGTGTGACCTGAACAAGATCTGGAAGAATCTTCTGAATTTGTAAAGCTAGTGATTTGATGGGGAAGAAGGAAAATCATGATATCTTGGGTAAAGATTGATGAAAGTGTGGTAGAAGGGTATTTGGGATCATAAGGGTTAATGTGAGACTGGGAACAGTATTGCCTACAGTGTGATCTAAAAAGGCACCAGAGTCAGTGGCGGAATGCACTGAAACTTGTGTAGAAGCAAGCATGGAGTTCACTCATTGCTTGGGCTACACCCTATATATGTGTACATAGTTATATGTTACCAATAAACACTAATTGTTCAAGCATATATATGACTCAGAACCTCTTCATGAGACCTAGTAAATATACAACATAGCACATGGTGGTAGTGGATAGAAAAACCCCAAAGCCTCAGAATGCTCAATTTAAACAGAAGTATTAAGGAGAAAGAAACTTGAAATTGGCAGAACAAGACCAAAGAATGTGGGAGAGTGACAGTTGCTTGCAATTAACATTTTAAAGGAGATGCAGATATAATCCTCATTCCCACTGAATTTCTATATGCTGAATAGTTGCTAATGGAGTATGGGAAATGCATTTATGATAAATTAATAAATGCATCTTGTTTATGGATTACAAATTGAGATTTTGTATACATTTGCTTTGGTATTTGTGCTACTATATCTGACTAAAGAAGGAAACCCTAAAAAAAACAGAAACACAGAAGGTAATGTCACTATGTAAGCAAATTAGTGGAATTGAGAAAGAAGCCCGTGAAAATCAAAAAGTAACCCTTAAGAAATTCTCAAGAAAAACACTTAAAAAAAGTAGTTTGAATCTCTCTCTGGATTGCAATGGCTATCCATTCCCATTGCTTTTGCAGTATGAGTTTGCTGGACCTCCTGCTCCTAGTGGATACAGGACTTTGTTCCTTCTCTCTATCGCATGCAACAGAGCCTCTAGTGTTGTTTGGAACATGCTGTCTCCCCTTTTGCACTATAGACATGGTTCTTTCAGATCCTTCATGATTCTTCTCCAGTCACTTGCAGCATCTGCTGCAATGTGAACATCATCCACTTTCAGCTTGGCTTTAAGTGGCACTAGTCTCTCATAACGCTACACCTGCTATTCAGAGATGCAGGCATTCAGTAACCTGCTACACACTACAATGGTGGTAATGAACAGGCAAGATGAAGTTTGCTGACTGTATTGGAAACAATAAAAAGGGGTTAATCACAGATTGTGATCAGTTCATGTGCCTGTTTTGACATCTTATCAAATCTTGTGGCCTGGGCATTTCAGCAAATCACTGCACAAGGAAATATCTCATAACCTCTGTCCCCAGTCTCTCAATTCATTGATTAGGGTTGGATTAGTGGTGCCGATTCAAGTTGGTTTTAATGTCAGACTAGGAAAGACAATTTCACCTGCACTCCTTAACACGTGTAGCAGATGACAATAGTCATGGTGGATTCCAATACCATGATGTGCCCAGGAGCAAGGAGATTGCACCTTGCTCTATCATGTAGTATGTGGCAGTTTTAAATGTGTCTGCAGAAACTACACTCAGCTTGAGTCACCCAAACTAATTCAAAACATAATGCCATCGACCTATGAGAACTTGGGAACAGACTAGAAAATGATGGCTTGAAGATTTCACAATTTTTGCACTGTGGTTTAACTCAGTACGGTGGCACAGTGGTTAGCAGTACTGCTTCACAGCTCTAGGGATCTAGGTTCGATTCCTGGCTTGGCTCGTTGTCTGTGCGGAGTCTGCATATTCTCCTTGTTTCAGCTTGGGTTTCCTCTGCGTGCTCTGGTTTTCTCTCATAGTCTGAAAGATGTGCTAGTTAGGTATGTTGGCGATGCTAAATACTCCCTCACTGTACCTGAACAGACACTGGAATGTGGTGATGAGGGAAATTTCACTGTAATTTCATTGCAGTATTAATGTAAGCCTACTTGTGACTCTAATAAATACACTTTAAACGTTTGTTTTCTGGGATCTATTGGGAACCATTTAGTTAGCTATCTTGTTGAACAATGGTTAGTTTGAATTTGGCCCTATTCCAGTGTGAAGGGCTGCTCACATGGTCATAATGTGAAGATGCTGGTGTTGGACTGGGGTAAACACAGTAAGAAGTCTCACAACGCCTGACGAAGGAGCGGTGCTCCGAAAGCTAGTGGCGTTTGCTGCCAAATAAACCTGTTGGACTTTAACCTAGTGTTGTGAGACTTCTCACTAATGAAGGAGTAGCGCTCCGAAAGCTGTGGGATTTTAACCTGGTGTTGTGAGACTTCTTACACATGCTCATATCCAGCTGTGAATGACTGGAAACTCTACACCATTCTGACAGTTGCCAGTGAAGGTCTGTGTAAAATATCAGGTGGAAATCTTCCCAAATAAAATTGTCATAAAAGTCTGAAAACCAGTGAAACACACTGGTCTTTTGTGTGAGCTCGGCATTGCAATCTTGCCAAGGCTTGTCAGTTTTTCTGACAGCTGGGAACTTTGTGCCAGTAGTGGGACCGTAAGAAGTCTCTCAACACCGGGTTAAAGTCTAACAGGTTTATTTTATTAGTATGAGCATTTGGAGTGCTGCTCCTTTATCAGGTGAGTGGAGGATTGGTTCACAAACAGGGCATATATGGGCATAAACACAATTACAAGATAATGATTAGAATGTGAGTCTTAACAGGTAATCAAGTCTTCATAGGTACAGACATTGCGAGTAGAGAGAGGGTTAAATACTGATTAAGGAGGTGTGAATTGTCTCAAGTCAGTACAGTTAGTGAGATTTACAAGCCCAGACAAGTCGTGGGGGTTACAGATAGTGTGACATGAACCCAAGATCCCTGTTGAGGTCAGGAGGCCACTAGATACATGGTACACACTTCTGTGACTCAGCCAACTCTGCGAGAAAGGATGTCCTGAGCCAAGGTATACTGGGGAGACCATGCAGATGCTATGACAACAGACAAATGGACACCACTTGACAATCACCAGGAAAGGGTGTTCCCTTCCTGTTGTGGAACACTTCAATGGTCACGGGCATCAGCCTCTGATTTTCAGGTAAGCATTCTGCAAGGTGGCCTTCAAGACACACGATAACACAAAATCACCGAGAAGAAATTGATTGCCAATCCTGCACACGTGAGGACGGCCTCGACCAGGATCTTAGGTTCATGTCACACTATCTATAACCCCCACGTCTTGCTGGGCTTGCAAAATCTCACTAACAGCCTTGGCTGAAGACAATACACACCTCCCTAACCTGTACTTAACCCTCTTTCCATTCGCATTGTAAAGACTTGATTACCTATTAAGACTCACATTCCAACCATTATCTTGTGTTTGTGTCTATATATATATATATATGCCCTGTTTTGTGAAGTTCTGATGTGCATAGTTTTATATATATTATAGAATCCGACTTTTAAATTTGGATTCCCATTATGTTATTGACAGAGTGTGAGGATAGATGAGAGGGAATATCCCACCAAAATCATGTAAAAGTTGTGCTGGGATATCTCGATTTCCCCACCCCACACCCTCAGCCTATGAAAATGAGAGCAGAAAATTCTCCCACTAACTTGAAAACAAATATTTATGTATTAAATAAGGCAAGCATAATATTATTGATCATTTCTAACTCAGTGATTTTCAAAATATTTTATGAATGCAGGAACTTTATATTGCTATTTATGTGATCAATTTTTATTTAAACTAAATAATTAGTTGTAGGATTCAGAGCAGAATACTAACAGAATTGCTCACTTACTGATTCAAACTGTCCCCTGTGGTCGATGTGACAGATATAGTTTACTATATTTAGTAACATTTACAATATTGTGCCAGTTCAGTGTTTCAGAAATATGATTGAAAAATACCATATAAAAGATATTTTTAAATATTTTACAATTGAGAATGTAGAGAATAACAAATAGTATTTAGAGTTTTGATTGTTAAAAAGTATAGCTTTTGTAGCTACATATGTGTTAATAACGTATCTTCCTTAATATCTTTATTTATCATAGAGATTATGGCTTATCTTACCTTTCTCTGAGAACCTGTATTGGACTTTGGACGGCTTTTCTTTGCATCGTTCTTGTTGCTACAGATGCAAGTTCGCTGGTCTGCTACATCACCCGGTTCACCGAGGAAGCATTTGCTTCCCTTATTTGTCTTATTTTCATCTATGAGGCATTAGAAAAGCTGTATCACCTTGGTGAGACATACCCATTCAATATGTACAATCACCTGGAACAGCTCACCCACTATTCGTAAGTACATGAACAACTCCGTCTTAACAATAGAAATATAACATCATGGTGTTGAAGATGGGGAATTTTCCCGTCCCACTTGTTGTGGGATTCACAGCGAGTGTGGGGGAGGGGAGGCTTGGGTGGACCATTTTAACTGGTGAAAAGAAATTAATAAATAATCAGAAAAATCAACTTTCAGCGGTACTCTAACCTAAATATTTTTTAATTTATGATTGTTAAGCCATGTTGGGAAATAAATATGCTTATTTGCCTAGTTTATCAACCCACACTATTCAGATTGATTGCATTTTAATATCTTACTGACAGAAATCAACATAATCTAAAGGAAAGTTTGGTTGAATAACTAAACATTATCCACTGCAAACTCAAAGCATACTACATTTCAAACTTTTCCCAGTTCTGATATGAGATCATCTACCCAAAATATTAACTTGTTTCTCTCTCCACAGAGCCTGCCAGATCTGCTGTGTATTTTCAGCATTTTCTGTTTTTATTTCGGATCTCCAATACTTGCAGTTTTCTGCTTTTCATTTACTAGAATTTGCCTTTCCAGCAAGCAGAATCAGCATAATCAAAATAGATTCTATGTAGGATATGTAATGATGACCAAAGGGGAGAGTATAGTGCTGGCCACGATTCACTGTATGTCCTGATGCAGTTCCTTGGGATCGAGGATGATTTGCATCTCCTCCAATTCGATAGGTTCTGAAATGGCTGACGAATCCAATGCACGATCTGCAGATTCTGCCACAGGTGGGGCAGGTGGTACTTGAAGAGTTGGGAAGATGCATTGTTGGAAGTTTGTACCTTCCCTCTAATGTCTCAACTTTGCCTCTGCACATTCCTGACAAATGTGCTCAGTGTCTGCCCTGAAGGAGTCTTCTCCATTTTGGTTGGTCACAAGCCATGGCCTCTGTAAGTTGGTGAATATGAAAACAGTTTACAGAAGGTGCTAATACAGGAAAAGGCAAATTGTAAGAAAGAATGCAGGAGATTACAGCAGAATAGGTTAGTGGTGTGGATAGAAAGAAAACAAATGCAGTTCTGTGCAGATAAATGGCAAGCACTATATTTTGGAAAAAAGAAATGTGGCAAAGAAAAATTGGTAAGGAATGTCCTGTGTAGATAATCAGCTGACATCTTCTAATGGCTGACCAAAGTATGCATTGACATATGCCTTGAAGTGGATCATCTACCTCTGTTAGCAGTAGAGATGTATGTCAAAGTGCAGCTAATGTAAAAAGACACAAGGGTGAATTACATTTGCAGGAATACAACCGATTGTAAAAGGATTAATGCAAATTGCGTGTAGAATTAAATTGAAGCTGATGTGCCATTTTGCATACAGATATTTAGTCGCTTGGCATGAGTGGATCTAATTGTGATTAAAATCCTTCATAAAGTTACAGTTTTCGGTACCACTGATACTTAAATAGATAACAGACTTTTGATAACTCCGACTTGCAGGAGATACCCTGACTGTTTTATACAGTTGAAAATTTTGTGAAGTTGTTTTTGGACTTGCTGTTAGGAATAGGAAAGTGATTGAACCAAAGCAATTCAGTTTATTTCTTCATATATCTCCTTGGCAGCATTTGTAATGCACACTCACTTTGTCTCAATCTTTTAGTCATTACATTTTGTATATACTTTTATTTCATACAGCGTTCCAATTTCCTGCCCGTACCTATTTTATGTAGAGTATAGATGGCAAACAGTCAAGACGTTTGTTATAAGGTTATGCATAATAAGTATTTTTAATCAAAAATAATTCTTCTAATTATGTATTATTAGTTGAAATATCTTGGTTTTTCCATAATTTTGAGAACTTTTTGATAATGAGGATCATCTGTGCAGCCTCTAAAATACTTAGTTGTTGTGTCTCCTGTGTATATAAGATGTCCTTTCTTGTTCTAAGATTCTATATTCCAGGATTTCTGCGTAATATTTATTATCTTTCCTAAAGTTTTCTTCATATTGCACACTTGTTTCTCCTTTGGTCTTCCACGATTTCCCTGATTGCTAAAATCCCAACCTTACACTGGGAGATTTCTTTATAATTGGTTTAATTTCTATTCATTTTCCTTCTTCTGATTTCACCTCAAATTCATCTGCCTCCAGTGTTTGGTCCCAGCCCCTAATTTTCTCCATTTAACCCATTCCATATACAGGCAAAATTGAACACCCCTCCGGATGGTTTGGATCAGGCAGGAGAGTGCAGGATGCAGATTCCCCTGCTCTCTTGCCTAACTCTAATATGGACTGGGGCAGGAAGTCTTCAGATGGCCTTCCCATCCAGAGGCTCAATTGAGGCACTTAGGTAGCCACTTAAGGGCCTCATCCTGTTGCCACTGGGATTCAAGAACTGCGGACGGGGGATTTACCATCCAGGCCAGCAGACCACCAGGGGATTGTAATCTCTTGATCAAATGAGCCAGGATATGGAAAGGAAACCAATTTCCTACCATTGCTTCTGATCCTTCCCATCCACCTTTACAGGTGGCCCCTCCCTGTGGCCCCTGTTCTACACACACTTATTGCTCTCCAGAAATGCATTAGCATTCTCTGATGAAGACCTCGTTATAGTCCTGGCAATGGCCACTGCTCCCAGGGTGCTGCTGTACTGTGAATTTGCTAGCCTCTAATTGACCAGCATCTCTTCAGTGTGAGACCTCTGCCTTATTCAAAGCTGAATCTGAAAAGAGGTGCAATGCTATGCAGTAAGTACCTGACTGGAATGCAATAGTATCGGGCTTCTTGAAGAAAACAATTAAAAATTCTTATTGGTTCTGCAATTGATGGACACAATCGTTGTCACCCATCTTGAATCACAGTTCCCATGTACTTTTGCGCTGCCACATAAAGTAGAACAGCAATGACCCGACTTCAGAGAAGCTTTTAATTGGCAAGTTGGGAAACCTGCACACACTGAAACAGAGAAGCCAGCCTCAATATGTATCCAAAATATCAGCTTATTTATTGTTGCAAAGAAAATGCTAGCCCCCTGCCTGAGCAAAATTGCTAGCAGCAGGAACAACAATATTGAACAACACAGCTGGCAACTCTAATTTTCAAGTCTGCCTGCCTCTGCAATTTCCCCAATTAGGTCTAAATTCTTGTCTTATGTTCTTCCCCTAGCCTGACCAGCAAAACCCAGCTATCCTGTTAACCACTTCCTTATTGCCACAATCCCCACCATTTCCCTGATTTTTGTGCTGACCCCACCAAACTCAAAGGCTTCCAACTGAGGTGTAAGAGTTGTATTGGCAGCAGCAGTGGAAGGCACACTGATGCCTTGTTTGAAGGCTGTGATGGATACCTCTCCTTCCCTAGTGACTATTAAACCTCACAGGTTTAGATTTGGACTGAAGCTTGAGATGAAAGCTTTTCCACATATTTGGGGCTCTTTGATGCTTTGAATGCAGCTTCCTTACATAATGCTACTTCTTCCTTTGCTGGCATTGGTAAACTCTTTCTTAATATCATTTCTTCCTTTGCTGGCATTGGTAGGTTCTCTCTTAGTGTCTCTTTGCTGGGAGTCTGCCATACAGAGTAAATGAGATGCAAAGGAAAAAAAACAAATAGATAAAACAACTTGGCAGTGTCTGAGCAGGAAATCATGCCCTAATTCTCCGAGAGTAGATTAAGAAAAATCCAACTATTATCTCACAAAATCACAATAGTTAGCATTGCTGGCTCACAGCACCAGGGACCTGGGCTCAATTCCAGCCTTGGGTGACTGTCTGTGTGGAGTTTGCACATTCTCCTTGTGTCTGCATCGTTTTCCTATGGGTCTTCTGGTTTTCTCCCACACTTCAAAGATGTGTAGGTCAGGTTAGATGGATTGATCATGCTAAATTGTCCCTTAGTGTTCCAAGATGTGTAGGTTAGGGAGATGAGTGGGATAAATGCATGGGTTACAAGGATAAGATGGGGAGTGGGCCTAGGTAAGATGCTCTGTCGAAGAGTCAGTGCAAACCTGACAGGTCAAATGGCCTCCTCCTGCATGTAGGGAACCTACAATTTTATGATTTTTATCTGCAGCACATATGTAGTTATATGGCTGTGTGAGGTTGAGCAGGAATGGGTATCATGATGGGTCAAGAACTAACTATGACACTGGCCTCTAATTTTTCTTTTAAAGGAGTGTGTCAGTGGATGAAATTTTTACCATTTATTGCTGAACATCTTGTTTTCCTTTTGGGCTTCCCACTTATTGAAGATCATACCATTCTTGGATCTCAGTAAGTGATGGAAGTGAATCTCTAGAATTGGCCAATGAGTTAACAGCATCATTAATTCAGAGCCAGAAACAGCTTGCAATTGGATGACACTGAAAAATTTTGTCATTGCCATTGCACTCCAGGTTGAGTTTTCTATTTTTTTTAAAGAATTGCATTCTCAACATATGGTAAGAACATATGAAATAGGAAGAAGGGTTCATCATTTGATCCTTTGAGCCTGCTCTACCATTCAAATAGATCATGATTAATTTACTGTCACAACTCCACTTTCTTGCTGGAACCCCATATCAATTGATTTCCTTAGAATTTAAAAATAAGACCATAAGACGTAGGAACAGAATTAGGCCACTTAGCCATCAATTCCACTCTGCCATTCAATCATGACTGATGTCTCCCCCATCCCCATTCTCCTGCCTTTTCCTCATAACCCTTGATCCCCTTATTAATCAAGATCTTATCTATCTCTGTTTTAAAGACACTCAGTGACCTGGCCTCCACAGCCTTTTATGGCAAAGATTTCTACAGATTCACCACTCTCTGGCTAAAGAAATTCCTCATCATCTTTGTTTTAAAGGACTGTCCCTTCAGCCTGAGGTTGTACCCTGTGGTTCTAATTTTTCCTATGCACATCTACTCTACCCAGGCCTCATAGTATGCTATAAGTTTCAATAAGATTCATCCTCATCCTCCTAAACTCCAATGAGTATGGGCCCAAAGTACTCATTCCTCATATGAAAAGCTCTTCATTCCGGGAATCATTCTTGTCATTTTCCTCTGGACCCTTTCCAAGGCTAGCACATCCTTTCTTAGATAGGGGGCCAAAACTGTCCACAGTTCTCCAAATGGGTTTAACTAGAGCCTTATGTAGTCTTAGAGATACATCTCTGTTCTTGTATTCTAGCCCCCTCAACATGAATCTTAATACTGCATTTGCCTTTCTAATGGCCTACTGAACCTGCATGTTAACATTAAGAGAATCTTGAGCAAGGACTCCCAAGTTTCTTTGTGTTGATTTTCCCTGATTTCCTAAGGATTTTCCCATTAGAAAATAATCTATGCCTCCATTCTTCCTTCCAAAGTGCATAACCTCATACTTTTTCACATTGTATTCCATTTGCCACTTCTTTGCTCACTCTCCTAACCAGTCCAATCCGCCTGCAGCTCCCCTGCTTCCTCAATACTGTCTGTCTCTCTACATATCTTCGTATCATCTGCAAGCTTAGCAACAGTGCCTTTAGTTCCTCCTTCCAAATTGTTAATGTACATTGTGAAAAGTTGTGGTCCCAGCACTAACCCCTGAGGCACACTATTACTCATCGGCTGCCATCTTGAAAAAGACCGCTTTATCCCCACTCTCTCCCATCTGCCAGTCAGCCATTCCTCTATCCATGCCAGGATCTTACCATTAACACAATGGGCTCTTAACTTATTTAACAGTCTCCCATGCAGCACCTTGTCAAAAATCTTTTGGAAATTTAAATAAATTATGTCTATTGGTTCTCCTTTATCTAACTTCCTTGTTACCTCCTCAAAGAACTTTAGCAGATTTGTCAGACATGACCTCCTCTTGATAAAACTGTGCTGACTCAGTCCTATTTTATCTTGACCTTTCAATTACTCCGCAATCTCATCTTTAATAATGGACTCAAATCTTGCAAATGGCCGAAGTCAGGCCAACTGGCCTATAATTTCCCATCAGATGCCTCCCTCCCTTCTAAAACAGTGGTGTTACAATAAGTCACTTTCCAGTCCTAAGGGACCCTCCCTGCCTCCAGTGATTGCACCAATACCTCCACAACTTCCACAGATTTCTCTTTTAGAACCCTGGCATGTATTTCAGACCTTTCAGTTTCTCCAGACCTTCTCCTTAGTGATGGCCAGTATACTCAACTGTGCCCCCTGGTTTTCCTGGAGCTCTGGCATCCTACTGGTGTCTTCCACTGTAAAGACTGATGCAAAGTAACTATTCCATTCCTTTGCCATTTGTTTGTTTCCTATTATTACTTCTCCAGCTTCATTTTCTAGTAGTCCAATGTCTATTTTTGCTTCTCTTATCTTTCATATATTGAAAAAAATCTTTTCTTTTCTTCTTTATATTACTAGCAAGCTTGCACTCATATATCATCATCTCCCCTGTTATTGCTTTTTTAGTTGTCCTCTCCTCACATTTAAAGGCTTCCCAATTGTCTGGCTTCCCACTAATTCTCTCCATTTTGTATGCTTTTTCTTTGTTTTTACATTGTCTCAGCCATGGATACCTCCTCCTGTCCTTAGCATGTTTCCTCCTCCTTGGGATGAATTTCTGTTATGCCCCCCGAATAACCCCTCAAAACTCTAGCCATTGCTGTTCCACAGTATTCCCTGCTAGACTGCCTTTCCAATTAATTCTGGCCAGCTCCTTCCTCATGTCTTTGTAGTTATTTTTATTTAATTCTAATACCATTACATCTGATTCCAGCTTCTCCCCCTCAAAATGCAGGGTAAATTCTATCATATTATGATCACTACTCCTTAAGGGGAGTTTCCTAATCAAGTCTGCCTCATTACAAATCACCAGATCCGGAATTGCCTGTTCCCTAGGTTCTAAGCTACTCCAAAAAACCATCTCTTAGACATTCCACAAATTCCTTTTGTTGGGATCCACTATCTACCTGATTTTCACAGTCCACTTGCATATTGAAGTCCCTCCTGATTATTGTAATATTGCCTTTTTTATATGCTTTTTCTACCTCCTAATTTATTTTCTGCCCCACATCTTGACTACTGCTAGGGGGTCTGTACACAACTCCTGTCAGGGTCTTTTTACCTTTGTGATTCCTCAACTCTACATTGAACATAGAACATTACAGCACAGTATAGGCCCTTCGGCCCTGAACGTTGTGCTGAGCTATGTCCAAACCCAAGATCAAGCTATCCCACTCCTGTAACTCTGGTGTGCTCCATGTGCCTATCCAATAATCTACCCATAGAGATTCCATGCCTTCTGATCCTACATCACTTCTTGCTATTGATTTAATTTAATTCCTTATTAACAATACAATCCCGACCGCTTTGCCCCTCTGCCTGTTCTTTTGATAGGACACATCTCCTTGGATATTTAGATCCCAGCCCTGATCCCCTTCTAGCCACATCTCCATGATGCTCACAACAAGCTCATTTATCTGTATACTGAGTGAACTTTTATATACTCAATGACTGAACATCCACATTCAAAATTTCAAAGATCCATAACCCTTTGAGTGAAGAGATTTCTCCTTATCTCACTCTGAAATGGTTCTTGTGCAAAGATGTCCAAAAATGTGTGGGTTAGGTGGATTGGCCATGCTAAATTGCCTCTTAGTGTCTGGGGGATTAGCGAGAGCAAATGCATAGGATAATAGGGATAGGTCCTGAATGGGATTGTGGTTGGTGCAGACTTAATGGGTTGAAAGGCCTCCTTTTGCACTGTAGGCTTCTATGATTCTTAACCTGAAACCATATCCCCTAGTTCAAAACAGTTAGGCTGGAAGAAACAGTTTGAATTGTTATGGCGTAAACCCATAATTTAATGCTTCATGGTACAATTTACAAACTTATAAATGAACTGTACAACTTGACAGTGCCTTTGTATTTGCTCCTAATCCGTTATTTTTGCCATAAGAATTTGTCACAATAGCTCATTTTGTTCACAGGATTTTTTCCATCAGGACTGTTACATGTCACTGTATTGTGAATCAAATTTGGTGCAAACTTCTCTGCTCTGGATTTAGGTGTAGTTGGTTGGCCTGTTTCCTCTTAGCTGAGATGCAAGTTTTGCTGCTTTCATGTGCCGTTGCTATTGGTTGCATGGTTAGTCAGAATCACTTCCATAAGGAAAAGCCACATCAAGACTCTCCAGATAAGCAATTTACAAAGACACAGGCATACAGTAATGTAGGTAGAATGCAGGTAATTCCCATGCAAAGGATTCTGTTTTATTGAAATATAAAAGTGAATGCAAAACACATGCACCTAAAATTTGGAACTTGACTGGTCACTTTGGATACTGATTCAAATGCAGCATTTACTTTTTATGAAAGAATATCTCTCACTGAAACAAAAGAGAAATACAGGGAATTATGGAAATCTGAAATAAAAATGGAAAATGCTTCAAAACTTAGCAGGTCAAACCCAATCTGTGAAAAGAGGATCAGGACAATTTTATATTTCAGCAAAACTCCCACTTATTTAGCAAACACCAAATGGGATTTAGATTAGAGTGATTGAAAGGACAATCCTGTCAACAAAATAGAAATTTACTTCCTAAATAAGAGGTGAATCTAAACACCTTCATGTGCAAAATTTGGTAAATATCTTCAACAAGTACACTTATTGAAATGGTATAGCACTTGCAGCATTAATCTTTGGTGAAACTTTTGTATGTATTAATAGTAATAAAGTGCTTGACAGGCCGTCTTTCGTGAAGGATGGGCCACTTACTGACTACATCTGTAGCAAAGATAAAGAAGATAATCATATTAGTTTTCTGATGTTTATGTGACTTAGATAATTTTTCCTAACTTTCCTCTTGCTAAATTCATTTGTTACAGATGCATTTGTGTAGAACCGCAAATCCTGAGCAACAAAACTTTGCAGTACTGGAATAACTTCAATATCACAGCAACAGAAATTCCATGGGGAAATATGACACTGTCAGTAAGTTTGAATTGAAACACGTATATCAGATGTAATGATACGTGGGGGCATTTAGTGAACCTAGAAGGAAAACTAAGCTTTGAACAATCTTGCTTCTGTAAAATATATTTAATTTAGAAAAACTGTATATATTAAAATGTAAGCAAATACAGTTATATCAATATTAAAATTCTAATATAAAACATTCAGGGTAAAGAGTTTAATGGCATACAATTATACAAAATTTAGCATTCAGGTAACCTATTTTTCACTGTGCAAGTAAAAGCGAATGATTTGTATGCTAGTCCAACTTGTAAGAGGAAACAGCAAGCTAAATTTTATTTGTGAGGTCAGGAATTAGATGTCAGGTGAATTCATAAGTCTGGTTTGGCAAAATGTTGGGTGTCAGATACGTGGCATATTTTTTAATGAACTGACCAATTAGTGACCAGAACACATCTTCCAGCAATGACACATAGGTAGCCCATTGCCAGAGGCAGAAGCTGCCAGTGTGGGTGGGGAGAATGAGAGGACATCTCAAAATATTGATACCCTCTGTTGCATCATGTGGTTGAAGTCTAGATGAGGATTTTGGGGATTGGCTATTCTCCCAAAATACGCTGCTCAAATCTCTGGTTTCTCACAATCATTACTGTTTATTTACAGCAAGTACTTACACATTTGGCACTCTACAGCAGGTTGGAATTTCTTCTTCCAGATCTCTCTCACTTCTCAGTCATATGATCTGACATCACTACATCACTGTCATGTATACTTCTGGTGTTAACATTTGCTATCAGGCCATCTTTGTGAAGGGCAATCGTTCATTGGCTGGCCACTGACCTGAGCTGCAGTCTGTGACTATGATGTGTTCAATGGGGTGGTATTTCCTTACTGAATAAATTGCTAACCAATTTAGGAGTGTATTTCAGGTTTAAGGACAACTGAGTTTCTTCATCATTATATGTCATTATTAAACTGAACTCGAGATGGCAGTTTCCAGAGAGATGGCCTCTTGGCATAGTCACATGACAATGACAAGCCTAGTATGCTATGTAGAACTGATTGCATTTCAATCCCAAACAAGCCTTTTTCATATAGAACAAAGATACAAATATCTCCGTTTTCTGAGAGAACTCAAGACTAATGTGCATGCATTAACATGTGAAGCTGAGTTATACAATTTACCCACTATACACCCATTGCTGTCATGCATCACAACTGTTTGTTCTACCAATCAATCTCTGTACCTGATTGCATATTTAAATCCTTTAAGAACTTAAATTGTGCACATCATTTAATGTTACTCAAGCACATTGACATTTGCCGTTTTTCCTAATGATGTTCCTTCTCCAGGGAATGTTGTTCTCATGGCACTCGTTGCTGTGGTAACTGTTGTTGTTCCATTGCGGTTGTTGTCGGCTGGGATTGATGGTAGTACTATAGTCAGTAGAGCTGGTGAGATTCCTTCCTGACTTGCTGATTGGAATTTGCAATTGCTCTACGCATGTCCCACATTTCCAATTGGCTGAGAATGTTTGTACCCTGACTGACTCTTCAATGCTGAGCTCTGAAAATGATTTGGCAGTCTTATCAAACCGAAATTTGGCTTTCTACCATTTCACCTTCTGCATTGTAGCTGTGCTTTATGCGAGCTGGGTACAAATTCTGGCTGCAACATGGCCTTGGCGATCAGGATCATGCTTCTGTTGATCTGAAGAAGAGCCGTTGAGCTAAGGAGGGCAGAACATGTTGGGGAGATTAAGCAGGCTCAGACATGCAACATAGAAATTAATATTGCCCAATGCACACTTTTCCAGGAGATGTTTGGCAGAGCATACAACACTTTCAACTGATCCCATTGAACTGTGGATATAATGGGCTGGTTATTACATGAAGAAAATCTTAACTGGAAGCAAAGGTACAGAATTTAGCAGAGATACACTGGCTGGTAATTGTCAGTCATGATCTTTTTCTCTTTTGTTTGATATGGTTCAAGCATGTTGCGAGGGGAGCAACTGGAGAGCTCTCTCTGAATATCAGCTTGCAAAGAGGACAATACAGCAACTCCGAGATGTCCTTGATAGATTTATTGAATGTAGTACTGCTGGAGAGCAGGCGGAATGACAAATCGTAGGCCTCGCGTGTTTAGAGCATTTTGAATGTTTAGTTCCTTTAAAAGTACAGAACACACACAGGCCATGAGGAAGCTCCTTTGAAGTTTCTGGCCAGCCTTGATGACATCTTGCTATAACACCTGCTTCACCTACTGGATGTGGCAGGTGGAAAATACCTCTACTTTCATGATGCCAATGCCTGCCTCATGTTCAGCCTGGTCTGCAGTGGATAGGAAGGCTCTGGGGATGGCACGGGTGAAATAGAATGCTTTGCTGCACTTGTACACACATTGATGTTTAGCATTATAGGCTTAACATCATGTATTATAGCCATGCGTTTGCAATGGAAGAGCAGACAGGGTGGTTATGAGTGGTTGATGGTCAATTTGTACAGTTGCTGGATGATCACAGATAAAGTCTTGGAATTTTTGACATGCAAGAACCAGGACAATGAACTTTATTTGGATTTTCATATACTGCATTTCTGAGTTAGTGAATGCCCTTGATGCAAAACTTATTGGTCTTCAATTTTGCATGCATGCTTTTTCAAGTCCACACTGTGATACATCTGTGAGATTAGGACAGGAGGTTGGACAGTGGACTATTGTAAAACTGTTTTCATTTGAGTCTGTTGAACGACACTGTATGGTGTTCTTGCTAACATATCCTGATGTAGGGCAAAGTGGTTCAATAATATCACTAATAGTAAGGAATGGTTTTTAAGACGTAGTTTATCATACTCAAGAAATAATGTAAACTGTGCATGTTGGTTGGAATGTGCGTTTACTGTTTGTTCTCAATCTTCTCTGGATCAGGTTTTACATCACCATCTATCTGCAGGCGGCCCACATACTGCACCTGGTTGAATTTAAATTGATACTTTGTAGGGCTGAGCATCAAATTGATATCCCTGACTTTGTTTAGGACATAATGACAGCAATTATCATATTCTGTGACAGTACGACCCCAGAATAGGAGGTCATCAAATATGATTTTAGGTGATTGATCTGCAAAGAGCTGAACCATAAGGCATTGTAAATCCCCACTGCTGATAGAAATACCATATGGCATTCAGAGGAAGTGATATCTGCCTACCGGGTACATGAATGTAGTCAATCTTGAGGATGCCAGCAGAATTTGCCAAAATCTGCATTTTATGTCTAATACACTACATATTCTTGCTTGTGGTATGTCTAAGAAGACCTGTTTTAGTCTTCGTGGGGTGAAGTGGCCTGAGTGGTATTTTGGATTACAGGGTTAATACATATCTTGACTGTACCATCTTTTTACTGTGCTACCATTGTTAAAACCCATTCTGTGGCCTCTTCCACTGGGGTAATTATGCCCATTTCTGCCTTCTGCTTCATCATAATCAATATCCTTCTTGGTGCACATTGTTGGTGTGACCAAGACATCTAATCTAGTCATCTATGGTGTATATAACCAGGAGCTTGTCTGACAATCAGTAATATCACTCTCACCTCCAGGGCTTGAAGTTGCACAGTGTGGATTTTTGGGCCAAGTTGAATAAGCCTTAACAAGATGCAGTCCCAGAGCCCTAGTAGCAGTTCAAGATTTTGGGCAACTATTTGGATGTCGAAGTTTCTCTGTATGCAGTGAAGTGTGGCCATGACCGTGATGGTGATTGTGTGTCCGCTATAAACCATGAGGTTGATTGCTGGTTGGCATCCAGTGTTGCCTCTAGGTTTATTTCTCACAGTCTGTTTCTGAATAGAACATGGCACTCCAACCCATGTCGATGTTGACTTTTAACTGATATTGGTTGAGATTATCTGTCTTGTGGTGAATATTTCTCCTCTGAGTAGCCAATTGCACATTTTCACACCATAACACGAATGATTGTATTGATGGTGCTTTGGGCACTTCATTCAGATGGCACTGTAATTTACTAATCCTAGTTACATGTCTGTCCCTGGGTACTGCTGGCATGGGAGAAAGTCTGCTGTCATTTGGCAAAGTGATTCTGCTTCCACAGTGATGACATTTTTTTCCAAAGGCAAAACATTGTACCCTGTTTGGACGGTGTTGGCCACTGCAGTTGGTGCAAGGCAGCCCCTGAACTAAAAATACTTCAACGTTCTGCCAAAATGCTGCCGTTTCCTCCTGGCAATCTTTATGCAGTGTCTCAGATTGTTCATCAATTGTGTGCACAGGCTGTTGCAATTCTGAATAATCTCTTTCCCTCTTAAACCATGCTGTTTCCCGCCTGAATTCTCTGACCTCTTGGACTACTCGTTTAAAATGCACATTTCTAAAGCAGGCTCTAAAGTCAAGTCCTTCTGTTTCAGTCATTATTTTTGGAGTACATTATTCTCAGTGCCCACCAGCAATTGATCTCGAACAAATTCTTAAGTAAACACTCCAAATGCACATTTTGCAGCTAGGGTCTTCAGTGTGTGCATGAAGGACTGGATTGATTTAAATGGTTCCTGATTAGTAGAATGGAATAAACTTAAAATGGTGACCTAAAATTATCCTTTTAAGCAGGGAGCATATTTCAATGAATTTCTGTAGGATAATTGCAGGATCCTGTTTATTCTTCTGAATCAAATTTAAACAATCTAAACTTTGCAATTGCTATGCTCAGGCTTGTACCGTTTTAGTTCTTTTAGACAATATTGCACCACAGAAGATGATCAATTCCTATTTCAATCTGTCCCCATTTTCTGACACATTCTCATTGGAAAGAAATATGTCCATGTTTCATAGTCATACTGCCAGCCCTGACACTTTGTAGATCTGGGTGGTCTTTAAATCAATAACTGCACAAGAGACTTTCAACAAATGGGAGATTTATCAACTGAATGTACAAACTTGTATTAACTCACTTACTCTGCCTGAGGTTGTGAGGAATTCTGACCAGCTCCAACGCCACGATGCTGCATGTGACCACATCATCACGTATCGCAAGATAACCTGGCTTACAGAACTAATTGCATTTTAAACCCAAGCAGAGTGGAATGCTCTGCAAGCAGTCAGCCTCCAATTAAATTTGTCAGGCCCATTTTTAGGCATTTTGAGTGTCTGCTTAAAACAGGCGCTAAGCCTCTTGCATCTGTGAAATAGGGGCCTCGTGTCTATCAGAGGTTCCCTTTAACAGGGAAAAGGAAAATCATTGCAAGGTTAGCTTGCACGGAGCTAGAGAATCAGTTATTTTGTGGAAACCAGGACAGTAAATTTGAAGGTGGGTTTCATGAAAGATGAACTTTGAATTGCAACAAAAGAGGTAAGAACAAAACTTTTGAAAGATGCAAGTTCTGAGATAGAAATAAATACAGCTTAACCAGTCTGATAGAGAGTGGAAGTACAAAATATTTTTCCATTACAAACATTAAAAGAAGAATTAAAGTGCTTAATTTATTCTGTCACTTATTGGCATAACTATTTATTGTGGAACTGTTCATTTAATGACATGTTTAGCTCGCAAAGATCAAATTTATAAAATTCTGTGGAACTTTAGTCTGTGAGCTACTGACGGGACATGTTTGTGTTTTAGGAATGCATACAATTTCACGGAGACTTTGTTGGGACAGCCTGTGGACGCCATGGTCCATATGTTCCAGATGTTTTGTTCTGGTCAATTATACTGTTCTTTTCCACGTGTACATTATCGCATTTCCTGAAGCAATTTAAAACCAGCCGGTACTTTCCTACTAAGGTAAATATTTTTATTATTGCAGCTCAACAGTGTTCTGAAGGAAAACAGTCTTTGTGAAAAATACTTTGACAACTTTTTCTTGCTTAAGGAAGTAGAAGTTTTTATCATCAGTGATAAAATATGCAAAGTTCATAGTGCTCAATGTGACTTATTATATTATGATTTATCATGAACTCAGTGTCTGTTTCAATTTGCTATTTGTTAGTGCAGAAAACATTGCCATCTAGTGCGTACTCAGAAGAATAACAGGTATTTGAAAGCAAACTGAGGTGTAGAATTGGTACAATTTTGAGATATAATTACCAGTGCTTTATAATTAATTTTAAGCTTTGTTTTGCTTTTTGGCATTTGAATGAGTTGTGGTCTGTTCTATTTGCTGAGCTGGAAAATTGTAGTCATAAAATTTGGGAATTAGTGTGTGGTTTTTTCAATGCTTTTGAATGCCTTCTGCCTCCAAAACATGCCTGCTTCATTCTGCGTCATCCTGGCACAGACGGCAGGATGGACTGGCAGGCTGGCAGCTAACAAGGACATTGGCAGGGAGATATTGTTGGGAAGACATGTGCCGACATCTTAAGTGAAGACAGTCCTTTTGTGTTCAGTGATACCACTATCATGCACCATGGCAACACCTCAGCGCATCTAGTCATCTGTTTGAAGACAAGTTGTTGGACTGCTATGAGACCCTACACGTCTGTTTGAACATTTTTGTCTACATTAATGAGACAGTAGTCTGAGTTTGCATGGCAATGAGCTGAACTTGCCATCATCAGTCTGAGTTTTCATTGAAACATTCAGATGTTAGATGATTCCCCTTATGCTGCAATTTCTGTTCAGTGGCTTCTATTGAGCTGTAATGGAGGCTCAGACATTGGCCATTGGATACTGTGTTGGGTCCATGATTGTGCTAATGAAATTGGCCACCACTCCAACTCTGGAAAGAATGGACTGTAAGCTCTGAGCAAAGTATTAAGGCAAGTCAATTTGGCCTATCTCTTGCATCTTCTGTGATAGTGAGCACAAGCTTTCTACCCATCAGGCACCTTCTGCTTGCCACCCCATCAAAGTATATGTGAATTCTCTGCAGTATAAATCATGTGTGATCCTACACCCATTTAAGTTGGCACATGTTACCCTTGCCTGGTTTCTTAGCTGCAGGCAAAGGAAGATTAGATAAGGAATTGCCATCATCTGTGATAGTTTCAGTCCCACTGCTGACCGTGACCTCTCTGATGGCAACTCCAGTGAGTTGCAATCATCATTTCCTCCATTGGGTAAGGATATGCAGATATGTATATCTCTTATTGGTTAATTTCTGCTGCCTCTGGTTATGCATCACCTTGACTTGCATAAAAGCAGTGCAGTGTGTTTTGAGTGGCTGCCATGATTGAATGACTGTGTGTGGAAGTAATGCAGTAAGGGAATGGTGCTGAGGTGAAGCTCTGAATGTCATGCATGTGTCGTATTTGATAAAGATTATTGGTTTGCACATTAGGGGCTGGATTTTTCTAGTGGTGGGAAAAAGATGAAGGGACAATTACTGAAGGGAGAGAAACATTCACACATCGAAAATTTTAGGAGGTGCTCATTTAATTGGCCTGGATGCAGGTTCTCCATCCAATTAAGGATACCTGGTGGAAGGCCAATGAAAGCTTAGGAATGGAAGATGCTTTGGCTCCAACTTACAAAAGATTTTAATAAAAACTAGTTATTGTAGCCAGGCTACCACTTCCTTGCTCCTGCTCCTTTCCCACACACTGTCTATCATACTCACCTACTGAGGCACCAATAGCATCAGTCTCTTTATTCAATAGAACTGTGTGTGCCAGTTACTATGGAGTCACCTCTTAGCTTGTATCCTTTACTATATATTTGTAAATAGTTCCAGGAATCAGTGAGGATTAAGTTAACCCATGTAATGATTATGAGAACTTCTTAAGACCTACCAAACAGTAACCAACGCCCTACAACAATATCGATCTTTGGGTGTGGGAAGAAAGGAGACAATACCAGAAGCATGCCACATTATTCTCTGTGGAAACTGCAGGATGACTACTGCTATCTGAGCCTACAAAAACAATTTTACACATAACTTTGTAGGACTTTTTCCTCGCATTAATATCATACCTGATTCAGTGCAGCTCATAAGACTGTAAGAGGTTCAAAGAGAGTGGCCAGGTCTGTGATCTAAATGAATTATTGCACATTTGTCTCCCCCCTCCCCTTTTCCACCTGCACTTGTGTTTTTTGCTGTTCATTCCTGTATGATAGTGCAATGTTCTAGCCTCAATCAGTACTGCCATCATTCCTAAGCCTTTGTGAGGTGTCTAAACCTGTATTTTTATTTTTCGCTTTAGCCTAGACATGAAACACCTTAAACTACAATATCCACGCATTTGTTGTGACTAATATTTTACTTCTATTCCGAGTAAATCATTGAGTCCTTTTAAAATATGAGTAATAAGGATAACTTTCTTATCACAGGTACGATCAACAGTCAGTGATTTTGCTGTCTTTCTTAGTATTGCAACTATGGTTTTAATTGATTATGGACTTGGAATCCCATCACCAAAGCTCCAAGTTCCCAGTGTTTTCAAGGTAATGTGTATAATTCATTTTGCAAGTTACTTTAATATGGCATTTTCTATAACAGGTTTTAACAAATGGAACCTGAGAAGGTTGCAGCACCTAAGTGATCATGAGACACAAAGAGCTGACTTTTCCCAGTCTGATAGAAGCATGTTTAGAAGTGGGGATGCAGGTAAACACTAAAAAAAACTCTTTCAGGATGGTTTCATATTGCTGTCCTGCATTCAGGTGACTTTGTCAGGGGCAGGTAACTGCAGGAATTGGCAGATTGCTCCATGAGCATTGAAGCCATTTAAGATCGTAATTTGTTGGCCATAATTCTTAAAGGAAATCTATCCCCAGGTAGTAAGCAATTTTGAACTTGGTTCTACTGGAGAAAGACCTGAAGGTTTATGGGTGGAATTTCTGATCTTGGTCATTACTACCCCCTGTTGGCAAGAATGGAGAACCTGATACTAATCCTCATGCTGACTGAATTTTTGGATTATATTTATTGTAAGAAGAAACTTTCCAAAAGGATTTTTAAAAATAATGGGCAGAATTTTTTCAAAAAAATCTTAGTGTCGCATGGGCGAGAAAATGGTAGGTTTTCTCACCATTTTTTTTCAATGAGGTAAATAATGCGAACGTATGGCAGTCTCTGCAAAATAGCAGTCATGCAAATCTTGCCAGTATAATGGGGGAACTTCAGCGCGCTGGTGAAGCCAGCTGCTGAGCTCCTGGGGTTCCATTATATATATGTCAGCACAGTATACTGGCAGATCTCCTGTCACTCTGCCCCTAGCCACCATGGACATTGACTCTCCCACAATTCCAATTACCACCCTGGACATTGACTCTCAGCCCCTGATCAGTGAGGACTTCGACCGTGAAGAAGTTACGGTGAGTGAGCTCGGACGATAACATCCAGGCCTCTTTTTTTTATTCATTCATGGGACATGGGCGTCACAGGCTGGCCAGCATTTATTGCCCATCCCTGGTTGCCCAAGAGCAGTCACATTGCTGTGGCTCTAGAATCACACGTAGGCTACACCAGGTAAGGATGATAGATTTTCTTCCCTAATGGACAGTAATGCTCTTTGTAGGCATGAAGCTGATATCACCTGCAAAACAGTGATAGTAATGTCGCGAGAGGTGAACAACAGGGTGCGAATCCAATCTTTTTGCCTCTTACCCTATCTTACCGGCTCACCATGCCTATCGACCAACATGGTTATGCCCAAATTTTACATCTTAACATGGATATGGATTCACAGTATACTACTTCTGAGATGGACTTGTAAATGGAATTGGACAATGCGGGGAATGATTCTTGTGTGTATTGCATGTAATAAGATAGTTATGAAGGTATGTAACATAAGGAGGTCAGTTGGTGATTCTACTGATCTTGATTGACAAGCAGCAGCAACATCAACATGCTGTTGCACATGGCCAGGATCAGCGTCCTTCAGGGGAGGAGGAGGCTAGGCCCACATACTCTTCTGGAGGAACAACTGCAGATAGTGTAGCCTCATAGAAGACATACTGGCAAAGGGTCTTTCGCTATGAAACATCCTACTTCCAGATGTCAGAGCTGCAGTGCCAGAGAAGATTGCGTCTATCTCAAGAGATGGTGAACTATCTTTGCTAGGTCATACAAGAACTGCTACCACATGGACTGAGCGCTCACCGGCATCATTCTGGTTTGTTGTGCTCTCCACAACTGTGTAGATATTTGAGAATCTGTGAAGTGGCTGGTGGAGAGATCTTTGTGGAGGTGAGACTGGTGCAATGAGAGATTTGAAGAGGAAGACTTACCTGGCTGTGGAAAGATGGTCATTCATCATCTTGCAGCACTAGTGCCCTGTCCTCTTCCGTAGTGAACTGGCACTTACTGAGGTTGTCACTGCCCCTCAAGCAGAGGATGGTGATCTTGGTGGAAGGATGTCTGCAGGTACAGGACATACTGCCTCTGCTCCGGAGATACAGAAGTTTGGTCAAGACTCCCTCGGAGAATCTTGGTGCTGGTCCCTGGCAGCCATCTCCTTGAATGGGTCTGGGACAAGTGCTGGGGGGGGGGCTGTGTACGGAGCAGTCCATTGATTGCAGAGATGATGTTATCCTGGGGTGAATGAATCAGCTGCCACGAGAAACTCAATTCGATGAGATTTCCCTTTGCCGGCACCAATGGGATTTGTATGGCTTTCTCCCCAGAACCAATAGTTTGAAAAAAGGTATGGTAAGATTCCACCCATTGTAAATTGTAATATTTTAACTGGAATAAATCAAAAAGTATCATGAGGGTGATCTACATTCATTTCTTCAGTGTGATGGGGTAGGGGGAGGGGTGGTGTGGAGCTGATGTGAAAATCTAATTCATAATCCATATGTTTTCGAATATATGTTTTAGTTTTAGGAATTATAATATTAACTAACAAAATTATAACAGATGTCATGAGAATACTTCCTGCAATTTAAAAATAATTGACAGATTGAAATTTTTACTTGTTGCCTTTGGTGCAATCTCAATCGTAAGATCAACAAAGTTTTCTCATAGTCATACCATTAGGCAAGTAATCTAAATATTTAAACTTCTATCTTACTAAGTTTTGATATTTAGATTATAGGGTTATAGGTAAGCCTAGTAATCCCTAAGATAGGGACATGTTCGGTACAACTTTGTGGGCTGAAGGGCATGTATTGTGTTGAAGTTTTTCTATGTTTCTATTTAGCTAAGAAATTTAAAGTGAAGAAGGAATAAAGACACCATAATGTGGTATCAGGGTATCTGCTTCATTGCAAATATTTTGATTTTTGATTTTTTTTTTGTTGTAGCCAACTAGGGATGACCGTGGTTGGTTAATTAATCCTTTGGGTCCAAACCCATGGTGGACAATAATAGCAGCTTTTATTCCAGCCCTGCTTTGTACTATACTGATCTTCATGGACCAGCAAATCACTGCGGTTATTATAAACAGGAAGGAACACAAATTGAAGGTGGGTGTAGACATGATCTTTGAATAAGCAACACATTTTAATCAGTATTATTTTTAAATGCATTGTCTGCTTTGAGTTTGTTAGTCTTCTGTATGGTGCATTCTTGATTATGTAGATTAAGTTTGGAATGTGTCATTACCTCAATGATGATAAACAGCCAAGTTGTTTTTTTTAATCTATTGCAACACTGGTGCACTGTGCTTATGAAATTGAAATTTTATTCAAACCTTTAGGCAGAATCATGAGCATGTTGCTTCGTCTTTACTTTATTTGGATCATTTCCCCATTTCAGTTGGCTGTGCTTGTGTTATTACCTTATTTGACCTTCTCCTTCCACTCATTCCTTCAACGGGTGACATTAAGCATTTTTACCAGACTAAACACATTGGCTTTAATGGTTTCTAAATGATAATAAATTAATACTGAATACATTCACTTAGAACTGAGCACTTATTGTTTGGACACCAAATTCTGCACGTTTGCTAATGTCATTCAGTTGAGGATGGTTATAATGGCCCTTTCTGTGGCTGGTTTTGTAATCTGTAATTGTGGAAAAACTTCTGGGATATTTTTGTGTGATGTATATATGGCTGATGTAAAAATAAAAAATTCTTAGAGTTTCATGGGTTTCCTTTGGGTGCTCTGGTTTCCTCCCATAGTCCAAAAGATTTGTGGATTAGGTTGATTGGCTTTGCTAAGTTGCTCCTCACTGTCAGGAGAAGTAGCTGTGTAAATACATAGGGTTATAGGGAGAGCATCTGGGTGGGATTGTTGTAGCTGCATGGCCGATGGACCGAATAGCTTCGTTATACACCATAGATATTTTATGATTCTATGATTCTTTTTCATTTATCAATCCATTTATCAATACAACAAAAGTTTAAGCCAATCTTGGCAATTGGCACACATCAGCCTCCAACTCAAATCATTGCCATCCTTTATCTTCTCCTTATGCTCTCTGTTTCTGTCAATGTATCTGAGTTCTGTCACCAGTTAATATTTCAGCAATTGATTTATTTCCTCTCCATAGTAATTTCAGCCAATCGAAAGTAATATTAAATAATTTGTAGAATTATGTTGCTGGACTGGTGTTGAAATTTAAATTTAAAGGAAGAGAATCTTGCCACTACCATTGTTCTGGCTGAGCAATTCAGACATTTTAAAAAAAAACTATGATTATTTTCACAACTAGAGTAAGATGCACTAACTACTTAATTTCATCTTGAAATGATAAATTCCAGTCAATGACTTATCAAGGATGTTTAATTTATCATATAGATGACTATCTTTTTAAAAATTCAAGTTTTATTACTTTTAATATTATTTTACTTGTTTCACAGAAAGGATGTGGTTACCATTTGGATTTAATAATTGTATCCATCATGCTTGGAGTTTGCTCCATTTTGGGATTGCCCTGGTTTGTGGCTGCCACAGTACTCTCCATATCACATGTTAACAGCCTGAAATTGGAGTCTGAATGTTCAGCACCTGGAGAACAGCCAAAGTTCTTGGGTATCCGTGAACAACGAGTAACTGGCCTCATGATATTTATTCTCATGGGTTCATCTGTCTTCATGACCTCCGTTCTACAGGTAACGTCAATGTATAACAATTCTTTTCCACATTTCAATACAATTCAAAATCTGAATTGTAACAAAATAATCCAACAATTGGCTATTAGACTATTGACAATAGACATTAGACAATTGGATATTAGACATTTTAAATGAACGTGCATGATCATATTTATTGACTATATTTTTCTATTAGGATATTAAACGATCAGCTTTAATTAGTAAAGCGAGTGGGTTGATTTGAGTGTTATTAACACTCAAAGCAACCTGGTCAATGTCACTGATGCCTCTTTTTTACTGCAACCATTTCTGTTATTCACATTTCTGCCGCATTTCTAATATTGAGTACTCCATCCACTTCCATTTGCAGTTTTCTGATTCCATTTTTACCTGTTTCTTCATGGCTCAACTGTCTCCAGCAATGATCTCTCCTTCCACTGGCATGTAGGGTCCTCCAGTTACATGTTACCACTCATTGACGTTGTGAGAACAAAGAACAAAACCGCACAGGAAACAGGCCCTTTGGCCCAATGAGCTCGCGCCACCACCCCGATGTTCCCACCTCTACCCGTGATCCTTGTCTGTTTATACATCTATGGATTAAAAACCAAATTTGAGACAATTTAGGGATCAGTTTGTTTATATTTGCAGTCAACACCCAACCAGACTTCTCCAACAATTTCCTTGGTCCCTCGTTATTCTGTCAAACTGACTGTCTGATGTAAGTGGCCGGTGGGAAGACTGAAAATGTTCATCTATAATTTTGTCTTTTTTTGATGGGTCTATAATTTTGCTTCCAAGATAATTTATATTTTAGTGATATAAACAGTCATAGACTTATGTTGTTTGGGAAGCATCACGTGAAAGCAGAATCTAGTGTGGAATTTAGAGACTGGTTTCAAAGTACAAAGCTAAAAGGGGAGAAAGTACAGTGGCATTACTTGCTAATATAAGATCTAACTCCATCGTGAAGATAAAAGTTGACTTCCAACAATCTGATTTGGACCTACCCCAATATAAGGATATCATCCTAACAGATCAGCAGTGACAAAAACTGAAAAATACAGTCAAAAGTGAAAGGAATCCAATTGCAGATTTGTGGAAGTGGAAACCAATTTGTTGCTGGTATCACTTTTTTTGTTTGATAAATCTTTTGGGAGGCTATTTCAGATTTGAAATGCAGGCTCTAGGCCACTTTATTTATTTCAGTAAAGGCCTAATACCAGTTTTTGGAGATACCAAAGAAGCCTGAAATGTGGGTCAACTCAATATCAAGTCAAATGTCTTTCAGGTATACTTTTGGTACAAGATATTTGTTCCTAGAATTAATGCCCATATGTCCTATTGTTTTAAGTAAAACAGTCCAATTTTCTGCCTTTTCCCATGAAATACCTGTTCGATGACTTTCTTTGCCTCCATAATTAAAGGCGTTTACTGACATTTGAAATCGTTCTGATAATACTTTTTGTGAATTACCATGAGTTTCAACTTTTAACTCAAGGGACAATTGTTGTTTTCATTGTTTCTAGTACTACTAATTTTTGGCACCAGCATTTTTAAGTTGTCCCACTACTCAAATATTGTGTACCAGTCGCGGGGGTTATCTGGCTCTGTGATAATTTGAGTTGGATGGCTTTTCTTTTTAGCATCCTTCTCTCAATTGACATAAAATATGACAACTGGGCTTCTCTAAGAATATTACACACCTGTATATGTGCTCAGATACCTGCTCAGATAATGAAACACAGCGACTTCCCTCTGACACTGCTGAGCAGTGCTGGAGAACACTTCAAGGAATTTACACTATGTTGGATAATAGGTGGATTTTAGGGCCCAACTATTTTGCAAGTTCAGCTCTGATATTTTTTCTCCAAAAATGTATTTTATTTATAAAATTGTAAAATTGGTTAAAAAAAATACATGGTGTAAAGTTCCAATTAAATAAAGTACAATACAGTTCAGTTGTTTTCAGTGCACTAGGTGGCACTGTGGGGTATCTCATGACATTTACAATTACAAGCTGATCTTTACAATAAAGAAACACAGTGAATATTTAATGAAACAAATAGTGATGGCTATCAAACTTAAATTTAATGTCCTCAAGTCCTGGAGTTATCCATTGCAGTGGCACCCCAAGAAGCCAGTGATGGATCTTGTACCTGGAGCACTTTTTAAAAACATTTGCTCCATTCTTTAATATACAAAGCCAATGCACAGAGCAGATAGGGCAAGCCTTTAATCAATCTCCTTACTTGCCCCAAAAACCACTTCAAATTCTGTATCTGAAGCACTATCAAATTGGATGCTCCAAGAGGTTCAGGTAGCAAGGTGAAAAAGGTCAAACAGATAAGTAGGCAATTTTTTATTGTCACCTGGATGTCATGTTGGGTGCAATTCTTCAACAGCAGTAAGAAGGCAGTCAGCTATGTTTGTGAATTTGCCCTAGGCTCCTGTTACAACCCTGTGCCAGGAGATGAGTCTTGCACCATATGTGGGACTTGCTTATGCTAATGACCTGGCTCAGAATGGTTCAGTGTTTTTATCAGCCTGTCCATTGCTCGGGAAAGGAGAAGAGATGCAAATTCAGGACCTAGAATCGATTCAAATCGTTCAATATAATTTTGGTTGCAAATGGTGATAAAAGTCATGGAGGAAATCCTTATTTGCCTTAAGATAGTGTTCAAACTATGAAGACATGTATTTGATTAATGGACAACTAATACTTCTTCCCCAGAAAGCGTTATCACTGAAATTATTTTCTTGACTTTTTTGAATAAATGACCTGTTTCTATTTTTAATAGAAGATTTTTTGTTAATGAAAAATAAGCTCATGATCTGCTGAATGTAAAGCAGTGGATGAAATGGTTGGTTGTACAAGTTAGATATGAGAGAGAGGAAAAGACTGACACATATTAACATTTAACAGTGAAGGCCCAAACTTTAACTATTATAGATACCAATTGACATAGATACAAATCCTGCAATTGTACCGCAGAAAAAATTAGTTCTTTTTCTTTGTTTTAGTTTATTCCAATGCCAGTGTTGTATGGAGTGTTCCTATACATGGGTGCATCTTCTCTAAGAGGAATTCAGGTAAGGAATGCATTTTGTAATTACCAAGTTAGAGTATGCCACTGGTGATAAAAATCTAAAATATGCAGCTGAACCATTGACTAGAAATCTCACTGGGCAAGCTTTATAAATACTGTGAGTGCAAGATCAAGTCATAGGCTGGTAATTCTGTAAGTAATTCACCTGCTGACTGTCCAAACCTATCCATTATTTGCAAGTCACAAGTCAGGAGTGTCATGAAATATTCTCCAGTTGCCTGGGTGAGTGCAGCTCAAGAAGCACATCACCATTCAGAAGAAAGCAGCATACTAGATTGGCATCCCATCCATCATCTGAAACACTCACTCCCTCCAGTGGCAGCAAAGAATATACCATCTCCAGAATACACTGTAGAAACTTGCCAAGTCTCCTTTGATTGAATCTTCCAATCTGTGACCTCTATCATCTAGAAGGACAAGGTCGGTAGCTGCGTGGAAACAACATCATCTACAAGTTTGTCTCCAAATTACATCCCTTCCTGACTTGGAATTATTCCTTCACTGCCCCAGGTCTAAAACTTTGGACTTATTCCCAGTAGCACTGCAAATGAAAGTGATGCCACAAGAAAATGGCTCATCTTCTCGAGGGCAATGAGGGAATGGGCAACAAATGCCTTGCCAGCAGGTCTCAGTAGATGTAGGTTAAAGCTTCCTCTGTTCTGATTGTTGATCCTAATGTTGGAAGAGCAACCCCAATGTAACAGTCTGCTTTTTCCTGTTTCTCTCAGTGTCGCATTACACTTTTTTGCCTTACTGGAGTGAGGCCACAAGTTTCAATTTAAGCTATGTATAGTTTTGTGATATGTGTTAATTGTCACAGAACAATTGATCGAAAATACTCGTGAGTTGTTTTCATGGACTGAGCCAACTGAGCTGAATGAAATACAGCCTATAGCTTTTGGAATGAGAACATCTCTGGCACTAAGACAAACATGCACATTGTGACTAATTGATTACAAATCAAAGCTAACTCCTGTGGTCATAGTTGATGATTCCATTAAGTCTTCCACAGAATACAAGATCTGGAATTCTTTTTTGGAGAGAATTTGGCATAGTAAACCAAGTAGCATTGGCTTGTGGAGACTTGTCTCGAACATGCTTCCCATATTATTACATTTATTTATAATAGTGAATTATTATAGTTATTTACCAGACCAAAAAAAAAGCACCAGCTGACTTTGAGGCCTGTTAGGAGCCCACTGCACATAACTTTACTGGGATTAATAGGAAAAAATTTGCACCTGTAGCCTATGTCCCCCAATATCTATCCACAAATAATTAGCACCACTATGTTAGTAACAGTAAGAATACAGAAAGGTAGCTCTGTGCTAAATAATACATCGAGAAAGCTATTGTGCATGCTGCCACTGAAGTTGGCATCGCTTTGCTTGAAAATTGATCTGTGTATTGCTTTGGAACTTGAGTTATATCATTTGCTGCTTCATTTTATTTAGTTCTACTGATGTACTGTTTTGCATTGAATTTCTGAATGGCAAAAACTCCGTTCTATGAAGTTGAGGAGAAGGAAGATATAGAAGAGACCAGATTGGAATTTTCTAGATTAAAACATCTTAGAAGGTGCTTTGCTGCAAATGCCCATACCCACTCACAAGGATATGCAAGCCAATTTCTTGTTTAGTCTTTCCTGGGTTTCAAAGTCTCAGAGGTTGTGCATCTACCTACCCATTCACCCATTCCACACGCATCAGAAATTATTGAGGAAATATGTCAACTGCTAGCTGAAAATCTGCTGCCCACTTAACCAAGGGAAGGATATTAATTGTGTCACCTCAAGATCACCTTGGATATCTTTGACTTTGGATTTTTTGAGGCAATATTGACAACCTTTCCACTACATCAAGAAGGTCGCTGATGATCTCTTCCATAGGGCTGCTCCTTATCATATCTTTCAATAATTAACATATTAAATGTAGTGCTCAAAACTCTATATTGCAACCTCCTAAATGTTATTAAAAGGAAAGACTTCCATTCAGTTAATGCCCAGCAAGTCACTTTATCTGCATGTCAGTGGCAGAAGCCCAGGAAATCTTCATAGTGCTTTAAGCAGGTGATAAACCACCAGGCCTGACCTCATCAATGTGGTTGAATGCAAATCAGGGATATCATCTGCAAAAATGGCTGGGCTTGGTAAAACTGCTATAGACACATTGGGCCACTTGATATAAGGAAGCCCAGGCTATTACAAGAGATAGCAATGAACAACAGATTGAAATTATCAAGTGCCAATTTAGGTGAGTGCCTCAAGAATCTATTGTTATGCTTTCTGTGAAGCATAACTATGAAAATGGAACAACTAGTAGGGGATAAGGGAAATTGCATTTTCTGTGTTCTACAGAGGAAATGGATCTCAACATCAGGGTACTGGTTGTGACAGAGCCAGTCATCTGGTGTTGCTATGAACAGTGAGAATGATGATATGCTCCTACAATATGCCTCTTCTGATCTCCCAGCTTACCCGCATTCTCTTATCTGATATGATGAGTAAGCCACTGATGGTGTGGCCATTGACCTCTTACTTCCCTTATCCTTCCCTTCCCTCACAGTGATCCTTCCTCTTTTTTGGGCATTTAATGCTTTGAGTCACCCAAAAGCTGCTGTCTGCCCAGAAATAAATGCTTAAAGAAAAAGAGAGAACTAAAGCACGGTAGTAATAAGGAGGCCCTGTCATGAGAAATTACATTTGCAGCCATCAGTTCAGATGTTGGCACTGCATGTACTTTGGAGGTTAACATAGAGTTGGGATCAACACAGGCTAGAGTCAGGTTGAATTAAAGAATGGCTCATTTCTTAGCTTAGCAGAGAGCAAGGTTACAGATGATTCAGGTGAGGATTTCATAGGATGGCATGCAAACTGATGGACATGCGCACTGAGACATTGGATGCATTAGTTAGGTACCAGATCAATTCCAGTAACTATTAAGGAGCCTGGAGGAATCTAGTTCCAAGTTAGTAGAGGACACCTTGCAGAGTTTGTCCTTTCTACAGCCTCTTTTCCCTACCATGCTGTAGACCCAGAGACACTACCATTGGTGCCTGCCATACTGTAGCAGCAACACTCTTTGGAAAATCCAGGAACTCACTATACCACCACAAACACTCCGTACTTTTACTTTGCAATAATGTAAGTTTTTTAAAGGTACCTTATCTGAAAGGTGGGTGTCTGGCCCATAAAAGTGTTAGTGCAAGACCTACCTTACAACTCTGCACCTTTTATTTGTATAGCAGTCATTAAACTCTTATAAAATCCCACTAACAGCCAAACGAAATGAACTAACAGCTAATCTGTAAGTAGTTGTTGATTCTTTTACATAGTGCTGGTTCAGGGGTGGAGTCTTTTCTGCTGCTGAAAACATATTCAGATATGCAGATTAAGAGAAACCACAACTACAATTAAATGGTTGTAAAACATTGATCGATGTTATGATCTGTTTGTGCAGCACACCTTTCACTGCACATGTGCTAACACCCTTATCCATTATGTCATCTGGTGCACTCACCCCACTGGTGTTCATGGGTGGCATTTTGGAGAACTAAAGGCACTAATAGTGCCCCAAATAAGAGCATGAATGAGCCAGCTTTTTACTTATAGATATAAGTAAGTCTTTGGCAGTGTACTAGTGGTGCTATCCTAAGGATCTAGGGATGAGTAATGCAATGATGCTGCTGAATGGAAATTACAGGACTGTAGCAAGGTCTTATTAGAGAAAGTGAACCATTATTTCTCTGGGGAATTTCATGTGACATTGGAGGTTTGTGCATCTAGTAATTAGTAGATGGCCCTCCAAAATGGACTTAATGAAGAACAAAATATGTTCACAATATCCATCCAGTGCTCAGCACCCATATAAAATGAGTGTTGGTTCATCAACTCTTTGTAGTTAGTTTTCAGAGACAAGAATTTGTAGTTGCAGTGGATTGGCAAACTGCAAACATGACAGGGTCGATTCTCACAAAAAAAAATTCTAAGTGCCAAATTCGCTTGAAAACTGGAGTAAATCATGCCGCTTTTCTCAGCAGGAGTTTCAAAATGAATCTCCCACACTCTGCACTGCAGAGTGCACTAGAGCAAATTACGTTGACAATCAGTGTGTGGAGTCTATTCCCACCTGGGAGGCCAGCAGCAGGGCGCTGAGTGGGCCATTGTGCATGCGCCGATCTGTCAGCACTGAGATTGGTGAATGCCTCCTCCTGCCAATATCCCAATCATTGGCCAACTCGATCGCCAGCAAGTCCTGCAACCTCCACATCACTCCGCATCAATTGTTATGCAATTTCGTGCCCCTCCTCCTCTCCACAGCCCAATTGCTGGCCCTCCAACCATATTTGGACCCAACCATGACCCTTCCCCCCGACAGTACCGACCCAACCTCAATCACCGATCTGCAGTCCCAATAACCCTCCTCCACACCCCCTCCGCCCACCCTAATCGTTGGCCTCCTTCCTTCAAGCACTGATCCTGTCTGCAGTGTGGCAATGAGACACCCCACCGATCACCCTCAGATCCTGCCCCAGGCCTCAACCCCCCCCACATGTCCTCATTTCCCCTTGGCACTGCCCCATGCCCAATTGGGCATTTGCCCATAGGGCAGTGCTGAGAGAGGTTAGCGGGCTTAGAGACTTCAGCCCCGGACCTGCTAATCATACTTAAATTATATTAAAATCCCCTCCCCCCACCCGCCCATACTTGCAGCTCTGCACCTATTCTGACACAGAGCTGACATTGCTGGGAGAAATGCATGGATCGCACTAACCAGCTCCACTGAAAAGTCCTGGCCCACTGCACTAATGGGAGAATCACCCCCAATATGTTCAACAAAGAAGGAAGACAGAGAGCAGGAAATGATGGGCCAGTTAGCCTAATATCCATCATTGGGAAAGAGTGCTAAAATCCACTGTTACAGAAGTATTTGAAGGGTCAACATACTTTTGTAAAAGGGATATCATCCTTAATAAACTTATTTGGGTACTTTGAGGATGTGACAAGCAGGTTGAATAAAGAGGATGCAGTAGATGTAGTGTATTCAGATTTGACAAGGTGCTACCCAAAAGGCCACTATAGAAGATAACATATAGTGTTGGGGCGATATGCTGGATAGAGCACGGCTAACTAACAGGAAACAGAGAATCAGGATGAATAGGTGATTTTCAGGATGATAAGTGTTAAATAATGGAGTATCACAGAAATCAACCCAAGGGCTTTTATGATCTATATTATTGACTTAGATAAAAAAATCAACAGTATTGTAGTCAACCACATTGCTAATTATAGAAGAGCAGGTAGGAAAGCAATTTGTGAAGAGGATACAAAGCATCTGCAAAGGAATAGCGATAGATTGTGAGTAGGCAAAAATTAAACGGGTGGGACATAAAGTGGGAAATCTGAAGTTTTACACTTTGGCAGGAAGAATAGAAATTCAGAAAATTACTTAGAGAATACACTGCAGAATGTTCTGGATGCCCATGTACTTAAATCACAAAAAGTTAGAAGGCAAATTGAACTTTGGCCTTTATTGCAAAGGGGGATGGAGTATGAAAGTAAGGAAATCTTGCTGGAGCTGTGCAGAGTTTTGCTGAGGCTACATTTGGAGTACTGTGTACAATTTTGGTCACCTTAATTAAAGACAGAGTTTGTTGCATTGGAAGCATTTCAGGGAAGGTTCATTAGGCTGAGTTCTGGGGTGAAGAGTTTGTCCTAAGAGGAAAGGTTGAGCATGTTGAGTCTAAACTCTTTAGATTTTAGAAGAATGAGAGATGGTCATACTGAAACATGAGATTCTGAATGAACTTGATGGTAGATGCTAAAAGGACATTTCTTATCATGGGGGAATCTGAGTCTAAAAAATAGATGGAGATGAGGTGCAACTTCTTCTCTGATTGGATAATTAGTCTTTAGAATTCTCTTTCTCAGCAAATAGTGGGACACTGATTATATTTAAGGATAAAATAGTGAGTTCAGGATTATGGAAGCTAGGAAAATGGAGGTAAGGCAACAGTCAAATTAATCATGATCGTTTTTAATGGCCTACTGCTGTTGCTTTTTCTTATATTCTTGCATTGAATTAGATTGTGACAAATGAATACAGTGATTTGTCAGTTTAAATGCTGCTTTGTTTTGGCTTCACTATTGAAACAATTTATTTATGTTAAAGTTGAATTCCCTCTACCATCTGTGAGCGGTTGGCAACAGAACTCAAAATGTCAATAGTCTTAATAGCATCCTTGGGTATCCCACTGGGCATACCAATCTGTCTGCTATTTCTGAGAGAGGAAGAAGAGGCATGCAATACAAGCCTGTTTGCATCTTAGCCAAAGTATTAGGCATTTAGATGCACATGGAAATTATGATTAGGGAAGAAGGTTCTATGAGAACGGTGCAGTTCTTTAGACAGACACTACAGTTATGTTAATTAGTTAATGGTAAGGCAGCAGTTGTCTTCAACTTTACTGCTGCTGCTGTTTTTCACACAGTAACATAACAAATTTGCAAAACTTCTCTATCAGTAGTGTGCAGTTAAATGAAGTAGGAGACAGATGTTTTAACCCAAAGCAAAAATGTAATGATCTTCTCAATAGAAACCAGTAAAAATCCTGAAACACCCCTGCAAGTTTACTATCTGAGTTCTCAAACTGTACTGCAGTGCTTCCAAATATAAAGGTTGTTGAAATTTGTTTATTAGTATCACAAGTAGGCTTACATTAACTCTGCAATGAAGTTATTGTGAAAATCCCCTAATCGCCACATTCTGGCACTAGTGCGGGTACACTGAGGGAGAATTCAGCATGGCCAATGCACCTAACCAGCATGTATTTTGGACTGTGGGAGGAAACTGGAGCACCCACACAGACATGGGGAGATTGTGCAGACTCTGCATAGACAGTGACCCAAGCCAGGAATTGAACCTAGTCCCTGCCGCAGTGAGATTGCACTGCTAACCACCGTGCACCATGCCACTCATATATTTTTCCTGGTATATCTTCATTTTAATTCTCCAGGTTTATTGTGGCCATAAAGTGAAAATCCGGAGGATGCAGGAGTTCTTGAGCCAGGGGATGACCCTCCATTGTTGAGCAGGGTGGGGTAGCACCAAAGTAAAACAGACCAGCAAGATATTAAGGTTAACTATTAAATTATTAACATTCACGCAAACATTAGACAGCTGAAAATCTGTGTTTTGAAATGTGAACTATTTTGTGAAAGAGTAATCTCACTCACGTCAGGCACAGATTCTGTATGCTGACCTTTGTGATATGGCCTAAACTAGCAAAATGGAAAGTAATAATCTTAATCTCTGGCAAACATGTTCCATAAATTAAACAGGAACAAGTGATGCAAGAAACATGAAAAATCACTGATGATTTGAAAGAGGCTTCAGCAGTCACACTGAAGAGACTGAGGCTGAGTTGTTTATAAGTAGAATCCCTAAGCGTAGAGTGCTCACAGCAGACAGTGAAACTACTTGTGCAAAGCTTGTTCTCCCCTCTCCCGACAAACTGTGATCCAGGGGAAAAAAATAGGCCCACGTGTCAAGGAGCATCAGAGCTGCTCCCTAGATTTGTTCAAAGTGTTGGTCCCGGTGAGAAAACCAGGGAGAATTCCGGCGGCGGGAAAAGTCACCATTTATTCAGCCTCTTTAACAACACTTTTTTTTCCCATGTGTTTCATGCCGTGCTCATGGCAGATTGCCTGTGATTCACTCGCCCAAGCGAAACTTAATCTTTGCAAACAGTGGGGCGCTCTTTTTAAATGCCAACCCTAGCACTTGTTCCAAGTCTATTTGGGGGGTTGGCTGGCAATAAAATAGCACCACATTTCACAGAGAGAGTCCTCAGCAAACTTCTGGATGGCATCGAGCATATTGACATCTTCTACCTGTGAGTGACCAGACCTCCAGTAAGCACGGTCAGCAACCTTGCCTGGGAGGCTGCTCTGCCATTCAATTAGTTCATGATTGATTTGATATAACCCTCGTCTCCATTTTCCTGCCTTATCCCCATTACCTTTGATTCACTTACTGATTAAAAATTTGTCTGTCTCAGCCTTGAACATACTTAATGACCCTTCATAATCCTCTATGGTAAAGAATTCCACAGATTCACTACCCTCTGAGGGAATAAATTCCTCTTCTTCTCTGTCTTAAATGGGTGACCCTTTACTCTGAGATTATGACCTCTGGTCCTAGACTCTCCCACAAAGGGAAACAATTTCTCAGCATCTACCCTGTCAAATTCCCTATGTCTCAATAAGATCATCACTTAATCTTCTAAACTCCAATAAGTATAGGCACAACGTATTCAACTTTCCTCATAAGAAAATCGTGTGAACAACCTCGTGAACCTTCTCTGGACTGCCTCTCAATGCCAAAATATCTTTCTTTAGCTATGCTGTTCACAGCATTCCAGGTATGGTCTAACTAGTGCCCTATATAGTTTTAATAAGACTTCACTACTTTTATACTTCCATTCCTTTTGAAGTAAAGGCCAGCATTCCATTTGCTTTCCCAATTAACTGCTGAACTTGCATGCTAGCTCTTTATGATTTATGCATAAGGACCCCCAAGTCCCTCTGTGCTGTAGTTTTCTGCAGTCTTTCTCTATTTAAGTAATACTCAGCTCCTTATTCAGGAATGATGTCTTTTTTTTTAAACAGTTATTTGACCGGTTGAAACTCTTTGGGATGCCTGCAAAACATCAACCTGACTTCATCTACCTACGGCATGTGCCTCTTCGGAAAGTTCACCTCTTCACTGTGATCCAAGCTTCTTGCTTGATTATTCTCTGGGTAATAAAAGCTTCCCCGGCTGCCATTGTCTTTCCTATGATGGTATGAACCTATAATAATAAAAATACCCAAATTATTTTAGAGAAGAAGCCAAAATGCACATAGAGTTAACAGTCCTGCTTTACTTTAAAAACTATTTTGGTGATGATACTTTTAAAGTTATGATACAAAGAAATCATTATATCTACTTGCCTTAATTGAATTTTGAAAATAAGTAAAAGTTCATTAAGATGATCATAAGTAAAATATTTTACTTGCATTTTTGAAGCGATTTAAGAAGTGAAGTGTTTGTAGAGGATTTATTACATTTCAGAAATAGCAGTGGCTTTTTCTAATTAGTTTCACAGTTATGCTTTTCCATGCTAACCAACACTTTTATTTTTAGTTTTTCTGCTTGGTGATTGCTGAGGCTTGCATATGTTTCAGGTTTTGGCCCTCGTGTTTATACGGAAACTGATGGATTTTATCTTCACTAAACGAGAGTTGAGCTGGCTGGATGATTTGATGCCTGAGAGTAAAAAGAAAAAGTTAGAAGATGAAGAAAAAGAAGTAAGAGACTTGAGTCAGCCATTTGCTTGTCTGCACTGCCTAATTTTTAGGTCACATTATACTAGTCAGAAGAGGAAAATTGAACAGCCTTACCTGCTGGAAACGTGCCATGTTTGTATCCTCTCTCATTTTCAGATGTGTTGGGCTGATATTGTTTAAATTGTTCAGCTTATATGGGTGGCTGTGTCTAACCATCTCATCACTCTTTTATTCTTTCATTTCTTTAGCACTCCTAGATTGTTCTCTTCTATTCCGGTGCCTGATTTCACTTCTCCCCTCTCAGATACTCTGCTCTCCCAATTCCTGAACCCAGTCCTTAAGGGCAAGCAGTTTTCTGCTCTCTTGTCATTTGTGCTATGTTTGTCTCCATTCCAGTGCTCTGCTTGTGGCCTCTTCCTGTCCAACTAACTCCTCCTACTGTTGCTGTTGAGGTTACCGGTGATTCAGCTCTCACTGCCGCTCTATACATCTCCCTCCAGTATGTCCATTCACTTGTGGATTAGGTCCTTTTTACCCTTAAATTTGCTCTAGATGAATATATCCACATCATGACCTTGATTGAAACCTAGCTGAGAAATAATTATCCCTTCTGGTCACCTTCCAAATTTCTACAGATTTTGGAACATTTTCTGAAAATTGGAGAGTAGCAAATGTAATTCTGCTATTTAAGAAAGGAGGCAGAGAAAGAAAATGAGGAACTTACAGATATGTTAGACTGACATTGGTTGTTGGAAAATACTAGAATCAGTTGTAAAGGGTGTGCTAATTATACTTTTCAGAAATAATGATGGGATTGGGTTGAGTCAGTATGGATTTATGAAAGGAAAATCATGTTTGATAAACCTGTTGGACTTTTTTGAGGATGCTTTAGCATGGTTAATCATTACATCCTCTCCCACAGCTTCTCCACTATTGTCTGACTGCTCTCGACTGGTCCATTCTTACCTAACTAATTGTCACTAATGTATCATTTTCAAGGTTTCTTTTCAGCCTCTGTCCCCTAAGTATCAGTTTTGGGTCCCCTTTTATTTCTCATCCAAAGGCTGCCCCTTAACTACTTTGTTCAAAAATATGTCAATTTCCATATGAATGCTGACGACACCCACCTATACATTACTACCCCCTCTTCATCCTCGTACAGCCAGTAAATTATAAGACTACTGACCTGACATCCAATATTGGGTGAACAGAAATTTCATCCAATAAAATATTGGGAAGACTGAACCCATTAGCTTTTGCTCTCGCCAGCATATTCACTTTCCAGCCACCAACTCAATTCCTCTTTCTGATACTTGTCTGAGGCTGAACCAGACTATTAAAAACCTCTCTGTGATACTTGACTCTTGAGATGAGCTTTCAATTCTACACCGTGCCACCACAAAGACTGCCTGTTTCAAGCTCCATAACTTTGTTTGATTCTGCCCTGGCCTCAGATTATCTGCTGCTGAACTGAACTCCTTGTTCATGCCTTTGTGCAGCTTACAGTCAGATAGTCTTCACCTCAGGAGCTACAACTCCAGTTCAGGTAATGCAGGATGAAAAAACCTCTCTCACTGCTTCCCATTAGAAGGACCTCTGCTCATTCAATAAGGCAATTCGTATTCCACAAAACCCATAGTTAGACCTTGTGGCCATTTTAATACAGACCTAACCGACTTCTCAAATTCCAACTTCTGTAAATTTGAGGCTATCTAAAATTTTGCTGCTGGTTTCCTAATTTGCATCATTGGTCACCTCTGTGCTTGTTACATTGGTCTATATTTTCTCCCAGTGAAGTAATGCCTTAATTTTTAAGCTCTGGAAATTCGTCCTAAAATTCTCCACTCTCTATTTCACTTTTCTCCTATAACACACACTCTTTGATCAAGCTTTTGGTTATTTGACTGAATATTTACTGATATGGCTGGGTGTATTTTTTTTTAACATTGTTCTTGTGAAGTACTTTGTGATATTTTATTACACTAAAAATTGCTAAATAAATACAAGTTTTTTTTTGTTAAGGATGAGAAATGTCTGCCACTAGTAGAATTCCGACTTATGAAGAATGGAATTCTGCCCTTTTAATTTGCTTTTCTGATGTCCATCTCCCTTCAGCCACCCCCTTCAAGGCTGCGAGGAGAGAGTCTCAATCCACCAGTAACATGGGTGAGAGCTGAATCTAAGGTGCCACCACCCATAGTTGAGCAGGCCCAGACAGGAAGGTTTGGAGGGAGAGACTGCTGCATGATTTGGATGGGGTGATTGGGTAGGGATGCTCCTAACTGAGGGAATGAGGGATTAGGAGAAGGGGCACTGTGGGGGGCTGACTGCAATGTATGCAGGGATGTGGTGCAGAGGAGTTCACTGAATCTTTTGTTACCATGGAATATGTAGAACTTGGCTGAAATCTGAGTTTTACAAAGTACTTTAAAAATGCAGATTTTCATATTTATATAATACATCCTTACTAGTGATGCACAAATTTTACTGATCCAAGTTGAATTAAACCATGATTCTTTGTTGCTATTTAGTTTTTTGCTGGTGTCTGGGGTTATGTTAGTGTCAAGAGTTTTTAAAAATATGTTTGTTCATGGGATGTGAGCATCACAGGAAAAGCCAGCATTTGTTTCCCATATCTAATTGCCCTTGAGGAGATGGCAGTGAGTTAAAATAGAGTGAAATTGGAAAATTGTGAAGCACTGCAGTGTCTTTTGCTTCGCTTTGCATGTACCTAAAGTTTTTAAAGTTTATTTATTAGTGTCCCATGTAGGTTTACATTAACACCTGCAATTTAGATACTGTGAAAATCCCCTAGTCGCCAAACTCCGGCATGTGTTAGGGTACATGGAGGGAGAATTTAGCATAGATAATGCACCTAACCAGCACATCTTTCGGACTGTGGGAAGAAACCAGAGCACTGGGAGGAAACCCTTGCAGACATGGGCTGAACATGCAGACCCTGCTAACCACCGTGCCACCCTCCCAGCCCTAAGGTTACAGTTCTTTGGCAAAAATGTAAGCTTGTTTCTTTAATATTATTTTTAACTTCTTGTTAGCCATGGCTGGACCACTTTTCCCATGAAGCTTTTATTCTGTAAGAATGTATATTAATTTAAAAAAAGAACGAATATCAAAATAAATAAATACAAAATTATATCAATTATATGAAATAATACTTCAAATATTTCACTGCAGGCCAATCAGAATATCTTTTAGTCCAATTGCTCAATCAACTTGCCTGTCATAGTCACATAATTTGCTTTCTTCAAAACATGGATTACAGAAATTCAAGAAAGGTACCGAGTGCTAAGATTTGACCCTTTATAAAAGATCAGTGTTTTAATGAATAACTAAATAATTCAAAAAGAATAAATTTGATTATTTTTTGCATCCAATTATAGAACCCACAAAATACCAATCAAATTTTAAATATATAATGCAGACATTTAGAAGAACGTATATTGAGAATTTCCACTGAACTGTATGCATGTTTACTTTTATTTTGTTGTTTTTGAGTTCAGTACAGTTGCCTGTAATGATAGGATTAACTCCCAGTAGATGTGAAAATTACCCAAGTTTAAACTGCCAGAGAACCTCAAGACTCCAATTTGGATTGCATCAATTATTGAATTGTGGTTTTACTGGACAGTAGCTCATGTCTGAAACTCAACTGAATTCAGCCAAGTTCAAGTTATGTTATAAGAAAGGCACAATGATCAACATATATGGGGTGCAAAACAGTAAAGTTGGGGGCCATATGACAAGAATATGAATCTTTATCGATTGCTGATTTTTTTAATTCCAAAGGAAGAACAAATAATGTTGACAATAGAAGAGGAAGGAACAATTCAGTTACCTTTGGATGGGGATTACAGGTAAAATTCATATATAAATTATAGCTAACGCTTTTCTGTGAGGCATTATATAGATTATTATTTTACAGCCAATAAAGTTTGTACATCTTTTTATTGTATCATGATTTTAACATAGAACATAGAACACTACAGCACAAACAGGCCCTTCGGCCCACAAGTTGTGCCGAACACATCAAAAACCTACCCAGCCATAGACCTATCTATAACCCCCAATCCCATTGGATCCCAGATACTCATCCAGAAGTCTTTTAAAAGACCCCAGCGAGTTCGCCTCGACCACCACCGACGGCAGCCGATTCCATTCACTCACCACCCTCTGAGTGAAAAACTTGCCCCTAGCATCCCCTCTGTACTTGCTTCCCTGCACCTTAAATCTGTGCCCTCTCGTCGCGACCATTTCAGCCCTGGGAAATAGTCTCTGATAGTCCACCCTATCTATTCCTCTCAACATCTTGTAAACCTCTATCAGGTCGCCTCTCAACCTTCGTCTCTCCAGGGAGAACAGTCCCAGCTCCCTCAACCTGTCTTCATAATGCATGCCTCCCAATCCAGGCAACATCCTTGTAAATCTCCTCTGCACCCTTTCAATAGCTTCCACGTCCTTCCTATAGTGAGGCGACCAGAACTGCGCACAGTACTCCAAGTGTGGTCTGACAAGGGTCCTATAAATCTGCAGCATTACCTCCTGACTCCTGAACTCAATCCCTCGATGAATGAAGGCCAGTACACCGTAAGCTTTCTTAACCACATCCTCCACCTGGGAGGCCGATTTGAGAGTCTTATGGACCCGGACCCCAAGATCCCTCTGCTCGTCCACACAGCTAAGACTCCTACCTTTGATAGTGTACTCATTCATCCCGTTGGATCTGCCAAAATGGACCACAACACATTTATCCGCGTTGAAATCCATCTGCCACTTCTCCGCCCAGTCTTGCATTCTGTCGATGTCATGCTGCAACTTCTGACATCCCTCCAGACCATCCACAACACCACCGACCTTCGTGTCATCGGCGAACTTACTCACCCATCCCTCCACTTCCTCATCCAGGTCATTTATGAAAATGACAAACAGCAAGGGTCCTAGAACTGATCCCTGGGGCACTCCACTGGTGACCAACCTCCATGCAGAAAAAGAGCCATCCACAACCACCCTCTGCCTTCTGCAGGCAAGTCAGTTCTGGATCCACAAGGCCAAAGCCCCTTGGATCCCATGGCCTCTCACCTTCCAGTATATTCCACTTTTGCCAGTATATTATAAGGCTGTAGTCTAAAGCTTAGTTGGAGAAAAATATGGGGTTTCTTTTCCTGTTGCCCCAGGAAATGGACAAGCATCAATATGTCCAAAGTTCACAGTGTTTGTGCTGGTCCCAATCTATATAAGTTTGGTAAGTCCTGTAATTTGCAAACCTAGTTACATCGCCTGAAAAGGCCTCGTATTTGGAAAGGGATCAATGCACAGCACAGCTGTAGGCATCAGACACTTGCAACTATGAAACTGAAAGCAAGCCTTGGGAACTAGCACTGAGGATGTTTTGAGGCCTGAAGGTGGTTGGGAAGCTAAGAATGAAGTTTTAAATTGCCTTTGTTGTTCTCTCTATCATCTGGTTCCAAGATCCTCCCTGATCTCAAGATGCCTAGGCAGAAAAACTAAACACCAATTTCTTAAGTATCTCTTAAATCAGAGATTGAGGAAACTAAGGTTGGATGTCTGGACCACCTGACTCCAACTCATCTTTACAACTGCCCTTGGCCTTACTGGTTATAGATGGACCCTAAGTGCATGTCTTTGGTGAAAGTCCAGAAACCCTGGGGACAGATAATGGAGGAAGTACCCTGGATAAGGGAGTTCTGAATCCGTGTCTTTTGCTTTGCACCAGGGGAATGAGTATCATTTGGACAAATATATAGGACAATACGCCTCCTTATGCATACTATTCCCTGATGCATTTTATAATTCTTCCTTTGAATTTATTGTAAGATGTAGTATATGTATTCATGTTGCTTCTTTTGCATTAACTGCAAGAATTAAAATGTTTTATGGTGCTACATTCTAATTATGCTGAAAATTTACTGAAATATCAGCAATAAACAATTGTCAGTTATTTAGAAAAACTGTTGATTCTCAAGAGAATGATTCTTCAAAGTTTAACTCTCTTTAGGGATGATCCTTCTGTTATTAACATTTCTGATGAAATGGCCAAAACCTCTGTCTGGAAAGCACTCCCTATGAATACTGAAAATGCAAAAAATAAGGACAGTTACTTTGCATCAAAAAGGTACTTCTCATTTATATTTAGTTTCTTGGTTAGTTGAATAGAACTTTAGCATTAACATATTTTTGTGAATATATACTAAGAATATATATTAATGGAACACTTGAAATGTTTGGAACAGAAATAACTTTTTTTGGTATTTCCTGTTAGTACTGGCTGGATTTTAAGTTCCCGACATGTTGAGGTTGGAGCAGCTGTGGGACTTGTATTCAGTAATGCAAACGGAATCTAGAAGTAAGTGCGGTGCCACTGTGTGATGTTTCAGTCCAGCCAGCACATTAGCATACTATTTCCTGGTTTCTTGAACAATTAACGTAAGTGGATGTGATGATGACCTTGTGAGTCAATTTCAACTCTAGTATTTAAAGTGACAATGAGAATATGAAATTTGATGACTTCTGGATGGAATTTGGAATTTGTGAATGTGATGTTGCTGGCTTAGATTGTCATTTATTGCCCATCACTACTTGCCCACAAGAAGGTATTAGTGAACTGCCTTCTTGAACCCCTGCAGTCTGAGATGTAGGAACACCTGCAGTGCAGTTACAGAGGGAGTTTGTGATTTTGACCCAGCGACATTGAAGCAACAGTGATTTATTTCCCAGTCAGGATGATATTTGGCTTGAAGGGAAACTTGCATGTATGGTGTTTCCATATGTCTGCGCCCTTGTCCTAAAGGTCACGGGTTTGGAAGATGCTGTTGAAGGAATCTTGGTGAGTTGCTGCTAAGCGTCATGTAGATGGTACATACTACTGCCATTGTGCATCAATGGCAGAGTGAATGAAATTTGAAGATGAATGAGCGTGCCAATCAAGTTCTCTGCTTTGTCCTGGGTGGTGTCAGAATTCTTGTTGGAGCCATACTCATTCAGGCAAGTGTGGAGTTTCCATTATGTTCCTGCCTTGTGCTTTGCAGTTAGTACATAGGCTTTGGGAGTCAGGAGATGAGTTACGCTCCACAGAATTCCCAGAGTTTGACCTACTGTTACAGCCACAGTATTTATATGGTTGATCCATTTTCTGGTTAGTGGTAACCCTTGGAATGCTGATGGTGGGAAATTCAGTGATGGTATTACCATTGAATGTAAAGAGGAGATGGTTGGATTCTGTTTTGTTGGGGATGGTTATTTCCAGACACTTAATGACAATTAACATTCGTGCATACATCAGCCCAAGCCTGAATATTGTCCATGTCTTCCTGCATATGAAAACAGACTGGTTCTGAAGAGTCACGAATGGTGCTGAACATTGTGCAGATACTTGCGAAAATCCCTACTTTTGAATTTATGATAGCAGGAAGGTCATTGATGAACCAGCTGAAGATGGTTGGCCCTGGCAGTATAAACGTGTGGAACTCCTCCTGCAGCACTGTTCTGGGACTAGATGATTATGTAGTGCATATGATCAAAGCCTATGCTATGTTTTATTGATATCTCTCCAAATGTGATTTTGGGATCTATGTGGGCCTACATAGAAATAAAGAAATCTGTTAATGAAACTGAGAAGGTGTAGTGGGAGGTAGCAGAGGAGGTCAGCAGCAATAGTGTGCTGCCAAATTTGTGGAGTCAATGCTAAAACAGTTTAAAGCTAAACAGAACAGCAAAGGAGAGCATAGTGAAACTTTCAGAGTCATGCAAGTGTCTGCATCACACTGGCACACTTGATCTGCCTTCCAAGTCAATTCCTGTATAATACTCCTCACATCAGCCTGTTTTGTTATTGCACCCATCTTTTCTGTCCATGAACTGCCTCACATTAATATCCAACCATCCACAAAACAGTCACACTTATCTCCCTAATAGCCTCTCTCAATAAATGCACTCTATCCATTCAATGACAAATGCCTTTGCTTTCATTCATCTGGACCTCTTTTCCTCCTTGCAGGAGAGGAAAGAACAACATCGGTGAGAGATCTGAGATGTCCTTCCAACTTGATGTCAGCAGCGAGCAAAATATAATTAAATGCATAATGGTGGCTTAAAACTATCACCCTTGACATTTCTAATTCAGTTCTTTAATTTCCCAAAGTGAGTCACAGGAGCTGGTTCAAGAGAACATTGTGATTCCTCAGACAAGACCAATCACTCTCATGGTAAACTGGAACTATGAGACAGGACTATGCAAACGGAGCACTAACTTGCATAATTTAGTAGGACCACAAAGGAAGATAATTGGATTTTCACTCAATAACTTACACATTACAAATGAGATTCGCAGATTTGGAGACAGGCACGGCAATCTACATTAGAGGATGTGGGATGCTTGAAGCCTTGCTCAGCTGGAGCAGATGCTGAATCTTAAGGGTTGTTGGCAAAGAGTATATTTCTGGAGTAGCAGTAAAGAGAGTAGAATGCATTGGTAAGCAATCCAGCCACACGTTGTTTGCAGAGAGAGTAAAGATCTTGTAAAGCATGAGTGATGTGATGTCACAGGCCTTTGTGAAAGTCTTTTTTTCCTGTGGAAATCATGGCTGCCAATGCCACCTTAATGAAAATACATGTTACTCCAACTTTGGAGCCATGTAAGGTTCCACAGATCTGCAGCAAATTCCCTCCACCTTTTTGCTAACATAGAATTAGTGTAGACCATAAGAGGATGTGGAACTGCCAAGTTGGCTCAAGCACTTTCACTTCTCACCCACTGCTACCATCTCCTTAGTCTAGTCTTGTATCTTGATAGCAAGGTCTACAGCTGTACAGATGCAGATTGGGCCTTTGGCAGGGTCCCAGGAGCTATAATATTCAAAGACTATCAGCCATTATCATCTCAGCCCTTAGAGCAAGGATCTGCTCAGGCTAGCTCTGTTGAAGCCAAAGTGGTTGCACCATGCTAGGACGAGGAAGAGTGAAGATTTGTACCTGTATAAGGATATTCACATTATTGTGTTATCCAATGTTAAAATGTTAAGTTTCTGTTTAGTTTTGAAGCCACACACATGCTATTTGTTTCCACGTCCCTGTATTGCCTTTCAACCTGACAAGTGGCTTTTTTACTTGTGATTACAAGAATTGATGTCAAGTAATGGGATTTGTGAAAGGAGTGCTCGGTGAGTTGTAGGAAGGCTTTGTGTTGAAAGGATGACAGAGTTTGGGGCATGAAATTCACTTCTGCTTGTTAAATAGGTGACATGGTGGAGCTTTCGAACTTCACAATATAATGCAGGTGTGCGCTATTGTTGGTGGCTTAGCTGCAGCACATTCCATCTCTACTCAGGATTGTTTGAGTGGCTTTGTGCTTTGCACCTTGCTTCCCTGCAGGTCCAAAGTATGCTGGTGTACAGTGTTGTGCTGTGAAGACCATGCTCGTTCCAGAGATCAAGGTAAGTTCATATTGAAGGGAATCTCTTGCCCCACTAAGGTATCTGAAGTATATCTTCAGCATGCAGGTCAATGGCGCAGTGACAAATCTGGTTGTCATATGGCTTTCATTGTATCATTCCTGCGACTCATTGATTGGGTTCCGCTTGGGTGTTAGGTGAGCCATATTTTAAATGGGGGTATCCCTTTTCTTTGAGATGGCAGGCAGTAAGTTTGCTTATAGGTGCAAAGAGATTCAGAAGGGTGGACTACTGCAAGACAAAGGCACTAGACAACTTGCCAGGTTTCTGCTGTACATCTATATAAATATATTTTTGTGGTCACACATCAGCTGCATATTGATGGAACAGAAACCATTGAGATTAGTAAATTCTTTGGATTGATCCATGTTGCCTTAATTGTCATATCTGCACAGTCAATGATGCTCTACATCTGTCGGAAATCAGCCAGAGATGCAAACCTGAGTGACAGCACCAGTGGCAAAGTTGATATAATTGCCTACCTTGGTAAATAAGCCATCCATTAGTTATCTTATCATTCATGATTCACTGACTGCGAGAGCCTGCAAATGATCCCAACAGACCCTGAACAGTCAGAAGCAAAGAAGTTAATGCTAATAATGACTTTGACAGCAATTCAGTGATAAAACAAAACCACCAGATCACTTATCAACCAATCTTGCTCCAGCAGACAGCAGATGCCTGCCATCACCTAATGTAAGGCACCAAGTCTCCAGAGAATGTAGTGTTCTGGCATGTTGAGGAAGCTTATCTTTTGTACAGCTGTGCTGCTGTATGATCTCCTGCAAGTTGTAGCTTTTTACCCAACATCTCTTTCCTGTGGAGCGGCTGGTTTCTTAGGAGCTATCAACTGCAACTTCTCCTACTGGTGCTCGTCCTGCTGCTGCTTCTATTGCTGCTGCTGGCTGCTTTTGATCCCCACCCAAGGTTCCAAAGTAAAACTTCAGAGTGATTTCCATGACCATTCGGCAGGTCAGAACTCCAAAAGGGAGTTGTGAAAATAACCCTAATGATTTGTGAGATAGCACAAGCACTTGTGAACAAAGGCTTTCACACAATCGGGCAAAAAAGTAGCTGCAAGATTTCAGTACTTATTAGCATCTCCCCAGGTCATTATTTCAGCTCCCTCAAATACTGCTGTGTTCTCACCTTGCTTTCACTGGCGAGTTCCAGAAAGCTTGAAGCCACAGTATTATTCCAAAACTCGTGTTAATTTCACTGTAATTCAGTGATTAACATATTGAAGTTGCAATTCTTCTCTCCTGAGGGGGTTGCTCATACACAGCCTATCCATGCTACAGCTAACTACAGAAATTGGCAACTTGGAGCAAGCTTCCCAATGTGCTGCTATTTTCTCAGTTTTAAACTCCACGCTTGGTCCCAAAGCCAGGCTCTTGCAAGTTGAAGTCCTCTCTGTGTTTTCTGCAAATATGGTTAGAATCTTTAATTTTTATAGGCATCAAAAACACTCTTAACTGTTCTCGAAACAGGATATTTCACTTATTGCAAATGTAAGATCAACTAAAAATCTGAAATGTAGCAGTATGTGAATTTGGGGTGACACAGCTGGTAGGCTCCCACATGCAAAATGGATTAAAAGCAAAACCACCTCATAACAGAGATTCATAGAGTGAAGGAAAATAAGTGATTGATTTATAAAGATGGTAAAATCCATGCAGACAGTTTTAACAGTATTGTCAACACGCACGTCGCATGGCTGAGTAGCTGACCAGGTAAGATAAAAATATGTGTACTGGCATTTTGCACATTGACTTCTCTACTCCAGACAACAATGAATGCTCAGTCATTGAATACAGCAAAGATTGATATTGATGGATCCTACGTAAACTGTGGACTAAGGAACGGTAGAGTTGAGGTAGAAGATTGCTCTGACCATATTGAATGACAGCTGAAGGGCTGAATGGTCTAGTCCTGCTCCTATTTCTCATATTCTCAAATGTTACACCTTGTCAAAAACTAACACTACACTTGATACTGCTATTTATTGGTAATTCTTGTTGATCATTATTTAGTATGTTATTTTCGGGTATTTTTATGTTGCCCAGAATATCAGGTTAATCAGCTCATTTAACAATTCTGGTTAACACGCATGGATAAGTAATAATTTATGCCTCATAACTTGATTTTATAAACCAGAAAGTGTCTACTATATATTATTAATATTAGTGTATTCATGGACTCAATTATTGAAAATCATTGTAATGAAAGGTTCAACCACAGCAAGGTATGCACACTTTGCATTTTATAGTGCGGCGCTTTCTCTTTTCCCTTCAGCACAGTGTTCAGAAGTTAAGGATTTTAAAATTCTGGAAATACTCAGAAGATCTGGCAGCCTCTGTGGAGTGATAAACAGAGGGTAGGATTTTGCATTTTGGGGTCAGATGGGGTTTCCAAATCCATACTTATTTATTCAATTTTATTCAATTCTGCAAGGGTGGTAAGGGTATGGAATGCCCTGCCTGCTGCAGTTGTAGATGCGCCAAGTTTGGTGGCGTTTAAGAGGTTAGTAGATAAGTTTATGGTTGAAAAGGGAATGGTTTAGGTTAGAGGGTCATTGCTTTTTGTTAATTGGTCGGCGCAACATTGAAGGCCGAACGGCCTGTTCTGCGCTGTATTGTTCTATGTTCTATGTTCTATACTCTAGTGGGAAATCATCAGGGAGTAGTTTTCCTTGATCGACCAATTAGTGGCTAGAAAATGTGCTCACCTTCAGTTAAGGAGGCTGGGCAGACTCTAGAAGCTGTTGGGCCAATAAGAAACCTTCCAGCATAAAAGGAGTTGTAGTCTCCTGCAGGGAAGAGTGACAGTAAGGGCCCCTCCATTTTGAGGTTTGACCTCAGCAATGTTGAAAAATGTGGTATAACGAATGGGCCACAGCTGCCAGGCTACCATTGTAGAGGAGAAACCCGTCAATAGCATAGTCACAGTTTGGGCCAATTAGGCTAGGTCCTGGAGTACTGCCTCCCTCTCCCAACCCCCATCCAAACTTAGTCTCAAATAAATAGCTTTTAACTTACCAGCCTATTAGCTCTGTTTTTCTTTCTCCATAGATCATGCCAAATCTGCTGAATGCTTCCAGCATTTTGTAGCTTTATTCTCAATTTCTAACATCTGCAGTAATTTACTTTTGAGATCAAAACTAGGCTGAGTATAATTCCTCCAACAAATTGTTTTCCACTTGAGAAAGACTGGATGGAATTTAGGCAAAAAAAAACAATAACATCATTGCATCTTGTTAAATATAAGTAAATCGCACAAGGCAATGACTGTGATGTGCTAAATGACTGAGGCAGGATTAACATCTCTCCTAACCTACTGTTTCATTCCATTTCTGTCATAAGCTCCCCTTCCTTACCTCTCTAGAAGCTAGTGCCCCAAAGGTAAGTCTGTCTTCCCTTTGACCTTTTTGTCATTCATATCAGTGTTACCTTGCACAGTTTCTGATCACTCTCCAGCTACTCATACTGTTTTACACAAGCTGTGCAGGAGATACAGAACCAAATATAAGGTAAGAGATTTTAAACAATCTCAAGGAATTAGGCACAAACAACATGAATTGTTCAAAAAGATGACTCAAAATACAGTTTGATTGTGTTCTGTCTGCACAGTTGTAGTGTAAAGTCTTTTTTGTTTTATTTTATGGTTTGCTAAATGGCAGATATGAGTTATTCGCTTAAATGTTATTTTGAATGAAATAAGACTTGCTAATACAATTGCATTTAAATTGCACGGTTTCCTAAACAAGCGCATGGAATGTCTTATTTTTAGTCACTCCATGTTATATTCATCTGTATTTTGACTTCAGCATATCTAAGCCTCAGCAACTTTAATATTTTTCCTTCTCTTTTTTTTTCAGTTCACACTCTAATCATGAACGAAGGAAAGAGAAGAAAGCTGACTCAGGGATGGGTATTGACAGGGAAACATGTCTTTGATTTATTTTATATTCAGTTCCATGTTTACCTGCTCAATGAAAATATAATGACACATTTAATAATTCCATCCAATTCAATTCCAAATTTATTAGTCTTGTAATGTGATAATTTATCATTGAAACCAGCGCATTATAACTTATGAACAGTGTTGAATGCACTAATGTACTATTAGATACTAATATATGTTTAAGATTTTAAATGTGAAAATTTTAGTGTATCAGGTGTGCAGTTGATATTACAAAAGCTCCAGTTTATTTGTTGTAACATGGTGGTCAAATATCAAATTAGATTTTATATCTGTAATTTGAAAGTCAGTGTTTGTGATTTTACATTTTAAATATATAGTTATCTACTTATTACTTTATATTGCTTTACAAGTTTATACTTGGCCCTTACTTTCAAAACTAATAAGTTAGTTATGGTGATATGTCTCATTCTAAAACTACCTTTTCAGGTGCACTTCATAATCTTTGCATTTCGTGTATCATGCAAGTTGCATAAGCTTTATCTGGGAGGTATACAAAATGGCTATATATTTCCATAGAATATTACTTCTATAAAATTAATATATTTTCCAGTTTATATCCCTTTCTGAATCTAATCTGTTAATTTACATACACCAAGCAAGGTAACAAATGTTGAATTAAGACCAAATAGCAATAATGAGATTTTATTCAATTCTGCAAGATTACACACACTGATCAAGCAAGGAGTGTTTAAAATTTATTGTATCCAAATAATCTGATGAGAATCAATGATTTTGTAGCTGCTGGTATTGCCCAATGATAATACCGTAGTTCTACTTTAAATTGCTATATTAAAGTGACTGTTTATTTTGCACAATATATGTAACTTACAACACATTTTCTGTGGATATTTTAAATCTTTTCAATGCTCTGAGAAAGAAATGAAACCAGCTAATCATTATTATTAGCAAAAGATCCACATTGTATCTGTAAACATGTTCAATCCAATAGGAAAGTAGCCATTTTTCCTGTGAAATGGATAAAGAACAAATATCTGTATACAAAAAAAGAATGTGCAAGTATTTTTGAATCCAAGGCAGCATTTCTCTGTAATATGTAGTAGCACACTTATCAAATTACAAATTTTGTTACTTGAACTTAGAAATCTCATTTCATTCATGGTATCATAAATCTTTTTAATGTACGGAAATTTATTGTCGTTTTAAATCTTTAATGTAATTAATTTTTTGTTAGTGGATCAATTACAATTATATCTGTATATGATGGATAAACAGTATTTAACTTCGTAAACCAATTTATTTAGAACTATTTTCCGATGAAAGAATTTAATTCAATAGCAAAGCTTACTAACAGTAGATGTTTTACATAGAAATGTAAATACAAATTTACTCTAAGTAGACCAATCTTGTGCATCTTTAATGGCCTCTCTATATTGAATAGAATTCACAGAAACTGGCCATAATTTTGTCCTTTAAATCCCTATTCTTGTAAGAGGTGACAAAACAAGGTAGGCAAAATTTATTGTTATTATAACTTTCAGCATTATTGATTAAATAACTTTGAAATTGCCATTGGATTTTATTTTATGAACTGAAAATATTTGCTGAGACCTAATAAAAAAAAAATCATCATATCATTTACCTATCTGTTTTGAATTATGCTTGCAGAATTCCTGTGGAGAGATAGTGGCATAGTGGTATTGTTACTGGATTAGCAATCCAGAGACCCAGACTACAGCTGATAATGAAATTTGAATTAAATAAAAATCTAGAATTACAATTCTCATGATGACCATGAAACCGTTATTGTTAAAAACTCCTCTGGCTCACTAATGACCTAGCATGGCCTACCTGTGATTCCAGATCCCCAGAAATGTGGTTGACTCTTCACTGGGGATGGGCAATAAATGCTGGCCCGCGATGTCTATTCCCATGAATGAATCAAAAAAAATCCTGAATTTTAAACAACTTTCTTTTCTAACTTGCGTGTGCAATGCAATTGCACTGCTATACTTTATCCATTTGTTGCCTGTAAATGATAACAGCAGAAAACCTGTCCAACCCTATTTGTACACTAATGACCTCGAGCTCTGCTTTGCTGCAACTTTTCTTGGCTTCCCTATCATTTCTTGTTTCTCATATTACTTGTCTAACAGCTGGTTTTGGATGAGCTGAAGCCATTGAGTAGAATTTTATTTCATCTGATGTTCAGGAAGGCAGGACTTGCAAAATATGTCAACAGAAAGATTTCCAATTAGAGAAGCCTCAGCAGGAATCAGAATGACCAAAATGAATTACTGAGGATACAGAACTACTGGAAGACTGAGAATGTAGAAACTTTCTCTCTGTCTGCTGATATTCCTGCCATAGGATCTAAAAAACTGAAGTAAGATGATGTTTGCCACTGAAGAGGAGAGGAAGGAAAGGGCCAGCTTCTCAAAGTAAGCAGTCATACATGGAAAAAGCCAAGTTCATGTGTAGCAGGAATCTGACCCCTCACTATTGGAGATGGCACTCCAGAAGTATCAATGACCAGGAAAGGTGAGTGACTATGTGCTGTCTGACTTGCCCAGCATTCTCATGAACAACACACCTCAGAGCATAACAATTTACAGCTCCAATCATTTCTTCCTCTCCTAGCGCCTGCTCAATCCCCAACTGGGCAACCAACACATGCTCACCCTTATTTTGACATCTCACATTCTTGCCTCAGAGTCATTGTCCACAGATGTTGTCCTCTCCTGTCTCCCCAGTCCATTTCTGACACTCGCAAATCTGAGCTATCAATCCTGGCAGGAAAAATGAATAACCTTGGAGAGAAGCAGGGACAGGAAAATTTTCCATATTAGGAATAATATATATATTATTATATGGGAATATTAAAATAGGATAATGTATTTGCTACTATATAGTATGACGGCGGCGCGGGCTCGTTGGGCCGAAGGGCCTGTTTCCCGTGCTGTGTTGCTTAAATTAAATTAAAGCATCTGTAAGAATGGAGGTGGGAAATGGAATGATTCTCCAGCAATAGACATTTTGATGGCCACTGGCACTGTGTGTCCTCTTGTTCTCACAGGCTGCCATGTCAAGAGCATGGATTCTTAGATCTACCAATGGGAGCCTATTCTCTTGCAATTGCATCACTCTCCATCAATTATGCACTGTGGAGTGACATGTGTCTGAGGAGAAGGCAGTTGCCACTGCTGGTGTTGTTGTTATTCTTGTCCATCATCAAGGAGAGCTACATAAGCTTCCATACTGTGATGAAGGCTGATGGCAGCGAAGTGCAGCTGAAGGTGAATGAATTTCAAGATACACGAACTGGTGGAAATCAACACTTAAACAATGAAAGCACTCTCTGAGAAGAATGCTATGAGGAGCAACCTCTCATCTAGGCATGGCTGGAACTCTTCAGTTTCGATGTTTAAAGAATTTCCAGCTTGTTGTTACACTAAAGATGACAAAAGCAAATTGCAAACAGCTCAGAAATATAATGCACATTTGTTAAAGTTAATCAAACTTATAGTTCATTACCTAATGCATATTCTAATGATTTACACTGCAGCCCAAGGAGGTTTTACTCAATCATAGAAATCCTACAGTACAGAAAGAGGACATTCAGCCCATTGAGTCTGCACCGTCCACAATCCCACCCAGGCCCCATCCCCCAATATTTTATCCGCTAATCCCTCTAACCTACGCATATTAGGATGCTAAGGGACAATTTTAGCATAGCCAATCAACCTAACCCGCACATCTTTAGACTGTGGGAGAAAACCAGACCACCTGGAGAAAACCCACACAGACACGAGGAGAATGTGCAAGGTTCACACAGACAGTGACCCAAGCCAGAAATCGAACCCAGGTCCCTGGAGCTGTGAAGCAGCAGTGCTAATCACTGTGCTACTGTGCCTAGTTAAATCCTGGAAATGGGTGGGGTCAGAATTTAGCACCTCCTTCACACATGAACCCATATTTCTATGGCAGTTAAAACTCTGTCCAATGTCTTTGCCAAAAATACAACCTCCTTTTCACCAACCCCATTCCCCTTCCTGGCCATTGCCTGAAATTGCATCAAATTACTCAGTACATTTGTAGTCTTTTTTGACTCTGAGCTGTTCCCATACAATGTCCATGACTGAGACCACCCACTTCCACCATCTTTTACTGAAGTCCCTTTCCATGCTTTTGTGGATTTAACGATTCCACTGCTCCCACCAACAACCCTCCATATTTCAACTAATCAGAAACTCAGCTGGCTCAATTCTAACCTGCTTCAACTGCCAATCACCCACAATTTCTGTGCTCATTAATCTATATCAGCTCATGTTGGAAATACTCTGATATAAAATTCTTACATTTGTGTTCAAATTTCTTGATGGCCTTGTTCCTATTTTTTCCAGCCCTACAAACCTCCAATATCTCTGCTCTACTCCAATTCTGATCTCTTTCACATTCTTGATTTCTATCACTCCACTGATCATGCTATGCTGTCATCTGCCTCAACTTCTAAATTCTAGAATCCCTTTCTGAACCCTTTCTCCTCCCCCCCTCCTCCTTTAAAATCCAACTTAAATCCAACCTCCTTAATCAAGCACTTAGCTTGTCTTAAATCCACTTTATGGGACATGTCAAACTTCTGTTTGAAACAAAAGTAGTAAATGGAGTTGATGTATAGATTAGCCTTGAAAGAACATGTTCAAGGGAGTGAATGACCACATCCTCTTTGTGTTCGTGTGTTCCATTCCTGGACAACAGCGGCTGAGTCATTTCCAGGGGCAGAAAATATTGCTTCAATGGCTTTAAAAGCAGCAAAGCTAAGTACAATGCCTCATCTCTCCATCAATTTACAATGTCAGCCACTACTCAGTTGATAGCATCACCTCTGGTCAAATTCTGGGTTCATGGCTTACCCCAAGACTTGAGCACAAAAAAACACTTCAAAGCAGTACTGAGGCAGTGCTGAACTGTCAGAGGTGCCATCGTTCAGGAGAGGTCTTATCTGCCTTCTCAGGTGGATTTAGTAAGTCTCATAACACCTTTTTTAAAGAAGATTGGGGGTGTAATCCAATATTTACCCCAAGTCATAGCATGAATTGATTTATCTGGCCATTGCTGTTTGTAGGAAACTCCAGGTCTGGCATCTCTCCACCCCTCTGGGATCCCTCCCTCTAGTTGTGAATCAGTTTGCCCCGTATTAAGGCGAATAGAGTGTAAGCAGGGTATGTGCCAAAGCAGATGATAAAGATGTGTGGATGTTCCTATGTAATAATGAGGATATGACTGAAAGGGGAGATGATGATGGGAGACTTAGTGACGGTGTGCCTTTAGCTGGCAATGAATGAGATCCTGGTGGATGTTTGGTGGATCTAAGTTGAGAGTGATGAGAACAGTGACTTACCGTGACAGAATGGAAGAGATCATTCATCCCTTGAGGCTGGAGACTGTCTTCTTCTGCAAGGCATTGCTACCACCACCTCACATGCTGGATTGGTGATCTAGCTGATAGGTCTTTGCCCTGAATGCAGGTATATCATAATGCAGCTGGCGTCCATTGCATTCAGCAGGAAGGTATTGGTGAATCTCAGGGCAATGTGCTTCTTAGCTTTCGCAGTAATGATTTTCCAGCCGTAAGTATACTAGCTGTGTGTAGGGGCAGCCTTTAAATGTGGCACCGTGATCATTAAAGTGCTGATGGCGGGGCAGACGAAATCAGAGGCCATCCACTAGCAATATGGTTTTGAACCTGTGCCTGCAATTATTTTTCTTCTAAGTGTTGCACTATATGGCTGAAAAAGCCACCACTGCCATTGGCAGACTCAACACTGCTTTTCCCACCTGATATTGGCCTTTGTTGATATCAGACAAAATCTCGCTCAATCCTGCTTCTCTTATTCCAATTCTTCCATCCAAATGAATGTGATTATAATGACACTTGTGATGAACTGTGACAGCTTATCAGTGTATGTAAAACAATACATTCCTGAGTGAAGTGATCTAGATGTTGGAAATTCTCCTGACATTCTAAGCGGCACAATGGCACAAAGATTCCTATAATCCCATTGCCTACAAGTGAACACTCCTTTTAAATACTGTTTCCTGTCATGCTGAGAGACAAAGAACATTTTGGAGACAGCACTATATAAACCATTCACTCACTGGAAATTTGTGCTGCTTCACCAGCTGTTTCTCGTGGGCTCCATGTACCATGACCTTTTAAGAAGCCCACGTTGGTATCCTCTGCAAGCAGTGAAAAGAATTAAATGAGTGCTATCCTAACGCCACAGGCCATACCAGCAAATGTGACGATAGACGTTCTAATTTGGGCAATGCAGATTCATTGAATAAACTTGCACATCTCTCTATAAAGGACAACCTGGACTGTGGATCAGTGCATTCAACTTGAAGGTAAGGTAATTTTGAAGAATTTCTGGTGTGGCAGAGTTCCTGGGAGTGCTGTGAAGTGTTTCTGGAGGTGTTTCGGTAAGTATCTGGAAGGAGTGTTGAATCATCCGCACAGGTGCGGTAGAGGAGGAGGTGACCCATTCACATAAAGCAGCAACAATGTTGAGGATTCACCATTTTTATAAGAAGTCTTTTTACTCACTCTTTGAAACAATGAAACAATATGAAACAATGCTACTGAAAGGCAGAAAATAACAGTGCCCAGCTAGCGCAAGTATGATTGCAGTAGTTCATTGTCACTGGCATTGCAACAGCAAAATACAGGTGAGGAAGGGAAATGGAAGGAACTCTGTATGGAGGGAAGAAAAATATGGTCCTCCATAAAAGGCCCACCCACATCTTGACTAATTTCAATTTTTGTTTGAACTACCATTTCCTCTGGTTAAACATTGGCAGACATTGGCCAGAACTCTACCACTTCACCTGCCCAGAATCAGTGCAGGCAAGGGACAGACAATGGGAATCTCTGTTGATCTGTTGGGCAGGAATTTCTGGTCTCACTCGAGTGAGGCCGTAAAATCCCACTCAGTGTCTTAAATCACAAGTATAATTTGCATGAACCGGATTTATAATTCCTTGGGTTCAGGTGGTTTGCTTTATTTGCTGTAACTATAGATACACGTCATTGACTATCAAACTTTGAAGATAAATTCTCTATTGAGAAATCTCTTTCATTGGTTTTAATTCTTTCCCCTGTAATATCCTGTGCATGTTTAGCATTTAACCAGTCTATATACATGACACTGCACTATTCAATGTAATGAGAACCACTCCTATGTACAAATGAACTAGGAATAAGAGTCAAAGAAGTTATGAATCATGAAAGAGATTATCATGCAGTTACGCTGCTTCTATCATTCTGGCCTGGAACCTCAAACCAGGGCAAGGATGGTCCTGTTATTAGTTTTGAAGGTTACCATCGCAGTTACGTTCTAGGCCAAGTGATCCTTCCAGGTAGAAACATCTGACACCAGCATATTACAGTTTCCCTAATATTGAAAGGCCAAGGAGCTGACATGATTACAGAAAAAAATGGACTTCATCATCTTCTCGTTGAGTAGGGAATACCAGTAAGTAAGCCCAAGTGAGTTTGCAGAAATAACTAGGTTCAGGGTGCCATTGACTGCAAGTCACTCTGCACCTCCATGTCGATGGATTGCAATTTCACACCAAGAAGTTCATCTCAGTGAGTGCCTGTAGCTATCCTGGCAACACCCCGAATCCTTTTATTCTGCAGAATATAAGGATAGCAGTTTGGTGAGAAAGGCTGCCTCTACCACACATGGCTTATTTTCACTATCAACAATGCAAAGTGCAATTGAGCCACGCTGAACACTCGGAAGTAAATCATTGGTCTCGTAAAGGAAAGAATTTGCAGCTTAGATCACTCAAGGGATCTCTTTGGTATTTACACACCCAAGAGACTGTCCATGTTTTTGGTAGTGTACTGCATCCACTATGATCTTGTAATACTCAGGGCTCTGTCACTATCTTCTGGGCTCTGGAGACCATCCTTGGAAAGAGGAGAAGGTTACATTTGTCATGTGCAACTGGGTAAAGTTAGGGGGGGAAGTCACATTGTGAGGCTCCACTTCCACTCCAACCCCAATGTGGATCCAAGCAAAACATTCATATTCCATCACAAAGTTCCCTTGGGCAACATCATTCAATAAAGGCTAATATTGAAAACCTTCACTCAACAACTTCAGCCAGTAACACATGAATAGAGCAAAAAAAAACCCTAGACATAATCACCCTATGTACGCTTCTAATGCCTATCTTGCAGGTGCCCCTGTTAGACTCTTAAGCCATGCTATCACAATGGCTGCAGTATGTCTGTGTCACACAGCTGACTTTCCCTTGGAGAGAATGCCAATGGCCTTACAGGACATCCTAGAGCAGTGTTGGACTGCACTGTCTCAGTTTAGGTGGCAGCATTCTGGGCTGGCTGGCTGAGAGGCAACAGCAAAACAATTGGCAGTGTTGTCAGTGCTGAGAGCAGAAATGAGGGAGGTTAGCAAATTTGTGCTCGATGGTACCTCTGCCATTCCACCAGTGCAGTATGTTGGTAATCCTGCTGGAGCACTGTTGCCAGACTTTGAGCAGTTTGATCCATAGCCATGATCTGGATGCCCTTGAACTTTTACTGTAGCACTGAGAGATATAATGATTTTGCCTGTATTGCATTTGAAGATGAGATAGTGGCCAGCAGATGCTCCAGATGCTTGGGTGGGTTGAGTAGTGCTATCAGTGAGGTTCCTACCACTTCAACAGTGGCAAGTATGCCTTGTGCCATGGCTGTGGGTCTATCAATGCATTAGTCATCTCGGTATGTATCCTGATCAACATTTTTATATAATCCACTCCATCTTAATTTCCTGTTGCTCCCTCATCTTCTAGAAGGATTTGTACCTGAGCTGACCTATCCTGCTGTCCTAGCTGCAGCCCAGTGATTCAGCATGGTTTATCTCCAGCTCTATCTTAGCCTCTGAGGTATGCAGAGTGCCAGCACCTGTGCTGCATGTTTGGTTAAGTGTCAATGCCTCTACCTGAGTGGTCCATTGTTGCACATAACACTTCCTCATTAAGTTTTGTTATATGGGCAGTTGGAAATTCCTGACTATCTGAAAGCTCAGACACATAAGGGGATATTAGGTGTGAGGCAAGGATGGGTGGGGAAGAAAACAGGAGGTTCATGGTGCTTCCATGTGCATTTCCATTTGATTTCACATTTCAAAATGAAGGTGGGGAGTGAGTGCAGAAGGCCTATGAGGAAACAACTTGCCATCATCTTTGGCAGTTCCATGTGCCACTGGTTGTTTGGCACTGGTCCAAATAATGCTGTGCACCATCTCCTTCACTCTGAGCTCTGAGAAGATTGAAGTGTACCAGTCCCCTTATTGTCTTGTGGGGTTTCCTCCTGTTGTGGGCCACTTTTCCTGCAATAGAAGGGACACCATCCATTAGTCCTTGGATGATTATACTGCCATAGATGAACAGCCATACATTTGTCGAGACATATAGAGGAGCATATGCAGTTGTCATTATGGAGGGTGTGTTTGTAGATGAATTTATAATTATTAGATATAACCCCTGAGTATCAAAATAAGGTGATCAGAGAGAGATGGGAGTGTGTTGCAATGAATGGTGTGAAGATGGATGTGAAATGTGATGTGCAGGTGCATTCATTCACCTTAACTACCCAAGTACACCATTGAACTTCTTTGGACTGCACCATTTCAGCACAGGAAACAGAAGTCAGTTGGCTAACAGACAAAGGAAAGGCACTAGCTAAGTAGCAGTGGTGGGAGGATAATTACTGTCAACCTGAGGGAGAAACGTATCCCTGTTTTTCACCTGTTGCACCAAGGTATCAATTGGAGTACCAAAGAATCTCAAAACATGACCACTATCCAGCTACTCCCTCATTCTCCTTTTCACGCTGTCATCCAAAAGCAGTTTTAGCACTAGCTCCACTAAGAACGCTCTGCCACTTTACGGGATGGATGTATTTAGTGCAGGCTAGTTGTAAGTGGTGTTAGGCTTAAAAAAGCTTGGATCTCCCCACTGAACACCACATTAACCAGTTGCTGCAGCAGCAATTATGTAATTAGAAGGCAGCATGAAGTTGGCAGATTGCCTATTGGACAAGCAACAAGTGTGAGTTAATCACATATCAGCAGGATTTTATATGCAAACTGTTGGGTATTCTGTAGGTGGCCAGCTGTTGGCCAGCAACATGATCTTCTGGTCCCACCATTGTCCATAGGGTTTCCCATTGAATGCATTCCTTGCCATTGGGAAACCCATGTCACTGGTGTGCTATCGGTGGGACTGGAAGATCCTGCTGGAGTGAAGGTCTGGAAAATTCTGGCAATTGTGTTCCAATGCTTGTTATTTTAGGCCTGAAAAGTTTATTCTGCTATGGTTATATAAATGTTGAATTAAGCGCCATCATTATAAAGAAAAATAGTTGTAAAGTTAAACCTTTTTTGAACTTCATTAAAAATATCCTCATCATTAAAATACACAATTACAAAATACTTATTCATGAATTTTATTTTGAGGAATGCAAATAATTGGAATGCAAACACCGCAGAGTAGCAATTGATTGAAATATTAGCGGCAATTATTCATTTGTTGGCTTCCAAATACTGTGATTGATTAGTATGGAATGCATACAAAGTCAGTTTCTGGCTTGTCTGGCTCTTCACTTTCACTGCTTTCAACATCTTCTTGAATGTTTATTAACGGTTGGAGAATGTACCTCACATTTGGAGTTTCACCTGCCGCTTCATCCCAGCTTGGCATGCTTTTAGCTATTTTCACCCATAAGTTTTCAAAATCTGCTTCTTCGTCTTCATTAAACCATGCTTCCTAGTAACACAGCGAGAACAAATTAGGAACATTTCCTTAGCATTTGGTAAAGACTTGTTTTGGTGCCTGGAAATAACAAGCAATGTTAATGATGAAAAATTTCAACCACTTTGGCTCAGTGGATAGGCAGTCTGGAGAGAAAATATAGAATAAATACATGTTTTCATCAAAGCAATTATGAGAAAGTGGTTATGAGGCTCAATCCGCTTTGTTAGACCAAGGCTCCCACCTTAAACACTGGAATTCACCATTGATGAGAAGGTAAGTGAATCAGTCTTGTATATAATGTGGCTATAAGAGTAGGGCAGAGATTAGATATTCTGAGATACAACTCACTTTCTGATCCCTTAAAGCCTGTCCATCATCTACAAGGCTTAAGACAGGAATGTGATAAAATATTCACCACTAGCCAAGATGGGGACAGGCATAGCACTTAAACTCCAAATGTGATGTCCCATAGTACCTCATGGATGCCAGTCTTGAGCTGCTGGATCTATCTGAAATCTATCCCATTTTGCACATAGGCAGTGCCATACAATATGATGGGGTGTATCCTCAGTGTGAAGACAGGACTTTGCAATGATCAATCCTAACGATAACTGCCATGGATAAATACATCTGCGGCAGGCAGGTTGGTGAGGTTGAGGTCAAGTATGGTTTGCCGCCTTGTTCATCCTCTGGGACTTGGCCAGATGGGTTAGTAGGCCGAGTCACTCTTGGTGATGTAATTGAAGTCCCTCACCCAGAGTGCATTTTGTGCCCTTGCCACCCTTAGTGCTTTGTCCAAGTGGAGCTCAACATGGAGGAATACTGATTTATCAGTTGAAGGGGGGGGGGAGTAATATATGGTAATCAGCAAAAGGTATTCTTGCTTATGTTTGACATGATACCAGGAAACTTCTGTCTGTAGAACAGGCAATACCTAGGGACAGTGATGTTGGTGTCTGGTACATTATCTGTAAAGTATGATACCTTGAGTTTCACTCTGTCAGGCTGTGGCAGTCTGTCAGAAAGCACTTCCAATTTTGGCACAAACCTCAGATGTTATCAAGGAGGACTTTGCAGGATTGACAGGGCAGAGATTGCCATGGTTGTTTGTTCCTGTGAAGTGCTTTGGGGTATTTTGTTATGTTAGAAGTGTTTTATATATACAACTTACTATTTAATATGCCTATAACTACATTTCTTTCTTTAATTGTTCACTTACTTTACCTTTCACTTACTTACAATCTCACAAAACCATAGGCACAAAAATAGGTTACACTTACTTGACTTGTCTTTATCCAGTTTTCTTCTAATACATTTCCATGTGCATTGCTAATATTTAAAGCTTGTTGAAGAAGATGGTTTGCCTGTCTCACTTGACCAGCCAATATATAACAATATGCTTTCAGATGAAAGAGTCGTGGATAAAAAACTGGGCAGGTGCTGCATCGTTGTTTGAATTCACGCAGGTACTATTAAAATTTGAAATTAAATGTCATATTTATTATTACACATTTTAAAACATATGGTGGTATTTACCAAAATAACTATTGCATTACAATTAAATGCAAATTCATCATAATAAACTAGGAAACAGCTCTCTAGATTTCTGTCAGAAGTCTCTTCATACGGTGACCGAAACAAACACAAAACCAATACTAAGATACCTTAATGTCATTAATGTAGCACAAATTGTTTTTTATGAAGATAGGAAAAAATGTACAATAGGATGGTTAATGAGTTAGATTTTACAGTCAATGGCAAAGCAATGGCATTTGAAACTGACCTTAATGAAAGCCATTCACAAAGATATAATTTCTATCTGTGGTGCCAATTTGTCCTTTTATGGTATCAGTTTCAAGCTGGTGCCAAGTTATGGGAACCTTCAGATGTTCAGCGGTAGCAAGGTCATAAAGCTAATCACAAAGCAAGTCACAGTAAAAAAAAAACACTGAATCCCTTCACTTTTAGGTGAAAATTTTACAGAAAGTAAAAGGTTGGGTTGCTTACATGGGATTAGGGAAAAAGCTAAAATGTTGTGAAAAAATAGCTTAAAAATAAATTCATGGAATGTTAATGTTGCTGGTAAGGAAGAAGGTCACAGAATGGAAGTATTAACTCTGTCTCTCTCTCCACAGTTGCTGTCAAACTTGCTAAATATTGCCAGCACTTTTTTTAAGTGTCTCCAACTAATGGATATTTCCCCCCTTCATTTCATTCACTTCAATTTTTCTCGGGATCTTTTATACATTCTATCATATATCAAGGGCAGTTACTCTCATAATATCTTTGGAGTTCAGTTATTTTTTGCATGTTTAATGCAAAGTTGTAATGAGATTTGGAGCTGAGTGGCTCTGAACGAACCTAAACTGAGCATTGATGAGCTGATTAAGTGCTGCCTGATAGGCCCAGATAGAGGTGGCATAGTGGTGAGCACTGCTGCCTCACAACCCCAAGGACTTGAGTTCAATCCCGGTCTTGGATGACTGTCCGTGTGGGGTTTTTGCACGTTTCCCCACATGTTTGCATGGTTTCCTCCAGTTTCCTTCCACACTCCAAAGATGTACTTTTAGGTTGATTGATCATGCTAAATTGACCCTTCGTGTCAGGCGGATTAGCAGGATAAATATGTGGGGTTAGGGGAATAGGGCCTGGGTGGAATTGTCAGTGCAGTATCAATGGGCTAAATGATCTCCTTTTGCATTGTAGGGATCCTATGATTCTGTGATAATCAATGACATTTTCCATCACTTTACAATGATTGAGGTAACGGATAGGGCAATAGTATTGTAGCTCTGCTGGAACAGCTTGATTAGAGGTGTGGCTAGTTCTGGAGTGCAAGTTTTTTTGCGCTATAGCCAGGATATTCTCAGGGCTCATGGTCTGTGTTGTATTCAAAGTGTCCAGCTGATTCTTGATATCACCTATGGTAAAGTAAATTAGCTGAAGATGACATCTGTGATGCTGGGCACAGCCAGCACTTTGCCAGCTACTGGCAGTGCTTTCCCATATGCAATGCTAGAAAGAAGGTCTTTTTTCCAGAAAGCTGCAGCAGCGACTTGGTGCTTTTCATGGTGTTGCAGGAGGCTTATGTCCCTCACTGGAGATGGAGCTGCGTAAACCGCTTTTAAATGTAGAAACGCTTCCTTTATGTACCTGGCTTTATGACCCTGGCAAGTTATGGACATGGCATGGATTCTTGGTGGTGTTAGGAAAGTAGGAATCTGATGGTAATAAAGGCTATATAATTGGCACAGTTGCTTTCCTATAAATGCTAGTGGGTTGCTCGCTGGGCTTGGAACTTAATAAGAAGCCTCACAACACCAGGTTAAAGTCCAACAGGTTTATTTGGTAGCACAAGTTTTCAGAGTGTCACTTCTTCAGGTGAGTGGAGAGTTGTGTCACAAACAGGGCATACATTGACACAGCCTCAGTTTACAAGATGATGGTTGAAATGCGAGTCTTTACAGGTAATCAAGTCTTAAAGGTACAGACAATTTGAGTGGAGAGAGGGTTAAGCACAGATTAAAGAGGTGTGAATTGAATCCAGCCAGGACAGTTAGTGAAATTTTTTAAGCCCAGGCAAGTCATGGGCATTACAAATAGTGTAACATGAACCCAGGATTTTGGTTTGAGTGGTTTGTTTTTAAGGGATCATTCTCAGACTTTTGGTTAAGATCAAGTGTAGTATCAACATGCTGCACTTGGTTGAAGTCATTAGGTTACACTTCAGCTTCATTTGAAGCAATTTTTTGAAGCGGCATCTCGGCCTTTGGCTAAGATGCAAATGAGATCAAGCCTTGGAGGAGGAGCTATATCTACTCCAATGAGCTTGGATCATGTAGATCAAGCCCAAGACAGATGGTGAGAGAGCCCTGTCTTGTCAGCTTGGAATGGGAATATTCCAACTTATTGGGACTCTGAATTGGCTTTGATTTGATTTGATTGGATTGGATTGGAATAAAGTTTAAAAAAAAATTTTAAAAATGAACCCAAGATCCCAGTTAAGGCTGTCCTCATGTGTGCAGAACTTGGCTATCAGTTTTTGTTCAGCAATTCTGTGTTGTCGTGTGCCATGAAGGCTGATTTGGAGAATGTTTACTGAAAGATCAGAGGCTGAATGTCTCTGACTGCTGAAGTATTCCACGACAGAAAGAGAACATTGCTGCCTGGTGATTGTCAAGCAATGTTCCTTCATCCATTATTATGACGTTTGCATGGTCTTTTAACATACCATGCCCCGGGACACCCTTTCCTGTAGCGTAAAGGCATCTGTGTCGATGAACTGGTACATCTTGCAGAGGTTGCTGTGGCAGGGTTGTGTGATATCGTGTCGCTGTTCTGTTGAAGGCTGGGTAATTAGCTATGGACAATGATTTGTTTGAAGTTGTGCGATTGTTTGAAAGCAAGAAGTGGGGGTGTGGGGATGGTCTTGGCGAGATGTTGGTCTTTAAGATGTCATAGCTTTTCCACTCTGGGGAAGTACTGGACGACGAAGGCTACTCTGTCCACTGTGTCCTATGTTTGTCCTCTGAGGAAGCTGGTGTAGTTTTTCGCTGTGGTGCGTCGGAACTGTTAATCGATTAGACAAGTGCCATATCCTGCTCTTGTGAAAGTGTCTTTCAGTGTCTGTTGTGATCCTCCTCATCTGAGCAGATCCTGTATCTGCGGAAGGTTTATCCACAGGGAATGGCTTCTTTAACATGTTTAGACTGAAAGCTGGAGAAGTGGAGTATTGTGAAGTTATTCGTAGGCTTGAGGAACAGTGAAGTGCTGAGGTGACCGTCCTTGATGGAGATGCGTATGTTCAAGAATGCAACCGATTCCGGAGAATAGTCCATGGTAAGTCTGATGGTGGGATGGAACTTGTTGATGTCATCACATAGTTGTTTCAGTGATTGTTCACCATGAGTCCAAAGTAAAAAAATGTCATTGATGTATCTAGTGTATGGCATTGGTTGAAGATCCTGTGCGGTAAAGAGGTCTTGTTCGAACTTGTGCATGAAGACATTGGCTTATTGAGGTGCAAATTTGGTCCCCATGCTTGTTCTGGGAGTCTGGATGAAGAGCTAGTTGTTAAAGATAATGACGTTGTCATCTGGAATGAAGTGGATGAGTTGTATAGGGAATTGGCATTGTCGGCATTCAGTACTGAAGCAGTTGCAGCAAAGCTGTCAGCATGAGGGATGCTGGTGTAGAGTGCCAAGACATTCATTGTGATGAGGAGTGCTCCTTGTTCAACTGCTCCATGTTTCGTAGGAAGTCCGTAGCGTTGTGACAGAAGCTAGGAGTTCTTTGTACAATGGTTTTCAGGATGTCCTCAACGTAGCTGGAGAGGTTCTCACGAAGTGTCCCATTGCCTGATATAATAGGACAGCTGGGTGTGTTAGCCTTGTGTATCTTCATGAGGCTGTAGAGATCTCCAATGCGGGGAGTATGTGGGGTGAGAGTACGTGCGTGCTCTGAAGGTCTGGATCAAAGATTGGGATCAGTCTGTTGAATTGACAGGTGTGTTCTTTGGTCGAATCTCGGGTAACAGCCTGTAATGTTCCTCATTGTTCAGTTGTCGGTACACTTCTTTGCAGTAATCCATTCTGGTCAGTATGATAGTGGCCACTCCTTTGTCTGCTGGTTTGATAACAATATTGCAGTTGATCTTGACAACGTGATGGCATTGTGTTGTGCTTGGGTGTACTGATGGCAAACAATCACTGGAACAACTATACGATGACATCAACAAGTTTCGCCCCACAAGCAGACTCACCATGAACTACTCTCCGGAATCGGTTGCATTCTTGGACACACGCATCTCCATCAAGGACGGTCACTTCAGCACTTCACAAGCCCATGGATAACCTCACCTGCTCCATTTCTCCAGCTTTCACCCTAAACACGGTAAAGAAGCCTTCCCCTATGGACAAGCCCACCATATACACAGGATCTGCTCAGATGAGGAAGATCGCAACAGACACCTACAGACACTGAAAGATGCCCTCGTAAGAACAGGATGTGGTGTTCCAATGTGCCACAGCAAAAAAACCACTCTGACTTCCTCAGAAGACAAACACGGAACACAGCTAACAGAGTAGCCTTCGTCATCCAATACTTCCCTGGAGTGGAGAAGCTATGACATCTTCTCCGGAGCCTTCAACTTGTCAACAATGAAGGCGAGCATCTTGCCAGGGCCATCTTCACACCCCCACTTTTTGCCTTCAAATAACCACACAACCTCAAATAGACCATTGTCCACAGCAAAACTACTTAGCCTTCAGGTGAACAGAGACCACAATACCACACAAACCTTCCACAGCAACCTCTGCAAGACATTCTGGATCATCAACATGAATGCCATCATCTCACATGAGAACACCAGCCACCAGATACATGATACATACTCTTGTAACTTGGGCAACGTTGTCTATCTGATACACTGCAGGAAAGGATGTCCGGAGGCATAGTATGTTGGCGAGACCATGCAGATGCTACAACAACGGATGAATGAACATGGCTTGAAAATCATCAGGCAGGAGTGTTCTCTTTCTGTTGGGGACCACTTCAAAGTCATGGGCATTCAGCCTCTGATCTTTGGGGTAAGTGTTCTTCAAGGCAGCCTTCACGACACATGACAATGCAGAATCGCCAAAACTGATATCTAAGTTCCGTAGACATAAGAACAGCCTCAACTGGGATCTTGGGTTCATATCACACTATCTGTAATCCCCATGACTTGTCTGAGTATGCAGATCTTATTAATTGTCCTGGCTGGACCCAATTCACATCTCTTTAATCTGTGCTTAACTCTCTCTCCACTCACATTGTCTGGATCTTTAAGATTTGATTACCTGCAAAAACTCACATTCATACGATTGTCTTGTAAATTGAGTTTGTGTCAATGTATGCCCTGTTTGGGAACACAACTCTTCTTTCACCTGAAAAAATATCAACACTCCGAAAGCTCGTGCTACCAAATAAACTTGTTGGACTTTAACTTGGTGCTGTGAAACTTTTTACTGTACTTACCCCAGATGAACATAGGTATCTCCACATCTTGGAACTTAGTCCAGGGAAAGCCAGAAGAGAGCAGGATGATAATGGGATTTTGACCTGATGTCCATTTAATTCCTTATATGACCCAAAACCTGTTTTGGTTGGAACATTTAATGCAAATCTAAGGAATGTATAATCAAATTATCCTGTAATTTGTGCTGAATAAACAAAATTCTTCAAGATATCATCACAGTTCTTTTGAGTAGGATTAAAATGTCACTTTTCTAGTATTTTGTTTGAATGGTTAAACATTTGTCATTCTGAAATTGAGGGCTTAAACATAATAAGGTAAAAAAACAAACCTCTTTTGTCTGCTGGTAGACCTCCATGACAGTTTCCTGCCTTTCCCACAGGGCCTTTCTAAACACCAAAACTTGACACTCTAAAAACTTGGAATAACCATACATTGAGAGTAGTGAAGGGTTTGTGTAGGATATCAGTCGTTTTGCCATTTTAAATGCTGGACGAACTTTGTTCCATTCTGACAATCTAGAATACCTGTTGGACCAAGTCTAAATATCAGCAAATATAAAACACTACAGACAATGTCTAATTTACTATATTTTAACTACCTGAAAAATAAATAATTGTAGTATCATTCAGTAGTAACTGTTGTAATATTCCCAGTCTTTTGAGTAATTAAGGAATGCACTTCTATATAAAAAAAAACAATCATATGGACATGTGAAAAGAAATCAACAAACAATAGACAGAAGACAACTGTCTAGTTCAACTAGTATCTTCCATGTAATTACCATGTCCAGGCACAAACCACTTGTACAGAGAAAAAAAAGATGAAAAAACAAAATCCAGGTCATTTTCAGGGAGAAATATGCTGTAAAATTTCTCTCAGATCCTGTAAGGCAATCTAAACCAGTTCAAGAGTTCATATAGACCCTGACTTGCATTATAGGTTACTTATCTCTCTGAGATTGTATCTATCCCAGCCAAAAATAAACAAACATTTTGAAGAAATAAAGTGAACCACCACTCATCACAACAGCTTAACCTGATTCATAGCTCAATTATTCTGTGGGAAATAAAGAATCACCTAACTTCCAATCTAGTTGTACCCTTGCATAACTTCTAAGCTTGATCTTTTGCTCTTCCTTGTCTCATTTTAATTGGTTTACGCATATATTAAACTTGTCTCCTTGTTATCGTATAAACTTTGACCATATGGCCCTGAGTTCGTTAAACCCATTTTGGCAACTAATGTGCTTTGGATTAGGAAGTAATTTTGTGACCCTGCTCTGAACCCTATCCAGAGCTTCTATTGCTCATCCAAAAGTGAAATACAGCGGATTCTGGAAATCTGAAATAAAAACATGTCTGGCAGCATGTGTGGCAAAAGAAACAGAGTTACCTATTCAGGTTGTGACTTTTCATCACATTTTTCTCTCCACAGCCACCAGACTGCTGAGTATTTCCAGAATTTTCTGTTTTTAACCTCATTATGTGATGGATGCCAAAACTGGAGATGAGATTCAAACTGGGGTTAACCAAGGTTTTGTGCAAAGAAAAAATAGTATGTTTCACTTTAGGACAAGTTGCCCTATGAATACAATTGAGATTTTTGTTTGCCTTAGTTACAGCTTCACAACATTCACCATGAATCCTAATGCACTAAAGCATCCAGACCCTATTCTTTGACAGTTGACTTTAATTCTGTTCCCTGCAAGGGGCAGCCAGTGAACTACAACCTTTGAGACCCAAATAATATCACTCCAGCAGGTTGCCTATCTAAAACAAATGTAAAGAGGCAACTTGCTGCCATAATATGAAGATCAGATGGCTGTCCACTGCCATTCTAATATGTTGCTAGTGTTCAGTAGAATGCTGCAGGTGAAGGTACAGATGACTTGTGTACCCTGAATAGTACGAGCGGCCCCACAAAGAAAAGCTTATTACTTAATCTTTTGGAGCCTTAGTGAAATGTCCAACACATTTTATTGGTTAGAATGACCATGGCCATTGCTGTAGCCAGTGTGCTTTTAAAATAATCAGCAAATGTGAAGAAGGTATCTGCCAGATGCAAGTGAATGTTTAAGAACATAAGAAATAAGAACATAAGTCCAGAAGTCGGGGTCATAGTTTAAGAATAAAAGGTACACACCTTTTACAACAGAGGTGAAGAGAAATTTCTTCATCCAGAGAGTGGTGAATGTGTGTGGAATTTGCTGCCACAGGAAGTGGTTGAAGCAAAACACTACATGATTTCAAGAAGAAATTTGATGTAGCTCTTGTTGCTAAAGGATTCAAGAGATATGAGGGGAAAGGGGGAATCAAGATTTTTAACCTGATGATCAGCCATGATTATAATGAATGGCGGAGCTGGCTGAAAGGACTGAATGGTCTACTTCTGCTTCTAGTTTCTATATGTTCCTCTATAATTTAGTAAAATCATGGCTGCTTCTTGACCCTCATCTTCACTTTCCTGTCTGATTATCATGACCCCTTATCTCCTCAGTATCCAAAAATGTATTGATATTAACCTTGAATATATCCAACAAATGAGCATCCACAGTCTTCTAGGGTAGAGAATTCCAACAATTCACAACACACAAAGTAAAGACATTTCTCCTCAGTCCAAAGTGACTTTCCCTTTTTTCTGAGACTATCAGGAGAAACAGTGTCTCAGCATCTAGCCTGTCAAGCCCTCTCAGATTCTCAAGCGTCAAAACATATTATCAGTAGATATCAACAATTATTCTTTAAGTCCAGAGAGTATGGCCCTTTATATTAAATCTGTCTTCATAGAACAACATTCTCATCACAAGAATCAAACTTGTAAACTGTGATACATCATCACTGAGGTCTGTATACCATTCCTTAAAATAAAGAAGCTGAAATTGTACTTAATCTTTTGGAGCATAAGAACAGTTCTCCAGGTGTGGTTTCACCTAAAATTGGTAAAAATTGTAGCAATATTTCTTTATTCCAACCCTCTATCAAAAAAGATCAATATACAATTTACCTCCTTACTATTTAAAAAAAAAACCTTTTTATCTACATCCTACTAAACCAAAAAGAAACATAGTCATAGATAGGTTCAAGTATGAGAAAGGCCACTTAACCCATCATGCGTATGTTAGTTCTCTGCAAGAGCAGATCAGCTAAGTCCATCCCTCACTCTTTCCCTCTGACTTTGCAACTCTTTTTCTCTTCAGTTGCTTATCGAAAACCCCACTTGAATGCAGTACTTACACAACACCCTCGGGGAATGCATTCCAGATTGTAGTCACTCGCCGTACAGTAGTGTTTTCCCTCACCTCTTTGTTGGTTCTTTTGCCATTTACCTTAAATTGGCGTTAACTGTTTCAAGACACATTAATCAATAGGAACAATTTCCATCTATCTGTCCAAACCCTTCACAGCCTTGAAGAACCTATCAAATCTTCTCTCAACCCTGTCTTTAAGGGAAACAGCACCAGCTTCTTCTATCTGTCCACGTAAGTGTAATTCCTCATTTCTGGAACCCTTGTTGTAATTTAATTTCTGCATTCTTTCTAAATCCTTTAACATCCTTTCTAAGATGCGGTGCCCAGAATTGGACACAATACTCCAGTTGAAGCTGAAACAGATTATTATATGTTCATTTTTTTGTTTTATATTCTCTATGCCTCCATTTATAAAGCTTTTTAACCACTTTTCAACCTGTCTTTCACCTTGTTGGAATTCTGCCTTTATTTTATATTGCCTCTCCTTATTTTTCTTATGTATCAAACTGTACCACACCACACTTCTGCGTGTTAGAGTAGACCTGCTGCTTGTCTGTCCATTCCTCCAATCTGTTGATGTCCTTTTGAAATTCATCACTAGCTTCCTTATAGTTTACTGTAACCTCAAGTTTGGCATCATTTGCAAATTTTGAAATTGTAGCTGCATATCCAAGTCCAGGTGGTGAATATATAACAAAGAAAGCAGTGTCCTAGTACTGACAACAGGGAGAACACCACCACCTTCCAGTCTCAAATACAACTGTTTACCTCTACTCTCTCTTTTCTGTCACTTGAACGACTTTGTATCCATGTTGTTACAGTTGCTTTTATTCCATGGCTTTTAACTTTATTTAGCAAGTCCATTATGTAGCATTTTGTCAAGCTTTTAGAAGTTCATGTATACCATATCAACCACATTGTCCTCATCAACATTTCTGTTAATTTAACAATCACAAAAGGAAATTAACTAAACACATTTGCTTTTGACAAATGCACACAAACTTTCCCTGACAAATCCATTGTTTCCAAGTGACTGTTAATTTTATTATGTCTATAAAATCTTTTCCATCAATGATTAAACTGACTGATCTATAGTTGCTTGGTTTATCCTTTATCTTGAAAACATCAGTTACATTTCAAAATTTCCAGTTTACTCTGCGCCCTAGAAGGAATGGAAGATTACAGCCGTTACCTTCTTAATTTCCAACCTTACTTCTTTCAGTATCCTTTGATGCATTCCATCCAGTTCTGGTGATTTAGTTTGGCCAGCCTTTCCAATACCAACTGCTTATCAATGAATCCATATTTCAACTCCCTCCTTTTTCACTACAACATTTTTATCCTTGATAAAGTTACATACAAAATATTCATCTAGTACCTCAGCTGTATCCTCTATTGATACATTGATCCCCTTTTTCACCCCTAACCAACCTCACCTCATCCCCACTTATTACCCATTTACTATATACATATTTATGAAGGTTTTTGGATTTTTTAACCTTAGCTGTCAACCAATCTATGCACACCTCATGCTGAGATAAGTGATTTATAAACTTTTGAAACTCAGTCAAGCATTCATAGCACACTCAATTGTCTAAATAATCTTTTGTAATTCTAGACAATAGAGCTTGTTAAAATTGAAAGAACTGGTTTTATTTTTCAACTTTAGAACAGGTGACATGTCAGTCAAGAATGGAGCAGATGGTTGTATTTTTTCTACCTTTTAGCAATACAAATTTTTTTCTGTAGGTTAAAGAATTCTCTTTAAAATCTCAAATCTCTTCTGCATTTTTTAAAATATTGCTTTTTCAAATTAAATGCAATATACAAAAGCATGTTTTTGATTATGTCCTATTCCTTCTCCAGTAACTTGATAAGGATTCAATAGAAACATGCTACTTGCAATGGGCACAAGAAAAACAATTGGTGTGTGCTTAAATCGCAACATGTGAGAGGTGCTGAATGTCAGATGGGATGCTAAATCAGAGCCCAGTTTGATTTTCAAGCTGGGTGTAAAAGATTCCATGGCACTATTTTAAAGAAATCAGGATGTTATTCCTAATATTTATCCTTCAATCAACAATATTAAAAACAAGCTATCTAATCATTATCATTGTGGGAGCTTTCTGTGCAGAAAGCAACTGCTGTGTTTCCTACATTACAACAATGATTGTGCTTTAAAATGAAAGCTGTAAAGTGCTTTGAGATCTTCCAAGTTCATGAAAGATGCTATATAAATTCAAGCCCTTCTTTCTTTTAAGCGATTAATATGACATTACCAGAGTGCTACTGATGAATGAAGCACCAACAGCAAGTTCTTTTCAGACTTTATAACAGGATCATCAATTACTCCATTGATAAAAGCAAGACATTCATCAAATGGTCTTAGTGCGTAACCTGTAATCAAAATTGTATTATTGGTCAGTGGTACAATCATAAACACAATAACTTCCATCGGCAGTGTGTTGCCACTCCATAGTGACTCACCTGCTTTTGAAATGGAAAGCGCCTGTCTAGCCTGACATGCCTGATTCAGGTTGGGTGAGACTGAAGAAACAACATGTGATGAACTGCAAAAAAGTCTATGTGTAGGGTATGTCCCCCTTTTATGCCATACTAGCTGCCACAAAGCTGGTGAATTTTTAAAGGTCTCATTGCAGGGGAGAAGGTAAATTTCCATGATAAGTGAATGGGATGTGGGAGTGGGCGTTTCGACGTTGGTGATGGCGGATTCAGCTCTGCGGCAGGGGGACTCTGGTCATCATTTGGGTAATGTGGGGGGTCCTGACATTAGATGGAGCTTCTGAATATTGTGGGGGCAGCAGGTGAGAGGTTGGAACATTGGTGGGGGAGGGGGAGTGGTATGGGGGATTCAGACATCATAGGAGTTCAGGCCAGAGTGTGGGGCCAGGTTGGAGAGGTGTCAGGTTTGGAGGGTTGGTGTTGTTCAGGTTGGAAGCTCATGATCATGGGATGGGGTCAGGAAGATGGTTGGGTCGGGGAATGTCATTCGGGTTGGGCAGTTTAGAGGAGTGTGGTTGAGTTGGGGAGATGTCATTCAGGTTCGGGAGGTGGTGGGCAGATCATTAGGCATGTTGGGGTTGTGGGGCAAGTGGGAAGCACTTCAGAGAAAGTGACTATCTGAGAAGCCTTTAAAGGGTCAAATCGTGCTTCAGAGAGAGGCCAGTGCTCACAGCACTTCTTCCGAGAGGCTGAAGTTTCCTTTCTATTTTTGTAGTTGGGGTTGAGGATGGTAAAGTCAGAGGGGTTTAGAATTTGGGTCGGGGGGTGTGTTGAGAAGGGTGTCAGCATGTCAGGGGATTGGGTTGGGGATGTTGTTCAGGTCAGAGGGATCAGGTTGTGAGGGGGTTAAGTCAGGGAGATCACCAGTCAGATCAGGTGGTGCTGTTCAGAGGGGGATTGTCATTTGAAAACACAACTGAATATTTAAAAAAGATCCTTAAAAGGCCCAATCAATTTTTACACATGAAGAGACTGAATATAGCAGCAAGGAGGTAATGATAAGTTTACATTTTTGATATTGTATGTAGTTTTGGATCAGTGAAACTGGTGTCATACATATTCACCAATATGACACAAAAGATCAGAGGATACAATTATAATACCAAAGTAAAAATGGAATTTGATAAGCACTTGGAGGGGGCATAAAAAATTAAAAGGTCTCAAGAGAGAAGTTGGGAAATGGAATTAAGCTAGATCACGCTGGTTTGGCACAGACACAGGCAAATGCTTAACTGTTAAGGGGAGGTTTCTTTGGCAACAGGCAGAAGGATTTAAGCCCTGAATAGTGTGATTGGGTCAGGCACCCATTCCTGCCCACTTTTGGGTTAACCCTTGAACTCCCACAAAACTATTTGGTAAGTCATTAAAATATTCGAAGAGGCAATTAACTGAGAATTTGTTGCCGTATTCTGGCTTTAATAGCCAGCGCATGGGTTTCCTGGGCTGTGTGTAACTTGCCAGGACTAACCAGGGCAAGTGGGAAGCACTTCAGAGAAAGTGACTAGCTGAGAAGCCTTTAAAGGGTCAAATTGTGCTTCAGAGAGAGGCCAGTGCTCACAGCACTTCTTCCGAGAGACTGAAGTTTCCTTTCTATTTTTGTAGTTGCTGCAACCTCAAGAATGAATATACATTTCAGCCATTCCAATCACTACTGTGTCCCATTAACTAGAATCTCTTTAGCAGAGATAATGTGTTATCTCCTCAGCCCTTTCTGATTGATCAAAAAATCTGAAATTGTTTCCAAATGAACTGTGAGGTGCTAGTCCCATAGTACAGTGCTTCCTAAACACTTTTCTGCTCTGACTCCAAATTAATGCTGTAGACTTGGGTGTGATCTCACAGTGAAAACTGAGGCATGCGGGATGTAAGTTTAAGTGTAGTGGGGGTTCGAACAGCAAGAATACGGGTACCAAAAACAACTAAGATGCCTACCATTTTGTAGGTTCAATTGCTATCAAAAATTGGGCCTAAGAGCTCATTGAATAAGACCACATGCACAGGTAAAAAATATTACAAACATTTCAGGAGACTTCACAGCCAATCCCAGGACTGTCAGTTCTGACATGGCCACTTATGCTGCCTCAGAGCTCACGACCCAAATTGCTCTTCCCTTGACCTACAGTTTGGGAAGCCCTGCCATAGTGTGCGTTAAAGAGCCACGACAAAGCCCACTGGCAGAAAACATGGGATTCTGGCTATCTACTGGTTTCTTCCAACGGACAAAGTAATCTTCTCTGCTGGTGTTTCTAAGATTCTGTTAAATAATTAAAGTATTTTAATTGTAAACCCGTTCCAATCCTAATGTTTTTATGAAAATAGAATGAGAAATAGAAACAGAAATACTAAGATAAGCAGACAGAAATTTTAAAAATCCTAAAAAAAAGACATACATTTTGAAGATAATTACCTGCTTGAAGAGAAAAATCTAGACAAGCTGTATAGAATGTTGCCTGACCAAGTATGTTGTGTCGTGAGACTGAAAAGTCCTTCATATATGTCATTAGGTCAACATAATCTCCAAGTCTACAAAATAGAAGATGTTTTATGATAATAATCTTATAATGTTTATTGCTTGCAAAATATTTTATCTTTGCACACATAATGAATTTTTATATAAAAAAGAATTGTCAAATATAAGGAGCTGGTCGAGAATGATTGTTATGTTATTGGACAGAGAATAAGAGTTCAAATTCCATCACAGTAGCTAGATAGTTCAAATTCAGTTAGTTAAATAAATTTGGATTGAAAAGTTAGTAATATTGATCATGATTGTCAGTTTGATGTAAAAACCCATCTGGTTCAATGGTGCTCCTTTAGGATAGCAAGTATTATCTTTCTGCAAATGTAGGCCAGCAGCAATGTGGTTGACTTTGAACTGCCCTCTGAAATGATCTAGCACATTATTCAGCAGAACCAAAGTGGCATCTCCACAGAATACCCTCCATTGTATTGTGTGGCAATACCACCAAGCTAAATAGGATCATTTTAGAATATATCTGGCAGCTCAAAACTGGATACTGATGAGATACTGTGGTCCATCAGCAATAGAGTTATATTCCACCATAATTTGCAACCTTATATTCCTGCATCTCTCTCTCTACCATTATCATTAAAACCAGGGAGCAATACTGCTTCAATAAAGTGCAAGAGTAGCACTTCAGTCAATTTGATTCACTCCATGGGCTACCAATAAAGGGTAGAGTGCAGTGATACAGCAAAGGCTATCAGCCTGACAAGATCCTGGTTGTAGAGTTGAAAATTTTGCTCCGGATCTAGCTGCATCTCCAGCAAATGTTCCAGTAACGACTATCCAACAATGTGGGAAATTGCTCAGTTACCTCCTGTTCCACAAAAGACAGGACAAATTCAATGGGAACAATTTGAGGAGTCTTTCTTCATATAAAAAAGAAGGCAGAGCTTTGATCTTTTGCCTATCACAGTTTTCTCTCTTTGTCAGGAGCTGTATTCTTTTAGAAGAATGTGAAAGAATTAGCTGTGGTTATGATGAGGCACACTAAAATTCAGCTATATGTTTGCATCTCAGATGGCTTATAACAAGCACATAGAGTAAGCAACAATATTCCATGCTCATTCTGCAACTCTCCTTGGTACCAGCATTGTTCTGAAACTGTTTTCTTTCCCAGTCTAGCTTCATCAAAAGTCAACCTGATGCAGCCTGACATTTAGCAGGTCTCAAGAAGCAGCAGAAACATGTTGATTCTGCTGTCAAATCAGTCTTGTATCTGGTGACCTAGTTACAATAGAGAAACAGTACACAACTCCCTGAGACTAAGTAGTGGGCTTAAAATCAGTGGTGTTCCAAACATTGGGAATTTTCAATAAATACAATAATTAGACTGAACCCAGAAACTACTCCAGAGTCAAATCAGTTTTCTTTGGGCTATTGCAATTTGCGTACTACCAGATAAAGGATGCAGACCACAGAATTATGTACATCACATACATCACACAATAATAGCTACAATTAGTTCTACAGTGGAGAGCTAAAGATAAATTCTATCATTGTCATTAAAAAAAAAGCTTTCTCTTTCTCTTTCTGAACTACTTATGCTCTGGGAGATAACGAGAATTAGTTTTGAAAATAATAGGATTCAGATGTGCAATGGTTACATCTTACATTTCTGTGATTACGTTTCTGATTGCTACAGAAGTGTTAATCTATTTTAAATGTGATGATTCAACATCCCTTTGTGAATAAAAAAAAATAGACCTATCAAGTAACTCACCTGCCAGTAAGTAGCAAAGCTTTGGTCAGAAAAGGAATGATCAAAACGTCAATATTGGGTTTATTTATTATTCCAGCAATTTTATGAGCAAGGCGTCCTTAAAGTCCAAAAGAATAAATTAGACTTACAGAGAGTCATGATAATAAATAATGAAGTGATAGTTTTCTGTATTATTTACATTGAAGATAACAATAACAGTACGTACCATACTCAATTGATTCAGCAAGTCGTCCACTGCAAAGCTTCAGTTCTGAAAGTGCACATACTAAATGACCAATCATTTGTAATCCCTCATGATTCTTGGTAAGAATAAGACACTTCCGCAGAGCTAACTTTTCCATTTTTGCACTCTTCTGTTTTAGACCAACAAAATGGTAACAACGGAAAGAATCAATGTAGGAAGAAATTATCTATAGAGTACAAAATAAAGCAAAAATAGATTAAAATTACAGGAAAGTAAGCCAAGAGTTCCTTCTTAGTTGTGCTTCTTTATTTTTAGACTAATTCACCTGAAATCAGCATAAATGCCAACGAGCATTATGTAATTTTAAGTACAGATTACATACAGAGCTATCTGAGCTTCTGATGTATTTGGAACTAGTTTTAAAACATTGCTCAAGCAGCAGGCTGTATTTACATAACATAAGAAATAGGAGCAGGAGTAGGCCATCTAGCCCTTCAAGTCTGCCCCGCTATTCAACAAGATCATGGCTGATCTGAAGTGGATCAGTTCCACTTTCCCGCTTTCTCCCCATAACCCTTAGTTTTTTGATATTCAAGGGAATTATCTACATGTGACTTAAATATGTTCAGCGAGAGAGTCTCCACCACTTCAATGGGCAGAGAATTCCAGAGACTCACCACCCTTTGAGTGAAGAATTTCCTCCTCACCTCTGATCTAAACTGCACCCCCCCACCCTTTATTTTGAGGCTGTGCCCTTTAGTTCTGCTATCCTTTCTAAGCGGGAAGAATCTTTCTATCTCTACCCTATCTAGCCTCTTCATTATCTTGTAAGACTCTATAAGATCCCCCCACAGCCTTCTAAGCTCTAATGAGTGAAGACCCAGTCTATTCAATCTCTCTTCATAGGCTAACCCCTTCATTTCAGGTATCAGCCTAGTGAACATTCTCTGTACTCCCTCCAAGGCCAATATATCCTTTCGCAAAGGGCCTCACCAGTGCCCTTTACAGTTGCAGCTGGACCTTCCTACTTTTATATTCTATCCCTCTTACTATGAAGGCCAACATTCCATTTGCCTTCTTGATCACCTGCTGCACCTGCAGATTGGGTTTTTGCAATTCGTGCACAGGATTCCCAGGTCCCTCTGCACTGTAGCATGCTGCAGCTTTTCGCCCTTTATATAATAATCCCTCCTACTATTATTTCTACCAAAGTGGATAACCTCACATCTGCTAACATTATACTCCATCTGCCAGGTCTTCACCCATTCACTCAGTCTATCCAGATCTTTCTGCAGACTTTCCATGCCTTCCATGCAATTTGCTTTTCCACTCATCTTTGCGTGATCAGCAAATTTTGTTATCTTACACTCAGCCCCCTCCAGATTGTCTATGTTAATGGTAAACAGTTGAGCTCCAGCACCAATCCCTGTGGCACTCCACTAGTCACCAACTGCCAACCAGAATAGCACCCATTAATTCCAACTCTCTGCTTCCTGTTAGACATCCAATCCTCAATCCACGCTAACACTTTACCCCCAATTCTGTGCACCTAACCTTCTGCAGCAACCTTTTGTGAAGCACCTTATCAAATGCCTTCTGGAAATCTAAGAACACTACATCCATTGGTTCCCCTCTGTCTATCGCACTCGTCACATCCTCATAGAAATCCAATAAATTCGTTAAACACGACTTTGGCCCTTCACGAATCCGTGCTGCATCTGCTTGATCAAACCATTCTTTTCCAGGTGTCTTGCTATTTCTTCTTTGATGATGGATTCTAGCATTTTTCCAACTACGAATGTTAAGCTAATCGGCCTATAATTCTCTGCCTTTTGTCTGCTACCTTTTTTAAACAGCAGCGTAATATTAGCTGTTCTCCAATCTTCCAGCACTTCCCCAGAGTCTAGCGAATTTTGATAAATAATTACTAAAGCATCCGTTCTCACCTCTGCCATTTCTTTATGAACCCTGGGATGCATTCCATCCAGTCCTGGGGACTTGTCTACCTTCAGGCCCGTTGGTCTATCAAGCACTACCTCCCTAGTGACAGTAATTGCATTAAGAACCTCATCTCCTACCATTCTTCTATCTTTAATATTCGGTAAGCTATTTGTGTCCTCCTGTATGAAGACTGACACAAAAAACTTATTTAAAGTCCCACCTCCTCGTTACCCACCGCTAAATCCTCCCTCTTGTCCTCCAAGGATCCAACATTCACTCTAGCCAGTCTCTTCTCTTTATATATTTGTAAAAACTTTTACTATCATTTTTTACATTTAGAGCTAGTTTTGCTTCATATGCTATCTTTCCTTTCTTTATTGTTTTCTTAGTCATCCTTTGTTGTTTTTTAAATCTTTCCCAATCTTCTAATTGCCCATTATTTTTAGCCGTTCTGAATGCATCAGCTTTTAATTTAATACTCTCCTTTATTTCCTTTGATAACCATGGCTGGTTATCTCTAGTCACAAAACTGTCCAGGATCGATTAATGCGCAGGGATTTTCTGGTTATGCTCACCCCACAACCAGAAAGTCCCATCCAAGGCCAACAGGCTTTTGCATGGTCCTGTCCCACCCGCTACAATTCCTGTGGCAGGCAGGAAGGAAAAATTCCACCCTCTCCTGGGAATTTGCACCAGTGGAGCTTCTTTACAGGTCTACGAAGAGGCTCCTACAATTAAGTTGAGTCTTTTGGCTATAAGGATACAAACAGGAATTCTTTAAAAGCTGCTAAATGTGTTAACTCCTATCATCTACAGTATTTTAAAATTAGACTGGTCAGAGATATTGGATTGACACTATGTTTAAAAATGTTATATTTTGTGATGAGACAATTTTCAGTTGTCTTAGTCAAACCTCATGGTTATCATTTTTAAAAAATGAAGTAAAACTTTGTTTGAAAACACTGTTAATCATACTGATATATGGCAATTTTGAATTCTGTGATTTGCAGATGAATTTCAGTGGAAATTTAGGGGAAAAGGTCCTTTTCAAAGTGGATTTCAGTGGAGCTAGAATTGACAACTTTGGCCAAAGCAGAAATGCATTTGTGATAAACCCATGTTCAGCTGTATTAACCAAAATAAACCCAGTTAGTCCACCCCCAAAAATTAAGGAATATCTCATAAAGAAGATTTTATGTGTTTTAATGCAAATCAGTTGTGGAAGTTCCTGGAGATACTATATTCAACAGTTTTTTTCCTATTTATTCATTAATCGTATGTAGGAATTGTTGGCTCAGCCAGCATTCATTGTCCACCCCTAGGCCTAAATATTTAGGATGGTGGTAACACATCCCTGACACCTCCAGCAGCCTCAATATTATATCATGCGCTAAAGAATGTCGATTAGCAAAAGGCTATAGTTCTGCTTTCACTTGTGAGGAATCATAGAATCCCTACAGTGAGGAAGGAGGACATTTGGTCCATCAAGCCTGTACCAACAACAATCCCACTCAGGCCCTATCCCCCTGAACCCCATATTTTTACTCCACTAATCCCAAACACTAAGGAGCAATTTATCATGGCAAACCCACCTAACCTGCACATCTTTGAAACTGGAGCACTTTGAGGAAAGCCACACAGGCACAGGGATAATGTGCAAATTCCACAGAGTTATCTCAGGTATACCTGAGTTATCTCAGGAATTAAACCCATGTCCTTGGCACTGTGAGGTAGTAATGCCAACCATTTGCCACCATGCTGCCCAAGAGGTCCTGCCTTGATGAGTTGCTGGACAATCAGACTGGCTGACAGCTCTCCAGTCCCTCCACTTACAGCGCTGCAGTGGCCAGAAAAGTCAATGCAGGCAGTTGCCTGGACCTTAGTTCCAGAACTGGGAAGACATGTAAGTGGCAGGGAAGGTAAGGAACACCCGGGGGGTGAGGGGGATTTTGGGGTTTTGAGGAATGGGCCAGGGTGGGAAGCTGGTCCAGAGGTCACTGGGCCTTAAAGGGAGAATGCCCCACTTAGAAGGGGCCTTTTGATGGAGGCATCCCTTCCCACCCAAGGTTGAGCTTTGTTTTTTTTCCTCATCTTCCTAACCTAAACTCTCATAAATCTGCTAGCCTAATAATTGTGAGAAAAGGATCTTATTGGCTTTAATTGGGGCAAGGATGGGTTTCGCATCCGAAGCCTTGCCTATCCCATCATAGAATCGCAACCAGGCTGAGGCATATGGGAATCCGGAAAGAATCCTGTCCATACAATCATGCAATTTCACATTCCCCAATCTCCCTATGTTCCCTTCCCTATCCACCTCCCACTCCTGAGTGTAAATTTCTGGCCCTAATTACAGTTGAGAAGTTGGTGGTAATTTACCTGCTTGAACCACCATAGTCTTTTTGGAGGGGAGTTCTTGAGTGTTGATGGAACTGGACTCATCCAGGCAACTATCCCACCACACTTCTGATGCTTTGGGGAGGCAAGAGGTGAGTTACTGACTTCACAATTCCCAGTCTCTGATCTGGTCTTGTAACCACAATATTTATGTGGCTGGTTTAATTCAGTTTCTGGTCATTAGTAACCCTGAGGATCATAGAATCACCTATTGTGCAGAAGAAGATCATTCAGCCCGTCATGTCTGCACCAACTCTCTGACAGAGCATCTTACCCAGCCCCCTCTCCACCGCATTATCTCTGTAACCCCCAAAATTGATCCCACTAATCCCCCTAACCTACACACCTTGGGGATACAAAGAGACAATTTAGCATGGGCAAGCCACCTAATTTGCAAATCTTTGAAATATGGAAGGAAACTAGAGCACCCAGAGGAAATGCACACAGACAAAGGAGAACATGCAAACTTCACATAGAGAGTCACCCAAGGCCAGAATCAAATCTGGGACCCCGGCGCTGTGAGGCAGCAGTGCTAACCACTGTGTCTTTGCGGATGTTGATAGTGGGGGATTCAGTGAAGGGAATACCATTGAATGTCAACAATAAATAGTTAAATTCTGTCTTTGGAGATGGTCACTGTCTGGCACTTCTGTGGTGTATATGTTACTTGCTACTTATCAGCCCGAGCGTGAATGTTGTCCAGGTCTTTCTGCATATGAATACAGGCTGCCTGAGTATCTGAAGATTGTGAATGGAGCCAGGTATTGTCAATGAACTCCCTAGTTATGATCTAATAATTTGAAGATGATTGGGCCAAGGACACTATCTTGAAGGACAACTGCAGCAATATCCTGGAGCTAGGATGATCCAACAACCACAGCATTTTCTTTTGTGTTAGATATGACTCCAATCAGTGGAGAGTTTTTCCCTGATTCCCATCGACTTCAGTTTTGCTAGAGCTTCTTAATGCCATACTTGGTCAAATACTGCCCTGATATTGAGTAGTTACTCTCACCTCACTTGATCAGTTTGACTCCTTTGCCCATATTTAGACCAAGGCTATAATAAGGTCAAGAGCTAATGGCCCTATTGCAATACAGACTGAGCATCTGTCAACATGTTATGACTGAGTAAATAAATACCACTTGATTGACTGACAATGACCCCTTGCATCATTTGAAGATGATCCAGGGTGGGCTAATGATTTCATGATTGACTAAATGATTCAGCATTATCTTTTGCATTGTACTGGCTGAGATCATTGAGAATGGGGATATTTGTGGAACCTTATCATCTTCTTACTTATTTAATTGTTCACCACCATTCATAACTGAATTTCTCAGGACTGCAGAGCTTAAATCTATTTCATTGGTTGTAAGATCGCTTAGCTATGGTTCTCACATATTGGTTCTAGTTGTTTGACATGCAAATAGTCCTGCACTTGTAGCTTCATCATATCACATTTTTAGGCATGCCTGATGTTATTCCAAGGTTGATCCTATGATTTGAAGGAAATGGCAGAGTAGGGGATGAGAAAGGCCATGAGGTTACAGATTGTAATTGAACATAATTCGGCTGCTGCTGATGGCCAACATCACCTCCTGGATGCCCAGTTTAAGTTGCTAAATTTGTTTGAAATATATCCTAGTTAGCAAGGTGGTAGTGCCACACAACACACAGGATTGCATCTTCAATTTGAAGATGGGACTTTGTTTCCAATGGGACTGTGCAGTGGTCATTCCTGAATAATACTGTCATGGATAGATGCATTTGCAACAGGTAGATTGGTGAAAACTAGGTTTTTCCCTCTTGCCAGTTTCATCACAAACTGACATAGATCCTGTCTAGCAGCCATGTCCTTTTTGGCTTTGCCAAGTTGTCAGTTGCTATTAAACTGCTCTTAGTGGTGATCATTGAAAGTCCTCATCCAGATTACATTCTCTTGCCTCACCATCCTCAGTACTTTTTCCATGTGGTGTTTGATATAGAGGAATACTGATTCATCAGCTGATGGGGTGGTGGGTCTGGAAGGGAGGGGATGATGCTGGTAAATGTATTATAATTATCAACAGGAGGTTGCTTGCCTGTATCTGAGTTGATGCTGTGAAACTTCATGGGATCTAGATCAATGATGAGGATTCCCAGGGCTACCTCCTCCCAACAGTAGACCACTGTGCCACCATCTCTGGTGGGTCAGTCCTGATACTGATGGTACCTCATGGATATTCAACTGCATCATCACTCAAATAAATTTACGAAAGAAGCATGTGCGAAATTATATGCTCAGAGATCAATCTGGTGCATGATCATGTACAATAAGTCACATGGGCTGAAAATCAACATTGTTGCTTGCAAAGTACAAATATGTGGGTACTTAACGCTGAGGATCAGATTTTAGGGTAGGATCGATTTCCACCAGATTTATGGCCCATTCTCATTTTGATAGAATGTCTTGCCTGATGAGAGGGACCATTTCTTCCACCATCTTTCAGCAGCATACACATGCAAATTAAATGGTGACATGGATCATCAGATGTCCAGTCTTTTCCATTCTTATGAGACATCATTTCCGCAATCATAACGTATAAATATATTAACAAGGCATAATTTTGTCAAGAGGAGAACTCTTGAGTGAAAGTGATTATTTATAGGGATTTGCTACTATAGAATCATAAAATGGTTACAGAAGAAAGCCAACTGGCCCACCATTTCTGTGCTGATTCTCTGAAGGATCAATTCTTTTAGTGCCACTCTCCTGTCTGTTCCTATAGTCCTGACACTGCTCATTTTGGAAAATAATCTAATTTCCTCTTGAACATCTTGAGTGAAATTGTCTGCACCACACTCTCAAGTGATTTTAACCACTTAATACATAAGTATTTTTTTTCTCTTGTCACCATTGCTTCTTTTGCCAATTATCTTAAATGGCTCTTGATCTTTTCATCAATAGAAACAAGTTGTCCCTATCTACTTTGTCCAGATCCTTCATTATTTTGAACACCTATATCAATGCTCCTCTCAACCATCTTTCCAAGGAGAATCAATCTTCTGGAAATTCGATTATGAGAAGCCACACAGCTTAGTGAGAATCATCTGCTTACAAGACATCGACCTCAACTAAGAGCATCAACTCACCTAAGAAACTGTAGACCTGTCAGAGAGACACTGAGACAACTTTGAAACCATATTGTTCTTTTCATCATCTGTGTCTAATATTTGCATGAGTAATTGGCGTATATAAGGTGAGTAGATAAGATGTTGTATTTTTAAATCTCTGAGCCAAATGTGGAATAATAAATAAATTTTATTAATTTAAAACTCACAAAAAACTTGTGCTAGAATTATTTCAGTTGGAACAATCAGTCTGAAAGTAAGGTAATACATACACGTTACTTACAGAGATCTTGGACAGTTAGAAAACACATACATTTCTATAACACTCTGCTCCTACATCCTAATAGATTTTACCCTTTGTTTTGTAGTGTCTTTCCATGTTTCAACCAAAACTCATTGAATTCCTACAGTGCAGAAAGTGGTTATTCAGCCATTGAATCTCTCAAAGAGCATTTTTCCCAGTTCTATACTCTGCCCTATCCCCATAACCCTATACATTTACCATGGCTAATCTACCTAACCTACACATCTTTGGACACTAAAGGGCAATTTAGTATGACCAATCCACCTAGCCTGAACATCTTTGGACTGTGCGAGGAAATCAGAGCACTCAGAGGAAACCCATAGACATGGGGAGAATGTGCAAATTCCACGCTGACAGTCACCCAAGGTCAGACCAAGTCCATGGCCTTGGCGCTGTGAAGTTTATTTATTAGTCACAAGTCGGCTTACATTAACACTGCAATGAGGTTACTGTGAAAATTCCCCAGTCACCACATTCTGGCGCCTGTTCTGTTCACTGAAGGAGAATTTAACATGGCCAATGCATCTAACAGCAAATCTTTGGACTATAGGGGGAAGCCCGAGCCCCCAGAGGAAATCCACGCAGACACAGGGAGAAAGTGCATCCTAATCACGGTTCCACTTTTCCAGCCCAAATGAATCATTTCACACTTCTCTGCATTAAATTGTATTCACCCATTCCACCAATCTATGTTCTTTTGAATTCTGTACTCTCCTTCTCACAGTTCACAATATTCTGTTCTGTATCATTCACACATTTTGAAACTAAGGTCTAGTTCATTAATACATATCAGAAAAGCAGGGATTCTAACACTGACCCCTGCAGAATTCAACTACAAAATTCCTCTAATCCAAAAAATAACCATGAGCCACTGTTTCCAATCCAAGTTGTTACTGTTCTTTTCATTCCATGAACTCTAATTTAGTCCATAAGTATATTGTGTGGCACTTTATCAAATGCCTTTGGAAGTCTGAGTACATTACATCAACAATATTACCCTTGTAAGCCTTCTCTGTTAAATTATCAAAACATTCAAATCAGTTAGTTAAATATGATTTGCTCTTAACAAGTCCCTGCTGGTTTTCATTAATTAATGCATATTGCCCAAGTGACTATTTTTTTCCCCAAATTATCATTTCTATAAATTTTCCTTCCACTGAGATTAAAACAATTGCCCTGATGTTTACTGAGTTTATATTTACACACTTTTTTGAATCAGGGCACAATATTCGTAATTCTGCAGGCCTTTGGCATCACTCCTGAGTTAAGGAAGATCGGAAAGTTATCAGCACCTCCATAACTTCCATTTTTGCTCCCCTCAATTTCTGTGGATACATTTCATCTGGCCCTTGTACCTTATCAACATTAAGTACAGGTAGCAATTCAGTACCCTCTCCTTATCAATTTAAACAAATCCTGGTATCTGATCTATTTCCTCTTTCACCATGACCTGCGTAGCATCTTGTTACATAATGCAGGCAGACATATTTAATACCTTAGCCATTACCTCTATCTCTATGCATAAATGCCCTTTTGGAATTCTTAATTAATTACATTACTTCTTTTCCACCCTTTTACTAGTTTTATGCCTACAGATGACTCTTGAATTATCTATTACATTAGCGGTTAGTTTCTTCTCATAGTCCATCTTTGCCTCTCTTATTATTTTTCAATTCTCTTCCGAACCTTCTAGTTCTCACTTGTATGTATTCGGACAAATGTTGTCTATATTAGGCAAACTATTTAAACTGCAGTTAAAACTTGCAAGTGATTGAGAGCTAAATTTAAATGTTCAAAAAAATAGGAACATGATGTGTAATAAACCTACACCCTTTATGTATAATGCATGCAGCAGGCTATCCTTTTGATGTTTGCTATTTTAGATGATTCCCGCATACAGTCAGTACTGACTGCTGTTAATTATTTGGAAGTCTGAGCAAGGGGCCAATATCATAAATGTCTTAAAGCTTGCACTTCCTAAAATAGAAAGTGGGTTGGGCACATAGCATCAATGTGATAGAAACAGGCCATTTGGCCCAAACAGTCCAATTTATGCTCCACTTCAGCAGGAACGTGTGTGGGCAGTAATGCAAGAAATAAATCCAGCTTAATAAACATTGAATAACAGCACAGCATGGGTGAGCATGGATTCATAGCTTTTCTACAATTGTACTGAAGGCATTGATAGAGGAGTCAGAAAGAGAGGGATAGCCAAGTTTCTCAAGAAACCAGATGGCCGTCCATATACATAATTAAATGGCACTGTGAACTGAAAAGAGTGAAGGTTAATGCCAGAAACCAAGACTGACAAACCTGAATATGATGATGCAAAATGTTTGGTAACCTCAAATGTGCAGCCAAGGTCATTAAATGCATTATTAGCCACAGTTCTGGTTCAAATCACAATGCACGATGGCAAAGTTACCTCACAGTGCCAAGGGCCCATTTCAATTCCAGCTTTGGTATCTGTCTGTGTAACGTTTGCATATTCCCTCCACGTCTGCATGGGTTTCCTCCTGGTGCTCTGGTTTCCTCCCGCAGCCCAACAATGTGAGGGTTAGGTGGATTGGCTATGGCAAATTGCCTCTCAGAGTCAGGGGGATTAGCAGGCTAAATATGTAGGATATGGGACTTAGGCCTTAGTAGGATTACTGTTGGTGCAGACTCGATGGGCCAAATGGCTTCCTTCTGCACTATAGGATTCTATGATTATATGATTTAAAGTATAAGTTGCCTACAAAAACAGCGTTTAGTCAGAGTGATTTAGTCATTTGTTATTGTCAAGGTTTTAAAACCTGAAATCCTGTGTCATCCTTTTCCACTATTAATTGAAATTTCTAATTTAATGTTGAACATTATCTGTCTCTATGAGACTCATAACAGTGATCACATACCTAAGATGATCAGGCATAATATCTATCTGCATATTTTATTTTTCTCTATATTGTCAAAACAAACCTTAAATTCATTGTTGGAGATTTCAGCTAAGTTCACTTCCAATAATATTGTGAACATTGCAGGTAATTTGCACATAGATTTCTGAAGGCAATATATTTGCCATAAGAATGACAGACATCGTATCTGTTGATGAACGACAGGAGATATTTCAATTCTGCAATATAAAAATGTCTGGTAAATAGAGGTAGACTCATATATTAATTATGATTTTTTTTCTTGGAAAGCAGTGGTTAATTCATTAATTTTACAGATGATATGGTTTACTCTAAGAAGGTTAACATTAAAAGAAGGATGTAATTAACAATGTTATTTCCTTGATTGGGTGCTCCCAGTGGTGCAAAGTGCAGCACTTTGAAAATTACATACTCCGAAAGTCTAATTTTCATTCTATGTAAATTATTAAATGATACTTCAGACACTACACCAGCAATTCTCTGTCCAGCTTAGGTTAGCACCATTTAAAGTTTATTCATTTATTAGTCACAAATAAGGCTTACACTGCAATGAAATTCCCCTAACCCTTACTCTAATGCATTTCTCACGAGAAGAGTTTAATTAGAGAATTATGCTTTCATTTTAATTCAGCCAATTTGAAATTTTATATTAGAGAAATTAAATAGAATATAACAATAAAATTGGTTACTTTGCAGTTCTCAATAAAACCAAATAGCTAGATTTGCAGGAACCATTTCAAGTAGACATGCACTTACCCGATGCAGGTAAAAAGGGTTTTGGCTACCTAGCAGATTATCTGTTTTTCTTGTGTTATTTTCATACATGGCACAGTGGCACAATGGTTAGTACTGCTGCCACATACAGCTAGGGACCTGGGTTCAATTTCGGCCTTGGGTGACTGCTTGTGTGGAGTTTGCACACTCTCCCCTGTGTCTGCACGGGCTTTCTGTGGCTGCTCCAGTTTCCTCTTATGCTCCAAATAAGTGTGCCTTAGGTTGATTGGCAATGCTAAATTGTCCCTTAGTGTCGGAGATTAGCAGGGTAAATACATGGGGTTATGGAGATAGGGCCTGAGTGGCTTTGTTGTCGGTGCAGGCTTAATGGGCCGAATGACCTCTGTTTATACTGTCTATCTCCTTATGTTGCCAGTCTTAAAATCTATACTGCAGTGTTTTTAAGTTACTCTTTCCTGTCAATTTACTTTGCTTTATTTTTCAATTCTGCTTTTCTCTGTCATTCTTTTTCCTGCCTATTTCCTCCCCCATCTATTCCTAAAACATATGTTGACTTTGTAGTTGGGACAGTTCAAAGAAGGCTCAGTTGCTTGCGTGTGGTTGTTCTTTGTGAGGGAAGTCAAACATTTCTCTAAAAGCTTTTCAATCTAATGATGCCAACTTGGTAAAAGATTATGGTAAAGTTTGCTGCACATATGGGAAATAAGGAGTCCCCTGAATTTCAATTCCTGAGTTTTCACAGAATATTCTCTATAAGATGCATAACAGCCAAATTGGATCCTGCCATCAATTGATGCAAATACACTTCCCCCCCAAGAATTATTCACTAATTATTGGAGCAGGAAGTCTGGCACATTGACACTAAAAAGCAAATCCTAGTTCGGGGGGGAAGGTGGGGAGGAAGGGGATGGATAAAGATGTCTGCTGTATGATGGCAGAGAAAGAGAGGTCCTTCTCTGCCATCATACAGCAGACATCTTTATCCGAGTGAGGGGTGGGGGAACTACCCTCTTCTGTTTGCTTCCTTTCATCAATCTGGACGTAATTTGGGAATGATCTGCGATTATGATAATCTATATCTGCTATTGGGTCTAATGATGGCCTCAAAGGGAAAAGACAAGTAACAATCAATCCAGTTGGATTAAGGGTCTCTGGGACAAGGGATTGTTGTTCTAATTGTTCTTCACTTTCTACAATCTTTGTAACTTTTCACCCAAGGAAAGTCAACTTCCCTCTGACATTGCAACACTTCATCACATCACTTAGGTGCCAGCACTATTAGTTATTCATGGGTCTTTGGAGTGGAATTGTGAACCCACAATTTCCTCTCTTAGAAACGAGTGTGCTTCTAGTATGTAAAGTAAATGCTTTCTTCGAGTTGTCAGCCCAGGATGAGGGTGGAATATTCCTGTCCTGCCTGCCAAGGGAATTATAGTGGGCGGGACATGGACCCATGCAAAGGTCCATTGATTTTGGGTGGGATTTTCTGTTCTTGGGCTGAGTGCGGCTAGAAAATCCCACCCCTATTTTCCAAGTGTATTGTTGGCCTACATGGGCTGCTTCACTATTGAAGTTTATTTCAACAATCTGAGTTCCCAAGTGTGATAAACAGTTTATATGTGATTGCTGTGTGATAGTAACAGATCACATTATTTGATCTACTGGAAGAATTTATGGTATATTCGCAATTATTTCCGCACAGAATCTCAAGAAGTAACTGATTAGATTTCAGAGAAGAGGTTTGCAAATTTGACACATCCAGGAATTCACATTCCTATTTGTGGCTTTGGACCAGAAAATAAATTTCCAAGAATATAAAAACTTTTGAATTAGTCAAACTAACAAATGGAATAGGCCAGAAAATTATTATTAAATTGGAAAGAATATAGAAAAGATTTATTAGGATGCTACTGGGACATGATGGTTTGAGTTATAAGCAGAGGCTGGATAGGCTGGGGCATTTTTTTCTGGAGCTTAGGAGGCTGAGGGGTGATTTTATAGAGATCTATAAAATAATGAGGGGCATAGTTCAGGTAAATAGTCAACATCTTTTCCACAAAGGTAGGGGAGTCTAAAACCAGAGGGTATAGTTTTAAAGTGAGATGGGGAAATAAATAAAAGGGTCCAAAAGGGCAATTTTTTCTCACAAAAGGTGGTGGGTGTCTGGATGAGCTGCTAGGGGTAATAGTGGAGGTTTTGTCTTTTAAAAAGCATTTGGGTAAGATAGGTATAGAAAGATATGGGCCAAATGCAGGCAACTGGGACTAGTTTAGTGATAGCGAAAAGGGCAGCATGGATGATTTGGGCTGAAAGGCCTGTTTCCAAGCTGTAAACCTCAATGAGTCTATGGCTGGTATTTTCCGAACTGGTTTCGGGAGGCTCTTAAAATTCTGCCCAGGATTCCGTTCTCTGAGGGTCGCGGCAGGCCAATTCTGGCCAATAACTATGAGGTCACCTGTGGGGTGGCAGTTGATTTATCATCACTTCTGGTAGTGTTGAAGAAAATATTTCAAACTTACCTTGTTTCTAAGGGTAGCAGTTTGAAAAGCATTTTTAAAATTGAGGAGGGAAGGAAAGGTTAATTGATTCTCCCTATTGTAATCATATTACACTGTTTATATTCAAAAAATGGGTAGAAATTAGAAATTTGATTTAGCCCACTATATTGAAGAAAAATTGTCACTGGCATGAAAATCAAGCCCCGGAGCCTGACCTAATTATACAATGTAAAAATAACAATAGTACAAATCAAGTCAATTTTCATTTAAATAGTGCGTTGAAATAATTCATACTTAGTACTGCCTGTTAAGTCTTCTTTTTCACGATGTCTCTTAGATTTTTTGTAGTTTTCGATTCCATATGCAACCAATTGTGACAGAATGAAGCTTGGGAATTTTTTCTTCAGCCATTTTAAGCTTTTCTTAAACAGAATCTCCGCTTCGTGAAGGTGGCCTATGCTTAGCTGCACCTGTGATGGAATAAACACAACTTGTTAAGTAAAAAATAATTGGATCAGAGAACAAGAGCTAAGTTATTACTTTACCTGAGGACTTCCTAAGTAGTTAATCATAGTTGGCCAGAACATGCACCGTTTATAAAATTCTGATAAATAGTCCGCAAAATACTGCAGATGCTGGAATTTGAAACGAAAACAGAAAATGCTGGAAAATCTCAGCAGGTCTAACAGCATCTGTGGCGAGAGAATAGAGGCAACGTTTTGAGTTTCGATGACCCTTCATCAGTGTTTCTATCATGTGATGCAAAATTAATAGATGTATGAAAGATTATGAGATTATCTGGGAGATGGGCAGGTAATTAGGAATGCAGGTGAGTTGGAGGCCAATGGAAGTCAGAGACAGATTGATTCTGGCTTCGGCACTCCCCTTCAACTTAAAGAAAAGATGGTGTCTGTGTGAGCTGTAGCTTTATAATTTGTGTTTAAATCATGGGAGTGATGAGGTTTATTGAGCACAGTGGGCCTCACAGTGCCAGAGATCTAGGCTCGATTCCTGGCTTAGGTCACTGTCTGTGTGGATTTTGCACATTCTCCCATGTCTGCATAGGTTTCCTCTGGGCACCCCAGTGTTCTCCCACAATCTAAAAGATGTGTTGGTTAGGTGCGTTGGCCTGAACAGATGCCAGAATATGGGGACTAGGGGAATTTCACAGTAACTTCATTGCAGTATTAATGTAAGCCTTACTTGTAACTAAAAATAAACTTTAACTAACTTCAGTTTTTTTAAACTTGATTTTAATTCTAGAGCTGCAACGGAATGATTAATCCAGATTTTGTGATCAGTGGCAAAGAACAGGGCTTGCTGCTCATTCTATTAATGCGTTTTTGTATAAGAACCTACAGCAATTAGAGAGATCCATTTCAGTGTGATCCCCACTATGGTTCTTCACAACACTTTTTTAGTGCCCCCACCTTCCTCTCTCTACTCCTTAACATTTCAAATTTCCCTGAGTTATAAAGCTACATTGCAACATCTCCCCCTCACATCACAAGCACATTCACTTGTGTTTTGCATTAATTTCTTCATAGAACATACTTATCCCATTATTTTTCATACTTCATTCAACTACTTCCTCCTCACTTCATATATTGCACACTTACTTTCCTTTACAATCAGCACTGCTTTATTTTCATTTCATCTAACTTTCTCTATTTCTCAACAAATCAGGAGCTCATGTTGTAAATAATATGCCCATAATTAAAATTAAAAGGAGAGAAATATTAAATTAACAAATCAAACTTGAAGTGGATAATATCACTGATGGGCAGATTGCATTTCTGCAATTTAGAAGGATCTAAAGAAGCACAGTTACACGGACTGGATAATTTGTTAGAAATGACATGCGTTGCCAGAAGGCTGGGGATAGCTAACATTATATTTAAGGAGGGAGACAGAATAGGTATAGGAAACCATAGATCAGTCAGTTTGATATCACTCATATATAAAATAATTGGAGCAATTCTCCCAGCCCGGCACTATTTTTGCAACATAGGACTGGGAGACTCAAGCAAAGGTTGTTTAGCAGACTTCTCGCTAGGTGCCATGGCCTCCACAGGTCCCTGGGAGCGTTAAAATATGCATTTTAATGTCATTAGCAGGACTGGGACTGAAATCTCTGGACCTGCTAGCCTGTTCCCCGCCCTCATTGAGGCCCCTCTAGAGAGTCAAGGGTAAGTGGGTACCCCCAAGGTATTTTCAGCTTGGCAGTACCAGCTTGGGCCCCTGGCACTGCTCAAGAGGCAAAGTGCCAACGTCCAGTGGGGCACATTGGCACTGTCCACCAGGCATTGGACTGTATCAAGGGATTGGGACCTAATAGAGGCAGAGCATCTGGAGGAGATCTGTGGGGAAGGGGGCAGGGGGGGTCCCACTGCCGTTTTGCACTTTGGCTTGAAGACAGAAGGAGGGACGCCAGTGATTGGGGCTGGCCATCTGGGTTGGGGGAGAGTGGGTATCAGGGCTGCCGTTGAAGGGGAGAGATTGGGAGATTGGGACTGGCGATGGAGGGGGTGAGGGAGGGGGGTTGGTGAGGCTGGCCCAATGGCCAGATCCATTGAGTGGGGGGTGAAAGAGGTGAGTCAACATCACATAGCAACCCACAATTATCATAGAATTGTTCTAGTTTCTCAAGGGTCCATGATCCACGACTCTATTGGAGTCATGAAACATAGTTTGGATGTAGCAATCTTTTGAATAATAACTTCAATAGGATTTACCCATGCCCCCTCCCTCCTCCATTTCAACTCATGTCCTCCATCCAACCCCAATGTCCACGGGTCCAGCGATCACACCGGAAGGTGGTCACATGGCCAGCAAAGTTGAGGGGCTAACTAGTGATTGGGCTAGCCAGCGATCGGGGGCTGGCAGTGTGGATCTACAGCAGATCTTGGTGCTGACAGATTGGCACATTGCAGAGTGGCCTGTTCAGCATTGTACTGCTACTTGCTCCAGCAGGCCCCACCCCCTGATTTTTTTGCACGATTCACGCTAGTGCAGAGAATGTGGGAGGTTCATTTTGGAAGTCTGTCTGAAAAAACAGGATTTACTTCAGTTTTTATTCAATACAGAATTTTTTTGGGAGAATCGCATCCACTGTAATTCTATGAAAAGAGAAACTAGAAAACATTGGGGAAAAAAAAATTAACAAAATGTAGTCAGGAGGGATTTTAAAAGTGAATGCCTTTCTTGGACAAATCACATTGCATTCTTTGAAAAGGCAATAGAGACAGTAGACATGGGTAATGTTTTAGATGAAATTTAAAACACCCCCAATGATGTCTAAAAGGCCTTTGATAAGTTGTCCCAAAAAGGGTTCAGGGATAAGATCACAGCATGCGGCATCAGAAGACAAGCAGCAGAATTAATCACTGGCTAGTTGCGGCATAAATGCAAAGAACAGGAGTAAAGGGTAGCTTTTCAGAGTGGCACAATAATTTATGCTGGGACCACTTCTTTCAAATATGTATGAATACTTTGGACTTTTGAAATCAAAACAAGTTCTACATTGCAAATGACATCAAATTGGGGGATAGTCAATAGTGAGGAGGATTACAACAAGTTGTATGGAGACATTAATAAACTTGCAGAATTGATTGACATATGATTGGAAAACTTAATGTCAATACAGCACATTGTGAGCAATTATTTTTGGCCAAGAGTCCAGACTTTCATTACTTTGTTGTAACAGTTGCACAGAAGGGAACACATTGCTCGATTAACATCTCAAGTTTTATTTCTTTGATCTCTTTTGTCAATGGTTCAATATTTATGACACAATATAAAGAGATGACAAGGGCTTATGGTTTCTGTCATTGATACTTTAAAGGTCTGGTTTAATTGACACTTTTATAGGGTTATTACAGCGGCAATTTTTAAAGAAAATTATAACCAGCTGTTTTTCAAATTTTTCTACACATGCCATCGTGAATGTAGGGACCATTGACTTTGTACAGATTGTATAGTATGTAAATTGGCATGGAAGTTTGATCAGTTTGTATAGAATGTATGAGGGGTCATTGGGGGCGGTAAAGGAGGCAAGAATTGACATGGAAGGGATGGGAAGCCGTTGGGGTTGGGTGGAGAACATGAGTTGATATGGGGGAGGGGGAATGGGTAGGAGCTTTTGAAATTATTTTTATAATTCAAACTATGCTTCATGACTCCATTAAAAGATTGTGAACCATGGGCCCTTGAGAAACTGGCCCGACTCCATGATAATTATGGATTGACTCCTCTCCTTCCCCCCACTCAACAGACCTGGCCAGGTTGGAAATTCAGAGTGTGGATTTGCTGCTTCCACCCTTCTCCTACACCAGCAAAAATTGGAGAAGCCAAGAATATGGACAGAATTTTGGAATCAGCGTGCTGTCAATGTTTTTAAACATTCGTGGAGTCTGAGAGGTTCTGGTCCCATATCTTCAGTGAAATTCCAGAATAAGTCATTGATGCTGTTTCTTCACAAGTTATGCCAGTGTTACAATGGGAGATTTGGAGTATTCTGATATATAAATTTTTGGTGATAAACAATATTGATGTCCTTACCTCTGCCTTGAGGCTAAATAAACAGGCTTTCTCAAAAGGAAAGATCTTAATATTCCTTGTGATGTCAGCATATTCAAAAGGTGGAACGCCTTTGCGGAGTGCAGTAAGAATATTTTCTGCTTCTGTTAAATAAGACAGGGCCTGGAAAGATGATACATACAAGTAAAGTTCAAGTATACAATAAATCAGCTAGATTTCCATCATGCCTTTTCACCTGCAGTTCCGACATATGCACATTTGATTTGTTGAATTTTTTTCATATTTATATAGTTGCATTTATTTATCATTTGGTGTGCTACTTGTTCAACTGAGATTGGTGCATAGTGGATCCTAAAATTTGTCTGTTAAAGCAACTTATTAGACGTTGCTAATTTTTAGGGAGTGCAGGGTTCATTTTTAAAGATAATTTATTAGCATCACAAGCAGGCTTACATTAACATTGCAATGAAATTACTGTGAAAATCCTCTAGTCGCCACATGCAGGCGAATGTTTTGAGTACACAGAGGGAAAATTTAGCATGGCCAGTGCACAAAACTAGCATATCATTTGGACTGTGGAAGAAAACCAGAGCACCCAGAGGAAACCCATGGGGAGAATGTGCACACTATACACATATAATGATCCAAGCTAGGAATTGAACCCAGATCTGTGGCGCTGTGAGGCAGCAGTCTTTAACCATTGTGTCACTGTTATTCTTGGTGTGAAAAATACTGATTGATTTCACTCCCAAATGACTTAGTTCTAACTTCAAGTTTATGTCCTCCTCCATTAGATTCCTCCAATAAAAAAAATGGAGATTTTGGTCTAGATTTGGCTTGCAATATCTGAAAAAAGACCACATGTATTTACCAGAGAGGCCAAAGCTTTGCAGATTGGATGCAGGTTGCCCCATTGCCAGTTTGATATGTGTAATGCTCATTTTACACCAGACAAATTGGCACAATTCTTACTAATTTCTACACCATAGTCTCTGCAGCTTTTCTAATGATTCCCTTTATTATTTTAAAAACCTTCATTAGATTACCTCTAAACTTTATAAACTGAAAGAAATAAAGCAGACATTTAAAAAACATTTTCTCATTATTCATCCCCTTAACATCTAACATCATTTTGGTGAATCTGTGTTGTATCCATTCCAAAGCCAACATACTTTCTTGAAGTTTGATATGTGCACTGATGTAACGTTTCAGATGGGGTTCCTGCCATGGCTCCGTTCAACTGAGACAACATCTTCCTCGCTTTTGAATTTGAATATCTTGAGGTAAGACCCTTTTGTTAATTTTTGTATCTGCACTGAAATGTTAGTTATTGGGAACACGGTTGCCCAAATCCCTTAGTTCCTCTGCAATTTGATCCCTCCCCATTAAGAAAATGTTGCAATGTATCTTTCTCAAATCAAAATGTGAATAACACCACACACAATCTGCTTTAGGGAAAAGAAATCAGTGCTGCTAAGCATCTTGACAGATTGGTTTAGCGGGAACTCAAGGACAAGAGTAGGCCATCTAAAGATGTTACTAAGGAACTCTGTACGAGAATATTGGACTTCAAGAAAGAATCAAAGAAGATCTATGCCAACTACTTCATCAAAGCCTGCTGCCAGGATCATTTGTCTGGACTGTTCTATCTGTAGCTGTGACAGTGACAATTATACTTAATTTTATATCACTAGCTCATTTCAAAGAGGAACTTACATTGAATAATACATTTATTAGCTATGACAGACCTTTCAGAAGAAGTTTGATTTGATTTGATTTAATGTATTATTGCCACATGTATTAGTATAGATTGAAAAGTCTTATTTCTTGTGCACTATACAGACAAAGCATACTGTACATAGGGAAGGAAAGGAGAGAGTGCAGAATGTAGCTGTATGGTCATAGCTAGGGTGTAGAGAAAGATCAACTTAATGTGAGGTAGGCCCACTCTAAAGTCTGATGGCAGCAGGGAAGAAGCTGTTTTTGAGACAATTGGTATATGATCTCAGATTTTTGTATCTTTTTCCTGATAGAAGAAGATGAAAAAGAATATGTCTGAGGTTTGTGAGTCCTTGATTATGCTGGCTGCTTTGCTACATTGGAAATGTAGACAGAGTCAATGGATGGGACACTGGTTTGAATGATGGACTGGACTTGATTCATGACCCTTTGTAGTTTCTTGTGGTCTTGAACTGGAGAATTCATTAGGTTTGAAGTAACAGCGAGACAGCAGAACAGATTTAGCAGCTAAAAACTAGGCACCTGTAAGGCTCTGTAGGCTACCAACAATAAAAAGTCTCACAACACCAGGTGAAAGTCCAACAGGTTTATAAACCTGTTGAACTTTAACCTAGTGTTGTGAGACTTCTTACTGTGTTTACCCCAGTCCAATGCTGGCATTTCTACATCATGGCCACCAACAGTAGCAGAATTGTATTCAACCACAATCTGTAACCCTCACATTACCAGCAAGCCAAGGGATCAATCCTGATTCAATGCAGGAGGGCACACAGCATTAAGCATTGCTAAAAGACACCTGTTGACAGAGCAATATTGGATATTGTGCATGCTGAACAGAGCAAGTAGTAGGGAGAGATAAATGATCCCACAATCAATCAATTGGATCAAAGCTCTGTAGTCTTGTCATATCCAAGAGAGATTAGTAGTATTAAACAACCAATATCCTGACCTCGATGTTAAAGGACCTGAGCATCTGTGCAAAAACAATCTGAAGCATTTGCAATCATCTTTGGTTGCACCAGAAGTGTTGAGTGAGTGATTCATCTCAGCCTCCTCCTGAGGTCTCCAGCACCACAGATATTAATTTTCAGCCAACTGAATTCACTCTACATAACAACAAATAGCTCACGTAATTGGATACTGATAAGGCTACGGGTCTTGAGAACATCTGAAGAATAGTACTGAAATACTTGTGCTTCCAAGTGAGCTGCATCCTTAGCCAAGTTAGTCCAGTACAACTATAACACTGATGTCTGCCTGACAGTGTGTAACATTGCCCAGGTATGTCCTATCCAACCTAACTAATTTCCACCCCATCAGCCTCCTTCTTTTGCTGAAAGTACAAAATCCTGGATTCACTTTCAGATGGCACTGCGAGTCAATGTGTCGATGTGTGCTCGGGGAAGGTATATTAAATTTTATTGACTTAAAAGTGCAGGCAAGAGGAAACCATGAAAGTTTATTTTTGTTTTGGAAAAGTTGAGTTCCATGAGGCACTGAGGAAAATGATATCTGGGATGAAAAAGATACTTAAGGAAGATTGTTGAGCTGGGTTAAGATCATTTGTGTAGGGGAAATGATCTGAGACTAGCTCAATGCTAGGAAAAGTTGTGAAATTTGGGAATTTGAAGCAGTCGTCCAAAAGTACTTGGCTGGAATGTTATTGTCATTCACGCTGTCAAGATTTTCCCATCCTGTAAGTGGAGATTTGGCTGGATGAAAATTCTCCAACTTTGCTACAGCAGGAGTATGGTATGAATGACTGGTGAGATCATGCCCTTTGTTTTTAAAAAGCTGTTTGTTTCTGAACCATCTTGGATTTTCAGAACGGAAGTGTTTGAGAGAACGGTATACCTTCATTCAAGTGATAGCAGTTTTTGCTTTGAGTAAAATTATTGGATTTTTCCAGCTAAACATCTGTAGGGAAATTGTTGCTAAGAAGGTGGTTTATTGTATGTTTTGATTAAGTGGATTTTTTGGGAACGTTTTGTAAGGCTGTCTTAATTGTGTTTAAGTTTTATTTCTTATTAATTTTCAAATTCTAAAGATATTTTAGAATTCTATGTTTTTAGGATCAGTAGCTTTTCCTCCTTATTTTCAAAATACAAAAAATAAGTGGTCATGATCAGTAGAACAAGTTTTCCCTTGGGACCTGGCTTGTTCAGAAAATAACATCTGCTTTGGTTGTAACACCTTAGGTTAAGTTGCCAGGAGGTTGTGATCTGATGGTTAATTTTCAGTATCCAGCCGTCATCCACCTGATGAGTATGGACAAGTCAGCACAGAAGTCATTGGTTTCATAATGCATGTGCACTTGATGGAATTAGCATACCACATGAGGCTGAGCTTAGCATTTAAAGAGTATTTTACATTGTGGGTCCAGGACTGAATTCTTCAGGCCTGCTAACATCCCTGACCCCTCCAGTGTTTCACTCTAGTGGACATTACAATATTTCCCCACTTTTAGGGTAAGGGGGGGCAAGGTATAATTTGTATGTTAGAGGGAGGTTTTTCACACAGAGGATTATGGGGGTATGGAACACATTGCCAAGTAAGGTGGTAGAGGCAGGCACGCTGGTGTTATTTAAGGGACACTTAGATAGGCACGTGACCCCTTTTTGACCTTCTAACTCTCTATTTTAGCTCCCTTCTAGTCTCTGTATTTCTCCAATGCTTTCTCTGTTCCCAATTGCTTAGACCTAACATATGCCTCTCTTTTCTTCCTAACCAAGTCCTCAATATCCCTAGTAATCCACGGCTCTCTAATCCTACCTTTCCCATCCTTCCTTTTAACTTGCACACATCCTTCCTGCGACCTTTTCAGTTTTCCCTTGAAAGCCCCTCGTAATATTTGTGTCCAATCTAAAATCTCCCACTACAACAACCCTATTCTTTCTGCACTTATCCAAAATGTCTTTACATATATCTTCTTCCACTGCCCGCGGGCTGTTAGGTGGCCTATAATACACCCCTAGCATAATAATTGCTCCCTTCCTATTCCTCAACTCCACCCATAGCGACTCAATTCCTAACTCTTCTATATTATCCTCCCTCTGCACCACTGTGATGTGCTCCCTAACTAACAATGCCACTTCCCCACCTCTTTTTGACCCTCCTCTGTCACACCTAAAACACTTATACCCAAGAATATTTAGCTGCTAGTGCTCCCCTTTCTTTAACCATGTCTCTGTCACTGCAACCATATCTAAGTTCCTTGCGAACATTAAGGCCCTAAGTTCATCTGTTTTACCTCGCATTAAAACAGACGCACTCCAGACCTCCAAGATCACTCAGAACCTCCTTCTCCCTGGTGATTTTCCTCTCGTCCAAACTTATGCTGTCACCCATCTTGTTCCCAATCCCATTACCTACCAAGCTATCGGTCTCATCCACTCCCCCCTCCATATTAGTTTAAACCCTGCCGAAACACTCCAGCTAACCTCCCAACTAAGATATTCATGCCCTTCCCATTTAAATGTTCCCCATCCCTTCCATACAGGTGCCCTTCTCTCACAAATACTTCCCAATGGTCTACAAATATAAAACCCTCTGCCCTACACCAATCCTTCAGCCACACATTCAGCTGTAGGACTCATTATTCCTGTTACTTAGCCCTAGTAGCAGGCCTGAGATTGCCACCCTGGAGGCCCTGCTTTTCAGCCTGACCCCCAACTCCCTGAACTGCCTACGTATATCCCCCCTGCTCTTCCTTCCTACGTCCTTCTCTCCTATATGTATAGTTACATCAGCGTGGGTCCCTTCAGCCTTCAAAATTCCCTCTACCCTCTCAGAAACATCCTGCACCCCTGCTCCAGGGAGGCAAACTACCATCCTAGAGTCGTGCTTTTGTCCACAGAACAGCCTATCTATTTCTTTAACCCTCCCATCCCCCACCAGTATCTCACTTCTAGCCCCCTTCCTTCTCTCTGAGGTATTTTAGTCCTCCTGTTTTACCTTTTTAACCCCAGTTCTTTTTCCCCTTCCTTACAGTAACCCACTTACACCACCCCCCCCACCCCACCATGCTCTGGAATCTCCACTTGACTTCCTATCCATTATTGCCTCATTCTCCCTAACCAAGAATACATCTTCCAGGCGCAGCTCTAATTGCCTGACCCTGACCCTCAGACGCTGCAGCTCCAAACAGTTGTCACAGATGTAGACTTTTGGGAGATGTGTTGTCTCCTGGAACATCCCACCTTATGTAGTTGAAGTATCTTCCCATGGATCCTGCCATTTACCTGAACACCTTTGGAGGTATGAATACAGAAATGGAAAAGAAAAAAGACAGAACCAATAACATACCTTGCGTAAGCCTGCTCTTGTCCAAGCCCAGCGAGCCAAAGCCCTTACAACTCTCACTCTGCTTCGTACTTATTCCGCTGCCTGCTCCCGACGCTGCCTAGTGCTTCCTTCTTTTTATATTCCTGCACTCTCTTCCCAACTACCCTCCGCACCTAACTGGTAGGAAAGAACAACCAAAAAACCCGCAAACCAGAAACAGAGAAAACAAATCGCTTCAAAAATTCTCTTACTGGACCACTCACCACAGCCACCAGCACTTCCAAGTACTCTGTTCCAGAGAACAGTGAGATGGATCTTCAGGTGAATACCTAATTTATATTCCTGCGTTCCCTTCCCAATTACCCCCGCGCCTAACTACGGTAGGGAAGAATATCCTGCTGGAATGAAGGGGGAAAATTAGGACCCCATAGGCAGTCAGGCAGTAGGGGGGGGGGGCACTGCCAAGGAGAAAAGTGTGCATGGCCAGGAGGCATCTTGGCATTGCCCTCTAGGCATGAGACAGTGCAAAAGGGGAGAGGCAATCGGTAGGGGCAGAATGCCCCATTGTCATTTTGCATGAGGATTGATGGGGGGACGCTAGCAATTGGGGCAAGCTGGACGTACTCTGCTGGGCGCGCTGTGCTGGTGGAGTGCCTACTGGGGTATAATGGGGGTCTGCTGGGGGAGGTGGTCCACTTGTGGGGTGTGGAGGGATTGTCACCTGTGGAGAGGGGTGTATAGGAGATTGGGACAGGCCAGGATGGTGGGGTGGTGAGTCTGGGCTGGGCGATGAATGGATCGGGGGTGGGGGGTGGGGGGAGGGCATGATCAGACTATGGGAATATAGGGATGCAGCAGTGCGAAGGTCTTGGACTGGTCAGTGATTAAGTTGACCAGCAAATAAGAGGCTGACACTTCAGGGCCATTAATGTGTGCAGAAACCCACAGAGGTTTCAATGTCTCCAGCTTGAATAGGCCTCACCCCCTAAATTTAATGGTATTCACTCTGGAGGCCTCTACATTGCACAGCGTGTGGGAGATTCTGGTCTGAACTTCCATTGAAAAAAACATGAATTACTTCAGTTTTCCTGCAAATTTAACATTTAGAATTCTTTTGGGAAAATTGCCTCCATATGCTTCCCAGGTCTCACATGTCCAACTCACTATTCTCATTATTGTCCAACTTTCCCTCAGCTTCGACTAACAGTTGCAGCTTTTGCAATCTGAAGCTATCGACAATCTCCAGTATTGAATCATCAATGCTGATAAATGGCAGTGTGGCAACATCTCACACATGACATTTGTCTTTCCGAGGTTGATGGTCAAACCAAACTGTTTATTGGCACTAGAGACTGTCCACTTTGCTGTAGGCATTTCTCAGGATGGAATGCTAGTGTGGTATCTCTGATGAGGATTTGGAACCCTTTTATCTTGAATCTCAGCTGAACAAGTTGAACATCTTACTATCAATTCTGGCACCCCCTTTATAGATCATCTGAAAGTATATGATAGCAGCAAAGCAATGAATATGCCAAAGAACGTCAGTGCCAGAATAAAACTCTGTTTAACCCCATTGTGGATTTCAAAGGGTTTTAATAATTCTCTGTGACAGAAAGAGATCACATTAAGAAGCTTCAGCAGACAACCAGTTTTCTCCAACAGTTTAAATAGACTGCTTCTGCTCACATGGTTGAAATCCTTGGTGAGATGAATGAAGAAAATATGGGAAGTGCAGTTACACAGTGGATAGTACTGTTGCCTCACAGCACCAGGTTCAATTCCCAGCTTGGGTCATTCCTTGTGCAGAGTCTGCATGTTCTTCCCATGTCTGAGTGAGTTTCGTCCAGCTGCTCTGGTTTCATCCCACAATCCAAAAAGACGCTGGTTAGGTGCATTGGCTATGCTAAAATTCTCCCTCAGTGCACCTGAACAGGCACCAGAATATGGCGATGGTGCATTTTCTTAATAACTTCACTACAGTGTTAATGTAAGCCTACTTGTGACACTAATAAATAAGCTTAAAAACATAGTGGTATCTGTTCACCATTGCCAGACTCAGAAAATCATATCAATTGTAGACCTTCCAGTTCTAAAACCACATTGGGAAGTGTTCAATCAAAACTGACAGCCTGACAAGGGTGATAAGAATGAATATTTCCCTATAATATTTGGCAGGGAGTAATTTGATTGTTGCTATCACTATGGTAGCCACCGTAGTAATATAAACTCACTGTTTGCATAATGCATATCCAGGGGCACTGCTCCCTTCCTCCAACAGAGACACAGAAGCTTGTGCAGATGCTCAGGTATGCTGGCTCCCCTTGTTTGAGTTCAGGTTATATATCATCAGCACCTCATATTTTACCCACGTTAGGCAAGCCGTTGCTTTGCCAAGCCTCTCCACTATGGGTTCGATGACTAATTCTGCTATGACAGACAGGCTTTCTATGATGTTGAGATTTTCCTCAGTATTCTCCATTGAGTACAACTCAAGGTATGATTCCACCAATTATTGAAATTGGTAGTGATCTCTCCTGCCTTGTTTTCAATGAAGCTGCTTTTATTGCTGAAGGACCTATTGCCTTTACAGCTCTTTTATACATACCCTTAGCATTCCCTTTCTTGAAGGACATTGGATATTCTGGCTGAGATGCAATCAGTAGTCACTGATAAACTGTCTAGCAGTCTGTTTGACGTAACTTTGAGTGGTTTTAGTGATTTCAGGTTTCTCACTTGGACCTCTCTTGTAATGAATGATAGTAGATCAATTGGCATCAATGACAGGTTAGCTTTGAACCAGTCAGCACTTTTCCAATCTTGCTGGCCACATGTTGAGAGTGTGGCATTGTAGATGATGTCATTAAGATGTATTCCATTTCACTTTGCACTGTGTGGGAATGATGGAGAGCACCTGTTCAACTGAGATGCAGAACTGTTGGCTCTTATTTGGGTGAGCAGCATGGCTGATATTGATGTGAGGATAGTACTTCTACATTGAATGAAAAAAGATTCTGTGGTTGCATCCTCATCCTATGCATACCAAAGAGTGATTAGTTTCACAATCAGCACTCTGGTAGCTCGAATTAGTGAGAATCGTGTCTAGTGATGATCAGATCCAACTGCTTTCAATGCCCTGATCTTGACTGTTTCCAGGCCACCCTGTGACATGGTTTATGCTGAAAACAGCTGCTAATTACACAAAGCTTGTGGTGGCAGCAAAGTTCAAGTGGTCTCTGTCCTTTCTCATTTAGCTTTCCTAGGTCATGTTGTCTGAAGCAGGGGGATTATGCCTCACCATCTGCATCCAAAGTTTGCATTGAAATCCCCTAGCAGTGAAATTGTTCTGAATTAAGGATTCTCTGAGAGCAGTGTCAATCTCTTTATAGAACAGGTATTTAGCATCTGTAGTGGAGCACAGCATTGGAGCATAGATAGTCAGAGGTTATCAGGTGCAGCTTGAGTTGAAAGGCGAATGAACAAAACAAATTCTGAACCATTTGTAAAAGGGTTCTCAATGAGAATAGTGGCTCCTTACAGCAAAGCTCATATTTTGCTCATACATTTCTTTTAACTCTTCCCTTGGCAGTTATCCACTTGCGGTGAGTCTGGTCTATTGTGGGGATGCTGTGCTAATATTCAGTCTATCAATTCCAGGTTGATCATGGCTTTCCTATACATACTATTGATCAGATATAAGTTATCTGTTAGTCCAGTGCAGATGGCCCTGACATTCCAGTTTGCTAATTGAGGAGTTGGCATCTTCTTTCGATTCCATCCACTTATTGAGTGGAGACTTTAAGCTCCGAGCACCCAATGAAGCAGATGGACTGTGGTGGGACAGCACCTTAACTAGTCAGTGGTGCCCAAATTGAAATGGTGGCAGTTGATGATCCAGTGAACATAGAACATTACAGCACAGAACAGGCCCTTCGGCCTTCGATGTTGTGCCGACCAAAATAAAAAGCAATGCCCCTCCTAACTAAACCATTCCCTTCTCATCCATATACTTATCCACTAACCTCTTAAACGCCGCCAAACTTGGCGCATCTACAACAGCTGCAGGCAGGGCATTCCACTCCCTAATCACTCTTTGAGTAAAGAACCTACCTCTGATATCCGTCCTATAACTCATACCCCTTAATTTAAAGCTGTGTCCCCTCGTGCTAGCTTCTCCATCCTAGGAAAAAGGCTATCACTGTCCACCCTATCTAAACCTCTAATCATCTTATATGCTTCAATAAGATCCCCTCTTAGCCACCTCCTTTCTAACAAAACAACCTCAAATCCTTCAACCTCTCTTCATAGGACCTGCCCTCCATACCAGGCAACATCCTGGTAAAACTCCTCTGTACCCTCTCCAATGCCTCCACATCTTTCTTATAATGTGGCGATCAGAACTGCACACAATACTCCAAGTGCGGCCGCACTAGAGTTTTGTACAGTTGCAACATGATGCTGCGGCTCCTAAATTCCATCCCCCTACCAATAAAAGCTAAGACTCCATATGCCTTCTTAACAACTTTATCCACTTGACTGCTACTTTCAGGGATCTATTGACACATACACCAAGATCCTTCTGTTCCTCAACACTATTAAGAGCCCTACCATTAGCCCTATACTCTACACATTTATTGTTCCTGCAAAGTGCATTACCTCACACTTTTCCACATTAAACTCCATTTGCCACCTCTGGGCCCAGCTCTGCAACTTGTCCAAGTCACTCTGTAAACTAAAACACCCCTCTTCACTATCTACCACACCACCAACTTTAGTATCATCTGCAAATTTACTGATCCATCCCTCAATACCCTCATCCAGATCATTTATAAAAATTACAAACAGCAGGGGCCCCCAAACAGACCCCTGCGGCACACCACTCGTCACCGAACTCCACGATGAATATCTCCCATCAACCACCACCCTCTGTCTTCTATCTGCCAGCCAATTCCTAATCCAATTAGCTAAATCACCCTCTATTCCACACATCTGCATTTCTGTAGAAGTCTTCCATGGGCCACCTTATCAAACGCCTTACTAAAGTCCATATATACTACATCAACCGCCTTACCCCCATCCACCTCTCTGGTCCCTTTCTCAAAAAACTCAATGAGGTTAGTAAGGCATGACCTACCCTTCACGAAACCATGCTGACTATCCCAATCAATTCATTTCTCTCTAAATAACTATAAATCCTATCCCTAATAATTCTCTCCAATACCTTGCCCACAACAGAAGTGAGACTCACTGGCCTATAATTCCCTGGAAGGTCTCTCTCCCCTTCTTAAACAATGGGACCACATTCGCTATCCTCCAGTCCTCCGGAACCACACCCGTAACCAACGAGGACCTGAAGATCAGAGCCAGAGGCTCTGCAATCTCCCCTCTTGCCTCCCAGAGAATCCTAGGGTAAATCCCGTCCGGCCCAGGGGACTTATCCAACTTCAACCCCTCGAGAATTTCTAGCACATCCTCCCTATCTACTACAATACTTCCCAATTTGCAACCCTGTACCTCAGTGTTCTCCATAGCTACATTTCCAGCACTCTGCGTGAATACCGAAGAGAAATATTTATTCAGTGCCTCACCAATCTCTTCAGGCTCCACGCACAACTTCCCACTGCTGTCTATAACTGGCCCTAATCTTGCCCTAACCAATCTTCTATTCTTAACATATGAAAGGAAGCTTTAGGATTCTCCTTAATCCTATCAGCCAACATCTTCTCGTGCCCCCTCTTAGCTCTCCTCAATTCACTCTTTAGCTCCCTCCTGGCTAATCTATAGCTATCCATTGCACTAACTGAGCCTTCAAGCCTCATCCTGACATAAGCCTCCTTTTTCCTTTTAACCAGCGAATTAACTTTTTTAGTACACCATGGTTCCCTTACTCGACCATTTCCTCCTTGCCTGACAAGGACATACTTATCAAGGACTCGCAGCAGCTGCTCCTTGAATAAGCTCCACATTCCAGATGTTCCCAGTCCCTGTAGTTTCCTAGTCCAATCTATGCACCCTAATTCTCTCCTGATGGCCTCATAATTACCCTTCCCCAGCTATAACTACTGCCCCCAGCTTCATGCCTATCCCTGTCCATCACTAAGGTGAACGTAACCGAATTGTGGTCACTATCACCAAAATGTTCACTAACTTCCAAGCCTACACCTGGTCTGGCTCATTGCCCAGCACCAAATCCAATGTAGCCTCACCTCTAGTTGGCCTATCTACATACTGAGTCAAAAAACCTTCCTGCACACTCTGTACGAAAACTGACCCCTCTAACGAGCTAGAGCTATAGCTATTCCAATCACTATTAGCAAAGTTAAAGTCCCCCATCACAATTACCCTACTACTTTCACTCCTAATCAGAATTGACTTTGCAATCCTTTCCTCAACCGCTCTAGAACTATTAGGAGGTCTGTAAAAGACTCCCAACAGGGTGACCTCTCCTCTCCTGTTTCTAATCTCAGCCCATACTACCTCAACAGACAAGTCCTCATCAAACTTCTTTTCTATCACCGTGATACAGCCTTTGACCAATAATGCCACTCCTCCCCCCTTCTACCTCCTTCTCTACTCCGACTAAAGCATTTGTACCCTGGAACCTGCAACATCCATTCCTGTCCCTGCTCTACCCAAGTCTCTGAAATGGCCACAACATCGAAGTTCCAGGTACTGGTCCAAGCTGCAAGTTCCTCCCCCTTATTGCGAATACTCCTTGCATTAAAGTATACGCATTTCAAACCATGCCCCACCCCACCCGTATGCCGCTGTGTTTTACAACTCTCTTCTATAACCCCCTTACTCTCATCCCTCTCAGCACCCCAACTACTTAGGATCCCACCTATCAGAAGATCCCAACTATCAGAAGTCATCCCACAGCATCCATTCTCTCTGCCAATTGAGTTGGGCTTATCACTCATAACTGCTGTCTCCCATGTTACATTAACTCATAAACTGGAATGTCTTCCCTGGGGCTCAAAGTTGGGCATAATTTATGAAACCTTGGGTTATGTGAACATTAGTATCGCTATTTCCTGGTTGAGTCCAAAGGAATGCAAAATAATGTGATATTATTTGGTATTATTTAGTTGCAAGAGTTGCTGGAATTGTTTTGAAAATTTATTTTATAGGATGTGGGCATCACTGACTAGAGCAGCATTTATTATCCATTCCTACTTGCCTTTGAAAGACAGTGGTGAGCTGGTGTGTGCTACACAGCCTGGTGATGTGAAATAGGGAGGACTTGGATGATGAGGAGATGGAAGAGCTACACAACTCCTCTGATGGTGAGGAAGTGAGAGGTGATGGAATCTTTGAAGGTGACAAGGTAGGTGAAAAGGCCATTGTACTGGCCAGATGAATCAAGCTTTGCAACAAGCTTTCAGGAGGGTTATAACAAGATGCAATGAGGACACTCCTGAGATAATCATACTGTAGTTGGGAAGATTTGACATCTATTTGGCAGAGGCCTGCACATTTACACTCTGTGAAAAATCTCATATCATGGAACTGCTGTTGAGATACAGCAGGCTCATGGACTTATAGAGCACTCGACATTTTGGCAGGATACATTCTGTATCCCTCAGCACGACATATTTGACAGGAATCTGCCTCGTTATATTGATGAGATGCAGCTGAAAGAAATTTTCACAGGATATGGCAATGTGATGGAACTTTGTATTAACACCAAGAACAGTGGCTGGAGGGGGTTGCAAAGAGCCAAGCACAGGGCGCATACATCAACAAGGGAGGAAGATAGGAAAGGACTGGAGGAGTGAATGGAGGCACTCGGTGCTTTTTCTTTTACAGAGTCACAGCCCTTACCCTACTCTTTAATATCTTTTTCTCTTCTATTTCAAAAAAACAGCTAACAAAGTAATCCCAAGAGCTTTCACAGCTTCTGTGAACTTTAATGGCAATCTTTTGTAACTGTTAATGGGTTTCAACAGCTGACTTTGTGCCAAGGCTTATACATTTGCATATATACTCTTTCATCCAAAATTCTGCTGGACTACAATATACAGTATTGAAATTCAATTCAGCTTCTCAGAAGCTACGTCTACAGCTTTGAGCTTCCAGGCATTTCTCTTAAATGAAAAATACCTGCAGTAGGTTCTGTGTCAATTTAAATTGTCCTTAGATAACTGTAGAAGGACTTGCTTACACAGCCAGTGCATAACAAGGATGATACTTCCAAGTAAGAAAATCATTCAATGGTAATCAAATTTCCAGATTTGGATTTAACATATTTTACTTCATCTAACTGGAAGGACCTTGAAGGCAGACTTGAATTCCATTCATGGCCAAAACTGGCAGCTGTGAGCTGCTTGGCTGCCTCGCACTTTTTTCATTCAGTCGCGGGACATGGTTGTCGCTGGCTGACCATCAATTATTGCCCATCCTTAATCTCCCCAAGGCAGTTGAGAGTATTGCTGTGGCTCTGGAGTCACACGTAGGCTACGCGAGGATGACAGATTTCTTTCTCTAAAGAACATTAGTGAACCTGATGGGTTTTTCTAACAATCGACATGGTTTAAGAACATTAGACCATCTGGCACCTCAAGCCTGCTCTGCCACTCAGTAAGATCATGGCTGTTCAGCTCCATTTATCCACCCGCTCACCATAACTCTTAGTTCCTTTATTGTTCAACAATTTATCTATCCTTCCCTTAAAAAAATTCAACGACATAGTATCAACTGCTTCATGGGATAGAGAATACTACAGATTCATAACTCTTCGTGTGAAAAAGTTCCTCCTCAACTCAGTCCTAAATCTGCTCCCCCTTATTTTGAGGCTACACCCCACAGTTCTAGTTTTACCTGTCAATGAAAACAACATCCCTATCTCTATCTTATCTACTCTCTTCATAATTTTATGTGTTCCTACAAGACCCCCTTCGTCAATTTTCTAAATTCCAATGAGTATAGTCCCAGTCTATTCGATCTCTCCTCATAAGCCAACCCTCTCAATTCTGGAATCAACCTCATGAACCTCCTTTACACCCCCTCCAGTGCCAGTGTATCCTTCCTTAAGTAAGGAGACCAAAGCTGTTCACAGCAGTTTAGGTATGGACTCACCAACACTTTATACAGCTGTAACATAACCTCGCTGTTTTTAACTCCATCCCTCTAGCAATGAATGACAAAATATCGTGTGCCTTCTTGATTACCTGTTGCATCTGCAAACCAATTTTTTGCAATTCATGCACAAGGATACCCAAGCCCCTCTGCACAGCAACATGCTGCAATTTTTTGCCATTTAAATAATAGTCCATTTTGCTGTTATTCCTACCAAAATGGATGACCACACATTTACCAATATTGTTTTCCATCTGCCAGACTCTTGCCCATTCACTTAGACCAACTATATTCCTCTTCAGAGTTTCAGGATTTTCTGCACACTTTGCTCTATTACTCATCTTAGTGTCATCTGCGAACTTTCACACACTACACTTGGTCCCCAACTCCAAATCGTCTATACAAGTTGTATACACTTGCAGTCCCAACACTGATCCCTGAGGCACACCACTAGTCCCTGAATGTTAACCAGAAAAAACACCTATTTACCCTCACTCATTACTTTCTGTTAACCAATTCTCTATTCATGCTAATACATTACCCATAACGCCGGGGACTTTTCTTATGCAGCATCCTTTTGTGCGGCATCTTGTCAAATGTTTCATGGTCATCAGTAGATCTTTAATTCCAGATATTTTTACTGAATTCAAATTTTATCATCTGCTGTGGTCCCCAGAACATTAGCTGAACTTCTAGATTAATAGTTTAGCAATAATATCATTTGCTATGACTCTGTTACCAAGTGCCACTCAACCCATCAACTGCTACCATCAAAATTGGCCAGATTTGCAGAGCCAGGTGAAGAGGTAGAAAGAGCTGGCTTTTAAATTTCAAAATAGCCAATGGTCAGCCATAAGTTGGCTCCAGTGAACTGAGAACTTGAAATTGATAATTCAGACTTCAAGGGGAATCCATTTGCATGGACTTTACAAGGGAGGGCTGATGATATAAGGGATACAAAATCAACCTAATTGCTTCAAAATCAACCTAATTGTGTTTCAGTCAGGCCTGAAGATTAAGCAAGTGGCACTACCTGATAACCAGAAATGCAGAAAATGAAAAAGGAATATGAGCATTCCATTACACAACTGATGGTTGCAGTTCAGAACCATAAGTGAACAATATTAATGGTGTAATTCATACATATTTCTTAAGTTTTAAAAAAGTCAGGAAATGCTAGAAAAACTCAGCAGGCCTGGCACAAAGACCAGCAGATTGATCCTGATTTTACCAGCACTGCTGCCCCGAAATCAGGGCAGGCAAGATTCACAGATTGGCATTTCCCCATTGTGGCCTCGGGTGTGATCTTACGAGTCTCAGGCAGTGATGCCAGTAAAATCAGAGCCGATGTTTTGACTTTGTATGATTCTTCTTTAGAACTTCTATTTTATTTCTTATGGCTTTCTTTGCTTTCCTGACTTCTGCATCTCTCTAATTATGATTACCTGTCCTCATCTTAATTCTCTAGTATGCCGTGCTTTTTAATGGAGATAGTGAATGAATAGGATAATAAATTTTCAGCATTCATCAAATCACAACATTTATGTTGTGACAATATAAAATGTTGCATCTTGTATGAGCTATTCAGCTTTCCATTATGGAGGGTTTTTTTTAACCCACTTGTTACCTAATTAGATAATGGCAAAGAACCTGATAAAAATGACACAAAGAATTATATTTAAAATAATTTTTAAAAATGTAATTTTGCTTTAAATGCAGTTTTTCATTTCCATGCAACTGATCTACTAGTTAAGGGATTGGGGTTAATGGGTGAAGGGTGCATCTACTTTGTAGCTGAGAAAGTCATATATGGAAGCAACATGGACTGAATGATAAACAGATTGAATGCCCATGTAAGGAACCACATATTTTTCTTTCCAATCATTTCAATGTTATAATGCACACTTGATCCAAATTCCTTTGTACTGCAGGGTTTTCCTCTCCTTGAAGACACTGTTTTTAAACTTTCCTCTCCTAGTTCCAATTTTTATTTCACAATTTTAAGTTTCTTTGGGGGTAATTTTCATCTTTGCCACTTTGGTGGTATACCAATGGAATGGGGTGGTGCACCCACTCATTGTAGAGCCCGTTTGACTTTCATTTCCATTGAACTGTCTTCCATTATAGTCAAGTGGTTCGCAACTAAAGAATGAAGATAGACACTACTCTTATGTTCCTTATTTTTGTTTCTGTTTATAATTCTTAACTTTGATTGTCACTTGGCACTTTTATACTTCTAACCTCTTACCACAATATCACTCTCAATCTTATTCATCTGTACGAGAACAAAATTGAAACAAAGATTTTTTTGAAATATTTCATACCCAAAACTTAAACCTAACCCTATCTCATTATTTTATGAGCCACTCAATGCAAGAGCATATCCCCTTGACCTTCCATTCCATAGGATAATGAGAGGTGCGTGTGGTATTTCTGCTAAGAATCCAATTATTTACTGGGTTGCAAGAACATTGTTTTTGTAAATATATTATTACAATGCCATTGCTTGAGTATGAATGCTATCTTAAAACATACCATTAGATTATTGGATAAATATAAAGCAGCTGCTGCAGTTTCAAGCAGATAAAAGAATGTCTTAGCCACATTTCCAACTCCCATCCAATGACGAACAAGAGCACAGTAAATAGAATTCATTATTTGTTTACATTCACAGTCTCTGGCATACAGTGCATTGTTTCCTTCACATTCTTTAAGAATCGTGTCCATCTGTTGAATGAATTCTAAGTCGTGACTGTAAAGTAGAAAGTTTACTGCTATTATTTAATTGATCAAAAAATAACTTACAAACTCTTGAAAACTTTTATTATATTATACCTTACCTGCCAGCTGGTACCTGCATACTTTGAATGACTGGAACTGAAAGATTAAAAATAATATTCTATTATTCTCTACAAAATTGGCCAAAAATTACTTAATATTATTGCATAATCAATGACCTAGAACTTCAATAGTTTGGTAAAATCTGCACTGTGGGGGTGATGTATTATGAACTGATGAGACATGCTACTAATGTAGGCTGCTTGTGAAATCCACACAACTTGGTCATTTTAATAATCTGTCTGCACAGTCAGCAGTACCTGCACAGTTCATTGCCTGCACATTGCATGAGGGGAGAAAGTGGTAATTATCACAATATTGGAAGGAACATATGTATAATATTCAAAAGGTTGAAAGAATTGCTGAGAAAAATTTCTAAAGAAAGCCAGTTGTGAGAAAGTGGGTGCCCAGGCTCTCCCATGCTCTAGTAGAGACCTTGGTTTTGGAAATGGAAAGGATGACAGGCATGTTTTAAAAAACAGGGGTTAGGAAGCTTAAGATGAAACCAATGAGACAAAATTAGCAATATGTACGATGTGAGAGCATTATTCCCAGGCAATGTAAGAGCACTGTTCTCAACTAGAGCTACCCACATTGGTAGCAAAAATCTGATTTGTTAGATTACATTTTTTAACAATTAAAAACTTTACATAAATTCTTCAGTATTCTTTTGACAGACTAGAATTGAAATATAATTTCAAGAAAATTTAAAGATTAAAACTCTTTAAAAAAAGTTTAAAAACTTTAAGAGATAGATTGAAATTCTTCCCTTTAGTCTGCTTTTGGACCTTTCTGGCTGGATGGAAGTTTTGATGAGCAAACTCATGATGCCTATGACTCTCAGGTACATTCTTACCAGTTGCTCTGTATCAGGCAGTATCTGAGAGAAAAGGGGCTCTGAATGAACTGTTTCCTATTTATTTCAATTACATTTGATTGGAAAGAGATGTTAAAATATATTTTAGAACAAAGACTTGGCTTTGGGCTTTAGCCTCTTTTGAACCCTCTTTTGGTTCTCTGCTGCTGTAAGTAAAATAGAAGAAAATCTAGCCCTGAGGCTAAAAGTGCTCCAGTGATAAGACAAACTCTTGTGCAAATCAGTGTTCCACATTAATTCACATTTTCATTCTAAAATTCAGATGCTCTGAATTCTAGGTCCACAAAGATACAGTAAATGTGCAAGTAAGGAGAATTTTCCACAGCCATCAAACATGGGCAATATACACTCGCCTTTCATGGCTGAGCATTAATGTGTCTGGCAACTCTGAATGATGGAAAGAGGAAACAGAAAAAATATCCACCAATCATATTTCGACTATTATCACTTATAATGAAGCTTACTTAAACATAAAGTCATAATGCTGCTGCAGAATCATGCAGGAACATGTTTCCACTGTACATTCCTGCAGCCGGCAATATATATTTAATATTGTGACAAGTCATTTCAAACCTAAATTACAAAAACGAAGAAAATTTAGATTGGCTGAAATTCAAGTTCTAATTCTCAGCAATCTTAACCACTTCTCCCATTTATTCCATTTGTACCTACCTTGCTCAGAATGCTTTGAGACAGTGGTAGCAATAATGCTCCTTGAAGTCTCTGATACCAGTCCAGTAGATGTGTTCGTATGTATGTCCTTTGAATAAGAGTCTATTGAAACAAGATGACATTTAAATTGTTTTGCAACAATATCCTTCACTATAAATCAAGTTGATGGAAATTACAACCTGTAAGGTATCGTTCACATTGTGAAGTAGAACCAAAAAATGTCAGTATTTTAAATAACCATCATTGGGATTTCTGGTCTTTTTGCTAATTTTTTCCAATTTCCTAAAGGTACTTACAATTCGCTAAAATACAATTCTGTTGTCCCCAGGGTGTCAACACAGGTATTCATATTTATGCTTTGACACTATCCACAAAAGTTTGATCACAGAGTTGTCTTGACAACTCTTTAGAGGGTAATCAGAATCATGTGTTTCAAAATGTCATTGTTTTATTTAAATATATAGAAACACATTACACTTATGAGTTGTCAGTTCCATGAATCTACAGACCGATCTACGATCGCATACACACAATGAAAGAGACATTTTGATTAGAGGCCACTCCTTCCCACATCTGGCTGTGGTAGTTCTTGAAGCCAAGTTGCATCTTCTTTCTGTTGATCACACAGACTATTGTTTGATTGTCTTGGTCATTAATTTTTAGAGAAGCCTGTAACCTGATCTCAAAAATGACTTCTTGTGCTCTCTTCTCCAGAACAATGTAAAATACAGGTAAATCCTGCATTTTATCTTGCATCCAGGTAAAAATGCTAATTACTGGTCCTTTCATTTTAGAAATAAATGGATAATACAACTGTTTACAGACTGATACCATCAACAGATTCCTGGGATGTTGGGAGACAATACTCATGGTAAACTTGGAAATAGTTGCCATCATCTCCAGGTAATATCTTGCATTTTCTTTGCAGTAAAACAATTGAATTCCTATGATCTCCAACAAACAAATCATCAAGGCCTACTGTCAGACAGACTGCAAAACCAGTCACAAGGCCCCTTCATTTACCCTATATTTAACAATATAGTTCAAAAACATTCTAATTTTTAAACCTCATGATTATATCAATACTTCTGGCTGAATATGTTTTGCAATTGCTTCAGGCCTTGTACTTTGCACTGATTTATTGCGCTTTATAACATGCAAAGTAAAGAATTTCATAGATTCTCTTTCTCCTGTTAGTTTAATTGCTCATCTGCAAGGGGAGAGGGGTGTGCATTGGTGTTCCACCAAGGGACACATTGGAGGATCCTGATGTTGGGCATCTGTGGGGAGGATATACTGCTGATAATGGGGGGTGGGGGGGGGTGGTCTAATATCCATGGGGAAGGGGTGGATGGAAGGAAATCTTGATGGCAGTGTCCCCTTCTTATGTTGATCTCAAGGTGTTCGCTTGCTAGAGCCATGGCATCAGATAGAAAGAACATGGATGGACTTCTCCATCCTTCACTCTAGTCAATTGATTGCCTCTTCCAACTCTGACTGTAGTTCCGCTATCTGCTGTTGCATCTCCAGCATGTGTGCTGAGTCATTTCAAACTCAGCAGTTGCCTGTTTTCCAGCAGTCCTTTGAGTGTCTAAGGACTTGGGCTATCACTGCTTCTAATTGTAGAGACATGTCAGTGAGATGTTCTCCAGAAAGTGACCCTGAGCCTAATCTAGGATTATAATCCACTGCAGTCTGTGTCTTCACACTGGCAGAGAGCCCAGATGAACGCAACAGTGGGTCTTCAGCAAAAGTATCCTCATCCGAGATGAGCTGGAGTCTCAGGCTGATTTGCTGGCTGGACTTATGGTTGGTTCTACAGGGTGTCTATAGGAGAAAAAAGACAGATGTAATTCATTAACAGGCAGAATGCAGCATTGCACGTCACTCATTGTGAATCAAGATGTGATCAACTAATAGAGGGCTCATCCAACTAAGTTGATGCAGGAGGCTTATCTTACCTTTGCCACAGGAATGATCCCTGCCCTTCATTTTTCACAGAGTGTGGTCCTATTTTTCCAGCTCTCCTTCTGCCTGGCATCTCTTCCTCCTTTTGTGTGCTGGCTTGGCATGAATGAAGACATGAAGGTGATGTGAGGTTGATGGACATCCTGGTTCCATTCTCCAGAAGTGGACATTACTGTGCTTACAGACAGTGTTGAGGAGAGCCAGGAACCAGGGAGTTGTGGCTGAATCTGACGTGTATGGCTTCTTTCTCCTAGGGGCCATTTAGAATGTGCACACAAACAGCTAGACTGCAGAAAGTGACTATATGTGTTTGGGTGGCATTTAATATGGTGATCTCAGAGTAGGGTGATGAATTAGTGCAATCGAGTGTGAGAACCCATCCCATCACCCTGCAGGAAATGTGCTGCTTATCCCACCTACTGCTGCCTTTAGTCTCCAGAATGGAAAAATTCACTTTTTATATATAATACTTTTACAAATAAATACTTTAAAAATTCAGATCTTACATTTATGTTGTGATGAACCTTGTGCTTTGGGGCCTGTACTTTCTTTTCATGTTATATCTTTTTTAAGACCAAAGTCTTAAGGTAATTCTGGCAATGTGTACTTAGACCTCTGAACAGTGCTTGGGTGATCGCAGTTGCTATCGAGCAGAAACAAAAAGTAAATAGACAGCTAATTTGATATCAAATTACAATGGGACTCAGAACCGAGAAGGAAAGGTATCTAATTATGTAGAACAGAATCTGAAACTGAAGGGGCCAAAGGAGACACTTCTACAAGGAGTTATATCTGTAATACAATTAAAAAGGATGGAAAGTGGGAAGTGAGTGATCTTGCATACCAAAAGCCGAGCTGAAAAAACTGTGAGATTGCATATGGCACCATATTTATGTGAGAAGTAATATCAGTGCTTATAACTGCATTTTTGTTATATTGACTATTTAAAGTGAAATCTACCTTGTTACTTGAAATATCCTGTATCCATTAATTAACATTTTAATTCTGCTGATTTTAGTTAGTTTGTTATGGTAAATGTTTAAGAAATTAAATCATATCCATCGGTTCTTTTTTCCTTGGAGTTGTGGTGATTCCTTTGTTTTAAGAGCTATCAGTCTCTACAGGGATTGGAACAATTTGACATATTATTTGTTCATCTACCATGCTCAGACATTCATTATTATATATTGAAAGTTGCCATACTGCTTTATCACTGTTATGTTTTTGCTAATGTCTAGGGTCAGGTTAATTGTCAAGTGTTAAAATGTGGTCATGTTGGAAAATAGTTTGGGAAGGTCTCCTTTAAGTTATAGCATTATGAAATTAGGCTAACACATTTTCTTGTTTTATATATAAGGTAAATATTCTTGCAGAAAAAGATTACCCTTTTTCTTGTCACCGTGGCACATTGTAGTCCCAAATTAAGGATGTATTTAAATTTTTAAGGGAGACATGTATTTTTAAAAGAAATACAAACAAAAGCACTTGAAAAGTGACATAGAAGAAATGCAAAAAAAAACCGTTAATCTAATGTAGTTGTGGATACAATGGAGATGATTGTTACATTTCAGTTGATATCCAAAACACGTCTCCTGGCTTGAGAAAGAAAATCAACTCTAGGGCAAAAGGCATGGGGTGGAGCTTGAGTCTCCCTCTCTCTCTGTGTGGATTGGTGGCAGGAGTTCAAATCTGATGAAACCTGAAAATTCAAATCTTGCCAGTAAGATTGCAATAACTGATTTTCGCCACCCCTTGCCAACGATATAATCAGTTTTATGCCCATAAACCTGATTTTAATACATTAACATATATTTGATTATAATTAACCAGCCCTTTTCCCCCGCTGTTGCCATATATTGCCCCCACATTGCGTGATTTGCAACAAGTTTACTCAGATGTAAACCTGTCAAAGGGATCCCTCTGGGGACCAGTAGGTGTGACACAAAAACAGCAGCTAGTCACCTCTGCAAATATAGCTTACAAGCAAAAGAATATCAATCTCTTTAATGCTGGAAGGTAGCTAAACAAAAACAACAAGCTAAAGAAAATTGGACCGTTTTTAGGCTATTTTTCAGAATCCAGTATCTCCAAAATAACTGCTCAAGTCAGCTCGACTGGAATCACACAACTTAATAACCACAACACACTGCTATCTACGCTACATACAAAACTGATTCATTTTTTTTTTACTTTTATCTGAACATTTAACTTCTTACCCTTGATCAGTATGCAAATATGTGTGCTAGTTTTATTTATTGTTTTATAGGGTTTTTATAGTACCTAATAAACTTACAATTTGATTGAATCAAGAAAGCATGGTAACTTGGTACCTTCCAAAAAGTAAGTACATTTGGTCTGGAAAAAGTTATTGATTGGTGGAGGGATTCCTTTCAGATTAATTTCAGGTGAGCTCCCAGAAGACTGGAGAATAGCTAATGTTGTACTGTTGTTTAAAAAGGGTAGTAGGGATAACCCTGGAAATTATAGGTCGGTGAGTTTGACATCAATTATAGGGAAACTGTTGGAGGGGATTCTTAGAAATAGGATGTATAGGCATTTAGAGCGTTGCGATCTGATTAGGGGTACGCAGCATGGATTTGTTAAGGAGAGGTTGTGCCTTACGAATCTGGTAGAATTTTTTGAGGAGGTAACAAAAAAGGTTGACGAAGGGCGAGTCGTTGATGTCGTCTATATGGATTTCAGTAATATGTTTGATAAAGTCCCTCATGGGAGGTTAATTGAAAAGGTCAAAGCTGATGGAATACAAGGACAGGTAGCTAGATGGATAAATAACTGGCTTGGTAATAGGAGACAGAGAGTAGGGTGTTTTTCTAGCTGGAGGTCTGTCACTAGTGGTGTGCTGCAGGGCTCAGTACTGGGACCTCTTCTATTTGTAATATATATAAATGACTTGGAAGAGGGAGTAAGTGGAGTGATCAGCAAGTTTGCAGACGATACAAAGATGGCTGGACTTGTGGATAGTGAGGAACATTGTCAGGTGATACAGCAGGACATAGATAGGCTGGTAGCTTGGGCAGATAGATGGCAGATGGAATTCAATCCTGATAAATGTGAGGTGATGCATTTCGGGAGAAAGAATGTAGGGGGGAGGTATATGATAAAGGGTAGACCTATTAAGAGTATAGAAACGCAGAGGGACCTGGGGGTGCAGGTGAACAAGTCTCTGAAGGTGGCAGAGCAAGTGGAGAAGGTTGTGAAGAAAGCATAAGGTATGCTAGCCTTTATAGGAAGGCGTACAGAGTACAAGAGCTGGCCTTCAATGCTGCAGTGCTTCAATGCTTCAGATTACATCTCGTTGTGATGTAATGGTGGGTGGGTGTGAGGAGGGGGGAAGAGGTGTAGGGTGGATGGGGGTAGAGGGGGTGAGGGTGGGGAGTGAGAGGGGTTGCGGGGTTGATGACTAAAGAAGAGGAGCTAGCTAATTCATCCTCTCCTGAATGCAACAAAATCGGTGTGCTGTTCAGGAAGTTTAACAAATTAGGGCACCTTGTTCTGGGGAGAAGTCATAACAGCCCAAACAGTCTAAAAGTGGCAAACAGTGTGCATTGTCTGACTTTTAGGTGAGATCAAATTCAAAATATTCCTTGCTTATTATCTCTATCTATTTTTATAAATTATTTAGTGTTTTACCTGCAGATTTTGATTACCTTGCTGACTGTCCATGTCGGAATAAGTTCGAAAAGTTGCACGACTACCTATCGTGTACATACTTCTCCGTTTTTGAATAGAGCTTTCACTTTCAGAAGTACTAAGTCTTACCATTTGTCGGTGCTTATATATAAAATCACCTTCTCCACAGGTGTTGCATTTGTGAGCCGCATTCTCCAGAAATTTAGTGCATTTTATGTGAAGTGACTTTTTCTGTTCCTTCAGCCACAAATCATTAGCTGTTTCATGCACAAGGGCAATGCAGAATCTCAACAATTTGCATTTCCAGACAGAACTTTTCTCGTTTCCTAATTTTGAAAGTAGAAATATGTATTACTTTATCAGCCAATACCGTTCAATAAAAACTCACACGGAATGTTTAAATTGCCCACTTTTTTGAAAATGCTTCATTCCATTGGAATTGGTTTGCGTTCATGTCTTAATTCTTGTTTTCTGTAAAACAGCTGTGTCAATGATTCAAAGAGATTACTCAATGTCTATATTATGTATAAATGAAATACAAATTTAGGATTGATTCATGCTGCCACGATATTGAGCCCAAGAACTATTTGAGGAAAGAAAAGAATGATTGAATAGGAGAATAGAAATGTAGCAATTTGTAGAGGTCTTTTTATCTTTCACACTGGCACTTAGTGCATGTAATCTAGATTCCTTCTTATCCTTTTTGGCCCACACTCATGATAGGTTGAATGACCACTTACCATATGTAACTCTTCTAAGGATCTAAATCTCAGTACCCCTACCACAATAGTATTTTCCCTCCAAATTACAATTGATAGCTGATCCTGCCAACTCACCCATTTTTGGCTGGCAGACTCTGGGTCTTGTGAAGTTGTGTCATTTCCCAAAGGCTTCTTACACCCCATCCCATCACTCCAATCCTAAAAGTGGGAAATTGATTGGTGGTGATAAAGTGAGATCCAGTGGTTAAAATAGCTCAGACCTCATTTTGGTGCAGTGAGTTTTGAACTGACACTAGAACTCGCTGACCAAAAACTGATTCCCATTAAAATATGGACTTTGGCGTATTCGAACTTTGATATTTGATAAGTTGCCTCTCAGAAGATTTGTAACAAAAATTTAGGACATGTTGTAGTACAGGCAGGGCAGAAATGTTTAAAATTAACTTGTGCTGTTCACATTAAAGAAGATTTGGAAATGGTATACCTCAACGATCATTGCTTATATAGGTACTTATATAAGGTAAGTTTTTCAAGTAAAATTTATTTATTCGTGACAAGTTGGTTTATGTTATCTCAGTGAAGTTATTGTGAAAATCCCCTAGTTGGCACACTCTGGCACCCGTTCGGCTACACTGAGAAAGAAGTTAGCACCACCTAATCTACAAATCTTTCGGACTGTGGGAGAAAACCAGAGCACCCAGAGGAAACCTACACAGACAAGGGGAGAATGAACAAACTCCACACAGACAGTGACCCAAGTTGGTATTTGAACCTGTGTCCCGGCGCTGTGGGCAGCAATGCTAACCACTATGCCATAGTGTCGTGCCATGTGAAGTATTTGGGAGAGAAATAAAAAATGGAAATAAAATGGGAACATTCTGAGGGTTGGAATGACCAGAGAAACCTAGGGATAAAAGACAGAAGATTTTCCACCTCTCAGCAGCATGTTTTGTGGCAGCAGAAGTGGCCCAGATTGGCCAGCAGCTGGATCTTCCAGTCTGAACATTTTCATCAGCTTTTCCCATTGTTTACATCCTCCAGTATGGGAGGGTTACCAAAGGCAGGACCAGAAGATTGCACCAATATGAATTACTAGAAGATTTTGGCATAATTTGGAAAAAAGGTGCACATGGACAGCTTTTCTGTCTTGCATTCATATGTCAAATATAAGAACATCAAATTTCAACCCATTTTGACAACTTGTGCTACAGGAGAAATGCATGATGATTAATCAGCATGCCAAATCTAATTGGCTGGTGTATTGCCGTGGAGAATGTGTTTGGGTGTCAGGTCAGAAATTCCAAGGATTATGAAGCCAGACTAGAACCCCCCTCCAACAATTTTTCTATTTTGGCATTAATGTGAGGAAAAGATGCTTTAATCCAGGAATGATTCCACTGATATATTAGGGATCTTTTTAACAAAACAAGCTTTATTCATAACACAGTTTAAGAATAATTCTAGCAAAATGAAATATAATTCTAGTTAAATCTTAACTATTCAATAATTTTTTAACATGAAAGAAATGACTCTTATGCCGGAATTGAGGAACCCCACCTGCTATGGAATTGGAAGGTGCAAAGAATGAGGAATGGAAATGTCCAAAGACCTTGGGTAGGAATTTTTGGTCTGGCTCGAGCAAGATCATAAAATCCCTCCTTTAATGTCTAACTTAACCCTATTCAGTTCCAATTAAGCAATATTTCACTTATAGACATAACCCTACTTTAAAAATAGTTAGCAAATCCAGACATACTTACTTTTACTTGGGTTAACTGCTTTAGAGCTTCCAGAGAAATTTTGTAGAAAGACAACTGCTCGTAGGCTGCTATCTTTAAACAGCCTTCCCCAGGAACTGAACTCAAAGCTGTTTTACTCCGTTAAAAAGTAGGTTCAAGAGATCATCTATTTCTTCCATACTAGGCTATGCCTACCCATCTCCTTTTATGCCTCACATGCCTGGCTCTGCCCTTCCACTCACCCCTTTGTCCCCACTTGCCATCAAGCTAGGCTCTGGCACATTAACTCTCTGTATATTTTCTACAACCAATGAACACCACAATGCAAAATAATATGTGTAAAGTGAAAAAGCTTTGAAAAACATGTAATCCATTGATCCCTTTCTCCTCTGAAAAAGTCCAGATAGCAAGTGAATAGAAGTGACAATCATCTAGGACTTTTACTGTTACAAAAATAGGGGATCAGATGTAAGGTGCCCAATGGAAGGGTAGGAAACAATCCAATTCTCTTGGAGGTTAAAAAAAAATCTAGTACTGATTTAAATTACATGAAGGAAATAAATTCTCCATATTTGTGTATTGTTTTCTCTATTCTCACTCTGTCTCTTGTCCTTTCTCTGAGCTTAATACTCTCAAGAGTATTAGAAATTCAAACCAGTGTGTCTCAGATACATATCATTCATAACAGCATAATATCAACAGGATGATTTCTGTTTCTCTGATACCAGTCTGTCTTCGATCTCTCCCACACACATATACAAATATAAGTATTAATAACTATATTTCTTCTTTTCACTAAATCAGTAATAAAATAAAAAAAGCTAAAATTAATCTTCTGTTTAAAGATTCAACTAAACAAGGCTCTCTCTCATTACATTTGAAAAAAAAAGAAAAAATGGTTAAACTATTAACTATCACACATAACATTTTCCCCATCTGCAGATGTTTTGTTTTCCTAATAGATACCTGAACTCTCAATCAAGCCTCATATGCTTAGCTGAGAGCCTAGACATCTATTGGGAAGTCTAATTCTAATTAGAATTGTCTGCGTTCCAGAGGAAACATTATTTAATTGATAGCTCAGAGTCTCTGATCTCTGCAGTCAATTTCACAATGTTTGTTGATATAACTCAGATGGTTTCAGCTCCTTTATGGCTTTGAATAGACGTTAAAGGGGAAGATAATAGGTTGAAAGTGAAGGCTTCTTGTTACAAACACATGATAAGATTGAGAGAGTGAATGGAGGCTTAAATGATGGTAGAGGAAAGGGAAGTAGAATGATAAAAAAGTTGAGCAGGTCTTTCAAGTGATGTGAGAAAGCCATGTAGAAGAAAAAACTTTTCACTGCATATCAATACATGGGACAATAATAAATCAAACCAAATCAAAAATAGAAGGAAGCAGATAGTTAATAAATTAATGAATATGAGGCAAGTTGTAAGCATATGGATAGTGGTTGCACGAGTGATTGAGATTTGGAAAGAGTGTAAACCAGGCTAAGGAGTGATGCAATTTCCTTGCAAACCTATGCCAACCACTCATCTCCCACCTGAAGTGAAAGAAGAACAAGAAATAGAGAGACAAAAAGAAAAAGACTGGAAGAGAAAGAAGCAAATGCAAAGAGATGGAAAAAGGGAGGGAATTAACAAAACAAAGATTGTTTTGTTAATCTCATGGAGGCTTCCTTTGTCAAAAGATAGGTGATTGAAATGCAAAAATACATTTCCTGATGTGTTGTTGAAATTTCCATTTAAACTCAACACATTTATGTAGTTTGAATCTGCGCAGATTCTCTGAGTTACCATGAACAAAATCAAATGAGATTGACTAAAAACCTTACACCTGAACAGACTATTTAAAGGAAGTTATATTTAGCATTGTGTCCTAAAAATGTGTTCACAACCAAAACCATTGCATAGGGGATCAGGTATATGGTGTATGTACAGCTATTTATGGTTGGTATCCAGCGTAATATGCTCAATGGAAGGATAGGAAACAATCCAGTTGCTGGAAATAAATAGTGCAAGTAATGAAAGAGTGATCAAGGTCCATGTCATATGTCATTGTGCAACTTTTGGATTCTCTTATTTAAACCAGAATTCAAAATAATAGTTTTTGGAAAGCAAACAATAAACAGTAAAATATTTCTTTCGAAGCTTCTGCTGTAGCTGCTATGTTGATGTTGCTGCTGTGCAAAGCTGGCTGCCATCTCCTTAATCTACATCTGGCTCTTTGGCGCAATCCAGTTCCATTGTTCATCACAAAGATTCCAGTGATTATAAATTAATAAACCCTTTGAGAATTTTGATCCTTTTTCCTAGATTTTAAAAACTGATACTGAATATTTATGAATATTTTTAGAGACATCTTCACATTTATTGAAAACTGTTTAGTTTTAGAAACATGAAACTAGCCCCCGACCTGACTATCTCCTGACTCTTCCTGAAATAACTGCTCTACTCACTCAATCTGATTACTCACGATTATTTGACTACCCCCCTGATTAGTTCTGACTACCCCCAGACTTACCTGCCTGAGCTGACCTGGTTACTCCCTGGCCTCAATATCCATTCATCCACCTATCCATCTATCCACTCAGCCACCTACCCATCTCCCTCACCCACTCACCCTTATTCATTCATAGATTTCATTTCACAGAAATCCAGTAGTGCAGAAGGAGGCCATTCGGCCCATAGAGTCTGCACAAAGAACAATTCCACCCCAGGTCCTATTCCCACAACCCCACACATTTACCCTGCTAATCCCTTTGGACACTATCTGTGGATGATATCACATTCAGGGACACTATGGGCAATTTAGCATGTCCAATCAACCTAATCCACACATCTTTGGTAGGAAGCCAGAGCATCCTGAGTAAACCGCGCAGACATGGGGATGCGGTAGGGAATGAGTTAATGAACTTTGTAATACTTGGAGATTTGAAAAAAAAGGTATTGTAAGCCTTGTTTTCAACTTGTTTTCATGTATCCCAGACAACAAGACTGCAGTTGCCCTTGTTGTTATGCACAAGTTTATGATAGTCCGTTCAGAAATATAGCTGACCCAGCTCACATCTATGTTTGTGTCTTTAATATTATGGACTTCTGCCTAACATAGTGAAGCTTTGCATGCCATAAGTATATATTCAAATATGTATTCATATATATATTCGTTATGTACTGCTTATTTGTCATGTACCAACATATTATATGCTACACAACCTATGAACATATAATGGTTACACCCGCCCTGTTAACTTCAACTTGTTTTGCTGGCCTGTATGTTAGCTAAGGGCTAATCACACAATTGACAATTATGGCCTTGAGATAACCATGAAGAAACGCCGAGGCAGCCATGTTCCCATGATGGAGGACAACCCACATACTGGGAACCTGCTGAGAACGAGAAGATGTGTGCGTGACTAGGGGAGGAATAAATATGTGCTCTTAATTTGTGTTCGGAGAGAAGTCTGGGGAACTGCTGTTAGGTACCCAGTGTATCTCCCAAAAGGTTTCGAATAACATTGCTGTATTTTGACTCACAACTGGTCTCAGAGGTATCTTTTAACTACAACAGGGAGAATGCACAAACTCCCCAGAGACAGTGACCCAAGCTGGGAATTGAACCCAGGACTCTGGAGCTGTGAGGCAGCAATGCTAATCACTGTGCTACCATGCTGCTCATCTACCTACTCATCTATGCACTCATTTTCCTACCACTTACCACCTCACTCACCTATTCACCTCACTCAGTGACCCATCTCACCATCTTATCCACTCAATCACTTAGTTTTGCATAACAGGATGAAAATCAATTTTTATTTAGTCCTCTATTGATATGACATCTGATTCTACTTCCAAACACTATGTTCAGAATTTTCCAGCCATTCACGCTGGTGGGATTCTCTAGTCTCGTCAGCATTGCACCCCTGCCCGCGGGGTTATATCAGTGGAAATTCCCATGGACAGCAACGGGACCAGAGAATCCCATTGCTAGCAAACCTCCCACTGGTGGGAAACACACAGCTGGGAGGCTGGAGAATCTCGCCCCATATAATTAGTCAGAAAGTACAACATCAGTAAATTCTTTGAAACCCCCAGTGAAAAGTAATTATCGCTGTTTTAACATTGTCTTGAGAAATATGGAACAACACAGACATTCATTGAAAGACATTTCTAAATACTTCCTGCTTGAAGTTCAAATACTGGTCAAATAGAAAATCACTCCTTCCCTTTCAGGTTATCTAGTACATTATTGTACCTTTTGGTATTAAGCATGATTAAATGAATTTGTTACACTCTTGTTTTATAAAGGGTTAGCTTTAAACATACTTTTGGGTTGGATTACAGTTGGCATACAAAAATGTCTTCCAGACATCATAAAGTGGTTTTACAAAAAGCAATTACATTTTAACATTTCCAACTGTTTATCTTTCTCCTCACCCTCTTCATCAAAGGAACGATCCTCAGAATCTGCACTGTGGATACAGAAACACTGTGGGAGATGGGTGTCTTCACTATCGTCCTTTGATGCAGAAAAGCTTTCTTCAGTCTTCGACGCACACTCAAATGTTCGTGATTTTACTAGTGATATAAGTGATTGATCCAATTTTTGTTCAGCACCTTCAGGTAAGATATATCGAAGCATTTTAGTGGTGAAAGTGTGTCCGATAATGGATGCACACTTAACGATCACTTGCTCTGTTGTGTTCATTCGATCAAGTTGCGCTAAGGCTATACCTGTAAGGTCAAATTTATACATTATTTTCAGGAAATACATATAATAGCACGATAATTTATTCATACATAAAAGACAATATAACTGTATGTCTGACAATTTTAGTATTCAAATGTACAACAAATTTCAATTTCCAAGAACAATGTATTGCAAAAAGAAGGCCAAAGTTTTTTTGTATTCATTCTTTGGATGTGAGCGTTCAGCAAAGCCAACATTTGCCTGCAAGACATTTAATTATATTTTCAGTCAAAATTGATTTAACAGTGTGGGTCTCAAATAAATGAAAGATTAAAAATGTGCAGAAATATAGGGACATGAAATAATCAGGAGTAATAAAATCAGGTGCTTAGCATTAGCACTGTTATGCTATCCCTTATTATCATGCAATGCTTGGCTGAGAGAACTGTGAGCAAAACGAAACCAAAGATGTCACTGTAATTATTCTTTAAATGCTTATTATGGTGGCCTGCAGCAATACTGACTTATGGGCAAGGAAATTAGGTATAATCCCAGTATTTGTGATATGTCAGTGGCACAATGGCACAGTGATTAGCACTATCAGGGACTTGGGTTAAATTCCAGCTTTGAGTGATTGTCTGTGTGGAGTTTGCACATTCTCCCTGTGTCTACATGGGTTTTCTCTGGGTGCTCTGGTTTTCTCGCACATTCCAAAGGTACACAGGTTGGATGCACTGGCCATACCAAATTGCCATATAGTATCCTAGGTTGTGGGGGCTAGGAGGATTAGCAGGGTTAATCCGTGAAGTTATGGGGATTGGTAGGATGAGTATGATGTCAGTGAAGGCCCAATGGATTGAATGGCCTCCTTCTACACTGTAGGGAATCCATGATTCTAGTTCAATTTGCTGATTTGGCTATGCCCACTGAGGAGAATATGAAGTCGGAATGAGAACTTATTTCATGAAAGAGTTCAAGCACATCCCTAAAGGCATAGGGGTAAATTAGTATTCATAATTATTCTTAAAATGTACAAGTTTCATCAGCAATACAAATATTATTTTTTTTTATACTGGAACAGATTACTATTCAAGTTGATGCTCCTCCATCTTTATAACAGCTATTAGGAAATGTCATTTTTTAAGTTAGTGCTTTATTGCTGACTCACCTTTCAGTGTAAGTGGAATGGTAATTTCCTGTAGATTTACTGTTTCTCCAATAGTACATATAAATTGTTGATTATCATAAGCATTTCGATCTAGTGCTATGACTTTTCGGCATTTTTGAATTTCTATTCCAGAAATATTTACCAATTTGCCTTTAAGAATAAAAAAAATTTATGAATGAAATGCTTATAAAATAGCAATACTAAAATATCCGATCTACAAAACATTGAAAAGTTACAATGTAACTGATCTATAGATTTTATGATAGCTTCTCCCCCAACCCTCCTCTTTGTCCCACAGTGAAAATCGATCCACCAGGAGAACAGCTGAACTGAAATGCACCTTCAAGATTCAGCAAATTTGTGTGTTCTGGGCATAGAGTACCTTAAGTGCACCTAAGTTTCAAAAGAAAATTGCATTTTGAAGGGCTGGGGGCTTAAAGCAGCAAGATATTTAATAATGATATAGAAAGGAAAGGCATCCTAAAGTCATTTTTAAGATAAAGGGCAGAAACTTCTGAACAAAATGATAATGCAGCTCACATTATCCCCATTTGTGTTCCTGCAGGAGAAACCTGTTCACAACCGGAGAGAGAGAAAGAAAATGCACGGTGGAGGATCCGAGCTGAGGATCCTGATTCCTTATGAGGAGAAAGCCATGGAAATTGCAGGGGAGGAGCAGGAGTGGGCCTATAAGAGAAAAGTGAGGTGCCACTGCACCTTCATTCAAATGGCCAGTCTCAAATGTCCAAACCCTTTACCAGATCATCTATTAAAACCATGTTCCTTATTTTACAGGAATATCAACCAAAGAGTCTGGACTATCTACAAGAAGTGCTCCACCCATCCTCAACACCACCTGGAGAAAGTCACAGATGAAGCATCATAATTACACCTAAACCATGCAACATCACAGAGACACACACACTTAGGTGGGCGATTGCAGCAGACAGACTTCTGGGTTGTAAGTATCACATTGCTTCTGATACACATCAAATGGCATGAGCATCCCAGGGATCAGACAGTTGGCAGTCTGTTGGATTCCAGCATTCAGTGGAGCCCAGCCAAGTGCTGAGTATCTGGATATGTTCATCCCTTGGCTACTGGAGACGTAAAGGCAGAGCTGAGAATACCAGAAAAGATTGTCACTGGCACTCTTCCATTCAGCCTTGCAGTCGCACAAGTCCTAAAGCATTCTGTCACAGGAGATGTGTAGCATCCAGGTCAACACTGCAAGGGTGGTGTCTACAATGGAAAGCCTGGGAACCGGGGTCAGATCCATGATGGGAGAACTCCAAAGCATGGTTCAGTCACCGAGGGCCCTGGCTGAAGGTTTGTAGAAATATAGAATCTCTACAGTATAGAGGGAGACCATTTGGCCCATTGAGCTAGCACCAACAACAATCCCACTCATTCCCACAACCTCACATATTTATCCCACTATTCTCCCCAACACTAGGGGTCAATTTAGCATGGCCAATCAACATAAGCCACACATCTTTGGACTGTGGGAGGAAACTGGAGCACCTGGAGGACACCCATGCAGACAAGAGGAAACATGCAAGCTCCACACACACAGTCACCCAAGGCTGAAATTGAATCTGGATCCCTGACGATGGGAGGCAGTAGTGCAAACCTCTATGCCACTGTGCCACCCCTTCATCATCACCATAGTGTAGACAATGGTGGGCTTCCAGGACTGGCAGTGCCAGATGACATTGAGACTTCTAGAGCTCACTCTAGCTCCCCTTCTATCCCAAGGATCCATGAGCACCCAGAGAGAGCAAAATCTGCTGGAGCACATCCCAGTGCCTTCCAATCAGGAGACCTTGGGAGTGACCAGTCAATCTTTCCCTCCTCAGCCAGGACAGTGTAATGCAGCAACTTCAGTGCCAACCAAAAGAAGATCAAGGCCCTTCAAGTCCCCAACCTCCAGAGGACGCCCACCAAAGGCATCAAAGGCAACAGGGTGTGGAAGACAGCGGGCTACTTCCACCTCTGATATGCATCCTGGAAACACACAAAGATGTAATGGAGAGAATGGAGGTGGAAGGAATTGTAAGTGCACAAAATGGCCATGGGTGAAGTTAGATACAGATAGTTGGGGTAACTGTCAATTGCAAGATCTGCACATGTCCCTAAATTAAATATTATTGTTCTTCACTATCTTTATGCCTCATGTTCTTTAATCTTTCTTCCAGCGGCATTGCACTTCTTCCTATTTGGACACAGTTCTCTCTGGCCTTCAATGTCAGGCAGATGGTTGGCCCACTCATTTTGGATGTTTCTTTCACAATGACAGATCTCAGACATAATTCAGTGAACCCTAAACCCTCATCCCTAATCCCTTTCTGGAGCTAAGGGACAGAGGAATGTAGGGGCCTCACTCAGACGTGAACCAGAGAGTCAGCGTGTTGAAAGCAGACGGACAGGAGTTAGGTATAAACAATAGCTGAGGAGCATCACAGATCATTCTCACTAAAAGGCATCAGCACTCTCCTGCATTGACTGGGATAGCAGGTACTCAATGACTCCCCAGACGCAAAAACCTGATAAGTAAGGTCTCTGCAACCTTCATCCTTTGGTCGCAGAAAAGTCACAACATCCTGCAGGGTGATGTGCTGTTGAAAAAAATGCTGGTCCTATTACATGAAGTGGAAAATGATGAGAACATCCCCAACCTTCCTGCCCATGTGAACCTAGGGAACTGCAGGCCTTCATAATGTGGGAGGTGCTCTGTGTTGTACTGGGGACTTCCAGCAGACCTGTCAAGACACAGAAGCATATCTTCAGGAGGTCAATGCACTGCTCTATCACAAATCAGGGTGGCAGTGTGAGCCTAGTTTTAGTGGACCTCTGCTGCTGTCTCCAGCTCTGCACTGGTAGAATCTGGCAAGACCTCACTGCTATCGTTTGTCCCTTACAAGGCATCCCTGCAGCCTGGGATGATGCTCAAAAATGCCAGGGATCTGTGATTGCCTGGAGATATAACTAGTAAGTAGACTCCCTGGAAAACATGCATGAATCACATTTTGTGGTCAGTGAGGGAGTGAACACCTTCCTCTTTAGGAAGGGAGTTCCCTGATTCCATGGAGCATGTTGATTGACATGAATGCAGTTGATCACCCCCTACATCTGTAGCAGACCAGCTATGGTACCAAATCCCATGGCTCTCTTGTCCTGATAAACCTATTCGAAATGAATAAAGTCCAAAGCTATTGCATAGCGTGAATTCGGATACACTTATGGATGGACACCTGCAAGATGCCACACAGGACACCCATTAACTCCTGGAACAACACTGTTGCATGAAGATTGAGGACTACCATGATCTTCAGGGCCACAGACAGCCTCTATTCTCCAACATGTCACGACACTGTTGGCAAGTGCTGCATAGTCTTACTGGTGATGCAGAGTCTCCTTCAGCACATGATGCCTGACAGCTCCACAGGTCCTGCATATCTTTGATCTCCTTCTACACTTTCATTTCCCTTATATCGCTGCTGTGGGCCCCTGACCCCTGGTTTCCTGCTGCTGGGTCTTCCCTGGATGCAGACTTACATTGTTGCTGGAATTTGTGCTCCGGTAGTGCGGTGATAAGAAGGATAGCCAGCACCACTCACTCCATATCAATATTCTTGGTTCTTATGAGGAAGAGAGAGAGAGAGAGACACACACACACAATCAGGTTGATTTGTAGCTAGTTAATATTGTTACCTTCCTTTACCCGTTGGCCTCCCAGACCTGGAAGCAGTCAGTCCCATTCCTTATCTAGCGGTCACTGCTCACTCACAGTTCAGGTGTGCACCCCTCCCCTTCCCCACACCCTACTCCCCCCATCCTCCTCCATTGTGTGACAAATTCCAGTCAATGCCTTTGCCCAATCAGAGTCATCTTTGGCCTCACATCTGGTTCTCCCCTCCCTTATTCTCTATATCAGAGGATTCTGACATGAGATTTATATGCTTGCATATCCGTAATAGGCAGGGTCAACCGCACAGTGATGTCTGCCTGGGGGCTAATGGAGTTGAGGTCGGGCACATAAGCATGCCCGATGCCTCTCTGCTGCATGTGTGCTAAGTGAACCTATGTGAGGGCTGAAGATGTGGCTTGTGGAAGATGTGACAAAAGACAAAGATGTAAAAAAGAGAATCGGTAATGAGGTCCCAACTTACACGGATAGTATGTGAGATCTCTGTGGACTGTAATCCTGCGAATGTTGGATGACCTTTTCAGATTGTGTATTGCAATTCAAGAGAAGGTTGACTTACTCTGACTTAGCAGCTGAGATAATTCATTCCCTTTTGCATTAGAGAGTAGTCCTCTTCTGAGAAGCACAGGAGATGATCACACTGATGGCTTCCTTCCAAGGCTTGGTGGTAAGATTGGTGAACTTCCGGGCCCCATCACAGGGGAAAGTAACTCCGCTGGTTCTCAGCTGCATGGAGAAGTGCCTTGTTGATGAGCTTCAGGTACAAAACGATAGCAAGTCTTGGGCTACAGAGAATGAATTTGGGATTGTGTGCCATTTATATACAATGCCCAGAAATATGAGCCAATAACGTAACAATGAGATGGGCAGATCCCTGTCTACCCATATGATGTGCTAATATGTATATATAATTAGGTGAAAAGCAGACAATTTGGCATGGACACGCACCAGAGCAGGAAGCACACTGTCTTTTTGTTTGCCACCCCATTTAGTCTCTGGAACAGAAATTCCAACCTTTGCATTTAACACAAAGAGTGGGCTAAAACAGCGGACAAAGTGTGACTAACCAAGACAAACTGACACTTTTGCACCCTTTAACCCTCTTATAGCTTAAGGATAGATGGGAAAGATTGGGATTGTTTGCCTCGGAGAAAAGAAGAATAACGGGAGATCTAACAATGGGATTCAAAATTATGAGGAATTTTGATAGATTGAAAAGACAGAAACTATCTATTTATCTGCGGTGGCACAGCAGTTGGCACTGCTGTCTCAAAGCACCAGAGATCTGGGTTTGATTCCCGGCTGGAGTCACTGAGTGGTGTTCTGCATGGGTTTCCTCTGAGTGCTCCGGTTTCCTCCCATAGTCCAAAGGTGTGCAAGTTAGGTGGATTGGCCATGCTAAATTGTCCCTTAGTGTTGGGAGACTAGCGAGGGTAAATGGGGTTTTGGGGAAAGGGCCTGGATGGGATTGTGGTTGGTGCTGACTCGATGGATTGAACAGCCTCTTTCTAGACTGTAGAGATTCTATGATGCTATGAACTGTAGCAAGTGATTTGGTAACCAATGCACATAGTTTTAGAATAATTGGAACTGGAGAGTTCACACAGAAAGTTGTTAAATGAGGAAGTTAAACTTGAATGTATGTGGAAACAGATTCCATAGGAGGTTTCAAAAAGTAACCAGAGATATACTTGAAGAGGGATAGTTTTTGACGATTTTGTGATGTGTGACTACATTGAACACATCTTTCCAAGCCTGTCACAGTTTCAACAAAGCAAACATCTCCTTTCTATGCTCTTAAAATTCTATGATTCTATCAGCTGTACCCTACAGACTTGCTTTTTTTTCTTTCATCCCTTTCTAGTAAATTTACTTCAGGAGACATAATCATCTTCTTTCTACTGAAAATAAGTACAGCATCACTTTCATCCTCATCGTCCTCATCTAATGGTTCCAGGAGTATGAGATCAGTGTAGTAGAGGCTTCGAAGTATTTCTTCACAGTAATATGGCACACCATAGCTGCGTTCTGTCAATAACCTGGCAAAGATAATAATGTGTATGGCAACAAACTTACTGTTTCAATACTACATTAAATATTTTGAAAAACAAAACAATAATACATATTTACAACATTAATTCGTATTTATATCACCCTTTCAATATGGCAAAACATCCAAAGGCATGGGGCTGGGGGATCGGTTGTGGATGCATGGGCCCCATTTACCACTAGCCAGAATCTCTCAACTGGAGTAATGGAGCCAAATTATTATGTGGCAGCAGCCTGTGTAGGATGTGTGGCTCTGTTTTATATCAGGCATTTTATTGACCTGGGAGACAATGGACATGATGTGGATGGGGCATAATATCATTAAACTCATACTTAACTGCTTGCCAGGAGGTAGGGAGTTCCAAATTCTGACAGTCCTCAGCTCTTCTTGTATGCACAGGCCAGAGTGGGTTGCACATGCACAGTTTGACATCTGTACGCTGTTTAATCCAAGGCTAGGCCCTATACATCCATGCAAAGAAATAAAAATAAAAGGACATAGAAACACCGACAGAGCTACGGAGGACAAGAGTTAAGAAGCATCCCACGTAGAGGGACAAGGGAGAGGGACTAGGAGAGATTCCACAAGGAAGTCCCAGGTAAGAAATAAAGATAGGGACTAAAACCAGGTCCTTGTTAAGTTAGGAAAAGACAAATAAGCTCCAATGAGAGAAAGGGCTGCCAGGAACAGATGATAAGTGAAGTGGGCTTAGGAGAGCCCTGGTAATTGCAGAGGGTGAAGAAGAAGTCTTGAAGATTCAAGATAGCAATTGAAGATTGGTGACTCGATATTCTAGGCCACTCAAAGGTATTTCTTTGGAGCAGTGGTGTTCTGCTTGGCATGGTTGAAGACTGGAAATTGTGTTTGTAGCTGATGCTTAAGCATATTTGGGAATTCAGGGGAATGGAATATCAGAAAGTGAGATTGAAACCATAGAACATTGTAGCTTTCTTCTCTTATCAAGTGTCTTACATCTCAAACTTTGATGTTTTTAAATAAAATGTTTTTAGATTTCACAAACAACTTGGCCAAGTATCATAATAACAGGAAAAGCTGGCATTGGAAAAACCAACACGAATGCCATGGGCTTAACTTCCTTTGACATACCCTTTATCATTTTCAGTGCTATCAAAACTCCATTCCATGCTTTTATTATTTCAAGGTTTAACTTCTGCAATAAACTCTTACTGACATTTCCATGTCCTCCATCCACAAGTCACAATTCTTTCATGTTTCTTGATGCTCATCCTTGTTGCTGCAAATGGTTAAGTGAAACTACCTACATAATCTCCATGTTTCAAAGCACTTCTTGTCTGTTGACTTTGAGAGTATTAACTTTCAAAATATTCACAGCCTTGCTCCACTCTGCATTTGAAACATCAAAGTGAAGGGCTGGGGACAAGCACAGATTTTATAAGCAACATCTCAATTGTTCCCTGAGTCTGAAGTGCTGTTTGGAAGCTTTAACCACATTTTGAGAGATGGTTATTTAAATAAGGTGATCTATTGAGTATGTAACAAGCTCTAATTTAGTAATCTGCTACAGTTATATGCAAGCATATATATCCCTGCAGTTTTAACCTTGGGCTACTCCTCATTTTCCACTGTTCACTCCACCACACCATTGGTGACTGTTCGATCAATCAGTGTATTCCTATACTCTGAAGTCCTCAGCCTATTTCTCTCCACCTTTGTGCCTCCTTCCCTGCTTTCAAAAAGCTACTCAGCACCTGTTCCTTTAACCTTGTCTTTAGTCCTCATTGTAGTCCATGACATTTTATCTTGCCCATCTACCAAATGAGGTGTTGAGACATTTTCCTGTAATAAAGATGTGCTATAGGAATGCAAGTTACATTTTTTGTTTTCTGTTTTATCTAAGAGTGAATTGCACCTTAAATAAAGAGTTATCTTGGTTCGGTTATGGATTTATGCTGGCTTCAGGAATGAGCTCATCTGTAGATTGAAATTTCTGTATACTATATAGTAGTACGAGGGTGGTGGGGGGGGGCAGAATTTGTTCAGACTTGCTTGTGGATTAAAAAAAATGGTTGGTGTTTTTTGTTAAGAGAATAAGCCAACCTGAACTTGGGTGCCAGGCTTCATCGACATAATTCCGGTGAGTTCAGAGTATTCACTTAAACTGATTGCATTGCTGAAAGAAATTCTCTACTTCCAAAGGAAGAATGAAGGAGATCATTGTGGAGGAGAAGTGGAGGAGAATTCTGCTTGGCCAACTGTACTGCTGTGGAACCGGGGGGAAAATGCTTGCTCCTATTTCAATTTGCTACACCAGGCATAATGCCAATTTATTGGATCATCCAAAGTGGCATCATCAACAAAATTCAGGCACAGTTTCAGGTATGTCATGTGAAATTAATACATTTTACCAAGTTCTGTGTCTGAAAAATGCTTGGGATGGGGTCAAACTTTCACTTGTTGCTTTTTAATTTTTAAATTGAGCTTCCACCTAACTCTTCAGATCCAATGGCACACTGGGAATCATCTCTGTGCACTGACTAAATTCTATCCCTCATCAGATATCACCAAAACAAATGGACTGTTATTTAGCTTATTTGTTGTCCATTAAATTTTGTTGTAAGCAAATTGACTGCTGAATATATAACATAGATCATGAAGTCTGTTCAATGGTAGTCCCTGAGGGTCGAGGATGACTTGCTTTCGCTTCAGGAAGGTGGATTGTAAGGTGGCTGAATAGTCCAATCCTGAAGCTGCAAACTCTGCCATGGGTGTGGCAGGTGGTGTTTGATGAGGTGGGCGGATCTGGATTCGGTGCTGTTTTTGTTGTTTAAAAACTTGGCCTCTGTGTGCTCGCCAGTTTGTGAGTTTAAAGGTAAGCGATTCCCACACATTGAAAATAATGTTTCATTTATTTAGGGAGGTTTCAGAATGTCCTGGTAGCGTTTTCTCTGCTCTCCTCATGATCACTTGCTTGGAGTAGAGTACTTGGTGCTCTCATTGGTTCTGAAGCACCTTCTGTTATTCGAGAATGTGATAAAATGCAAATAAATGCAAGTGTTGTTTTTGTTCCTGATCTACCTGTAAAGAAGCTTTACTAGTTTAGCAAAAACATATGTGTTTATTTACAGGTTAAAACTGTGTAGAGGTCTGCAACCTCATGGCTGCTATCAGTTCCTGAGATAACTCTGTGTCCACCCTTACTAGGGTGAACCCCCACTCTGCTCCTCAATTGGTTTTCCAGGTCATTATGACCCTGACTCTGCAGATTCATTCTTAAAGAGATAATCACCACATCCTTCCTCTCAATGTCCTTTCACACAATTGACAACACTAAATTTACACAGTCCAAACACTTAGTACATGAATTTAATCAATTATAAATTAAGTCCTTCAGGGGGTTGCATATAATTGTCGCAGATTACTAACATAGACCTTATTATAGACTCTTTGCGGAGTGGCATTACTCCTCTGTATGGGGCACTTTCACGGGATTGTTATCAGCTGAAATCACAATGATGGGTGCCTCTTCAGGGACAGGCAATTCAGTTCTATCTGTTTCCATGGAGGCATTGGTTATGCCTACCACAGGATCTCAGTGCTAAAACAGTTGGAACATTTCCCAATGGCAATATACTTGTTGATGGCAGAACTGACTGCTGGGGCACTCTGTTTTTCTCAAACAGTCCATGTGTTTTCAGATGATCCTTCTTTCTACATCCACTTGATAAAACAGAGGTCCAGTTTTAGAGACGATGATTCCAGGGACCCAACGCAACCCACTCCCAAAGTCTTCACTTACATGACGTCATCAATCATAAATGATTGTGTTGACTGACATGAATCATGACTTGCCTACTGACTGCTTTTGTTGGCCTCTACCCTTCCCAACAAATTTAGAAACACGTGACTTAGTCTTGTTCTGAGGTGATGGTGCATTAACAGCTCTGCTGGTGGAATCCCCACTGTTGCACGTGGAGTGGTCCAGTAGTCAAGAAGAAAGCATGAGATTTAATTCTCCGGAGTTCTTCCTAACTGCATCTTTAGGCCAGACTTAAAAGGTTGGAGAGCATACTTATCTTGCCTGGTGGATGCTGTCTGGTAAGACATAATTCTAATGTGTCATGGTTTGGAAACTCAGTACTTGTAAATACTGTTCCACTGTCAGACACTATTTCTGAAGATATTCTGTGAGTGGAAAAACATTGGCGTAATCTTTCAATGGTGGCATGCAATGTAGGTGATGTCACATCAAAAACATTCATCCACTTAGATTGTGCATCAGCTATGAGAAGAAGCATTCGTTGGAATTCTACTGCCCCACTTGCCATGGGAATTGGGGTATAAGGGGCAGACAATGGGAAGACCCATTGATCTTGAGGGGCATTTTCCAGTCTGGGGCCGAGTGAGGTTATAAAATCCCACCCATTGTGTCCAAGAATGGACCAAAATAAGCAACATGGACTTGTACCCATTGTCAGCCAGGCCATTCCCAGAGGTGCTGTGGGGCTGCAGCAGGTAACTTCTGTTGCTATTAGCACTGTTCATAGTACTTGACTAGGTTCTCAAAGTTGGCATCAATGCATAACTTTTGGTGAGCATCTTCATCCTGTAGATAGTAGCCTCAGCACTGTGTAATTCAATTAGAAATGGCTAGTACACGATAGCTACTCTTTTTTTCCCCAAAGTATCATATCATTTTGGCAACTCAATTCATCATCGCGGGTAATGAATGGTTTCATTTCTTCAGAAACTGGCTCATTGGCCCAATCTGCAATTATGTTATGTCTCATTTTGGACAGAAGTGGATCCCAACAGGTCCAGTATGATTTACTTCACCAAGAATGTGTTGCTTAATAATAAAAAAAGATACTCACCAGACATTCAAAACTATTGTGGATGATGAAATAACTCCAATCTCCTGTTAATTTCCACCTTTAAATGTGTCATATGTTCAGGAGATGAAAATGTTTTTAAAATGGGATTATTTGGTCTCGGACACTAAAAGTGTATGCAAAATCCCTTTCATGATATATGCAGACAGGAGTTTTAAAAACTAGTACTGTCAAGCAGAATCAGGAGGAGGAGGGAAAAGAAATATCACAGTTATCTAAATATATTGCTAGAAAAGATTAGTAGATTACTCTCACTTTCTGAATTGTGAAAGCAGAAAAACAAAATAATCGGTTTTGACAAAAGGTTGTCCAGACTCAAAACGTCAGCTCTTTCCTCTCCTTACAGATGCTGCCAGAGATGCTGAGATTTTCCAGCATTTTCTCCTTTGGTTTCAATACCAGTATCTGCAGTAATTTGCTTTTATAAAACAAAGTAACAATTTGTTGTTGTGCTTGGTTGTAATTATACTTTCAAAAGCTAAAAAATTGTCTTCTGCAAAATTTAGACCTGATTCAATTCAACACCAGGAATCTAAAGTAAACCAACTAACTTCAAATAAAAAAGGGGTTGTTTTCCCTTGAAAGACGTCGGCTTAGAGGGGATCTCATAGAGGTGTATAAGATTATAAGGGGTATAGATAGAGTAAATTGAGGTAAACTTTTTCCACCTTCAGAAATGGATAGGACGAGGGGTCATGGCCTTAGGGTGAGGGGGGCTATGTATAAGACGAATATTAGAGGGCAGTTTTTCACACAAAGGGTAGTGGGGGTTTGGAATGCACTGCCGAGTAAGGTGGTGGGAGCAGGCACGCTGGGGCTGTTTAAGGGTCTCTTGGACAGCCACATGAGCGGTATGCAGATAGAGCGATATATTAGGACTGTTTAACTACGGCTTTTTTCCACAGGTAATTCGGTCCATAATTTGAGCACGCATTCGGCAGGTGGTGCGGTACAGCTCTTGGATGTTGATTCATGGGTTGCCTGGTACCTCATGTCGTATATGAGTGCTTTATGTGGACCACCTGAAGGGCACCATGACAGCTCAGAGACTATCGATGTGGCTGTGCAAACACTTGGAATTGGGCCGGTGTCTGCGGGAGTTTGCGCGTTCTCCCCGTGGTTGCGTGGGTTTTCTCCGGGCACTCCGGTTTCCCCCCACAACCCAAAAATTCGCTCTTAGGCTGATTGGGAAACAAATTGTCCCTATGGTGAAAATTTTCCATATTAGGAATAATATATATTATTATATAGGAATATTAAAATAGGATAATGTATTTGGTATGACGGCGGCACGGGCTCGTTGGGCCGAAGGGCCTGTTTCCCGTGCTGTGTTGCTTAATAATAAAAAAAAAGACTGGTATCATGTCTAAAAAAAATCAATGTCATGACAATTTCCTTTGGCACTGGAGCAGCTATAACATTTTCCTGTAAAGATAGGTGGCAAAGTAGGTGGTTAATTTATTCTGGATTGGTGTTTGATTATATATTTGTGATTGGACAGAAATAATGCCTAACATTGAATTCTTATTAATACCATTGGTGGACTAGCCTTATTTCCTTTAAAGAGACACAAGAGTAGTTTGTGGTTAGGAATGATGGTAAAGCATCTCCCATATAAGTACTGGTGGAATTTCATTATCAAAAAACATTGATAATTCTTCTTTCTCAATTTTTGATGTGCCTTTTTTGGCCTCTGAAAAGGTTTCTGAAGCATAATCTATTGGCCTTTCAAATCCATCATCCCTCTCATGGACAATAATGCCATATCGAGAGGTACAACAGGTCAACATTAATTCATTATTTTGGTCAAATGAATTAATGAGTTTGAAGCAAGCAGCAATTGTTTTATTCCGTGCAGTGTTCCAAATCCAACGCTGATGTTTCTTTAGTGGAATGTGCAAGAGGGCCAATAACGTCAACAAGCTTACTAAAAAAGAACACTCATAGTAATAATTGACCATTCCCAAAAGTGACTTCTTTATGACTTTGACCTTGTAGAGTAACCTTTGTGCATCTATCCCAGGTCATTTACCTCAATGGCTTGAAAAGTATATTTCTCCTTCTTAAGGCAAACGCCAGGCTCTTGAAATCTCTTCACCTCCTTCTCTAAATTGCTAAGCGTTCAGTTTCTGTCGATCCAATTATAAGCATATCATCAAGGTATATCACAACTTGGTGCAGCTCCTGTAGCAATCCCTCCATTGTCCCCTTGGAAATTGCACACGCTGAAATCATCCCAAGATGCAAGCAGATGTTTCGGAACAACCCTTTGTGTGTGTTTGTTATGACATAATCTTAGGAAAGTTGTCTAATTCAAGTTGCTGGTATGTGTTACACAGATCTAGCTTTGTATAAGAATGGCCTCCAGCCAGCTTTGCATGCAAGTCTTCAACCTTCAAGACTGGATGTTTATCCAACTTGGCAGCCTGATTAACTGCTATCCTATAATGACTACAAATGCAAACAGTTTTGTTCAGTTTAAAAACAGGAACTATAGATGCTGCCCATTCTGAGAAACAAACTGGCTGGATAATGCCCAATCCTTCCAATCACTTTAATTCAGTATCTACTTTCTCTTAAAGCACATAGTACTGAACTTGCCCTAAAGAATTGCAGGGTCACATCTGGATCCATCTCGATTTTCACTTGCAGGTCTTTTATTTTGTTAAATTCATCCTTGAAATTGCTCTTGCATTTCTTTAGCTCACACAGTCTTTCTTTTCACACTGAAAAATCCTAATCCAATTTAATTTGATTTCTTTAAGTCGATTGTGACTGAGAAGGGTTGGTTCTTTGCCTATCACTATGATCACTGAGAGTTCAGCAGACTATTGCCCATAGCTTACAGATACCATTGCTGTGCTCACTATTTTAATCACTCCTCCAGTTTAAGATAAATTGGCTGAGGTACTCTTCAAATTCAAAGGTTAAAATCCTTCTTTCAAGTACTGGTGTATATACTCATCTATCAGTCCCATTTCAACTTCCATCTTAAGAGACTTCCATTTACCTGGAGCACTACAGCAATTAAGGCTATTTTGCCCATTCTTTTGTTAAATAATGAGTGAATATTTAAACCATTCGTTCCACAGTCTTTCACCAGTGATGCATTATTTAATAGGATACTCTGTAGATATGGCTTGGCTCTGCAACTATGCCTAGTGTGGGCTTTCCTGGTTTCCTGTGCATATCCTGGCTGGAGGATGGATTTACATGTGCAGTTGGCCCTCATATTTGGGCTGTGAACCAGTACTGCAGCAGTGTGAAAAAGAGGTCAGATGACCTGGAAGATGAGTGCCTTTCCAAAAACAGAAGCTGAAATTTTACTGCCCCACCTGCCACGGTATCAGAGTGGGTGAGGGATGGACATTGCGAAGGTCCAAAGACATCAGGTGGAAGTTTATGGTTTTGGGACAAGAGAGGCTGTAAAATCCTACCCATTGTCCCAAGGAGCAGCACGTAAGAAGGGACAGGGATAAGGTCCCAAACCATAGAATGGGTCAGAAAGGGGTCTCAGAAGGAAGTCCAAGTTGTGAAACAAAGATGAGAATTTGAAACGGGTCCTGCTAAGTAAGGTTGAAAGTAAGGAATAGAAAAAAAAAGCTCTGAATTTAAGAGACAAAACTGTGGTGAGCAATTTTGAAGCAAAATGGGCTGGAAAGAAACCAGAAGATCTGAGAGGGCAGCTGAAGATTAGTAACTTCATGCTATGGGCCATTAAAGGAACCGTCTTTTTGGGGCAATGGTGTTCTGCATAACATTACCAAATGCCTGCGAGTGTATGTGGAGGAAGAAAGTGAAGCTTGAATGCACATGGAGATCCAAGGCGAAGACACATTAGAAGATGAGAATGAAAACATGGAGGTGGATTGTTGTTAAAGATGTCTGCAGTTAAGTATCATTTGGGAGATAATTCCAAGGCAGGATCTTCGAGTGCAGAGATTAGAAGTCCTCATGAGACAGATAGAATATTAGTAAAATTGATTGGCTCATAGTGTAACATGCATTTGTTGGGAGTGGGGGGGGAACGGTGGGTGGGTGGTTGTTGAGAAACTCATAGGATCTGTTTTAGAACATAGAACATAACAGCATAGAACAGGCCCTTCGGCCTTCGATGTTGCGCCGACCAATATAAAAAGCAATGCCCCTCCAAACTAAACCATTCCCTTCTCTTCCATATACTTATCAACTAACCTCTTAAACGCCACCAAACTTGGCGCATCTACAACAGCTGCAGGCAGGGCATTCACTCCCTAATCACTCTTTGAGTAAAGAACCTACCTCTGATATCCGTCCTATAACTCATACCCCTTAATTTAAAGCGGTGTCCCCTCGTGCTAGCTTTCTCCATCCTAGGAAAAAGGCTATCACTGTCCAACCTATCTAAACCTCTAATCATCTTATATGTTTCAATAAGGTCTCCTCTTAGCCGCCTTCTTTCTAACGAAAACAACCTCAAATCCCTCACCCTCTCTACATAAGACCTACCCTCCATACCAGGCAACATCCTGGTAAACCTTCTCTGTACCCTCTCCAATGCCTCCACATCTTTCTTATAATGTGGGGACCAGAACTGTACACAATACTCCAAGTACGGCCGCACTAGAGTTTTGTACAGTTGCAACATGACGTTGCGGCTCCGAAATTCAATCCCTCTACCAATAAAAGCCAAGACTCCATATGCCTTCCTAACAACCTTCTCGACCTGACTGCCTACTTTCAGGGATCTATGCACATACACACCAATATCCCTCTGTTCATCTAGACTACTAAGAATCCTACCATTTGCCCTATGCTCTACACATTTATTATTTCTGCCATAGTGCATTACCTCACACTTTTCCACATTAAACTCCATTTGCCACCTCTCGGCCCAGCTCTGCAACTTGTCCAAGTCCCTCTGCAAACTATAACTCCCCTCTTCACTATCTACCACTCCACCGACTTTAGTGTCATGTTTTGGTTGCATCTGTCATTTACTTTGGACCGTGATGCGTCTGACCACAGGTTATCTGCTAATTCACACATACAGTATATTTATACTCAAATATTCAGGGTAAGATATATACTGTAACTTGAATGAATTAATTTGGCTGTACTTGTGAAGGTATAATTGAGGTGATGGAATTGCATGATTTGAATCACTCGCTGTTTTCTCTATTGAAATCTTTCAAACATTTTGTCTCATGTAAGGTTGTTCACTTTTCTTGTTTTTAGTCTTTAAGATATATGTGCATACTCTTATGAATGTGTTCAGTAACTGCCCTCCATGAATTCTATAGAAATAAAGGTTAGAATCTACTATTTAGGTTTCACTCTATGATTTGACATGTCCAGTACTAACTGGCATCCCAGTTGAGATCATATTACTTGGAAGAATGTAGATTTCTTGGATTGTTGCAGAACTAGAAAACGGTACAAGAAACAAGCCATGAATAGATTGGAAGATGAAAAGAATTATAAATTTGAGGGTTTAAGGAATCAAGAACCAATGCAGGTCAGCAAGTACAAGGAACCTGGGATAAACAGAACTTTAATGTGCTATAGAATACTGGCAGAAATATTTTGGGCACCTTTTGTGCCATCGACTTCTGGAAATACTGCATTAGGAAGTAAAATTTTCATTTATATAGCATCCTTTCAGACTCTATGAGAAAACAAAGTGCTTTACTGCCAATTACTTACTTTTGGAGTGCACTGGAAAAAATGTAACAGCCAGTTTTTACAAAGGAAACTCCCATAAACAGGAACATGATAATGGCCAAATAATCTGTTTCACTGGATTGTTGATTCAGTGATAGATGTTGGCCAGAACACTGGGGATAGCTCCATTGCTATTCTTCAAAATAGTGCAGTGGGGTCTTCAACATCCATCAGAGAGGACAAACAAGACCTTGGTTTATCTCATTCAAAAAATGAAACTTTGGACAATGCAGTCATTACTGCCAGCTTTTGACTTTTGTGCTTAAATTCTCGGAAAAGACTTGAACTAATAGCTTTCTGACTGAAGAAGTTATGTGTTACCCATTGACCCACTGTTGGCGCCCTGACTGTAACATTGAATTCTCACATACTTTCAGTTTTTGAGATGTGAGACTGTCAATAAAATTAACCAACTGAGGGTAATCTGTATTTTTTCAATTCCTAACAGTGAGCTTGCAAATATCAAATTGCTGACAGCGAAGGACATAAAGAAAAGTTTAAATTTTTGTTAAGAAGACAAACAAGTTGATGTGATAAATGTAAATAATCAGGTTATGTTGTTGAGAATGACTGTGTTTGGATGCTTACACTAACATATATATATACATAGATAGATAGATATCTATCTATCATGGTTGAATTTTGTACTTACGTCTCCAGTTCGCGTGGAATACTAATGACTCCCAGGATTTGGCAGGCAAGTGGACGGATTATACTGGGATCCAAGCCTGAGAGCTTTACATACAGAGTCCTTTGGCTTCTCATGACCATTATAGCAGCTTGACATGGCGGCTTTTCTATAGTGAATGGCCTCAGCGCCATAACCATGAACAAAGGAAGAATAGCACGCATTTGTAAAATAAGTTCCCATGATGGTGTATCAATATACTGAACCTGGTCAATGACTAGCAGAGCTGTATCAGAGGCAATATTCTGTAGCAAATGAGTCAATTAGTAATAAGAATGATTACTATCTTTAGCTGATCTAGGTGCAAAAATGTAAGGAGGTTACAAAAACATTACTTAAAAGAAACAAACTTTGTCTGAGGATTATTTGATGTATATCAGAATAACACTATCCATAATGTGTCCTTCCCCTCCTCAATTCACTCCAAAGGCTGAATTATATGTGAGGAGCTGATCTCCACCCCTCCCAGCGGAAATATTGGGGGCAGGGCTGTCTATGCTTGTTGGCTCGCTCCACAATCATTTAATGGTTGCTGAGCTTTTAACTGGCTTGGCGTAGAATCTCTGCCCTGTTGGAGAGGAAATCCTGCATCTAAGAAGTGCCAGTAATTTCATTGGCTTGTAGCTCTTGCATCTAGCAGTACCACTGGTAACTGTTGTCATTTCTTGGAATACAGTAGGCCCTGAAGAAGAGGAATTCTGAAGCTCTGGCTTATAGTTAAGTGTGGGACCTTCCAGAGGTCAAACTGCCAAACTGAGGCAGGTAGTAGACCAAAGTTCATGGGTGAGGGGGGCAGGGAGAGGAAAGATGTCAGGGGGAATGCCTTGGAGGGGGACCTCTGATGCGTACAAATTGTTAGACCAGGAGACATACTCCTCAACTATGCTTGGACATTTCATGTCTGCTTCTCCTGCTGAAGGTAAATCCCAGCTGCCAGAGGATGCCTTTATGTTGCTAAAGCCTTCCCTGCCCTGGGAAATTTACTCAAATGGACGAGTGGGAACAGGCAGACAGTGGACATGATTCCAAATTTTATTTCTCTCCTGTCATCCCACCCCATGGCAAATGTAAAATCCAGGTCCTAAAGATTTGCCAATATGTATATTTTAATATCACACAGTGTTTATCTACTCTACTTTGGAACATCTTAATGTGCCTTTTATCAATTGCATTTATAATTTATAATTGCACATTATTCTATTGAATTAAACTAAAGAGCATTTGGACATATGTCACCATGAACCATTTTTGGAAATTTAGTTGAATCATTCACTTAAAGATCTTGGGAGCTCCATCATCACTACTTCCATCTGCAAATAATAACCAAATTCTGATTTACAAATACATCGTCCGTCCTTCATTGTCACTGGGTCAAATATAGAGAATTCCCTACCTTGTAGCATGGAGGGACTACCTTCACAGTATAGTCATCACCTTCTTAAGCAGAACCAAGGATGGGCAATAATTGCTGCCCTGGCTAGCAATGCCCGCTATCCGAAGAATGAATGTGTTCAGAAACAATCATGTCTCATTAAATAAGAGCAGGCTCGAGTGATCAAATGATTTGTTCCTGCTCTAATTCACATGTTCATGTCAGAAGTACACTAAGTAAAGATTTCAGACCAGACCAACCTACTCAAACAGTTAAACTGCTTTATTAATTTTAAATATCAATTTCACCAAACCAGTTATATAATGCGCAAGTCAATAATTTAGTGTGTTTGAATATTTTGAGAAACTCATTTTAATTTCTTTTTTTTAAATAGATGAACTACAGTTACAAATTATTGCAGAAAAGCAGTGTCTGGGATTTCTATTTCTTGTGCTGTACTTTGCCAACATTGAAATGATGCAGATTTGTACTGTTTTTGCCGAGGTTGTTGCTTTAACTCTTACAAATTTTCAGTTAAACCTTATTTTGTTCATTCTTTTATCATTAAGTTAACTAATTATTTGAAATATGTAAATAAATATTGAGGGCCTGATTCTAATCATGCAGTGACAACAGCAATAAACATGACAAAATCTAAGGTGCGATTTTCCTGGTTGGCTGTGTTGCTCGAGTGGTCAGCAGCAATTTTCCTGGTTCATTTTTTACAACATAATCAGCCTCGCGTCAGGGAACAGCACAGAGACGATTACCATATCCAGAAACTGCTCTGCATCTCTTTAGCAAGCTCACGAGTCAATTGTCCGGGCCCATTAACGTTTTTGCCTCCACCAGTGGAAGCCCATACAGCAGAGATCACATGTGGTTCCCCTCAACTGGGACCACAGCAGATGTGATGGCCTCACTGGTGGGACCAGAGGCCATTGAGGCCTCCTGGGAGGTCAGTGGCAGGGGGTGTTCCCCTTGCCTGACTCTGTCAGCCTGGCACCCTGGCATTGACAGCTGGCACAATGGAAGTGTCAAGAGAGTGGTGGGGCCTGAGCGGGCAGGGCAAAACAAGGTGGAACCAGACATGGATATGGGGAGAGGTAGGATGGGAGGCAATGGCGGAGGAGGAGGGAATCTGCATGGTGGGTAAGGGCTGGTGATATAGTTGGGGATTGGTGGTGGGCGTGTTGGGCCTGCCATTGTTGGCGAGGGGTTAGGGCCAGCAATCAGGAGGCCGGCATTGGCAAGTCAGCCATCAAAAGACCAGTCACTGGGGGTTGGGGGGGCTGTTTTTGGGGCTGGCATTGTTTGGGGAGAGGGTTGGGGACAACAATCGGGAGGCTGGCATTATGAGGCTAGCCACTGGGAAGTCAGCGATTGGGGTGGAAGGTGCTTGTCATCAGCGCATGCACACTGGTCCCCTTTGCACACTGATGCTGACCTCTTGGACACTGATCCCTCTACTTGATGAATTTTGTGTTGCATAAATGTAAATTCATTCAACTCAACTTGCAACCAAAAAAAGTGGAAGGAAAATCTCCACATTCCCGCCTGATGGGCTCTTAGTTTTTTTCGTGCACTCCTACTTTTCCGCAGTTATACAAATAGGATTGAGATGCTCAATGAACAGAGGCACTTACTGAACATATTAATTTGATACTTGGCTTAAGATGCACTGGCTTTTTGATTTACACTTTTTTCACAACTCAGTCACAGGAAACTACACAAAAATTGTTACCTGCTTGATTACTGCAATCATGTAATTCCTAAACGTCCTGTGCTTGGTCCTACTGTCCATGAGAGAGACTCTTTCGGAAACTGGAAACTGAAAAACAAAATGAATGTGTTGTTAATGCTTTTTTTTCTAAAAAAAAACATTTGCCTCCCTCCTCTACACAGACACTTGTTGTTGCTGAGGTACAGTTCCAAAGGCATAATGTGCTTCTTGTACCTTGTCCAACATCCATTCTACATGTGTGAACCTGGAAATTAATTGTTAGTTAGCTATTTGGCAATGAAAGGCATTGCATTTATGTTGATTTTAGTCTTGTCTGTGAGGGTGTATTAGCACAGTAAGAAGGCTCACAACATCAGGTTAAAGTCCAACAGGTGTATTTGGCAGCACAAGCTTTTGGAATGTCACTCCTTCTTCAGAGTCACCTGAAGAAGGAGTGACATTCCAAATGCTTGTGCTACCAAATAAACCAATTGGACTTTAACTTGGCGTTGTGAGACTTCTTACTGTGCATATCTCAGTCCAACACTGGCATCTCCACATCAGGCTGTATTAGAGCAGTGATTATGTTATTGGACTGATAATTCAGAGACCTGGGCTAATAATTTAAGGAATGTGAGTACAATTGCACTGAATTTGAGAATTTGAAGTTATTTTTTAATAATCTCTGAAAATGAAACTCCTGCAACCATAAAATTGACTGTGAAGCTATCAGTTGGTTTGTTGACATTCTTCAGAGAGTTTTCTGTTGTCTTTGTCCAGTTTAGCTCACATGTAATTGATCTCTTATCAGTCCCGCTGCTTGTTTAACAACCAGTTCTTGATGAGTTGGAATTTCCCTTAGCTAATGAGCCATTTTCTATTCTCCACCACAAACTTTGATCTCTAGACATCATCTTCACCTTTCCTCTTGATCATTCTCTGAGGCTGAACTAGACCATTCACAATTTTATAGAGTCATAAAGTCATGGAGGTTTATAGTAAGGAACCAGACCCTTTGGCCCAACTTGTACATGCTGCCCATTTCTTTTAACCCCTAAGCTAATCCCAATTGCCAGCATTTGGCCCATATCCCTCTATACCCATCTTATCCATGTAACTGTATAAATGCTTTTTAATAGACAAAATTGCACCCGCCTCAACTACTACATCTGGCAGCTTGTTCCAGACACTCACCATCTTCTGTGTGAAAAATTGCCCTTCTAGACACTTCTGTATCTCTCCCTTCTCACCTTAAACTTATGCCCTCTAATTTTAGACCACCTACCTTTGGGAAAAGATAGTGACTATCAATTATTTTATAACCTCTATAACATCATCCTCAGCCTTCTACACTCCAGAGAAAAAAGTCCCAGTCCATCCAGCCTCTTTTTATAACTTAAACCATCAAGCCCCGAAAGCATCCAAGTAAATCTTTTCTGCATTCTTTCTAATTCAATAATATCCTTTCTATAATAAAGTGACCAGAACTGTATTACATGCGGATCCTCACTCATTAAAATAAAAGTTACAAAAAGTTGAATTTTGTTGTTAATTTTTTCATTTGAATATTATGCAGTAAATTTAGTTACTTAGGTTTATGGATCCTCCAGGGAGATCATAACACAGAACAACTGTAATACTGATAGTATGGATGGTCATCATTATTCCAATTTATCTCTACAAATAGCAGGCAACTACAATAGACAGATTAATACCATATTAGCTTATTTCCACTTATCAATGATGGAAGGAATCTTTAACACTGCTATCTATGGCACTTATTCATTAGTTATTTGTTCAGCAATGCATAAATCTGGAGTCTAACAGGATACCCTCCACTTGCCTGGGTGGGTGCCGCTACAATATCATTCCAGGAAAATCAATACATCTAGAACAAAGCAGTCCACATGAATGGCATCCCATCCACTCACTGAATTATTTCCACTCTCTCTCCCTTGCATATCATGGCTGTTGGAATATAATGTTAAGTGGAAATGCCAGTATCTTTGACTGGGAAAATGTTGCTTTCTTTGATGGTCCTCAGACTTTTTTCCTCTCTGCTTACACAATTCTTATTTATAGCTCTATGTAGTTGCTCTGCTTGGCAGCAACCATACCCTGCGAAGCTTCATTAGTTCACAAGCTATTAAAAAAGGTTAACTCACAGATTGGTATCCTGGATGATAGAGCCTATCATCTCAGTGCATGAGCACTACTGGGACAAATTAGGCAGATATATAATTTCTTCCATTGAATAGATCATAGAATCCATATATTGTGGAAATATCTCACTAAACAGAACCACAACATTCAATTGGACAGCCTTTTAACTTAGTGTAATTAATATAGTCTCATTCCCTCAAGATGCCTCACAGGAGCATACCTCCAATAAAGTAGATATTAGGACCAGTGGCTAAAGAAAGTTCGCCACATCTTTTCTGAACAACTGAGAAGGGACAAGAACTGCTGACCTGGCCAGCAATGATCACAACCTGAAAAGAATCTCAAAACCAACTGTACTTTCCAGAAATCAGAAATAGGAAGCCTCACTTATTTTTCTTCTATTCTTCAGCCTGAAAGCAATTAATGATTTCTTCCTTCATTGCCTTAGAAAGAATTATACTGCTGTGGTACTCCCTACACTGAAAACACATTTCTTATAGGCTTTGCATCAAAGCCTGGATCGCCCTGGTCTGTTAGATTTGGTGAATTTAGAATTTTTACTTACTTTAGATTGTCACCACAACAAGTAGCATAACTGCATTATTTATGCAAATCTGTTTGCTTTCATCAAAAGGAAAATATCAAATATTATTAAATTTTCCCTTCTGATTCAATGCAATATCCTACTGAGATGCTTTAAGCATAAGAAATGTAGTGAGTTATTTTAAAAATTAGAAGAAAACAAGTTATGATTAATATTCATTAATCTTGGCAACCAAATATTAAATTAATCCCAAAATTTAGATGCTTTATAAACAAATGAGATTTTTGCAAATAGATAAAAAATTTTTTTTGGTTAAACACTCTATCTGAGCAAGTGGTCACTGAATTTTATATCTAAATGTATTTAGAAATGTATTTTGAATGAAAAGTGACCTGATTTAAGACTTCAGGCAGCATTTTAATTAGGTCATGCTTCTGAGTTAATCAGCTAGTTTAGCTACATTACCAATAGATCTCAGTGTTGAGGAAAATCTTTCCCCTATCCCTGAAGCCTGATGTGTGTCCTTCCCCAACTCACCCACACCCCCTCTCCCAAGATCTGGCCACCTTCCTCCCCTGCCCACTTAACCTCCCCCTACACCCTGAGGTCCACCCACCTCCTCCTCTTGAGTTCTGACACCTTCCCCTGCTTCCATTCTGAACTCTAAGGCAAACATGGGTGCAAAATCAGAGCTCCAGCGTCAAGCTGGAGATGGCCAGGAACCTTGTTAAGACTACGACTGAATTTTCTGACCACCAGCATGTGTTTTTTGACAGTGGAGATGGCTCGCCATAGGCCACTGGTGACATTTTTTGGTTTTGCCAATGTCTATGGTATTTTGCATGCCTCGTTTGTCCTGCCATCAGGAAATCTGGTGTCATCTTTGGCATTGGACGATCCTATCGGTGGGAAGGACCAGACAATCCATCCACTGGAGATGGAGATAACTTCATGCCTGTACCATTTACTTGCATGTGTGTATATAGTTACAAGTAGTTATAAAGACTTCTTGTTCATGTACAGAAGACAATGACGATCTTATTGATTGACATGTTCTGTGACCAATATCATCCCAACAAAACTAAGCTTTTTTGGGTATGGTAGCACAGTGGTTAGCACAGCTGCCTCACAGCTCCAGAGACCTGGGTTCGTTTCCTGGCTTAGGTTACTATCTGTGTGGAGTTTATACATTTTCCCCATGTCTGCATGGGTTTCCTCTGGGCTCTTTGGTTCCTCCGACATTCAGTAAGACATGCTGCTTAGGTGCATTAACCCGAACAGGCAGCAGAGTGTGGCGACCAGGGGAATTTCACAGTAACTTCATTGCAGTGTTAATGTAAGCTTTACTTGTGACTAATGAATAAACTTTACTTCAGATTCAAAAAATGTATCTCTTTGCTGGCTGTTCATGTTTGTATTTCTAAAGTCAGTTCTTCAAATCTGTTGGTAAAATGGTGACACTGTAACTCTGTGTTCAACTACGAGGGCTAGTTTTAATAAAGCAAATTGAAGAACCCGGCACACAGATCTTCTGAAAATCCAACAACAAGTCCATATACTTAGAATCACATTTGTTAAATTATTCCAATGAGAAATCAGTTATTTCATTACCTTTACATAAAGAAGATCATTTAAAAGGCACAAATTTTCAATCAACTCAGGTTTTGTTATCTTGCTAAGTAAAACTCTTTCTCGTTCTGCATAACTTTTACAGTGGTTCACTTGAAGGAGCAGAGCCATCATAGTTTGAATAGTATAATAGGGCTCGGTGATATCCATTTTCCCCAATTCAAATGGTAACACCCTGCATTAGAGATAAAATGGAACACTGACTATTTAATGCACATGAACATGTTTCTTGATGGACAAAGAATATAAATTTCTTTATTTATCGAATCCAGGATGGAGATTTTAATTAGGTGCAAAATGTGGATGGGTTGATGGTGAAGTATCAATTTGTATCTATCCACCATATTAATTTGATGCTGGAACTGTTTTTATTCCTGTGTCTCAGCTGCATTCTGTCAATCTGTCAGAAACAGGCCAAGATAGATGGCTGAGTCTAATTTTATTTTTAAAACAGTGTGGCCACATGCAACAATGTAAGATCATTAGAAATCAGAGCAGGACCAGGACCAATCAGCACCTGGATTTTGCTCCATCATTTAATACAATCATGGCTGATGTAAATATGGCCTTAACTTCACTTGCCTCCAATTTCTGGCAAGTTCTTTAGCCAATGTGAATAAACCATCTATTTCATATTTAATACAAATAGAACTAAATATAATGAAAAAGTATCATTGAAATGCAAACCTCAATCCTTCTGATTGTGAAGCGTGGATAATTTCAGCTAATAATCGACTTTTTCCATAGCCAACTGTCCCCTCGAACATAATAACCTGGTAATTGTCTGGCGCATGACGTGTTTTTACTGAACTAAATTTCTGTAGTGCCTTCTGAAAAATCTTCATCTCTTTCTCACGTCCTTAAAAAACGTAAAACATTTGTGTGAGCCAAATCAAATAAATCCAGGGTAGGATCTTCTATCCAATCTGGTGGCAAGCTTGGAGATGGGGTGGTGGCTTGCTTGAACCTTGTTACCTTCCATCTCCACAGAATTGATTTTTGGGTGGGAGGGTCCATGGTTAACCTACACAGCCCAGTGCCAATTAAACCCATTAAGTGGCCAATTAGTTACCTCATCCCACCACTGTTGGAATTAAGTCAGCTCAATGTGGCCAGTTAGTGTAACAGTGCTGTGATCAGTTTGCACGTCCTTCCTACAATCCCCTCTTTTATCAACACAAAGGGCAAAAATATTGTACCAGTTGGAGAATGACAAGGACTGAGGCCTTTGCATTGCTATCTCTTGAATCTTTCTCCCTGCCTTCATCACTCACACATTCCTGACCTGACCACTGGCCAAATTCAAGGTAGTCAATTTTTGCGGAGACGGGAGACCTCTTAAAACACAGTCACCAGGCACTGTTCCTCCTTCCTGCTTTGTCTCAACATCTGCAGCTCAGACTCCACTCATCAATACTACCCAGGCCATATTCCCCGTAACCCCACATATTTACCCTGTTAACCCCCTGACACTAAGGGCAATTTAACATGGCCAGTCAACCTAACCTGCACATCTTTGGCGGAAATCGGAGCATCTGGAGGAAACCCATGTAGACACAAGGAGAAAATGCAAACTTTGCATAGACAGTGACCCGAGGCCAGAATAGAACCTGGGTCCCAGGCACTGTGAGACGGCAGTACTAACCACTGTGCCATTGTGCCACTCTGGACAGTATGGTAGCACAGTGGTTAGCACGACGACTTCACAGCTCCAGGGACCTGGGTTTGATTCCCGTATTGACAATGCTAAAATTGCCACTTACTGTCCTGAGATGTGTAGGTTAGAGGGATTAGTGGGTAAAATATGTAGGGATATGGAGGTAGGGCCTGGGTGGGATTGTGGTTGGTGCAGACTCGATGGGCTGAATGGCTTCTCTCTGTACTGTAGGGTTTCTACGATTTCTGTGATTCTAACACTGAACCATAATTTCTCCAGCAACCAACACTTACTACATTGTAGGAACTACAGTGGGGCCTACCGGCTACCACATCATGCAGATACAACATGGCTTTCCATCTCTATTTTATTTACTCATTTTTAATTTTTTTTAAACAAAGAACTGGTTTTTATATTTTTTAATCAGTAAAATATTTTCCATTACTACTTTAATCTGAAAGCAATTTAGAATAGGTAATTCAAATTAACAGTTACTAACCACCAAGGAAATGACCATTTTCCTGGGATGTCACAGTGTGTCCCTCTTTGTTCAGAAAGTCTCTGCTCCCAGAAAGTAATTCCTGGGGATTTTACTGAAACGCCTCCTCTCCCCACACTCTTCACTGAAGTCTCCCTGCAATCTTACTGAGGTCTCACCTCTCTACCCATACTCTTCACTGAAGTCTCACCTTTCTCCATGAGCTATTTACTGAAGGCCAACCTCTCTACCTGTACGCTCACTGAAGTCTCGCATCTCTCCTTGTCTCTTTTCTGAAGTCTCATTTCTCTCCCCACACTCTTCACTGAAGTCTCACCTCTCTCCTTGCACTCTTCACTAAAGTCTTACTTCTTTCCACGAGCTCTTCTCTGAATTCTCATCTCTCTCTCCTCATACTCTTTATTGAATTCTCACTTCCCTCCTTGTGCTCTTTACTGATGTCTCATCTCTCTCTCCCTGCTCTTGTTTAAATCTTGCCTCTCTCTCCATGCTCTTGATTAAAGTCTCACCTCTCTTTCTGCACTTTTTTTGAAGTCTCTTCCGATTCCCTGTGTTCTTTACTGAAGTTTCACCTCCCTCTCTGCACTCTTTGTTCTCTCTATGCTCTTCACAAAGTTACTATTAGATAAAATTTCACATCAAACTATTTAAAAGATATTGACCTGTAACCTCTTTAGAGTGCTAACTGATGGATTGCTATGCTGGACGGACTTACCTTCACTGGGATTGCAAAACCCTTGTCTCACCCAACCTTCCTCATCAGGCTGGGTGAGACAGGAGCAGTGAAGTCTGCTCCAGACTGCATCAATGTGGAGTAAATGGAGTGCAGCAAGGAAGGAAATGACACCATTTCCAACACTAGCTGTCAAAGAGGCAATTAAAGGAAGTTAAGATTAAAGGGGAGCATCTAAAACCAGTAAAGGGATGTAGAGCAGTCAAGTGGCTTAAGAGAAGGAATTCCAGAACTGACAATGCAGCAACCAATGGCAGAACAATGAGAATTAGGGATGTGCAAGATCTTAGGTGTTGTAATGCTGGAGGAGCTACAGAGATAGAAAGAGGTAAGACTATTGAAGGGATTTGATAACAAAAATGAGAATTATCAAGTGTTGCTAGATCAGGAGCCACTGTGATTCAGTGACTACAAGTGTAATGACTGAATGGTGTTAATTAGGCTGTTGGCTGCAATATTTCAATGAATTCAAGTTTATATTGGGTGCAGGGTGAGACATTGGAATGGTCAAGTCCAGAGGTACCACAGACATGAAAGAAACTGAAACAATGGGCAGAATTTTAACCTTTATACTTATTTGCAAAAAAGGAGGTAACCTGAAAGTTCATGTCACAAGTTTTGTTGTGACATTTTAACTCCACCATAGCATTGGCATCCTGATGCTGCTGTTTCCCAAATAATTGGAGCAGGGTGATTGCAATTCCAACCTGATTAGTCAAGACTCAGTATTTAAAGGATCTCAGCAAGAGACAGAATTGATTGATTCTATAATTATCAGTAAAGAGTCCACTGATGAAGTCTCCACATGATAAAACTGCCCACTGGACTTCCTGAGGTATTCCTGGATCCATGCTACAGATTGTCAGGTTATGCTTCTGAGTTGATCCTTGAATACAGACCCAGGAATCAAAGGGAACAGAACCTCAGGACTCAAGTTGGAAACTGTGAGAGATGGGCTGTCATTGAAATCATCTAAATGCAAGTAACTTGTGGAGAGAAACCCAAGGTTGAGATCTTGGTTGAATTTGGATCCCTTGTGAAAGAGATAGTGTTTCAGTGAGATTGATTGACTCTCGGTGTTTATTGATATATAGGTGGGTTGTTGAGAATTTCATGGACTCTGTCTTGGTAGCATTTGCCATTTAATGTGCAGTGTGGTGCATTTCAACACATTTTTCCTTCTAGGTCATATGTACATCACAGTAACATCCAGTCTAAGATAGGTCTTTTAAATTGTTTTATCTTTTTGATCTTGTAAAATCTTTGTTTGTTCAAAACCCATGGAAACTTGTGGCATTACTCATTGAGGAAGAGTCTTGAATCTCAAACTTTGTCCGCTTTAAACAAAATGTTATTGAGCTCTTACCAAACCTTACTGAAAACTTGAGAGGTCTGGTTAAGGATTCAATCATATCTTTAATTCAATAAGAAATGAAATAGTGAAGTGGGTCATGTGAATTGTTACGAATTCTACTCAACAACAAAACATGGGTGGTGTGATTACATGGGAACATCAGGCCACAGGGTGAAATTCCTGAGTGAGTTACAACATTCTCACATCTGAAAACAAAGTCATGAGCAGCTGGGGCTGACTTTGGGCAGACTTGGTCTCTGAGATTTTAAACTGAAAACAAGATACGGAGAGAAAGAGAGAGAGGTTTCTCCGTGAAACAAACGGCTACAACTGAATGGTCAGCAGAGAGGAATGTGCTGCCTTTCTGTAGACTACCAGGCAGAATGTGTGAGGGAACATGATCGCTGGTCAAAAGGATGCATTCTGACTAAACGTAAAAATCATCCAAGCATGGCAGAGTTAATGAAGAAGTGTCATATGGACTTGAAACATTATTCCTGTTTCTCTCTTCAAGTGCTGCCAAACTTGCTGAGTTTTTGCAGAATTTTCTATTTATATTTCAGATTTTTAGCATCCACAGTATTTTACTTTTATTTTAGTCAATATTGCTTTTAGTTGGTTTGTTGCAGTAAATGTCCAAAAACTGTAAATCTTGTCAGATAATTCCTTTATGTTGGTCATTGGATATTCAGAACCCTTGCTTAAAGTTATCGGTCTCAGTGGTGTTCATAATAGAAGAAACAACAATAGGCAATCTCAAGAGGCAAAGAACATTCCAAGCTCCACTCAGGACACAGAACATCAACAAAGAGATAAAATCTGCTACAGCTATAGAAAATGTGTAAATTTCTGAGAAGAACTGGGCACCATTCAGAGAAATTGGAGGAGTCTGCCTCCAGCAAGAACACTATGCTATATCAGGCTTTTTGTGCTGTTATGCATCTCGATGTGCAGGTGTCCACCTTCCAAAGTGCCAGCTGTGAGAACAAAGCATATACTGGTCCTCGCCAATTATCTGCACACTCAATCTTCCAGTTTCTACATGGTGCAGGAAAGTCTCATTCTGGATGATTTGCATATTAATTAAGTGTGGCAAATTGCTCTCCTGCCCTTGACTTGCAGAGAAACAAAGATGGCCCATGAGAGGGAAGTTAAAAGAAGGCACAAAGAAGTGGGACTCTGCTCAAGTTGTTCTGACTCCTCCACACACCTGCTTGATCTCCACTTAGTCAGAGCCACATGTTGATTGATGTCCCAATGGGGGATTTTACCCCTGCACTGGTGCAGGAAAGTGAGACTTTCATGGTCCTCAAAACCCAGGCCTTGTTCAGTTAGGAGAGAGGAACAAACATTCAACTCTGTCGAAGTCACAGAGGTTTCAGTACACCAAGACGTAGATGAAGGAAGCAAATTACTTTGTAGTTTCACACAGGGAAATCTGTTGCATGTTTAAAAATGCATTATTAAGTCAATTTTATTGTCAGAAATGCATCTTCCAAGTAAATTTTATAAATTCAACTATGATAAAATGCACAACAAATAAATCAATTTCCTTAGTGTGTCTTTGGTGTACCTTTGCCTTTCATAGATCTTCCAGAGAATGTCACATGGGTGGCAGAAGGCTGTTGATCTTTTATTAATGACACTGCACATGGCCTTGGAGGGGGGCCTCAAGCAGCTCTAGGTCAAGAGACTCTCCCCTTTTCTGTTCTTTGATGGGATATACGCATCACTGGTCATTTGTTGGCCAGTCCTTGAACTGAGTGGCTTCCCAGAAGGAAAAGCACAATGAAACAGGTAAATAAGAATCCTTGTCTGAACTAGTCTTGCATCCTTCAAAATGGATCAGTAAAATGGGGAAATAAAAATATTTGTTTTTCCTTCTGGTTTACTAGGCCATTTCAGAGAACAGTTACAAGTCAACCACAGTACTATGGATCTTGAGTCATATGTTAGCCAGACCAGGTAAGAATGGCAGATTTCCTTCCCTAAATGGGAATAAGAAATGAGATGCGTTTTTATGAACATGGATGATAGTTTCATAATCACTATTGTTGAGACTAATTTTTAATTTCAGATTTTATTAACTGAATTTACATTCCCCTGCGAGCCAAGAGTGGAAGAGTAATTTTCCTCTGGATTTTGGCCAGTCACCTGACCGCACTGTTACCATCTCCCAGTTATTCCTGCGCCTGGGTTAAAGCATTCTGGGCTAGTTGGCTGATCAGCACCAGGTATTCTGACAGCCTTGAAACTTCTTTGAATTGCAGTATTGACAGTCATAATGGTACCAGTCCAAGCTAGTAAGATAGCTGTCTCAGTTTCCATTGCAGCACCTGGACCTTTGATGGTTGCTGTTTATGTTGCAATGGAAGCTGAGACATTGGGTATTAGGTGCTGTGTGATGGTGATGCTGATAAAGGTGACTACCTGTTCCAAATCAGAAAGAAGGTGCTCCTAAAGTCTCAGCAAGGTTTGAGCACAAGTGGTGGACATCCCCAAGCCCTTTGATGTTGTAAGCACCATCCTGACATGCTTTCCAATTCTCAAAGCATTGGCCTTCTACTATTGCCAGCCCCATCAAAGGCCTTATCAAATTCAACTGCAGCTGAACTATGTGTGAGCTCGATCTTTGGTAAGCTGACACCTGTGCTATCATTTCCTCCTGCTAGGCTTCTGCATCTAACTTAGCAACTAAAACACTCTCAGTGTTAGTTTCCAAATTGGTAGCTTCAAGTGCAAGCTTGATTGATGGGCCTCTTCCTTTTTATATTCTTTTTCAATATCCTCTGTGTGAGAAGGTTCCTGTTTTGGGGTACCTCCAAATGATAAAGGCAGAAGGGTTGGATTGTGGTGATGAAAGGTGAGAAAGTAAAAAATACACGCTTACACCATCAACAACTTGTGAGTGAAGAGATTGTGGGATGAGAGAAGAAGGATTAAATACTTTCATCATTGATCTATCCAGTCCCTTCACTGCCCATGGCTTCAGTAATACATCTCCCTATGATGCCAGTACAGTTTACTGCATGTGACAAACTCATGTAGGCGCTCTTGTTCTCATCCAGGCTTTTCTTGCTACATCCTGTTCTGCACCACCTTCTCCTGCAGCAAAGAGGAAAGTGTGTCAGTGAGTGCTCTGCAATTTACTTGAATGATGTGGCTGTCATGGATGAAAAGCGGCCAGTGTGAGTGGGCTGTGAGTTGTGTATGTAAGGCCTATAACAACGCTAAATGCATGACGGTGAGGCAAGGTGTATGAATTGAAAGGTTGAGTAGTGATTGATAGAGATTGTTCACCCACTTGGCCAACAATGTATAGAATTGAGCTGTGGATGAGGCTTGAGGTGCAGTTGGTAGATGATGCCACTTGGAAGTGACAACTTAAATAACTTCTTTCTGAATTGTACTCATGTTCTTGGAGCAACAATCCTGACATTGCTCTCCCTGATACTACTTTTTACTGTTTTCTGATCATATGTCTGGAAGGCCTCCTTTCCACTGTGGATACAAAACGTATTTCATATTTTTCATCTATTAAACTAAGACTCTTATCACTGTGAGAAAACACAGATCATCCCCGTTCACACGTTGAATCATTTCTCAAAGTTTCTTGGCACAGAATGTCCTCTGAAATTGTCCAGTGACTTCTTTCAGCCACAATACAGCATTCCCTTTAAGAAGATAAGGCTGCCTTTATGTTGCAGTTGCCACTTGAGGTATCACATCTCTCTGATATGTGCAGCGAGAAGCAGTGTTTGTTGCACTGGGAGTGTGGAGAAATCATTGAGAACAGCAGGTATCATCAATGTAGCACATTGAATGGACATTGGTTAATGGTGATAGCCATGTTTGTTTTGAGGATTTAGTCAGGATTCAGTTAAAATCACAGCAAGCACTGGTTGCTGAAGTAAGTGATGGGAAGATATAGTTTATATTATCATTGAGAAAAGGATTGCTGCACATTCCCAGAAAGCTGGCAGATAAGTTTTCAGCAATAGCTGTTTCCCCAAATTGCAAGCATGGGCTGGTTGGGTATCATCTGTACCTTGGCTGTTGCAAACAGCGAAAGGGGCATGGTGTTTGTTATGATCTGCCAGGCTTTGGTATATGTGGCCCACATATAGCATCATACATAATGTGAAACAGCTAGCTTGCACATATACACACCTACATGTACATGTGTGCATACACAGACACACACACTCACACACACTTTTTTTCCCTTCACTGATCAGAGAGAGTGAGGGATACAGTACAAGGGTTTCAGTTCTCTCCTGACCCTGTCTGTAATTACTATTACTACATCACAAGGATGCAGTATCTACTTCATCTGGAAAAGTATTCACACAAAATGCTATAAAGCACTATTTTGTTTATTGATTTAAATAAATTGGTTGCAAGTCTGAAATAACAATGGAAGGAGTTTGGCATAATGTAAAACCAGAAAACTTTGAAACAAAAGTTTGCTGTTTGAATGTGAATGGAACAAATATTACAACAATTTATTTTTCCATCAAATACTCAGCAGTATCCTCAAAGTCCAAAATGTGTTATAAATAGTACATCTATGCTTATGCAAGGTGATTAATGTCAACTTACCTAGAAGAGGGTAATCTTCTTCTTTTTCAACAGAAATCCGAGGTTTGCCAAGTATTCTGAGGAAAAGTACAGATATAAATCTTAAACTATTCAACAATGAACATCCCTAACCCTTCAGGGTAGAGAATCCCAAAGTTCCGCAGCTCTTTAAACAAAGTAATTTCTTCTCATCTGGGTTCTACATGATCAGCCCCTTATCCTCAGACTGTGCCCCTGTGTTTTAGATTCCTCGACCAACAGTCGAAATAATCTATCAGCACTCACTCTATCAAACCCCTTTAGAATTTTACAGTTTTCAATGAGATCTCCTCTCATTCTTTTAAGCTCTCGAAGATAAATCCAATTTTCTTAGCCTTTCATCAAAGCACAAACTCCTCATCCCAGGGATTAATCTAGTGAATCTTTGTTGTACCACCTCCATTGCAAACATATCTTTTCTTAAATGCAGAGACTAAAATTGCACACAATATTCCAGATGTGGTCACCAAAACATAATCCTCTTGCAACAAAGAAAGGCCAATGTACCACTTCCCTTTCTAATTATTCACTGCATCTGCATGCTAACTGACTGGTTTTTTTTTCCTTGTATGAACACAACCAAATCTCTTTGAACATCAACACTTACAAATTTCACATTTTTAAAAACAATTCTAATTCTCTTTCTTAGGTCCAAAGTGAATAGCTTCACACTTCTCTACATTATATTCCATCTACCAATATGTTGCCCAATCACTTACCTTGTCTTAATCTATTGCAGCCTCTCTGTGTTCCCCTTACAGCTTACCTTCCCACATAGCTTGGTATCACAGCAAACTTTGATAAATCCTCTGTCTCTTTATCTAAGTGATTAATGTAGATTGTAAACAGCTAAGGCCCTGGCACTGATTCTTTTCAAGCTTCATGAGTCACTGTCTGCCAACTTTAAAAAAAAAAAATCATGCTGTCTGTTAACCAATTCTCTACCCATGCTAAAATGATACCTCAGATTCCATGAGCTTTATCCTACCTAGCATCTTATTGAATAACTTTTGGAAGTCCAAGTATACTGCATCTACTGCTCTACTTTTATCTACTTTCCCAGGGACATCCTTTAAAAATACTCTAAAAGATTTGTCAAACTGAATTTCCTCTTAGAAAAACTGTATTGAATTGTTCTCATCATTTTTTTTTTAGAGCAACACAGCACGGGAAACAGGCCCTTCGGCCCAACGAGCCCGCGCCGCCGTCATAACTATATAGTAGCAAATCCATTATCCTATTATATTATTCCTATATAATAATATATATATTATTCCTAATATGGAAAATTCTCACTATAGGAACAATTTGTTTCCCAATCAGCCTAAGAGCGAATTTTTGGGTTGTGGGAGGAAACCGGAGTGCCCGGAGAAAACCCACGCAACCACGGGGAGAACGCGCAAACTCCCCCAGACACCGGCCCAATTCCAAGTGTCTGCACAGCCACATCGATAGTCTCTGAGCTGTCATGGTGCCCTTCAGATGGTCCACATAAAGCACTCATTTACGACATGAAGTACCAGGCAACCCATGAATCAACATCCAAGAGCTGTCCTTGCACCACCTGCCAAATGCATGCTCAATGTTGGTCAAGTATGGACCGAATTACCTGTGGGGAAAAAAAAGCCGTAGTTAAACAGTCCTACTATATCCCTCTATCTGCATACCACTCATGTGGCTGTCCAAGAGACCCTTAAACAGCCCCAGCGTGCCTGCTCCCACCACCTTACTCGGCAAATCATATTATGCTTTTCTAAGTGCATGGTCAAGGCTTCCTTAATAATAATTGCCACTATTTTCCTGACTGATATTAGGCTAACTGGTCTGTAGTTCACTGTTTTCTTTTTCCTTCCTTTCTTGAAAAGTGTGTAACATTTGCCAACTTGTAATCTAATGGGACTATTCCTGAAACCATGGAATTTTGAAAAATCACAGCCAGTAAATCCATTAACTAAAATTTTACTGCCCCACTTGCCACAGGAATTGGAGCGGGCTAGGGGCAGACTATGGAAAGGCCCATTGACCTCGAGCAGGATTTTATGGTTTTGGGATGGGCGAATCTGTAAAATCCCGCCCATTATCTTTATCACTTTCCTTCCTGAAAGCACTGCATCACTACATACACACACATCAGAGAGGCTCAGAATAGAGAAAAAATACCAGCAAATAATGATATTGGAAAGTATCTAAAACAGTATTCAATACAGTCCAGAGAAAATGTGCATTTACTACAAAGCAAGAACAAACTAAAGACTGATGAGAGATCATTGATGAACAAATATGTTAAGCACAAAATGACAGTAAGGATAAGAAATACAGTAAATACACAAACAGCAAGAGAGATCGTGACAAGGAAACATATGAACAGATTAGGAAATATTTCAAAAAACAATTATGAGGAGAATGATGAACTGTGGAATGAACTTCACAAGGAAATATTTTACAGCTACATAAATAAATACGTCAGTATAGGAAATCGCCCATTAAGGGATAGTCAGAATAAAATAGGCAGCAATAGCAAATTGGCAGATATATTAATTCACTATTATAGTTGAGCATTTCACAGGGATTATGTGGACATGACATTGGAAAGTTGAGATTCAAAACTATGTAATCACATTTATTTGTTTACCGTATCACATCTGAAATAAAAAGAGAAGAAATCATTAATAAACTCAAGACAATAAAACCTTTTTTGAGTGGATTGCATCTATGCATTTGAGAATGATTTAAAGAGCAAACAGAGACACAGTTACACATCTTTAATCAATTACCAGATCACTAAAGGTAGTCAACATTATAGCTATATTAAAAAAGGAAAGCCAGAAAATGATCACAGGACTATGCAAACTACTCAGAATGACACCAGCATTGCAAAAAATAAAGGAATCCTTATTTAAAGAAGAAATGAAACAAAAATCTAGAAACAAAAAAAAACATAATGGATAATCAATGTGAATTTCAGAAGAAAAAGTTGTGCTTGACCAACTTCATTGAATTCTCTGAATGGGTAAGGAAGAAAGTCAGTAGAAGTAATGCAGTAGATGTAATATGTCTAGAGTCTCAACAAGCCTTTGACAAAGTACCGCATGTGCAGCCAAGGGACAAACAGCAGGATGAATCACTCACTGGCTGAATGTCAGAAATCAAAGTGAAGCTGAGTTTGCTACATCAGTGGCAGAAGGTGAGAAATGGGGTCTGATGTGCTGGAACACCATTATCCACAATTTACATCAATGATTTAGGTTTTGGAATCAAATTGGGATAGTTAATAATAAGGAGACTTGCAACAAATTACAAGATAGTAACAAACTTGCAGAATGGACATATAATTGTAAAAATGAGTTTCAAAATAGATAAAGGCAGTTGGTGCATTTAGTTAGATGGTTGCATATTACTTGAAATGGAAGAATATAAATAAGGTTAAGGAGAATGGTTTCTCGATATGTTGCAATCTGAGCCCACTGGCACTTAGAGGAATTGATTGAGTCTTATCTGCCCTTTCTCCTCTTCAGGTTCCTCTTCCCCTTCATGCCCTGCTCTTACGCTAGTTACATAAAGGTTAAGGAACACACTAACCTTGATAGCTACCAGTAGCATATGATTTTGGAAATGTGATTGAAGAAGCATAGCTCAGTGACAGCCTCCTTTGCTAAGCATTAGACATTGCTCCTTGGTGAAACTGAGATAGCAGGAATATTCCCTGAATAGTCGCTCTACAAATGGCCTGCTGCACCGTGCCCTTTTCTTTCTCCTTCTTTTGCAAGGTAGTCTTGCTCTCTGCTGGCAGTCTTGTTGCTGCCCCTCAATCTGCAGTCCTAAAAGCTGTACTAAGACCAACCATGAGAAGCTGGCAAGCTCTTTGCAAAACTGCCAACAACTGTGCAACATTTTCAAAATCTTCACCCAGAAATTTTGCCAGTTAGAAATGCAGGAAAAGGCCTAAAAGTTAATGAGCAGCTTAAAATGGCAAGCTAGCAAATATCAAGTAGCACATAATCCCTTAAATAGTGTGGGGAATGATCCTTCCTGACAGTTGACGTTGCAAGTTGCTGGGCAGGTTTAGCAAGTAACAGTTAAAATGATAGGATAGAGAAAATTCAAGAGGATTCATAACAATTGCCAAAATCAACTTGAACACTTCATTCATTGCTTCAAATGGTCCCAGTGTGTACTCCTAATGCCAAAGGAGACTTTCCAAAGGTGGTTAAGGCACACACTTATGACAGCATCACATTTCTATAGGGCAGGATTCAGGTCACTGGTAGATCTTCTTCTAAGTGGCATTTGTGAACCAATTGACTTCATTGTATTTTCTGTCTCAACCCAGAAATTATTGAATTCAACTTCAAATGTGCCGTGATGATGTTTAAAATCTGGTCAGGCATCACAATTACTCAACTACAATACCATCATCATTGCACCTGGTTTTAAGCCATTTATTCTTTTTAAAAGCCAAAATGCAAACAAAACATAATAATAAATGGGAATGAAAACAATATTACCAACTAAATAAAATACTTGAGTTTTTACATATAGGGGGCAAAATAGTATAAGCAATAAGAAGGGGAGTAATTCACATAGCCCCTTCAGACTGTTTCACCATGCAATAAAATCATGGCTGGTCAGATCTAGCTTTTTCTTAACTCCACTTTCCTGTTGCTCATAACGCTTGACTCATCTGTGATGCAAAAATATACCTCAGCCTTAAATACATTCACTAACTGGGTTCCCACAACTCTCTTAGATAGAGAATTCAGAAGAATCCTTGTCTTTTGAGACAAGAATTCCCTGTCAACTTCATCATAAATGGATGACCCTTATTCTGAAAATATGCCTCATAATTCCAGATTCACCCAGGAGAGGAAACATCCTCTCAGTATCTGCCTCATCAGGCCCTTCAGAACCTTTCGTTTCAATAAGATCATCTTTCATTCTTCTAAACTCCAGTGTAGGTCCAAGATATTCAACCTTTCTTCATAAGACAATCTAGGAACCAACCTTGCAAACCTTTCTAAACTGCTTCCAATGCAAGTATATTGCTCCTTAAATATGCAGAACAAAATTATACACACTACTCTGCATGTGACCTCACCAACTTCCTGTAAAGTTGGAGCATGACTTCTCTACTTGTGTATTCTATCCCCCTTGCATTAAGGGCCAACATTCCATTTATCTTCCTAATTGCTTGCTGTACCTATATGCTCAGTTTTGTGATTCACGTACAAGGATATACAATACCCTCTGTACTACAACTTTTTGTGATCTCTCACTATTTGAGTAATACTTTGCACTTCTATCCTCCCTACATACAAGCATAATCTTACATTTACTACATTATTTTCTATTTACCAAATCTTTATCCACTCACTTTATCTATATTTCTTCTTAATTGTGTCTTCTCACAACTTACTTTCCAGTTTATCTTTGTATTGAATTCAAATTTGGCTACAATACACTCAGTCCCTTCATCCAAATCATTCATATAGATTGTGAATATCAAGGTTGAAGCACTGATCCTTGTGGCATCCCACCTGTTACTGTTTGCTGACTTGAAAATTAACACATTTATCCTTACTCTGATGTTCCTGTTAGCTAGCCAGTCTGCTATCCATGCTAAAAAGTTACTTCTGAGGACGTGAACCAAGTAGTTTGCTTTTATGCAGAAACTCCTTAATGCTTTTTAGAAATTACATAGTACATCTACTGGATTCCTTTTATCCACCATGCTCAATACATCCTGAAAGAACTCTAAGAATTTTGTCAAACATGATTTCCCTATCATAGAACAGTGATGTTGATTGAATGTATTATGATTTTCTAACTATTCTGATAATACATCTTAAAGACATGGTGGCAATGAAGGGAGGATGTGAGTGGGGTAGATGCCCAAGAGACTAAAGTTTAAGGAATGTACAATTTTCAGAAGTCTAGAGATAGGGAGAGGAATAGTCATGGAGGAATTCCAACATGTCAATTAAAATATCAAAATTGAGGCAGGAGTTAAAAGTAAATCAGCGAGCATAGGGGTGATGAATATGTAGGACTTTGTGCAAGGTTGGATGTGGACAGTAAAGTTCTGGTTTAGCTCTATTGAAGATGAAAAGGGGGAGGCAATGAAATAGTTAAGCCTGGAGGCAACAGAACTTTGGATGATGGTTTTGATTGCAGCTGGGGCAGAGGCAGGCAGTATTAGCAGTCAAAATAAATAGCCTTGGTGATGCAGATGAAATGGGATATGAATTAAATAGTCAGAGTTATCCAGAACTAAGTTAAAATAATTACAAATGTACAAATCTCTGTCAAACATTTGTGTTGTGCCTGGATTTATCACCAAAGATTAATAACCTTGATGTTTTTCCTCAGGCTCAGCTGCAGAAATTTTTGTAAACAATATATTGTATTTCATGGGGGACAATGGTAAGATGGCTTTTATTGTTTATATATTTTACATATATATTCATATATGCCAACTGTTCCATTTAGTTTTTCATATATTTATAGAGCACTAAGTGGAGACCATTAATCTCCTGACTCTTGAGACAAACTCATAAGAATAGTAAAATATTTTCTTTAAAAAAAGATCTTCACACCAAAGAGATTTTTACTCACTTCTGATGCTTTTTGGAGAGGTACTGGTAAATGGTACCTGGGTTTGCCACACCTTTCATAGCTCGTTTAGGAAGTTCAATAAAGTAGGAAGAAGGCATCTTGGCATGATAATGAGTCTCTTCATCACATGATACCAAGCCAGGATAGGTCATCATCAGTCGGGCTGCCAAGTTAACTTTTCGACCAATCACTTTTCAATTAAGAATAACATAAGAAAGTACTTAAACCAATTATTACTATAGCATCTTTTGGCATATTTAATCAAGTATTTTATAGTATATTTAATGTTGTAAATCTTATAGTATAATTAATATAGTATAACTTACATATTTAATGGATTGGCATGTTCTGATTACACAAGAACGTAACACAAGAACTAGAAGCAGTAGTAGGCTACAAGGCTGTCCCAGCCTGTCCTGTCATTCGATATGATCATGGCCACTTACGACAGCCTCAATTCCTTTTCTATGCCATTTCCCCATAGCCCTCTATTTCTTGATCTATCAAATATTTATCCACCTCACTTTAAATTCTTCTAATGACCCAGCCTCTTTGGTGTGGAGAATTCCAGAAAATTACCACCCTCTGTGAGAAGAAATTTCTACACACCTCAGTTTTAAATGATTGGCTCTTTATCTTGTAGCTATGTGTCCTTGTTCGAGACTCGCCCACTAATGAAAACATCTCACCATCTACCCTGTTGAGCTCCCTCAGGATCTTACATATTTGAATCAGGTCAACTCTCATTCTTCTGAACTCCAAAGAATATGGACCTGGAGTAATTAGTCTTTCTTCATAGGGCAACTATTTATCATTTTGCTTTCAGTGATGATTTCCATTGAAATGTGTACAGCTCTAGACATAAGATAATTAGAATGGAAGTTTTCCTTTTGGAAAATAATTTTCCAGAAAATTATTATCTGGATCAAACATGTTCCTAAAATTCAGAAGAAAACCAATTCTTACAGTACATAGAAATCATAGAAATGTCACAGTACAGAAAGAGGCCATTCAGCCCATTGACCCTGCACTGACCATAATTCCTATTCCCCCATATCCCTACATATTTACCCACTTATCCCACTAACCTACTCATCTCAGGACACTAAGGGCAATTTTTAGCAAGGTCAATCAATCACACATCTTTGAACCCTTCATGTACTAATTCTTCTGCTGATCACATGTTATTCGTGTGATTAGCAGAAGTAGAAACAAAATTTGCTGTCATATACAAGATAAATTGCCCAAAGTTAACAATTAATTCTTTATCAGATATATACCTCATTGAAGAATATAATATTCTCAGCAAGTTCATCCATCAGTTCCAAAGGCAGAAATTAATGTATTAAAAACATTGATTTAAACAAAAAAAATTACTTGCTCAAACTTATTCACAACTGTAATAAAAGAAAAGTTAAAAATCACAGCAATAAAGGAAAAGTAAATAGCCAGATGTACATGTTGTTACTGAATTAAAATTTCTGAAATGACTGCATCTCTTTTTGACAGCTTATAAGTAAGTTACAGAGGGAATGTTGCAAAAAAAGCATAAATTGCAGGCCACAAGAAACTCCTTGAGCTTTATAAGCTTCAGTGCAGAAAACAGGCCCCATTAAGATCGCTCTTGAGAAACATATATCACAGTAAACCATGTTTTATTACTCTCACCTTTAACATTGAGCAGATTGTCAGATATCCTCAATTTAACAGTGATATAAAGCAGGGAGCATTGAATTGTGAGGAAAATTGGGTGAGCTGTGCAATAGATGCCCATTTAATATAGCCCATTTTATAAGTTGCCAAAACTGAAGGGTGTTAAATCCATCATATGGGGTTTATTTTAACTTTTAGTTGGCTGATTGGTAGCCCGCCTATTCCAGCAGGAGACTGCAGCCTTTGTAGGGACCTGATTTCATCCAAATTTGCAGCAGCGAGCTTCCTGTCCAAACCAGACTTTCCAGACTCAAGCCTGCTTGGGCCACCAGAATAACAGAAAAGTAAATTTAGTGCTATGTCACAGACATGATGGAGGATTATAGTAAGTGGTAGCTGCCCAGATTATTTGTGTGGAATATGGAAGGAGCGTCCTCCAGCCTCACAATAATGATTAAAACAATTATTTTGTCAGGGCACTATCATCAGTGAAATTGGCTATTTCCATTCATGAATGACAATATGTACATTAGAAAATTCTGATTTGCAGATTGAAGGAGGCCTAATATGTGAAACCGTTAAATACCTCAGAGTCAGGCCCTTGAAAGAATATCAATCTGCCACGCATATAAGCAAAATAGTGTGCCCCAATATACCTACTATTCCATTAAAGCTAAATTCAGGGAATTTAACATTTCCGTCCCATCGCCTTAGGAAATATGGAAGAAACAGTTTCAGATGGAACAAAGCTAGCTCACTCACTGTAAAATAAACAATATTTAATTAGCACACAATTACTGAGCAGAGAAATTCCTCACTCAAAACAATGGCCATTTTTAAAACTTGACTATACAACGACTTCCCAAAATCATTTAATAGAACATAGAACACTACAGCACAGAACAGGCCCTTCGGCCTTCGATGTTGCGCCGACCAATATAAAAAGCAATGCCCCTCCAAACTAAACCATTCCCTTCTCTTCCATATACTTATCAACTAACCTCTTAAACGCCACCAAACTTGGCGTATCCACAACTGCTGCAGGCAGGGCATTCCACTCCCGAACCACCCTTTGGGTAAAGAACCTACCTCTGACATCCGTCCTATAACTATCACCCCTTAATTTAAAGCTGTGTCCCCTCGTGCTAGCTTTCTCCATCCTAGGAAAAAGGCTATCACTGTCCACCCTATCTAAACCTCTAATCATCTTATATGTTTCGCTTAGGTCCCCTCTTAGCCGCCTCCTTTCTAACGAAAACAACCTCAAATCCCTCAGCCTCTCTTCATAAGACCTGCCCTCCATACCAGGCAACATCCTGTTAAACCTCCTCTGTACCCTCTCCAATGCCTCCACATCTTTCTTATAATGCGGGGACCAGAACTGCACACAATACCCCAAGTGCGGCCGCACTAGAGTTTTGTACAGTTGCAACATGACGTTGCGGCTCCGAAATTCAATCCCCCTACCAATAAAAGCTAAGACTCCATATGCCGTCTTAACAACCTTCTCGACTTGACTGCCTACTTTCAGGGATCTATGCACATACACACCAAGATCCCTCTGTTCATCAAGACTACTAAGAATCCTACCATTAGCCCTATACTCTACACATTTATTATTCCTGCCATAGTGCATTACCTCACACTTTTCCACATTAAACTCCATTTGCCACCTCTCTGCCCAGCTCTGCAACTTGTCCAAGTCTCTCTGCAAACTATAACACCCCTCTTCACTATCTACCACTCCACGACTTTAGTGTCATCTGCAAATTTACTAATCCATCCTTCAATACCCTCATCCAGATCATTTATAAAAATTACAAACAGCAGGGGCCCCAAAACAGACCCCTGAGGTACACCACTTGTCACCGCACTCCACGATGAATATCTCCCATCAACCACCACCCTCTGTCTTCTATCTGCTAGCCAATTCCTACCCCAATTAGCTAAATCACCTTCTATCCCATACATCTGCATTTTCTGCAGAAGTCTTCCATGGGCCACCTTATCAAACGCCTTACTAAAGTCCATATATACCACATCAACCGCCTTACCCCCATCCACCTCTTTGGTCACTTTTTCAAAAAACTCAACGAGGTTAATAAGGCACGACCTACCCATCACAAAACCATGCTGACTATCCCCAATCAATTCATTTCTCTCTTAAATAACTATAAATCCTATCCCTAATAATTCTCTCCAATACTTTGCCCACAACAGAAGTAAGACTCACTGGCCTATAATTCCCTGGAAGGTCTCTCTCCCCCTTCTTGAACAATGGGACCACATTCGCTATCCTCCAGTCCTCCGGAACCACACCCGTAACCAATGACGACCTGAAGATCAGAGCCAGAGGCTCTGCAATCGCCTCTCTTGCCTCCCAGAGAATCCTAGGTAAATCCCGTCCGGCCCAGGGGACTTATCCAACTTCAAACCCTCGAAAATATCTAGCACATCCTCCCTATCTACTTCGATACCTTCCAGTTTGCTACCCTGTACCTCAGTGTTCTCCATAACTACATTTACATCACCCTGCGTGAATACCGAAGAGAAATATTTATTCAGTGCCTCTCCAATCTCTTCAGGCTTCACGCACAACTTCCCACTGCTGTCTGTGACTGGCCCTAATCTTGTCCTAACCAATCTTCTATTCTTAACATATCTAAAGAAAGCTTTAGGATTCTCCTTAATCCTATCAGCCAAAGTCTTCTCGTGTCCTCTCTTAGCTCTCCTCAATTCACTCTTTAGCTCCCTCCTGGCTAATCTATAGTTATCCATTGCACTAACCGAGCCTTCAAGCCTCATCCTGACATAAGCCTCCTTTTTTCTTTTAACCAGCGAATCAACTTTTTTCGTACACCAAGGTTCCCTTACTCGACCATTTCCTCCTTGCCTGACAGGGACATACTTATCAAGTACTCGCAGCAGCTGCTCCTTGAATAAGCTCCACATTCCAGATGTTCCCAGTCCCTGTAGTTTCCTAGTCCCATCTATGCACCCTAATTCTCTCCTGATGGCCTCATAATTACCCTTCCCCCAGCTATAACTACAGCCCCCAGCTTCATGCCTATCCCTGTCCATCACTAAGGTGAACGTAACCGAATTGTGGTCACTATCACCAAAATTTTCACTAACTTCCAAGCCTAACACCTGGTCTGGCTCATTGCCCAGCACCAAATCCAATGTAGCCTCACCTCTAGTTGGCCTATCTACATACTGAATCAAAAAACCTTCCTGCACACTTTGTACGAAAACTGACCCCTCTAACGAGCTAGAGCTATAGCTATTCCAATCAATATTAGTAAATTCCTAATTAAATTACTAATCAAAATTAGTAAATTAGTAAATTAGCTATTCCAATCAATATTTAAAGGAAGAAATCTCAAATCCCTTTGTACTTGGGGAGGACCAGATTTCAGGCAGAGTGTCCATCGTGACCCCACTACCTGCCTATGTAAAATATGACACGGTGATGTCAGGCTAGTCATCACACCAGACTCTGACCAGTCTCCAATGTTACAGAAGGCTGACCAATTGTCAAAATTGGAAGCACAGCCGCATTTTGACATTCCCAAGTGACAAGAGCCCGTTAAAAACCCAACTGTATAGGATTTTTCATTGACCACTCCATTTTTCTGACATTGGATGGGAAACACTTCAGGAGAAATATGAGGAGGAGGCATAAGAGCAGGAAAATAGCCTGTAAGTGGATCATGGCTGCATCAGCAACAGATTCATGCTGGTGAAGGTGACAGTGTTTGTACCTTTTCTTGACTTAATTTATTTACAGTTTTGAGCCTGCCACATGAAGTAAAGAGGAACTGGAAGGGAAGTGGGTCTTTAACTTAGTGACCGTGACTCTTTTATTATTCATAGTATTACCTCTCTACTGCCTGACATCTTGGTAAAGGCTGATTGGGAGCAGAGCCCCAATCTGCTGAGTATCTTCCTGCTGGGTGGTTGCTAATTGGCTATTCGATACTTGATTTGCCGTACTGAGATGTCAGGGTAAAAGCAAGTAAGCCACTTGCTTTTGGTTCCATTTCCCACACCCCAACAAAAACCATAAAATCCAGCCCATTAAATGATTTAAAGTGAGATAATGCGATGAATTCAGCTTTCTGTTACAAACTAAATTTCAATCAAGCAAATTTTTATTAACAGAGATGTTTTAGTTTAAAACTGAATGAACAAGTGTATTTCCCAACAATTTCTGTTTTTGTTTCTGATTTTCAGCAGTTGCCAATTTTCCTTTTATCTCCCAATCAAGACACATTGTGCTGATGCAATGCATTACTCAGTTAACAATAAAACGGACAAATTCTTCACATTGTTTTACATTTAAAAGTGGTATTGCATAATCTAAAAAGGAAAATTTAGTGCAAACTCAAATCCTGCCAACGTGGTTTGTAAATGTAATTTCCAAATTACATTTCTGTTTACCTGTATATTCATGTCGTAGAGGATGCCCAACCACTCCACAGAATAGAGGACCACTTGCAACACCAATTGATGCTACACTGAAAGCATACGAAAATATAAGTAATATTTTGCCAAGGACCTTAAAGGTTCCTGACTTATAAGTTTCAGTGCAGTGGTAATTGAGTTAGATTGCCAATCCATTTTGAATTACTTATCTTGAAGCTCAGCTGCTCCTATCCAGCCTCACATTCCAATATAGGCCTAGCAAGATCTATGTAATACAGCAGGTTCCTGATACCTGCAGTCAAGGCAGTTCAGTTGAATGTAAGTAACACATTAGCTCCATAAAACAGGTAAGTATTTCGTCTAGCCTTTGAAAAGTTAGGGAGAAAGTAGGGCAATTGGGCAGGATTGGGTTGGAATTAGGGGGAGAGTGAAGGTATCAAAGCGAGCTGTGGGGGATGGGTCTGGGCTGTAATCAGGATGCGGAGGGCTGGGGTCTCTGTAAGAGGCTGGAGGCTGGGAAAATTTTGATAAGAGGTTGAGTTGTGTGTGTGGGAGGTCCCGTGGGAAGTTGAAGGGATTTGGAGTTGTGGAAGGGGGAAATCTCATGGAGGGTTAAAGGGGTGTAGGGACGGAAAGGAGAAGAGTGCAATGGGAGAGATGGGGAGATACTCCCATATAACTTCAGGGGAGATCAATAGTTTCAACTCTTTCAACTTTTCTGAATAAATATTGCTGTAGGAGAGTTAGAACTATCCAAAGTTTACAATTTAAATTGTATTTTCAGATGATGGTTTCCATTGCAGGACATCTGTTCATTGGATGTTTGAATCTCCCAGGCAATTTTTGTTCAATCCTTGCCTGGGAATCTCTATGGGAGTGGTCTTTGGGAGTGGTCTGGTTGGAGATTGCAAATTATAGGCCAATAGATTTTCCATGATCTTTCTTGTATAATACAACTTGACATTTACCTGACATATTTAAGTTTTTTACAGAATTCATGCACATTGTGTGCACATTGTAAAGCATTTGCGCATTCATCTTCTCCTTTGTCACCAGGAAGACCAAAAGCACAAAGAAAAGTACATCCCTAGAATGAATGAATAAAAAAAAGACAAATGTTACCTTTGGAGTTAAACACACAATTTTAATTCATATTTGTCCATAATGAACTGAGATGTATTTACAACGTTGTCATCTCATAAGCACAAGTCCTTAAAATCACTACATTACTTCCATTGCAATCCCAGACGCAATCCCAAATTTTATTACAATCTCATTAGGGAATAATAATGAAGCAGATGAAATTTGAAATTACTTACCAAGAGAATAAAGTCACAAAATTGCATGATTTCAAAGAAATGAAATAAATTTTACTGTACAAGAGTCAAACAATGGTTGATGCAAGCTATCTGAGACTCTAAAATCCAGGATTAACATGAGGCGAACATGAGCTCACAGGCAAACTATGGTTGAACATATCACAAACTGCATATTAAATGATAGACATCACCAAAACAGATCCCGCTGAATTTCTCAGCAACCCATTCAGGTGTCAGTTATCAATCTGAGTCACAAAACTCTGTTGTCCTCACAAGGGATCCTACTTCCTCTCTTTTGAAGATCTAGTCTTTGTTTTCTCCCAACGAGAGTTCCTATTTAACCTGAATATCTTCTTGCTTCTTCCTTGGCCTGAAAGCAGAGGTTAGAATGGCCCATTGACTGCTCACCATTCAGCTACTGAACCTCTTCCCCCATGCTTTTTCCCGCTGGATTCACAAGGCTGCTAGCCAGTATCCGATCACTGGCATGTTCCCTGCTTCCTAGCTGCACTAAGCTAAACTTTGCTGCTCACAGGCTTTCCTTTGTCCCAGTCGGCTCAGTCTGGAGCAGATAACTGGACTTCAACATTTTTTGGGCAAACACTGCTTCCCACGGACTTTTCTAAGCTTTCACGTACCATAAGATATTGAATTGTAGCAGGTGCTTCACCAAGATACATTGCAAAACCCTTTTATCTTGTGAGGCATGATGGCCTGGGACTGTGGAAAACCTGAGTGGAAATCAATGGGTGGGGGTGACCGGTGGTGGGGAGATGGGAGCGATGGCTGTGAGGCAAATAGGCAGATTTGTGAAAGACGGTGCTTAGGATCATTGTTCGGATTCTTACAGTGCCAGCCTGTTAGTGTGGCAATGGCTCCATGGAACATAACCCTGCCATTCTCTCACACTTCCAATACTGCCACTCCATCAGAGCCCTGTTAAGCATGCATGCGAGGTGGTGAAATCCAACGCTAGGCTATTTTGGGGCAGAACTCCTTAAGGACATTTCTGCAGTCTCCCTCACTGAAAATTAGCAGCCTTTCAGCAGCAGTGCTATTGTTATTGATTAGCATTTCATTGAAGCAATGCTTCAGGATAGGCAAAGGCTAGCAGTACCACACTAGAATGCACAACGGTGACCTTTTTAGGAAATATTGGATTAGTTATTTATGAAGCAGGTTTGGAATATTTGATTACTCGTTTTTATTTCAACATTGTGGCCAAGAAGATTCTGTGATAGTAAGAAACTGAGGAAAGGTTGGAAAATTGGACTTGCATTGCAGGAAGGGGATGCACTGGTTGCCTCTTTCCCTCTGTCTCCTCTGCCATCTCCTCTTCTCCCCTTTTTTCTTCTCTTCCACCTCTTTTTCATTCTCCTCTTTCTCCTCCTTTATTGCCTTCTCATTTTCCTTCTCTTCTATTGCCTCTTCTTCCTCCTCCTCTTCTGCCTCCTTTTCCTCCTCCCTATGCCCTTTTCTTCTGGCTCCTCTTCCTCCTCCTCTAGCCCCTTCTCTTCTCCTGCCTCTTCTTCCTCCTCCTATCTTCCTGTTCTTCCTCCTCCTCTTTCTCCTCTTCTTTCTCAGCTGCTCACCACCTGCCTAGTGACAGGGGCTCAGACTTCATGATGACAAGGTTCTGCAGCAAAGAACAGTGTACAACCAATCATGACTTGGTCACTCATTTGTATCTCATAGCTCTTGCAGAATAGTCTAAATAGTGGAAGAATTGCTTAAGCACCCTAATGGTCTGCATGATGACAGTTTGTGCATCAGCACAACTCTTATTTTAGCCTGGATTTTCACCACTGAGATGGGAAGGGGAATTTGGGAGAATTCACAGCTTGCCAGTCCACCGCAGGAGAAAATACTTGCAGAGGCTGAATCTTCATTACTATGGATGGGACAGGGAATGGCACAGTATGGGGCTGTGAGCTGAAGTCAGGCCAACCAATTTGTGAAAGGAGATTGGTGGCTGCCATAGCCGGGTGCCAATAACTTAAGTGACAAGTCAAATTAAAAGCCCACCTTGGTTTTGTGGGATTCCATGCTGGTTAAAATAAAAACAGAAAGACCCTTCTGCCTTCATCTCACTCACCTTCTCTTGTACACTCCCTATCCTTCATCCTTGCCAACTCATGATTCACTCCCTCCACAAGGCCCCTTATGCCCGCTAGGCCAAGCTTAAACTGTGCTATGGCACTCCATCTACCAGCTTGGTCCCTCATGCCACTTATGCCAAGCTTAGAGTTTATTTATTATTGTCACAATTAGGCTTATATTAACACTTTAATGAAATTATATGAAAATCTTCTTGTCACCACACTCTGTCGCCTGTTAGGGTACACTGAAGCAAAATTTAGTAATGCACTTAACCAAGATGTCTTCTGAACGGTGGGAGGAAACCAGACCACACTAGAACAAACCCACAAAGACAAGAGGAGAATGTGCAGACTGATCCAAGCCGGGAATTGAACCCAAGTCCCTGCATTGTGAGGTAGCAGTTCTAACCACTGTGCCACCATGCTACCCGGGCTTTCCGCATGCTATTATCATCAAAGTCATTAGTTTGGTGGTCAGAGAATTGACTTTGGTGTCCATCCCCCGTTTTGGCACAATGGCTTAAATGCAGATTGATCGATGGATGTCTACAGAACAAAAGGATCATGACTAATGCTGTGATATCAGGCACAGACTTGCAAATTTCACTCTATAGCTACACACCAACTGGATTTTGGGGAAATAGAACATTTCTACTGTGATACATCTCAGATATTATAATTGGCACCCGCAAATTGAAATGTGTGTAGTCAATGATATAGCACACTATGGGGAAACATGCAATCTGGCATGCAGTATGCTCCCTAATCTGTTTTAACTAGTCAGAAAGAATAAGGTGTACTAATTTCTCTTTGTGTCTGGAACCTCAATAAATTCTTTTAAGCAACAGTGCAAATGCTTCAAATATCCTATCAGCTATCAGCACAAGTGTTCACTGATGGGGGATGGGAGGATTGGTACCTGTGAAACTATAGCACTTCAGAAAGTCAGTATCATCAGAATTGGCAAATTGGATGTTAAGCTGCATTTTAGAAAAATATTTATTATAAATTGAAGACAATTGGGATCAGGGGAAAACTCTGTGCTACTGTGTTTGTGGCTGTGTTTGTTGGAGACTGATCATCCAGCCCTTTGTATTCCTGCTAAATTTTTCCTGTCTACATGCAGAATGAGTTTTGTTTTGTGCTGCAATATCATGGTTCTGTGCGGATGTGCACCACTAGTAAAATAAGAAAACTATATATATATTAGAGTAAATATATCTTTTTAAGGTACCATAGGTAAGTAGGTATACCTAATATGCTATTAATTACCAGATTTACCAAATTCAATTTTAATTATACTATGGTGTCATTTGAACTCAAAGGTTCAGTACCTTTAACCAGCACATAACCATACATGGGGAAGGCAATTGTTAGTTTCTTACATTGTGGCTTGTATTTCAGTCACTTGACTGAAAAATAAAGCTGAATTGGTAGCAATGGCGTAAGGCAAGGATCATGTGTTTCAATTCGACAAGTTCAAAATAGCAAGAGCTAAAGAGACTTGCCTTTCAAATTGGAAAGGCAGCCTTTGTTTTTCCAGCTCATTGATTTTTTTTTACTTAAAACTGATATGAACGGTGAGGAAAATAGCTCAGTAATTTTGGCACATCAACAAACATTGTCAGAGGTAAAGTTCTTTGTAAATATGGGGAGAGGTTGTTCTATGAACTGAAGGCTGATGGTTAGAGAGATGCGGTGTCCCTGCAAATTAAGTGAATATAAAAGGGGAAACTGGGGAAAACAAAATGGAATCTCAAGAGGAAGCATGTTGAAGTAATTTCTGCGGAAGTAACGGTAATTATTCCACTCACAATTTTTTTTAAGGTTAGGAATCTATGAATGTGAATGAAGTGAAAATTGTGAAATAATAAATCAGCTCACCCACTTTAAAGTAAACTGTCTCTCACAATGCACACAAAAATGAATTGAGGAGGGATAGTATTTAGAAATATGCATAATTTGAAATGTCCCTTTGAAATGTGCTTTTGACAAAAGCAAAATACAGCAGAAACTGGAATCTGAAACAAAAGCAAAAAATGCTGGAAAATCTCAGCAGGTCTGATAGCATCAGTGGAGCGTGAATAGAGCCAATGTTTCAAAAGTCAGGATGATCTTCATCACAGCTGTTGGAGAATAGGACAAGGTTTGTACTGTGAAGGTGGAGGATGCTGTAACTAAAAACTAGAAAAAAAGACAAAGAGAACGTAAATGTGATGATAAAGACTAGAATCCATTAAGAGATCAGAATGTGTAAATGGCAGAATAAATGCACAGAGCATAGAAATGCAGTAGATAGCCTTAGTGGGATGGTGAGCAGGGAGGGAAGTTGCAAGCAGGAGATCAGCAATATTGAGGATTGGTGGGCAACCAGGAGGAAAGACAAGTAGAATGCTGATGGACCACATTATTTGGAATCTACAAAATAGGGGAAAATATTTGCCAATTGAAATGAGCAAGATCTGGTTCACATCAAGAAAACTGCAAGTAATATCGCACAGAAGCAAACAGTTGAGAGCAACTTGCAGCATTAATGTACCTGGGAGATATGCAATAGTTCAATCACAGAAACCAAGAGATTTGCATTGAAATATCTTCTACCAGGAAAGAAACAAAAGAAAGTGCATTTGCTTATTTTTACATAATATATAGTTTACCAAGCCAACAAATTGAAATTCAGAGCAAAACATCGATGGAGATGGCTAGTTCTCCATGCATAGTATTGTGTTATTTAACATCACTCAGCAGAAAGGAGTAAGTGCTGTTTTCATTGCTATTCAAGGTTCTGGAGCTGGGGAGAAAAAGAAAAGAGAGCGAATACTGAGATTAAGATTGGTGTAACTAACAGTCTGAACTGTGAACTGTACACTTCAGGAGGGCATCTGCTTGCTATTGAATTTCAGGGAATCAGCTGGTGTGCATTATTCTGGCTGAATGATAGCTTTAGGCTCCAGGAACTGAGTGAAGTTGTGCTGTTCATTCTACCCTGATTAATCTTGTCAGTCTTGACTCTTATCCATTCATTTCCTGTTGTGGGGGAATCTACCAGTTTGTCAATTGTATGTTATTGCGACAGTAAATGCCATTCAACCATCAGGATTTGAGTGGTTGTATTAATAAGGGCAGGCACTTGATGGACTGTTATGCAGTTCCACAGGCCTGTCATTAGAAGGAACACTAGCCCCAGGGTATTACTGCAAGAGTTCTCCAGGGTAATATCTGAGACCCAGCCATCTTCAGTGGGTTGTCAATGACATTCCCTCCATCTTAAGAATAAAGGAAAGGATATTTGCTGATGAATGCATGATTTTCAGTAACATTTACTACTACTGAGACAGTACTTAAGCACAGCTTCAACATTACAATTGCTGAATCTCAAACTATCAATATACTAGGAGTTAGCATTGACCAGAAGCCTAAATGAACCAATCACATATATATGGTGGCTACAAGAGCAGATAAGAAGCTGGAATTCTGCAGCGAACAACTCATCTCCCCACTCCTCATTCCTCAAAGCCTGTCCACCATCTACAAGGTGTAAGTCAGGAGGCTGATGAAATACCCTTCACTTGCCTGGATGAACGCAACACCAACAACACTCAAGAAGCTTATTACCAACCAGGGCAAAGCAGCCATTTGTTTGATACTTGATCAATCACCTTAAATATTCACTCGTGAATGTGGCCCAATGGATCATGCAAACCAGCTTCCCATCCATTGACTCCACCTACATTTCCGGCTGCCTTGGGAAACCAGCCAGTATAATTAAGGACTCCACACACCCTGGACATACACTTTTCCATCTCCTTCTATTGGGAAAAGGATATAAAAGTCTGAGGTCATGTACCAACCGACTCAGGAACAGCTTTTCCCCTGCTGCTGTCAAACTTTTGAATAGACTTACTTTGCATTAAGTTGATCTTTCTCTACGCTCTAGCTATGACTGTAATACTAATTTCTTCACTCTCTTGTTTTCTTCTCTATGAACGGTATGCTTTGTATAGCGAGCAAGAGACAAAATTTTTCACTGTATGTTAATACTTGTGACAATAAGTCAAATCAAATCAAAACAAATCAAATCAATGCACACAGTGGCAGCAACATGTACTCCATAAAGAACGCACTGCAGCAACATGCCAAAGCTCCGCAACAGCATCTTCCAAACCCATGATGTTTGCAACCTAAAAGGACAAGGGTAGCAGATGTATTAACACTGTTACAGCAAGTTCCCATCCAAGACACACTGATTTACCGTTCCTACACTATTGCTGGGTCAAAATCCTGCAACTTTCTAACAATGCAGTGAGTGTGCCTGCACCAGATGGACTATAGTAGTTGAAGAAAGTGGCTCATATTCACCTTCTCAGCCGCAAGTATGAATGGGCAAAGAATGCTGACTTTCCCAGGCACAGTTCATCCCATGAATATATAATTTTTAAAAAGTAATGCATTTTTCTCAAAAATAGCCAGGAGCCTGTAAATCTATTAAAGTGTGTCTTCATTTGCTATTCAAAGGAAAGATGTTTGCATATAATTACAAACATTGCCAGCCGATTGTGAGAAAATGGTGGCTTTGTGACATCTGAGGTTTCAAGTATCATTGAATTAATTCACACAATATATAATCTCACAGTAAGATGTGTGGCAACTTCTTGCTCATATATCAAAGAGATTGACTCTCACCTCAGGGCAGGAACTTTGATTGACAGTTTGTTGATACAGTTAAAAGTTTGTGATTTTAAGATGTCATGGAAAAATCTGCTTAGTGCATTTTAAGAATCAGTTATTGAAATAGCAGACGTTTGGAAGCATTGTTCATTGCTGAAAAGAGTGATATAGTGATATAGTGCTGAAACTTTTCACCTTGCACTTATTATAACAAACACAAGAATGCCAAATTTCAAACAATCCTAACAATTTTGCACTGGATAAAGAAAGATTGCTGATAGAATAAATCAATTCTGATTGGCTAAGGCACTGCCATAGAGAAAACAACAAAGAACTACAGGATCACCAAGCTCCTGGGTATTCCAAAAAAAAGCTCAAGCTTTAAATATATTCTTTTGGAAAGAACAGCTCTCTGCACATGAATGGATGTTACTTATAGCAAGTGTAAAAAAACACACTTCGAGTTTAACTGATTATCTTAAATTTCTTGATAGTGTAGCAATTAGTGCATGGAAAAGTGCTGCTCAATTATGGATTCACATTTCACAGCAGATATTTTGTTTTATGTTTTCAAGTATGGACTAGTTGAGTGCAGTCTATACTCTGTCTATCATAAACAATGAAGAAATGTGCTGTTTTATTCAATCAGCCAATCATTGGGATGCATAGCATGAGTCCTTGGCATCATATCGCACTGAAATCCTTTGATGATGCTGTTCAGTTGTGTCCATGTTGTGGAGATGCTGGCATTGGACTGGACTGGGCACAGTAAGAAGTCTCACAACACCAGATTAAAGTCTAACAGGTTTATTTGGTAGCACGAGCTTTTGGAGCCCTGCTCTTCATCGGGTGAGTGGAGTGCTTTCATTTCATGAACCTGCTGCAGTGCAGAAACTTGAAGCATTTGTACAGAATTCACTGCAATGGCTAAGGAAACATGTGGGCAAGTGGGTACGCATTCATTGGAATCTTCAAGGACATTGACTGAAGAAGTATTGCATTTGTAATGGCATTATCTGTCAGTTGCGTCATGAACTTTGCAGCATTGTTCCCCTTCCATATATGTTTCCATGTTGTCTCTGCCAGAGTAACCATACCACCTTCTGTTAGTGAATGGAAAGTGCCTCACCATTGTCTTGGTTTGCATTATCTTTTCCTCTTCATTTTCATTGCCTTATGCAGCTGCAATGCATTTGAACATAGCATGATGGAAGCAGTTTGTGATTGGGGCTTCCTTCACCATTTTCCATACATTTTTCAGAATCAACATAACCTCAAGTAGTGAGACTGTACTCCTGCTTCTTATCAATTACCTCAATACTTGAGAGATCACTACTGCCATCATTAGTGGGTTTTCCAGTTCCTAATCACCCCTGATCCATTGGCTGGAGCTTAGCTGTGGTATTGGTTGCAAGAATATCAGTTTGGTGTTTCTCATGCCAGTAATGTTGGGATGCATGGGGCAATTGTCTACAGTGATGGCAATCTTCCTTTACCTTTGTTGATATATTTTGTTGACTCTTGACCCATGCCTCAAAAATGCTGAAGATTATTTATCCAAGCAGTTTTATTTGTTTTGTACTGTGTGGTAGTGTTCCAACTTGCATAAAATGGCGGATTTCTATTTTGGTGTAGACAATGATATTGATGTTTGCTCTGCTTTCCACCATTACACATGTCCCCCTTAAATATCCAAAAGTGGTCTGGGAAAAGATGGTGAAACTTATATTTTTGTACCTATTCATTCAAGAAGTGGATGAAACCATTTTAGAGCCAACCATCTGCCACTGCTGCTGTAATGGCAGTGCTGTCACCACCACCTGGAAAATTGATAATATGTCTGGTTTTGATCAGTCTAGCCATCCGTCACTGCAGGTGAACTCTGTGTTCCAGATCTTCCCCATGGCAACTCCCCTTTTCTGCAGAATTGGGCTGGTGATGGGCACATTTTCTAGAGCTCTCTTGGCATCAAGAAAGAGAGCCATTAGCATCCTCTTCTTTACTGAATAGAATACCTGTTTGTTGAGATATTCGAGATTTTCTCCTTGGCTCTGCCAATGGTGGACAAATTTGATGGTGGATTCTCCCACTCTCTGTCAATGCCCACTTTCTGATTCACACCACAAATTTCCAATTGTTCTATCAAATCAGAAAGGTTACTTGTGGATTCAGTAATGACTGACCACAGAAATTCAGATCAGAGGAATGCCTCACTGCGAGTATAACAGTAACTGGACTTTTCTTTCCATATATCCCAATGTACGATGCCTGGTCATTGGACCATACTTTGTCACTGACAGTGAGGTCTGAGGGCCCAATACTTCAAAAGTCCTGGACCACCCCATTCAGAGTAATTGCACTTTGCTCCACAAATGACCAAGAATGGGCATGCCTGAATTTTAATGCTCATGGTCCCACGATAATTGTTGATCAAATAATAGTATTTATTTTGAATTGGAAACTGGTCACCAAATGGATATATTATTTTCATTCATATGAACAGTTCTTAATAACATTTCCTCAACTCCTTTCCCTCACAATTTGTAATAAACAAACACAATCGCAATTTTTCAGTCCTCACAACCTCACCATCCCTTGTATGCATTGTGCCATTGGTTACCACCAGAGGTTCTTCTAATTCTGACAGTGGATTTTCAAATAAGTAACTTGAAACCAGGTCTTGCTCCCAACTAATGATTTCATGCTAAAATAGCACGAGTATTTTGACATATGGAGCGAATTATTGTCTCATTTTTCCAATACAACAACTTTATTTATTATTCATTGGCTGGAGTTCGTGGGGGCCCTGCACGATACCGAAGAAATGAACACATAGAACACATATCACAGTACTGACATGAAATACTTTTAAGGGAAGTTGGAAATATATACCATATTACTGCCATCTGCTGGTTACTTACTTTGTCAAACATGAAGACCTTATTTATTCTTCCACGGTAAACTTTGAATTCATTGTTAATTCCAACGCAACAAGCCTGAATAGATTGACATTGATGATACATGGTTGCATTTTCCACAAACTGCAGATTCACAAACACTACTGTTGCTGGCCGCATTTCAGACAAATATTCCAAAGGCATTGCATCATCAATCTAGATAAGAAATTAATAATATTGCCATATAGTTATGTGATACATACAGCTCAGAATAGGCAGCATTTTATATAAGATTCACTCCAATGGATATCATTTACTTGAATTTTCAAAAGATGCTTGATGATCTTTCTATATGTGGAGTCTTTATGCAAGACCAAGGCTTGAGGAATTAATAGCAAATCGGACAATTGCTTGGCAAGTTGTTTATTTTACTAAAGAACATTGTTCATATATGCAATTAACTCTGACTGAGAAGCAGTGACTACTGAAGTTCCATGGGGTGTGTTCTGAATTAAATACTGATAAATCCTGCAAATCAGACTGTTCTACATAATAACTTGCAATTCTGACTTAACTAATTAATTATTTGCTAGTGAAGAAACATTTTTAAAAAGAACATTTCGCTATCTATGTCTGCCTTGATGTTGATGTGCACTCATCAGGTATTCTTTAGATCATCTTCCTGGAGTTACAAGTTTGCTAGTCTCCTAGGGAATATATTCTATTCAATTCTTTTGGTGCTGCAATTTTTCAACCTGTGTTCAATGATCTGCTTCAAACCTCCATTAACTTTCTTACCACTTTTTCCTTGAATGCAATTTTCATCAGCAAAGAAAGAAAGCTCAATTCTAAAGGTAGCAAGTGCACATCTGTAGAATCTGTCTCTGTAAAAGATCCATCACTCAAAATCTTCTTCTTATTTTCCATTTCTGAATCCTCTTTAATATGTCTTGAAGATAGAATCTCTGGAATTTTGTTTGGCTACTATCTGTAACTTTGGCAGGACACAGTAGATAAAGTATGGAAATAAGGGAAGTAGTTTCCACTGTGAGGTACCCACCAATCCCTCATGGGACTTATAATGGATGGCTGGTAGTAACCTTGGAAAATCCAGGGCCAAGATGTCTAAAATGAATGCAATATTATAAAACAGATTACAAAATCCTTTGGCTGCGCTTGCCTTAAAACTGAAGAATCGCACCCGAGATCAATAGACCTCTGCATGGTTTGTGGCACCAACGACAACGCCTGCACTGCCCCCCCCCCATCCCCCCCCCCCCCCCCCCCCCCCCCCCCAGTCATCCGCTACAATTCACATGGCAGGTGGGACGGGGGAATTCCGGCCATAATCTTACTAATGATCTATAGAATGTCAAAGTAACTATTTTCAAATACTTAATTATTATTTAAATATTAATTACACATCATTCTAAATCCTTTTTTGCAGTTTCTCTGGTGCTGCAATATATTTTTTGTTGTGTGGAACTCAGAGCCACGCACAGGATTCCAAGTGTGGACTGACTAGGGTCACATACAAACTTAGAATTCCCTCAAAATAAATTCAAGTGTTTCATTAGCATTCTTAATTACTCTGCTGAATGATGGAGCTGCTTCTAATGATTTGTTCATTGATGTCCCTAGATCCCTTCGCACTTCCATTTTGTTCAGTTCCTTAGTTTATATGGTTATAGGTGACCTATCTGCTTTTCCCACAACACATATCACCTGATATGTAATTATGATAACAATCATTTATCATTTCACTGTCCAGTTTGCAAGTTTTCTCATTTCTTTTGTATTATGATGCATTCTTTCTCAATATTTGCCAAACTTCAAAGATTGCAATCAATTACAAATGTTGATATTGAGTGACTTATTCTTAATCCACCTTATTTCTGTAAATTATTAATAGTCCCAAAACTAATCCTAATGAAACAGCAGTTTTTATCATCCTTAAATCTGAGTAACTATCTTTACTTCTACTCTCTCTTTCCTATTTTTTAAAAAAATCCGATCTATTTAACTATTTCTTGCTGACCCTCTATCTTAAACCTTTGTTATGAACGACCATGTGGTAAACTAATCAAAGGTCTTTAAACATCCAAATATATGAAATCTACTATATTTGTCCTGTTTACTCTTTCCATTATGCCTCTAAAGAATTCAGACAGATTTGTTAAACATGCTGGGATTTTCTACACTCAACGATTGTAATGGCAATTGGCTGGGGCAGAAATTGAGGCCATGGGAGAGAGGGAACAATGCAGCAGGATCTGCAAAATTATTTTCTGGAGAAGATGTCCCCATCCATCATGACAGGTCACCAATCCCACCAAATGGAGGAATGAAGCCATTTTGCATCACGTTAATAGGATCCAGATGAAGGCATCAATGATATTATCCTGACCTGACAAATTATCTGTGCCACTAGCAGAACACCATACTGGTCTGAAATATGACTCGACCAACATGGCATGGGCATTCACATGATGAATGCTCCACCATCTACGGCTGCGCAAGATGCTCAACTCTCTGTAGTCATTGGTGAGATCTCTGCAAGCATGCCCTGGGCTTCTTCCAGATGAATACGTGCATTGTGTATCTGTGAATGGATATGCGGGAGTGTGTGTGTGTGAATGGGTATGGGTCGTGTGTTTGTGTTTGTGTGTGTATGTGTGTGTGTGTAAATGGGTGTGGAGAAGTGTGTGTGTTGAATGGGTATGGGGTGTGTGTGTGTGTGAATGGGTTGGGGGGAGTGTATGGGTGTGAATAGATATGGGGGAATGTGTGGGTGTGGGGGAGTGTGTGAGTCTGAATGGGTATGGAGGAGTGTGAGATTGAATGGGTGTGTATTGTGAGTGTGAATAGGTATGGGGGAATATATGGGTGTGAATAGGTATGGGGAGAGTATGTGGGTGTGAATGAGTGTGGGGGAGTGTCTGTGTGAGAATGAATAGGTATGTGTGTGTGAATGGGTGTAGGGGAGTGTGTGTGAAAATGAATGGGTGTGCGGGGTGTGTGTATGTGGGTGTGAATGAGTATGGGGGAGTGTGTGCATCTGAATGGGTATGGAGGAATGTTTATGTTTGAATGAGCGTGGAGAGTATGTGTATGTGAATGGGTATGGGGGAGTGTGTGGGTGTGAATGGGTATGGGTTAGAAGAGGGGAAAGGGTTTCAGAGGGAGATGTATGTGGTGTGAGATGATAGTCTTAAGGCCTTTCAACGAATGAGCACCACAGGCAGCGGCACAGCTTAAGGAATATGAATTGCAACTGAACAGTATCACACCTGATTAAAGTGCCAGAGTGATCTATTTGCAGAAGTGTCACAGCAACCTCTGAATCTTGCATTCCCAACCCTTTCTTCTTGACTCTCCCCTGACATCACCTCAGGGGTGGAGGCAGCCTATTAAGCATTTTGACCTGTTATGTTTGATGACCTTAGCAGACATCCTCTAGAGACCTGAGGTCTCGTAGGCCACAGCTTACTTGTCCTGCTGTAAGGGAGCTACTTGCTCTGTGGTCACACAGGATGAAGGTGAAGGGGTCATGGGTAAGGGGAATTCCAAAATTTCAGCATCTTAGAGAGTCCCGAGTGGAGGTCCAATGGCTATACAGCAGTGTTCTTCCTCCCTTTGGGTGGCTGAGGGTCCCTGCCTGACTCTTTGAGTAGAAAGGGTACCTGGAGAGAGATCACAGTGTCCTATCCCCTTTTATGTAGCTGCAGCTAAATCACATACATAACTAAAGCTATTCAGTGTAGATCTGTGCACATCTCTGACAGAAACTGGAATGGAATGCATGCCATCGATTGCACCCTAGACCTTCAGGTAAGACATTTTTCATACTTTTTATACTTGCCAGAGGCTGAAAACAGCAGGGAGATTAATTCATTCCCTCAATTTTCACTTCACTCTAAACAGTAATATCTGGCTTAAAATCAAACAAGACAGTTCCTTCATTTAGGAGTACTTATTTTCTTGTTATAATTGCGGTGAAAGACAAATCCTAATACCTGATGTCCTTCTAAGCATTTAGCATCTGTTAATATATGTTAGTAAACATAACGCTTTTTGCAATAATTGAAGGAACAGAAGAAATATGCGAAAACCTGTTTCAAACACTTGTTCAGATTGAAAGGACAACATGAATAAGATTGAAAACTGTATGTTGTATAGTTCATATATTCATACGCTACTGAAGAAGTCTGTAACAAAAATAAGGCTAAATCTTGGGAATCCAGCAATTGCTAACGACCCCAAAGTGAACAAGGACTCTGGGTAATATCTAGAACTATATGCTGAATTAAAAATATATACAATTCTTCAAAAGAGTACAAAAATGCAATTTGATAATGATATTGTCTTAAGATTTCATACCTTTAGTAAAACTGTTTTCAAGAGATATTTACGGAGGACTGATTCAAGTTGTAAGTTTGGCAATAAGTTTGATGTTTTTCTTATTGTCCCTGTAAATAAATCAAAAGTCAGCTTCTTATGCCCAAATAAAAATTCAAATTCAGTAGTCAGCCAACAACAGAAAATAAAAACTATGCCATGAACATACTTTTACTATTAGTTTCTTGATATTCCAAATGGTTTCCAAAAGATTTGATATAATCTTCAACTGAAAAGTTTGGATCTCTCTTAATGTACCGCACCTGCATTAAAAGCACATTTTAAAATTATAACATGTTTTGTAACTTTTCTGTCAATGCACAACTAACATTACCATTTTGTATTTTTATTTTTGTTACAAACCTTAACTTAAGTCCAACCTTTTTCAGCTGTTTCACCAACAGTGGCTTAATGATACTGTCACTGGCCTAGTAATCTATAGATCCAGGGTAAAATTTCAAATTCCACCAGCATCTAAATAAACAAGGGCACCAGGTACCTGAGAACACCACCATCCAGAAGTTCCCCTCCAAGCCACTCACCATGCTGACTTGGAAATGTATTGCCATTCCTCCACTGTTACTGGGTCAGAACCCTGGAACTCCTCCTTAACAGCACTGTGAGCGTACCTACACCACAGGACTGCAGTGGTTCAGGAAGGCAGTTCACCACTATCTTCTCAAGGGCAATAAGGGATGGACAATCAATTCTAGCTGAACCAGCAATACCAACAATGTAAGGGTAATTTCAAGCTGTTTGAGAATTATTCATTTTAAATTAAAAACTAGAAAAGTAATTGAAGTTTTCAGCATTTGAAAACTCTTATCTCCATTTTGTTCAAAATATAGCCTTTGTATTTGTAAGTAATCTTTCCTACTGTGGTGTAACATATCAAAACTAAGAGAGGTAATAATGGGCTTTGATTAATACATTAACAACTTAATTTCTTGACTACATTCAAGAAACAATTTTTGCAAGTAGTTTGATTTGGTTTGTCTATTTATTACTGTCATTGATAGGTTTACATTAATGCTGCAATGAAGATACTGTGAAAATCCCTGAGTCGCCACACTCTAACACCTGAGGGAGAAACTAGCATGGCCAATACTCTAACCAGCTGGAATCTCTTACCAAGTATACCAAAAAAGTAAGATCAGATGAAACAAATGGACATTGCTAGAATATAAATTTGGAAAATGTGTCAAGAAAAATGTGCTTTATTGAAGAATTTTAGTTACCTGAAATGTATAAAAAAGCAAAGTTATAAAAGTACATGCACTAAGGTTGTTAGAATCATAATTCATTGCAATGATGAATAAAGCATGAAAAATATTTTAATATACCTTTACAGCTCTTTCATTTTCTATCTTTTCAATAACTAGATTTTCTCTGTCACAGAGCTCCCACGCATTTGGGGATAAAATAATAGTGTTGGCTGAAGCAAGTCCTTCAGCTTTCCGAACTTCATCCACTGCTCGACCAATTAGTGCATAAAAGCGAGATTCCTCATCCCCCATTACGACTTTGGAAAGCTTTCCTGCTGAAATACCTGCAAAGAAAATACACATTGAATGGCAACTGTATGTTCATTGCCGGTTCCCAGAATCATACGTGGTGGAGCTTGATGCCAGTGGGGTTTTACAGTCCTGGCAAAGTTGAAGAGATTTTGAATGGTTTGCTGCAGTTTACAGCCCTGCCCCTAGTGTGATGGGGCTGTAAAATTCAACCCCCTAACTCTGTAACACCAGGCGAGTTAATCTTTCTTGATGTTTATTAACAACAATATCTGTTTGATTTTCACCTGCTAACTTATTATAGCAACTAAAATTTTCATTCAAAAATATCTTTCACAATAATGTATAAAATGAAGCACAAATATAAAGCGCAATTTTAACTGCCAAGAGTGTGCAGGTTTAGGTAGTTGTTAAGGACCTGGAAAGTGGCACCAAGTTAGAAGCTTGTCTTGAAGTCACTCCAGATTTAATTGGGTGGGTGTATAGCAAAGGAGTTGTTGGGTAAATAATTTCAATAGGCTTTAACTAAGGATACATGAGGCAGATAAAGGACATGCTTCCATTTGTTTTCCATAATCTGTTTCTCCTGGGACAGTTCACTAACCTGAAGACAGAGGCTATAGATTGAGAGACGCTACTCCACATGTAAGAATTGCTCTCACTCCTACTGCCTACCATAGGTATATTAAAAGAATTGATAGTAAACCTCTTGGACCATGTTACAAATGCACCTTCTATGGCCATTGAGTCTTGAAATGGGACTCAACCTCAGTGCTTATGGCTCAGAGGCAAGGATGCTACATGACCTATAATTTCGATAATTAAATGTGAATTTAATGCAGAATTCTGAATAGCCAGCGCACAAGTTTCCCAAGAAACTCATCAGGGTCAACCAGATGAAAAATAGCAGGCACTATTGTTCAATGAAAGTACTAGTTGAAAGTCTTTGAACAGTGAAACATATAGCTGTTGGACTGCCAATGTGGCAGCCTTGTGCTCACACCACTTTTTAGACACCCCAAGTTCATTGCTTCACAAGTGATTTGCAACTCTGAAGGTCATTTTACCTCATTTGGATTTTTAGCACCTTAACTGATTTTTCCCCCCTGTCTGCCTTCACTGCATTATGGCAGCAGCTTACTCAGATCTACCTTGGACCTCTGATAGGAATAAGAGGAACAACAACAGAAACACCAGCAGCATAGCAAGCAGTAGGAGCAACACCAGTACCAACAGCAAAAGCAAGCAACATGAGTGCTGGCAGCAAAACCAATGGTCTTTTCCTAGCCTGGCTAACTCAGTTGGAAGTCTCACAACACCAGCTTAGAGTCCAACCAGTTTATTTGATAGTAATCTCAAGCTTTTGGAAATGGTGTTCCTTCATCAGGTGTGTGAAGGTGCTGATGAAAGAAGGGCATATAAAGTCACATACAGTTTACAGAATACTGATTAGAATGCAAGTCTTTACAGCTAACCTGCTATTCAAGTCTTAAAGATGCAGACAATGTGAGTGGAGATAGCATTAGCGTAGGTTAAAGAGATGTGTATTATCTCCAGAAAGGCCAGTAAGTATTCGCCAACAGGAAGGAAACAGTCTTGTCTGGTGATTGTCGAGCAATATTCATTCATCCATTGTCATAGCGTCTGCATGGTCTCCCCACTGTACCATGCGTTGAGACATCCTTTCCTGCAACGTATTAGATAGACAACATTGGTTGGGTTGCAAGAGTATGTGCCGTGTACCTAGTGATGGTGTTCTCATATGAGATGATGGCATCCATGTCGATGATCCGGCATGTCTTGCAGAGATTGCTGTGGCAGAGTTGTGTGGTATTGTGGTCACTGTTCTCCTGAAGGCTGGGTAGTTCCCTACGACAATGGATGAATGAACACCGCTCGACAATCACGAGGCAAGACTGTTCCATTACTATTAGTTAACACTTCAGTGGTCATGGGCATTCAGTCTCTGATCTTTGAGTAAGCATTCTCCAAGGCGGCCTTCATGACACATGACAGCACAGAATCGCTGAGCAGAGACTGACACTGCATACATGAGCAAGGCTCAACTGGGATCTTGAGTTCATGTTGCACTATCTCTAACCCCCGTGACTTGTCTAGGCTTGTAAGATCTCACTTACTGTCCTAAGGCGATACACGTGTCTTTAACCTATGCTAATGCTATCTCCACTCACATTGTATGCATCTTTAAGACTTAAATAGCAGATTAGTTGTGAAGACTTGCATTCTAATCAGTATTCTGTAAACTGTGTGTGGCTTTGTATGCTCTTCTCTGATCAGAACCTTCCACACACCTGTTGAAGGAATACTGTTTCTGAAAGCTTGTGAGATTACTATCAGATAAACTGGTTGGACTCTAACCTGGTGTTGTAAGACTTCTTACTATGTTTACCCCAGTCCAATGCCAGCATCTCCACATCATAGCTCAGTTGGCACAGCATGAAATTCAGATTGTGGGTTCATGCTCCATGTTGATTGTCAACATCCACAAAAATAGGCAGGAAAGCAAATTGTGAAGGGGACATAGCAAGTTGGCAAAGGGAGATGGAAAGCTTAAGTGGATGAGCAAAAATTGACAAATACAGTATAATGTGGGGAAATGTGAACTTGTCCACTTTGACTGGAAGAATAGAAAAACATCATACTCTTTGAAAGGAGAAAGATCACAGAATTCTGAAATACAGAGAAATCTAGGTATACTAGTACTCGAATCACAAAAACTTCATATACAAGTACAACAAATGATTAGGAAGGTAAATGATGTATTTGTTCTGTCCTACAGGTACTTCAGTCTGCCTTATTGTTTAAAAAGGGGCATACACGCGATGGGTCGTGAGAGGGCTGCTCTTGGATTTTTTGAGAGTATCTTAGTGCTTCACGTCCTTAGTGTACACTTGACCTGGACCATTTGATGGGCAACACAACAGCTCAGTGACTATCGCTGTGCTATGCAGATACATGGATTTGGGCCTGTGTCTGTGGGAGTTTGTGCATTCTCCTCGTGCTTGTGTGGGTTTTCTCCGGGTGCTCCAGTTTCCTCCCACATCTCAAAGATGTGCTCTTACGCTGATAAGCAGAACGAATTCTCCCTAAATTGTCTCAAATTTAGTTGCAATGCTTGGATCAATAAACATAGACAGGGATCACGCGTAAAAGTGGGAACATCAAGGTGGTGGTGCGGGCTCGTTGGGCCGAAGAGCCTATTTCTTGTGCTGTTTTGTTCTTTGTTCTTTGCAAATGGAATATTATTGTCTATTGTGAAGGGAATGGAATATACTAGTAGGGATGTTTTGCTACAGTTGCGCAGTGTGTTGCTGAGACCACATTGGTCTGCGCACAGTTTTAGTCTCCTTATTTAATAAAGAATATCAATGCTGTAGAAACAGTACAGAGAAAGCTCACTTCACTGATACTTGGGGTGGGGGTAGTTATCTCATGAGCAAAGGTTGGACAGGCCAAGTCTGCATTCATTAGAGTTTCGAAGATTGAGATGTGCTTTTATTGAACCGTATAAGATAATGAGGGGACTTGATGGATATTTTATCTTTTGGGAGCAACTAGAACTAGGGGACACACAGGCATCTCTCATTTAAGGAGGAACGAGGAGAATAGTTTTCTCTCAGAGGATCTGAGGAAGGAGACTCTCTTTCCAATGGAGGCAGAATCATTGAATATTTCTAAGGTAGAGGAAGATAGATTTTTGACCAACAATTGAGTTAAAGGTTATCAGGAGTAGGTGTGGAATTGGGGCTGCAATTAAAAGCAGGAATAGACTATTCAATAAGACCATGGCTTATGGAATAGCCTACTCCTGCTCTTAATTCATTTTTTTTATGTTCCTCAGTAACACGCTGCTCTGGAGAATGAACAATTTTTGTACTTTGATCTTATCTTTAGGTTTATTATATTCATCTGAACCTTCTGCGATAGCATGCCCATGGTCTTGGCATATTTGCTGAATGAGGGCACCCTAAACTGGATGCTTTATTTCGGTTTAGCATTTATTTTATGCACCTATTTATGCATAAAATAAATGTGGCACAGTATATAAAATAAATGCGGAGCAATACAGTGGCACAATGGTTAGCACTGCAGTTTCACAGACATGAGACTAGGATTCGATTCTCTGCTTGGGTCTCTGTCTGTGCAGAATCTACACATTCTGCCTTGTGTCTGTGTGGGTTTTCTCTAAGTGCTCCTGGTTTCCTCCCATTGTCTAAAACATGTGCTGGTTAGGTGCAGTGACCATGCTAAATTCTCCCTCAGTGTACTCAAATAGGCCCTGGACTGTGACAACTAGGGGATTTTCACAGTAATTTTACTGCTGTAAACCTACCTGTGACACTAATAAATAAACTTCAAAAATATTATAGAAAATGGTCACATCTAGATAATTACTTAAAATAATTATATAAATAATTATTTAGATGTGACCACTGGGGACATTTTGAGCAAAATATTTCACGTTAAAGCTATTATCTGTTGCTCCTTGGACTTCATCCAGTGCTGCCAAACCCTAGATCCTTCACCTTGTGGCCTCAAACTGCAACATATGAGGAGAAGGCTGCTGATAGCAAGATAAGTTCAGGAGGGTCTTATTACTGGGGCAGGATTTAACCCAATCTACAGTAGCATTCCTATTCTTTTTTCCTGACATTTGCTTTCTGGCAGATTTATCTGGCATAAAATATGTTGAAATGCATTGGAGTTTGACAGGGACCTCATTCCCCCACCAAAACAAAGAAGAATTCAACAAGGAATGAAAACTCTTCTTTCAATTATCCTCTTGCTCCATTACTGCTGATTTGGGAGGAGTTAAAATACAATCCAAAACCCTAAAAACTGATCATTTCAATCAAATAAGTAGCAAGTCATGGTTTGTAAAATATATTTCAATTAACAATGTGCAAGAAAATTGACCTTGCATATCAGCAGGTATTGTGTGTTTATGAATCAGGTTTAACAGTCAATGCTATATTTGTTACTGTTTCTTGCAACACAAAGTTTAACAATGAGTGTAATGCATAAATTAGACAGGGCAAGATTACAACAGGTACTGATGAACACTTAGTAATTACCTATTTTTACTCTGAGTTTGACTCCTACTTCAGTTTCTCTGTTGTCACATTTGTCCTGGATATTTAGACTACATTTTACCGCTAAAGTGAGAATTTCTCTCAATTCTTTCCTTCTCTCTCTCCACAGTGCTAACATTGCATCACCTGTGGGAAAGAAAATGATTATATACAATGTTAAACAATCCTTCTATTCTGCAGTCCAAAATAAGCATCAATTACATAATAGAACATATTAATTTGCATATTCTTACCCGCATAATTCACAACATCTCCCCCTGCTCGAAGGATATCTAAAAGAAATTCAGATTGTTCAGCATTATTTAGAGTTATTACAGAAGCGAAATAAGTTAAAACTAGAAGCATATAAATAACCATTTCAATGCATTTCACATTATTTCAAAACTATGTTACTATCATTGGGGCTGGATTAGTTTCCTGAATTTCCTGCATTTGGAGATGGATTAAAATGGGTGTGTCAAGGATGCCATCCCAAATCCACTACTACAATTTTGTATCAGAATTATCCTTCAAAAATGCATGCTTCCCAGAAGAAACAGATGTGAAGACAGGGAGTGCAAGCCATTCCTATAGAATGCAGTCTTCGCACTGCTGTAGGAAGCAATTGATAAAATACATTTGACACTCAAATCCCTGTATGAGACCATTTTATTTCAGGAAAGACTATCATTCTCATCATGGTTAGCAAATGTTCCACTGTCAATTAGCTTATATATATCTGTTTTCGGTGCCCAGGAAGCTGCCACAATAATTGCATCATGTGACAATCTGTCAAACCAGCTTCCATCATCCAAAGACTTGAAGCCATGTATTGGGATTATTGGGGAGACAGGGATTATACTGGATATAAGGTTTCTACAGGCACTAAGTAGATGTCACAAAGCAGAATTGAGGAAGAAATCACATTTTAGCTCTCTTAATAAATCTGATGAAGCCCTAATATACAGTCCAGGAAGAAATCAAAAATCATTGTAGCTTGTGGCATTCTATATATGATTGTAATTAAGAAGGCTTGTTGCTTCAACAGCTGAAGGCAATGATGAAGGAGTGGGTGGAAGGTTACCTGTCTCCACAAAATGAAATAGTTGGACAAGCAGAAAAAAATGCAGGATCATGCAATCAGTGACCAAGAAAGGCAGGTATCACTGACAGCGTAGTGTTTTCAATAAATAAAGATTGAATGAAGGAATATAAATTATTCCATGCCTGCCTATTTTTACTATCTACACCTTAATATGACCCCTCAGTATCAAAGCCTTCTGCAAAGTTTCTTTGTAAGATAGTGATCTTAATTTCTGTTGCCATCATCCAAACCTCCTACAATTTAAAGCATACTTAGGATGGACTTGGTGCTCTATATTTACAGAAGTTATTCTCTAAAACATTGCCAAAAATTCTAACAATCCTCTCTGCAACTGTTTAGAATTTTTATCATTTCTGCCAACAGGGTTAAGTTTTGGCACTCCTGTTTAACTTGTCCTATGATGTCCTTCCTATGTGAAATTGAGAGCATTCCTTAAGGAACTTAAGATGTCTTTAATCTTAGTGACACATCTGTTCGAGGAGGATCAACTTGTCCAATCCTTTTCCTTTTAACAGTAAGCAGTTCCTAGCCTGGGTTTGTACATTCCTCAGAGTAAACATTGGAGGAAGATGAAGGCAGCAGGTTCAATGCCACTGCCCAGAGTGAGAATATCTACAACCATTCTTTGCAGTCACATGGTGCTGGGCACAGGATCAACGATGCTGCTGCTCAGAGTCATCACAAACAAAACAGTACCAATCAGCTCTGGCAAGCCCAGTCACTGAGCGGATGCAAGTTTCTATGGAAGCAATATTGGCTGCCATTCTGAAAACAACCAATGTTTTTAGTAACTCTTCTTGCAAATTTTTAATGTGTCACATTTTCCAATGAGTTCTGGGGACCATGAGATCCTATAGTTTTGGGTAGTGGATTCTTCCCATTCATCCATCTTCTGAAACCATTCAAAGCATCTATGTGAAGTAAATGCTGCCCAGCAATAGCTCTTTCAAAACGAGGCATCTGAAATGTGGAATAATGACTCCCCGTCTAAAGGCAATCAAAGGCACCTTCCTCTTTGTGGGAAAGCAGAACTCTTCCTTTCTTCCACTCTCAAGTTCTCATACTGAGCAGTGGGCAGTGCTTCACTTAGTGATAATCCTTCTCAATGGATTTGATGAGGAGGTAGCAGGGAGAGGGAGAAGATATTGCTCTGAAAATCCTTGATTGTTACTCAGTAGTTGATTGATTCCTGAAAGGGAATCATGGATGAAAAAAGCCTTTAGTGACGACTGACCCTTGACCATGGCATTACTCAGAGAGAAAGTAGGTGAAACTCAGAGGAATTCTAGTGCAATCTTTATCTGTTCCACAACTCACTCCAACTCCCTCTCTCATATGACCTACCCTCTCCTGGTTCTATCCAGAATTGGGAGTGTTGCATCTTCCAGCAAACTCCAGACCCTCCAGTGCAGTGGCCATTCCCTGGTTCCATTCCTCTGCTGCTGACTGGAAACCAGGGTTTTGGGGACAATGTTGTAGATCTGACAGTACCGTGCACAGTGTGAATTATAGGAGGACAAATCTTTAACAGCGTTGTAAATTCTGCCAACTTCTATGGCACAGGGCACAACAATGCACAGATTTCTGTCAATGCTGAAGTAGACACTTCCTACCAGTTAACTCTACTTACGATCCACAATCTCTGAAATGTATCCATTGAGTGTTCTGGTCAAGTGGTCGGCTCCACTGCCTTTCTTGCTATTCATCGTGTAAATCTCAGTGAGACTGGTGAATCCTGTCGGAGAAAGAGAATCATGCATTTATTTAGGTTCAGAGGAACACTTTAACCTGCCCACACACATTGCGCTGCCGCTCTTTTAACCTGAAATGTCAGCGAAGAGGAGGACGCCGTGGAAATGTTCCACATCAGGGATGGGCCGGTCCACCCCCTCATACACCACCAGGTCAGGCACGTTGGCGGCGAGTTTGCAGATTTTGTAGGTGCCAGCGAAGATGAATTTCTGCTTGCCGATCTTGAGGCGGGTGAGCGGCCGGACGAAGCTGACAGCATGCCGACTGGAAGTGTTATCCATTCCCTTGCAACCTCCTTTTCCTTTCCTCCCCTTTCCCCTCAACTGATCTCTGGCTGCCGCCGTTTGCGTTTTCAATTCCTTGTGACGGCTTGGGGGGCATCGATTGTGACTTCACAGGGACCACCGGCTGTAAAAACATGTTTAAGTTGAGTTATTAGTGTCAGGAGCAGGCTTGCATTAACACTGCAACGAGGTTTATGTGAAAATTCCCTGGCCAACACACTCGGGCACCTGTTCACGTTCACTGAGGGAGAATTTAGCACAGCCAATACACCTAACCAACATTGTATTGTGGGGGGAAACCAGAGCACTCAGAGGAAAGCCACGCTGACACGGGGAGAACATGCAGACTTTGTGCTGACACTGACCAAAGCTGTATTTGAACCTCAGTTCCTGGCGCTGTGATATCGCAGTGCCAACCACTGTGCCACCGTGCCACCAACATTCGCATCCTTTTCTTCCTGGCCTGGAAGCCCTCATCCACATGCTAATCCTGCTGAGTTATCCTGACAGCATGCCTCCACTTCTCTATCCTGTAAGGTAATGGGGCAAAAGTACTGCAGATGCTGGAAATCTGAAATAAAAACAGAAAATGCTGGATAAACTCGGCAAATTTGGCAACATCTATGAGAGCAAGAAATAGAATTAATTTCCGAGCCCCTGTGACTCTTCCTCAGAGCTTCAGATGATTTTCGATACATTTTCAGTCATACCATTTTTGTACCAGCTTCCTTTTAAAATTGACTTGCTCTCATTAGTGATACCAGATACAGTGGCACAGTGATTAGCGCTGCTATCTCACAGCACCAGGGACCGGGCTTGATTCTGGCTTGGGTCACTGTGGGTGGAGTCTGCACATTCTCCTGTGTCTGTGTGGGTTTCTTCCCACAGTCGGAAAGACGTGCTGTTTAGGTGGATTGGCATGCCAATTTCTCCCTCAGTGTACCCGAACAGGCAGCAGAGTGTGGCAACTGGGGAATTTTCATAATAATTTCATTGCAGTGCTAATGTAAGCCTACTAGTGACATTAACAAATAAACTTTAAAACTTAAAACACAGCAGTTAATAAATTTATTTGTAATGCTTCACAGACAGCACAGTGCATTCCTGCAATTTTCTGTTTTAAAAATTCATGAGGAGTGCAACTGTGATTTTCCAAAATATGCTTTGAAAGTTAAGACTCAAAAATCAGACTCTGAAACTGCAACTTTTAATTCCACATTGCTTGTCCCTGTGATCCATGCAGACCATTTAATTTGTTGTTTATCTTTAAGGAAAATAGAAAGGACGTAAGCAAATTGATAGCCTTCCGGGGGGTAATGGTTTGCCCAGTGGTGATGAACTGTGTGTTCAACATTATCTGGTGTGGCTCAGCAATCTCACTCTAGTAGAGCAACCTCTGCCACATTCATTACAGATGGAGAAGAAGTGAAAATCAAAGGCAGAAATTTTACTGTCCCACACATCACAGGAATTGGAGCAGGTGAGGGGCCAACTATGGAAAGGTCCGTTGACCTCGGAGATGATTTTACAGTTTTGGGATGAGAGAGGCTGTAAAATCCTATCCAAAGAGTCTACTCTGTTTTTCTATCCACAGTTGCTGAGCTAATTCAGCATTTAAGAGTTCACAGACAGAGGTGTTCTGCACATGGTCAGTCAGTGTATGTTTGACTATCCCAATGTAGAGGAGACCATGTTATGGACAGTGTGAACCAAATTGAAAGGTGTACAAGTATGCATTGCATCACCTGCTGAAACAGGTGGGACTTGATGGAGGCTATTTAGCCCATCATGTCTGCACTGACTCACCAAATCTGCATTATGCTTTAGAGCCATTCTCCTGCCTTTTCTCTATACCCCTGCACATTGTTTCTATTTGAATAATCATCAAATTCCCTCTTGAATTGAACCTGCCTCCATCACATCTCCAGGCAAAGCATTCCAGACCCGAATCACTCAGCGTGTAATTTTTTTTTGGCATGTCACATTTGCTTCTGCAACTCAATCTGATAATCATCAGATAATTTGCTTTTGTTATGTTGATTGAGACCCAGATCATGGAGATAATTCCTCTGCTGTTCACAATTATGTGATGGGATTTCTTACATCCCACTGAGAGTAGATTGGGCCTTGTCTTGCCCTCCTCCTCATGAAATAACAGATATGTGACACAGCGACACAGCAGTTAGCACTGCTGCCTCACAGCTCCAGGGACCCAGGGTCAATATCAGCCTGGTGACAGTGTGGAGTTTGAACATTCTCCCTGTATCTGCAAGGTCTTCCTCCGGGTGCTTCCCAGGGCCCAAAGGTGGGCAAGTTAAGCAGATTAGCTATTCTAAATTGCTCTTTAGTGTTCCAAGATATGTAGGTTATGTTGATTAGCCATGGCAAATAAATGGGTCACATGGGCAGGGGGCTTGGGTGGGATAATCTGTTGATGAGTCAGTGCAAACTCAATGGGCTAAATGACCTCTCGTACACTGTTAGGATTCTCTGATTCTATGCAGTTACATGTGATGATATGGTTGCATGAAGGCCATCAGAGTGATTTTACTCAATTGAAAAACTGCTGGAGAGGCTGACTAAATTTTGTCCATGAGATGTTTGGGAGACATTTTGAAAGTGCTGGAGTTTTTTTGAGGCCTTTTGTTCGTTTTCCTTGATACGCTGCAATTTCCTGTCTGGCAGAAACTAACGTACAGGAGGAGATCATTTGGATTTATGCCGATCCTGGTACTAGGTGCTCAAATATGCTACTCGAATCCCAATTCTCTGCCAATTCCCTGTATTACTCTATCATCTTCCTTCTGAATTACTAGCCAGTCCAATTCTAAATTATGTTATAGTCTCAATCTCGTTATCCTGTAGTGAGTTATCATAAATGTCTGCATGAAGAAAAACTTCGAACTTTTGCCTGAATTTTCATGGTATTATTTTTATTTTTAAACCTCCTGGTTACTGATTATTGATTTATCAACTGATGCACACAACCACTTATCTTTTCAGGATCTACCATCATCTTTAAAGGACAATTTTGGGAAGAACTGTGTCAGTGTCAGTTTCTTCTTAGGTGTTTTTTAATTTTTACTATTACAGATTCACATCATTTGGTAGGACGTTTTGTAGATTTGTCACTTCCTCTGAAGTTGTGAAAATTCAAAGTGGGGGAATCTCTTTCTTTTCGGTGCTACGTGAATGTGTGGGAAGGTGATGGTGTAATTGTTTTGTCAGTGCAATGGTAATTCAGGGTAATACTCAGGGGCCTTTGCTCAAATCCCACCATAGCAGATGGTGAAATTTGAAATTAATAACAATCAGGATTCACAAAACCATTGCCAATTGTTGTAAAAAACCATCTGGTTTACTGGGGAATGAAATCTGTCAGGCTATATGTGACTACATACCCCACAATAGTGTGATTGACTCTTAGAAGTACTGGTCTTATTCCCATAAATGAAAAAAAAGTAACTGGTTTAAATTGTTGTGATGTTCCTTGTGCAAATAACGGTCCTAATTCTTGTAACATTCAATCCCATACTCAAAGTTAACAATTGGTATATTAATTTTGCATTAAAGAGGAAAGATGTTTATTGCGTGTGATATTTAGTGTGTAAGAGAGTCTTCATCATTTTAACCTTTTAAAATATATTTATTTGATTTCAGTGTCTTGAACAAAGACATGAAGGTTTTGGAGAGAGTACAGAAAAGATTTACCAGGATGTTGCCAGGTATGGAGGACATTAGCTATGAGGAGAGGTTGGTTTGTTCTCACTGAAACAACAGAGGTTGAGGGTCAACCTGATGAAAGTTGACAAGATTATGAGAGGCATGGACAGAATGGATAGTCAGAAGCTTTTTCCCAGGGTGGAAACGTCATTTTCTAGGGGGCACAGGTTTAAGGTGCGAAGGACAACGTTTAAAGGAGATGTACAAGACAGATTTTTTACACAGAGAGTAGTGGGTGCCTAGAACTTATTGCTGGGGGAGGTAGTGGAAGCATATATGGAGTGACTTTTAAGAGACATCTTGACAAATACATGAATGGGATGGGAATAGAGAGATACGGTCCCCGGAAGAGTAGGGGGTTTTATTTCAGTTGGGTAGCATGGTCAGTGCAGGCTTAGAGATCTGAAGTGCCAATTCCTGTGCTGTAATTTTCTTTGTTCTTTGAACCATGTGTAGCAAATTCACTGTGGATTATTGTTAAATTGTTTGTTACTGTATACTTTGTTTAAAAGGCAATGTTCAACTACGTAATCATATTGTTGTATCCTGGACTTAACATAATGAAAAGTCTATAAGACTGAACATCAGATTCAGGTGTCATAAAAGTTTTATTCATGCTTATTATTTATGCCTTCGAAGCTTCACACTAGTTATTAGCTTAAAGCATGCTATATTTCAAACTGGGATATTAGTTGTAATTTTTTAAAGTAAAAAGACCTTTTGAACTGAACAAAAGATCTCAAATATGTACTGATTACATGTATTCATTCAAATAAATACAAATTATCTTATAGAAAAATAATTTTCTAAAATACATCTAAACAGTAATTTTGGCATTTTGTACCATACAAAATTGCTGAGATGACACTATAGCCTTCATACTATTCATTTTGAGCATCCTTTTGATAGCATTTATTTACTTCAAATCCTACTTCAAAACAGCACATTACACTTTGAGTCAATTCTCTTGCATGCAAAGCATTATGGCTTCATATAACATTCTGTGTCATTTGCGGAACAAAAAAGCTGTAAATATTTTATCAACACATGGCCGATGTTGCAAGACAAAATGCTAAATTGAAATTGGTCTCTTCTTTTACTTGTATTCGCTGAAGAATTCTATTTCAGAGTCCCTGGGGAGAAAGCAGCAGTTAGATTCTTTGCAAAATATTTGTGAAATTAAACTGCATATAGAGCCCTGCGTAATATTGCCCAAATCAAGAAGCAACTATAATCTTGCTACACCTGAAATCCCAATATTTTAATGTTGGTAAGTGTGCGTGCTCCAGCTTGGAAAAGGACTAGCCATGGGAACTGGAAATAAAAATGCAGCCTTCTTTAGAACTGCATTCAACCTGCAATATTAACCACCTTTAAATGCTGAGTAATGTGATGCTCTTATCCAGAATTTCAGATAATCAGTGAGACGTAGAAATGTAATTACATTAAATTACTCATTCAAACTTGGAGACTTTCACATAACACGTGAGTGACAAAAACAATAATTTAAACAATTTATGCATTTTATTGTGCATTCCAAACCATTGGAAATGATCTTTGAAGTTATCTCTAATTACTTTAGAAGAAACTTATTTAAACTATGTAGCTTTGAGCACAAATAGCTGTTTCAACAAATATTATGCTGATAGACTATGAATTTTATACTAGCTTTGTGCCCATTTCAAAATAAAGCAATAAACATTTGGAATTGTACATTAGCTGATAAATCTTTGCAGCACTAAATGGGAGGAAATAATAAGGAGATTCTCTCGCAAGCATTATCTATTCAATCTTAATGAGACTTTTTAAACCTTTTAAATTGAAATCAAAAATAGGAAGGGTTCTCCAACAGGCAATGGGCATTCTGTCAGTTTACAATTTAAGAAGTGAAAATTACTCTTACAGAAAAATGAACCAGAAACTATTGTGTATTTTTGTTACAATAAAGCTAATTTTTCCTACATTACTAGTGAATAGATAGCACATGTGAAAGAACCACCTTAATATTATTTCTTTTAGAGGTAACACTGAACTGATTTTTACCAGCTAATTCATTAGAATCACATGGCTGAATATACTGGTGGACTAGTTGTGTATTATGTTGATTTCATGTTTAAAATGTGCACTGATAGATTTAATATACTGCAGTTTGTGGGTTTTTACCTTGACTGAACATTTTTGGAGTTTAAGAGCCAGTTCAGAAACTCATTGGCAGCAATAGTGTCCAAAACAACATTAATTTCACTAGTGAAGGTTCCATCAGCGTGCCTTCTATCCATGTCCTCATGGATCACTTCTTCCAAAATTTCATTAGTTTCTTCTGGAAACCTAAGAGTGTAAAATGTACTTTAGACTAATAATCAATTAGTCAAAAAGGTAGTTTAGTTCTTTAGAACAGATTATGCAATTAATATGTTAGGATAAATTATGCAATGAACAGCCCTTTAATTAAAATAGTATAAAATTGGATCAATAATAGTGTAACCAAAAGAGCAACATGATTTCAAATATGTAACAAAAAGTCATCTTTTCTGGCTTTATTATGTTATTAATCTGTTGATAACGCCTCTACTTTATGATGATAATATTACAAGTTTCTAACTTAATAATATCTCCTTCAGTTTAACAGTGAAACAATTTTATTGGCAAATTCATTGGAGCTATACAGCTGAACGTATATTATGTTTTAAACAATTGTAAAGTGATTTGCTGCTGCCATTTCGTGTGTTGGTGTAAAATGTATGAAACACAATTACTTAACGATGGATATAAGTGCTTAGTAGTAAAATCACTGCACTAACAACTAATTGTGAATCATTTAAAACACTTACTCTCTTCTGCCACGACCCTTTATTAGCCAGTTAATTAAGTTCTTTGCTGCCTTTGCCTCCAGGTAAGATCTTAAGTCATCACTGGAGCTCACTTCTGTGTGTCTGGTAGGTTCAATGTGTCTCTTAGAAATGCTCCTGCTAAATTTCATCAAAATTTCTCTTTATATAATGCAAACAGTATTCACAATAAGGATAACGTGTCATATACATTTAGTTAAAAATAAACTTTTTGTTGGCCAACCGCATTCTGAAATACCAAAATTAATAATATAAGACTTTTGCATTATTTCCACTTACGTTCAGCATTGTACATTTCATACTTGTGAAAGTTAATTATACTAATTAAAACAATAAATACAACATGCAAGGGCAGCATAATTCTCTGAACTAAATGTTTCATGATTATAAAATTAATGCATTGAACCTTGAATATCTTGTCAGATCAATAACTTACCCACTTTGGCGCTTGCTGTAACTTTTAAGTGAGTCTACAAAGCGTTTTGCTTTGAAGTAGTCGGAAAGAGAATCTACATCACTTGTGTAAGTTCCTTCAGCATGCCTCTTGGTTTTGTCACTGCTTGAATGGGAATTAAATTGCATAAGTAGCACTACGTATATCCAAAATACAACTGCAGAACTTTTTATCCCAGTAAGTATAGTCATATTTGCAGCTTTCAGAATATGCATATCATTTATAAAATTTAATAGTTGTAAAATAAATAAGCCAATAAAAGCTGTAATTGGACAAGTAGAGCTGAATGAAATGTATAATATTAATTCATTAGGGTTAAAGTATGTGGAAAATTGACTTAAATTAGAGAAAAGGCACAAATGAAAGCTTTTCAGGTCAGCAATAAGTTATAAAGATGGAACTCTAAAAATCAGTCTTCATTTCTAATTGAACCAGATTTTTAAAATGGATTTATTAGCCAACTGGATAAAAGGTGATTGATACCAAGCTAGATAATGATAAAATATTGTATATGGAAAGACCATAAAACTGATTGCTGATTAGGAAATAGATCAAAGAGTGATTGGTAATTCTGAAGTTTTCAGTCCGATGCTTAACTTCAGTTTTCTAAAAGTAGTTAAAGTACTGGATTGTATTTATATTGAGTAAAAAGAGGAAGTAAAAACTGTTCTTTGATATTCTAAAACAAAAACGGGAAGTATTGTATACATTGCATACATCATGCAGCAGCTATGGAGAGAATGGATAGGAGACATAATTCGGGGTTAAATTTTTGTCAGACCGATGCAGAAGCAAGTAAGAAAGGCACTTTTGGATACAAGGGATTTAAGTTATAATGGAAACTTAATAGAGTTTAACTAATTTTTTTGGGAAGGAGAATGCAAGATAATGTAATTGAAGTTTAAGATTATTAAGGGAAATCAACAGAGTTGATCTAGCAACACTGTTCAGGATAGCAAATATTTCAAATACCAATGATATACATTAAAAACATCAGAAATTAGGAGTAAGAAGATTAATGGATTAGAGACTGAGGACAGGCCTTATTTGGGAACCTAGTGAGACTCACCTTTCCAGAAGGGAAAAATAGTGTAAGCTGGGATATAAGAACACTGGTCTGAACTGGTCTTGTAATACCTTAAAATGGAACACCAGTAAAAATGGGGGAATAAGAATACTGGTCTGAGCTATCTTTTCCGCCTGGGTTGTAAATGAGAATAAGAGATAATTGGACTGGTTGAGTGGAGGGAACAGTAGAAACAACCATTTTAGCTGTCTATACTATTTCATTCGGAATCCTGACCAGATAAATTTCTTGGAGAGAGACTGTTAGAGGGCCTGATTTGTGATAAAGTGATGTGTTTTTTGTTGACTATCTTTTCCCATTAACATAACATATTAGAGATACTATTGAGTACAAGTTGCTACTTTTGCTCTCATTATAAACTGAGATTTCAATATGTTGAATTTTTATAACAAATAGAAATATTTCAGTAATTGTTGTTGGTATGATAAGAGATCATCCATTGTTTTAATGGTAAAAAAAATAGAAGGTAAAGAAATATATCACACATATAAGTGAAGAAGGACATAGCTGAATATTATTGGCTGTGTTCAATTTAAGTATTGAAAAATCTTTACGGAAAACAATTTACCCATTTCGTTTTGTGCTCATCAGCCATTGCACAAAGTCTTTTGCACGTCTATTGTCCATGTATTTACTGTAATCACTGGTGAAAGTGCCTTCAGAATGGCGTTTCACATCCTCCAATGGGTTAGATTGTTTCTCCAATGTGCTGTTTTGAAATACATAGTATATATTATTACCTATGCTTAACTGGACAAGCATGCAATAATTTATGATGTGGTTAATATTCTTTTCTTAATAACACAATGGAAAAAAAAACTGGTAATTCATTTAAATTTCTGATTGTGAAATCTTGCTTTGTGTATAATTGGATGCTATACAGGGGCACAATTTCTGCTTTGAGTACAATGAACACTCTCAATGGAAATTGTTCTTGAAATTGCACTGGCTTTCTGAAATTATAGTTTCTATTACTGATCAAGCTTATTTACATGATCATAAAAATAAAGTTTTCTACAAAAGAGTGTAATCAGACAGAGTAATAGATGCAATAGTTTATTGTTTCTTTCCATCAAATCAAGTCATTGATATATTTAAGATCAATAATCTGGTGCAGTTTTATAAATATAGCTAAGAATAGGTTTGCCAGGAAATTAAGCACTTTTTCAGTAAGAATACCTAGTGATTTGACTGATTTTAAAACAATGAAAAATCCTTCAGAAAGCTATACTGTAGAAATTACTAGTTTAATTGGCACACACTGGACAGTTGAAAATATCTGATCAGTATTTTTGTACCTAAAATATAACTTCATTTGAAGAGCTTCCATGGTTGTAAGTGAATCCAATTCCCAGAGACTTACCATATTCATTATTTTGATTGGGGTGCAGTCAGTTTACTGTATGGGGCCTGCTTCCAGCACTGTTTCCCTGAGGAAGGAACAGTGCTCCAGAAGCTTATGATTCCAAATAAAGCTGTTGGATTTTAACCTGGTGTTGTGAGACTCCTTATTGTGCCCACCCCAGTCCAACGCTGGCATCTCCACATCATGTTTTCCTCAACCAGTGTTAAAAGTTGTGGAAACACTCAATGTAATGTGTTTAAAATTCCTCAATCCTTTATGCTGAATTGGTTGATTAAGACAAATAATTAGAATCCTGGGTCATAAAGCTTAAATTTATGCCCTTATTAATATACGCTATCCAACAGCTCTCAGTGCTAACAGATCTTGTTTTCATTTAATATTTGTCCATTAATGCGGCAACATAAATAATAACCAAGCCTGCAGCCCACACAAATCAAAAAGAGAATACTAGTGAATAATGTAAGCACAAAAAACACTGAATTGTTTATACTGTCTTCACTGGATTATCAGGACACTGTGTCCCACAGGTTGTAGTTTTGACATACCTACATTTATGTTTCATTTACCTGCATGTCTAAATGTAAGGTAGTGCAGAACAATATGTGTTATACACAGACATTAAATCTTACCATAGCAGATGTAGCAACAACTATCCAAGCAATGATTTACAACAACAATAAATCTTTAGCTATTAGCTGTTGAGGTGGATGTTGTATTTATATAAACTATTGTAAAAACAGCTTGACTTCCTGAACAGGTGGCAGTGCTGATGGAAATTTATGTTCGGATAATGGACTTTAGGATGGGATTTTTGGTACTCGTGTTTAACTTAAAGGAGTGGATGATTGGAAATTTTCAGTGCATGTGTTTATTTGCCATTTTAATTCTGTTCAGTGGTCTATAGCTTACCTGGATGTTTCCTCTGTGTCTTGCAGCGGGTTTTGGCAACTGTTTTGTACAAGTATCAAAAGCAACAAAACAGCAATGGAACCGACACCTTTCATCTTATTCTCCTGCACACAACACACATAATTCAAAAGTATTCATGGAACATTTTTGATATTAGCCATTTATGTTGCTAACCAACTAAAATATTGATGCATTTTTACAAAAGTGCACAAAAAGTTGAAGATTACATAGCTACACAGAAATTATAATACATCAGGTTTTTGCTTCCAACCTTCCTTATCCTGATTTCTATTCCATGTGGGCAGTCACCCCAATCTTTCATGCCTGCCTTATTCCCAAATTCCTATGCTCTCCATTCTCAAAGTTGCCAGGTCTAGTTAACAATAGCATTGTGCAAGCAAGCACAAGAAATGTGAGGCTCAAAATTTCATTAATACAGAAAACAGAACAAATGTGAAAGTCAAAGAGAAATCAGCATATTCAGCCTATTAGCCTAACTAAATAAGAAAGATCAATGAAACAAACAGACAAGGGATAATAAAATGGATTAAGCAAATTAAAACAGGCAATAGAAATGTTACACCTATTACAAAGAATGAAGGATTGAGAATGAAGGAAACCATGCCAGTATACAGCAGGACATAGGCAAGGTTCAGACTTGAGCCAATTCACTCAAAGGCAAATGATAATGCACCTTTGAGAACTAACCCATTCACAGAAGCAACTGACAATATTCTTTGCAAATAGTTTCCCCATACCATTTCGTTTTCAATAGGCATCATGCCCAGGTTTGTAAATGTGTTCTTACCTTCAGATGAATCCTTGAAACCTGAATCAATCCTCTAGAGTGACCGAAGCTTCTCTTTCTCCAAGAGGTTTTGATGCGTCCTAAAGCTTAACTGCGTTTCTACCAATATCTGATCCCTTTATATAGTCAACGGGATGGTTGGGCAATATGGGGAAGAACCTCGTCACTTCCATTAAAAAACGCTCTCTGTGCTGTTGTCATTCTCTTTTCTCTGACATTTTGGATTACCAATTGTTGAATCATCCTTTTTTTTAAACTTTGCTTTCCACCTGATTTGAAAGGTTTCAAGTAAATCGCTACTATTATTTGATTTTTACTCTTCCGGATGAGTTCCTATTTTCCGAACAATTGCACACTTTTAACTCAAAGTGAATTGTGCATAACAAAACCATTCAGCTTCTTTACATTGTGAAATGTTTGTGTTCAGTGATTCTGGTGACATGGAGAGAAACTGCATGTTAGTGAGAGATGGATGGAGACATCTGAAGTTGCTGGTTCAAAAGCTGAACAATGTATTGCACCTAAGAGGAAAATTTTAGTTGCATTCAGATTATAAATAATTTATATACTTCAGCTAAAAGAAAAATTACAACATATCTGGTTTTTACAGTGGCTTAAGCTAGTAGATGTGTTATTTTCAGATATTAAGGAAGTTACATTTTAATTATAAATTTCATATTACTGCTTATATTAATCCCAAATATTTCTGACCATTAGATTTATTTTGCTAATATTCAAAGAATAGAATATCATAGAATCCAATAAGTGCAGAAAGTGGCTATTCAGCCCATCAAACCTGTACCAATACCTTTCACCTTATCCTGCACAGAACACACACAATTCAAAAGTATTCATAGAACATTTTTGATAGTAGCCATTTATATTGCTACCAGCTAAAATATTGATGCATTTTTACAAAGGTGCACGATCCCACCAAGGCCCAAACCCCATCAACCTGCTAATCTCCTCAGTACTAAGGGGCAATTCACCATGGCACATCTTTGGACTGTGGGAGGAAACTGGAGCACCTGGAGGAAACTGCCGCAGAGAAAATGTGCAAACTCCACACAGACAGTCGCCCAAGGTCAGAATTGGATAGGGGATCTCTGGTGCTGTGAGGCAGCAGTGCTAACCACTGTATCATCGTGCTGCTGCTGTTGTTTAAGGTTTTCACATTTTTCTTGTGTTTCTTCAATTTAATATGTCAAATGGTGCAAAGAGGAAAAATTCATTATATTTAGGATGTTTTATTTCACTAACTTTCTCTTTGCTTAATTAGAATGTTGAACTGGCTTCTTTTTAATGTTCTGTCTTTCAGCCACTTATTACCATCAGTTCCATTTTAAAGCTGACTAGTCCCAAATGTGATCCAGGACAATTTGTTATTTTTGCTTTGTCCAGATATTCTGAATGAAGAGTTATTACCTACATATCAAACACATGGCATTATTGGAATGATTCTTCAATAAACCATCAGCAGGATAAAGAAAGTGAATACTGCAATTTAATGTGAAGGCATAATGTTTGTATTGATTTTTTAAAAATTATTTTCAAACAATAGAATCGATATTACATATAATCTAATTTTCCAGTTACCATTGTTTAAGGATGTCCATTTTTTATTGATTAATATAATAACATGAGTAATAACATATTGTTAAATTAAGATGACAATTAAAGCAATCAAAATGAAAAATGAAACTATACATTCTTTTTGTTTTAAAAGCATTTAAACAGCACCAACCATTTAGGATTCTGAGTTTGTTAAACCCAGAATTATTTTCAAAGTGATTGAAAGTAAACTGAGTTATTTTCAGATATTTGAAAATAAAGACACTTCATAACAGTGGTTATCACAGCAAAAGACGCAACCTATTCCAATATGTAAAGATGGATTAGCCATGGTAAGTGTCTGGGGTTATGGGGTTAGGATGGGAGAGAGGGCCCAGGTAAAATTCTCTGTCAGAGTGGTGTTGACTTGATGTGCTGAATGGCCTCTTCTGCACTGTAGGATCCTATGACTAATGTCTTTGTTGTTTTCACTCCCCATTAATCCAATTGCCTTGTATTTGCTTGGAAACTTAAAATTCTAACAAATTCAGCCCTTTGTCACTGCCAGCAGGCTGGGGGTGACACTGATATCCAGGACCTGGACAGGCAGGCTCTCAATGCCATAAAGCCTGGTTTGCAGTGGAATCTTCACCAAGCCTAAACAAGTATACTGATGACACAAAGGATCTGGTCAAGGAAGGAGACTCTCAATCTGGATATTTTCTTATTTCCAGCATGTGAAAGGCCAGGACACAAGTGAAAGGGGATGTCAGTAGGTCGATGCTTATCAGCTCTGTTTGGATGTATTCCTCAAAGGTTGCTTGCATGACATTCATTCGCATTACACATGCAGCACCAGCCTATTTAAATTTTTAGAGAGCTAAGGGAAGAATCATTGCTTTAATAACATGTATGCTAAAGTAGGACAAGTAAAAAGGTATTCAGAAATAAAAAAAACTCATTTGTAAATTATATTTTTCACTGCACTAAAGTTATGAGGAAACATTCACTATGTCATGTGAAACTGCACCTCCCTTTCAGCAAATCTCTGGTGTCCTATCCTTGCTCCAAATCTACACAGCTTAGTCTCAGTGCAATGGGTCATAGGACCCATGGTCTGAGTGGATTCTAGGTGCATTAGGTTACTTCCTGACAGGACCATGGACCAGAAACGCTGGGAATAAAAATGTGGGAGGAGCTATAAGTTCTCCATCAGCAGCAAAACATCTAGGAAATTAACTCTGCAGGACAGACTTACATAAGGAGGTTACACAAATGCTATAACAGATATTGAACTATCAGAGCACCCTCTTCCATGTTTTGGATATGATTGCAGTACTTAAAAGGCTGCATGAAAGTTAATTTAGACAGGCAAGTGAGTCCAAAGGTCATGGAGTCTTAAAATCCCTACAGTTACTCAGTAACTTATCCAGACCCTCTCTTTCCATGCTATCTCTGTAAACTCATTCATTTCCTATGGCCAATCTATCTAACTTACACATCTTGGGACACTACCATGGCCAATCTATCCAGCTTGCACACGTTTGGACTATGGGAAGAAACCAGAATACGTGGAAGATAGGGGGAAAACATGCAAACTCCACATAGGTAGCCACGCAAGGCTGGAATTGAACCTGGTCCCTAGAGCTGTGAGACAGCAGTGCTAACTACTGTGCCAATCTAACCAAATTTTCAACTGTTAATCACTCATTTTCGAAATGGATGACCAGTAGTTCATAGCCATTCCCTATGTGCATGGATTCACGCAAGGCAAAGAAAGAATTATTTTGTTTACAGTAATTCCATAGGCCAGAATTTAATGCCCTCTCCTTATGGTGGGTTTAATCAGGCAGCAGATGGAGACACTATCGCTTCCTATCTCCATACCTATTAGGTCCGTGAAAAGCCTTCCCATTCCTCTAGTGATGGAGTTCCTGAAGTTGCTTGCTTAAGGGTCTCATCCCATTTCCCTTGGCATTATGCCAGTGGCAAGTGGAGGGTTTGCCCCGCAGGGAGCATGGCAAACCTCTGTGGGGTTCCTTAAGGATTCCAAGGGGTGTCCTTCAATCAAATGAAGGATGAAGGAGTACAATATCAAGGGTAGGAGTCTTAGTATTGTTGAGGAAAAGAAGGACCTTGGGGTCCGGGTCCATAGGATTCTTAAATCGGCCTCTTAGGTGGAGGGTGTGGTCAAGAAGGCATTTGGTGCACTGGCCTTCATTAATCGAGGGACTGAGTTTAGGAGTCGGAGGTAATGCTGCAACTTTATAAGACCCTTGTGGGACCCCACTTGGAGTACTGTGCGCAGGTCTGGTTGCCTCACTATAGGAAGGATGTGGAAGCTATTGAGAGAGTGCGGAGGAGATTTACAAGGGTGTTGCCTGGATTGGGAAGCATGCTTTATGAAGATAGGTTGAAGGAGCTAGGCATCTTTCCCTGGAGAGGCAAAGGTTGAGAGGCAACCTGATAGAAGTTTATAAAATGTTGAGAGGTATAGATAGGGTGGATTCCTGGAGGCTATTTCCCAGGGCTGAAATGGTCACTACAAGAGGACACAGCTTTAAGATGCTGGGGTGCAGCTACGGAGAGGATGTCAGAGGTAAGTTTTTCACTCAGAGGGTGATGAGTTAGTGGAATCAGCTACCATCGGTGGTGATAGAGGTGAACTCGCTGGGATCTTTTAAAAGACTTCTGGATGAGCACATGGGATTTAATGGGATGGGAGCTATAGATAGTTCTATGGCCTGGTAGGTATGGATATGATCGGTGCACTTGTGTGCTGAAGGGCCTGTTTGTGCTGTAGTGTTCTATGTTTTATGTAAATGCACTGTGTACTGAGCTCAGAATGCAACATTAGGAAGGGGAAGACACAGTGAGAACCACCCTTCTACCCTTTTCTCCCATGAAATCCTAACCATACATACACATCAAGATTTAGATCATTAATATATCATGAAAAGCAAGGGTTCCAATGTCAACCCCTTAGGGAACTCCAGTACAAACCTTTCTTCAGCCTAAAAAAAATCATTGACCATTATTGTCTGCTCATTATTCAGTAAATTTTATATTTATATAATTGCTGTCCCTTTTATTCCAATGATCTTTATAACTTTTCTTACATCATCTGATGAAGGAGCAGTGCTCTGAAAAGTCATGCTACCAATAGGGTCTGTTGGACTTTAACCTGGTGTGGTGAGACTTCTTACTGTGCCTACCCCAGTCCAATGCTGGCACCTCCACATCTTGCCTGAGTCTAGAGAACACTGACAGATCATATCCAATGTGCTGCAATTTTCACACTCTTGTCCTTCAATATCCTTGGATTCATTTCATCTGGTCCTGGTGCCTTGTTGACTTAAACAGTCAAAGTTGACATTTGTCAGCAATCTGTTCAACACTTCCTTGTTACCTGTTGCCATTGCCTGGTAGTATTTCTCTCCTTGGTAAACACAGATGCAAGGTATTCATTTAAAATCTCAGCCACACACCCTGCTTCCATGCATAAATCCCCTAATGTCCCCTGTTCTTCTTTTTATGACCCTTTTAACTATTTATATACCAATTGAAGACATTGGCATTCCCTGTTACATTGGTTGTCAGTCTTTTCTCATAAATCCTCTGCACTTCTCTGATGTGTTCCATTGTTCGGCAGTGATTGGTGAATGACTTAAGCTAATGTACAATAGGCAGAACCTGTGCTTCACTGTAATTACTGGAGTGGGAAAGTCCACAATGGAAATGGGATGATTGATTGATATCTTTGTAAAGATTCTGTGCTTATGCTGGCCTTCCTTCTGTTGAAAAAATTGCCAGAGATTTTTCTCAGTTAAGGCCAAGACATGCGTCTGATCTTCACTGAAGCCACGGGAACCTATCTGAATGATAAGATTATTCATCTTGTAGCATCTTGCGAAGAGTTAATGCAGAGGGTGGGTGTCAAGGGTGGGAGGGATATGTGGATGAAAGGGAGAGGAAGGTGGGCTTGGCTGCAAGTGGAAAATTGGGTTAAATCTCCAAGACTTGACAGCAGGTAAGAAAATCAACATAGTCCTCCCCACCTCCACCTGTGAGTTAACTCGAGCAGGTTCGCAGGAATCCCCTGCGGAATTGTTGGGTGAGTGATTAAAATACTTAAATCTCCAGTTAACTGAGGAATCAACCCAGTATTCTAGCTTTCACAGCCAATGCACAGATTTCCTGAGCTGTGTGGAATATATCAGCATTAAGCAGGTAAGAACACAGTGAGTGTAAGTTCAGTAAAGTTGAGGCTGGGAATCCATTAGACAGTGAAATTTGAATAGTTGCAACCATGCCTGGGTGAAAGGCTGCTGCTCACAGCATTTCCTCGAAGACTGTGTGCTCTTACTGCTTGTCAGGTGGTTTGTAGGTTCTTGGGAGACAGTTCACCTGTCAAGGACTGTATTCACCTTTTGTCCACATTCACTGTGATACGGGAGCAGTTCATGGGGATGTCAGGAGATGCCTGGCATGAGGAAATTGAGTGGAGCTATAAGGGGTGCTGCTCTGAGGAGTGTTTTGCGGGAGGATTGAGAAGGCGTTTGACAGAATTTCTCACAGCTACATGATGGATGTGTTATCCAAAATGGGCTTTGGGGAGGGAATCTGCAATTGGATCTGACTACTCTACAACGACATCAGTACGCAGTTTCAGTCAATGGATGGGAATCAGATCACTTTCAAATCAGGTCTGGAGTCAGACAGGGCTGCTCTCTCTCCTTTTTATGTGTTGCATTGAACCCTTTGCAGAGGCCCTCAGAAACGACCAGACATCAAAGAGTAACAATTCCAGGCAGCGGAGGCACACAGATCAAAGCCTCCTTGTACATGGATGATGAGGCTGTCTTCTGCTTGGACCCTTCGTCTGTCCGCAGGCTCCTCCAGGTCTGCAAGCAGTTCAAGCTGGCCTAGGGAGCCAAAGGGCAAGAGTGAGTCCATATTCTTTGGGAACTAGACTGACAAATCCTTTGAACCCTTCACTGTCAAGGCAGATTACCTGAGAGTGCTGGGTATATGGTCTGGAGTGGCAGGGGCATGCGCCAAAAAACTGGGACGAGCACATCGCGAAAGCCAGGAAAAAACTGGGCTTGTGGGAGCAATGTTCCCTCTCCATCACAGGAAAAAATCTGGTGATCCGATGCGAGGTGCTGTCTGTGTTGTTGTACGTGGCGTAGGTGTGGCCTATCTCCAAATCCTGTGCTGCAGCAGTGACCCAGGCCACCTTCAAGTCCATCTACAGATCAAAGATGGATCGCGTCCACAGGGAGGCAATGCACAAAATCCCAGAGAGCAGGAGGAAAAATGTTCCCAACATCACTCTCATCCTGATGGCTACCTTTATGTGTGGCTGCATCAAGCTGTGCGTAGATCCTCGATATACTAACAGCAAGTTCCATTACTTTTTGAGGTTCTACCTGTCCTAAGTGTTGCGAAGGATGGGTCTGGCCACACTGCTGCGGAACCCTCCAAGTAGTTGGGCCATGTTGCAGCACCTGTCCTTCAAGGAGAAATTTTTCCACAAACACATCTTTGACCACATGACGATTAAGCTGTGGTCAGCACGTAACGCCCTGAGAGAAAAGGAGATGGCGAATCCTGTCAGATGGTTCCCTGAGCAGACTGTCAATTTCATCTGGCGGAACGCCTCTTCACCAGAACTCATAAACAAGCACCAAGATCTCACTCGACTGGTGGTGAGAAGGGCACTCCCCATCATATCCTTTATGCACGCTCGAGGTCTTAACAGCACAGCATGTTGCTCTCAAAGCAGCTGCGGGGCTGATGAGACAATTGCATATCTCCTTGTGGAATGTGCCTTTGCAAAGAAGGTCTGGAGTGAGATGCAGTGGTATTTGTTGAAGTTTGTTCTGAGCAACTTGGTGACTCAGGACTCTGCTCTACAGGCTGTTTCTGGGGACATACACCGAGACAAATACTGCTGCTGGAGGGTCATCAACCACTTAAAGCGTTGTGATCTGATTAGGGATATGCAGCATCGCTTTGTTAAGGGGAGGTTGCACCTTACGAATCTGGTAGAATTTTTCGAGGAGGTGACGAAAATGGTCGACGAAGGGCGAGCCGTTGATGTTGTCTACGTGGATTTCAGTAAAGTGTTTACCTTCTCTCATGGGAGATTAATTGAAAAGGTCAAGGCTAATGGAATACAAGGACAGGTAGCTAGATGGATAAGTAATTGGCTTGGTAATAGGAAACAGAGAGTAATAGTGGAAGGGTGTTTTTCTAGCTGGAGGTCGGTCACTAGTGGTGTGCCGCAGGGCTCAGTACTGGGACCTCTTCTATTTGTAATATATATAAATGACTTGGAAGTGGGAGTAAGTGGAGTGATCAGCAAGTTTGCAGACGATACGAAGATGGCTGGACTTGAGATACTGAGGAGCATTGTCAGGCGATGCAGCAGGACATAGGCTGGTAACTTGGGCAGATAGATGGCAGATGGAATTCAATCCTGATAAATGCAAGGTGATGCATTTCGGGAGAAAGAATGTAGAGGGGAGGTATATGATAAAGAGTAGACCTATGAAAAGTATAGAAATGCAGAGGGACCTTGGGGGTGCAGGTGCACAAGTCTCTGAAGGTGGCAGAGCAGGTGTTGAAGGTTGTGAAGAAAGCATATGGTATGCTAGCCTTTATAGGAAGGGGTATAGAGTACAAGAGCTGGCCTTTAATGTTGCAGTTCTATAAAACGTTGGTTAGACTTCATTTGGAATACTGTGTCCAGTTCTGGTCGCCTTACTACAGGAAAGACATGGAGACTCTGGAGAGAGTGCAGAGGAGGTTTACCAGGAAGGTCTGAGTTACGAGGAGAGGTTAGGCAAATTGGGGCTGTTTTCCTTAGAAAGTCATAGACTGAGAGGAGATCTAATAGAGGCGTACAAGATTATGAGGGGTATAGATAGAGTAAACAGTGTTAAGCTTTTTCCGAGGATGGACTCAAATAGCACGAGGGGTCATGGGCTTAGGGTGAGGGGGGTAAGGTATAATTTGGATGCTAGAGGGAGCTTTTTCACACTGAGGGTGGTGGGTGTATGGAATGTGCTGCCAAGTAAAGTTGTGGAAGCAGGCACTCTGAAATTAAGAGATACTTAGATGGGCACATGAACAAAATGGGAATGGAGGGATATAGAAAACTGATTTAAAATAGGCATCATGAGCCTTGGAAGTTCCCTGGGAAGTGTGTAAATTGTTGATGATATTGATGCATTTGTTTTATCCTACAGGCACTTCAGTCCGCCTTGCCTAACAAGGGGCATACACGCGATGGGTCGTGAGAGGGCTGCTCTTGGATTTTTCGGAAGTAACCTAGTGCTTCACGTTGTTAGTGTACGCTTGACCTGGACCATTTGATCGGCAACACGACAGCTCAGTGACTATTGCTGAGCTGTGCAGGTACATGGATTTGGGCCTGTGTCTGTGGGAGTTTGCGCATTCTCTCCGTGCTTGCATGGGTTTTCTCCGGGTGCTCTGGTTTCCTCCCACATCTCAAAAATGTGCTCTTAGGCTAATTGGCAGAACAAATTCTCTCTAAATTGTCTCAAATTTGGTTCTAATGCATAGATCTATAAATATAGACAGGGATCATGGATAGAAGTGGGAACATCGAGCTGGCGGTGTGGGCTCGTTGGGCTGAAGGGTCTGTTTTCCATGCTATTTTGTTCTTTGTTCTTTGTTCGGTCTGCCCAAATCTTGCTGATCTTCCAGTTGAAAGAACTGTCCTCGATCGAGTGTTGAGGACTGGCACATTCCAAGTTCCAGAACTACGTGCTGACGGATGTGCAGAAACTTGAGGCAGCTGCTGCAAAGGCACAATAGGAAAAGGCCACACTATAAGGCCTTTTAACAGAGGCAGACTGAGGGCCTGGGAACTACAGAATATCCTTGGCCTGCAAAACTTTGTGCCAATCTGAGAAATAACAGCACACAGTAAATTTTAAGGCATGTATATAGTTTTAAGTTTTGAAATGCAATCACTCTAATTTTGTATACAACTGTGAAAATGTTTTTTCTGCACATTTTGCAATGTTTAGATATGTAGGTTTGCAATGGTTTAATTGAGATTTTTATGAATAAAGTGTATTTTTGCAGTTAAAAAAAATGTGCAGGAGGATTGAGCCTTCAATTGAAGCAATTTTTAAAAAAGCCATTTTGGTATTTTGGCTAAGATGAAGCTCAGATCTAGCCTATCAGCCCAAGACAGGAGCATGGACTGTCTTGTCAGCTTGGAATTGTAATGTCTCTCATTACAGAGATATTAATGTCTGATTGCACCAAATTGGATTTTTGATTGGAAATAAAGTACCAAAATGTACAACAAAAAATTTTGCAGGAGCTTGCTAAAAAAGTCAAGGTATCAGAAAGTGTTATGGCCTAACCTTTCCTATCTCCATGAAGACCTCAAACCTTTTAATGCACTGACTCAGGATTAAGTAACAACTCCCCTCCTTTTCACTTAGCCATTGTAGGGGTTAGTCTCTGCCTTCTGCATTTGGGATGCATTATCTGATTTCAGTCTCTTAGTTCCTACAGCAGAACTGTCAGTAAGAATGAATGATTTGGGGAATAGCTTCCCCAGGTCTTCTTTCCATTCCTGTCATTGTTGAAGCCTTAGGAATTAGTAAACTGTTCAGCTATTCAGTCCTTACTGGGGTTCCTTCAATTACAAATTCTTTTTTGACAAAGGAAGCCCAACATTATCTCACTTGTCCTTTGAGACTGTTCAGAAAATCTGGAGAAGGATGCTACTGCCATGGCCGTTTTAAAGAGCCATAGCAAAGTCAGCTTCAAAGACAAATAGGCTCCAAATTTTCTCTGACTGCATAAAGATCTGTTATGTGAAGACTTTACTGATAATTGGACTTTAGGTTGGATTCTCCCAGATGTTGGGTTATCTCGTTCAACAAGCCCCATAGAAGATAACAGCTAATAGTAGAGATATAATATGATTCCATGTATTTGGAATCCTGACTGTTTAGATATTGCAACAACCAACATATTGAGGGAACAAGAGATTTTATGGCTGTTGTTTGCAATGTGTTCAAGAGTGGCTAGATATAGCACTTGAGGTGAACGGGATTAACAGTTATGGGAAGAAAGCTAGATTAGGCCACTAAGTTGGACAATCAGCCATGATTGTAATGAATGGTGGAGTAAACTCGAAGGGTCAAAAGTCTCCTCCTTCTTTATGTTCGTAATTATTGGTGTTCATAGTTATGTCTCTCATATGACCACCTTTACAAATCTATTGCTATCTCTGCTCTCAAATCTCAAGGCTCCTTTAACAATGCCTTCCAAACTCATGATCACTACCACCTTGAAGGACAAGGGAAGCAGATGGAATGGGAACACCACCACATGCAATTTCCTCTCCAAGCCACACACCATCCTGACTTGAAACTATTTCACTGCTCATAGAATCATAAATTCCTACAGCGTAGAAGGCGGCCATTCAGCCCATTGAGCCTGCACTGACAACAATCCCACCTAGGCACTAACACCCTGACACTAAGGGGCAATTTAGCATGGCTAATCAACCTAACGTGCCCATCTTTGGACCGTGAGAGGAAACTGGAGCACCTGACGGAAACCACACAGACATGGGGAAAATGTGCAAATTCCACACAGACTGTAACTCAAGGTTAGAATTGAACCCAGGCCCCTGGAGCTGTGAGGCAGCAGTGCTAACTACTGTGCCACCACTGGGTCAAAATCCTGGACTCCCTTCCTAATAGCACTGTGAGTGTATTTACATCACAAGGATTGCAACGCTCAAGAAATTGGCTCGCAACCACCTTCTTAAAAGTAATTAGGGACAGAAAGTAAATGCTGACCTAATCTGTGAAAGATTTTTAAAAATCTTATGAATATGGATGAACAAATTTTGAATAAGTTTAATTCTTGTACTGGAAAAGGCCGAAATAACTTGAAAAATAATGACTGCTATCTCATTACAATTACAAAGAAGCAATTAGAAACATAGGAAAGAGGATCAGGAATAGACCACTCAGTCTCTTGAGACTGCATGTCCCAATATTCAACTAGATTATAGTAGATCTGATTCTAAATTCCACCTATATATTTGAGTTTGGTAATCTTTAATCATCTTGCTAATAAATCTATTAACTTCAGCTTTGAAACTTTAAATTAATTGTACTTGAATTGCTTTTTGGGCTAGGAATGTCCAAATTTTCACAACTTTTTTTCAGAGGAAGTGCTTCTTAAATGGTATAACTCTAACTTCAAGGTAATATTTGCTTGTTTAAAAACCTGCCATCAGTGAAGATAGTATGCATAAAAAAAACCTATCAAATCTTGTAATCATCTTAAATAATTCAAGGCCATTACTCCTTAATGTTCCATACAAAAGGGAATACAAGTCTAGCTTATGTTGTACCAAATGTATGGAACATAGAGAGTAAGTGCGGTACTGTCACACAAGGATGTAAGTCACACATAATCCACACCTCAGGGTCAGTCGAGGGTCGGACACAGCTGTGTGTACAAGCAAGTTGGAGACAGCTCCAGCTTAAACGCATTATAGCATCTATGTACACAGTTCTTATAGTTGATAAATACTTGCAGTTGATCTAATTAAGGCTGCAAAGACTTTATTAAGATGTACCAAATGGTGTTCAACACATTGCAGTAATAACATAGCCCCTTTAGCCTCATTAAAATCAATTATAGCATCTTTAAAATGGTTTTTCTGTATTGAAAGTATCTTGGGAAATATCTCAACTCAGCTCCTCTTTCATGATGAGCATTCAGTTCCACAGTGCCAGATAACTCCCGTACGCAAGATTAAAAGCTGCTAGCATGAATCACTTTGCATAAAGAATAAAAGTTTTCATATTTTGTTGTTTATTAGCAAGAAAGCAATTTACATTAAAATTTGAACATGTTCTCAACAGTATACATTCTTGAAATGATTTAAAATGGTGTAGAATCTGATAAAATGTTTACAAATTAATGTGAATAAAAACATGATTAAACAAAATGGCAAATGAAACAAAATTAGAGAATGTGTACAAATTGATAAGCAACATTTTATATCTTCAGTTTCTAGATGGTAAATACAGTGGTAAATATGTTGGTCATTTATACACAAGTACGTTTTCATTTTAGTTACATAGATCAGCACTGTCATTCTTTCACGTTTATCGTAAAATATAACAAATCCATTAATGATTCCTACTTAGAATAAGCATCATTTAACCTCAAATGAATGAAACAATATTTATAAGGGAGGATTATATAATATCACATAACCATTTAGAAGTTTCTAATCATCAAACTGTCTCAAAATGCCACTGCAATTATAAACTCACTTAGCATTTGGTCAGTTCTCAGTTCTACAGGGATTAAAGAACCAAACAAAAAACTTCTAAATGACATTGCTCTTTATTTTTAATGTGACGTAGTGAGATTACTGAGGTTTAGGTTTTATGTTTTTACATTATGATAAGCATTCTGAATAAAATTCACATTAAAATATTTCAACTATCCCCTCGATATTGCATTGATGACAATACACTTGTGAGGACTTTTTTTAACAAATGTTAAGTTCTGCAGGATGGAGGGGTTCTTCAGTGTTCTTTTCATGAATGAAAGAACCTACCTAATGTCACAATAATGGTATAAATTTTATTATAACATGGTGCATCTTCAAATCTAACCAGAGTGAACTACCCGATAAGGTAACGTAAAAATGGCAAACAGCAGCAAAATATCACACTTATCCTCATTGCACCAAACACAAAGCTCTGAAATGTGAGCATAACACTAACACATACATATATTAAAATCAATCAATTTAATTCTCAGGAGTGCAGTTTGTTTTATGATTGGTTAACAATCTCTGCTAGAATACGTATTTTCAAAGCAGTATCTCACTTTGATTAAAAATTGATACCCTAGAGATTATTGTTGGAGATAAAGCATAACACATTGAGCATAGTAGATGGAGAAACTTTGTGTATAGAGATGTTAGCCAATTTATTTTAAATGGGTTAATGCATCTAATGAATACCAGATGCAAAGATTTGATAGGAATATCTTTACTAATGTTGCTAACAGTAAAACCTAGTTTAGAGTATTGGTGTGTCTTTTGCACTTTAATAAACTGCCTCAATCTTAATCCAGGATTAAAAAGTTTCAAATCAATATTGGGTAATGATCATATAATGTAAACAGACTATTTCTACGTTGAAATGATGCGCTTCAAGTTTAATGTGAACAATCATGCACTGTTTCATGCTTTAATAGGCTCTAGTCCTTACTTCAGAATGAAAAACAGCATGGTCCCAGCATGGAGCTGTAGTAAATAATACACCAAGGAAAATCAAATAATAAAAACCATGGTTTTAAAACGACATCCACAATAGAATAATCTCACATTATCTTTGGTTGGAGTTCACTGAAAAAGACAGAAACAAGCCAGGACCTGACCATGTTTCCACCACAGATTTCCCAGAGTGGCCTACTGAACCCAAATATACCCTGTGCTGTAAGGGAATGACTAGAGTTTCTATGTCTATAGCTTTCAGTGGTAAAGTGAGGTGCACAGGATTGATGGGCGTGAAAGTGGAATTCACCGGAGAGTTCAATTTGGGATTGGGATCTGCATCCCCAGAGTCAAAGTGTCAAAGAGTTAAAAGAAATGCTATCCTTCCTAAGAAGAGAGCTGTCATAACGTTTTTCTAGGGAAGTGCATGCCAGACATTCCAATGTATTCTATGCTAAAGATACACATCTAATGGCTCAGGAAAATGCTAAATCAGGAAAACAACTTTAACCCTGCAGAGTTACATGGGTTTCCAGGGAGCACAAGTCCAGGGAGATAGGGCTGAGATAATTTTTGGAGCAAGTATGTTTTGTGGATATTCTCTGCCTAAATGGCTGTTAAAGGGCCTAACATTAATATCACCACATGATATCGAGGTAGCACATCAAGGCAGCAGAGCGGCATAGTGGTTAACTCTGCTGCATTACAGCGCCAGGGACCCAGGTTCAATTCCGGCCTTGGGTGACTGTCAGTGTGAAATTTCCACACACTTTCCACATCTGCATGGGTTTTACTTCTGGTTGCTCCAGTTTTCCCCCACACTCCAAAAATATGTAGGTTAGATGGATTGACCATGCTAAATTGCCCCTTAGTATCCCAAAATGGGTAGATTAGGGGGATTAGCAAGATAAATATGTGGGGTTATGGAGATAGGGCCTGAGTAAGATAGATAGGCAGATTGGCGCAGTTGCAATGGGCCACATAGCCTCTTTCTGCGTTACAGCGATTCTGTGACGTAAATGACATGAAGTTTCACTAAAATTTAAAGGTGAACTGAGAGTTGAAACACACCACCTGAAAGTACGATGAAATGAAAATCCACAGTACCTTTCAAAAGGCAATTTGACATATCCTTGAAAAGGAATGATTTGCATGGCTTAAAGATAAGAATTGGAAAGTGTATAGCTTTTTTTAAGAACCAGCATAATCATGATGTAGTGAAGAGTCTCCTTCTGCACTATGTAACTCAATCAGTCTGGCACTGACAACAAGTGATGCCATGTGGAATTGGATACAAATGGAATGGCCCCTTTTATCCAATTATATAACTGAATTACAACAAACGTGTGTGTGGTGTAATTAGCAATTATTATGACAACAGACAATTTTTTCTATTGTCTTCCAATAATTCTTCTATTGCCTTCTATGGGCAAATTAATCAATCTGATACACCTGAAAGTGGTCAACTTTACAACAGAACATGGATCAGAGAGAAGTACATCAGTGAGAACTGATTCATTGAGCCACACATTCATTGAGCACAGCTCCCGGATAGGGAAGAGGAATCAATAAATTTATGCTCTAATGAAACTTTGAAATATCAGTTGCAAGCTAATTCCTGTTCAGAAATATTAGCTGCAACTGATTTACAAAGGAACAAATCTTGTACAAAGCAAAAATAGTCCTTATTTATTGATATGACACATTACAGAATCACAGAAATGTTAGAGAGCAGAAAGAGACTATTTACCCCATAGTGGGGAGTTTTCCCATCCCATTCTGCCACAGGAATTGTAGCAGATGGGGCAGACCACGCAAAGGTCTGTCAAACCCAGGCAGGATTTTCTGGTTTTGAGGCAAGTGCTACTGGAAAATCCTGCCCATATGTCCATACTGGCTATTATGTTGTTCAATTTTATTTTATGCTTAATGAGACCTGCAATTTTTCAGCATTTTTACAATGATCTAAAGTGCAGTGTTTCCTTGAAGTAATTAATATTGCCAATTGGAATGTGTACAAAAACTGTAAATATATTCTCTTCAACTTAGATAGAGGTTTATTCATTATCTTGGAAAGAACAAAATAAAACACGCTATAAATACCTGCATTGTTATAGATTACCAACACAAATGCTTGAAATAGTTGCTTGATGAGAACATAATGCTTTGTCTTGTTCAATTTAAAATATTTTCTGCATTAGTCACTGAGATTAAAACATTGTTTCAGAAAATGTGACATATGGATGAACACATGACTGTAGGCAAGGCCAGTTAGACCATGGTCCTTATCTGTATACCACTGAAATAGGAAAGGGAAAGAAAATAAACATTTATATTGATTTGAAATTATAATTCATAATTTAATCCTCCCATCAATCTGCATACAGATTTAACTTTCTGAAAATATAGTTGTCATGTCCATACATGTTGGCTAAAATATTTCGTAATCTCTTTTTTAATACTTGGTTTGAAATCTGAAACATTTTAATAATCAATGCTTATCTTTGATATTTGGAGGCAAGGAATGGCTCATTTCAATACCCTTGCTTGAGAATTGCAAGCCGCAGAATAAATTTATTCCCTCAGTGCCCTGCTCTTATTTCCAATCTGCTCTCTCTTCAAGTTTGGCTTGTGACTTGATGAATGGGATTGAAAGAATCAACTCACTTATACTTAAGTTTATTACCATTCTCTCCATCCATTCCATTATTATATCCTTGTGCCTGAAATATTTACTGTTCCCACAGTCATTCTTAATAATAAATGGGAGGATATGGAGTCGTGTGAAGGAACAGAGACACCTAAATAGACATCCGTGTGTCCTTAAGGGTGGTTGGATAGATCAATAAGACGATTAAAAAAGCATATGGCATGCTTTCCTTCCTTAGCCAAAGCAGGAAGCAAAAAGTAGGGATAAGCATGCCATTTTCAAGTTGGCAGATTGCATCTAGCAGATTGCCACAAGGATCGGTGCTAGCTCCTGAGATTTTTGCAACCTATATTAATGATATAAGCAAAGAAATTGGGGCCTGTTTCTCCAACCTCTTCAGATAATCTGCGGAAATCCCGATATCGCAGTGAATGGGGCGTCAACTGAAAATCGGGAGTCCCGTTAGGCTGGAGGGCTCTTGAGGTTTACCTGATCAGCACCGCTGATGGTAAATGAGAAAATGAAATCAAGATCAATGATCAGATTTTTCAATGCTGGAGCAAGCTCGAAGGGCTACATATTCTATGCTTGTTGCTATTTCTTATGCTTTTATGCAATGTATGTGAGAAGGGAACTTATCATGAAACAGTAAAGAAATTAGTTAGACCACAGCTTGAATATTACAGACAGAAAATGTGTAATTGCAAATGTGAATGTGCAGAAGAGATTTACAAAGCTGTTGCCAAGGTTGGAAAACTTTAATGATGAGGAAAGGTTGGATGGGCTGAGTTTATTTTCCTTGGAGCAGAGGAGATTAAGAGTGACTTAATCGAGTGTATAGAATTATGAGGAGCCTTGATAGAGCAAACAAGGATGACCAAGTACTAAAATCATGGTGGGACAAGCAAAAAAAAAGTAATAACTGATGCATGTAAAAATGACATGGCATCATCATGGGGGATTTTAATCTACATGTCGATTTGTCAAACCACGTCGGTGAAGGCAGCCTTGAGGAGGAGTTCATAGAATGTATCTGCAATAGTTTCCTTGAACACTATGTAATGAAACCTATGAGGGAGCAAGCTATCCAAGCTATCTGGCTCTGTGTAAAGAGATAGGAATAGTTAATGATCTCAGAGTTAGGGATCCTCTCGGAAGAAGCAATCACAATATGGTTGAATTTAAAATACAGATGGAGGGTGAGAAAATAAAATCTAATACCAGTGTCTTATGCTTAAACAAAGAGGACTACAAACGGATGAGGAAGGTATTGGCTAAGGTAGACAGGGAGCAAAGACTTTGTGTGGGACAACGGAGGAACAGTGCAGGACTTTCAAAGTGATCTTTCACAGTGCTCAGCAAAAGTATTTACCAATAAAAAGGAAGAACTGTAGGAAAAAGGATAATCAGCCATGAATATCTAAAGAAATAAAGGAAAGTGTCAAATTAGAAGAAAATACATACAAAGTGGCAAAGATTAGTGGAAAACAAGAGGTTTGGGAAATCTTTAAAGATCAACAGAAAGCCATGAAAAAAAAAATCAAAAAGTAAGGTATATAATGAGAATAAACTATCTCAGAATATAAAACAGATAACAAAAGTTTCTACAAATATATAAAATGAAAAAGAGTGGCTAAGGTAAACATTGTTCCTTTAGAGGGTGAAAATGGGTACTTAACAATGGGAAATGAGGAAATGGCTGAGGCATTGAATAGATACTTTATATTTTCACACTGGAATCTCACAAATAATATGCCAAAAATTGATGACAAGGAGGCTATGGCAGGTGAGAGCCTAGAAATGATCATTATCACCGAAGAGATAGTATTCATCAAGCTAAAGGTCGACAAGTCTCCTGGTCCTGATGGAATGCATCCCAGGATATTAAAAGAGCATTTGGGGGAAAAAGCAAATGCGCTCATGATAATTTTCCAAAATTCGCTGGATTCTGCAGTGGTTCCAGCAGATTGGAAAACAACAAAAGTGACACCAGTGTTTGATAAAGGAGATAGACGAAAGGCAGGTAACTTAGACTGGCTAGCTTAAATTATGCCGAAGGGAAAATACTTGAATCTATCATCAAAGAAAAAATAGCAAGACATTTGGATAGACCGTTTCGCATTAAGGAGACACAGCATAGATTCATGACAGGCAGGTCATGTTTGACTAAGTTACTGGAATTCTTTGAGGACATTATGAGTGTGTTGGACAACAGGAAACCGGTGGATGTGGTTTATCTGGATTTCCAGAAGGCATTTAACAAATGCTGCACAAAAAGCTGCTGCATAAGATAAAGTTGCATGTGTTATGGGTAATGTATCAGCATGGACAGAGGATTGGTTAACCAACAGGAAGCAAAGAGTGGGGATAAAAGGGTATTTTTCTGCTTGGTGATCAGTGACAAATGGTGTGCCTCAGGGATCAAAGTTGGGGCCACAATTGTTTACGATTTACATAAATGATTTGGAGTTGGGGATCAAGTGTAATGTGTCAAAGTTTGCAGATGACACAAGATGAGTAGGAGATCAAAATGTGCAGAGAAATAATTCTGCAAAGGAGTATGGATAGTTTAAGTGAGTGGGCAAGAGTCTGGTAGATGGAGTACGATGTTGGTAAATGTGAGGTCATCCATTTTGGTAGCAATGACAGCAAAACAGACTATTACTTAAATGGTAAAATATTGCAGCATGCTGCAATGCAGAGGGACCTGGGCATCCTTGTGCATGAATTGCAAAACGTTGGTTTGCAGGTGCAGCAGGCAATTAAGAAGGCAAATGGAATTTTGTCCTTCATTACTGGAGGGATGGAGTTTAAAAACAGTGAGGTTATGCTGCAGCTGTATACTGTGCTGGTGAGGCCCCACTTGGAGTACTGTGTACAATTTTGATCTCCTTACTTGAGAAAGGGTGTTCTGGCACTGGAAGGGTGCATAGGAGATTCACTAGTTTGATTCTGGAGTTGGGAGGGTTGGTTTTTGAGACTGAAGAGTTTGGGGCTATACTCATTGGAATTTAAAACAATAAGGCGGGATCTTATAAAAACGTGAAAAATTATAAAGGGAATAGATAAGATAGAAACAGGGAGACTGTTTCCACTGATGGGTGAAACTTGAACTAGGGAACATAGCCTCAAATTAAGGGAGAACAGATTTAGGACTGAATTGAGGAAGAACTTCTTCATCTAAAGGGTTCTGAATCTGTAGAATTCCTAGCCCAGTGAAGCAATTGAGATTACTTTATTGATAGTTTTCGAGGCAAAGATAGATTTTTGAACAGGAAAGGAATTGATGTTTATGATGAGTGGGTGGGTAGGTGGAGCTGAGTCCACAAAAAAATCATGATCTTATTGAATGGTGGAGCAGGCTCTAGGATACAGATGGCCTACTCCTGCTTCTAGTTCTTATGATATATTTATCTCAGCAGAAGATCCAATTAAAGCAATTGGTAGAATGATTAGCAGAGTGACAAGGAAACAGTTTTTCACCCAGGGAATGGAAGGACTTGGAAATCATGACCTGAAAGGATGATAGAGGTAAAAACTCTCACTACATTTAAAAAGTATTTGAAATCTAATTGAAAAACTGCGCTCTGCAGTGCCATGGATCACGTACACGATGATTGGATTAGGCTGGGCAGCTCTTTGACAGTTGATACAGACACAATGGGCTGAATGGCCTCTTTATGTGTTGTAAATTTTCCATGATTTATATGAAGTTCTGTAAATTCACAACTCACAGCATATCTCTTGATGCCCTGAAACTGTTGGCCAATTTGTCCATTAAAAAGGTGGGTGCCATTACCTTCCCAGCAAGAACCAGCCCATTATATTCTACCAATTACATTTTAGAGTTTAACACAAATAATTTGGACAAAAAGGAGCCATATTACACATAAAGTGACATAAACTGCTACGTACCATTGTTTGGAAATCTATTTGTTTATTCACAAGAGCTTTTGAAATCTGTGCTCCTTGCTGGAAATGGACATTATCTGAAAAAGAGTGTATTAGTGAAATTATATTCCAGTCTGATTGATATGTTAAAGCCAAGGCAAACAAGTTGCATTTGCTGTAAATGATACTTCCAAATGACACATTCAAAAAATCTGGCACTGACATCTTTTGGTAAGCATTATAATGCATTAAATTGTACAAATATGCATTCTGTCAATATATGCAGACAATTACTCAGATGTTAAATAGGATGTCAAATGTTTCATAATGAAGTATTATTGCTTGCTCAGTATTTGCTCTGCAGATTGGTTTCCAATCTGCAGTTTAAATATAACTATGATTTACTTAAACTATTGGATGATCCAGAATTTATCAAGCTCACCATCTGCTGTTCCGTGGATGAGGAGGTAATCAACAAGTTTGAAGTTTTCAGCTCTTTCCATCACAGTAGAATTCTGAAAAACAATTAAAGAATTACAGGAAAACTCCCCAGAGTGAAACTGATGACTAAGCACAGAGTATTAAAGGATTATAAAAGGCACAATTTAAAACAACTGAAACAAAATATACTTCTTTGGTTTTGAAGTTTAAAACAATCCTTTTTCTTTAAGTGGGAGTTCAGGAAGTGCTGAATACAAAGATCTGGGTTTGTTTCAGAATCAACATGTAAAAGGGAGCCAAATGAGTTTATGGTTGTGGCTAAGAAAACTAAAGTTTATTTATTAATTACAAGTAGGCTTACATTAACACTGCAATGAAGTTTACTGTAAAAATCTCCTACTCGCCACATTTTGGCACTTGTTTGCAATATATTAAGGAAGAATTTAGCATGGCCAATGCAGCATGTTTTTCAGACTGTGGGAGGAAACCGGAGCATCCCGAGGAAATCCATGAGAATATGCAAATTTCACACAGACAGTGACCCAAACCAGGAATCAAACCTAGGTCCTTGGCGCTGCGAGGCAGCATTTGTAACCTCTGTGCCATCATGCCACTTGCAACATACAAAAAGTGGATGGGATATCAGGAGACGTGACTTCTTATCACTGTAGAAGTCACAGTTGTGACTTCTGGAATTTATTTTAATCAACTTCAAGATTTGACATGGAATCTCTAATGTTTTTCCCCTGAACTAGACAAGAATAAGCTGATCTTTCTCTCCACCTTATTTGTAATTACAACACTATATTCTGCACCCTATCCTTTCCTTCTCCCCTATGTACTCTATGAATGGAATGTTTTGTCTGTGAAGCATGCATGAAACAATACTTTTCACTGTATTCCAAATACATGTGGCAATTTTTCTTGAGTTCTGCCTCCTTGGATCGGACTTTTGTGGAGTTAAAAACACTTTGCAGCGTTTTAAACATGTTGAGTGGGATCAGGATGTGGAACACCTGCCCCAATTTCAGACATATTCAATTTTGCCAGCAGCGGTAAGGGGGTTTGCCACACAGGACGAAAATTCATCTTAGCAGGACTATTTGACCTTCATGCCAAGTTCAAACAAAACACATCTGACTCTCCCAAATACCTAAGACGCAGTGTGGGAATCATAAATTGATTGTGAAGACAAATGCTCTTTAAGGGTGGATATAGTCTGCTTAATTATCATAACCTTAAGTATTTTTGAAACCCCTTGCTCTTTAAATGTGATAAAAACTGTCTGAAACAACCAATGAGAATTTAACAAAACCCTCTGCTGGATTTCTTTGATTAACAGGGCATGTTGTGTCAGTTATAAAAACAATTACCAGTTGCTTATGCAATTTCAATAAGAGGTCTTAGTTGGTATTTCCTCAAGTGCTATTAATAATATGAAATCATGGCTGCATTGCAACAGCTACAATTATCTCAGCAAAATGTCCTGAGTTCATAGTCAAGGATATGTCATTAAGACGTTAGGACGGCGGCGTGGGCTCGTTGGGCTGAAGGGCCTGTTTCCCATGCTGTGTTGCTCTTTGTTCTTTGTTCATAGTTTGTTCGACAATTTAAAGTGACTATTAATAGATTAGTTGTCTTTGACATAGGGTTTGAATAGAAGGTTATTTTTATAAGTGATTAATCACTTGAGGAGATTTAAAAGTTTTAAATGGGTTTCTTGAATGGGAGTTTTTTCCACTATCAAGTCTGAATGAGTGACAGCTATATTGGATTGTTAGCTTATTTTTTTTCCATCTCCACATGGCTCCTTGGGTCTGCCCATGGGGAGTAGATAAAATGAAATTCCAGAGAACTGAGGCAGGGCTTCTAACCACCCTGCCTTGGCACATGCCTTCCCCATAACCGCCCATGATCTTCTTCTGGGCCCCAAGCTCCTTGGAGTGAAAATTAGGTCCAATAGAGTACCTTAAATTGATTTGAGCCTAGTCAGGAAATTTCCCAACTTGAGGTACCAGCTTCAGTAGCAAATTTCCTTGACAGTGTAGGATGGACTGAATGGATCTTATGGTCTGCTGTCATTCATAACTTTAAAAATACAGAGTGAAATTTAGAAATTATTTCAACTTAGACAATGCAAAATCTGCACTTGTAGGAAAATGACATTTTTACTTGGATTGCATTAATACTTCAAAGTGCAGCAGAAGTAACTTGCAGTTAGTTATTCTGGAAAGTGGATAAACAAATATAGAAAACATGACCTTGGGTCATATGGATTCACTATCAGATCCTATATGTTTCCTGACATGAACAAAGATTATTTTCAATATTGAACCAGATTAACATACTGAACCAAAATTGGTGGTTTGGTGGAAAAATGGATCTGAAAAAAAAATAGTTCAACCAATAATGTCAGGAAGAACATAATCAATGTTTGTTTTGGGCTGATAAGATGCTTTTCTATTATATCTTTAGTTATAATTTAATTCTTAATGTGAGAGCCAAGTTTGGGACAATTTTAACCAAACCCACCAGTTGGGAAATTAATTAAATCAGGTACAAAAATAGGCTAAAAATTGCCACCCATGTGTTTGAAACTTAAATTCAGTGTGGCTTACCTTGTAGAACTGAAGATTGTCTTTCTCAGTTGGGAAGCCCATGTAACGTTCGGTGTACATACTATCTGTAATGTTCAAAATGCAGCAAATTTTTATTGCAATAATCCATAAGAAATAGAATATATTCAAGTAAATTTATGAAAACAATTATTCTATTTATATATGATCTAAACAAGCTATTTCAGTTTCTATGCACTTGTATGTTTAATGTTGTGCACTTTCTGCACCTGATTTCATTTATTACAATAGCTTTTCATTACTTTTCTGATATTAGCTAATTGTTTCAGATACAACTCATTACTTAATGGATCTCTCCCTACTTGAAAAAATCAGCTAAAAAAATTCAGTAAACGATGTGTTGAAACAAAATGTTTGCTTTGTAATTATTATCGAACAACATCGCCTGAAGTCTTGCTCCCGACGGAGATATTTCCCAACTTTGAGAAACTGACCCGGGAGAAAGTAGCCTGAGAGTTGGAATTTTTAGTGGGGGAGTTGGGGTGGGAAGAGGTTGATAACTGCTTGCCTGGGTGCCCTGGTACTTTGTTGAAATTTTTAAAAATATAAAGCCAAAACTAATCCTGCACCCCAGCCTCACATGCCTCATCCATTTCCTATCCATGCCAACCCATGCCATTTCATGTGCCCAACCTATTCCCCATGATTCCCCATACCCAACATGCTAATCCATGCCACTTCCCACTAACAGCGAGCAGTTGTAAACCACACTTGATTGAAACACTCCTAGCTGGGAAGGATGGATGGGAGAAGCTGGGGTGAGGGGGTGCTGTCGACACCAGAAGTCCAGCAGCCAGAGATGCAAGGATGCCATTGCCCCAAGCAAGAAACCCGCTACATGGCCTCTGCTTGAGTCTCCTGGCCCATGAGTTGCTTTTCCATTGTATCCTTCGTTACAACTTAATTCTTAATGTGAGAGCCAAGTTTGGGACAATTTTAACCAAACCCACCAGTTGGGAAATTAATTAAATCAGGTACAAAATTAAGGGGCTGGAGAATTGCCCGCTAAATTAAGCCCACTTGAAACTGTGCCTTATTTCTAATATTTGCCAATACAAATATAAATCCCTTAAATATACCTTTGTTTTCTAACACTTCTGATGTCCTTTCCACAACATTATTTCCTAAGTAAGGAAAAAATTTTGGAAAATCTCAGCAGGTCTGGCAGCAAGGAGAGAAAAGAGTTCACGTTTCAAGTCCAAAGCTTTGATGAAGGGTAATCTGGATTCAAAATGTCAGCTCTTTTCTCTCCTTATCTCCTTTTCTCTCAAGGAGAGAAAAGAGTTCATGTTTCAAGTCCAAAGCTTTGATGAAGGGTAATCTGGATTCAAAATGTCAGCTCTTTTCTCTCCTTACAGAATCTGCCAGATCTGCTGAGATTTTCCAGCATTTTCTCTTTTGGTTTCAGATTCCACATCTGCAACAATTTGCTTTTGTAATTTCCTACTTAATTTTGTGTCATCTGCAAATTTAGCTATGATACCTCCACCCCCCAGATCTAAATCATTGATATAAATTGTCAACATTGAGGTCCCTGTACAGACCACTTATCTCATCTTGTCAATCAGCCAAAGGTACTGTTATGATCCCAGCTGATGTTATAACTCAATGGGAAGATACTAGAATAGAACTCTGGCTCAGAAGACCATAACTTTTGCTTTAGAAAACATAGAGGAACAGAATCATAGAATTACTAATAAGTTTCAACAAGAAAGAAATAATTGTACTGCTGGATTATGTGATAATATTCCTTTACAACCTCCTTTGTTTCACAAATATGCATAGATCTTAAGGTTAACATGAATTGCAAAGTACAATTTAAACTACAATGATCTCAGTAACACAAACTCCCTTTGAATATCCAAATTGGCCCTGGAGAGTTTCTAAACAGCATCTCCAAAAACACACTTTAAAATCTTTCAGTTTAAACATTATGCCACAAGTAGGCTTACATTAACACTGCAATGAAGTTACCGTGAAAAGTCCCTAATCACCACATGCCAGCAACTGTTCAGGTACACTGAGGGAGAATTTAGCATGGCCAATGCACCTAATCCTTCAGACTGTGCGAGGAAACTAGAGCACCCGGAAGAAACCCATGTAGGCACAAGTAGAAGACGCAGACTCTACACAGGCAATGACCTGAGCTAGGAATCGAATCCAGGTCCCTAATGCTATGAGGTAGCAGTACTAACCACTGTGCACTATGTTATTCATTTCATATTAATGCTTTCCATCAGCAATTTGCATTCAGAAACCCAGGTTTTCCAAATTACTCTTTGGAATTGGGGACCATTCCATTTTTAACAAAGAATCCAACATCCAGGCTTTTCAATTCACTCTCCAGGATGTATCTGTCTTGACTGTTACACAAACTGTTTATGGCTGCTTTAACAATTGATTCCGAGACTCTGCTAAAAATGGCATCAAACTTTTGATTTACCTCTGACGTCTGTTTTCATATTTTAACTCTGATTATTGCAGTTGGCTTTTTCGCTCATGTTTTGTCTGCTTTTCCCTAGAATTTTCCTAAACAACATCTTGGTCTATATTATCTTAATTTCTTCAAATATTCTTTCTGTCCCAATTCTCTGATTAGTTGGACTGTATCTGGTTCTTAGAAAAATCTGCCTCTGCAGCTTCCTTTTTCTGTTGAACTTGTCTTTTCTTGGCAGAGTTGAGAGATGTTCACTCCTCAGCATCCTATTTTCAACTGAAAATGAATTCAGCTGAAATTAAATCCAAAAACTTTTTCTTTCGAAAAGAGGTCCCTGTTGCTAAGCAATATCCACGCATTTCTGCTTGCTTATTTGCTTTTCATACCATAACCCTCTCTAGCATAATAAAAGCATAGTTGGAACTAAACTAACCACACACTTACAAACACATCTGTCCAACATGAATCTAACTATAGATTTTATTCTTTCTTACACAGAAACATTAAATTAAACCCATTTAAAACTATATCTTATTTCTAATGTTTACTAATACAATATAGATCCCTTAAAACTACATTTATTCATACTCTGGTTCCTGTCAACAGGCAATATGCTATCACCACTACTGTATTACCACCTGCAGCATGCACGTTTACTTTCTGCAATAACCTTTGACATCGTACCTTATCAAATTCCTTTGATAAATTCAAGCCCATTACCTCTAGAGGGTTTCCCTTTATCCATAGTGCATGTTAGTCCTTCAAATAAATCCAATAAATTAGATATACGTAAGTTAGATGAGTATACAAAAGATGTGAAAGATGGAGATTAATGTAGGAAATGTGAATTTGTCCACTTCAACAGGAAGAACAGAAAGGCAGTCTACTATTTAAATGGAGACAGACTGCAGAATTTACTGGTATAGAGAGGTCTGGGTCTCTTGGAACGTGAATCACACAAGGTATGCAGGTATAGCAAGTAATGAGGAACATAAAAGTTGGGGAGCTTACTGCAACTGTACAAGGCTATGGTGATACCACATCTGGAGCAGTTTTATTCTTTTTATTTGGAGAATTACACAGTTGTGTTGAAAGCAATTCAGAGAAGGTTCATTTGATTCATTCCTGCATTGAGGGGTTAATCTTATGGAAAAAAGTGCAAATATATAAGATCCTGAAGGGATTTGATACTATGGACATCAGAAGAATGTTTCCTTGTGTGGAAGAGATCAGGATTGGGAACACTGTTTGAGAATCAGAGCTCCCCTTTTAAGTCAGTGATGAGGAAAATTCTTCTCTTTCAGAAGGTGTTTAGTATGTGGAATTGCATTCCCCAGAAAGCAGTGAAGACTGGGTCATTGAATTAATTCAAAGCTGAGGTAGATAAATTTATGAAAGCCAAGGAAGTTAAAGGTTACAGGGAACAGAAAGAAAAGTGGGCTCAAGATAATGACCTGATCAGCCATAATTTTACTCAATGGCTCAAAGAGCCAAATGGCCTAATTGTTCTCCAAAATCTTATGTTCCAATATTCCTCTGCACTTGATCTATGCAAATGAGCTGAGTGGCTTTGACAGACCTGGGATTGGAACTGTCAGGATTAAAGAAACTTGTATTTTGCATAACAAGGACGTGAATGTAACCTAATGCTCTAAGGTTCAGATTTTTCAGCCATTATCGCCATAGTTACAGAATAATTGCTGACAACAACCGGAAAATCCAACTGACATTTAAGCATGCTACAAGCAATAAAACTCTAATATTGTTTCTTTTTAACAGGAATCTTGTCAAAAAGTTGCCAATTTCTGATCCATCAAAACGACTGAGCATCAACAGGCTTAAGTGTTGCCTGGCTTTTTTTCTAATGTTCCAAACAGGCAAGTATTAAGAAGGTAACAAAGAGATCCTTGTTTTTCCCAATAGTATTTGGTATATTAGGATAGGATGAACCATGCTTCATTTATCATACTTCTATTTATATTTATTATATAATCACTTATGATTGAAACTATAAAAGGATTTGGATGAGGAATTGTTTATGGAGTGCACTGAAACCCATGTTACAGCAATTTCCTGAGTGTGACGCATAGTGCCTTTGACCACATCCAGAACAACACAGATTCTGTGTCTCACATTGGGAAGACACAGTGTCTCACATTGGGAAGGGGGATTGTTTGGGTGTTCTGTGCATACACTGAGAGTTGGTTAACTGATCAATTTGGAATTCAGCCAGTGTTTCTGGAGTTAGTGACCTGGCCACATAAAGGCTGTAACAGGTTTGATAGGGATGAAGGCTACCAAGAGGGACAGTTCTGGGCAATCCACTCTGGCAAGTTAGTGTTGGGCTTCTCCATGCTCCTTGACATGGACAACAAGCTAACTCGCAGGCCAGTTGTTGCAGCTGGCGTGTCCATTGGTATTCTCCTGTGTGCCCCTCCATCTCAGACCCATGCAGCAGGGCTGATGAGCTGAATGTTATGTTTCCTCATCGGCAGGTTTGAAGGCGATGGAGGTTTGTAAAATCAAGCATGTGGTCTTCCCGTCCCCTACCTACCTGTCCCCAACTTGTATAGAAGTTAATAGCAGGCAGTGAAGGCGTGGGTGATCTGTCTGCCCTTGTATCATTGAGGCTGTTAAATGGACGATTAATCGCCACTTATCATTGCCCACCTGCAGCTATCTTATCTGTGGCAGGAGGAGGCCCAACCAAGTGGATAGTCCTCAAGCTTTAGCTGTGTGGGTTAGTGTTGGACAAGGAAAAAGTGAGCTTCCTTAGGAGGTTTCCTGGTCCCATTGTCCGTAGTCTCCACCCCGTCCCCTGCCTTCCCCATGGAAGATCTCTCCTTCGTGCTCACTTGCAGCCTCTTGAACCTTTTTACCCCAGTCCTCTTTACTAGGGCCTGCCAGTGAACTCCCATCTTAGTGTCCAGTTTCAGTGATCATATTGATTGGAGATTGTCTGTATTCTCAGCAGTGACCACCACTGCCACCTGACACTGCTGGAACTACAATCAGATGGCTGGCAACTCACTGAAGTATAATTTGTCCCTGGGGGGAGAGTGTGCAAATCTGACCTCCAGTCTTTTTAATGGCTTTTTATCTAGAGTTAGGGAACCAGTACTCCATAAAATACAGCCATATATGTCATCTGGGCCATCTGTTCTCATTACATTTGGATTATGATTCTTGGGCTTCCTGCATTCCGAGGCTATATGATTTCTCTCCTCCTGTCCACCTCCATAATTAAGGGCCGTTTGTGAACATAGCAGCCTTCTCTCATCTCTGCTGCTCCACTTATGCACCTTCCAAATGCAGTTAGTGCCAGTACAAGTGGCCAGCAGTTGCTTGCTCTCACTAAGCATACATTGCCTTTAAGAGGAGCTGGCTGCCATACTATCTATATCAGAACACATTGCTTCTATTCTCTGACAAGCAATCAAGTAGTATGGGTAAAGTTTTGAGCAACACTAAAATCTGGTCAATAAGACAGCAACACCAAGTTTGTGCATTGCCCACCTCAAAGGCAACTGGTACTGATAGGTCACAAACTTTGACTCTGTACCCAAAAACAAGTCAGAATGGATTTTTAGTCCTCTGAGTGCTTCAGGGAACTGTATTCTCAATTTTTACTGTTTTGTTTCCTAATTATGAACAACTGTTCTTCTTTTGTTTTCTACAAGAACTTAAGACAAGCATTGATGATTCACAAGGTGTCAATATTCTCTTATTGCAGCTCCTTCTACTTGAGTTTCTATCTTTCAGTGGATGAGTGCTGTCCCAAAACTGTTTCTTTGATGTGGCTGCAAGCATCAGATTTTATCACTTTCAACTGATTTATATTTTCTGGCATTAAGTCTACCGGACACAATTAAAGCTTTTTTCTTACTACGCTGAATAAAATAGGTTCTGCTTTGGGTTCATGTGCATGTAATCAACACACGCTGTTTTGATTATATTTCATGCTGTGCTGTTTCCTTCCTGTCAGGATCTGCAAGCACTCTGCTAAGAACCACAGACATGAATTGACTGTCGGTGATGTTATCATACGAACACTTAATGATCTTGAAAACAAATCCCTCTCTCCATTCTAACTGAGCCATTATCCATTTACTTTTAAACAGTGCTCCTATTAAAATTATTGAGTAACTTGTTACAAGCATCACAAACGTGCACATGGCACCAGCAGTGGTTTCCAATCTCATACTGCACTGCATAGTTGCATAGCTGCACTGCGAGTCAGATATTGACCTGAATTTAGCATGCAATTTTGGTCCTGGATATTTGTTCAAATTTGCAGGCTGATGCTAAACAGGCACCTACAGGATTTAGCACTCAAATGCTGATTAGATGTTACTTTTGTGGAACTGTGCATGTGGGAACCATGCAGTCACTGTGACTGAAGATGTGGAGTGCTCTGGCTGGCACACAATAACACATTGCAGGATAGTTTTGAGGAATTGCAAATGCAGCTTGGTGGTGTAGGAGGTCCAGAGGAGGAAGGATTCTCTGTACCTAAATGGGGTGAGGAGTGGGCCAGAGGGCTGCTGCCCCTTTCTCTAGCAGCAACTGGTGTTGCTGTGCCTGGTCACCAGTCTCCTTGGAATTATACATGGCATTGATATCAATTTCAAACGTACTGAGAGAGTTACTCATCAATTCATGATGTGATTGGAGCTGTGAAGCAATTCTCTGAAAGATGTCAGGAAAATTTTTGGAATGCTCTGTGAAGACTTCCCAACACTCAAGTAATACTTATTGTGAATTTTTTTTCACAGGACTTTACCTAAAGAGAATACCTTAAATAATAAATAAATTTGGTTGGAAACAAAAGATCTAAGGACATTATCATCATCCAGGAAAAGGAAGATCCCCTCTGAAGATTCCCATGACCAGGCATTCTCTTTCTCCTGGTTCCTAATAAGGTATTCTTTTTAGGTAAACTTCTCTGAAAAAATTCACATTATTTGAGTGTCTTCAGAGAATTGCTTCACAGCTCCAACCACAACGATCATGAACTGATGAGTAACTCTCTTTCAGTACATTTGAAATTGACATCAATACCATGTTTACTTCCAAACAGCTGGTTGCTGTTACAAAAGGGTGTTGGTTGGAACATTACTCACTAACGTATGACGCAGTCACATGAATGAGTATTAGCAGGCATTTTCAGTGCCAATCAGCTACTTAATCAACCTCTTTCCGTTCCCTTATTTAAGGCAAGATATTTCATTAGTGACAGTGTAGAGGAGACTTACTTGGGCTGGTCCTGGATATAGAGGGACTGCAGAAAGATTAAACAAGTTGGGTCTGTAGTTCTTGGAGTTCAGAAGAATGAAAGGTGATATGATTGAAACATATAAAATTCTTAGGGGATTAGACTGGGTAAATGTTTCCACTCATGGCAGAGTGTAGGATCAGAGGACATAGTACAGAACAAGGGGGTGCTCACTTGAGGTGGATTTGAAAAAGAGTTTCTTCTTTCAAGCAGTGGTGAATCTTTGGAATTTTTTATCCCAGCGAGCTGTGATATTCTTAAACATTTTCAAGGTTGAAATTGGTAGATTTTTAATGAGTTGGGGAATTAGGGGTTATGGAAAAAAGGCAGGGAAGTGGACTTAGAATGGTGGGTCAGATATGATCTTATTCAATAGTAGAGCAGGTTTGAAGGGCTGAATGGCTTACTCCTGTTCCTATTTCATCTGGACTTATGGTTTTGGCATCTGTTCCTAGTCTTTATCGAGATGATGTACTACATTTCAGTGCATCAGGAAGCTTTCACTGTACTGATCAATTTAGTACTCACTTACCTTTTAAGAGTAAAGCCCGATCATTAATCACTGCATTAAAACATGCTTAAATTATGAAACAGCATCTAAATATGATATTTGAGATTGACAACAACTTTTACATTTATCTTTAAAAGATTCCCAATTCCAGACTAGATATTCCATGTGGTTCATGATTCTTCTGAGGAACTGTGAACCATGTCTGTTGCAATAACCTGTTTGACTTTGTTTCTGCACACCAGGTTTAGAAGAAACAACATACCACTGTAAACTGGTTGTAGGAGAATTTGATGTGGCATAGTTACATTAAAGTGACTTTTGTGAGATGATAGCATGTTGAACATTTATATGTCACTGCTTTTTTAAAGATTAAAATGCATCATTAATTGTGAAGTATAAAAGATTTGAAAATTAACGGAATGCGTAATTTGAAATGTAAAAGTTTACCTTTCTCAAGGGACCATGGGCAGGATTTTGGTCTAGCTCAGGATCCCTATGTCAGGGTCAAATGAGAGTTAAGAGCTCATCCTAGTGGAAATAGTCACAGGGCAGAGATTTTCCCTGCACTGGCCAGTTCGTAGCCAGTAGATGGGCTTGCTGTTCAAGAGGATGGTGGGTAGGCTCTCAAAGTTAGAGGTCCAGTAGGAGGCACATCAGTACAGAAAAGGCTGCAGCTGATTGTGATCAGAAAGGGAGCAAGAGGATGCTTCCACTTTGAGGTATCCTCTGAGCAATTTTAAATCTTGAAACAAACAGTTGCAGCTACAAGATCACCACTATAGGTAGAAGGAGTACCTTCTCCACAAGGCAGCCTGAACACGAAGCTAAGACCAGGTAGGCAGGGCAGGACCTCAAGACGTGCCTGGAGCACCAACTGGAAAATTTCAGTCGGTCTCTGACAAGGTGACTTACCTACCTTAATTGGCTATTGGCCCACCATTCTGCCCTGTAATCCTGCTTTTGATAAATGGCCCAGGTGGTGGGCTGCTGCTGGTACATTGGCTAGTGCCCTTTCAACTCTGAAATGCCCATAACTTTGTAAATACACCACTGATTTTGCGCTTTCCATTTATATTCTTTAAAGCTTTCATGCAAGATATTTTTCCCTCTTAAAGCAAATGAAAGAATGCTGGGTGTAACTATTGTTTAAAACAGAAACTCATTTGATTACGTGAATTTATACAGTATAAGTTTACATTCATGCCCTTTCCTGTGTTGTCTGATTTTGGACAATGCAACAACTTTTTGAAATTGTTTATCAACTTTTGTTAAGTTTGTAAGTTGCATAAATCTTACCAAAAAGCACAAGCATTTCCCTACTCAGGATTGAGGAAATTGAACGTTGTTACTTCGTTGGAACTTAACTGCCCAACCCACATCACCAATAAATCACATGCATACTGGACCACCAAAGGCCAGCCCTACATTAGTCACAGCCCTGCATTAGTCATAGTTATTCATTTATTTTTATATTTTACATCTTTCCTTAGTTTTTACAAGTTATTATGAATTTGATCTAAATAGTTATTAGAACATACCATAATATGTCCAGTTTGACACGGGGGCAATTGCAATTCCACATTTGAACACATTACTGCCAGCTCCAAGTACCATAGATGTGACATATCCTCCATAAGACTAAAGATGATTGAAAACAATTAGTCACATTTAAGTTATCGTATGTTAATCAGTTGAGTGAGTTTTTAGATTCGTAATCAAAAACAGATGAGATAATCATTACTCTAAAACAAAATATTTTTATTTAACAATTGACAGAGGCTCTGTAATCAAGAGATTTTCTTTGCTTTTCTTTTTACAGATGCTAACAGCCTAATGTATATTTCCAAATTTTTCTGATTTTGTTTCAGTAGTCAAAACGTTGGGCTGCTGAGACTTGGGCCAAGCTAATTTTGAAAATTGCTGCGCTTTAACTTCAGAAGTTACATTCTAATGTGACGCTGTGTATTTTTCTGAAGGGAATGATGGCTAGGGTGCGTACCGTCACCAGTCATGAAGGCATAGGATAAAGCTTATGTCCTAAGAACTGTACCCTCAATGTCTCTATTCCTTCAATCGTGCAGACATTGCGGACTGATGTACAATGAGAGTATCATGGCTGCTTCCTAGACCTTGGTGTTCACATTAATAATGATATTCTGTGGTCAAATCTCAAGTTCAACAATAACTTAGCTTTGAGAAAAACTAAGCAGGCCAACTCATTTTCCACAAAAAAGGGGCATTTTATTTGGATGAGCCAGTATGATAAGCAGAACCTTGTTCAAATTTAAACAAAAGCGAATTATTGCAGAAGCTGGAATCTGAAACCAAAAAAGAAAATGCTGTAAAATCTCAGCAGGTCTGGCAGCATTTGTAAGGAAAGAAAAGAACTGATGTTTTGAGTCCAGATGATCCTTTGTCAAAGTCCTGCCAGAGCTTCTCATTCAAATTTAATACATTAGAGAGGGAACTGCATTTAAAAAACTTTGGCTGGAATGTTATGGCCGTTTATACCAGAAGGATTCACTGCAAATCTCCCTGCAGCGAATGGAGATTTGACTTATGGCTGACTTTGCTGCAACAGGAGTATGGCACAAATAGCCAGTAAGATCGGCCCTTGGTCTATTAAGAGAGAAAGATTTTCAAACATTTAGTGTGACTTATTTTTTAACAATAAAATTATCTGGAGCAATGAATTGCAAGGTTAGGGGACAAGATTCCCAAACTGAGCCTGAATACTGGCGAGATGCCATGTCACGTATGAAAAATGTATGTTTTCTTGGGTAACAATCTTATCTAAAAATGCTATCTTTTGAATTAATATGGTTCTTTGGTTATAAAAACCCAAAATATAGCAAAGAATAAGGGGAATAGCAATGAAGGGGTCGCGCAGTGGTTAGCACTGCTGCCTCACAGCACCAAGGATCCAGGTTCAAATCTGATCTCGAGTGACTTTGGAGTTTGCACGTTGTCCCTGTGTCTGTGTGGATTTCCTTTGGGTGCTCTGGTTTCCTCCCACAGTCCAAAGATATGTGAGTCAGCATTGGCCATGCCAAAATTCCCCTAGTGTCCTGAGATGTGTAGGTTAGAGGGGTTAGCAGGCTAAATATATGGGGTTACAGAGATAGGGCCTAGGTGGGACTGTTGTAGATGCAGACTTGATAAGCCGAATGGCTTCCTTCTGCACCATAGGATTCTATGTGCAGATTAGAATGATTGGTCATGCTAAATTGCTCCCTAGTGTCAAAGATATTAGGAAGGTAAATACATGGGGTTATGGTGACAGGGTTGGGGAAAAGCATTGTTGTTGTTGCAGGCTCGATGGGCTGAATGGCCTCCTTCTACACTATACAGATTCTATGATTGTATAACTTCATGAGCACGTAGACACACTGGTGGAATGGTGGACACACGATGAATGAAATTCAATGTAAAAAACTCCCCATGAGGAGTATAATTAGATGCAGAATGGCATAATTTTATAGAGAATGAGAAAGCAGGGAAACCTGTATGAGGTGTGCATAAATCTTTAGCATGATAAGTTAACAAAGCAATTCATATTGTATGAGATTCTAGGTTTCTTAAATAGAGGCATCGAGTATGAAACTAGGAAATTATAATAAGTCTACATAAAACATTTGTTTAGGTGTAGTTGTGAGAACATTCCCCTAAGCTGTTTGATTGCGTAGCAAACTGTAAGTTCTCAGTGGAAGCCTCACATGAGTCCACCTCTTTAACTTCTCGCACATGGTCATGCAATAAAAATTTAAAGGGACTGCATATTTAAAGAAATTCTCCATGCACTTGCCAAAACAAATTAGGGGGTATGGTGAGCTGGGCATTTTTCGTCCAATTCTGGACCTCACAGGGATGAGCAACTGGTGGTGGAGTTTGGTGGGGGGGGGGGGAGAGAGAGAGAGACTGGCTCGGATGCATCCAGGAGGCCAGTGATCGGGCTGAAAGGAAGTCACACGGCCAGCAATGCAGGATGACGAGGCTGGCTAGCGATCTGGAGACCAGCGGTGTGGAGGTTATGGCACAGATGCCAATTCCATGCTGACAGATAGGCACATGCAGAATGGCTGTTCAGCGCTATGCTGTTGGCCTCTCCAGCAGGAATAGGCTCCATCTTTAACAATCTTTAATGAGATTCTCGCTGGCGCACTTTGCAATGCACAAAGTGGAATATTCTTTTTAAAAAGCCTACTGAAAAAGAAATAAACGGATTTACTCCAATTTTTACACGAATTCAGCACTTAAATTTTTTGGGGGAGAATTCCACCCCACAAATTTGTAAGAATGTGCAGCTTTTACGGAGAAATAAAAATCTGGGATGTGGATGGAGAAAAATTGGGAGTGTGGAAATAACTAGATTTCTCGTTCAAGGAACCAGTGCAAATGGTTGGGGAAAATGGTCTCCTGTGCTGTACTAAGACTCTATGAATGTTTTGACTTATATATTGAAGTGTTTTCTTCAAACCTGAATTAACAGTGTTGAAAGGAATAAAATGCAACATGAAAATTACTACAGTAAACTCATAATTTATCTTATATAGTCATTACAAATTTTTTTTGAAGTGTATTAAAATTGAACTTAAAAGATATTTCACCCAGCTTGTGGCAATACACAATATAGCTTGGTGTTATACAGTTCAGAAAGGCCACAGGCTTGATCCCTTTCAGTGCAAAACTACTGATTTTGTTGAAAAATGCTGGATGCACATAAGTGACAGGTGACCTCCAGTGGGAGAAAAAGCCACGGTTTCCATTTTGATCACTATCTGATGACCCTCACAAAATTGTCTACTTTTAGGAAGATATGGTAGAACTGAATATTTCTGTATTATAGTTTGATAACCAGCTATTGCTTATTTTCATAGTACAGAAAATGAAAGGAAGTTTAAAAATGCCTCCTCTATTTGGGCACAATGAAAGGTCTCACAACACCAGGTAAAGTCCAACAGGTTTATTTGGTATAAGGAGCTTTCAGAATACTGCTCCTTCATCAGGTGAGTCTGTTATTTGGGATATCTGTCTAGACTAACCAAGTGTCTTGCTGAAATAATATTGCCACAAGGATGCACCTTGTTTGTCATCACTAAGGTAATGCAAAACTAATTTTAATGTACAAAGCACCTATAAGCAAATCGTACTTTTACCATAAATAATTTGAGAACTTACCCATCCCCAGATGGCTACTCTTGTCTCATCAATGAATCCCATTTCAATAAATTTTCTAAAAAAAACAAAATATTGTTCAGTTTTTGTTGAACTGGTAAGCTAATATTTCAATACTTTCTCCAATATCAATATTTTAAAAGGTTTTACATATATGAAATGCTTGTAACAATTTACGATAATATGCTTGTAACCATTCATTAGAATTAAAGCAAAGAAATAACATAATTTCTAATTCTTAACTCTGGCTAATTATATACCTTGTCGCTCTGATTTGATCTTCCACTTCATAAGTGCCCAGCCTTCGATATATTGCATGCATTATTTTGTCACCTTGGTAACCGCTTCCTCTTCCATCAAAGCTGGCAACAATAATTTTCTCTGTGCTGGCAAGATAAGTTGCCCAGTCAGTTGAGAAGCGGGCATCAGCCTTCTGACTGCCTGGCCCACCATACCTGAAAAAAGTGTCACAGCAGCAAAATGATCAAATTTTATGAAAATACCCTGAAGTCTTCAGATCCCCTAACATTATCCCACAATCAATATATTTTAAAGCAAAGTTGAAGTTAATTCCTTGGCTTTATCATTAGCTTACATGAAAGTCAAGGAGATTGAATGGAAAATAGTTGAAAAGTCTTGGCGAACCAAAGCCTTTAAATTGACAAATTTTGAGGAACTGTACCCATAAAACGGAGTAAATGATTACATTTATCCAGTGATGCTGCAAGCCAGACTAAATGCAGTTAAATCTTTGCCTCATTCACTATTACAATATCATTCGTATTGCATTGATAATACTGAAAATGCCCCACAGTGCAAGCAATTTTAATGGCTGGGCTTCATATCACAGGTTAATTAACATAACTGAGAAGTCAATGAAATGGGGGAGGCTTGAGGGTTTCTTGTGGAACACAGAGGACCAATCCTGTCCTTCATGATCTGCGTGGCAGCAAATATACTATTATAAAAACTTACCTTACTGAATTTGGCTCTGGCTGCTGCTCCCATCAAGTTTAACCTGGTGAGGAAGTCTAACCTTGCCTAGGTCTCAAGTTAAAGTAGCAAAATGGGTCCGGTTGGCCTTATTGGAACCCAATCTGTTTATTTAAGAAGGGTCCTGACCAATTAGGATAACACTTCCGGCAGCCAGATCAGGCAGCAAAATGATGGCCATGTCCAGTGCTTCATTGAAACTCAGCATCCGCCACTCTGGATAGCAGATTTTTGTCAGACAGAGGAACAGTGGAGATCAAATCAAGGCTATGGAGTCAGAACCTATCTGTGTGTTCTGTAATTGAGTCAGACAATCTACGCAGAGATGTATTTTAGCTATTGTTAGAAGGAATCCCTCATCTCATACATATTACAAATCTAGGCTTTCAATGCCTATTCTGAATAAAATTATTTTGGCTGTCAAAATAAGACATTGGGAGAAGTTGGAGGAGAGGAATATGTTGTGCCAAATGTCATTGCCTTCATCAGATTTTTTTTTAGGGAAGATTAGACTTTGGAATTACACTTACACATCAATGAGCAGAGGATACTTTTTTGATTTATCAAAATGTGGTGGAAGTATCATCTGAAACCAATAATCTGGAAAAAAAAATAAATTAGTACCACTTATCACAATAGCCATTAACACAAAACACAATTTGTTTTGGAATATGACAAAGATAAAGTATTGCCACTTTTTTTATTTTTTACTTATCTGACGGTAAGCAAATATTGACGATGGGACCATCCACTTCCCCGTAGGTACACATGGGCCATTTATTTGTCATTCTTATCAGTACTCTCAACCTACATATTAAACATTAACCAATTTTTAAATAGAATATTTCAGAAGTGTTTCCTATCAAGCTGTTTTTCTTCAGTGAGTCAAGAACAAATACCATTTTGCCACTTTTGTTGTTTGCTGCATTTTACCCTCGAATTAGATTTACTTTTGGAAGTGCACTGTGATCCTGAGAGATCATCCAAACAATAGTGACTTCAAATGAATAAAGAAAAAAGTGTGTAGCATTTTACAACCTCTTGATATCTACTGAGAGTGACCTTCTGTGCTGGATACTAACGTGAACAATTGTTCACTTAAAAAGGAAACTTGGTCAGTGATGCATATAATATCCTACAGTTCTAACTGCCTGACCCACCTGCCATACTTGAAAAAAACGTCGTGACACAAAATGATCAAATGTAATGAAAATACTCTGTACTCTTCAGTTCCCATAATATTATCTCACCATCAATATGTTTTAAAGCAACAAGACTAAGTTAATGAACAGTAAAGCCTTCTTTGGCCTTATTTGAAAGTTAAGGAAATTTTAAAGAGGAATTTGCAGGGATGGGAATATGGGTCATCTCTCAGTGACAAACCACCAAATTTGAAATGTTGCCCATTGATTATGGAAAATAAAACACTCAAAACAGTGTGGGGCTGGATTTTAGTGTTGCAAATCTGATGCTAATTCCCACCCCCAAGGCCCATTACCCCTTCCACACTGTGGGAATGCAAGGTCAGTTTAGCAATCCAATGCCATCACACCAGCCATGGAAATCGGAAGCCTGCCAGCCACTTCCAAGTCACTAATTTACAGGGTACTGAGCTTGTTAATCACCCAATTGTCTACAATGTTTTGTTGCCTGCTCTTTTCCCTAGCTGTTGCATATGAAACTGTTTGGAAGTCTTTTCTGACAACTATGAAAAGTTGACATAAGGTTGGAAGAAAAAACTTGTCATCAAGACAGTACATGCAAGTAGCAATAAATTCTGCTAGTAAAGGTTGCAGAATCTGAATGTTTTTTAATCTTTAAGCCTCTATTTGACTCCATTGTTACCAAATGCAATTGTTAAAGGATACAAAAGAGAGAGAAATTAAATTTCCTCATGTTACAAAAATATATGGACAAGATTTTAAGACCTCACTTGGGTGAGACTCATAAAATTCCACTCAAGGCCAACATGGAATTCCGTTCTGTGAATCTCATCCACCCTGATTCTAGGGAGAGGCAATAAAATTCCAGTCTAGATCTCAGTATGGTCTCATTGATTAGTGGATTGTAAAATGGCTAAATTAAAGTTCTATTTTTGCAGGTGGATTAATGTTTAAGAACAATAGTGTAGGTGCCAGAGATGGTATTCTATTTATTCAATGTTTAAGACAGATCAAACAGAATTTCCCTAGGACAGCACATTGAGAGGACTGTTTGAATGAATGTGATAGCACTAAAAACTATTTTCTCACAGCAATCTCTAACCTCTGAATAGTTTAAACAAATTAATAGCCAAAAGTAAGTGTCCCCAACTGAATCCTGTCCTGCTTCTGGCCCACCCAAATGGTTTGCTCCCTGACTGAATTCAGAATCTGACTGCCCATCTTCCGCTCTGAGTCTGGGTTATTTTAGCATTGAAAATTGAAATATTATTCATTGCAATATTCCCAGATAAGCAAAGAAGTGTTGGTCACAAATGCATTGTATGTGACAATGAGTTGCCAGCTGTTCCCTTCCTGAGCCAGAGAGGTTGAGTAGCATTGCAGGACCATAAATCTTATCATTAAAAACTGCTAATGTTATTAAATATTGGCTCTAACATTCTTCCACCAGCTGAATTTGGAATTAATGTGTAAATATGGCAATTTCTTGAACTCGGAAGGATTGGGAGGGATGGGGGAGTGGACTACTTTTTTTACAAGGCTCATAGCAGGCGGCATGAAGTGTCCAGTAACTTGTAGTAATTTACAATCCATGGGGTATCACATCCTCTTCAGATGTTCCTATTTGATTTCCACATTAGTAAAATGTGCGTATTAAACTTGCTCTTATTTTAGCAGCACATTCTAATAAGTCCAAGATTCACATCCAGTAGATATGGATATATAAGAAATAGATTGTAAAGAAGATAACATTCTGATTTACCAAGGGAGGTGCCACACAGGCATAAGCAATAAGAACATTTGTTGCTGTATTCTTTGCTTGCACCACCAAGTGCTGAGTTTAGTGTTATGCCTGGAACTTGTTTACACATCACCGTGTGGCATTTCCTGTTTCTTGATGCAGACTTAATTTATAGCAATACTTTCCTTGTGAGTATTACTCTCCACAAAGGCATGGACAGGAATCAACTCTAAAACAGGCTCTTGCAGGTCAGATTTTAGATAACGCACTGCAGAGAAATGGATTTTTACTTTGTTCCATTGTGTATTTTAAAACCTACTTAAGTTTTATAATGAAAAGAGAATATGAACTCAGAGATAAATAGGCTAGCAATTGGGAGTATTTCAAACAATTGTAAGAGTATTGAAGTTGTACTTCCTTTTTGCTGCTACATTGTAATATGAAACAGCTGTACATTCAAAATCAATCTAAGTTCCCAGCTGCAACTTAAACAGAGAATCAGCCAATTACATATGTGAGCAAATGGACTGACAAACATATATAAAATTTATAGACAGGAAAAGCCCTAATGGTCCATCTAGCTTGTTAAACATAATGCTATTTTTAAAATTATGCCTTCTAATCTATATATTTGCACAGGAAGCAGCTATGCCTCAAAGGTTGAGGCTTAGATCAATTTCTAGAAATTTAGAGAACTTCTCTAAACTTCAGGTTTTGCAACAATTATACCTATGGCAAGATCTCAGAATGATAAAATATAGATGTAAATGTGTGATAGATACTATACTCAAGTTACAAGGATACAGTGCCCCACTCTTTACAAAGACAAGCAAAGATCAAACATTTATTGATATTACAGATGATTAGTACTTCAATTCCATGTTTCTATCTTTGTTCCATATCCTTTGCTGCTTTAAAAAAGCTCTGCAGAACTCAGTCTCAAGAACATCTATTGACCAAGACCAATCAGCTTTTTGAGGAGCAAATTTTGCATGTTTACTATCCTAGTCATGAAAACAATCTTCCTAATTTCACTCTTCAATATTTTAATTTTATACCTTTCCTTTTGAGTCTTCCCACAAAAGAAAGTTGTTTTCTCTATCTTACAATCAATCTAGAATCATAAACCAATAAGACGGCAAAGCAGCCTATTTGGGTCGTCATGTCTGCGCTTTTAAAGCTATCCAATCAGTCTGACTCCTCTGTTCTTTCCCCACAGCCCTGTGCAATTCCTCCCTCTAGTTATTTATCTTATACTCCCTTGAACATTACTATTCAATCTATCAGTCCTTTAGCCAGTGCATTCCAGATCATAGTAAAAAAAAAACTAGTGCAATATATTTTACTGTCTTAGACCATGAGCTGAAAACTTGCCAAATTTCTAGTTAGCTAATCTTCATCATTAAAACCTGCTGTCAATCTATTAATTAAAATTGCCACATTGATTGGTTTAGTTGTAATATTTCCTTCAAAATTAAGTTGTTGCGCACAGCTAGGTTTTTCAGAGCACAGTCTCTCTAAATTTTACTTTGCATTCCTGTTCACATAGATCAGCCTTGTGCAGTGCCTTCCAGGCAGCTGAATGGCCTCACACTCACTAGTGGGAACATTGCTTAATTGTATCCTCTACTCATATTGCAAATGAAAACTACTGGGTATCTGGATTTTAATGCCTGAACTGTTACTATTTTGAAGACGTTCAGGAGTTAAGAAATACTTCTGTCTTCTCTGCCCACTAATAAACTGGTTTAACTTACCTGTGCCATCAAGTTGCAAGTTTTTTAGAGTTTTTGTTGGCATCTGAATTGTCTGAAGACTTTCTTCTAATTCTTTGTTATCTTCCAGAGTTAGTACCACTTGAAATAAAGAAAAATTAAGCTATTAGCTTTTTGAACATCTAGAGTGGAATTCTCCGGTTGTTCACATTGGCAGGATCTCTGCGCTGACCGCGCATCCCCGCTGCAGGTTTTCTAGCACTGTGGGTGCATTCAATAGGAAATCCCATTAAAGTGACAAGACCAGAAAATCTCACTGTTGATGAATGGCACGCCAGCGGGGGGCCAGATAATCCCGTCTCTAAAATGAGATTCACCTTATCATAAAACAGCTGCCAAAATCCTGCTCCCATTCACGCCACTAGGATTTTATGGTTCCGCTGGTGACGCATCCCACCATGGATTTCTCAGCGATAAGAGGCGCATTCAGTAGGAAACTCATTGACAGTGGCAGGGCCATAAGATCTTGCCCCCAGCGAGCATCCATCACCTTCCGCCACCGTCATAGAGAGGGAGAAAAATCCTGTCCAGAGTTTACTTACCAGCTAAAATAATTGGATGCACAGTTCAGAATTACTTATAGTAATAAATAATCTAATTTACAACAAATGATGCAGGAATAGTTTGTGGTTCTGCAATAAAACTTTTTTTTTACATCATGTGGCAGTTGAAGGAAACAGGATTAGATATAATAGAGGCTGAGCAAAGCAGGAATGCCCTCTTTCTGAATATTAATATACCTGTTCTACATGCTATGGTGTCTACTAAAATTTGAAACTTTCCAGTGGTTAACATTCTCAAGTTTTGAAAGTGAATTGTCCTTGAATACCAGAACTTTAACTTCATTGTAAATGAAAGGGAAGTGAAGCCAATAACAGTGATGGTAAATTTATGCAAGTCACCATTTTAAAACGTAAGAAAATCTGCATGGTGATAACGGAATATAGTTTAGAAATCTGAAATATTAAAATTTTTGTTATCTACACTTTTTATTTGTTTTAGGGGCAACCCTCTTAAAGTTATATCCTCCTTTTATCCAGTTGCATCTCTCCAAACACCAGTCACAATTCTGGCACTGGTTGAACGACAATGGGCAGAACTTTTTTTGTGCGATGGGGTTCCACCTCCGGCTGGAGAACAAATGGGAGACCCATGTTGCTTCTGTCTGGAGGCTCAATGCTGAATAGCAGTAGACTCCCACTCAATCAGGGTCAAAGAACAAAGAACAAAGAACAAAACAGCACGGAAACAGGCCCTTCGGCCCAACAAGCCTACGCCGCCTCCCCGATGTTCCCACCTCTACCTGTGATCCCTGTCTATGTTTATAGATCTATGGATTAAAAACTAAATTAGAGACAATTTAGGAAGAATATGTTTTGCCAATTAGCCTAAGAGCACATCTTTAGATGTGGGAGGAAACCGGAGCACCCGAAGAAAACCCACGCAAGCACGGGGAGAATGCGCAAACTCCCATGTATCTGCACAGCACAACGATAGTCACTGAGCTGTCGCGCTGCCCATCAAATGGTCCAGGTCAAGCGTACACTAACGACGTGAAGCACTAGGAATACTCTAGAAAAAAATCCAAGAGCAGCCCTCTCACGACCCATCGCGTGTATGCCCCTTGTTAGACAACAAGGTGGACCAAAGCACCTGTAGGATAAAAACAAGTACATCAATATCATCATCTATTTACACATTTCCCAGGGATTCCCAAGGCTCATGATCCCTATTTTAAATCAGTTTTCTATACCCCTCCATTCCCATTCTGTTCATGTGCCCATCTAAGTATTTCTTAAATAACTCCAGAGTGCCTGCCTCCACCACTTTACTTGGCAGCGCCTTCCATACCCCCACCACCCTCTGTGTGAAAAAACTCCCTCTAGCATCCAAATTATACCTTACCCCCCTCACCTAAGCCCATGACCCCTCGTGCTATTCGAGTCCATCTCAGGAAAAAGCTTAACCCTGTTTACTCTATCTATACCCCTCATAATCTTGTACACCTCTATTAGATCTCCTCTAAGTCTACGTCTTTTTAAGGAAAACAGTCCCAATTTGCCTAACCTCTTCTCGTAACTCAGACTTTCCATACCAGGCAGCATCCTGGTAAACCTCCTCTGCACTCTCTCCAGAGTCTCCACGTCCTTCCGGTAGTAAGGCGACCAGAACTGGACGCAGTATTCCAAATGAGGTCGAACCAACGTTTTATACAACTGCAACATTAAAGGCCAGCTCTTGTACTCTATACCCCTTCCTATAAAGGCTAGCATACTATATGCTTTCTTCACAACCTTCTCCATTTGCTCTGCCACTTCAGAGACTTGATCACCTGCACCCCCAGGTCCCTGTGTGTTTCTATTTGTCGGGTCCTTGTCAGGTGGAAACCCAGGGCTTCAGAGTTGCCAGCCAATCAGAGGCCAACAGTTCTCCAGTACCAGCAGCACTAAAGGGAGCAGAGGCTGCTACCCATAATACATCAGTGCTTGTGCATCAGTAATGGATCCTCTGGAGTCTGGTCAGTGGGGTGGGGTGGGCTTTGAGAGAGAGTTGCCAGCAGAGCAAGAGTTGATAGTGAAGGCTGGCCTATCCCCCTCACGAATGTAGATTCCCTTGATAAGGCACAGTGCCTCCCACTCCAGTAACAAGGCGGCTGCAGACAAACCCAAAACATTGCTACAATCTCTCTGGATGGCAAATCCTCTGCCCACCACAACTCGAAAACTGGCAGAAACAAGATGCAACCCTTAAGTGTTCAGGTAAAGGTCCCAAAAGCCTCCAGTCATAAAATGTACTTTTCAATCTTCCTGCCCTGGCATTGATTGAGGTGAGGCAGGAAGTTGGTGAGGTCCCCACACTGCACTTTCTACTTAATCAAACATTTGTGGGGTTGAGAGCATTAAATTTGTCCAACATTTATCCTACATATTCTATTCAATTCTTATAGGTGACTTTTTCCTAAACTCATTCCAAACCAACAGTGAAAATAGACATTTTTATTAACTGAAGGTTAATAAAATAGATAGTTACAATACACATGTTCTGAACAAAAAATTCATGTTAACAGGCAGTGAAATAGTGATTACCTGCATTATTGCTAGCACTGTAAATTGCAAATGTAGGTACTCCAGGACCTGCAGAGAACAAGGAGCAGACATAAAAGCCATCCCAATAAGCAATATTTTTTGTTGAAGAATTAGTTTCCATGGTTCACTTACCATAACAGGATAACTTGTAATATTTTGCATTTTTACTGAAATACGCCGAATAGTATTGACAGCGTTCCTTCATCAGCTCACAGGTAATACATTGAGGTTTCTGGGAAGCTGCTCCAATTTTAATTCTACAAAGAAAAGAAAAAAACAAAATGTCTAAGAACCAAATCCAAATGGAATTCAAACAAGGTACCCCTGTTATGGCAGTGAATTCAATCTGCATCGGGATTAGGGTTAGGCCAAAAATCCTCAAATGCCAGTCACACCACATAATTTGAAAACAGTCAGTACAAATTCCAAAAGACAAGCAGGATTACAGACTCAATAATAGCTGCTGTGCATATATTTTAAAAGGCATGATAAAAGCAGTTGAAAAGGAATCAGAACACAATTCTTGGGTAATGATAATAAATACACCCATCCATGTGGTACTGTGTATAGTTTTGATCACTGCAAGTATGAGGATGTTTAGCCACTGAGACAAACAGAATCACAGAATCATAGACCACAGAATCACAGAATATTGTAGTGCAAAAGAGGCTCTTCAGCCTATCGAATCTGCACCAATGCATAAAATTCCCTGACCTGCCCACCTAATCCCACTTGCGAGCACTTGGCCCATAGCCTTGAATGTAATGACCAAGTAGTCATCCAGGTACTTTTTAAAGGATGTGAGGCATCTTGCCTCCACCACCCTTCCAGGCAGCACATTCCAGACTGTCACCACCAAGAAAAGCAAATAAGTTGCTAGTTAGCTTAAGTGAAGTTTGAAATGAGTTTGAAAAACCTGTGGTTGCTTATGCTATCCATGATTTGGAGATGCCAGCATTGGACTGCATAAGCACAGAAAGAAGACTCAGAACACCAGGTTAAAGTCCAACAGGTTTATTTGGTAGCACAAGTCCTCAAGCTTTCAGAGCACTGTCCCTTTATCAGAACTGATGAAGAGGCAGTGAACACAAGAACATAAGAAATAGGAGCAGGAATAGGCCACCTAGCCCCTCATGCCTGCCCCGCCATTCAATAAGATCATGGCTGATTTGATAGTGGTTCAGTTCCACTTACCCGCCTGTTCCCCATGACCCTTAATTCCCTTACTGGCCAAAATTCTATTTATCTGTGGCTTAAATACATTTAATGAGGTAGCCTCCACTGCTACAATGGGCAAAGAATCCCAAAGATTCACTACCCTCTGGGAGAAGAAGTTCCTCCTTAACTCTGTTTTAAATTGACTCCCCCATATCTTGAGGGGGTGCCCTTTCGTTTTTGTGTCCATTATAAGTGGAAGTTATCTCACTGCTTCTACCCTGTCTAGCCCTTTCATTATCTTATATGTTTCTATAAGATCTTCCCTCAGCCTTCTAAACTCCAATCAGTACAGGCCCAGTCTACTCAATCTCTCCTCGTAAGCTAATCCCGTCACCTCCGGATACAACCTGGTGAACTTTTTCTGCACCCCTCCAAAGCTAATATATTCTTTCTTAAATAAGGGGACCCAAAATTGTACACAGCACTCTCAGTGCTGCCTCACCAGTACCTTGTACAATTGCAGCAAGACCTTCATAGAACATAGAACATAGAACATTACAGCACAGAACAGGCCCTTCGGCCTTCGATGTTGTGCCGACCAAAATAAAAAGCAATGCCCCTCCAAACTAAACCATTCCCTTCTCTTCCATATACTTATCAATTAACCTCTTAAACGCCACCAAACTTGGCGCATCTACAACAGCTGCAGGCAGGGCATTCCACTCCCTAATCACTCTTTGAGTAAAGAACCTACCTCTGATATCCGTCCTATAACTCATACCCCTTAATTTAAAGCTGTGTCCCCTCGTGCTAGCTTTCTCCATCCTAGGAAAAAGCTATCACTGTCCACCCTATCTAAACCTCTAATCATCTTATATGCTTCAATAAGATCCCCTCTTAGCCGCCTCCTTTCTAACGAAAACAACCTCAAATCCTTCAACCTCTCTTCATAGGACCTGCCCTCCATACCAGGCAACATCCTGGTAAACCTCCTCTGTACCCTCTCCAATGCCTCCACATCTTTCTTATAATGTGGGGACCAGAACTGCACACAATACTCCAAGTGCGGCCGCACTAGAGTTTTGTACAGTTGCAACATGATGCTGCGGCTCCTAAATTCAATCCCCCTACCAATAAAAGCTAAGACTCCATATGCCTTCTTAACAACTTTATCCACTTGACTGCCTACTTTCAGGGATCTATTGACACATACACCAAGATCCTTCTGTTCCTCAACACTATTAAGAGCCCTACCATTAGCCCTATACTCTACACATTTATTGTTCCTGCCAAAGTGCATTACCTCACACTTTTCCACATTAAACTCCATTTGCCACCTCTCGGCCCAGCTCTGCAACTTGTCCAAGTCACTCTGTAAACTATAACACCCCTCTTCACTATCTACCACTCCACCAACTTTAGTGTCATCTGCAAATTTACTGATCCATCCCTCAATACCCTCATCCAGATCATTTATAAAAATTACAAACAGCAGGGGCCCCAAAACAGACCCCTGAGGCACACCACTTGTCACCGAACTCCACGATGAATATCTCCCATCAACCACCACCCTCTGTCTTCTATCTGCCAGCCAATTCCTAATCCAATTAGCTAAATCACCCTCTATTCCACACATCTGCATTTTCTGTAGAAGTCTTCCATGGGCCACCTTATCAAACGCCTTACTAAAGTCCATATATACTACATCAACCGCCTTACCCCCATCCACCTCTCTGGTCACTTTCTCAAAAAACTCAATGAGGTTAGTAAGGCATGACCTACCCTTCACGAAACCATGCTGACTATCCCCAATCAATTCATTTCTCTCTAAATAACTATAAATCCTATCCCTAATAATTCTCTCCAATACCTTGCCCACAACAGAAGTAAGACTCACTGGCCTATAATTCCCTGGAAGGTCTCTCTTCCCCTTCTTAAACAATGGGACCACATTCGCTATCCTCCAGTCCTCCGGAACCACACCCGTAACCAACGAGGACCTGAAGATCAGAGCCAGAGGCTCTGCAATCTCCTCTCTTGCCTCCCAGAGAATCCTAGGGTAAATCCCGTCCGGCCCAGGGGACTTATCCAACTTCAAACCCTCGAGAATTTCTAACACATCCTCCCTATCTACTACAATACTTCCTAATTTGCAACCCTGTACCTCAGTGATCTCCATAGCTACATTTCCAGCACTCTGCGTGAATACCGAAGAGAAATATTTATTCAGTGCCTCACCAATCTCTTCAGGAGATTGAAATCTCTCTTCTGAGATTTGAAACAGGAGAGGAGAGGTCACCCTGTCGGGAGTCTTTTACAGACCTCCTAATAGTTCTAGAGAGGTTGAGGAAAGGATTGCAAAGTCAATTCTGATTAGGAGTGAAAGTAGTAGGGTAATTGTGATGGGGGACTTTAACTTTGCTAATATTGATTGGAATAGCTATAGCTCTAGCTCGTTAGAGGGGTCAGTTTTCGTACAAAGTGTGCAGGAAGGTTTTTTGACTCAGTATGTAGATAGGCCAACTAGAGGTGAGGCTACATTGGATTTGGTGCTGGGCAATGAGCCAGACCAGGTGTTAGGCTTGGAAGTTAGTGAACATTTTGGTGATAGTGACCACAATTCGGTTACGTTCACCTTAGTGATGGACAGGGATAGGCATGAGGCTGGGGGCAGTAGTTATAGCTGGGGGAAGGGTAATTATGAGGCCATCAGGAGAGAATTAGGGTGCATAGATTGGACTAGGAAACTACAGGGACTGGGAACATCTGGAATGTGGTGCTTATTCAAGGAGCAGCTGCTGCGAGTCCTTGATAAGTATGTCCCTGTCAGGCAGGGAGGAAATGGTCGAGTAAGAGAGCCTTGGTGTACGAAAAAAGTTGATTTGCTGGTTAAGAAGAAAAAGGAGGCTTATGTCAGGATGAGGCTTGAAGGCTCAGTTAGTGCAATGGATAGCTATAGATTAGCCAGGAAGGAGGTAAAAAGTGAATTGAGGAGAGCTAAGAGGGGACACGAGAAGATGTTGGCTGATAGGATTAAGGAGAATCCTAAAGCTTTCTTTCGATATGTTAAGAATAGAAGATTGGTTAGGGCAAGATTAGGGCCAGTCATAGACAGCAGTGTTACAAAACTGCTCTTATATTCCATCTTTCTTATGATAAAGGCCACTATTCCATCTTCTTGATCACCTGCTGCATCTGCAAACGGAGTTTTTGTGATTCATGCACAAGGGCCCCAGGTCCCTCTGCACAACAGCATGTTGTAATTTTTCACTATTTAAATAATAGTCCATTTTACTATTATTCTTTCCAAAGTGGATAACCTCACACTTGCCAACATTATACTCCATCTGCCAGATCCTTGCCCATTCACTTAGTCTATCCAAATCTCTCTGCAGACTTTCTGTGTCCTCCACAGAATTTGCTTTCCCACTCATCTTCGAGTCATCCGTAAACTTTGTTACCCTATACTCGGTCCTCTCCTCCAGATCATTTATGTATATGGTAAACAGTTGAGGCCCCAGCGCCGATCCGTGCAGCATGCCACTAGTCACCGACTACCGACTGGAAAAGCATCTACTTATTCTGATTCTCTGCTTTCTGTTAGATAGCCAATCCTCAATCCATGCTAACACTTTACCCTCAACTCTATGTACCTTTATCTTATGCAGCAACCTTTTGGGAGGCACCTTATCAAATGCCTTCTGGAAATCTAAATATATCACACCCACTGGTTCCCATCTGTTAACTGCACTCATTATATCTTCATAAAATTCCAGTAAATTTGTCAAACATGACTTTCCCTTCATGAATCCATGCTGTGTCTGCTCGATTGAACCATTCTTTTCCAGGTGTCCTGCTATTTCTTCCTTAATGATAGATTCCAACATTTTCCCAACTACGGATGTTAAACAAACCAGCCTGTAGTTACCTGCCTTTTGTCTACCTCCCTTTTTAAACAGTGGCATTAGAACAAAGAACAACACAGCACCGGAAACAGGCCCTTCGGCCCAACGAGCCCGCGCCACCGTCCTAACGTCTTAATGACATATAGGGACCAATTTGTTACCCGATCAGCCTAAGAGCACATTTTTGGGGTGTGAGAGGAAACCGGAGCACCTGGAGAAAACCCACGCAACCACGGGGAGAACGCGCAAACTCCCGCAGACACAGGCCCAAATCCATGTGTCTGCACAGCAACAGCGATAGTCCCTACTTTTACATTTGTTGTTTTCCATTCAGCTGGCTGGCACCTCCCCAGAGTCCAGCAAATTTTTATAAATTACAACTAAAGAATCTGCTATTACTTCTGCCATTTCTTTTAGTACCCTGGGATGCATTCCATCCGGACCCGGGGACTTGTCTACCTTTGGTCCCATTACCCTACGAAGCACTACCTCTTTAGTAATAGTGATCTCTTAATGTCCTCACCCTCTACAGTCCCATGACAGTCAATTATCAATATGCTATTTGTGTCCTCCACTGTGAATACTGGCACAAAAAACTTGTTTAAGGCCTCGGCCATTTCATCATTTCCCATTATTAAATCTCCCTTCTCATCTTCTAAGGGTCCAACATTTACTTTAGCATTTCTTTTCTATTTTACATATTTGTAAAAACTTTTACTATCAGTTTTTATATTATAGCTAGTTTACTTTCATAATCTATCTTTTCTTTATTGATTTCTTAGTATCCTTTGTTGTTTTTTTAAAGATTTCCCAATCTTCTAGTTCCCAACTAATTTTGGCTACTCTGTATGCATTGATTTTTAATTTGATATTCTCCTTCATTTCCTTAGTTATCCATGGCTGGTTATCCCTTTCTTACATTCCTTCTTTTTCACTGGAATATATTTTTGCTGAGTACTGAGAAAAATCTGCTTAAAAATCCTCCACTGTTCCTCAACTATCCACCAACTAGTCTGTGTTCTCAGTCTACATTAGCTAACTCCACTCTCATCCTATCATACTCCCCGTTGTTCAAGCAGAGGACACCCTACTTTCTCACCCTCCATCTGTATTAGAAATTCAACCATATTGTGATCATTCATTTCAAGAGGATCCCTCACAAGGAGATCATTAATTTTACCTGTCTCATTACACAGAACCAGATCCAAGATAGCTTGCTCTCTCATAGATTTTGTAACATTCTGTTCAAGGAAACTATCTCGACAGCATTCTAAGAACTCTTCCTCAAGTCCACCACATCCGACTCGAGTTGACCAATCAATATAGAGGTTAAAATCCCCCATGATTATTGCTGTTCTGTTTTTACATGCATCTGTTATTTGTTTATTTACAGCCTGTCCCACCTTGAAGTCATTATCTGGGGGCCTATAGGCCACGCCCACTAGTGACATTTTCCACTTACTATTCCTTATCTCCACCCACATTGATTCCACATTTTACTCCTTACAGCCTGTATTGTCTCTCACTACAGCCCTGATGTTATTCTTAATTAACAGAGCTACCCCACCTCTTTTTCCTTCCTGTCTATCCTTCTGAAATGTCTGATACTCCTGGATATTCACGTCCCAGTCCCAGTCACCCTGCAACCACGTTTCTGTAATAGCCATTCGATCATGCCCATCTGTACTGATTTGTGTGTTAAATCATTAAACAAATCATTAAACAACTCAATAGGTGCTCTGAAAACATATGGGCTTGTGCTATCAAATAAACCTGTTGGACTTTAACCTGGTGTTGTGAGACTTCTTACTATGCTTATGCTAGGGAAGAGAGGACTCAGGCGAGATATTGGGTTGTATTCACCAGCCCTGTTCACTGCTGGTGGGAATCCAGATGGATGGATAAAAATAGGATGTTATGTGTAATCACTGGTGAGAATCGCATTTCCCAACTCTCACAAGATTTTGCACCCAAGTTGTCTTTCCCACTGACAGCTGACATGGGCTCAAAATTCCAGATTATGGATGGAATTCTCCCAAAAACGTTCGAAGTGTCAAATTCGTGGGAAAACTTGAGTAACTTGTGATGGTTTTTTTCAATGGGAGTTCACCCACACTCTGTGTACTGCAGAAGCCATTGGTATGAATATCATTACTGTCATTAATATCAAAACTGTTTTGAATTCTGACTATTCTGTCAATTCAGCTTCTCACCTGAATCTCCTCACTCTGAGAACTGAAGAGGTCCCAGCTGTGAATGTTATTAAAAACCTGGCGCAGGGGTGGGGAGGGGAGTGCTATTTGCATCAGAGTTTGAGAGTTCTGGAGCTGTCCCAAACTGTCAACTTACAGTCCAGAAGCCTCATCTCCACTCTTCCACCCCCCCCACCAAGTCAGACCCGCCCCCCCCACCCCACCCTGGAGGCAGACCCCCCCACCCCGGACCCCCCGCCAGCAGACCCTCTCCAACCCTGGCAGATTTCCCAGCTTGCTCCAATCGCTGCTCTTCCTCCATCCCAGACCAATCCCAATGCAGAGTGGCAGTGAGACTCCCCATCCCCACACATTGCCCCCAGACCCTGCCCACAATAGGCTCCATCCCCTTGGCACTGCCCAATGCCCAGTGGGCAATGCCAAGATGCCCCGAGGCATGGGCACTTTACTATGGCACATGCAGGCACTTCCAGGGTATCTATGCACAAGAGCACCACTCCACCACCATCCGACCCCCTGGAGGGCCCCGTTTGGTTCCCGCTTCATTCTGGTGGAGTTTCCTGTTAGTCCCTCGAATGTGGCGAGAGGGTCTGAACCCTGCTGGAATGAAGTATTCTTGGTGGGGTGGGAGATTCAATCGGGACCTGAAAAATCCTGATAATTAACAAATCTACATATTTAAAATACATGCAGAAAAGATTTAAATTACTTACCTGCCTGTCCGTCGGTTTCCAGTGTGGTCTGATTGGAGAGTGTTTGCTGACTCTGGAAGATGCACATGCGTTCCCGCTGCACCCCTTTCCAAGGATACAGACACGAGCCTTCCATGTGACCCGACAGAAAAATTGCCGGTTGCAAAGGAAGAATCGCAACCACTTCCGGAATGGAGAGGTAACAGTGTATAATTCTTCAATAATAATACACATATTATTTCTAAAACTTACTTGTATAAGTTTCTTCTCCCAGGATACTGTTCATATTCATTGCTAATATAGTAACTGTAACACAAACATACATATAATGAATATGAAGCTGCAAAATTAATAACAAGAACTGGAAGATTATGCATTCACTCTAAAAATCATCTTCAAGTAAGAAGTATCAACAATGATTATTGGAGTACAATGTAATCAAAACATGTGGAACTCTAGAACACACTTTATTGGCAATGTCATGAAATTAACATCAAAAGGAAGATTTATGTTTTTTTATGTTGATACAGAAATACTAATAGAAATTTCAAAATGAATAACCCTTACTTAAAGTTACCTCAGAAACCCTCATTCATCTCTTTTTCTCTAAATTTCTATCAATTATTCTACAATATTATATAAATAATATGGAATATTTATTATCCTATTAAATATTGCTCTGAGTTGTCAGTTCTTTGAAAATAATGTCAATTGTTGAATGGGAAGAAAGGATAGACATACAATTTTCCAAAAACTTGATAAGAAGACAACATTTGAATTAAAGCAATGTTCAAATAAAAACAATTAAAGAAGAAGCCAAGTACTAATGTTAAAAAAACAAAATATATAATGTTCTGCTGGATATTTAAGACAAAATATTTGGACTGAAAATATTTACATTTTTTAGTTAGGGGGTTTAAAAAGCAAGACACAAGTCAGGAGTTCGAAGAAATACTCCCCATTTGCCTGCATAAGCGCAGCTCCAACAATATTCAATAAGCTCAATCATTCAGGATAAAGCAATCCACTGGATTAAGAATCTTTCCACAAAGAACATTCAGTCCCTCCCTCCATCAATACACAATAGCAGCAGTGTGTACCACGCAAAGGCACACTGAAGTAACTCACTAAGGTTCCTAAGACAGCACCTTCCAAACCCACAATCACTACCCTCCAGAAAGATATCAGCAGGAGATACATGGGAACACTACCACTTGGAAGCTCCCCTCCAAGTCACTCACCACCCCCCTCACTTGGAAATATATCAAAATTCCTTCACTTTGCGGTGTCAAAATCCCTCCCCAACAGCACTATGGGTTTACCTACGTAACGTGGATTACAGCGATTCAAGACACAGCTCAGCATCATCTTCTCAAGGACAATTAGAGACAAGGAATTAATACTAGCTGAGCCAGTGAAGCTTATGTCCTTGAATACATTTTTAAAAAATTGTTGGGATGATTCTCTTGCTCGATGTGATCTCCATGTTTGTGCACTACTTTAATAACCGCAGAAGTCCTGTGGCAACCAGCTGGAATGGAAACCGGCATGCCACCGTTAAAAACCACTTGCTCATCACAGATCCTACAGCCAGGCCACTCAGCTTCAACCGACCGTGCCAACATCGGGCACTCCTCAGTCATTTTCGCACTGGCCAAAGTTTTTGTGCAGCAAATCAGCATATGTGGGTCTTGCAAGGAATCCAGCTGTGGTGCACCCAATCAATGGCTCACATCATTGAAGACTGCCCCTGACAAGGTTCAGCAGAGGGCTCAGGGAGGTCCAATTAGCCAAGACGAAAGTTATGACCTGGGTTGATGATTATTGTATGTGCCAAAAAAATGTGAACTCAAAATGACAATGGACTAGTTTCTGAAATGACGGCTCCTGGAGTCCAGTATGGAGTCTAAAGTTAAACGTGTACACAGGGTTGCCTATTTTAAATGTACAAGCATTGCCCTGTTGATGTAGGTTCAGTTTTTGAGCATTTTGCTTCTCTCTCACCTTCCCTCAAAACTGGGGAGCACCAAATCCAGGCATTGTTATGCAAGCTGCATTTCACCAGCTGCTCTGCCACTGTGGGACCAGTAGTAGTCCATGTTGTTATGCAGTAACTCAGATGGAATCTGGAAAAACAAGACTCCAAAGTGCCTCCAGACAACTTCCTCATAGCAGTTTTAAAAGCTGGGACAGTTCCTTCAGACAAACCATTTGTTGAAGAGTGCCAGGGGACAGTGTTTATATGACAGATGCCATTGAGGTCTGTGAACCTCTGAAACTCTGTGCTAACGAAAGCTATTCCCTTGTCATAGACAATAATCACAGCCATACATACTAAAGGAATGGCACAGCTTCTCAACAGTTGCATCTGAAGTTAACACCCTTACCTAAGAGACATTAAGCCACTTTGAATGTGCATTGATGAGTAACAGCAGAATGGTGCCTAGAAATGGTCCTACTGAGTCAATATGACCCAAAAACAGCCACCTTTATTCCCATGGGTAAAAAGGAGCTGAAGCAGATAGCTTCTGCTGCTGCTGGCAATGGAATCATTGGTTAACCATGTTCTGGATGTCACTGTTTAAAATCGGCCACCAGAAATAATTACGTGCCAATATCTTCATCGTTGACATGCTTGGGTGTGCATTGTGGAGTTCTGCAAAACTGATTCTCCACACTGGGAAGTGACAATGATTTTTTGGAACCCCACAACAAGATTGTGTCCTAGCAATTCAACGGGAGGTATGTCACTAGACTCTAAATCCAGAAGCTCAGCTAATGTTCTGGGGACCTGGTTCAGATCCCATCACAGCAGCTGGTGGAATTTGACTTCACTGAAATAAATCTGGAATTAAGCATCTAATGATGACCATGAAACCACTGTTGATTGTTGGTTCACTGATGCCCTTTTTTTGAAGGAAATGTGCCTTCCTTTCCTGGTCTGGCCTACATGTGACTCCAGAGCCACAGCAACTGCTCTCGAGCAATTAGGGATAAGCAATAAAACCTGGCCAGCCAGTGATGCCTATGTCCCACGAATGAATTTTAAAAAACTCAATCCAGTGTTTCTTCAATAAATGGAGCACAGGCTATCTTATAAAACTGTATCTGTCCAGCTTTGTGAAAAAAAGTCTTTAACCACTGACAGTAATGGGTCTCGGCTCATTCAATTCTTGATCTGTTTAACACATACGAATGATGAATCCAAGAAATTTAACAACATTAACTACTGTGGAATGAGTGTGTTGGCAGAACTGCTTGGTAATGGAATTGACAACTAGGTGCATCTACATTGGTTATATGCGAGCCAGAGCACAGTGCTGGATTCTTTTTGAAGCTATAGGTGGGAAGAGCTTTGTCTTCGCTGCCAATGGCTTATGGTTGGACAGATATGTATTGGTGAAACGTCTTGACACCAAATACAACTGACAGTGGTTCTATCTCCAGCTGGCAGAAGCCCTTTTCAGCCTGGGAAAGTGTTGCTGAAATGGTGAGCTTTTCTGACCCGTCCTCCATTCGATGTGACAATATGGCTCCTATGCCATAGTTCTTTAGTTGGATCATAATGTATGACCGAGCATGATGACTGAAGCAGTTTCTTCACTGCTGCAATGTTTTTTTCTAGCTGTAAATCCCAGGATCAGAGGTGGTTCGTCCTCAATGTCAGAGTAAAGTGGTGCCAATCCAATTACTACAGGCTATCAGCACAAACGTATCATTCCATATCACAAACAATCCAAAGTTGTGCAGGTTAGGTGGATTGGCCATGCTAAATTGCCCCTTAGTGTCCCAAGATGTGTAGGTTGGGAGGATTAGTGGGTGATACTTGAGGTTGCAGGAAACAGATCTGGTGGGATTATCCTTTACTGTCAGGGGGATTATGTTGTGTTATAAGGTTAGGGCCTGGATGGGATTGTTATTAGTGCAGACTCGGTAGGCCAATTGACCTCCTTCTGCACTATAAGGATTCTATGATTGTATGATTTTATGAAATATTACAACAATAATTGGTAAGCTAAACAAAGGGTTATTAAGAATAAGGATTCTTCATTCATATTTTACTTACTACTTCATACTGTTCCAGTTACCAAGTCACACGGAAACTTGCATCAGTTCTAATGATGATGGATACCAAACCACTTACATATTCAGGAGTATGTAAATCAGCAAGTTAATCAATATGTTAAACCACATGCACTAGAAAGCCATATCTCTGACTCTAATTAAATACTTCTATTTATTAAAAGATCATAGTGCACTATGTGGTACAATGTCTTTCCAATGTGTTGCATATTCTAAAAATAGTGTTGTCATATTCTCTTTACACTTACAGGCTTTCTCTCGTCAGGGCTACTATGTTAATGACCTCCCATTTCCCAGATGTAATCGCGATTTCTTTAGGCTTTAAAGAAAAAGTGAAGGCCATTAATTTAATCAGTTTAGGAAAAACTTATAAAAATGTTTAATTGTTTTGTCAAAGACTTATGCATACATACCACATTTCTGGTTATCTTATGGATATGCTTATATCCATCTTTGTTACTGATGACCTTGTAGAAACTAATGTTGTCTGCTTCAAAGAAAGGCTCTGATGCTTGAAACTGCAAATATTTCAAATAATAAAGCATGAAAATATTAAAAATTCAAAATGATAGTATTTAACAAATTTATTTTTAAAGATTTGAATAATTTAAAATATTTTGACAGCTTTGAAGTGCAACAAGTGCATTTCAAAGTTGGTTATTATTTGATTTCACATGTTAACAATATAAATTCATCTTTCCTCTTTTCCACCACTGATGCTGTTCTTTCTATAGCTGCACTCCCAATGAAGTTCCTTAATCGCTAGTCGGGTACCCATCAGTTTTAGCTGCATAGACTGGAGTTAATAAGTTTGGAGAACCATGTTCACCTGGCACAATCAAGGCACCTATTCCTCCAGTTTATTCATCCCATCTTTTAATGTCCAACCCTAACAACTTGAAGTCTCCCCAATCCCCATGACCTGCCAACCTGGGACTTGGTTCAAGTAACCTTAGAGTTAGCTGGGCTTCTTGGCTTAGTGGGACAGCCTGTAGTCCCAGCAGTTGTTGGCAATCCGATTGACCGACAGCTCTCTAAGGTCTAAAGTGGGACGTCCTCCTGAGTGAAGGGCTGAAGTCATGTCCCAAACGCACAAAGCTGCTCTAGTTAAATGGCTGCAGTGCAGCTACTGGGACTGTAAGCAGTCTCAATCGAGATATACTCTGCAGCTAAGGTTAAGTGTAATCCATTTACCTTGCAATGGGGGTGCAGTGTGAATGGTAATTGGTGCAGGATAGGCAGACATGATACAGTAGTCATTTTAAAGGCCAAAGGACCATAGATTCTGAGAGTCCCGTTTCACTGCTTCAGTGGAGGGAAATCACCTTCCATCAAGACATTCTGGCTTTGGGCCCTATTCTAAATGGACAGACTGCCTTAATCTGTGATAGCGCTACAATACTACTGAGAGATTCTACAGTTATTCCATTTGAGGCGTGCCCACATCCTTCTGAGTTAAAGGTAAAATTAATTCCAGAATTTTGCAGCTCCAAGTGGAGCTATCTTATTTAATTGCAAGGGGATAGGTTAGCTTAGATTAGGTAAGGTTTTAAACTTCCACAGAGCTCTTGCCAACTCCTTGTTTTGACTTGTAAAGGTCCCTTATGTGATGGTATACATATACGATGTAAGATAACTTCCTCAGGTTAGGAATGGATAGAAAGGGCAGGATTTTCTGCACCCACCCATAGTGTTTGGCGATAGCAGAGACAGCCCGCCATTGGCTGGCAACAGGATCTTCTGGCCCCATTGCTGTCAACCAGACTTCCCATTGTTTGCACCATGTGTCACCAGGGAAGCCGCAACAAGGGGTCACTATCAATGAGATGTGAAGTTCCTGCTGGCATGAATGGCTGGAATGCCCCACCCTTGATCTTCTCCTAATCCTTACCAAAAAATAATTGGCTAAAAGGTATGAGCTGAAAAATAGCTTAAATTTTCATATTACCATTAAAAAGCCTTAACATATTTATTGTAGATTGCCTGTGTAAACTTATCACACAGAAATGAGTGTTACTAGCAGCACTTCAATATACCCACTGACTGAAGAGCATAATTCTTTCTGTATACCCTAGCTATGACTGTAACACTATATTCTGCACATTCTCATTTCCTTCTCTATGAATGGTATGCTTTGCATACTGTGCAAGAAACAATATTTTTCACTGTATGTTAATCATGTGACAATAATAAATCAAACCAATCAAACCAACAGAATCAGTTTTCATTATAAGTATCAGAACTGATGACTAGAAGAGAATGCAGATATAAGAGTGCTGGGGGAAGGAGTGGAAATTCATCTTGTGCAGTGGCGGGGAAAGAAAGGTATTCGATCCATTGCTGATTATACATAGTGCCAGATATTTAGTTCAAACGCAATTAAATATCCAATATCACCTATTTAGCGCCACTGCCCAAGAAGAATGTCTACCCAGCACTTTTAATACATAAGCTTTCAGAGAATAAAAGTAATTTAAAGAGTGTTACATACAACGCCGATCCATCCTGTACTGCTCTTTTCAGAAAACATAGCATTCTAGTGAGGAACAAATATTCAGAATAAACAATAATTTAGAATGACAATGCATTGAAATTTGAGAGTTACTGTAAATATGAGAATATTTTAAACATAATGGTCAAAACTCTAGTTACCTTTGGACAATCCCAAGTTGCTTTGTTGAAATCACAGATTGTTAAAATTGAATGATTTTGTCTTCGATTAATCCATTGGACGGCGATTCGTTCATCTGTTACCCATTTTATTAAACTTAAGTAAAATTCACTGAAAAAGTTAATAAAACAAAAACTGATATACAAATTTAAAACTCAGCCAGTTAGTAATGACATTAATTAGGCAATTGAGATGAGCTTGTTAGAATACAAACTCCCTGAATAAGGGCCAATCAGGGAGCTCCATGCTCAGTATTTAACCAGGTGTGTCAGTTCCTCTGGCACTCCTTGTGTAGACTGCTAATTGAAAGCATTCGGTACGCTGTTGTCACTTCTCTAAATAAAGAGATTTTGGTGAAGGGACTTCTGCCTCCGAGATCCTATTACATAGTTTAAATGAAAATCACATTGGATATTGAAACATTTTATATGATAAATGCTAGAGTTATTTTGGAGAAGCAATTGCTATGACCTGCAAATTAATGTAAGTGACCCATCGACCCCAAGGCAGAAATGTCACCAAATTTTAAATTCTAGAACCAGGATGGAAGTAAGAGTGTTGGGTCTCATGGCAGAGATGGTAAGGAATGTTGAAGGGTTGAGGAGAGGAGGTGGAGGCTCTTGATGGAGAGGAAGTCAGGGAGCACCTTGGGTGGGGAAGATATGGGGGGAAACACTAGATGTGGAAAGGGGACCAGTGAGAGGGCCACCTAGACCCCAAACATAGAGGGCATTCCATCAGCCTCCTCATTCCCTATCCTTGAATGTCATTAATTGACCACCTCCGGGTCTCAAAGAAGGCAAGGGCAGTAAAATTGAGGACAAGTTAGGGGTCGGTGGTGGGAAGGCAACCAGAGAACTTTACACTCTTTGTCAGGCCTGTAAGCTTGAGCCCAAAATTTCTTCTCCATGAATAATGATACCAGCTAAAAAAATTCCATTAATTGCAAAATAGGGTGTTTTGTGAATATTTATAACAACAAAGAGAATTTTACGTTGCTTGGGAAGGTGCATGTCCAATTAGAAATACGTGAAAGAAGATTTAGGGCACATATTCTAATGTTGTTACACGATATTTCACTCGGCGGCTGCACACAAGAGTCAGAAATGTGTCTGCCGACAATTAAAAGGGAATTGACGCCATTATGTGACCAATTTTTGTGGTGGGATTGGCAACAGGAGCGGATATTTTTGTGAGATGCCAAACTCCCACCGTTCAATGTCAGGAGCATCAATGTAGTACATTTATCATCTCATGCCTGAATCATACCTCCACCACCACCCTCCCCACCCCCATCTCCCCTCCCAAAAGAAATCTATTTATGTCAGCGGAACAGTACACCAGCATGAATTATGATTGGTCGCCAACAGCGTGTATCTGACAGGCAGACCTCCTGGAACAGCGCAGGTGAATGCATCGCACAGGAGGGACAGGGTCATGCCTGGGCGCTCCCTCAGCAGAACCCAAATGCCAAGAGGTGGTGCAAGAGGATTACATGCAGCGGAGGTTCCATATGACATTTTGTGCAACTTTAAAAATTATGCTCATTAAAAATGGCTCCCTGACCTTTCAAAAATGGAAGTTGTTGCATTGAGCCCATCCCACCAGCATGACATTTTGTGACCTGCCCCTTAACATTTTTCTCAATATGCCAATGATATGGTAGAGAAAGATACCATTGGTGCTGGTAGCTTCAATGCCGCTTTCCTGTGCCTGTTGCCTTCTGCCAAACAAAGGAAAAATTTGGCCCAAGAAGTGGGATTTTCCAGTTCTATCTGCCTGGGTCCAGAAATTCCAGCCCAAAGTCAATAGCCTTTTTCTGTTCCACCTGTGAATATCCCTGGAGGAAACCATACAGACACAACGAGAACATGCAGACATTGCTTAGTGACCCAAGCTGGAAATCGAACCTGGGTTCCTGGCGCTGTGAGGTAGCAGTGCTGACTACTGTGTCACCATGCCTCCCACCCTAGCTCAGGGATATAATCACATGAGTCCTCTCACAGAATTGCAATCTTATGGAAAGCTATACACAGCAGCATTTGGAGAGCTTGCAGGAACTGCACATTGAAATGCACAGGATCCATGCCACATCGGAACCCAAAGTCAGTAATGGTGCAGAGATGCTTAATGGGGATTTCAGTTCCACGCCAGCTGATGCTTACCTCCAACCATCCAAAGTGCAGCCAAGGGCTGAGGCTGTCACCGAGGAGTTGAGGAGAGGAGGCCACCCTTCTGGGACCACCATCATCATATTTGACATTATTGGCTCCTCCGACTGAAGGAGCATCTGTGCAGTAAGGCTCAGTTCTACAGGCTTCTCCTACACTGATACCAGTGCAACAGCCTCTCAAGCTACCCCCTACCATTGATATCTCCTTGACAAGCACAATCACCACGTGTATCTCAACCACAAGTAGAGAAAAATGAACAGACTTGTTCCAATCCTCCAGTGACAGCCATACCCATCCTAGGTAAAGAGCTTTCAGATATTTACAATCAGTACTGATTAAAGAATGATAGATAAGCAGATAAAAGAGAATAAATGAAAGAAAAGGTATACCTGGAACGGAAATCTTCCGGGGGTAAAATTTCATAAGATTTTATGCTCTTGACATCTACAACAAATACCTTCACTGTGGGAGCAAATGCACCAGCCTAGTTTTAAAAAAAAAGAAATATTGTGTGAAATCTCAAAGGGTTAGTGACCACCATGTTTAGTAACAAAACAAGCTATTTATTGTAACAATAAGCTATATGCAGAGTGTAAGAAATGTGCCACATACTAATTCGACTCCAGTCTCAGACTGACTGGGAAAGTCCATGTTCACACCAGGATTGGAACACTTTGGCCCAATTGGCGAATTGGGTCATATGAGCCCAAAATCTTGCCCCTAAAAGGGGCTCATTACTATCTCCTTCTCCTCTTAAGTCTCTTATTGCCATATAAAACAAAAGACAAACTATATACAATAAAATACCAATAAACACGGTCCATCAATAAGCTCAGGGGACATGCTCTTCCTCTAGGAGCGATGTAGTATGTGGTCTCTCCACAGCAGAGGCAGCTTCCATTTGACTTTCAGAAATTGGACATTCAATTTGTAAAGGTGAATCTGTGCTTATAACATCTTCCATTCCCACAGGAACATTACTTGCCAACACCTCCCCCCCCCCCCCCCCCCCCCCGCACGCCCACTGAGGTTGACTTGCTTAACTCAAGTTCATTTATTAGTATCACTAGTAGGCTTACACTAACACTGCAATGAAGTTACTGTGAAAATCCCCTAGCCACCACATTCCAGCATTTGTTCAGATACATTGAGGGAGAATTTAGCATGGCTGATGCACATAACCAGCACGTCTTTTGGACTGTGAGAGGAAACTGGAGCACCCCAAGAAAACTCACATGACAAGGAGAAAACATGTAGGCTTTGCACAGACTGTTACCCACGCCAGGAATTGGGTCTCTGTTTTTATAAGGCAGCATTGCTACAGAAGGGTAGAATCAGAGCAGACTGCCTGACTGGTTATCTGCGTGACTCCCTTCTTCTCAAGTGATCCAAATGCCTTTTCAGGATTTTATCTTGAACTTCCACCTCATATGATACTGGGCCTGTTTTGGCCACAACAACACATTGTTGGGAACTCAGACCATTCCCAAAATCTTTGATAAATACTAGATCATCCAACATCAAATAGCCTCTCATCCTCGTTGAATTTTTTAAACATTTTGCCTCCACCGTCCCTGCCAAATTGGAAAACACCAGGTCTAACTTCATACATCTATCCATCAACAACCTGGCAGGAGTTACTCCAGTGGTCACGTATGGCTTTGTCTGATAGTTAATCAGAAAACGTGCTAACTTGTCTGCGGGGATGCTGGTGGTTGCTTTTTCATGGCTACCTTAAAGCCTAGCCAATTAGTTCATTAGATGAGGGATGGTAAGATGGAGTACATATATGCATTCATGATGACATGAAATGTTGGAAGTCCTCACTGGTAAGTGCTGTTCCATTGTCTGAAACTAATACATCTGGTAACCCGTGCATGGCAAAGCTTTATCTTAACATTTCCACTGATGCAAAAGAAGTTGTGGACTTCATTAATATTCAGCCATTTTGAATGTGCATCCACTATAAGGAGGAATACTGTACGCATAAATGGGCCTATAAAATCCACGTGAAGTCTCACCCTTGGCTGACCTGACCATTCCCAAGGATGCAACCGGACTGCAGGAGGTAATTTTTGTTACACCTGGCATTGGTGACACTGCTTAACCATGCTCTCTGTTTGCATCTATCCCAAGCCACCAAGCCAACATCTACATCTTGGATGTACCCAAGTGAGTGCTGTATATTTCCTTAAATAACAACTTGCCAGGCATGAGGATGAACACTCTTGCTCCCCACAGAAAGCCGTCAACTTCAAAGCTCCATTCATTTTTCCTTGTTTGAAAGTTTTATTTGTTCAGATATTCTATCGTAATGGCAGCCATAAAGGATCATGTGTTTTACTCTGGATAATATTTGATCTCTTTAAGTCCAGTATTTGATCTGCTGCGCAGATACAGGTAATCAAGAAAGTTTAAGGCTAAAATAATTTCTTGTGGCACTGGTGGGATGGTTTACTTCCTGGCAATGGGAGAAGATTCAGAGCATCTGCATTTGGTATCTGTTTCCCTGGGTGGTGTATTCATAGGCAACCAACAATAAAACTCAGTGCAGTATCCTTTGAAACTCTATTGGAAGGATTGTCTTTCCTTCTCTGAACAGTCATAATTAAGGTTTATGATTAGTGGTTACAGTAAAATGCTACCGATAAATATATTGGTGGAATTTTTTATCCTGAAGATGACAGCCAAACCCGCTTTCTCGATCTGTGAATATGGCTTCTCTGTTTCCTCCTCTAGGTCCCTGAAGCATAGCCAATGGGCCTTTCTGACGCTCATTCATTTTACATGACAGAACTGCTCCAGTTCCATAAAGAGATGCATCACAAGTGAGTGAGATTTATTTAGAAGGATTGAAGTGGACTAAAGGCAGGTTGTCTGTAAGGCTTTTTACAGTCCCATCTTTGGTGTTTGTTTTTTAGTAATGCATGCCGGTGTGCCAGAATCATGGACAAGTTTGGAATGAATCTCCTATAATAATTACATATCCCAAGGAAGGACTTTAGTTCGAATATATTCTTCGGGAATGGTGCTTCCATCAGTCCTAACTTTAACTTCCATAAATTGCCTCCTTCACCAAAAAATACGCTTCTCTCTTGTTAGTCTCACTCTGGTTTTTGGGAACCTTTTAAAAACCTCCTCCTTGGTGCTCCTTTTCTGTGGTCCCTGTGATTAGCACATCATCGAAGTAAATGACTACTTCAGGCAAATCTCACAAAAGGTTCTCCATTACATGTTGAAAAATTACAGATGAGATTCCAAATGGCAATCTGGTGAACTGGTACATGCCTCATGTGCATTAACAGTGACAAATTCAGTACTTATGATTCATTGTTAGATCCCCTAGCCAACTTTGCGTACAAGTCCTCTATTTTATGTATAGCATACCTGTCTAATTTTGCTGCCTGGTTTACAGTTACTTTGTAGTCACCGCATGTTGGTATGATTTTACCTGGTTTGACTACTGGCACAATGGGTGTTGCTCGCTCGACAACTTGCACAAGCTTTATGATGCTTAAATCTTCTAATTAAAAAAGTTCAATTTCCACGTTCTCATGCAATAAGGCATAAGTCTAGCTCTATAAAATTTTGGTGTAGCTTTTAACTCCACTTGAATATTGCGTTTCAAATTACAGATTGTGCCCAATGCAAGCTGAAATATCTCCTGAGCCCAGATTCTCCAATAAAGAGAAAGGTTTTGTAGTGCTCCCCACTGAGTGTCAGCTAAGAGGTTTGTGTCCTCCTTCATGGTGAGTTTGGTAACGGTGTGGTATTTAATCAAATGGGATGCTGGCAGGCATAGATCCTGTCGACTTCCCACTCACATCCCAGATGAGAGGAGAAAGTGGCATAGTATGCCGTTGCTTGATTTGTAATCCAGAGACCCAAGGTAAAGCTCTGCAGACCATGTTCATATCCCACGAGGGCAGACTGTGAATTTAAAAACTCAATAAAATATTCAGAATCTTAAAAAGTTGAACAATGACCATAAAACTATTGTCAATGGTCATAAAGTCCCATTTGGTTCACCAATGTCCTTTAAGTAACCTGAAATCCTTAAGTGGTCTGGCTTATACGTGATTGTAATCAGCAATGCTGTTGATTCTTAAATGCCCTCTGAGATGGCATCAGAAGCCACTCAGTATTCAATTGTTACAATTGAAACAAAAAGTAATGAAACCAGACAGACCAACTGGCATCAACCTAGGCACCAGAAATGACAATGGCAAATTCAGTCTTGTTGACAGTCCAAAGTCCTCCTTACTAACATCTGGGGGCTTGTGCCAAAATGGTACGGGCAGGCTGGTCCAGCAACAATCTGACATGATCATATTCACAGAATCATACCTTATACATAACACCCCAGACACCACTATCGCCAATACTGGGTATGTCCCGGGTGGAAGTTTCCTCTCTCCCTCTTCTCCCACTGAGAGCTGCTGGCCAATCAGGGCTGGTTGAAATGGTACTGCAATCTATATACATACCATGCAACAGAGATGGCGAGCACAGTTGGGGTAGTGTTATCCTGGGATTCTTGAACCTTGACTCTGGACCCATGAAATCTCATGGCACCAAGTAAAACATGGAAAAGGAAAACTACTGCTGATTACCACATACCATTCTCCCTCAGCTTAAGCACTCCTCCATCTAGAAAATGACTTGGAGGAAATACTGAGAGTGGTAAGAGCAGAGAATATACTGTGGGTTGGAGGCTTCAATGTCTAGTACCAAGCATGGCTCTGTAGCACAAGCACAGACGGAGCTAACTGTGTCCTAAGGGACAAAGCTGCTGGATTGGGACTGCGGCAGGTGATGAGAGAAGCAACAAGAGGGAAAGAAATACTTGATTTCATCCTCACCAACCTGTCTGCTGCAGATGTATGTGTCCATGACAATATCAGTAGAAGTGACCACTGCATTGCCCTTGTGGAGTTGAAGTCCACAGTTGAAGTCAGGGATATACATTGAGTATACTCCTGACATGTTGTGTGGAAATTACCACTGTGCTAAATGGGATAGGCTTTGAACAAATCTAACAGCTCAAAACTGGACAGCCATGAGGTGCTGTGGCCATCAGCAGAAGCAGAACTGTATTCAACCACAATCTATAACCTCATGCTCTGGCACATCCCCACTCCACCATTACCATCAAGCTAGAGGATCAACCCTGGTTCAATATAGAGTGCAGGACAGCGTGCCAGGATCAACACCAAGTATACCTAAAATGGAGGAGTCAAGCTGGTGAAGCTACAAAACAAGACTACTTGTGTGCTAAATAGCATAATCACTAAATAATAGGCAAGGCTAAGCTATCCCACAATCAAGGGACAAGAAATAAGCTCTGCAGTCTGGCTATATCTCATTGGAGGAGGAGGCTCCATAAACATTCCCATCCTCAGTGATGGAAGAGCTGAGCTTCTTGCCTGATTAAATGCCACCCACCCTTGCTACCAACCTCACCAAGGGGGAGAGCAGAAGATTTCATCGAAAATCTTGATTGAAATTGAAGCCTTCTGAAAGTATTCAGTGGGGAACACTATCTTTTCTCCTTAATGGAGAATCTGAGTCCATCCTCAACTCTCGGCAGCTATTTCAATGCAATGCTTTGCACACGGGAAGTATCATAGAATCATACAATTACTATAGTGCAGAAGGAGGCCATTTGGCCCATCGAGTTTGCCACAATCCTACACAGGCCATATTCCCATAACCTCACAAATTTACCCCTCCAATCCCCCTAATACAAGGATCAATTTGGCATGGCCAATCAACCTAAACTGCACATCTTTGGACTGTGGGAGGAAACTGGAGCAACCGGAGGAAATCCACGCAGACATCGGAAGAATGTGCAAAATCCATACAGAAGATGACCCGAGACCAGAAATGAACCCACGTCCCTGGCACTGTGAGGCAACAGTGCTAACCACTATGATACGGTACAATGCCATGGGAGTTGTGTTGAGATGAGAAGGTGGGGAAGTGACCAGCAGTAGTTCTGGTTAGGACTGGGGAAGGAAATGTCAGCAGTCTTAAACATCACTGCCTGGATTTTCTGACAATCCCCATCACAATTGCAAGCAGTTTTGGCCAGGAGCATGAGTAAGAATTTTCCTGTATTGTATAATATTACTTTTAAAAAACATTTTCATGCAAATACTGGTATATGGAATTTTACCTTAGGATATGGAATCTTTATTGTTTCTGGGTACTGCCCATCACCATAAAATGAATACTCTATAAGTGGAACCTGAGTATCATTGAATTCTCCATAAGCTATATACCTTCCGTTGGGTGACCACCAGATTGCGTTATTTGAGGATAGCATTTCCTCTGTGGAAAGGAAAAAGATATTACTTTGGTTTCTGATCATTTCAAACACAGCATTGAAATTATGACAACAGAATATATTTTGATCATCTAACAGCAAATGAAGCTAAATACTGTAGAATTGTGACTGTAAATTATCTAGTAATAGATGAGTAACAAATGCACTTTTACCATAGTTAATTCATCTAACCTATCATCTCTAGACACTAAGGGCCAATTTACTGTGACCAATCCACTTAGCTTACACATTTTTAGACGCTAAGGGCCAATTTACTGTTACCAGTCAACCTAACTTAACATCTTTTGACACAAAGGACCAATTTATCATAACCAATCCACCTAACCTACACATCTTTAGACACTAAGGGCCAATTTACTGTAACCTATCTACCTAACCTACAAATCTTTAGATACCAAGGGCTAATTTACTGTAACCAATCCACCTAACCCACACATCTTTGCAAGCTTGGGGTCATCTGTCATTTTAATTCTCCACCTTGCTCCTATTCTGGCGTCACTGTCCTTGATCCCCTACAAAGTTGCAGTAGAGCTCAAGGTGTATGAATGGGCCAAATATTTGGATGAAGGGGTTGAACATTTTCTTGCTAAATTTGATAACACAACAATAGGCAGGAAAGTAAATTATCAAGAAGACAAGGGGCAAGATTTTCTGTGCAATCTGCAGTGGGTTTCTGAAAAATAACCTCAAGGTTATTAAGTATAAAAGTCATATAAATTAGCTTACCCTCATAAAGCCAGTCAGGGATCCCATTGTAAATTTTATTTTTCTCTCCATTGATTGTTAAAGGTTGACTTTGGTTATTGGGACTAGTTTTTAAATAAATATTGTAATTCCAAACATAAACCTAAAGGGAGGAAGAGATTCATGCTAAAATGATGTTTAAAAGTTATTTTAATGCTTTGGATAATAAATAATTCACAGATCCACCATAATTCCAGCATCCCATCTGCATAGATAAAATGCATAGAACCACAGAATCCCTCCAATGAACCACCCCTCACCCACCCAATTCCTATAACTGCATGCATTTACCATGGCTAATCCACTTCCCTACACATCTTTGCACTGTGGGGGGAAATCAAGGCACCTGAAGGAAACGCACACAGACATGTAAACTTCACAGAGGCAGTCACCCAAGACTGGAATCAAACTCGGGTCCCAGGTGCAATGAGGCAGCAATGCTAACCAGTGTGCCACTATGCAACCTCAAAAATACAACACAAATACCAGAAGTGTTAACTTTGTGCAAACTTGCAAATAATTACAAATTTGATCTTTTTTATGAATACAAATATCATCAAATATTCTGTTACAGATTTTTAATGCATCCAACATTACATCGGTTTCCATACTTAGAAACATAGAAGATAGGGGCAAGAGAAGGCCAGTTGGCACTTCAGATCCACTCCACCATTCATCCCAATTATGGCTGATCATCTAACTCAATAGCCTGGTCCTGCTTTCTCCCTATAACCTTTGATCCCATTCACTCCAAATGCTATATCTAGCTGCCTCTTGAGTACATTTAATGTTTTGGCATCAACTACTACCAGTGGTAATGAATTCCACAGGCTCACTGCTCTTTGGTGAAGAAATGTTTCCTTATCTCCATCCTAAATGGTCTACCCCAAATCCTCAGACCATCCTGGTTCTGGACTCCCCCAACTATTGGTAATATCGTCCCTGTATCTACCCTGTCTAGCCCTGTTAGAATTTTATAAATCTCTATAAGATCCCCCCTCATTTATCTGTATTCCAGCAAAACCAATCCTAATCTAGTCAATCTCTCAACATACATAAGACCCGCCATCCCCAGAATCGGCCTGGTAAACCTTTGCTGCACTCTTCAAGGGAAAGAACATTCTCCCTCAGAAATGGAGATCAAAGTTGCACACAATATTCAAAGTGCGGCCTCACTAAAACCCTGTATAATTGCAACAACATATTCTTGCTCCTATACTCCAAACCTCTCACAATGAAAGCCAATGTATCATTTAATTTGAATGCTTAATGATTAATTTTAATTAATATTAAAGTTGCACCCATTCAACTTTGATAAACATGGTTAAATAATTCAACTAACCGAGGCGTGACCCACTGGAGCCCATGATATATACTGGATTTCCTGAGGGAGATTTGTGTTATTGACAAATGTTCTGTGGAAGAAAAGATTTTAAAAGAAGGAAATTGATATATTTTTGCATGACGCATAAAAAATAAAGAAAACAATGCTCAATATCTTTATCCAAAAATTACTAACCTAGATTTCAAATCAAAAATAGAATATGAAGCGGTGAAAGAATGTCTCCATTGCTGTGAAGAAATTAAGAGAAAGCATCAGCATGTAAGAACTTCCATAACAAAGTACTTTTAGGGCTTGATTTTATCATCAAATTGCGCTCATTTTTCAGGGGCAAAACTTGGTAAAGTTGGGCGTGAGGCAAGTAGCACAATCGGCAATCGACTCAGCACCTGCTTCTCCTTTACCAATGGCTGAAAATGGCCGCAATCAGAACTGCACCCAAAACGGGCATGATGACAATTTAAATGCATTTGAATGCATTTAAATTGAATTAATGGGCTGAATGCCTAACTTTACCAGCATTTCCCCTTTTACCATCACTTTCACCCATCCAGATTTGGCACGAAACAGGCATGGTCCATAAAGGTCCGATTTGGGCACTCCAGTTTTTGAGGAGATAAGTTCAGAGCTTCCAGTGTCTCTCTAACTCAGAATGGTGGTGGTGTGGTGTGGGTGGTGGTGGTGGTGGTGGTGGGGGGGGGGGGGGGGGGGGGGGGGGGGGGAGGGGGGGAGGGGGGGGGGGGGAGGTATTGCGGTGAAGAGAGGGGTGGGTAAATGACTTTGCACGGAGGGAGGTGGGTCAGATGGCTCTGTGGTTGGGGGGCAGGTGGAGAGAAAAGCAAGAGAAGCATAGAATGTCAAGGCTGCAAACAGTCTCAATCAGGCTGAAGCAATGACCAGGGAGAAAGATGGCAAAGGAATAAGTTTATAGTGAGGGCTGAAGATAATGGATGGAATTTTATGGTCTTGTTCATCTCAAACCTGTAAAATCCCACCTGAGGTTAATGGACCTTTCCATGGTTCACCCCTCACCTGCTCCTATTCCTTTGACAGGCGGGCCAATTCCTGCCAATGACTTTTGTTTTCCCGATGTTGAACTGGAAGAAATTTCTGCTCACCCAGGATAGATGTCAGATAAGCAGACTGACAACACATAGGGATTGGGTATTGAAGTGCACAGATAAAATCTGTTTCATTTTTAGATAAAATTGCCAAGGGGTATGAAATAGGAAGAAGCAAACAATAGATCTTTAGAGTTCTTGCGATGCAGAAGATGCAAGGGGAAATAATACTGGAGATTTTCTGGCTGTGATTCAATAGGTTTGAGTAGAACCTGGTGAGAACAGTTCTGCTCTGCTGAACGGAGAGATGGAGAGGAAGATGATGTTATCAACTATGTAAACGCCTGCAGACAGATCGAGAAAGATGAAGCAGGAAGCATCATGGTTTTAGTCAAATTAGGGATTATTCAGTGGTGTATTATTGGTAGAAATCAGATTGCAGATGTTCAGAAATGAAGTTGCTAGAAAGATGGACACAGATTTGAGAGGATGCAAGAACTTTGTTGAAGTAAAGGTTGGAGTTAGGCTAGTAATTTGCAAGGACATCAGGATCAAAGGTGAGATGTTTGAGGGAAAATTAAGGCAGATTTGAAGAGGGAGCAGAATGATATCTGAAGAGAAGGAACCATTTACAATATTAGCTAATATAAGTAAGGATGGTAAGTTGAATGGTCAGACATTTTAGAAATAGGATAAGGGATAAGATAAGCTCATGCATGTGTGATACATTTTTGTGCACCTGAAATTACATATATATGTGAGGGCCCTGTTATTTGCCAATAGAAGAAACATGTACACACGTTGCACCAGTTTCATCTAACCAAAACATGTGATCTTCATTCGCTGGTTCATTCCTCAAGGCAGTACCGTAACCAATCAGGGTCAAGCTGCCTGATATAAATTTTTAAACAATGCTTGACAGTTAACTCTCACTGGTACACTCTCCATGGCAGTGCCTCTACCAGTCAGAATTTGTTTGCCAATCAATCAGCACTCTCTTCTCATAAAGTATAATGTTGCTGCTTCTTCTGACAATGGCCTGAGGAGATAGGAGAGACACTGAATGAGTATTTTTCGTCAGTATTCATGCAGGAGAAAGACAGTGTTGTCGGGGAGAATACTGCGATACCAGGTTGTAGACTGGGCAGGATTGAGGTTCATAAGGAGGAGGTGTTAGCGAATCTTGAGGGTATGAAAATTGATAAGTCCCCTGGGCCAGATGGGATTTACCCTAGGATTCTCTGGGAGGCTAGAGAGGAGATTGCAGAGCCTTTGGCTTTGATCTTCATGTCATCGTTGGCTACAGGTATAGTGCCGAAAGACTGGAGGATGGCAAATGTTGTCCCTTTGTTCAAAAAGGGGAGTAGGGACCATCCTGGAAATTATAGACCGGTGAGCCTGACTTCTGTTGTGGGCAAGGTCTTGGAAAGAATTATAAGGGATAGGATTTATAAGCATCTAGAGAGAAATAAATTGATTAGGGATAGTCAGCACGGTTTTGTGAAGGGTAGGTCGTGCCTCACAAACCTTATTGAGTTTTTTGAGGAGGTGACCAAAGAGGTAGATAAGGGTAAGGCAGTTGATGTAGTGTATATGGATTTTAGCAAAGCGTTTGATAAGGTTCCCCATGGTAGGCTACTGCAGAAAGTGCAGATACATGGGATTGAAGGTGATTTAGCAGTTTGGATTAGGAATTGGCTAGCTGATAGAAGACAGAGGGTGGTGGTTGATGGGAAATATTCAACCTGGAGTGCAGTTACAAGTGGTGTACCTCAAGGATCTGTTTTAGGGCCACTGCTGTTTGTCATTTTTATAAATGACCTAGATGAGGGTGTAGAGGGTTGGATTAGTAAATTTGCTGACGATACCAAAGTGGGGGGAGTTGTAGACAGCGAGAATGGATGTTACAGTTTGCAGAGGGACATAGATAGGTTGCAGAGCTGGGCCGTGAGGTGGCAAATGGAATTCAATACGGATAAGTGTGAGGTGATTCACTTTGGTAGGAATAACAGGCATATGAAATATAGGGCTAATGGAAGGACCCTTAATAGTGTTGTTGAGCAGAGGGATCTTGGGGTACAAGTACATAGCTCTTTGAAAGTTGGCACCCAGGTTGATAAAGTTGTTAAGAAGGCGTACGGTGTGTTAGCTTTTATTGGTAGAGGGATTGAATTTAGGAGCTGTGAGGTTATGTTACAACTGTACAAAACTCTGGTGCGGCCGCACTTGGAGTATTGCGTACAGCTTTGGTCGCCGCATTATAAGAAAGATGTGGAAGCATTGGAAAGGGTGCAGAGGAGGTTTACCAGGATGTTGCCTGGTATGGTGGGAAGGCCTTATGAGGAAAGGCTGAGGGACCTGAGGTTATTTTCATTAGAGAGAAGAAGGTTACGCGGTGACCTAATTGAGGCGTATAAGATGATCAAAGGACTGGATAGGGTGGATAGTGAGAGCCTTTTTCCTCGGATGGTGATGACCAACACGAGGGGACATAACTTTAAATTAAGAGGTGGTAGTTATAGGACGGATGTCAGAGACAGGTTCTTTACACAGAGGGTGGTGAGGGCGTGGAATGCCCTGCCTGCAGCAGTTGTGGACTCGCCTACTTTGGGGGCATTCAAATGGTCGGTGGATAGGCATATGGATGATATTGGAATAGTTTAGGTTAGAGGGTCCACTGGCCGGCGCAACATCGAGGGCCGAAGGGCCTGTACTGCACTGTAATGTTCTATGTTCTATGTTCTATTCTTGTGATTGTCCTGATGAGTGCAAGACAAAAAACTTTGACAAAATACTTTTTTCAACAATACTCAAAACTATTAATAAAAGTTTTTTGAAATGTCATGTCTTACCTTTGAATAATTACTTTCCAGAAAAGCAAATTGCTTATCAGCTGAGACCATATAATAATCAGCTCTGACCTCCTCCTGTATATTGAAAGTTAAAGTTAAACTTAAAACATAAGAAGCCAACCTTGCCTTTTACTTAAAACTATTTTATTGCATTAGTACAGTAAACAAAGATGCAAGGTTTTGTGAATGAGCAGGCATTCAATACATTATAAAATCAACTGAATCAGGAACTGAAGAATTTTATTTGTGCATATCCTCATTAGCAACCAGCGAGATATATCTATGACCACATCTTTAATCCAGATCATTCAACCAATTTGTGTTAACAACTTGGTAGCTATAGAAATAAACAATTTATATCCATATAGCACCCTTAATGTAATCGAACATCAAGAACATCGAGTTACTTCTAATAAGCATTATAAAACAAATTTTAACACAATCATATTATTACAGCAGTTGTGTTTTTGGTCCCAATATTATATTTTAAGGAGTCTAAAATGAAGGGATAGAGAGGTTCAGGAAGAAGATACCAGAGCACATTGAAGTGGCAGCTTAAGATATAGCCATCAATAGTGGAGCAATTAAAATTGCAGATGTTCAAAAGATTAAAATTATAAAGGCACAGAGATTTTAGAGGGTTCTAGAACTGAAGGAGATTACATAGACAGGGAAAAAGAGACTTTAGAAGGAATTGCAAGCAAGGATGAGGCAATTAAAATTGAGCCACTACTTAACAGGGAACCACGGTTGATCATTGAGCACAAGAATGTAAGTCAATGGTCTTCGGTACAAGTTAAGACATGGCGGCAGAGTTTTGGATGACTTTTTGTTTATGGAGGGTAGAATATGGGAGGCTGGTCTAGAATGTTTTGGAATAGTCAAATCTAAAATTAACAAAGGCATGAGTAATGGTGTCAAATGAGAGCTGAAATGAGATCAAACGCTCATCTTGAGGTCAAATATGACAGCAAGGTCCTGGACAGTATGGTTGAGCCTTAGACAGCTGCTGGGGAGAGGGATGGAGTTGATAGCTCAGAAATTGAATTTGTAGCAGAGATTGAAGACAGTGGCTTCAGTCTTCTCAAAATTCAGCTGGAAGAATTTTCAGCTTATCTACTTTTGCAAGTTGGATAAGTAGCATGACAATTTAGAAATTATGTAAGGGTTGGGAAAGATAGTGGTGAGATAGAGAAAGTATGGTATCACAAACGTAGATGTTGAAACTGATGCTTTATTTTCAGCTGATGTTGTGAGTGGCAGCTTGTAAATGAGAAGTGAGACGGGACAAAGACTCTATCCTTGCCTAACATCAGGGGTAAGGGTGCAGGAGTGAAAAGAGATGCCATTTCAAGTGATTCTCTGGTTACAGTTGGATAGATAAGAGTAAGATAAGCAAGAGAACTAAAGAAATCCTATCAGTTGCACAATTGTGAAAAGTTTTTCAAGGAGGATAATATAGTTGAACAGGATAGTTGAATAGGATACAGACACATCAAGAAGGATGAAGAGGCACAATTTACCTTTATTGGTCACATGGCATATTATTTGTGATTTTGATAAGAGTTAGTTTCATATGATGAGTCGAAACCAATTTGGAGGGATTCAAGCATGGAATTCAGGGCAAGCTGGGTGTAGATTTGGGGGTCGAAGAAATTACACAAATGCAAGATTATGGGACACTTTAGGCAAGATGAAAATTTACTGGGACAATCAGAGTCACAAAACTAGTGTAATATGAAATGTGAAACACAGTAGATCTGGCAGCAACAGAAACAGAATTAACATAAAACCTATTTTTTTCTAGAGATGCTGTCAGACTTGTTGAGTATTTCCAATATTTTCTGTTCTTATTTCAGATTTTCCACTGATTCAACTCATTCAAACAAGCTGTATTTTACAGCAAAGAAAATTGTTGCACTTTCAGAATCAGACATTTGGCGTAAGCCTGGCTATAATGATCAATTTAATTCACCTGAACTTGAGGCTTCCTTGCCATCAAAACTGAGTTTTCTCATTTGTGGTTGGCAAGTTAGTTTTCTTTTGCTTTTCATACCATTTTTACCATTAGTTTATTTTTGTTGCATTAATTTTTATGATGTAGATTGACTTTTCTGTGTTACAAGATTTTTGTTTCCAACTTCATTTCTAAACCATTACACCTGCCGTGTCTTTTGTTGCAGCCAAAGTAGAAATTCTGCTCAGATTGGGAGGGTAGGCTGTGTCAAGTGGAATGGGTAGACAATGATGCCGTTGAATTTATGAGAAGGAGAATGCATTTTCAGAAGAGAAGCTGCTGTGGCTATACTTCATGTATGATTTAGCACCACCCTCATTGGGGTGCTTGCTGTTAATGATCAGATTCTCTCCCTTGACTCAGTATTCAATACTTTGACTTCCATTTTCCCAGGCATGTTTTATCTTTTGCACTCATCTCTGAACCCTAAGACAAACATTTCTAATCCACGTGACTTTTCTAACTGTTGTGCTCAGTTCCTCCAAAATGGAAGATAAATCTAACCCTGTGTATATTTAAAAACTTTACCTTTATTGTTATTTTGTATTTTTAGACTGGATGTTTTACCCACGTTTTGGAATATCGCATTTGTTATGCCAAGGGAGCTACTTACAGACAACCTGGGATTGTTCTGACTGATTTCAAAGAGAGCTACAGGATTTGCATTTGATAAGTCAACCTTATTTAGAGGATCTACTGAAATAATGGCTTCCATAAGGCCAGACACTTGATATAAATGGTACCCCTTTCAACAGGTAATAGCTGAGACATTATCAGTCTGAAAAAAAGCCAATTCCAGATGCTGGATGAACGTCATTGTGGAGACAGAAGTTAACATGACTTTAGCCCTTGGAATAGTTTAATATTGCATTTCTGGACTGCACGCCCAGTTGGTTGTTTTCCATCCAACTGGCAAGCCTCAAAGAAGCCAGCTCTGTCTAAACAGGACAAGTGGCTCATCTAACCTAAGATGAAAGATTTTGTACCATTGTTTACAGAATCAACTCAGTGGGAGGGATTTTACAGCTTTGCTTGGGTGAGATTGGAAATTCCTTCTGTCGCAGACAGGTGTAAAGAGGAAAACAGTTCTGTTTGAACTGATCTCTCTCCTGCCTGTAACAGTTGAAACAATGGACATGTTATGCTGGCAGGATGACCGATTTTTTGTCAAGAAATAAGAAGGCCTGCATATCCCCACCAGAACCTGTTTAATTTTTATTTGACAGGCACTCCAACTGGAATTTAAAAGTATTACCCAAGTTTGCTATTCACATTGCTATAACTTGCCTGATGCTTATTTCATGGTAAATGTCATTGATGATCTTCAAGTGTCAGTGTTAAATAATATATTGTAATTGCTGCCATACCTGGCCTTTAATCTTTAAAGTGTAAATTGTGGCAGGTACTTACAAAAGTGGTGTTGAGGATAAGCTCAGTTGGTTCCTCTGTTTCAACATTGTCGCAAAAAACATTTCCTTCTTTGTTTTTATAGATGTATTCACTATCTAAAAAATTAATAATGCAATATAAAATTTCTAAAGTATGAATTAATTTGTAAGGAAAATTATTTTAATTTTGTTAAATGAAATACAATTCACAACTCATTTCAAGAATAGAATTTTCCTAAAATACAGTCTAAGAAGACATTATAATTGGTGTAAGAGCAATCTTATCTCAATAAAAATTCCTTTTCATTCAACTATCTTTATCTGTAAATAGGAAGGGGAGAAGCAAGGATAAGAACTTTGATTCTCTTCTTCTGTTAGTTTCCTTAGCTGTATAGATCCATATCAGGTGTAACTTTAAGAAGTATAGATCACACAATGTAATAGACAATACCACTGCTGGGTCAAATTCAAACTGCCAATCAAAATCTCCTTCAAGATACAGAAACTAAGATGTCGAAATGTATGAATCATTTAATGTTGAGTCTGTATGATGGGATGAGGAGCTGAGTTTGTTGCAGTAGGCACTAGAGCACAGACCCTCATCATCACACCAATTTCGTCAAATCCACCTGGACCATATCAAGTGTTTTTGTATCTCATTCTCTTCTGACCACTGTAAGAAGTCTCACAACACCGGCTTAAAGTCCAACAGGCTTATTTGGAAACACAAGCTTTCGGAAGGCTGCTCCTTCATCAGTTGAATCGTTCATCTGATGAAGGAGAATTGCTCTGAAAGCTCGGGCTATTAAATAAGTCTGTTGGACTTTAACCTGGTATTGTGAGACTTCTTACCATGCTCACCACAATCCAACGTTGGCATCTCCACATTATTCTCTTCTGACAAAGTGACTTGCAATTCAAGGATAACGCTGTGGAGTAAAGATAACTCCAGGCATCTTTTCTCAACTATCAACTATCTCCTTTTAACCTAACACAAGTGTGATTAGTACATGAACCTCTTTGTCACTAAGATTGAAAATGTTCAACTCTCTCCATTGATTCCCTATCTACCCACCAAACTCATACCTTCCATCATTTCCGACTGAACCTAATTGTGAGCTTGTATCTTTCTGACCTTTGTTACAAATGCAAAGTTCTATAAGATTGTTCTGTATTGGGACTGTTTATAACTTAGTGTAAAATGGAGGAATGAAGTGAGGTGGGGGTGGGGGTCATGTCACCTGTTTGTAATTCTACCAACAGCTAACCTGGGTGATTTGGTTATTGAAAATTAATGGGGTACCCAAGTTGTTTCACTGCAGAGAAAGTCTTTTTTTTATTCTTTCATGGTTTGTTTTTCGCTGGCTGAGCCAAGTGCAAGGTAGTTATACCTGAAGACAATGTCAAAAGCCATTATCCTGCGTCAACTGTGCTCCTCTCCCTACATTTGTTTCTCTTTGAAACCAACCCCTTGGTCAAATTTGACCACTCTTTGATGTATTTCTTTAGCTTAGTCTGATTAGATCTCTGGGTCAGCTCAGGCATGGCAGTCTCTGCCAGGTTTGCTGCAGAAGAACACAGCAGCTGAGATGGTGCAGGATTTACTGTCCTCTGTTTTCTATCGGTCCACTTTTTGAGGCCCTGCTGATCAAGATGGACTCCATCTTGATGGAGGAATATACTGTTTCTCCAGAAATACACAGAGTCCTCACACACCAGCCTTCAGAAGAAATAGGGGACATAGGAGAGTGGTTAACAGCTGGAGTCTGGTCCCCAGAACATGGCAGCATGTACTTTAGAAAGTGTTGGTGAGCAAGGAAAGCAAATGGGTCCTGGCCACATCCCATATCTGAAGCTTCCACTTGATGAAGCTGTGGAGGGTGTCCCCTTAGAGGATAGTATCTTGGAGTTCCTCTCCATGGGTCTCCTTGGTTGTTTTGCATTCCGTTTTCTTGAATGGGAGATGGCAGACTATCAGTGATGATGCGGTGTTGTGCATGGATGATGTGCTTGTCATAGCAGAATCACTAGAAGCAAATGGAGTGTGTGGTCAAATTAAGTGAATTCATCATCACTTTACATGTCATATCCACCATGCCAACAAACTCTGCTCAATGCACCATGTCCCGATCACTGATGCAACAGTATTCCCTGGCCCTCAGGACTTCGGTCTAATATTCACCTACTTCAGCTCAGAAACACACCTGTCAATGCTGCTAACAGCATAGCTAATTCTCACTGCCTCCATTTGCTTCTAGTGATTCTGCTATGACAAGCACATCATCCATACACAACACCGCATCATCACTGATAGTCTGCCATCTCCCATTCAAGAAAACAGAATGCAAAACAACCAAGGAGACCCATGGAGAGGAACTCCAAAATACTATCCTCTGAGCCCGTGGAGAGGACACCCTCCACAGCTTCATCAAGTGGAAGTTTCAGATGTGGGATGTGGCCAGGACCCATTTGCTTTCCTTGCCCACCAACACTTGCATCATCCCCAATTTGTTCACCCCTTTCTGCATTTAACATCACAAAAATAGACGATGTGCCCATTCTGTTTGTGAGAGTTTGCTAGGCATGTTAGCCAGATTAAATCACTGACTCTGACTACACTTCAAATGTTGTCCAAGCTTAACTGCTAGGGTTCCTTAAGTGCCATCTTATGGGAAAGGCAGTGACTACCAACAGCATGGACTATCCTCATTTGGGCTCACAGCATTTGTGCTCCTATCATTGCCAGCCTGCCAGTGTGTCCTTGCGGCCACCTCAGCTTCATAGCATAGGCTGCTGTCAGCTATGCCAATGGGGTGCAGACCTTCCAGGTCCAGAGTGTTCAAAAACATTCTACATCTATCCACTAAAACCCAATAGCTTTCCACCAGCTACATTGCAGCCACTGGAGTAGGAGCACCAGAACAGGCAAAGCTACCTGCATAACAGGCACAACGGTAATTGTGTAGTTGGATATACTATTGGATGAATATTTTAATGGGTAGTTTTTTGTTGTTAATTGTAGGATATTGGCCAGAGGGTGTCGTAATGGGAGTTGAAGTGGATATGACAGTGGTAAATGATGGATCCAAGTCGGAATGGAAAGGTTGTAGAACTACAGCCCCTCAATTTGCATTTTATTAGTTGTTCCACTTATATGGGATCCAGGAAGTGTAGACTTTCATATCCCTTTCCCTGACAGCTTCCCATTTCTGTCTCCTTCATTCGATTTCTTGATCACATTCAGACCAAAAGGACTGAAACAATTGCTTCTACATCTGGGTCAAGTAGTTCTCTCTCCACCTTGATTGCATTTAGAAACTGGCAAGAAGCGCCTCAGAAACCAACACGTTGCTTCCACCAGCTGTGCTGGAGCAACATTTACAGAAAAACATCTCCCCTGAAACTTGTGGAATGACCTTTGATTAGCACACATTCAGATCTCACCTAGAAGTCATACCAGATCCTTGTTGAGTAATGTATTTATTCATGGGCTGAACGTACATAGCACAAGTTTCAAATCCTGGGGTTGCATCAGCTGGTTTGGTTATGTGATGGCAGGATGGCATACGTTGAACTTGTCAGTGTATGCTGGGGAAGTAGTCACATGCACAATTTTACTGCAACAATGCCAGGCAGGGAGGGGTTGAAGGCTCATCACACCCATAAATAGCACCATGTGAATCTTTACCCCTGTAAATCTGAATGGATACAAGTGTCTTGTTTCCTCACACTTGGCAAATCCTTTGCTTTTTCTTTCTTTTTTTGAAAGACTTGATCGCATTAGTAACTGGGTCCAACCTATTTATGCGTCTGTGTGAATTTGTCGACAGCTCTATGTATTTAGGGTCTGTCAAGACTGAACAATCTGCTCACTGGGGCATAGTGACTGGGGCAGATCCTGACATTCACACATGCACTCTTTCTGCATCTTCCAACTGAGCACAGAACGCAGATTGAATCTGGCAGTATATCTCAATGTGTATGACTCAGTAACACACCATGTCATTCATTTAAACAAGGTGTGATCACAGAGTATCATCAGTTCCTTTCTTATTCAATTACTTACGTACCTCTTTCTTGAAGAGTTGTCATAAAGTTGGTTCCTTAAGTGTATTAATAGGTCAGATCAAATTTAATTAAGGCTACACTTGCACCACAGGTACTGCTCTTAGTTCAATATCTGTAACATGCTATGTACAGTTCACAGGCAGAAATTTTCTAAATCCGACATCAAAGAAGCACTGGGATTGTTTTATGCTATTTTTAAAGAAGAGAAATAAATCTATTTTGTTAATTCTTTTTAAACACAAGCCAATTTGCATTCATAATTAAGTTTAAATTTATTTATTAGAGTCACAAGTAGGCTTACATTAACATTGCAATGAAGTTACTGTGAAAATCCCCTGACCACCACACTCGGGCACCTATTCAGGCAAATTGTGGGAGAGTTTAGCATAGCCAATGTACCTAACCAGCACATCTGGACTGTCCAGTTTCCTCCCACAGTCCAAAGATGTGTGGGTTCGGTGGATTGGCCATGCTAAATTGCCCCTGAGTGTCAGGGGATTAGCAGGATAAATGCATGGGGTTATATTGATAGCGCCTGGGTGGGATTGTGATCAGTGCAGTCTCAATAGGCCAAATGGCCGCCTTCTGCACTGTAAATTTTATGATTCTACAAAATCAGAGCACCCAGCAGAAACCCATGCAGAGATGGGGAGATCATGCAGATTCCACATAGATAGTGACTCAAGCTGAGAATCAAACCTGAGTCTCTGGAGCTGTGAGAAAGCAGTGCTAACCACTGTGCCACCATGCTGCACCCTTTCCTTACTCAATTTTTTATAACAGCAAAATACTACGGAGCTGGAAATCTGAAATAAGAATACAAAATGCTGGATAAACTCAGCCGGCCTGGCAGCATCTGTGAAGAAAGAAACAATGTTAAGGTTTTGAGTCCATATGATTCTTCTTCAGAATCATACAGACTTGAAAAATGCTTTAATTTTTGTCAGTTATTGGCTTGCCATCCACAATTCTGAAGTTAACAAAATCATGAAGCAATCAAAAGTGAGTAATTACCTGATATCCATTTCAGGCTGTATGACTTGTATCTAAAATGTGAATTTAAGTAGTCGTCTAACTGAAATGTTGGACGTTGATCTTCCACTTGTCCTCCTGATTCAAACATAGCAAAAGAAAGGGTAGTTATTTTTGACATCGATTATCTAATTTGCATACATGCTAGATGATGCTGAAGAAGCATACAATGTTCAATATGAATGGTGAGTTACATTATTATGAGTTTAAAATTTATTTATTAAAGTCACAAGTAGGCTTACATTAACACTGCAATGAAGTTACTGTGAAAATCCCCCAATCATCACACTCCGCACTTGTTTGGGTACACTGAGGGAGAATTTAGCGTGGCCAATCTACCTAACCAGCACATCTTTCAGACTGGGGGAGGAAACTGGAGCACCCGGAGGAAACTCATGCAGACACTTAAAATTTAATGTTTATTTACTACTTACAAATAAGGCTTACATTAACACTGCAATGAAATTACTGTGAAATTCCCATGGTTGCCATGTGATTGGCACCTGTTTGGATCAATGCACCTAACAAGCATGTCTCTCAGACTGTGGGAGGAAACTGGAGCAACCAGAGAAAACCCAAGTAGCAGCACTAACTACTGTGCCACCGTGCCACCCACATAATAGGCTATGAAGACTTCCTCAGCACAGTGTTAATGTTACTTGCCAATCCAGTATCTCTATCAAAAATGGTTATGCATTTAGAACAAAATTTATAGACAAAATTTGAAAAGTAGTGCATCCAGTTATGCAAACATTCAGGAATTTCAAAGTTAGTGTTTTGAATTACTGATCAAAGGTTTCCATGCAAATTACTGTAAGCTTGTCAGGATCCACCAGCTGAATTTACTCACAATTGATTCTGTGAATCATGATACTCTACTAACTCTCCCCTCCGGAAACAAATAGACACATACTTTGGAGAAAGTCAGTGTTCAGGCGTGGGGGGGTTGGGCAGTGGGGAGGTGACGGTGGTGTGTGTGTGTGCGTGCGCAGGCTTCTGTCTATGTATGTGTGTAAGTATGTGTATGCATGTATGTGTGTCCGTGTTTGCATGTGTGTGTGTGTGCAATGAACTTGATCAAACAGAGAGGCAATACTGTGCTGCTGAGTATGACACTGCGAGTGCTGAGTTTCAGAGTGTCGTGGTAGCAGCACCTATGTTGAGCCCCCTAGTTGGCTAAAGAGTTATTTCTGAACTTGACATTGGCTACAGTTACTTTTAGGCATTCCTGGAAGGTTAGTGTCCTATCTGGGTTAACTCCGAATTATGTTGGAGTTGGTGGTGCTTTAACATGTGGTCATTCATTTGGGTATTAAGCCAATTTACTGGATTTTGTGTTGTGAAGATGGAATAAGCTGGATACTGTTTTTGCATGGTTTGGCTTGAGTTGCAATATGTTGCAGTATTGTTCAAGCTTTGACAAGTCTTCGTTTAGAGTTCAGTCCAAGGTGTCGAAGTCAGAAGCTTTAGTTGCGAGGTAGATGTCATTGGCAAATATGAATTTTCTGAGGTAGATTTTGGAAGTTAATTTGTGTATAAGTTGAACAGGATTTGAGTCAATACTGAGTCTTGGTGGACTCCATTGGTTTATCTTTTCCACGTACTTTTTGTTTGGCAAGATGAATTCTGAATGTTTGATTGTTCAACAGTATTCCACTGCTATTAGTCTCTCAGTGGGGAAGGGCCCATGACTGCTTCAGGATGTGGCCAGTTTGCCAAACAGTGTTGTAGGCAACTGTGGGGTTGAGGAACACAGTACCTGCCTCCAGATTTTTGAAAGCCTTTTTCAGTGTCACTGTGAGGGCTAGTACCTGTTCCCTTATATGCGGTCCTTGTGGAAGCCAGCTTGGTCAAAGCTAAACTCTTCTTCTATGATTAAGGATCGTGCTGAAGGATGAGGCATTCAAGGATTTTGTATGGGACCGACACAAAAAAGATTGGACAGTAGCTAGCTGCAAGGATGAGTCTTTTCTGGATTTGGTATGGTAATAATCTTTACTGTCTGCCATTTCTTGTTGGAATTTATGAACATCACATAAAATCATGTCAGCCAGGCAAAAGCTTGGAGACGCAGGTATTTCATAAATTCTGGCATGACATTGTAATACCCTATTGTCTTACTATACTTCAAGCCCTACAGCACCTTCTGTAGTCCTGCAACTCAAAGGCTGATGTCTTCTCTCTGTTGCTGATAGTGTTGTCTTCGTTGACCCCTGATTTTATTGTTTTGGAATTTCCGTCCAGGGGTGCTGGAGCTATGCAAACTGAAGAAATGGTTGGGAGTAATTAAGGGGAGGTTTTGAGTGAATGGCTTTTGAGTTGTTCCAAGGTGATGGATTAGGCTCCAGCACCTCCTACTGGAGTGTGTGAAGTTTATCTCTGCGATGGTTCCCTCCCATTTGCATTTATGTAGCATCTTTAACAAAGTTAAATGTCCAAGCACTTTGCAGGAGTGTCAGCAAATAAAATTTGACACTGAGCCATGTAGGGAAATATCCATGCAGGTGATCAAATGCTTGGTCAAGGATGTAGATTTCAAGTTGCAATTGAAAGGGAAAAAGTGAAGTGGGAAGGTGAAGAAGTTGAGAAAACGTGTTCTGGAGTTGGAGGTGGAACTGCCAATATTGCAGCAACTGAAACCAGGGATGTGCAAAAGGCTGGAATTGGACATGTGAAGTGACCCTGTAGGGTTGAGGGGCTACTGGGAGTTAAAGAGATAGAAAGGGGCAAGATTCTAGTGAGCTTTGTAAACCTGTTTGTGAATTGTAACATCAAGTTGTTGTTGGACCAGTAGCCTGGAACGTTTAGCACAGGATTTATAGACAAATAGCCTGGCCACTAAAGACAGAGGTCCAGCTGTCTGTTCTGCCATAACTTTGAGATTAAATGCACTGTTGAGCTTCTCTGGAATAATGCCAAATAAACTCTCTTAAATATTTTAGCAGCCCTTTCCAATGTGTTCTGCGCAATGTGCTGAGAACCTGCTGAGTTTGAAGAACTTGGGTTTTTAGCGCCAGTAATTTACAAAAGATTGCACTATTAAGGAAGTAGCGGGGAATGGGGGGTGGGGTGGAGTGGGGAGCTGGACCAGGAGATGCAAGAAAAATGTAAGCAGCAGCATAACATCGGCTCTTTGACGCTACAGTCTAGACTTGCTGGCATTCAGGCTGTCCCTTGCTGAAATGCCACTGCTGAACAGGAAGAAAATGCCAGATATTTCCAAGCTTTCCCCAACAATTATCATTCCTTGCTGTAGAAGCATGAGCAGTACTCAAGAAAATCATGCAGAATATAGGAAGTGTAGTGGAGAGAGATACTTCAATGGCTCGGAAAGAATATAAAAAAGACTGGCAGGTAATATAAAATTGTAAAAAGTTTTAGAAGTATGTAAAATCTTGTATTATCCAGCAAGAACTGGCCAATATCCAGGCTTGGGATGATAAGTGGCAAGTAACACTCGTGCCACACATGTGCTGGGCAATGACCATCTCCAACAAGAGAGAATCTAACCATTGCCCCTTGACATTCAAGGTGACACATTACCATCTTCTCAAGGGTAACTAAGGATGGGAAATAATTGTCTGTCTTGACAGCGATACAATGATTATATGAATAATGAGTGGAATCAGTCATTTGGAATAAAGAAGTATTTGAGAAATATTGATTTGCACAATGTAGAAAAAAATATTGTGATGTAAAATGAGGCCGTATTCTTCATAGATTGTCTTTGGTTTGAAGATTGCAAGTGATTGTTGCTTGACTTAAACTTCAAAGTGCCATTTAATTTTGTCTTCTTCTCTACTATATGCTGCTAATGCTAAACAAGGACTAAAACACAATGGCAACCCCAGAAATCACCATTTAATTAGCTACTGTCTGTAAGATTGAGGGGTATGTCCTGCTAGCCAACAACGAGTGCTGCAGGTCTGCTTTTCCAACCTATGTCATGCCATCCATCCTATCAGCAAAATTCAACCTGTGGTTTCTCAATATGCAGTGGAGAATTCAAAGCTGCTATCAGTCTTCACATCCTACCCACACCCTTCTGTGACCAGAGTAACAACAGGCTCACTGTACATCACAAGTCTCATACAAAACTAAACATATAACAAGGAACTTACTAACTTTCATTCAATGCTCTTCTACATTTGCTGAGTACAGTTGAACTCATGTTATAACTATTTTCCTAATTCATAGCCATTGCGTTCAATTGTTATAGCAAAACAACTGAACCATGGAATGTCATTCAGAAATTATAAATAATAACAATTGTTTTAACTTATTCAATTATGCTGAACAAATGGTGTATAAATCAGGACTGTTTTTCAGCTGTATGCTTTTTAAGTGGTTCATCTGGTTCGTTGCATTGTCGGCAGCATCATTTTTCACATGGGAGTCTAGATGGAATCTGGCAATAAAATATCTAACCAAAATGAGTGTCTAAAGCCAAATCTTTGTTCTTACCCATCATTCACAAATATGTAGTACTAGATAGGAGTAGAGAAACAGGAGTAAGACTATTTAGCTATATAGAGATATAGCTAAACTGCGGCCTAAGTCCATATATCTGCTTTTGCCCTATTCATCAATATCTTTGGTTAACAATCTTAGATTTTAAATTACACTATGTCTCCTGCCATGCATAAGACCAGGAGGTTGGTGCCATTTATGCTATCATGGTGTACCCGGAATACTACCCTGCTGAATGCTTACCATCAACTTGCTCACCCTGCTCACCATTTTGCTTGCTAGCACATTTACCACTTCACTCTAACCCTGCTCCCAATCCTTGTCCCCTTTATTCACTGTGCCCCCTCATTGCCTATATTCAGTGAGGGAATAGGAGCAGCGAGCAGGAAGAAGACAGAGAGGGGCTGAGTGCAGGATGACCAGTGAGGCAGCAAGAAGGGGGATGAGCAAATCGCAATCACAATCCCAGGATTTTTTACTGGTGTTCTGGAGTTCCATTTTCTGTGGAAACTGAATTCTTATCTACGGTGAAAAACACTTTTTATCAAGGATGTACCTGTTTATATCTTTACATTCCTTCATATTACGGATGGTTCAATTCTTTGGCATCAGTTATGTCACAGACAATCTCTCTCTCTCTTTCTTATCATATCCATACTGTTCTTTTTTATCCTTTGGAGAATAGTGGGGGAAATTATGGAAGGATTTCTCAGCTGATTATCAACCTGCTGAACTGCTCTGAATGTTCTTTCCATGGCCAACAAGTCCTGACGCTGGACTCGATCACAGGCACTTTGACTGCATATCCGGAGAACGCACCCTTGCAGCAAACACGGCCTTAAATTAATTTGCCCCAACATCAATTGACATTCGTGCACAAGAGTTCTAGATTTTTATTACTGTTTGCATAAGCATTTCTTAAATTCACTTCTGAAGGCTATTTTTAGACTGAGTCCCCTGGCTTAGACTCACCAAATGGTATAAATAGTTCCCCCCTCTCTCCCATATAATTTTCATTTAATAACTTGAAAATTTAATGTAATGACTCCTCAGCCTTCTCAATTCCAAGGAACACAAAAAAACTTTGTGTACTCTCTCATAATTTAACCCTCCAAGCCCTGGTATCATTCTGGTAAATTCAGGTTATTTTCTGTTGAGGGAAACATACCTTCCTAAGATTTAATGCTCAGAAATGTCACAGTACACTAGATGTGGTTTAAATAGGGCTCTGTATAGATGTAGCAAAACTTCTACCCACTTGTATTCTAAATCTCTAAACATAAAAGTCAACAATTCATTAACTTTTTTAAGTATTTTCTTTGCCTATTCATATGTTAATAATTTCTATAGATGCACCATAGAAAGCATTCTTTCTGGTTATATCACAGCTTGGTACAACTCCTGCTCTGCCCAAAACCGCAAGGTGGTGAACGTAGCCAATTCATCACGTAAACCAGCCTCCTATTCATTGACTCTGTCTACACTTCCCGCTGCCTCGGCAAAAGTGCCAGCGTAATTAAGGACCCGACACACGCCAGACATTCTGAGATTACATACCAACCAACTCAAGAACAGCTTCTTCCTTGCTGCTGTCAGACTTGAATGGGCTTATCTTGCATTAAATTGATCTTTCACTACACCCTAGGTATGACTGTAACACTACATTCTGCACTCATTTGTTTCCTTCTCTATGAACGGTATGCTTGCAGAACTAACTCCTGCTGTAACCTAAATGAACCAATATGTAACAGGAATTGAACCCGAGTCAACCTGGGCCACTGAGGGAGATTGCAATGATAGTTCTAACATCTCCAATACTCAGGTAGGGTTGTAAATTCATCATCATCAATCCTAAAAGAAAGTTCTTAAAATGGTGATGTTTTGTCTGATCACAAGATTACATTATATGTAATAAAGGTAAATAAAGTTGCTTTAACACTTTGATGAGCTCTGCTTTTGTCTGATCTGACAGCTTCATGGTGCATGAATACTTATGCTGACATTCAAGATGTTGATATATAAAGGTGACTCAATACTGTGTTAGTTCTACATTACTGACAAGTAGCATACAAAAGTTACTCAGCAGGAATTTGACAGCAACCGATCTATGTTGTGATACTGTAAAGCTGAAACTGTTTCTTCCAAACTATTTTACACATTAATTTAATAACTCTTAATTTTTAGAGTTTTAGCACAAAATAACTGGTGTCTGAAAAAGACCTTTGTACCCCTTTCTGAAAATACATTTACCATAATGGATAAAAGGTCGATATTTGGAATGACCAAGTATTCCTTGAAATACTGAACACAACGGAGCTGAATATCATTATTAAAAGCGCCAAATACAAGGGGCAGATTTTCATCTTCACATTCTGGAAGCTTCTCTGATGATTGGGTAATTAACACTCCTTAATTTCAGTGGAATGAAAATCAAGTTGATTCCATTATGTTGTGCAAACTACCCTGTCAAATCATCACTCAGGCAGTGAAGACAAAAATCATCCCAAAAAAGTTTTAATTAGCTCTTCCAGTTTTTTTAAATTTAAATTTTTAAATTTACTTATTAATGTCACAAATAGGCATACATTAACATTGCAATAAAGCCATTGTGACAATCTTCCAGTTTCCACACTCCTGCACCTGTCATGGTACACTGAGGGAGAATTTAGTATGGCCAATGCACCTAATCAGCACATCTTCCAGACTGTGGGAGGAAACTGCACCCAGAAGAAATCCATGCAACGAAGGGGAGAATGTGAAGACTCCACACAATGACCCAAGCCAGGAACTGAAACTGATTTTCTCGCGCTAAGAGGCAGCAGTGCTAACCACTGTGCCCCCATGCGGCTCACAATTAGATGGAATTTTACGAGCTCGCTCATCCTGAAACTGGAAAATCCTGCCCGGAGTCAACAGACTTTTCCATGGTCTGCCCCTCCCCCCGCTCCAATTCATATGGTGGATCGGATGGTAAAATTCCAACCAATAATGCACATGTCAATAAGTCAAGTCAAAAATGTATTGTGTTCATAAATAGAAAGAATAAGAAGTTGTTTAGGTAATACCGTGCTCCACTTCCACAAGCCTTTCATTTACAGAATGGAAGGTGAGGGTAGGACATACAGCAGTTCTAAGGCATGGCAATGATGAGTTAGAATAGTAGACAAATAGATGAGTCTTGATTGGAACAAATTTACAGGAGGTAGAAAGTCTATTCAGGTTTAATGATACAAAAATAAGGCATTCATTTTGTCAATATAAAAGCATTAGTGATGTGAAGGGAAGTATATACCATACTTCAGATCGTCACACTTGCAATGTGTCATAAATACAAAGTGTTCATCCCAAATATTATGTATGACACTGCAAGTATGACACTATTGACATAATTAAACAATTCTGTTCAATGTACGCAAATACCACCCAGTATGAAAATACCGTTGCAAGTTTATGGATAGGTAGAAAAAGTGATCAGTCACTAGGAGCATTGGGATAAATAAAATAAATAAAATTCTATCTATTTTTCCATAACAATCAATTGCCAGAAAACAAATCAGGCGCACCACTCAGATATAGTCCTGTCATTGGTTTCAGCATAATAATTTCCCCATTGAAGCATGTATACACATATAACAATACTATTTAACTAAATACCAAATCTGATAACCTAACTCATCATGTTTAACAATGTTATGTACTTGCTGTCCTATTTTTCAAATTTGTGTATTTTGTATAAATGTTATTGTGGAATGCCTCAAACAGGTTTTCCATTTTCTCAGAATGCTGCATTACAATTCCCACCATTAAAAATTATATCTGGATTTTCACTAGTGTGGAACAATAGGAAAAATTAAAACCATGTTCCAGGTCCAAGACTGCACACAAGCAAGGCGACATGAGGTCTATTAGCAACGTAGTGTACGTTTATATTCAAGGTGGGACACGAATGTTTGTGAGATTTTTACTGTTACTGCAATAACATTGTGTCATCATCTCATTTTATAGAAACTAGGCACAGAATGAACTATTCATCTCCTCAATTCTTTTCTGCCACTCAACTAGATTGTGGCTGAACTGTACATCAACTCTATTTAACTACCGTTGCTCCATTTGTCTACTACCTCTGAATAGCAAAAAAAAAATCCATCACTGCTTTGAATACTTCAGTTGACCTAGAGCAAAGCTTTTCAAAGGAGAACATTCCAGACCTCTATTATACTTTGGCCTGGATTTTCCAACCCCCTGCCAACAGGTTTTTCCAGTGGTGAAGGCAGCTTGCCATTGGCTGCTGGCTGGATCTTCTGGTCCTGCTGAAGGAGGGGGGAGAAGAGACGGGTGGGGGGAGCGGTAGGTAGGACATCCAGACTGTGTGTGGAAAAATTCACTTTTAAATAGCTTGGCTTTAATTTTATATTTCACAATCTTTCCGAATATTTCTGAATAAAGGTCTATCAATGGCCAAACAGGATATGGGCTGGAATAACCAGATTAACATTATATACTGTCTACATTAAACTGTATTACTGCTGTTCTGCAAATGCTGAGCTGCTCACTGGCCAGCTCAAATATTTTAATGTGCTCAATGGTAGGTTTTCAGTTTTGGAAAACAATAATGATCTTAATTAGCAAAACAAAAGTATGAATGAACTTGGCTTCTTGCACTTACGGAAAATCATGTATTTGTCCAAGTGTATCCACTTAGGTTCTGAAAGACAGGAAAAAGTCCCGTGGAGTTAATATGTATATATATATATTGAATTTATATGTTATTGGAGATATTACAAGTATTCTTCCAGAGCCCAAAAGGATTGTTAAGACAGATATTTTAGTAAGATGAAGTTCTGGAGTTTAGTATTTATACTTGGGAGTCGATTTTAAGCCTTCTCACTTGGGGGCAAATGGTAAAGTGGGCAATTAAAATTGAGCAGGTTAGCTTCGGCAATTATATTTTCTAAACTGAATCCAAGGAGACCATGGATACTTACCCCTGTCATCCAAGGCTGTTGACTGTGTTCTGATCTAACTCCAGGGATGGTATATGGTTCAATTCTAACAACTGCTCATTCTTGGCAATCAGTGGACCCTGGTACTCTGAGAATTTGCTTTCAGGTGTCCTTTTCTCTTCAAGCAAATTTTACAGGAAAATTGCATGCATTCCATTCCACAGACTACTTGGGAATTTGGTGATGGTGGGAGGGATGATGTGTTGGGTTTGAGGATGGGGAATTGAACATGTGCACTGTGATAACATTGCAAGCTCTACATAAACTGAAGTCCTCCACTGACTAGAAACAGGAGATTGACATCAATGATCCAAACTGGAACCCACCTCACTGACAGCCACTTTGCTAACCATAGGGTGACGTGTTCACGAAGGAAGGCTGTGCTCCTGACTCTTACCTGGCAATCATGCCATGCGATCTGAGGTGTTGAAGTGAGGTGTTGTATGCCATGCTATGGCCGTGGCAACATACAAATTGGAATAATGTGCTGCAAAACCCTTAATCAAGCTGTTCCAGTCCAACCAAAATGCTAACATCTATCCGAAAAGATCGAAATATATCCAGGTGTGTCTTGTCCTGAAAAAACAGAACTAATCTAATCTGGCCACTTAAAACCCATCACTCTACTCTGTATCATCAGCAAATAATAGGTGTTTAATTTAAAACTTCCACTGGTCTGTAATAGAAATTGGGATCGCAAGTCCAGGATTTGAGGGTTAAATCTAGCATACCTGAAGGCCTCATGTATGCTAGATTTAACCCAAGGGGATTTTCACAGTAACTTCATTACAATGATAATGTAAGCCTACTAGTGACAATAAGTAAAACTTTATCTTTAACTTCAGAATTTGACCAAGGTCCAAAAGATGAGCCAAATCTGGTTTAAAAAGGATGCCAAAAGAGGAAAACTTGATGGTTCAAACAAATTTTTAAAGCCAAATAATTTACCACAATGAATTTATTTTCCAAACACTAAAGAAAGTAACAACTTTTGATGCCCAGATGCGAATCAAACAAGGAAATCTGAACAGTGAAACTTGGCACAGAACAGCTGAAAGACATTGGTTGGAAGGTATAGTTAAAATTGTTAGTAAAATGAAAAGAAGTGAACATTTGCATCACACACTACTGGTAGAGCAATTAGATAAAAAACTCAACCATGATTCCAAATCTCTCCCCTAGCTCACTGCGAGCTGGAAAGGCTTTGCATTCGGCTGGAATGTAAGGAGAAAGAACATGAAAGAGAAAGAAAGGTACAGGAGAGGGAACAAGAAAAGAAAAGAGAATTTCAGCTCTAAAAACTAGATGCTCAAGGAGATAAGAGACCAAGCAGCTGGAAGCTATGAGAACAAACATCTCTCTATCCAGGAGCAAAGTCTATCTCTCTAACAATGAACTACTCTCTGAGGCTCTCAAGTATGCTAGATTTATTCCCAAATTTGAAGAGCATGATGTGGAATCATTTTTGCCACTTCTGAGAAACTAGGAGGACAACTAAACTGGCCAATAGAGTTCTGGAGATTTTTAATGCAAAGGCAGCTGTCTGGGAGAGCCCAAGATATCTACTCTGTATTGCCTCCTGAGTGTTTTTGAATTATGAGCAGACCAAGATATCTTAGACTTAGTCGAAGAGGCATTTTGCCAACAATTCCAGAATGCTCATGGATCACAGATCATATCTTGGTATGGCCCCTGCTCTGACTAAGATCACATGAAGCTACAAGGGGTTGTGAACATTGCCTAGTCCATCATGCAAACCAATCTCCCATCCAGGGACTCCCAGTGCCTCTGAAAGCAACCAGCATAATCAAGGGCCCCATGCACCCTGGATGTACTCTCTTCCACCCTCTTCCATCAGAAAGAAGATACAAAAGTCTGAGATTACGTACCAACCGACTCAATAACATTTCTTCCCTGCTACCATCAGACTTTTGAATGCATCTACCTCATATTAAGTTGATCTTTCTCTACACTCTAGCTATGACTGTACCATTACATCCTACACCCTCTTCTTTCCTTCTCCCCATTTATACTCTATAAACAGAATGCTTTGCCTCTATAATGTGCAAGAAACAATACTTTTCACTGTATACCAATACATATGACAATAATAAATCAGATCAAAATAAGAAGCCCACACAAACCTACAATGAGTTTGGACAGTTGGACCAAGTTGTGCTCAACCATTGAATAAGGTCCTTAAGAATCCCACGCACCTTTCTCTCTCCACAGATGCTGCCTGACCTGCTGAGCTTTTCAGGCACTTTCTGTTTTTTATTTCAGATTTTAAGCAAGTGCAGCATTTTGCTTTTATTTCTTGGAGATAACTTTGACAATGGATTAGAGATAGGAATTCCATTAGGACAAAGTTAAGTGTCAATTGATTTTGAAGCAGTACCAAGATGGAACCGATGGTGATGGGTTGGTAGTTGTAAATTATACTTGTAACAGATAAAGGAGTTGCTGATTGAAAATGTTAACTGAACATTGCTCAATGTGGCTGAGGATTACACAGTTTAACTGTTAAATTTATTTTTGGAATATGCGTATCACCAGCAAAGTTACCCTCAAGGTACAGCTAAGTGATTTTCTGGACATGCCAATGGAGATTTAACAGTTGATCTGTGAACAAAATCACACATAAAACAAACCAACGCAAGGCAGGTTTCCTTCCCTTCAGGATATTTGTTATCCTGTTGGGTATAATTGCAAAATGGCAGCCTTGTGTCATTTTACACACCATCTTTTCATTTCCCATTTTTTATAAACTGAACTCAAATTCTCAAACTCCCAAATTACGATCTGAACTCATATTCTTGAGATCTGAGTTAGTAGTCCAGCCACATAAACTACTACCTAATGTTTTTAAAGAATACACAAGAACACCCATACAGCTGGTTGTGCAACAGAACAGCAAGCTTAACATCTGTTAACAGTGGCTGCACTTAATCATTCGCAATAGTGCAGGAAAGAGTTGGGTCACTATTAATGTCATATTTTTGTGTTATGCAAACCCTCAAATAAAGGAAAGCTACGTTTACTGACTACATATTGGATGCACTTCAGTAGGGCGAAGAAGGAACATAAACTATTTAAATGTGGCAGGTATAGAAGAAAATGACAGAAAACATCAATGGTGTCTCTTGAACTTAGCAGGTTATCATGCATATTAAGGAATCTGTAAAGGGAAGATTGAAGTACATTACACATAATAGCAGCTATTAGAAGTCACCATTACAGGCTTTAAGACTTATTTTATCAGGTAATTTGGCCTCAAAGTTCTGCATCTTCACAATATTGGCTCTTTTCCATATTCTTGAAATACCTCAATACATCTGGCTACCTGAAGAACAAGATGACCTATGACTATCAGCAGTGACCTTGTACAGGTTGTACAGAGAAACATACAAGTTGCAAAAGAGAAAAGAACATAGTCCATTTCTGGACTTTCCACCTTCTAGCATACTGGTAATTAGATGATAGAATAATAACAAAGCTGTTGCCTTATCATAGCAATCAATGTCTATCAAAGAAGCTACAACAGACATAAACATGATGCAATAAAAACCCCAGTGGTGGAAAGTATTGGAAGCCATAAATCCAAAGACACCTGTTCCTCTAGTGCACTTTATACTTCCCTTATGTCTCAAATTCCCTATACACTGTATCTCAAAATGTGGCTTTCTGAAAGAAATCTAATTTTCATTTCAATGAATCAACACTAATTGCTTCCATCATCTCCCCAGGAAGTCTGTTCCAAGAAACACTCCTTCCGCAGATTAGTTTTGAATCCTCCACCCATGAAGATAAATGAAACATATATTTGCCAGAACTTCCTTAAAAAAGATTCTCATTATTTTTCCTTTGGGATAAGAAACATTAATGTTTTATCATGCACTTCTGGACACAATTCCTCCTTGCATCATTGTGATAGTTAAAAATACCAACATTATTGCTCCGTTGTTCTTATCTCATCTTTTAACCACTCTGCAGGTGGCTTTATCTTATCTCCAATATTTGATGAACTGCAATGCAAATGAAATTTTCCTTCCCATTTTTTAACTCTATCCAGATAGATTCCATCTTAACTATTTAGAATACATTTGCATTCTAGTGCTGTGATAGACCCTTTAATTGCACTAAATTCTTTTCCTCCTTTTCTATCACTCCTGTAAATGTTATATACAAGAATATTAAATTCCCAGTCCCATCCACACTTAAGCCAAGGTTTCAGTTGATCATCAACCTAAACTACATGGCAGATCAGAAAGTCACTGTGTGACTGGACAATCCACATTCAGGCACATTCTCCATTAAAATTAAACATCATATTCAAACTCACATTTTTTATGGAAATGAAAACATTTCCATAAACTGTTATTAATTATGTTGCTACTAAGAAATCTCTCAACTTAATAAATTGATAGTTATGAATGATTTGTAGCATATTTATTAATTTATCACTGCCTATTACTCAAATTCAATTTTCACTTCATTATTTGGCTATGTGTAAAATATTATTTTATTCACCTTCTTTGGAAGGCAGTAAAGATTTTCACAGCTGAAATATACAACATTGCTCACTTTTAGTTTTATTGATCCCCGGTTTTAAAGAATGTAGAATTGATGTAGATTTAGAATAATTATGATACAGAAAATCAAAATAGATCTGCAGGCCTCAGCCCAACTATGCAAAGTCTCCTTTCAGGAACCTGAATAGATTATTTCTCTTCTTGTGGAATCCAAAGAAATGCATCAGTCTGTGGCTCCAACAGCACAAAGTAACAAGTGACATTGTATCATGGCATCATAAAAGGCATGAATCACAAGATCAGAATCACATATGGGGAGGCGATGGCCAAGTGTATTATCACTTAATCAAAAATTCAGCTGATGTCCTGAGGACCTGGGTTCAAATCCTGCCAAGACAGGTAGTGGAATTTGAATTCAATAAAAAATATCTGGAATTAAGAATCTATTGATGACCAAGAAACTATTGTTGACTGTAAGGAAAAACCCATCTGGTTCACTAATCCCTTTTAGAGAAGGAAATCTCCTATTTTTACCCAGTCTGGCCTACATGTACTTCAGATCCACAGCAATGTGGTTGACTCTTAACATCCTCCAAGGGCAACGAGGGATGGGCAATAAATGCTGGCCAACCAGCGATGTCCATGTTCCACGAATAAATTGAAAAAACATAATTGTTACAGTGTAACAGGAGGCCATTCTGCCCATTATGTCTGAACCAACTCTCCAAATGAGCATTATGGCTTAGTGCCATTCCCCACCTTTTCTACAAACCCATACACATTGTTGCTAATAAAGTAATAATGCTGCCTTGAATATATCGATTGAACCTGCCTCCATCACACTCTCAGGCCGAGCATTTCAGACCCGAACGACTCTTTGTTTGAAAATGTTTAATCTGTCCCCTCTCGTTCTCGATCCTTTTAAGAGGAGGAACAATTTCTCCCAATTTACTCTGTCTAGACTTCTCATGGTTTTGATTATCTCTATCTAATCTTCTCTCAGCATTCTTCTTCCCAAGGAGAACCAGTCTCCGTCTCTCCAATCTATCCTCATAAGTATCTTATCCTGGAACCATTCATATAAACCTCTCCTGTACTTTCTCCAATGTTCAAATCTTTTTTGTAGTGTGGTGTCCAGAACTCCAGCTGAACATATACACTGCATTGTATATATTTAGCATAACCTCCTTGCTCCTATTAATAAAGCCCAGAATACAAATGCTTTATTCTTTCTCCAACTGTCCTGCCACCTTCAATGATCTACGTACATATACTCCCAGATCCCACTGCTCCTGCACCCTTTTTAGAATTTTACCCTTATTTTATATTGTCTCTCCACATCCTTTCTACCAAAATGCTTCTTCAGATTTTGAGACAATTACTATTAATGAAAGTTTCTTTTTTTAAAAAAAGTACTATCAATTATCAATGATTTATACTGAAATAATGACCAGACCACAATTTAAGATGTTAACAGATGAATGTCTGAAAAAGTCAAACATCCATTATTTTAACAGGGATACTAATCCAGTAAAAATAAATGGGTTAATTGTTGTTTTGAAACACTATACAAAATATCATATAAAAATGATTGTATCATCGACAATCATTTCCAGAATCAGTAAAGTGCTGCAAAATAAAGTCACATGAAACAAGAAACAAGGTGGTTACTTTCTTCATTATTAACTGCCATAAGATATCATTATAATGGCTTTCTGCCCAGTTTGATGGACAATACACTCCCAGATATTGTATAAAGGACATCAAATATTTACATCCATTCCAAAATAATGGAAAAAGTGACAAATAATACATCAAAGTATATTTTTCAGGAGTTAATGGACAGACTCCTGCCAGAAGATGTTTAATGCAGAGAATTGTGAAATGATACATTTTGATGGGACAAAGGAAAAGAGACAATATCAACTAAAGGATACAATTTCAAAGTGGATACAAGAACAAGAAATGAGGAGAGTAAGTACACAAAGCTGTAAAGATACAAGACATGTAGTGAAGATTGTTTAAAAAAGGTAAATATGATTCTTGGGAAAGAGTGAGTTTGGTGAATCACAATGCAATGTGGGAGAAGCATGGGTGCAGGAAATTATAAAAAGGCCTCCCTTGATTCTCACCAACAGAAGCCCAACTCCCAACATCATTCTTATGACCCTAAATCTCACCTTCTGACCTTCATGTCCTTTCTCATATCCCTATGCTGTTTCATATTCTCAATGCCTAATTTAAGCCTTCACATATTTCTTATGTCACCTCCATGTTCCCATATATCCTCCAAAGTCAATTATCCAGTATCCATTAGTTATATTTTTCAGGATCCTTGCAATTTAAATTAAAATTTTCCAAATACAGTTGGAAAAATATACTCTTCCAACAACCTAATAAAGCTAGCATTCAAACTACTGACACTGATACTGCAAAATATCTATTTCACTGAATGAAATGCATATCTCCTTAACTGGTCATTAAGTTGCCGAAATAAACATCTCTTCTCAAACCACATCAAAGCCAGGTAATGTTAAATGTTAATCTTAAAGCTGTCAATCTAGATCTGCTTTTATTACCCTAAATAATTCTAGCAATAGACTACCTGCAGAACATTATATGCTTTTGAAACTCAACCAAGCATTCATAATGGCAACAGCTACCAAAACAAATTAAACAATGAAACTGAAAGACCACAAGATATATTCTTCATTTCAAAGCAAATTGCCTGTCAAGCAAGTTAGGTTCCTTTCCTGCTCAAACTTTCAATAGAGAGCAATGTTTTCAAAGTGAATGATTTCTGAACATTTAAAGCTCAGTTCAAAACATGCTAGGGTGGGGATGGAGGGGAGGGGGTCCAAGTACATGTTTCTACAGTTTTTTAAATACATTATGCCACATGTTCCAATGCAAAATGTACTCTAGTGCATCTCAACACTGAAACAAAGCTGGCTAATGTAATTGATTAACTTAACTTTTCAGGCCAGAACTTTATGATGAATGACAGAAGTTAAACAGATCTACATTACTATGCAGCATCTAAGAGTGACATTTGAATTTGTCAAAATATTCAACACTTATCTCAACTCCATAGTAAGCTTCCCACCCATCTACCTCCAACCCCAGTGGTCACAAACTCTCCAATGAAGCAGGTCTTTTAGAGCTTCCAGAAAAACACATCAGCACATGAAAGCACTAGAAAGAGAACATTCATATTTCTTATAGACCTCAGAATAGTGATCTCAACCTCAGAAGAGCTGCAACACTTTAACAAGGGTATCAAGGCTTTGGAGAGGCAGCTAAGAAATTTGTTAAAATGGCACAAGGAGCAGGAGACTTCAGTTTTGTGGAGGGCTGGAGAAACTGGGCTGTTCTCCTCACAGCACAGGAAGTTGAAAAGATACTTATAGAGATATTGAAACCTAAGAATGTTTCTGATAGAATTTCCATGGGATACAGATTAATGACCAAATGACCCTGTTTCAAGGTAATCAGCAAAAGAGCCAAAGGTGGCATGAGGAAACATTTTATTTGCAGAAAATTGTGATCTGGAATGCACTGCCTGAGCAGATGTTGGATGAAAAACCAATAGTAATGTTCAAAAGGGAACTGGGCAAATATTTGAGTGGTTAAAGCCAGGGACTGGGACTAATTGCTTTGTTCTACCAAAGAATCTGCACATGAACAATCAGACTTCTATTTGTTCTGTGTAATTCTAATTGTTATTAAAATCATATTCATTCAGAGGTTGCTGTTTTAATTGTGTTGGACAAATCACTGTTATCAATTTGCAACTTTATTATTCCCACAATCTTCGAGGGTTTAAATCTTGGAGAGAATAAATAATCGCCAGCTTGGCATTTTTATTAGAAACTAGAATTTGAAAAGCAATCCCATTTACATCTTGAGTTCTGGTAGACCATCAATGACAGGAAAACCACAGCAAGTAATATGTGCCTGGAAATTATGTCATATACAAGTGCACCAATGAAGAAAATCAGCAATGCAACTGCAAGACTATTCAAAACAAATGAGTAAAAATGGAAAATATGAGCCATCAAAACTGAGTCACATTTGGTTGGAATAAGTAGAAATAACAAATACAGACTTGATGGACTTAAGGTCCTCCTCTTATGCCATTTTAACCACTGGATCTTTCTCTTTGCGAGTATAATGTGCGCTGCAGTGAAGTCCTCACCCCCAGGGAAGCTTACCATGTGGGATGAAAGCAACTGAACTACAGGTATCAGTCAACGTTCCCCGGGGATGTGCTCAGCGAAGCATTGACAACCTTTGCAGGTTCAACGCACTGTATCACATTAGACTGACATAATGGGAGCAGGCTAAGTGAGCTCTTTGCAATCTCGCTGTGTTTTTCCACCAGTTTCTGTTGGTTCGCCGAATAATCAAATCTGTCCACAAACAAGCACTGAAAACATCACGGATGACGTGCCACAGTATCCAAACAGCATTTAAATGCACTTACTATTGGTGAGCACAACTGCAACGGGCACCACTATCGCGGTGGTGACGACAACAGCTGCAATGACCCCCAGAGAAGCCTTTAAAGCGGTCTGAAATACAAAGAATCCGAGAGAAAAGTTGGAAGCCTCGTAATAAAACAACGATCCTCCATCCCATAACAGTAACTGTGAAAAAAACCTCCGCCCAGCCTTAGAATTAGAATTGAATTTAAGCTTATAAAAAGTTGTGGAATAAATCCTCCACAACTTCAGTAGTTTCTATGAGATGCATCTAACTTGAACTCAAATTACGTGCGGCTAAAACTCTGCAGTTATGGTCGCGCTGGGTTTTGTATTAAAACGTCTGTCGTCCCGAAAGGGAATTAGATCGCGCGTCAGTTACTGACCTTCATATTTGGTTCAAGTCCTGTTCTTGGGGTGAATGTTGGGCTTTGATCCCTCTTGAACCGTGGCAGAGTCGGGACAGATACAGGCAGCTGGACGATCCTTACCCACAAACTGGTGCCGAAAACTTTGCAGCCCCGCTAAATGCACCTAGTTATTTAGTTTAGTAAGCTATCGTTAAATATTATCTACAACATTAACTAAAGAACGTACTAGTCGATCGTTGACGAATCGTAAATGCAAAGGTTAACTGATAGTAAGTGCGATCTTTGATTTTGGCATGGTTCGCACAATAGTAGAAGTGAGACAATTATGAAATTCTGGCTTGCTGATTTAGTTATATTGAGTCAGCAATGAAAAACGTGTTGGCAGGGCAGAACAGCTGCTCCAAAAAGCAGACTTACCATTCGGTTTGAGTGAAGACAGGCGGCAGATGCACTAGTGTAGGATTGAGGCCAGCAACACTCTGTTTAGGGTTACTGGGCAAAACAAAATAATGCAGTTTCTTTTAAAATCTTGAATAATGCAACATCAGCAAAATTTTACCGTACCCTACCATGTAGAAATTCATTAATATTCCCAAGGGAGGATTAATGGTCTACAGCATCGTGTACTGTTTGCATTTGGGACGAGTCAGGTTGCAAGCTGCCTGGAGTGATATACATATATTTTTAAAAACTTCCTCCCTTCCTCCACCCCCCCCCCCCCCCCACCACCCCCCCCCTCCCCCTCCCCCCCTCCCTCCTTCCCCCACCCTCTTTTGGAACGGATGTTTGCGGCTGTTTAACTGCTGTGCCGAAATATCGCCTTTTCAGTTAACTTATTGTAATGTTCTTTGTCTGTTTCATTGTGGAGTCTTATTAAAAAAAATCAGTGGGATAAAACAGCCGACAGCAAAATAGCGAATCCAAACTACAAGGAGCTCTGGAGGAACAAGAGGCACCACATTTAATGCATTGGGCGGAGGTGTGGGGGGAGGGGGGACAGAATGAAAACATCACTGAAATACAGTGTGAAGATAAGCAGCCCTGTCTTCGTGCTCTTAGGTAATACAAAGATGCGTCCGCCCATCTCTTTGAGTTTCTCTCTGAAATGAGTGAACCACGCAGCCAATGAGATATTTTGTCTGTACACACTTCAGAATTAGCAAGGACGTTGGAAGTTGGTGCTTTTATTCGATGTTATTTGATCAAGGAAGTAAAGCAGATAGGTCTTGTTAACAGAGGTATGCTCTCCTTGGCTGCAATGGTCATCACTTCTCAAGGCCACATTTAATGTAAGACTGCACAAAGTGAGCAGAGCAATTATTTGTCCACAGCACCCTCAGCCCATGGCCGCTATCATGCATCATGGTTCATAGAATCATAAGGCCTAATTTTAATTCTTTGCCAGTATGAGGGTCCTGATGGCATTGAAGTTGGGCCCATAGAATGAATGGCAATGGCATAGAAGGGGTTGGTTCTTGTTTATTTGGCTCACTGAAAGAGATATCCAATTTCATTCCACATTTGGATCATTTCCCCACAATCCTGCATATTGGTTCTCTTCAAGTAATAGCTTTTTGAAAATTCCTGTAGAATTGGGTTCCATCACTTGTGCTGACAGTACATTTCATGTAATAACCCTCTGTGCGAAAAAACTCTAATTTTCCCTATAATTCTTTGCCAATATTTAAATCTATAATCTTTGGTTAGTCAACCAACTAGATACAAACATGCAAATAAAAAGCATTCTGCCCTTCAAGCTTGCTCCACCATTCAGTCAGATCATTGCTTAATCTTACTGTCCCCCCCGCCATTCCTGATAACCTTTCACTCCCTTATTAATCAAGAATCTATACAGCTCGATCTTAAATATATTCAAAACTCTGCTCCCACTGTCTTTTGAGGAAGAGAGTTCCAAAGATGTGCAAACCTCAAGAGAAAAAAAACTTTTCTCATTTCTAACTTAAATGAGTGAAACAGGAACCCCTAGGTCTAGATTTTTCCACACGAGAAACTATCTTCTCCATGTTCACCCTGTCAAGAGTATGCAGGATATTAAAGATTTCAATCAAGTTATCTCTTTGCCAAATAAAACAGGTTTTTCCGACTTGTTCTATCAAAACTTTTCTTTATTGTAGCCAGTTTAAATCTATCTCTGCAAAAAATATCACTTGTTCCTGATGTTACCCAGCGATAACATTGACATAATGTTGGGACGGAAATCTATGTGAAGAGTCTGAGAAGGAGGGAGTAAGGATAAAATATGGGGTGAATGTTCCAACTACATCAAAAATCAGGAAAATAGTTAAAAGGAAGGAGAACTCAAGAGATGTTTTTAATGGAAGTGTTAAAATTCAAAAAGAAGATACGAAAACTAGCATAAGGGCTAGTTTATCTGAATGCTCATAGCATTTGAACAAGCTAAATGAGTTGACAGCACAAATCATTGTGAACCAGTATGATTTGGTGGCCATTACAAATACATGATTGCAAGATGATCACAACTGGGAGTTAAATTTCCAGGTGTATTAGACTGTTTGGAGAGACTGACAGGAAGATAAGGGAGATGGTGTAGCTCTGATACCTAAGAATGACATCAGGGCAGTAGTGAGAGATGATGTAGGTTCTATAGAAAAAAAGATCAAATCCATTTGGGTGGAAATTAGAAATAGGAGAAAATGCCACTGATAAATGTAATCTATAGGCCACCAAATAATTACATAGTGGGGCGAGAAATAAACAAAGAAATAACTGATGTATGTAAAAATGGTACAGCAATTATCATGGGGGATTTTAATCTACATATCAATTGATCAAACCAAGTCAGTCAAGGCAGCCTTGAGAAGGAGTTCATAGACTGTATCTGAGAAAGCTTTCTTGAACAGTATATAGTGGAATTGATGAGGGAGCAAGCTATCTTAGGTCTGGTCCTGTGTAATGAGACAAGAATAATTAATGATCTTGCAGTTAGGGATCCTCTTGGAAGAAGTGATCACAGTATGGTTGAATTTAAAACACAGATGGAGCATGAGAAGGTAAAATCCAGTACAAGTGTTTTGTGCTTAAACAAAGGAGCCTACAAGAGGGATGAGGGAGGTGTTGGCTAAGGTAGATAGAGAGCAAAAACTTTATGGTGGGACAATTGAGGAACAATAAAGGACTTTCAAAGTGATCTTTCACATTGCTCAGCAAACTAATATACCAATGATAAAGAAGGACAGTAGAAAAAGAGATAATTAGCCATGGATGTCTAAGGAAATAAAGGAGGGCATCAAATTGAAAGAAAATGCATACAAAGTGGCAAAGATTAGTGAGAACCTAGAGAATTGGGAAATGTTTAAAGGTCTACAGAAAGCCATGAGAAAAGCTATAAAGTAAGATTGATTATGAGCGTAAACTAGCTCAGAATATAAAAACAGATAGCAAAAGTTTCTACTAATATATAGAATGAAAAAAGTGGCTAAAGTAAACTTTGATCCTTTAAAGGATGAGAAGGGGGATGTAAACTGGAAATGACAAAATGGCTGAGGCACTGAATAGATATTTTGCGTCGGTCTTCACGGTGAAAGACACAAATAACATGCCAAAAATTGATGACAGGAAGGCTATGGCAGGTGAGAATGTAGAAATTATCATTATCACGAAAGAGGTAATGTTGGGCAAGTTAATGGGGCTAATGGTAGACAAGCCTCTTGGTCATGATGGAATGCAATTCAGGGTAATAAAAGAGATGGCAGGAGAAATAGCAAATGTACTGGTGATAATTTACCAAAATTCACTGGGGTGGTTGCCTCAGATTGGAAAACAGCAAATATGATGCCATTGTTTAAAAAAGGAGGTAGACAAAAGGCAGGCAACTATAGACCTAATAGTTTAACTTCTGTAGTAGGGAAAATGCTTGAATCTATCATCAAGGAAGAAATAGCAAGAAATCTGGATATAAATACTATGTCAGGATCAGGCTTGAAGGCTCAGTTAGTGCAATGGATAGCTATAGATTAGCCAGGAAGGAGCTAAAAAGTGAATTGAGGAGAGCTAAGAGGGGACACGAGAAGATGTTGGCTGATAGGATTAAGGAGAATCCTAAAGCTTTCTTTCGATATGTTAAGAATAGAAGATTGGTTAGGGCAAGATTAGGGCCAGTCATAGACAGCAGTGGGAAGTTGTGCGTGGAGCCTGAAGAGATTGGTGAGGCACTGAATAAATATTTCTCTTCGGTATTCACGCAGAGTGCTGGAAATGTAGCTATGGAGAACACTGAGGTACAGGGTTGCAAATTGGGAAGTATTGTAGTAGATAGGGAGGATGTGCTAGAAATTCTCGAGGGTTTGAAATTGGATAAGTCCCCTGGGCCGGACGGGATTTACCCTAGGATTCTCTGGGAGGCAAGAGAGGAGATTGCAGAGCCTCTGGCTCTGATCTTCAGGTCCTCGTTGGTTACGGGTGTGGTTCCGGAGGACTGGAGGATAGCGAATGTGGTCCCATTGTTTAAGAAGGGGAAGAGAGACCTTCCAGGGAATTATAGGCCAGTGAGTCTTACTTCTGTTGTGGGCAAGGTATTGGAGAGAATTATTAGGGATAGGATTTATAGTTATTTAGAGAGAAATGAATTGATTGGGGATAGTCAGCATGGTTTCGTGAAGGGTAGGTCATGCCTTACTAACCTCATTGAGTTTTTTGAGAAAGTGACCAAAGAGGTGGATGGGGGTAAGGCGGTTGATGTAGTATATATGGACTTTAGTAAGGCGTTTGATAAGGTGGCCCATGGAAGACTTCTACAGAAAATGCAGATGTGTGGAATAGAGGGTGATTTAGCTAATTGGATTAGGAATTGGCTGGCAGATAGAAGACAGAGGGTGGTGGTTGATGGGAGATATTCATCGTGGAGTTCGGTGACGAGTGGTGTGCCTCAGGGGTCTGTTTTGGGGCCCCTGCTGTTTGTAATTTTTATAAATGATCTGGATGAGGGTATTGAGGGATGGATCAGTAAATTTGCAGATGATACTAAAGTTGGTGGTGTGGTAGATAGTGAAGAGGGGTGTTTTAGTTTACAGAGTGACTTGGACAAGTTGCAGAGCTGGGCCGAGAGGTGGCAAATGGAGTTTAATGTGGAAAAGTGTGAGGTAATGCACTTTGGCAGGAACAATAAATGTGTAGAGTATAGGGCTAATGGTAGGGCTCTTAATAGTGTTGAGGAACAGAAGGATCTTGGTGTATGTGTCAATAGATCCCTGAAAGTAGGCAGTCAAGTGGATAAAGTTGTTAAGAAGGCATATGGAGTCTTAGCTTTTATTGGTAGGGGGATTGAATTTCGGAGCCGCAACGTCATGTTGCAACTGTACAAAACTCTAGTGCGGCCGCACTTGGAGTATTGTGTGCAGTTCTGGTCCCCACATTATAAGAAAGATGTGGAGGCATTGGAGAGGGTACAGAGGAGGTTTACCAGGATGTTGCCTGGTATGGAGGGCAGGTCCTATGAAGAGAGGTTGAAGGATTTGAGGTTGTTTTCGTTAGAAAGGAGGCGGCTAAGAGGGGATCTTATTGAAGCATATAAGATGATTAGAGGTTTAGATAGGGTGGACAGTGATAGCCTTTTTCCTAGGATGGAGAAAGCTAGCACGAGGGGACACAGCTTTAAATTAAGGGGTATGAGTTATAGGACGGATATCAGAGGTAGGTTCTTTACTCAAAGAGTGATTAGGGAGTGGAATGCCCTGCCTGCAGCTGTTGTAGATGCGCCAAGTTTGGTGGCGTTTAAGAGGTTAATTGATAAGTATATGGAAGAGAAGGGAATGGTTTAGTTTGGAGGGGCATTGCTTTTTATTTTGGTCAGCACAGCATCGAAGGCCGAAGGGCCTGTTCTGTGCTGTAATGTTCTATGTTCTATGTTCTATGTTCTAAATTGTCCTATTGGCAAGACACAGTGTGAGTTCATGAAGAGAAGGTCATGTTTGAGTAATCTGGTGGAATCCTTTGAAAACATTACATGTGGACAATGAGGAACCTGTGAATGTAGTGTATCTAGATTTCCAGAAGGCATTTGACAAGGTGCTGCACCAAAGGCTGCTACATAAGATACAAGTGCACGGTGTTACGGGTAATGTATTAGCATGGATAGAGGATTGGTTAACTAATAGAAAGCAAAGAGTGGGAGTAAATGGCTGTTTTTCTGGTTGACAATCAGTGACTAGTGGTGTGCCTCAAGGGTCTGTATTGGGAATGCAATTGTTTACGATTTACATAGCTGATTTGAAGTTGGGGACCCAGTATTGTGCGCCAAAATTCATTGATGACACTAAGATAAGTGGCAGAGCAAAGTGTGCAGAGGATGCTGAAAGTCTGCAAAGGGATATAGATAGTCTAAGTGAGTGAGCAAGAGTCTGGCAGATGAAGTACAATGTTGGGGTCGTCCATTTTGATAGGAATAACAGCAAAATGGACTATTATTTAAATGGTCAAAAATTGCTGTATGTGCTGTGCAAAGGGACCTGAGTGTTCTTGTGCAAGAATCATAAGGAGTTAGTTTGCAGTTGCAGCAGGTAATTAAGAAGGCAAATGGAATTTTGTCCTTCATTGATAGAGGGATGGAGTTTAAAAACAGTGAGGTCATGTTGCAGCTGTGTAAGTGCTGATGAGGCCACACCTGGAGTATTGTGTACAGTTTTGGTCTCCTTACTTGAGAAAGGATATACTAGCCCTGGAAGGGGTGCAGAGGAAATTCGTTGGGTTGATTCCAGAGTTCAGACAGTTGGCTTATGAGGAGAGATTGAGTAGACTGGGCTATACTTACTGGAATTCAGAAAAATGAGGAGAGATCTTATAGAAACATATAAGGTTATGAAGGGAATAGATAAGATACAAGCAGGGAAGTTGTTTCCACTGGCAGGTGAAACTAAAACTAGCGAGCAAAGCCTCAAAATAAGGAGAAACAGATTTAGGAGGAACTTCTTCACACAAAGAGTTATGAATCTGTGCAATTCCCTGCCCAGTGAAACAGTTGAGGCTACCTCATTGAATGCTTTTAAGGCAAGAATAGATAAATTTTCGAACAGTAAAAAATTAAAGGTTATAATGAGCGGACGGGTAAGTGGAGCTGAGTCCTGAATGACAGAGCAGGCTCAAGGGGCCAGATGGCCTACTCCTGCTCCTAGTTCTTATGTTCTTATAACAATTTTGGTGCCATATTGGATTGCTGAGTCCCAATTTATTAACACCTGCTCTGAATTTAATTAAGATTTGATACACATATTCAAAATCATGAGGGTTCTGGACAGAGTAGAAGACCAGAAAAATTCATAAAATCCCTACAGTGCAGAAGAGGCCATCGAATCTGCGTTGACTCTCTGTTAGAGAATCTTATCCAGATCCTCTCCTCAGCCCTATTTACCATGGCTAATCCATTTAACCTACACATCTTGGGACACTAAGGGGCAATTTACCATGGCTGATTCAGCTAATCTGCGTACCTTTGGAGAGTGGGAGGAAACCAGAAGCACTCGGAGGAAACACACACAGACAAGGGGAGAACATGCAAATTCCACATAGACACTTACCCAAAGCTGGAATTGAATTCACGTCCCCAGAGCTGTGAGGCAGTAGTGCTAACCACTGTGCCACCATGCTGCCCGTTGCTTCTGCTAATGGAAGATTCAAGAACTAGAGACCATGGATTTAAAGTAAATGGCAAAAGGAGTGATGGCAATGTGAGGAGAAACTTCTTTTGCTTTTCAGCCAGAGTGGCTAAGATCTGGCACGTGCTGCCTAAAGATCTGCTGGAGCTGGTTCAACTGAGGCATTCAAGAAGGAGTTGAATTATTATCTGAAAAGAAAGGACATGCAGGATTATAGAGAATAGTAGGGTGCATTGCACATACTGAGAGTTTGTGCAGACATGACTGAGGGAATAGTTTCTTTCTGTGCTGTAACAATTGAATGACTAGATCCCCGAAAACAAAGTTCAGGCCCCCTTTGGAAAAATACAATAAATGAATTTAATCTTTGTTTGGAAGAATATAGCTGGCATTTTTATTTATTAAAATATAACAGTGCACATTTCATCATTAGTGATGGTTGAAATATTACAGCAGTTATATATTACAGTGATCACTGTATTATGAACACACATCCTAGAGCAATTAAAGTCTGCCTGCTCCATACTGGGAAGATCTCATTCCCTGAAATTCTTATTGTACAAGATCTTGGGTGATGACAAGGGACAAACAAGCAGACAGATTTATTCAAAAATTTTAGCATCTCTTACATGCCATGTGTCTTCCCGTGTTGCAGATGAACTCCTGTGCAACTGACACAAAATTCCCTGTCTCCAGGTTATTCCGATGTACATGTGGTCACCCAGTCCACATCTTCCCCATTTGAGTTGGAACAACCAGTACTACAGGCATATAACAATCTAGGACAGCAATGAAAGGTTATAAGCTACATACAATGTACAGCACATAAACTTGGGCAATGTGCACTTACAATGTGCAGAGCACTGACTTGGGCTGCTACACCTGACACAGTGCTTATCATGTCTCTTCCATCTTCTCACCCCTTTTAAAAAATATAGTTTGTATGTAGACTAGATCAGTACATAGTGCTTGGACTTTGAATTTGACCTGCACAAGCATCCTGAACATGTGATTTTATGTCAAATGGCTATGCTTGGTAGAGGGACAGGTGGTACTGAGAAAGTATGGGGATCTGCAGAAGCACTTGGACAGGTTAGGAGAATGGGCAAAGAAGTGGCAGATGGAATACAATGTGGAAAAGTTGGAGGTTATGCACTTTGGAAGGTGAAATGGAGGCATAGACTATTTTCTAAATGGGAAAATGCTTACAAAATCAGAAACACAAAGGGACTGGGAGTAATTGTTCAAGTTTCTCTTAAGGTTAATGTGCAGGTTCAGTCAGCAGTTCGGAAGGCAAATGCAAGGTTAAAATTCATGTCAAGAGGATTAGCATACAAGAGCAGGGATGTACTGCTGAGGCTGTGTAAGGCTCTGGTCGGATCCCATTTGGAGTATTGTGAGCAGTTTTGGAATCCATTTCTAAGGAAGGATGTGCTGGCCTTGGAGAAAGGACAAAGGAGGTTCACAACAACGATCCCTGGAATGAAGAGCTTGTCGTATGAGAAATAGTTAAGGACTCTGGGTCTTTACTTGTTGGAGTTTAGAAGGATGGGGAAGATCTTATTTGAACTTACAAGATACTGTGAGACCTGGATAGAGTGGACACGAAGAGGATATTTCTACTAATAGGAAAAACTAGAGCCAGAGGGCACAACCTCAGGCTGAAGGACGATCCTTTAAAACAGAGATGAAGAGGAATTTCTTCAGCCAGAGAGTGGTGAATCTGTGGAACTCTTTGCCGCAGAAGACTGTGGAGGCCAAGTCATTGTGTGTCTTTAAGACAGAGATAGACAGGTTCTTGATTGATAAGAGGATCAGGAGTTATGGGGAAAAGGAAGGAAAATGGGGACGAGAAAAAAATCAGCCATGATTGAATGGCAGAGCAGATTCAATGGGCTGAGTGGCCTAATTTTGCTCCTATGTCTTATGGTGGTCTTATGGTCTAGCTCTTGGGTTGTTGTTCTCAGGGTCGATGGTCTTTGTTGTGGGCCTAATTGATGGAGGGTTTGTTGCATTGATCTCAGAGAGGCTTCCATTTCCATTGGTGTAGAGTGCACAGATTACTGACTAAATGCATTGGACCCTGTGGTAGTTGATGGTGCTGGTTCGGCTATCTAGAATAGGTGACACCGGTTTCCGATGTAGAAAGCAGCATCCAAAATAGCCATGTAGTTGTTTGGTTGTGGGGCATGGCTGTGTACCACTGCCAGTTTATTATGGCCATGTCAGGATGAGGATTGCTTATGTCAGGATGAGGATTGAAGGCTCGGTTAGTGCAATGGATAGATATAGATTAGCCAGGAGGGAGCTAAAGAGGGAATTGAGGAGAGCAAAGAGAGGACATGAGAAGACTTTGGCTGATAGGATTAGGGAGAATCCTAAAGCTTTCTTTAGATATGTTAAGAATAGAAGATTGGTTAGGGCAAGATTAGGGCCAGTCATAGACAGCAGTGGGAAGTTGTGCGTGGAGCCTGAGGAGATTGGAGAGGTACTGAATAAATATTTCTCTTCGGTATTCACGCAGGGTGATGTAAATGTAGTTATGGAGAACACTGAGGTACAGGGTAGCAAACTGGAAGGTATCGAAGTAGATAGGGAGGATGTGCTAGATATTCTCGAGGGTTTGAAGTTGGATAAGTCCCCTGGGCCGGACGGGATTTACCCTAGGATTCTCTGGGAGGCAAGAGAGGAGATTGCAGAGCCTCTGGCTCTGATCTTCAGGTCGTCGTTGGTTACGGGTGTGGTTCCGGAGGACTGGAGGATAGCGAATGTGGTCCCGTTGTTCAAGAAGGGGAAGAGAGACCTTCCAGGGAATTATAGGCCAGTGAGTCTTACTTCTGTTGTGGGCAAAGTATTGGAGAGAATAATTAGGGATAGGATTTATAGTTATTTAGAGAGTAATGAATTGATTGGAGATAGTCAGCATGGTTTTGTGAAGGGTAGGTCGTGCCTTACTAACCTCATTGAGTTTTTTGAAAAAGTGACTAAGGAGGTGGATGGGGGTAAGGCGGTTGATGTGGTATATATGGACTTTAGTAAGGCGTTTGATAAGGTGGCCCATGGAAGACTTCTGCAGAAAATGCAGATGTATGGGATAGAGGGTGATTTAGCTAATTGGGTTAGGAATTGGCTAGCAGATAGAAGACAGAGGGTGGTGGTTGATGGGAGATATTCATCTTGGAGTTCGGTGACAAGTGGTGTACCTCAGGGGTCTGTTTTGGGGCCCCTGCTGTTTGTAATTTTTATAAATGATCTGGATGAGGGTATTGAAGGATGGATTAGTAAATTTGCAGATGACACTAAAGTCGGTGGAGTGGTAGATAGTGAAGAGGGGTGTTATAGTTTGCAGAGGGACTTGGACAAGTTGCAGAGCTGGGCCGAGAGGTGGCAAATGGAGTTTAATGTGGAAAAGTGTGAGGTAATGCACTATGGCAGAAATAATAAATGTGTAGAGTATAGGGCTAATGGTAGGATTCTTAGTAGTCTTGATGAACAGAGGGATCTTGGTGTGTATGTGCATAGATCCCTGAAAGTAGGCAGTCAAGTCGAGAAGGTTGTTAAGAAGGCATATGGAGTCTTAGCTTTTATTGGTAGGGGGATTGAATTTCGGAGCCGCAACGTCATGTTGCAACTGTACAAAACTCTAGTGCGGCCGCACTTGGAGTATTGTGTGCAGTTCTGGTCCCCACATTATAAGAAAGATGTGGAGGCATTGGAGAGGGTACAGAGGAGGTTTACCAGGATGTTGCCTGTATGGAGGGCAGGTCTTATGAGGAGAGGCTGAGGGATTTGAGGTTGTTTTCGTTAGAAAGGAGGAGGCTAAGAGGGGACCTGATCGAAACATATAAGATGATTAGAGGTTTAGATAGGGTGGACAGTGATAGCCTTTTTCCTAGGATGGAGAAAGCTAGCACGAGGGGACACAGCTTTAAATTAAGGGGTGATAGTTATAGGACGGATATCAGAGGTAGGTTCTTTACCCAAAGGGTGGTTCGGGAGTGGAATGCCCTGCCTGCAGCAGTTGTAGATGCGCCAAGTTTGGTGGCGTTTAAGAGGTTAGTTGATAAGTATATGGAAGAGAAGGGAATGGTTTAGTTTGGAGGGGCATTGCTTTTTATATTGGTCGGCGCAACATCGAAGGTCGAAGGGCCTGTTCTGTGCTGTAATGTTCTATGTTCTATGTTCTATGTATGGTTTGGCCTGGTTCTAAAGTGCAGAGTCTGTGGGCAGAATGGTTGGGACATGTTCTGTACTGCAAAATCCTCTGTTTCCCATCCTGATTCTTGAGCACACAAAAAATAATGTACAAGGTCAGAAAGGTAAGACAAATCATGATATCTATCTTCTGCACTAACATTCAGGCTTAGTATGAGTACACATAAATGAACAAGCACACATTGGCTGGACACACTGTACTGCACAATCAATGACAGATGCAACCAAGAAAGATAACCCATCCAGATATTACAAACTATTGTGAGTCAACCAATTTTATTGTAACTCTGTGGTTGGAATCTTATCATAGTTCTTGCTAGTGGGATTTTCCCATCCCATTGCAGTGAATGGAAATTTGGCTGGCCATGCAATTCTCTAATCTTGCTGCAGAGGGAGCATGGCGTATCTGGCAGGTAAGATCATGCCCTGAATCTTTTATAAACGATTCCAGTCTTCACCATAAAGATCTCACCTTGGAATTTTCTCCAAAGATCTCTCCAACTTGGGAGCGACAGCAAACTGTCCAGGATTTCAGTCTTCTGTACACAGTCTCAGTTTCATGGATTCCCGAGTCTATATTCATGTCAAGTGGGGAAACACTATTGCTTCAAAGTTTTATCTTTGCTCTCATGGCTCACAGCATGGAGGCACCAACTTTCTGCTCCCTCCTTTGATGGCTGGGGTATCTCCTGAGCCCCTTTAGTTGCTAAAGTTTTGTATCTATCTAAGGTCATCTAACCACAGCTTGGAGCCGCTTTTGTCCTGGAACTTTTTGTAGCATCCTCTTAGGACCTTTCCCTGCTCCCTCTCCCTAACCTCTGCCTGAGGCTTCCTTTGCAACTTCTCCCTATTCTTCTCAGTGATTGCACACTGCTCCAGGCTCACGTGACCCATTTTCATGCCATTTTTCTTTTGCGCCAGTTCACTGGATCTAACAGCCTGAAGGACTTCAAATTCTGTGCTACATGTGTGCAGCTGAATTCCAATCCACATAAATTTGGAAACTGACAGGTCTGAGAGGAGTTGGCATTCTCAGCCACTGTTTGCTGATGAAGTTAATTCTACCTTTGGAAGAAAGAAAGCATCACCATAGTGAAAATTTCTTTATGATTACTTTACAATTTTATTTACAAGAAGTACTCAACAGCCATAGATTTCTAACAAATAGCTTATTACATACTTTTCAGATAAACTCTTTGTTTTGTTCTACAATTATACATAACATATATTGTAAAGTTACAATGGTTTAACCAAAATAAAAGCCTTTATACATAACAGTACGATTAGCAGGGTTTAAACATCATTCAATTTTCATAAAACAGAACATATCTTTTATCTCCAGTCTTTCTTTAAATTCTGAATAGAATAACAACAATTAAATGTTTTATTTTCCATAGAGTTTTCATACTCCACCAAAGATAGTGAAAATACCTTAAAGATTTCTTCAGCAACATCTTGATCAGCTTGTGTCTCTATTTTTGAACCATAGGTTTTCAACCATTCTAAATGTAACTGCAAACCGTTGCCCTGGTGGTCTTCCCCTCCTTGCACATGGATGCATATGAGTCATGCCATGTGACCCAAATGACTTTCACAAAGGATTCTCAACTTCAATACAGAAGAACCTGAAATTAATCTTATCTTTCTTCTTTTTTGATGCAAACATACCTTCAATGAGTTCCGTAATGTTGCTATCAAAATTGTGTAGCTCTGACAAAGTTTCAAAATTATCTCCCTCACTTGCTTTCTCTAAACAGATATTGTAACTTCATTGTTTGATCAACACCAGTTGGACAAAGCTACACCAAGAGAGGTTTTCTTGTTTTACTCAAATCATTACCCACTTTATCCAAGAGGTGTCCTGTACAGCTTTCTGCACACGTCAGATGTTACTTGCTGGTGCTTGAAAAATGGAACCTTCATCACCACTTCTTTCACAACTTTATCCAAATATTTGTTTGTTCTCTTATTTTCCGTCATTTTACCAAGCGATCTGAACTTTATATGCAGCTCAGCAACTGCTCTGGTCTGTTTCATTGCCTTTGTATTCAGAGTCACTATCAGGACCATTATCTTAACAACTTCACACGAGCATTCTTTTCATTTCAGAAAATTCCCTCATGGTTATTAACTGCTCCTTAGGCTTACATTTTTAATTCTCTCATTAGATCACCGTTATTTTCCTTACTTGCTTTTAAAACCTATATTGGCTTCTTCATATTGGAAGACATACCTTTTTGTTTTCCAGATGCAAAGTTTGAGAATTTCATTGCCTTTTTCATATCACAATTCCAACAGTTCACCAGGCACCATTTTTAATTCTACATTCATCCAACTGTTCTGATTCATCAATTTCTTTTCCTATTTGAGTTGTTTTTCACAATGCTGAACAGAAGCTTATGATACTTGAAGTTTATGAAGTTTTAAGTGAAGATCTACCTTAGTTGAATTTGTTTCTCTAAGTTTATCATTTAGATGTTTCAGGTCCTCATTCAATTTTTCCACTTATTGTGGCCTGCACTCCAGTGTTCTCACCAGTTGCTTGTTTTTCCTTTGGCAAACTCATTTTTCATGTGTGAAAAGTAGTTTTGGATAACGATCAGCCTTTTTTTCCATTTTTTTTTTGTTGACAGTAAATTTCGTGTGTTTGGCCATAGTAGTTTTGCAACCGGAATGGTGCATGTTCAATTGACAGTTGCAAAATCATCTTCCTCATTCATTTCCTCCTTTCTTCCTTTGGCAAGGTCAGCATGATCAAACAACTGCTGCAACACAGGTTTCGCCATGTAAGCATCTGCACTCCCAGATTATCACACAATATAATCAACAGTTAAATGAGAAACAATTGCCACACTAAAGTCAAATTGCTTTTACACAAGGGAACAGGTTCATAAATCAATGACCGATCTCTTCCTGTATCTCGTAAAATATTAACATATTTACTTTTGTTGGAGGAGTAAGCGAACACTTCTCCTCTTGAGATAAAACCTCTAAAATGTGATTCACTAGCAGTATTCAAGGAACATTTATTTATAGTACAAATATATATAAATGACTTGGAAGAGGGAGTAGGTGGTGTGATCAGCATAAAGAAGGCTGGGCTTGCGGATAGTGAGGAGCAGTGTCGGGTGATACAGTAGGATATAGATAGGCTGGTAGATTGAGCAGATATATGGCAGATGGAATTTAATCCTGATAAATGTGAGCTGATTCATTTCGAGAGAAAGAATGTAGGGGGGGGAGTTATATGACAAAAGGTAGATCTATTAAGAGTATAGAAATGCAGAGGGACCTGGGAGTGCAGGTGCACAAGCCTTTGAAGGTGGCAGAACAGGTGGAGAAGGTTGTGAAGAAAGCTTATGGTATGCTAGTCTTTATAGGAAGGGGTATAGAGTACAAGAGCCGGCCTTTAATGTTGCAGTTGTATAAAACGTTGGTTAGACCTCATTTGGTTGCCTTACTGCCAGAAGGACATGGAGGCCCTGGAGACAGTGCTGAGGAGGTTTACCAGGATGCTGCCTGCTATGGAAGGACTGGGTTCCGAGGAAAGGTTAGGTAAATTGGGGCTGTTTTCTTTAGAAAGACAGAGACTGACAGGAGATCTAATACAGGTGTACAAAATTATGAAGGGTATAGATAGAGTAAACAGTGGTAAGATTTTTCCTGGGTTGGAATCAAATATCACAAGGGGCCACGGGCTTAGGGTGAGGGGGGCGAGGTATAATTTGGATGTTAGAACATAGAACATAGAACATAGAACATAGAACACTACAGCGCAGAACAGGCCCTTCGGCCATCAATGTTGCGCCGACCAATGGAGAAACAGCAATGACCCTCTAACCTAAACCATTCCATTTTCATCCATAAACCTATCCACTGACCAGAGAGAGGTTTTTTTCCACACAGAGGTTTGTAGGGGTATGGAATGCACTGCCAAGTAATGTGGTGGAGGCAGGCATGCTGGAGTTATTTAAGAGATACTTAGATAGGCACATGAGTGAAATAGGGATAGAGGGATATAGTAGACTAATTTAAATAGGGATCATGAGCCTTGGGACATTCCTGGGAATTGCATAAATTGTGCATGTTGTTGATGTATTTCTCTTTTATCCTACAGATACTTCGGTCGTCTTGTTGTCCAATAAGGGACATACACGCCATGGGTCATGAGAGGGCTGATCGTGGATTTTTTCGAGAGTAGCCTATTGTTTTGTGTCGTTAGTGTACGCTTAAACTGGACCAGTTGATGGACAACATGACAGCTCAGTGACTATCATTATTGCTGTGCAGATACAGGGATTTGGGCCAGTATCTGTGGGAGTTTGCGCATTCTCCACGTGCTTGCATGGGTTTTCTCTGGGTGCTCCGGTTTTCTCCCACACTCCAAAGATGTGCTCTTAGGTTGATTGGCAAAACAAATTGTCCTTAAATTGTCTCCCCAATTTTGCTTCAATGCAGATTTCTGTAAACATAGACAAGGGTCATGGGTGGAAGTGGGAACATTAAAATAGTGGCACGGGCTCGTTAGGCTGAAGTGCGTGTTTCCTGTGCTGTTTTGTTTTTTTCTTTGTTCTTTGTTCTAACACCCGTTGACTGTCCTGAGCCACATTCCTCATTCTAGTAGATTCTGAGGGAATATGTTTCACTTGTAGTATTGTTACTGTTTTAAAACCTTTTTCTTTTGCTGTTTGATATTTTCTGAAGTGTTCCTACTACTGCCACAGTTTACTCTTCAGCTTCTAATGTGTGCAGGTCTTACTGTGATGAAATCATTCTGGCTTCTTTAGGATAAATAGGATAAAAGAGCGTGAGGAGAACGGCAGAGGCATGGGCTAAAAGAATATGAGGAGAGTGACAGTAACACAGGATAAAAGAGCGTAAATATTTTATAGATTAACAAGCTAAAAACCAGCTGAAAATCTTTTAGAAACCAAAATAAAAACTAAATGTAATAGAGATGGAGGGCCAGATGATGTGTTGTACGTGCACAGTGCAGGATCTGGTAGACCCCATTGCAGTTCTATGTGACCACATCTGTAGTAAGTGTTGATTGCCCAAGGAAATACAGCTCAGAGTTGATAAGCTGGAGTCTGGCTTCAGATTTGTGACATATCAGGAAGAGGAGAGGTACCTGTACGCTGTGTTTCAGCAGACAGTCATACTCTTCAGATTAACTATCTTGAAATCAGCCAGTGGTTAAGAATAGGTGAGTGTGACTGTGAGTGAGGCAAATAGAGCCCTCAGCCTTTGTCCCTATCCAACAGGTACGAACAAGATTCTTGCTTCTTGTGTGGATCAAAGAAGGGACTGTAGGAAGAATGAGCAAATTGACCATGGCACTGTGATTCAGAGAACTATTCAAGTGGAATGAGAAGAGACAAATATAGTTGTAGTTGTGGATCATATAATCAGGGAAATAGACAATGTTCTCTATAGCCAGAATCAAGTCTCGGAAGCTGCATGGCCTGCCTGATGCTAGGGTTCGCAACATGTGCTCTGGGCTGGAAATGAACTTGTGATGGGAGGGAAGATCCAGTGGTCATGATCCAAATGGGCACATAGGTCAAATGAGGAATGAGGATTTCTACAGGCAATTTGACAAGTTAGGCACTAAATTAAAGAGCAGAATCTCCAGTGTTACAATTTGTAGATTTTTACCTGAGTCACATGTAAATTGGCAAAGAGTAGGAAAATTAGAAAGTCAAAGTTAACAGTAGGAGTGCAGGCTAGTGATGGATATGAGTGTCAACAGAAAACTGCAGATAGAGAGAGATCATATGAACATTCTGAACAGAATTTTATGACCGCTTTATTCCCGTTTTGCCCGGGTAACAGTCATATTAACTTCGTTGGAGGTCATTGAGGCTCCCTGGGAGGCCAAGTGCAAGGCAGAGGTGCACCTTGGGCAATGCCAGCCTGCCTCCTGGGTAATGCCCACTGTGTATCAGGGGCAGTGTCAGAGGGTAAGACCAATGTCCACTGGGCAGTGTCAGGGGGTAGAGCCAATGGGAGGCAGGGCCTGTGGGGCAGCACCCAGGGTGAGGCCTATGGGAGCATCTTGGGCTGTAAATGATTGCAGGGGATGGGTGCTGTTTGAGGCTGCCTATAATAACAAAGGCCCAACAGCTCTCTCAGTCTGTCAGACCTCTGCTACGGTTAATGCAGCAGCAGAGATCTCTCCCTACAGGTCGTCTGGTGAGCTAAGCCCTACCCACATCCTCTCTGGCTAGGAAATGATAATCCATCTTTTTAGAGACAGAACGCATAAGATTGGGCATGAAAACTCATTCAAAAAACAGAAATGGAACTCTCCCATTTTCAGACTAGCTAGTCCCTTAGTAGGAAACCTTGTAAAATCCTTGTAAAAAGTACTTATGGCAAAAACTCATATAAGAGTGCTAAATGGGAGGGGGAAAGATTCCAAAAAATGGAAGGTTCAAAAAATCAGAGGTATGTGAGGTAGTGATAGTGCAGGATAGTGAGGAGGAACTTGACTGTCAAAATGTGACAAGCTGCAGCAGGAATCATAAACAAAAACATGCAACTCAGAGCAAATCGAAAGTTGTAACTGGAGAAAAAACAAAGCTGAATGCTCCTTATCTTTAGAGCATTTGCAACAAGATAAATGAGTTGATAAAAAGAGATTGGAGCACATGAGTATGGTGTATTAGCTATAACAGAAATGTGGTGGCAAGGTAACTATGGCTGGTTAAGCAACATTCCAATGTATATGATATTCCAAAAGAACGGGCCAAAGGGGAAAGAGGCAAGGTAGTGTTGCTAATCAAGGAAGGTTTCAAGACAGTGCTGAGTCGTGATATAAAGTCATATTAGTAATGTAGAATTGGTTTGGGCTAAAATCAATAGCAGGGGAAGAAAGACAAGGGTGGGAGTAACCTACAGATCCCCCAAAATATGACTTCTTGAGAAATCAGATCATAAATAGAGAAACATCAAGGGTACGTTTGAAGGGAACTATAATTACCGTGGGAGATTTTAACCTGCCCCAAACAGGCCTGGGTAGCAGAGAAAAAGAATTTGTGAATTGTTTTTTAAAGCAGTACGTTGTGGAACCTACCCACAACAAGCTATTTTGTATTTGGTTTTACGTAATGAAGAAGGGTTAACAAGGGATCTTAACATAGAACATAGAACATAGAACAATACAGCACAAACAGGCCCTTCGGCCTACGAGTTGCGCCGATCACATCTACCAATCCACAGACCTATTTATAACCCCCTATCCTATTCTTTTCCATATACTCATCCAGAAGTCTTTTAAAAGACCCCAGTAAGTTTGCCTCAACAACCTCTGATGGCAGTCGGTTCCATTCACTCACCACCCTCTGAGTGAAAAACCTACACCTGACATCTCCTTTGTATTTGCTTCCCTGCATCTTAAATCTGTGTCCTCTTGTAGTCACCATTTCAGCTTGGGGAAATAGTCTCTGAGAGTCCACCCTATCTATTCCTCATCTTGTTGTTATTTCCCTTAGTGCGTGTGACCACAATGTGACAGAATTCCAGATACAGTTTGAAGGTTAATGCCATAGATCGAAAACCAATGTTTTCAACTTAAATTAGAGTAATTCTAATGGTATGAAGAAGGTGAACTGGGTAAACAAGCAAACAAATAAGTCAGTAGATGAGCAGTGGCAGATATTCAAACAGCTGATCCAAAATGCTCAGCAGGAGTTTATCCCAATCAAAAAGGTATTCCATAAGAAAGAAGCAAAATCCATGGTTAAGACAGGACAATATTAAATTGAAAGGCAGGATATAAAAACTGGTAAGCCATAGTGCTATACTAGAGAACTAAGAAGGTTTTAGGGTCCAGCAGCAAAAGACTAAGAAACTCATAAGAAAGGAAAAAAATCTATTTTCAAAGAAAACTTTTATGCAGCATGAAAAACAAATAGCAAGAGTTTCTGTGGTATATGAGCAGGAAGTGGGTGTCTGAGGTAAATGTGGGAACTCAACCGAACAAGGTTCGTGAACAGCAAACAGAGAAATAGTGGATGTGCTAAATAAATTTTTTGCATCAGTCTTCACTATGGAAGACATTGCAAGTATCCCTAAGTTATCAGTGGGCTGATTTCAAATAACATGATAGAACTTACAAAAATCTCAATTGCGAGGAATAGAGTGTTTAAGAAACTCAAGAGGCCAAAGGTGGACAATTTGCCAGGACCTGATGAACTAACTGCATGCTAGTATTTTAATAGAAGTGACTGCAGAAATAGTGGACCCATTGGGTGAAATTTTTCATAACTCATTAAATTCCTGGAGGGTGATAGAATATAGAAAAATAGCCTACGTAGTCCTCTTGTTCAAGAAAGGAGAAAGGCAGAACAGAATTTGCTGATGATACTAAGATACTTGGAAAGATAGGTTGTGATGAGGATTTGTGATTTTGCAATGGGATATCAATCGATTGGGTAACTGGGTGAAAATCTGGCAAAAGGAGTTTAATTTGGAGAAATGGGAGGTCATGAACTTTGGTAGGATGAATCAAAATGCAGATTATTATCTAAATGGAAAGAGTGACTGCAATGATTGAAATACAGAGGTATTCTAGTGAATAAATTCTAAAAAAAACTAGCAAGCAGGTCCAACAAGTAGTTAAAAAGGTAAACAGCATTTTGGCTTTTATTGCAAAGAGCTTGGAGCTTAAAAATAGAACATAGAACATAGAACATTACAGCACAGTACAGGCCCTTCGGCCCTCGATGTTGCGCCAGCCAGTGGACCCTCTAACCTAAACTATTCCAATATCATCCAATAGGAAGGTTTTGTTTCAATTGGAAAGGGCGTTGGTGAGACTTCACCTGCAATATGGTGTACAGTTTTTGCCCCCTTCTCAAAAGAGGATGTAGTAACATTGGAGGCAGTCCAAAGGAAATCCATCAGGCTAATTCCTGAGATGAGAGGGTTGACCTATCAAGTGAGACTAAATAGTCTGGGTCTGTATTTCTTGGAGTTTAAAAGAGTGAGGGGTGACCTTATTTAAACATATAAGATCCTGAGGGAGTTTGACAGGGTAGATAGTGAGATTTTTTTACTAGTGGAAGATCCTATTCCTCCAGCTTCGCAATGGGCTTACAAATAAAGATAAAGCAACCTTATAATCTTGCAAGTGTGACCTAACAGCTATTGGGATTTTATCATTATATTTCTTCAACCATTTCATATCCATTCTGCCTTTTTAATTCCAAGGTTCCATCGAGTCTGTAACACCCAATACCTGGGCCTGTGACTCAATTCCCATTAATCTGCTTACTATCTAATTTTTGAACTTTATCCCCAAGCTAGATGATTTTATTAAATGTTGCCTTCCCCCCTTTACTTCCCCTCTCCCTCACTTTCAAACTAACCATCATTGTCATGCTCTTCTTCAATTTTATCTTTTTCCCTGAAAATATTGTGTGGAATTTTCCTATTATTTGGCAGAGTGGTGCAGTGGAGGAGAAAGTGGAGAACAATCATCTCATCCCAAGAGCGACTTTCGTATTGTGAGCCCCTTCGTGAAAGCAAAGTTAGGAATAGTGCCATGATATCATGCTGGCTTGATCAGAGGCCGTTCTACCAGCAGCTAAAAGAAAGCCCTGAGTTTGAAAATACGAAACACTCCATCCCATACAACACTACCCCCACACCCAAAAAGTTCATTGTCAGAAGAGAACATAGAACAGTACAACACAAGTCCTTCAGCCCTCAATGTTGTACTGAGCTATGTCCAAACCCAAGATCAAGCTATCCCACTCCCATTCTGGTGTGCTCCATGTGCCTATCCAATGGCCACTTGAAAGTTCCTAAATGTCTGACTCCACTATCACTGTAGGCAGTCTATTCCACACCCCAACCACTCTCTGAGTGAAGAACCTATCTCGGACATCCCTCCTATATCTCTCACCATGAACCTTAATGTTATACCCTCTAGTATCAGCTACTTCCACCCGAGGATATATTTTCTGAACGTCCACTTTATCTATCTCCCTTATCATCTTATAAATCTCTATAAAATCATGTCTCATCCTACTCCACTCTAAAGAGAAATGCCTCAGCTCTCTCAACCTTTCCTCATAAGACCTACCTTCCAAACCAGGCAGCATCCTGGTAAATCTCCTCTGTACTCTCTCCAATGCTTCCACATCTTCTTATAGTGAGGTGACCAGAACTGCACCCAATGTTCCAAATGTGGTCTCACCAAGATGCTGTGTAGTTGCAGCATAAACCCATGACTCTTAACCTCAAACCCCCGTTAATAAACGTTAACACACTATAAGCCTTCTTCTCGGCTCTATCCACTTGAATGGCAACCTTCAGAGGTCTGGATATGAACCCCAAGATCTCTCTGTTCCTCCACATTCCTCAGAGGAACCCTGCCATTGACCCTGTAATCCGCATTCATGTTTGTCCCAAAATGAATCCCGTAATGTCATCGGCAGAGGGCAGGGATAATCAATTGATGAAATCCACCAGTGTAAATGCCATTTTGGGACACTTGTGGGATTACCCATTCCTACTGCCATTCCCACACTGCAAAAATGAGAGCAGAATATTCCCCGCCCCCCAACATTAAATAAACTGGTCCCACCCATTTTACCAACCACTCAATATTTGAATCTACCCAATCAGCTTTTTGCCATTGCCAGAGTACTGACTTAATCTAAACCAAAATCACAAATAGCATTCTATATGGTCACATGGTATTTTCCTTCTTCATTGCATCCACCTTCAGGCATATCCTTGGGCTATACTGTTAGAAAATGAAACTTGAAAGTGAAGCTTACCTGTTATTGTGTTGAATGTTGCCATGCACTAATTATCTGCCAAACGTGCTGAATTTCATCTGGATCTTTTAATAGTTACTGATGGTCTGCATGATGGTCATAATCTTCTCACATAGTCATTGGTAATGTTGATTTAGTTGTGAGCTTTCAGGAGGTCTGTAAATGAGAGATTAATAATGTCAGTGCAGTACAAATCATTTTATATGTTCACACCGCCACTTCTCTCTGCTCGGTTTTCCTGTCTTCCACTCTTTTTAATGTTATGCCTCTTCTATAATTTCACAGATATTAGTACTGGCACTGTGTATGGACAAAACTGTGTTTTCAATGATATATGCAATACATTATGGTAAGCACACTCTCAGGTGAATTACCGGCACTGTATGCACTATTGTCACAAAATCTAGCAAATTTTATAAGTTTATTTATTAGTGTCACAAGTAGGCTTACATTAACACTGCAATGAAATTACTATGAAAATACACAAAGTGGCATTATCTTTCTTTTTCATTTCATAAAGAATTCCAACCTAGTAAAACTACATATTAAACTATATTAATACCATTTCTTGCAAACTGTAAAATAATTTGAATGAGTGTCTCCAGATTTCTAATCATTTGGTGTGAATGTCCATATGAGAATTAGGTACAAATTTAGTGTGAATATCCATCTGGGGACCTAATTAAGTCCTAATTGATGATGGATTGCAAGTCATCATTAAGGGCTTAGTTGGATCTCAGTGCAGCAATAGCTGCTTATCTCCACTAGTATGAACTTCCCTGCATCTGAGTGGGCAGGCCAATGATCAATCAATACTGGCCTTCACATCTCAGTAATATCCAGAACTACTGCTCTTGCCTGTACAGTTAACCAGTGGGGACTACTGGCATCTTATAGCAATCTTTAATTTCTGCTTCAGCAACATGCAGACCTAATTTCCTTCTGATCAGCTGCCTTGGCACTGTCTGTTTACAGCGTAACTGAATTCTGTGTAAGTCTCAAAAGGTATTGGCTCCCTTATTTATACAGGGCTTTAATGCTTCTTTTAGGCACCTATTATTTTGCTTATACCAAAAGGATACATTTATTTGTGTCACAACACTAGGGGGACCACTTCCTGCACATGCGCAAAGACAGTCAGTGGCAGAAAGTGAGAGAAGCTTTTAAGTGTAACAGGTGTCTTATAAGTCATTTTATTATTTGCAATTAGATAGGCATCATAAATTAAATTTTAAAATGTGAATTGAAACTTGTTATCGGGAGTAAAATTAAAACAGAATTATTTTTGGATTGGCTGTTCTGTAAAACATTTTGATCATTTGCCAGTCATTATTCAACTGAGATTCAAGTCTCCATATTCTATTCAGAGTGGAGTTGTATATGGATAATCTGAGATTATTAGTTTTTTGTTTCGGCAATGTTCTTAATTATATGGGTAGTTGATCCATTTCATTGATGGTCTTCTTCTTGTAAATATAAGTGCACTTCTGTTTCTTCTCACTAAAAAAATTGCAAACTATAGGTGAGATTTTATGGCCTCACTTGGGCACGACTAAAAATTCCATCCCAAGATTAATGGAGATTCCCATTGCCGGGCTATCGCCTGCACCGATTCCATGATCAGTGAAATGGTAGAGTTTCGGCCAGTGTGTTTCTTTCAATACTTCACAGAATTGTTATGACAGAGAGGGAAAACAGGCCTAATTTCTCCCGTATGTCTTCATAACTGATTTTCCTCATCCCTGGAACCATTCTTGTGACTCTTCTATGCTCCCACTCAAATACTTTTATATCCTCCCTAAAATATGGTGCCTAGAACTGGTTGCAACACCCTGAGACTAAACTAGTGATTTATATAAATTCAACATCATCTCCTGACTTATGTACTCTGTGACTATATTAATAAAGCCCAAGTTATGGAATGCTATATTAACTGCTCCCTCCATGTGTCCTTCTACCTTCAATGATTTATATATCTTTTCACCTAGGTCCATCTGTTTTTGCATTCTCAAAGAATCTAAGGCTCTCCCTCCTGCACTATCTTTCCAGCCGTGCATTCATCTGTCTTATTCTGTTATGTGTCTACTCACTTGTGTGTGACATTGAGAATAATCTGGAGATGATGACTTTTGAGGGCCTGTCTACTAATTTTCCACCTAAATTCAGACTGTAGGATTACATCCTTCTTTCTACCTATGCTATTGGTACTGATGAGCACCATGATTCCTGGCTAGTCATCCTTCCCTCTACTCTCTGGAACACTATTCAGTGACATCCTTGGCACTAGGGAAGCAACATACCATCCTAGGTTCATGGCTTGCATCACAGAAATACCTATCTATTCCCCTAGCTACCAAATCACTGATCACTACCAATCTTCTTTGTAAACATCTATCCACTCCCCCTTGCCCCTATGCTGTGCAGTTGAGTTACCCATGGTGCCATGGCCTTGGCACTGCCTGCACTCCCCAGATTAACCATCACTCTATCAGTATTTAAAACTGAATATTTGTTGGAGAATAGGATCCACTTAGGGGACTTCTGCTCTGTCTGTTTCTTGTTGATAGTCTAATGGTCACCCTATCCCTCTATCCCTCCATACTGTTAAATTCTGGGGTGTTCATGACTATAAACATGCTATCCATTGAAATAGCAACTTCCCAGAAGCTCTGCAGGGACACCAGCTGCTGCATAAGCTCCACAAAACTGATCTCAAGCTGCTACTACTGATGAACTTCCTGCACAGATGGTTAACAGGACATGGAAAGCATCCTGGAGGTTATGCATAGCACAGAATGGGCACTCTTGAGATTGGCACAGCTTTGTCATTTTCGATTTATTAACTGATAACCTTGTTACTGTGTTTAAATTTTCTTGCTGGTAATAAACCTTACTATCTGGAAATAAACTTTACCATATTAATAAAGCTTAACTAATACTAATAAAACATACTAAAATGAATAAGACTTAGCAATATTGATAAACCCTACCAACCCTTATTACATCTTATTAGTAGCAATTAACCTGTCAATAAACCTTACCAATATCAATAAACATTACTAATACTTCTGATTCCTACTAATGATTAATACGACTTATAGGTAATGATAAACTATTCATTTTTAAAAATAACTGACACTTTTACCACTGCTACCTCACAGTGCCAGGAACCCAGGTTTGATTCCCAGCTTGGGTCACTGCCTGTTTGAAGTTTGCACATTCTCCCCATGTCTGCGTAGGTTTCCTCCAGGTGCTCCAGTTTCCTCCCATAATCTGAAAGACGAGTTGATTAGGTGTATTGGCCATGCTAAGTTCTCCCTCAGGCACCAGAGCATGGTGATTAGGGGATTTTCACAGTAACTTCAATGCAATGTTAATGTAAGCCTACTTGTGACACTAATAAACTTTTAAACTTTAAATGGTTATTCCTCGGTTAAGATCATAAATACGCACCAGTCTATCATTTACGTGCATTCCCATGATGTTCATAAAATTATAGAATCCCTACAGTGCAGAAAAAGACCAATTGGCCCATCAGGTCTGTACTGACTCTTACTCAGGCTCTATCCCTACGACCACACATATTTTACCCTGCTAATCTACCTAACCTATACATCTTGATAGCAAGGGGTAATTTAGCATGGCCAATGCACCTAACCTGCGTATCTTTGGACTGTGCAAAGAAACTAGAGCACTTGAAAGAAACTCTTACAGACACAAGGAGAACATATCAACTCCACAAAGCAGTCATCAAAGGCCAGAATGAACTTGGGTCCCTGGCGCTGTGAGACAGCTGTGCAAACTATTGTACCGCCATGTCCCCATCTTGAAGAACAATTTTCAAATATACAGTAAAGTGTACAAGCTAGGAGCTGACTCCATGCCTGCTGGTACATACTGCTCTATCCAATACTGACCCCTGGGTACGTGTACGGGTGCTACTTAATAGCATTGTTGATTATCCTTTCCATTATTTTACTGATGATTGAGAGTAGACTGATGGAGTGATAATAGATAGGTTGGATTTGCCTTGCATACTTGGACAATTTTCCACATTGTAGGGTACATTCCAGTTTTGTAGCCATACCAGAACAACTTGGCTGGGGCGTTGCAAGTTCCGGAGCACAAATCTTCAATACTATTGCCAGAGTAATGTCAGGGCCCATAGCCTTTACCTTCAGCCATTTCTTGATATAATGTCAAGTGAATTGAATTGGCATCTATAATGCTGGGGACCTCCAAAGGAGGTCAAGATGGATTGTATACTTGGCACTTCTAGCTGAAGGTAGCTGTGAATGCTTTTGCACTGATGCTGGGCTTCTCCATCTTTGAGGATTGGCCCCTTTTTCCAGTGAGTTGTTTAATTATCCACTACCATTCATGACTTGACATGGCAGAACTGCAGGGCTTAGATCTGATTGCTGCTTATGGTGTTTGAAATGTAAGTTGTCTTGTGCTGTAGCTTTATCAGATTGACATGTCATCTTTAAGTATGATTTGTTTTGCTCCTGATGTCCTCCTGAACACTTCACTGAACCAGCATAGGTCCTATAGTTTGGTGGCGATGGTAGAATGGTGAATAGGCCAGACCATGACATTACAAATTGTGATGCTGCTAATGGTCCACAGCGCTTCATGGATGCTCAGTTGTGAGTTGCTAGATCTGTTAGAGGTCTATTCTATTTGACATGGTGGCAGTGCCACACAACATGAAGAAAGGTATCTTCAATGTGAAAAAGGGAATTTGCCTTGTCTGAATATTAGACACTTCAACCAGTTTGTTCTAAAACCCTTTTACTCAGGTGCTCTTATCATGAAACAAAGGACAAGGGTCAATTCACGATTAACCCAATTTTGTCAATATATTCTTATAATCTAAATTCTATACAAAAATAACTCTCAATTCCCAATAACTTCAATGTTTTCTGCAATCTATCTGAGATTTATGAAATTATCCATGTCGATGAACTTGACGAAGCTACCAGGTCCAATTCGCTGACCTCTGTTGTGTCTTGAACTCAGGGTCTTCTTGTTGAAGATTGTCTTGCATGCCCTTTTCTGTCTCTGCTTTAGGCTGAGTGTCTATCGGGAGTCAAGTCAAATCTTCACTGGGGATGAAGTCTCTTTCCTTACCCCCTTTTCACACCCTTCTGAAAGGTTCCAGCCAATAAGGTTACGTGGCAGGAGTCACAATACTCAATTAGATTGCTGATTCCATATATGGAAGATACCAGGTCCCCCTTTGTGTCCATCCTCGGGTACATGGGGTGCGTGTAGCCCCTTTCCATATCAGGTAATGGCAGGATTCTGAGATACTAGAGAGTCTGGCCAAAACTGAGGATTACATAAATACTGTCCTTATTTGGCCCAATCTCAGCACCTCTGGTTCCTGCCTCTAAGGCAAGGCCAGGTTGGCTCTTGCTTGCCTCTGGGGTGTATTTGTGTTTTAAATCTGGCCTGTCTGAATTCCCATCAGGCTACGAGGCTGTTTAATTTAGATTTTCCAATTTCTATATTGGGCATTGTTGCTCAGACTTTTGGCCACTTGGTCACAGTTCCTCCTCTTGATCCAATTAGCATCAGCAATCAGGACCATACAACTTATTCAAGCTTTCCCATTGGCAAATACCAGTGTTCCAGACAGACGGCCCAAACACCTAATCTGTACATGTAAAAATTATGTTATCAAAAACCTTCTCAAAAACTAAAAACCAGTTAATCCATCATTTCAGTAACTTGAATAGAAATAAATTATATGCAGAAGAATTCCTTCAAAGGGCTTTTAATATGCCCTTTGTAATCTTCAATGCAGCATCATCTTCATATTCAATCTTTGCATCACTTTTTCCAGGCAAATTTTACCATGAGGATGATTAGGTAAATTAGAGCAAACAAGATGAATAACCAGGTGTGTTTGGAGGTGAGAATTCATGGGTGTATCTGAATGTTCATATCCCAGTCTCAGAAATCTCCCACTTTAACCCCTCCAATATTTCCTTCTATTTCCTTAGTTTGTTGCACTATCTTAATGAAAGTCCTGTGTGTGTTGGCTAACTGGGTCTGAATCTATTAGAGCTTCTCCGGCAGAAGCTTAATACCCGTGTCAAACTTCTCAACATACTCCCCTAGATTCTGCCAGAGTTTCTCGCTCATGTTGACAATAACCTTCTCTCTTCTATTAATTCAATTAGGCCTATCTGGGCTGATATGTGTGGCCTGCTGTCGAAGGTGGAATGGGAAGTGTGGCATGTTGATGCCCCATACTGATACTCTTTGAGTGAGTTGTAATACAATACCGTTACCCTCTCTTATAGGGTACCAGGGTGATGTCAGTGTTCAGGACAATTCCTGTATGTATAACCCTCCATGGCTATCTTTGTTGGTGCCTCACTTGTCTGGTCAATTGACCAGCCACAGATAGGTTACACCTGTACATGAAAACAGAGCCTAGTATATATTTTGCTTCTGGGTGGAGGTCTATTAATATGGCTGGGTGATAGCACTTGCTGCATTGGCCCCTCTAATGACAAGGTCTGATATCCTTGCTCTGGTCTCTGTCCCTGTGAATGCTGGATGGGCACTCTGCATTCTCGGACATAGTGGCCTGTTCGACCTCAATTGCAGCACTTCACCCGCTGTTTTCTGGGGACTGCTGGACCTGAGAACATAATTTTGAGAACACAACTGAGAACACAGAAATGCGTTGAGTGGTGGGAGGCAGATCCTGACATTCAGACCTTAACTGCGTAGAAAGGAACCCCCTGTATTCACTCGCAAGTCTGTTTGGGCATGGGAGATTGTGTTAAATATTGGCGATGAGTTGAATTTCTCCCCAACAATATTTGTCAATGTTTACCTTGTAGACAAGTAGAGAGGGAGAGAAAATGAATTAATTTCCAAAATGCAGTAAGGCGAGGAGAAATTTCTTCACTTGGAGGTAGTGAATATGTGCAGTTCACTACCACAGAATATAGTTGAGGCCAAAATGCTGTCCGATTTCAAAGATAAATTAGATGTAGCTCTAGGGGTTAAAGGGATCGAGGGGATGGGGGGGTGGGGGAAGGGGGACCAGGATATTGAATTCAATGATTAATTATGATCAAAATGAGTGGCAGAGCAGGCTTGAAGGGCCAAATGGCCTACTCCTGCTTCTAGTTTCTATGCTTCTATACCAGTGTTTAGATCAACAACATAGAAAAGGAATGGAATACATCATGGCCAGAAATAGAATCACAGCTGGAAGTTATCAAGTCGTAAACAGTGCACTGCTTGAGAGGGGAAGGGAAGGATTTTCTGAATGGACAATGTGCTGCATAGATTATAGGATAGGAAATTCTCAGGATAATGGAGGATAATTGTGAAGCCTCAAATAGCACAAAAAGGCAAAGGTTTTCCGAGCCCTTTTGTAACACAGCAAAAAGCACACTGAACCCCTGGAGGTTCCAGCTCAATGTTTCTTTATTCCATTGGAAATAACCTATTAATGTACACATGAAAAAGCTTATCTTAAAGAGTCAAACTTCTTACAATGAATGACAAGTGCTCAACATCCCAAGCCAAAATAAACTAAAACATCTCAACTCCTTTTTTTAAATCAGCAGTGTAACAGACTGATTTTCAGAAACCATAAGAAGCAGGAATACTATGCTTTCAACAGAACTGAAGTCTTGTGATTTTGAAATTTACTGTTTTTTAAGCCCTATTCCCACCCTTTTCAGAATAGATTTTAGATTTAAAAATTACATTCTCAGCATCTAATGGCTTCTTGAACTCTGGGATTTACATAGACTGTCCTCATTGGTCACTCCATCCATGCTCTAGTGTCCCTTTATTGGCATTAGTTTCCCAGTCACTGACACAGACCTTGGACTGCTCTCTCATGGCTCCTTCTCCTGCTGCCCACACTTCATCCTTCCAATTGTGACCTCTGGGGCATCTTATGAAACCACCAAAAAAAAACCCTGCCTCAAAGGCTCAACACAATGCTCTTTATCACCACAGCTACCACCTACTGCCAGGGCCCCAGTTGACAACTGTCACAACTACCAGAGGGCCAGCACAAGTCAGAGAGACGGTGAAACCCTCCTGCTATGTGCTTCCCTGCTTATCAGTTACTCTAGCTCCCAGCATGTATTTATGTCAAACAGTTTTGTTTATAAAGCAAATGCATAATCAATAAATTCAAGTGAGCTAAGATAATTAAAACATTCAAATCAACATTATTGAAGCCTTTCAAAAAGCTTAGGACCATTCAGGACAAAGCAACCTAGCTGTATCCACCTACTCCAACATCCATTCCTTCCATCACTGATGTACAGTAGCAGCACTGTATACCATCAACAAGATGCAATTCACTGAGGCTCCTTCTGTAAGGACTTTAGCAATGTCTGAGGTGGACCTGTTAGAATATGAGCTCTCTGATTGACGGAATTAAGGCTGGCCAATCCAGGCATGCTGAAGAGGCATATAATGCAAAGGCTCTGGGCTACCAGCACTTGGGGACTGCACACTGTACAAGTAAGTGCACTTGGTGCTGGGAGTTCTTTTTATTCATTCATGTGACATGGGCATCACTGGCTGCCCTTGGAGGGCAGTTGAGAGTCAACACATTGCTATGGGCTCTGGAGTCACATTTAGGCCAGAACAGGTAAGGATGGCAGATTTCCTTCCCTAATGGACATTAATATGCATATTAGTGTACACTGTACTGGGGAGTGCACACTCTATTGAGAATATGCATTGTACTGGGGAATGTGTGCTGTACTGGGGACTGTACCCTGTACTAGACAGCACACACAGTACTGGGAAGTGTGCACTGTACTAGGGAGTATGTTCTGTAGGGGGTTGGGTATGCGCTGTACTGGGGAGTGTGCATTGTATTGGGGATTATACTGGGGAGTGTATGCTGTACTGGCGAGCACACACTATATTGGGGAGTGCACACTGTCCTTGGGAGTGTGCACTGTACAGGTGTGTGCACTGTACTGGGGAGTGTGCACTGGAATGGGGATTACGTGTTGAATTGGCAAGTGTACGCTGTACTGGGGAGTGCACGTGGTGTACTGACGAGCATGCACTATATTGGGGAGTGCATACTATATTGGGGAGTGTGCACTGTACGGATGAGTGTGCATTGTACAGGTGAATGTGCACTGTAGTGGGGAGTACGTGCTGTACTGGGAAGTATGCATTGGAATGGAGATTACATGTTGTACTGGCGAGTGTGCACTGTACTGGGGAGTGCACGCTGTATTGGTGAGCATGCACTATATTGAGGAATGCACTCTGTACTGGGGAGTGTGCGCTGTACTGGGGAGTATGCTCTGTACTGGGGAGTACATGCTGTACTGGGGAATGTGCACTGGAATGGAGATTACGTGTTGTATTGGCGAGAGTGCACTGTACTGGGAAGCACGCGCTGTATTGGGGCATATGCACTATACTGGAGAGTATGTACTATACTGGGGAGTATGTATTTTACTGAGGAGCACTTGCTGTACTGGGGAGCATGCGTGATGTTCTGGGGAGTATGCGCTGTACTGGGGAGCTCCTCCTGTACTAGAAAGTGTGTGTTGTACTGGAAAGTACCTGGCTGAGTATTAGTAACTATTGCAGATAAATCTGGATTTGGTAAAGGACATCGTCCTAATTTCATCTTTGACAGCACTTTTCAAACCCACAACTTTTACCACCTCAAATGACAAGGGAGCAAATGCATGAGAACACCACCACTTGCATCTTCCCCTCCAATCACAAACTATCCTAATTGGAATTATATCACCATTCTTTCACAGTTGCTGAGTCAAAATCCTGGAACTCTCTCCCAAACAACATAGTGGGTGTACCTACATAACATCAATTTTTCAGGTCAAGAGGTGGCTCACTACCATGTTCTCAAGGGTAATTAGGGATGGACAATAAAAATGTTGGCTGAGCCAGCAATGCCTATGTGCTGTGAAAGAATAAGTAAAAATGTCCTTGCTAATGACAGAACTGGGTAAATGGCGAGGATAGGATAATGTTTAGCATTAGAGCCCAAAATGCTGAGCCCAGTGCAAGTCAGGGAAATGGTTTTTAGAAACATAAATTCCCTGATGAGTTTTAACATGGTTCTGTATCCTTCAATCATTGGCCACAGCACTCAAGATGGCCATTTGGTGAATCATAAGCATACTGCTTTTGGTTACTGTAATCTAAAATTAATCCTAGTTTCTCTGGCATCTATCAGTTAGAAGCTTTAACGAAGATGATTTTGAAGTTCTGTAAAGTTGCTTAACATCCTGCAACAGCTTCCAAGTACCGTAATACTCCAAATTCTCTATTGGTGCTTTTTCATGTATTTCCTTCTGTTCAAAAGCTATCAACGTTTTCCTTAAAAGATCAGTGGTCTTGCACTCTCTATAGAAAAATATTCCCAGCTCCATCAATTCCTAAGTTCACTTTTGCTATTAAGTGACAATGTTAAATTGATACCTTCCATCAGTGACTCTTCAAACAGAAGAACTACTCTTCCTCTATTCTCCATAATCTCCACATTCAATATCAATCTTATTCTCCCCTGGCTATCTTTTATCATTAAATTATTTGCTGTTTCATTGATGTTTTTGGGGGGATTTAAAAAAATCTCCTTTTGATTCCTATCTGTGACTGCTGGAGCTGAACATGTCGATAAGGGAATATTTCTCTGCCCTGTTGGGATGCATGCTGCATTTGGAAGAAGTGTTGACAATCCTACATCTGCAGTCTGCCTCACTTCTCAGCACCATTAGCTTGGTGAATTGGTTGTGCAAGCTCAGAATAGGCCTGCCTTATGCTGAGTGGAATTTATCTGAGGGCTCCCCAAACTCTTTTGGGGAGAGTGTCTTTGATGATATTACTCCAGTTCTCAAAGCAAATGACTTAGAAATGGTTATCTAAGTGTGGAAGTTGAAAACTGTACATTTGAGCCAGGAGCAGCCAACGAGAAGCTAGAAAACGTATAATAGATTGGTACTGATAGTATTGCAGAATTCCTCATTCAATTATTGTTACAATTTCAACCTTGAGCTATTAGAAAGTATCCATTGTAATTTAAATGAGGAATTTTGATTGGGATATGATGGGCTAGCTAGGCTCACTATGTAGTGAGAGCAGAAACTAAGCAGGAAGAAATCTTGATCTTATCTCATGGGATAGCACGTAGTGCTGCTTTTTGTTATAGCTGCTTCCATCTAGATTTGTATCATTAGCTGATTACTGCTGCCAATTCACTTCACTTTTGAGAATGTGCAAAGATTTTTTTTTGTGGATATGCAGTGGCTGATGCTTGGGGGCTGAGACCTACATCTGTTCTGAGTAAATTCTCAGACACTGCTGCAGGCAGAATGGAAGTCCTGATGTTTGATTACTCGCTCGGATTTCGAGATATTGTTATTTGACCAGGGTGGCTTGGGTGTTGGGGAGTACTGTTACTTGGCTATAATTTTAGTCTTTAAGCTACTGCACCTTTGGTCAGCTCTGCAGAAAATAACATTTTAGACTGAAAATATGGATTTAAAAGTGGCCAGTAGCAGCAGTGCCACATCTTGGGAATGGACTGAAAAAAGTCTGATATAAAGGATCCTTCACTCCTGAGCAGGACAGTAAGAAGTCTCATAGCACTGCTCTCTCCATTCAAGCTGTCTGTTCCTGTAAAGACTTAATTACCTGTAAAGACTCGCATCCAACAATTATCTTGCAATTGTGCCTCTATTTATGCCATGTTTATGAAATCTGCCTCTTCACTCACCTGATGAAGGAGCAGTGATCCAAAAGCTCATGACTTCAAATAAACCTGTTGAACTTTAACTGGTGTTGTGAGACTTCTTACTATGTTCACACCAGTCCAATGCCTGCATCGTTACATCATGAGGAGAAGGAACATTAGAATTTAGGAGAGAATATAATGGAGACAGATAGAAAGAAGCATCACAGAAAGCATTTATCAATTCACAGATGTGCTTACCAGGGAGGACTTTGCTCCATATCAGTGCCTCAGAAAGCAGCATATCCCATCCCATCTCCAGAAGCAATTGTGGAGATATGTTAACTGGAACCCACTTCCAAAGGAAAACAGTACTATCTATGCCAGTGAGGGCACCACATCTTATTTCAGGAGTATCATCACGATTCATTCATGGCTTCAGGGGAAATTGTTTTGTGCTCACGCATCAGTAATTATACCATATAAATTCAAATCCAGAGTTGGACCTTTTTCTTCAATATTATTTTAAATGACCAACATTATATTTACACAATGGGGTACGAGACACAATGAGGATTCGATGTGAATAATGTAAGATTGAGAACACTAATGTAAGCTTTCATGGTTTGTCAAAACAAAGGCAGAAAAACAAACATGTTCAGATATTTTTATTGAGCACAAAGTATTGCAATTTCATCTCAATAAAAAATCTCTTAATACCTCTAAAGCAATCATTTGAAAACATTGCTGATAAAACTATGTTAACTATTTATTTCATTTGAAACTGCACTAACCTTTAGAAGTCACAAATCCAAATCAGGGAGATGAACACTTTTTACTCTAGAAGAAAATATAGTTATATTTCAGTGGAATGAGACAGAAAATTCAGTGCAGATCTGCTGCAATGTTTGTTTCTTAAGCATGACTCAGAGTTCCAGGGCACCCAATATGCTTGGCAAAAAGCACCTGCACATTTCCACCTGGAAGTATTACTGCACTATAACATACAAAGAAAATGGAGTTTCTTTTATCCAATAGCTGAAGCAGGTTTTTGGCTCTCTGAATATGCAAGGGAGGGATAATATCTGTGTGAGTTTCTTTCTTTAAGGGTACTTTGCCCTAAAGAATCCAGTGCCATCACTTTGATGCAAAGAATTCCTTTCAACAAAAGTGGGAAATAACTTACCTGAATGTAAAGCCAGTAGGAATGTTCCTCCAGTACCCACATTAAGAAATGGCTTCTGACCTATTTCATCCTGACGTTGTGATGCTTTATCTTCTCCCCTTCTGCTTTGCAATCTACCATAATCCCTGATCAACTAAGTCTTGTCCCTAATCCCTGAGTTTGCTGATTCCTCAGGTATCAACATGCACTTTGAGTGCCCAAAAGTGGAGAATATGTCAAGAGAATCATTAGCTTCTCCAGCACAAAAAAGGATCAAAATCCTTTTTTTAATCTTTATGCACCTCAAGCTCACATTTTCAGTACTGAACTATTTAATGCTGAAATAAATCAAAAAACAAACTGTTGTTCACAAATATCCACATTCTGCTCTGCAATCATATCCATGTGTTTTATGCAGACTATATGCAGGACACCACATTTAAGATACCACATATGCATAATCACACAAAATTGTTTTTGAAGCATTTGTGCACTTAAGCAAAAAGCTTACACTCTACAAATAAAAATTATAGAGTATGTTGTTGATCATCTTATCACCACACAACATGCAATTACAACAGGAACAGTGTTATCTAAAACATTAATAAAATGAAATCACAGCAGGAAGAGCTGTAATAATACAAATTCTTGTCTGATTGATTATAACTGACACAATTCTTAATCAACATTCAGCATAACAGAAGTGTAAGGTAAATGTATCGGTGTTGGATTAACATGGAGACTGCCACCACAAATATAATTTTCCTGTCCTGCCCACCATGGGAATTATAGTGAGTGGTACAGAAAATTTGGTGGACCTTGGATGGAAATTTCCCGTCTTGGAGCATGCGTGGCCGGAAAATCCCATCCACTATCTATGACTGTCAACGTATTCGATGTAGTTGAATTTAGGCAGTTTGAAGGGAACCTCACTCCATTTTTTATAAGTGCCTCTCTCAGTGTTCTTCTCATTGATGATCACAACAAAGTTTCTGATTGACAAGCATGGTAAATTCACTCCACGATGGACCATCATTGTACCCCATGGCTTTAAACAAGAATGGAAGAAAGCAGTTAGCTTTGGCTCAACAACCAATTATGTAAGGATTAATCTAGTTACAAATTAAATAAAATCTCATCTTACTTGGCCGCATTTTTTGCAGTAGATCTCTTGATTTGTTTGGTAATCAAGGCATTTCTCTTGTAAGGCTTTATTTTCTCGTTCACCATACAACTCTCTGCAATGAAATGTGGCTCATTAAATTTCACTCATAAGGTCAATTCAACTAGAAATACATCCTGTAAATGTTTAGTTTAATGAAAACACATTAACAATGCCAAAGCACAATTATTATAATGCCTGCAAAGAATTACTTAGTAATAAGAACTTATGAACTTACAATTGGTAATGGGTTGAGAGTTATGGGAAGAAGGCAGGGAAATGGGGATAAGGAACATATCAGCCATGATCAAATGGCAGAGCAGACTTGATGGGTTGAATGGCCTAATCTGCTTCTATAGCTTATGAATTTATGAAGAAAAATGTTAGCTTTTACCAAATATTTTAAATAATTTGTACTAGAAATATTACATTTTTATTTTGCACGTTAACTTCAATCCTAGCATTTGTGTATCTTCTTTTATCTTATGAAAATAGCGCACTAAAATCTGCTTATATTCATTTTTACAAAAAAAAATTCCCCATGTTAAGCCAAGAGGTTAACATTCAAAGGATTGCATTGTTTATTATTGCTACAAGGTCTAAAGATGATTGATTCCCAAAGAACTTGTAAGGGACTAAAGCAATTGAACTAAATTTCAGAGGATGTATGAAGCTTCTATAAAATCACAATTCATAAACACTCATGGAAAGCAGAAATGAGGACAGAAAGTCCTAAAAATACAAAACAATTCAATCTACATATGGCAGCATGGTGGCACAGTATTTAGTACTGTTGCCTCACAGTGCAGGGACGCGGGTTCGATTGCGGGGCACATTTCCCTGTGTTTAAGTGAGTTTTCTCCAGAAGGTTTGGTTTCCATTCCAAAGATGTGCAGGTTAGGTGGATTGACTGTGCTAAGTTGCCTTTTAGTGTCCAAAAGTATGTAGGTTACGTGAATTAGACATAGTATATGCATGGGGTTACGGAGGATGGAGTCTGGCCTGGAAAACATGCTTTTTTGAAGAGTTGGTGCAGATGCTTCTGCACTATAGGGATTCTATGATTCTATATATGTAAAATGAAAAGATTGGCAATTATTGGACAATTCTACAATCTCAATGGAAATGGTAACTTAAAAATAAATTCAACTTTCAGTCAATAGTTTGTAATGATAACACAAGTAGATTCATTTTAAGATGTATATTGTAACAAAATATTAAAACACTGTAGACTAAACATTGTTTTTGTAGGTAACTAACATGTTTAACCAGTTTTGCCCCTTAATTTCAGCACAAATTAAGAAAAACACATTTCATAACTGAAGACTAGGATTTTCTGGTTTAATTCGCCACGGCTGGGAATTCCGATGAATTGGGTGAAAAGGTCAATTTGGGATTCATGTTGGGTGTCCAGCCCATCCAGATTCTCTCCACCACTCCCACTGGTATGGGTGAGAATCTGATCATAGGTCACTTAAATTAATTTTAATGTTATTAATAAGTTTGAAGCCTGATTCAATGGGCTGAAACATTTCTCCACCCTTACACCCTCAAATTCTGTAGGCACCAATTACACCTGGTCCACAGAAATGTGGACCTGGCACCATAGACTCCCCAAGGGCAAGGAGGGGAATTGCACCTTCTGACTGCATCTCTGTCCCTCTGTCACTGTTGGTCTGCAGGCAATGAGGGCAATGGTGGGGGGGAATGGAAAAGGTGAGTGGCCTTCTAGGGGACAAGGGATCTGTGGGGGAGGGGGAGTTTGGGCTGTTGGGGGAGGGCTTGATTTCGGGGATCTCCCCTGGGATGGTGATCTAGTAGCTGCATTTTGTCCTTGTTGCATCAAAAAAAGTGTTGTTCACTTGCAGTATGGTGATTTCAGACACGATTCTGATGAAGGTATTCACTATTGCCGCTGTTCTTTAAAACCTTTGAATTGGCCTGGCCACATTCAAAACTGTGCCTCCAGATATCTAGAAGCCTTCAAAACCAACACAGCACTCCATTCCACAGTAAGGACTGACTCTTATGTTATAAGTGCAGGTGTTAAATTACCACATTAAAATGCACTGATAGAAAGGACCTGTCAAGTTTTACCAGGGAGATTCTCTTGCATTTATCGTAATGCACAACTGCTCTGAAGCTTCTTTGAAATGATTTGATTAACATCAGACTGTCAAATTCACTGGAAAGGTCCTCTTTTAACACTGAAAGAGCAGCAGCTGCTGCCTGGCCCCTCTAAAGTGTTTTCATTGACAACAATGCGATTGAGTTCCACTTGGCTGGCCCCTATGAAATGCTTTGATTGACAAGTTGGATCAATTACCCACCAACCAGGAGCTTTGTTTGTTTTTCTTTCCCTTCATGGTTAAAAGCATCGCAAGAGTTTGTAAACGTTGCGGTTGAAAAAGATGAACTAAAACTTCATGCTAGTGGGTAATTGATCCAACTTGTCAATCAAAAGCAGAATGTTTATAAGAATTGCAATTCAGAACAAAGGCTGATACCTGGGAGACTGGACCTGAAAGGGGATCCTGAAGGGATTCCATCTTGGAATGTCTCCTTTGTGGGGGGGTGGGAAGAGGATGAGGCATCTGGCTGGGGAGAGGCAGGGCAGGATCATATTTTCACGGTACTGGGTACTCTTCAGTGTTGGGGTGGGGGGAGGAGAATACCCTCTGTGCTGAGCAGTTGGAAATGCTCCTTTTGTCAGCAGGGGTCACTATCAGTATATTCATTGTTGGGGCTGAGGAAGGGGTGCTGTCACTCAGCACTGAGAACCCTTTAAAAATGGTGCCCCAAGTTCTGCTAAGTTGGGCTGACCAGTGAGTTTGCAGCATACATAAATTGAAATGGTAAGGTGGGTGAACCCCACATTACAGGCACTGCTAATGTCAACTGAACACATTTTGGTTTTTCCGCTGGTGGGAGCACTTAATAGTGCAAACAGGAGAACTGAGCCCAGAGGTTCTATTATCCTTTAACTAGAACTGGATGGCACTGTAGCACAATAGTCAGCACTGCTGCTTCACAGTTCCAAGGATCTGTGTTTGATTCCCGGCTTTGGTCACTGTCTGTGTGGAGTTTGCACATTCTCTTCGTGTCTGCACGGGTTTCCTCTGGGTGCTCCGGTTTCCTCCCACAGTCCAAACATGTGTGGGTTAGGTTCATTGGCTATGCTAAGATTGCCCTTTAGTGTCCTGAGATATGTAGATTAGAGGGATTAGTGGGTAAATGTGTTTGGATATGGGGGTAGGGCCTGGGTGGGATGTGGTCGGTGCAGACTCGATAGGTCAGATGGCCTCCTTCTGCATTGCAGGGTTTCTATGATTCTAGACATTCAATTCTCCCAACATAGTCCAAAATGTTTGTTAGATCCAAATGGTTTACTCTTGTTCTTTTCCTTTTTCAGTTTGGTAATGCCAAACCTCAGAAATGTTTTTCACAGCAAGAGGATTCATGGAGATCCTCATTCCAGTGCAAGCTAGACAAATTTTCTAGCTTTGTCTTAACTTCTCAAGAAATTGCTCTTTTCAATCTGAATTCAAGCTTCCACCTACATTCTAGCTTGGAACTATAGAGACTTTTAACATCCAACCATTCTCTCTGCCAGACCTAGTAGACTAATTCACTCGTCTGTGATACTCAGTGCTACCTTAGGAAAACCTGTAACCCAATCTTTACAACAGCTTCCTCTGTAACTTTCTCCAAAACAATCTAAAGCATATCAGTCTTGTAGCTCAATAAAAAGTGCTAATTAGTTACTCTTTAGAGAACAACCCTATTCTATCCTGGAATCAAATATATCCTTTCACAAAATGACATTTTTAACATTTTCCTGGGGCTTGGAGAGTCATCGTCTGTCCACAGACGTCACAGTTGTCTTCACTCTTGTCAACAAGTATGAATGCCTTGCATTTTTTCCAGTAAAAAAATCTAGCCTTTTCCTTATCAGTGAAGCAAAATGACTCAATAAAATCATAGAATCCCTACAGTGCAGAAACAGAGTATTTGGCCCATCGAGTTTGCACCGACTCTTTAAAACAGCATCCCATCCAGGTCCAATCCCCATAACCCCAAGTATTTACCCCGACCCCCTCCAGTCCCCCAAACCTATATATCAATTGGGATACCAAGGATAATTTAGCTTGCCCACAGAGCATGGTGAATGTCTGAAACAAGCTACCAGAGGTAATAGTACAGGCAGGTACAATTTTGTCTTTTAAAAAGCATTTAGACAGTTACATGGGTAAAATGGGTATAGAGGGATATGGACCAAATGCAGGCAATTGCGACTAGCTTAAATAAGGGGTAACATGGACAAGTTGGGTCAAAAGGCTTGGTTCCATGCTGTAAACCTCTATGACTCTATGAATCCACCTAAAACATATATCTTTGGACCATAGGAGGAAACTGGAGTGTCCAAAGGAAACCCTCTGGATGCAGAGGGAGAATGTGCAAACTCCACACAAATCCTGAGGCCGGAATTGAAACCAGGTCAGCACTATGAGGCAACAGTTCTAACCAATGTGCTGCCATGCCTCCCTAAAAATCAGAAATAACTCGGAATGAAGAATACAATAACAAAACATTATAATCTTTATTTTTCTCTTTCGCAAAGGCTGACTGGCCTTTATATTTCCAGGATTTTGATTTTATTTCAGATTTTTGCATAGATTTTGTGAATATGATGACAATAATTAAAATTCAAGGTTGTATGTACTTAATGATAAATTTGAGAGGAGTTTTATGAAAACTTACTTGAAGTCGTCTGTGACATTGACATGATGCATGCTTTCAATTACTTGAATATCTTTTCCTGAACAGGCAAGCCTGCTACAGGTATTGCAGAGAAAAGTCACTTTAGAAGGATCACTTTTTATTCTTTTGGCCAAATTTTTCCTCTTCTTCATTTTGTGTTCCATTATGTTCTGCAACTGCCGTTCTTCTATCTGACCATTGGAAAAGTAAATATGAGTCATACAACTAACAAACAAAGCAGTGTCTCAGACTGTTTAAGTACAAATGTAGTTTGCAGTTACTTCCTTAAACAGTAGCTTAATTCTAACTGTCAATTCATTCAAATTTTAATTCAACCCCAAATCGATCTTGAATACCTAAATCTCCTAATTAATTTGAATTCCAAAGAATTCAAGCACACTCGAGCACTTCTTCTTCCTGGTTAATGTGACTTGTCTTGATGGAAAAGACCAAGAAATACAGCGTATAGTTTGGAGTTGACCCTGTTTTTACATTGTGGATCAGCCAGATCAGGACCATCATGCAATCAACTTCAGATCCACACTTGGACAGGAATGCTATGTTCCCACTAAAAAGCATCAACAGTTCAGTATCTGCCAAAATTCTGAAAATGCTATCTCATTAAAAATGAGCCCAATCACACCTTTAATGTAGATGAAATGAGCCTTAAAAAAACACTTTCATGCAGAATGCCAGCTATCGAAAAGTGTCCAGGTGGAAAAAAGGCTAAGCAGCAAAATATTATTATGGCTTGTGCTGGCAGACTGGGGAAAAAGAAAACAGTTAGAGATTGAAAGAACCTGATGCTTTTGTTGTTTTGCTACCCTGCCTGTAAGTCACAGATACTCCAAACCATGGCAATGACTATTATTATTTTTGAGCAATGGCTGTTACTTTGACTAATGCATGGCACATAGCATCTCAAAAATTGGCAGCTGTGCAGCTCATTGAAGTGGCTAGATTAAAAGCTCATTCCATTCCCACTGGATGAAACAACTGGATTCTACACAGACATGCATGGTCAAATACGGTGCAGTGAATGTCATTCGGTGCATACATCCTATCCAGTGACATGCAGAGACACGGACTAAAAGAAATAACTTTCATTTATATGACACTTTTTGTCACTTTAGTGTGGCCTAAAGTATTTTACAGACTTATGATTTTTAATATATATGTGAAGTAATGTAGAGAAACATGACAACTGATTTGCAAGCAGTAAAGTCCTGCAAACATCAATGAGATAAATTACCAGAAAATCTGTTCAGTGATACTGGTTGATGGAAAATATTGGCGAAAACATTTTTGTTCTTTTTTGAATAGTGACATGAAATATTATTTCCATTTGAAAATACAATTTTTCATCAGAGAGGCAGCGCCTTTGACAGTGCAGCTCTCCCTCAGCACTGCAGATGGATACAAATGTCAGGTGAAACAATGTGCTCAAGTTTTTGCATTGAGACTTGAGCTATAGTCTTCTGATTCAAAGGTAATGGTGTTACCACTGAAATTTAATTCCATTTGAGATGTTGTTTGCTGACTGTCAGTGGTAGTTGAGGATGCCACTCTGAATCAGACTAAATGTGCACAAAAAGCCTGTACAAGTGGAGTTAGGAAGCACATCTAGATGGATGAAGCAGGTCTTACAATGGCCACAGTATCCAATTCTGTTTGACTGCTTGAAGAAGTGACTAAGACAAGACAAACTACAAACTATCACCACTGAAATGAGTGAATTTCAACTGCCAGGTTTTCTATGGATGGCCTTATGTATTTTATGTTCTTCCTATAGTGATTTGTTTTATCACATTTGATTAAATGTGGCTAATATTTGATAACTGAATTCTTTTTCAAACAAAGGAAACAAATTTGAATCAGTATCATCTGATTATGAACTATGTATGTCTTTTTAAAAATACACTTTCTCACAAATCTCACAGTTAAATTTGGAGAGGGAGTTCAAATTCAAATCTCAAACCCAATCATTTATATTTGAAAAAGTCAGATGAATTTGACTCTAAAATATTTCTTCTATATACCTGCTGTTTGTATTCCTCTTCTGGCATTTCCTGCACTTTTTGAATTGCTGCATACATCATTAACTCACGGAAAACATTCACATTCTCACGTTCAATAACTCCTGATCCCTCGTTTGCCACTAAGGCATAAGTGCTATCATCCGATCGAGCCCTGCCACGAGCCTGCAATTGAATACAGGTAATTTGATTAGGGCAGAATAAACATATACTTTTGAATACTTTCAGTGAAACACCTTTAACACTATGAATTTCGATGAACAGAAAAGTTGTAACGAGAGTTATTCTGGCATAAACCTATGATACTTCCATCCTTCAAAGATTCTTTATAAATAGCAAGATCAAGTTCTTGATAAGACGTCGATTGTCATTTTAGGTACAGATTGACTGGAGCTTAATGCATTACGGTTTCAGGAATACACCACCTTTCCTCTCCCAAAACCTACTTTACAAGTGGCAGTTCCAGCCCTGTTTTGCAGTCTTCACATTTACTAACTGTGACAGGTGCCTGTTTGGTGCCTTGCAGTTCAACTACCAAATTAGCCATTGGAATGGGTGGTGCATAGCTCATTGAAGCTGCTCAAAGGCAAAATCTACCTCACTGTTTCTATTTATTAAAACAATTTTCATGGAATAGTAGAAAATATCCGCAACAAATCAGCTGAATAAATAACTTTTAAAACAATGTTTAATGGAAACCGGAAGGATTTCATTTCTGTAAATCAACAATATTTTTGGTCTTACAAGCAATAATGAGTAGCGTTCCATTAATGCCAAAAAAGAAAGCTGCAGACAATGCAGCCAGAATGGACAACCTGAGATAGATCTAAAATTGGACTTTGCATGTTTTGGAAGTAATTCCCCAATATTTTCAAATTGCTTTTGTGGATGGAATGAAGAGATATGGTTGGATGAGATTGCAGAGCTAGGCTGGGGTGGAGTCAGAAGCAGGCAGGTGCTTTGGACACATCTTTTAAAATGGAATCGACAGGATTGCTAGTGTTGGTGGAGCAAACCTGATCCCATTTTGAGCGATTATCAATCCCATTAATATCAGGCAAGGACAGTCAAAATCAAATCCAGTCTGGTTCGTTCCTCTCTTAAATATCTTTCTGAAACCAAACAGTTACTCTTGTGACTTATAAAGAATAATTTGAAGATGTGATAGATCATGACAAGGATCTATCATTTGTAGTTCATGGAGCCAAAATGAGCTGATCAGGAGGGTGAAAATAGGATTAAATGTGGATCAGGAGTTGTGGCTTAATCTTTATGAAGGATGAGGGAAATAAGGATCTTGTTGGATCTGACAGGAGAGAAGGCATGGTTGAGATCACCAATTACAAAAGGGTTTAAAGTGAACAAGGTTGCAGTGATAAAAGTAATCAGTCATGTGATTTGTAATCAACTGAAGATCAAAGCAATATCAGGATTGGGATTGAGCGTACAATCCAAAGATATGCAGGTTAGATGGATTGGTCATGGTAAATGCGGGAAGTTAAGAGGAAAGGGCAGAAGGGTGGATCTGAATAGAATACTCTTTCAGAGAGTCAGTGCAAACTTGATGGTCCAGATAGCTTCTTGCTATAGAGTAGGGATTCTATGGTTCTATGTTCAAGGATTTGAAGAAGAAAGGATAGTAGCAAATACAGTGGTTAAGCTGCATAAATCCTATCCCCCAAACCCTTTCTAAACAATTGTGACTTATTTTCAATTAAAGATAGATGAAGCACATGTCCCCTGGGAACCCTGAAAAGATTACATCTATTTTAAGAAGTTCTATATATGAATCAAAAAATAAGATAACACTATAGCAAACTTACTTGGACCATGGCAATCTCATTAGTGACTAGACCATAACGGATTACAAAATTACATTCTTTTATATCCAGACCTTCTTCTGCTACAGTCGTTGCAATCAGGAGGTTTATTTCTCCATCGCGGAATTTACCGAGCACTTCCTTTTGTTCATTCTATTCAAAGAATAAAAATAAATTAAAATTCAGGAATAAACCATACATTCATTAATACATAATTAACATTTAAAATTATTGTCCATCTAGAAATTCAATCATCATAATTATCATTAGGAAAGTGCTACTTGTGAAACTCAACAAATTCATGATCTTCTAGTCTTGCTTTTCATTTGGAGCTGACGATTAAATTAATGGCAGGTTAAAAATTTCCAATACTGCTTTTTCTTTTTTAATTCATTAAGCTATGGTTGATATATGATGATACAATCAGAATATGCCCTAACTCATTTTTGTCCAATCCAGAGTACAATCCAATTTTATTGTGTAACTTCTAAATATCTTAATTTCCTTCATTTACTTATATGAGATTCTAGTTTGTTGTAATACATGAATATTTAATATGTTTAAAGTATACAAAAGAAACAAATAGCTCAGGGGAGCAGTGGCATAATGGTATTACAGAGACCCAGCGCAGTGCTCTGGGATCCAGGTTCAAATCCTGCCATTGCAGATGGTGAAATTTGAATTCAATAAAATTTGGAATTAAAAGTCTAATTAATGACCATGAAAACAGTGTCATTGTTGTAAAATCCCAATCATTAATATGTTTTTGGGGAAGGAAATCTGCTGTCCTCACCATGTCTGACCTACGTGTGACTCCAGATCCACAACAATATAATTCACCCTTAAGTGCCCTCAAAGGGCAAAACGAGATGGGGAATAAATCTTGGCCTAGCCAGTGATGCCAATGTTCCATAAACAATGTGCAATTCCATTTTAGAAACCTTAGGCTTTCATGGAATTTGCAAGAATCGGCTGGTAGCCAAAGCACCTAAAGCGATAAGACATCCAGCTGTCAAAAGCTACTGGCCAATCTGATTGATTGTGGGTGCTGTTGGGATAACAGGCAAGCCTGTGCAAAACTTCAATAGATGCTGGAATCAGCTTTTAGGGCAGGGAGGGATCAGTGCACTGTGGCAGGAATATGTACCATCTATATAAGATGCACTGCAGCAACTGGCGAGTGAAGGAATGGTGATACAATTTCAAGGCAAGTGCATGGCTTGGAGGGAAATTTGCAGGTTGTGATGTTCTTATATGCATTTGCTGCCCTGGCCCTTCTAGGTGGAAGAGGTCATAAGTTTGGAAGGTGCTGCCTGAGCAGTTTCGGTAATTTCTGCAATGCATCTTATACATAGTATGCACTGCTGCCGTTATATGGTGGTGGTGGAGGTAACAAATGGTTAAGTTTGTGGATAGATTGCTAATCAAGTGGGCTGCTTTGTCCTGGACGATGTCAGGCTTTTTGAGTATTGTTGGAGCTGTACTCAGCCAGACAAGTGGGGAATATTCCTTCACACTCCAGACTTATGCCTTGTAGATGGTGGATTTTATGGAGTCATAGCGTGAGTTACTTGCCTCAGGATTCCCAACCACTGACCTCCTTTTAAAGCTATAATATACATCTGGTCTAGATCTGGTCCAGTTCAATTGCCAGTCAATGGTAACCCTGAGCATGATAGTGGGGGATGCCATTGAATATCAAGGGGAAATGGTCAGATTTTCTCATGTTGGAAAGGTTTGTTACATAACATGTGATTGCACAAGTGTCACTTATTACTTATCACCCAATCCTGAATATTGTCAATATCCCTGAATATTGTCCAGGTTTTAAGACACATGAGTATGGACTGCCTCAGATTCTGAGGAGCTGAGAATGGGTGGTGAACACTGGACAATCATCAACAAGCACCCCCACACGCATCTAACTTTATGATGGCAGGGAAGCCATTGATGAAAAAGCTGAGGATGATTGGCCGTAGGACATTACCCTGAAGAACTTCTACACTAACACACAGGAACTGTGATGATTGATCTCCAACAACTGCAACCATCTTGCTTTGTGCTAGGTATGAAGCCAATTAGTGGAGAAACATCTCCTGATGCCCATTGACTTCAATTTTGCCAGGGCTCCTTGATGCCATGACTTACTAAATGCTGCCTTGATATCAAGGGCAGTCACTCTCATCTCAGTTCTTGAGTTCAGTTTTATCATCCATGTTTGGACCAAGACTGTGGCAGAATCCAAATTGAGCATCAGTGATGTGTTATTGCTGTGTAAGTGCTGCTTGGCAGCAATGTCGGTATCACTTTGCTGATGATCGAGGGATGGGTAGCAATGGACTAGATTGGATTTGTCCTGTTTTCTGTGGACAGGACATACCCAGGCAAATGTCAGTCGGATAGGTGCTGGTGTTGTGGCTGGTATGGAAAAATCTAGCTAGAGGCATAGCCTGTTCTGGAGTGCAAGTCTTCAGTACTATTGCTGGGATTTTATCAGGGCCTGTATAGCCTTTGCAACATCCAGTGCCTTCAGCCATTTCTTGATATCATGTGCAGTGAATCACATGATGATGGGGACTTCCAAAGGAGGCTGAGATGGATCATCCACTCAGTACTTCTGGCTGAAGATAGATACAAATGCTTTGGCCTTGACTTTCACACTGAGATGCTGTACTCCATTATTATTGAGGATAGGGATACTTATGGAGCCTCCTCCTCTTCTGAGTTGTTTAATTGTCCACCACCGTTCACTTTTGGTTGTGGCAGGGCTTCAGAGCTTTGATCTGAAGTAGCACAATGGTTAGCACTGCTGTTTCACAGCTCCAGGCACATGGGTTCGATTCCCAGCTTGGGTCACTGTCTGTGTGGAGTTTGCAATTCTCGTGATGTCTGTGTGGGTTTCCTCTGGGTGCTTTGGTTTCCTCCCACAATCAAAGATATGTGGGTTAGGTTGATTGGCCATGCTAAAAAAAAATTGCCCCTTAGTATCATGAGATGCATAGGTTAGAGGGATTAGTGGGTAAATATGTAGGCCTATGGAGGTGGGACCTGTGTGGGATTGTGATCAGTGCAGACTCGATGGGCCGAATGGCCTCCTCCTGCACTGTAGGGATTCTATGATTTGTTGATTGTTGTATTGCTTAAGCAAGCATGAATATTTTCCAGTTGTAATTTTCTTAACTGATTTACAATCATATAGCATTTCTAATCTTGGGGTTTGAATATGTAACCTTAACCTAAACACAACACATTCAGGAATTAATTTTGTTTTGCTTTCTCAGCACACTGAGTATGGGATATGGCCCATTGCTTCCCACATTTCAATGACTTACAGACTGTGGTTGTTCAATATCTGAACTTATTTTCTCAACCCAACTGTAATTAATTAAATAGTATGACATAAGAATATTACAAACTTAGAAATTTTATTTTTTTACAGGTATCAATAGATTTCAATCCAAGCAATATTTACACAGCTACCCACTCACTATACAGTGAATAGATCTACCAATTAGTGAGTATGGTTTGTGGATCTGAAATTTGAACTAGCTGAAAGTGGTTTGTGGCATATTTTCCTTCTTAGCATAAGCTTCCTGATGGAAGGACAAACCAGTTCTATCGAGGTACTCGAGGGTGGTGAGGACTGGCCCAGGAGTTGTTGTGGAGGCTGTGAATAGGCCATGGAGGGGCAGCACTGCAGGAGTCCAGAGCTGGCCAGTGATCCAGCTGGCTAGCAAACGGGGATTCTGCCAGATCAGGATCACTGCACATGCAAAGCGTTCTGGAACTGTCAGGCTCCAGCATGATAGCTTCCCCTATCCCCACCCCGGGTTTTTAATGAGATCCCTGATTGTGACCTCTGCAGTGCATAGAGTCTCAGAAAACCTTCAAAAAATGGGGTGAATTTCTACACCAAGTGATGGGGGCAGTCATCATTGTGGAATGTCATTAGTTTCCAATGCAAAGTGTGGCCATGTCTTGAACACTCACGCATCTTTTCAATACAGTCCATGTCGCTAGGTTTATCCCTTGCACTCAGCGGTCATTTAAACCTTTCCCCACAGCATCCAATTGACCTTTTAGAACATAGAACGTAGAACATTTCAGCGCAGTACAGGCCCTTCGGCCCTCAATGTTGCGCCGACCAATGGAACCAATTTTATGACCCTCTATCCTAAACTATTCCAATGCTATCCATATGCCTATCCACTGATCATTTGAATGCCTTTAAACTTGACGAGTCCACAACTGCTGCAGGCAGGGCATTCCATGCCCTTACTACCTCTGAGTAAAGAACCTACCTCTAGCATCTGTCCTATAACTACCACCCCTTAATTTAAAGCTATGTCCCCTCGTGTTATCCATCTCCATCCAAGGAAAAAGGTTCTCACTATCCACCCTATCTAACCCTCTGATCATCTTATATGTCTCAATTAAGTCACCTCTTAACCTTCTTCTCTCCAATGAAAATAACTTCAAGTCCCTTAGCCTTTCCTCATAAGACCTACCCATCATATCAGGCAACATTCTGGTAAACCTCCTCTGCACCCTTTCCAATGCCTCCACATTTTTCTTATAATGTGGCGACCAAAACTCCAAGTACACAATACTCCAAGTGTGGCTGCACCAGAGTTTTGTACAGTTGCAACATGACATCTCGGCTCCGAAATTCAATCCCTCTACCAATAAATGCTAACACACTCTACATCTTCTTAACAACCTTTTATGAGAATATTGATACTGGCTCTGAGAAGTTGCAATTCATCCATCTTGAATTGATCCCTTCTAATCTAGAATTTGTCCTAATTCCCCAAGAATCTCAAAACCTCGTTCCTATAACATTTAGACTCATTGTTTTAGTTTCCATTTACTGCAAGAACCAGCCATTTTGAGAAGTGGCAAAATTGTCGGACAAGGAGGCATTCTGTTTCAAGCTATAGACAGGGAGTGGAGAGGAGCTGGTGAGGTCAAAGAGGCTGCAGGAGAGGAAGGAAAATTTTAGAGTCAGAGAAAACCTGGGAAGTTGGAAGAGGGGGTGATTGGTACAAAGAGCTGGGCAACAGCTGGCTTACCAGAGTTAAATGATGGAGGTTTAAGTCAAGAGAGATCAAATGGGTCAGCGGAGGATTGGTCAATAGAAGTGCAGCTATCAGAGGTCCTTCAAGAGAGATCAGAAATATTGTCCAATCATGGGGAATTGCAATGAAACTGGTATACTGGATCCAGCAGGTAAGTAGAAAAGTTCTGACATCCTGAACCTAGCAATCCTCATCTCCCTTTATCCAGCAGATTTCCAGAGGCTCAAAAAACTTGGATGACCAAGATTGAATTTAAAATGATGGCAGAATTGATCTGCTATAAACCTAAGTAACGAGAATTTAATGAGGCGAGATAGGCTGTGCCTACCTAACAACAGAGAGAAATCTGCCAAGTGACAACAGTAGCCAGCATTCAAAAAGCATTCAAAAGGTGTGATTTTCCCAATAATGGGATTAGCCTGCATCTAGACAGAACCAGATGTAAACAATCCTGTTAGTACGAAACAATTTACCTGGATGACTGAGGAATTAGTGAAGATATACATATGCTAATTCATAATCTCCAGGATATTTGAGAGATGCATTCAGTGAAATATACAAACTGAAGAATTAAAGGGGAAAATTGGTATAATTGCTAGCACCTTCAGAAGCAGATAGCCCAGTTTAGATCTGGCAGCCGAGAGGTGAGTTTATATCTAATAGCCTGTGCACAACTCACAGCCAGGAGGCTCAGCCTACATTTAAATCTTAGAAGCAAGACAGAAACCTTTGTGAAGCCAATTTAAGTATTAACACTGGATCAGGAAAATACATTTCCCAGACTTGATCCTCAACCTTGTATTGTGTGGTAACTATAAGCTGAATTTGACTTACAGATTTACATAATTTGATATTGCTTAAGAAGGAGGGAGTTTTAAGGAATTCAGGAATCATGGATATATATTGGAACAAAAGATAATTTCTCCATAAATTCTGTGTGTTTACTGATTCACGTACCCAACTGTCTGAAAGTACTGTAGTCCTATTTGTGTGCACTTGTCTTTAATATAATAAATAGTGTATAATAGTTGTTAGACAATAATTGGCTTGGTTATCCTGACTGGAATTTCATGTGACTCCTCACACCATTCTAGAAGCAAAGCTAAAAACCACCATGAGATGGTGTTTCAAGTTGGGAACCCTCACATCAGTCTGATGTATGACATGTGGCTTGCAGTATTACAATGGTATTAAAAGTGCCAACCTGTGAGTGAGTTGATTCCCTTCCCTATGCCTCACCTCTCCTAAAACTAGAAGAGGGTTGGTTTGGGTTGGAATTCACTATTTTTTTTAACATTTTAACATCCTACCTGAAACATTACATCCTTTTTTAGGGTTTAATTTTCCCTCCCACACCCCTGTTAAGCTGTGCCGATATCATAATTTAAAATATCAGAACATCCACTAATCTCCATAGTTCTAACATAATCAATTCTAATATCTTAAGTTTTTCTTTGAATTTGTATGTCTCAATATTACGCCGGTTCTGCTGATTAGCACACCTTGGTTGTAATTACTTTAGTTTCTCATGTTCAATGCTGCAATCTACTGAGGTTTTATATGGATTGACTATTAGATTTCAACTTCTATGTTCAGCAGTTCTTGTCATGAAACCCAGTGTTCCATTTTCTTAATCGACTTTTTCAATTGCTCCAATTGCTTTGTACATTCAGCTGCCTGGGTCCTAAGCCCTGGAATCTCCTCCTGAAACACCTCTGCCTCATTGTCATTCTTTCTACCTTTAACACCCTCCTTAAAATCTGACCTAATATAACTTTTTGTGGTTCAGCGTCATTTGTTGTTTAATATAATGGACACTATTTTACGATCTCGCTTGGGTGAGGCCCAAGGCCTACAGAGAATTCTGTTCTGCGACCCTTACTTGCCATGATTCAGGGATGGGTGAGGTGATAAAATTCCAACAAATGTGTCTAGGGATGTTTTATTACATTAAAGACACGATATACATACAAGTTGTTGTTGTTCACTAGAACGTTGTTCTTGTGAACTAAAGCCCCAAAACCTCTTTTTCTACACGCCATCTGTTCAAATAATTAATTGCTTTCAAATTATACCTCGCCTTTACTGACACTGAATTCCATCAGCTACTTTTTTTCCATGTTCCATTATATTATCGATATCCCTTTCTGTGTTTGTTTGATCCAAAAAATTATTTACTGTACCCCCTGTTCCAGTACTGTCTTCAGATTTGGACATCACTCCCATTGAAGTTTAATTTCTAAATCAGTAAGACACTTATCAAAGAGAAGGAATCCCAAAACAGAACTCTGCAGGATACTGTATGACACTGCTATGCACTTCCATCGAAAAACTGTTCCGAGTATTGCTGTTTCCTGCCTTCTAAATCATTCTGAAAACTGATTCCTTCACCTCCTCAAATATCATATCCCTCAATGTTCTCCAATAACCTTCTGTGTGATACCCTGTCAAAGGCTTTCTGAAAGTCCATATACGTGACATCCACTGACATTCTGTCATCCACCATACTTGTCACTTCCTCAAACCTTCCTATCTTGGGTATTTTTCATTCGCATCACCTGATTTCATATCATGCTTTTTATTGATATTACAAATGGTTAATTGTCCTGTTTCCTTCATTGGTTCTGTGTCAAATTTTGGCTGATTAAGATCCTGCGATGTGTCCTGGAATGTTTTATGAATTAAAGATACTGGCCGAAATTCTCCCATCTCACGCACTGCGGGAATTGTAGCAGCTGAGGCAGAAAATTTGACGGATCATTCAAAAGTCCATTGAGCTTGGGCAGGAATTTCTGTTCTTGGGGTGCATGCAACTGGAGAATTCTGCCATCTACATAAATGCAAATTGCTGTAATGAAGAATGAAACCTATATGTAGATTTTAAGAGTCTGAAGAAAGTGTACTTTGTACTTGAAACAAAGCTTTTTACCTGGGTCATGTGCTTGAACTGACTGTTGCTACCAGCTCCAGTTAAGTAATGGGCCTTAATTCCAACGTCCTTAAATTTCTCATTCTCCTCTATCCATTCATGCAGAGCATGTGCATTTTGCCGTGTCTTTGTAAAGATGATGCCTCTTGAGTGACGTTTTTTGGTGAATTCTTGAAGTATAGTTGTTCGTAATTTTGTCAGTTTCCCGTTTTCATACTGAGGGTTTCCAGCAAGCTGTTGAAGCTTTTCTTGTTGTTCTGAAATGGTGAATAATTTATAAAGAAAATTAAATTCTGTCCAATTTGTGACCATTCTTCTGAATTTCTGATAAATGAGTTACAGTCAATAGCACAATTTCCTAAAAAATTCCTTATGTGTTGACGTTGAATATTATTAAGTAGGACATGCAATGATTTGGCCACATTTTCATTCTAATCTGGCCATTTACTTTCATCATGCTGTCAGATTATCTGCTATACTAACATAACAGCACAATGGTTAGTATAGCCATTAGTATCACACAGAAGGCTATTGGAGAAGATTGAGGGGTATGATATTAGAGGAGGCAAAGGAATCGGTTTTCAGAATGAGTTAGAAGGCAGGAAACAATAATAGTTCGAAGCACCAGGGATCCAGGTTCAATTCTGGCTTCGGGTCACTGTCAGTGTGGAGTTTGGATTTTCTCCTCGTGTCTGTGTGGGTTTCTTCCTGGTGCACCGGTTTCCTCTAGATGCTCTGGTTTTCTCCCACAGTCCAAAGATGTGCGGGTTAGGTTGATTGGCCATGCTAAATTGACCCTAGTGTCAGCAGAATTAGCAGTATAAATGAGGCTTACAGGAATAAGTTCTGGATGGGATTGTGGTTGATACAGACATGATGAGCCGAATGGTCTCCTTCTGGACTGTTGGGATTCTGTGATGTCAATTCTGTTTTCATATCAACCAGATTAGTGGCTTGAACATAAGAACCAAGACCAGGACTAGACCATACAGCCCTGCTAGACAGCTCAGCCATTCAACAAAACCATGGCTGATCTTCCCGAAATCTACTTTTTCACTCTCTCCCATATTTGATTCCCTTCCAAGTTAAGTATCTATTCCAATGTTGAATATTTTTAATGATGGAGCCTCTGTGGTAAAGAATCCTCTGAGGTAGAGAATTCCAAAGATTCACAATTCTCTGAGTGAAGAAATTTCTCCTTATCTCTATCTTAAATGGTTGACCCCTTATCCTCATGCTATGCCCCACTGTAGTAGACTCCCTAGCAAGAGCAAACAACCTCTCAATGTTTCCCCTGTCAAGTCCTTTCAGAATCTTGTATGGTTCAATTAGGTCACCTTTCTGTGAACCCTGCATGAAACTAACCAGTAGTTGCTATTTTACAAATTTAAACCATTAAGTGCAAACAATGTCATGTCATTCAATAAATCTATTTTGTAGATCATGGGGACATTTTAGCTTGATAAAAAAAGGAGTGGGTCAATTGCCTATTGTATTTGCAGGTGCCCAGAAGGTTTGCCTGGACTTGAATAGCAAACATAGGGGCACTTATAGGCCATTCATCCCCACAAGTTGGTTCTATCATTCAATTTATATTGACCTCAATGGAAACCATGATCAGAAGAGATGTCAATGGATCTCCTACCTCCTGTTTTACCTCTACACTGTTTATTCAAATCACCACTATTTTTTTTCTCTTTAGGTAATTATCCAATTCTCTTGGTCCTAACTCCATAACCTAATATTTTTACTCTGTTAATCTCCTAATATCTAATTTCCTAATCTCCCTAATATATGTATCCTGGGCTGCTATGAAGCAATTTAGCATGGCCAATCAATCTAACTGCACATCTTTGGACTGACAGTGTAGAAAGGAAGCCTTCCAGTGTGCCTTGTCCTGAGAGACTTTCTGCGTGCACCATAGTACCAAGTTTTTGTGGCTTTATCTTGTTGGTCTGATGCCTCTCTTTTTCTGTTGTCCTCTCGATATCAGTACAGGAGAAGGCACTGACCACAGCAGCAGGGATTATGAGATTTGATTCTTTGAATTATTTATATTGATCTTTTCTGATCTTCTCCATATATACTTGTGAAATGATGATTGTTCTGTATTGTGCTAAATTCTGGGAATTTGTCGCGTATCATACTGAATATAAAGTAGAAAATTCTCAATGAAAACACTATTTAAGAATCAGTTAAATCCTAAGGGATTAAAGAGACAATGACACCAATATATAAAATTGGTTAAGCAATAAAAAAACAGCAATTATAAATAAAATAAAGTATTAAAAGTATTCATTTTGAAAAATTGAACATGACCCACAGTTATAGTTACTTATTCATACATGAAGCTTTGCTGCAATGTAGAAATATATTACCATTAAATAGGGTAATAAGAAATCTGTCAGTATCATCCAATTTTGACTTTGGTATTTCTTCCTCATCATCTGTGAATTTTTTTCTTTTCTCATCATCATAGAAGTCTGTTAGATAATTGTATGCATCAATCATCCGTATGGTATCATTAATCATCAGGGAATCATTGTATTTTCTTAAATGCTCCGCGCAGACACGCAGTTTACGATTCTCTTCTTTTGCTCCTGTGGAGGAGAAAGTCAGATCATTTACCTGCGTAGTAGGTGTGGGTTGTAGTGCAGTTTAGCAACTTATCTAATTCTGAAACAATAGCTATCCAATGAATTTCCCCATTATATACTGTACAAAGTATTAGTTGAAAAAGGCCCACAATTTGATTTTCGATTAGACAACATATCATGGAAACTGCCCCTAATTTTTCAGAATAAAGGAGAAAATGCCTTTTTTTTGTAACTTTCATACATCTATTAACATAGAACATAGAACAATACAGCACAGAACAGGCCCTTCGGCCTTCGATGTTGTGCCGACCAAAATAAAAAGCAATGCCCCTCCTAACTAAACCATTCCCTTCTCATCCATATACTTATCAACTAACCTCTTAAACGCCACCAAACTTGGCGCATCTACAACAGCTGCAGGCAGGGCATTCCACTCCCTAATCACTCTTTGAGTAAAGAACCTACCTCTGATATCCGTCCTATAACTCATACCCCTTAATTTAAAGCTGTGTCCCCTCGTGCTAGCTTTCTCCATCCTAGGAAAAAGGCTATCACTGTCCACCCTATCTAAACCTCTAATCATCTTATATGCTTCAATAAGATCCCCTCTTAGCCGCCTCCTTTCTAACGAAAACAACCTCAAATCCTTCAACCTCTCTTCATAGGACCTGCCCTCCATACCAGGCAACATCCTGGTAAACCTCCTCTGTACCCTCTCCAATGCCTCCACATCTTTCTTATAATGTGGGGACCAGAACTGCACACAATACTCCAAGTGCGGCCGCACTAGAGTTTTGTACAGTTGCAACATGATGCTGCGGCTCCTAAATTCAATCCCCCTACCAATAAAAGCTAAGACTCCATATGCCTTCTTAACAACTTTATCCACTTGACTGCGGGTCCCAGACAGTATTAAACTGGGTGACATTGACCTAAAATGGAAATGGGTTCCACATTGAGCCACTTAAGATAGTTTGAGCTGCTGTGAACATGGGCATGGTTCTAAGATGGTTAGCTGCAGCATCCACTGTTTAGGGGGGAAGCCACATATCATTGAAATTGGGGTCATGGGACATGCTGATTAATTTCTGAGGTAGACTGACATTTTCAGGACTGAAAGTGATGGACTGAGGATCATTTGTAAGTGTGCACAATATACAGTGTGAAATGATTTGAACAGACCGGCCATTCTCCTGCCCTTGATGCGCCCTAATTTAGCATCAAGCATGCATGGTGACCAAATGGCACAGGCCCCATTTACAAGATTGCTGACAATGTTAATCTTACAGTGCCTGGAATTGCAAGAATTCCAGCACGTATATTGACCAGGTAGGCTTGAGGTAGAGAACCCCAGCAGATTCCTCAACTCGTGTGTTAATGAAAGGAAGTTCATTTGGCCGCTTCATTTCAAAGATGAAATTGAATGCAGGATGGGGTCAATTAAAACATGTAAGGAAATTATTAAATACAGCTACATATTTAAATATAAGAATTGTAATATCTATATTTCATAAATATACAAAGGGTGGAAAGTTAGGTATTCTTATATTGAAGACATATTTCTCATGGAACCCAACAAAGATCTTTGTGAGAGCTGGGCCTGGAGGGGATCCCATGGCAATACCATCCATTTGGGCATACAAAGGATCATTAAAGCTGAACACAGCTGTGGGAGTTGCCAAAGTGATTAGTTTATTGAAAAACGATTCACGTAGTTATTCACGATAGATTGCCATGAGAGAGTGCAGTAACGCAAATATCTATAGCTGCCTTAGTTCCTTAAAAAGATATCTTCCTTAAATGAAACATTGTGAATTAGTTAGCAATGTCGAATGAACACATGAACAGAGCATTGCTATTGAAAGCTTCAATAGAAATGTCTCTTCTTTTTCAGCAAGTCTTGTCTTTAAAAATTAAAGCCTGCCTCTAATGTGACACACCAGAGAAATAGGAAAATGCATAGTTTTGCAACTGTCAGCTAGTTATCCTGGATAACTCATATATTCATTTGTGCTTCCATTGGAAAATTGGCAGTTTCAACCAAAGAAGCCACAGGAGCTGGCACTGGGCAACTGCATTCAAGTCTTCCCAATTCCAGGAAGAAGTTAAGGAATAGGCATTCAGCCACTTACGCATTTCAGCTGCTTCAGGGCCAATGCCTATTACAAGCATGGATCCTGGGCGCTTGTATTTCCTTACATTTCAGCCTTCATCAGTTGAGCTGCAGCACACTTCTGATGCAGAATATGTGTCTGAATACAACCTGGCATATTTCTAACCCAAAAGATCCAGCAAGCAGGGCGTATCATTTACATTTTCCTTTGTGTATTCTAAATTTGGATAACTCTCTCTAATTGTATTTGTTTAATTGTTTTGTAGTGTATATGGACTTGAGCAAAGCATTTGATAAGATATCCCATGCAAGGTTTATTAAGAAAGTGAGGGGGCATGGGATCCAAGGGGAAACTGCTTTATGGATCCAGAACTGACTTGCCCACAAAAGACGAAGAGTGGTTATAGATGGGTCATATTCTGTACAAAGGTTAGTCACCACTGGAGTGCCCCAACGATCTGTTCAGAGACCCTTACTCTTTGTGATTTTTATAAATAGCCTGGATGAGGAAGTGGAGGGATGGGTTGGTAAGTTTGCTGATGACACAAAGATTGGAGGTAGTGTGGAGGGATGTCAGAAGTTGCAGTAAAATATTGATAGGATGCAAGACTGGGCAGAGAAGTGGCAGGTGGAGTTCAACCCAAATAAGTGTGAAGTGGTTCATTTTGGCAGATCAAATAGGATGTCTGAATATAATAGTAATGGTAGGACTCTAAGCAGTGTGGAAGATCAGAAGGACTTTGGGATCCGAGTTCATAGGATGCTCAAAGCAGCTGTGCACGTTGAAGCTGTGGTTAAGAAGGCATATAGTATACTGGCCTTCATCAATTGAGGAATTGAGTTTAGGAGTCAAGAGATAATGTTGCAGCTATATAGGACCCTGGTCAGACTCCACTTGGAGTACTGTGCTCAGTTCTGGTCAGCTCATTACAGGAAGGATGTGGAAGCCATAGAAAGTTTGCAGAGATTTACAAGGATGTTGCCTGGATTGGGGAGCAAGCTTTATGAAGATAGGTTGAGGAAGCTTAGCCTTTTCTCCTTGGAGAGACGAAGGATGAGGGGTGACGTGATAGAGGTGTATAAGACGTTAAGAGGTATTGATCGAGTGGATAGTCAAAGGCTTTTTCCCAAGGCTGAAATGGTTGCCACAAGAGGACACAGGTTTAAGGTGCTGGGGAGGAGGTGCAGAGGAGATGACAGGAATAAGTTTTTCATTCAGAGTGATGGATGTGTGGAATGGGCTGCCAGCAACAGTGCTGGAGGCAAATTTGATAGGGTCTTTTAAGAGACATTTAGATAAGTACATGGAACTTAGTAAGATAGAGGTTTATAGATAAACCTAGTAACCTCTAAGGTAGGGGCATATTTGGCACAACTTTGTAGGCTGAAGGCCCTGTATTGTGCTGTAGTTTTTCTATGTTTCTATGTTTTATTGCAATTGTAAACATAAGCTGGGATTTTCTGGCTCCTGTCATGGCAGGATCCAACGTGGAACATTTGGTGTCCCAGTCAAAAGTCCATCGAATTTTGACAGAACTGGGCAATCACAGTGGCAGGCACGGCTGGAAAATTCCACCATAATCTAAAAAGACACCACAAACCATTAATAATTAATCCACATAAAACCAGCTCACGCAAAAGCTTGTGATAATGTCATGCTGCCAAGAAGGGTAAGGATATATAGAAAAATATCAACTAAAATGCTTAGAAGGAGAATTTGATACGTACCTGTGATGCAAGGATATTAAAGAGGAATGGAAGAAGAGTAAAAGACTGGGATCAAACGGGCACGAGGCCTACTAAATAGATTGAATGGATCATCAAAGTTCCTACAAACACACTATGTGCCATCTAACCTGCTTTCTCTTTTTGTACAATCCACTGCTCATAAGACTGCGTGCCAAAATCTGATGCAGGGCTTCGTCCAAGGTATGTGTGAATTTTTGTCATCATGTCTTTGATTTGCCCTCCAAAAGGATCCTTAAAATCAAACAGAAAGTGAAAAAGAGTTCAAAACACATAATTTGGGATAATTGAGCGCATCACATCTGGAATATCTACCAGCAGTGTACCTGCACCTAACAATAACATTTACTGGGCTTTATAGATTGGAAAAATTTTACTTACATAGGACAGCTGACTTATTTCCTGTGGATTAGAATGGTTTGCATGCTATTATTCTACAAATGTTGAAATTTTAGCACAAAGATGCTGGTATTACTCAACAAGTCAGACAGTGTCCATGGAGAAATGAAAAAGTTAAGTTCACATTTCAGATCCACAAGCCATTTCAAAGTTGTTGCACTAGGTGTTACATCTAAAAAAAACAAGTTGTCCAGATGTTGATAGCCTCCTGGTGTTGGAGAGGAATTTTCCAGATTCTTTATCATGCACTACCATCCCACCCACTTCAAATTTGTCTGGACCAATGTTAAAGCAAAACATTTTTTTGTCCTTGAAATGGAAATCCTTTAAGTGAACTCCCAGAAGTAGATATTTGTACCTCCATTCTTTCTTCTGCAATCTCCATCTTTTTGACAGGATCTTTCACTTGGTCTTTCAGTTGTACATGATACTCCTTAACAGTCATTATTTTGTAAGCATCAAGATTTGCACAAATCTACAAAATCAGAAATGAACAAACATTTGTTAGATTCATACAGAAAAGTTAATTGGTAATATTGAGTGATATACCTAGCTTTCCTGAAGTACCAGCCACCAATTAACCTACCTGTAAGTAATCTGTGTTCCTGTGTTGTTATCTAAATCAATACTTGGCTCAGTGTAGCATTCCCAATAGGAAACAAAAGATTGCACATTCGGGGTGCACAAAAGGCACATAACCTAAACTGGTAATCAGAGCTATAGTGAAAAAAGGAGCATTGTCGTAATTGCTCATTGCTAATGGACAAAGCATAAACAGGAGCTAATTGTTATTCAAACAGGAGTTAAATCAGCAGAACAAATTCCAAATCTTACTTGTAAAATGTGCGATTCTGCATTCTTTCTATTCTTTGCACCACCCACGCCAGGTGATGCTGTCAATCCCAGGATCTGTGGAAGTGGCACTTCTGCATTCCCCTTTTTGTTGTTCAGCTTTTGCTCAATGTACCTGGTCATTATGCTCTTGTACACTCCTTCTTTCTGGGTGTGGTGACATTCATCAATAATTATCAGCGAGAAATCTAGTAAGAACAAAGTATTGATATTGATATTATAAAAAGTCACTACTTTAGTATCTGTAAGACCACAATACTAACAATACTTCAAACCCATTTATTGTTTGCAACATGGAATATTTTTTGTAAATGCAATGGGTGGATGTTTTTCTTTATTGCTCTGTGTGTAATGCAGAGGAACAGATTGCCAGTCCACTGTAAAACTTGGCCAATTTTCAGTCTACAGCCACACTTCCAAATTACTGTTCAGATGTTAAAAGTGTAAACTTATCTCGGTGGTGCTTGGTATGCTTGGAATAGCACTGTCAGAATAACATTGATAAAAGTGGCACATGGAGAATAAAAGATTAATGGTGATGTTAATTAGATCATGTTGTTACTGATCATATAGGCAATGACATTAGGTCCAATGACCAGGAGGTTCCAATGGAGCAAGACACAGAATAGTCTGTGTCCAGAGAACAATGTGTAAATTAATGGTTTAAAATAAACTAAAATATCTCCAAGTCACTTCTAGAGTATGTGAAGCCTCATCAAAATTCATGCCCTGTGTTCTTTTGGTTTTTTGGAGTGGTTTGCATTGGGAATATAATGTTGGATATTAAAATTTATTAATCTTGTTCAGGAGCTTTGCATACATGAAGACATTTTAGGAATTTGACTTTTGAGACAACCGTGCACCATCATCAGATTAAATTGATAAAAAAAAGTCCCATTGGGTTTGTTGATATCCTTGCCTGGAATTCAGGATGCAAAAACACACAAATTTACAACATCAATCCTGATAATTGAATATGGAGCTCACATTGTCAACATAATCTGGATGGCTGGGAATGAGTAATAAATAGACTTCTCATTAATGGCATCAGGGTATACTAATTATTGTATGCTTTATTCTAATAACAAATCTTTACAATCAATTTCCATATAGCAAGATTCTACCAGCAGCGATTAGACAAGCGACTAGATAATCTGTTTTTGATAGTTGGGGTTGGGAGCTAAATGTTGGCTAGGACATTGGGAGAAATTGCCTGTTCTTCTTCAAATAATACTATGACTATTTGTATCCAAGAGAGTAGACAGCACCTCTGACAAGAAGCACTTTCTCACTACTGTACTGAAGTGGCAGCCTAGATTATATTTTCAGGTTTTGACAGTTGAGCTTGAAACTTTGCCCTTCTGACTCAGCTACAACATCGCTATCACTGAGACAAGACTGACACAACATCTAAATGACTAATGAAGCTGCAATTTAGATAATATTTCGGCTGTATCCATAAACTTTCTGTGCTTCTTCATATCATCTGCATCCTTCGATTACAACATGCTCTCATAACTTGCAATCAGATTGAATACTGCCTATCTAATTCTTTTGCAAATAGGAATTATAATGATGGGACAATTGAGACAGCAGAATGGATTTTAATCAATGTTAAAATAAAATGGATGCTAGACAAGCATTTTACATAGTTAGTGAGGATTTTTTTTTGTATTGTTAGCTGAGTTTACAGACACTACAACAAATCAATGTAACAATTTTCAAACCAATACAAAATAAGGGTCATATGAAGCATCTGGACCTGGCAGGTGAGAACCATTAAATCCTGTAGAATTTGGCCAGTTGTACTTTGGCAATGTTTAAGGATTCCTAAGTGTTGCAAACACTAGTTTAAAATCCAAGCATTTTCTCTACTTCCTGATGTAGCTGTTAATTTACTGTTGCCTGAATCACTTTCCTACTCATCTTGTAACTTGAAAGCAGAGTCTTTGACTCATTATATGTTCAAAGCTACAAAATAGACCAACAATCCAAATTCACAGCCAGTATTGCATTGTTCACCTTTGGGGCATAACATTTTGTTTTCAACTATACTATATCTCCTGACATTGATCAATCGAGTGTAAGGAAGAGTCGCACTTGCGTGCTTAGCCTACACAAAGGTCACTGGCGTATCTACTGTTTCTCCCATCACAATGTTGATCCCAGACCAGTCTAAACCTCTAACTTTATCCATGCAAATTGCAATGTCAACTATAGATCCTTAGCAATTTTTTTTCTGATTTATCAGGTATTCTGGTTGAAAATCATTTCTACCCATCATGACAGCACAACTAAACAGTTGGGTGGGATTTTACGGCTCGCTCATCCTGAAACCATAAAATCCCATCCAAGGAACGCTCCATGGTCCTCCCCTTGCTTGCTTCGATTCCCATTATGGGCAGGACAATAAAATTCCGGCCGTTACTTCTGAAATTTACTCAGCAGTTCAAAACATACCATTTTAATTGCAAGATCTGGATTTGATAATGAGAATGAAAAAGTACAAATTGCTTTCCCTACTTCCTGAGCACTGAACTGGGATATATAGATATCTACATGGCAAATCTTTATAAAGTCACTCAATAAGTTGGAAAGGGTAACATGCAGGGAGTTCCTATAACTCAGTTGCTAGATAAAAAATATTTTATTCAAAATATGCTTTTTAATTGATTTTTACTAACAGATTCTGAATTGAAAGTTTGAGGCTAAGCTGAGATCCCTCTTTGCCAGTACCAGCTTCAAGATCAAACCTGATTTGTTCTAACGCCACCCGGCACTCCTCATCACAACACCTTTCTGCCTAGGCACGGTGCTCATATATGCCACTTGCTGTAGACCTTTGACCCACTAGGTGTCTGGCTCACAATGTTCTCTCTGTGCCCTCTCAGGGAAGACAGCCTATAATAAAAGAGAGAGGGAGAAAATGGCAGAGGAATGCCCAAGTGAAGACTCCTCATCCACTATGAAGAAAAGGTTATGGAGATCGCAATGGAGGACCAGGACTGAGCTGCCACTTACATTCAGAGAAGTCAGAGTCCACTTCACCTTCATCCAGAGAACCTGTTTCTAGTGAGTTGTTTATTGCCTAGACATTTGTCCTTCCAATTCACAAATCCATGACCTTTATCTTATAGGACGAAGTTGGTCCACCAAGAGGAATTGTGCTCCCTGCAAACCTCCACAGCAACTCAGAGGGATCTCCAAGGAAGACACTGAAAAAGCATCATATCTCTCACATACACTATTCACCAGCACAGAGACACATACCTTGCTGGGAGATATTGCAGACAGGCTTCTGGGTCTGTCTTTGTTGAGCACCACACTACTGTTGATGTACAGCAAACAGGAACTTCCCAGGAATTAGGTATCTGAGGTCTGCTGGATCCCAGGACACACTGGCCCACCAGCCAGATGCGTGCAGCTGGAAAAAGTTCGCCTGGAGCTGCTGGAGGTGCAAAGGTAGAGCTGGGAAATCCAGAAGCGGTTATCAATGATGTTCCTGCAAAGCTGATTGGAGGAGTCCCAGCATCAACAGTCACAGGAAATGTTGCTGGTGTTGCATGACTCCCAAGCCAAGGCTGCGTAGATGGTGACCACAGTGGAAAGCTGGAGTATGATGTCCAAGCCATGAGTGGTAGAATTCAAGGCATGGAGCAGTGCCTAAGGACCATGACTAAAAGCCTCCAGAGCATGGCTCAGTCACAGAGGAGCGTGGTCCAGACACAGAAGGCCATTGGTGAAGAGCTCCAGAGCTTGGTCCAAACACAGAGGATCATGTGATTCACATTGTCATCGAGACGGAGAAGATTTTAAAGATATCCCTGAAAATTCAGACACAGTCAATCTGCCAAAGGCCAAATGGGAGAGGGAGCCGAGAAGTTACAGAAATGCAGGTGAGAGCTCTTATTTGGATTAAAAAGTCCATAGTGGTGAGGAATTGAATCAAGGCTGGAAAATTCTCCCAGTTTGCATCAGAGAGAGAACCCTGGGAAAGTCCTCACCAAGATAGTCAGTTTTGAGGTGGGAAAGAATTGAAGCAAACTCTCAGGAGCTAAGAATCACTCTGGATTGGGTCCAGGAAAATCAAGTGACTACTTAGAGAACACTATAAAGTATATCAATAAAAAAGTCCTGTCCAGTAGTTTGATGTATATGTGGCCTACAAAAATAGCATTTAGTCATTGATGCTTTTAGTCTACGTGTTATAGTAAAAGTCTGAAAACATAAGATCACCCTTTTAGTTACTAACTGGAAATTTCAATTTATTTTTAAAAGAAACTTGTCTTTTTTGGAGACTGTAACAATTACCAACATTAGCTAATTTCTTTGTGCATTAAAGCATAAAGAAAAATACAAATTATTTCATCCAGAGAGAGTTTAAATAGTACACATGCCCATTAGTCTAATAAGAACAAGCAAATAATTAACTGTAAAAACAAATGATTAAAATGATTCATTCTACAAGCACAGGCACTTATGAGAAAAGTCTACATCTGGCCTTAGTTGTAACAGTTGATGCAGTGATCCATTTGTGTTCAGTGAGAGATAACAGGCCAGATTTTACAGCCTTGGTCAAATAAATGCCAGGTCATTGAATGTCTTTAAGGCAGAGATAGATAGGTTCTTGATTAATAAGGGGATCAGAAATTATGGGAAAAGGCAGAAGAATGAGGATGAGAAGAATATCAGCCATGATTGAATGGAGGAGCAGACCAAATAGACCAAGTGGCTTAATTCTGCTTCTATAGCTTATGGTGATATGAGACCGGAAATTGCCAACCGAGGTCAATGGACATTTCCATTGTCCATCCCTCGCCTGTTCTAATTTCGTGGCAGGCAAGGTGTAGAATTCTGGCAAACATCCTAGAATGCAATAAATTGTGAAGGAACACAAAATGTTGTAATTTCCCGAAAAACATTTGCCATTGCAGTGGCAAGCAATGCTGGGCTAAAAGCTAAAAACAGAGAAACGATTGTAGACAAACTTAAAATAATTAAAATATTTGTCTTAAATACTGAATACAAGACTGAGAATGTATCCAATTCTGATTGGGAGGGTGGAATATGAACTGTAACCCAGTTTAGCTGGAGTTCTGCCTCAGGATCTTCATATTCTATTTGATGGGATGGGGGGAGTGCGATGGTTTGTGGGTGAAGGATGAATTCTGAACAGAGTTTTCATCATGTCCCTAAATATGTTGGTGGTGGATGAGATTTTGGGAAGGCTATGGTGGGCAAGGCAGGATGCACTTGTCAACTTCATCAGGAAATTCCCTCCTATTTACTACTGAAAGACCTCAGCCAAGCACACATTAGCTGTAAGCTTCAGTTCCCTTGAAATCTGCTGAAGGCTTGAACCTTGAGAGATAGTCTAATTAATTCCAGTGGGGGAATAATTTACCTTTTTTAGTGGCAGACTGGGTCCAATGGAAAGTGAAAACTCGGAGAAAAATACTTCAACCCCAACGATCATCAGAGAAATTTCACTCGGAGTAGTAAGGCAGAACCTTGCATTAAACAAGTAGATTGAATGGGGTATGCCAAGCTGGCACCACTAATATGCCCTTGCAGGTGCCAGGGGCCTATTCATAGAACATAGAACATAGAACATTACAGCGCTTCGGCCCTCAATGTTGCACTGACTGCAAAATCAATCTAAAGTCCAACAAATCTACACTATTCCAATATCATCTATATCTTTATCCAATGACCATTTAAATGCCCTTAATGTTGGCGAATCCACTACTGTTGCAGCAGGGCATTTCACGCTCTTACTACTCTAAGTAAAGAATCTACCTCTGACATCTGTCCTATATCTATCACCTCTCAATTTAAAGTTACGTCTCCTCATGCTAGCCATCTCCATCTGAAGAAAAAGACTCTCACTGTCCACCCTATCTAATCTTCTGATCATCTTATGTGCCTCTATTAAGTCACCTCTTAACCTTCTCTCTCATGAAAATAGCCTCAAATCCCTCAGCCTTTCCACATAAGACCTTCCCATCAAACCAGGCAACATCCTGGTAAATCTCCCCTGCACCTTTTCCAATGCAATGTATAGAAATAATCTGTCCCCAAGTTGGAGTTAAGTAGAAGTATACACAATAGCATTTATTGCAGCAGAATGTGTCCTCAAAAATTTTGGGCCTCACTTTTTGTTCAGAAGTTCACAATGGCTGGAATTTTTTGGCCATTCTTGCCAGTCCTCGTCCCAATGACGGCGCACCTCCATCATGGGAGGCATGGGATAAAATCCCATTGAAAGCGGCAGGACCAGAAGATCCAACCATCTCTCATTGCTGAGAAACAAGTGGCTGAAAGGCCAGAGAATCTCGTCAAAATCACTGATGCTTGATCTATCTCCCCCAGATGACACTAATAAAAAAAATGAGGTAACGCATGTTTCACAAGGGATGCATCATATAAATGATGTTCCTTCTCATGAGGTAAACTTGTTGTCTTCCCCGCGGTCAATGAAATGAATTCTTCATCCTTTGTGTTTAACTTTTGACTCTTTGGGTTGGTGGAAGAGATTTTTGAGATCAAGCAGTTGAATCAGTGCAGCATCTGGACAGCAAATAATGAACATGCAAAGCTACACAGTAACTGAAACCAAATGAAAGAAGAAACTAGTCAGAATTCTTTTATATGCAACAGAAAGAGTGAAATCAAATCCTGAAGGAGGGAAAACATATTTAAATGTGAATAAACATTTCACTATAAGATTTGTTGCTCACAATAATCCTAGAATCAATCTCTTTCATAGGAAGAAGCTAGGGAAGTGAACATTTTACAGTCAATTCTTTTACTCCTTATAATTACATTCATCCACTGAAAGGATATTTTAGAATTAAGTTATTCAAAATGTATTTTATTCCAAATTTGTTTCATTTTCCTTGGAATTAACATAAAAAAGGAATGTATGTGACATGCAAAAATCTCTCTTCTAATCATCATTTGCTCAGATGAACTATTCTTCAATGAAATGTAAAGATGCTCATTTATTTATGATCTGTTCAATGTATTAACTGTGGACATTATCAAATTGTATACAGATCTATAGCAAGTGTGAGTGATTGAAGCAGTCCAATAATCAGCATTTACAAAGTGTATGAAAGCTGCAAAGGTTACCTGATATTTTGAGATTATCATCATTGTTTAGTTCAGCCAGCTGATTCTCCAGGATCTGAGCTGTACAGATAATAATGTCGTTCTCCCGCACCACTTGAGGGAAAGAGATCTTCAACTGTGTATCACCGCTTATTTTGCTGACACTGTACTTATCTTTAAGGAATGGATTGAACTCCTTACGGAAATGCTGGTCAACCAAAGGCACCTGGCGTAGAGATGGATGAAAGACAATAATTTTTAAAAATAATTTTGCTGACCTGATTGAATCAGAATAGGAATCTAGGCCGGAATTTTCTGACCATTCATGCCCCGCCACCACTCTAAGTGAGGACGGAGAAGTAGGCATTCAGCCAACTCTCCATTCATTACAGCAGGACCGGAGAATTCCACAGGTATCAACGGCCAGAGAATTTCCAGTCCTGACGTTGTTTGATACTTATCCCACAATGCAACGCTGACTATGCTTCCAAACTATTGAATTGCCTGTAAAGTGTTCAGGGGCACCCTGAGGTTGTGAAAGGATCTATGGAAATGCAAGCTTTTATTTCCTTTTCTCTTTTAAATCAATTTTTGCTTCATCTTATTTCAACAGGTTTTCATGACATTTCTTGACAGCTTTAACAATGTTATCAAAAACAACAATGTTATTGTTTTACTGACGTAAAACAAACCACAACATTGTGAGTTTCTATACATTTGCCATCTTATTCTAGAGTAATGTTTATTCATGATATCTATAAACTAGAAGATTGTGAACGCTATTGGCCATGATGAGCAATGAGAAACACTCATTTACTAAGCCTCATTCTTTCTGATCAGAGTTGAACAGAGTCAGAAGCTGAACCCTTGGTGCTCTGGTCTTGGATTACTTTCCTTTCTTTTTTCTTGCTCAACAGGGTCTCTCTTTCTCTTATTGGGCTGAATAACAATGGCGGGGGGGGGCAGTGGTGTGGAGATGGAGGATATATAGACAGCATGCACACTACCACTCCCCACCTCAAAAGATATATTGAAACAAAGTGGACACATTTCACCCTGATCCGCTGCCCCAAAATACTGAGGGGCTGATTAACGAGGGCCAAGTGGGACTTCCGTCCTTCACTGGGGGCACAGGTCCTGACCTCAGCAGCTGCTTGCCAATACATTTGGCTAGCACCTCCATCAATCCTGGCAGCACCAGGAAGGCACTAGTGGCCAATGCCAACACTGCTGGGGAAGAGAAGATCCCAAGATCTTGCATCCAAGAGTAGGTAAGCCTAGATCTTGGGATGAGAGGTTTAAGTAAGTTAGAAAGAGGGGCACTTGGTGGGGGGGGGAGGGTTAAGGGAGAGAATGAGTGGGAAAGAAAGAGGTGGTGGTTCAACCTAAGAGGAGCCATCCCGCGATTAGCAAATGGTAGTCCCGAAAGAGCGATTCCCCCGCCCCCCCCACCTCACTTTCCTACCCACACATTAAACATTGAAGTTTAAAAATCTGGCTTCCTGCCTTGCTGCCAAAATCAAACGTTTAATGGTGTGAGCAGTGTATTATCAGGGTCAACTGGCTTGATCATAAGCCGAGTTGATTTTTAATTGCTTATTTAAATGTGGTGGGCTGGCTGTGTCCACCTGCTGTATTGAGGGAATGTTCAGAGATGAGCAGGGTGGTGGTGGGATGGGCGCCTACCCTATTTTCTATCACTCCCCAGGGACCTGTAAAATGCAGCCCACTGTCCAACAGGATCCTCTTTTATTCTAATCACTGCTCCCATTGATCTTCATCATTCTACCCAACAAAATCTGTTTCCCCGGGCATTCCCCCTTCAGTAACATTTTTCTCCTTTTAATCTCTCTACTCATTTCCCCTAACAGGATCTTAGTCTCCTCCCCCGCCCTCCCCCTTCTCTCTCTCCTTTCAACTATCAGGCGCCAGAGCTATTGAAAGAGATTAATACATCAGGACTTTGTATGTGTCATAGTCATATGAAGAATCCGTGCATACATATTTTGTTTATTTATACTAAATCATACTATCAAATCTCTAATTCTTTAGGTACTTTGACAATTAGACAATGTGCCTTGTGAAGGTGTACATGCATGATTCTCCCCTGTCAAACAGGCTACAAGTCGCTGCTCTGATCTTGGTGTCTGTGCTTCATATTCTGTGCAGTATGGACATAAAGAACAGATGATTTCACATCATTTCAGCTTTGTACTATTGCAAATAATTCTCAATGATAAAATGAGTTTATCGAGTTGTTCATCCTTCCCTGACTTAAAAGAATTACAGCAGTAGTTTGATCAGGCAAGTCCAGAGATTTGCTTTCCTCATCTGGTGCAATATAACCCACCACTGTCTTTCTACATAGCTCCAAAATGGTGATATGGAATGTACACGGGCATGGTGGCATAGTGGTTAGCACTGCTGCCACACAGCGCCAGGGACCCAAGTTTGATTCCCAGCTTGGATCACCATCTGTGTGGAGTCTGCATGTTCTCCCCTTGTCTGTGTGTGTTCCCTTTGGGTGCTCCGGTTTCCTCCCACAGTCCAAATGCTGGTTAGGTAGACTGGCCATGCTAAATTCTCTCTCAGTGTACCCGAACAGGCACCGGAGTGTGGTGATCTGAGGATTTTCACAGTAACTTCATTGCAGTGTAAGCCAACTTGTAACACTAATAACAAAATTTAAAAGAAACACTAGCAGCAATATAACTGAACTTGTCACCCAGACAAGAGGTAACAATGAATTACCTTGTTAACAAGCACTATAACCTTTCCCATTTTGCCTTGCAACTTCAATTTGTCCAGATGATATCTCGTAATGTAGACAGCCACTCTGGTCTTTCCACTTCCGGTGGGTAGACAGATAATGAGGTTTTTACCCTCCAAAGCTGGAGCTGCAACTTCCTGCTGATAGTCTCGGAGAGTGATCTCAGGAACAGGTGATCGCCTGCCTTTCTGCTTGTTCTCCTCATCAGAATCTGGAACATAGCAAATTCAAGATGATAGAATAGGGAGTAAGGCTGATATATAATGTATTAAAATGCTTGATCTGTTCTGAACTTACAACAGCTGAAGGCTGACAATGGTCACATGTACAGTAAAAGGCCGTTTAAAATCAAACAATATTGCCATAAGTTGGCGACTGTATTGAAATCATTACAGTATTTCAGTAAGTCAGTACAGAGGATCAGAAAGGCAATAGTGTACGCGACTTTGGATTGCATGGTAACTTACCCAGAATTTCCTAAAAGTCAAAAAGAATGCTTGTTTGTCTAGGTGTTCTGCATATTCAGCTTGTTGTACACTTTCCCAGAGTTAGGTAGTTCTAAATCTGCTCTTAACCCAAAACTGTACAGCTGCCAATTCAAACATTAAATCTCTCAATGCCATCAGAGAGCAGCCTCAGGGCAAGAATGCCCCCTGACCCTGGCATATCTCCACTTGAAGAAAGATTTGACAATTTAAAAAAAAAGAGACAAGCTCATTTTCAAGAAAGCAGTCTAAACAGGATACACTCACCCTGAGCTTCCTTCTCCTTCAAGTCCCTTAAGAACATTTATTCTTAAAGTGATATAGGTTTTTGTTCTCATTATCAGGCCTATGTATTCAATGTGCAAATTAAGTGGTGGGAAACTACAAAGACTGCAAGAAGTGTGAGGATTGTGCTTTATGATTATTACTTTAGAGGTTTGGGAAAAAATTCTAAAAAGCACTTTGTGTAAATAGCTTTTGAAGATTGATTGTGATGTGGCAGAGTGTTGCTGTAGCACTTAAGTGCTGTAATATACTGTGGCACAGAAGAGTCCTAAGTTATATACCCTAAATTATATCCCTAAGCAATATCATTTAAGAACATGGTAATCAAAGGCATAGCTCTGCATAACCGAGAGGAACATGAAACAACAGAGAAAAGTACATTTGGCTACTTGCATATTTTGCAATTTCTGGCTTCAGAGAGGCTTAAAAGCAGCATAAATACTTACCCTATTAAGTGTGAATGACACAGATACAGAACAATTAAAAGAAAGGATGATAGATAGAAAACATCTAAGAAAGAGAGCATCTTCATGCACAAAAATCTGAAAATTACATAAAGCGGCCCACTTTCTTTTAGCTTCTTCCACTTGTTATCTGATAATTCAAGAAACGAAAACAACCAGGAAATGTGTTTTTGATTACAAGTACCCAAAAGGGATACCATCTAACATCAGTGTTAGCCAAGGAAGTTTTGGACTTCTTTTGCCTGCACAGAATAGTAAATAACTTGCAAAATTCTAAACAAAATTTAAAGTAAGCTGAAGTAACTGTTTAAATATCTGAGTTACATTTTTTCATGCTTCTTCAATCTTTTCTGACCTTAAATAGAAATAGGGAGAAGGTTGTTTTCTCAATGAAATAAATTGCTTCTTTTTCTATTGCTTATGTTTTGCCAGGGTATAAGCAGAAGCGATTTCTGCTGATGGAATTCTACAGATGATGACTTCACTCATTAAGATGTGGCAGAGGATAGGCTGATTCTCATTTACAGCTCTTTTCCCCCACCCATCACCACACTTCTGTCAAATCTTCTGTTAAGCCACCTGATCTCCAATGATAAACAGAACTGAGACAGATAACTAGATGTTTGGAAATTGTAGGCACAATAATCCCCACATTCAACAAGAGACATGGTAAAAATGGAATTGTGTACAATCTAATGCCTTCAGTTGTCATTGCATATTAAGACCTTAGATCAGAAATCAATTACCCTTACTGTATTACCACAAGCAACATGTCAGAAAGGATTTAACTCACTTCTTCATTCACTTACAAAAAGCTTGTTTAATTATTCCATGATCTCAAAACTGATTGGAATGTATAAAACCACAGTTGTGATTTTCTATCCTTGCTGAAGCAGGTTTTCCAGTGGCGTGCACTTCTTGCCACTGAGTTTTCCTGCGGCCGATAAGCACAGAAAATGTCACCGTCTCTGATACCAAAAATCCCATTGCCATAGGAGAGACAGAAAATCTGAGGCTATATAGAAGCCCTACAGTACTGAAGGTGGCCATTCAGCCCATTGACTCTGCACCGACTCTCTGAAACAGAATCAGAACCAGGCCCAGAGGAGCAGATGTCTATCTGCAAGACTTCCCCCCCCCCCCCCCCCCCCCCCCCCCCCCCATTATGTTTAATTGTGTGGCAAGTCTGCTGATGACCAATTAGGTGGTTAAAATTGCCAAGCCGGTCCCATGGCAGGTAAGTGGTGCACAGGACATGCTCTTTGGCCTGGCATCAGAGTTCTGAAACCCACTGTAAAATTCAATCTCGCATTGCAGGTCCATGATCCCTCATCGGAACTTCTGCTGAAAGGTCATTGGCCTGAAACTTTATCTCGCTCCATGGGTGTTATCAGAACTGCAAACTATTTCAAACATTTTATGTCTTTATATTACTAAAAGGTACCATTTACAAATCCACTTCTAACACCGGTGGCATGGTAGCACAGTGGTTAGCATTGCTGCTTCACAGCTCCAAAGACCTGGGTTCGATTCCCAACTTGGTCACTGTCTGTGTGGAGTTTGCACATTTTCCTCATGTCTGCATAGGTTTCCTCCAGGTGCTCCAGTTTCCTCCCACAGTCCAAAGATCTGTGTGTTAGGTTGATTAGCCATGCTAAAATTTCCCCTTAGTGTCCTGAGATGTGAAAGTTAGAGGGATTAGCAGGTAAATATGTAGGAATACACAGGTAGGGTCTCGGTGGGATTGTGGTTGGAGCAGACTCGATGGGCCAAATGGTCTTTTCCTGCACTGCAGAGATTCTATGATCTTCTGGGACAGAATGGATATCAGTATTTGTACATTTCTGGCAAGCAGAGACATCAGTTTTATGATTTTATAGAGATATAATGTCTGCTTTATGTGTTTGAGCAGAATACAGTCCTTGATCCCTTAAACTTTCCTTCACTTATTCTGGTTTGGTGTCAGTGGAGAACATAAATAGATCTAATAATGAGGCAATCTGTTCAAATACTTCAAAGCAGTGTTTACTTTTGCAGCTGGAAAAATTCTGATATGCATTCTTCTATCACTTCTAGATTGTTGGGTCAATTGTACGTGTGAAAATAGGGATAACCATTGAAGATCTCACAACAAGACCGCACAGCTTTACACTGTATATTTATTTTGGCTTGTACCAGACTGTAACAGAGTAACTAACTGATGGAATAATGTTTGGATTTTTAAAATGTCTGATCCTACAAATAATCTTACTTTCATTGAGTCCCACTGGATTTAAAATTCTCGATGAAGTAAAAGTATGAGACCAGGCTTAATATAATCTCAGCTAATAATAAAGGAAGATCTGATCAGTAGATAGAACACAATAATTCTACGTAATAAGTCTCAAACATGTGCTGATTATAATGGTTTCAATGTACACTGGTACTTGTATTATCTTCATTATTTTACTCAGCAGCTGTAAATTGTTGCATTCGCACCAGATAGTTCTCTATAATTAACTTTACCACCAACCTTTGATCACATTGGCATTGTTTACCTTCAATACCATAGCCTACATTTGGGATGCAGTAAAACTAAATGATATTCTTTATATATTCTTGTGCAAACTCATAAAAAATCTCATTACAGCTGCAATTAAATAAAATGCAAAAACACTCAGCAATATCACCATTCATACTGTGCACTTAATTTTATTGTAGTGGCAAGTTCATTCAATGAATGTTTCAGGAAAAAATAACTTCAGACGAGGAAAATCAAGGAGATAATGTTGGTGGCATTTAGAGGGAAGCTGAGAATGTGGCAAATGGGTTTAAGTTAAGGTTATTTATTCATGTCACAAGTAAACTTATATTAACACTGCAACTAAATTACTGTGAAAACCCCTTAGTCACCACACTCTGATACCTGCTCAGTTTCACTGAAGGAGAATCATGCACCTAACAATCATACCTTTTTGACTGTGGGAAGAAACCCACGCAGACACAGGGAAAACATGAAGACTCTACACGGACAGGTGACAAAGTAGAAAAAGTTGAAAGTTTCTAGTTTTTAGGTGTCCAGATCATCAGCAACCAAGTCCTGGTCCCCTCCCCAAGCCGTCAACACTATAGTTAAGAAAGCCCACCGATGCCTCTACTTTCTTAAAAGACTAAGGAAATTTGGCATGTCAGCTACGAGTCTCACCAAATGCACCATAGAAAGCATTCTTCCTGGTTGTATCACAGCTTGATATGGCTTCTGTTCTGCCCAAGAAATGACAAAAGGTTGTGATATAGACTAATCTATCATGCAAACTAGCCTCTCATCCATTGACTCTGTCTACACTTCCCACGGCCTCAGAAAACAGCTGGGATCATTAAGGACCTCACACATCCTGGACATGCTCTCTTCCACCTTCTTCCATCAGGAAAAAAATACAGATCTCTGAGGTCATGAACCAACCAACTCATGAACAGTTTCTTTCCTGTTGCCATCGGACTTGGTCTACCTTGCATTAAGTTAATCTTTCTCCACACGCTAGCTTTGACTGTAACACTATATTCTGCACTGTCTCATTTCTTTCTCTATGAATGATATGCTTTGTCTCTATAGCACGCGAGAAACAAAACTTTTCACTGTATAAAATACATGTAGCAAAAATAAATCAAATCAAATCAAATCAGGGACCCAAGCTGGGAAACCTGAAGGGGAATGGAAAAGGCCAGATCCATCAGAGAAGCGGCTCAACAGAAGGGACTGTGGGACCAGAATGTGTAGGTGTGCTCCCCCAGCTCTCCAGTCCATCAACTTTATCTCATGGACCTCTTCATTGGTTGACTCCCCAATATATCAACCTGATTGACTACAGCAAGGAAAAAAATAAAATATGTCCTGCCATTACATTGGAAAGACCTGTACTTTCAGGCTGCAAATCTTCTCCCTCCTCACAGTTATTATCACTGTTATTTATCTTAGTCGGTAAATATGTGTAAATTAAGCATACCACAATTTTATTTCCTCATTATTGGGTGCTCTCTTTTTGTTGATTACAGTAGGCCTAAGGAAATATTATGTGCAGCAAATCTCTCAAGGAGCAGAGACTTGATGCTATTTTTATTTCTAGTGGCTTTTATTCTTTCAAACACAGGTTTTTGAGGTTTTCTGATGCTTTGTGAAAAAATACTATTTCTCATAAATTTTGGGGGTGTCCCTTCATAACACTATGTAATATTTATTAGGAATTAGACAGTTGATTATCTGAAGCAAATTCATGACAGAACTGATAGTAATCGAAGCGTTCGCAGAGCAGATATTAAAAAAATTGCCAGAGAAAAGTAAGTTATTAGAGCCAGGCAGCCTGTACCTATCATTATGTCACCAACTGTATCTGTAAGTCCTGGCATTACTATCCAGCAATGACTGTGGGGAAGTGACTCTGAGAGATCCAGGTCACCAGTACCATATGTTGCACGGATAGCTGCAGCCAGCATACACCATAGCAACAATATGTTTCGTGGCAATTTCACCTCCTCCCTCAAATTTCGTATCTCCGCCTCCTTCCTCAAGCTAGCAAAAGAATCAGTTGCAGTTTCGGCCTTTATGCTCACACAGCATCGCATAGCTCAGCATTTCACTTCCTTTCTCACTGAATAACAACAACAGCAGGACAATGGTGGCACAGAGGTTAGCACTGCTACCTCTTGGTGCCAGGAACCTGCGATCGATTCCAGCCTAGAGAGTTTGGATTCTCCCCGTATCTGCATGGGTTTCTTCTGGGTGCTCGGGCTTTGTGCCGCAGTCCAAAGATCAGTGGATTAGATGAATTGGCCATGCTAAATTGCCCCTTAATTTCAGAGAGATTAACAAGGTAAATACACAGGGTTACAAGAGTACCACCTGGGTGGGACTGTTATCAGTGCAGACTTGATAGGTCGAATGGCCTCCTCTTGTATTGTGTGGATTCTATGTGACCCCTGTGCTACATTTTCTCAAACTTATAAGGACCATTAATGGCATGACTTGCCATGTGAAGAAGAGTCGCATGGACTCGAAATGGTAATTCTGTTTCTCTCTTCACAGGTGCTGCCAGACTTGCTGAGTTTTTCTAGCACTTTCTGTTTTTATTATAGCCATCCAAACGTCAGATTTCTGCTCCTGTAATTGTACACTACTACAAATGTAGCAGTGATTGTAAACTGGTACAATCACTTTACACACAAAGCCAGTACATTGTGAGTGATTGACAAGCTCATTAGCTGTATCCTCATAACGCCTTTTGCAGCTTCCTTTTGTTCCATGCTATCCCATCATGGAAACCGGGAAGCAGTCTTCATATTTTGTGAATTGAAGAAACCAATACATATTGACAAACATAAACCAGCCCTCTAATGGATCCTAATCAGTAAGTGATGCTGTTCTGAAATGTCACTGGATTGGCAATCCAGAAGCCCAGGTCAATCCACCAGAGACAAGAGTTCAAATCCCACCATGGCAGCAGGTGGGATTTAATTTTAATTAATAAAGTCTGAAATTGGAAGCTAATTTCAGTCAAAGTGACTGTGAAACTATTGCCAATTATTGTAAAAACCCATCTGGTTCATTAGTGTCCTTTAGGGAATGAAATCTGTCCTCCTCACCTGGTCTGGCCAAGATGTGACTCCACACTCTGAAATGCCCCCCTGAAAGGGAAAGGAGGGGTGGGCAATAAATATTGGCTTTGCCAATGGCACCCATGTCCCATGAAAGAATAGTTTTTTTGGAAATTATGCATGTTTAAAAATGTGTATTTACCAAGGCTTTCAATTGTAGGTTTCAACTCTACAATCGATGGCAATTGAAATTGTAAAATTGCTAATGCAAATACAAAAATCCCAATGTCCTGCTGAAAGATTTTTGGATCATGCACAGAGGAAATCTAAAGTTAAAATGAACATTTTTCAACATGAGTAAACTGCAGCTTTACACAAATAATACACACAAATAAAATCTAGACACATTACTGTGAGGTCTGAAGTGTCCAGATTCAAGCAGTGAAATATTTATACAAGCAGAGATTATGAACAAGGCTTGCACAGTGGTACCCCAGTGACTGCAGCATTGTTGGTGGAAGGCTTTTGGCTTTCATTGGGAGGAGACTCACAGGGCAACCTTACACAACTCTGGAAAGCCTGGCTTTGGACTCTATCACCGCTGCATGGGCAACAGGAGTCTGGACTGGCTGGCTAACAGGCAATAGCAAGGGCATTGGCAGAGTGCCACGACAAATGCCTTCATCCTGAGAGAGGACAGTACAGTTGTGATCCATGGAGTTACTTCCCCCAACCCAAGGGAGTGCCACAGCAATCTGAGTAAGCTGCAGCAGGATAGATTATTGAACTACTGACTATTGACCCTGCAAGCCTCTTTGAACACTGGCATCTCCAGTCATGAAGGCAGCAACCTGAGCATATGTGGCAACAAGCTGAGCTTGTGTGACTTCAGTCTGAGATTCCAGCACTCAGATGTTGCATTGCTTCAGTATGTGTTGCACTCAAAGCTGAGACATCAGCCATCTGACGCTGAACGATGGTTGAATTTATATGTGTTCTCATGGAGTTAGCCATCCATTACATCCAGTAAAGTATAGACTCCAAGCTGTGCACAAAGCCCTGCAGAAGATTTGTGCCAGACTGCTCCAAGCCCCTTGGCAGTGACTGCAGATTTTCTGGTCAGCCTGCCAATGCACCATGCTTAATTGTGCATAACCATTAGCATTTTCCTGTACACTTCTCAATCCCAGTCTGAGTCCTCTGCAGCAGAAGCTGTGTGTGACCTTGCCCCCTAAGTGAGCTGGCATCGGTCTGACCCTTTCCCCAACCCAGCTTGCAAAACATTTATGACTGTTGGTTCACCACATAAATAGTGAGCATTATATGTGTATACTGTAGAGTGTGGGTGTGAGGTTGGCAATGATATGGTGTGAAGATGAGATGAAGCAATGAGTGTAAGGTATGAATTGTGACTGATCGAGATTGTTGGTAGATGAGTGAGAGGATCGGCAGGTGTAGTGTACTGAATATTACCTGGAGCCAGGAATTAGTTAAAATGATATGGCGTTTGAAGGTTAAATCACTGATCTTGAGGATTTGATGTAAAAACATAAACAACCTCCTGCATTGCATCCATGTCCTTGAGTTATACTATTTGCATTGACTACTATGGCATTGACTTTTATGCCCTTTTCAGCATTTGTCTTAAGGATCTCTTGGCCTGCCACTGGAAACAGAACTGCTGTGTCAAAGGATCCTGGAGCACTGTCTAAGCCATCATACCTTAATTCACTGTTCTTGTAGCTAACTGCCTTCCCCAGCTACCTCCACGAATTGCTCCAGCCAGAATGCACCTCGTCTTAAGAGCTGGCTGAGCAGGCTAGCATTAAGAAGCGTGCGCTTTGCAGTATGTGCTTGCTCATTATAATTAGCAGGTAGCACTAAGTTTAACACTGCGAGTGTAAGTTAATCGCACATTGCTATGCCATGCCCATTTTCGGGTCTTATCAAATTTTGTTTCTAGCATTGGTAACAACACAGATGGTTGTCTATTAGACTCCTTTGCACTGATTCGATTTGATTCAATACAACGCCATATTTTCCACTTCTTTTTCTTTATGCCTAACAATGCTATAAATATAAAATTGTTTTCTGTTACATCAAAGTCTTTGTGGTTATCCGGAGTATTTCCAGTCACACAACGAACAAAAGAATGAAGTCTGTGTTGATACAATGAGAGACTCAATGAAATATGTGGGATAGAAACATATTGAACCGCTTAGGTGCTTAGCTTGGGGGGATTTATATGACTTTTTGTTCTAGATATGTGTGCTATACAGTTATACCCTGAATTTAAATCAGAAATCATTTATCTCACTGGACTCAGCACAGCAGGGTAAAGACATATCTCTAGCCGTGTAAATAAAGAATGACAGTAAGATCTAAAATGTTGGCATAGGACTGGATATAAATGGTTCGAAATCCTACAGTTTGCTCATTTTTTTCCTTGGTTTGGATCAAATTTTATTTATTGCTAATCAATGGATAGAAATATAGAAGGTTATGTAAGGGATATGTGGTCCTTTCCACCAAATTTCATCCAAAGAGATTAGGAAAATTTACCCCATTGGTTCTTTGCATTTGTGAGATATCAATTTTATTATTTAACTCATAATCTCATGCCTTTATCTTCCCACACATCGATCCAGTGAATCAGATCAGAATGTTCAATGATGTTTCATCATTTGCAAACTCAATGGGTGCAATCTTACAAAAAAAATTCCAAATGCTGAATGACTGACAAAACAGGAGAGAATTGCACTGGTTTTCTCGGTTTTTCATGAGTTGCAATCTTATGACATTCAGTGCAAAAGAACCCGGATGTGATTCTCGGCAGTAGGAGGGAGAGAAGCCTAAGCTCATCACTAGAATCGGCTGCAGGTTGCTTGGGAGCCATTGTACAGACAATTGCTCCCTGTGCTTGTCCGTCCCCCACCACAACCCTTTCATTGATCAACCCCCATGTTCGGCGGTGGGGCTGAACTTTGCAAATATATACAGAGCTCTTTCCCTTGTCTCCAGCCTTGCAAAACTTCATGCTCCTCTCCCTCCCAAGCAAAGCTCTCCCCTTACCTTCCCCCCCTGTCATTGCCCCACCATCACTCAGGCCCCATGCTCTTTTTGCTGCCCCTACATATTTATGGTGCCCAGAGAGCACTGTCAGGGTACCTGGTGGGCACTGCCAAGATGCCCAGGAGGCAGCACCAGGTGGGCACCATTCATCAACAAGGGAGGAAACATCTAAGAGCCCAAAAATGGCAATGCTGAGCATGTTAGTGACATTTAAATCAGCTCTGCCCCCAACTGTGCTCACAAAACAACACTAGGAATTTGGCTTCTGGTGCAAGACCACATGTTATCTTCCTGACTTGCTGCACCAATCAACCAGTCCAATAATTGGAATTCTTCCAATTTAAATCTTATGGTGATGGCAGCAGTGAGAATGGGGAATGTTATGTGCTGCGTCTGCCTTCTCGAACCATTGCAATCCATGTGGTGTAAGTACATCCACTGTGGTGTTTATAAGGGAGCTCCAGGATTTTGACTAAGTGACAGAGAAGGAACATTTCAATAGAGCATGACTTTGAAGGGAACTTGCAGGTGGTGATGTTCCTATGCATCTGCTATCTTTGTCGTTCTAGACGATACAGATTGCAAATTTGGAAGGTGCTGTTGATAGTATATTACTGCAGTGCATCCTGCACACTGCTGCCTCTGTGCGTAGGTAATTTATGGAATGTCATATAAGCGGGCTGCTTTGTCCTGGATGGTATCAAGCTTCTTGAGCATTGTTGAAGCCATACTTACAAAGCAATGGAGAATATTCTATTACATTCCTGACTTGTGCCTTGTACATTGTGGATAGGCTTTTGAGAGACCCCAGCCTCTGACTTGCTCTTGGTCAAACTAAATTCTCCCTCAGTGTACCTGAACAAGTGCCAGACCATAGTGACTAGAGGATTTTCACAGTAACGTCACTGCAGTGTTAATATAAGCCTACTTGTAATACTAATATATAAACGTCAAACTTTAAATATTTATTATGGGCTTTGTTCAGCTTTTGGTTAATGGTAACCCCAGGATGTTGATAGTGGTGATATACAGTGGGGATTTAACTAGAAGGTATCCACACAATTTGATGAAATTATATTTACAAATTTTACCACTCCTGCCTCAATTTTCTCATTTCCTAAAAACATTCTGGCTAACTTTCATGTGGTCCTGGTTTTGAGCTTCAGTGAAGCGCTACAGATCCAAAGTACTCAGCCCAGGCTGATTCAGGTTTGCAGACACTGGTCATTTGCATAGTGCTGTTGCACCCTTGGCAGTGGCCTGCCAGTTAATTTCAGGGCGTCATGCTAATTCATTTCCCAGCATAAAGGTAGCCCTTCTATACTTCTCTGAGTGATCATTTTTCGTCATGCCTGGACTTATGAAATATGAAATATGTGGGGTTACGGGAAGAAAACGTATATGGGAATGTGCTTGGTGTAGATTTGATGGGCTGAATGGCCTCCTTCTATACTGTAGGAATTCTCTGGGATTCTATTCTATGATTTTGAATGTTGGCGGCTATTTCAGATTATTAAATCATGACAGCCAGAACTCAGGAGGAAACTATCCACAAATTGTGTATTATTCAGAATTGTCACGAAGTTGGAATGCGAAAATGCTAAAACTAACTGTGGTATAATATTCAACTAGAATGAATTTAGTATAGAGCAAAAATCTCTCAAGTAGTTTGGCCATTCTAATTGACTCTTAATGTCAGGGGATTAGTCGGGTAAATATGCTTGGTAATGGAGGTAGGGCGTATGTGGGATTGTTGTCAGCACAGACTTGATGGGCAATGACCTCTTTCTGCACTGTAGGCGTTCTATGATTCTATTCCAACCTGCAAAGCTGTATCACTGCCTGGTCACAGAGCTGCTTAATGGTGCGTGATGATGAAGAGTGAGAATATTCTCACCTTGCACTTATTTGAATGAAATTGTTTGACTGTACCACATTCCATATTTCAATTCTCCTCTAAAGGAGCAGGAGCAGACTTGTTTGCTCAGATATATTTAATTATACGTTAATTTCTTATTTTATCCAGTATCACTTAAATACCACAAGTGACATCAGCTAAATATGTTTCCTCTTTAAAAGCTTCCTGCCGTCTGGCCTTCAAAGCATACCTGGCTCATTAGAAAATTCCCAAGTGTTGCCACTCTTCCTTCGCTTGACTATGGCTGTAATGTTTCTGAATCTCACCTGCTGTACTCCATTGGCTGGGATCAGTGTATCACAGAGTCTGTCATAGGCAAGAGAACTCTGATCTGGATAAACAGATTTGCTAAAATTGATTAAATAAGCTACAACAACACATTACAAAACAAACCCAATTTGGACAGGAACTAACCAGTAACACTCACAAAAAGACACTTTAGATTTTTTGTTTGAAGTATTCCTCTTGTGACTAGTATGGACTGGTCATTGCTTTGGTTGAATCTATTTGGTAATGACTTTGAAGCCCTGAATAATAAAGTTTATCTCATGGCAATCACATCAATCCTGAAATAATTTGTGCAGCAGAAGATTAACACTGAAATGTAGCTGATTAGATTCTTCAGAAGTTCCACTTAAGTTTTAAAATAGTACATTTTCTTAGCCTATCTTGAAGGAAAAATCTGTTGACTAATTTGGATTTCTTCCATGTAGATTTTCTAGATCTTTTTGAATGCAATGCCTATAGTTACTGGTTTCTTTACATTTTTATCTTTTTCGCTGCAGTGCCAGCGAGAATATTTTCATCTCCATTTTTCACAGCAACCAAACAGCAGACTGTTTAAATAAAAGCTGCCTTCACCTCATATTAAGGGAGCCTGTGTGCTGTGTGCCTGTAGTCATGAGGTTAAGTTTCCTTTTATTGAAAATCTGGCTTTTAGCTTTCTACAATGATCTGACCTCACTGCCACAAGTCCCCCATGACTGGGATAAAGGATTACATTCCTTCCTGTTCACTACCAGAACTCACCCAAATTAGTCCACCGGTTTTTACTCTGTTTGAATTAGTTTACAGACACTATGTCAGCCTACGTGACCATATTCTGTGAGCAAGTCATGAGGGCTTGTGACATGGCACAAGAATACTTATTCTCCCAATCCGCTATGAAGAAAGGGACAGACAAAAATTCAAGGGCAAATTTTTGCAGCCAAGAGACAACATGTTAGTGCTCCTTCCAACACTGGGTGAATTCCTAAAAGCCCAGTTCAGTAGCCCATATAGAGTAGCAAAGAAGTTTGGGGAGGTGAACTTTCTAACTGACACCCCAGGCCGCAGGATAAAGCAAAGACTGTTTTGACGTGAAACTTGGTAAAACAATATTACAGCTATGAAAGAGACAGGGAAATAATGGTCTGTCCAATAACAACAGACCTGGAGGATGAGAAAAACGGTGAAGGCAAAGTGATGGGATTTATGAGTGAGGCCTAAATTGAACTCTTACTGTCTGACTATCAAACACAGAAATTCTAGTGGATTTAGACACCACACTTGCCTACCTGAATGCAGATCAGTAAAAGACGTGACAAAGCTGCTCACTGCATTTAAAAGTATCTGCACCACTTTAGCTCTACGTCACATGGATTTGGGAGAGGCCCCTCCCATTAGGTAATATCCTCATAGTCTGGGCCCAGAAGAGTTGACCCAGGTTCGGGAGGAGATTAACATATGCTGGAGCACCAACTAATCGAGCCTGGTTGCAGTAAATGGAGTTCCCCAGTTGTGCCCGAACTCAAGCTGGATAGTTCCACAAAATTTTGCATTGAATACTGTAAAGTTAATGTAGTGACCACAGCCAATTTCTCCCCAATTCCTTCCCTGGAAGACTGCAGAGATAGGGCCAGTAAAGCAGTCTACATTAAATACAGAGATTTACTCAAGAGAAACTAGCAAGTTTCCTTGACTGCCTTCATGAAAGAAATCTCTGCCTTCATAACTCTGGATGGATTGTACCATTGTTGAGTTATGCCATTTGGACTTAGAAATGCCACATTCAACTTTCAAATTGGTAGGCTTATTCAATCGTGTGGTGCCCCTAGACAACCTCCTAGTGTACAGTGACACCTGAGAAATTTACCTTGAACAACTGGAAGCTCTCTTTCAGAGGTGACTGTCAGTTGATCTAGTGATCAATCTCACCTAGGACACATAGTGGGTAAAGGACAAGTACTGCCCAGAATTTCAAAGATACAAGCAGTAGTACAGTTTCCCATTCCCATAACAAAACAATCAGGAGATTTTTAAGGCTAAATAGGTTCTCCTGCAAGTTTGTCCCAAACTTTAGCACTGCAGCTGCCCAGCTGACAGACATAGTCCAACATTGGAATAATTGTTTCTGGAGATAACAAAACTATAGAGTGTTTCAACTGCAGATGGGAGGGACAAAAGGCATAGTTTAATTAAAATCATTCTAATCTTAAACTCTAGCCCTACATTCTCAATGCATGATTCATAAGGTTCAAATTATCCTGTGGAAATGCAGGAAACCAAATGTTTTCAAGCTAATTTTCATGCCATAACATATGGTATGATGAAATATCTTATGACCTTACAAGATTTGGCAGTATCCAGCTCTTCTCACATAGGACTGGAGGCCTTTCTTATAAAGGCATTTCTAAACTGGAAATCACCGTGCATTAGATGGATAGCTGGAAAGTCATCAACCTAAAAAGTTTGAGCATTTAACTTAATACTTTTGGTTATGTAGTTCTACTAGTTAATTACAATCAACAAAATGTCTCAAGTTGTTTAATATTATTTTACGAGTTTGGAGTAAAAATAATCCGCAGTTAAGATGCAAAAAATTATATCCACATAAGGAATACAAATAAAATTATTGTAGCCTTAGAAAGACACTCCCAGTGTACTGCCTCCTGTTCTTAGTGTTTTGGTCAGAATAGTTTGTATTAGCTACCTTAGCAACATGCACAACATCTAGACAAGTCTGCTAAGAAGCTTTTTAAACATCTGGAATGACTTGTTGTGATTTTGGATGTTGTGCATATTATAAGTTATTGGAATTCTTGGCTTTATACCACTCCTTTGAATCAGCAACAAGGGTACTCGGAGCACTTAATTTCTTTGCATGACTTTAAGAAATGTTGAATTGTGGATGTTGAAAGAATGCATCACAGCATAAGGAACAGTTTAACAACTGTATCCCAGACATTCTGAAAATGCAACTGAATGCATAGATGAAATGTATTTATTGTAGGAGAGGATAATAAATAAAGAAAAAACTTGTTTAGGTTTTAAAAGGATACAATGTGATGTGAGAACTAGGTGGGATTTTAACTCCTTCAACTCTGAAACTTCTATAAAGAGCACCATAGGAATACTTTGTGCAAATACATGAGGTTGCAATTATGGAAACTGACAGGTAATTTTGGAGCTGTCTGTTATAAAGCCATGTTTTATACCAAAAATGACATGTATTTATTTGGCTGAAAAGCAAGGTTGAGTTTTGACTACAATAACATTCCTTTAACATAAAACAATCACTTCTAGGATGGTAAAAAAAATGCATGATGGCAGCTCACAAACTCCAACATCATTAAAATGAAGTCAGCCTATCTAGAAAAGCTCATCAGAGGCAATGACCTTGAAGGAGTGTGATGAACTATTTCTTGACTTATTCTCAAAGCATCCAGACAATTGCTTGTGTATTCAACTTCGCGGGGATCAAGCAGCAGATACATTGAACAGTGAACTCTGATTGAGAAGGGAACTTATTCAACCATAATTTAGTTATGTAAAACATTGTCCTGGAATAAACTTGCTATGTTTGGATAATTGGTCAGGTGGTGAGAGAAAATAAATGTGATGAGTCTGCTAACCCTCTTTTGTATTTAGCAAACTGCTTTTCTTCAGGCCACAGGTCAGAAGCAGAAAAAACAGAGGAAATGAAATCCTGAGTGAGGCACTTTCTCTTTTTCCATTGATCCTGCAAGGCAAAACCCCACTCCCCAGATAGTGGTAGAGATTTCACCATCTTCTATTCTTAATTTGGTAATTAAGAATTTATATACATTGGAGATTATGAATTTTATTTTTATTTTGACAGATTTTCGAGACTAAATTAACTCATTTGGCTCCAAGCTGCATGTTTTTTTGTTGTGTTTTGTTTTAAATAGGTGGCTCATGAATTACAGAAAATAAACAAGTCTAACAGCTTCAAGGTCTTAAGGTTGTTTATCACAACCTAGTGATAATTGAGACCCATATAACAGTATGCATAAATATTAGCAAACGGGAAGACAGGTAAGAAATGGGGAATTTTCAATCGGAGATAAATAAAAGATAAATATATTTCTGTATGTTTCTATGAATAATGAAGAGAGAATAACAAAGGAAAATCACGTACAGTGTGGAGTGATTAAAACAAAACTGAAATTCAAAAAATTGGCGTGTTCAAACTGAATTACCAGCACCAAAGAAAAGCAGAAGAAATAGCAAACATACATTAGGAAGTGAGATTAAAAAGGTTAATAACAAAAATCAAAGAATAAACCTGGTAACAAGGGTGTGAACATTAGTTGTGAAGAAAAAAATCTCTTGAATTCCTATTTGACAAAATCCCTAGGCTTTTTTGAACAAGTGGCTAATTGGGGAAAGGAAACATTGAGGATGTAGCTAATATGAATTTTCTCTAGATTTCCAGTCATTGTTTGTCCTAGAAATTCAAACATGCCATTGAAGAAACAGCAGCAAGATAGATAAAAAGTTAATTGGTGGACGGCAAACTTTAATTAGTTGAGTGAAAAGATATTAGAGATGATTTTCAGCCTGCATTCGCCATCAATGGCCTGACTTTGGCACTCAGGATTGCCTCTCTTCAACAGCAGCAAAAAGGTGTCATATCTATTAAAGGTGGCCATCCACCCTTGAGAACTGCTGTACATTCAAAGAGCTTGGATCTCAGCCATACTATCGGCAGCTGTAACCACAGTTTGGGCGCATCTAGAGGAGGAAGATGCATCAATAACCGTATGTCCTCACAACCAAGGGTTTGGGAATGCCAAGGCCAATCAAGCAGGGAGGTTGATGAAGACAGTGCTACTGCAAGAGAGGCCATTGACAATGGGTGGGGACTCCTCAGTTGGCCAAATAACACCGAAGTAGGAGCTCCTCCTCCCAACCCAGGATGCCCCTGCTGCTGGTTAAATGGCAGCAGAGACAATTTAAGTAACTCAAAAGGAGCTTTAGGAAGGAGGGTTGTTCATCACTGGTTCCCACCACTAGTAGGATGGCATGGTGGTGATGAGAAGGTGAAGGGCAGGCCACCTCAGCTTTCTTGTGGTAATTTACGGAGCCCCTCCAAACAATGCATCTCACTCCAGTAAAATGATGTCACTTCCTTAAAAAAATGAAAATACATCATGTGAGGCTACGGGGATGAGTGGGAATGTTGTTGGTGCAGACTCGACGGGCCGAATGGCCTCCTTCTGCACTATAGGAATTCTATGGTTTCTGATCCGGAAAATGATATTCCTGATAGTATGAGATAAATAGTGGGGATATAATTCATCATAAATTGAATAATTCAAGCTGGATAAACAAGTGCAAATGGATTTGTGAAAAACAAGCCAAATATAATCAATTTATTGCAGCTTTTGCAATGTTATAGTGAAACAGATTTAAAATACTAAAGGGAATCATAAATTTCGTGTAGAGAGGTATGGGGAGGGCGGAACATCCAGTTACATAATAATTGTTGCAATAGCTAAATGACAATTGGACTGATTCCTAATTAAAACAAAAGGACATGGGTTTTGAGTAGAGAAATGATGAATGATGGCAGCGTGGTGGCACAGTGATTAGCACTGTTGCCTCATAGTGCTAGGGACCCAGTTTGATTCCAACTGTGGATCACTGTCTGTATAGTGTATGCACATTCTCCCCGTGACTGTATGGGTTTCCTCTAATTGCGCCGGCTTCTTCCTATAGCCCAAAGAAGGTTAGGAGGATTGTGCATGCTAAATTGCCTCTTAGTGTCCAAGATGTGTAGGTTGGATGAATTAGCCATGAGAAATGTGTGGTGTTGTGAGGATAAGGCGGGGAGAGGACCTGGGTAAGACACTCTGTCAGAGAGTCAGAGGCCAAATGGTTCTTTCGCATAATATGGATTCTATGATGCTATGAATACTGAAACAGAACTTGAATGATTGCTAAGCTGGATGGGCTGACAGGCTTTCTTGTCTTTCTATTCTACTGTGAAGAGGTTGATGTAAAATTCTTGGAAGTCAAACAAAATGACTGCTGCAGCTACAATTCTGTATAAGATGCCAAACTATCTCCACAGATTATGAAGGAAAAGGTCTGATACAGGAGAAACAAATCAAATTCGGTCTTTGTCAGTCTATAACATCTAAATCAGACCTGTCGAGCACAATTGAGTCCTTCTGTCAATCAGTTCTAACTGGTCCTCTGTTCAAAACCCGTCATCAGAATGATAGTTATGGAAGTGGCACCCATCATATTAAGCAGTAAAGCTAAGCCTTCTGTTAGCTCTGTGACTTCACATGTCAAATGTTATTATTTAAACGACAATGCCTCGAAGTAAAACATACACAAGTCTGCGTCAATTGAGCATAAGCACTACAAATAAGCACTACAATATTCAAACTTCATCCTTGGTGGGTCATAAACGTAAATGCTGGGATTTCTATTTTAATAACTTGTTTGTAAACAACAGGCAATGCAATAATGAAAATAGGCTGTCCCACACTTGGTCTGTGACTTTTGGCTACACATTCAGCATTAGAAAAAAAGAATGGAATAAATATATCCATGCTGATGCTAAGAATGCAAGTTATTCAAATGAACCCAATGCTGCTGGATGTTGGCTCTTGCAGGTTTATTTTTGATTTTCACAAGATTGAGTAACTTCAATGGGTCAATGAACAGCATCAATTACATCATATTCATAAAGACTTACATATGCTTAACCGTAACCCCACATCCATCTTGGATACCCTACTCCCCATTAAAACCATGGGCCTGATTTTACCATTTTCATTCTAAGTGCTGAATCTGGGTGTAATTCAGATCTGACTTGGGAATCTGCTTTCAGACACCCCCATACGCACTTAGCCTGAAAAAAAAAATTGCGGTCCCATTCGTGCTGTGGGCAGGGTCTAGCGCACCTGAAATGATCAGAGCTCCCGGGCTGCAGAAAGCGGAGAAAGCAGCTGGAAGCAAAGAACGGCAGCGATACTCCCCACAGACATCACTGTCCCCTTTATCCATCCAACTCCTCCTCCCCACCGCTATCCAGACTGATTGCGACTCCCTGCCCCCTTCCCTCCCCACAACAATCGTCCGCAGAGTGGCAGCAGACCCCCCCTGCCACCCCCACAGAGATCCATCTGGACCCCCCCACCCCCCATGTTCCCCCCATGCCCCCAACCATAGATACATCTTACTTGCCTCCCTCCTCACCCCCCACCCCTGCACAAAGATTGGTCTGGCTATACTCCCCATACCCCCACACCTGCTCCCCCACCACCACCCCCAAGAGAATGATCTGGCCTCACTCCGCCACCCCAGAGGAACATCTGATCCGTCTCCTCCTCCCTCCCCACCAGACAAGATTAGCACTTCCACCACTACCAGTCAGAGATCCCTCCTCCCTCACCACCAGACAACGATCAGCCCTCCCCCTCCACCAAACAACAACTGGTTGTCCCACACTCCCACATCACCAGACAGCGATCAGCCCTCCCTCTCTCCAGCCAGACAACAATCGGGCCTCCCTCCCCACCTCTTCCCCACCAGAGATACACCTGACTCGTCTCCTCCTGCCCTCCTCCCCCCAACCAGACAACGATCTAGCCTCACTACTGCCCCCACCCAACCAGAGAATGATCTGACCCACCTCCCTCCTCCTTGCATATCTTTGGAATGTGGGAGGAAACCAGGGGACCCGGGGGAACCCACACAAACATGGGGAGAATGTGCAAACTCTACACAGTCACCCACAGCTAGAATTGAACCGGGGTCCTTGGTGCTGTGAGGCAGCAGTGCTAACCGCTGTGACACTGTCATTTAACCTCTGGTTCTTTTGTCAACTTATTAAATTGGTGTCCTGGTTACTAATCTATCTGCCACTGAAAATAGCATCTCCTTGTTTACCCTATCAAAACCATTCCTGAATTTGAATATCTCTATTAAATCTCCCTTAACCTGCCCAATCCCAGTTTGCCTGGTCTCTTCATTTAACTGAAATCTTTCATTCCTAATATCCTTTCAATAATTTTCCGACATACTGTCTCTAAGGTATGTACATCCAACTGAAAAGGTACTGCCCAGACATGAACACCATATTGCCATTCTTTTACTGTTGCTGGGACAAAATCTAGGAGTTCCCTTGCGAACAGCACTGTGGGTGTACATACACCAAATGGACTGCAGCGATTCAAAAAAGTAACTCACCACCATTTTCTCAAGGGCAATGAATTTGGCTTAGCCAGCAATGCCTACATTCCTTGAGTGAACAAAAAAAGCTATGGTCTAAGCAGTGCTTCAAAGAAGTTTTGTATAATATCACCTATCTATAGTTCACCATTTAGATCATAATGAGGCCCAAAGAAATTCTCTGGGATCATTCACCCCAGTCATGAATCCCAGTCGGCTGCTAAATCAGGGCCCAATCAGGATTCCTGCTAGGTATCAGCCCAACCCGAGTTTCTCCCAAGTGCTGTTGCCGTGGAAATCAGCTTCTTGGCCAGATTGGGCAATAGCCTGATTAGAATGAATTTAAATACATTTTAATGTGATTAGCCCTATTCAATGAACTCCCACATCTCTCCCTCAACTCCAAGCTGGAAATCCTGTGGGTGACAATTATACTACAGAGACATGGACCTGATACTGTGGACTCCAAGGTCCCATTACCAGGCTGGGGTTCGTGGTGGTGGGGATTGGGGGTGGGGGGTGGTGGTGTTATTTGGTGGTCTCTCAAGGGATCTGGGATTTAAAATGGCACAATGCGCCAAGACAACAACGAAGCAGAAAGTGCTCTTCACTGTCAGAAGAACAGCTTCTTGCTGATTCCAATGAGGCACACACCGGGATCACTCAGCACATCATTCCCATGGGGGGAAGATACTCATTTAAATGAGCTCAATAGGAAGAGGCTAGCACTGGGCCACTTTCCACTAGTGTCAGTTCAGGAGAACTGTCCCGTTTGCCACAGAAATTGGAGCGTGTGAGTGGCAGGTCATGGAAAGGTCTGTTGACCTTGGGTGGGATTTTACAGTTTCAGGATGAGTGAGGCCATAAAATCCTGCCCATTATGTGTGCCTCAGAGTCATACATTCAACCACAGGGATTGTTCTTTGTGAATCACACTGGAAAGGGGCATTGTTCACATATAAATCACTGATAGCAGGATTTTTCCATGCCCCTTGTAGTGTGTTTCATGATGAGGAGGTAGCCCACCATTGGCTGTCAACAGGGTTTCGCATTCTATGCACCATCTGTTGCCAGGTCGGGGTTCGCTGTCGGTGGGATTGGACGATCCCGCTAGCGAGAACAGCCAGAAAATCCCAGTCGAAGTCTTAGTGAATATCAAACAGTAAGGTACAGGGCCCATAACACCTTTATGTCATAGAGGTTTACAACATGAAAACAGGTCCTTCGGCCCAACTTGCCCATCAGCTAATGATGGATCATTTAGACATAAAACATAGGCTCTATTCTTTCCCCACAGATACTGTCAAACCAGCTGAGATTTTCCAACATTTTCTGTTCTTGTTTCAGACTCCAGCATCCACAGTATTTTGCCTTTATATGTCATGCTCATAGAAATGCATAGTTTTATGACATGTCAATAGAAGTACTCAAAAAGCATATGGTCATTCTTCCTTAATTAATGTTCAATTGCAGACTCAAGGCCAAGTTCAGTCAGATAGTAAAATTTACCCTTTAATGGCAAATGAAGGATCAGGAGTTCTTTGACTCCTGGAGTCAATTGTTGTTTATGAATGGTTAGTCGTAAGATCTAGCTGCTACACATTCCTATTTAAAGTGATTTAAAATATGAACAATACAATGCAGGTCACGGACTATTCTAGTGTGCGTTTGATGTCATTGGGATATATTTTTCACAGTCTATGAAACAGTCCCTCAGAAAAAGAAGTCTTCATGGGGCAAAGTACCAGAGATTATCTTTACATAAACCCATGACAAATTAAATTACGTTCTTCATTTTTAAAGTACGTTATTCTGTGAACATGAGAAAGTTGCCACAGGGTGGGGTAGATAAATCAGCTCCAATGATTCTTGTGCTGTTGGCATCAAGTAAATGTCAACTGTAGAAGGCAACTGACCAGGGTCAGGCTGACATTATGAGTTCATTTGTTCCCTATTTCACACAAGAAACCTATGATCTGTCTCTCTTAAAAGCAAATACTGTACCAATATATGGATCATACTGAAATCAAAGCCTACACTGTCCAATCAGATTGGCTCGCCGCTCACCAGTCCCTGAGCAACAGCACTGCTGTGGTCAGAAGAAGAATTACATGGAGCTGCCAACTGTCCAAAACTGGAGACTTAGTATAAGGGGACTCAGGGAAGGGAGGGTAGGAAAGACCTGGCGTATTGTGGGGGGGTGATTGGAGTCTAAGGGATTCGGCACGGAAGGAGAGAGGAAGATCCAGAGGTCACCAGGCCTTAGGAGGAGGGTGCCCCCCAGTCAGAAGAAGACTTCCTGCCAAGATCTAATTTCTATTATTTTCTGGTTTCTATATGCCCACCAATCTAAAAAGTAAGGCAAGTCGGCAAACAGCCTATAAGTGTCCATATACTGGCCAGTTAAGGGTGGGCTTCCCACCCAAAGCCTTTCTCACTCCAGCATGAAATCGCTGTGCGGTTGGGCGGGTGGTTTTCAGATGGAGTCCAATCCCTGCAATTTCATGCTTGCCCCCTGAGAAACTGCTAGGCAGGGGGACATAAAATTCTGACCAGACAAACAACTGCGAGTAATAATTTTCCAATCCTATAAAATAATGATAAACATTTCTTACATTATACAGAAATGTCATAACATTCCAATATAAAATATTGATAGATATATATATTATATACGTATAAAAAAAAGTTGTACTGCTCTCCTGAAGCAGTTAGATAATTCAGATTCAACAGCAATTGTATTAATACATACAAGTAGTAAAAGAAAACTATAGGAAATGATTATCTGGTCTTTGAGCATGTCCCAATAAGGCACGTTGTGCCTTTTGCGCATTTTATTTGCATCCACTCACCCTGACCCTAATGCTACTTCCTGAGACACATGAGAAAATGAAGGGCTTTAACTATTTTAAGAGAACAAAATCAGAAATTCCTCCCTGACCCTTTGAGGTGACCAAGGAAGCTCCTTGAGGCCTTGAAGACTGGATGACATTTTCCCAAAGACCTACTGACATTCTATATATAGACATATTTGACTCTGTCAAATATATACAAATCTCTTTTGAATGCTTGCAGCAAATCCACAAAGTGCATGAACTAACAGTTTATTCCAGAGCTGAGTAAAAGCAATTAAGTGCTTTCAGCAGCAAACATAGTTCTATATTTTAGAACATAGAACATAGAACAATACAGCACAGAACAGGCCCTTCGGCCTTCGATGTTGTGCCGACCAAAATAAAAAGCAATGCCCCTCCTAACTAAACCATTCCCTTCTCATCCATATACTTATCAACTAACCTCTTAAACGCCACCAAACTTGGCGCATCTACAACAGCTGCAGGCAGGGCATTCCACTCCCTAATCACTCTTTGAGTAAAGAACCTACCTCTGATATCCGTCCTATAACTCATACCCCTTAATTTAAAGCTGTGTCCCCTCGTGCTAGCTTTCTCCATCCTAGGGAAAAAGGCTATCACTGTCCACCCTATCTAAACCTCTAATCATCTTATATGCTTCAATAAGATCCCCTCTTAGCCGCCTCCTTTCTAACGAAAACAACCTCAAATCCTTCAACCTCTCTTCATAGGACCTGCCCTCCATACCAGGCAACATCCTGGTAAACCTCCTCTGTACCCTCTCCAATGCCTCCACATCTTTCTTATAATGTGGGGACCAGAACTGCACACAATACTCCAAGTGCGGCCGCACTAGAGTTTTGTACAGTTGCAACATGATGCTGCGGCTCCTAAATTCAATCCCCCTACCAATAAAAGCTAAGACTCCATATGCCTTCTTAACAACTTTATCCACTTGACTGCCTACTTTCAGGGATCTATTGACACATACACCAAGATCCTTCTGTTCCTCAACACTATTAAGAGCCCTACCATTAGCCCTATACTCTACACATTTATTGTTCCTGCCAAAGTGCATTACCTCACACTTTTCCACATTAAACTCCATTTGCCACCTCTCGGCCCAGCTCTGCAACTTGTCCAAGTCACTCTGTAAACTAAAACACCCCTCTTCACTATCTACCACACCACCAACTTTAGTATCATCTGCAAATTTACTGATCCATCCCTCAATACCCTCATCCAGATCATTATAAAAATTACAAACAGCAGGGGCCCCAAAACAGACCCCTGAGGCACACCACTCGTCACCGAACTCCACGATGAATATCTCCCATCAACCACCACCCTCTGTCTTCTATCTGCCAGCCAATTTCTAATCCAATTAGCTAAATCACCCTCTATTCCACACATCTGCATTTTCTGTAGAAGTCTTCCATGGGCCACCTTATCAAAAGCCTTACTAAAGTCCATATATACTACATCAACCGCCTTACCCCCATCCACCTCTCTGGTCACTTTCTCAAAAAACTCAATGAGGTTAGTAAGGCATGACCTACCCTTCACGAAACCATGCTGACTATCCCCAATCAATTCATTTCTCTCTAAATAACTATAAATCCTATCCCTAATAATTCTCTCCAATACCTTGCCCACCACAGAAGTAAGACTCACTGGCCTATAATTCCCAGGAAGGTCTCTCTTCCCCTTCTTAAACAATGGGACCACATTCGCCATCCTCCAGTCCTCCGGAACCACACCCGTAACCAACGAGGACCTGAAGATCAGAGCCAGAGGCTCTGCAATCTCCTCTCTTGCCTCCCAGAGAATCCTAGGGTAAATCCCGTCCGGCCCAGGGGACTTATCCAACTTCAAACCCTCGAGAATTTCTAACACATCCTCCCTATCTACTACAATACTCCCCAATTTGCAACCCTGTACCTCAGTGCTCTCCACAGCTACATTTCCAGCACTCTGCGTGAATAACATACTTGTGTCCCTTGGTCACTCCAAAACCGTCCAGCATTATATTGTCAAGACTTCAGTCATTATCTTCTCAAAGTATACATTTTTCCAACTAAAATGGCTTGTAATCTGACCTAGTAGGTGAAATCTCTTGAAAGAGACAGTAATCTCCTGCAAGTGGTTCAGAGACTGGTATCCATGGCCTCTGAGGGCATCCATAGAGACAATCTCTCTTGTTGTAAAAGAGAGACAGGTACACTGCAGGAGAGAAGGAGCATGGGCAGGGAAAGAAAGAAGGAAAAATGGTAGGGTGCCCACTTTATATAAATTAACAGTAATTAGTGCTGTTCCACATAAGGGGTGCATTCTCAAAGCTCCTGAATACTCAGCTCAGTGACTATCACTGTTTGCTGTGCTGATACAGGGATTTGGGCCAGTATCTGTGGGAGTTTGCGTATTCTCCTCGTGGTTGCTTGGGTTTTCTCTGGGTGCTTTGGTTTCCTCCCACAGCTTCAAAGATGTGCTCTTAGGCTGATTGGTGAAACAAAGTGTCCCTAAATTGTCTCCCCAATCTGGTTTCCAATGTGGATTTCCATAAACACAGACAAGGGTCATGAGTGGAAGAGGGAAATCATGCTGTTAAAATGGCGGTGTGGGCTCGTTGGGCTGAATGGCCTGTTTCCCATGCTGTGTTGTTCTTTGTTCTTTTTCTCTATTAATTGCAAATGTTACACTCTTGATCAACTAAAAATGAGGCAAAAAGATAAGCCCAGCAACCATGGGCCTGTCAGTTTAACTCTGGTGGTTGGGAAACTTCTGGATACAACAATTTGGGGTAAAATTAACCGTCATGTGGATAAATATGAGTTAATTAAGGAAAGCCAGCATAGATTAGTTAAGAGAAAATGGTATTTAATGGATTTGCTTGAGTTTCTTGATGAGTAACAGTGGGTTTGATGAAAGGAATGCTGTTGAACGGGTGTACATGGACTTCCAAAAGGCGGGAAGCAAGGTGGCACAGTGGTTAGCACTGCTGTCAGGGACCCAGGCTTGATTCCTGGCTTTGGTCACTGTCTATGTGAAGTCTGCATGTTTTCTCTGCACCTGTGTAGGTTTCTTTCAGTTGCTCCAGTTTCCTCCCATAGTCTGAAAGACATGCTGATTCGGTGCATTGACCCAAGCAGGTGCTAGAGTGTGACAACTAGAGGAATTTCACAGTAACTTCATTGCAATGTTAATGTAAGCTTCACTTGTGACTAATAAACTTTACTTTTATTTTACACTCGATCAAGTGCCACACTACTGACTTTTCAGCAAAGTTATAATTCAGGGAATAAAAGGGACAATAGCAAGTGCAATGTCAAATTAACTTAGACACAAGAAACAGAGAGTAGTGGTTAATGAATGTTTTTCAGACTGGAGGAAGTGGAATCCTCCAGGAGTTGGTTTAGGATTCTTTCTCCGTTACTTTGTAGGAATATATATATTTCTTCTCTATATTTAATTGTCTTGCTAATATGTCCCAACATCTTATTGTCTTCATCATCTTATCATTTACAATAGTCTTATAGATCTTGAATGATTTATGCTCTGTACAACTGAATTCTTTTCCTTCAGCAATTATCAATATGCATGGCTTGCAGTGCAGGATTGCACAATGTTGTGTTTATCTATATAGCAGCAGTTATTGCACTTTGAAAATAATTTATTGTCTAGAAAGTGCTTAGAAGCATGTTGAAGAAATGTTTTATAGATCAGGAAGATCAATGGTGAAGCTTCAAAGCTTATGTCAGAATATGTTCTAATCAGTTTGGCTCCAGTTGACCCTGCAAAGCACAGGTGGCCAAGTTGGGAGAGCTGTCCCAGAACCAATCAAGTAACAGCTTAACAATGTTATGCTCACAATTAGTCAACATCCTCGCCTGTGCCATTATAATCCCTGGATATATTCTGTCCTGATCAGCAAGACACTATTACCAAAAATGGAGCACAGTGGGACAAAGTCAGAAAGGAGCAGCTCTGGGAGTCCTGGACTCTGACTCTGGATCCCATGGAGCCACAAGGCTTCAAATCAAACAAAATCGAACTGCAGATTACTGTCAACTGCACTCCATTTAACTAATAAATCTGATAAATCCACTTAACTGATAAAATTACAAGAGGCATAGATAGTCAGAATCTTCTTCCCAGAATTGAAATGTCTATTAGTGAGGAATCCACTTAAGGTGAGAGGGGGAAAATTCAAAGGAGATATGAAGGGCAAGTTTTTACACAGAGAGGTAGGTGCCTGGAATGCGCTACCAGGGCTAGTGGTAGTGATAGATATGAGAGGACATTTAAGGGGCTTTTAGATGAGCACATGAATATGCAAGGAATAGAAGGATATAGACCAAGGACAAGCAGAAGGGATTAGGTTAATTTGGCACAACATATTTAGCGCAACATAGAACATACATAGAACACCACAGCACAAAAAGGCCCTTCGGCCCACAAGCTGCTCCGATCATATCTATACCTACCAGACCATAGAACTATCTGTAACTCCCAATCCCATTAAATCCCATGTATTCATCCAGAAGTCTCTTAAAAGACCCCAGTGAATTCGCCTCTACCACACTGATGGCAGCCGATTCCATTCACTCACCACTCTCTGAGTGAAAAACTTACCTCTAACATCTCCTCTGTACTTGCCCCCCAGCACCTTAAACCTGTGTCCTCTTGTAGTGACCATTTCAGCCCTGGGAAATAGCCTCCGAGAATCCACTCTATCTATTCCTCTCACATCTTATAAACCTCTATCAGGTTGCCTCTCAACCTTTGTCTCTCCAGGGAGAAGAGACCTAGCTCTCTCAACCTATCTTCATAAGGCATGCCCCCCAATCCAGGCACATCCTTGTAAATCTCCTCTGCACCCTCTCAATAGCTTCCACATCCTTCCTATAGTGAGGCGACCAGAACTGCACACAGTACTCCAAGTGGGGTCTGACAAGGGTCTTATAAAGTTGCAGCATTACCTCCTGACTCCTAAACTCAATCCCTCTATTAATGAAGGCCAGTACACCATATGCCTTCTTGACCACATCCTCCACTTGTGGGGCAGATTTAAGAGTCCTTTGGACCCAGACCCCAAGATCCTTCTGCTCCTCAACACTGCCAAGACTCCTACCCTTGATATTATACTCCTTCATCCCATTGGTCCTGCCAAAATGGACACTACATATTGGGCTAAACAGCCTGTTGCTATGCTACATTGTTCTATGTCTATCATTCCTCCATATCGAACATCAACTGAAGAAGTCTCTGAGAGAGGCAAAGACACGGAATGTGTTCTGGGCAGGTTGTTCAAGGGGAGAGAGGGTTGTGTGGTAGTGGGTACATGTCTATATACAAGAATGGCCCACTGTGCTGTCCACTATTAATAATAACAATAATAATAATTAATAACAATGTTACCTATGTGGTCTGAACAGCTGTGCTTAGATCAGAAGCAGGAAGCTTGGGGTAGCTATATAATTGTTGAGGCCAAGAGAGAATCGATGGAGAGCACCAAATGGCTTAGGCTACCAAAAGGATCAAAACATTAATCTTAAAACTGTGCAGCATGCTGACCATCAGGAGCAAAATGTTCCAAGAACAGGGAATACAATAAAGGCATCAATATTAGAAAAATATTAAAGAAAAGCTCCCCACAGTCAAAATTCATTCAGCAGTGCCACGGAGTGGTTAGAACTTGTAAATACATGTAAGCTGAATGTTATTGTTACTCCAAAGGCACTACACTAAGTGTTCAGTCTTGTGGGAGTGTTGCACGATTAGATGTGCAAAACTAAGTTGAGATTAAATGTTAAAGTGAGTTGCTGACTGCCCCTCAAGTGGATGTAAAAGATCCATTGATGCCATGAGATGAAGGATAAGAAAATTCTCCTGGTCACCTGGTTAATATTCATCCCTCGGACAACTTCACTGAAACACATTGCTAAATTGTTCACCTCATTGCTCTTGTGGAACCTTGCAGTGAGAAATGTAATTGCTGTGCTTTTCTACATTCAACATTAACTAACTTTCTGAAATACAACATTGTTTGTGAAACATGTCAAAACATCTTGAAATCATGAAATGCGCTGTATAAATGCAAGATCTTATTTTAGAGGCTGTGTTTGCTGTCACTGCAACTGCAGGAGATATTCATCAGACATGCAGTCACATTGCCTGTAACATCACTACCAGCGATGCTATACGTAGCTGGAACAGGACTATCTGCATATAAAGATACTTCAACAACTGCAATACCTATAAAATGTGTGTACTTTCACCAAGGTTAAGAATTTCATTGTTCACAGAATATTGAACTCAAAAACACCCAATAATCATGGAATCGTGATTTGCTCACTAGCCTTTTCTCTGTCTCACTGTCTGCCCCACTCCCAACCTCTTACTATCTCCATCCTGATGAGCTCCTGAGCTCTTAGTGCCAGAGTTAGAGAGAGTTCTTAACATATAGTGAGTGGTGACTGAGATTAGCTTTTTCTGTTAAAGATATAAAGGAAGTTCACAAAGAAAACAAACACTGTGGATTAGAGCTCAAGGGGAGTAATGGACCAGCTTTTCATACAGTCATGTTCAGAAACCACCTTCACTGATCATTTCCAAGTGTGACGTTAAGGTATCTTTAAGAAAGAATTTTTTAAAATCATGATCTCCGCAGTTCTCAGCGTTTTCTCAGGTCACAGCCTTAGCTGATGTCATTATGGCACAGCTTGACTGGGGATGTCCATTTATTGCTGCTTAAACAGGGGTTTGTTTATTTTTACTGGGATATTTATGACTGCATTGTTAGGAGAAAAACTGGTTGGCAAGAAAGGTGATAAGAGATTTTTTCATTTTCAGTTTGGAGCTCCTGGTTAAAGATTTAGAAGCAATAACAAACTGAAAATAAGTCTCACTTTCCCTGGTTTTGGAAATTCTGCTGATTAGATGAAGGAAAGGTCTTGACTTTCTAAAAGAGGAATCAGTTGTTCGGGGTTGCCTGGAATCCCTAACGTTTTGGGAAGCTCTTCTGACTTTAAACTGTGAGCATAGTCTTTGCTGTGTTAAACCTGTGAAAAGGGTCTTTTGTCTACAGGATTAATTTGATTGGAACACATTATTAGATGTATCTTTTAAGGGTTTGCATTGTAGTGATTTTTTTCATTTCTTGCTTGTAATTGATAAGAGTTCTTGCTAATTTTCTTAATATACATGTTAACTATGTTCTTAAATGAACTTTGTATAAGAAAAGCTCCCTAGTGGGTCATTTGAATAACACCTGAAATGAAACCTACCATGCTTTTCATAGCCAAATTCAAGATGCAAAACCTATAGTCCAGACAGGCTCCATAGAACACTTTGAAGTCTCTGAACTGAGTCATAACATAGAAGAAACTACTGTCACCGGTAGGGGAATTGCTTTGCTTACACATGATTTCCAAATATGCTGCAATATTTACATGTACCATTGAGTTCAAACAGATGTGCTTTTCATCGCTAAATGTGACTCAAACCATATTGTCCGACTCACAACTTTACTGTGAAGTCGCAAAAGTTTCTGGGAGCCTTCATAAAAATGTCTTTTCCTTGTGCTAAGAATTTAAACTTTGACCAGAGAATGTTTGGACTAACTCAAGCGATTTGAGGCAGTGAAGGAGGGCAAATTTGTATAGCCCTCCTTCACTGCACCTCTTGCAAAGGAATGAGCTATTCCTGGTTCCTCCAGCACCCCCTCTGTGACATTCTGGCATGAAAAAAGCATGTGGATAAGTAAGGCTTCTAGTTTTGTTCTTTGCCACACATAACCTATTCCATTCACACGCAGGTAACTGATTCTCCAGCTTAGCACTGACTGATGCTGTTGTGGGGAGGTTGTGGGGGGATTGGGGGTGCAGTTGCCTGAATGCAGGACGGCCTGCCATATGTTCCTATCATACCAACATGGTGTCTTGTACTCCCGAGTGCACAGGGTCATGCTAGCTTGTTCCTTCTGAGTCACCCTTGTCAGTGATGACTGTGGTGCCATGATGGTAATGGGCAGGCCACAAGTAGATAGATAGGTGATGCAATGGTAGATGGAAGGGCAAAGCTCTACCAATGATCCATTGAGATATCATGCTAATCTGAGTGAATTCAGACTGACTGGACCACATGATGCTGCAAAGATTCTGCCATCTTCATGGCTGGGTCTTATGAAGCTCTGCCAGCCCTAAGTTAATACTGTGTGTTCCTTCACTACAACATAGAACATAGAACCCTACAGTGCAGAAACAGGCTCTTTGGCCCATCGAGTCTGCACAGACCACAATCCCACCCAGGCCCTACCCCCATATCCTTACACTTTTACCCACTAATCCCTCTAACCTACACATCCCAGGACACTAAGGGGCAATTTTAGCATGGCCAATCAACCTAACCCACACATCTTTGGACTGTGGGAGGAAACTGGAGCATCTGGAGGAAACCCACGCAGACATGAGGAGAATGTGCAAACTCCACATAGACAGTGACCTGAGCCAGGAATCGAATCCAGGTCCCTGGATCTGTGAAGCAGCAGTGCTAACCACTGTGCTACCGTATCACCTATATAAGGTTACATAAGGTTAACAGGCAGCATATTTGGAAGGCCCATCATAGGCCATCTCTTCTAGTGTCAGTAACCAGCTGGACAACAATATTAGCCCTCACCTGCCTTGCGAGATACATTTCCTCACACAATCTAACAACACATTATTAGCTTCCAGTCTCATAGCTGGAACTCCTTTTAGGGGAGGCTCTTTATATAGCGCCTCAGATCCATTCTGCATGTAGAGGCCATCTCCAATCCTGCTTGCAGGATTGGAGGGCCTATTTCTATCCCACATCCACATCTCTCTGCATCCTACCCCTGGAACAAAGATTGAAAAATTTGCAGGCCTTTTTACCTTGGCAGGTGAAGCCTCCCGACTTGAACTACCCACCTCAGCCGTGAGAATTCAAGCCAATGTGTCCAATTCTGGCCATATCCTGAAATATGGTGCCCAGAATTGGACAATGATGTAGAGATGCCGGTATTGGACTGGGATAAACACAGTAAGAAGTCTGACAACACCAGGTTTAAGTTGAGGAACACCTCATTCACCTGACGAAGAGGAGAACCTCAAAAGCTTGTAAGTTTACTATCAAATAAATCGGTTGGATTTAAACTTGGTGTTGTCAGACTTCTTACTGTGTTTATCCCAGTCCAATGCCGGCATCTCTACATCATTGTCCAATTCTGGGCACCATATTTCAGGAAGGATGTCAAGGTCTTAGAAGAGGGGAATAGAGCAGATTTGCTAAGATGTAGGACTTCAGTTACTTGCAAAAATGAAAGAAACTAGGATTGTTCCCCCTAGAGTTGAGGAGGCTAAGGGGTGATTTAATAGAGGTGTTCAAAGTCATGAAGTGTTTCAGTAAAGTAAATAAAGTGATACTGGCCTGAATTTTCTGGACTCTGAAGAGTCTGTAAAATTTGAGTGTCCCCACACTACTTCACATTTGAATGAGTGTTAAGTGGCTGTGGGTGGTACTCCCACCTCTCACTTGGGAGGAAATTCCACCTTAGAGAACTGCCAGCCAATCTGATTATCTGACAGCTCACCAGTCCCTGAAGTGACAGCAGTGCAATGGACAGAAGATGAAATGCAGGGGGATACCAAGGACTAAGTCTGGACATGCCAGAGGCTCAGGTAAGTTCAAAGGGTCCCAGAGGGAGGAGAGTAAGGAAGACCTTGAGATAGGGCATAAAGGATCTCGGGGGAGGGAGGTGTAGTAGCGCTTGACTTCATAAAGTGGCTTCAGCTGGAGATACGCCCCTCCAACCTCCCCCCCTCCACTCTTCCTGCTCCAGATTTAACTTGCTTAATTTCAGCCTTTCCCCATTTGAATTCAATCCTCCTGTCAGACTAAACATTTAGGCTGAGCAGGAAACAGCTCTTACTTGGCCAAAAACTGGCCAGTTAAGGGCCTCATTTGGGGCAAGGATGGGTTTCCTGTCCAAGGCCTTGTCTGTCACAGTGTAAAATCAGCTTGTGGTCGGGATGGGCAGTGACCCAAATGGAATCCCATTCCCTTCAATCCCTTCCACCTAAAACCCCGCCAGTGGACAAGTGTGAAGTTCTGGCCACTGTCTCAAATGGCAGAAGGGTTAGTAGCCAGAGGACAGGGAGTTAAGGTCATTGGCAAAAGAACAAGAGGCAAGATGAGGAAACATTCACTCAGCAAACTGCACTGCCTGAAGCAGTGATGAAAAGAGATTCAATTGTAACTTTCAGAGGAGACAGATTTGGAAAGGAGAATTTTTTAGGGCTGGGGCAAAATCAGGAAAGCAGTGTTAATTGTATAGCTCCTTCAAAGAGCAAGCATTGCCATTATAGGCTGCATTGCCTCCGGTGTTGCATCATTCTAAGATTCTAAAAAGATATCCATGTCACTGCACCTGAGCAGCAGTTTGCATAATGCTCTGTTTTTGCTTCCTTTCGATATTTTCATATTCTATTCAACTTTTTTTTCACTCATTTCACAGACAGTCCAAACTGCAAATGTTTGCAGTCAGTAACTGCCCTCTGCTGATTTATAAATGTAATGACATCTAAAACATGTAATAAAAACGCCACCTCTTGGTAGAATGCAGCAACAGCAAGCATCAATTCAATATTTTTTTCACACTTTTCCAGGTGAGGAAATGTCCATGTGGTTTAAATAATTATAAGTTTATGTTAAATGGCAAGAGATATTTTTAAGAGGGAATGGCACATCTATCATATTTTTAGTACCCAACACATACTTTGTGCAAAATTGAAGTAAGTTCATTGTGTTTAGTACGATTATAAAAAGATGCACATTAACTACCGTTTGGTCATTGTTATTTGTTTTAAAGTTCTTGTTTTTGTTCTTTACCCTCTCAGGAATTTTATATATGGACCAACTGTATATGAATTGGACAAATATTTGAAAGAGAGAAAATTACATTGAAGCCAACAGCTACCTTCTGTGCTGTGGTATTTTATATGTATGTGTATTGTGTAAGTAATGTGCATTCTATATATATTATACAATTCTCTATTCTTCCCTTTCTCCAATTTTCCCTCAGATTTTTTTCCCTTGCCTTCTTATTGTGAAGGCACTACTCATGTTAATGTTTAGGATACAGTTTTAAGTAGCCATTCTCCACAGACAAGGGAGCTGATATAATCAAGATCTTGAGGCACTGTCCACATCCTATTTGGCACACTGACTTCCTGTGTCAAAATTTAGTCAAGCATATTTTTACTGTGCAGCATGGATATTAGCTTTAGGTATTTTCAGTCACCCCAATGTTACTGGCGTCCCGGCTCTGTTCTTTTAAGTGACACTGCAGGTCCTCTTTTTAACGTGTTTTTACATCAGTGAGTCTCCGTTCTCTCATTTTTAATGTTCATTTTATTTCATGTCGTTGTTACTTCAAGCCACTGATACATAACATTTTTAAAAATGTATTTTAACTACTTTAAGTATTTGTCATGCTGCAGTTTTTCTTTCTCCCACTTGTTGCCTTTTCCCTTGGATTGCCAGACCTTTAATGTCTCCCCAGCTAAGACATTCAGCTACACATTTTGTTTCCCCTATGCTGACCCACTCTTTGCACAAATGCTCCTCTGATTATTCATTTGTCTCACTGAGGCCTATCAGCAGCAGTGCGCCCAGTCCAATACTTGCACCTATCAGTTTTGCGCTGTGGTTGCGGTGGAGAATGGATAGATTGGACAGTTAGTGAGATTTTGCAGGTCCAGGCAAGTTGTGGGTCCCTGCTGGAGACAATACATGTCTTTTTAACCTGTGCTTAACCCTCGCTCCACTCACATTGTCTGTACCTTTAAGATTTGATTACCTGTAAAGACTTGCATTACAACCATTATCTTGTAAATTGAGTATGTGTCTTTATATGCCCTGTTTATGAACATGACTCCCACTCATCTGATCACCCTGTTGGTTAAGTCCTGATGTTATGCGACTTCTTACACTGATGGATAAGCAGAAAGCAAAGATCATGGTGGAATAGGGAAAATTGGGGGCTCAGATAATAATGACCACAATGGGAGTGAAATGGGTTAATGAGACATGTGGTGATGAGGACAATAGAGCAGGGGGAAATCGGATTACAAACCTGAACTGAAGTAAGTGTTTGAAGGGAACAGAGAGAAAGGGGAGTAGAAAGCAAAACAGCCTGATATAAAATGGAGGATTATAGGAGTTGCGGTAATTTTGACTTGGCTAAAAGTGTAAAATGGAAGATATCGATTCAATCACCCATGATTTATATTTTCCTACTTTCATTTCCAAATGAAATTCTGTAGGAATATGTAACAGACAGCTGAATCATATTGCCCATTTTACACTATACCCCCAAAATCTAAATTAGCCTATTGAGTGTTTTGTTCAATGAGGATGGCGTTGAATATATAATGGAGTATGGAATTGCAAGATTACAGGAAAAGGAATCAAGAAGAGGGTTGTTGAGAAATGCAGGCTACATTTTTCTTGCACCTATCAGTTTTGTGCTGTGGTTGTGGGACCTTAAGCAAATGGTATATCCATTTCAAACCCCATTTCTCAGTCAAAGAAGTGAAAAGTAGCAGAAATGCAGCATTGTGGGGAAGACTGTTGAACAGCAAATAGGACAAGAAAAAGAAAGTTAAAGACAAAAGAGCAAAATGAAATAAAAATGGAGATGTGTAAGAGAAAGTTTATGAATAGTTCTTCATTATTAATGCCTTTCATACTGTCCCTTTATGTTATTGTGTCTCCTTCTTTGTCACGTATGTCTTTCCAATAGAAGATAGTGGGGGTTCAGTATATATTATACTATGGTGGTGCTTGAAGTGATGGCTACAGGACACTGGGTGCAGCAGATAATGTGGAAGGCAGGAGAGACAGAAAGGAAATGAAGAAACAGAAATAGGAAAGGAAAAGTAATTGGGATGGGTGGTGATAGAAGGAAAGAGTAATTGGGATGGGAGATGGTAGAAGGGAGATGGAAAGGTAAGGGAAAGGAATTAATGGATTATTTATGATTCAGTATGGCCGAGAAAAGAGGGCAATACTTTATTCAAGTAGATCATAGCTGCATTTTAGAATGCAGATCTTATTTGGAGAGTGAGTTTAGGGATATTGCCCAAGGTCATATTTTCCAGACTTGTGTGAACAAAGAAGAATATGACCAGAGGCAAGATGAACTGGGACAGAGAACATAAAGATGGGGGAGCCAAATGGAACTAGTGCTCAGGAAGGAAGTGGCATACATGAGTAGGAAAAGATTGATTTCTGGGTTGGGAAAATGTGTGGTCAAAACCCAAATTTCTGCTTGGATGGAAAGTCTCCCCGTCTTTATGAAAATGGCCCCAGAAGCCCGAATCTGAAAGTCCTGTCCCATACCCAGACCCCATCATTTTCACGTGGGGGAAGGGGAGTGAGGAAACGGTGATAGGTAAAACTCAGAACATCTGTGATTTATAGAGGTAGCTGCTCATGTTAAAATATTGTTGCTTTCAGTCTGACATGATGTCTGGAAGAAGGGAGTGGGAAAAACAATTTATGCATATCAGACCTGATAGGAAAAGGTCTTAACTTTGGAGAGATAGGACATCTCTGGGAGGGTGCTCTTTGGGAGAAGTCAAGTGCACTTTGGGATTTTTAAAAGTAGCCATGAATACGCATAAAAAGTGCATACGGTCATTATTACTGCTAAACTCAATGGAACTGTCACCAAGGCAGCTATCAAAGAGAGCTGTCAAAGATAATAAGCTGTTAAACTGTTTAAATCTCCTGCCCATTAAATATTTGATTTAAAAAAAACTTTCTGCAGTGTTGAAAAATATCGATGCTTGCTATTTCACTCTATAGACTCACGTAAGTCTCAGGGCTACCACACAGGATTGCATGCCAAGTTTCACAATCTATCATTATAACAATGGAATGCTTGTCATTTCACAGTTTGATTGACAGATCCAAGAGCTTATAAAGTCTTTGAAGTGAAACTATAAACATTATAAAGGATTAAAGGAAGTTTAATGCAGTGAAAGGTTTCTTTATCAATTAGAGCATTTTTTTAATAGCAAATCCATCAACATACACTGAAGAAATTTATTTCATCTCAGCATAAATTCTGAAGTCTGCCCATGGTGGATACTGGGTAAGTTAACATGCAGAGTCTAATGGTAAAGGGTTGTGGGTGGGAGCATCATTAGCCTTGGTTAGCATCAGATTATAAAGGGCCATGAAGGGATTGTGGAGGGCATAGGTTGGCTTAAGGCAAAAGGCCCTGGACAGGTAATTGGTGAACCATTGTTTGGCATGGTGGGATTGAAAGGCCACAGAAGTGTGTGTACAGAAGCACTGCTTGACCTGGAGAGTATGAAAGACCATGCAGGGTGAATGGGAAGCATGAGGTGGCATGGACTGACATTAATAGGGCATGGGGAGTGTGTGGTAGGATGAGGGATGAGTGCTAGTGGACTGTTACTTTAGTTTGTTTTTTTTATTCATAGCTGGGACAAAGTGCCAAAGCACAGAGATGGGCCAATTAATTGGTTTGGTTTCAGCAATCAGCAGCTCCTGTGGCTGGCTAGAAGCTCTTTCAGGTGGCAAGTATTTTTTACTTAAAATCCCACTTCCACCCTGCACCCAGCTGCAACAATCCAAATCTTTGGGACACTTTTTTTCAGGAGTCAGGTTTGCAGGGCTAGGAATTCTCCCAACTCTGTGCATCTGACAATAAAATGAAAATTTGGGTCCAGTTGGGATAAGAGAGCAATTTCTTTACATTCTGTTCCAAATGACAGACTTTGGAAAAGCACTGCAATTTAAAATATTTCTCGTTTAAGTAATAGGACTTACCCTGGAAGAAAAGTCTTGCTTCCATTCAAAAGCTAATTCTGGGGAAAAGGTTTTGAACCATCATTCCCACAATTACTACAATTACTGATTTTTAGGACTTTTAACATAGAAGGGGCAGCACAGTGGCACAGTAGTTAATGCTGGTGCCTCACAGTGCCAGGGACCTGCGTTCCATTCCAGCCTCATGCCACTGTCCTTCCAGAGTTTGCACATTCTCTTTGTATCTCTATGAGTTTCCTCTGGGTGATCTAGTTTCCTCCCACACTCCAAAGATGTGCAGGTTAGGTTGATAGGCCAAGATGGATTGCCACCTTAATGTCGAAAGGATTAGCAGGGTATATATGTGGACTTATGGGAATAGGCCCTGGATGGATTGCAGTTGGTGCAGACCCAATGGGAGAAGTAGCCTCCTTCTGCAATGTAGGGATTCTATGACTCTATAGAACAATTTTCTAATTCATTGCACAGAAGCGCAATGAAAAATATATATTGTTTAAAAAAAGATGTTATGATCTCTCCCACAGAGATCAGTTTTAAAGAGGGTCTTAAAGGAGACAAAGATTGGGAGAGATAGAGGGGTTTAGGGAGGGAATTCCAGAGCAAGGAATCCAGATAGTTGAAGATATACTCACTAATAGTGGGTTGAAGGAAGGAAGGATGCACAGAGGTCAGATAGAGAAAAGGAAAGTTTAAGGGAGTTTGTAGATCTGTCTGAAGTTACAGATAGGAAGGGGCAAGTTCATGAAAGGATTTATACACAAGAATAAGAAAGCTTAAGTTAGGAACACTGACTCTGTGGTTGGAATTTTACTGCCGTGGCTGCCAACGGAATTAGAGCGGGTGAGGGTGGACAACTGGAAGGCCTGTTGACTTCGGGTGGTCTGACAGGATATACGTAGTGGAGGATTCAAGAGAGATGGTAGTGAGGTAGGGTGGAGTTTTTCTGCTGCGTTGCCTCAAAGCAGGAAAATCCTGCCCAAGGTCAATGGATCTTTGCATGCTCCGCCCCTGCCTGCTACGATTCCCGTGGTAGGCAGAATGGGAAAATTTCCCCCATAGTGTTATCAAATGTTGAGTTGCAGAGTGCTATCAATGTACATGCGAAAGCTAACTTCATTGCTGTATATAATACTGCCAAAGATCAACATATTGATAAGGAATTGGAGGGGCCAAAAATAGGTCTTTAGATACCAGAGGTAACCGTGTCAGGCTGAATGAGAAGCCACTGCTGCAGATCCTCTGGCCACAGTCAGGTAGACAAGAGTAAACTCATTCTAGTGGCAACCCTCCAAGCCAGACAAGCGAGTATGAGGCATTGAAGTTGGATATCGTGCTCAACTATGTCAAAGACTGTAGAGAAGTTAAGCAACAAAAATGTGCAAACTCACAGTCACAGAGCATATCATTTGGAAATGGGGTTTGGGTCATTTTCTGTGCCATTTCAGGTTGGAGAAATTTAAACAGGAAGATGCAGCCTGAATAATATGGCTGAAAGGAAATAGTCAACAAATCAGATAGCATCACACCATAATACATATTAGCTGCTATTCTAAATTACAGTGAGATATCCATCTATTCATTACACACTAACTTATCACAGATCACTCAAAATATTTTCTGAAATATCTTCTTATTTAAGATTGTCTGTCTCAGTAACTGAAACTTATACTGTCCAAAATAAGTGTTGCAACAAAAATTAGTGATTTCACAATATAACAAAAGTGTATATTATAATATAATAATTGTACACTTGTCCTTTCATAACTTCTTTAAAGATTTACTTGTTGGCATCAGCCTCTGCCAAAAGCCTGGCCTTGGACCTTTGCTCGTAATGCATCAGCATTATTCCATCATGATATTGCTGGCTTTTATTTCTTCAGCTTCAGGCTACTTAACAGTTTGTCAAACACCTTTAAAAATTAAAAGGATAACTCTCAAAGCTTTGAAATAAAATTCTCGCTGAGTAATTTTTTTAAAAAAATGTGAGCAGGGAAGAGAGACTGAGAGGGAGTTGAAAGAGAGGTACAATTTTTCTTCATTGATTACTGTTTCAAATTTTAAAAAAGACATTAGTTGAAATTTGAAGGCAATTGATTATCTAAACCTCTGTTTTATTGACAGAACATTTTAATTGTGTATACATGTAGGACAGAGGTACCATTTTCTAACAATTATGTGATAGAAAGGGAAAAGAACAAATGGAAAGAGAGGGAAAAAGTGCCATTTCATCTTCTAATTTGATTTAGGAAAAAATACTTGTGGAAGCAAACAAATGGCTGAGGGTTAAGATATCAAACGGAAGGTGGAGAGACCGTAGAAAGAAAGCTGGTTGAAAATAAGGAAGCACAAACTCTTTGGAGAATCAAGTAAGAATTTGAGTTTAAGGCTAATGGTTAAGGATAAGTTGAATTATTGAGGTGCAACATGGGAGGATGATAAATGGGACAGTTCAAAGGAAAAGAAGTGAGAACAATGATGGCAGTGAGTGAGTTATAGCAAGAAAATGGTGAAATAACTCCTCAGAGACCGGTGTCCTTTCACCAACTTTCCTTTATTTACAAACATCGACACTCCTAAGAGTGGTTCAGGTACAAAGCTAAAATCTGGAGTGTCAGTAGAACTGACACTTCTCAATATAGGCATACAGGGGAGATTGGGACAGGCAATCATTGCCTTAATCAGGGAACATATACTCCAAGGGGCCCCATTGAGGTCATTGTAAATGGGTAGTAAGAACATGATGGTGTAGGCAATGTTTAAGATTCCCTACTAGGGTAACCTAGTGGAAAGATGAGCTAGGGCCAGGAGAGATATAAATGGCAGTTGTTTTTTCTCCATAAGGTGATGGTGTAATACTTCAAAAACTTAGGGAAATAATAGTTTGGAGAAGATAACTTTGGTGGCTTTGAGAGGAAGTGGCTGAAGAATTTGGGCAATTTATAATGTTTGGGAGTGAGACTGGGTGAAGTATGAATAATGGAGGAAAGAATAGAAAAGGAGGCATTGTTGCCACATACTGTGCACAAACTCCACTTGAAATGTTGCCTCTAACATTGCATGGTTCCTATTTCCCACAAAATATATTTAGCTCAGTAGAATTATAGTTTTGAGAGTATTTCCCATTCTCAATACAAACACCATTAGCAGAATTAAGAGTTCTCAGAGAGATAATGTACAGAGTCATGGCAAAAAGTTTAAAATCTCATAAAATTCTTAAATGAAATGGAAACGTACATCTCCTATTATGTAGAAAATTCCTGGTAAGCCTTTTATCTAGGTAGATAAAACCCCAAATTTTTGGATAATCGGAAACTGTATAATACATATATCCATAGAAAGGAGTTAATTTAATATAATGAAACTTGCAGTATACTTGTTATCTGAAATTATATTTCCATTCCTTTACTATCGCTGGGTGAAAAACTTGGACTTCCCTTGCTATCAGAATGGCGAGTGAACCTATATCACATAGATGGCCACTACAATCTTAGTGGTGGTTTTTTGTTTCTTCTTGCATCTAACTGTTTGGAATGCGTTAAACAAAAATAGAAATGAAAACAATGTTGTCTTTGGAAGAAAGTTTCAGTTTTCTGTTTGCTATCTTGTTGACATCACGTTTGGCTACAAACACCAATCGGATGGATTGTATCAGACCTCTGGAGGGGGACTGGGAAGTGGGAGGACACTTTTGTCTTTTTGCCACCATGGGATATTCCCAGAATGGTGCAAGTGCCCACTGACTAGAAACAGGTCAGGATGAAGGGGATGGCCAATCTTTTTGGGCACTCTGTGGCCTACAGGTAGACTTCTCGTTCTGATGCCAATGCTAGGGAGTTCACCCCACCACCTCTCCATCACAATGCCTGGCATTCGTGCAATAAAAAAAGTCTTATATGCCCTTTGAGGGCATCTCAACATAAAGACCTTCCTCTGCTTCTCCCTGCATCCTTCAGTAGTGGGCACAACTATCAGTGGCTAAGGCTGCCAAGGCTGCCAGACCTCTGGTCAGACTATCATCCTTAAACGGATAGAGGTCACAGCAGCAGGCTCTTAATTGGTTGCCGACAGCAAAATTTGCACCCGGACTCTCAATGACCACACGTCCAGCTTCAGGCCTCACTTTCAGTCCTGGCAGCACGATTTCATTCTTGCCAGTAAAGCTCTGATTGATATGTGTCACTACTGGAAGATCACAGCCAGGATTTCAGTGCAGCCCACAGCAATTGGCATGATAACAGACCTGCTAAGAGAATTGGGTGGAATACCTTCCATTTTCCAGCAATGGGAAATTTTTTTTCAATTTACTGGGGGTGACAGGAAGAGCCTGCTGGAATTTACTGATGGTTCAGGTCTCTCCCAATGCAAACCCTATAATCTTGTATCTGTGGGACCCCTCGTTCACATGTACTCTGTGCCCAATCAAGGGCACTGGCATCAGGATGTTAAAAGCCATCTGGTCTCCTGGATAGAAGCAACACATGACTCCCGTAGTTTCTCCAACCCAATCACTGGAACTGAATTCCGCCCTATAATTGCTGCCTGATCCTTCCACACAGCCAAATAAACTCCATCATCATATTAGTTTAGTTTAGTTTTACTCTACTTATTTTAATTAATCATTTGTCTTCTGCTGCAGGTTACAGATGGGGACATCAGGATTGCAGGGATTTTTAACAGCAGTGTTTGAATTCAAAATGGGGCATCCACCATTATCAGTTCTTACTTAGCTTCAAACTGAAGGAGAAAAGATCTACTAGATATGCCAGCTTCTGCTTCTGGTCATGAAGAGTCCACTTTGCGGGGTGTAATTCAAATTTGGCAGGATACAAAATAAGGGGAGGTGAAATAGCCACCCCATCCAATTTTCCTTTTGTTGAACTTTGCTATCAATGCCTAATGATACAAATCTCCCTCAGCCATCTCCATTGTGAGTGAATACATCTGACACAGGATACCACAGTTGGAATAATTTGAGGTGTAACAATCAAATAGAGCTCTGAATCATCCAGACCGTTTTACTAATTAATGTATGTATACTTTAAAAGGATCTAAATAGCTCCAAGTTATTGGGTGACATGGATTTTGGAACCATAAACTGAGCAATATTGTGTCCCAATTGTATCAATTTTCACTCCAATTAATTATACCACTTGAAATATGGATATTGCATTTCACCAACATTGGCATTGCAATGAAAATAAAAAATATTGTACAGCACTTAATACAACCCTGACTTTTAATTAAGATTAATATTTTACTAGTGAGGCCCTAACATCATTAGTAAAAGCTGCTAACCTCTTGGCTATCTTCCACAGTGCATGTTTTGTGCAGTAGTGTATAACACATTTTCACGGCATCAAATGCTGCATGGATCAGCTGTGACACTGTGATCTTTGACATTTTCAATCTGGAATAGGGAACTGAACTGAGAATTCCTTCTGCCAATGGAGCTGTTTTGGAATAAACTTTATATTTATCAGTTGTTTACTTAATGTACAATTTACTAATTGGCTGGCACAAATGATAGTAAATGTATCCAAAGAAGAGTAAATTACTCATTAACTAATAGGCAGAGGAAGCAGTGCCATACCACCTTTTCCTTTAGCGGAAGATCAGAAGTGATCAGCGTGTGTTTGCGTAAGCATGAGTATATGTCCTTACTCTCAAGAACTACAAGTACCAGCTACCCTGAGCTCAATTCTTCCTTCCTGGCATTGAGATGAAGGCCTGCATTTCAGTCCTTTTGGAAGTGGTCCTAATACCTGCCAATGTGAAACTACCGCTAACCCACCGCACTTTTCTCACAAAAGCCTAAGTAGGCATGCAAGCTGGGTTGGGAGCCAGGCATCTGCCTTCCCTTGCTTGACTGTCACTGGGAGGGAGGCAAGTACATTCGTGTTGCAACATTTAAAAAGGTTCAGCCAATTAAAGGGCAAGATGACAGAAACAGCAGAAGTCGCGTGGGTGTCAGCAGCTGGGGGGGGTGGGGGTGGTTCTATTGTGAAGCAGCTTTTTAATTATGCTCCAGCAACTTCTCACATCTAATAATGCTTTCATCTACATTCATATAAAAAAAATTGCAACTGAGTGCTAATACTTCCTATTTTACAGCTAGCATTCACAGTCAAAAGCAAAATGTTAACAATTTACTTGGGGAAGTATTTCAGACTTATTCTCTAACTAAATTTAAGAGGTACTTGATAAAGCAGTTGTAATTTTCAATAATCTAACATTTTGCAAGAATATTTGCAATCATCAATTAAGAATACATTACTGCCTATGTATGAGGATGATCCAAATGCAGCAGGCATGCACTGAAGTATGAAATGACCTGTGAGGGAATAATGCCTTTTCAAATATTATTTGCAGAAATGATTAGAGCCATTAATTTCCAATTGAAAATAAAATCAGTGGTTATAGAGTATAGCTGCTTTATGATTATTTGCTTCTGCAAGTAGCATGTCATAAATAATTCCAGACTGCTGATTTATGTAGTGATAATGCACTGATTAAAATTCCAAATAATGTTATGTGCAATGGGATTTACAAATATGAGAATTTTATAAAAGCCTGGATGGTGTAATGGGAAATTCTATGTTGGCAGTCAACATTCTTGTTAATGCAGAAATGGTAGGAACAATAACTCTTTTATGTGATGAATGTTTTTAATTTCAAGCTGTTATAATATTGGCCCTACAGATAAATATGAAGTTGGGAGTGGTTGGGAAACATGCACAATAATTAATAAGCTACTCCCTTCTTGTTTTGTTTCTCCCTTGGACATGGTGTGGTTCCAAGGACATAACATGCATTCTAGCTTCTCACCCAACAGAGTGTTGTTTTGGTGTGATCTCAATGGTAATTATATCAGAGCCCATCCTGAATGTAACCTCTCTGATATCCACACATCTGTGCTTTTCAGCAAGAGCTGCAGGAGAGCTCTCAAAAGCAAGAATTGTGCCTGGTTTCTCCTCCCCTGACTGAAGAATGTTAATGCTTGGTTTCCTATTCTGCATGGTGCCTGCACTGACTCAACAATCTAGTGACCAAGTAAACTTACTATGCCATCAGGTGAGTCCTTGCTAAGTTGATCTCCAACTGAAATGAGGTAGAGTGATGATACTGAAGGCTACTTATTACCCTAATAATAGCATAAATAAGGTGGTGTACCAAGCATAATTACATTGGTGTTTCTACAAATATGGAGTTCCACTCCCTGCCAATATCCTATCATTAAATCTAATACCTTGTCACAACTTTTAGCAAATATTCCACATAAGAACTGGAATGAAAATAAACTATTTAAGAGGCAAAATGACATATAAGGTAATGAAACCTAAAATGAATGCTAAAGAGGGGAAAGATACCATCCCTCCCTTTGACCCAATCTATGCATGTCAACCTTAGTAATATTGGGGCCTGAGATGGCATTTCAGGTTGTTGAACTTTTAACAGAGATTGTCATCATGTTATTTATAAGGTTATAAAATAATTTTTGTTAACAATTAACTTTTTTTCGATAATTTTCTTTGACTTAGGTATTAATTTTACACTGTGCCAGAGAGCTTGCCAGGTTGAGGAACAGTTGCTCAGTTCTGATGGTATGTGATGGTGATACTTTGAAACTCTTTTTAACCCAAAAGTCTGGTCTAATCCAAACTTTCCCACATACTGTGGAGCTTTACCTCCACTGTGTGCAGTTTTCACCTCAGTAGGTTCCACGTTGTTGACAACCTGGCTTCCAATGGAAAGTAGTACTTGGAGCAAATAAGTAGCCTGTAGCTGTGATTTGGGAGCAAAGGGTTTGATTTGCTTTCTGATCCCGGGGATTCTTGCACAGAAGAAGATTTTTGATGAAGGAGGGAGATTGCGGACGGGAAGGAAACATTTCTGCTCCTCCAGTCCCACAATGACATTTGACCTTCTCCCCAAGTCAGTTCTAACTCCCTTCAGTCTTCAGGATTCTGTACTGACCATGACTAAGCTTGCAAAGCAGGTTAAATTACAGATTGCAGTCTCATTAAGATATTTAAAATGAAGTAGACAGGTTGGAGGTGGGTTATAGTCAGGTTTGAAATGTAACATCTCACCCAACTCCTATTCCCAATTCATGAGGTGGATTGGGGGTGGGTGGGGGTGGGGGGGTGGGGGGGTGAGGGGGGGTAGCTGCTCTGGTTCTCTGACTTACTTCGTGTTTCCAGCATTTTCATTGATGAAAATTTCTCAATTGGACTTGACAAATGTGATCACGACCAAGTCTGGACAATTTGATTATGAAAATATATTTTTCTAAAGTGGTATAGCAAGAATAGTGGGACTTCTACTCTCAAATGTACTCTACGTAAAGACCAAAGAATGAACCATTAGTAATAGACTTGTAGTAACATTTATTAGGATCAAGTAGCCTCCCTCGCCTCTTAGTCTTAATCAATTAGTTACCCAAGAAGATCTAAGGTGATGGTTTCAATGGAAGAGCAAATAAACAGGAAATTTCCATATTGAGAAAAGCATCTTCCATATTTCTTCCTTCACTTATATTCTTGATGTAATGAAATCACATATTACAAATGATGTTTGCTGATACAATCTTTTACCTGAATTCACAGACAGGTCCAATGAAGAAGATATGTCCAACTGGATGCCACTATCATCAGTCTGCCTGCCGTTTTGATCATTTTCCTCTGCAGTAACAAGGCTACGATACATATCCTGGGATGCCTGCTCATTGTTTTCCACAGCTGACTTGTCCAATTTGGTATCATCCACGTTGTTCTGCTCCTTAGTTACCAATTGTTCATCTGCTACATCTTGACTTTTTTCTGCTGCATCTGCATGAAAGAGAACAAATATACTCAGTTAACAACATATGCATAAGTAATATGATGTTCTCAGTTGTTCAAACCTCCAGTTTTTTTTTTCTTTTTTTAACTAATTCTACAATATGCATCACATCATCCAGATGTTTATTTGATTTAGATCTGAACACTGTGGTCAGATGATTGTGGGTTCAAGTTCAAAGTGTCATGGATCTGCCCAGCAACAGATAAAAACAGTAGTCAGACAACAGTAGCCAATACTCAAGGAGGATTGTGAGATGCAACCTAATCCAACAGTGAGATTAGTGGAATCAGATATAAATAGCTACCATGAGGAAACAGATTACACAGACAACTAAGAAATCAGGGGAAATATAAAAATATTAATTTTGAGAGTCACAGAATTGCAAGTAACAGACAACCCAGATTAACAAAGGAGAAAATAATAGAGAAACAAGGGTATAATAGTCAGCATCTGCAAAAGCAGGCAGGTTAGTTTAACATCTCACAGCCAAGAAAACATCAAAGAGCTGGAGAGGCAGTTCTACAGCTCAGAGTCTGAGAAGCTATGTTAATATCTAAGAAGAAAATGCAAGAACCTTCATAAAGTCAATGTAATTATCTTCGCTGGACTAGGAGAAGACGTTTCCCAGAATTGATTGTCCACTTTGTATTGGATGGTAACTATAAACTGGACTTGATTTACTGATTTATATACTTTTGATGGGAGTGGGAAAGTGACCACAGGTCTTCCTGAAGTTCTCCAACATTAGCTTCTGAAAAAAAGTCACTGTTGTTCATTGTTTATCAGCCAATAAATATCTCCTGAATTGTTAGTGGATTTGTTCTTACGGTCCCTCATGGTTGACTGGTGCAGAAAGTGAAGTCGCGTAGAATCAGATGTGAGCTGGCAAGGTGGATAGCTTGGACATAGAAGACAGAGGGTAGCAGTGGAAGGGTGCATTTCTGAATGGGTGGTGTTCCTCAGGGATCAGTGCTGGGATCTTTGCTGTTTGTAACATATATAAATGATTTGGAGAAAAATATTACTGGTCTGATTAGTAAGTTTGCGGATGACATGAATGTTGGTGAATTTGCGGATAGCGATGAGAGCCATTAGAGGATATAACAGGATATAGATCAGTTGGAAACTTGGTTGGAGAGATGGCAAATGAAATTTAATCCGGATAAATGTGAGGTAATGCATTTTGGAAGGTCTAATACATATAGGAAATATATAGCAATTGGCAGAACCCTTAAGAGTATTGATAGGCAAAGGGATCTGGAAAGTGTCAATGCAGGTGGAGAAGGTAGTCAAGAAATCATACAGCATGCTTGCCTTCATCAGCCGGGCACTGAGTTTAAAAATTGGCAAATAATGTTGCAGTTTTATAAACCCTAGTTAGGCCGCACTTGGAATATAGTGTTCAATTCTAGTCACTACCAGAAGGATGTGGAGGCTTTGGAGAGGGTACAGAAAAGATTTAACAGGATGCTGCCTGGTATGGAGGGCATTAGCTATGAGGAGAGGTTGGAGAAATTTGATTTGTTTGGAGGTTGAGGGGCAACCTGATAGAAGTCTACAAGATCATGAGTGGCATAGACAGAATGGATAGTCGGAAGCTTTTTGCCAGGGTGGAAAAATCAATTTTAAAGTACGAGGGGCAAGATTTAAAGAAGATGTACGAGGCAGGTTTTTTACACAGAGATTGGTGGGTGCCTGGAACTCGTTGCTGAGGGAGGTAGTGGAAGTGGATACAGTAGTGACTTTTAAGAGGCGTCTTGACAAATACATGAATAAGATGGGAATAGAGATATATGATCCCTTGAAGGGTAGAGTAGGTTTTAGTTAAGTTGGGCAGCATGGTTGTTGCAGGCTTGGAGGGCCGAAGGGCCTGTTTCTGTGCTATAAATTTTTTTTGTTCTTTGTACCAAATATCCTAAAACAAGGTAACACATCACAATTTTCCTCTTCTCAATGAACAAACTTATCACCTAGCCAAGACTAGAAATAGTTTTAGTCAGGAGGGCAAAAAGGCCTGTGGCACTCATTGAAGCAATATATAAGTGCAACACCACATTTCATCATTCTTGAGAATTGAAGACTGATAAGAATCAGAAAGTAGACATTTCAATTGATTTTCAATGTAGTGGAATACATGCACAATAACGTGTATAAAAAAGGTTAACTCAAAGGTAGCTGTAGTTGCAGAATAGAAATGTTTACCACCACACATTTTAGAAAAGATCATAGCTAAATATTATCGTGTCCAGTATCTTAAAACGCATGACCTTACAATTTCTAAGATAAAAAGATAAACTCATATATGAAGGGGAGGAAGTGCTCCGTAATTTACTGTAGCTTTATGCTTTTACAGTTTAAATACACCAACATTCAGTAGAACTTGTCGACATCTTACTTTCACCTCTGAAACATGATTTTCTGACAGACAAAACATGCACTATGATTATGTCGGCCTACTGCAGGTTAAAAAATCTATTTTTTTTTAAATAGGATGGACCTCTGGCATTTGGAAAGCAGAAGTTTTTTTAGCTTTTTGTAGAGGGGATGTTGTTCTGTTATTTTCTTATTTACAGTGCTCTATTCCCATTGAGAATGATCAAAGATACTGAGTAAAATAACAGCACCCATTACTTTCAGCATTGTACCTCATAACCTCAGTTCGGAAATGCACACATTGTGCAGAAACAACCAGGTTCACAACAGAAATATCCAAAGTATTTTAATTTCATAATAAAATCAGTAGGCCATAAATACTAAAAATTGCATTTACAGTGTGCTACCTAAGCATTGTATCTTACAATGGCTATTTAATTATAATCCTCACTCACTACTTTTCAAAACATTAAATCATTTATTCTTTTTACTGTTATGCACCAAGCAGGTGCGTACACGGTTCTAAAATTTTCACTTACAAAATAACTCAGAGTAAATGAATGGAGTTCATTCATTAATTCTGGATAATAATTAAATTCATATTTTTAAAAGATAATTGAGCACATCAGATCAAGAATATTTCATTTGTTTTTTCAAAAACCATAATAAAATGAAGTATTACTTAATACTACAGACATATTTAATGCATTTCGAGCTGGTTCTCCTTCTATCTGGACCAGCAGTAGCCTGGAGTGGAGCCTTTTTGAAGTTAGTGACATTTATCAATCCATTGGAATTCATTAGCACCAATCATGGGAAAAACAGACCATTCGCCATCAAATGGTCCAAGCTAAATTGACATAATCAGCAGCTAATCATAAATAAGTGTGTCTTTATTCAGCAATCACTTCCAGCGGCCTGCTTTACAATGAGTATTGTACTAAATAAATGATGTGCTCTGGGGCGCGGTTGCGGGCAGAGAGAGAGAGAGGAGAAGGAGAACTGGTGGAAGAGGGGGTTAAGATTTCCTTATGACATTTAGAGGAGCAGGTTAACTCCTTTAAGCCTGACAAGCAGAAATAAAAATAATGAAAAACGTAACCTCTTGGGGCCTCTTCTGGCACTGATTTGCTGCGTCATAGGTCTGAGATAGCCTGAAAATCACTTGTGCTTCCTACTAAAGCCACCTTGTAAAAATTACAGTCAGGTCTGATGAACATCATGAGGACTCAATGCGCATTTGTTATAATGAGCTTTGCTGATCTGATGGGTGTGTCACTCCCAGCTCTGGGGAATTGGAATGAATCAGCACTCAACTGACAAAGAGCTTGAGCAACGTTAACTATGCCACCAATTGGTTTCTGTGGTTGGGTGGGATTAACGTCATTCTTCAGATGAGAGGAGCAAATGATTGATAAAACTACTCGTGAGCATTAGAAAATAAATACTGAATCATGTAAGGATATCCAGGGCAAAGTTTTACTGGTCTGTGCTGATGGCCTTGGAGGGGGAGTTGGTAAAATATCAAGGGGAATGTGTCAAAGTGGAGCCCTGCCATCTTCCTGCCACCAGTCAAAGTTCCCAAGGAGGCTAGGGAACGGGACTGATCAGTGATTATGAAACATTTTTTAAATTTTCAAGCAGTGTCAATGACTCGCTTGCTAAGTGGAAATGAGAGCATGTTGTCAGGTGATTAGAAATGACAGGTATTGGGTACAGCTGCATTGTCAACCACCGAGGTCAAGTTCTAGTTAAACATAGGATGGAAAGGTCAGCGATAAAAGTTAACATTAAAGTTGATTTATTAGTCACAAGTAAGGCGTACATTAATGCAATGAGGTTACTGTGAAATTCTCCTTGTCAGCACACTTCAGCACCTGTTCAGGTCAATGTACCTAACCTGCATATCTTTTGCACAGTGCCCACTCATACAGGAACAGTGTGTCCCATCTCCAGCATAGCAAGGGCAAGCAGCACCAGGGAGGGGCCGAGAGACGTTATGCCACAAAGGCTCTAATTCTGATTGTGTACGCTATATTCTGAATTTAACTCCTCCAATGAACAGGAATGAGTGAGAGAGAGAGAGAGAGAGACTAGTTCAGTCATGTGGAACTCAGCTGCAAGAGCCAGGAGAGAACCAACCTCATGAGAGTGCAATGTGGTGCTAACAAGGGGAGCACATAGGGCCATGAATGCAGACTGATGCTCACAAAAGATACTATCCAGTTGAAAGGTTTTACAGTCAACGACTCAGTTTAGTGGAAATGTTGGAACACCAATGTCTTTGAAGACCGTGTCTGTCCAGACTGGTGGGAGCAAAGTCGGCTGCATGCTGGAAAAGGAGTTAAGGCCAATCTAATTTGGTGGCATCCATTGCTTATGATGATGACCATGGCACTCAATTTATACATTCAGACTTGTTCCAGAGATGGTTTGCAAATGTGCTGGGATTTCCCAGTCAGTGGTCCATCTGTATTTCAAGGAGATGATGTGCCAATTACCAGAGGACAGGGGAATGCATTAGTTATTGTACCAATCAGATCAGTCAAGGCAAGAGGGTGAAAGGATTCACATCATCGCTGGATTCTCTCAGGTACAAGGTAATTGACTGTGACTGCACACAAGAGGCCGTCAAGGCTCCCAGGTGCCTTAGTAAATAAGAAAGGATTTCACTCGCAGGATGTTCAATTAGCCCCTGACCATCACAAGAGGATGCTGCAACAGTATGCACTGTTCCTGGGAAGTTGGCACGATTCGTACATACTGAGACAGTGCCAGGTGTCTCAACTGTTAATGCCACCTGAATGTCTTTTTGGTTGGATCCTGGATGAGAAAGGACATGTACTAAAGCAGGGCTAAAAAAATGGTTCTTACACCTGTGCAGAACCCCATGACAGTGTTGAGGGCACCAGCAACCACTGCCATGGGACTACGAAGGTGACAATCACACAGCTCATTGGACTTCTGAAAATGGGACTTCATTGGACTTCAGAAGCCCAGATAGATATGGTAGAATCCTGCGGTATACCACATCAAGGTCTTGTGTATTGTGGGATTATGCTGCACTCTACACAATCTGCCACTCCAGACTGAACAGTCTTGAAGAAACCTCCTCTTCTCCAAGAGAGAGTTGGTGAGATTCTGAACTAGGTGCTGAATGGAAATGCATCTTTGGGTCCAAAGTCAATGGATATTGAGATATGTCTGAGGAAAACACACTTAAAAGCAAATGTTTCCTCTGATATGCTATAAAATGGCCCTGAAAATGATTTAATCTAAACCTTGATGGCCTTTCCTTAAGCACCTCTATCTCTTCCCTAGCCCTGTCATTACATCATTCTAAAAGGTATATTCAACATTGCCTCTCATTCAGTCCACATCTTTTCATCCTCTTCAACTCCAGGGCTCACAATCTGGCATTGCCTCACAGGGTGAACAGTGGGAAGCTTTTTCCCAGGTCAGAGGTGATGATCACAAAGGGTCACAGGTTCAAGGCGAGGGGGGCGAGGGATATCAGAGGGATATATTTTACACAGAGGATGGTGGGGGCCTGGAATGCACTCCAAGCAGGGTGGTGAAAGCAGACATGCTGGGATCATTTAAGATTTATCTGGATAGTCATATGAACAGGCTGGGAATGGAGGGATACAAACGAATGGTCTAGTTGGACCAATGAGCAGCGCAGGCTTGGAGGGCCAAAGGGCCTGTTCTGTGCTGCATTGTTCTTTGTTCTTTTGGCTGAAGCAAGCAGATGAACTCCTATAAACTGCATAACAAGGACTTTAGATTTGCATATACATTTAAAGCTTTGGCATTCCACAAGATACTAGCAACAAATGAAACCCCAGATGCAGCTTGGTGGATTTAGGTGAATGCTTCCACAAGCTCTATATTGCGCTCTTCCAGTGCCTGTAATTGGTGTGGAAACAGCAAACTGCCATTGCTGCTCAGGTACATGAGATGGCTGGGCTGTGGGTGACCAAATCCTAGAAGGAGCTAGTAAATTTGGGGTCCCTGCGTCTGTGTAGGAATCACCTCTGTCATTAGGGCTTCAAGCTCTGTTCATATCACTGTCAAAGGGGACAAAGATTCACCATCAACACCAGGAATGCCTTGAGGTAAGCCCCTATAGGTCTCAGACAGTCATTTCTCCACTTTTTTATAGCCATCTGTTCTCTCCTGATTTCCTGGAGTGGTGGAACACCCAAGTTATGAGTCCAGACATCTCAGGACAAGATTACCCAAACACTGTTCAATATAGCTCATGGATGAGACCATATTGTGGGAGTCAGTACACATCTCCTGCATCCACTTGGTGGTAAGCTGCTGCTGGTTCCCCATTGGAGTCGTTACTTTCACAATGGAAGAAGCCATTTGCTCATGGGCCAGAGAAATGGCACCATTCAATGGATGTATGGACTCCTCCATCATATTTACATGAGTGTCAACAGCCTTTAAGTACCCTGACAGATGTCCACGCATTTTTGCGCTGCTGGTCCAGCATTTGCCATTTGCTGATGACTCCTGAAGTTGGCTATCTGAAGCAAGCTTTCCTCTCTCCTTTGAGGGCAGGTTTCTGCAGTTGGCATTGCCTCCATTCACTACCTGTGTGTATGAACATTGCTCACCAGCTGATACGACCAATTCTAACCACACAACAATGCTCACTGATGTGAGGTTATCTGCGATGATGGAGAGTGCACTGGATTAATGTGACAACATCTCCTCGCATGGCAGATCCACCTCTGAGAACTCATGTAGTCCTGGAACCATCACTGTTCTCTCATCTGTTCTGTGACTTGCAGGCATTGCTATCAATTCCTGCTGCCAATCCTTAATCCAGATGTTCTCTTGCTTCTCAACACCCACTGAGGCACCACAGTCAGCATTTGTAGATGTTTTCATGACCATTTCAATGGCATTGCTCACTCTGTATGAGCTCCACAGCCATCTCACTCAGTGACAGGCTGCCCTGTTGCAACCCAACCCATTTCACTAGAGTCACTAGATCTCTGAATAGCACTCCAGCCTCAGTTCTTCTCCATTCCTTGGCATTGTAAGCATGATTTCCTGCAAATACAGTACACTGTCACCCTTAACTCACTGTCTAACTGTGCTACCCAATCTGCATCCCTTTGTCATAAAGATGTGCTATATTAATCTGATATCTCATCAACTGGTTTCACATCTTTTTTTAAAAAGGGACATTTCACTGAACATTAGACACTGACTTAAAATGGCTGACAATTTGCATCTCTGTGGCCACAGTCCATGGAGATGTTAACATCTGTGGAGCCCCAACAGTTAATAACCTCCGTGGAAGTGTGAAAAGTTTTCTTCCTACCTCATCCAAATGGAAAAAATTAGCATTCAGGAATGAATTACTAGAACATGAAAACGTGATCACCTCAACTAACACAATGGTAAAGAGCAGCCATGTGTCAGGCGTAAGATCATCAACCTCCTTTTACAGTATGCACCAAGCACAAAGAGAGGTCATGTGATATAACCTTCCGCTTGGATGTGTGAATTTGGGATTTGGCAGATATTCTAGTTGCAGGAGACAGCAGTTGTCTTCTTTCTCTCCCTACAAGATTCCATCTAAGCTTTGGATCCTGCTTTGTTGAGTTAAATGTATGTCTACATTTATACAACAGCTAGGAACTCTTTACTAAATGTTATTGGATTCCAATGTTTCCAGGAGTGAAAAAAGGGCTAGGTATTAGCCATGACACTGAAAAGTCACTGTCTCAGCTGAAGAACCAATCTCCGGATACAATCAGTGAATTTTGATTAATTCTTTTTTGAATCTATATTTCAATTTAACTGAGTTTAACACCTGATACTTTGTAAAGTTGTATATTTGGTGCATGCTTGGAGCTTGAGTGTGCATTTGCACATGTTAGTGAAAAGTAGGACATATTTGTACATATTTAACATATTAATATTTTTACCTGAATGGGCTTTAGCATAATAAAGTTAATCCCTTACATATTTAATCCAAGAATACCTGTCTGGTTTAATTTTTACAAACTGCATACAGCCAAGCATATATCAAATTGGCAATGCCTCTTTTTAAAATTCATAGGGGCCGATCTTCCCAACTGTGAGGTCGGAGAGTTTGGCAGCCAGCCAAATCTCCATCTCCTGCAGCAGGATGGGAAAATCCCGCTGGATTGAACAGTAATAAGATTCTGACTATAATCTCTGCTGCAACCAAGCAAGAAATGATAAAAGACAAGAGGAGTCATTAAACTCCTCCTCACCTGGTTATAATACTCCAGCACTATGCCACCAGGAGAATGCAAGCAGTCTTGTTAATGCAACAATCATCTCTGGCTGACCAGCTGGCAACAAGACCTTTTGGTTAAGATCAAGTGTCAGGTCAAGCTCAGAACAGGGTGCAATGCTTCATCTTGTCAACTTGGATCTTGTTTGTCCCTTTTATAGAGACAATAAATTGGATTCAATTGGATTTTGAATTTATTTTTCAGAGCAAGCAAGAATGGAATTGGGTTGCCCAGTCCATTCTAAGCATTGGCTTTATAAGTTTAAGGAAAGGGCAAAATTTTACACCAGAATTCCCAATACCTATTATTAGCCAGCTCCCTCTGTCTACTGGATGTTAACTGGCTGCGGACAGGGCAATATTTAAGAATGTTTCACCATCTGCCCTTGCGACCACACAGCTCAAATTTAATCTTGGTGTCGGGACTTCCCCATGACTGGGAAGATCCTGCCCACCAGGTCAAAAGTTTGGTCAAAAATATAAGTCTTGAGGAGTGTCTTAAAGGGGGAAAGTGAGGGAGAGGAGCAGAGAGAATAGGGAGGGAATTCCAGGGCCAAGGACCTAGACAACTAGGCACAAATAAAAGCAAAAAGCAACACAAATAAATGATTACTCAAAAATAACAGAAGAAAAGAAACAGATTATATTAGGTCATGAAAGATTTAAGAAGAAGGGCAAGGAGTTCAAATGATGAATGAGAAAATTCAGGAGTGCGCAAAGCATTCAAAATCACACAGAAGTAATTAAATACATTAATAACCAGAGATGGATACGACAGAGTTGCCATAACAAAAGCATGGCTTAAGATTGGACAGGTTTTAAGGACTTAGTATGCCTGATAATACCATTCCTGTGGCAGTATCACAGCATGCATGTATGGGAACATTGCATTAAGACAGAATCGCCATGGACACAGCTAACAAATAAAAAAACAACTTTCCTGTTCGGGAAGTCATTGAAAAGAGGTAATTTATAATTATTGTCACGAAGCAAGTGGAATGGTTAGAAGAATTTTCTTTTATTTTGAGAAGTATGTTGCAGCAGGTGGAACAGTTAAGGCTGACACAATTGTATCTTTTCAAGGTAAATTGGCTAAAATGTGACAGAGGAAGATACAGAACTATAGATGGAATATAGGTGGAGTCCAATGATGGACTCAGAAGTACGTGGAGCTTCCACTTTTAAAAAAAATTTGGTCATGGGATGTGGACGAATATTTATTGTCCATCCCTCAGGACATTTTCAAGTCACGCACATTGCTGTAGATCTGGAGTAACATGTAGGTCAGACCAGGTAAGGACAACAGATTTACTTCCCTAAAGGGCATTATTGAACCAGATGGGTTTTTACAACCATCGACAATAGCCTCGTAGTAATCGTTAGATTTTCATTCCAGATTCTTATTGAGTTCAAATTTCACCATCTGCCATAGTGGGATTTGAACCCCAGTCCCCAGAACATTTACCCTTGGTCTCTGGCTTACCAGTCCAGATGTAGAGATGCTGGCGTTGGACTGGGGTAAACTCAGTAAGAGGTCTGGCAACACCAATTTTAAATCCAACTGATTTATTTGATAGTAAATCTGCTAGCTTTCGGCGTTTGTGCCTTCGTGACGAAGGCACGTGACGTGAAGGCTTCGTGACGTCATCTGTCGTGACGAAGGCACAAACGCCGAAAGCTAGCAGATTTACTATCAAATAAATCGGTTGGATTTAAAATTGGTGTTGCCAGACCTCTTACTGAGTTTATCAGTCCAGGACAATACAACTACACTACTGCCTCCCCCTTAAGTCTATTTCTGAGGGCAAGGAACACAGATGACTCAGAGGACGCACATCACATCCTTCCCCAGCATGCTCAGCTATTGCCGAGACATCACTTTGGTGGGAACTTTCCCACAATTAGGCTCAGGGTCACACTCCAGTGAGACACATCACAGGCATGTCCCAGAATATGACAATCAAGGGGGCTGACAGTTAGAGTCCAGGTCCACTGTTGAGCCTCAGGTTGATGGCAGGCCTCTGGCACGGCTACATGGAGTTTGCTGGGGTTGCAGTGACAGGCAGGAGAACATGTGGCAGAGATATCAGAGTTTACAGACAGCCTTGTGCGTACAGTGGAGGAATCCATCCAAGCCATGAGTGCTTTCATGGCTCCAGCATGTCAGCAAATCAATTCCTCCATGGAGAAGAAGGTGACTGTCCTGAAGAACCAGCGCCAGCAAAATAACTCAGTGGCTACTAAATGTATGCTTGAACCTGCAATCTGTCTGACAATGTGCCCCATACAGTCATAACTAGGCAAGAGGGGACAAGGCATAGTCCAGGTGCCCCTTCATTTTTGGGAGTCAGAGAGGTACTATTGATTATTGAGAGTGAGAAGGCATGCTAGCAATCCACCCAGGGCAAATTATGTTAGTGTGCTGCATGGGTGCCCCCTGACATCACCATTGACCTGCCCTCAGTGACCCTTGACTCTCCCTTGGTCATTCTTGTTCTGCCCTGTTATCCTTTACTTTGCCTCAATCAAACTTGGGCTGCCCTTGATTAACCTTGACCTCCCCTCTGGCATCCAACTGTCTCCTCGCTTGCACCCACACCCTGCCTTAATTCAGCCAACACTCTCTCTCGAGCAGCCATGAATCTCACTGCAAAAAGCATCTGAACCTCTACTCCCCATCCCAATGAGCTTTCCCAACAAGAAAAGCAGTTTGAACACACTCCAAATCCACTTTGACAACTACCTCACCAACTGCGTACCAGCTTTAACCAGATGTGAAAGTGAAGGAACACATTTTCCTTTCACCTCCAACTTAATCATGTAAGTAACATTTCATCTGTCTTTTAATAGCATGCATGATATGCTATTACATTACAAATAGGGTCCGAATGTCTGCCACCGGAAAACTCGATTCCCTGCAAGCCAATACCAGCTTAATTTGGTGAGTTTTTCCCAATGTTGGAAACCTACTTAAGTTCCCTACCTGTAATTCTCCCTACACCTTCAGCCACACTAAACTGTACTCTCTGAGGGAGAGCAGGACAATGGAGATATGTCAGGGTGCTTCAGCAAGGAGTCAAAACAAATGCCTTGAGTCTAACAGCTTCCTTCTGTGTTATAAACTTTTAAAGTTCCATGGTAATATAATGAGATGTCAGAATTTTGCCTTTTGAATGTTGCTGAAAAGAGAAATGCATGTTAGAATCATAAAATCCCTATACTGCAGAAGAGATCATTCGATTCATCAAGACTGCACCAAGCAGTCTTGAAAGAACATGCTACCAGGCCCAATTCCCTGCTCTAACCCCATTATCCACACATTAATCATGGCTAATCCGCCTAATCTGCACATCTAGGACATCAAGGGGCAAGTTATCATGGTCAATCCATCTAACCTAAATGTTGCCAAAGCTTCTCATTTTGCACTCATCAGGATAAATATAAGAATACCAAATTTCAAATGCTCGCAACAATTTGTACTACGAGACAAAATTGGTCAGCAGTCAACTCTGATTGGTCAAGGTGTTGCTAAGGAGAAAGAAACAGGGACCTGTAGGCTACCCAAGCTAACTGAAAATTTGAACAAGATGCAAGGCTTGAACATATTCCTTTTGTTTGCAAAGGACAAATCTCTATGGATGAGCATTTGCCACTTTTCACAAGTATAAATGAGCCATGATGGGCTGATTATGTTGGTTGTCAATGTAGCTATTATGTATCTGTGCAAGGAGTTTTATTTAATAACCAGCAGACATTTACTGCAAGTCTGTAGATCTATTTTTTGCTTTAATCCATCAGATTTTTGGTTAAATTGAAATGCATTTAACTTACTACTTTTCCAATTAAATGGATGATAGGTTAATAAGTTTATTACAAAATTGAGGTTCACAAAGCTGTACTTTAAGTGGATATGCAAATCTACGACCTTGCAAAACAACTAACAATACTGACTTAACATTGTGAGAAAGTAGTTAGCTATTATTTGTATTGCCCTAAAGACTACTGATATGAGTGCATCATTAAACACAGGAATATTTGTATGAACACAAGCAGTTCAAAACCTACCTCCTGTCTTACATAAGTCATCATCAACGCCAATTAATATGTTTGCAAGATCTTCATGTCCAGTCTGTTTTAATGCATTTAAAAACTTGGAGAACCAGCCAGGAGGTTTCATCATTACTCGGCTCAATAATTTCCGGGCTCCTGCTTTATTTCCGTTTTGTCTGGTTTCACTGAAGATCTGAAAGGACAGGTATAGATTAACTTTAAAAAACATTGTCACAATTACACATTGGTTTATACATTTTTCTACTCATAAAATTTGTAAATTGAGAAAGTCACTGAGAGAATGAATAGGACTGTTGGATCTTCAGCACTAACAAAGCAGGAAAGGCAAAAAAAAATTCTCCCCAAGGATGATGCTTTTGGAATGTAGGATTCCCTCAGCACCGCACTGAGGAACCAATTTATATCAGATGATCAAATTCCTGTTTCTGACTCAGAGGAACGAATGAGCTACAAATTGGGCGATACAGTCGCATGGTGGTTGGCACTATTGCCTTACAGTGCCAGGGATCCTGGTTCAATTTCTGGCCTGGCCTGGGTCACTATTTGTGCAGAGTCTGCACATTCTCCATATGTCTGTGTGGGTTTCCTCCAACAATCCAAAAGACATGCCAGTTAGGAGCACTGACCATTCTAAATTCTCCCCCAGTGCACCAAACAGGCTTGGAGTGTAGCAACAAGGGGATTTTCACAGTAACTTCATTTCAGTGTTAATGTAGGCCTACTTGTGACAACTTTAAATTGAGTCAAGCTGACTACATAACAATAGTCCCTATACTTCATGGATGGCACGGTTTCCCTTTTCAGCAATATTCTAAAAGGAAAATTATGACATCTCATTACATTACCATGGAACTACAGAAGTTTATAACACAGACTCCAATGTAATTATTGCTCAGGAGTACACTTCATGTTTATCCTAGTTCTTGCTATCACTTTATTTTCAAGCTTTTCCTTTACAAATTTATTTCTATGATCTCATTCTTAATGAAAACTGCTTAAATAAATGAGTCATCCTGTAACTGCAGAATATGACCACTTGGTGGCAATGTGTTATCATTTCCCCATAAATTACTAAAATACTAACCATTTTAATCGACAATTTTTACTCCATAACAGAAATTTATGTGCTAAAACTACATGTTTCACAATAATATAATCAAAATTTAACAATCTTTCTAACTGTCTTCTGAGTCCTTTCAATGCCTGTATAATGTTTTAATCTGAAGACGTCAGTCTTTCTTGGTGATAACCGTACCATGACTTGTGACATGACAAACTGACTTTGAACACAGCGTTCTGGGTTTGTGTGCGGTACTTAGTTTCAGAGATGGACCTTTCCATTCTGTTGATCTGAAAATTTCTTTTGTCTCCAGCAGATTCTGGTCAGTTATTTTTCAAAACCATTTGAAGAAAATCCAGAGAACATATTTCAAAAGCATCATCATCAGATTTACATTCACGAGTACTTTTTTTAAATTTTTTAAAAAAATACAGCAGCTATGTGGCAAAATACAAAAAGCGGCCATGCACTGATCGTGTACTTGTGTTGTGTGATCTATGCACCTTAAAAACATAGAAACATAGAAGCAGCAGCAGGAGGAGGCCATTCGGCCCTTCGAGCCTGTTCCGCCATTCACTAGGATCATGGCTGATCATCCAACTCCAAAGGCTAATCTGCTTCTTCCCCATAACATTTGATCCCAAGTTTAGAAAAATAGAAGATATCTTTCATATGAGATGTTAAATTGAGGCTTCATCTGCTTGCTTAGTTGGATGTAACCAATCCCGTGGCATTATTGCAAAGGGGAGAGGGGAGTTCTCCCTGCCGGTGTCCTGACTTATAATTATTCCTTAACTAACATGACTAAACATAGGTCATTAATGTTTGGAAGGGCTGGCAGCGTGCAAACTGGCTACCATATTCCCTTCATTACAATAGCGGCTGAACTTCGAACGCTACTTATCGGTTGCAAAGCGCTTTGAGATGGGTCATGAACAACACCAATGAAAAGAAATGTCTTTCTTCCCGCTGCAGTATGAAAGCACCATAATGGCTCTGAGGGAATCTGGTGCATACTTGCATGGACACTTTCTTGCGGTTGTGTACCAACTCTACACTGACAGAACAAAATTTTTTGCTGTCGACAAAAACCCCTCGACTTGATTTATTATTATCACATGTATTGGAATACAGTGAAAAGTATTGTTTCTTGCGCACTATACAGAGCATATCATTCATAGAATGCATAGGTGATAGGGAAAGGAGAGGATGCAGAGTATAATATTGCAATTATAAATAGGGTGAAGAGAATGATCAGCTTAATGTAGGGTAGGTCCATTCAAAAGTCTGATAACAGCAAGGAAGAAGCTGATCTTGAGTCCATTGGAACGTATTCTCAGACTTTTGTATCTTTTTCCCAATGGAAAAAGGTGTAAAGGAACATGTCTGAGGTGTGTGGCATCCTTGATTTTTCTGAGGCAGTGGGAAGCGTAGACAGAATCAATGGACGAACGAATTGTTTGCGTGATGGACAAGGCCACATTCACAACACTTTGTAATTCCTTGTGGTCCTGGTCAGAACAGGAGCTGTACCAAGCTATGATACACCATCACGCTTTCTATGATGCATCTGTAAACATTGGTGAGAGCCGTAATAAACAGACCAAAGTTCCTTAACCTCCTGAGAAAGTAGAGGTGTTGGTGGGATTTCTCAACGATAGAGTTGGCATGGAGAAAGCAGGACAGGGTGTTGGTGGCCTAAACACCTGGTTAATTTAGTGGTATTGGATTGCTTTGTGTGTGCACACGAACAGGGAGAAGTCACAAAAAGAAGTACCAGGATACTCTGTACTTGTGGGAAACCAGCCAGAAGTGTGAATTGGACTTACGTTGACTCTGGCTGTTCATCATCACAGAAGAAACTGACATAAATCAACGCCCTGAGTAAACATTTTACAGGGAAGTTAGAGCGCCAAATTTACGTTAAGCTGCACAAGTCTATGCCAATGTTTACGTCTATACGAACCTCCTCCCATGTAAGTTTATCTCACCCTATCAGAGTATCCTTTATCTCCAAATTCCCCTTAAATTCAACTCTACTAATCCAATGCAGTGTGAATTACACATTTTCATCGCCCTCTGGACACAGAAGTTCCTCCTGCATTCCAATTGTATGTTTCATCCAGCTCCGGAATGGGCAAGGTGAAGTCAAAGTGATCAGTTCCTTGGTGACCAAGATAAACTATTCAGGCCCCACCCACACAGCCTGTGGGTAAAGATTGCTAAAATGGAATATATAAACTGGCTGTCAATCTCAAGTGTAACATAAAGGTCAAGTGGTGAATGGATTTTGTAGTCCAGTGTATGTTATTCATGGTAAAGAGCTGCATTGTAGTTAATGACTTATTCATGATAAGGGGTGCACTGTGGTCACATATGTACTTCATTTTAAAGGTTGCACTGTGGGAATGTATGAGTTATTCATGATGTGTGTAGAGTGGCCACATGTTTTATTCATGGTAAGCATTGACTGTAGCTATATATGTGTTATTCATGCTCTGGGGCTCCCACCGAATTCTGATACATGTGGAAAAGTAGGCCCATCAATGCTTATTTATCCATTCTACAGCGCTGCCTTAAGCAATGCCCTCATCAACTAGTACAAAATGGTAGAGGACACAATGGAAGTAAGGATGTGAGCGGAAGTGCATGTTTGGGTGGAGTTTGAGCTGCTGACATCTACACTTGCCCCCTAAATCCACCCAAGAAGTAAAACGGTGACTTCCTTCCCAATCACACATCTCCCTCCAAAAAGGGGAAAAAAAGGCAACAAAAGAAGCAAAAGTAGAGAAAGAGCAGCAGAAGGCAAAGGCAAGGAAGACAGAAGCGGAAGAGAAGAAGTAGAGAAAAACAGCTACTTTGAGACAATAGACATCAGTACGACAGACCATGTTTTCTGACTTACAGGACTATAACTTCCTTGGAGTGTCGGACTGTCATTCCATGCCCAATTACTTACGTGAACTTTCTTCCTTGCCTTTCCTGCCCAATCTTCTGCCACAGGCTGGTGAGATCCAGGCAGCACAGTTATCTCTGAAGCCCATGTTGCATTCTGGCAGGATCTGATTGAAGGAGGACATGCCCCCCATTTGATGACTAGCTGCCATTAACCAGGTAAGTTTAGTGTGTCACAATCCCAGCTAGTGTTACTACCCGACATATCAGATTCCAGGGTGGAAACTGGCCTGATAGATCCTAACCTTTTTTTTGTTTAGATACTTGAATGAACCAGAATCACAGAAGTGCCAAGGAATATTTATCAAAAGAATAAAACATTTATTACACAAGAAATGATTAACTATAATATAAGAAAAGACTAACTATAATACATCACACCTTCCCCCTAGCAATGTCTTTACGGATATATACAGAATTGTAAGCATAATACAAATCACAAAACCTATTTTATACCCTAATGTTCTCAGTAAGTATATAGTCTAGGTAAACCAATAAACAAAATGTGGTTAGATACCCCACATTCTGAAACTGATAGATGTCATCTAATACAACTTCTGTGGATATCTCATCAATTTCCGCAGGCACTCGTCACATGGTGAGATCACTGGAATTTTTATGGTCACAGGAGGGTTTCCAATCTCTGCTCTTGAAGAATATGTCTTGGAATCTTCTCCCACACAAATGTTTCTCCTTTCCTAAGGATGCATCTCCAGGATTTCAACCTCTCCTTTTGGTATTCCTCTGCCCTGGATCACCAATTGCATTCAATCTTCCACGCAATCTTTCAGGTACCCAGCCAAGCCAACAAAACACCTCTGCTTCTTAGACTGCGTTAAGATGTCACCAGCCTTTTGATCACCTCAGAGGGCTGCTTTCTCACAATGACTGCATCTTGCAGCCTAATTTCTACAGTAGAGCATTTCTCTTTGCTCTTGACATCATTGAACAGAACCTTTTATTCCAGATTCCTATTCTTTGTTTCTTTGACTTCACAGTCTTCCTAGTACTCTTTTCTGTCCCATTCCCCACTTTGTGAAATTTCCTTTTGTTCGTTTGGAAAATCTGCTCTCTGCAGCTCCCTGTTCTATATCCACCTATAGCTTACAATTGTTCTTTCTAATTCAGAGTGGCCTCTGGTTGCTAAGCAACATTCAAGTTTTTTTTTAAATCTTGTTTGCTTTTACTTGATAAAACCCTTATTACAATGCAGGCATCTTTCAAAGTGAATAAATTGAAGTTCTTAACCCATTCTTAACACACAAATACAGAAACTCAAAATTAAGCTTACTTAGAGATTTACCTTATGTCTAATACCCACAAAAACAAATATAAATGACTTAAAACTACCTCTATTACCCAACAAATGTCCATTAAAATTTATAGGCCAGAGAGAAGGTATGTATCTAAGGTAACTGGTTATGATTTACAGGATGGGGGAACCTAAGGTCAGGGTGAGGTGGACAGAGGAGTGTTGGACTTGGAGGTGGATCAGCATTTGGGGTTGGATGTTGGGGTTGTCGGGGGGGGTGGGGGGGTTGCTTGGATGCTGGGTGCAAGACATGTTGTGAGGGATGTCAGATATCAGATGGGTCTGTTGTGGAGGGGGTTGGGGGCTTGGGTGTCAGGTCGGGGGAATCCTATGGGGAGTCAGGGGGTGAAGAATACCATGAAAAGGGTAGTCAGCAGGTGGGGGGGGGAATCTGTGTGGTAGGGCACAGTGGTCAAGAAGTGGGGATTCCCCTGTCCCCAGTGGGGGGAAGACTGAGAGCGTGGAAGGGAGTTCATGGGGTTGGAGCTCGGGAGTGGCCGCCAACAGAAGATTTTCTAGTCCAGGAAGGCTTTCAGTTAAATGAGCAGAACCTCCCAAAACAGTAAAAAAGGACAGAGAGAGAGAGAGAGAGAGAGAGAGAGCAAAAGAGACACTTCTTTCCCCAGCTTGATGCCCCTTCTGAACTAAAACCTGCAGTACAGAACTGAAAACAAAAGAGTTCCCGCCAACCACTTTTCCTCCTGACAATGCAGGATCATGAAATTAATTCCAAAATAAAAATATAAACCCCCATTTAAAACTACTTATGGAGCAATAAAAGGGCTCTTCCTAAACAACCTGATACCACAATGATTTAAAACAAAACCTTTACATTTGGTACACTAATGTCACCATGTCCTCTTGATCACTATCTTACCCACAGCTCACAATTCTTCCTTGGTTTGCATTATTCCCTGATTTTGAAATTGTACCATGTATATTTTATATTTTGTGAAAAGCAGGGATGTTAATTCCAGCCCTCCAAGGAATCCCATATGATAAATATCTAGTTCATGGTTCACAGGAATATTTTGGAGGTAATTTTTAGTTCTTGCAAGAATAAAGTTTAACTGTAGAAAATGGAAGAAATGCTACTCCAACAGCTTGAAGGCTATTACATTTAAAAGTTTGAGGTCATATTGACTTAAGGAATTAAAAGCTAGAAAGTTAAGGATGATTAGGTAACTTACTTAGCTGGAGAATCGAGGGCAAGGTGCCTATAATGCTTGAGGAGAAATACAGGCCAGGGTGTGGTTTTGTTTTGGGAATGTTATTAAAGTCAACATACTCCAACTTTAAGAGTGCAGTTTGGAAATTTCAAACCCTTTCACACATGCAGATTTGGATGGAATGCCCATGCACCATTTTGCTTTTTTGAGTTCCTTCAGGCTGTGTAGGAAAAAAAGGCACAAAACACAGGTCGGAAGTTGAGCACCATTGAAATCAAACATTGCAGGCAGAGTACAGAGAGAGGATCACGTAAAGGGGAGAGTGAGAAGGGACAGGGAGATAGATACACATTGAGGACAGGGAGAGAGTCAGGTAAAGGGTTCAGATAGAAGGGACAGGGAGAAGTCACAAAAAGAAGCATCAGTTTGGGAGGGGTGCAGAGACAGGTTCCAATTTAATTAAAGGTAAGAAAAGGTAATTGGATAGAGCTCAGGTGAAGCCCTGGCAATCGGAGATGGTAAGAAGTCTCACAATACCAGGTTAAAGTCCAACAGGTTTATTTGATAGTAAACGTCACAAGTTTTAGGAATGGTGGAGAGTTCTGATCAGAAATTGGCATATAAAGGCACACGCAGTTTACGGAATACTGACTAGACTGTGAGCCTTTACAACTAATCTGCTATTCAAGTTTTAAAGATGCAGACAACATGAGTGGAGATAGCATTAAGCATAGATTAAAGAGATGTGTATTGTCTCCAGACAACACAACAGTATGTGAGATATTGCAAGTTCAGGCAAGTCATGAGGGTTAAAGGTTGTGTGACATGAACTCAAGATCCCGGTTATGTGTGTGGAACTAGGCTATCAGTTTCTGCTCAGTGACATTGCGCTGTCATATGTCATGAAGTTCACCTTAGAGAATGTTTACCCGAAGATCAGAGGCCAAATGCCCATGACCACTGAAGTGTTCGCCAACAGGAAGGGAACAGTCTTGCTGGATGATCGTCGAGCGGTGTTCATTCATCCGTTGTTGTAGCATCTGCATGGTCTCCCCAATGTACCATGATTCGGGATATCCTTTCCTGCAGCGTATTAGGTAGACATTATTGGCCGAGTTGTAAGAGTATGTGCTGTGTATCTGGTGGATGGGGTTCTCACGTGAGATGATGGCATCCATGTCGATGATCCAGCATGTCATGCAGAGGTTGCTGTGGCAGGGTTGTGTGGTGTTGTGGTCACTGTTTTCCTGACAGCCGGGTAATTTGCTGCGAACAATGGTCTGTTTGAGGTTGTGCGGTTGTTTGAAGGCAAGAAGTGGGGGTGTGGGGGTGGCCCAGGCAAGATGTCCATCTTCATCGATGACATGTTGAAGGCTTTGGAGAAGATATCATAGCTTCTCTGCTCCAGGGAAGTACTGGACAACGAAGGGTATTCTGTCCACTGTGTCCCATGTTTGCCTTCTGAGGAGGTCGATGTGGTTTTTCGCTTTGGCACGTCGGAACTGTCGGTTGATAAGTCAAGCGCCGTATCCTGTTCTTATGAAGGCCTAGAGATGTCTATTGCGATCCTCCTCATCTGAGCAGTTCCTGTGTATACGGAGGGCTTATCGGTAGGGATGGCTTCTTTAACGTATTTAGGGTGGAAGCAAGAGAAATCGAGCATCGTGAGGTTATCTGTGGGCTTGCAATACAGTGAAGTGCTGAGGTGACTGTCCTTGATGGAAATGCGTGAGTCCAAGAATCCAACCAGTTCCGGAGAATAGTCCATGGTGAGTCTGATGGTGGGATGGAACTTGTTGATGTCATCATATAGTTGCTTCAAGGATTGTTCACCATGAATCCAAAGAAAGAAAATGTCATCGATGTATCTAGTACACAGCATCGGTTGAAGGTCCTGTGTGGTGAAGAAGTCTTGTTTGAGCCTGTGCGTGAAGATGTTGGCGTATTGAGGTGCAAATTTGGTCTCCATGGCCATTCTGTGTGTCTGGATGAAAAACTGGTTGCTGAAGGTGAAGACATTGTGGTCCAGGATGAAGCGGATAAGTTGTAAAATTGCATCTGGAAACTGGCAGCTGTCGGCATTGAGTACTAAGGCAGTTGCAGCAATGCCATTGTCATGGGGAATGCTGGTGTAGAGCGCCGAGACATCCATTGTGACGAGGAGTGCCCCTGGTTCAACTGCTCCTTGAGTGCTGAGTGTCTGTAGGAAGTCTGTAATATCGCAACAAAAGCTGGGGGTTCAATGTACAATGGGTTTCCCTCAACATAGCCAGAGAAGTTCTCGCTCAGGATCCCATTGCCTGATACAATGGGACGGCCGGGTCTGTTTGCCTTGTGTATCTTTGGGAGGCAGTAGAGATCTCTAACGCGGGGAGTACGTGGGATGACAGCATGAAGGGTGTTCTGAAGGTCCGGATCAAAGATCTTGATCAGAGTGTTGAGTTGACAGGTGTGTTCTTTGGTCGGATCTGTGGTGAATTGTCTATAGCAATCCTCATTGTTTAGTTGTCGGTACACTTCTTTGCAGTAATCTGTTCTGTTCAGTATGACGATGGCCCTTCCTTTGTCTGCTGGTTTGAGACAATGTTGCGGTTGGTTTTGAGAGCGTGGATAGTATTGCATTGTGCTTGGGTGATGTTCGGGGCTGTCTTATGAGTGCAGTTGATGAAACTGGTGTTGACGCACCACCTGATGGCTTGGGCACACATGTCAAATCGAGGGCAGTGACCTCCCAGAGGAGTCCAATTGGACTCTTTCCTCTTCGGTTGCTGCACCGTGGATATCTCTGTCAGCTGTTCCAGTTCATTGGCTGTCTCATTGCTTGTGGAAGAACTCCCGCAGCCTCATTCGTTTGACAAATTCCTTTGTGCCTGCTGTGAGACTAATGGGGTCCATTTTGGTAGTGGGGCAGAAATTGAGCCCTCGACTGAGAACTTTGACTTCATCTGGTTGAAGTGTATAGTCCGACAAGTTCACAATAGACTTCTACTGTGGTGCTGGGGGAGGTTTGGTTACTGCTGGTGGTGATGCCAAGTTTTTCAAGTTTCCTGTTCTTGGTATGCACATAGAAGGTGTAGTTTCTTTGTCTCATCTGCTTGGCAGAGTTTCCCAGCCGGTCTGCATGCTGAGCGCAAGTTGAAAATATGAATTCTATCTTGGTTTTCAGGATGCGGCGTTTGCTGTAGAGCTGGTGTATGTGGTGGTTGAGGAGTGTGAGGGAGTGCGATGTCAAAGACTCTCAGTGTAGTCTGTGTTATAGGTTGACCTGAGTAGGTTTGTGATTTGTATTCCTTTTGGTATATTGTCTGCTCTCTTGCATCTTTGTAAAAACTTGATGTCTGTATCGATATGCATGATCTTCTTGGAGATCCTCACCACTTGGAGCCAGCAGTTTGCAGCGTCGATGGTAGTCATGATGTGGAGATGTCAGCAATGGACGGGGGTAAACACAGTAAAAAATCTCACAACATCAGGTTAAAGTCCAATAAGTTTATTTGATGGAAAAACGCCACAAGCTTTCGGAACGCTGTTCCTTTGTCAGGTGAGTGGAGAGTTCTGATCAGAAACAGGGCATATAAAGACACACACAGTTTACAGAATACTGACTAGAATGTGAGTCTTTACAGTTAATCTGCTATTCAAGTCTTAAAGATGTAGGCAATGTGAGTGGAGATAGCATTAAGTACAGGTTAAAGAGATCTGTATTGTCTCCAGACAGGACAGTAAGTGAGATGTTGCAAGTTCAGGCAAGTCATGGGGTTACTGATAGTATGACATGAATCTAAAATCCTAGTTGATGCCACCCTCACGTGTATGGAACTTGGCTATCAGTCTCTGCTCAGCGACTCTGCGCTGTCATATGTCGTGAAGATACACCAGATACATGGTATATCTTGCAACTCTGCCAACGTTGTCTACCTAATATGCTGCAGGAAAGGATGTCCCAAAGCATGGTACATTGGGGAGACCATGCAGACGCTCTGACAACAGATGAGTGAACACTGCTCGACAATCATTAGGCAAGACTGTTCCCTTCCTGCTGGCGAACATTCAGCTGTCACGGGCATTTGGCCTTTGATCTTCAGGTTAACATTGTCCAAGGCAGCCTTCACAACATATGACAGAGCAGGGTCGCTGAGCAGAGATTGATAGCCAAGCTCTACACGCATGAGGATGGCCTTAACTGGGATCTTGGATTCATGTCACACTATCTGTAATGCCCATGACTTGGCTAAACTTGCAACATCTCACTTACTGTCGTGACAATACACATCTCTCTATTATGCTTAATGCTATCTCCACTCACACTGTCTGCACCTTTAAGACTTGAATAGCAGATTTGCTGTAAAGACTCACATTCTAGTCAGTATTCTGTAAACTGTGTGTGTCTTTATATGCCCTGTTTCTGATCAGAACTCTCCACTCACCTCAACAGCGTTCTGAAAGCTTGTGGCATTTACTATCAAATAAACCTGTTGGACTTTAACCCGGTGCTGCGAGACTTCTTACTGTGTCTACCCCTGTCCAACACCAGCATCTTCACAATTGGAGATGGCTCAGGGTAAGCTCTGAAAATCCAAGGAAGCAGTCAAAGATTGGTGGCAGTGTGCTGCGAGCCTTTGGGGAAAAGTCACCCCTTTGTTTTGCTGGGCACAGCCAGAGAGGTGAAGTTGTGTTTGTGAGTTGGTGCATGAATGCCGATTCAGGGATCTAGGGGAACTGAATCTCAGGAGATGAGACTGAAACTCTGTAATATGGGCCATTGTTCATGCCATCCATGTTGGAGTTACTTTTGGACAGAATCCATTAGATCTTCAAAGCTGAAAACATTTCCCTTGTTAGAGGGTCAGAGTTTCAGTGAGATTGGTTGCCTCATAATCTTACATACATCTGGGTGAGTTGTTGAGAAATTCATGGACTCTACCTTGGTCGCAGCTATAAATTAGTGAAAAGTGTGATGTGTTTGATCATAGTTTACTTGTTAATTCAGATGTATCCCATATTAATCCTGAATGTTAGGGTATGGAGGTAGATATTGTAAATTGTTTTATCTTTCTGACTTGTAAAATTTATTTTCATTTGTTCAAAACTTGTGAAATCTTGTGGCTTTGTTCACTAAGCAAGTGGCTTGATCTTCAAACTGTGTCAACTTTGAAGAAAATATTACTTATTCCTAACCAGACCTTACCAAAAATGTAGGGGTCTGATCGAAGATCATAACATAGATTAGGGTCCTGTCCACGATATTGAATCCACAGATAAATGCAACTGCTGGTACTTGCTGAGGTTGAGGTTAATAAGATTTCCACAGAGAATTTCATGATATTAATTGAAAGGCACATGGCTTTTATCAATTGGTATATATTTTTCTAAAGAAGGAAGATTTATCCAAGTGAATTGCAACAGTCAACCAAAGCTAGGTTAATCACATTAGTGGAAAAGTTAGCATTAGAATTAAAAGCAGGGGTCAACAAAGTAAAAATAATTGAGGTAATAGAACAGCATCTGAGACTGGAAGTAGGCAAAAGTTAATCCAGATGGTAATTCAATTGAGTTAGCTCGAATTCAATTACCGATGAAGCAACTTGAGACAGAAACAGAGGGAAATGAAAAGAAAAAGAACTTGGAAAAAGAATGATGTAAATGTTTGAACTTCAACTCTGCATAGAGAAGTTAGCAAAAAGAAAAAGGAAAAAAAAAGCAAACGAGATGAAAATGTGAAAGCTTGAGTTCGAACTTCAAAGAGACAATGAAATTAGACATCATGAGCTCGCTACAGAACAGCTTTGGTTATGGAGCGAAAGCGTGTCTATTGGTTCAGCCAAGGAACTGAATCCCATTCCAAGCTTTGCTATAGCAAAGAATCTTCACTTAATGCCTAAATTCACTAAAGATGGGGATGAGTGATACGTTGGGCAGAACTTTCCAGCTGCGCTCATCCCAAAACTGGAAAATCTGGCTCAAGATCAACGGGCATTTGCAAGGTCATGCCTTCCCCCCACAGCCCACTATGATTCCCATGGCGAGAATTCCCCCCAGTATCTCATTTGAAAAGGTGGCTACAGAGCTGATTGGTCAAAGGACACATGAGCTGGAATTTTACCGTCACGCCCACCCCAATTCCGGAATAGGCAAAGTTCACAGGACAGAATTCTCCATTGGCTTCGGGCAGGATCTTACGAATCAATAATGGCTATGGGTTGTCATTTTGTAAATGTTTTGACATTTGGTAGGGAAAGCTATGGCTGTGTATTCTCCCCAACAGGAAGAACAATTTTTTGGATTATGAGTAACCTGCAATGCCTAATGTTTATGAACTTGTCCTCGAAGCATATCAGTTGTAACTTCAGACTTTAAAGTAAAAGTTGAATTAAATGTTTATAGAATTTACTCGGGAGAAATATTATGGGATTGGTAATTTCAATCGCTGAAGTTAGAACAAAAGTTTGAGGATGTGACGAAGCTGATGCTACTGAAAGAATTTTGAAACAGTGTGCCAATAGTTATTAGTTCACACCTATGAGACCATCAGGTTTTGAAGATACAGGGAGCAGTGCTTCTGCCAGATGATATATTATATTGATATGCTAGGGCAAAGCAAATCTCTATTTGTAAACCGACCTGGAAACTGCAGGAATAGAAAAAAGTCTATGGAACAGGCAGTAGCTGTTTAAATCATGAAAATGTAATGTAGAGAGTAAACATGATGTAAGAAACCAGTCTGTTTTTGTTGCAACAAGTCTGCAATAGGTTCTTGATTAATAAGGGGGTCAGGAGTTATGAGAAAAAGACAGGAGAATGGGGATGAGAAAAGTATCAGCCTTGATTGAATGGCAGAGCAGATTCAATGGGCAAACTGGCTTAATTTTGCTCTATTTCTTATGTCTTACAGTCTTATAGACAGGGCATCTCAAATCTCTTTGTTAGAAGCTGAATGGTAAAGTAAGAGCGATCATAGGAATACTTAAAAAGTCTTTAAAAAGATTGTACCCGAAAAGAAAATGGGCATTGGAACTATAGCTACAGTACAAGAGAACTTCATGACCCACAAGAAAGGGGGATATAGCTCAGTATAGTCAAACGAATCTTTCCTTCAAATCTTAGTGAAGGTTTTAAAGGTTTTGTTTTGAAGAGAGAGGTGTTCTCTTCTCCCTCCCACAAAACAAGGAAACAAATTAATATTTTGAGAAACATTGGGACAGATCAGCCATTGATGGTGGCTCTTGCTATAATTTGTATTCCAGATGGTTTGATGAAGGACAAAGCATTAATGGGAGATATTTGTGGCATTTATGAGTCTGTTTCTTCATATAACGTCAATGTACGAAGTGACTTAGTAAGCAGAATTATTATTGAGGCAATTGTTCCTAGATTACCTCTTGAAGGGGTTGATTTTATATTGGGTAATGATTTGATCAGCGTAGACAGCAAAATAGCAATGACTGTGTTGTAGCAATCACCTGATCATGCTGATCTTGCCAAACTCCTAAAAATTACTGTGGCCAAACATGAGAAGCTTATTGCCGCCAGCAAGTAAATGACAGAAAAGCTGATTAGTGTAAAGCTTTCACACATGAAAGAGGTGTTTGCTAGTGAAAAGCAAGAACTGGTGAGAATACTTGAGTGTCAGTCACAGAAAGTAAAACACTTGAATGAGAACTTGCAATGTCTAATTGATAAGTTTGTAGGAGCAAATTCAACACATAGATCTTCAATTAAACTTGATCAACTTAAGTATCAGAAATCTCTATTAAGTATCATGAAAAGCATCTTGAAAAGTCACAGGGATTGCTGATGGATCAGAATAGTGCTTTAATGCAGAATTAAAAACAAATCTGATGAACAGTTGGAGAGTCATTATAGTCATAGAGTCATAAAGGCAAAGAGGTTTATAGCATGAAAACAGATCCTTTGGCCCAACTTGTCCATGTGCCCTTTTTTTAATCACCAAACTAGTCCTGTTTTTGGCCCACATCCCTTTATGCCATTTTACCATGTAACTGTCTAAATGCTTTTTAAAAAACAAAATTGTACCTGTCTCTTGTTCCAGACACTCACTGCGCTCTGTGTAAAGAAATAGCCTCTCTGGACCCTTTTACATCTCTCCCCTCCCACTTTAAACCTCTGCCCTCTAGTTTTAGATTCCTATATCTTTGGAAAAAGATGTTGGCTATCCAGCTGATCTATGCTGCTCATTATTTTATAGGCTTCTAAAGCAATAAAGTTCTCAAACTTTGATGCCATATGGCAAACAAGAAAGAGATGTGTGATATGGAAAGGAAGTCCAAACTTGAAAAGTGGATAACAAACATTTTAACAAATTAGGGATGTGTCAAGTGAACTGAAAAAGTCTAAGAAGCAATTGGTAACCATAGAAAAAAATTCTGAAATCAAGGAGTGTGCATGTGAAGTTGTTAAGCTTGTAGAAGTGCCCTGAAGATGATTCTGAAATGGTGGTGGCATGGTGGAATAGCTGTTAGCACTGCTGCTTCACAGCGCCATGAACCCAGGTTCAATTCTGACCTTGGATCATTGTCTGTGTTGATTTTGCACATTCACTCCATGTCTGCATGGGCTTCCTCTGGGTGCTTCGGTTTCCTCCCATAGTGCAAAGATGTCTGGGCTAAGTTGATAGGGCATACTAAATTGCCTCTTAGTGTCAGGCGGACTAGCAGGATAATTATGTGGGGTTTATGGGGATTGGGCCTGGGTGGGATTGTTGTCAATGCATGTTTAATGGGCCAAGTGGCTTCCTTCTGCTCTGGAAAGATTCTATGAAATAAAGACAATTAATGCAGCAAAAGTTGCTGAGATGATGATAAAGGTTAGTTAACTTGGAAAATAAGAGAATACACAAATATTTGGGTAAAATTATAAAAATGAAGAGTTAATTTTCCAAGCATCAATAAGAACATAAACATGTGCATAAGGATAAGGGCAGCAGATACATGGGACCACTCCTGCTTGGAAGTTTCCTTCCAAACCACCCATCATCTTGACTTGGAAATATATCATTGTTCCTTCATTATCATTGGATCAAGATCCTGGAAAACCCTTCCTAACGACCCTGTGGGTGTATCTACACCACATAGAAAGCAGTTCACAATCGCTTTCTCAAGGGAAATTGTGGATGGGCAATAAATGCTGGGCTGGCCAATGATGCCACATCCCTTGAATGAGAAACAACAGAAAATGACTTGTGCAAAGAGAAAACTCCCTTGGTGCAAGTTTTTCATTTATTCATCTGGTGTTGATCAAAATTCAGGAAGTGAAATTCTGTTGTAGAGGAAGTGATTGAGGAAGATCATTTTGAAGCTGTTTGCAAATTAGGCAGACATGGTCTCCATCACAAATTTAAAACACCCACTGAAATGTTCTCATTAATAGAAGCCGAAGAAAGCCTCCATGTTCTTCTGTATTAAAACTGAGAAATCTGTGTAAGAGTCATTTGGATCACAGAGCACACATTTAATATATATCCATGTGTGAGAAGGGGTAGGCCACCAGAGTTTTGGTTTGCAGTCCACCCGAAAACCCTGGTACAAAATAGTAATGCAAGTTGTTCATGCTGCTCCTAAGAGAAATTTTAATGTATCTCCATTACCTTTGGTTAACCATGAAATGATTATAAGCAAAACTGTTGTTTTGTCATTGTTGGTGTTCTAATCAGAGTTTAAAGGAAGGGTGTAAAAGAAAAGGCAGATTCTGAGTTGTTACAATTCTGTGATTGTTAATTCCTGCTAATCTTACTTGTTACATGTACTGACTTTGGATTACTAGTCCAGAGACAATACAGTATGTCACTGCCTCCCCTTTTTGGGTGGGATAATCATAAATTGTACCCAATATTTCATTTTTCCCCTTAAGCTTCAAGTTTTTATCCAATATTTTCCTTAAAGATGCGATGACCATTGCTTCAACCATTGCCTTTTAGCAAACTATTTCATGCTCCAACAATCCTTTCTGTTACAAAGAATTTTTCCTAACCTCACTTCTTATTTGATGATCCCTCATCATTGACTTTCCAACCACAGAAAACTCTTTTTCCCAATTTTTCTCCTGAAATCTCTATTAAATCTTTTAACCATTTTATAGTTTAGAATATTTCTTTACTTATCTTCTATTTATGAACTCAAATGCTGCTAAACTGTTTTTAAATGATTTTATCAATCACCACTCACCCTTCAAGAAAATTATGCATATGAATGCTTAGACCTCTCACTTCATTTACAACCCTCCAAGTCCTCTCATTGAGATTAAATTGCTATTGGTTTGCATGATAATGCACCACCATACATTACTGAGATTACATTGCATCAACAGCTTTTTGCTCATTTTGCTCATCTGTCTACATCTGCCTCTATCCTTTACAAACCTTCTCTGTGTCATCAACAAATTTCAACACTGTGGCCCACATCTATGTGTTCCCCAAGAACAAATGGACCCAGCGTCCTTATTATCCAGTACACCACATTTAGCTTCCTGGAGTTGTCACTGACCAGAAACTCAACTAGGCCAGGCATATAAATGTGGTGGTCATGACAGCGCATTCAAGAATTGGTAATTTGCAGTGAGCAAGCTACTTCCTGACTCCCCAATGCTTTTCTGCCTCCTTCAAATCACAAATTGTGTGCATAATGAATACTTTGCACTTGTCTGGATGGGCTCAACTGCAACAACACTCAACTTGACTTTTTGCAGACAATGTAGTCCACTTGATCAATAATTCATCCTTCACCTGAAATATCCACTTCTTTCATCACCAGAATCTCTCAAACCCATGAAAGTAGAATGTCAAGGCAGCTGATTCATGGAAACACCGTAATCTCTAAGTTCTACACCAAGTCACACCCCAAGTCATTCCTTTGTTATCAAAGGATCGCAATGCTGGAACTCTCCACTTCCTTGCAGTACCTGTGCAACATAGACTAAAGCAGTCAGGACATCTTCATTCCTGAAGAGGAATGAAGAGTAAACAAATAACTCATAAATGGAACCCTTGCTAGCCATGCCCATGCACTATACTCCAAGCTAAGAAACTCTCAGTGGGTGGCACTGTGGACAATGATTAGCACTGTTGCCTCACAGCGTCCAGGATCGCAGTTCAATTCCCACCTTGGGTCACTGTTTGTGTAGAATCTGCATGTTTATAGAAACATTGAAATCATAGAAACGTATGGTGCAGAAGGAGACCATTCAGCCCATTGAGTCTGCATGACAACAATCCCACTCAAACCCTAACTCCACAACCCCTCACACTTACCCTACTAATCCCTCTAACCTACATATCACGGACAATAAAGGGCAATTTAGCATGGCCAATCAACCTAACCCACACATCTTTGGACAGTGAGAGGAAACTGGAGCACCAGGAGGAAACCCATGCAAACATGGGGAGAATGTGCAAACTCCACACATACAGTAACGCAAGCTGGGAACTGAACCCAGCTCCCTGAAGAGCTGAGGCAGCAGTGCTAACCATTGTGCCGTGGTGCCACCGTGCTCTCCCTGTGTCCATGTGGGTTTCTTCTGGGGGCTCTGGCATTGGGTTTCTTCCGGGGGTTAGAATTTGGCCATGCTAAATTCTCCCTCAGTGTACCCGACGTCAGAGTGTGGTGACTCAGGGATTTTCATAGTGACTTCATTGCAGTGTTAATGTGAGCCTGCCTATGACACTAGTAAATAAATAAAGCATGTGTAACCTTGCTCCAGCTCAGCAACAATCATTGCTGGAATTTGACATTTCAGTGACATTCACTGACAGAATCCGACTTTTTAAAAAAAAAAACATCTAAAATAAAATTGTTAAGAAGGGGACCTGATACCGAAAACAAAACGATTACTCACATTCTCCACATCATCTACGGTCAAAAGACCCTCGGGATAACAACGCATGGCAACTTCATTTGGTTTCAGCTTGTCAATCAGAGTGGGGGACAGGATATTAATGAGTGCGATCTCTTCATCGTTCTGAGCTTCCAGTGCTGGGGGGATCCCGTTGTCACTGTCGAAATTGACATAAGCAGCAGCGTGAGAGCAGCCCCCTTCCCTCAGGGCAGTAACAAACTCCCCAAACCAGCCTACTGTCCGGGGCATGCTAATGATTTTGTTGAGCAGGAGGTTGGCGGCAGCCCGATTGCCCTTTTGCACTTTCATGGCCAGGATCTCCTCCCTATCGGCCTCTTCTATGAACCTGATAAAGTCCAACACAGGCTCCACTTGGATGATCGCGACCAGGCGGGTTCGAAAATTTTCGATATGCGACAGGCGCCGCTTATCCAGCTCGTGATCGCTGCAAGTGCCCATGTTGACTGCGGGTGGGCAGAGTTAGCCGGTGTGAGAGGGGGGAAGAAGGGTAGGGGGAGTGATTTAAATCCGCTGCTTCGTTCAGCTGGCTGGGTGACACTGGCAGGCGGACGTAATTGTAAGCTCTGCTTCCTCTCTGCTCTGTTTTAAAGCGATCAGTTTCAGTTTCGATTCCAGGAGGTAACTCAGTGAAACCCGGGTGACGTGGACACTGGGGACTTCCAGCAGCACTGCACAAAGCTTAATAAACACTGCGGCTGTAAAGTCCCGATTTCTGTTTCTATTTATCAGATCAGAGGTATGTGTACACCATCAGATTCCCTCTTACAAATAGCACATTCGTTTTTTAATTCACCTTGAAATAAAATCGTAACATTCTCCAGGTTTCAACATCCATATGCATTTCTAACACTTTTACCATTTCCTCGCCCCAGTGTACAAGTTCAAAATGTAGCATAAAGATAATATAGAATGAATTAAACTTTCATATATTTGTTTTTTTTTATTCTGAGCCTTAGTAATTTAATGGCGCAATGGTTAACACTGCTGCCTCACAGTGCCAGGAACCCGGGTTTGATTCCCAGCTTGGGTCACTGTCTGTGTGGAGTTTGCACATTCTCCCCATGTCTGCATGACTTTCTTTTGGGTGCTCCTGTTTCCTCCCACAGTCCAAAGATGGATTGGCTATGCCAAATTGCCCTTTAGTGTCAGGGATTAGTAGGGTGAATAGGTAGAGTTATAGGGATAGGGCCTGGGTGGGATTATTGTCAGTGTAGACTCAATGCGCTGAATAACCTCCTTCTGCACTGAGAAACTCTATACCAGAAGTGTCTCGTTTCACCTTAACAGGAGAGAAGTCATCATGACCTGAAACCAGAAGCCAGACCTCTTACATATTATATGGAGAGGCTCAAACTTTACATTGGAGCCAGGAACCTATCAGGAGGCACTCTGACATTATGATTGTGTATTCAGCCAATCTCCCCGCAATAGACAACTTATGTACAACTGGGATGGCCAGGCCCATCCTTCTGAGTGCTGTGACCTCCCCTCCCAAACCTCTCATCCCATTGGCCAAAAACCAATGAATATTCAAAGACATAAGGGGTGGGGGAATTAAAAAAAAAGCCATATTCAAGCCAAACTCCAACGATGACTCCACAAGATTTACTGTGACTTGGGATGACGTAAGAAGGCGTGTGAAATCCACCTTCATGCTAAGAGGGCCCTGAGCTCATGGCTTGCCGTGAATTCAGTAAATTAAATCCAACAGCCCGATTGATTTCCCCAAACAAGGTAATATCTATTCCTCAGACAATTAGTCTAGTTTGGGAAAAATTAACTTAATCCACTACATAAGAATTATTTCTTTAAAGTTAACTTAATCTTTTGAGTAAAAATTGTTTATTTAATTCATAAGTGTTTTTAATAAAGCTAAGTTTGAACCACAGTCCTTTGTCTGTCTCATAGAGTAAAGGCATTTGAGATAAATATAATAAACTGGTCCAAGTGTCGTTACAGAATATTTCACAGACGACAGAGCAATGATGGTGGGTTGGATGGGGAGGAGATTGGCAAGATTAGCTCCTAGCACTGTGAAGAATGGAACAGTTTGTGTTGCTGCATCATGTGCCCATTGCACCTTATTTGAAGGTTAAAGTATTGGAATATGCACAGCTGGAGGCATTTTCATGGGAACAAGGGAGTTGTGCAGAATTCATTTCATATCAGAAAGATGATAGTGAAGTTGAAGCTTATCATAAGATTCAAAAACAGCAAAAAAATGGACTTTCCTCGAGACAGGAAGCAGACTATAATTGTAGCTGAAACACCAGTAGAACTAGTAGACCAGTCATAGGTTCAAGCAAGAACAGCAGCAGAGGGGAATGGGTATACTGATCAAATTTACATTAAAATATAAACACCAGGGCAGCAGATCAGAGGCACAGCAACTGAGTTTAATGTTGTAGTCCAATGAAGTATGGGAATTTGGAAGTCAAACTTGAGAAAAGCTCAAGAGTTTGCTGAGGAAGGAGGAGAATAGGTATAGCCAAGGGATGAACAGTGGTGGTTTATGCAAGCAGTTAACTTATAAATAGGGCTAAATTGCATTCACTGCTTGAGCATAGAGGAATTTAAACAGTGAAAGAGAGGACATGGGGAAAGGATCAAGGTGGCAGCAGATGACAAGAATAGAGTGCACAATTGGGGAGCTCCCAGGGAGCTGACTGCCACATCTTGAATTTACAGAGTCATCCAATTCTACCAGTGAAAATAAACACCCAAATGTTAATGTGTTTCTGTCATTTTATTAAGTACCATTGGTATAATGCATTTCCATATGCTGTTATTCATGAAAACTGACAATATTTATGTGCATTGTTCATTTCATATCAGAAAGATGATAGTGAAGTTGAAGCTTACCATAAGATCCAAAAACAGTTGAAAAATGGACTTTTCTCTGGACAGGAACCAATCTATAGTTGTAGTTGAAAAACCAGTAGAACTAGTAGGCCAGTCACAAGTTTAACAGAGAACAGCAGAGGGGAATGGGTACACTGATCAAATTTACATTAAAATAAAAACACTAGGGCAGCAGATTAGAGGCACAGCAGCTGAGATTTATGTTGTAATCCAATGAAGTACAGGAATTTGTGATTTATATAAATGATTTGGAAAAAGGTGTGAGTGGTGTGATCAGTAAATTTGTGGACGACACAAAGATGGCTCAACTTGTGGATAGCGATGAACATTGTCAGAGAATACAGCAGGATATAGATAGGCGGAGAAATGGCAGATGGAATTTAATCCAGATAAATGCAAAATGATGCATTTTGGTAGAACTAATGTAGGCAGAACCATCAGGAGTATTGATGCACAGAGGGACCTGGGTGTGCAAGTCCACAGATCCTTGAAGGTGGCAATGCAAGTGGAGAAGGTGGTGAAGAAGGCATATGGCATGCTTGCCTTTTTAGGATGGGGCATAGAGTATAAAAGTTGGCATATGATGTTGCAGCTATACAGACATATCATTTGTAGAGTACATAGGGGAGAAAGGAAGAATGCAGAATATAATGTTACAGTCAGAGCGAGGCTGTAGAAAAAGGTCAACTTAATAGAAGTCCATTGAAAAATCTGATGGTAATAGGATTCTTGAGTCAGTTGGTATATGTTCTCAGATTTTTGTATCCTTTTCCCGATGGAAGAGGGTGGAGGAGAATATGTCCAGGTGAATGGGGTCCTTGATTATGCTGGCTCCTTTGCCAAGACAGTAGAAAGTGTAAATGGAGTCAATGGATTGTCATTGCACGATTTCTCCCAATTCTCTACCTCTTTCTCATGCTCTGTCTCATCATTGTTTGAGATCCAACCCACTATGGTGGTATCATAAGCAAACTTGAAAGTGGAATTGGAATTTGGCCACATAGTCATAAGTCTATAAGGAATACAGCAAGGATAAGAGTATAATAAGCATAGTAAGGGCTAGTAAGGAGCATAGTATCTGAAGGAAGGGAAGAAAGCATAGTTTCATGTGTGTGCAGTCTTCTTCAGTGTGTCCTCAGTGTCAGGTTTTTATTGAACTGATTTTAAGATATCTGCCTCAAGAGACAGCCTCATGACATAGTCAATCAGGCTGGTTAAATTTCAAAAGTCAAAAATCAAGTGATTCCTATTTTCAAGACACGGAACAGGGATAGCCCAGGAAATTACGACCAGTGAGTCTGACCTCAGTGGTTGGTAAGTTGATGGAGAGGGACAGGATTTATGAGCATTTAGAGAAGTTTGTATGATCAGAAATAGTCAACATGGCTTTGTCAAGGCTCGTGCCTTACAAGCCTTGTTGAGTTCTTTCAAAATGTGACTGAACATATTGACGAAAAATCAGTGGTGAATGTGGTTTACATGGACTTCAGCAAGGCATTTGATAAGGTCCACCATGCAAGACTTCTTGAGAAAGTGAGAGGGCATGGGATCCAAGGGGCTTTGGCCTTGTGGATCCAGAACTGGGATCCATTCTCTCAGAAGGCAGAGAGTGGTTGTGGATGGGTCTTATTCTGCATGGAGGTCAGTCATCAGTGGAGTGCTCCAGAGATCTGTTCTAGGACCCTTGCTGTTTGTCATTTTCATAAATGACCTGGATGAGGAAGTGGAGGAATGGGTTCGTAAGTTCGCTGACGATATGAAGGTTGGTAGTGGTGAGGATAATCTGGAGGGTTGTCAGAAGTTGCAGCGTGATATAGGTAGTATGCAAGACTTGGCTGAGAAGTGGCAGATGGACTACAACACGGATAAATGTGTAGTAGTCCATTTTGGCAGGACCAATGGGATGAAGGAGTACAATATCAAGTGTAGGAGTCTTAGCAGTGTTGAGGAGCAGAAGGATCTTGAGGTCTGGGTCCATAGGACTTTTAAATCGGCCTCGTAGATGGAAGATGTAGTTAAGAAGGCATATGGTGTACTGGCCTTCATTAATTGAGGGATTAAGTTTTGGAGTCGGGAGGTAATGCTGCAACTTTATAAGACCCTTGTTAGTCCCCACATGGAGCACTGTGCACAGTTCTGGTCACCTCACTACAGGAAGGATGTGGAAGCTATTGAGAGAGTGCAGAGGAGATTTACAAGGATGTTCCCTGGATTGGGAGGCATGCCTTATAAAGATAGTTGAGGGAGCTAGGTCTCTTCTCCCTGGAGAGACGAAGGTTGAGAGGCGATCTGATAGAGGTTTATAAAATGTCGAGAGGCATAGATAGGATGGATTCTCGGAGGCTATTTCCCAGGGCTGAAATGTTCGTTATGAGGGGACACAGGTTTAAGGTGCTGGGGAGCAAGTACAGAGAAGATGTCAGGAGTAAGTTTTTCACTCAGAGCGTGGTGAGTGAGTGGAATCGGCTGCCATTGTGGTAGTAGAGGCGAACTCGCTGGGGTCTTTTAAAAGACTTCTGGATGAGTACATGGGATTTAATGGGATTTGGAGTTATAGATAGTTCTATGGCCTGGTAGATACGGATATGATAGGCGCAACTTGTGGGCCAAGGGGCCTGTTTGTGTTGTAGTGTCCGATGTTCTAAGCACCCTTCATTTTATAATGAAGTAAAGATACAACAGTCTCTTTTTCCGAGTGAATAAAAGACACATAAGAAGAGGCAAGGCTGATTAAATTTTTATTAATTTAATATCATTAGTGAGTCCAGTATACAATAGTAGATGTCCTCACCTGCAAGGATCACAGATGGTCCCCACAAATTAATCAGTTTGATTAATGCTCTGTCAGTACAAGGCTGAAAAAGACTTACATATTTATGAAGAGCTTTCATGTCATTGAGACGGTTTCAGACCAATCCATATACAGCAACCTGCTCTGAAAACTCTGAAAACTGAGCTCTAAAAACAATTTGTGTCACAGCAGCTGAACAATCTGCCGCTTTTTAAAACAATCAATTATTTTTTAAATAAAAACAACACACAATATTCAATATGCCTAATCTTCCAAAGTTACAGATTCTTTAAAACAGTTCCAGGATCTGGATTTGCACCTTTGCTAAAAGCTAATCTGCTCTTCCTTGGGCCAAGCCCACTCCGTGCATCAAGTTTCATCAATATTTGTCCATTAGGTTTTGTGATACCACTTACAGACAAATAAATTAACAAACAGGAATAAACACATTATCTTCATCCATGTTCAGTGGCAGCAGTAAAAAATGTTACTCGTGACTTGACAAATCTACTGGAATTCTTCAAGGATCCAACTAGTAGAGTGTATGAGTTGGAGCCATTTGATATGATTTATTGGGACTTCCAAACATCTTTTGACAAAAAAATTACAAATATCAAATTAATTAATTTAGATAATTAGCATATTATCATAAGATGCCTTTCTCAGTAGAAAATGGAAATTGTCTTTGAGAATATGTGATAAACATAAGAGATCAGTTTGTAAAATGAAAGTCTTGGAAATGGAGGTAATGCATTGAGATGGATAGAAACTGGTTGGCAGACAGGAAACAAAGAGTAGGAATTAATGGTTCTTTTTCCAAATGGCAGGCAGTGACTAGTGGGATACTATAGGGATCAGTGCCAGGACCCCAGCTATTCATAAGATATATGAACCTCGATGAGGAAACTAAATGTAGTATCCAAATTTGCAGATGACATAAATCAGGTGGGAGGGTGAGCTGTGAGGAGGATGCAGAGATGCTTCAGTGTGATTTGGACAGTTGTGTGACTGGGCAAATATATGGCAGATGCAGTATGATTGAATAAATGTTATCCACTTCGATAGCAAAAACAAAAAGGTAGATTATTGTCTGAATGGCTACAAATTGAGAGAAGAAAATGTGCAATAAGACGTGGGTACCCTCATGCACCAGTCAATGAAGGTAAGCATGCAGATGCAGCAAGCGATAAAGATACATTGGCCTCCATAACGAGAGGATTTGAGTAAAGGAGAAGGGATGTCTTGCTGCAATTATACAGGACATTGGTGATGTGACACCTAGCATATTGCGTGCAGTTTTGGTTTCCTTAACTGAGGGTGGATATTTTTGCTATGAATAGAGTGCAGTGAAGTTTTTACCAGACTGATTCCTAGGATGGTGAGACTGATGTATGAGAAAAGATTAAATCAGTCAAGATTAAATTTGCTGGAGTTTAGAAGAATGAGAGGGGGCTATCATAAAAAAAACTATAAAATTCTAACAGGACTAAACAGGGAAGATGGGCAAAGGATATTCCTGATGGTAGGGGAGTCCCGAACCAGGGGTAACAGTCTAAAGATATGGGATAAACCTTTTAGGACAGAGATTGGCAAGCCTGTGGATTTCACTATTGCAAAAAACAGTTGAGGTCAAAACAGTTCTGACAAGGGTCATCTTAACTTGAAACGTTGGCTTTATTCTCTCTCCACACTTGGTGTCAGACCTGCTAAGATTTTCCAGCATTTTCTGTTTTTGTTTGAAGTCAAAACATTGTAGTTTTCAAGAAAAAATGTGTGGGTTAAATGGATTAGCCATGGTAAATTCATGGGAGTATGGAGATAGGCTAGAGGGGAGGGCCTGTGGGTTAGGCATTCTTTTGGGGAGTCAGTGCAAACTCGATGGGTTAGATGGCCTCTTTCTGCAGTGTAATGATTCTGTAGTTCTATTTGAGCACCATGGAGAGCAGAAGGAAAGTTGCATTGAGGCAGAACTTAGCTACAGACATTGGGATAAGGGTCGTTTTTCAAAGATCAGGTGATAACAGTAAATTTAAAAGAATGCTTTGGGAAAGCAATTTATAATTTCATTTAGTTTGGGGGAACAGGAAGAAAAAGTTGGATTACCTGTATTTGATCAAAAAGGGGTCAAAGGAATAGGACACGTGTTAGTGATAAAATGTGCCTTGAGAATATATTGGGACTGCTAGGACAAAGCAAAGAAAGCAGAGTTTCAGAGCTGAGGACTGTGGAGAAAATAGTTTTGTTTAACAAAAGTAAAGGGCAAAGGTGCAGATACATTGGGCCCGGTTTTACCAATCGGAGCCTAAGGGCCGGATCTGGGTGTAGTACCGATCCGAGCCCGGAATCCTCTTTGCCTCATGCCCATACACTTCTCGCCAGCTCTAGTCCAATTTGCACTGTGAGTGGGGCTTAGCACTGCCGGAACGATCAGAGTTCTGAACTGCACATGCGCAGTTTGAAAAAAAATTTGAAACAGCACACCTGGGCATGAAAGAGAGAAACAACAGAAAGAGTAGGAGGCGTGGAGGGAGGATTGGGGGGAGGATGGACTTGGGAGAATCTTGCAAACTGAAAATAATGTAGCATCTTTTTGGGCTGCCTAATTATCTATGGCAAAGGTATTTAAACTACAGTGTCCTAGTGAGCAATTAGTGAAATGTATAATACATTTGTGATCTGTAGCTGGATTATTGATGTCTCTGTAGCCATGAGCCAGGTGCTCAAATGTTCAGAGCCATGTGGTGAATTTGGAAAAAACGTCCTCATGGTGGAAGTTGGTTGAAAATAAAATTCGAGGAGATTACTAAATCTGGGAAATCAACCATAGTGAAACAAAGCTTGTATTGGCACCTCTTCTCTCACATTCCATAGCAGATGTGCCCCCACTTATAAATATGATTTGCATGGGTAATGTTGGGTGCAGCTAATCTGCCTCTGGAGCAGCTTTCAATCTTTTCTTTCATTTTGTTTTCATCTGAACATTGCACAGAATTAGAGGAATTCCCTTTGGAAGATAATGTCAAAATTATAATTGCAGGAACTAACAACCTGACAGTCAAAAATTTGAGAAAATATTTCAAAATATGGATGGGGATATATATTTTGAAATATTTTCCCAAGTTTTTGATTGTCAGGTTTTTAGTTGCTGCGATTATAATTTTGACATTATCTTCCAAAGGGAATTCCTCTAATTCTGTGCAATGTTCAGATGAAAACAAGATGAAAGAAAGGATCCAAGGCTGCTCCAAAGGCAGATTAGCTGCACCCAACATTGCCCATGCAAATTACATTCATAAGTGGGGGCACATCTGCCATGGAATGTGAGAGGAGAGTTGCCAATACAAACTTCTTTTCACTATGGCTGATTTCGCAGATTTAGTAATCTCCTTGAATCTTATTTCCAACCAACTTCCTTTAGGGGGACAATTCTTCCAAGTTCATCACATGACTCTGAACATTTGTGCACCTGGCTCATGGTTACAGGGATATATGGTTTACTAATTGCTCATTAGGACACTGTAGTTGAATTACCTTTCTCATAGATAATTAGGCAGCACAAAGAAGATGCTGCATTATTTTCAGTTTGCAAGATTCTCCCAAGTCCATCCTCCCCGCGACCGCCAAACCTCCCCCCTCCACCCCCCGCACCCACACTGTTCTCCCCCCCAACCAGAGATCCATCTGAGCCTCTCCCTTCTGAAGGCCAGGAAGGTGCTGCAGGCTCTTGAAGGACTGCAAGTCGGAAGATAGTGGAGAGAGGGCAGCGATTGAGGTAGGTTGGGGTGGAGGAGACAGCCTCACCGGGGTGACGGAGATGGGAGTCCGATCGCGGTGGGGGGGGAGTCTGCTGGGAGGGCCTGCCTCCCAGGGGAGTCTGATCAGAGTGGGGATGGTCTGCCAGGGTTGTTAGCAAAGGAGGTCTGAAAAGGATGGTTGAGGAGGATGAGCTTTGGAAGTTCCCCTGCAGAATAGAAATTGGCTTTGGATTTTTATTTTGCAGGTCACTTATAGTGCGGGTCAGGAATGGACCAGAAGATGGTAAAGTGGGATTTAACGTTTGGTAGAGTTGGGCGCGTGGTTTATTAAGTCAATGAATGTTAATACATTTAAATCATTGGCCCATCTGATTCGGGTACATACTGGACCTACGCCCAAATCTGGTGTTGATAAAGCTGCGAACTGTTTGGATTCAAGTGCAGATTGCATCAAAGGCCCAGCACTCAATTTTACCATGCTTTCGCACCCAAAAACGGGAGCATATTTTTGGTAAAATCGGACCTAATCTGTACTCTCTCATTTCCTTCTCTGTGAAGAAACAATATTTTTTGTTGTACATTAATACATGTGACAATAATAAATCAAATCAAAATTCACAAATTGTCTGATATCAATCTACTATTTCAGAAAAGTGCAAGAAGAAAGACTTGGAATTGTAGATCAGTCAATGAAAATGTCCAACTGAAAGTTGACTTGGATTTTTAATGGGCAGGTCATCCCTGGCAAAACTGATTGAATTTTTGAGGAGCTGAACAAAGAAGTGGACAGGGAAATGTCTTTGTATGTTATTTACATGGACTTCCAGAAGGCATTCAATAAAGTCCTTCATATAAAAACTGTTCCTGACAAATTATTGACCTGATTAGGGAATTAGCTGAGTGTTAGGAGCAATGTTAATAGGCAAGTACTCTAACTGGTAGGATGTGACTAGTGATGCCCCATAGGAAACTCAACTATTTACCATTTTTAAAATGATTTAGACGGTACAGAGAGCTATATAAACAAATTTGTCTATGACACAAGGCTGGCAACATTGTTAACTGCAGAGATAGAAGAATAAAATCCAGTTGGAACTAAATACAACAGAATAAAATTATTTTTCAATGATGAAAAGGCAGAAACAATGGCTGAGCAAAGAGATCTAACAGTCCATATATATTGATCATTAGTATGTCATGAATGGGTACAGAATGTAATCAAAAATAGAATTCTGGTCTATATCCATGAAACTAGAAAACAAAAAGTCATGCCTCATCTCTACAAAGCTCAGGTCAGACCATCCACCCCCAGGCATTGTCAGGCAATGCAGCAGGACATAGATAGGCTGGTAGCTTGGGCAGATAGATGGCAGATGGAATTCAATCCTGATAAATGCGAGGTGATGCATTTCAGGAGAAAGAATGTAGGGAGGAGGTGTATAATAAAGGGTAGACCTATTAAGAGTATAGAAATGCAGAGGGACCTGGAGGTGCAGATGCACAAGTCTCTGAAGGTGGCAGAGCAGGTAGACAAGGTTGTGAAGAAAGCATATGATATGCTAGCTTTATAGGAAGGGGTATAGAGTACAAGAGCAGGCCTTTAATGTTGCAGTTCTATAAAACGTTGGTTAGACCTCATTTGGAATACTGCGTCCAGTTCTGGTCGCCTTACTACCGGAAGGATGTGGAGACTCTGGAGAGAATGCAGAGGAGAGGTTTACCAGAATGCTGCCTGGTATGGAAGGTCTGAGTTATGAGGAGAGGTGAGGCAAATTGGGACTATTTTCCTTAGAAAGACATAGACTTAAAGGAGATCTAATAGAGGTGTACAAGATTATGAGGGATATAGATAGATTAAACAGGGTTAAGCTTTTTTCTAGGATGGACTCGAATAGCACGAGGGGTCACGGGCTTAGGGTGAGGGGGATAATGTATAATTTGGATGCTAGAGGGAGTTTTTTCACACAGAGGGTGGTGGGGGTATGGAATGTGCTGCCAAGTAAAGTGGTGGAGGCAGGTACTCTGGAGTTATTTAAGAAATACTTAGATGGGCACATGAACAGAAAGGGAATGGAAGGGTATAGAAAACTGATTTAAAATAGGGATCATGAGCCTTGGGAGTTCCTGGGAAGTGTGTAAATAGATGATGATATTGATGTACTTGTTTTTATCCTATAGGTGCTTTGGTCCACCTTGTTGTCTAACAAGGGGCATACACACGATGGGTCGTGAGAGGGCTGCTCTTGATTTTTTTTGAGAGTATTGCCTAGAGCTTCACGTCGTTAGTGTACGCTTGACCTGGACCATTTGATGGGCAACACGACAGCTCAGTGACTATCGCTGTGCTGTGCAGATACATGGATTTGGGCCTGTGTCTGTGGGAGTTTGCACATTCTCCCCATGCTTGCGTGGGTTTTCTCCGGGTGCTCCGGTTTCCTCTCACATCCCAAAGACGTGCTCTTAGGCTAATTGGCAAAACAAATTCTCCCTAAATTGTCTCAAATATGGTTTTTAATCCATAGATCTGTAAACATGGACAGGGATCACGGGTGGAGGTGGGAATGTCGGGGTGGCAGGTGGGCTCGTTGGGCCAAAGGGCCTGTTTCCCGTGCTGTTTTGTTCTTTGTTCTTTGTTCTTTATCCCATACTGTGTTCAGTTTTTGGCATCACACGTTTGAAAGGACTTTAAAATGGAAAATGCTGGAAATACACAGCGTAGAGAAGAATAATTCGCAGGAAAGAATAATTCGAAGGAAATACGCAGCGTAGAGAAGAATAATTTGGAGAGAATAATTAGGGATAGGATTTATAGTTATTTAGAGAGAAATGAATTGATTGGGGATAGTCAGCATGGTTTTGTGAAGGGTAGGTCGTGCCTTACTAACCTCATTGAGTTTTTTGAAAAAGTGACTAAAGAGGTGGATGGGGGTAAGGCGGTTGATGTGGTATATATGGACTTTAGTAAGGCGTTTGATAAGGTGGCCCATGGAAGACTTCTGCAGAAAATGCAGATGTATGGGATAGAGGGTGATTTAGCTAATTGGATTAGGAATTGGCTAGCAGATAGAAGACAGAGGGTGGTGGTTGATGGGAGATATTCATCTTGGAGTTCGGTGACAAGTGGTGTACCTCAGGGGTCTGTTTTGGGGCCCTGCTGTTTGTAATTTTTATAAATGATCTGGATGAGGGTATTGAAGGATGGATTAGTAAATTTGCAGATGACACTAAAGTCGGTGGAGTGGTAGATAGTGAAGAGGGGTGTTATAGTTTGCAGAGGGACTTGGACAAGTTGCAGAGCTGGGCCGAGAGGTGGCAAATGGAGTTTAATGTGGAAAAGTGTGAGGTAATGCACTATGGCAGAAATAATAAATGTGTAGAGTATAGGGCTAATGGTAGGATTCTTAGTAGTCTTGATGAACAGAGGGATCTTGGTGTGTATGTGCATAGATCCCTGAAAGTAGGCAGTCAAGTCGAGAAGGTTGTTAAGAAGGCATATGGAGTCTTAGCTTTTATTGGTAGGGGGATTGAATTTCGGAGCCGCAACGTCATGTTGCAACTGTACAAAACTCTAGTGCGGCCGCACTTGGAGTATTGTGTGCAGTTCTGGTCCCCGCATTATAAGAAAGATGTGGAGGCATTGGAGAGGGTACAGAGGAGGTTTACCAGGATGTTGCCTGGTATGGAGGGCAGGTCTTATGAAGAGAGGCTGAGGGATTTGAGGTTGTTTTCGTTAGAAAGGAGGCGGCTAAGAGGGGACCTAATCGAAACATATAAGATGATTAGAGGTTTAGATAGGGTGGACAGTGATAGCCTTTTTCCTAGGATGGAGAAAGCTAGCACGAGGGGACACAGCTTTAAATTAAGGGGTGATAGTTATAGGACGGATATCAGAGGTAGGTTCTTTACCCAAAGGGTGGTTCGGGAGTGGAATGCCCTGCCTGCAGCAGTTGTAGATGCGCCAAGTTTGGTGGCGTTTAAGAGGTTAGTTGATAAGTATATGGAAGAGAAGGGAATGGTTTAGTATGGAGGGGCATTGCTTTTTATATTGGTCGGCGCAACATCGAAGGCCGAAGGGCCTGTTCTGTGCTGTAATGTTCTATGTTCTATGTTCTATGATCTATGTTCTATGTTCTGTAGAACTTAGAACATAGAACAGTACAGCACAGTACAGGCCCTTCGCTTCTCAATGTTGCACCAAGCTATGTCCAAATACAAGATCAAGCTATCCCACTCCCTATCATTCTGATATGCTCCATGTGACTATCCAATAACTGCTTGAAAGTTCCTAAAGTGTCTGACACCATTATCACAGCAGGCAGTGCATTCCATATCCAACCACTCTCTGAATAAAAAATCTCCGACATTCCACCTATATCTCCCAGCATGAACCTTATAGTTATGCCCCCTAATAACAGCTACATCCACTCAAGGAAATAGCCTCTGCATGTCTACTTTATCTATCCACCTCATCATCTTATAAACTTCTATTAAGTTGCTTCTCATCCTCCTCCATTCTAAAGAGAAAAGCCCCAGCTCCCTCAACCTTTCTTCATAAGACCTACCCTCCAAACCAGGCAGCATCCTGGTAAATCTCCTCTGCACTCTCTCCAATGTTTCCACATCCTTCTTACAGTGAGGTGAACAGAACTGCACACAATATTCCAAATGTGATCTCACCAAGGTCCTGTATAGTTGCAGCATAACCCCACGGCTCTTAAACTCAAACTCCTGTAAATAAATGTCTGGCAATGGCTCCTCTCTTTGCTGGTGATATTAAGGCCTCAGTATTGCTGTGAAATGAGAGGCTCTTTCAATTGACCAGGACCCCTCAGTATGTCAGGGCATTCACAGCCTCAGGCTTGCAGAGTTGGTTACCAAGGTTAGCCTAAACAACAGGGCAGATTGGCCAGCAGTCTGTCTCCATGGTAGCAGCAGCAATGGAAAACAATTGAAAAGTAATTGTAACTGCATTTGAAAATCACTGGTGTAAAATTAACATCAATGTTAAACCTATTTTGTTGGACTTTTTCTAAATGTCATGTCTTGCTTATGAATGTCTCAAAACATTAATGAAGGTTCATGGCCAGTTGTGTGTGGGAGTTTGCAAGTGATGGGCTGTTTGTGCATGCTGATGGGAGGAATCATTGCCAAAGCAGTATGCACTGATGGTCAAGATGTTCTGAGCTGTCAGCAGATGGTTGATGTTGTAGTGAGCCAGAAAGGAGGATTTTTGGAAAATTAGATGTCTGACATGAAGCAATTCATGTGATTCATCTTCAAATGAAAAGCTCCTGGGTCTCCTTGATATCCAAATCTTAAATCCTCATCATTATCTTCATCTGAGGAAGCTTTATTGTCCATAAAGTCTTCCATAGCCAGGGCCTCCCCTCTCCAAAGCCAGGTTGTGGAAAGCACAGCAGGGAGCCCCCTGCTGGAGTTTATTGAAAGGCACAAGCTGACTGTTCCAGGCATCAAAATCTCATCTTGAACTGACTTATGATATTTCTTCACTGGGTAAGTACTATCTCCAAGTACTGATCCCTGCAGATGTGTGTGTGTGTGTGTGTCTGTGCGTGTGTATGACAAGCACACACCTGAAGGATCCAGTGCCCTCTGGTCACAGTCCATTTTGAGGGGGTGAAATCTTTTGCAGTTGATGAATGCCCTTGGTTGGCCTGCAAGAATCCTGATGGCTACATGCTTGAAGTCAATGAGTCCTTGGAGTTCAGGAAATCCAGTCATGGTCCCAAAGCCTCTGAATCTCTCAGCTTGACTGTCTGGATTGGATGATCCTCCTGAAAAGGGTATCAGTAACCACCCTGATGTACAATTGATTAGGAGACGCCATATCTGTCTCCAATGGCACCTGGGAATAAACCTGAAGCATAGGAATTTAGGGTGGCTATGACCTTCAGCTGTGAGCATTAGATGCCCACTCAAGAGATTAGAATTGACCTCCAATATGCACACAGAGCTCTCAGAATCTCTTGGGATGGATGCAGTCTTTTGAGATAAAAATGCAAATTGTATAATAAATTCAGGCAGGTCTGACAGCATTTATGGAGAGATAGAGAAAGAGAGAGAGAGAGAGAGACAGAGTTAACATTTTGAGCCCAATCTAGCCTCTCCACAGAACTTTTGAGATATTGCTTCTCAAGTACCCACAAATAGATCATACCTTGCTAGAGTAGCTTTTTCCTGACATGTCTTTGCAAGTAGGGCACTCTTTGGCTTTCTGCCCTGTTGCCATCATGAGGCTATACCTGTGGCTGGTCGGCATGAGTTGCTATCTTTGGCCTTTAGCCCACTACTCCCTCCTTCTCTGGTTCTCCTCATCACTATCAGAACTGTCAATGGACTAGGCAATTTCCTTAATCTCAGCACATTAACACTCATGTTTGGAAATTTTCAACTAGCTTACAGTCAACCCACTTCCAATTTCCCCTCAAAATCATTGATTGTCTTTGGTTCCACCACCCTTGTAGACGTAAAGTTTCAAGTTGTTATTGCTCACTGCATAAGAGGTTCTTCATATCCTCCGGCACATCTTGCTCAAACCTAGAATGTGTGACCATGGTTCTTGAGCCATCAACTTTTTTGAAACAAAATTTCTTTGCCTACTCTTAGCTAAACCTGTTATAATGTACACACCTATCAAATCTCCCTTCAATCTCCTTTTTTTTCCAAGGAGAATACTCCAGTCTTTTCCAAGCTAACATAACTAAAATCCTTCATTCCTGGAAGCATTGTGGCAAATCTCCTCTGTATTCACTCAAAACCCTTACATTCATCCTAAAATCTATTCATTATAACAGGAGGCAATATCTAGTTGTGGCATGACCAGAGCTCTACAAAGATTCAATATAATTTTCCTGTATTTGTATTTAAAACCTGTGTCTGTCACCCAACCATGTTAGTTACTCAGCAAATGGAACTATTTTGCAGTCTTACTCGAACGAGACTGAAAAATCGCACCTCAAGGTCAATGGACATTTCCATTTTCCACCCAGCTGTTTGTTTTACAAGATAGTGACATGATCTGGAGAGAAAAACCAGAGAAACGTACCATTTTTCTCACCAGAACCAACACTGCCATTTTTTGATAAGGTTTTGCCCAGTGCTTTTTGTCCTCAAATCAATTTTCTTTATTCCTAAACCAACACTAACCCTTCTATTCCACGAGCTCCAATTTTATTAACCAGCCTTTGCATGGTACTTTGTCAAATTCTTTCTTAAAGTTCTTATGGACAACAGCCATCTAGTTTGCTATTGTTCTTCAAGGATGAAGGTCTTACATCTTTACCTGGTTTGGCATACATGTGAGTCCAGATTCACAGCAATGTGGCTGATTCTTAATTGGCGTCTGATCCACCACACAAGCAAAACATTTGTACATAAACCAGCGATTCAAGAAAGAGGCCCTTCACCATCTTTTCAAAAGTGATTATCAATAAATGCTGGTCAAGAATCCCAAAAATGATTTAAAACCAAATTCTCTTAATAAACCTTCTCTCTTATTTCAACAAAAAAAATCAATTAGATTAGTGAAGCAAAATCTGCATTTTGCAAATCTGTCCTGGTCCTTCTTAAGCAACTTAAACCTCCAAGTACCTATTGATTTTACAGGGTATTGCTTATAAAACTTCACCAGTTGCTGATGTTCATCCAGGTGGTCTGTAATTAATATGAATTTCCCTACACACTTCCTTGGATAGTGTCATGGATGTCATTATCTAATCCTCTGGTACCTCTGCTATGTTGAGGAAGATTAGAAGATTGTGGAAAATTCTTGCACTTCCTTTTGCAATCTATCAGGACTTATTTTTCCACACTAAGCATTGTCAGCCTTCCTGTGTATCCTACCTGTTAACTTCCACCCATCCATTACTTCTACCATCTCCACTTCTCCCAACATCATGTCAGCATCCTTTTCTTTAGTAAACATTGATACAAAGTACTTACTATGTATGCTAGCTTTGCCCTGAGCCACAAAGCATACATCATTCATTTTACCCTTACAAGGACTCACCTTGTTTACTAATTTCATGCCAGTGGGAGATATTTGGATTGCTATTTTATATCAGCTGCTATTCTATTCTCATATTCTCTTTTTGCCAGTCTCCTTCTCAACTTGTTAGTCAGAATTTTGTACTGACCAAACAGGCATGTATTGGACATAAACAGTCGCAATGATTTCAAGCGGGAGTCCAGACATTGTGATATTTTGATCATTGGGTGTGCATAGAAGTTGGAATCATGCTGCCAACTGTTAACAGTTCAATTAAATCCACTTAAAACCAATTGACTGTGATTTAAGTTGTAAGTTTAAGTTTAAGCTTATTTATTAGTGTCACAAGTAGGCTTACAATACCATTGCAATGAATTTACTATGAAAATCCTGTAGTTGCCATACTCTGGCACCTGTTTGGGTACACTGAGGGAGAATTTTGCACGGCGAATGCATCTAACCAGCATGGACTGCGGGAGGAAACTAGAGCACCTGGAGTATACCCATGTGGACACATGGGGAAAACGTGCAAACCCTGCACAGACAGTGACCCAAGCCGGGAATCGAATCTGAGTCCCTGGTGCTGTGAGGCAGCAGTGTGCCACCATGCACTATGATTTTGAATGGTCTGTGTGTTTTTTGCTCAGCACACAGGCTAATCAGGTAGGCGGTTTTCATTCTACACCCACAGCAGGACAAACAGCCCATAGGATGTTGGTAGGTTGAGGAGTTAGAGTCTTGCTATGAGTTGTTTGTAGTTGGTTTAGAGACGTTCTGTCACTTTCTTGGTGATTGCAAGAAAGCTCTGAGTTTTTAAGCGTTTGCGAGGTTTTCTGCAGAAAGGCTACTTCAGTGCAGAAACCTGTGCAACCAACTGAATAATAATGGGGATTCTGTACTCTACTGGAGGGACTGCCTCAGAAGATGAGCAGAGGGCCAGAGGAAGAGGAGACCAGTTGCCCACAGGCACCATCTAAGAATCAATCCTATGGACCGAGAAGCGTGGGCAGAAAGGGTAGAGGACCAGCAGAAATTATAAGGCATAAGGCTTAGGAGAAGGCGCCATTACCTAGCAAGTAGACTGTACATTCAACAATCATTTTACCTGAACATATCAGAGGTTCAGTGCCAAAGAAGTCTCTGCAGCTCTTCAATATAGGAGATGATTATTCCTGAAATTGCTTCCAGATGTACAAGTGGCCAGCCCATTCAGTGACTCTGAAGGTGACAGTTGCCATAAACTTTTATGCCTCTGGTTTTTCCAGAGTTGGAGATATCTGGTACCTTGCAATCTATTGCCCACGCTGCCTCAAATTGGTTAGAGAGGGACTTCCAAAGGGTACCCGCCGTCATTCAGTTGAGGGCTTGAAGTTAGCCAAGCAGAACAAACCAGAGGCATTGCTGCAATTGCAAGATTTCACTGAATTCAGTTAGCCATTGACTGCACACATAGAATCATGAATTCCTATAGTGTAGAAGGAGGCAATATGATCCATTGAGTCGGCACTGACAACTATCCTACTCTGGCCCTATTCCCGTAACTCCACATATTTACTCTGCTAATCCCCCTGACATTAAGTGACAATTGATCATGGCCAATTCACCTAACTCACACATCTTTGGATGTGGAGGAAACAGGAGCACTCAGAGGAAACTCATGTGGGGAGAATGTGCAGACTCCATACATTCACCCAAGCCAGGAATCGAACCCGGGTTCCTGAAACTGTGAGGCAGCAGTGCTAACCACTGTGCAATCATGCTGCCACATGTGCTGATAAAGGTGGCAGCAGATGAGACTGGTGTCTTTGGCAATAGAAAGGTCTTCCACTCACTAGATTGTGTGTGAAGTAAGTATTATATATTGCAGTTTAGTTTATCCATGGAAAATAGTGGCTGATGATGTTGCTGAGCCATAAGGGCAATGATTGAGAAGATCATTTGCCTCATAAATTTGAGGTTTTGTTGTCTAGACTGCTCAAGGGGATCACATACAATATGCTCCCTTATTGTTGTTGTCTGCTACACACTGCACAATATGGCTCTCTCAAGCAGGGGCCCCATGGAGGATGAAGGCAGAGACTGCAGAGCGCTGAGGTTGAGGAGGAACCTGAAACACCACAGGGTAAAGGACAAGATCCCAATGTGTGATGCTTCTGAGAGAGAGGAAAACCAAGAAGGCTTTAATTCAGATGACTTTCAGTTAGGAATCCAAAGCAAGGAGTCAATGTGATGGTTAGGGGAATCCCACCCAAAATGATTGGTGCTGACAACCTTCACCCAATTCCCAAACTTTGCAGATCTTTACATGTGTGACGCATGACTCCAGGTCTCTTCCCTAACAATTGCATGGAGCACAGCAGAGAGTTTGGACATTGTCTACCATTTTAATATTGTAGGCAAAGATATACATGCACTGTTACACATATGCCACAGAGAAATTAACCATCCTTGAGACTCCTTATGAGATCATTGTGACTTAAACTTCTACGTATGTCTTACTTCCCTCTCACTGGGAGTTGGATTGGAGTCAGGCAGGTGTCTCTGATGCCCCATCACCCTTGACGATCTTAGTAGCCATTCTCTGGTCACCAGCATCTGTGTACGAGAATCCAGTGCCATGGCGCAATTGTCATAGTCTCCTCAGATCACAGTCATTGGCAGAAGGGTGGAAAAACTGCTGCCATCATCAAGAGTACCCTGTGAGGAGACCAAATGTGTGAACTGCAAGTCTTCCACCAAGATTTGAATCTCCTTGCTTACTACCGTTGAATGGACAGACAGCAATGTGAAAGATGACTCATTCATCTTTCACATTGGCATTGACCAGTTTGCGACTTGCAGGTCTAAATAGAACCTCAAAAAGCCCTGATTGAGTTTCTAGAGCTGCTTCTCTACGGGAGTCCCAGACTCTCTGTGGAGGAAGCTGTATGTTTGAGCTTTCATGCTGTACATGGCATCCTCTAACACTGAGACCATGGCATGCAGACCCTCAGCGTTCTCTGCCAGACCTTCACATGCATCACACTGGATGTCCGGCATCTGCTACCTGTTGGATGACTCCAGAGGATCATCATCTGTCTCAGCTCAGCATTGTCCTAGTCTCCAAAAATCTTTCGATTACTGGCACCCTGGGGTTTCTCTATCCACACCAGCTCCTCAGGTGAGTGTGACATGCCTTCACCACAGTGCAGTAACAACTCCTCTGATATACATGTGTCCATCAGCCTGTACCTGGTTGTGCATGTTGCAGAGGGAGGACACGGTGCAATTGTTTTCTGGAAATAGGTATTCTAAAGTTCCAGCCAGGAGGGAACTTTTCAAATTGAGGGTATAAAGGATAAGAAAGTTCATCAATAATGGCCTGAGTTCCCCTCATACCCTCATAACTGCGTTGTTAAATAGGTTATTGAGCTGTGTCTGCTGTCCACCAGTGATTTTACTTGCAGTGTTGACAATTCTGACCAGCTTACTTTTTACATTCCACATTTAGGTTACCATACCAAGTCAAGAGGGCGATGGAACACTTATCTGTTACCGAGATGGGTTCAGTTCCAACAGCATTCACCATCAACACCATTCAGGACAAATGAAGCCCCCTTGACTAGCACCATATTCACCGTCTTAAACATTCTGGGTCATAATGACTGCAATTGTGTACCAGGCCCAAACTAAGACTGACAGTGAAAAAATTTTAATTTATTGCTCTCTTTGACAACAAATTCCAAATATGTGTTCTTTTGAACCAAGATGAACGAGGGCAGCAGGTAAGAATATCATAAAATTCAAGTTCCCCTCCAAGTCATTTACCATCTTGACCTGGAAGTACATCACTGCACTTGCATTGCCGCCAGGAAAAAAAAGGCCTGGAACTCCATACCTGGCAGCACTATGGATGCCCTATGCCACATGTCTGCAGTTGTTCAAGAAGTTGGCACACCAATAACTTCTCAAGAGCAACAAAGATGGACATTAAGTGCTGACCGTGTCAATGATGTCCACAATCCCCATCAATCAATAAAAAAACTACTCACATGTTGATATTTGTTTACAATAACTTCTGAAACTTCTTTTTGATTTGGTTTCTTTATTTTTGCTTCATAATAATCCTGTCAGACGCACACAATGTCAAAGAGTTTGCACTAGATCAGCATAAAAATTAAAATTGAACATGGTGTGATTTTTCTGAACTGTAGCAGCAACAAGAAGTGCTCATACTTTACATTCTCTAATTATAGCCAAGCACATATTAAACCTGGTAATTGTTATTCTCTCATCTGCTTGGCCTGGTAATTGTTCTTTAGCTTTTGTTTGCAGCATCTTCAGCAAAGTTGTGAACGAAGCACCCATTATGCTTTTGACCATTTTGGTGTTTGTATTTCTGCTGTTTCTGCATTCCATTCACATTAAATGAATAATCTAGTGTAAGATATATTCAACTAATTTTCTTCCTTCAGTCTCAAGGTAGAGTAATAGCAGTAAGATGAAGAATCAGCTGGTGTTGGTTGAGGAAGGACACTGGGGACATTCATTGGGTAATAGTATCACAAGATCCACTTGACACATTACGATGAGGTGGGTAGGGCCTTAATTTCGTGTTTTACTTGAAGATATCCATTCAAACTGTTCTACTTCATGATGCTGGAAAATCTCAGTAGGTCTGACAGCATCTGTGGAGAAAGAGAATATAGCTAATGTTTTGAGCCAGGATGACCCTTGAACTTAGATGAAGTATCATCCTGGCTCAGAACATCAGCTCTATTCTCTCTCTATCAATACTGTCCAACCTACTGAGATTTTCCAGCATTTCCTGTTTTTGTTTCAGATTCCAGCATCCACAATTTTTCACTTTTACCTTAGTTCTATTTCATAGTTTAGCATTCTTCACCATGTTATGGAAGTTGAATCTATATTACCCAGAATATTGGCAAAGTTAAATTAGAATTAACTGAAGGCACAATCTGCCTATAATGACCCATGCTTACCACCTAGAAAAATGATAGAGGTTTGTAGTCTATCCCTACTAATATTATCAGTATTAATACTTGCCATCTTTGCCTGTGTAATGAGTTACTCCTTCTTAAAGCAATTAAGTTTGAAGCACTTTGAAATATAACAGCTATTATAAGGCATTATATAAATGAAGTATTTTGTTTCCTTTTTACAAGCTTAACTTGCATCAAGACCTTGTTGTCATTGAAGTGAGATTTGAAAAGCCCTCTTCAAATTCTATTTAAGCTAAAGTTGGGATTAGCAGTACCTGCAGGTGCTGAAATTAAATCCCTATTGGAAAAGATCCTCTTGTATCTTCTAGCCAATAGCTCTTAAAAGACCATTAATAAAAATACTATGCTTAGACACAATCATATCCAAGTGCTTTATCCTTTGTTCAAGGCAGTGACTGCAGAGTATTAGATCTCCAAGTGAATTCAAACGAAAAACTCATTCATATTGTGCCTTATTAAAGCTCTTAAAGCTCCCTAAAGTACACACACACAATTAATTATTTTGAAGTGTATTGCCTGTTGTCCTGTAGTGAAACAAGACAAGAAATTTACACAAGTCAGAATCCCAAATCATAAATGAAACGAAAGGCAAGTTAATCTGCATTCGATGATATTAATTCATGGAGAAAAAATGGAATCAAAGAATGTCAGGTAAAACTGTAAAGAAGCCTACAATGGAGAAATGGATTAGGTACAGACAAGACAAATTCGATGAGGAGAAAAAAAGGGCATCTGATTCTAGAGTTGTGGAATGGCTAGATGTGAAAAGCTACAAAGATTTAAAAGAAAGAGGAAAAGGAAGCTAATGAAAAATGTCTGGTTCACAATTCTGTTGAGAGCTAGGAAAAACACAAGAAAACGCAGCTATTTAGCAACAGGGAGACCGTCTTGTATCAGTTTCTTGGCAGACGCCCAATGTCTGTCCTCTTTGCTGTGTTGATTCCAAACAGGCCGTCTGTTTTTCTGGCTGTTGACTGAATGCTGAGGTCTATTTCTGACAGAATTGACTGCGAGAGCCATTCTTCCACCATTAACAACTGTCATCGGCAGCCCTTTATAATCAAGGGTTTCGTCCGTCAGGCTTGGTGAGTCTTCGGATAACCGAGGAGTCTAATTCTGGAGTTACAAATTATTCTGCAGTGGGGAGTTGGGCGAGAGGAGTGGGATTGTATGTAGTTGCGCAGGGAAACGGAACTCGCAGCCCCAGTTTGGCTTCCCTCTCCTTCCTCTACCGCCGCCGTCCTGCTTCGCTGTCAAATTGCCAAGCCTTGAGGTGGCCTGCGTCTTAACAGACCAGGTGGAGAAGGCTGAGCAGTTCACAGTCTTGTCCTCTCACTAGTATTAATACTTCCGTGCTTTAGAGCAATCTTGAGTACATCCTTACTCTTCTTCCTTTGGGAATTAAACCCCCAGTAACGTTATTAAGCGGTTAACATTTAAAAGTGCTTCCGCTGTCTGGATTTTTCAGGAGGAAATCCTGTTGGGTATTTAAATTTGTGGTCAGCTGCTGCATGTTTTTTTAAAAGTTTATTTATTAGTGTCACAAGTAACTGAAAATCCACACATTCTGACACCTGTTTGGGTACACTGAGGGAAAATTTAGCATAGCCAGTCCACCTAGCCTGCACCTCTTTTGGACTGTGAGGGGTAACCACCCAGAGGAAACCCATGTAGACACAGACATTACATGCAAACTCCACACAGCCAAGCAGGAATTGAATCCAGGTCCCTGGAGTTGTAAAACAGCAGTGCTAACCATTGGGTCACTCTGTCGCCCTAAGGGAAAACTCATTAGCATCACCTAGTAAACAGGAAATGCAGCAGAGGCAGAAAGAGAAGTATCATTTAATTAGTAAAAATAATTGTCAAAGAATGAATGGGGCTGACTGGGGATCATGAAGGAGATCTTAAAGAAACAGAGGTCATGGCTCTCATACTAAATGAGTACTTTGTTTCTATCTTCATTAGGAGAGGATTTTGCCAATACTACATCAAAGGAGGTGATGATAGCAGTTATCAATGAGGTTACATCAGATGGTGTGCATCCTAGACTGAGGGAAGTTGTGAGCAGAAATTAAGAAGGCTATGGCCAAAAGAAAGAGACTAAGACCACAAAGGTCATTAAAAACTAAAGTCCTTAAGGAAAATTGGTCAGAGTGGGAACTAGGCATATGAGGACAATGATGAGAAGGGGAAGTTGAAAAATGTCAAGAGAAATAGAAAAATATAGCCTGAACATCTTCTGTCCAACTGAAGTAAGATGGAGAACGTGTGATGATTTTGAAATTGACAAATCAAAATTCATTTTGTGAACAGAGCCAAAGAGACATTATTGGAGGTTAGATGGCAAAATCTGTGAGGCAAATTGATCAACAAAAGAGCAGATAGTTGAGGGTGGTACTCCATGCTGATCCAGTGGATATTGTTGCTATTAAAGTCTAATTGTAATACTCTGTCAACTTTTACTGAATCATGGTTTCTTCCCTGACAACTCTGCCCTATCTCCCCCATTCCTGCCAAATTTGGAACTAACAGAGCTAATCTGGTTCTCAAGTGTTGACCCATGAGCAGGAGCTACACTCATATTCAGCGTATTTCTATAGGCAAAGAGGAAATGTACATTCTGTTTCTTCATTCCAGCCTTAAAGGTTTGAAGGGCACAGTCAACTCATTTGATGAAGGATAATATGGTGCAGTTTGATTGAAGTTCAATATGCTTGATTCCATTAAATGCTATTTGTGAATGCTGTTCTGTTGTCTGAGACAAGAACTTCTGGTGCTGTGGGTGGAGAAGCATTGGCGCAGTTTCTCCACTGTGGCATTTGAAATTGTGGCTGTTATTCTGAACACCTCAAACCATTTGATTGGGCATCCACTAATAAAAGGAACCTAAATGGGCTCACATAATTCACGTGACATCTCACCCATGGCTGATCTGGCAATGCCCATGGGTATAAAGAGCACTGGTTACGTAGTTCACAATAATTCCAACAATTCTCTTCCTGGTCTGAGGATAACCATCCTGGATCCCCAAAGAAGACACCATCCTCACAATTTAGCTCGTCATTGCTGAGCAACACCAAACAAATCATGCAACATCAACAATGTCACCAGTAAATGACACTACATTAACAATATTAGCGACGACTCTTACAATACTAGGAGCAACACACGTCGCATGTGCAGGGTGCCAACTCACCACTGAAAGCAATGAATGTCAAATCTACAAAATGGAGGCACAATATCCAATTATATGTGAATAATATTTTGAAAAAAGATAATGAACTAGAACAGACTCTCAAGGTGCTCAGTTTATTCCTAAAAGGTGATTATTAATATTTAGTTTAAAGAAGTATGGTTACTGTCATGTTATGGAGAGTTATAACATGCAAAGATATATCCGAGGACTTAATTTTAACCAACAGAACTACAACACAAAGATTTCACATTTTTAAATAAAAATAAACTTTATTGTATATATTGTTAATTTAAGCAAAACAAGAATTATTAACAATATGGTTTGTAACTATGTATGTTATTCACTCAGTTTTACTTCCTACTCCCCCCCCCCCAAGAATCCTCTTAATAATATATGATATCTTGGAGTTATTACTTCTGTCAAGATCATCCAAAAGTATATCATAGTCCTTTGGAATTTATTTAAATTTTCCTCAGTCTCCAATGTGAGATTTATTGTTTAATACTGCTTTGATTTGATCTGATTTATTATTGTCACATGTATTGGCATATAGTGAAAAGTATTGTTTCTTGTGCGCTATGCAGACAAAGCATACCATTCATAAGAAGGAAAGAAGAGAGTGCAGAATATAATGTTACATCATGGCTAGGGTGTAGAAAAAGATCAACCTAGTGCGAGATATGTCCATTCAAAAGTTTGATAGCAGCAGGAAAGAAGTTGTTCTTGAGTTGGTTGGTATGCGACCTCAGGCTTTCACTGTGGATGCCTAAATTCCTTGTGAATGTTGCCTATTCAATGCTTCGCAGCTAATTCTGCTAATTGCTTTCTTTACCACAAGGCTCTGTGAGGATTCTGATAGATTTCTTCCACTCTCTGCAGGTGAGAATAAATCTTCTAGCTACTTTTTCCTCGAACTCAAAACTGAGATAAAGTTCTCAATCACATTCCTTGTAGAGTGAAGTTAGAATTTTTTCAATTTAATTATCAACCTAAGTAATACCCATCAGCTTTGGTTATCTTCTCTCAGTGAATTACAGATCTCCAGAGTTCAAACTGCAACTAAATAGCCTTTGGAGCAAATGCCCAGTTAAACTAAAGAACCTCTTTTTTCCCATAGCCTATCTACATAATGGTGTGACATGTTTTTGAGATGTCCCTGAATAGACCTTTAGGTTAATTATCCCCAACTTAAAAATTCTTCTGTGATATGAAGAAGTAAATGGATTTTACAAACATCCCTGAAACTCCCCTTTGATTATCAATAAATAATTGATGTTGCTAAGGAATGTGATTGCTCTTTCTTTATATTCTTATTTCAGTTTTCATTTGTCTGAAAATGCCTTACGCAGCCAAAGGCGACATGTAGCAAAGTGGTAGTACTATGGTAGCACGGCATAATAACACTGCTGTATCACACTGCCTGGGATCTAGATTCAATTTCTGGCTTGGCTCACTGACTACAAAGTCTGTACGTTCTCCCTATGTCTGCGTGGATTTCCTCCAGGTTCTCTGATTTCCTCTACATCTAAAAAATATGTTGATTAGGTGCATTGGCCATGCTATATTCTCCCTCAGTGTATCCGAAGCGATACCAGAGCATGTGACTAGGGGATTTCACAGTAATGTCATTGCAGTGTTAATGTAAGCCTACTTGTGACAATAATAATAAATAAAATTAAACATAATTTAAGTCATTTATTGAAGAAAATGAACCTCCCTCGACTACACCTAAGATTGTCCAATGTTTCAAGTGTTTACACCCCTTCAACCTTGCCAGGAAATACTTAGCTTTATAACTTTAAACTTGTTTGAATTACATAACATTCCAGGTTAGTTTCTTAACCAGATGTATCCATTTATTTGCATTCAATCTTTAACCTAAAAGTTATATTCCTAGTTTTTGAAAGGGTAACCAAGAAGGTAGATAAAGACAATGCAATCAACATGGACTTTAGCAAGGCATTTGACAAGGTATCGCATGATAGGTTGTTGCGTCAGGTTAAGTCTCATGGAACCTATGGTGAGATAACCAATTAGATACAAAATTGGCTTGGCGACAGAGAACAGAGGGTGATTGTAGAGAGTTGTTTTTCGAGCTGGAGGCCTGTGACCAGTGGTGTGCCCCAGGAATTGGTGCTGGGTCCACTGATGTTTGTTATTTATGTTAATAATTTGGATGAGGACTTAGAAGGCATGGTAAGTAAATTTGCAGATGACCCCAAGAGTGGTGGCATAATGAATAGAGAAGAAGGTTATCTAGAGTTGTGATGAGATCTTAATCAACTAGGCCAATGGACTGGTGATTGCAGATGAATTTTAATATAAATAAATGTAGTAGATTGGTAGAGTGAATCAGCAGAACCTATTCAGTTAATGATAGGGCATTGGGGAGAGTTATAGAATAAAGAGATCTAGGAGTACAGCTTCATAGCTCCTTGAAAGTGGAATCACAGATGGACAGGTTGGTGAAGAAGGCATGCTTAGTTTCATTGGTCAGAACATTGAACACAGGAGTTAGGACATCTTGTTGAAGTTGTACAAGGCCTTACATAGGAGTACTGTGGACAGTTCGAGTCACCCTGTTATAAAACGGATTTGTTAAATTTAATAAATGCAGAAGAGATTTTCTAGGATGCTACGGGACTTGATAGTTGGAGTTTAAGGAGAGACTGGATAGACTAGGACTTTTTCCCTTTGAGTGTAGGAGGCTTAGGGGTGATCTTATAGAAGTCTATAAAATAATAAGGACATAGATGATGTAGATTGTCAATATCTTTTCCCAAGGTAGGGGAGTCTAAAACTACAGAGCATAGGTGTAGGGTGAGAGGGGACAGATACTAAAAGTTCCAGATGGGCAATTTTTTCACTCAGAGGATGGTATCTGGAATGAGTTGCCAGAAGCAATAGGTGAGGATACCATTTTGTCTTTTAAGAAGCATTTTGATAATTACATGGGTAAGATGAATATAACGGGATATGGGCCAAATACGGGCAACTGGGACTAGTTTAGTCGTAAAAACTTGGTGGCATGAATAAGTTGGGCCAAAGGGCCTATTTCCATGCTGTAAACCTTTGTGACTCTTAAAATTTATATTCTAAAATATATAAATTACGAGCTAAACACTTTTGACATTTTGTTATTTATTCAGTAAGGAACTAATTGATATGTGAATATATTTGAATTGACCTATCATACATTAAGCTGATTTTACTCTTCACCCTATCTGTAACTGCAACACTATTCTGCACCATTCCTTTTCCCCTATGTACTCTATGAACGGTGTATAGTGCAGAAGGAACAATACATTTCAGTGTATCCCAAAACATGTGACAATAATGAATCAAATCAAATATATGCCACATTTTCCTTTTGCTCTGCAGTCTTGTGCCGAGTAGCAATGGATCAATCAGTCCAGTAGCCACACGGCAGGGTACAAGACATACACATGATGAAGCTCTAGCATTTTGAGTTTGAAGTGTGATTATTTTCAGCTTATGGGATCCAGAAGACCCACTGAAGACATGATAACATTGTATCGCAGCAGCTGCATATGATCTATGAAAGGAGGCACCACCGTTCTTGGGAAAGCTTGGAACAGACACGCTGCAGAGAAGATGTGCACACAGACCATCAGGGCAATTGTCACTCCTGTTTCATTGCACGGGCCCTGTAAGGAATTGGGGTCTGGTGCACAACGCAGATCTTGCGCTCAATGTATTTTACAAGGCCGCATCAACAAAGTGGATAACAGGCCGCAGCAATAACGAAAAAACTACATTGACTCAAGTCTCAAATGCTCCTGCAGCTTCCTTAGGGAAATAGGCGTGCCGTCCGATTGGCTGGCGGGAACGTCAATCAGCGGTGACCGACCAATCGAAGCTGGGGCCGCTGTCCAATGGGGAGGGGGGCGGTGACGGAGGAAGGGGGCGGGGATTGATACGCTTTGAGTGTGGGGTAAGAGGAGAGGGGGGAGTTGAGTGAGTGAGGGAGGTAGTAACTGACTGACTGACTGAGGGAGGCGGCCGCTGATTCCATCGCCCAACTGACAGCAACCGCAGAGCCGCGCGCTTCAACCGTTCGGCAGCTCCCCATCCCGGATTTGTAAACAGCCCTCGGCTTTCGGTGTAAACCCGCAGCGCGCTTCGAGGTCATGGCCTACCCTGGATACGGCGGGGTGAGTAAAGCTGGGGTGGGAAAATCCCTTCCCCGGGCTGTGGTTCAGGGCTAGGGAGGCTGCTAACCATGGGGAGCCTCGGCCGGCCGGCCGCTATGTTAGGTTGCGGGGGGCCCGGCTACCCTGCAGTCATTCTTCTCGGCGTTGTTGTTGAGTGTGTGCTTTCTTTAAAAAAATTAAATAAATGACAGTAGGTGTGTTCCCCCGGCCCCGCATCCTTCTTTCTCATTGTTCAGGAACCGAGTCTCTCTCCTTCTCCCCGCTACTCCCCCCCTCCCCCCCAAAAAAACTCGGAACAGCTTCATGGCCGCCGAAAAGAACTAGAGGTGTAGGAAGGGAATGCCTTTCATGGTTTTGGTTTCGCCTGGGTGGATGGAAGCGACGCAAAGCAGTCCCAAGTCTTGAGACTTAACCCTTTGTGATCTTCCTTTTTTTAAAAAAAATCTTAATTTTCTGCGTGTCTGCGCCGATTTCCTTGTGCAGATTTAATCCCCTACCTGTGGGGGACGGGTAAGTCTCTTTTTCACAGCACTTGTGTATATTGCCGTGGTCTAATGGAGAAACGCACTCCATTTTAACTGGCAGATCATGTAAACCTATACCTCAAAGTAAAATGGTGTGTCTTTTTCGTTAGTTTGTGGTAATATCCACATTGCTGTTTAGCCCCTGCTTTGCTGACTGGAGTTCCATTTAAGTTTCTTCAAACATAATCTTTGTAACTTCGCACCAGCATACCAGTCATCTTACTGGCATGGACTTAACTGGAAAATTAACATTTTACTATAATTTAAAAAAAACAATAGGAGGTTGATTTTTTTTTTCCCCCCATGTCACTGATGTCAATTGTGATATGTTGGAGAGCTCTTTTCTGGGTTGTGGGGCAGTTGTTTTGTAACTTAATAAAGGCCCCAAAGCATGCTGGCACCTCGATTAACTGCTGATCATCTGGGGACCAAGAAGGCTCAGTAGATACTAAAGGAACTGACTTGCTGAGAGCATCATACCCAACTGTTCTTGAAGCCAAAACAACTTCTGTGCACTATTATAATCAGAAATCTTTTGTTTTGGAACATTCTTAATGGAGATGGTAGAACCTAAAGTTTGGTACAGCTTTGTAAATGAGGATTTACCAAAGATTTTAGTTACAAGTTACTCATTTTGCAGTTAGTTTAACCAGTGTGTCTCGCTTGAATTAAAAAAAACTATTCTTCCTGCTCCATAAATACTTTTGATGGTAACATTCTCACCTCCTAAATCAGAAGGTTATGGATTCATTCACTATCCAGAGACTTGTGCAAAAATTTAGGTAGTTTTTTTGGTGCACTACTGAACATCTGTATTGGCATCAGGAGTAGGTCATTAAGTGCCTTGAGATAAAAGTAAATTACTGTGGATGTTGGAATCTGAAACCAAAAGAGAAAATGCTGGAAAATCTCAGCAGATCTGGCAGCATCTATAAGGAGAGAAAAGACGTTTTGAGTCCAGATGATCCTTTGTCAAAGCTTAAAGTGCCTTGAACTTGCTTTATCATTCAGCAAAGTCATGACTGATCTGATAAAATCATAGAACCTAGAAGAAGGAGTAGGCCGTTTGGTCCTTTGAGCCAGCTCCGTCATTCATTTTGATCATAGCTGATCATCAAATTCAATATACAGAACCACCCTCCTCATACATCCCTTGGTTCTTTTAGCCCCAAGAGCTATACCTAATTCCTTGTGAAATCAGACAATGTTTTGGCCTCAGCTATGTTCTATGGTAGTAAATCACATGTACTCACCAGCTTATGGGAAAAGAAATTTCTCCTTATCTCAGTTATAAAGGTTTACTCCTTTATCTTCAAACTATGACTCCTAGTTCTGGGGTCTGCCATTATTGGAGCATTCTTTCTGAAACTATCCTGTCTAACCCTGTTAGAATTTTATAAGTTCCATTGTTCTGAGTGCCATTAAATGTCCTAACTGACTTCCCTGTACTCCCTTTATAGCACGGACAGCGTTCTCAGATAAGGACACCAAAACTGCACACGCTGGCCTCACCAATGCCCTAAATGATTGCAGCAAAACATCCCTTTTTGGATATTCAAATTCTCTCGCTATAAAGGCCAACATATCGTTTGCCTTGATTGTGTCCTTAACTCCATATTCTGCCTATCTTTGGTAACTATAGAAAAGTTACAGTACAAAAAGAGGCCGTTCATCCCATCATATCTAGGTCAGCCAAAAGAGAGAAAAAAGAAATTAGCCATTCGTTCTCAAATCAGATCCAGCACCTGTTCTGTAGCCTTGCAAGTCATGTCACTTCATGTGCAGATTTAGGTACCTTTTAAATGAATTGAGCAATTCCAGATGCTCCTTATCCTCATCCCCTCTAATTCTTTTATCAATCACCTTAAATCTATGCCCCCTGGTAAATGACCAGGAATAGAGGAAACCAGTCTTTCCTGTCTACGTTATCTAGGCCCCTCAATTTTTGTACCCTTCCAATTAAATCACACCTATAGCTGCAATTTTCAAGCCTTGCAATATTCTTTAAAAAACTGCTCTGTATTGTTGCCAGAGGAACTATATCCTTCCTGTAATCTGGTGGCCAGAATTCTACACAAAGTTTCAGTTGTGGCTTAACCAGTGTGTTAAACAGTTTCAGTATTACACCCTGCTTTTGTACTCAGTACCTCATCCAATGAATGGAAGGGTTCAACATATTTTCTTTACCACCTTGGCCATCTGTCCTACCACTTTTGGGGATCTGCGGATAAGCACTCAAGTGTCTCACTCCCTCTACCAAACTCAAAATCCTCCTATTTACTATGTATTCTTTCTTTTGCATTATCTCACACTTCTCTGAATTGTGTTCCATTTGTCTCTTTTCTGCTTACTGAACCAAAGCATTGACAATTCTGGAGACAACAGGTCAAGAATCTGTCTGTCTGTCTTAAAAATATTCATTGACCCTGTCTCCACCACTCTTTGGGAAAAAGAGTTCTAAAGATTCATGATCCTCCGCGAGAGAATGTATTTTCTGTCTTATAACGGGGGACCCTTTATTTTTTAAATTTTGTCATGTCCATAAGGGAAAAATATCCTTTCAGGATACTTCCTGTCAAGTCTCCTCAAGTTATTCTATGTTTCAAGTAGAACACTTTTTCTTATAAAGTCCAATGGACACGGACCCAATCTATCCAGCCTTTCCTCATAAGAAAACTTCCCCTATCCAGGGATGTGATTTTTTTCTCTCCGAGGCATGTTTTGCAATGGTGGGAAATAGTGTTATTTGCTAATGGAAGGATCTTATAGTTCTGCCATTGTCAATGGAGATTCTCATTAAATGCACCCTTTGCTGATGGAAGACCTCTGGCAAGGTTGTGCCATTGGTGGGACTCTAGTGTAAACGCTAACAAGATTTTGGTGCAGGTATCAGTCGAGTTAATCTTTTCTGATCTGCTTCTAACACATTTTATATGCTTTCTCAAATAAGGAGATTAAAACTGTGTACATTTTCAAGATGTAGTCTCACCAACTGTAGCAAAATATCCCAACTTTTACATTCCAGTCCCTTGCAGTAAATGACAGTTTTCCATGTACCTTCCTAATCACTTGTGCCGGAGTCCTAACTTTTCCCAATTCGTGTACCAGCACACCCTGATCTATTAGAGTTAAGTGGCATCTCTGTATTTAAATAATACGCTGCTTTTCTATTCTTAATTTCAAAGAACAGAAAATATTTTTTCCGATGGAGTTGCTGTCTTTTGAATGCGAGATTAGATGAAGACCTTGTTGCCTCCTTGGAAGAATGTTGAAAATAATATCATGCATATTTGAAGAAGTATTTCATTGTCTCTGAAGCCCATTGGGATGTACAGAGATAAAGGGCACTCTAAAGATGCAACAATTTCCTATCATTGTACTCTTAGCCAGCTTCACATACTGGCATTACAACATGTTGGAAATTTCATTGCTTGAGTTTTCCTACAGAAATAATAAGAATTTGGACAGACATAATATGATCACTTAGAAACCCTGTATCATAATGCAAAATAATGAGAATGACTTTTTGCATTACTGGTTAAGGGCAATGTCTGGGCATTGTTTGTGAACACTTCTGATAAGGAGTCAGTGAAATGACAAGCTTGTAGGAATTTAGTTTTTAAAAAAACTTATTTAGTGAAGTTAAGCAACAAAGTTCCCTTTAAATTAATTTACAAAAGTAGCTGTTCCAAATATCTTAATCCATTTATTCTTGGACTTTTCCCAAAACCTCTTCCAATTTACTGCATCATACATATAATGCTGCTTGATACTTTCAAAAACATTCTGCAAACTTTTACAGTAACACAATTTAAGGGAACAGTGGGCTGGAAGTATTTCTGTGGTTGGTCCTTTTAATATTTATGTGCACATTGGTAAATTAGTTTTTTTGCTTCTGGGACATAGATTTCAGTCCAACTTAGGTTATGGAATAAAATTTTTGCCTAGCAGATGTATAATTTCTTTAAATCAAATTTTGGCACCTTCTATTTTGGAGCCATGGCCCAAGACCTAGAAGTACTTGCACATTAGCTGTGAATTTAAAGTCTGTATGGATGGCTGCTGTTTTGAACTGGAAAAATATCTATAAATATGATAGATGGTAACTCTTTGTTTGTTGTTAAAATGTGGAATGGGGGATGTTTACTCTGCATGATTACTGGACCTAAACATGTTAAAAAGGAGAATGAAAGAGCCTGAGTTTATATAACACCTTCCACAACTATGGGACATTTAAGGTGCTTTATACCTTACAGAGCACTTTTGAATGCAGTCAGTTTTTTTAAAAAAACAAAGCAGCTAATTACACACAGGAATCTATAAACAGCATATAAAAACTATCTCCATTCCAAAGAAGAGTAATACAGACATGAAATGTTAACTCTGTTTCTCTCTTCACAGATGCTGACAGACCCGCTGAGTTTTTCTAACATTTATTTTTTCAGATTTCCAGCATCTGCACTATTTTGCTTTTTAATTACTAAAACAAATTTTGTGATCACTAATTCACTGATCTTAGTTGCAACAATGCTTTGGAATTTTTTACATTCCCGCAGGGGAGGTAAGGAAGAATGGGGCTCTGGTTTAACATCTTGCCCAAAAGACAGCACCTCTGACAGTGCAATACTCCCCCAATACTGTGTTGTTGTACTAGCCCAGATTATATACTCAGGTTCAAGTGGAACTCGATCACAGATTTCTCTGAGAAGAGCATGACACTGAAATAAAGCTCAGTCCTAGTGAGATGCTAAGAAAAACGAGAAAAAATACATTTGTCCTTTTCAGATAACAGTCTAATTCCTTTTTGAATGCATCAACTGAAACTCTCCATGGGTAGATTGAATGCCTAAAGCTAAATTATAGCACAGTTGTATGAAAACTTCTGTAAGTTAACTTGAAGAGTTCCTCCATTTTAGAGAAACTAAAAGTTAACACAATACAAGATATTTTTAATTATGCTAGCATCATGAAGTTATTGTGATAATAAAGCATTTTAATTTGGCATTATTTAGTTCATACCACATTTGCAAAAGTTCCTATTATTTTAGACCTTGGCCACATATTTCTCATGTCGCAAAGATTTGCGAAGGGTGGCATTGAGTTTTTTAAGCGGATTCTGAGTAGTTGAGCTTGACATTTGACCTATTCAGATGTCAAGTTCTTCTACCAATAGTTCTGCAGACATATTTCTAAAACTGTTTTAGAAATGATTTGATTGTTTTCCTAAAATAAATGCTTTAAGGAATGCATATGTGGAATCCAGCAGATTGAGCACTATAAAAAGTAACAAAGAAAGTAATGAGGTGAAAAAAGAAATTTGAATAAAACGACAGTATCAAAGCAAACAGCGAATGTTTTTCTAAATATATTAAGAGGATTGTGAAAGGGAATGTGGCCCATTAAATGAGGATGCAGGTAAGGACATAATAGATAACGAGTAGATGATAGATTTATTAAATGAATACTTTATATCCGTTTTCACAGTGGGAAAAAGTGGACAAAATACCAGCAGTACATGGGCACCTAAAAATAAGTCAAGGGGAGGAGCTCAGTGGATTTAATATCATTAAGGAAAATGGTAATGGAGAAAATAATGGGCCTTAAGATAGATAAATCTCCAGGACCTGATGGTTTCCACACCAAGCTTTAAAAGAAATAGGTAAGGAATTTGCCAATGTCTCAGTTATAATTTTACAAAACTCTTTAGATTTAGGTGTTTTCTTTTGGATTGAAAATTTGCAAATGTCACCCCATCTTATTTAAGATGGGAGGTAGAGTAAAAGCAGGTAATGACAGAACTGTCAATTTACTGGGAATGATAGCATTATAGTTATGTTATTAAACTGGTAATCAAAAAAAAAACCTGTCCTAGAGACGTGAGTTCAAAACCCAACATGGCAGCTGAGAAATTTAAATTCAGTTAAACCAAGGCCGGAACTCTACCACCTTGTGTGCACGGAATTGAAGTGGGCGAAGGTTCAACAGTGGAAATCTCAGTTGATCTCCAGAATTTCTGGTCTCATCCAAGCGAGGATGTAAAATCCCGTCCATAATCTCTTTAAAATCTAATAGCTAGTATCTGTAATATTGATTCTATAACTAGTAAATTGATAGAACCTACCTTGTTCACAGATTCCCTTAAAGGGAGGAAATCTATTGTTCAGTAAAGCCTGCATGTAATTCCAGACTCTCAGCAAAATGATTACTCTTAATTATTTTCTGAAGTGACTTATCAAACCACTCAGTTGCCCCAGATCACCAGTTAAGTATAATAATACAAGTGAATGGATGATCTGGCTTGATGTAGGATTGGATTTGGGATGGAAAAAGGCACACTTAACCAGTCGATGCTGTTATGTTGTCCTTGCTAACGTCTGGGGAATTGTGCCAAAACTGAGAGCGCTGACAGACAAGTAAAGAAAAAGTTTGACAGTCATATTCACAGAATCATTTACTTTTTAGTCAGAGTCCCAATCTCCTCCATCACCATCCCTGAACATCTTTTGTCCTGTTGACAGGACACATCCACTAGAGGTGGCAGCACAGTAGTATAATTGGGATAAATTGAACCTAGGAATTCTTGCCATTGACTTTGGACTTTGTGAAGCTTTAATGATTGTCATCTACTGCCTTCCCTGTGCTTATGAAACAGTACTTCTCCATGTTGAACACCACTTGGAAGAAGCACGAAGGATTGTAAGACAGAAAATATACTCCGGTGTGGGGATTCCATGGTGCATCACCAAGAATGACTAGGCAGTACCGATTGCTGGCCCAGTCAGGAAGGACGTAGCTAACAGAATGGGCTTATGGCAGATGTTAAGAATGCCAACATGACAGAGAAACCTACTGTTAAAAAAATTACAGCAGAGAATGAGGCCATTCAGTCCATTTTTCCTGAGTCAGTTGCAAAAGAGTTATCCTGCCAAATCCTATCTACTAACTCTTGGTCTATAGCCTTGTGGAGCACAGCATTTAGGTGCATATCCAAGTACTTTTAAATGTGATATGGGATTCCACCATCTTTTCAGATTGAGTTCCAGATCTTTACCACCCACTAAATATATATAAAAAAACTCTAACTCTCCTCCAATGCTTCAGCTGATGGAAGTGAATCCTTTAACTATTCTATCTTGATCCACTATAATTTGTACAACTCAATGAAGTATCACTTCCTTCTCAGGGTGGAAGATAGCTCCTAACTATCTAGCCTCTCCTTTTATCTAAAATCTTTTTTATAATTCTTCTCTTTAGCACATTCATATCCCTCAATTCATGTAGTCACCAAAATTTTACACTAATTTCAGCTGTGGACCAGCTAATGTTTTATACAGTTCAAGCATTAATATTCTGTTCATGTATTCTGTGTCTTGACTGATAAAGAAACTGACCCTGCATGCCTTTTTAACTATTTTATCTGCCTGTCCTTGCAAAGATTGACGCATATGCACATCAGGTCCTCCTCTATGCTTCTCAGTGTCTTACCATTTGTGCGTTTCTTTATCTTGTTTATCACCTCACATCACCCTGCCCTTCTCTGAATTGGATTTCATTTGCCACATTTCTGTCTGGCTGCCCAATGCATTGATACCTTCTGTATTCTCAAAGTTGATTTGAGCTTTCTTCCTATCTGTCAACTGCATGACGCAATCTTTGTATCACTTCAACACTGAACAATTGAGCTATACAATGAAAAATAATAGACTTAGATTCAAAATTAGTTCATTGGTGGGAAGCAAGAGTGGCAGGAACAAGGGTTGAAGAGTGTTCATATGACTGGAAAGTTGTTTCTCTAGTGAGGTTCTGCAGAGTTTCATTCTAACTTGTTACTTGATCTTGCCCTCTGCAATAGACCTGTCACAGATGTCTCATCAACGGTATTGGTTGGAGCAGCCACCACACGTTCCTTGTGGATACGAAGTCTCACCTTTACCCTGAGAACTGCTTCCAATGGTATAGATTCAGAACAGATTTAGCTGCACAAAACTGAATATGAAATGCTGAGAGCCACACCAGCAGAAGAGTTGTATTCCATGAGCAATTAAAAAAAAAACATCTATCCCGACTTTGAATGTATTCAACAATTGGAGTACTAAAAACCCCTGAAGTAGAGAATTCTTAAGAGTCACAACTTTTTGAATCTAGAAATGTTCCTTCAATCTTAAATAATTGACTCACTATCTTGAGACTGCCTCCATGATCTAGATTGCCCAGTCGAAGGAAATAACCTCTGTACACCCTGTTATGCCCTTTCAAAATTGTGTTTTTCAATATGATCATCTTTCATTCTTAACTCCAACGAATGGAGGCCCAGTACACTCAGAGTCTTGTCTTGGGACAATTGTTTCACTCTAGTGAACCTTTGCTATATTACCTTCAGGATTGGATAGTGGGATCAAAACTACATACCACTCCAGATGTGGCCTCACCAAAGATTGTAGCAGGGCATCCATGTGCTTTTATTTCTTTGTGCAATAAAGGCTAACATGCCATTTGCTTTTCTAATCGTTTGTTGTACCTGCATACAAAATTTGTGATCCTTGTATGAGGACCTGAAAGAGCTTTGAACATTGGCATTTAGAAGTTCTGAGCTTTATAACAAATAATATGCTTTTTGTTCCTTCACTCCCTGCACCAGCACATTTGTGGCTGTAGTGTGTAACATTTTAAAGATGCATTCTTCAACTTAACCCTTCTTCAACAGCAGCTACCAAATCTGATTTCTATCACCAAGATGGACTACGCTAACAGACAAATGGAAGTGCTACCACCTCCCAGTCATATGTCATCTACACTTGGAAATATATCACTGTTCTTTGTTCAAAATCCTGGAATTCCTTTCCAAACAGCACTTTTGAAATTGTCTTCATCACACAAACTAAATTGATTCACCACACTCTTCTTGAGGAAAATTGGAGGATGGTTAATAAACTCTGGACTTGCCTGCAATGCCCAAATCCTGTGAAATATTTTAGGTGCTACTCTCAGTTTTTCTTTTGAAATTCAGTCATCTGAGGAGAGAGTTGAGGGAGGGATCAGTTATCAATCAGAGTCCTGATGGATTTCTGACGGGTAGGCCTACCTGAGTGGTTGGGTTATCTTTGAGGAGGTGACTGTTATATATGGATAACATCCATAGATAGTGACCATTTATGGATTTCCAGAGGGCACTTGATGTTTTGCAGAAGAGTATTAGAATGGGGCAGAAGGGCAGAAAAATTGATGTTATTTTGTGATATGGTTTGAAAATTGTTGGATTTCGTTTTGGGTTGTGGGATCTGACAGCTGTCAGGAAAAGGACTCAAAAAGAGTAACTTGGTAGCACTCAGACTTCTAAGTCAGAAAATGGTAGGTTTAATGAGAAAGTGGTCAAATAGTAAAGAATCTCATGACAGTATTTCTATTGATAACGTGGGCATTTTCCCAGAGTCCTGGTTGATATTTGTTTCTCAATCAACTTCACTAAAATTAGATTATCTGATTATTATCACTTTGCTGTTTGTGGAAATTTGCTGTATGCAAATTAGCTATTGCATTTTTATGTTACAACAGTGGATAGTAGGAGATCATGCAGAGCAGTGATAGCATTTCTACCACTGGATCAAAAGTTCAGGATTCAAATCCCATGCCAAGATTTGCTGGCACTGGAAGGAGTGTACATGACACAGTTTAATGGGCTGATAATCATGCCAGAAATTCTTCCTGTGACACCTTATTATTTCCCAAAGAGGAAAAAAGGGTGTAAAGATGCAGTTTAAAGAATTATCCATACTTCAGAAGAGTTTCATTGACTGTAACGTACTATGAAATCATGTAATTTTTTTTCTGCACGAACCTGTATTGAATCTGGAACTTGTCCCCATGTGGATTGATGATTTGAACATAGGAGTAGAAAGTTTTACATTTTGATTAGAGCAAACAAGCTTACCAACGACTCTTGGCCATATTCTAACGCATCACCCTTGTGCCCGCTGAATATTAATTGGCTTCCAGTCCATTTTGTGTATTGATGATTTTGTTAAATTCTCATTTTGGCTTGAGAGGCCTGTCCTGTAATTCTCAAAACTTTTCATTTCTCTAACTCTGTCTTCTTTTGCACCTCCAACTTAGTTCACTTGATGACTGTTCCTTTAACTCTATAGGCCCTAACTTCTGAATTTTCCTCCTTAACTTCTCACATCTTCAACTCTTTATGAAACATTTGTTGATTCTTTTAATTTTTATCTGATTATGCTCCAACAAAATGACTTGAAAATCATTTTTACAGGTATCATAAATAAAAATATTTTATCTGAATCTGCTGATGACACCATGTTAGGAGGCTCAGTTAAGTTGTGTGGATGAGAGGAGGAAATTTCCACAGGAAAGGGACAAACTGAGTGGACAAAACTGACAGATGGAGTTCAATGTAGAAAAGTGTGAGATCATCTACTTTGGATCTCAAAAAATTACAGTATCTTCTTGAGCAATTTTCTTTTGTGGAACAAAACGGATGTTGGCCTTTATCTCATGTGAATTGAAACTCAAAAAATGAGGAAACGATGCTTCATTTTCCCGAGGCGTTAATCGAGGCCGATCTGGAGTACTGTTTGTGGTCGGACCTCAGAAATTAATGTTGGTTTTGGATAAGTTACATAAACCTCACTTACGTTCCTTTAAATTTAGATCTGATTAAACTGTTCGTAATTAGTAGTGCATTCAATAGGCTAGATACCATAAAATCATTTTCTCTGGTGAGGAAATCTAGAACTAGAGGACACAGTCTTAAAATCAGAGCTACACAATTCAGGAGTGAAACCAAGAAAACACTTCTTTACGTATAGGGTAGTCGAAATCTGTCAGTGTTTTCTTTTCCTCTTCCTCAAAAACAGCATTAGCAATATTTAACCATTGCCTTAGCATCTGGAAGTTTAGCATCCAAAATATCTAATAGCTGCTAATTCAGTGGAAACTTGCAATATTTAATAAGGATATCATAACAGTATTAAGGGGTGAAAGCATCGTAATGGTGTTGCGATAAAGATTGATCATGATTTGGTTAAATGGCAAAAAAAAAGTGAAAGGATTGAAAGTCTTATGTTTTTTGTCTAGCAGGTCTACAATGTTGTTCTTCATGTAATCTAACCTGTGTTATATTTTGTTAGCTCACCCATACTCTTGAAATTCTTTTCCAAATACTTGTCTGTCTTTTCTCTTAAAAATCTGTTGCAACTAAGATATGCCATTGGGAATTCTATACTAATTTTTTTGATGTCTTGTTAATTTTTTGATTTAAAAAAAATTGTTCTATTGCTACTGTATTTCTGACTGATGGGAAAGGGTGCCATCCAGGGTTACATCAGATCAGCTTTTAAAAATATCCAATCTCTGAAACCTCTTAGTTCTTCACCATTATACTTTAAATTGTACACTATAATCCAACTTTATTCTAATTAATATATTTTATAGGCACAGCACTATATTTTGAAATTGTGCACCTTGGTGTTCAAACCAAATACTGGAATGTATGAAGCAGGGGTTGTTCTTTGACCACTGAAGCTTGCTCCATCATTCAGTAAGATCGGGACTGATTTGATTGTGACCTCAACTTCGTATTGCACTGCTTGTCTCTGAAAGCCTTTAATTCCCTTGTTAGCCAGGAATTTCTCCATTTCTTCCTTATTCATTCACCCTCTTCCACTGCCCTCTGGAGAAGAGAATTCTACAGATTTAACACTGAGAAAATATTATTCTCATTTCTCTTAAATGAGAGAATCTTGATTTTAACTTGTGACCACCTAGTTTTGTCTCCAATATTGTTTCAGCATCCACTCTATCAAGTCCACTCGCTATTATATGTTAGATGAAGATAACCTCTCAATCTTCTAAATTCCAACGGGTACATACCAGCTTGTCCAATCTTTCCTGATAGATAACTCCTTATCCCAGCTATCTGTTGAGTGAATCTTCCCTTTATTGCCTCTAATGTATTTATTTTGTGAATAAATAGATTTAGAAAACTGTACAGATAACTCAATATGCTTTCACTAGGGCTCTGTAAAACATCCCAATCTTTATATTCCATTCCACGGAGCAGCACGATGGTTAGCACAGCTGCCTCAGAGTGCCAGTGATCCAGGTTTGATTCTGTATCTGCTTGGCTTCCTCTGTGTGTTTCAGTTTCTTTCCATCGTCTGAAAGACCTGCTGATTGGGTCAATTGGCCATGCTAATTCTCCCTCAGTGCACCTGAGCAGGTGCCGAAGTGTGATGATGAGGGGATTTTTACAGTAGTTTCATTGCCTATGTGTGACAAACTTTTTTAAAAAATTGCCTTCCTAATCACTTACTATACTTGCATCCTAAATTTTCCTGATTTGTGCACCATGTACCCAGACCCTTTTGTATTTCTGAATTTTGCAGTCTCTATTTAAATAATACATTACTTTACAAAGTGAACAAATCCACATTTTCCCATATTCTTCTTTCCACCTGCTGTTTTTGTTCCATTCGCTTAACCTATCTTTGTCCCTTTGCAGACTCCTTGAACGGGATTCTCCAGCCATGATCACTCCAAGCCGGAAAAATCCTGTCCAATGTCAGCTGACCTTTGCATTGTCCACCCCAGCTACCACGGGAATTGTTATGGGGTGGGATGGGAAAATTCCATACCTTACGCCTTCTTCACAACTTAGTTTCCTACCTATTTTTGTCATCAGCAAATTGAGGAACTGTAAATTTGGTCCCTTTGTCAAAGCGATTGATATAAATTGTGAATGCTAGATTCTCCCTCAGTATCTGAACAGGTGCCCAAGTGTGGCAACTAGGGGAATTTCACAGTAACTTCATTGGAGTGTTAATGTAAGCCTACTTTGATACTAACAAAATACAAAAAAAAAAGCTGAAGTTGTGGCACTGATTCCTGTGGCTATCTATTCATCACATCTTATGAACTAGGAAAAGATACATTTATTCCAGCTCTCTATTTAGTCCTGTATCAGTGCTAATAAATTTCCCTCTACCTTATGAACTTTTATTTTACACGGTAATCTTTGATGTCAGATGTCTCTGGGAGTCCGAGTACAGCACATGTTCCCTTTTATCCATGTTGTTACTTCTAAAGAACTGCAATAAATTAGTCAAACATGATTTCCCTTTCATACGGTCATTTTGACTGTATGATTGCATTAAGATTTCTAAGTGCCCTGCTATAACTGAAGTAGATTCGAGCAATTTCCCTATGTTAGATGTTAAGCTAACCTTGCCTGTACTTCTGATTTTTGTCTGTTATTTTTTGAATAAAGGATTTGCAATTTTCCAATTCAATGGGACTTTTCCAAAATCTGGGAAACGTTGGAAAATAAAGCCAATGCATCTATTATCTCGGCAGTCAGGAACGTACAAAGAACAAAACAGCACGGGAAACAGGCCCTTCGGCCCAACGAGCCCGCGCCGCCACCTCGATGTTCCCACTTCTACACATGATCCTTGTCCATGTTTATAGATCTATGGATTAAAAACCAAATTTGAGACAATTTAGGGAGAATTTGTTTTGCCAATTAGCCTAAGAGCACATCTTTGGGATGTGGGAGGAAACCGGAGCACCCAGAGAAAACCCACGCAAGCACTGTGCCCCACAGACACAGGCCCAAATCCATGTATCTGCATAGCACAGCAACAGTCACTGCACTGTCGTGTTGCCCATCACATGGTCCAGGTCAAGCATACACTAACAATGTGAAGCAGAAGGATACTCTCAAAAAAGGTCCAAGAGCAGTCCTCTCACGACCCATCGTGTGTATGCCCCTCGTTAGACAGCAAGGTGGACCAAAGCACCTGTAGGATAAAAACAAGTACATCAATATCATCTATTTACACACTTCCCAGGGACTCCCAAGGCTCATGATCCCTATTTTAAATCAGTTTTCTATACCCTTCCATTCCCATTCTGTTCATGTGCCCATCTAAGTATTTCTTAAATATCTCCAGAGTACCTGCCTCCATCACTTTACTTGGTAGCGCATTCCATACCCCCACCACCCTCTGTGTGATAAAACTCCCTCTAGCATCCAAATTATACCTTATCCCCCTCACCCTAAGCCCATGACCCCCTCGTGCTATTTGAGTCCATCCTAGGAAAAAGCTTAGCCCTGTTTACTCTATCATCCCCTTCAAAATCTTGTACACCTCTATCAGATCTCCTCTAAGTCTACGTCTTCCTAAGAAAGACGGTCCCAATTTGCCTAATCTCTCCTCGTAACTCAGACCTTCCATACCAGGCAGCATCCTGGTAAACCTCCTCTGCACTCTTTCCAGGGTCTCCACGTCCTTCCGGTAGTAAGGCGATCAGAACTGGACACAGTATTCCAAATGAGGTCTAACCAGCGTTTTATACAACTGCAACGTTAAAGGCCAGCTCTTGTACTCTATACCCCTTCCTATAAAGGCTAGCATACTATATGCTTTCTTCACAACCTTCTCCACTTGCTCTGCCACCTTCAGAGACTTGTTCACCTTCACACCCAGGTCCCTCTGCGTTTCTATACTCTTAATAGGTCCACCCTTTGTCATATACCTCCACCCTACATTTTTTCTCCCGAAATGCATCACCTCACATTTATCAAGATTGAATTCCATCTGCTATCTGTCTGCCCAAGCTACCAGCCTACCTATGTCCTGCTGCATTGCCTGACAATGCTCCTCACTATCTGCAAGTCCAGCCCTCTCTGTATTGTCTGCAAACTTGCTGATCACTCCACTTACTCCCTCTTCCAAGTCATTTATCTATATTACAAATAGAAGAGGTCCCAGTACCGAGCCCTGCGGCACACCACTAGTGACCGACCTCCAGCTAGAGAAACACCCTTCCACTATTACTCTGTCTCCTATTACCAAGCCAGTTGCTTATCCATCTAGCTACCTGTCCTTGTATCCCATTTGCCTTGACCTTCTTGACTAACCTCCCATGAGGGACTTTGTCAAACGCCTTACTAAAATCCATATAGACAACATCAACGGCTCGCCCTTCGTCAACCGTTTTCGTCACCTCCTCAAAAAATTCTACCAGATTTGTAAGGCACGACCTCCCCTTAACAAATCCATGCTGCGTATCCCTAATCAGATTGCAACGCTCTAAGTGCCTATACGTCCTATCTCTAAGAATCCCCTCCAACAGCTTCCCTACCACCGATGTCAAACTTATCGGCCTATAATTTCCGGGTTATCCCTACCACCCTTTTTAAACAACGGTACAACATTAGCTATTCTCTAGTCCTCTGGGACCTGACCTGTGTCCAAGGAAGAGACAAAGATTTGCGTCAGAGGCCCAGCAATTTCACCTCGCACCTCTCTAAGCAGTCTGGGATAAATGTCATCAGGCCATGGAGATTTATCAGTTTTAATGCTACGTAGAAGCTCTAATACTTCCTCCCTCGGTATGGATATTTCCCTCAACTGGTCCACAGCTCCCTCAGAGACAGGAGCTGTCAACAAGCCCCTCTACTTCGTGAATACCGACGCAAAGTATTCATTCAGGATCTCCGCCATTCCCTCGGGCTCTAAGCACAGTTCCCCATCTCTGTCCCTAAGAGGTCTGATTTTCCCTCTAACCACCCTTTTATTCCTAACATAGGAGTAAAAAGCCTTTGGGTTTTCCTTAATCCTATCTGCCAAAATCATTTCATGCCTCCTTTTTTCCCTTCTAACTCCCTGTTTGAGCTCCCTCCTACTCTCTCTATATTTCTTCAATGCTGTCTTGGTTCCCAGCTGCTTCGGCCTTATGTAGGGTAAAGTCTGTCAGGATCTGCGAGCCTGTCAGTTTTTAGCTCTAGTAATTTTCTTAATACCCTTTCCCTGATTATTGTAATTGTTTTAAATTCCTCCCTTCCTTTCATCTCCTGATTAACAATTACTTCTGGAATGTTATTTGTCCATGTGAATCTACATCGAAGACATACACAATATAGAAACATGAAGTTAGAAGCAGGGAGAAGACTGTTTAGCTTTTCAATCCTGCTCTGCTGTTCATTTTGATAATGGCTGATCATCGAGTTCAATATCCTAATCTACCTGCCCTCCTTCCCCCCGCACCCCCACATATCCCTTGATCCCTTTAGCCCCTAAAGCTATATCTAATTTTGTGAAGTCAGACAACATTTTGGCCTTAACTAATATCTATTTAATTCATCCACCATTTCCTTATTTTTCATTGTTAATTCTTTTCTCTCAGTAGAGAACCAACTCACTTTACTTATTCTTTCTCTATATACTTACAGAAACTCTTTTTTATATTCATAGCTTGCTTTCTCTTGTATTCTAGTTTCTCTCTCATCAATGTTATCAATAAACCTTTGCTGTTCTTTATATTTTGTCAAACCATCTGACCTGCCACTCATTTTTGGAATGGTACATTTTTCAGTTTGATACTATAACTTTTTACATAGCTATGGATGGTGCATCCTTCCCTTAGAATCTTTCTTTCTCACTGGGGTATATATTTTCTGTGTACTCTGAAAATCTTCTTAAATGACTGCCACTGTGTCACTACTAACCTATCCCTTAACCTAATTTCCTGATTTGCTTTAAGCAGCTCAGCCTTCATGCCCTTTTTAAGTTTAAAACTCTAGCAGAGGATCCATTCCTCTCTTCCACAAACTGAATATGTAATTAAATTATATGGTATGAGCATATGAATTAGGAGCAGAAGTCAGTTACTTGGCCCCTTGACCCTGCTCTGCCTTTCAGTGAGATTGTGGCTGATCTGATTGCCACCTCAACTCCATATTCCCATTGACTCTGATAACCTTTCACCCTGTTGCTTGTCAAGAATCTATCTAGCTGCCATAAAAATGCTACCTTTTGAAAAAGTGAGTTCCAAAAAAAAAACTAATCTGTCCTAAACAGGCACTTCCTCATTTTTAAATAGTGACCCCTAATTCTAGATTCTCCCACAAAATTATCCTTTCTACATCCACCCTCCCTAGACCCCTCGGGATGTGTGTATGTTAAATCAAATCACCTGTCTTCTCCAGCAGATATAAGCTTAGCCTGTCCAACTTTTCCCATTGACAACCCACCCGTGAACTTGTCATTCGGATTACCTTTGCCAATCTGATTTTGTCCAATTTATACGTAGATTAAAACCACCCGTGATTATCACTGTGCCTTTCTCACAAGCCTCCATTATTTCTTCCTGTGTGCCTCTTCCTACAGTGTGGTTGCAGTGGTCGGGTGCCAATGTCATCCTTTATTAGCAGAGCTAACCCTCTATCTTTTCCTAGCTTCCTGTCCTTCCTAAATGGCATGTACCATTTAATATTCGGGTCCCAGTCTTTCTCATTTTGTTATCATTTAATGGCTAATGTTTCATTCTTTTGGATACAGACCTTTGTGTCCAGACTTTTACTTTATTTGTAATCTCAAGTCTTATCCACTGTGCATCCTTGAATTTGTACACTCTGTCCCTTCCTGCAAAGTTTTCCTTTGCATTCCTATGGGCACCTTTTTTTATAACAATGAACTGAAAGCTCAAGCTCCCTCTGCCTTTATTTAAATTTTATTATGTAATATACATCTTGTTTCCCTTCTCACTTTAAATTTATTTACTTCACATTTTTAGTATTGACATGAATTTTCATATTTTGCTGGTCTCTATATCTGTAGTTTTTCCCCTAATCCTTGACATAATTTGCTGTATTCTCCAATTTGGTACTTTAAACAGATTTTGGTATGGTTCAAGTTTCTAAATCCAGTTGAACTTGTGTTTTTATGGAAACACCGGAAAGTTTGTTGACTATTGCATGTCACTTTTCGTCAGCTTTTGCTTTCTTTCTTCCAACCAGTTTGATCAACGTTTCCCAACCCATTACCTTCCTTCTAAAGTTTCTTATGAAGTACTTTATCAATGTATATAAACAGCATGCACTGCATTCTCTCTATTGATCCCTTCAAATAATTCATAACAGTTGATTAGCTTGATCTGCCTTTTAGAAATTTATGTTGACCAATCTTGTTTACTGTATGTTTCTGGTGAGTTTGTTGTGAAACACCTGTTTGTAAATCATTCCAAATGTAGATTTTTACAAGTAACAATAAAAATTTGCTAGGAAATGGGACTAAAAGCTAAATACTGAAATGAGGACCAAATTTATTAGATGGTTTAGGCATGATGTGATTGCTAAATGATACTTATACAGCGTGGGGCTTTATATAATGCTTGTATGAGAAGAATATTCAAATATTTAAACATGATTTATGTTATGTCCCTCTTGAGAAGAAAAATGTCCATGAATATTAATTAATCAAACAATGCAGTTCATATATAATTTTTGTTGCTTAATATGCATGACTCATGACTTGAAGGGAAAATGTTAACTGATTTTAAATGTACTCCATAGAAAGTGGAAGTTTTCTATGTTCCAATACTGACTTGAACCTTCTGTCTTGTATCAGTATGGAGGCTTTAGCGGACATATGACTGGAATGGGAGGCCCAGGTGGACCAATGCATGCTGCCCCACCAGGTGCATACCAGACTTATTCTGCATATACTGGGTATCCTTCTGCTGCTTCAGTCGATCCAATGTGGAGTTATTTCACTGCAATTGCCGGGCAAGTAAGTACCATGAGATATAATTTCCAGTTTCAAGTACTGTGTATACATGGATAAATATTTTGTTTAATGTATTACATGCTTAAATATGTATCCATAACATTCTTCTGTTGTAGCTTGAATCTTCCAACTCTTTCATTAACACTATTTATTGAAAATTTCTGTTGATGATTGGGTTTTCTTTAAAAAAAAATCTAATCACAAAGATGACTCTTTCGCCTCAGTGAACAAAATTTGAATTCGGCATTGTTGAGTGAAATATTTTGGTCTACATCAAGCACAAACTTACGAATTTAATACTCGTTTATGCCAAATGGAATGGCTTTAATCTTGAGATTCAGAAGGGACTGTGGGAAGTGAGGAATTCACATAGGTGTGATAAGGATACTGTTCAGTTAAAGCCATATATGGAGGCTGATATTTCTCTTCTTTGAGCTTTTGTTTACCTGAAATAGACTGATACGAATACTCTGGACAGAGTACTTCGTGAGAAACTATTCCCATTAGTAGAAGGATTGAGAACCAGAGGGCACGGACTTAAAGTGATTGGCAAAAGAAGTAATAACACTTGAGGAAAATCTTTTTTTACAGTGAGCAGCTAGAATCTGGAATGCATTACCTAAGAAAGTAGTGGAGGCAAATTGAATCCTGGCTTTCAAAAGAGACTTGGATCGTTATTTGAAAAAAAGATTTTAGGGCTTTGGGCAAAGACAAGGAGTGGCATGAAGTGGATTTCTCTTGTAGAGAGCCATCTTAGACACAAAGGATTGAATGGTGTCCTTTTGTGCTATAACAATCCTATAATTTGATTAAAAAATCTATCTTGTGTTAGAGTTATCCGTGTGCACTTTATCAACTAGTAGCCCTACGCTCTTTATATTTATATGCCTGTAGAAGAATTTTGGATTCACTTTTGTAAATTTCTAGTTTCCTTTTCTCTTTTTTTCTTCTCCTCACTTTCTAATTTCTTTGCTGAACTTGTATTCAGCCTCGTTGTTGCTTGTTTTAGCACCAGTTTACTGCTTCATTTTACTCTTTAATCATCTTGCCTGAGAGAGAGATTAGTGATTTTACTGGCAACTAGGGCATCGAGTGGAGGTGAGATCATGATTGGTAGTAGGAGAAATGTTGTAGTGAATAGAGGACCAAAAGCTGGATAGTTGAACTTTTAAAAGAACAATTAAGTAAATCGGGAGAATTTCTTTCCAGTGCAGGGATAAAATAGCATAGATTGGAGGGTGAAGCAAAATGTTGGTGAAGTGACACCCAAGGAAGTGACTACACATGGCCTTATCTGTGGCTGATAACTATGGAAATAGTTAAACTACATGAAATAGCACGCCAAGGGTGTGATTGGGAAATTTATATGGAGTTAGGATAGGAGGATGCTGTATTTTTGGCTTCACACAAACCCACCAACCTCTCACACAGGATTGATAAATTATAAGGTTCTATTTATTTGAAGATTAGAACTAATATATATGCATATTACATTAGAACCCAAACAATAGGTCTACTGTAGGCAGTTGATACACAGTAACAGCCACCATAATACTATCGTGACCACTGTTCACATTGCTGCTTTACATCCTGGTTTCGTGATGATGTATATGTCAGTTACGTATTCCCAAAATGATACCACAGCATTTTTAATAAAGATAATACATTAAGGAAAAATATAAATACACAGTAAAGTGGATATGAAAGCTATTTACACAGAAGATAGGTCTCTATTCATTATAAGATTTTTAAGTTTGAATAATGTTTAGGTTATCAATCCTTACATAACTTATGGGAGTATAATTTTCCTCACTATCTATATGATCACCTGAGTGTTCTTGACTTATAGGTTCATTGGCAATCAGAATGCTGATTGTTTTCCTGGCAGTCCTTCACAATTTCATGCTTTGAATTTATCTTGGAATGTGTTTTAGATGTGATTGGAATGCTAGGTGTTATACAGTTGAAAAGTCTTTTGCTGGCTTCTGTTTCTCCTTAACATCACTCCATTTAAGTATTGTGACCTCATAGGATCTGGGCTAAGAAATTGAATTCACTTACTTTTGAAGCCAAATGCAGTTAGTTTTCTATCTTGCATAATGCACACTTTTATAGTCCTTTTTGGAGTATATTGATCTCAAGTTTGGGTTGTATTGTAGAACACTTGTTTCTTCTGACAATGCCAATTGGAGTGACTCAAACACATGTTGGTCCTCCTGCATGAAGGCAAAATATTGCAAATGCTGAAACCTGAAACAAAAGCAGAAACTACTGGAAAATCTCTGCAGGTCTGATGGCATCTGAGGATCATCAGCTTTGAAGGGCCATCCTGACTTGAAACATTGAATTTATTCTCTCTCCACAGATGTTATCAAACCTGCCAAGATTTTCCAGCTTTTTCTGTTTTTATGTCATTCCTTAGCAGCTGTCTGAGTGATGATCTGTCAGTGAAGTTGGGCATGTATGAGAGCATCTCTGAAAATCCTGTTTGTCTTGTTGAGTACATATATGCCATACATCTTGAAGTTTGCCAGTATCAGAATGGATCCCGAAATGTGAATGAGTAGAGCTAGAAAATTTGACTCATTTTCATCTGATATTTCCTGCTCTTGAAGATGTGCCCTTTACAACAAGTTAATGAGAGTAAATTTTGGCCACTCCCTTTCGTTGGCAGTGCATATGCATCCAGGAACATTTTTCTGTAATTCTATTTTCATGCTGTTGGAATAGATCCTGATTAATGGATAAACTGAAAGATAATCTCTGGAAGCAGAATACTGTCCTGAAAGAAGTGATCTCTTAAGATTCCTCTTTCAAATAAATCTACCACTGCTAGTTTTTGGTGTCCACCTTGGAGAAAAACTTTGTTGTTGTGAGTATGCAATTCAATTCCTCTAATGGCAGGTTCTTGTGTAGGCTTCTCTTTAGAGCAATATTTTAGACATTTTGATCCAAGCACACCAAAATTGTGCCATCCTTTTTAGATGCATGTGATAGATTTGGATTAGTCAATGTGCTGATACATACAATGGATTACACTCTACGTCATCCAACTTGCTCTTAACTATTTCCTGAATATGTGCACTGAACTTGGAGGGTTAATGGTTGGAATTGCATCTTATTTGAGGTTTAGATATCTAACATTTCATGCAGCATCAAATCTGTTGGTATGTCTTAAGTCACAACAGATGCAATTTTTTTTACTTCTGCAATGATTAGGGGCATTGTTGTTCACGTACAGTCACAATTTTGAGCTCTATACATGCAGGTAATCTTGCTACTGCTGGCCCACTCGTGTCTGCCAAGTTGAACATTTGGTGATTTCCATGCAGATATGATGTAATTGCATTTCACTGTCAATGGAACAATGCAATAAATGAGTAAATAATTGAACACAGTCGGTTTAGCTGTTGTATCATCGATTCCCAACAGTCCAAATGCAAATCCTTGATTTGATTTTAATTTATTATTCACATATATTAACATAGTGAAAAGTATTGTTTCTTGTGCTCTATACCGACAAAACACATCCTTCATAGAGAAGGAAACGAGAGAGTGCAGAATGTAGGGTGTAATGCAAGGTAAGTTCATTCAAAAATCTTAGCAGCAGGGAAGAAACTTCTTGAGTCGGTTTTGATTTCGGACTCCTGTATCTTTTTCCCAAAAGTGGAAGAGAGGACGTCCAGGATGAGTGGGGTCTTTAATTATGCTGGTTGCTTTGCCAAGGTAGTGGGAAGTGTAGATAGAGTCAATGGATGGGAGACTGGTTTGCACAATAGATTGGGCTATATTCACAATCTTTTGTAGTCTCTTGTGGTCTTGGGCAGAGCAGGAGCCATACCAAGCTGTGCTACAACCAAAAATAATGTTTTCTATGGTGCATCTGAAAAACTTGATGAGAGTGGCAGCCAAGATACCAAATTTCCTTAGTCTTAAAAAAAAAAAGTACAGGTGTTGGTGGGCTTTCTTAACTACAGTGTCAGCATGGAGATGGGGGGATCAGGACAGGTTGTTAGTGATCTGGATATCTAAAAACTTGAAGCTCTCGAGCCTTTTTACTTTGATCCCATTGATGTAGACAGGGGCATGTTCTCCTTTATGCTTCCTGAAGTCAATGATAATCTCCATTTTGTTGACGTTGAGGGAGAGGTGATTGGTGCACAAGCTCACCAGATTCTCTATCTCATTCTTGTACTCTGTGTCATCATTGTTTGAGCCTGACCCATTACAGTGGTGTCATCATAAACTTGAAAATCAAATTGAGGGGAATTTGGCTGCAGTCATAGGTGTATAAGGAGAACACGTCCTTGTGGGGCAGTGGTATTGATGATCGTGGAGGAGGTGTTGTTGTCTATCCTTACTGATTGTTGTCTGTGAGTTAGGAAGTTCAGGATCCAGTCGCAGAGGGAGGTCCCACGAATTTTGGAGATGAGTTTCATGGGAATAATAGCGTTGACGGCTGAGTTGGAGTCAATAAAAAGGAGTCTGACAAAGTGTCCTTGTTACCTAGGTGTTCCAGGGTTGAGTGCAGGGCCAGGGAAATGACATTTGCTGTGGACTTGTTGTGGCAGTAGACTAACTGTATTCTCCACTCATTTCAATAAGTGTCTCTGTGCTCAGGTAATGAATGTTCTCCACTTGCTTTTCCTTGCTGTTAGTTTAGAAAATTAACAGATTTCTTTTTTTTCTTCAATTAATGCTCACAGAAGTATTTCAAAGCAAATCAAAAAACATCCATATTCAATATAAAAATATTGCATTATAAGGTGACTGCCTTCTCAGACTTCCAATAATTTGTTGGTACAAGTCTTCCTTTTAGTATAGCAATCAGATAACTGACATGCATCAACTTGTTTGCTCTGAAATTTCCTTTTTTTTTCTGACGTTTTATTTGTTTCATGATAACATAAGTCTGCCCTGAATCTTTTTGCACTTAGTTTTCATCATATGATCATTGTCCTAAAAGGAATAATTATCTCTATGTAATATTCAATGTGCAAACTGTTTTCGGTACAACTTTTGTATAGAATTCTTCCTAAAATATTTGACAAATAGAATTCCATATTTAATACAAACAAAGTATTTTAACAAACTTTTTTCTTAGCTTTCCATTTTCACCCACCAAAAATATGGTGAAAATTGCTGCACTTGATTACCCATCAGAAGGTTAATTTCTGATGGGTAATTGAAACTCACCCAGGAAGGAATCTTAATTATGCATTTCACCATATTTGATTTTTAAAATATTTTGTTTGCCCTTAATGTCCTCAACTTCAGTGCTTCATTGTAGTTCTTAGTTTCAATACATCAGAATTAGCATCTGCCCATAATTGAGTGGATGATCAATTTTGCCACTGCTCTATTTATTATTTCTATAATGACCTTGTACAGTCACCTGGGATAGAATTACTGACTCAAAGTTGCTCCAGACCTATACAGCTTAATATCTAAAATAATATGTTTAAAAGGCAGTGAAGCCTGACTTCCTGTATTAGTCCCACTTGACCTTATTAATAACACATTTCTCATTCCAAGTTACCACCCCATAATAATTCATCAGAGACATCATGAAGATGCCTGCAAGTTTCTATTTTGGATACCTGTGGAACATTGTGGGTCTGTTCTCAGTGAACATAGCTTACTTGGAGCAAGACAGAAGATTATTATACCTGCATGGCACCATTCAGGCCAAAAACTCATTTGTTCGGTTTCCATATTTTGCCTTTTGCATCACTTGGGTAAGATGTGTAGCTTAGGTTGATTGGCCATGCTAAATTGCTCCTTAGTGTCCCAGCATGTCGGTTAGAGGTATTAGCAGGATAAATGTGTGGTATTTCAGAGATGGGGTCTGGGTGGGATTGTGTCAGTGCAGACTTGATGAGCTGGATGGCCTCCTTCTGTGCCATAGGGTTTCTATAATTCTGAGGTAGTTTCAATACACTTCACTCAGGAACTTTTCACCCTGCAAAAAAATGCAGCTTTTATGACAGTTGATCTACACCCGTATAAATTGGCCAAAAGAGCTAAAAAGACTTTCAGGATTACATTCCTATTGTGGGAGAGTTGACTCTAATGTCATTATTACCCATCGTTATTACTGTTCAAACCTCTGAGCAACTAGTGTCACTTTAAGTCCCATTTGCAAGGATATTTTCTATACAAATCTATTTGTGCTAGAAGACTGGCTGTCCCTTATCCGGAACTTAAGAATAAACTCCCAATTCTTCCTGTCTTTTTTTTTGTTTTGCCTCTTATTAGTTTACCCTGTAGTTTTCTGATAGTCACCAGAACATTCTTGTCATGAGGACTTTGGACTAGTGTAGCCCTACTTTGTGTAATCTGTTCAAGCTATGGCTTCTACTATCACTATAAACTTGAAAATTGAATTGAGGGGAATTTGGCTGCAGTCATAGGTGTATAAGGAGAACACATCCTTGTGGGGCAGTGGTATTGATGATCATGGAGGAGGTGTTGTTGTCTATCCTTACTGATTGTTGTCTGTGAGTTAGGAAGTTCAGGATCCAGTCGCAGAGGGAGGTCCCACAAATTTTGGAGATGAGTTTCATGGGAATAATAGCGTTGACGGCTGAGTTGGAGTCAATAAAAAGGAGTCTGACAAAGTGTCCTTGTTACCTAGGTGTTCCAGGGTTGAGTGCAGGGCCAGGGAAATGACATTTGCTGTGGACTTGTTGTGGCAGTAGACTAACTGTATTCTCCACTCATTTCAATAAGTGTCTCTGTGCTCAGGTAATGAATGTTCTCCACTTGCTTTTCCTTGCTGTTAGTTTAGAAAATTAACAGATTTCTTTTTTTTCTTCAATTAATGCTCACAAAAGAGCATTAAAAGACTTCATGTCTTTTGGACTCCCACGGTTAAGAGCTGTCCTACGTGTGATCAAAGACCTTTTTTCTCTGATCATTTTCTAAACAAGAATCACTTTCAGACTTGCTATTAGAACTCTTGCTTCCCACTCTGCCAGTCTATAGACCTATCTTTTTGGCCATCATTTTGAACATTTGACCATTACTTAAACTTGTCTGTGGTTTTTCCATCATGTCCCACAGTAATTGCACCCCTCCATTCATTGCTTCTTTCTGAAACATGGGTCCACACGAATCCCCACTTAATGCATTTGGCCTTTGATTGTGACAGCCCTATTTTGTGTGTCTTTAGCCTCCTGAATTTTGCATCTTATGCTGATTTGAGAGCCCTGCTTTTTTGCTTTGGGTAGTTCATCACATTGCATTACACCTGAAACAGCTGTTAACTATTCTCCATGTTTTGCTGGGGTTCATTTCTGCTGCAATTATTGAGTCCTTCATCCTTTACACCATCAGAAAATTTGTTCCATTAATGGTTCTGATAATGACTAGCTCTTCGAGGATTTTGTTTCAGATAGATGGCATTGGCTCAAAGGGGTTTTGTTTCTACACCTCACACCTCAAAACAGTCCAGCAACTTTAATGTGAACACTGAACAAGGAATTTCTAAATTGAATTTCTACAATCTTCTATATAATCTGTTAAAGCTCTGATGTATACTCCTTCAATGGAATTTGCCTTTTGAGATCTTTCGAAGTCTGACTATGCTTCAAAGGCAGCCAGTAGATCATCTTTCTAGTAAATTGCATCTATGAAATCTAATAGTCACACCTTCCTCCATATCCAACTGACAGGCATTCAGCTCACAAAATACTTGATTTAGGTTTTACTTTTGCTAGGAAGTGACAATGTTCAGGCCATACCTTGTTCCTTTTTGATAGGGGTGTTATCCATCACTCCTTTAAGGTTCACATCATTTCTCCACTGGCCATGAGAACATTGGCGGATCATAACCTAACAGTTCCTATTTGCCTTCTGCCATTTTTCACAAAAGCTACTCGCAATATTATCCTTTGTCTGAAAGGATTCTCTATTATCATATTAAACTTTGAACAGCTGTTTGGTGAAGGAGGAGATCAGAAGTCTATTTAGATTTATTCACGAAGTGAAACATTAGAAGTGTATCGTTCCTTGCTGCATTCCACTCAGTGTCAATAAGTGTCTCTTTATATGTATTCATACAATGAATGCCGTCCTTTTTATATATGTCCTTAATTATACAATTAAAAATTAAGTCTGAAGCAAGAGTATGATGAATTGAGATGGAGGTTCAAACTGGAGAAAAGTTTCTCAGCGCAAAGACTGAAGATATGAAATATTTTATCATACTTGGGAGAAAGTAGAGAAAGAGGATTTTAAATTAGAGGCACGAGAAGTTGGGCAAGGTGAGATGTCCAATGGAGGAGAAGTGTCAGAAGAAATCAAGATGTGATATGATAAGTCGTATGCTGATAGTGCAAGATCTAGACAGGCAAGGAGGCTTCATGTGAAAGGAGTCATCACTGCTTTACAGAAATCGGATAAGAAATCATCTACAATATACTCATGACTAGCAAGTGTCTTGTACACAATTGAATGGACGTTCTGGAGGAAGATGCAGTGAGGGGCACTAATCTACTGGCAAGGCCCACAGGATCAGTAGAAAGGTTGGCATGACCATCCCCCAATGGGCATGTTGACCAGGAAGATTGCTGAAAGAGTAGGATGGGGCTATTTGGGTTGCTGCTTGTAAGGTGGCAATGATGAGAGCCTCCATGAGCTCTTCAGTGAATGCCAATAGAAGCATAGAATGTCGCAGGATTATTGAAGAAGAAATTGAGCCTGGATGACAGCAGAGAGTTGGAAAGTTAAGGAGTATTGGGAATGGATTTATGAAGAAAGATTTAAGTGTCAGAGAAACCAGCAGTTAACTTGTTGTTGAGGCTCAAATGCACCAGCTATTAGAAGTGGAGAAAATTTAACTGGATCAAGGAAAGAGAATTGAAGAGAAGGGGCAATGGATGGCTGAGGATAAAAATGAACAGTAAATAGTTAACTGTCCAGGCAATATCTTGAACTTCTATGACATGACATGCAGCGTTTCTGGCTTAACTTGAAGTCTAAAATTATTCCGGTAGAGGAAAGAATTTATTTTATTCTGAAAGGAATAATTATATAATCAAAAGATAGATTAAACTATTACAACAAGTCATGGAATTCTGGAACTTTATTTGGTTTTGAATCTAACTTACTACAAAAAATAAAGACTTGTTCCAACTTCATTTCTTTAGTTATGGTTATCAATTGAAGTAGTGCTTCCTCGCCGCACTCAATTTAATTTTTTTTTATTTCCTCTCACTTGATTGCAAGTAGTATTGGTGATAAATGCTAGTTAGCAGATTTACCTGGGTTACTAGTGGTGTGCATCTGCAGCTGAAGCTGGGGTGAATTAGTGAGTAGGTTGGCAGAACAATTCACTGTTCAGCTTTATCTTTATTGAGATTGGTCAAAGTTGTACTTTCTGCCTGAAATGGTGTTCCTTGCAGGACTTGAATCTTGTATGATGTAGAACCTGTCATTAATATTTGAAGGCTTTATATAATATAATATAATTACTCTTAATTGCAATCTGGCATTTTGTTGGCACCAGAAGAAAATAGTTGCTGCAACACTTATGATTAGCTAAATCTATTGCTTGTCTCACTTAGGTAAAATGAAGTTATGGTTCACAACTGTACACTTATTGTCAATTCAGTCAAGAGAATGTTGATGTAGAAAATGTTGCATTTTCTATATCATAGAATAAAAGCTGGCATCTAATATTGCAATTGTATATAACATTGGTTAGACCATATTTGGTGTACAGCGTCCAGTTCTAGTTGCCATGGTACCGGAAGAACATGGAGACCCTGGAGACAGTGCAGAGCAAGTTTATCAGGACGCTGCCTGGTATGAAAGGACTTCTCCTATGAGGAGAGATTGGGCAAATTGGGGCTGCTCTCCTTAGACAGAGAATGAGGGGAGATCTAATAAAGGTGTACAAGATTGAGAGGTATAGTTAGAGGGAACAGTGGTAAGCTTTTTCCCAGGTTGGATACAAAAATCACAAAGGGCTATGGGCTTAGTGTGAGTGAGGCAAAGTGTGATTTTAGATGTTAGAGGGAAGTTTTCCATACAGACGGTTGTGGGGGCCTGAAATGCACTGCCAAGTCAGGTGGTGGAGGCAGGCACACTTGAGTTGTTTAAGGCTTACCTAGATAGGCACATGAGCAGATTACAGATAGAGGGATACACAAGATTGTTCTAAATAAGGATCCAGAGCCTCAGGGCGCTCCTGGGAACCAGTAGATTCCTGTGGATCGTCCAACATATTTTATGTTTCACCTGTCTTATGTTTGAGCTTCTGAGCATCTCCTGTGAATGTCTGCGTAAGTTTTTTTTTACATCTGCGGGTGTTTCTGTCTGCCTTTGCCAACATGGGGTGGGTTGTGCAAGGGCTGCTCTTGGATGTTGCTTCGAGATTTGCCTAAGTGCTTCATGTCATTAGTGTACACTTAAACTGGGCCAGCTGACGGGCAACACGACAGCTCAGTGACTGTCACTGTTTGCTGTGCAAATACATGGATTTGGGCCAGTGTCTGTGGGAGTTTGCACATTCTTCCTGTACTTGTGTGGGTTTTCTCCGGCGCTGTGGGTTCCTCCCACACCCAAAAACTTGCTCTTGGGCTGATCGGTGTCAACAAATTGTCCCTAAATTGAGGGACGCCTAATCTGGTTATAATTCTCTAAATTTGCGCGTCTTTATTGTATAGACTAAAGTCATAGGTAGAAGAGAGCACTCAATGTTAAAATGGTGACGCAGGCTTATTGGGCCAAAAGGCCTGTTTCCTGTGCTGTTATTCTTTGTTCTTTGTTAAAAAAAAAGCCTTGATTGAACTAGAGCCTTGGGTAAAGCTTCAGTAAGTTTTAATCATCAGAGAAGCCTGATTTGGCTTCCTTACTGTGCCAGGACTGCCATTTTAGAATCACAACTTCATGAACCAGTTATTCCATCAAGCATTGAATAGAGCACCGTAGTAACCTATATTTTTGATAAACAGTCTTATTAAGTTATTGAAAATGGGCCCTTCTTCTGAAAGGGGTTAGGAGTAAACATTCCAGCCATGCGTTTTTGAGTTTACAGGGCTTTGGTATGGCCAAAACTGAAGGCTGTACCTCCCTTGTAACATTACTGTAGAATTTTTCACTTTGCCAGCATCTGGGCTATAAAATTCTCAAGTAGAAAATTATTTTGAATTCAATAATCAGTAATTCATATCTTTGCTGAAAATATATTTTCTAAAGCTAATCTTGAGCCTGTTTTTTGAAAAAATATTTTGTTTCAATGTATGATTGAAACTTGTCTGAGTTACGAGGAGACGTTAGGCAAGTTGGGACTGTTTTCCTTAGAAAGACGTAGACTTAGATGAGATCTAATAGAGGTGTACAAGATTGAGGGGTATAGATAGAGTAAACAGGGTTAAGCTTTTTCCTAGGATGGACTCGAATAGCATGAGGGGTCACGGGCTTAGGGTGAGGGGGGTAAGGTATAATTTGGATGCTAGAGGGAGTTTTTTCACACAGAGGGTGGTGGGGGTATGGAATGCGCTGCCAAGTAAAGTGGTGGAGGCAGGTACTCGAGTTATTTAAGAAATACTTAGATGGGCACATGAACAGAATGGGAATGGAGGGGTATAGAAAACTGATTTAAAATAGGGATCATGAGCCCTGGGAGTCCCTCGGAAGTGTGTAAATAGATGATATTGATGTACCAGTTTTTAATCCTACAGGTGCTTTGGTCCACCTTGTTGTCTAACGAGGGGTATACATGCGATGGGTTGTGAGAAGGCTGCTCTTGGATTTTTTTCGAGAATATCCTAGTGTTTCACGTCGTTAGTGTACACTTAAACTGGACCATTTGATGGGCAACACGACAGCACAGTGACTATTGCGGTGCTGTGCAGATACATGGATTTGGGCCTGTGTCTGTGGGCCACAGTGCTTGCGTGGGTTTTCTCTGGGTGCTCCGGTTTCCTCCCACATCCCAAAGATGTGCTCTTAGGCTAATTAGCAAAACAAATTCTCCCTAAATTGTCTCAAATTTGGTTTTTCTTCCATAGATCTATAAACATGGACAGGGATCGCTGGTAGAGGTGGGAACATCGGGGTGGCGGCGCAGGCTTGTTGGGCCTGTTTCCCGTGCTGTTTTGTTCTTTGTTAATTTCAACAATGAAAGCAAAGTGCACTTGCTAACACACTAACTTTCTTCTACACCAGCCTTTCAACTTTTTGCTACCCAATAAGTGCAAAAAAAATTGATCATTTTGAACGTTGAATCTTAACTGAAGCCTGCGAACTGCATTTATTGAAGTTTAAGATGTGAATGTTTTCACTGCTTTTGTACTTGCATGTTTTGTAACACTTGAGATATTTGTAGAATGGAAGTTGTAAACTTGTCAGATATTTAGACAAAAAGTAAAATTGTTGTGAAATTTCTATGCTGTTAGACAAATATTCCTTCTGTCTCCTATTATATGAACTTACTTTATAAGCTCTTTTACAGGATGGAGAAGTGGATGCTGAGGAACTGCAGCGATGTTTAACACAGTCTGGGATACATGGTACCTACAAACGTGAGCAATTCTCCTTAGTCTGTTACAAACACTGTGTTAAATACTTGTTTATAACCTTGTAATACTAAATGCATTCATTTTGAATGTGTGTTCTTGAGACCACTATTGAGAATTCTTATTTGTTAGTCTCATTTCCTGTTACACAACATCTTTTAATAAAAGATCAGTAATTATTTATGGCAGCAACTTCACCATTTTGTTTTGAAAGCCCTGCAACTACGACCTTTATAAGTTACTTCAATCTCCAAAATTGTCAGTAGGAAGCAGAAGGTACTAATAAAATATTGTCTTTTTTGTGTTGTAGACTAGGTTATGCTATAGTGGGGTAATGGACAATGGATAATGGTGAACAGAATTAGTTTATAAAATGTGATATTTAATTGAGACTAAGGCCAGTTTTAACATTGTAGTACATTAATCCATGTCTTTTGCAATATAATTGTGGAAACTAACTGATCAGTTGAGATTGTTTGAAATTCCATTAAATCTCTTGGGAGTTTTTGTTGAAGAGCAGCTTTAGTTAAGAGGTAGCACTTCTGCCTATTACAGAAGTTTGTGATTTAAGTCCAAACCAAAGACATTGTACTATATCAGTACAGAATTGAGTGCAGTACAGTGCAGATTTTACACTGTCAAATGTGATTCTAGGGTAGATTTTAAAAAGAACAGCCATGGCACTATTCAAATAACAGCCAGGTTGTTTTCTGAAAATTGATTATATCCAATTAGTGTCACCAAACAGTTTGTAGTTGTTCATCTCCTCACTGGTGGAATCTTGTTTGTGTGTATGTTGGTTACTATGTTTCTGAGAATTCAAGTCGTTTCTGGGCTGGGAAACACTTTGGGATGCTTTATATAATTGCAAATCATTCTTGTAATGTGTTGGAAGGGAAGTTTCTTAATCTGAAGATATAACTTAGTTGTTTGGTAGTACAGAACTCAAGAATTGCTTTAAAAAAGATATTTGTCAGAGCTTTTCATCTCTCACTCAGGACAATTAACAAGAATACAATGTAAGGGGAAAATAACATGCATACTAGGAGAAAAAAGTGCTGTTATGGTTCAACTGGTGCATTCTCCATGGTGACGCCTCTACCAGTTGGAATGCATTTGTCAACCAATCAGCACTATTGTTTTTCACAGTATAAGTTTGTTTTTCTTTGTATTCTTGTGGATCATCCTGATGGTTGCAAAATGAAAAACTCCAACAAAATGTCTCTTTTCTTCAGCGACATGTAATCAGTCTTTCAGCGCTGTCAAATTTTTAATTCTAAAAGAATCTGTCATGAACTTTGGCTGTCTCCTGTTTCTAATTAGTATGAACAATTCAAACACAGCCAGATTAATCTGTGAAATTCATGCATTCCTGTTTTTGCTGAAAACTATTCACATGTGTAATAACTATCTCATCTTGTTTTCAGCTTTTAGTTTGGAGACCTGCAGAATCATGATAGCCATGCTGGATGTATCCTAATAGCTGTGTGTCGGTGCAACATTGAAATACTTATCATTAGTTACTTATACAACTATAATATCCATATTTCAAGTGTTTTTTAGTACTCTCATTGCAGAGTTTTTAATTTGGGAAACTGGACATAATTAGAATGTACAGAAATAAAACACTATATGGATACTGGAAATCTGAAACTTGATACTTGAAATTCCTAGAAACAGTAGGTCAAGCAGCACCTGTGGAAAGAGGAAAACCTTGGATGAGAATTTAGTAAGCTATGGTTAGTAAGTTTGCAGATGGCATAGTGGACAGTGCAGAAGGTTATCTAGGATTGCAACGGGATCTGAATCAATTGGGCAAGTCGCTGATGAGTTTAATTTAGATAAATATGAAGTGATGCATTTTGATAGGTCAAACCAGAGCAGTACTTAGTCTGTTAATGGTAGGGAATTGGGGAGAGTTATAGAGCAGAAAGTTATAGGGGTAGAGTTTCATAGTTTCTTCACAGGTGGACAGGATGGTGAAGGTGTTTGGTCAGAGCATTGAATACAGGAGTTGGCTTGTCTTGTTGAAGTTGTACAAGAATATATACATATTAAATGCACTTTTTTCACCATGTCAAATTGTCTATCATATTGCACCTGAATAGCTACATATTTTACAAGTGCCACTTATAAGGCTCTTCCAAAACTAAAACAGTTTGGATCAGTAACATAGTGGTTCTGTTACTCGACTGGCAACCGAGAGGTCTGGACTGAAGATCCAGAGACAGAGGTTGAAATCCTATCACACCAGCTAATGAATTTAAAACCAATTAATTGAATTCATTCTGGAATAAGAACTATTATCAGTAATTTTGACCTTCAAATTGGAGTGCCATTAAAAACTAAATTGATTCTTAAGGAAAGGAAGTTCTTTTTCTTTACCTGTTCTGGCCTATGTGTGATTCCAACCCACAGTATTGTGGTTGACTCTTAATTGGCCTCTGACTTGGTTTAGAATGGACCTCTTGATATTGATGTAAGAATCAGATTTGTGCATGATTTTAAAAACACTGTCCATTCAGTTGACCTTGCATGGTACATCTCATTAACATCAGGGACTTGTGCCAAAATTGGGAAAGCTCTCCCATGCCTGACAGATGTGTACACAAAATCATATCTTTAGCTAATGTCACAGACTGTCCCATTTCCATCCCTGCATATGTTCTGTTGCAATAGCAGGACAGATCCATCTAGGTGTGGCATCATGGTGGTAAACAGTCAGGAGGGTCAGTTGCTGTTCATTGTGGATTTCATGAAGTCTAATACAGCCACGTCATGCATGAGCCAGGAAAATGTCTCCTTTATTATCATCTACTGTTCCCTCTCTGAATTGATATCCTTCATATTCAACACCACTTGAAGGAAGCACTGAGGATAGCAAGGGCACCGAATTTATTCTGGATTGGTAATTATAATGTCCATTATTAAGAACAATTGAGTAGCGCTTTTACTGATTTGAGTTGGCCAAATCCTGAATATACAAACAAGGAGAAAGGGGTAGGCCATTCAGCACCTTGAGCCTGCTCCACAATTTAGTAAGATCATGGCTGATCTGATAGTAACCTCAATTCTACTTTTCACCACCTTATCAAGAATGTGTCTACTTCTGCCTTAAAAATGTTCAGAGACACAACTTCTATTTCTTTTTTGGCAAGAGTTCAAAGGCTCACGACTCGAGAGAAACAATTATGCTTCATTTCCATTTTAAAAGGGAGACCCCTTTATTTTTAAACAGTGACCCCGAGTTCTAGATTTTCCCACAAGAGGAAACATACTCTTCACATCCATTCTGCCCAAGACCCTCAGGATCATTTATGTTAAAAAGTGCAGTTGCACTGTACCATTGATAGGTGTGGCCACAGTGCAGTCCATGTTGAGCTGAAGGGCCATTTCACACCAAGTTGTGTAACACTCCCACAAAGCTAATGAGATAAATTTGGAACAAATCTCTTTTAGACATCCATAAAGAGCTGTGGGTTACAAGAAACAGCAGAATTGTATTTCACAAAAATTTGTACCTTCATGGCCTTGATTTGATTTATTATTGTCACATGTCTTAGTAAACAATGAAAAGTATTGTTTTCTGTATGCTATACAGACAAAGCATTCTGTTCATAGAGAAGGAAAGGACAGAGTACAAAATGTAGTGTTGCAGTCATAGCTTGGGTGTAGAGAAACTTAAGGTTGTTCCTTTCAAAAGTCTTTTGGCAGCAGGGAAGAAAACTGTTCTTGAGTCAGTTGGTTCACATCTTCAGACTTTTGTATCTTTTTCCCAATGGCAGAGAGTATGTCTGTGGTAGGTGGAGTCTTTGATTATGCTAGCAGCTTTTCCAAGGCAGTGGACAGAGTAGACAGCATCAATGGATTGGAGACTGGTTTATGTGATCACAACTCTTTGTACTTTTTCATGGTCTTGAATAGAGCAGGAGCCATACCAAACTGCAATACAACCAGAAAGAGTGCTTTCTATGGTGCATCTGTAAAAGTTCGTGAGATTCGCAGTGGACATGTCAAATTCCCTTAGTCATCTAAGAAAGTAAAGGCATTGATGGGTAAGCACATTCCTTTTAGTGAAAGCCAAGGGTGGTAGAAGTAGGAAACTCTGGATGATTCGGGGATATTGAGGTGCTGGTCAAGGAGGAGGAGGAGATGCATGATAAGCATAGGTAGCTGGAATGCAGAGGATCCATTCAAGAGTATAGAAAGGGTTGGGGTAGGAGAAATTGGGAGAGCAAACAGAGGATACGAAATTGCTTTGGCAGATGAGAGAAAAGAGAATCCACTGAGCTTTCACAAATACATAAAGGGCAAAAGAATAACTAGGGAGAGAATAGGGCCTCTTACGGACCAACAAGGTGATCTGTATGGATCCACAAGAGATGGATGAGATCCTGAATGAATATTTCTGATCAGTATTTACTGCTGAGAAGGGCATCGATGTTAAGGAACTTGGGGAAATAAACAGTGATGTCTTGAGGAATGTACATATTACAGAGGAGTTGTTGCTGGAAATCTTAAAGCGCATCAAGGTAGATAAATCCCCAGAACCTGTTGAAGTTCATCCAGGATGTTGTGGAAGGCTAAGGAGGAAATTGTGGTTCCCTAGCAGAGACATTTGAACCATTGACAACGATAGATGGGTGCCTGAGAATTGGAGGTGGCAAATGTTGTGCCTTTGTTTAAAAAGGGCTGCAGGGAAAAGCTTTGGAACTACAGGCCAGTGAGCCTAATGTCTGTTGTGAGTAAGTTGTTAGAAGGTATTCTGAGAGACAGGGTGTGCCGGCAGTTAGAGAGGTGAGACCTAATCAAACCATTAACCGAGTAGGTTCTGGTTCGATCCAACAAAATGCATCATTTGTGAATGGTAAAGTTTATGTCTCACAAACTTGATTGCATTTTTTTTTTGAAGGAGTAACCAAGAATGGAAATAAGGATAGTGCAGTTGATGTTGTCTGTGGACTTTAGCAAGGCCTTCGACAAAGTATTGCATAGATTAAATCTCTCAGGTTCCAAAGTGAGATAGCCAGATGGATATAAAATTGGCTTGATGACAGAAGACAGAAGGTTGTTTTTCAAACTGGAGGTCAGTGACCAGCTGTGTGCTTCAAGATCAAAGAACACAAAGAAGGGAAACAGGCCCTTCGCCCAACGAGCCCACGCCGCCACCCAGATGTTTCCACCTCTACCCGTGATCCCTGTCTATGTTTATAGATCTAAGGATTAAAAACCAAATTTGAGACAATTTAGGGAGAATTTGTTTTGCCAGTTAGCCTAAGAGCACACCTTTGGGATGTGGGAGGAAACCGGAGCACTTGGAGAAAACCCACGCAAGCACGAGGAGAATGTGCAAACTCCCACAGACACAGGCCCAAATCCATGTATCTGCACAGCACAACGATAGTCACTGAGCTGCCGTGTTGCCCATCAAGTGGTCCAGGTCAAGCAAGTACTAACGATGTGAAGCACTAGATACTCTCAAAAAAAAAAATCCAAGAGCAGCCCTCTCTCAACCCATCGTGTGTATGCCCCTTGTTAGACAACAAGGTGGACCAAAGCACCTGTAAGATAAAAACAAGTACATCAATATTATCATCTATTTACACACTTCCCAGAGACTCCCAAGGCTCATGATTCCTATTTTAAATCAGTTTTCTACACCCCTCCATTCCCATTCTGTTCATGTGCCTGTCTAATTATTTCTTAAATAACTCCAGAGTGCCTGCCTCCACCACTTGGCAGCGCATTCCATACCTCCACTGCCCTCTGTGTGAAAAAACTCCCTCTAGCATCCAAATTATACCTTACCCCCCCTCACCCTAAGCCCGTAACCCCTTGTGCTATTCGAGTCCATCCTAGGAAAAAGCTTAACCCTGTTTATTCTATCTATACCCCTCATAATCTTGTACACCTCTATTAGATCTCCTCTAAGTCTGTCTTTCTAAGGAAAACAATCCCAATTTGTCTAACCTCTCCTCGTAACTCAGACCTTCCATACCAGGCAGCATCCTGGTAAACCTCCTCTCCGTCTCTCCAGAGTCTCCATGTCCTTCTGGTAGTAAGGCGACCAGAACTGGATGCAGTATTCCAAATGAGGTCTAACTAACATTTTATGCAACTGCAACATTAAAGTCCAGCTCTTGTACTCTGTGCCCTTTCCTATAAAGGCTAACATGCCATATGCTTTCTTGACAACCTTCTCCACCTGCTCTGCCACCTTCAGAGACTTGTGCACCTGCACCCCCAGGTCCCTCTGTGTTTCTATACTCTTAATAGGTCAACCCTTTATCTTCCCCCTACATTCCTTCTCCCAAAATGTATCACCTTGCATTTAGCAGGATTGAATTCCACTTGCCATTTATCTGCCCAAGCTACCAGCCTATCTGTGTCCTGCTGCATTGCCTGACAATGCTCCTCACTATCCGCAAGTCCAGCCATCTTTGTATTGTCTGCAAACTTGCTGATCACTCCACTTACTCCCTCTTCCAAGTCATTTATCTATATTACAAATAGAAGAGGTCCCAGTATCGAGCCCTGCGGCATACCACTAGTAACCAACCTCCAGCTAGAAAAACACCCTTCCACTATTACTCTGTCTCCTATTACTAAGCCAGTTACTTATCCATCTAGCTACCTGTCCTTGTATCCCATGAACTTTGACCTCCTCAACTAACCTCCCATGAGGGACTTTGTCAAACGCCTTACTGAAATCCATATAGACGACATCAACGGCTTGCCCTTCGTCGACTGTTTTCGTCACCTCCTCAAAAAAATTCTACCAGATTTGTAAGGCATGACCTCCCCTTTAAAGCAATGCTGCGTGTCCCTAATCAGATCGTAACGCTCTAAGTGTCTATACATCCTATCTCTAAGAATCCCCTCCAACAACTTCCCTACCACTGACGTCAAACTCACCGGTCTATAATTTCCAGGGTTATCCCTACTACCCTTTTTAAACAACTGTACAACATTAGCTATTCTCCAGTTCTCTGGGACCTCACCTGTGTCCAAGGAAGAGACAAAGATTTGCGTCAGAGGCCCAGCAATTTCACCTTGCACCTCCCTGGGATGAATGCCATCAGGCCCCGGAGATTTATCAGTTTTAATGCTATGTAGAAGCTCTAACACTTCCTCCCTCGATATGGATATTAATGCTGAGTCCACTGTTATTTGTCATTTATATTAATGATCTGGATGAGAACAGGAGGCATGTTTAATAAAAGTTTGCAGATGACAGAAGATTGGCGTAGTGGACAGTGAGAAAAGGTTATCTAGGACTGCAATGGGATATTGATCAGTTGAGCCAGTGGGCTTATGAATGGCAGATGGAGTTTTAGTTTAGATAAATGTGAGGTGATATGTTTTGGTAGATTGAACCAGGATTTACTCAATTAATGGTAGTGTTGGTGAGTGTTATAGAACTAACAGATCTAGGGGTACAGATTCATAGCTCCTTTGAAAGTGGAGTCACAGGTGGACAGATAGTGAAGAAGGCATCTGACATGCTTGGTTTCATTGGTCAGAACATTGAGTACAGGAGTCGGGATGTCTTGTTGAAGTTGTAAAAGGCATCAGTCAGGCCACACTTGGAATGCTGTGTACAGTTCTGGTCACACTACTATAGGAAGGATATCATTAATCTAGAGAGATTGCAGAAAAGATTTACTAGGATACTACCAGGACTGAATGGTTTGAATTATAAGGAGAGGCTGGATAGTTTGGAACCTTTTTCCCTGAAGCATAGGAGGCTTTGGAGTGATCTTTGAGGTGTATGAAATAATGAGTGGCATGGATAAAGTAGATGGTCAATATCTTTTCCCAAGGTAGAAGAGCCTGAAAATAGAGGGTATAGGTTTAAAGTGAGAGGGGAAAGAGACAGAGTTCAGAGGGGCAATTTTTTTCAGGCAGGGGATGGTGAGTGTCTGGAATGAGCTACCTGTGGGCAATAGCAGAGGCGGATACAATTTTGTCTCTTTTAAAAGCACTTACAGTTAAATAGATAAGATTGGTATAGAGGCATGTAGGCCAAGTGTAGGCATTTGGAACTAAGTGGCTTAAAGAAAAAGGTGGCATGGACAAGTTGGGTTGAAGGACCTGTTTTCATGCTTTAAAAAAAGATCAAGTAACATTTATGTCACGTACCTGACAATGACCATCCCCAAGAAGACAGGTTAACAATTTTCTTTTAGCATTCTGTGGGACTATCCCAACTGAATCACCCACCATCAAAATCCTGAATTTGACATTGACTTGAAACTAAACTGGAATAGCTACATAAATAAATAGCTTCAACAGCAAGTTTTAGACTGGACACTCTCTAGGTAATTCACCTGCAAATTTCCCCACAGCCTTTCTGCTGTCTACAGGGAACAAGTTAGGAGTGTGGTGAAATGTACCCCATTTGTATCTAACAATGTTCATCAACAACACTTCATTGGCATGGCATCTACTAACTTAAACATTCACTTGATTCTTTTTCTGTTCTGACAAGAACAGGGCAGCAGGCACATGTGAATGCTACCATCTGCATGTTCCCCTTCTAGTCATACACTATTGTGATTTGGAAACATGTAGCTTTTCCTTTATCATTGCCAGCTCAAAACCTTAACTCTGTGGCCTCTGCCACAAGGAATGCAGACGTGCAGGTTGACTCCTTGCCATCTTTTGAAGGGAAATTAAAAATGAACAAATTCTCGCCTTATTATTGATCCCCATGTCCCACGAATGAGTTTTTTTTCAAAAGTCCTCTATAGATAGGTACTTGTCTGCTAATAACTTTCTAAGTTTGCTATTCATTAATTAAAAAGTTAAGCTATTATAGTTTTGCATTTTAACTGATTCTCATTTTTAATGACATATCAACACCCTGGGGTTACCACTGAATACAAACTGAACTGGACTAGTTGTATAAAAGCTGTAGCTACAAGAGCAGGTCAGATGTGAATTCTGCTGTAAGTAACTCAGCTGCTGACTCCAGAAAGATTGTTCCCCATTGAAAAAAATATCAGGAGTCTCAGGGCATACATTCTACTTGCCTGGATTAGGGCAGCTCCAGTGTTTGTCAAGAAGCTGACACTATCTAGGATAAAGCAGCCTACTTAATCGATTCCCACATTTACCATCTGAAACAACCACTCCCTCCAGTACCGATGCACAGTGGCAGCAGTGTATATCATCTACAGGGTGCACTGCAGCAATTTTGCAAGGATCCTTCGGCAGCACCTTGCAAACCTGTAACCTTCAGCATCTTGAAAGACAACAGTAGTAGGTCCATGGGAGCATTATCACTTGCAAGTTCCTTGTCAAGCCAAACACCATTCTGAACTCCTTTAGTATGATCGCTCAGCCAAAATCCTTGAATTTACTTCATAACAGCTTTGTAGGTGTAGCTACACCATGTGGCCTGCAGTTGTTCAAGTGGGACACCACCACCTTTGAAGGGAATTAGCAATAGGCAATAGGTGCTGGCCTGGTCAGTGACACCCTGTGAAAGATTTTAATAATATACTTTTGGAGATAATAGTGTGCAGTTTTATGTTGCATTTACAGTAAAATGTTTTTGAATAGTGTTTGCTAATTCTGGCTAAAACTTAGAACTGAAACGTCTACTGTGCACAGACCATCAGCAAACATGATTCTTAACTGGAGCATTTCAGAGAGATATGACTGGGAAGATGGGCTTTAATGAATTTAAAGAACTGTGGGCAGCACTAAATGGATGGAAACAGAACTTCATGATGTATGATCAAGATCGAAGTGGGACAGTAGAACCGCTTGAGCTTGGTCAGGCTATTACATCAATGGGTAAGTAACAAATCTCATCCTATTCATTTTAAAGCAAAATATGTTTTGAATTGCTTGATGTACACTAGTATGTTACTATGGAACTATTAGCTGAAATTTAATGTCTCCTTGCTGCTTGCATTTTTAGCTGTTTAGGACCACAATATAATTCTAGAATAGTTAAGCTGTAATAATTTTATCCTAATTATAAAGATTTGCTGACAGTCTTAGCTGTTGTGACCAGGGTAATTAAGTTTATCTAAATTTTTCATGATTTTAATTTTTTGAAGAAAACATGAATTTTAAACCACTTTAACATAATTGGTAGAAGTGCGATCCAGTTTAAATGGGGGTTGGAGAGGAAATTGGAAAAGAGATTAAAGATTTTTTTCAAATCTGAAATAATTATACAAGATGTATCAGGAATAAAGTTGTAATTTGGGAGCAACCTTATGAAAGGTAATGTGATGCTTAACATGACTCATTAATACTTGATGTGAAATCACTTGACTATATGGACTGTAGCAATTAATGATTTGTTCTAGATGACCTCCTATGGTTCTGCTCATGGAAAATCAAGTACAAGTCTGGAGTACTTTGTTCTTTAAATTGATAGGCAGGAATTTAATACTTAAAACATGAAATAATTATTTGTTGAAATCTTTATCCTGGACATCTCAAACTTTGTGGTGGTTAAAAAATGATTGGAATGGACTCATTTGTATTTAAAAATATAAATGCATATTGATGCATTTAAAAAAGGCTATGCAATTTAACTTACTTTGCTCTTTGTTAAGCAAGGATGAAATTCTTAAAGAAGTCAGCATCAAATTGGTCACTGCTCAGTAATGGAATTCAGTTTTCTCTTAAATTGGCAGATTTGCCGAGCACATACTGAAAATTGACTTTTGTAGGTGTTTTATCATGCCATTCAAAGCAATGTAATGCCATCTATAGTAATGTAATTTTTTATTGGTTGTTTCCTGGATAGCAACAGTACTGAAAAAAAATGGTGTTCAAGACACCAATAAATGATACAATCTAATAGTATGCCAGCATTTTCAATTGCATTGTTCCCATAGACAAATTCTAATGTTGGTCACACTCTTACTGAAAAGCTCAACAAAAATTTGCAATGTAAAAATGCCATACTTACCTGAAGGTCTCTGGAGTACTGTAGGTGGTAATTTAATAAATAATAAGTTTGCCAAGGAAAATTGCATGTTATGCTTCCTATAGCAACGCTATATGTTAGCTGTATTATTCCCTCCTACAAATCACTGAAATTGCTTTCTGAAAAGAATTTCAACTGCCAATTTTCAGTAACAACTTCTCCACTGAATATAAGGTTTAAGGAAAAAGTAAATTTCAAAACATATGCATTAGTAACCTTACTGTAATTTTTAATAAATATTTAAATTAAAGGCCTCTGTTTTTGAAAAATCTGGGCCTGTATTTACTATTTTTGTCCATTGTTTGCTAAATTATTCCTGTGCTGCTTGAGCGTAAATGATGTGTCTACTTTGCCAGATGCATTGGTACTTTTCAGGCACTGAAATGCTAAGTATCTTTAGCTAATAGTAATTTTGTAAGATAATTGAGCAGAAACTAGTTGAAAAGCTGGAGGGCAAATTTGTAAGGTTTTATGCAGGTAATGTTTACATTGAGTTTTTTGAGGTTATGTGTAAGAGAAAAATACAGACTATATTGAGTACACATTAGCTTTTGTTTCTTTCTCTATAAACTTTAGAATACATAACTGTGACAGAATAATTCCGTGTTCTAATCTGATTTCCAAGTATTTTATAAAACAAGGTATTGAAGCAAAATCTTCAAGGAAATGGGAAAGAAGGTGGAGGAACCACTTGCCACTCACTTCCTTTGGAGACAGTAAATGGGTATGAAGGATTGAGGGTTAAATATAACATGACAAAAGAGAAGGGGTGGGGAATAAATACAAGTTTTGAGCAGGTAGTTTAAAAAGGAAGATTGTACCAAGAAAGCAAGTGCTTAGAAGGAAATAATGGAGCAAATAATTAGGGGGAAGCTCAAGTGATGGGGCAGGGTATGGGAAGGAAGCTGCTGATGGCTTCAGGCCACATTTTCTCCATAGTCCTCATCAGAAAATGTAGCTTGTAGCCCTCTGCTTCTTTTCCCACCACACCATTCCATACCATCCACTATGTATCACATGAAAGGAAAGAAGAAAAAAAGGACAGAAACAGAAGAGGATGGAGAGAAAAAAAGCAAAAATGTAGAGGCAGAAGAGAACTAGAAAGACAGAAGAGGAGACATACAGAAACAGCAACACAGACAACAGACTGGTAAGAGAGAGACCACATTCTCTGACTTAGTGTGCGTAACACCATGGGAGATCGACTAGTAATATTAAAACTCTGACTTCTGGCAGAATTTCACCAAAAACCTGCATTGGTGGTCAAGAATATTACTGGCTGAGTAGAATAACCAAGAGAATGAGTCTGAAGTCACACTTCATAAAAGGAGAGTGCATAGTTGAGCATAAAGGTAATTGAGCTAGTTCCACTTTCCTTGAGCAATATCACATTTTTGTATTAACTCAACAAAATTTACTGTTTTCTAAGTTAGCTAATGGTGTAAATTTAGTGTTGGAAAGTATCAATTATAGTCGTTTAAACTTGTTTTACACATCGTTACTCTTGAGCGACATAATCTGAGATTTTATGGCAATGGTCCTAATGTAAATAAAATGACCTAGTTTATTGGACACCGCTTAAGCTCTAGACAAAATCTGCAATGTTTAGATTATTTCTAATTCAGATCTTCGACTCCTTCATTTATAGCTCCTTCATGTTGCTAATCTGTCAGTTAGGAAATGAAAGTAGTTGAAAATATGAATAATTGCATAATTTGCTCATCAAACACGTAAGGTGCTCATTCTTTGCTATTTTATGGCAGTGCCTTCTATGCTGAGTCACTCAGGAGTATCCAATTTGTCTCATTGCTGTGAGCAGGTTAGTTTTCAACACTAAACCTGAAATTGGGCCAAGAAATTTCTTTCTTGGCATCTAGGCCCATTAGAAAACAGTGTAGGTTCCTCCATGCAAACGTAAAACATCATAACAGAAAAATTAACTGTCGGATCTTGACCTGCATTTTCAGGAATTTACCATTCCCTTTCACTGTAATAAAACTGCTAACTGGAATAATTAATTAGAAACGCTTATCCTCAACAACTGAAATAATTGTAATTTATATTTGAAATTATTAAATCACTTTTTGCTCTTTCCTCATCCATACCCTTTTGTCCCTTATTTTTCACTGCAATTTCATTTCTATTTTCTGTAACCTAGTCAAACATTTTTTTTCCCTACCTCTGGGTTTCCACAAACCATTTGGCAGTGTTATATACTGCTTGTATAAAAAAAAATTGGTTTTCAATTAAAAAATGAATTCCTAGGATTAACTTTTCATCAAGTCAGTGCTGAGAAGTAGAATGTCTATTGTGGTTAAATTGTGAATTATTGAACTATTATTTCAGAGCTATCTTGCTAGAGCATTATGAATGTGTCAATAAGAACATTTTGGCTGCACTCAGAATGGTGGAATGTACTAACTAATTTTAATTGTATTTAGTAGTGTAAAATTGGTTCTGCAGTAAGTTACCTGCCACCTGGGTGAGACTAGTGTTATGATTTCTTGAACCATGGAGCATAAGCTGAAATTTCAAAGAGAAACTTATCTGACCCACAGAGCCTTGATTTGCTCTTTGTCTAAGGGTTTAACTTTGAGCAATCAGTGCAATGTTTTGTTTCCATCATATTTGTAGGTTTTATAAAGTATGCTAAATCTGTTGGTTAAGAACGTACTTTCACAGTCATTGTTTCAAAAATGTTATTTTTGGTGTTTCTAGGATACCGATTGAGTGCTCAAGCTATAACTGGTATTATAAAACGTTACTGTAAGGATGGCAAGACTTACTTTGATGACTATGTTGCCTGCTGTGTAAAATTAAGAGCAGTTACAGGTATGCTTCATCTTTAAGTGTGCTCACTATTATTAACTTGGAGGACAAATTCTATTAAATTCTGAAATTTAGTTTAGCATTATTTACTAATACTTTTCAAGTAACATCAACACAATTTGTTTGGGTTGGGAGAGAGTAAACTAATTAGCTTCTATCTTTAGTTGTTTTTAACCCTAATTATACATATAATGCAGATTAATGGCATAGTATTGTCACTACAATATCCACACATCCAGGGTAAGATCTGGAGACCCAGGTTCAAATCCCACCACAGCAGACTTGAATTCAAAATTAAAAGTATAATGATGATTATGAAATGATTGTCGGAAAAAACATCTAGTTCACTAATGTCCTTCAAGGAAGGAAATCTGTCATTCTGGCCTGGCCTGGACGTGGCTCCAGAGCAACAGCAATATTCTCAAATGTTCTCTGAAATAGAATGCAGTTAAGAATTGGCAATGAATATTGGCCCATATCTCATCTCGTAATTGAGTTTAAAAAGAGGTTGAATTTGTGCTTGTGTATGGAGATTTTAATCAATATTATTACAGGCAGTGACTATGGGGTACATCTGATTATTTCACAAAATTATAGATTTGATATCCCTATGCCTTTAACAACAATAACCAGAGTAATACTTCAATCATAAGAATGTTTACATTCCATACTTTTAATACCCCTGGTTTGCAAAGATCTTTCCTGTTTTTTCCAACTAATTTTATTCAAACTAGTTCTTTAACAAATTTCCTCAAGAAGTATCAGATTACTATCCTGCCCCATTATGAAAGATGAGTCCTGGGTCTGACCCATGCATGTCTTGAGGATGTTTGCTTTGTGATTTGCTGGAGTGCATAAAAAGAATGTTCAGTTTTCATTTGGATGGCCAGTGTGACTGGTGATTTACTGCTTTCTCACATTGTGGTTTGCTTTCCTGACTCTTTTTTTTGTAAACTGTCTTCCAGTGATACTTGTAAATCCAGGCATCTAACTCCTTTTGATGAAACTATGTCCCACAATTGTCTATAGGAGTGGGGAGCTTGATTCATTGATTTTTTTTTGGTCTTTCTTCCATAAACTTGATTACAGTAATTTCAAAACTTCTTTGGCTAAAAACTACCTTGCCAGGGACCTTCCTAATCTGTATAGTTCAACATTGAACTATACATTCTGTCTTTAATTAAACCATCAAGAAGATTGGGTCATGGAAATCTTGCAGTAATTTCTATTTTTATTGTCTTTGGACTAGTGACTTGAAACACTTCTACAATTTTTTTTTTTACAGATGCTTTCAGACGAAGAGACAGTCTGCAGCAAGGATATGTGAACTTTGGCTATGATGATGTAAGTGTCTAGAGCCCAAATGATACAATTGCAACCAAATAATTTTAGTGGCAACAACTCTCAAACTTTTTGAAATTGATGGGGCCAGTAGTAGAATTTCTTTTTAATTTTGAGATGGTCTGACAAAAATGATAGATATGGTTGAATCCTGATATTAGATTTCATTTTTAAGGGTTTTTAAGTGATGTGTTCTTACATTAAATATTACAGTTTTGCTAAATTTACAGTTTTACCTTATCGAAACATAAGATGATTAGAGGTTTAGATAGGGTGGACAGTGATAGCCTTTTTCCTAGAATGGAGAAAACTAGCATGAGGGGACACAGCTTTAAATTAAGGGGTGATAGTTATAGGACGGATATCAGAGGTAGGTTCTTTACCCAAAGGGTGGTTCGGGAGTGGAATGCCCTGCCTGCAGCAGTTGTAGATGCGCCAAGTTTGGTGGCGTTTAAGAGGTTAGTTGATAAGTATATGGAAGAGAAGGGAATGGTTTAGTTTGGAGGGGCATTGCTTTTTATATTGGTCGGCGCAACATCGAAGGCCGAAGGGCCTGTTCTGTGCTGTAATGTTCTATGTTCTAAATACTAAGTGATGAGCAGCAACCTAGCATTTTAAACATCTTCTTTAAACCATTGCTTGCAGAAGAAATGACATTTTCAGGTTTATTGGAATCAGTCTTGAAATATTTAGATGGATGTAAAAGGACTTGCTTTATTGTTTGTCATTTCAGCAGTTCCAAATATTAACCTTTTCATTCTGCTTTGCTACTCTTTCTTATAGTTTATCCAATGCACCATGTCCATTTGAGTGCAACATTGCATCCATTATGCAAAGACTGGTCGCTGATGACTGAAACCAGTGATTTATATTGCTTTGAGGATAAATCAAACCTGCTCAAACTGCATACATGTCTAGTGGTTTTGTATATTTTTCTTTTTTTATTGTGTAAAATAAAAAAGGAAATTGGATTTTATGATGTGTACACAATTTGTTATGCTGTCACTTGCCAAAATGCTTATTTCTTTCATAGCTTGCAAATTTTTGATTTACAGGTAAATGGCTTCGCTGAAATTGTGCCTCTTGGAACTTTGTGTAGTTTAATACAAATGTTTAGGTTTTTAGCCTATTGTAATGTATGATGTAATGAGGTTAATATGAATAATCACATTTTTGTGAACCAAACATCACTTTGCATTTGACTAGCATTTCCATTTGCAATTTTTTAAAAGATTATATTTTTTTCACGTTTTCATACTGCTTTTTCACCATGTAATAAAAATCTTTTACTTTCTGGTTAATGCTGGATATACAATTGTCAATGGAATAAAATAAAAACTAGTGACAAATGTTTTTAGATAAGGTGTCTTTGTGTGAAAAGAGAAATCTAATGCCTTGCTGTCTATCGGTACTAAACAAATATTGTATACAAAGGCATTCCACAAGAAAAGGAATCCTCCCATGAGGGCCTACAAGATTAACAATTTTGTAGGCCCTCGTGCGCTCATCTTTCAAGTTGAATGACAAAACTATACTTCCAATCATAGAATTCCTTCAGTGCAGAAGGAGGCCCATTTGGTCCATCGAGCCTATACTAATGACAATCCCATCCAGGCCCTATCCCCATGTATGTACCTTCCTAGTCCTCCAGGGACTAAGGGGCAATTTAGCACATCTTTGGACTGTGGGAGGAAACCAGAGCACCTGAAGGAAATCACAAACGTGGGGAGAATGTGAAAACTCCTCACAGTCACCTGAGGCTAGAATTGAACCTGGGTCCTTGGTGCTGTGAAGCAGCAATGCTAGCCATGTGCTGCCCATATCTGCAATCTTATTCATAGAATGCATTTTTCATACAAGAATGCTCTAGTTTCACAGTGCAGAGCACTGATGTAATCCAAATACTATTGTTGTCCATGAATCTTGTCTTCGCTGTACAAAGATACAATATCCAAATGAACAGTCATACAACTGAAGTGTAAGGTTTTTGCACCCAGGACATTTTGTATTTTGGGCATTTTTTCATTTTCAAATCATTTGGGTAAAATAGTGTTCTACATTTTATGTTAAGTAGAACAATATTTTAAATCTCACTTTTTTTACTGCCTCCCATCCATATTATTCCTTCATCGTACAAGAAGGAAAAAAATTCTAAAGTGTGATAATGTTTAATTGTCTTCGATGGTTGCTTTTACCAAGTGCTGTAAGGTTTAATACTGTAAGCATTCAAGTTTCATATTGAATTTAGATCACAGTTGCAGCTCTGATTAACATATGGAAAATGCTGGCTAGTAGAAGCTGACCACCTTGAGTGCAATTTTTACTATCAAACTATCTTTTTACTGAGATCCAGTTTTGAAATCTATATACTTATTTGGATTCTTTGGAATGATCTGCCTACAAAGACAACAGATATATCATTGCCAGAAGAGTAAATCCAAGCATTCAGACTTACCAGATGGTTTACTTTAGACCACTTTAACGGCTGGAATCTAACTCTGGCAAGGATGAGTTTCCTTCACTTTTTTAAAACTGTCCAGTTTATTTAAAAAATAAATTTTGAGATGCTTTTGAAACTTAGTTGGCAAAGAGATAACGAGCTACATCATGTAGATTAGTCCCAGGTTTAATTTCTGGTTGAAGCTGAATTACTTTTATTGTAAGTGGGGCAACAGCAACTATGTCTTAGGGCAAGAAGTTATAATGTAGTGACCACTGATCAACGTGTGTGTGTGATATGTATGAATCAAGCTTGAATGTGATGGCATTTTTCCCTTGATCTCTTTTCCAACCTACTTATCAATGTGTGACAGACTTGTTTGTGTTGATTGATCCTGATTACTTATTGGTCAATCCATTTTCAGTATTTCCCTCAGACTTTTACAGCCAATTACTTTTTAATTGTAGTTACTGTTATAATATAGAAAATGTGGCAACCAATTTGCACACAACAAATTTCCAGTAAAGACGTGTGTTAATGGCCAGACAATTTGCCTTGCTGATGTTGATTGTAAAGATAATTATTGCTTCTCTTTGATAGGAGATTTTATTTCTTCCTGAGGGAGTGGACAGGCATTGGTTTAAGATCTCATTGAAATGGTACATATAACTGTTCACTGCTCTTTTTTGTACTACACTGGAGTGTCAGCCTAGGTTTGTTGCTTAAATCTTTGGATGGGACTCAATACAACTTTCTGACTCCTGTCATAAGATACTTCACAGTTTTAAGAAAAAGTCTAAGGCAGTAGCGGTTACTCAAAACTGACCAAAAATGATGACCCAATTATGTTCCACAGCAGCTAACAAGATTGGCAACCTGTGCTGAAAGGAAACCCTTCTGGCTTCTGCAAATTTTTTGTAACTGATCTGTTCGGAGATAAGTGCAAGTCTTTAAGGCAAAATTGATGCAAACAATGACTTCATTTTATGACATCAGCTCAATCTTGTTGAGGCTTGAGGGGTTTTTGAAAGACTTTGAAATAGGAGTGGCTGGAGTTGACATTAGGAAATCTACACAGCAGAGAAGAAATATGGCTGAGTAAAATTACAGTTAATGCACTCTAAAGAGTTTTCAATTTATCTCAGTCATGGAAGAGTTTACACTTCAGATTTACAGATTATAAGGGCAATTCAGTGATGCTGGCAATGATTGACATAAGTCAGACATTGGTATGTACTATGATAGTTGGCTTATTGATATTGAGCCAAGTGGGGTTATGATGATGGAAGTACTCACATCAGGAGAGAAATTCTTGAATCATTGATAGTAGTACATTTAAATTTCTGCTGTACTTTACCTGATAAATTTATATCACTGGAATTCTTGTGTGGGTTTTTGATGTCATTATTTTTTAAAATTACTTAACTGTGAAATTGTATAGATTATTTTTGACCGGCCATCGACTCTCATTTTTATGGTGGCATAGTGATTAGCACTGCTGTTTCATGTGCCAGTGATCTGGGTTTGATTCCTGAATGAATCACTGTCTGTGGAGTTTGCATGTCCTCCATATCTGTGTGGGTTTTCTCTGGGTGCTCCAGTTTCTTCCTACGGTCTGAAAGATGTGCTGGTTAGGTGCATTGGCCATGGTAAATTCTTCCTCTGTGTATCAGAGTGTGGCGACTAGGACATTTTCAATAACTTCATTCCAGTGTTAATGTCAACCTACCTGTGGCACTGATAAATAAACTTTTAAAGTTCTGTCCTATCAAACAGGAAAATTTGGATGATAAAGCACAATGAACAGCAGCACCCTGGGAAGCACTGAGGATCTGCAGGACCTTGGTATGCTTGTTCACTGACCCCTTAAGGTAGAGAACAGTTACATGAAGTGATTAAAAAGGTGTATGGTATACTAGTTTTTATTAACTGAGAGCAGAGAGATAATGCTGAAACCATACAAAATGTTGGTTAGGCTACAGCTTTAGGAGAGATATGATAGCATTGGAAAAAGTGAAGTGATTTATCAGAATGTTGCCTCATTTGGAGAGTTTTAGTTATGAAGAGAGAGATTGGATAGACTGGAATTGTTTTCCTTGGAGCAGAGGAGACTGAGGCGGAAACATGATTAAGATGAATAAAATTGAGAATACATGAAGTTGACTGGAATAAACTCCTGTTGGTGGAGGAATCAGTGACTAGGAGATTTTCACAGTAACTTGATTGCAATGTTAATTTAAACCTATGATATTAATAAACATTTAAATATAGCTGCCTAAAATTACAGTTAACACAGATTTGTAGTAAATGCCAGAAGGTTTAGAGGAGCTGTAAGGCAAACCTTCTTCACCCAGGTAGGTGTCTGAAAGAGAGGTGGATGTGGGGACTGTCATAACATTTAAGAAGTATTAAATATGCACTTGCGATACAATTTTGTCTTGACTTGTGCAGACATGATGGGTTGAAAGGCATTTTTCTATACTGTATACCTCTATGACTGACGATTATTCTATTAGGATACTATAAATGTAAAGGTTTTGCATAGGCAGGCACCCTGTTATCCTACTGAATCCATTTGGACAAGGTTCTTAAGTAATTCAAACAGTTCAATCCTACATTACTCAAACTAATGCTGCAATTTTAGCAATGTGCATATAATCCAGATGCCAACGCTATAACAAATGGTAATCGTAGATGAGCAGAAAATCTAGTCTGCCATTGAGGTAATGGCTGATAACCATAGCATATCAAATGTATCTTTTAATAAAAATGTAAGAAAATAACACTTGCTGACTCTAGCAATTAATTTGCTGGGCTGGAGTTTGCAAAATAATGGCACAGATTAGAGCAGAAGTTTGCTCTGATCTAGTGTGGTGCCCTTTACTGAGAATTTCTGAGGAGGTGGTATGCACAGAAAGAATAAAGATTGAAAAGTACATGAGATTAAGCATTTAGGTACATAAGTAATCTCCAACACTACTAAAGGAATGAGATTTCACACTTAAAATAAAGGCAATGTTGATTTGGAGCGACTGCCTTTATTTGTGATATGGTGAAGACTTCTTGTTTAGTGAGGTGGGTGTGGACATGTATTTTGTGTTCTTTGAGAAAACTCCCACAAATCTGAATTGGTCAAAAGTTCAATGGACTATGCCCTACAATGTTTTGGGAGGGAAGGCTTTGGGGGTATACTCTTCAGCACAGCACATGTGATTACAAAAAAAATAAAGATCACTTAATTCAAACACTTGCAGTTTCGTGCCAGATACCTATAACCTGAAATTTAGAGGATGGAAGAAGAGAACTGGCCATCTTCTATAGAATTTGCCAGGGAAAAGGAAATGGCATACAATAGGTCTTGAAATGGAACAGAACTGTGATAACCTAAGGAAGATGATGGTGAGTGAATTGAAAAATAGCGCCTTTAGTGTTAGATCTCATCTGGAAGGTCTCAAAGTGCATAACATCAGGTAATGGCAGATGATAATGTGTTAAGTTATAAGGTGACTAGTAATAGGCCTCAGTTTGGAAATATCCAGAAAAAATATTGAACAAGAGAGAGGTCAATAATGAGCAGAGGTCAATAATGAGCAGAGGTCTGGCGCAGTTTAGAAAGCTGAAAAAGATAAAAGCTCAAGCTCTTGAATTAGTAGAAGTGAAAATTTAGAGGGTAGATTTTGTTGAAGGGAACTGCCATGCTACCTGTCACAAGAAAGGATACGTGAAGGCTGAATGCTGGAAGTTCAGAAACAAGCTTGTAGCGTATTTGACCAGTCAAGGGATGTTCCCTAAGTGATATCCTGATTGCTTAAATGCACAACAGACAGGGAAAATCTCCCATCTTTACTGAAAGAATGAAGTGGCTGATGGAAAGCTGTAGACATATTTTACTCAAGGGTAAAGTGTTCTCATATTCATCTGATGAGGCAAGCAAATTGATTATTATCCTTAGATTCAGAATCAGCACAGCACATTGTAGGTGTTCTGAAGCTGTCTACAAAAAATTAACTAAATAAAAAAATTCATTGGGATATTGATGGAAATTGTTTATCCATTCACATAAATTTAATTTAAAATGAAACTTAGTTATCATCGATGTCATTCTGGCTTGACCCATTGAAGGTTTTAATTTGTTGGCAACCTGGGGCTGGGGTTAAGATTTGGCTATCTTTGGTAGTTTCAGGAAACTCCATTGAGGCTTTTGACACAGGAAATTGTACAGGACAAATCAAATGACTTAAAATAATCCAGAACTATCCATACATTTGCTAAAAAAAATTAATGTTTTGACTAAAGATCTGTCCGAAGAGTCAGACACTCAGCTTACTAATTTTAAAAGGACGTTTGTATATACAACCAAAAAGGGAAAAGTTAATGGCTGGAGATGAAGTATAAGTAAGATGAGGCAAAGCAGCTAGTTACAGAACTGAAAGCTGACAGAAAGAGGGAAATAAAATGGAAAAGCTGAGTCCAATATTGACACTGTACAGCTATGAGAAATGTTTGAATGTAAATTAAAACTTAAGTGCTAAGAGGCAATTGCTCTCGCGGTGGAAGGAAGGCAAAAGAAAACAAAATTCAACTGAATGAAAAGAAATAGCAAGCTTTCTCAGCAGAACACTTACATGATCTTATCAAAATTTTGAAAGCTAAAAATGATTTGACTCTAAAGAAAAATGAACTGTTTGCACAAAACCCTGAAAATGAAATCAAAAGGTTAAATCATGGCGAAGTTGAAAATTGCTCTGTATTTAAATAGGATGAGATGAATTTAATTGTTAGGAACAATGATTTGGATGTTAGACAAACATTTTCAAACTTAAAAACCTTTCAGATATGGAAGAAATGGAGACTAGGAATTAAAAATTGAAGAGTCTGGTTTAAAAGTGAAAACCCTCATGATGATTCCACATTTGGTTTTAAGGAATCCAGAAGGTAGGAAGAAATACGAAGGGATTTTTCCTTGGAGTCCAATTCATAGCCACCAGCATCCAAAATCCAGATGATTTGCTGTCAAACAGCAATGTTATTCCTAACAAAGTTAACCAGACAACAAATTTAAAACCTTAGACCCCTCATGAATGCTGATCCAGGGTTTTGACTAAAAAGTCCAAAACAGATTTTTAAAAATTAAAATGAAATTTGCAAAACCAAGATATTTTGTATACACACCATATCCCATTAGTGTTCAGAGAAAAGTTCAAAACCGGGAATCAAAAGCTACAGCTATTAATGTTAAATATGCATGCTACTGGTCAAAACTGATTGCCAATAATCTGTCAGGAGTTTAAATGAAAAGGGATGATAACAATGGTTTTGTAAGATTATAAGATAACTGCATGTTTGAAAATACGATGTATCAATCGTTATCAGTGAATACACTAGGTGTTAAAGTGTTTAAGAACGTAGAACAGTACAGGCCCTTCGGACTTTGATATTGTGCCAACCTGTGAAACCAATCTAAAGCCCATCTAACCTACACTATTCCAATATCATCCATAATATATGATGATCAGAACTTGCTGTATTTTGACTACTGTCCTAAGGAAAGCTCCGCTGTGGAGTGATGTACATGCTTGTGGTTGTGTAAGCTGTATTTTTCTTGTATTGGCTAGTTCAAATGAAATTGATCATCTTTGAAGTATTTTCCTAATAACTCATGCATAATTTGCATTGGTTCTGGTTTGTATTAAAGGGACAAAAAGTATAATTTTGGTAATTTCTTTGGAGTAATTTGGGATTATGGTTTTCTCATGGGGATTGTAACAATGTTTTGTATTTGGATATTGTTCAATTCATAAAGGAAGAAAATCGAACTCCATGCAATTCAGGTTAACTCTTAATTTATTTGTAGCATTAACATATTAAAAGTGTATTTTCCAAATTGTATTTGATACACATTATATAGCTGGGAACAAATTGGAAACATTCAAAAATAAGCAGTAAAGTGTTACATTGTACAAAACCTAGTATACAGTGGATGGCTTTATAAATGCTTAAAAATAGTTATGTGTTAACACACTTCACAGAACAAAATTGTCAAAAAAGAGTTGGTTTTCCTTTTTATAAATTCTAGAAGACAAATGCCCAATTGCCATCATGCAAAAAGGCAAGGTAAGAAAGAATATTAGACAGAACACCAGTTGCAGATCTGTTTTTTGCTTTACAGTAGGGTGAAAGTGCTTGGAAACTGTCTAAAACTATGCCAGTATGAAATATGTGCTCAAATGCACAGTCCAGTTCTATGTAACAAAGGCAAGTTTGGAAGACACCCATACTGTTAAGCTTTTATAACCAGCAACAAAGAGTTTCTTACCTACAAAGTATAGATGCTTTCAAGTACGAGATCCTGGTTCTTGGTGTATTAATAGAATTTTATTTACTTTTTTTTTTACAAACATTCGTGTCTTTTTAATTCTCCACTTGATATGGTATCTGTCTGTAAATTCCATTTCCTTCTTCACTATGATTTAATTATAATGTGATTATTTACAATGCCATATGCAAAACTTTCCAGTTAAAAGTGAAATTGTGCAAATTTAAATTTTGAATGATTACAGCATTAATAAATACACCAACAAAGCAAACAATAAGTGACATGTTTTGGATAGAATTATTTCTCACTTGGATAAATCCTGAAAGAAAATAATGCTGACAAGGGGTATTGTTATCCCTTATACATAATTATGGACGTATTACAAACAATGACAATTTTTTTAAAAAATGCATTCCAGATTTAAGTATATCTCGCCTGGGTCACAAGGCAGTCTCGGATAATTGAATGAAAATGTACAATGGGTGAGTGTAGGATATATAATTTATTCTACCAGTGAGGAAGACTTTTTGCTCCTATGGAGAGCCGGTGCAGATACAATGGGCCGAATGGCCTCCTATTGTGTAACAACTCTGTGATTCTGCGATAAAGGTCACAAGTGAATAAATTCTGAGGTTCCCGTTTGAATATTAGACAAGTGTTAACATTTTTAAAGATGATCTTCATAATGGTGTCATGAGACATGAATATTTTATTGATTGGATGATTGTCTTTTGTGGTATGATTTTTAAAACAGTTGTGTACTTGCAACTCATTTTACAATGCAGGCTATAGGTACTGTACAGTAATTTACTTCTGAATGTCACATAGGATTGAATAGCTAAAATTGTAGTAACTCCTATGATTTCATTTTCAATTAAAATGTTTACTTTGATAATCAAATGTTTTTGAATGGTTTGCAAGAAACTTTCTTAAAAGTACATTCTGATCATGTACAGCCAGTGAATAATAGCCATAACAATAGTCAGATGTTAAATTACATTCTTCAAATTTCATTGGAATTGAAAATCGAATCCTTTCATGCAGCAGTTCTTTGGTTATTGTTTTAAAATGCCTCTTGATAGGATTGGAATTAAATTGAAGGACCATTCAACAATAATATTGCATTCTGTAGCCAATGACTACAGAATTAATTTGTAGCTCCCCAATGCAGCCATTAAAAAAGTTAGCAATATTTTTTATGATAGATCAGATGGTACATGGTAGAAAACTGTCGTTTCCATTTTCTTCAGTGCTGAAGAGTCACTGCTTTGGTGAAAAGGAACATACTAAACCCGTGTTTAGGAAGAGATAGGCACATATCATGAATTTAAATGCACATTTTATTTTTTTGATATGTAGCCAAAAGGAGGGGTTCCACACTGGCTGCGTGCATTCTTAAAACTGGCCCTAGAATGTAGTGTGTCAATATTCATAATTTCACCTGGAAATGACCTAATGATGCTTTTTGATGCAATTATCCTTCAATATCCCTCATGCCTATGGTTATCAGCTGTCAGGGCACTAGAGTCTGGAAATAGATGTGGAGATCCATAGCACTGAGTTCTGTCCAAGTTGTGCATGACATGGATTCCCTGCAGTCAAATGGATGCAGATTCCCTGATTAGCCAGTTGGAACCAGGAATGCCCAAATTTGATTTTGGACATTTCTACATTACAGCTTGTGATCAGAGAATCTCCAAATGGGCAGCCAGCAACCTTCAGACAGCTGAGAATTGTCCATCTGCAAAAATCATTTATACAATGGGATCAAACTGTGGAGATAGCGTGGATTCTAACAGCAGCTTCCAGTTCATGGTATTGCAAGCTATTACAATTGGCTATAATTAATTTTACTTCAAAGATTTACCAAGCATTTTTTTAATGGAGTAGTTTCTTCTTAATTATACTTCACAATTCCACTTTGCAGTGGCAGGATCCAATTAAGTATTTTATACCTTTCATGCTATTACTGGTAAATAAGACAAAGGAATAAAAATTTCACCCTAGCTTGTGTTTTAATGATAGAACACTGGTTGATGTATGATTACAAAAATATATAGTAAAGGGATATTGTTGAAAGGTTGTAGATGACAGTGAGGGGAACAGTTAAGCGTTGGATGGATTGGATTATGAGCTACAGTGAAGGCTGAAATGGATGCTGTTTTTAGGCTTTGAAAGGGATTAGATATTTCAGATCACGACAGAGTATTTCCCCCTTGTACAGAACAGCAGAGACTGAGAACATAACCTACACCTGAAGTGGGATAAGTCCAAATTCATGATTAATCTTCAGAAACATATCTCAGTGAGCAAATGGCCAATCTATGGCGTAGACTCTCAAATGAGATCATGTTTGCAGATGTATTGATACATTCAAACGAAAATTGATGATTTTTGTTCAAAATATAATACCTTCAGACATAGAATGTGAGTAATTTGAGGCATGACATGGTACACATAGCATGTTTAAGAGAAACAGTTAGCTGGGTGTATGGTTCCCAAAGTTCTCCCATTATTGAGATTTCTTTCACCTTAAGCTGGATTTTAAACTGCGAGGCAGGTTGCAAGAATGGATAAAATCTCTAGTTCGCCCCCCCCCCCGTCGCAGGAGAAAGCAAGGTCAGAATTTTTAATGTGGAAATGAGAGTTGGTGTAGTTAACACTGGAAAAGGTTTGGAGGCAGCCACATGAGCAGCTAGTGCAGAGGCAGGCTGTTTAAAAGGCCTGTCTCAGTGCTGTGTGACTTCACCTCATTTAAAGTAAAAACTGTAAATGCTCTTCAGCCCTCACCCCTGATATTCCATACACTTTCCATGCCACATCCATATCCTCATCATCCAGGTCATTTCATAAATGACCTGGATGAGGAAGTGGAGGGATGGGTGAGTAAGTTCGCCGATGACACGAAGGTCAGTGGTGTTGTGGATGGTCTGGAGGGATGTCAAAAGTTGCAGCATGACATCGACAGGATGCAAGACTGGGCGGAGAAGTGGCAGATGGACTTCAATGCGGATAAATGTGTTGTGGTCCATTTTGGCAGATCCAACGGGATGAATGAGTACAGTATCAAAGGTAGGAGTCTTAGCTGTGTGGAAGAGCAGAGGGATCTTGGGGTCCGGGTCCATAAGACTCTCAAATCGGCCTCCCAGGTGGAGGATGTGGTTAAGAAAGCTTACGGTGTACTGGCCTTCATTCATCGAGGGATTGAGTTCAGGAGTCAGGAGGTAATGCTGCAGCTTTATAGGACCCTTGTCAGACCACACTTGGAGTACTGTGCGCAGTTCTGGTCGCCTCACTATAGGAAGGACGTGGAAGCTATTGAAAGGGTGCAGAGGAGATTTACAAGGATGTTGCCTGGATTGGGAGGCATGCCTTATGAAGACAGGTTGAGGGAGCTGGGACTGTTCTCCCTGGAGAGACGAAGGTTGAGAGGCGACCTGATAGAGGTTTACAAGATGTTGAGAGGAATAGATAGGGTGGACTCTCAGAGACTATTTCCCAGGGCTGAAATGGTCGCGACGAGAGGGCACAGATTTAAGGTGCAGGGAAGCAAGTACAGAAGGGATGCTAGGAGAAAGTTTTTCACTCAGAGGGTGGTGAGTGAATGGAATCGGCTGCCGTCGGTGGTGGTCGAGGCGAACTCACTGGGGTCTTTTAAAAGACTTCTGGATGAGTATATGGGATCCAATGGGATTGGGGGTTATAGATAGGTCTATGGCTGGGTAGGTTTTGATGTGTTCGGCACAACTTGTGGGCCGAAGGGCCTGTTTGTGCTGTAGTGTTCTATGTTCCTCCTCATGTCTCGCCATGATAAGATAAGCCTCCCAAAATCCCTAAAGCCTCTCTTGCCTACCATGCTAAAATACCACCCCCCCCCCCCCCCCCCCCCCCCCAAAACAATCCACATGGAATCTCCCAAACTATTGGGCTTCCATGCCCATTCATCCACTTTACACTATACGGAAGCAATGAACACTATATTGACAGCAGGATGTGCTCAGAAGAGGGTGGATTTGGTGGCATGTGGGTGGAGGACATTTCTGGCAGGGGGGACATGAGGAGCTAAAGCAGATGGGTGGAGGGCACACACTGGGAACATGAGGAACATTTGAACTTAACTTTCAAACAATCACCTCATCCAAACTATATCCACAACACTTCTGAGATGCCAAGTACCATGACATATTGCAAAGCTGACCTGATTCAATGAAAATGGATGTATACTACTATGTGCCATTCCTTTCAATTGAGCCAACTGAGTCTGGAGTAGGCCTTTGATCTGAAGCAGCCCACACCCTTAAAGGGAATTTCCAAAAATCAGAAACTTGGGAATGGGGTTGGGAATCTCAAAACTATTTTCAAAGGACTTCTATATCATTTTGACTTGATGAAAAGGCATGACTTGATGTCTGGGTCTGCTGTCTGGGATCAGTAACTAGAGATTCATTACCAGTGATTAGTCAACAAGTGGATTATTGTTATATGATGTACAAATAGGATGGTACCAGGCAAACTAGATGGGCTCTGGTCTGGTGAAATCTTAGTTCATATGTTTCTAATGCAGTGGAGATGGCTCCATGAATTTATTTCATCCTCATTAATAGAAGCTATCTTCTTATTGAGAAGATTTTACCAAATTTAAGTTTACAGGTCTTATGGCACTTGTTCTACTTCCCAATTATTCACAGATAAGTAGATAAAAATAACTGAAATCTAATTACTTATAAATAAGTTCCAGCTCTGGTGTAATTCAGTCATCAGCTGTTCCCTTTTAAATATTCCTTTTATACATTTTGTGGTCCTGAACGGGTTCATGATGTCAAAAGGATTTCTCCAAGCAGATGCTTTGTGCTGTATTTTTACCAATGATATGGTACAATGACTATACAGTTCTTGAAATGTCACTTTGCTATTGAGTTTATGGTTTGATAATAAGGATCCTTTTTGTTTTCCTCTTCCCCCTGTGTATTCATATTCAAAATGATATAGCTATGTTTTAGTTATATATGTTTAGATTTCTTTGGAGAATTCTGCAGTAATATCATTGAAATGTTAAATTGATTAAGACAGGTAATACTCTGACCTTTGCCCATGTTACCCAAAATAACCACAAGAATGAAGAAAACTGCAACGCCAGCATCACTGACACTTAGTAAGTATTTCAAGGTATCATTTAACACGGTAAAACTCAAATGGTATTTAGCCAATTGTGATAATGTTGATATAAATGTGAAATGAAAACAAAATCATACAATTTTTAAATTTGAGTCACTTAAATGAGAAAAAGTCCAATCCCTTATCTACCAGTATTAAGATGCTTTATGGTATAAATCAATGGCAAAATGACTAAGAATAACCAATTCATCTGACCTACTGAGCTGTCTTCATACTTTGCCATGGGGTTGTTTGTGAGAATTCAGAAAATATAATCTTAAACAAATGCTACCATGTGAGCCAAGCATCAGATATACAAAAATATTTATTGCACTTCAGACTTATGGACCTTTAATAACTAGTGTTAAAAGCAAATCTGTCAAGTCTTGCTCAAAAAATAACAGTTGAATTCCACACTTGTATGCCTGTCTTTCAGGCCACTACTACACTAGACTCCTATAATGTAACTTGAATTGTATTTTTCTTCACTATGAAGATTCAATTGTATTTTCCCATTCTTTCATAGAATAGCAATGTTGGAGGAAAAAGGAAAAAAATGAACTTTAATGAGCTTAGTGGAATGGTCAGATGCTATTTTAAGCACAAAATGTACAGTTCCCACTTATTTGAAAGAGCTATGAGCTCAGTGTGCTTACAGTAGCTGTATTTTCAAGTAATAATATCTAGTTCTGACTAGAACTGCAGCCTCTGCCTGTCAAGACTTACATTAACAGACATCATTCTTCCTTCCCCCCCCCACCCCATGAAATCTCTAGTTTGAGTTCAAACTAAATTCATGCAACACAGAAACCAATGTAATGGCATGCATTTCAGGCTTGTTATCACTTAAGGTGCCTTAGATTACTGGCAGTGCGACATTTTAAATGTATTCTTATTGAAGCGTTCAGGTCATCATCAAAGAGGAACTTTAACATTGTGAGCTCAGAGCTGATATGAATCTACAGTGCTTTTGCATATGACAGTATCATTGTAGACCCCTGAGTCATACATGGAGGATGCTATTCATAAATAGGAAAACAGCCACTCAAAGCAGCAAACCTACTGAAATGCAGAGTATTAATTGGCTATTTGCCTGGAAGACCAGGATCTGACAGATGCCTATGAAGGCCCAGCAGTCCCATGGTGCTTAGTGAGGAGTCCGGTAAAGAAGGGTGTCGCAATGGACGCAGAAAGGATTGTGATGGTTGCTGTTGAGACTGTGAATTTTGTTTTTGTTCTTGGTCCAAAAATGTGGCAAAATTGTCTTCTGATATTGTGTTGAGATGAACCCCACTGGACAAAGATTCTTTGGATTTCATTTTGGATTTTTCAAAGTCTAAAAATTCTGGACTCTGAAAGAGAGAAGAAAGTAAAGCCTGAAATAGGAATATCTCAAAGAATGATCCAGCAGATCGTACACTCATTGTAGATACAGCACTTTTTGCTACACTAGATTAGTTAGCTTGAGATCTTCTCTTCTATAATAGAACTTAGCAGATTGATCCCAAAGACTATTGGCATGTGATCCAGTTATTGCAGCTAAAAGCTTTGCCCCTGAAATCCTGGGATCACACATGGTGGATATGGCTCAAGCACAGCTTCTTCCCTGCTGCCATCAGGCTTTTGAACAGACCAATCTTATATTAAGTTGAATTTTTTCTGCACCCTAGCTATGATTATAATACATTTATTCTGCACTCTCTCGATGAACCATATGTTTTGGCTGTACGGCATACAAGAAACAATACTTTTCACTGTATACTATTACATGTGACAATAAATCAAATCAAAAAATAAAACCAAATGTCAAGATATTGGGAATTTCAAACTTATGGGTCGTACTTTTCCCACCCTTCTGCACTGGTCATGTAGTGTAGTAGGGCAGGTGAATTTTAGCACACAGCCAAAAATTGGAATCATGCCTGGAGTCCTACAGGTCATAATTCTCCTGGGCTTTTTTTTAAACATAATCAGCCTTGTGCTAAGGAATAATGCGAGTCTGATTTTAATATTCATTAGCTCATTTTGATCTGTTTACAGTTGGTCCTCAGCAATAGGGAACAGACATAATGGCCTTGCTGGTGGGACCAGAGGCCATTGAGGCCCCCCCCCCCCCCCCCCCCCCCCCACCCCCCAAGGAGGTTGAGGGCAGGAGGGCAGTGCCTCTTGGACAGTGCCAGCCTACCAATATCAACCCAGGACCTGGCACTGCCAACCTAGCACACTGACAGCGTTAATTGGCATGGGAAATGCCAAGGTATAAGGCATCACAGGGTAGGGCCAGATGGGGGGTAGGAGGGTAGGGTTGAGGATGAGGTCTGGTGATGGGGGATGGGGGGGGCAGGGTGTGAGAGCTGGCATTTGGGCATTGGGACTGGTGATTAGGAGCCTCTGATTGGAATTGGGGTTGGGGGGGGGGGGGTCAATGGAGAGAGAAGGAGGCCGGTGATCAGGTCAGGGCTGCTGATTGGGAAATCAGCATTCAGGATGCCGGTGATTGGGTGTTGCGGTGGTTGGGGGGGGGGGGGGGGGGTGGAAATGTGGGGAAGTGGATCAGGAGACTGGTGATATCTGTGGGACAAATTGAGTGTATGCACAATGACTCCCTGCCTCTGCACTGCATAAAGTGCCGTAAATTCACTTGACTCAGCTCGCCAAAAAATAGGTGGGAAAGGCACTCATTTGACTGCCTGTTTGACACAGACAATTATTTTGGGAAAATCCCTCCCATATTTTCTGTTGGTTTGAACTGAACTGAATTCATATGAATGGACAGGACTAATTAATAATATCTACTCCTTTCTTGTAACATGATGTCCATTTCCACCAGTAACTGATCAAATTGTCACCTGGTAAATTAATCAGGCCTGAAAATAAGTGCTGAGGGAGCACATTTCCAATTTCTCTGCCTCTGTTTCATCTTTTCTGATGTTACCTTCCACTGTGGCACTCTGACATGTCTTCCTCATTCCTGAATTGAGGATTTCATCTCCCACAGTGGTTGTCAGGTCTCAGGACCCTCTACCATAACCACTCTGTTTTCCTCATTTCTGCCCTCAATCCATTCCCTCCCCACCAAAACCGCAAACGGATTCCCATTGTCCCAACCTCCCCCCCACCAGCCTCTGTTTAAAGAATCATCCTCTGCATTTCTGCCGCCTACAGAATAATGTCACCACCAAACACATCTTCCCCTCCCCTCCCCATCAGCATTCTGGAAGGACTGCTTCCTCCGTGACATCCTGGGCCTGTCCTCTATCATCCCCAGCAGTTCATCCTTTGTTCATGGCAACTTCGCATTCAATCGTCAGAGGTTTAACTCCAATCTTCTCGCTGTCTGAGTCTCAAAATTCCCCTTACAGGTGAAACAGCACTTTACTTGTACTTCTTTCAGTTTAGAATGCTGCATTTTCTGCTCACAATGTGGTCTCCTCTACACTGAGGAATCCAGATGCAGACTGGTCTTGCAGAACATTCCGATAACTTGCCATTTCAATTTACCACCTTGTTTTCGTGCTCACATTTCAGGCCTCGGCCTGCTGCAATAGAACGACTGAAAGGTTAGGGCACAGAAGTAATTCAGCCTATTATGGTTGCAGCAGCTGAAAATAAACTAACCTTCCATTCCAATCCCACCTTCCATACTTGGTGGATAGCCCTGCAGCATACAACACCTCAGGTACACAAAAGTGTAACTTCCAAATGAATTTCTGCCTCAACTACCAATTTGGACAGCTAATTCCAGGCTCCTACCATCCTCTGGCTGAAAACATCTTTCCTAATTGCTCCTGTAGCACTTTTACCAACCGTCTTAAATTTGTGCTCCGTCTCCACTCGGGAAACAAGTCTTCCCTGTCCACTCTATCTAGGTCCCTCATAATTTTGTGCATCTCAATCAAGTCAGCCTCTTCTATTCTAAGGAAGGCAACAATATTCCTGTGAAACCCAATATAAGCATGAACAGCAGCCCCTCAACTTCCATTTAGGTAAGTTACAGTCTTCTTCACTTGGCTTTTAGCTCAACAACTTCAGACCAGGAACTCTGTCCTCCATTTAGACTTTTTTTTATTTCCCCAGGTATCAGTTATATCTTTTTCCATGCTGACTTTTATTCCACTATTAACACCTACTTTGGGACCAATGCTTTGTATCTTTACTACTCCTAATGCCTTTTGTTCCATTATATCTTTATTTGTTTCCACTTTCTAACCTAGCACTGACTTTCCCTTTCGTATGTCATATTATGTACTTAATGTGGGTTCTTTATGTTGCATTAGTGGTGGCTCATTTTTGAGACCTTGGGGTTAAACCTAAACATGTTTATTGGTGGGCAGTAACTATGTACAGTTCCAAGTGTGATATAGCATGGAACTATTCCATGCAGGTGCGCTGCTCACCCAGTTCAGTTGTAGACTGTTCTATCTGACTTCCAGCTCCCTTTATCAACAACATATGATGCATCACATTTCTGCCTCTCTTCAATTCTGAAGAAGTCACATTGGACTTGAAACATTAACTCTGTTTCTCTCTGCGGATGCTGCCAGATCTGCTGAGTTTTTCCAGAACTTTCTGTTTTTCTTGCATGAGGAGTTAGCTGTGCTCAGCACACACATGTTTACAGGGTAGGAGGAGCCAGAGTTTGGACTTTACTGATGCTGCTTAAAAAAAAAATCAGCCAGTACCTCTTAACGGGTAAATATATCGTCACGTATTAATAATACAATCCACATTTCCTCGCAACTCACATCCTAAAACTTATCAACCATTTCATCAGCTAAACAACTCACAATAGTGTCATAAACACACTTCCTTCTTTCTTTGGAAGATAGTCGCACATAACCTGCGTCAGAAGGCTACCAGCTGAGAAGGCTGAGCTTGCCTGCAAATCCTTTCCTCTGCAGAAGGAAGGCTTTCAGACATTTGGGAAGGAAATGCTGTGCAGTTGGAGGATCGGGTCACGGGAAGGGAAAGCTGTGCAGTTGGGGATGGGTTTGAGGGCAGGGGCTGTCAATCAGAGGATGGGTTCGGGGGGGAGAGACTATCCTGTCGGGGGATGGGTTTGAGAGGGGATGGATGTGTGCTTGAGGGACGGGTTTGGGAGGGGACGGATGTGTGGTTGGGGATGAGTGCGCGGGCCTGTGCAGTCAGGGGATGGGTTTGGGGGCGGAGAGGTGTAGAGTCCTGGGAGAGGTTCAAGGAGCTGTGCAATTAGGGGATGGATTCTGGTGGGGCTGTGCAGTCAGGGAATGAGTTTGGGAGGTGCTGTACAGTCAGGGGATGGGTTCCCAAGAGCTGTGCAATCGGGGGATGGGTAAGGAGGGGGCTGTGCAATCGGGGGATGGATTCAAGGGGTACTGTACAGTCAGGGGATGGGTTTGGGGGTGGTTGTGCAGACGGTTTGGGGAGGCTGTGCAGTCAGGGGATAAGCTGGGAAGGGCTGTGCAATTGTTGGATGGTTTCGGGGGAGCGGAAGGATGTGCAGTCAAAGGATGGGTTCAGGGGAGGAGGCTACGCATTGGGGAGACAATTCTCTGACTGCCATTCCTCTTCTTCTCCCGGTCGCCCTGCACCTTCTCCCTTTCTAGATAATAATCCAATTGCTTTCTGAAAGCCTGATGGATCTGCCACCATCATACTTGCAGTTTGGACATTTCAGATCCTAACCACTCGCTGAGTGAAAATGTTTTTTCTTATGTCACCATTGCTTCTTTTGTCAATTATCTTCAATATCCTCTCTGTTATTCTCAATCCTTCCACCAACGGGAACATTTTCTCCCATCTACTCTGCCCATATCCCTCATGATTGTGAAAACTGCTCTCAAATCATCTCAACCTGAGAAAAACAGTCCCAACTCTCCAAACTATCAACATAACTGGTGCTTTTCAACTCTCAAACCATTTATATGAATCTTTACTGCAATGTTTCTAATTTCTTCACATCTTTCCTAAAGGATAATGCCTTGAACTGGACACAACACTCCAGTTGAGGCCAAGATGGAGTTGGTGCTGGATAAACTCATCAGCATCAGTAAAGAGAGAAATAGAGTTAATGTTTTGAGTCTGATTTGACTCTCCTTTGGAACTCCAAAGTTCAGATTTATGTCAGATCTCCACTATTTTTGTTTTTATTTAGCATAACTTCCTTGCTTTTCTATTCTATGCCTCATTCATAAAGTGTAAAATGTTGTATACCTTACTGACAGTGCCCTCAACCTATCTTGCCACCTTTAATGATTTATGCACGTTACACTTAAGTCCATCTGCTCTTACACCACCTTTAGAAGTTTATCCTTTGTTTTATATTGTCTCACCGCATTTTTCCTACCAAAATGATTCACTTCATTCTACTACACATTATATTTCATCTGTTACTTGTCTGTCCAATCCACCAACCTGATTATGCTCTTTTGAACTTCTACACTATCCTTCTTACAGTTCACAATATTTCCAAGTTATGTATTGTCCACAAATTCAGAATTTTTTCCTTATAGTCTAAGATCTAGGTCATCCATATACATAAAGAGGAGTTGAAGATACTAACGTTGGCCCCTAGGGAGCTTCAGAATAAGCCTTCCTCCAGTCTAAAAAATAACTGTTAATTAACCGCTGCTCTCCGTTTCCTGTTTCTCAGTCAATTTCATAACCATGTTGTTACTGTCTCTTTTATTCCATGAGCTCTACAGTCCACAAGTCCATTGTGCAACCCTTCCTGTTCATTCATCAAAAAACTCACACAAGTTGGTTAAACACCGTTTTCCCTTAAGTAATACATGTGGCTTTCTCTAATTTACCTGAGTTTGATCAAGTGGCTATTAATTTTGTCCCAAATTATCTTTTCTGAAGGTGCACCATCTCTGAGGTTAAGTTGACTGGCCTGCAAGTTCCTGGCCTTACTTTTACATTTTTCCTGCAAGCAATATCTTGTTTTTAAAATAATTATCTATATTTTCATACTCCTCATGGCCCCCCCACCCCACCCACCCCTAATATCCTCCATTCCCATGACCTGATGATCCTCTTATTCTGCATATCATCAATTTCACTTGCTCGACTATTAGTAGTGGTGACATCATTTGCCTTGGCCTCAAGCTTTGAAATACCATCTACAACCTCTCCACCTCTCGACTTTCATCATTTGACACAGTCCTCCAAACCTACTTTTATGACCAAGCTTTTTATTTTTTTGACAATTTGAATTGGATGTCATGCTTTGTTTTCTAATGTTCATTTGAAATGCCTTTGGATTATGTTTTATATTAAAAACACTATTTAAATACAAGTTGTTGTTGTTGCTATCGATGCAAAAAAAATTATGTGGCAGGCAGTATCTTACTACTTTGCCCCACCCATCAATGGTTCATGCATGATTTCTCACTTCTTGCAATCTTACTGATACTGGATAACTGTCACATTCAGCCTCCAGCCCATTTCTGAGGAGGAGTTGAATAAATGATTTAAATGTATGATAATACTCACTATAATATAATTAATGAGCCTAGGACATATTTGTCCTTTGTGGACTTGCTGGGAAAGGTTCTCTCTGGTGAGGAGAACACTTGGTCCCCACGAATGGGGACTAGTTATGATAGCCTCGCTAGTAGAACTGGAAACCATTGAGAACCCCTGAGACAGTGGGGGGCAAGGGATTGCTGCTTGAACAGTGCCAGTCTGGCAGTGCCAGCTGGCTTCTTAGCACTGCCCACCTTGGCACCAGGTGGCACCTATGGGGGCTGGGCCAATCGGATTTGGTTGGGGTGAGGGGTACTGCCACTCTACATCACAACTGATGGGAAAGAGAGAAGCCTTGCTATCATTCTGCACATGATCAGTGGGGGAGGGCCGGGGGTCTAACTGCCATTCTGCATGTGATCAGGTTGGGGGGGGTTGATTGTTCTGGATAGCAGTGGGGTGGAGGTGGGAATGGGGGTGATATTTCTGAGTGGCTGGTGCTTGCAATTGGCTGTGGGCCCCCATGATATCTGGGGGGTGTATACGGTTGGTTGAGGCTGGCTACAGCAGCAGAAAGCTGACAGATCTGTCTCTCTCGGACCTGTCAGCTGTCTGCTGGTTGGCTTTGTGCATGTGCAGCCATATAGCTTTGCACATACGCAATGCCACCCTCTGCTGCTGCAGCAGCGTTCCTGGTGAGTTAAACCCCACCTCTCCCTCCAGTGGCTAAAAACAGTCTAGTCTATTTTTTTGCTACTCTGAGTGCATAAGATATACAATTTCTACTCACTCGAAAAACAGATCTAAAATTCTTCCATTTTCATGCTAGCTAGGTACTTAGAATGTTTCTTATAAAATCGCCCCCTGTGTTAAGGCTAGAATGTAGGTAAGGTGGGGGGTGGGGGGATGCGGTCCAATGCGTGTGCCTATGAATGGATCTGTATAGTTCTAGTTTTTGGGGGTTGACCCGGGAGATCCATGATATTTTTAGTGTAGAAGTGTGAGGCAGGATACGAGTCCTGTATAGAAATGGGTTATATCATCTACACAATAGGATTAAGGAGAATCCTAAAGCTTTCTTTCGATATGTTAAGAATAGAAGATTGGTTAGGGCAAGATTAGGGCCAGTCATAGACAGCAGTGGGAAGTTGTGCGTGGAGCATGAAGAGATTGGTGAGGCACTGAATAAATATTTCTCTTCGGTATTCACGCAGAGTGCTGGAAATGTAGCTATGGAGAACACTGAGGTACAGGGTTGCAAATTGGGAAGTATTGTAGTAGATAGGGCGGATGTGTTAGAAATTCTCGAGGGTTTGAAGTTGGATAAGTCCCCTGGGCCGGACGGGATTTACCCTAGGATTCTCTGGGAGGCAATAGAGGAGATTGCAGAGCCTCTGGCTCTGATCTTCAGGTCCTCGTTGGTTACGGGTGTGGTTCCGGAGGACTGGAGGATAGCGAATGTGGTCCCATTGTTTAAGGAGGGGAAGAGAGACCTTCCAGGGAATTATAGGCCAGTGAGTCTTACTTCTGTTGTGGGCAAGGTATTGGAGAGAATTATTAGGGATAGGATTTATAGTTATTTAGAGAGAAATGAAGTGATTGGGGATAGTCAGCATGGTTTCGTGAAGGGTAGGTCATGCCTTACTAACCTCATTGAGTTTTTTGAGAAAGTGACCAGAGAGGTGGATGGGGTTAAGGCGGTTGATGTAGTATATATGGACTTTAGTAAGGCTTTTGATAAGGTGGCCCATGGAAGACTTCTACAGAAAATGCAGATGTGTGGAATAGAGGGTGATTTAGCTAATTGGATTAGAAATTGGATGGCAGATAGAAGACAGAGGGTGGTGGTTGATGGGAGATATTCATCGTGGAGTTCGGTGACGAGTGGTGTGCCTCAGGGGTCTGTTTTGGGGCCCCGCTGTTTGTAATTTTTATAAATGATCTGGATGAGGGTATTGAGGGATGGATCAGTAAATTTGCAGATGATACTAAAGTTGGTGGTGTGGTAGATAGTGAAGAGGGTGTTTTAGTTTACAGAGTGACTTGGACAAGTTGCAGAGCTGGGCCGAGAGGTGGCAAATGGAGTTTAATGTGGAAAAGTGTGAGGTAATGCACTTTGGCAGGAACAATAAATGTGTAGAGTATAGGGCGAATGGTAGGGCTCTTAATAGTGTTGAGGAACAGAAGGATCTTGGTGTATTTGTCAATAGATCCCTGAAAGTAGGCAGTCAAGTGGATAAAGTTGTTAAGAAGGCATATGGAGTCTTAGCTTTTATTGGTAGGGGGATTGAATTAGGAGCCGCAGCATCATGTTGCAACTGTACAAAACTCTAGTGCGGCCGCACTTGGAGTATTGTGTGCAGTTCTGGTCGCCACATTATAAGGAAGATGTGGAGGCATTGGAGAGGGTACAGAGGAGGTTTACCAGGATGTTGCCTGGTATGGAGGGCAGGTACTATGAAGAGAGGTTGAAGGATTTGAGGGTGTTTTCGTTAGAAAGGAGGCGGCTAAGAGGGGATCTTATTGAAGCATATAAGATGATTAGAGGTTTAGATAGGGTGGACAGTGATAGCCTTTTTCATAGGATGGAGAAAGCTAGCACGAGGGGACACAGCTTTAAATTAAGGGGTATGAGCTATAGGACGGATATCAGAGGTAGGTTCTTTACTCAAAGAGTGATTAGGGAGTGGAATGCCCTGCCTGCAGCTGTTTTAGATGCGCCAAGTTTGGTGGCGTTTAAGAGGTTAGTTGATAAGTATATGGATGAGAAGGGAATGGTTTAGTTAGGAGGGGCATTGCATTTTATTTTGGTCGGCACAACATCGAAGGCCGAAGGGCCTGTTCTGTGCTGTATTGTTCTATGTTCTATGTTCTATGTTCTAAAGGACAATAATGGATAATATGATTCTGATTTGTTTCTCTTTAACTGTTGCTTGAAGTCTGTAACACATTGCATTTCATTTTTGCCTAAATAGAATTGTAACTTAGTTTAAAGTTAAGTTTAAAATTTAAAGTTTATTTATTAGGGCCGCAAATAGGCTAATATTAACACTGCAGTGAAATTACTGTGAAAATCCCCTTGTCCCTACATTTCAATGCCTATTTGCCTACATTGATGGAGAATTTAGCACGGGCAATATATCTAATCAGTATGTTTTTTGGACTTTGGGAGAAAACTAGAGCAATCAGAGGAAACCCATGCAGACATGGAGAGACCATGCAGACTCTGCACAAACAGTAACCCAAGGCAGGAACCAAACCTGGGTGTTTGGCACTGTGAGGCAGCAGTGCTAGTCACTGTGCCACCCTCTGATAGCAATATGGGGTCACCTACGAGTTATTGAACACTCAAGGATTCAAACATTGAACACTAAAAGGATTCAAAATTATTTCATAAAAGTTCAAATTAGTGCCTTAAGGAAAGGTTTAGTGTTTACCTGCCTCCCTTATCACCCAGCTGAATGCCACTTTCACTTAAAATTCCCTCAATCCCTCCATTTGTAGTACTATCTTTTAAAGATTGAAATGCAGAAGTTAAGACATGTGGCCAATATGTGGAAATTTAAAAACAAATTGTTTCCTCCCATCCCATTTTGGAGAGGAGTATATACAACCACCCATCACCCCCAGTTACTTGGGATACTGTCTTCCTAGCATTGCTCCTGGTCAGACCTTTAGGAAATGTTGAATTGTGATATCTATAATGGATATTTACCTGTGGTGTTGTTGGGAAGCTGTGTTCTGTTGTTACAGATGCTACTGGTTGGACTGTCTGTACCATCCTTGCAGAAGACCTTTGATAGTCCCTTGTAGCTGTTACCATACTATATGCAGGAGGTCCTGACATGGATTGTCGCTGTAGTAACTGCAAGATGGTATGAATGTCAGTAGACATTTGTGTTTCCAGTCTAGAAAAACAAGACATTGTCTGTTCAATTTTCATGTCCTTACGTATTGTACACATACTTACAGCAAATTATGTTTTGGCAATTTTATAACAAAATTTTGATTTGAATGATGTTACCTGTCTGAGAATAATCTGAAAATTAAAGATAAGGTTATGCGGGATCATTGAGAAATACTAAACTACTTATCATTATGAGAGTTGTCTTCTTTGTAAAAAATTATAATTTTGTTTTTGCATAATACATTTAGGGGAGAAATTTGTTTGCAGAATACCACTTGCAGGGTCACTACATAGATGTTGTCTCTGCTCCTTACTGTGGCTTGCATGAGTTTCTTTAATGATGTCAATGAGGAGTGCCATGTGAGCCATGCAGGTAACAGTCTGCAGCACGGTCTATACTTACAGGGAATTGTAAATCTTCAAGTGGTACTTGAAGTAGTGCTATGCAAATAACTTTCTCTCCTTAAGCTCATCTCTGGGTCTCCTTCTATCAAAGATAAGTACATATATCGGTACTGCCCTGTTCACTGAACTCCAAAATACTGTTCCCTTGCTAATTATTATTAAGTACATTTAAGAATTTAAAAATTCTTATTATATCAACTTGCGTACTAATGAAAATGTACTCCACTTGCCTTCATATTTATATTTCTTGAGACAAAGTGGCTTCTTAGAATATCTGTGTTTAAAGCCTCAGTGTCATTTTTCTCACATGGAGTCCAGTATTGCACACACTATTCTAACTGAGATCTTAATATGATTTACTGCAGATTCATCACCACCTTTTGGCTTTTTATTCCATATCTCGAAATAAAATCTAGAATTCTGATAACTTTTCTTCAATACTGTATCAACTTTGAAGCTGTGATTAATGTTCTATAAATCCATTCTGATCAGTACTGAGTCTATAATTACTGTTTGATTTTAAACTCACAATGAATTTCATTTGCCACTCCTTCCTCCTTTGGTCTTCTGAATAATGAACTCTACTTCCTGTCATCTGCTAATCTCGACACCTTCTACGCTTGGCTAATCATTCAAACCATTGGTACGCAGAATGAAGAGCACTGGCCGCAGGAACCAACTCCAAGTAACAGCTTTATATATTTCAACTACTCTCAATAACCACCATTAACTTTTACTCCACGTTTTCTCCCTTCAAACCAACTTTCAAAGCAGTTTTCTTTCTCATACTCCTTAGCTTTATCTCCCATGATCTCCCATGTGAAATGAGTGAATACAATCCAGAACAATGGTCTTGGATTTTTCCTATGTCAGTCAAAGGTTTGGCCTTTGCTCAGCACCAGCTATATGGCAGATGGAATTTAATCCTGATAAATGTGAGGTGATGCATTTTGGGAGAAAGAATGTAGAACATAGAACATTACAGCGCAGAACAGGCCCTTCGGCCTTCGATGTTGCGCCGACCAATTAAGAAAAAGCAATGACCTCTAACCTAAACCATTCCCTTTTCATCCATAAACTTATCTACTAACCTCTTAAACGCCACCAAACTTGGCGCATCTACAATTGCAGCAGGCAGGGCATTCCGTACCTTTACCACCCTCTGGATAAAGAACCTATCTCTGACATCCGTCCTATAACTACCACCCTTTAATTTAAAGCTATGGAAAGAATTATTAGGGATAGGATTTATAGTTATTTAGAGAGGAACGAATTGATTGGGGATAGTCAGCATGGTTTTGTGAAGGGTAGGTCGTGCCTTACTAACCTTATTGAGTTTTTGTAGGGGGAAGTTATGTCATAAAGGGTATACCTATTAAGAGTATAGAAACACAGAGGGACCTGGGGGTGCAGGTGCACAAGTCTTTGAATGTGGCAGAACAGGTGGAGAAAATTGTGAAGAAAGCTTATAGTATGCTAGCCTTTATAGGAAGGGGTATAAAGTACAAGAGCTGGCCTTTAATGTTGCAGTTGTATAAAACATTGGTTAAACCTCATTTGGAATACTGCATCCAGTTCTGGTCGCCTTACTACCGAAAGGACGTGGAGTTCCTGGAGAGAGTGCAGAGCAGGTTTACTGCCTGGTATGGAAGGACTGGGTTAAGAGGAAAGGTTAGGTAAATTGGGACTGTTTTCTCTAGAAAGACGGAGACTGAGAGGAGATCTAATAGAGGTGTACAAGATTTTGAAGGGTATAGATAGAGTAAACAGTGGTGAGCTTTTTCCTGGGTTGGGATCAAATATCACAAGGGCCCGTGTGCTTAAGGTGAGGGGGGCAAGGTATAAATTGGATGTTACAGGGAGGTTTCTCACACAGAGGGTGGTGGGGGTATGGAATGCACTGCCAAGTAAGGTGGTGGAGGCAGGCACAGTGGAATTATTTAAGAAATACTTAGGCACATGAGTGGAATAGGGATGGAGGGATATAGTAGACTGATTTAAATAGGGATCATGAGCCTTGGGATGTTCCTGGAAATTGCATGAGTTGTGCATGTTGTTAATGTATTTCTCTTTTATCTTACAGGTACTTTGGTCCGCCTTGTTGTTCAACAAGGGGCATACAGGCGATGGGTCATGAGAGGGTTGCTCTTGGATGTTTTCGAGAGTAGTCTATTGCTTCATGTCGTTAGTGTACGCTTAAACTGGACCAGTTGATGGGCAGCACGACAGCTCAGTGACTATCACTGTTGCTGTGCAGATACAGGGATTTGGGCCAGCATCTATGGGAGTTTGCGCATTCTCCCCATGCTTGCGTGGGTTTTCTCTAGGTGGTCCGGTTTCCTCCCACACCCCAAAGATGTGCTCTTAGGCTGATTGGCGAAGCAAATTGTCTCCCCAAATTGGCTCCAATGCAGATTTCCATTAACATAGACAAGGGTCATGGGTGGCAGTGGGAACATTAAAATGGCGGTGCGGGCTCGTTGGGTCGAAGGGCCTGTTTCCCGTGCTGTTTTGTTCTTTGTTCTTTGATCAGCTGCTATTGCAAAGGGTTTATTTTGATTTGTGGAGAATGGGCCAGTGGAGTTTGCTAGTTAGTCATGCATACTGGAAGCAAAAATGTAGCTTCATTTATGACTGAGGACCCACCTCATAATTGATATCAAATCACAATCAATATTGGCAGCAGTGTGGCACAATTCCTCACAGTGCAAGGGATCCGGGTTCAATTTCAGCCTCAGATCAATGTATGGAGTTTGCACATTCTCCCCGTATCTGTGTGGGTTTCCTCAAAGCATTCCGGTTTCCTCCCATACTCCAAAGATTTGTGAGTTAGGCTGATTGGTCATGCTAAATTGCACTTTAGTATCAGGAAGAATAGCAGGTTAATATGTGAGGTTACAGGGATACGGCTTTGTCAGGATTGTTTTGGTCCAGGCTTAATGGGCCTTTTTCTGCACTGTAGGGATTCTATGATTCTATGATCTCAACTGTCAGCAAACTATGTTGCAATCCTGAGGCGAGACACCATTGAGGACAGGATGACACAGCCTAGGTTATTTTTAGTTCCTTATTAATATTTGTGTATTAAGTTGCTCTATTTGACAACGTGGGGAACCTCACCACTGTACCCTGGCTATACATGAAATACGTTAAACATTCCTGGTCCTTCAGGCCCCACAAAAATAATTGCAAATTTATCTACAGTGCAAGTTCTGACTACTCAAATCTAAAATGGCAACCTGTTATACTTTAGTCATTGGACCTCTATGGGCATCTTAAAAATGACATATACTGCCTGACATACCACAGGCACTTTGAAGCCAGGTAGTAGCTCCTTTCAGAATTGAGCAATGTGCACTGGGTGATTAAGATAATGGTCCCATTTTGCAACTGTTTACACCCTTTTAGTATCAGACAGAACAAGGAAACAGCAGTCCCTAAAGGTAAGATTATAAATTCACCTTGTGAGAAATTGTTGAAAATGTTGTAACTCTGGGCTGCAGGACTTCATGGCATTAATGTGAGAAATATCAGAAATTAACATGCAGAAATATTGGGCAGAATTTTCCCAAAATTACATAGAATGATGGGATAGGTGAGAAAAATACTGCGAAACTTGCTGGTTTCACAGTTGCCTTTCCTCTCCCGACCAGGTAGCACGCTATACAATTTCAAAGTACTGTCGAGAATCACACAGCCAGCTGGAGTGCTAAACTCACCAGCAAAGCTCAGATTCAGAGATCGGAGACCCCTCTTTTAAGAACATCCTGATCTCAGAGAAAGTTACTGTCCCCCCTCTCCAACCACCACCACCAAGAACGTTTAAGACCATCAGGGATGGGAAATACTCCCAACCCTTGCACACAGAAAGGAAAACTCTTCCCATCACTGAAAGATTGGGGCAACCTCACACATCAGGCAAGCAGCAGGGTGATCTCAGCTGGAACCCTTTCCCACCTATCTGCTAGTATTGGAGCACCTCCACCCCAGCCCACCCCCCTCCCAATCACCCAGAGTTTCCAGTCCTCCCAATCCCAAAGCAGGCACAACCACTCCCACCAGTTATAAGTCCTTCTTCACGTACAAGGATTCCCTCAATTGGACTTCATAGATGGACTGTCCCTGGCAGTGTCAACTAGGCTGTTCCAACCGGCAATGCCAGCCTGCCATGTCCCTCACCACTATATTCACCTGTGTGCCCCTGTAATAGGACCATGTCTGGTTTTCATTTTGAAAAACCAAAACTAGTTCCTGTCACCGTGACATCACACTGGCAGAGATGTGGGGGGTCGGGGTGCAACATCTAATGGTTCTGGAACCAATGTCATTAAGTCATTTAATAATACTAAAATTAATTCAAGTTCATAAAAATCATCAGCAGTGTAACAGAGAATGTGTTAGGATATAAACCAGAGTGCCTGTTTGTGCAAACAGGACCCAGGGAATGATCGCTGTGTCAGAACAGGTTGTCTAATTTAAATTGGGCTTTGACCCTCATTCAAAATAGACTCAACAGTTATTCAGTCCCAGCTAGCTCACTTGTGAAGTGGACATTAAATTATTGGCAGTGGCCCTTAGGTAGGGCTTACAGAATTGCAGTGTACAGAAGAGGAGATAGGTGATATTCAGGTAAGCTCTGGGCCAAACTGCAAATTGTCTTTGGAGCCAGAAGGAATGCGATTTCTCTTGGCCCCCCATTCATGTGATAAACCTGAAAAATAGCCCCCAGAAAATAGGCAGTGGGACAACAGCAGCCTACATTGAAACTTACAGAATAATGAAAGGCCTGGATAGAACAGAGGCAGGTTAGATGTTTCCATTAGGAGGGGAAACCAGGATCTGAGGGTACAACCTCAGAGTGAAGGGAAGATCCTTTAGAACTGAGGAGGAGAAATTTCTTCAGCCAGAGAATGTGACTCTGTGGAATTCATCATCACAGAAGGCTGTGGAAGTCAGTTCATTGAGTACATATAAGACAGAAATAAAGGCATCAAGGGTTACGGGGGAAAAAAATGGGAGAATGGATTTGAAAAACTTGTCAGTCATGATTGAATCTTGGAGCAGGCTCAATGGGCGAGTGGCCTAATTCTGCTCTTATATTTGATGGCCTTATGGAAATAGGGACTGGTAAAATAGTGCAAGAGCTGAGATATCAAGATTGCGCCTGATTTCTCAGCTCTCGTGATTTTACGAGACCCAGATTTCTGGCGAGGTCAGCCTCTCATCAGAAATAAGTGAGAGAGGAATAATTTATTCCAATTTATTTAGATGTTAATTTATATTTGTTTAGTAAGCCCGGCATTAAATCATCTGGGCTAACTTGCCTTTATGGCATTACCAAGGGAAGTCCTCTCCGATGAGGAAAACACATACTCCCCATAATGAGGATGAGGCATATTGGCCTCGCTGGTGGAACCCAGGACCATTGACGACTCCGCCCCACCCTGAGGTATCCGAGGACAAGGAGGGGATGCCCCTTGAGCAGTTCCAGCCTGTCTGTACTATCCTGGCACCATGACACTGCCAGTTGGCATCTTGGTAATACCCACTTGGCACTGCCCATTAGACTGTGCCAGGGCTGGGACCTATATGGGTAATACCTATGTGCTCACGGCCTGAATGGGCAGGGTCTGAAGTGGCAGCCCGATTGTGGAGGGAGGGACACCCACTCACACAGCAACATAATTGGATGGGAAAGGGTGGGGGAGGTGCTGACACTCTGCAGTGTGATTGGAATAGGGAGGGAGGGGGCCCACTGCCGCTTTACAATATGATTGGATTGGGGGGAGATGCAACCAGTCTGGGTGATGGGAGGGGGGCAGGCTGCAAGGGTTATATCTTGGGTGGTGTGTGGCTCACGATCAGCCATGGCCCCTGCAATCTGCAACAGCAGGGGCCTGACAACTCTCTCACGTTGAAATCACGTAATTGTGCATGTGCAGCATCAGAGGTCTGCACATGTGGAATAGCTCCAGCTTCAGTTGCTGTTGTGCATGTGCAGCATGCGCAATAGCTCCCTCTGCAGGCTAGCTTATGAATTAAGCCCAGCCCATTGCCTGCAGCAGCTGGAAACAGTCTATTTTCAATGTCTAAGTATATAAGATTGGGCATAAAAACACACTAAAAATGATTAGGAACTCTCCCATTTTCACACTAACTGGACACTTAGAATGAATCTTGTAAAATTCCACTTTGGCTGTCTCACTGCCAAATTCATAGAATTCCTCCATAGACTGTCTGACAACAATCTCATCCAGGCCCTATCTCCATAACAGCAAGTATTTACCCCGCTAATCCCCCTCACCTACACATCTTGGGACAGTAATGGGCAATTTAACATGGGCAATTCACCTGACTTACGTATCTTTGGATTGTGAGAGGAAACTGGAGACTTGGAGAAAACTCATGGAGACACTGGGAGAACATGCAAACTCCACACAGACAGTCATACAAAGCCTGAATTAAACCCGTATCCTTGGTGCTATGAGGCAACAGTGCTAACCACTATGCCATCTGATGGTATTTGTGTGCTTTGATGTCGTTTATGCTGGAAATATTATTATTGTGCACCAATTTCCATCCCATTATCCAAACAGTTTATTCATTCTTGGGAATGCGACAAGAATGCTGTTTAATCCATGCAAATCACAACAGTGCATTTAGAATGTATTTTAAAAAACCTTGGACTAACCATTTATCATTTCCCTTTAATCATACTTTTTTTCCATTCATTCAAGGGATGTGGGCTTTGCTGATTGGACCAGCATTTATTGCCCATCCCTAATTGTCCTTGAGAAGGCAGTGATGAACTGCCTCCTTGAATACTGCAGACCAATTTTGTTACGAAGGGAGGTCAGAATTTTGACCCAGGAACAGTGAAAGAATAGTGAATGATATGGCTTAAATCAGGATAGTGTGTGGCTCAGAAAGGAACTTGCATGTGGTGGTGTTCCCATGCATCTGCTGCTGTTGCTCTTCTAGGTGTTTGAGGTTGCAGGTTTGCAAAGCACCTTTGAAGGAACCTTGCTGCATTGCTGCAATGCATTTTGTAGCTTGTATGTAATGCTGCCACTATGTGCCATTGGTGGAGGAAGTAAATGTTAAAGGTGGTGGATGGGGAGTCAGTCAAACTGTCTGCTTTATCCTGAATGGTGAGAAGTGTCTTGAGTGTTGTTGGAGCTGCACTCATCCAGGCAAGTGGTGAATATTCCATCACACTCCTGACTTGTATCTTATAGATGGTGGACAAGCTTTGGGGAGTCAGGAGGTAGATTACTCGCTGCAAAATTCCCAGATTCAATGACCTGCTCTTCTGACCACAACCCAGAATTCTGATGATGTTGAAATGCATTTCATCTTGGATTTATATTTCATGTGTATCCAGAGTACAGTAGTAAGGATCCCAAATTGTCAAATAGAGAAGCTTACTTAATACACAAATATTAATATAAGCCACAATGCTTACATTACCACAGGGCCACAGTGAATTTTAATTCTTGATTTTAAAACATAAATCTAAAAAAAAACAGAGTAGCATACTGACACTTCTCCAAAAGTGGAAAATACTTGCAGAAATTAACAGATAGAGGATGGTGCCTATTTTAATTCTGTGCAAGGCGATTGGGGGCGGGGTGCAGTTTAAATCAAGCTAGAGACTTGTTTACCTGCTGAGGTGTTCCTGAAGTAAATCTAGTCTGTGCTCAACCTCTCCATATGTGATATCGCTTCCAGTCTCTGAGACACCGCGAGCTGCGTGAGAGGATGCTGACTGCGTTGACATGTCGGGATATTCTGCTGGTTTTCCACCTTCCCACTCTTTCAGTTTTTCATTGGCATCTGACAAAATCCATTCAACAATTAGCCCAAAATTAATTTGAATCATTTTCATTTACTTTTAAAAGTTCCTTGTGAGATAGTAAACATAGCAAAGTGAACAAGCTGCAGATATTTATTAACTACTGACAATAGTTTTATTAAGATATCTACTACTGGTTTTAATGGGTATAAAGTCAGAGATATTAACGGTTAAACATGATTTATTAAGAGAGGGAGAATTATCCAAACATAAATATTTTCAGGAAACTCAAGCAGGAAATGAAATATTTCTTAATTAAAGCAGCTTTCCAGATGTTGATAGATAGGTTGTTTTTTTATTAGATTGGAAGCTAGTTTACTTTGTTTCTTCACTGGTTGATAAACCTGACTAATTTCTAGTATAAGAGTATTTATCATAGCAAGAATTAGTGTGGAATTACGAATAGTATCATCCTCAATATGATGTAATTGGTCTTATGTCCAGATTTTATAGAGCGCTTTGGCTTGACAGAGACCTGTGCAGAAGCTGGTATGGAATTAGCTGTTAGTTGTACCCTGTACATCTATACATATTTACGTCTTATTAATGAAAGCATAGGCTGGAATTCCCTGGTCTGGAGTGACATCAATGGGAATCTCGCCACTAGCAAACAATGCTTCAACTCCTGCCAGTGGGAAATCAGTGGCTGGGAGGCCAGAGAATCTCACTTGCAATGTTTAAACATACAGGACTCAGAACTTCTTCATGAGACCTACAACATGGTGATAGGAAAAACCCCGAACATCAAGAGAAGCTGCAACAGAGATTTGAAAGCTAGAAAATTAAAGGAGCCACATTCTGATCTAATTCAAAGAATCTGAAGTGAAGGCATAGAGATAGGTCACTGAGAGAAACTCCATTGCAGAACTGCAGGAAGAAAGGCAAAAGAAAAAGCCCTGTTCTTCAGCTGAGTACTCCATAATTGCTTGTGGAGGTCCAGTTTGAATGTCCACAGAGAGTAGAGGCAAACTGAGCAGAGGTGATTTGAGCAATTAAGTACTTGGCTAGAACTAGTTTAAAAATGTTTTTAGTCTTTTAAAAATCATAGCAGCTCATTTCTGAAAATGCCACGGACTATCCAGGTTCAGTCAGTGCCATTCCATATGGTGGCTGAACTCATTGCAAACTGCAAAAAACAGTCGGAGTTTGAAAAGCCCAGCCAAAGCCAGGAAACAATATTAAAACATACGAAAATCTATCAACAAGGCCCAGAATAATACACAAAGTCCACTTTGGGTGGGAACTATAAAATAAGTGAGAGAACCATCAGGAGCATAGACACACACACAGATCTGGGTGCACAGATCCTTAAACATGAAGCACAGGTGGAAAAAGTTGGTGAAGAAAGCATATGGCATGTTTGCCTTCATTGGATGGGACATTGAGTATAAAAGTTGGCAAATTATGTTACAATTACATAAAACTTTGGTTAGGCCACATTTGGGATACTATGTTCAGTTCTGGTCACCATACTATCACAAAGACATGGAGGCTTTATAGAGAGTACAAAAAATGTTTATCATGATATTGCCCAGTATGGAGAGTATTAGCTATGAGGAGAGACTGAATAAACTGGGATTGTTCTCCCTGGAAAGACGGAGGCTGAGTGGTGACTGATAGAAGTTTATAAAATTATGTGAGGTATAGATAGAGTGAACAGTCAGAAGATATTTCCCAGGGCAGAAATGACAATTACAAGGGGGCACAAGTTCAAAGTAAGTGGGAGATTCAGTGGAGATGTGTGGGGGAAGTTTTTTACACAGAGGTAGCCTGGAATGCACTGCAAGCGAGGTGGTAATGGAAAATATGTTAGCAACATTTAAGACTTATCTAGATACACTCAAGAACAGATGGGGAACAGAGGGATGCAAGCTCCCTTGGCCTAGATAGGACAAGGTGGTCGGTGCAGGCATGGCGGGCTGGAGGACCTGTTCTTGTGCTGTACTATTCTTTGTTCTAAGTGATTTGCTGCACAAAAGGACAGACAAAGCAGTCAGGATCACCATCACAGTGGGAATCCATCTATCAGTGTGGGGAAATCTCTTTAAATAACTTTTTCTGTGATCCCATCTTTGAAACCTGTATGGCATTTAAAGCTGTACCCACACTAACTGTTAAACAACCATGCACAAAAAATAAACTTTAACAGACCAGTTTGCACTCATCAAAGGTTCAGTCCAACCACAAAATTGGGCACCTCAGCAGACGGTATTCCTTAGATATGTGACAGCTTCAGGTCCAGACAGAAAGACAGAAGCTGAACAAGTCAATATGCTATTTTATTCATTAAGTCTGATAGCCGATGATTTTATCATGAGGTAAGAAATTGATGAATCCTCAGCTAAATTTGACAAAGTTTTAAAATAATCTGTTGCATATTTTAAGCTGAAAAGCAACAAAATTTTAGACAGTTCAAAATTCAAGGAGCATGTCCAATAGTAAGGAGAACTGGTTGACTCTTTAATAACCGTACATTGAAAATTGTGACCTGAAAATAGAGTTTAGTTGTTGGTTTGGCTGAAAATGCCGTTTCAGACATATTTCAGGATTATAGTAAGATTATACTTATGAAAAGGCCATTCAAATTGTCAGGCAATGCAAAATCTATCTCCACTATTTATGCATTTTATTTGGCGAAAGCAAGCCATGGTACAGAGCAATTCCAAACTGTGCAGCAAGTAAAGCGACAATGGGGCACCAGTATTTAAGGCCAAAGGAAGCAATGCTAAAATTGACTACAAGAGATTGGGGCAGGTCAGTGCTATGGAGCCAAACGACCCCTCAGAAGTGACCAAAGACTGGTGATTTCAGCATGATGTTTAAATTGTAACCACATAGAATATTTCAGTGAGTTATGCAAAGTTAAAACACTCAGATGGGCAGAGAATCCCAAGACGATTAATAAGGTTGAGATACCACATCAGAAGGAAACCCAACTGTGCTTCTTGGGTGAGGTCAAGGATTTTGATTTTCCTGCTGAGAATGCAGACATCTCAGTGAATGGTAACCTCAGCACCTGTAAATAGAACTAGGGAGCCAAAGTTACAGTCTTCTCAGCCAGAAATCTACCACCTCGCCAGCCATGGAATCAGAGCAGGCCAAGGCCCGACAATGAAAATCTCCATTGATCCGAGATGAGAATTTCTGATCTTGCTTGAGAGAGGCTGTAAAATCCCACCCACAGATTTATGGCTGAGAGACTTCTGGCTCGAACAACAGACGAACAATGGACCTGTAGAAATCTGACTTCTGATTATAGACATGATTCTGAAACCATTAAGGTACAGCAGAAAGCTGATATTTACATCATATACATCACCCATAGCCAATCTTTTTCTCTCCTGAGCAGAGGGTCTCTGTGTTGCTTTTAATCTTCTCAAAACAACAGAAGCCATCAGAACAACCCCTGTCATCAATTGCACAGAACTGCAAGTTCCTGAGAGGCCCAATATTAAAGATACTCGTCACTGAGACTTCAGTTCCAAATCAAATTCAGTCTTCACAGAGCCGCTTTGTCCTATTTCTTCGCAGGTGCAGAAACTTCTTATTGGAATGACTAGCCAACGTCATAGAGAGTTACCATGGTAACTTGAGTGGAAGGAAGCCAAGAGAATGATCAGCAGCAGCAAGAAGAGCCCAAACATTGAGAACATTCTCTCTGACAGGAACAAGATAAGCTTGTGGCCCTCTTGCAGACCAGATAGAGAATTGACAAAAAGTTATTCAGCTCCAAGGAGCTGAGAAAGAGGAGTGGAAGAAGGCAGCCAAGAGCCAGAAAGACAAGCTACAATCCAATCTCTAAATTAATAAGAGCCCACCATTCCTGACGGCATGGTGGCCGAGTGGTTAGCACTGCTGCCTCACAGCGCCAGGGTCCTTGGGTGACTTTCTGTGTAGAGTTTCCAAATTCTCCTCCTGCCTGTGTTGGTTTTCTCCGGGTGCTCCAGTTTCCTCCCACATTCTAAAGGTATGTGGCTTAGGTGGATTGGCCATGTGAAATTGCCCCTTAGTATCAGGGGAATTACTAGGGTAAATATGTGGGGCTATGGGAATTGGGTGGGATTGTTGTCAGTACAGGCTCAATGGGTAGAATGGCTTTCTTCTGCATGGTGGGGATTTGTGATTCCTCAAATATTACCACAGTAGATCTGAAAGGATCATGAAGCCTTCAGACTGCCTGATTTGTAAAGACAGGATTTGAGGGAGAGAAGGAAGTTAAGTAAGTAATGTAATGTAAGTACATTGGGTAAAGATTTGAGTTGGTGCAGGGGGAAATGTTATATAAGGACTTCTGGTATAGCAAGGGTTAATGTGAGATTGGGAACTATAAGCCCATAGTGTAATGTAGAAGATCACATGACCAGAATCTATAGAGACTTGGCAGCATCATATTAGCTCCCAACTTGGACTATACCACGTATATCTGGACTTGGTTATATCTCATCAAACGAATACTTGTTGATGTTTAACCATGCAGGACTCAGAACCTTCTGAAAGTTTACTGAAATCTACTGAAAATATAATATAAACAAACATCTATTTCCAGATACCAAGCACAATTTGAATGCTCACTTCTAATCCTGCAACAAATTGCTACATACAATATGGGATAATATATGTTACCATAGTGATCAGATAGTATAAGCTCATGCATATTGCATGACGGTGATGCCACCTAAAGATAGGTATTACTGGGGATAAAATCCAGTATCTATATTCTGTGAAAAATATACTAACTTTCTAATATGTTCATTTTTTCTTCAGAGAAAGGTTATAATAAACTACAGTTTATGACAAGTTTTCAAAAAATATAATGTTGAATGCTTGATTCACCAAATCAATGTACATAATTTTAAGCTGTGACCATGTATATTGGAGGAGAATTCTTTACTGATGTTCAGAAAGCAGCCTAAATGGATGAAGGGATCTAACATTGGATGGAATTTTACACGGAAATGGTGGTCTTGCCCACTAACTGAGAAGTCTTCAGAAAACACGGCTCCTTCAGCCTGGGAAGTGATGTTCTTAGTTGTTTCCACCAAACTATGAGTGGACTCCTATCTCTCAGAGCTGCCGGCTAATCTGGCTAGCAGTTCTTCAGTTTCAACAGCTCCACTGGGAGTGCAGAGCACTGCTGATACTGCAGCAGTTCCTGAAGAAGAACAGAAATGGAAACCAGGTAACTTGGTAATTGAGATCTAGCTAGGCAGGCCTCAATGAAGTGATGGGGACTTGGGGGAGCAAACTTGGACACCTGCTAGTGCTGGAGGTCCCTATTTTGGGTGCAGAAAGGTAGCCCGAACCCAAGTCTGCATTCTGGCCACCATGCTTTAGCTGATAAATTGCAGCACGTGTAGATACGTGTAGATTGACATCTATTCTGACATTAGTTAAATCCTGGCAGGCAGGCAATGTGTTTAATCCAGTGATCTGGGACATACCACCCAATTTTACGCAACCATCATTTTATGCAACCACATCCTACCAGAATACATATTTTTGGAATATGATCTAAATATTACAGTAATAAAGATCATATTCCAAAAAATAAGTATTTTAAAATACTGAGAAGTATTTTGCTTTATTTTTCTTTCCTCTGCTAACCTCTCAGTCTTTTCTCTCATCATTAAACTTGCTTCTCTCTAAGCACCTCAGTCACCTAATTAACCAAATTTTGTTGACATGGGCATTAATAATAGAAACTTGGGAATAGATTTTCTCTGGTTAAGAAATAATACAGATTACCTGCTCCTTGAACCAGCAGAGAGCCATGTTTCCACAATGAGGAATTCTCATAGATAGCAAACCAGGAACATTTTATAGAAAACAAAATAAAGGTTGGACTATTCCCATCAGAAGTTGATACATCATAAATATACTTTAAAAATTATATTAAAAAGATATGACATTTTCATAATGATGGAAAAAATTGACATTCTTGAAATATAAAATTAGATTTTCAGGGCCAGAGATGTTATTCAACTATAGTGACACTTGAGCAGATCATGAAAAATACAATTGCAAGGTGTAATTTTTCAGGAACTTCAAATATAAAATGGTATTATAATAATAATATTCTTATAAATTCAATGATTTCTAAAGAGACATTTGCAAGGATTTCAATAGAGTAGCCTTTTGGAGAAGCAAGGAATCACTGGTCGTAATGTCAGAATTTCAGTGCTGTCTGTGAAAGAAATGCAGTCTGGATGTAACATTCTCCTGTGTGAGCCTGTATGGATATCACAAAGAATGGAAGAAACATTGCTGAGTATTTGCTTATCATATTGTTCAGTCTGGACCATGGACCAGGGATAAACCATTTGGGCCCTTCAGCCTATTTGCCATTCAATGTGATCATGGCTGATCTGTGATTTCACTCCAACAGTGGCACAATATCCGTATTCTTTTGTTAACACTCCTCTAGTTGCCTGCTTGTCTGTTTAACTGACTTGCCAGCTGAATCGCATAAACGCTTCTCATTCTTAAATGTTATGTAGTGAAGTGCTATTGACCATATTATATTTCATAACCACTAACATCAGCTTTGCTGAATTTTATTCTAAAACCTCACCTGAGATCTTAGTTCTTCTTTCAGCTTTTCTGCCTTGCATTTCGGATCCTTGGGCGAATCCCAACCTGCAGTTCTCTTCTATCTCTGAAGGATAGTCCAATATGCCAGAACATAATGGTTTCTTCTCCTCATCAACAGAGGTAGAAAAGGATGATGATACACTCCGCTTTGCTTCTGAATCCGTCCTTTTGTAATATTGTTGCCGATCACCTTGTGATGTATTTTGAGAAGCCTCGTGGATCTTGTAGTCACCTCCATTATCATCTGTGATGGCAAATATTACTGGACAAAGTAAGCTGCTGCAATAATGCACAGGGGTTAAATACAAGAAGTAGGTTGGCTTTTGAATATTAGCCTTTTACCAGATTAGAAGTTCATAAGGTATAGGAGCAGAATTAGCCATTCAGCTTATCGAGTCTGCTCTGTCATGCAATCATAGTTGATACGCTCCTCATCCCTATTTTCTTGCCTTCTGCCCATCCATAGACATGGTTAATTGTTGATATAAACTTCATCATAAAGTCAATAAAGCATTTAGCAACTAGCACCCATTACTTTAAATCTGACAGCTCCTGTCTCTGAGGGAAATATCCATACCGAGAGAGAAAGTGTTCGAGCTTCAAGGTAGCATTAAAACTGATAAATCTCCGGGGCCTGATGGCATTTATCCCAGGCTGCTTAGGGAGGTGCGAGGTGAAATTGCTGGGCCTCTGATGCAAATCTTTGTCTCTTTTTTGGACACAGGTCAGGTCCCAGAGGACTGGAGAATAGCTAATGTTGTACCATTGTTTAAAAAGGGTAGTAGAGATAACCCTGGAAATTATAGGCCGGTGAGTTTGATGTCAGTGGTAGGGAAGTTGTTGGAGGGATGTATAGGATCCTATACATCCTAGAGATAGGATGTATAGGCACTTAGAGCGTTGCGATCTGATTAGGGATACGCAGCATGGATTTGTTAAGGGGAGGTCGTGCCTTTAAATATGGTAGAATTTTTTGAGGAGCTGACGAAAATGGTGGACGAAGGGCGAGCCGTTGATGTCGTCTATATGGATTTTAGTAGGGCGCTTGACAAAGTCCCTCATGGGAGGTTAGTTGAGAAGGTCAAGGCTCATGGGATACAAGGATAGGTAGCTAGATGGATAAGTAACTGGCTTAATAATAGGAGACAGAGAGTAATAGTGGAAGGGTATTTTTCTAGCTGGAGGTCGGTCACGAGTGGTGTGCCGCAGGGCTCGATACTGGGAGCTCTTCTATTTGTAATATATATAAATGACTTGGAAGAGGGAGTAAGTGGAGTGATCAGCAAGTTTGCAGACGATACAAAGATTGCTAGACTTGCAGAAAGAGAGGAGCATTGTCAGGCGATGCAGCAGGACATAGATAGGCTGGTAGCTTGGGCAGATAGATGGCAGATGGAATTCAATCCTGATAAATGTGATGTGATGCATTTCGGGAGAAAGAATGCAGGGGGGAGGTATATGATAAAGGGTAGACCTATTAAGAGTATAGAAACGCAGAGGGACCAGGGGGTGCAGGTGAACAAGTCTCTGAAGGTGGCAGAGCAAGTGGAGAAGGTTGTGAAGAAAGCATAAAGTATGCTAGCCTTTATAGGAAGGGGTATAGAGTACAAGAGCCGGCCTTTAATGTTGCAGTTGTATAAAACATTGGTTACACCTCATTTGGAATACTGTGTCCAGTTCTGGTTGCCTTACTACCGGAAGGACGCGGAGACTCTGGAGAGAGTGCAGAGGAGGTTTACCAGGTTGCTGCCTGGTATGGAAGTCTGAGTTATGAGGAGAGGTTAGGCAAATTGGGACTGTTTTCCATAGAAAGACGTAGACTTAGAGGAGACCTAATAGAGGTGTACAAGATTATGAGAGGTATATGTAGAGTAAACAGGGTTAAGCTTTTTCCTAGGATGGACTCGAATAGCACAAGGGGTCACGGGCTTAGGATGAGGGGGTAAGGTATAATTTGGATGCTAGAGGGAGTTTTTTCACACAGAGGGTGGTAGGGGTATGGAATGCGCTGCCAAGTAAAGTGGTGGAGGCAGGTACTCTGGAGTTATTTAAGAAATACTTAGATGGGCACATGAACAGAATGGGAATGGAGGGGTATAGAAAACTGATTTAAAATAGGGATCATGAGCCTTGGGAGTCCCTGGGAAATGTGTAAATAAATGATGATATTGATGTACTTGTTTTTATCCTACAGGTACTTTCGTCCACCTTGTTGTCTAACAAGGAGCATACACGTGGTGGGTCGTGAGATGGCTGCTCTTGGATTTTTTTTTTCGAGAGTATTCTAGTGCTTCACATCGTTAGTGTACGCTTGGCCTGGACCATTTGATGGGCAACACGACAACTCAGTGACTATCGCTGTGCTGTGGAGATACATGGATTTGGGCCTGTGTCTGTGGGAGTTTGTGCATTCTCCCCGTGCTTGCGTGGGTTTTCTCCAGGTGCTCCGGTTTCCTCCCACATCCCAAAGATGTGCTCATAGGCTAATTGGCAAAACAAATTCTCCCTAAATTGTCTCAAATTTGGTTTTTAATCCATAGATCTATAAACATAGACAGGAATCACGGGTAGAGGTGGGAACATCGGGGTGGTGGCACAGGCTCGTTGGGCCGAAGGGCCTGTTTACCGTGCTGTTTTGTTCTTTGTTCTTTATTTAGGGCAGTGGTATAGTAGTTAGCACTGCTGCCTCACAACACCAGATCTGAGTTTGATTCCTGGCTTGAGTCACTGCCTTTGCGGAGTCTGCACATCGTTCCCATGTTTGCATGGGTTTTCTTTGGATACTTTGGCTTCCTCCCACAGTCCAAAAGTCATGCTGGTGAGATGCATTGGCCATGCTAAATTCTCCCTTAGTGCACCCAAACAGGAACCGGAGCTTGGCGACTACGGGATTTTCACAGTTATTTCATTGTCGTGTTGATATAAGCCTACTTATCACACTAATAAACTTTAATCTAAAATCAAATTCAAATAGCATGGGAACAGGAATAGGCCAAGTGGTCCCTTCAGCCTGTTGTGTCATTCAGTGTAATCATGTCTGTCCTTGTTTCAATATAATCATGCAGTTCAGCAATAATTGTAATGCATTATTCAATCAAGATTCAATATTTTATCCTATTCTGTTGTATCTTGAGATGCAGTTTATGGTCATAAAAATGGAACGTTAGTTCAAACAATTTTAATCAAAACCAGCATTACTCAAGACTTAAAAAAAACACAAGAAGAATAGTAATAGTTTAATTAGAAATATGGAACTGCATTTGCTGTATTTTCATTTAGTGGCAAATGTCACTAATGCCAAACAGAAGAGATAAATTACCTTCATTTGTTTTCCTTTTGAAGGAAAGTTTTCTTCTTCGAGGTCTGGGAATCTCCTCATCTGAATCATCACTTGTTTCTGCTCTGAGTAGCATGTCTGCCTAGAATAGCAGTAGATGACTTCAAACAAGAGTAATTATAGTAAAAACAGCAGAAATATTTAAGTTTTTACTGAACCAGGAATTAAAGGACATGAAGAAAAATGAATTGTAATGTTGACAATGATACTAGGCGTGCAATAATGGTTCAGCCAGCCATTTGACAAATTTTCTGATGTCAATATAGATGTTAATCAGGATAAATTATTAATAGCAAGGTGTAGTGGGAGGGATTGGTTAACATGAGACCTTTAGACATTCATCTAAAGCCATTATCCTTCAAAAGCATCAGAACCTGACCAAAACTGATTTAAGGTGCCATACTCGTCAAAACCAGTCCGTCCATTCAACATTGTTCAGCTAAGTAATACAAACAGCTGTTTGCATTTGATCAGAAGAATATAAAATGATGGGTAGGATTTTTCTCCCTTTCTGTGGTGACAGGAACTATTCACTTGTGGTAGGAACTTATGATGCTGCCATTGCTAACATTTTTTCCATTGAATGTATCTGTCAGATACTAGCGTCTGGAGGGACTGTAAGATCTCATCAATGTGAATGGGAACAAGATTTAGGCGATAGTTGCTGGGGTAGACCATAAAGTCCTTCAAACCTGCTTTGCCATTTTAAGATAAGGCTGTTTTTTTTATCTTAGCTCTGATTCTCTGCATTATCCCCATCTTCCTTAATACCTTTAATACCCAAAAATCTATTGAACTCTTGTGTTGAATACACTCAATGAATGAAAATTCATGGCTCTCTGGGATAGAGAGTTATGAATATTCACAATATGTTGAGTGAAGAAATTTCTCATCATCTCAGTCCTAAATGGCTGAACACTTATTCTGAGACTGTGGCCCATTATTCCAGACACCGTAGGGGAAATATTTTCTCAGCATTTACATTGCTAAACCTTTAAGAATTTTACATGTTTCAATTGGATCACCTCTTTTTGTCCTAAACTCCAGTGAATATCATATTCTATTCAATCTTACCTCATAGGACAATTCCCTTATCCTCTAGTGAAACGTTTTTGTTAATTCCCTGTTGTGCAAGTGTGCTCTTCCTTATGGAAGGAGGCCAAAGCTACACAGAGTGCTCCAGATCTCGTCTCACCAAGGTATTTTACAATTGTAATGAGATTTCTTAACTTTTATACTTCAGGTTTAAATTATTTAGCTGTCATGTTATAGAATGCACATACATTTTCAAATTCTAAACATCTTCTTTTATAAAAATGCCTGGGATTAGAATTCAAAACAACTGCAATAATTCCCCACATTGTTCATTTTGATTTCCTATATGAGTTTATTTTCAAAATAAATGGCTGCACTTCAGCTTTTTTTATATCAATAATATCGCAATAATTTATCCACGATAACTGGAAATTATTCAGGGTTATATTTTAAATTGCCATAGTCAGATCTCTTTTAGCACAACTGAATGTACTCGCAGGATGGTGCTCCAATATTAAAATGCCAGCAGTGGTGCTCAGAGGACTCTGGCGGTTGGTTGAATTGCTCCAATCATTTTGGAACAGGGCATCATCCTAAGGCCGTGCTCATTTCAATAATTTCAGCTGGGGCTTCCGGTCCGATTGATGTCTGCACCGGAGATGACCCCCACTTGTTGGAAACCTTTGGCGCCTGGCTGATTTGTGTCTGATGCTGACAAAAATATTAAAAGAGAGAGAAACCTGCATTTATATAGCCCCTTTCACGACTTTAGGACACCACAAAGAATTTTACTGCCAATTATGATTTTGCAAGGACACTGCAGCACACCTTCAATAGTGCACAGGAACGTCACTTGTGATTATGTGCACAAGTATCTGGGGTGGGACTTGAAACTCACAAAGTTCTGATTGAGAAGTCAGGATGCTATCATTCTGCAGGGCAGAAGTATGTAATTCGAAGCACACCTGACCATGTTTAGGCAGAAATACTGAAGGCTCACAATCATTCTTGGCAGAAAATTTTACAAATGGTAGTGGGGAGTGGTAGCCAACAGAATGAACATCCCACCGGAATTTCTGTTTGGCCTATTGGCAATTATACTGGTTACTGATGTAACCCCAGAAGGAAATCTGCCCCTGCTTCTTCCAGTCTGAGCATGTTGACTAAATACTTAAAGAGAATTTGATACTGTTTAACTGTTAAGCCATCATTAACACTGTTTAATGATTTAGCTCTGTCTGATGTTAATTACCGTGGCATCAACTGATGCATTGCTTCCATCCGTTTTACAAGCAAACTCAAGGTTTTATATAACAAAGCTGTCTGGCACTGACTGAGCACTAATGGAATAATGAGTTAAAGGCGATATTTGTCATATGATACATTCTGTGCTGATGATAAATATAGCAACTGATTTGATCTCTCAAGCTTAAAGTTATTTTGTAAGCAATTATATTAATAGGGCAAAAAAAACACAAACAGCTTGCTGGAAATAAAAAATAAGGGATTTGCATTTACATAGCATCTCGAATATAGCACATAGTAAATAATCTGGGATGTCACTCAGATGTACCAAATGCTAAAAGAAAGCATAATCAGATTAAAACCAGTTAGATCAATCAGCTTTGTCCCAGACATTGGATTCGTATAGACCAAAGCACCCAGACAAGCCAGCAAACTGCTCCTCAAAACTGGGAGAACTGTCACTCAGATTAGTCAAGCAACATAACTCAAAAATTCAATAACTTAATAACTCAGGACTGAAAAACAGATTGTTCCCTGCTGCCGTCAGACTTTTGAGTGGACATTCTTTATATTAAGCTGCTCTTTCTCTACACCCTAGCAATTTCTGTAACACCATATTCTGCATCCTTCCTATTCATTTTTCCCCATGTACTCTATGAATGGTATGCTTTGTCTGTATAGCATGCCAAAAACAATAATTTTCACTATATTCTAATACATGTGACAATAATAAATCAAATCAAATCATAATCATATTCAGTTAGACTAGATAACTCTTTTTCCATTGGCACAGTGAGAATGGGCTGAATGGCCTCCTCCTGTATCATAGGTTTTCTGTGATTCCTTCAATATTTACAACCTTAGGACACTCCAATGTCGTTGACAATCAAGTACTTTTGAAATGTAGGCACTGTTGTAATAAGGGAAAATACAGGAGCCAATATATGTTCAAATAGCAATTAGAAATTGACTAAATAATCTGTTTTTAATAATGAAGGATAAATCTTGATTGGGAGACTGAGAACACCCCCACCCCCCTGCTCTTCTTCAAATAATACTAAGGGGTATTTACATTCATCTGGGATGGCAGTGTTGATATCAGGCTCATTTTTCTTCCTGGAACTAATACATTGTTGGATAGAAATCAGATTTTAACTAATGTAATTTAACATTATGTGAATAAACCTCTTCTCTTAATTCTCTTAATTAAACACATGATCTATTCCGTTCAGTGGCACAGTGGTTAGTACTGCTACCTCACAGCATCCTGGCTTTGATTCCTGGATTGGATCACTGTCTGTATGGAGTTTGTATGTTTTCTCCGTGCCTATGTGGGTTTCCTTCGGGTGCTCCGGTTTCCTCCCACAGTCCAAAAGATGTGTTGGTTAGGTGCATTAACCATGCTAAATTCTCTCGCACTGTACCTGAACAAATGCTGGAGCGTGGTGACTAGGGCATTTTCACAGTAATTTCATTGCAGTGTTAATGTAAATCTACTTATGACTAATAAATAAACTTGAACTTTCTGTAGTGACATATCTAGAAGCTAGTTTTAGATCGTCAACAATTCTTTCCTTCTGACTTTGGTGGGACAGAATATGTGCTGTAGCATACTTCAAGTGAATAGAATGGCAGCATTCATGCCCAACATTACTCATTACTGAAGAGAAGGCAATCACTTACAAATTTTCTTGCTAATTTGAAGAATGGATATGTATCACACAATAATATGCAATATGCAACAAATCATGTTTTGTAATGGTATAAACTGATATTAAATATGTATAATTTTCAATCTATATTAAAGTTAATAAGAATGTTATTACTTTTATAAGTTTACTAGATATGATTGTATATGGTTCATTCTAAAAGGTTGGTACATTGCTATTTGAGTTGCCTGTGTTAACTGCATATAATTGGCTGTAAAGAAACAAGAATGAATAAGTTGTTACCTTTGAACCTTCATCTCGTAGATTAAAGGTGAGTTCTAGGTTTGTTAAGAAGTAGTCAGAAAATTCTGGATACATATCCAAAACTTCTAAAAGGTCTTCCCTCTGGATCTTGTGCAAATCGCAGTAAGTCAATGCTCGTACATCAGCATTAGATTTCCCAGGTCTTGCATAAAGATGGATCATTTCACCAAAGATGTCATTTTTCCCTAGACAGAAACAGATGTTCCTTTAAAAGTCAAAGCTCCTTGGATATAAATCTTATGTCACTATTTTTTCCCCGTTGCCGGATTCAGAAAAATCCCAAACTTCTTTTGATTTTTTTTTGTATGCCTTGAGAAATAGATTTGAATAAATGATTGAAACATGGAACTAAATGACCTAAGGTCTGCGCTGATGTCTTATTGATGATGTATGATATAGTTCTGACCTTCTCAGTGGAAGAAATCACATAGGTGCTGCTTATGCATGAAGCTGCCATAGAAACTTCAAACCCACTGTTCTCTAACTGAAAACATATGTAGAATGCTCAAGCTGAATAACAAGCTTCTGCACAGCATCTCAAATGTTTTATTCTTTTCTCTGGGGCTTTTTGTAGGTCAGTATTAAGATCGATGATATACACGCTCCATTTATTTTGCTCTAATTAATTTTCTTTTTCCAGATAATTAGATTGTATTTATTGATGATTATATGCTAAGTTTTACTGAATTCTCGTTGAGTAACCCTCAATTTCTGAAAGGGAAATTCAACCGGACAACTGGAAAGCTGCATAGGAACAACTGTAACTTTCAGATTGTTTTAATTTGCAGAAAGCACTCTTTTGAATTTAGTTAAGATTTTTATAAATGGACTTCAATTCAAAGCAGAAGTGGTGGCGACTTTGCCCTGTTTAAATGCAGTCTGAGTTTTGTAAATGAATCACGACAAAAGCAAGTAAAATGTTTTTTTTAAGATATCTGTTATTATAGGTTAATCACTGCAGTTGCTCAGGGCTATGTATGCCAGGATATGTTGCACATTCATGCCCTTGCAACCATCTATTGTAATGCACAATCAAATGAGCTTTCTTTACCCAATAATCAAAGGTTTATTTTTAAGACTGCTGTTGTTATTGTAAAAGGAAATTCAGAATTAACACGATTGAGATGTATAATTCTTTCTAAAAGATGTTATGAGTCTCAACAAACAAAGCAGGTAACAATCCATACTGACCTTTTAATATTTTTCAAATAATTACCAAGCTACAAATAATTAAATAAAATGTCAGTAACTTCACTGTTCCAGCTGTGCAATTCACAATAATAGCAGAAAATTGCTGAACAGAGAAAATCCTAATTTACCCAGATTACATATGTTCATTCAGACTTCAATGCTATGCATCATGTATGATGGTAATATTAGGACTCTTTCTAGGACCCAGTACCCAGTCCAAAAGCAAATTAATTTTTAAATCTCTTCCAATGTAATATTTTATTGGAAAGGGGGAGATTTGCTCTCCTGTTATAGAATCGGGACAATTTTACTGCCCAATTTTACCAAAGTTATTTGTCCTTTAAGGGCCAAACTGCGGAGAGGGTCACAAATCAAGAACCAGGGTGAGGGATCATCCGAACAATCCCGGGCTTGGCTCTCACTATAGCCAAGTGGTATAGGCCACTAAACTGATAATCTACAAAACCTACAGCAATGTTTGATTCCCGGATCAAATACCACCCCCCCCCCCATGTCTTCATCTAAGAAATCTAGGCTTGCCTAGCAGATTTGACTCTGGAAGCTGACTGGCAGCACAAGGCTGCAAGATCTATGTTATAGTTGTATGTAAATAAATATTACAGTTGTTATTTATCTAACTCATGAACTGGAATTGGTGACAAGAATAAAAGAAAATTAGATCCTGAGCATAAAATTCTGTTGAAGTTGAGTCCAAATTCAGAAACAGAAGTACTTATACATATGCCCCTATTTGGACAGGTTGATATCCCCGTGGAGGATTGGGTGCAATATATTGAGTGTTTGGGCTACTATTTCCAGGCTAATGGAATAGAGGAAGAGGTGACGAGGAACTAGAATAAATGATATGCTGAGAGACAGGTTAGTCTGCAGAGTGAATCATGAAGCTGTTCAAAGGAAGCTGTTAGCAGAAAAAGATAGTAAATTTTAAAAAGTTGCTGGAGACCACAGAGAAAGGAGCTACACAGGAGCTACAGAGTGTGCAAAATGGCATGGTTCATCACTTAAGATGGAAAACTGCAGTCAGCAGTTGTGCAAAAAAATAGAAGTGCAATTAATGGGAAACAAATACAGCCACAAGTAGAACCAAAGTTTTTAAAAAGTAAATCAATTAACAAGACTCGAATCAGACTGTTACCAGTGTGGCAGTAATCACTCTCCTGAAGAGGCTGAATGCTTTTCCTGCCATAGAAAAGATCACTTAAGGCACCAATGTAATAGCAAGTTATATCTCCCAATAAGAGAGTTAATAACGCATTGCAAGTGCATAATAGGAAGCATAAGTACTAATGATTTAAATGTTCATTTATTGTTCAATGTGAAAGTAGGCAAGATAGCCCCATCGTTGCTGCTTTTGATAAATATTAAGCTCTTAAAGTTGAATGTTGATACAGGAAACTCTGCCATTTGAATGAGAACATACATTTTGCTATTTACAAGAGGGAGCCAACTGTTGTGCTTGAATGATAATGGCAGCAAATTTAAAATTTACACATGAGAATCCATCAAGATGAGCGATACTATCACAGCTCCTGTAAGCCATCAGCAGCAGTCTGCCCAGCTCTCAGTCATTGTATGTCAGGCAAAGGACCAAGTCCTCTGGGCTGTGATTAGTTTAAGGAAATCAAGTTAAATTCGATGGAGATCTTCCCCAAGTGCAGGAAGGGTGACTGCCAGAGTCACTGAAGAGATATGACATTGTCTTTTACAACAAGTTGTGTAAAATAAAGGGGCTCCAGACAAAGGTCTATGTAAATCCAGAGGCAATCATTCATTTCTTTCAGGGCAAGACTGAAAAAAAAAGCTAGACATGGAATTGAAGAGATTGGAAGATTTGGGTATCATCTATTCAGTTTAATTTGTGGAGTGGGCAGCACCTATAGTCCCCATGATAAAGCCTGACAAGATTGTCCATATCTGTGGAGACTACAAATTAACAGTTAATCAGGCTGCCAAGTTAGATAAGTAATTTGGAAGGTTGAAGACTTGTATGCAAAGCTGGCCGAAGGTCAAACTTACACAAATCTGGATATAAGTCATACCTTTCAGCAACTTGAATGAGACAATTTTTCCTGAGGTTATGTTATGATAAACACACACCAAGGTTTGTTTTAGTTTATGTACCTACCATTTGTGTGTTATCATCATGTGCTATTTTCTGGAGAATGATGGAGAATTTGTTACAAGGACTACCACATGCTACTTGGATGATATTTTGATAACTGGATTGACAGAAGCTGAGCACATGGCTAATTTAGAGGAGATGCTCAAGAATTTCCAAAAGGTCGGAGTTCACCTTAAGAAGGCGAAATGTACTTTTCAAACCACTGAGATAGCCTACGTAGGATACTATACAGGTGCACAAAGATTACACCTCATGAAAAATAACATCAGAGCAATAAGGAAGACATTTGTCTCCAGAAACACAACCAAGCTCAAGTCATTCTAAGAAAAGGTTAATTATTATGGGCGGTTTCTATTTGTCAAGATTATTGGCCCCCTTGCATCTGGTGCTAAAGAAGCACTAGAGTTGGCTTTGGAACTTGCCTCAGAGAGAAGCTTTCAACAGAGTAAAGCAATTGTTACATTTGCCAAGTTTATTGGTGCATCTTGACCTATCTCAGGAATTGTTGTTAACCTCTATGCCTCCTCATATGGTGTTGGTGCAGTTTTTTTCCCTAAGATTGGTAACAAATCTGAAAGATATGTTTTGACAATCCTTCTCACAGGGAAAGGCTACTTACAGATTGAAAAAGGTTTGTCAATTGTATATGGTGCAAAGCAGTTCCACCAGTACATGCATAGTAGGCACTTCACCATTGTTATAGACTATAGACTGCTCTTGGGTTTTTTTAAAGAAGACAAAGCTCTTCCACCAATTGCATCTGCAAGAATTCAGCATTTTGCATTAATTCTGTCAGCCTATGAATATACATTCAAGCACCAGCCTAGAACACACTGAGTACATTTGTGAATGTGAATATACTCAGTCGCCTGCCTTTATAAGAATGTAGTACCTCCCTCAGTAACGCAGGAAATTTGATGGCATTGAATTTTTTGGACATGTTGCAAGTTTTGGTGTAGCAAATCAAGTATTGGATCAACAGGGATTGATGTTGTCCAAAGCAAGACACAAGAAACTTATAGGTTGGGCCAATGAACCAGTTTCTGAAGAGATGAAGCCATATTGTATATGAAAGGATGAATTAAGTTGAGAAGATGGCGTCATATTTTGGGGAGCAAGTGTAGTCGTCTATGTACCAGAAAGGGAGCTGCCTTTGGCTGAATTATACATTCATTCGGGTATATGAAAGATGAGTTTGCACACCAGGAGCTATGTTTGGTGCCTGGCATCCACACTAACATTGAGAATGTAGTGAATGAAGCACTGTGAAGGGAGGTTGCCTGTTGCAGCCTCCACTGCATCCATGGGAATGGCCTAGATGGCCATTGGTATGAGTCCATCTTCATTATGTTGGGCCATTTTTGGACACAATGGGCCCTAAGGCTGGAAAATCCCATCCAAGGTCAACAGATCTTTGCATGGACCATGTCCTGTCCAATGCAATTTCTGCAGTGGGCGTTAAAATTCTGCCCAAGGATTTTGTCCCTAGTCGATGCCCATTCAAAGTGGATGGAAATGTTTGAAATTAAGTCTTTGACGTTGCATGCATTTGAGAAATTGTATCAGTATTTTTTGATCCACAGAATACCTGAAGTCATAGTGTTGGATAGTGGAACAGCTTTCATGAGTGTTGAATTTCAAAACTGCACCTCTTTAAATGGCATCAAGCACACCAGAACTGTGCCTTACCATCCAGCATCCAAAGGACTGGCTGAACAAACAGTCCAAGCCATCAAGGAGTGCCTTAAGAAGTAGTCAGGGTAACCCTAGAGACCAGAATCTTATGACTCCTTTTGTCATATAGGACCACTCCCCATTCTACTCCAGAGTGCCATCAGTGGAGCTATTGATGGGCCAAGGATTGAGGACCAGACTTTTTCTGAATTTACCAGGGAGGGTAGAGGCCAGTCAATGTAGTTAGAAGAAAAATCATGATGCAGGCAGACCAGCAGGGTTGTTTTTCATGGAAGAAATCATTTTCGTCAGAAATTTAGAAGCACCATGAGGTGGGTCCCAAGAGTTGTTGTTCAGTTTCTAGTCAATGGTAACCGCCAGGATGTTGATGGTGGGGATTTAGTGATGGTAATGCCTTTGAATATCAAGGAGCGATGGTTGGATTCTTTCTTGTTGGAGATGTTTATTGCCTGGTACTTGTCTGATGCGAATGTTACATGTCACTTGTCAGCTCAAGTTTGAATGTCATCCAGGTCTTTGAATATGGGAATGGGTATCTAAAGAGTCGCAGATGATGCTGAATATTATGTAATCTTCAACAAACATCTCCACTTTTGACGTTATGATGAAGTAAAAGTCATTGATGAAGCATCTGGAAATGGCTTGGCTTAAGACACCACCCTCAGGTGCACTTGCAGTGATATCCAAGGAGCTCCAACTACCACAACCATCTTCCTTTGTGCTGGTAATGACTCCAATCAGTAGAAAGTTTTCTCTTTGATTCCCACTGACTCCAGTTTTGCCAGGGTTGCTTGATACCACACTTGATCAAATACTGCCTTGGTGGTGGTTGAGAGGGGGGGGGGGGGGGGGGGGGTTGCGAGGGCGCAGAGTTTTACCATTCTGCCTGTCATAGGAATCATGGAATGATGGGATGGTAATTCGCGGGTCTGATTTGTCATTCTTTTTGTGACCAGGACATATTTGAGTAATTCTCCATTTTGCCAGGTAAGTACCAGTGTTGTAGCTGTACTGAGCAGCTTGGTTCAGGGTGCAGGTCGTTCCTAAAGCAAGTCTTCAGGATATTGCCAGAATGTTGTCATGGGGCATAGTATTGAATTTTGCAGTATTGAATGCCTACAGCCATTTCTTGATATCAGATGGAGTGAATATTTCATGTGACTGAAGACTGGCATTTGGAAAGCTAAGAACCTCTGGAGGAGGCTGAGGTGGATCATCTACTCAGCACCTTTGGCTGAAGGTTATTCTGAATGTTGTGCTACAGTTTTATGTTTTGCATTGATGCACTGAGCTGCCCCACCATTGAGGATGGGGATTTTTATGAAGCTTCCTTTTCCAGTTAGTTGCTTAATTGCTCAGCACCATTCATGACTAGATGTGACAGGACTGTAGAGTTTAGTTCTGGTCACATCTAGTCTGGTCATGTAGAAGGAAGCCATTTGACCCATCCTGTTTGCACTGGATCTCCATATGAGCATCATGATTTTATGCCATTCCCCTTCATTTTCATTGTCGGGCAGCACATTGTTTTTATTCACAGAATCATTGAATGTCCCCTTGAATGCTGTGACTAAATCTGCCCTCACCACACTTCTTTCCATGAGCTATAACTTTTCTCATAAGTCTGTTGTGTGGCATTGTATCAAATGTCTTCCATAAGTCCACATAAACATATCAACAACATTTGTTATTTTATCCCTTGGATAGAACATAGAACATAGAACATAGAACATTACAGCACAGAACAGGCCCTTCGGCCTTCGATGTTGCGCCGACCAATATAAAAAGCAATGACCCTCCAAACTAAACCATTCCCTTCTCTTCCATATACTTATCAACTAACCTCTTAAACGCCACCAAACTTGGCGCATCTACAACTGCTGCAGGCAGGGCATTCCACTCCCGAACCACCCTTTGGGTAAAGAACCTACCTCTGATATCCGTCCTATAACTATCACCCCTTAATTTAAAGCTGTGTCCCCTCGTGCTAGCTTTCTCCATCCTAGGAAAAAGGCTATCACTGTCCACCCTATCTAAACCTCTAATCATCTTATATGTTTCAATAAGGTCCCCTCTTAGCCGCCTCCTTTCTAACGAAAACAACCTCAAATCCCTCAGCCTCTCTTCATAAGACCTGCCCTCCATACCAGGCAACATCCTGGTAAACCTCCTCTGTACCCTCTCCAATGCCTCCACATCTTTCTTATAATGTGGGGACCAGAACTGCACACAATACTCCAAGTGCGGCCGCACTAGAGTTTTGTACAGTTGCAACATGACGTTGCGGCTCCGAAATTCAATCCCCCTACCAATAAAAGCTAAGACTCCATATGCCTTCTTAACAACCTTATCGACTTGACTGCCTACTTTCAGGGATCTATGCACATATACACCAAGATCCCTCTGTTCATCAACACTATTAAGAATCCTACCATTAGCCCTATACTCTACACATTTATTATTCCTGCCAAAGTGCATTACCTCACACTTTTCCACATTAAACTCCATTTGCCACCTCTCCGCCCAGCTCTGCAACTTGTCCAAGTCTCTCTGCAAACTAAAACACCCCTCTTCACTATCTACCACTCCACCGACTTTAGTGTCATCTGCAAATTTACTGATCCATCCCTCAATACCCTCATCCAGATCATTTATAAAAATTACAAACAGCAGGGGCCCCAAAACAGACCCCTGAGGCACACCACTCGTCACCGAACTCCACGATGAATATCTCCCATCAACCACCACCCTCTGTCTTCTATCTGCTAGCCAATTCCTAACCCAATTAGCTAATCACCCTCTATCCCATACATCTGCATTTTCTGCAGAAGTCTTCCATGGGCCACCTTATCAAACACCTTACTAAAGTCCATATATACCACATCAACCGCCTTACCCCCATCCACCTCTTTGGTCACTTTTTCAAAAAACTCAATAAGGTTAGTAAGGCACGACCTACCCTTCACAAAACCATGCTGACTATCCCCAATCAATTCATTTCTCTCTAAATAACTATAAATCCTATCCCTAATAATTCTCTCCAATACTTTGCCCACAACAGAAGTAAGACTCACTGGCCTATAATTCCCTGGAAGATCTCTCTTCCCCTTCTTGAACAATGGGACCACATTCGCTATCCTCCAGTCCTCCGGAACCACACCCGTAACCAACGACGACCTGAAGATCAGAGCCAGAGGCTCTGCAATCTCCTCTCTTGCCTCCCAGAGAATCCTAGGGTAAATCCCGTCCGGCCCAGGGGACTTATCCAACTTCAAACCCTCAAGAATATCTAGCACATCCTCCCTATCTACTTCAATACTTTCCAGTTTGCAACCCTGTACCTCAGTATTCTTCATAACTACATTTACATCACCCTGCGTGAATACCGAAGAGAAATATTTATTCAGTGCCTCTCCAATCTCTTCAGGCTCCACGCACAACTTCCCATTGCTGTCTGTGGCTGGCCCTAATCTTGTCCTAACCAATCTTCTATTCTTAACATATCTAAAGAAAGCTTTAGGATTCTCCTTAGTCCTATCAGCCAAAGTCTTCTCGTGTCTCCTCTTAGCTCTCCTCAATTCACTCTTTAGCTCCCTCCTGGCTAATCTATAGCTATCCATTGCACTAACTGAACCTTCAAGCCTCATCCTGACATAAGCCTCCTTTTTCCTTTTAACCAGCAAATCTACTTTTTTCGTACACCAAGGTTCCCTTACTCGACCATTTCCTCCTTGCCTGACAGGGACATACTTATCAAGGACTCGCACACAGCTGCTCCTTGAATAAGCTCCACATTCCAGATGTTCCCAGTCCCTGTAGTTTCCTAGTCCAATCTATGCACCCTAATTCTCTCCTGATGGCCTCATAATTACCCTTCCTCCAGCTATAACTACTGCCCCCAGCTTCATGCCTATCCCTGTCCATCACTAAGGTGAACGTAACCGAATTGTGGTCACTATCACCAAAATGTTCACTAACTTCCAAGCCTAACACCTGGTCTGGCTCATTGCCCAGCACCAAATCCAATGTAGCCTCACCTCTAGTTGGCCTATCTCCATACTGAGTCAAAAAACCTTCCTGCACACTTTGTACGAAAACTGACCCCTCTAACGAGCTATAGCTATTCCAATCAATATTAGTAAAGTTAAAGTCCCCCATAACAATTACCCTATTACTTTCACTCCTGACCAGAATTGACTTTGCAGTCCTTTCCTCAATCTCTCTAGAACTTTTAGGAGGTCTATAAAAGACTCCCAACAGGGTGACCTCTCCTCTCCTGTTTCTAATAATGAAAATGGTAGAATGGGGGATATGCCAGACAATGGGTTCAGAGATTGTGGTTTAGTACAGTTCTACTCTGCTGGTGCCTCATGGCACTGCATGGATGCCCAGATTTGAGTTCCTATAACTGTTTAAAATGTATACCATTCAACATAGTGATAGTGCCACACAGTATGATAGAGGATATTATCAATGTGAAGATAGGACAGCATCTCCACAAGGAGTGTTCATGGTCACTCATACCACTATTATCATGATCAGGCATCTATGCCAGGTAGATTAGTGAGAATTTCTTGTTCCTTCATCATCTGCTGCAAACCCAATGTGGCATCTTTGTCCTTTGGGACACTTCCAACCTGATCACTCTTTGCGATGTACATTGAAGTTCCCCAGAGTACATTTTGTGCCTTTGCCCAAACTCAGTCCTACCTCAAAGTGGCATTCAACATGGAAGAGTACTCATTCATCAGTTGAGGATGGGAGGAGAAGGGGCATGGGGAGTGGTGGGGGTGGTAACCAGCAGAAGACAATTGATGTGGTCAAGCATACAATACCTTTGGTCAGTTGCTTGCATATTTCAACAGAGGACAGTAGAGTATCAAGCATCAAAGTAGGGTGATTTTTGAATTGCCAAGCGGAGCATTAAGTGAGCACTCAGTTTCCTTTACAGGTGAAGTGCACCCTTAATTGCATTTTAACTGACCAAAGTAGAAAATACAGCATTCCGATGATCCTAATCAAATAAATACTCCTTTCTTCCAAAATAATTCAGTAATAGTAAACATATAACTGGTAGTAGTTGGAATATTATTTGCAACACGCATATGAATTTACATTGTGATATGACAGGAAAAATTCCCTCCTGACAATATGAAATGGTCCCAGTTTTAGCTAGCAGACTGGCCTGATCTTCTCTTCCCTTCCCTTTGCCTCTACTCCTAAATCTTCCTATTTATGAAGCCAATGTTAGGACTGAACTTGTGTTAAACATTCACACTTTGAACAGCTTTCAGTGGTGTGCAAGTGTACTTGATATTTCCATGATTGACACTTGAGGGACAAAATGGTCAAAACTGCGGCAGAGACAGACAGCCCATAGGCACTTTAATCAAAAATCCCATCACTATCTGCTTCTTCACTGTTGTGGGGGGTAAGAATTTCAAATCATTAATTGTCTTCCTGGCAAGTATTTGTGAAAAAGAAATAGAAAATGTGACAGTTAACCTGCTCTCAAGGAGAACTGAGTTTAAAAGAATCTTGGGACCAAATTATATAACAATTTAGGTTGGTAGTCTGAGTGACGTGAAAGCCAAGCTAATTTATACATTATTACAGAGAAGGAGTATTCCTGGCCTTCAGAAATATTTAGAAAATAACAAGACCAGCAAAGATTTACAATGGATTTGCCGCTGAGTAGCCCCCTTATGTCAAGATTTACTCTGAAGGCCATTATCCAATGAAAAATGAGTAGTTTTAGTAAGACTTGGCTTGGAACACCTGCTCAATATCAGCCAGACATTGAAAAATAACCTAATTATACAACGGATTTGTCAATAACTTGGAAAGGCATGTAATATAATAGTTTGATGAATGTTGCTTTAATTATATAACGCAGCACCTGTGCCTGAAGGTTAAACTGCAAGAAAGTGCTACAATACATCTTTGCTGACAAGTGCGAAGTACTTCCTTTTTAAAAAAAACGGCTTTAACATGAATTGTCGAATGGCTTTTGGGCATTAGACGTTCAGTGTCAGTGTACTCAGCCATCCCAATTTGCAGTTTTTGGTTAATGAAAAAACAACCAATCTCAATGTAAGTTTTGGCTCCATAACTCTAATGATTTGGATTTTGTGATATTCATCTTGTACAAATGTGTCCATAGACAGGAAACGTCTGACTACTGTTCGTATTAAAATTCATACATTGAAGAACTGCGACCTGTGAGAGGATCCGCAGAGTCCCTGGAGATGCTGCTACATTACTGTACATCAGGTATTTAAACTTCTGCATTTTTTCACCTATTATGCTATTTTTATGCAATATACTTGTAAAAAAAATACTTCAGTGACAGCACTGCTTTGTTGGGTTTAGACACTGCTAAACCCAGGCCTGAATTGGGAGTGCATTGTTATTTACAAGAGGATTGCTCCCATGTACAGAAAGGTTTGAAGATCATTCAATATCTGTCTTCCACATAAAGGGATTCATTTTCAATATCTGAATTATGAGGATTTGCTTCAGAAAAGCATTGAACCCCCACCGAGTTCAGCATAAGACACTCCTGCTGCTAACGCAGATACTCTAGAGATCAGTGTAGATGCAGATGGCAGGTCTTTTGAATCACAAGCAACTTGTCAGTTGGTTTAACATTCATCTTCCACTCTTACCGCCTCAGGTAAGGAAGCACCTAAAGGCACAACACATCCATTACCAATACACAGAGGTACATGGCAGGGGTAAACACAAGAAAATACAACGAAGAACGAAAAATGTGACACACTCAAACACTGCATACATTCATTAAATTACATTATTTTAGTTGTAATGTGACTTCTAATTTGTCTTTTTTCTGTGCCAGATTATAGCAGCAGAAATCCAAAAGTCAAACCAATAAACTGACTGATCCCTGTGCTGTCACTTTTATCGATTAAACCTCTGTCAATTATCTTGTTTTTTCTCATGAACAGTTTTATGGTGCATTTTAATTGCAAGTTGTTGCTGTATGTGTGCTTCTGAAGTAAAAGTATGCACAATGAGCTCAGTGATGATCTTCAATGCAATTACTACAACTACCTCTATAATCTCGTCTAGCCCCTCAACGGTCCAAGATATCTGTTCAGGTCCAATTATGGTCTTTTGAGTTGCTAAGTTCTGGGATTCTCTCCTGAATCTTCCCACCTCTCCTCCATTCTTTTCTTCTTTAAGTCACTTCTTAAATTCTACCTTTTTGACCAAGCTTTCGGTCATCTGTCCTCAGCTCTGCTTGGGCCTGTAAGAGCTGGGAACATGGTAGGTGGGGATGATTTAATTAGGAAGGAGTCCCGACAGCAGGTTGAGGTGTAGAGATGAAGCAAGTGGTGATCTGGCCTCGTGCTGTCCAGTGGCAGGTTCCTGTTTTCAATAAACTTCCATCCCACGAATGCTCAGTGGACGGGATTTTATGGCCTCACTCATTCCAAAACCGTAATATCCCATCTGAGGTCAATGGGCCTTCCATTATCTGTCCCTCGCCCATTCCAATCCCCATGATGGGCGGGGTGGTCAAATGTTGACCATTATCTTTAAACATTTTCAAATTCAATCGTACCTTCAGCAATGCATGGGAAATTAATGCCACCGGTTTTACGGTCATTTACAGATGTTTTTCACCAGTCAAGTTTATCCATTTTGACTGAGGTGGTTAGTTGTTTTTGTGGAAATCTGAGGCACGTGGAGATGGAAGTTTGGGTTAAAGGACAGGAGCGGTAAGGGCAAACCAGGTGATTGGGGCAGGTCAAGAAAAAGTACAAGAGGTCATTGGGAGAGGAGGGAAGGGTGCAAGAAGAAGTGATTATGGCCTCGGGTCTTAGGTGTAGACAGGGAAGAATCAGTCAGAAAATTCAAAAGAAGGGGCCTGATGTGTGGCTTCTGTACTGTCCAATGTCAGGTCATGAATGTTGACATGAGAACAAGGGGAAATGTAGAGTGCTGGAAATGTAGTATTCACTCTCACGCAGAGTGCTGGAAATGTAGTATTCACGCAGAGTGCTGGAAATGTAGTATTCACGCAGAGTGCTGGAAATGTAGCTGTGGAGAGCACTGAGGTACAGGGTTGCAAATTGGGGAGTATTGTAGTAGATAGGGAGGATGTGTTAGAAATTCTCGAGGGTTTGAAGTTGGATAAGTCCCCTGGGCCGGACGGGATTTACCCTAGGATTCTCTGGGAGGCAAGAGAGGAGATTGCAGAGCCTCTGGCTCTGATCTTCAGGTCCTCGTTGGTTACGGGTGTGGTTCCGGAGGACTGGAGGATGGCGAATGTGGTCCCATTGTTTAAGAAGGGGAAGAGAGACCTTCCTGGGAATTATAGGCCAGTGAGTCTTACTTCTGTGGTGGGCAAGGTATTGGAGAGAATTATTAGGGATAGGATTTATAGTTATTTAGAGAGAAATGAATTGATTGGGGATAGTCAGCATGGTTTCGTGAAGGGTAGGTCATGCCTTACTAACCTCATTGAGTTTTTTGAGAAAGTGACCAGAGAGGTGGATGGGGGTAAGGCGGTTGATGTAGTATATATGGACTTTAGTAAGGCTTTTGATAAGGTGGCCCATGGAAGACTTCTACAGAAAATGCAGATGTGTGGAATAGAGGGTGATTTAGCTAATTGGATTAGGAATTGGCTGGCAGATAGAAGACAGAGGGTGGTGGTTGATGGGAGATATTCATCGTGGAGTTCGGTGACGAGTGGTGTGCCTCAGGGGTCTGTTTTGGGGCCCCTGCTGTTTGTAATTTTTATAAATGATCTGGATGAGGGTATTGAGGGATGGATCAGTAAATTTGCAGATGATACTAAAGTTGGTGGTGTGGTAGATAGTGAAGAGGGGTGTTTTAGTTTACAGAGTGACTTGGACAAGTTGCAGAGCTGGGCCGAGAGGTGGCAAATGGAGTTTAATGTGGAAAAGTGTGAGGTAATGCACTTTGGCAGGAACAATAAATGTGTAGAGTATAGGGCTAATGGTAGGGCTCTTAATAGTGTTGAGGAACAGAAGGATCTTGGTGTATGTGTCAATAGATCCCTGAAAGTAGGCAGTCAAGTGGATAAAGTTGTTAAGAAGGCATATGGAGTCTTAGCTTTTATTGGTAGGGGGATTGAATTTAGGAGCCGCAGCATCATGTTGCAGCTGTACAAAACTCTAGTGCGGCCGCACTTGGAGTATTGTGTGCAGTTCTGGTCGCCACATTATAAGAAAGATGTGGAGGCATTGGAGAGGGTACAGAGGAGGTTTACCAGGATGTTGCCTGGTATGGAGGGCAGGTCCTATGAAGAGAGGTTGAAGGATTTGAGGTTGTTTTCGTTAGAAAGGAGGCGGCTAAGAGGGGATCTTATTGAAACATATAAGATGATTAGAGGTTTAGATAGGGTGGACAGTGATAGCCTTTTTCCTAGGATGGAGAAAGCTAGCACGAGGGGACACAACTTTAAATTAAGGGGTATGAGTTATAGGACGGATATCAGAGGTAGGTTCTTTACTCAAAGAGTGATTAGGGAGTGGAATGCCCTGCCTGCAGCTGTTGTAGATGCGCCAAGTTTGGTGGCGTTTAAGAGGTTAATTGATAAGTATATGGAAGAGAAGGGAATGGTTTAGTTTGGAGGGGCATTGCTTTTTATTTTGGTCGGCACAACATCGAAGGCCGAAGGGCCTGTTCTGTGCTGTATTGTTCTATGTTCTATGAAAGTCAACAGTTTCGGGGGAGGTGGTGATAATGGTGGTGGTAAATGATGCTGTAGAAGGTAGGGATAATAGAAGATCTCAGAGGGAAAGTCAAGGCATTGTAATGATAGATCAGGTGTGATGGGGGGAGATTCTAGGATCTGAGTAAGAATGCCCAGAGTGAGGGTGTCGTATCAAGAGAGAGGTGGCATGCCTCATTGTCATAAGGTCAAAGTGATGGTGGGAGTTGACAGATTGAAGGCATACTGTGATTTTCGAGTAGTCAACGGTAATAGGCTTAAACTCGAGGTAGGGTGATGTGTTCCAGGTATGAGATGATTCATCTGCGGGAACTAGCTATTGCTGTGAATAGAAAGTGCAGCTGGCACAACTCGACATCCAAGTGAGAGGTAAATGGAGAGGGGATAGGTTGAGAGGAGTTTTGGGTGTGGCCCTGAGGAGAAAGTCTCATTGCTCAGCAGCTGATGGATAAGAGTCATGTGCACACAGCTGTTCATTTCATTAACTGTTTTCTTCACATAGGTAACTTGGTGGATTCACTTTGACTCTAATCCACCTAATATTCCTATAATCTCAAGAGCAGGAGGACAGAATGTAATGAAGGAGAGCTGTTACCAGCTTTCAACAGAGGCTACATTGCCAACAGCAAGCAGCACCAGAGAGAGAGGCTGTGTCAGGAGGCAGGCCTCAAGGACAAGGATTATAAAAAATAGGCACTGGCATGTATTCACAGCTTCGGCACTAGACAGAACTATCTGCAAATGTGCAAAAGGCAATTCAGAAATGGTTGGGACTGTGCAGCATGGTAGCACAAAGGTTAGAACTGCTGTCTCACAGCGTCAGAACTCAGGGTTGATTCCTGGCTTGAGTTGCTGTCCGTGTGGAATTTGCACGTTTTCCCGGTGTCTGCATGGATTTCCTCCTGATACTCCAGTTTCCTCTTACAGTCCAAAAATGTGCGGGTTAGGTGAATTAGCCATGCTAACTTTTTCCTCAGTGTACCCGAACAAGTATTGGAATGTGGCAACTAGGGGATTTTCACAGTAACTTTGTTGCAGTGATAATGTAAACCTATTTGTGACTAATAAACAAATAAACTTTAAAGAGATATGTGAGATCTTGTAGCAAAACTGGAACTACATGGATTTGGCATGAAGCTCATGCCAATGGGTCTCTTGAAGATTGTGGTGAGCCAATATTTTGCCAGTGATTGTTTCCAAGGCTTAATAGGCAACACTTATGTCAAACACAGGTTGATAGCTAGATTCTGAGTGACAAAGGTGAATACTGTCTGGTGTTGACACCAGTGAGGTGTCTCCATAGCACAGTGAAGAATGGTTTACTGCAGCTCTCAGCTCCATCAAAGCCATAATTGGCATGCTGCACGGCGCATAACATGGTCATGCAACACAAAGAACATTCCAATAAAACAAGAGGACAAAGCAGCTCTCTGCTCCAGATGCTGATAAATTGGAAGAATATAAGGAGGCCATGAATGTATATGACGCTTTACTGGAGCCCAGACCTCTGGAAAGATTTGCAAAGAATGTTAGGGATAACCTAATATACACCCAATTCATCTAGAGGCAAGGTTTCAAGATGTCTAATAAACCCTTGCCAGCCTCCCTCCAGGATATTACTTTGAACCAGCACCCTCTACCACCTAGATGATCAAGGGGAGTAGACTCACTCACTTGTCCTTAGAGCATCGTGGGTAGACACCTAACAGTCAACCATGACCATGAATTCAGATCCTGTATTATTAGTACAGGATTTGGACAGCATCAACAATTCATTATTCCTCTTGAGAGTAATCTTGCACAATAACTATAAGGGAGGGTCAGTTGAGACCACATGTGGCACACACAAAACTGGACACACTTGCAAACATTCAATAAAGACTGAATGCAAACATACATCATTTCTTCCAAAATAAAGGAAATGTCCAATCTCCTCTGCAACCATCAATGAGGCATACCAGTACATTTAGCTCTCTGACCAAGCTAGTCCCAACAAATGATGATGATGTACACATGAATAAACTGAAACAAATAAAATGTGCATGTATAATATTTGCATAGGTCAAATTAAACTTTTGTTAACATATCTGTGCTCCCTTTGTGTTCTCAAATTCTTAAGTTTTCTCTCATGCTCATGATGTCTTGGTGTATCTTTGACACTGGGCTGCTGGAGATAGTCTGTTCAGTGTGCTGTCCCATTGTATTTGATGACTGAGGCATTCCATTGTTGGTTCTTAAACTCTTCTTGCATTGTGAGTCAAATTATCCTGCATGACACTGGGCAGGTTTAGTGACATATCATGTGACACCTAACCTCCTATCTGTGTGCAAACCCATCACACATATGCCCTTGCATATGTTACATGCTTTGGTTTCAATTACCTTGTAGTACTGAGGCTACTCACATTTGCCTGCCTTGTCCAGCTACCCACCTGCAAAGATATATTCAAAAAGCAGAAAATATGAAATAAACCAGAAAATGCCAAAAGTACTCAGAGGCCAGGCAGTATCTGCAGAGAGAGAAAGAAAGTTCATCTTTCAGGTCGATGACCTTTCATCAGAACTGGGATGAGTTAGAAATGCAATAGGTTTTGAGCAAGAGATGGGTGAAGCAATTACAAAGGAAAGTGTGTTAATGGATGGAGGACAGGAAAGGTTTGAATGATAGAAGAGTTGGTTTGACCAAACTCATTTGCATCTCAACAAACACTCTTGCATGAACTGAGAAGCATTTTAAAACATTTTTAAAAAATTTCTTCAACTTCATTTTGAAATATTTAAGAGTGATAATTTGTTGGAGTGATACAACTAAAATGGATTTATCTTAAAAAAAAATTCTTAATTCAGGTGCCAATTCTCCACTAAATTCAAATGATTGAAAATAACTTTCAAAATGTATAGACAATTTGCTACTTATAATGGTCAGTTCTTGGTAAATTCAAGAAATAAACAAAGTAAAAAGGATTTTAAAACTTTTCTATTGGTTTCCTTGCATCCACTTAAACCAACTTGACTTGAGATTCTCCTTGAAGTCTCACAACTGAGTATAACTGGTGATTACTGATTATTTCATCCATTCAATGAAGGCAGGCGCAGGCAATGAAATTTATCATAGTTTCCAATGTGTTGTCAGTCTTCAGCCAACCAAAGAAAATAATATTTGAATATCAGAATTTTAAACCTGAACTAAGCTCGTCGTTTTCTGAGCAGCAGTGCTTTCCAGACTCCTCTATATTTCAGAGACTTAGACAACTACGGAAACACCTCAAAGTGCCAGAGAAATACTACCAACATTGCCTTCACAAATTTCTCCAAATCCAGATGCAAGAAAGACAGCAAACAGCAGTGTTTCTTCTAGCCAACATGGCCAGAATTGAGGCGCTAATCATTCGGCTCAGTTGAGCCGAATATGTTGCTTGCAAGCCTGGCACCAGCAACTGCTTTACATGGAAATACATGATGGCAGGAAACTCTGGGATGGCAGTGGAAACAGTTCAGGTATATCTTCAAAGAGATCAAACATCTCCAACAAATCATGAGGTGGGGGGGGAGGGAAGGGGGAGGAGGTAGGGGGGGGAGGGGAGGGGGAGGGGGGAGGGAGGAGGGGAGGAGGAGGGAGGGAGGTGAGGGAGGGGAGGGAGGGGAGGGAGGGGAGGGAGGGGGGGAGGGGAGGGTGGGGCGGCAAGGGGGGAGGGTGGGGCAGGAGGGGGGGAGGGCAGGAGGGGGGGAGGGAGGGAAGGGGGGAGGGGGAAGGGGGAGGGAGAGAGGAGGGGGAGAAGGGGGAGGGGGAGGGAGGGAGGGAGGTGGGGGAGGGAGGTGGGGAGGGGGAGGGGGAGGGGAGGGGAGAGGGGGAGGAGAGGGGGGAGGGGGGAAAGGGGAGGGGGGAAGGGGGGGAAGGGGAGGGGGGAGGAGGGAGGGGAGGGGGGAAGGGAGGGGGAAGGGGAGGGGAGGGGGGAGGAGGGAGGGGAGGGGGAGAGGGGGAGGGGAGGGGGGGTTGCCTGGCTTGTGGTCAACCATTTGGGGAAGCATTGAACACACTGAGGAAGTGCACAAAGCTCCAAATAATGTAGCCACTTAACTCTTTAAGCACCGCCTGCATGGCATGTGGCAGAATCCGCCAATCATGCATTGGATTTATTAGCCATTTCAGAATCCATTGAAAAGAAGAGGAAGCAAATTACCCTCAATCCCGATGCACTACCCCAGAAGGAGAAGAAGAGATATTGGAAGAAGAGAGAATGAGGTTATGATGAAAGCTTTATTCACTTGAGGAGAGAAACTTAAAAGCAATGGAAAATCAATAGTGGCGGTGATTGCAAGATTGATATTAAAAGATTATTTTAGGGGAGTGCGGTGGCGCAATAGTTAGTGCTGCTGCCTCACAGCACCAGGGTCCTGGTTCAATTCTGGCTTTGGCCCTCTGTGGAATTTGCGTGTTCTCTAAGTGTCTTCATGGGTTTCCTCTGGGTGCTTCAGTTCCCCCCACAGTCCAAAAATGTATATGTTGGGTGGATTGTCCATGCTAAATTATCCCTTAATATCCAAAGATGTGTCGGTTAGGTGGATTAGTCATGGTAAATGCATGGGGTTACAGTGATAGGACCAGGGGTTGAGCTGGGTAAATATCTCTTTCAGAGTCATTGCAGACTTGATGGGCTGAATGTCTTCCTTTGTGCTGCAGGGAAACTATGGTTCTATTGGCTTTGATAACAAAGTTATATACATTTAGGCTTAAAGTTAGAAGTTTAAAAGGGAGTTTTGAATGAATTTTTAAGTACCAGGAGTTATTATAATATGCTGCCTTGGAGTATTGTGTACAGTTCTGGTCGCCGCATTATAAGAAAGATTATGGAAGCATTGGAAAGAGTGCAGAGGAGGTTTACAGGATGTTGCCTGGTATGGTGGGAAGTTCTTATGAAGAAAGGCTGAGGAACTTGCGGTTATTTTTGTTAGAGTGAAGAGGGTTAAGAGGTGATCGAATTGAGGCATACAAGATGATCAGACAGTTGGATAGGGTGGACAGTGAGAGCCTTTTTCCTCGGATGGTGATGGGTAACACGAGGGGACATAGCTTTAAATTGAAGGGTGATAATTGTAGGAGGGATGTCAGAGGTAGGTTCTTTACTCAGAGCGTAGTAAGGGCATGGAATGCCTTGCCTGCAACAATTGTGGACTTGCCAACTTTAAGGGCATTCAGATGGAGAGCGGATAGGCATATGGATAATATTGGTATAGTTTAGGTTAGAGGGTCATTAGATTCATTCCATTGGTCGGTGCAACATCACGGGCTGAGGGCTGTAATGTTCTATATTGTATATTCTATAACATGGAATAATACAGTAAACTGCTACTGAATTCAAGCCAATCATAACTTTTAGAAGGGAATTAAATAAATAGTTGAAGTACAAATACATCAAGGGAAATGGAGTTGGAGTGGATAACAGTGATGGAGAAGTAACAGAAGTATAAATACAATGGACTGACTGAATGCTCACATATGGTAATGTATGGAATCAAAATCAGCGATGTTAGAAGTGAAGAGATGCAACAGATTAGCACACTATTCTTTTACTTCAGTTCATGGGTTTGAATTCAGTGAAGAGGGATAGAATGAAAATCCACTTCATTTAGACAGGTGGAACTTTGTTCCTTCTAATGTTGGACCATGAAAACAATTAATTTAGTGGTACTTGACACTAAAATACGATCCTGGGTGCATTGGTCCTGGGTAACAATCACTATTAAGCATGTGTTGGAAGATATACTAAAGACAGAATATACTAAATTAAATTCAGTTGAAGATTAACAGAATATTATCAATGTACTGAAATGAAATGCAGCTTTAAGAGGCTTTAATTGATTGTTTATTCTCACTTTTGGTCACCAAACTAAAGACAATTACTACTGGTATTGAACATTTGAAGGACAAAAATGTTTAAACACTAAATATGCTGATCTGCATTTTGCTTGCTTTGTACTAGATAGATACAAGCTAGAAAATATGTTTCTTATATAGACATATGTTGCAACAAAATCTGGTTGAAGACACACACGACCTTGTGTCTAAATTTAAAACTATGAATGAGTTGTGACATATTGATTTGAAGGAACCATCAATGACAGGAATGGATTTTGTATTCAACGACAAAGGGGCTGCTCTTGCCACAGATTTTAGAGAATGTTCCCATCAAAAAGCATTCTTTTCCCTTATTCCAATGGTTAGTTTCAATCTGAAGTCATTTGTAGGCAATTTGGCATCCAGCAACAGTGACATCATCAAGCAGGCTGAGTAACCAATCAGATTAAAAAATTGTCACAGACTGCAAACCAGGAAGTAAAAAGCAAATTAAAAACATTATAATTTAAGGTTCAAACATTTTACAGTGGCAAATAGAGATTGAGATTTATTCTTTAGATTAAGGTAGAAGCTGTAATATAAAAACAGACTTCAAAAAGTAAAATAATAATAGTTGCTCATTATTTCAAAAGTTTAGTAATTGTTGTCATGGAATAGAGGGACTGACACTAGAGACGTACAAAATTAGTTGTTAGGAACAGAAAGGTTGTTCAACAGTAATTAAAACTTTTTATGTTGTTAAGATCTCAACTGCACTTATTTTTATAGTGAGAATAATATTATTTTCTTCATTCAAGGTAAGTGGGCATTACTGGCTGGGCCAGCAACTATTGCTATTCCTAATTGCCCTTGAACTGCATGCTAGGACACTTCAGTGGGCAATTAAGAATCAACCAATTTGTTGTGGGTCTAGAGTCACATGTAGGCCAGACTTGGTAAGGTTAGCAGATTTCATTCCCTGAAGGACATTAGTGAACCAGATGGGGTTTTATGCCAATTGATAATGATTTCATGGTCATCATTAGACTTTTAATTCTAGATTTTTGTTGAATTCAAATTTCACTATCTGCAATGTTGAGATTTGAACCTGGAAACCCAGAGAATTACTCTTGGTCTCTGAATTACTAGTCCAGTGATAATACCACTACATCTCCCCTGTGCATTGACTCTGTGTTGATTGCACCGGGGAACAGTGCAACAGCAAATACTGTGGAGGAATAGGGTATTACTATCAACAACTTCTGGATTTATATTTTAACTATATAAATACCAGCACCAGAATTTTAACAGCATACTGATACGGAGACCAAATGTGGAACTTAAACACATGTGATTGGTCAAAAGAAATGTGGGGCAATTTTACCAATAGAGACCAATAAGGCGGCCAACACCAGAAGGACCACAGTCAAATTAAGGATCGTGGCCCACCTTACTGAGCTGACAGTCCAACCACAGACCCAGCTGCTCTGTAGCCATTACGGTCACAGCACAGAAGTGCTAGGCAATGATCATCTCCAACAAGAGAGAAATTGACAATTTCAAAAAAAATAGAATCTAACCATCTCCCTTGGACATTCAATGACATTCTCATCTCTGAACCCTCCACCATCAACATCTTGGGGGTTACCATTGACTAGAAACTTAATTGGATTAGACATAAAAATAATGCAGCTACAAGTGCAGGTTGGAGGCTTGGAATTTTGTGAAGAATAATTCACCTTTTGATTCCCTAAAGCCATCTACAAGGCACAAGTCAGGAGTGTTACAAATTACTTTCCGCTTGCCTGAAGGAGCCTAGTTCCAACAACACTCACAAAGCTCCATATCAATTGAGATAAAGCAATCCATTTGCTTTGCACCCCGTTTATTACCTTAAACATTCATTCCCATCACAGTGCCAGTAGTGTTTACCATATGCACAATACATTGCAGCAGCTCACCAAGTTTCCTTCAACAGCACCTTCCAAAAATAGACCTCAGCCAGCTAGAAAGCCAATGGAAACAGATGCATTGGAACATTACCATCTTCACATTAAAACACCATCCTGATTTGGAAAGATACTGTCACTGGGTCAAAGTCCTGGAACATCCTTATGAATTGTGGGTGTGCCTATAGTAGGTGCACCACTGTGGTTCAATAACTGGATTATTTGGCCATCCACCTCTGGTTACCAGGCAGAAGAGACCATCGTCATCCTGCCTTTCGTATTAGCCCCTGGCAGTGAAAGGCTGTGGGAACTTATTAGGTTTCCATTCCAATGCCTTCCCCCACCATCTTACTATCCATCCCTCATCCTAGCCCATTTCTAAAAGGCTGGTAAAATTCCGCCCTGAAAGTTGTTATCAGTTTTATACAGAAATGTTAACAAGCACTAATTATGGCATTATCTCACAGAGCACACATTAATGTTGTACGTTAAATTATCTTACAGCCAAAACAAAACAAAGTCTGTCTATAAAATGTCTATTTAATCTCTTTTACAAATCATCTGTGACTCTATCTCTCCTAAAGGAAATTTCTCATCAGCACTTTGACAATATCAATGGCAACTATTCTCTAAACTTACCCATGGCTGGGATTCTCCTGTTCAACTGCAATGAATGGAGTTTTGGTTGAGTGCCGAATTCCCCGTTCTTGCTGGTATCAGTGACAGGGTGAACGAGACCAGAGAATCCCAGCCAACATATAGAAGGCTTAAATTGTGAATTACAAACAGGGTACGGTAGTGGTTATTTTGCTGGACAGCAATTCAAAAGTTGGACTAATATTCCGGACAATAAAAGAGGACAGTTTGAGAATATCAATTCATTTAAAAAATATATACTAAGTACAACACAAACATCAGTAAAAATAACCATGCAATTGTCCCTTTATTGTACGAATCCAACAAGTTTGCTGATGTTCTTCAGACCACCATGACCTGGTTGTGCTTGTATGTGCTCACATCAGTAGGGAATTGTGGATACTGATGTGGCCTAATAAGCCACTTGGCTGTATCACCACTTCTCAGCACAATTAGGGATAGACAATAAACGCCGGTCTTGACAGTGGTGCTCACATCAACCCAATTAAAATGAAGTAATAGCCTTTTATTTAAATAGAGAAACATATCCAATTAATTGACGTATTTTCTCTGTATATAGAACAATGGAAAATTGCATGTTTTCAGGAAGAACTTATGTAAAATTTTAAATATTTTTGCAATTTTTATAGACAAATTTCTATCATTATTGCTTCATATCAGCCAGTCAAAAACTGGAGACCATTCTTCTAAAATCCATGTCAATTCCAAAATGCTTACTGATTGTTCATGTTTCTTGTTCACTTACCAAGAATTGCTACTACAATGTTTTCCCTTAGGATTTCTATGGAACCCCTAGAGATGAAGTAGAGTGCAGTGAGGATATCCCCACTGTGAACCAATGTGTCACCGGGTGGAGCATGTGTGGTTTTAAACTTCATAGCCAGAGCTCGCAGGCAACCCTTACTGGCACCTTTGAATGCCTTGCAGTTCTGAAGTAATGCCTGGTTGAGATGGAGACATATATCTGCCTGTAGACATTCAGGAAATCCCTTGAGCACCTAGTGGGAAAATTATACATTAGCGATAATGAATGGACACATTCTTTAATTCTAGTCAAAGAATTGTATTCTCAAATGTGATTATAAAAGTGACATTCTGGGCTATACTTTTCATTGTAGAATTTCAAGAAAATGCTTCAGTTATTAGAACATTCAGTGATAGTTTCCCAATCTGTGCTTTATTTCAATTGTGACTAACAATTTGGAATAATTTGAGCATTCATTTTAGATTACCTAAAAAAAATTATATTCGAGATTATTATTATTGAAATTATGTACCCTTAAACTATGGGCAGACCTGACATAAGTTTTCCAATACAATTTGTAAAATAAACAATATCCTTTATGATTTGTAATGCTCTTGAGAATACCATGGAATGTTATATTATTTTAAAGATGTGATAAAAATAGAAATCATTGTTGTATACTGGGCTGTATTTTAACTCAAGATTAGGAATCATACCAAATACCCAAACAGTTTTTTTAAATAAGTTAAACCATCTCAAAGAAATGATACTGAGCTTGTGAAGATATTCACAGCAGAGATTATCAAAATATTTTAAAGAACTGAATTATTACCCGAGGTGTATTAAGAGGAGATCTATGAACATGTCAGTCTTAACATGGGGTCCAGCAGGAAGGATAGAGTAAAATCTCCTTATTATTTTTGGGCTTCAACAGTAGAAGTACTATAATTTAGAGAGTTTAACATTCTACTAGAAGAAAGAGAAATACATTTCCAATAGTTTTCACACTGCAGAATTAATCTACACTGAAGAAATTACTAAAAATGCTTTTGTTTTCTTTCAATTTAGAAGTCCAGGAGACAATGATAGAAAATAGCTTCTGGATTTTTGTTTAATGCTGTTCAGCCACCAGATGGCACAAAACGCATCGTTTATCACAGAACAGCTTTATTCATAATAGGCTTACTTTACCAGGAGCAACAGATCAATTGACAAAAAGGCACATCGCATGCAGAATAATCCTGCCTTCATACAACCTTACAATAGCAACACTGCAGAGATTGTTTTGAATTTAATATGATGTGGTGATGCTGGTGTTAGACTGGGATGGACAAGATGAGAAGTCACACAAAACTAGGTTATAGTCCAACAGGTTTATTTAACAGGTGAAGGAGTCATCTAATGAAGGAGTAGTGCTCTGAAAGCTTGTGATTTCAAATAAAGCTGTTGGACTGTAAATTGGTGTCATGTGACCTCTTATCTTGAATTTAATACAAACAATACAAAATTAAACTCTAAATAAAATAGATACATTTTCTAATGGTCAAAAAACAATAGGCTTGGGGAAGGACTGCCAACTCATTATGTGTTTGTTTGATGTGAACGCAAAAATGGCACATTTATGGTGATAACCCTTTATTATGGTTCTGACTATGTATAATGATACTGTGTGAAGTAAAATGTTAGGTTTACAATGCAGTTATTTTTTGAGAATTTATATTATTCAATGAATTCTAAAACATTGATACTGATATTAAGTTGCTCTATGCAATATAGAATAGTTAAAAAAAATTAGTCAGTCCCAAACTGTATAAAAAATCCAATACAAAATCCCAGACAGCTTGTGTTAATAGCCTTATACACAAGAGTTATAAATAGTACTAGTTGCCATGTTTCCATGTGAACAGCTGCAACCTTCACATTCATTTTTTCAAATCTCTTCCTATCTAATCTGCAATATTCCTGGAAGATTTTTTGTTTTGGCAAGTTATATTTTTAATCCCTTTCGTCTCTTTTTTTTCTGCTTTAGTTTCATTTCTGTCCATTTTCATTTATTTTCAAAATTGTTCAATGTCATATTGCTATACAGAACTATGTACTGCAGAAACATTGGGAGAGATAATGAAAGGAATCAATCCTGTTTAATTTCAGAGGCATCTACAGTCGGAAATATAATAATAACAGCTGCTTCACTAAACGAAGATGGTCAGTGGCTGAAAGCATGACGCTCAGCTGCTGGGTGCATTATGTGCGTGTCTGTTACCAATCTCTTTGTTTAGGAAGAGCTTTCCATTTTCAGGACACAAACTCCATCTTGGCTTTTAAAATGTCTGATATTATCAGTAATTGATCCAGGTGAGAAATATAAATTAATGTGTTTCTCTGCTACGTCCAATGTAAATACACTGAGTCAATCTTGTTAAGGATGAAATTGATCTAAGTACTTGCTCAGTCACCATCAAATATCCATGCACTGTGATTTTTGCTTGCTGGAATGACTGAGTAACAGAAATATATGGTTGCCTACATGGATACACTAATAAATTGCTTTATATTGGCGGTTCTGGAATTGGCATGATTTGATGACAACTTTATTTGCATATAACTTATATAATGCAGATTCTTTCTAACCATAACCAGCCAAAGGACTGTTGAGATACGTCTTATCCAGTATATCAAACATCAGAACATCACTTCTAAAAGAAATAAAACAATAAAATATGCTACTGGTAATAAATGCCCTTGCATAACTAAATCCTGCTTTACTACAAAGTAGGGTTAATCAGAAAGGAAAGATTTTAAAACTCAATACATATCATTTGACCCTTCTCACTTCTTGTGCGTTCTTACATGTACAATCTAAAACACATTCAGCATTTGGTTTTCTGTTCAGCAGTCATTGAATAGCATATAAATAGCAAAAAGGTGATAAAGGCATATAAACAGTAAGAAGAGGAGCAGGGCCAACTAGGGATCAAAAAAGAGGATTTACGCATGGAGACATAAGGTACAACTGAGTACTAAATTAATACTTTGCATTTGTTTTTACCAAGCAAAAATATGCTATGCAAGCCTTGAAGAAAGAGGAGGCAATTAATACACTAGAAGGATTTAAAATTGACAAGGAGAAGGTATTGGATAGGCTGTGTAAACTTAAAGTTGATAAAGCTTCAGGACCAGATAAGATGCATCCAAGGATACTGAGGGACGTGAGGGTGGAAATTGCAGAGGCACTGGCCATAATTTCCATTCTTTCTGAGGCTCAGGGGTGATGCCAGCAGACTGGAGAATTGCGAATGTTACGTTCTTGTTCAAAAATAAAGTAAAGCCCAGCAACTACAGGTCAGTCAGTTTCATTTTGTTGCTAGGAAATTTCTAGAAATAATAATTGGGACAAAATTAACAGTGACATTTATAAGATAAATTAAGAAAGCATGCACAGATTTGTTGAAAAAAATCATAATTAACAAATTTCCTGAAGTATTCTGAAGAGGTAACAGAGAAATGTATCTTTTCAAAAGCTAACAAGAAAACACTGTTGATGTTGTACACATGGACTTCCAAATGGCATTTGATACAGTTCCACAGAACAGACTTGTAAGCAAATATATAGTTCATGCAGTAAAGTGAACAGCAGTAACATAAATCTGGAATCAGCTCAGTGAGAGAAAACAGAGTGTAGTCAATTGATGTTCCTGCCAGAGAATAGTTTGTAATTGAATTCCTCAAGAATCAGTGTTGGGACTCTTGCTCGTACTGATATACATTTATGTACACATACCTTAATGAAATACACTGTGGTACACCCAGGCGACAATATCAAAATTTGCAGATGATACAAAACTTGGAAACATTCTGAATCATGAGGAGGACAGTTTAGAACTTCAAAAGGACAGAGATAAACTGCTAGAATGAATAGCAATGTGGCAAAATAAAGTTCAGTGCAGAGAAATAATAAGTAATTCATTTTGCCACAAAGAACATGCAAGACAATATAAACTAAAGGGTATAACTCAAAAGGACATGTAGCAACTCAGGAAACTGGGTATATATGTTGGGGGTGGCACGGTGGAACAGTAGTTAACTCTGCTGCCTCACAGTGCCAGGGATCTGGGTTCAATTCTGGCTTTGGGTCGCTGTCTGTTTAGAGTTTCCATGTTCTCTTTGTATCTGCATGAGTTTCCTTGGGGGGGTTTCAATTTCCTTCCACGGTCCAAAGATGTGCGGGTCAGGTTGATTGGCCATGCTAAATTGACTCTAGTGTGGGGGGATTAGCAAGGTAAATATGTGGGGACAGGAATAAGGTCTGGGTAGCATTGTCATTGGTACAGACTCGATAGACTGAATGGCCTCCTTCAGCACTGTAGGCATTCTATGATTCTATGAAATCATTGAATGTAGCAGTACAGGTTGAGAGAGTAATTAATTGAGCATATAATATGCTGGACTTTAATAATAGTAGCATAAAATACAAAAGCAAGGAAATTGTATTGAGCTTGTATTACACACAAGTTTGGCCTCAGCTTGAGTATTGCAGTTTTAGGCACTACACTTTAGAAAAGATGTGAAGGCATTGGCAAGAGAGCAAAAAGATTCATGAGAAAGATGCCAGGCACGAGGCAATTTAGTTAAGGACTTAAACTGGAGAAGTTGGGACTGTCTTCCTCGAACAGAAGGTTGAAAGGAGATTTGATAGAAATATTTAGAATTATGTGGGGTCTGGACAGAGTAGATAGGGAGAAGCTATTCCCATTCATGAAAAGTTGACAATGAGAGGATACAGATTTAAAGTAACTGTCAAAAGTAGCAACAGTGATACGAGAAAAAAATTCATGCAGTTAAGGTCTGGAATGCATTGCCTGAAAGCGTGGTGGAGACAGGTCAATCAAAGCACTCAAAAGGGTATTAGACTGTTATCTGGTAAAGAAGAACATGCAGACTTACAGAGAGAAGGTGGGGGAATAGCATAAGTTAAATTGCTCATTCAGAGAGTCAATCCAGACACAATGGGCCTGAATTTACCATCACGTTGCGCCTGTTTTCCAGCACAAAAACTTGGTAAAATCGGGAATGAAGTGAGTAGTGCCATCTGCACTCATCTCTGTGTCAATTCCCCCTTTACCAAGGCCCAAAAATTGGGACCACATTTAAACTGACTTAATGGGCTGCATGCCCAGCCTTACTGGGACTTCCCCCTTTACCACCAAGTTAGCCCATCCAGAATCAGAACAGACATGCTCCACAATTGCAGGAGTTCCGTTAGTAAGGAGGTAAGTGCCAAACATCTGACAGCTCTCTGCTTGAGATCGGGGAGGGCATGTCCTCAGGAGAGGCCCTCACCTGCCTGAGATCAGTGAGGGGGATGGGAGGGTCTGCTGTCACTCTGCCTGAGATCACCGAGGGGGAAGGGGAAGTTCGCGTCACTCTGAGAATGGTGCGGGGGCGGGAGGACTTGGTGGTGGGGGATGGAAGGTGGGGAGGGGCCCACAGTCAGTCTGAGTGGCAGAGAGGATGACGGGATAAGGGGGTCAGTAATATTACGGGGGTGGGGCAATGTCTATGGGGAAGGGGGAGGGCATTATCCAGCCCAGGAGGGATGTGGCAGGGGGGGTAGCATTCTATCATTCCTTTTCTGCGCGAGTACAGTGGAGGGCATCAGAGCTGCAGGAACTTTAGCGCATTAAGCCCCATCCACAGGCTTCTGCAGCGTGATCTGAAACTGCTGATACTTTTTCAGGTAGAGTGCGTACGAGGGCATCTGAGAACGGGTTTAAAAGTCAGATCTGAAACACTCCCAGCTTCAAGTCCGTCCAGTACTTTGAATCAAAATGGTAAAATAGAGCCCAATAGGTCAAATGGCCTCCTGTAGCATTGTAACATTCCTGTGATTCTGTGAATAAGACGAGATTTTGGGGGCAAAGCAGCAAACTGCACAAAGCTGAAAAACGCTCAGCAGATCAGGCAGCAACTGTAATAGAATCAATAATCCATAAATTCTGACAATAACTGACCTAAAACAAATTGCCAACATGGCAGGCAGGAAGCCTTTCAGGCCAAAAGAACTGGTAATGGAAGAAAAACCATGCCAACAGTAAAACAGACATTCTGCTCTTTGCATATTGTTGGAGGACCCGTCACAAGGTCAGTTAGCCCTGAAACAATGGTTAGAAATGTCTTATGTCGAGGATCCCAGTGGCAGGAATGGAAAGGTACCGCACATCTCCTGTGGGGCAGAGGTGCTGGTCACATGAGGTCTCATTGGCAATGGTCCGCCAATTAGATTCACAGAGGAGAGGGTCTCTGACCAATATGACAGGATTGGCCAGGAAGTCACCAGCCCTGCCATTATTTCAGAGGGTTGAAGATCTTGGTGTCATATTTAAATAGCACTAAACAGTTATCCACTCCCTATCATCCAGCTGCTGGTGAGGATTTTTTAACCCCTGAAAATACTGGCAGTCTTATTGTGACATTTGATGATTTGATTTTGATATGATTTATTATTGTCACATATATTAACATATAGAGAAAAGTATTGTTTCTTGCATGCTATATACAAAGCATACCGCTCATAGAGAAGGAAAGGAGAGAGTGCAGAACACAGTGTTACAGTCATAGCCAGGGTGTAGAGAAAGGTCAACTTAATGCAAGATAAGTCCATTCAAAAATCTGACAGGGAAGAAGCTGTTCTTGAGCCGGTTGACCTCAGACTTTTGTATCTTTTTCCCGATGGAAGAAGGTGGAAGAGAGAATGTCTGGGATGCATGCGGTGCTTAATTATGCTGGCTGCTTTGCCGAGGCAGCAGGAAGTGTTGACAGAGTCAATGGATGGGAGGCTGGTTTGCACGATGGATTGGGCTACATTCACGAACTTTTGTAGTTCCTTGCTGTTTTGGCAAAGCAGGAACAATACCAAGCTATGATATAATGAGAAAGAATGCTTTCTAAGGTGTATCTGTGAAAGTTGGTGAAGTTGTAGCTGACATGCCAAATTTCCTTAGTCTTCTGAGAAAGTAGAGGCATTGGTGGGCTTTCTTAACCATAGTGATGTGATCTCAGTCCAATTGGAAACTGGATGCAATGACAGTGTCACGAGCTGTCTGATGTGTTGCTGCATCAACCTTACAGTGTCTTTGGTGACCCTTGACTCATCTTCTCCCAATCACTGTCAACCAACTATCATTAATCCTAGATCATCTACCCCCCATCACAACCGGTCAACTCCCCAGCACATTGGAACTTCTCCCCCATTACCATCGACTGGCCAACTGCCATCCTCAACCCTCCCTCTATTATTGTTGACCTGTTCTCTGTTACACTCAATATCAGGACTTCACTATTGACCAACTCAGTACTAACCCTTGATCTCCCCAAATTCATGTTTGAATTACCACTTGTAGGCATTGAGTATCCCTATTTGGTCCAGCTTCCTGCCTCTGATACACATGAACCTTTGTGATCGCCCATCCTTCATCCATCTGCCCTATCACCCATTTTCCTGTCATAGCCGCCTCCCTCTCTCCCTCCCTTGGTCAGCCATGGTCCTTTCTCTTTTTCCAGCCACCACCTAACCCCAATGCATCAAACCTCCACTCCTCTGGTTCAATACATCAGACAAGAAAATCAACCCCTAATCACTCTGAAACCCACTCTGGTAGGTACTGATATGATATGAGAATCACCTTTGTGATTCCGAAGGCCTGTGCTTCTCATTTGCAATAAAAAGTCTCACAACACCCAGGTTAAAATCCAACAGATTCATTTGTTAGCAGAAGCCATTAGCTTTCAGAGCATTGCCCCTTCATCAGATCAGTAGGAGTTCAATTCACAAAGAGGGCATATGAAGACACAAACTCAATTTACAAAATAATGGTTGTAATGCGAGTCTTAACATGGTGCTGTGAGACTTCTTACAGTGTTTACCCCAGTCCAATGCTGGTATCTTCACATCATGACTTCTCATTTGCTGCATTCTTATTCTAAGAGTACACTTTAAGCTGATGAAGTTATGCTTCAATGAGTATGCATGACTTGCTAATGTGATAAAAAGAGGTTTCCAGGACTTACTGTTGGGAAACATGATCCACTTTCAATAAACTGCCAACTTAATAACCGACTTTTAGCTCACCATTGGGAAGCTGACGTTTTGCCTCCTGCTTTTTCCTCATTTCCTGCTCCATGAAAAATTCTGCCTGGCAGAACAGCATTTGCTGCACTCAGTAAGGCAAGAATGTGGAGTCACTTGTAACCTACAAAAGCTCAGTTTATGATTTGTTTTTTCTCCTGAATGTGGAACTGGTATTCTCTACCTCACTCCCCTCAATTACCAATGATCCCTCTAACCTAACTACAAATTCCCTTCCTTGGCTTTCTATCAGTTCCTTGACTCTGATCTCCTGACCTTGGGGCATGATCTTACCTTCTCATCTCATTGGTCCATGGGTGGGGTGAGCTAATAAGATCGAAAGATGGAAAATCAGGTTCATGCCCAATTTCTTGCCATTCGCGATCTTACTGTACATGGATATCCAGCGAGTTGATTGTAATATTTAAATCCATTTAAGTAAGGGCTTAAATATTGTTAATGAGCCTGGAAGCAACCAACGGGGCTCACTTGCTTTAGTGGCATTGTCGGTGAAGATCCTTGCCTCTACCACCACTGGCTGCTGTCAGTGGTGGTAGAGGTGAACTTGTTGGGGTCTTTTAAGAGACTTCTGGATGAGTACATGGGATTTAATGGGATTGGGAGTTGCAGATAGTTCTATGGCCTGGTAGGTACTGATATGATCGGCACAACTTGTGGACCGGAGGGCCTGTTTGTGCTGTAGTGTTCTATGTTCTATGGGGATCTGACAGTTGGCACAGCCCACCAGACACTCGGCACTACCAGCTTGGCATTAGCAGTTCCCATGGACACTGGAGAGTGCCAAAGGGGAATGGCATGAGGAAATGGTTGAAGGGAAGGGTGGATGGGGTTGAGGCCTAAGCTGAAGCGTGTCAGGGGAAGCTGTGTACTCTGCAACTGGTGATTGACTGCAGCCAATCAATGGGCTGGGCTGGGGACAAGGAAACTGGATGGACCCATTGGGGATGGGGGAGCGGCGGGGGCGGGGGGGAATGGTTGGCCAACGGCCAAGAAGGCTAGCAATTGTGGGGTGGGGAGGTGGGAAGGGATGGAGGTGACTGACAGATCTCTTTGTTTTGTGCAACAGAATAGAAAGATCTGCACATGTGCAATAGCACCTTCTAGCATGAGCTATCAACTTTCCAGTAAGCTTAGGCCCTGCCTCCTCCCTCTACTGGCAGGAAACAGATTGTGCATTATTTATTGCATAGAGTGGCAGAAAATTGGATTTGTAGGCAAATCGAATCAGGCAGCTAGATTTTTAGCACCACAAGTTCCACACCAGAAATTGGCATGGAGCTACACAAATTATGATAATGCTAATTACCATATATTTTAAATCCCATTAGCTGGCCTGAGACTGAAATCTTTAGGCCTGCTGGGGTCTTCCAAAGAACCCTCTGCTCCTTCCAACACACTATCAGGATTAATTCACTCCTATGGCATTTAATAGAGTTCCCACTTGCAGGAGCTGTTGGCCCAACTCCATTGGAGTGAAGGGGAGCAATTGAGACACCTCTGAGAGTATTGGGCGATAGAGAGGGTGCTACTAGACATTGATAGCCTGGCAATGCCAGCCTAGCCAACGCCAAAAGGCCATCTTGGCATAGTCTACCTGGCATCAGGCTATGCCAAGGGATCAGGATCTAATGGGCAGGGCCTAATGGGGACAGGGCTTCTGGGACAATTGGTAGGGGTGGGAGATCCTGCTGCCACTCTGTACTGCGATCAGTGACAGAAGGTGGGAGATCAGTGATCTGGGCTGGGCATTGGTGTTGTGGGGGTGGGGAGAGATTGAAGCCGGCTGGAAGTGGAGGGAGGGGTGGAGGGATGGGCTAGAGTGGGCCCGGACACATTGAGGAGGCCAGCGTTCAAGCTGAACTCGGCACTGACAGACTAGCATATGTATAGTGGCACGCTCAGTGCTATGCTGCTGGCCTCTCCTAGCCCATTAGATTCACACTAGTGCTCTCTAGAGTGCAGTGTGGGAGATTCTTTGTTAAACTCCCAATGAAAACACAATGAGATTTACCCCAGTTTTTACACAAAGTCGACATTTTGAATTTGTTTTGGAGGAATTGCCCCCAAGATCTGAAACTCTCTTGTTTTCATTCTCGTTCGAGACTTTGGGTGTTTTTGTTAAGATAGTCTCCTCGTGTCCCCTTCTGAATCTCCTGCATACTCTCTAGTCTCCCAGCTCCCAGCCTCTGATCTCCTGCCCCCTCCTCGAAGTTACTTAAAAGATGCAACAACATTGTTTGTACCTTCCCCAGTTCCAACTGAATGAGGCCCATAGTACAACATCGGAGGAATCTCAGTCCACCTCACTCAGGTGGAGGGATGTACACAACAATGGATGTACTGGAGCCTTTAAGTCTTGGTGAATTCTTCCGCTTCCCTGAGGAATTGACTAAATCTGTGATGCCAATAAGTTATTCCACAGATGCTTCCTATCCTGCTGATTCTTTCCATTTTTTCCATTTTTATGCTTGGATTTCCAGCATCTGAACTACTTTGTCTTTTGCTCTGTGTAAGCATCAACTCAATTCCTGCTGCAGATATCATCCTGGCTAAACAATAATATGTTATTGTCAAATACACTGGCATGGAATTTGTGGTTCTAAAGATGACACCACTGTCAGTGTTTGCTGTCATTACTGTGTAAAACTGACAGCCTTTCCTGGCATCTACACATGTGCAGTTAAATCTGGAAACCTTGAATTTATTCCTTGCTCTTTGCAGATCATCTTGTTGAAATCTTTGCAGATATAAATCACTGTATTTGTCATGGATTCCCATTTTTTATGCTGTTAGTTTCACTATAAAATATCTTAAAACATTACACCTTGTTTAAAAAGATATAAACAAGTTTTAATAACACATGAAATTAAAATTATTGTTTAACTGTCTTTTTAACTTTGAAAAGATAATTTTTACATTTGTGGAACATCAAATTTCTCCAATCTATGGTAAAAATCCCAAAGATTTTTAAATAATGTATTTTTTAAAATGTTTGTCTGTGATATTTACCTTAATCCCAATCTTTATTTAGCTGGCACAGTGGCACAGTGGTTAGCACTGCAGCCTTACAGTGCCAGGGACCTATGTTCAATTCCAGTCTTATGGAGTTTGCACATTCTCCACGTGTCTGTGTGGGTTTCCTCTGGATGTTCCCGTTTTCTCACACAGTCTAAAGATGGTCGAGTTAAGTGGATTGGCCATGCTAAATTGCCCCCTAGGGTTCCAAGATGTGTAAATTAGGGGGATGAGCTGGGTAAATAACGGATTGTGGGAATAGGGCCTGGGCAAGATGTTCTGTGGGACAGTCAGTGGAGACTCATGGCCAAATGGGCTTTTTCCACCCTGTATGGATTCTATGATTTTATAACTAGTGATGGATAATCAATACTTTTTACAACCTAGTTTGCTTCTGTGAGATTTCTTTAATGTCTTAATGCCCTTTACTCTGTACGTTGACTTCACTGTTGCTGTGTGCCCAAGATCCGCTATAATTTAAGCTGACATGAAAATAATGTTGGGGAAGATGAAAGCCACACTGTTTTGTTAAGTGGTCAGGGAATAGAAAGAGGATTTTCTATTCTTTAAAAATAGTCTGCTCACTTCTCTAGTTTCTCAAAGCTATTTGCAGCATATTTGGAACTGTACACAAGATTGAAATTTCTCTTTCCAAATCTCTTATATCTCAGTTAGGTGATCTAAAATCATTATTATATCAGCATCCTGCATGCTTTTGATGTTAATACTTTGTTTTACATCTCCCCCATACCCCTACCTAAGTCTTTATTTCTAATATATTCACATCCTCGACAAAAGCAAAATACTGTATATGCTGGAATCTGAGACAAAAACAGACAAGGTTGGAAAATCTCAGCAGAGATGTCAGCATCCGTGGAAAGGGAATATAGCCAATGTTTCAAGTCTAGATGATGTAGGGTCATCCAGTCTCGAAATGTTGGCTCTTTTCTCTCTTCACAGATGCTGTCAGACTGGCTGAGATTTTCCAGCATTTTCTGTTTTTCTTATATTGGGGATACAATTTGGCTATTCTTCCTACAATATTCTCAGACTTGGAGGCATTCTTCATCTTGTTCTGGGCTTGTTTTATTTCCTGCCACTTTTTTTTTAATAGTAGCTGATAAGTGCTGAGTGATTAAGGATTTAAGTGTTTCAACCATCTAGTGAAGTATAGATTCTCTTGTTTGATTCTTTCTTGTGACAGTGTGTCTGCAGTTGATTTTTCTCTTGCACATACTCTGTACAGGAGTCATATCTTATCAATCTTAATCTGAACCATTGGATTCTGGTCCGCATCTTCGAAATTTTTTTCATGTTCAGGTTGCTGTATAGAGGCTTATTGTCCATTTCAGTTTGGGAGTCTAAAAATGTTTTCTATGCTCTTGTTGCTGCCAATGCTTCTTTTTCTATTATGGTGTATGATTGTTCTATTCCTGATAGTTATCTAGAGATATAGTAGGCTATACATCTCTGTTCATTTGAATAAAAACTGCCCTCAGACTTGTAGACAATGTATCTACTGCTACTATGGTCAGTAATTCTCGGTCATAATGTACTAAGACATTAAAATTTCAAAAGATATTAAAATTTATTTATTCCTTTCAAAAGCATTTTGCTGATTCACATTCCAGCATCACTGTTGATCCTGTCCCCATTGCTGTCTCAAGGGTTCGTTGATCTCTGTTAAATCTGATAGGAATGTGACTACTTGGTTGAGCATTCTAAGGAACTTTTGAAGCTCAGTTATGTTCCTCAGTTGTGGAAATTCTCTGACTACTTTTGGTTTTTGTGAATCAACTGTGATTCCAGTGGATTACACTCTGTGATCTAGAAATTTGATCATTGATTTGATGAACTCAGGCTTCTCATTCATTGGAAGACTTTCAGAACTGCTCTGATTCTGTGATCATGCTGTTCATTGGTAGAGTCTTGTGTAACAGCCTTTTGATATATTACTGCCCCCATGTCCTCTATAGCACATGTTCCCTGGAAAATCTTTAGAGCTGGCAAAGCAAAAGGCAATCAACTGAAACAATAACAACTAAATGGCATTCTAATAGTGGTCAACAATCTGAATTCTTTGTACAGGGGTAACTGCCATGATTGCCTGTTCAGAATCAATTTGGTAGGTAAAATTGTTTTAACAAGTATGGCAAGGCTCTCATCCACTGTGAAGCCCTTGGTTGGATCTCACATTCGACTGATTTGTTTAACTGAGTTAAATCCATGGAGATTCTTATAGAATCATTTGGCTTTGGGACAGTGACCGTTCATGAACACCATTATTGTTGGTGTGGTAACCAGTGGGACAACTCCTTGCCATTGCATCTCCTCAATTTCACCCTATCGAAGAATAAGTGAGAATATTCCTTTGTGTAAAGAAGCAAGTTGGTTTAGCATCGACTGATTTGGTAATATGGTACTTTGTCTTTACTTTCCTTGACCCTGTAAACAACTTTGGAAATTCATTTCAAAATATACTGCTGTAGTTTTCATTAGCAACTCTGTACAATTTAGAGATGAATTTCAGTATTAGGTATGCCTTTCTGCTTGGCAGAGAGCCTTCTAGATTTTGAACAGCATAGAGAAATTCAAAAATTCCTTGGTCTCTAGATTTAAGCTTTGTCATGATTTTGACCTTTGACTTTTAAACTCCCCCTCCCCACCATGACCTTGTAATTTGATAGATGAGGGTTGCAGTGCAATCTGTTTGAGCCCATTTGACTTCATCTGATAAAACAAAAACCCTTGCTTCTGTTTCTAGTTCAACTTTGCTGGGCTATCCATCCACTTCGAGTTTAATACTCCAAAATTTGTTTTCAGCATCATCTACCACCCACAGGATGACTTGTTCCTTTGCTTGTACTTCTTCCACTTCTTGTATGTTACTACAGTTTAACATTTTCTCCTTTTTACATGTTGTTTTCGAGTGACAAACAGTTTTGAAATGGTCCACTTTTCTGCAGTTCTGAAACTCTTCTGGACATTCTTTATGCTAATGTGGTTCCCCCCCCCCCCGCCCCCCCCCACTGCATTGAAAACATTTCAAAATGCTATCTGTACACTTTTCCACATTTTGCTGGGCTTAGGCATCCTTTCCCTTTTATCATTACAAACTGAATTAGTCTCAGTTGAACTTTCATAGGGACTTATCCTTCCCTGTGAGCAAATCATAGAATCCTATATTGCAGAAGGAGGCCATTTGGCCTTCGAGGCTGCACTAACCACAATCCCACTAGGCCCTATCTCCACAACCTTACGCATTTACCCTCGTTAGTCCCCCTGATATTAAGGGGAAATTTAGCATGGCCAATTTACCTAGTCTGCACATCTGTGGACTGTGGGAGGAAATGGGAGAACTCAAGGAAAACACGTAGACACTGGGAGAATGTACAAACTCTACCAGTTCTGGTACTGTTGCGAGCTTTCTGCACTCTGAAATTACTTTGGGAATGGTAGTATGAATTTCATGCCCAGGAATTGTTCCTGCTTCTGTGCTGCCACTTGCTGCTTTGGGCCTTTGCTCACCACTGTCCAGTCTCTGGGTCTGTGGTCTCTTAATAGTCTTTTAATAGTGTTGACGAACAGAGGGATCTCGGTGTATATCAGCATAGATCCCTGAAAGTTGGCACTCAAGTTAATAAGGTTGTTAAGAAGGCATATGGAGTCTTGGCTTTTATTAGTAGGGGGATTGAATTTCAGAGCTGCAACGTCATGTTGCAACTGTACAAAACTCTGGTGCGGCCGCACTTGGAGTATTGTGTACAGTTCTGGTCGCCACATTATAAGAAAGATGTGGAGGCATTGGAGAGGGTCAGAGGAGGTTTACCAGGATGTTGCCTGGTATGGAGGGAAGGTCCTATGAGTAAAGGCTGAGGGATTTGAGGTTATTTTCATTAGAGAGAAGGCGGCTAAGAGGTGGCCTTATTGAGGCATATAAGATGATCAGAGGATTAGACAGGGTGGACAGTGATAGCCTTTTTCCTTGGATGGAGAAGACTAGCACGAGGGGATGTAGCTTCAAACTAAGGGGTGTAGTTATAGGACAGATGTTAGAGGTAGGTTCTTTATCCAGAGGGTGGTGAGAGCATGGAATGCCCTGCCTGCAGCAGTTGTAGATGCGTCAAGTTTGGGGGCGTTTAAGTGGTCAGTGGATAGGTTTATGGATGAAAATGGAATGATTTAGGTTAGAGGGTCATTGCTTTTTCTCCATTGGTTGGCACAACATTGAGGGCCGAAGGGCCTGTACTGCACTGTAATGTTCTATATTCTATGTCTATGTGTGTCAGCTTGTACCTGCTACTCCCATGATGTTTTGACATTTTGGCAAACCTTAATTGTTTTTCTTTTACCCTTTCTTTGAGGATCTCTTTTCTTACCAGCCCTGTATCTTCTTTTAAGGGCCATTGGGTCTTTTACTTGCTGCACCCAAATTTTGTTGTGTAGTCAGGGTCTAAACAGGATTAAATCCTGTTTAGGTGATTGTCAATGGTGATTGCCATCAATTCACTGATCACAAAATCTTAGCCATTTGGAATCAGATAACTGCTCTGTATGTATGGCCCAGAAGATAGAAACTAATTTGGCTTGATTTCAGTATTGTGTTTGACTTCATTGTCAAACAATTTGTGGACAAATTACAGTACAGTCCATTTATTTTAAATATGCTTGTAAAAAAAAATTCAAGATTCTGTACATGATGTTCTTCTCAATTAATCAATAGGATGACCAACTGAAGATAAAAATATTATTTGTAATGCAAACAATAGGGCTATTTCTTTTCGTTCAACTAATACGACAAGAGAAATTTGCTTTCCCATTTGGTACCATTTTTAGTCCTACTGGACTTTGTTTCCTTAACTCATCTCAATGTCTGTTACACTCAGACAGCTCGAGGAAAGAACATAATAGTTTGCAAGATGATAAGTGTGTGTAAAACCACCGACTGTTTTCTCCTACTCCCACCAAAATATGTGATCTCCCTGACTTGGTGCAGCAACCATTTAACATGAAGCCTTATCCTGTGTTTGGAATTAGAAAAATGTACAACACTTATTCATTCAAAAGGAAAGTTTAGCTTATCACTTGACAAACCTACTGTGAAAAATAAAGACTGCAGCATATCAAGTTTGCTCTGCAGTCATTGACATATGCTATTGAATTACTTGGATTATGATGGACAAGTCACAGATATTCAAAAACAATTCTAGTTTGTAAAAAATTAGGGTAAGGTTTTCCTAATGGCCCTAGCTGGAAGCTTTGTTGCTGATAGCTTACACTGCAGTACTGATGATAATACTACAGGTCAACAATCCTATATTTGAAATTGTCAAGGCTGATTGCATTTTGGTTTATAGATGATTTTGGTTTTCAGATACTGCATCTAAACTTACATTATGATAGCCTATAGTCTAAAGTAAATGGCTAGAAAAATAAGGTGTATTATGGAAGAATAAATACAGGATACAGAGTGCCATAGTGGCACAGTGATTAGCACTGCTGCCTCACAGTGCCAAGAACCTAGGTTCAATTCTAACCTTGGTTGACTGTCTGAGCAGAGTTTGTATATTCTCCCTGTATCTGCATGGGTTTCCTTGGGTGCTCCGGTTTCCCAGTCCAAAGATGTGTGGGTTAGGTTGATTGGCCATGCTAAATTGATCCTAATGTCAGGGGGATTAGCAAGGTAAATGAGGGTTGCAGGAATAGGGCCCAGATGGGATTGTGGATGGTGCAGACTCAATGGGCCAAATGGCTTTCTTCTGTACTGGCAGGATTCCACATGATATCAAGTTTCTTCTTGACATCTTCATCACAAAAATTGCAAGGTAAATAATGCTGGTGGACAACTAGATTTCTCATGCTAAAGATGGATAAGGCTCAAAAAGTAGTGTGGCTTTCGGATGTATTTAGTTTTCGGATTTATGGATGGAGGATACTCGACCTGTACCTTCACTGAATTCTACAGTACAGCAGCTAGAACTATTCACAATGTGAGTGGATCAATAGTGAATACTTCTGTTTCTCTTCCAAGGTTAAGTGCTGGTTGAGATAGTCAGGGAGAAACACATGTCATTGCTGAAAGTCAGCTTCATGCATTAAAGTAGTCTGGACTGTCACTTGAAGTTCAATACTTAGAAGAAAATGGTTGGGTTTTGCAGAAAATATCTTCAAAACGACTGTCTTTAACTAAAACATGATAGAATGCTATTTATTTAATTAAGTGAAGAAAATGCACAACACAGTATAGAAAGTCTACTTATATTTATACTGTGATGATGAAGACAGAAATAAATATTAGCGCCTGCACTACCACTTGCACTCGTGATAAAATTTTGCCTTGTGGGAGCCTGATTGTGGTTAATATAAATTACCGTGAGCTTGTGAGAACTTTCTCAATATCCCTGAATTCTTATATGCAGATTTACCAAGAATGATGCCTTCTCCTTTTTGCTTTAATGGTGGCAATAGTCACATGCAATTTTTTCCTCACTTTACTTAAATATGAACTGAAGCCTCCATCCTTCTGAAATCTATAAGACACATTCATTATGCTGGCATGGATAACATTAGATAATCGCTAATATCAGTAAATCTAAAACTAAGTTCCATGTTTAATAGAAATTGGATAATTATGCTGGAAGGGAAGAATATATTAATGAAGTGTACTAATCAGACTAAGTTCACACATAAAGTTTCATAATATAGTTTAAAACAGATAATCCTGTCTCTTTTTTTGAAAAATTGAGCTGAACTTTGCCCCATGGTGCAGCTATATCATGGTTACAAAGGACAAAAGGAAAAACAAGGTAAATCAGCAAGTAATACCAAGTAAAAGCCAAAGCACTATCAATAACTGTTTCAAATGCAAAGTCATTTAGGATCAATAAAATTAGCAATTTCAATTTATATTCTGATATTTCTGCCCATTCATTCCTCTTGGACATCGAGACCATAGTGCAAAAAACAAACGGTGGCCTGCATTTTAAAATGGGAATAGTCTGCAAACAACCACACTGACACTGAGCTATTACAGTATGAAACCTCATTCCATTTGGTTTTAATTATTAGAAATACTTAAAAAAAAATAAAAATTAATTTTTTTTCACCTTCTCTGCTTTCTTTATTTCCCTTTATCTCATTTTTCTCTCTCTATTTGCCTTCTGTACATTGTTTTTTCTTTTAGTTAATTATTATAATTTATACTTCTGCATGTCTCATTGAGGATTGAACCATCTGATTTTTTTGAAGTGATAAGCTTTCATTGCTTGTCTTGCTCACACACCACAGATCACCTCCAGAGGATGTCATGCTGAAATGGATCTATAAATACTGAAGTCACTGCCCCCACCACATGTCCCCTCCCCCACGTTTCCCCTGCCCCCTTGGTTTCCCTGGCCTAGCACATAGGTTTACTTCCTGGCTTCCCTCCTGTTGCTGACCTCAACAACAGGAAATTTTGTTCTGTGAAATTTTAGGCCTCCCACCTTCCTCAGTCCCACTTTGCACCCTCCCCCCATCATTCTTCCACTGCCTGCAAAACTACTGATGGGGGAAACCACAAAATTATGCCCCGTAAGTATCAATTTATCAACTAAAAAGCCAATGCAAAGTCTTTAAGCATCGTACGCATACTGAATTGCTGACCACAAAATCCCTTAGCCACTCCCAAAAACCCCTTAGCCATACACAAGAACATATTTAAGCTGTGGAAAATAAATCCACTACACATAATGTATTTTTTAAAATAGCACTCTTAAAAGTGAATGTTGCAATTAAATATAAAATTAATATACATTTCTTCTCATAGCATACTGTATGTCAAAGGAGAAATTTCAATTGTTTACTTTTGACTAGAAATGCAGTAAAATATTGCTGCTCTCCTTCATGATGTAGTTTGTAAGTTGTAGCTTGCTTCCATCAACTTAACATCTAACAATTGTAACATATAACACCATGCATTCTCCTGACTCTAGTGGAGACTTCCCTCTACGTTACACATATATAATCTGGATTTCCATATTCTTTCATTTTTTTGCAATAAGAGCTCTCTGATTTTATGATAATGATGTTTGAACATGTCAAGCAGTAGCAGTTTGCTCAAATACATACAAATCTAACAACTGTGCAATGTTTTAAAGGCTAGAAAATTGCATTTAATCCTTGTAATGTTGTCATGCACATGGTTTGAACTTAAAATACTTCGACATGGAAAATAAATCACATTGACAAAGCAAGGCGACTTGTCCACAATCATAAAGTGAAGATAAAAATATTTACCAGGAAATCTACGCAACATAATCATATGCACATAGAAATAAAAAAATGATATGGGTACCGTGGACTGCTGGATACAAAAGTTTAAAGAAATTACAACAATTATTAAGGTATATGTAAAGTTGTAATTTGCTTCTCTTATCAATGTTTTATGCTTTTCTCCCACAATTCACTTTACCCCCTTTCTTTATAATTCATTACCTAACTACTAGCCCATGCAGAAATCCCACAAATTAAACTTAGAAAATACCCAAATAGCTGCAAAAATAACACTAATGCGTTTTTACACTTGTAAACAGCAATGACAAGTACCTCCTGTTCTTACCAGAGGGGGTTGGTTGAATTATTCCAAGCATGATGTTGTGAAGCAGATAAGGAAGAGATAAGCTTTTATAAATACAACAAGTAATTCACATTGCTTTTGTTTTTACTCTGATGCATCTTAACATTGGGACTTCAAACACGATGAATACAATCTTACATATTCGTCAAACTAAAAGGAGATATCTGAAATAAAACAGAAAATGCTTGAAAAACTCAGTAAGCCTGGCAGCATCTATTGAGAGAGTCAGTTTTCACTCTGAAGAAGGGTCATATGAACTTGGAACAGAGAGGGGGAGAGGTATTTTTTGGCCTCCCCACTGCATGTTTTCCATGGCAGGAGGTGGCATGCTGTTTGCCAGTGGCAGGATGTTCTGGTGCTATAGCTGTCAATGGGATTTCGCACTGACGGCACCCTACGCCACTGAGAAACCCATTGCAGGACCAGAAGATCCCGTCAACATGAGCAGCTGAAGAATTCTGATCTCTGTTTCTTCCCCTGACGGATGCTGTAAGACTTGCTGAGTTTTTACAGCACTGTCTGTTTTGATTTCTGATTTCTAGCCTCTGCAGTACTTTATTTTTATATCAGAGAAAATATCCTTTGGTACTTTTGTAACTGATATCTAAGAATTTCGGAACGGAAAAATTCTTGCATTATGTGTTTGAACAGCTGTTAAATAACTCTGGGATTATAAACTCTACTGGGACTGAAAACACCACACAAATGTAATATTTGTAACATATGTTAGTAGATTTGTTTGAATTTTGTTCATCTTTTTTATTAATAAATAAATTAGCACTTATGTTAAAGTAGATCGTAGTACAATTTCACTAAAACTGCTATCAAAGGATTACAAATATTATGCAGTGGAAACTCAATCCCAATCTGTTTAATGAAGGAGATTTACTGTTTATTTTGGGCCTGAAATGCTCCAGTTCAAACAAAAAGGCTGCAAACTTTGCTAAATGATTGACCATTTAGTGCATATTTTAAAAAGATACAATTGTGCATTATAAAAACAAATCCTGCCAGCCTGAACGTGTGTGCAGGGACAAGAATGATCACAACTGCGGAATATCTGTGCTCTCCAAGGAAGTGGATTTTGTTAGACTGGAAAGTGAGATGCATAGGCATTGCTCTCATATGGCCCTGTTTCAAAACGGTTGATCATGTGTTGGCTTCTTGCATCAATTTATTAAAAAATGTGAGCTGATTTACAAAAATTACAGGCATTTGTTTTTTGTGTGATGGAAGTGAAAATTATCTTGACATATTTACAAAATTATCTTTAACCTGTCAGCTACTTAGTGCCTAAAGTAATAAGGATTTCCTATACTTGTAAGACAGAGGGTGGTGGTTGATGGGAGATTTTCTTCGTGGAGTTCGGTGACGAGTGGTGTGCCTCAGGGGTCTGTTTTGGGGCCCCTGCTGTTTGTAATTTTTATAAATGATCTGGATGCGGGTATTGAGGGATGGATCAGTAAATTTGCAGATGATACTAAAGTTGGTGGTGTGGTAGATAGTGAAGAGGGGTGTTTTAGTTTACAGAGTGACTTGGACAAGTTGCAGAGCTGGCCGAGAGGTGGCAAATGGAGTTTAATGTGGAAAAGTGTGAGGTAATGCACTTTGGCAGGAACAATAAATGTGTAGAGTATAGGGCTAATGGTAGGGCTCTTAATAGTGTTGAGGAACAGAAGGATCTTGGTGTATGTGTCAATAGATCCCTGAAAGTAGGCAGTCAAGTGGATAAAGTTGTTAAGAAGGCTTCTGGAGTCTTAGCTTTTATTGGTAGGGGGATTGAATTTAGGAGCCGCAGCATCATGTTGCAGCTGTACAAAACTCTAGTGCGGCCGCACTTGGAGTATTGTGTGCAGTTCTGGTCGCCACATTAAAGAAAGATGTGGAGGCATTGGAGAGGGTACAGAGGAGGTTTACTAGGATGTTGCCTGGTATGGAGGGCAGGTCCTATGAAGAGAGGTTGAAGGATTTGAGGTTGTTTTCGTTAGAAAGGAGGCGGCTAGGGGGGATCTTATTGAAGCATATAAGATAATTAGAGGTTTGGATAGGGTGGACAGTGATAGCCTTTTTCCTAGGATGGAGAAAGCTAGCACGATGGGACACAGCTTTAAATTAAGGGGTATGAGTTATAGGACGGATATCAGAGGTAGGTTCTTTACTCAAAGAGTGATTAGGGAGTGGAATGCCCTGCCTGCAGCTGGTGTAGATGCGCCAAGTTGGGTGGCGTTTAAGAGGTTAGTTGATAAGTATATGGATGAGAAGGGAATGGTTTAGTTAGGAGGGGCATTGCTTTTTATTTTGGTCGGCACAACATCGAGGGCCGAAGGGCCTGTTCTGTGCTGTATTGTTCTATGTTCTATGTTCTAAGACTGTTAAGTGCCATATGACCTATAATTTTGAAACAGGCGTCAAAACACCAGGATATTTCTATTGTAGCTAATGTAGTATTGGCAATAAAATATGATCATAATATCTTGTTATTTTACTTAAATTCACATCTTCAAATACTCTTTGTATTGATACGGTGAAGCACAGGGAGCTATATTTAACGTTTGACAGTACTGACTGGCTTTCTGATTGGATCACTCACAGGTTATTTTCCAAACAGTTAAAGAACTTGTGCACATTGAATGAAAGCTTCCGTTCCATCAATATTTAGTTACATAGGTTATAAATAGGAAAACGATATATGGGATTATTTTGAAACTTCAGAATTCTAACAAAGTATTTCTAATCATGATTACCATATGTGTGTTTCTTTCAACCTTAAGTCACAAGTTTTATTTTATTATGTCACTCAGTTTAATCTCAGTTGCAGAATTCTAATTTACCAAGAATGCCAAACATTAACAGCAATTGCTGTGTTCCATACATCTTCCTGTGTTTATTAATAGCACACTGACAACTGGTCAAGTGCTTCCAGCCATCACAGATAATCCTCTGTTCCACTACTTAGAGATTTTGTCAACCACAGTTCTGCCTACTCAAAAAGAATCTAATGAACAGATCCATTGGACGTACCATGTTCATATCTATTCCATTTGTGTACGTCCAGGCATGTTGGAAATATTCCTCTAGTCTCTGGCGGAGAGGATTGGGAATCTGATGAAAGCGTATGAATTCCTTGACTCGAAGCATTTGCATGTGATATCTTGCTGTTCCAGAATAAAGTCTTTGGATAATTGCTGAGACATTACCAAAGATACTGGCATACATTAGTGCTGGTCAAGGAGAAAACAGAGATTCATTCAGATAGGTTAAGCAGCATTTACATTTAATATATTTTTAAATATATATAGGACTTAGGCGCAAGTCTTTTGGCCATTATATCGGTTGAACTGGTGCTTTTGAAGTAATTATGAATGATCTTGAGTTATAATTGTCAAAACTAGCTACTTTCCTTTGGTATATCAAATATGCCAGGTAATTTGCCTGCTCATAGATTTTAAAAAGTTATGAATAAAATTAAATCAAGTTTTGCTGAAATTTCCCCAGTTTATAAAATCAAAGGCCTTTCCCTTGCATTTTCTTTCAGAATCACATTGTGGAAATACCAATAAATGTAACCATTATCGTTAGAGTACTCAGGATATTCAGCGAGGGTAATAAAGCTTCAAATACAGTTAAAACTCAAGTTATTTAATAGTCTGGTTTAGGAAGGGTGATTGGGTGTCTATAAAGGAGCAATGTTTGGATTCTTGACAAGAAGTTGAGAGTTATTGCTAGCCCCTCAAGACTTGCTGTCAACTTGTATGATTCTAATATGTTTTAAAGCAGCTTCAACCGGCTGTCTTGGAAATCACCTGATTCGGGATTTGAAACTGTACTTTTATATACTCGTGCTCACGCAATGTTGCTCAATACCAGGCCACCAGAATGAATGCGCCATAGCTGAATAAACATGATCTGTACTAAGATTTTGTGCAGCATTTACATCACTACAAGCATAAATACAATTCAAATATCTTGATATAGAAAATATTAAGGCTATAAATAAGCAATGTGAAATGAGTGACTGCCTTTAAAACCCAGCTGATAGCATTTAAAATGTTCACTTTAACAAACCAATGTATTAATCTTGCACATTTCTCTGCAAAGCCCAGATTCTAAAACACTGACGGATATAATTGGATCACGAATCTTAGAACATTGTTAACCTAAATACGTAATTCCATTCAGCAGATCACTCCCCATTAACACTTAAATCAATCGTAATCCTTAGCCACACTTGAAACTTCTCACTTATTTTTGTTTCCAGTACCCAGCAGAATGGGTAGAATCGTCCAATTGTTCAGTTTGATTTAAAGACATTTTACATTCTGAGTTTAACCTCGGAGTGCTGCCATGCTCTAGTACAAGATAATTTATATTATATTCTCATCATCACAGCAACCATTTTGACAGGTTTAACTTATACCCTTAGTATGTTTAGCCCGTTGTGCTGAGAAATATCTATTGAATATCAACTCAGTAACATCACCATGTCCTGATTAGGGTTCTAGTTGCCACTTAAATTCAGCAGGCCCAAGGATATACTGAGCTACCTATATAGGGTGCTATGCATCATGAATTTTTTTCCATACATGTAAGTTATGCAGTAGTTGTACCACCAGTACAAGCTGGTTATGTGTACCTTGCATACTATATAAATTAATAAATTCACACCATCATGAATGATAATGGTGGCTTCAACAATCCACGGAAATTTCAAACATAACACTGATCTCACACTGGAACTGACGTGTTCTAATCACCACTGCGAGGCTATTATTTTGGGCATAACCCCAGTGGAATAAATAAGATCTGTACTAAGATGCATTTATATTAAAATGAGCATACATCTTGGAAAAATCTATGGATGCAATATTCTTAAAAATAGTACATATAACTAAGACATAACTGAGGGACTAGACTGAGATTCAGAAATTGTTCTTCCAGGTAAACTAACTCAGCCTTTTAAAATGTATCATTATCGTGTCAGTTTATTCAGAACTGGCAATGTCAAGAGTAAAATAAATTACTGGCCAATACTGACTGTATCTCATAAATAACTTTGAACAATTATGACAATAAGGAGGTGGGGGGGCAGATTTTCTGATATAGTTCTTTACATAATATAGACCAGGTCAAACACAAGAATGTCACAGAAGTGTAGGAACAGTTTCAGAGATTTACTATCTTTGAGGTCATTTTCAATAACCTTCCCCTTATCAAAAGTATTTGCAGTATTTGAATGTAATCCTAAATAAAGAACTAATTTCTTGATTATATTTGCAAGTATCGATCCCAGATAAAAGATTTGCAGTTTACAGCTTCTTTTACAAAAAACCTGGCAAGGTTACAAAACTGACACTCTTTTAGGTATTCAGATTTAAGAAACTAATGTTCTTTTAGATTATTTAGTCTTAAAATAGATCAAAGGGTAAGGATCACTTACATCCAATCAGCATGACGCAGATGGAAAAGATCTTCTCTGAGTTGGTGTTGGGAGACACATTCCCAAAACCAACACTTGTCAGACTGCTGAAAGTGAAGTAGAGTGCTGTCACATATTTATCCTTGATGGATGGTCCAGAGCTAGCATCGCTGACATTATATCGTTTTTCTATTTGTTGTCCTAAAGAATCCAACCAGCCAATTTTGTGTAGTAAGTACGGTCGCTCCACATTCCCAATGGCATACCAAATGCAAGCGAGCCAGTGAGCAATCAAAGCAAATATGCACATAAGCAGCATCAGGACCGCAGCCCCATATTCAGAGTATCGATCTAATTTACGGGCGACCCTCACCAGGCGCAGCAGACGTGCTGTCTTCAGAAGACCAATCAGTGTTGTTGTCTGTCAAAACAGGAGAATTATCAGCAATCAAGATAGTTTTTTCACATCATCAAAATGAGATTCTTGTGTTCATTGATTTTCTAAAAGTCACCCTGCCTGACACCCAGCAGAAGAATATGCAGCACTCATGCCTTCAATATCTGAAAACCCCTTTTTGACAAAGTGACTGGTTAGAAAACTTCAGTAATGTCTCCTGTGGAAAAGCACAAAAATTTTGAATAGTTATGAAGCAAATAAATTAATGAGGTAAGGATTTAATTTGATTTTCAACACTGATTCAAGCCTTGAAATATTACCTGCTTCCCATCACCATATTATTTGCAAATATGGAATCACTTATATGTGTATTACATTTATCCTGACACCCTGCATCACCAATTACCTACCCAACATCAAACAAAACTTTTCTTCAATTTAATTGGTTTTAGCTTTCAGGATCATTTAATTTCTTCTGATCCAAATTTCATTCACCTTTCCAATATCTTCTCACGTTGAGTCTATGAGTAGAAAACTTGGGATCCATATTTAAATCATTCTTGTGTCGAAACTTTTACCCTACATTTGTTCTATTATCGAGATTTCATTTGTCTACCAACAGAATATTGCCTGCCTAAGATATTCTCTTCCCCAAATGCTGTTGAAGCCCAAATATGTAGCTTCATCACCTGGAAGAAAAAGTTATTTTCATGTCCTTTCTTAGTGCCTCCTTCCGTTGCAAACTTCAGCCAACTTAGAATTTGGCTCTGAAGAAAAATCATAAGGTTTTGAAACGTCAACTCTGTTTCTCTCTCCACAGATGCTGACAGACCTGTGAGTTTATCCAGCAATTTCTGTTTTTATCTCAGAATTCTGCGGCCAGGGTCCCCTCCCACCCTGAACTTTGCCAGCTCTCTGTATTTCAATTAAAGAACTTTCAATCTGAGTATTCATCTTAAAGTCTCTCCATATTGAATGTGATCCCAAAGCTATTGTGATTGTCTCTCTCAAACTAATTCACCTTATTAATTTCCTTGCCTTCAAAAGCCACCTAAAACTTTTCCATTGCCATTGTTTCAATCCTTAAATTTCTTCATCTTTCTCAGTCACTGTTCACATTTTTCAATCTTTCTAAGTGCTTTGAAATATCTGGAGCTCAGCTGGATAACCCATGAATATTGGCAGGGGGATTACAAGGTTTAGTTTGCACCCATTGATTGCAATGCAGGCAGCACACCAACTTCATCCTGCTCATTTCGGTATTTCAGCATCTGGCCAGTGTTCACTGTATGGCTCTTTCCATCACCTGGCTAACATTATGCGTGAGGCGTGGGGTTACTTTATACCTGAAGCAGATGCTGAGAATCGCGATTGAAGAAAATCTGACCTGGAAGAGTGAGGAATGGCAAAACAGTGGAACCTGCCCTGGAGACCATTCTTTCCAGCATGGAAGTGGTCATCAAATCACTTTGTGGACCCAAATATCATCTGATGACCCTGTCATAACCTCCATTACAGCACAAAAAACAGCTGCCCAACGTCTCAGTGCTGAAGTGGAAACTCCGACTGCTGTCATGCAAAGTGATTTGACTGCAATACAGGTTCAAACTGTTGCCATCATAGCTACGGTTGACAGCATGCAAAGGCCCTCACAGCAACCTAGAAAGCTGCCCATCATTAGATTGCTAGAATTGCTGACACAGGACCTTTCGGATTGGCAGTCACTCCATGAATCACAAATCTGCAGTGATCTTCCAGGAAGACAGAGCTTATCTTCCCATTCCCTCATTTTGCTAGTGCCCTCACCTATCTACCAACCAGTTCAGATTGCCACTTCCCAGATGAATATTCGAGGCCCAGGCCTTCTTGAGGACTTCTGCCACCTCCTCCACTGAAAGTCATCAGCTTCCCACCAGCAATGCAGCCATCACTAGCGTACCAACTTATACAAGCACCAGAACAGCTAAAGGCACATGGAAGAGAGGCACTAAAGAAATTCAGAAAGAAGCACTATCATACAGTCATAGAATCATAGAATCTATGCAGAAACCAGCCATTCGGTCCATCAAGTCTACACCAATTCTCCAAAAGAACATCCTACCCAGACTATGTCCTGCTAATCCCCCTAAACTACACATCTTGGGACAATAAGGAGCAATTTAGAATAGCCAATTTACCTAACCTGCACATTTTCGTACCGTGGAGAAAACCCACAAAGACACAGAGAGAACATGCAAACTCTACATAGTTATTCAAAGCCAGGATCGAACCTGGTCCCTGGTGCTGTGACGCAGCAGTGCTAACCACTGTGCCACGGTGACACCCATCATGGCATGATTAAATTTATAAATTTGGTTAGGAAGGTATATTTTGTGTTTCCTTTGTTTTCACATTGTAGCCATGTGGGAACTGTCAATGATCAAAGGTGGACAGGGTTTGGAACTGTGACAGAATGGAGATTAGGATTTCCCTCAGATAAGTACTTCAAGGATAGTTCATACAAGAAGGAGCTTTCTCAGCAGCATTCTCCTTTGCATCATTCTCTTCTTCAAGCTGCTGCTCATGGTGTCACTGGCAGCAAGATCCGCCGTCTCAGGAAGATGAGCCTGTGCATTATGCAGCTAAACAATCTCATCTATTGAAATTAGTTCTGCCAAACACTGAGGCCATCTCCAGAGTGGTCTGAGCAGTGGAAATGCTCTTTTTGCACGACAATCATCGTTTCTATTCCATTTTGTATGGCAGCATGATTTTTGTTGTTTGCATGCTGTGTACGGGTGCAGCACTGCACACTAGATATATCAGCCAATTCATCAGTGTATAGCTTTCATTGCAAGTAGCTCATAGCTACTCTTCAGTTTGACATTGAAACTCTGATGTACCAGTTGTAGTGGGTTCCATAGAATGAAGTCCTTGTGACTATTACTAAGCACCTTTGGTTTAGTGGGCTTAAAATGGATACATCCCCAGGTCCAGATGAGATGTATCGCTGGCTGCTATGTGAGGCATGGGAGGAGATTGCAGGGTTCTGATGCTAATTTTTAAATCCTCTCTAACCACCAGAGAGGTGCCAGGGGACTGGAGAACAGCAAATGTGGCATCATTATACAAGTAGAGAAATAGGATAAACCGAGTAATTACAGACCATTCAGCCTAATACTGGTGGTAGGGAAATTATTGGAAAAATGTCTGAGGGACAGAATTAAACTCCACTTGGACAGGAAAGAATAGTCATCATGGCTTTGTCAGGGGGAGATCATGTCTAACAAATTTAATTGACTTTTTTCAAGGAGGTGACTGAATGTGTAAGTGAGGGCAATAAGTTGATGTTGTCTACATGGGATTTCAGTAAAGTTTTTGACAAGGTTGCACATGGGATACTGGTCAAGGAGTTAAATGCCCATGGTACACAGGGCAAATTAGATCCAAAATTGCGGGACACAGTAAGAAGTCTCACAACACCAGCTTAAAGTTCAACAGGTTTATTTGATAGCAAATGCTATTCGCTTTCAGAGCACTGCTCCTTCATCAGGTGAGTGAAAGTGAGTGGGATAACTCCCACCTGACGAAGATGCAGTGCTCCGAAAGCTCGTGGCATTTGTTACCAAATAAACCTGTTGGACTTTAATGTGGTGTTGTGAAACTTCTTACTGTGTTTACTTCAGTCTAACCCTGGCATCATCAGCAGCAGGAGGCAGAGAATGTTGGTCGAAGATGTTTTTGTGACTGGAAACCTGTGTCCAATGGTATACATGTAAGAAGTCCCACAACACCAGGTTAAAGTTCAACCAGTTTATTTGATAATAAACCCACAAACTTTTGGAAATGCTGTTCCTTCGTCAGGTGTGTGGAAAGTAAGTTCTGATCGGAGAAGGGCATATAAAGGCACACACAGTTTACAGAATACTGATTAAAATGTGAGTCTTTACAGCTAACTTGCTATTCAAGTCTTAAAGGTGCAGACAATGTGAGTGGAGGTAGCACTAGATTAAAGAGATGTGTATTGTCTCTAGACAGGACACTAAATGAGATGTTGCAAATTCAGGCAAGTCATGGGGGTTACAGGTAGTGCAACATGAACCCAAGATCCTGATTGAGGCCATTCTCATGTGTGTGGAACTTGGCTGTCTGTCCCAAGACGGCCTCAATCGGGCTCTTGAGTTCATGTCACACTCTCTGTAAACCCCATGACTTGCTTGAACTTGCAACATCTCAATTACTGTCCTATCCTGTCTGGAGAATATACACATCTCTTTAACCTATGCTTGGTGCTTTAACCTATCTCCATTCACATTGTCTACACCTTTAAGACTTGAATAGCAAGTTAGCTGCAAAGACTCACATTCTAATCAGTAGTCTATAAATTGTGTGTGCCTTTATAAGTTCTTCTCTGAGCAGAACTTTCCACACACCTGATGAAGGAACAGCATTTCCGAAAGCTTGTGGGTTGATTATCAAATAAAATGGTTGGACTTTTGTAAGACTTCTTACTGTGTTTACCCCAGGCCAATGCTGGCATCTCCATATTATGACTTCCAATGGTGTACCACAGGGATTGATACTGGTCCCTTGCTGTTTATAGTGTACATAAATGTTTAGACATGAAAATAGGAGATATGATCAGTAAGCTCACAGAGGACACAACAATTAGTGGTTTGAAAAATAGTGAGGTGGGAAAGCTTTTAACTACAAGACAAAATAGATGGGCTGGTCAGATGAGCAGAACAGTGGCAAATGAAATTTAGTCCTGAAAAGTGTGAGGTGATGCATTTTGGGAGGACCAACAAGGCAAGGGAGTACACAATGAATGGTAGAATGTCAGAAAGTAGGGAGAACCAGAGAGACTTTGGAGTGTATGTCTATACATCCCTGAAGACAATAGGACACATAGATAAGGTGGTTAAGAAGGCATATGGGAGACTTAATAAGCTGAGACACTGAATATTAGAGCAGGGAGGTTATGATAGGGCTGTATAAAATCTGTTAGGCCACAGCTAGAGTATTATGTGCCATTCTGGTTGCCATACTGTAGGAAAGATGTGATTGCACTAGACAGGCTGCAGAGGAGATTCACCAGAATGTTGCCTGTACTGTAGCGTCTCAGGTATGAAGAGAGGTTGGTTAAGTTGAAGTTGTTTTCTTTTGAGCTATGAAGCTTCTGACCGGATTGAGATGTACAAAATTATGGGGACATTGATAGAGTAAATAAGAAAGAACATTTCCCCCTTAGTAGAGGGATTACTATCCAGAGGGTATAGAGTTAAGCTAAGAGGAAGGAGATTTAAGGAGAATTGTGGAAAAGATTTTTATCCAAGGGTGATGGGAATCTGGAATTTGCTGTCTGAGAGGGTGGTCAAGGTGGGAACCCTCACAACATTTAAAAAGCATTTAGGTGAGCACTTGAACTGTCTTAGCATACAAAACTATGGAACAAGCACAGGAAAATACGATTGGAATAGATAGATGCTTAATGGCTGGCACAGAGAGCCTTTTCAGTGCTGTAAATCTCCTGAAATTCAAATTATTTTTTTTAGAAGTTATTGATATCCTTGGGGACTGGGGATTGCAAAGTGAAGCCATATTTCATTGGCATTATATAATATTTTCTTAAATGAAATTTTGTAAAATTTACTGGATCAGTTGTAAGTTACAATTCAGATGTGTAATAGTAGATAACAAGTGGGCTGGAGAATGCACTTTCAATCTTTAAATCATTTATATAATGTGGCAGTATTTGCAAAATCTTAACTTGTGCTGTTTTTTCCTTTTCCGATTGAGATGGCATGCATATATTCTCCTTTCAGATCTCTGTTAATGTGACGACTGATCTTATTGCTAGGATCTGCATGGGAAATTGCTGCCTCTGATTTTCCCTCCCGTGCAGTGGATAAGTATTTCCCCATTTCAGTGCTTTCGCAGCCTGGCCCGCTATGATTGACAACTCACCCTGTGGAGAGTTGTAAATTTAAACCTCTGCTCTCTGACTAGTTTTGAAAGGCTTCTCATTCACTGCAATGTCAAAGCTTTAGGTATTAATGTTGAGAATGTGCCTGACCTATGAGTATTCCTCAAGTTGTACATTAATTCTATTTGTGGCACCTTTTTTAAAGGGCTAACCTCTAATATTCACAGAAAGAACATTCCATTTATAGAAAGTCGATTTTTTTTACTTGAATTGTAACTAAAATGTCAAATTCATTGGTGAGTTAACTACAGTTTATTGCTAGCAAAATGATATCTGCTGGAGGTTGAGACATATATTGACCAAAATAAATATCCATTTGTTCTTCTCAGCAAGTAATATTAATTTTATATTACTGCCCTTTCTAAGCACAGCTGGCAGATATGACTGTCAATGCATTAAATGCTGACACAAACTATTGTGGACTGCAGCAGAATTCTCTTGCGCAGTTGGGAGTGAAAGGATTTTAGCCACATGAACAGTTCGTAGTTGAGTTGATATGGTCTGAAGGAGATTTGGCTTTTTACAGGAAGCTTCCATCACAATGCATCACAAAAACTCAAAGGCAATTCAAGAACACTACAAAAATATTCTACAAATTTTAGCAACTGAACATTACAAGTGGGATTTTATGACATCGTTCATCGTGAAACCGTAAAATTCCTCCCAAGGTCAGCAGACCTTCCCATTGTCCACTCCTAGCTCGCTCTGATTCCCGTGGTGGGCGGGGCGGTAAAATTCTGGCTAAAGAATCTGATCAGCTATTGAAAAAAAATTCAAAAATCATTCTGCAAAAGTTTCACACAAAGCCTTCATAGTTCAGCTTAGCTGCAATTTCTGTGATGGATGTGGTTCAGACATGTTTTTCTTTAGAAACATCAGTTTATCACACCAAAGACTGGGTACACAAATGACTTAATGACAATGTTGATGCAGTAGCAATGTCACTGAATTCGTTATCTAGAAACCCTGGCTAATGCTCTGGAGACCCAGCACAAATCCTTAGACATTGTCATACAGGGCACAATTTCAAAATATGTGTATGGTATACAATATGGAAGCAGTATGCACTAGAGGAGGATAGTGTCAAACTTCAAAAGGACGTAGACAAATTTCTGAAATAGGCAGACAGGTGGCGGGTGAATTTAATGCGGAAGAAGTGATTTATTTTGGTCTGAAGAATCATGTATTCTGAACTGAATGTGTGCTCCAAATTCAAGATTTTTGAATGGATAAAAGGGAATGGTTAAAAAGTGGATGGCAAGCAGAACTGCAGGCATTACACAGCCCTGGTGCCATTGATGAGAGTTTATTTATTTATTTGTCACAAGTAGGTTAACATTCTCATTGCAATGAAGTTACTGTGAAAATCCCCTAGTCACCAAACTCCAGCACTTGTTCAGGTGAGGGAGAATTTAGCATGGCCAATACACTTAATCAGCATGTCATTGGACTGTGGAAGGAAACTGGAGGACCCGAGAAAAGCCACGCAGACACAGGGAGAACATGCAAACTCCACAGACAGTCTGCACTGTGAGTGCTGCCTGGCTGATTGAGAGTGCTTTTGGAGTTGGGTGGAAACAAGGAGTTCAAGTGGGTAAATTACAAGGAGGTAAGTAGTCATTAAACTTGCTTTCAGGGTTAGCTAAATTAGTTATTTAATTGGCAAGTTAAAAGCTACACTTTAGTTAGTGGATTCCTGAAACCGGAGTCAGCTCTGAACTAAAACTCTGGCTGACTGATTGTACAACTGGGTCAAACCAGTTCCAAGGCATTGGAGTGGACTGGACAGAATGAAGGGCATAGGCTCTGAATCATTCTGGTGATCATTCTGTTCACCAAGGCTAGTGAACAACCACCACATTCACTCTTTTGCCAAACCCCAGCTAAGTTGTTCCAGTACAGCTATAACACTGACATCCAGCCAACATTTGAAAGTGTCCTCAGGATGTACCAGTGCCAAAAGCAAAATAAATCTAATTCCAGTAATAATCACCCTGTTAGCATCCACGCAATTATCAGCAAAATGATTGAAGGAACCTTCAATACTGCCATCAAACAATACTCACTCAACAAAAATTTGCTTAATAAAGTACAGAAGTTGTATAACATATTGTCACATCCTCAATCCAGATATCGACAGACAATTGAATTCAAGAAGGGCAGTGAAAGCAGTTTCCATTGATATCAAAGTATACATTATGACACAAGAAACTGTACCAAGATTGAAATCTGTGTGTGTCAAAGGGAAAAGCCTCCAAAGGCTGCAGTCAACTGATTAATAGAAAGCTGATTGTGGTTGTTGGAGATCAGTCATCACAACATTATGCGTGGTTTTTTTCAGCAAAGTATCCTTAACTCAACCATCGTCAGATGTTTCACCAAAGATAATCCTTCTCTCATTAGCTCAGGGCACATTTGCTAATGATCAGCTTTAAGCTTTGTTGAAAAGTCCTTCAACAGGGAATACTTCATAGTAGCTTACAGCAGAAGAATAATGATGTTTGGACTGAGAAATGGTATGTAACCTTCAGAGTCACTATCATCACCAAGTTCCTCACCCTCTTGGGTTTACCACAGCTGAACACCATTGCAATAAGAGGAGGGTAAAGACTGGCTACGCTGCAAGTAGTGGCTTAAGTCAAGAATATGGTGGAATAATCACCACTCACCTGAATGGAAGTAGCTGTAACAACAATCAAGAATCTGGAAACCATCCAGGACATAGGAATGGGAGTAAGGTACTTAGCTTCTTAAGATAGTTCTATCATTCAACTAGACCATAGTAGTAACCATTAATCAAATTTTTGGTGGTGATGCAGTGAGCACTTACCCTTATTTGCTGCAGCCTAAAGCTGAGCATATACCTGAATCTGGGAAAGCGTCCCAACATTACAATTAATTTTGTTGTTATTTGTATCCAAGAGATTTCTCCATGTTGCTGGTGAAAAAGAAGTATGGTATATTCTCTTCATTCTATGTAAATCTGTAACTTTGAGCTTAAGGTTTTTTTTAGCATAGTAAAAGTTAATTTTGAAACCAGCTCTGTCCTCAGAAACACACGTGATTTCCATTCTAGGATTACAGAAACTAACAAATTAAACCAAGCTGCAAGGCCATGTGATTTTAAATATATGACAAGAGCCAAATACATTTAGTCTACATTCCTGATATAAACCATCCCCAGCCATCAACATTTTGCCTTGAATTAAACTTCACCAAATGGTAAATCTGTTAAATGCCAGTCTAGAAACGCAACAATTATTGTGCCTTCTTCTGTATCTGTAGATTCTATCTGATTAATCAATGTTTTAAGTTTTCTTTTGACTTTGTTTTTGGTTCAAGCTTTTTCCCTCTTCCTTTTGAAGAGCTGCCTCTTTTAATTTGTCCCTAAGTTAATTTGAGTTTGTTTGTTTAGTTGGTGTCAAAAAGAGATACCTGATTAATTACTATTTTAAGTTTTCTTTCTACTTTGATTTTTGATGCGGGCTGTCCCCCCTCCTTTTGGGGAGCTGCCCCTTTCAATTTGTCCCTTAGCCAATTTGAGTTTATTTGGATGGTATTGAAAAGAAATACCTGATTAAATTAAAAGTTAGTTTAAACAATACATATCAACCCACCTGTTAGAACACCAAAAATAATTTAACTGATTTACAAATATTGAAAATCCACTTTGAACACCAAGACACAACATCTCACTTTTCTTTCTGATCGCTGTGAATTTTACTGTAGGGGAAACTTAAGTCAGTCTCAGACATAGGAAATATGTTTTCGCCTTCATCATGAAATTCTAAGAATTTTCATGCTGTTAGGGCTCTTTTCCATAAACGTTAAACTAATTGTAATTTTCACGACTTACTTCATCCGACCCAGATCCAAAAATTAGCAGGTCAAAAGGTATAGCTGCAACCATGTCAATGAGGAACCAGCCTTTGAAGTAGTGAATTGCAATTTTTGCTGGATGACTGACCACTTCTTCGTTTTGGTTTACATAAGTTGTTCTGAAGTTTATTAGAATATCAATAATGAACATAATATCCACCATTAAATCTACGACATTTAGTGGGCTGCAGGAATAGCCACACTCTCTTCTTTTTTGCTCCTCCCTGTCGTTAAGTAGAAAGGCTGCAGAATAGGGAGTGAAGATAGCTGTGTAAATTACGAGTAGCAGAATTAACCAGTCCCAGACAGCCTTGAAAGGACTGTAGTGCAGGATGGTGAGCTTGTGGATGCGAGGAGTCTGAAGCTTGTACTCAGGTAGAACATCCGCTCCCAGAGATAGAACCTGGCAGGGGGCAAATAGACAAATGTTAGAATGTTGTAATTTTTCAGATTTAGCCCAATTCATGTGCATTGTTAATACAGATTTCTGTCATAAAGTTCACAATTACTGAAAAATAATTACAATTTGACCAGAAAATACATGGTTGTGTATCATTTAGAATCTAAAATGAGCTTGTCTTGTTTTACTAAGGCACAAAGGACATGAGTGGAACATTCAGCCCTTTGAGCCTGGTTTGCCATTCTTTAGTTTAAAATTTATTTATTGGTGCCACAAATAGGCATACATTAACATTGCAATGAAGTTACTGGGGAAATCCTTAGTCGCTACACTCTGGTACCTGTTTGGGTATGCTGAGAATTTAGCATTGTCAATGCACCTAACCAGCACATCTTTCCGACTGCGAGAGGAAACCGGAGCACCTGGAGGAAACCCATGCAAATATGGGGAGAACATGCAAGCTCCACACAGACAATGACCCAAGCTGGTAATCAAACCCATGTCCCTGGTGCTGTGAGGCAGCAGTGCTAACCACTGTGCCACCGTGCTGTTATCATAAAAATCAACTCTATTCACTTGTTTATGATCCAAATCTCACGATCTTTACTGGGAGCAGTTAAACTGCAATAGTTCTGTTCCCCCATTTTGGCTGGAATGTTCCAGCTATTCATGCTGGTAGGATTTTCTAGTCTCCCCCACCTCAGGTTTCCTAGACAGTAGTGGGACCAGAAGATCCTGCCACCAGACAATGGTGGGGCTGCCTCCGCTACTACTTGCATGGAAAATCCTGCCCTGTTCTTACATTTCTGCCATTTTATCCCTACTGGTTTTCACAATTGATAAGCTTCCTGCTAGATTCCAGTGACAGCCTCATTAATAAATAAAGTGGAGGATTCCGTAATGTATATGGGTCGCTGATGACATTCCATTCCTGAACTGCACTCGAGAGCAATGTGTGCTTACCTTGTAGCTCATCATATAGTAAGTGGGAAACTTTCTCTGTATAGATTGGACCCCAAAACCAATTCACAAATCAATGATGACTGAGAATGCTTTCAAGCATTCTACAATCTCACTAAGTGTTGGGAAGCCAGCCACGCCTACCAAAGGATATTAACAATAAATTCATGCCAAGACCTGAAAAAACAGTGGCACTTGTCGGTGTGTAAAACAGTTTCTGCCCAAAACCTTTTGTTTTAACCCCACATGACTTCAGAGGACACATGACTGTGGCAAGTTACAGTACACAGAGGCCATAGTGCACAAAGGCATTTCTTCAATCATCTTTTTCATAAAAAGAAAAAAAAAAATCACTTGCACTTTGAAATTACCCATGACGTAATCATCAAATTAAACAGAAAACTGTTCATTTTAGATAAAGGCAAAATACTGCAGATGTTGGAATGTGAAATAAAAGCAGAAAAGGCTGGAAAATCTCAGCAGGTGTCACAGCATCTGTGGGAAGAGAATAGAGCCAACATTTCGAGTCTGGATGTCTCTTCATCAGAGCCAGATAGTGAGCTTGTGGGTACAAGCTCACTATCTGTACTTGTACCCAGGTAGAACATCAGCACCCAGGGATAGAAGCTGCCAGGGCTGATGACGAAGGATCATCTAAACTCAAAACATGGGTTCTATTGTCTCCCCACAGATATTTAGACCCACTGAGATTTTCCAGCATTTTCTGTAAATGTTCATTCTAGTTTGTCTCACTTTTATCAGTCTCATAATCATTAAAGCCTTCAGGTCTTCCAGTGATACATGTGTAGGCTGTAGTTTATTGTGTGCCTAGTGTTTGCCGGTTCCTGGGGTGATGTTGTCTCTCCGGCAAATGTCGTTGCCATGGTGAGTGTTGTTGCTGATCTGCTGCAGCTGTTGGGGAGCGGTTGGTTAGCTTCTGGAATTGATGGTCGTTCTATTTCATGTCCAGATGCCAAAATCAATTCCTCATCAGCTGTCTGCAATGAATGAACAGCTTCTTCAGTTCTAAGTATGCGTCTGTAGTTGTGACGATGTATCTGGTTGTTCACTTTCACTATCAAAGTACAATTACTTTACACAAGTATCGATTACTAAATCTTTGTTGAGTCTGTTGAATGTTTGCATTCTAACTGGCTCTCCAACTTTCAGCTCTGGTAATGAATTGGCCATTCTATCAAAGTGGCATTTGTCTTTCTGTCATTTCACTTTGATTTTGTCAGTCTTGTTGCCACTTCTGATTTCAGTACTTTTTCAGCACTCCTTTAATCATTCAAATATCATTTGTTTTGATCATTATTTCTTGGTACATAAGGGTAGTTTATGTCTAAGATACATTAGTCACAGTTTTCCATTCCTTCAGTAGATGTATTCCTCTAGTCTAAGATCATATGCATCTCTGCTGGTTCTAATCAATTTTGTGAGGATCTTTTGGCAATTTTTACTACTGCCCCAGCCTTCCCTTCTGACCGCAGATGGCAAAGTATTAAATTTCCAAATTATCCAAGAAGTTCTTAAATTCTTTACTTTTCACAATGTCAGGACTGTCATGACTGTAGCATAGCAAGTTAATAATCATGGTAATGAGTTAGTGATGGGTGGAATGATAAAACATCACCAGAAATGTGCTAGAGACCCTGTGGAGCAGGTGGAATAGTCTGTACTCAAGAGAGACATGTTTACCTAGTAACTCCTCATATATACACATCATGTGTAATTCATGTAAATATTTACACTATTTACCAGTAACCAGCCTCAGTCAGATTAGAGTTTCTCATTGTAAGTGGGGAACTTCTCTGCATAGATTAGACCATAAGACCAATTCACAAAACAATGATGACTGTAATGTGCTTTCAGGCGTTTTGCAATCTCACTGGTGGTCATTGACATCAGCTTGTCTAACATCCAAACTACTCTTCCCCATAGTGAAAAAAAAAGCTACTGAAGCCAAAATTAGCAACAGGAGTGACAAAATCAAAGTGAAACAACAGATTAGTCTGAATCGTAGTCTGATAAGATAGTGAGTTCCAAAGCAAATGAAAGAGAGCTCAGCCCATGGTCTGTCTGGGTTATCATGAACAGCTCTTTAGCCTGCTTAACTTTATATTTATTACAAGCATTGCACTTACTGATGTGGTACTAAATTCCATTGCTCATTTTTGGTCAGTAAAGCACTTCTCTGTCTTCCTCAGATTAGGATCAATTCCTTCATGGCTCGAATGGATTGTGTAAGTATCTCTTTTCTCATCTCTTTCGAGATGATGAAACTAATTCCTTTGCCATCTTGGGTCATTACATAATCTCTGTATACCCAATAATCTCTTATCGTAATGGATATATGCTTGATAGTTTCTGGCCATCCTTTCATCACTACTTTCTGTAGCATTGTGAGAGATACATCTCACTGTATAATCTGCTTGATCTGAGCAAGATCCTTATCTCTCAGATTCGATGGGCAGGATTTTAAAGCCTTGCTCGAGTAAGACCGTAAAATCCCATCTGAGGACAATGGACATTTCCTTTTCCGTTCCTCACCCGCTCTGATTTCGTGATGGGCAGGCTGGTAGGATCCCAGCGTATGTCTCTGGTGGATTTATAACCTACAGAACATGCCATGCTATAACTTCTCAATGGATATGGAAGATTTCATTCTTTGTATTAGCATCATCAACTTTCTTCCAAGGGACAGCAGTCCCTAACAGCATGTTGGCGATATAAACCTACTTCTCATTACGTGTTACGTTCAAGTGATTATCTCTGCAAACAAAATAACATTACTCGCAGGTACAAGAATGGAAACAGGTCTGCTAACATTCATTAGGAGAGAAATAGTGTCCTAATCTTTTTTAACAGATGTGAACAGTCCTGTTGAGTTTTTCTGGTGTCCTCTGCTCTTGTTTCACATTTCAGCCTTTGTAGTATTTTGATTATTTTATCCTTTAGATACATTGGAGTAGATAGTGGTAGAAGGAGAAAGATATTTTAGTGGCATACTCTATGAACATTTTCTCTCCCAGACAGGGATTGATTAAAATGCTCAAAAGTAAAAATGATAGCCAGGTACTCTTTCTCAAATTGTGCTTGGTGTTATTCATTTGCATTAATGCTCTGGATGCAAATGAAACTGGTTTCCTTGTTGCATGAGAGTTGCTCCAAGCCTGGTTTCATTGACATCACACTGCAGGGTGATCTTGTCATTGACATGGTAGTACCTCGTCACTAGCATTGTCTTCACTTTGTCTGATACTAATGAAGGCTGCTTCTTGTTCTTTGCCCCAGTGTCATTGAACATCCTCTGTAGTGAGTTTACATTGAGGTTTACACTCCAATGGCAGATTGGACAAGAACTTTGATAGGCAATTCACAAGTCCTGCAGATTGTTGCACAGCCTTTATATGTGTCTCTGCTACTGCAACAATGGAGGACTCTCCACTTCTTATTTCTTAGAAGGCCCAGTTCAGATGTCCAGGCAAGCAATGGGGAGCTACAGTGCAAGTTAGGTCAATAGAGTGGAGTGGTAATCTGACAGTGATTCCCATCCCTTGAAAGATTCAGCCCAGTGTAATCTGTCAGGATCTGTGCAGTAGTCAGTGGTTTGTAGCCTGTGAAACAGTGCAAATCTCTTCTGGTACATGGAAGGTTACCAGTCAAAGTTTTTAACTTGTTTCAGCGGAAATATGGGGATTTTGCTTCATGGTTACTATATGAACTATTTTTCTCTTCATTGCACTGTAATCTCAGGTTAGTTTGTCCTCTTGGATGAGCATTGTTCCATTATATAGCATCAACTTTACCACTATGGCATCCTCTTCAGGTCACCATCTTGTACAACTTCACCCAGGTCTGTGGAGCATGTGATGTTGCATGTAGCACTAATGTCTATCTGACACTTTAAGTAAGTTTGATGCTCTCTTTCTGCAGTTATCATTCCAATAGTCACAAACCATTTGTTACCTTAAGACTTGATGGTGCCAACCTGTTCTATGGTGTAGAATGATTTATCAGAATCATTGTCCAACATCCATCTCTACAGAATACTGAGAGCTAAATAGACTGCTTCCACTAGTGGGAGAGACTAGAACTCAATGGCACAAACTCAGAGTGAAGGAACGCTCCTTTAAAACTGAGTTGAGGAGGGATTTCTTCAGCCAGAGGTGGTGAATCAGTGGAACTCATTGCCACATCGATCTGCGGAGGCCAGGTCATTAAGTATCTTTAAGACAGAGATAGATAGGTTCTTGATCAATAAGAGGAGAATGGGGATGAGGATCATATCAACCATGATTGAATGATGGAGCCGATTCAATGACCGAAATGGCCAAATTCTGTTCCTACATATTAGTTTTGTGGTCTATAGGCTCACTTTTCTTCTTTCTGGCAAAACATTTGCATGCAAAGGGATTCAGCTTCTTACAGTCAGAGCACTGCTTTCCCATGCTGGACACGCTTTAGTTCCTTTTATGTGATGTCCCCTACAATATTTACATTCTGTACTTTGACCTTGATCTGTCTGCTGCCCCTTCTGTATCTAGACCTTTTCTAAATTGTCTTGTGCTCAGAAGACATAGGTTGTTCTCCGCATTGTGCTAAGTCTAGCTGTAGCTCTGATCTCCCATCAAAATACTCTTCAGTTAACAATTGACCACATCCGAGTTTCTGCACAAATCAATAGCTTTCTTGAGAATAAGTTGCTCTTTGCTCAGCAGACATGCTCACACAGCCAGATCTCTCATTCCTAAGACAATTCCATCACTGATCAGGTCATCCTTCAGTGGCTGAAACGCACAAGATTCAGCTAGATGTCTCAATGCAGTCATATACTGATCAATATTCTCCCTGTCTTCCTGAGTCTGCTGTTGAACATGTAGTGTTCCTAAACAACATTAGCAGAGGGTTCAAAGTGGGCCCTTAAGGCTCCAAAATTTCACAAAACTGCTCCTCAGAGAGGTCTAGGGTACAATGCAGCTTGTAGCACTCTTTCCCCAGCACTGATAACAGATTTGCTACTCTTAATCTTTCCAGATTTCTTGTGGAACTCTGTGACAATTTCACAGATCTGTTATTGAGACTAAAATTACGTCCAATTCATTTTCAAATCACCTTTCATGTTTTTGAATGTACAAAGTTGCAGTTTTAATCATTTCCTGATGCTTTTACAGCAGCTGACTCTCTAAGGATTATCAAAATTCAGCCACGCTCCACATGGTGTGTAAACATGGCTCCTGCTCAAAGCTTTTGTTTTATACCAGATGACCACAAAGGTCACATGACTACGGCAAGTCATGGTACACATTAGACAGCAATGCCCAAGGCATTTCTCCAAACAGTGCCTATACCAGGTGCAATAAAATTCCTTTAGTACATTTTAGACATTATTAACCACCCACCCAACACATGGAGCAGCCCCCTGGATCGAACTTGCTTCTCGCAACCTCTTTCTGGCAGGTGGCTAATGCAACACTCACTTTTCCAGCTTTTCCAACAACTACCAGCCCTTTCCCACCGGAAATGGCTGAGCAACTGACTGGTGGCACTCAGCTGGGGTTTGGAAATTGAAATAGGCCCAACATTCAAATCACAATGGATCGATATCTGTACCTGTTGGCTATGAGTTAAACTCAACCCCCTGGTGTCAGCCTCAGTAAAGGGGGATCAAAGTCCTTCAGCAATGTAACATTTATTCATCTTTTCAAATGTTCCTTCCGACATGAAAAATAAAATTACATTCCTCTAGGTGGCAGTAAAGCCACTCTGATATTTAGAATTTTAAAAAGTTCAAGACTTCAGGTTTTATTTAAAGTTCCCAGTGTAATATATTTCTGTGAATTAAAAATATACAACTCCATCTCCAATGGTGTTATTAGACAAAAATAAAACAATTGTCTCTCTTCTTGTCTTTGATGTTCTTTTCATTTACGAAATCTTCCTCTCTTACGTTTTCCACATTGAAATTGTCCTTGGTAATTTTTTTCCTCCGTTAACATCTCTGTACATTGTGATTTATCTTCAAATTCAGGTTCATGATCCTGATTCCACTCACCTTCCCAGTGCCTCTCCGCTTGCCTTCCTTACTGCCCACTCTAGCGAACTCTAATGTACAAACATGGTATCCTGCTGGCTCTGGGCTCAGCTTCAAATGTCAGATTCAATCTGTTACTGAGACTGCCTATTTCCACCACACCTATCTGTGCACCCCCTACCCGCACCCCCCCCCCCCCCCCCAACACACACACACACACACACAGCCATTAAAACTCTCATTGAATCATTTACAACCCACTGCCGACCCCAAATTTTCCAATCATTTAGAACAGAAACAGAAAATGCGTAAATTACTTAAGAACTGTTTTGTTTCAGCATCTGCATCATAGAATCATAGAATCCCAACAATGCAGAAAGAAGCCATTCGGTCCATTGAGTCTACACCGACACAATCCCACCCAGGCCCCATCCACATTTACCCTAGCTGGTTCCCCTGACACTAAGAGGAAATTTAGCATGGCCAATCCACCTAACCTGCACATCTTTGAACTATGAGAGGATGCTGGAGCATTCGGAGAGGAAACCCACGCAGACATGGGGAGAATGCACAAACTCCACACAGTGACCTGAGGCTGGAATCAAACCCAGGTCCCTGGCACTGTGGGGCAGCAGTGCTACCTGCTGCTCCACTGTGCGTTTTATATTTGCCATTAATTTCTAAACTTCCTTCCCAATCTCTGTCTTACTCAGACTCTTATTCATCCAAGACCCCACATCTCATCTGCTATCCTGTATAAAGTTCAACATACTTTACATCTTTCTTCTTCCCAAAATCAAGTGGCACATTGTCCCCTAATTTGATGTACTGGTACAGGGCAACAAGGAGCCTGTAAAGTTTTACATAGCTCTGCTGCATGCTACCATTGCAATCCCTTTCAATCCTATACAGCTAGTTCCTTCCTGTTTTTCTGGGTCTGCCCCACTGTGCACCCATGTTCCACTTCACCCCACATTGGCTTCAATGACGGACTACCTGGACTAACACTCATCTATGGTTTCTCTCTACATCTCTGTGACTCACTGCATTGTCTCCTACTGTAGTTTATTATTTCGCCCTTTAAAATTATGCAAATCCTTATGACCTATATTTTTCCTTTCCACGCTTCAAAATCCTAAGCCGGACACCATCTTATCATAGAAGATTGTCAGGGGTATGGACAAGGTGAGAAGAGAGCAGCTGCTCCCCCTGACTGAGTGGTCAGCCATCCAGCGGCATAGTTTTAGAGTAAGGGGTAGGAGATTTGGAGGGGATTTGAGAGAAACCTTAAGAGAATTTGGAATGCACTGCTTGGGAAGGTAGTGGATGCCGGCAACCTTACAACCTTTAAAAAATATTTGGACAAGCGCTGGAAATATCAAAATAGTCAAGGATATGAGGAAAGTGCTAAAAAATGGGATTAGCGTGCCGTCAAGCAGTAGTTATTGTTGGAGCAGACTTGATGGGTTGAAGGGCCTTTTCTGTGTTGTACGATTCTATAACACTATTTTTATCTCATGCTTTCTCTGTTCTTTTCAACCTTGCTGATTTTCCATGCTTTAGGCCTTGACCTTCCACTGAGAATTTTAAACAAATTAATGCAATGCCTGCTGCAGAGTGCTTAATCCAGGTTAGACACAGATTGATATCATATCCCACAGGAATTTCTGTCATGAAAGTTTACTGTGAATTTTTTTTTAAAAAGCAAAGCCTTCCATTTCTATAACACTTTACAGCCAATTACAATTAAAGTCTAGTCACTTTTGTAATGTATAAAACAGCACAGCCAATTGGCATAGCAATTTTGCACAAATAGCAATAATGTCCAAATAATCTGTTGGTTTTCTGATTTGTTATTTGGCCAGAATGCCAGTAATAACTCCCGTGTTGTTCTATAAAATAGTACCATGGAATCTTGCCTCATTCTTTCGTTGGATGTGAACAGTACTGACAAAGCCAGCATTTGTTGCCTATCCCTAATTATCCTTGAAAAGGTGATGACCTTTTTGAACTGCTGCAGTCCATCTGGTGTAGTTAGACATATAGTGTTTTGGGAATTCCAGGATTTTGATCCAGCAATAGTGAAGGAATGGCAGAATAGTTCCAAGTCTGAAAGGAAACATGCAGTGGGTGGTGTTCCCATATGTCTGCAGCTTTTATCTTCCTGAGTGGTAGAAGTCATGGGTTTAGTAAGTGCTGCCAATGGATCCTTGGTAAAATACTGAAGTGCATCTTATATACAGTACACACTGACGCCACTATATGTTGGAAATGAAGGGAGTTCGTGTTTAAGGTGATGGATGGTGTCAGTCAAGTGGGCTACTTCATCCTGGATGTTGTCGAACTTCTTAAGTGTTGTTGGAGCTGTAATCATTTAAGCAAGTGGAGAGTATTCCATCACACTCCTGACTTGTACCTTGTTAATGGTAGACAGGCTTTGGGATTTCAGGAAATTAGTTGCTCGCTGCAGATTCCCAGCCTCTGACTGATTCATGGAGCCATAGTATTTATATATCTGGTTCACTTATGTTTCTGGTTAATGGTTACTCCCAGGACTTTGATAACAGTGATTCAGCGATGGCAATTAGTGAATGTCAAAAGGAGATGGTTAGATCCTCTCTTGTTGGAGGTGGTCATTTCTTGGCAGTTGTGTGGTGCAAATGTTACTTACCAGTAATCATCCCAACATGGATAACATGTCTTGCTGGACTACTTCAATGTATGAGAAGAGGCAAATTATATTGAATACAATGCATTCATTAGTGAACCTTAGCAGTCCTGAGCTTATTTTGGAATGAAGGTCAAAGCAACTGAAAATGGTTCAGATTTCCCAAGTTCCTGCCACTGTTAAAATAATTGTGTTGGCAGTAGGTACATGGTACCTCTCATCTGTCCACACAACATCCACCACATGCTGACTTCCCACAACCCTGCTTGTCAATCTCTCCTGTGAGATCATAGAATTCTGGTCTATATTGGAATCCAAAGGCATTTTAAAGGTAGTATTATTCTACAGTCTTAGTTCTGAATTCAAGGAAAAATCTAAGTCATTCCTATCTGGTACCAGATTTATGGGCTGTTGTGAGTAACACTAAGCTGAATGCAGGTAGTAATCTAAAGATAAAATTGGATGCTATATCAAATAAATGTTGTGGTCAAAGTGTAATTGGAGCTTTGTGGTGATAATATTTTGGTGAGGAGAACTGCAGAAAGTATTGCAAAGTGGATGAAGGATTTGTACTGCTCTGGGATGCTGGTTAAGGCTTAAATTGAAAGCCCTTAACACAAATACATACATTGGTACTGTGTCCACTTCCTTTCTTTTCTCTTAGCAGTTTCCATCTATGTGTACTTCACTGAAAATCATTTTTCTTCTAAATTATCTCAACTAGTCTCATGTGCAAATAGCTACTCACTGAAGCACATCACTATCACTCAAAATACACATAACATTTCAACATTTCAATCCAAATACTTGCAGGTTCAAAATAGTAAATGGCTCACACAATAAGTTGCAAAGAGGATATCAGAGGACAAATCATTTGTTGCAAAGTGATACTTTTCAAACAGAAATGGGTTCAATATAGTGAGAAGTCTTGAAGCTTGATAATGTCTTTATTATAGTCTCAGATACAAGAGGGACATAAGAAATTGGAGCCGAAGTAAAAACATTTGACCTTTTGAGACTTGCTCCACCATTCAACTAGTTCATGGCAGATCTCCCACATTAACTCTAGGTTCTCAAATCCTTTCATTCTCTCCACATCAAAACATTCTATTGATCTATTTTAAACACACTCAACAGTTGAGTATTCTCACTTCTCTGTGTTAGAGAATGTCCAAGATTCACAACTCTTTGAGACAATATGTTTCTCTCATCTCAGCCCTACCTTGCTAACCCCTTATTCTGAGAATTGACGTTTTGTTCTAGATTGCCCAGCCAGAGAAAACATGTTAAGTTTTAACCCTTATATGTTTTAATAAGATCACCTCTTGTTTTTCTAAATTCCAAGAAATGTAGGTAGTCAACTCAATCTCTCCAGATAGCGCAATGGAATCAGTCTAGTGAAACTTTGTTACATTCTGTCTAGGATAAACAAGTCTTTCTGAGGTAAGAGGACCAAAACTGCACACAATACCCTCAAATGTGGCCTTATCAGTGCCTTGTATAATTATAGTAATCTTTGCCTTCTATTTTTATATTCTAATTCCTTTGTAACAAAAGCTAACATACAAATTGTTTCCCTAATTTCTTATGGAGTTTCATGTTAACTTTCTATAATTCGTAAGCATGTATCTCTCTGAGTGGAAAGATTTCCATTTCTGTTTTTTTCATCTCTCATACCAAAATGGAAAACTTCACACATTATCATGTTGTATATGTTCTTGCTTATACTTGCCAAATTTATCTTTTTTTTGCAGTCTCTTTGCATACTCTTCACCATTCCCTTTCCCACCAGACTATGTATCATCAGCAAACTCTGATGCGTGACACTCAGTTCCCCTATCTAGTTATTGATGCACTTCCTACATATGTCTGTTAATCTGAAAATGTCCCATTTTCCCACTTTCTGTTTTCTATCTATTAACCAATCCTCAATTCAAGATAAAATGTTAACTTCAACCCATAACTCCAATGGTGCTTGAGATTATTGCAAACATTTTTATATTTATGTCAGTACTCAACATAGTGAACACAGTGTAACAATAGCCACCCCCTTTAAATCTGAACTGGATTGTGGAGGCAACAGGGGTCTCGGCCACCATATGGAGAGCTGGAAAGAAGATGTCCATTTTGTCTGTTTTTGGAAGGTCTGCTACTCCTTAATTCAAGCGAAGGGCCTTCCATTGGAAACAAGGACCACGTCTGCTAAGAGCTGTTGATCACTAGAGGCCAGAAACACTACACAGCAGGAGTGCCACAGCTTAGAAAGTGGCTGCTGCTGGTATGACACTCAGCCAAAGTCAAGGATCAGTGCAAGAGAAGGTGGAGTTTGGGAGAGGTGGGCTGAGGTGGAGATGGGCTGTGTTGGGCAGGAAGCGGAGTTGTGGGGGGGAGCTGTGGTGCAGTGTTTTGGCAGCAGGAATGGGGGAAGGTTCTCTTCATCCCAATAGCAGGTCAGTTGATGAGGAACTTGATCCCAGGAGCCTGCATACAATCCTGCACAGGTTTATCTGTTGCATGGTAAGTCTCTGATGTACTGCTGTGTTCATATCACTGAGTGGGAGATGGGGGTGTGTGAGAGTGGGGAGTGGGATGAGGCTCAACTTAGCCGAATGATGTCTAGCTTTCATTTATTTTGATTATTATAGGAAAAAAAATTTATTGATTGAATTAAATGGGTTCTATCATAAATTGCTCTATATTGTTAGTTGCTATCTCAGAAATAAAGCAATTTTCTAATTTGTGTTAGGTATCATCCAGCCAAATGTTTTCTTTAAAGGTTTATTTATTAGTGTCACAAGTCGGCTTACATTAACACTACAATGAAGTCACTGTGAAAATCATCACACTCTGGCACCTACTTGGGCCATTTAATGGCACCAATTTGTGGAGAGTGGGAATAGCATCTACAGGTCAACATGGCCTGGACTTAATCATGGCAGAGGCAGGTGGCAGGGCATCTACACCTCAGTATCCTACCTGTTGTAATGCACACTTCCACTAGCAAACCCACGAGTGTGGGGTAGGCACAATACCCTGTCCATTGTCTCAAGATCCACTTGTCAAATCTATTTTGCAATATGTGCCAAGCGGCGTTCAGCTGGATGATAGGGGAGGCAGGCAAAAAATAAACTTTCCCTAAGGGCACTAATTTGAACTTTCATGAATTAGTTCTGAATCCTTTTGGACTGTGTGTGTTCAATGGCTCGTAGTTGACCCCACATTGTTATCAGAGAGCGACACAGTGGCACAGTGGTTAGCATTGCTGTCTCACAGCGCCAGGGACCCAAGTTTGGTTCCCGGTTTGGGTTGCTGTCTGTGCGAAGTCTGCACATTTTCCCTCTGTCTGCTTGGGTTTCCACGGCTGCTCCGGTTTCCTCCCACAGTCTGAAAGACGTGCTGATTAGGTGTATTGGTCATACTAAATTCTCCTTCAGTGTACCTGAACAGGTACTAGAATATGGCAACTAGGGGATTTTCACAGTGATTTCATTGTAGTGTTAATATAAGCCTACTTGTGACACTAATAAATAAACTTTTAAAGAAAATATTTGTTTGGATGATACCTAACACAAATTAGTTTCTGAGATAGCAAGTAACCAGATGGAACAATTTATGTTAGGACCCATTTAATTCAATCAATAAAAATTTCTTTATTTATTAATCAAAATAAATGCAAGCTAGACATCATTAGGCTATCATGTTTGATGTAAAATAAAACTCCCAATTATGAGTCTGGATTCTAACCTATTGAAATGGCAAAAGCCTAATCTAATCACTTTCCATTTAAAATCCTGATTGTCAGTTAGTGATTTTATCCTATTATTATCTCCATTTGATTAGGATCAAACAAAGAACAAAGAACAATATAGTACGGGAAACAGGCCCTTCGGCCCAACAAGCCCACGCCGCCACCACGATGTTCCCACCTCTACCTGTGATCCCTATCTATGTTTATAGATTTATGGATTAAAAACCAAATTTGAGACAATTTAGGGAGAATTTGTTTTGCCAATTAGCCTAAGAGCACATCTTTGGGATGTGGGAGGAAACCGGAGCACCCGGAGAAAACCCACGCAAGCACGGGGAGAATGCGCAAACTCCCACAGACACAGGCCCAAATCCATGTATCTGCACAGCACAGCGATAGTCACTGAGCTGTCGTGTTGCCCATCAAATGGTCCAGGTCAAGCGTACACTAACGACGTGAAGCACTAAGATACTCTCGAAAAAAACATCCAAGAGCAGCCCTCTCACGACCCATCGCGTGTATGCCCCTTGTTAGACAACAAGGTGGACCAAAGCACCTGTAAGATAAAAACAAGTACATCGATATCATCATCTATTTACACACTTCCCAGGGACTCCCAAGGCTCATGATCCCTATTTTAAATCAATTTTCTATACCCCTCCATTCCCATTCTGTTCATGTGCCCATCTAAGTATTTCTTAAATAACTCCAGAGTACCTGCCTCCACCACTTTACTTGGCAGCGCATTCCATACCCCCACCACCCTCTGTGTGAAAAAACTCCCTCTAGCATCCAAATTATACCTTACCCCCCTCACCCTAAGCCCGTGACCCCTCGTGCTATTTGAGTCCATCCTAGGAAAAAGCTTAACCCTGTTTACTCTATCTATACCCCTCATAATCTTGTACACCTCTATTAGATCTCCTCTAAGTCTACGTCTTTCTAAGGAAAACAGCCCCAATTTGCCTAACCTCTCCTCGTAACTCATCATCAGTTGGAAGTGTCAACTTCTACCTAGCACCAAGAACCAAGAACTTCTGAACAAATAATGGGTGCGAGATTATTCAGCCCATCACACCTTGGTATGATAACGAAAGGTAATTATCAGGAAAGGTTAATGAATTACTTGCTATTTCCAGTCTTTCAGGAAACAGGGTCAATTCAAAGCTGATTTGCAATTTAACCATCTTTCATTTTTAAAAGCCGACCATTAAAATGAGACTCCAAACTGAAGCATTTTAATGGAAAAATTGTCCAAAAACGGGAGTGAGAGAGTGGGACTAATTGGGTAGCTCTAACAAAGGGCTAACTAAGGCAAAAAACCTGAATGACCTCCTTCGGCGCGGTCAGATTCTATAACTGAAATACTAAAATCTGACACTTTGCGGTTAAATTGGCTCCCTTTTACTCTACACAATGTTTAATATTGGATCTTAATTATCTGAAACCTTTTATTGAATTCCTTCCTAAATTCTAACAAGCAAGCACTTGGTCTTTACAGGACAGCTTAACATGCAACAAATGTTTCAGACACATCATCTAACAGCCAGTTCAAACTGACATTCATAAAATGCTGTGTCCTTTCACAATTGGTGCACCAAGATAGAAAAATGGAGAAGTATGGAAGGATCTGCTCCCCTTCGACTTGCTGAATATGAAATGACCTTGGGCAGTCTCAACTCAGTGGCTGATGGACATGGTCTGAAAGGAATGGGCAGTTTCTTACTCAAAAGCAACAGTAAGTCTCATTTGGAAAAGGCTGGCTTGTGCAGAAAATCATACCACAGATCAATAGATAAGTCTGCAGAGTTTCTTGTAAATGCTGCACCACAACAAACTACTTGCCCTAATTAAAGGCTGATAAAAACAAGACACTTAATATAATTTCCTGATTTACTCGGCACAAAGTAAAATCCAGACTAATCCAAATCCAGCATGCACATTTCTTCCCTAAGGCGGTGCTGAAAGCTAAATGTTGGTGTGATTTTTCTGCCTACTATGCTGACCAGTTGGGGGGGGGGGCGGTGTTGGTGACTGGTGGTTGGGCTGGTGCTTGGAGACCAAGATTGGTCATCAGGAAATTGGCAATGGGGGGAGGAGTGGGTGGCACAGTTCAAGGCTGGCTATCAGGGATGAGGGATGAGTGATGGTGGGTGTTTGGGGTTAATTGGAACCAGCAACATCTAGAAGTGAGAGGTGGGGACTAAATCCCCTGATGGACTCTGTGTTACTTAGAGTCCCATAAATTTATCTAACCAAGCTCACCCAAAAAAACAGATGAAAAACCTTGCACTTTCCTGCCCATTTGAAAAATTGCTGCCTGTTGTCATTCATACAACTGCAATCAAATTTGCTGCTCATCCAAAAAATATTAAACTTGTTCAAAGGATCTAACTCATGTATTTTATAAAATGAAGAATGGATTTTTTTTGACATTCTTCAATGAAGTTTTCAAGTTCAAAGCAATTTATTTCGTTAATGTTTCACCTGGAGAATTCTTGGATCATGTAGATACTAATGGCAGCCAATCCACTTCATCACAACAATTTAATTTATAATGTGATTAAATCAGTTATATCAGTGAAGTGTAATTACGGTATGTGTACACCACTATCTACAGCCATAAGGCAGATTGCAGAGATGCAAACACCTGAGCTTGAAAGAATTTTGCAATTTCATTTTTCTAGTTGTTTCTAAGCCTCCTACTGATCAATATTAATTACGTGAGTGTGTGTTATTATTGAAATCAGACTGCTCATATGAAACTGCAAAGCAGCACACTTTCTTTAAGCAGGCTGCTTAATGGGAAATACTCTAATTAAAAAATATAGATTGGCTCCGTTGACAACTTGTTGGGTAAACAGATCATTTGCCTCAAAGATCAGCAGAATTCAAGGCTTGATGCTGAGTTAGCTGACCTTAGCTAGGATGAAGTTAATCAACTGGTCTCAACAATTTTAGCATGAGCAGAGGAAAGGATCAGCCAACATTTTAGTCCCTACTCGCTATCAGTGATCCAAATGGAAAAATGCAGATACGTAATTATTGGCTGAACATGGATCGGGTAAATCTGCAATGACTTTAATGGTTGAACAACTTGCCTTGACTTACAAATGAAAAAAAGTCATAGGGTTGTGAGTCTCCATGGGATTATACAGTAGCATGAATCACTGGTCTGCATCTTCCAGGGTGTGGCAATCATTGTTGGATTGCTGTTTCAATCAATCTTTCCCCTGCCTGACACTGCTTCACATTTCTTTTTGGAACTTGCAGCATCCCTCAGGGAGCTCCGTTGCAGCAGAATAGAGTTGGGGAGAAAGGCAAGGCATGCCACATTTTTATGGAGCTAGCTGTTAAGTTTAATGGCACAGTTTGAATATTAGTGAATGATTGTGTGGATGAATGAGTGAATGGTAGAATGGTTAAGCGGGTGAGCTAACTGTGTTAATGGGTAGATGGGTCAGGTAGATAAGGTAGTAAATGGGTGAGATTGTGGATGGGTGAAGCAGTAGTTGGTTAGGTGAAAGTTAGTTCAGACAGTAGGTGAATAGGGTGGCCAGTGGGCAGCATGATAGCTCAGTAGGGTGACAGGTGGGTAAGATGGCAGGTTGATAGGGTGGTAGCTGAGTAAGCTCATAGGTACAGTACAAGGCTGTTATTATTGTGGGACTGGGGAAACAATACTGCCATATAGTGATGTAAGGAGTCACATGATGGCTGTGTATAGAGGAGTCTGGAAGAAACCGCATGGAGACAGCATCCATGCAAGGCTGTAACTTGGGGGTGTTGATATTTTTGAGTTGTTAATGAATATTTAATATTCAGCCATACAAGCATTCAGATCTTTCAGTGAGACACCAAACAACTAATATAACAACTGAAGATGGGGGTGGCATGTGGTAAGGTAACAGATGGGTAGGGTAGTAGGTGGGTGATGGAAAAATGGCAGCTGGATGAACTACCAGAGAGTGAGGTGGTAGTTAGGCTTTGGAATAGGTAAGTGGACAGGGAGTTGGGTGGTCTGGGGGAGTCCTGCTGGATGGTGATTGGAAGCGGGGTGTCAGCGTGACTGATTGAAGGATCAGTTGTACTGTCACCCACGTTTTCTTAGAACCAAACATTTCCTGAATAATTATTCAGGTATTTAAATTGGAACTGCCCAAAGTGTCTAGTTCCATGTCAGAGTTGGAGACATTCATGCAGGATTCAGGGGCTGATTTATTGCCCAAGATAAAGCCTAACAATCAGCTAAAAAGTCTCAAAACAAGAGTGGTATCATATGTAATTCGCCCCAAAGTCAAAGAAGATTTGTACAACTTATTAATATTAATATTCGTACAACTTATTACAATGAACGAATGGGCTATCTCATTGTGCCTGTGATGAAACCAAATGGTTCAGTTTGTATCTGTGGTGATTCAAAACAACCATAAATCCTGTATTGTGCACTGATCAATATCTGCTTCCATTACTTGAAGATCTGTTTGCTGGATTATCAGGTGGACAGAAATTCAGCAAGAGTAATCTTTCACAAACCTAGTTACAGATGCATGTAGCCCTGTATCACAATCACTGCTTACCATTGTTACTCATAAAGGTTTTTTTTGTTATAAAAGCTTGTTTTTTGGAACAGCATCTGCACCTACCCTATTCCAAAGATCAATGGATTAAATTTTCAGTGGTGTCTCTGATGTACAATGTTACCTGGATGATATTCTAATTATAGGGTCCAGTGAATAAGAGTGCTTGAAAAATCTAAAAGCAACATTGAAGTACTTTCGTATATGTGGTTTGCATATCAAGAAAGAAAGGTATGGCTTTTTCCAGACCACCATCAGTCTAGTATTATTGATAGCATATACCTACATAAAGCATTCTAAAAAGATATGCACTATTTTAGAAACACCATGTCTGAGGGATGTAATGAAATTGAGGACCTTTCTAGGATTAGTAAATGATTATGGCAAATTTGTTTCTAATTTAGCTACATTACTGAAGCATTTGCATAATTTACCATGTGTGACATCACTATCAAATCAGGTGATCAGCGCTTAAAGCAGCCATGCAACAATTTAAATATATGACAATAAATTAATGATTTTTTTTAAACACAATGAAGGGAAGTTTCCCATCCTGCTCACCACAGGAATTGTAGAGGGCAGGAGGTAGACCATACAGAGGTCCATTGACTTCGGGTAGGATTTTCTGGTTTTGGTTTGAGTGTGGTTGGAAAATACTTAAAAGAAATACTTTTAATGGATTATTGAGGAAGTCTTTGTTTAAAAACAATTATATTGTTGAGATGTCACATCATCATCATCATCAAAACAGTATATGTCTGTTGGTTTAAAATATTCATGAAGGTGGCATTCTTTTAATAAACAGAAGACTGTTCGAAGTATGATCCAAATATAAAAGGTGAGGTTGGTTTGATCTGATTTTATGATGAGCTATAAATAAGAAAATATTGAGTATAGATGATGAACATTCAGTATAAGTGACTCATTTAATGGAAAACTGAATGGTGTAAGGAGGCTTATACAATGCCCTCATACCCTTGGGACCTGAGCCTAATTCAAGTTCAAAATAATGAGCTGGAAGTCCCTTTTCTCTCCTGAGTTTAGAGTTTTAAATGAAATATGTTTAGTAATCACATTATTTCTTAATTGTGACCTAATAGAGAAAAAAAACTACCTCCACATTTTCTTCCTTTACTCATGGCTGTTGTGGGAACTGGAAAAGAAATCACACTGGGATCTATCCACATCCAATTGACAGTAATAATTTTATCTTAATCACGTCTAATGAAATTCCTGGCTTTGCAAATTAGTAAGATTCCTAAAACTTTTGAAGGATACTCTGAATGCACAATCAGCAGATGGCATGTTTCCTTTGTATGCCACTGGCAAATGTAATTTAATTAAGCTAATTAGCTGTAATAGTTGGGCTGCTTCTCAGTGGTCATGTACAAAAAGGATCTGGTTCACAGAGGAGATGACCTATGTGTCCATCTGGTCTTCCAGGTCTATTTTTAATATGTGACAAATAAGATAACGTGACTGATGGAGGAAGTTGGTAGATCTCTGAGTCTCTGTATCATTGAGCAACTCTTAACAACCCTCTGTTGATTTCTTAAGTTCGATTATTTTAAAACAATTAGAATACTAGATCTTTCAAAAATCAATAAAAATAGTTACCATTTTCCAAAATATACAAATGATATGTTTGGAAAAGAAGATCACAAAAGAATTCATCATCAACAAGGCAAAATGTTTGCACGCTATTTGGGAGACAATGGTTTAGTGGGATTATTGATCATTTATTAATCCAGAAACTCAGCTAGTGTTCTAGGGACCTGGATTCAAATCCAGACAAGGCAGATGCTGGAATTTGAATTCCATAAAAAATATCTGGAATTAAGAATCTACTGATGACCATGAAACCATCGTTGATTGTTGGAGAAACCTTTCTAGGATTAGTAAATGATTATGGCAAATTTGTTTCTAATTTAGCTACATTACGGAAGCATTTGCATAATTTACCACGTGTAACATCACTATCAAATCAGATGATCAGTGCTTAAAGCAGCCATGCAACAATTTAAATATATGACAATAAATTAATGATTTTTTAAAAATACAATGAAGGGAAGTTTCCCATCCTGCTCACCACAGGAATTGTAGAGGGCAGGAGGTAGACCTTACAAAGGTTTTGGATAGAGTGTGGTTGGAAAATCCCATCCAATATTTAAAAGAAATACTTTTAATGGATTATTGAGGAAGTCTTTGTTTAAAAACAATTATATTGTTGAGATGTGTACATGTCACATCATCATCATCATCAAAACAGTATGTGTCTATTGGTTTAAGATATTCATGAAGGTGGCATTCTTTTAATAAACAGAAGACTGTTCGAAGTATGATCCAAGTATAAAAGGTGAGGCTAGGTTTGATCTGATTTTACAATGAGCTATAAATAAGAAAATATTGAGTATAAATGATGAACATTCAGGATAAGTGACTCATTTAATGGAAAACTGAATGGTGTAAGGAGACTTATACAATGCCCTCATACCGTTGAGACCTTAGTCCAATTCAAATTCAAACTAATGTCCTTTAGGGAAGGAAATCTTCCGTACTTACCTACATGTAAATCCAGAGAAACAGCAATATAGTTGACTCTCAACTTACCTTGGTAATAAATGTTGGTTAGCCAGTGACACACATTTTCCATGAATGAATAAAAAAAACTAATGACATGACCAGCGCTGAAAGTATTTATAGAGAACATTTTCCACCTGTGAATGTGAGGGATCTAAGTACGAGGAAATGGCTCCTTTTGTACATCCAAAATTGAGATCATATTCCCAATTCAGATGAGCACTAATTAAAAGCAAGTTTAAATTCTCACAATGCAAGTTGTGACATTTTGTTCTGACTGTTATGTCTGGAGACATCACAAATAGATGTTTAGCAGAACGATTCTGCCCCTCGAGAGTTTTACAAAGCCAGCACTACTAAACAAAGACCAGAGTCAAATATCAACAGCATGAACTCTGCTCTGAGTGTAGCCTTACCTTGAAACTCCCTTTCCTTTGCATTATTCCAGACACTAAAACTTCATTCCCTGAGGAACCCTTTCCCCGCATCATCAAAATGCCAAGCCCTTCCAAGTTTTAGCAAAGCCTGTAAGAACTCCTCACAGTGATTGTAGAGCAATGGAAGATAGATTTTTAATTCTCCCAGACCAGGGACTCTTCTACCTCTTAATAATCTGAGTGAAATCTTCCAGTGCCAGTGCTACCAGATTTGAACACTTTGCCTCTGTGCATTCTAATGTCAGTAAAGTTTTACAACACCAATTTTAAATCCAACCAATTTATTTGATAGTAAATTCGCGAGCTTTCAACTTTATAGTCTTAATGTCGCCAGACCCACGTGTAGTTTTAACATGGTGATCTGAGTAGGAGGCCACAATCAGTGGATCAGCTTATCAAAGCCAAAAGAGAGTAATTTCCCCTAACTTTAACATGAAACTCCTCCAGACTGATAGTCTTTGGCTTCTCAAACTGTGGACTCAGTCCCTCTTTCCAATAAATCTGATATGGCCCAGGCAGTTTTCCAGCTAAATATAACTTGGCCAGGATTCTCCCCCAAAAAATTCTAATCTTCAATTCACGTGAAAATGGGAGTAGCTCCCACTTTTTTTTTAGCTGGGTTTTCAGATTGAATCTCCTGCACTCTGAGCAATGCAGAGTGTCCAAGCAGGATTCACTCTGAAAATCAGTGGGCATGACTTAGTCTCACCCAAGAAGCTGGCAATGTATTGTTGAGTGCGCCACTGTGCGAGTGCCAATCTGTCAGCGCCAAGATCAGTGCATGTGCAATGCCTCCCCCACCCCCATCATTGGCTTCCAGATCACTGACTAGCTCAATTGCTGGCCAGCCCCATATCATTGCCCCTCCAACCATCCCTGCCCCCAATCACTAGTCTCCTGGACATCTCCAGACCAGACCTGATGTTTCCCCCCCCAACTCCCCACTTCCATTGGCAGCCCCAACCACCCCCTCCTCACCGTCTCCCACCCCCTTCCCCCAACTTGATGGCTGGATCACTGTCCTCCCTCCCTCTGCCTGCTGTTCCTGTGAAGAGTGTTAGCAAGACACCCCCCCACCAAACTGATTGCCCCCACCCCCATCAGCACTTGGCACCACCTGAAGCTCTGTGGGCAGTGCCAAAGTGCCATTTGAGTGTTGCGAGTTTGCCCGTTGGGTAGTACCGGGGGATGGGCTGGCATTGCAAAGTTAGCACTTCCCAGGGAGCACCCCTCTGTACTCCTGACTTCCTAGGAGTGGGCCTCAATGGCTCTAGCAAGGTTGGGTCTCCTGTTTACCATTCATAGAATGTAGAACATTACAGTGCAATGCAGGCCCTTTGGCCTCTGATATTGTGCTGACCTGTGAAACCAATCTAAAGCCCATCTATTTCAATCTCATCCCTTTGTTTATCCAATAACCATTTAAAAGTCCTTAATGTCGGTGAGTCCCTGTTGCAGGCAGGGCATTCCATGCCCTTACTACTCTGAATAAAGAGCAGACCTTTGACATCTGTCCTATATCTATCACTCCTCAATTTAAAGCTACATCCCCTCATGCTAGTCATCACCATCTGAAGAAAAAGGCTCTCACTGTCCATCATATCTAATCATCTTGTATGCCTCTATTAAGTCATCCCTTAACTTTCTTCTTTCTAATGAAAGCAACCTCAAGTCCCTCAGCCTTTAGGCTCACTAGTCTCTACTCCCCTTCTTGAAAAAGGGGACAACATTTGTACATTCCAGTCTTCTGGCACTATTTCTGTATGTAAAGATGCCGGCGTTGGACTAGGGTGGTAAGAACTCAGTAAGAATTTAGCAACACCAATTTTAAATCCAACCGATTTATTTGATAGTAAAATTGTGAGCTTTCAACACTCTTGTGTCTTCGTCAGGCAAATGCAGTGTTCTGGTCTGCAAAAGCACACATCAGTACAGACAGTCAGAGATTGCTGATTAGAATGCGAATCCTTACATCTAACCTGCTATTTACATGCACACCAAGAACAGGAAACTTGAAAAACTCGGCATCGCCACCAGCAACAACCAAACCTCCCTTGGCACCACAGTAGAAAACAACACTACCGCAGGGAGGTCCATTATTAACTTGTCGGACTACACACTTCAATCAGAGGAAATCGAAGTTCTCAGCCGAGGGCTCAATTTCTGTCCCACCACCAAAATGGACCCCATCAGTCTCGTAGCGGATACAGAGGAATTCATCAGGCGAACGAGGCTGCGTGAGTTCTTCCACAAACCCCAAGAGGCCAATAGCGGACTCAATGAGACAGCTAATGAACCAGAACAGCCGACAAAGGGATCTGCAGTGCAGCAACCGAAGAGGAATGAATCCAATTGGACTCCTCCGGAAGGCCGCTGCCCCCGACTGGACACGTATGCCCAAGTCATCAGGAGGTGCGTGAACACCAGATTCATCAACCGCACTTACAAGACAGTCCCGAACATCACCCAAGCACAATGCAAGGCCATCCGTGCCCTCAAGACCAACCGCAACATTGTCATCAAACCAGCAGACAAAGGAGGCGTCACCGTCATACTGAACAGAACGGACTACTGTGAAGAAGTGTACCGACAACTAAACAATGAGAAACACTACAGACAGTTACCAGCAGAACACACTCGTCAACTCAACACTCTGATCAAAACCTTTGATCCGGACCTTCAGAACACCCTCCGGGCTCTCATTCCACGTACTCCCCGCATTGGAGATCTCTACTGCCTCCCAAAGATACACAAGGCAAACATACCCAGCCGTCCCATCGTATCGGGCAATGGGACCCTGTGTGAGAACCTCTCCGGCTATATCGAGGGCATCCTGAAACCCATTGTACAAAGAACCCCCAGCTTTTGTCTTGACACTGCAGACTTCCTACAGAAACTCAGCACACATGGAGCAGTAGAACCAGGGACACTCCTTGTCACAATGGATAGAACATAGAACATAACAGCACAGAACAGGCCCTTCGGCCTTCGATGTTGCGCCGACCAATATAAAAAGCAATGCCCCTCCAAACAAAACCATTCCCTTCTCTTCCATATACTTATCAACTAACCTCTTAAACGCCACCAAACTTGGCGCATCTACAACCGCTGCAGGCAGGGCATTCCACTCCCGAACCACCCTTTGGGTAAAGAACCTGCCTCTGATATCCGTCTATAACTATCACCCCTTAATTTAAAGCTGTGTCCCCTCGTGCTAGCTTTCTCCATCCTAGGAAAAAGGCTATCACTGTCCACCCTATTTAAACCTCTAATCATCTTATATGTTTTATATTATTTTATATTGCCACCTCCTTTCTTACGAAAACAACCTCAAATCCCTCAGCCTCTCTTCATAAGACCTGCCCTCCATACCAGGCAACATCCTGGTAAACCTCCTCTTTACCCTCTCCAAAGCCTCCACATCTTTCTTATAATGCGGGGACCAGAACTGCACACAATACTCCAAGTGCGGCCGCACTAGGGTTTTGTACAGTTGCAACATGATGTTGCGGCTCCGAAATTCAATCCCCCTACCAATAAAAGCTAAGACTCTATGTCTCGGTGCTCTACAACCCCACGACGATGGTATTGCTGCAACTGCCTCAGTACTCAATGCCAACAACTGCCAGTTTCCGGATGCAATTTTACAACTCATCCGCTTCATCTTGGACCACAATGTCTTCACCTTCAACAATCAGCTTTTCATCCAGACACACGGAACAGCCATGGGGACCAACACGCCAACATCTTCATGCACAGGTTCGAACAAGACTTCTTCACCACATGAGATCTTCAACCAAGGTTATATACTAGATACATTGATGACATCTTTTTCCTTTGGACTCATGGTGAACAATCATTGAAACAACTATATGATGATATTAACAAGTTCCATCCCACCATCAGACTCACCATGGACTATTCTCCAGAATCAGTTGCATTCTTGGACACACGCATCTCCATCAAGGACGGTCACCTCAGCACCTCACTGTACCGCAAACCGACAGACAACCTCACAATGCTCCACTTCTCCAGCTTCCACCCTAGACACGTTAAAAAAGCCATTCCCTATGGACAAGCCCTCCGTATACACAGAATTTGCTCAGATGAGGAGGATCGTGACAGACACCTCCAGACGCTGAAGGACGCCCCCGTGAGAACAGGATATGGCGCTCGACTCTTCAATCGACAGTTCCAACGTGCCACAACGATAAACCGCACTGACCTCCTCAGAAGACGAACACGGGACACGGTGGACAGAGTACCCTTTGTTGTCCAGTACTTCCCCGGAACGGAGAAGCTACGACATCTTCTCCGGAGTCTTCAACATATCATTGATGACGATGAACATCTCGCTAGGGCCATCCCCACCCCCCCACTTCTTGCTTTCAGACAACCGCACAACCTCAAACAGATCATTGTTTGCAGCAAACTAACCAACCTTCAGGAGAACAGTGACCACAATACCACACAACCCTGCCACAGCAACCTCTGCAAGACATGCCGGATCATAGACATGGACGACATCATCAAACGTGAGGATACCATTCACCAGGTACACGGTACATACTCTTGCAACTCGGCCAACGTTGTCTACCTAATACGTTGCAAGAAAGGATGTCCCGAAGCATGGTACATTGGGGAGACCATGCAGACACTACGACAGCGGATGAATGAGCATCGCTCAACAATCACCAGGCAAAACAGTTCCCTTCCTGTGGGCGAACACTTCAGCAGTCATGGGCATTCGGCCTCCGACCTGCGAGTAAATGTTCTTCAAGGGGACCTTCGTGACACACGACAGTGCAGAGTCACTGAGCAGAGACTGATAGCCAAGTTCCTCACACATGAGGACGGTCTTAATAGGGATCTTGGCTTCATGACACACTATCTGTAACCCCCGTAACTTGCCTGGATTAGCAAAAAACCTCACTTATTGTGCTGTCTGGAGAAAATACACAATTCTCGAACCAATGCTCAGGATTCCCTTCACACACATTGTTAGCCACTTTAACACTTGAATAGCAGGTTAGATGTAAGGATTCGCATTCTAATCAGCAATCTCTGACTGTCTGTGCTGATGTGTGCTATTGCAGACCAGAACACTGCATTTGCCTGACGAAGACACAAGAGTGTTGAAAGCTCGCAATTTTACTATCAAATAAATCGGCTGGATTTAAAATTGGTGTTGCTAAATTCTTACTATTTCTGTAGACAATGATGACATTAAGATCAAAGCCAAAGGCTCTGCAATCTCCTCCCTAGCCTCTCAGAGAATCCTAGGATAAATCCCACCTAGCCCGGGGTACTTATCTATTTTCACACTTTCCAGAATAGCTAATATCTCCTCCTTATGAATTTCAATCCTGTCTAGTCCAGTAGCCTAAATAATAATCTGTAGCTGATTGGCACTCAGTTATGGGCAGTTCATGGTACAGTAGTTAGCACTGCTGCCTCATAGCACTAGGGACCTAGCACTATTAAACTCAGCTGGACTTTTTAGCTAGGTTTTTAGTTTGAATCTCCTGCACTCCAAGCAGCACAGTGTGCCCAAGCTGGAGTCACTCTGAAAATCAATAGGTGTGACCTATTCTCACCCGAAAGGCTGGTAACATAGTGCTGAGCGCACCAGTCCTTCTTTCCAATAAATCTGATATGGCCCAGGCAGTTTTCCAGCTAAATACAACTTGGCCAGGATTCTCCCCCAAAAAATTCTAATCTTCAATTCACATGAAAATGGGAGTAACTCCCACTTTTTTTTAGCTGGGTTTTCAGATTGAATCTCCGCACTCTGAGCAATGCAGAGTGTCCAAGCAGGATTCACTCTGAAAATCAGTGGGCATGACTTATTCTCACCCAAGAAGCTGGCAACGTATTGTTGAGCGCATCACTGTGCATATGCGAATCTATCAGCACCAAGATTGATGCATGTGCAATGGCCCTCCCCCCAACAATTGCCAGTTTCCAGATTACTGACTAGCCCGATGGCTGGCTAGCCCCACATCATTGGCTCGTCAACCACCCCAGTCCCTAATCATTGGTCTCATGGATATCTCCAGACCAGTCCTGATGTTTCCCCACCACCCCCCACCTCTGTTAGCAGCCCCAACGGGAGGTGAGATGTCAGCGGGCACAGAGACTTCAATCCCAATTTCCAGCACGGAGGTGATGATGCTAAAAATCTTGGCTTTAGAGACATGTGGAGGCCATGGTGCCCAGCAGGAATTCTGCAAAATGTCTTCTGCTGATGTCTCCCGGCTGAGACAATCGCCTGCAAGGTGTCCATAAATAGATTGCGAGACAAATGTTTTCCACTGATACTGGCTGGCTTTTCACTGAATGTTAGGCTACTTGATTTAAATAAGGACCAAGAGTTAAAATACCTTCTATCTGGCCTACTTGCTGAAATAGCCATTAAGTTTCTAACATACCCACTGACAGTAGTATCAGAAGTTAAAATGAGACTTGCAGAATCAATGGCATGATGTATTGTATAGATGACTACAAGGATGGGTGCAGCCAATTTGAACTTTTGAGTTGCCATTCCAAGGATTTTTATTTCATTTCATTTTATTTTTCAACCAAGTACTTTTAAATACATAACTATTTAACATTTTAAGTCATATACTTTTATTCTTGTTTTAACAAAACCATGAAATAGAAGCAGTTCAACACTACTGACATTTCCACCTTCACAGCCCAGCCTGACCTGTTACCTATTTATATCCCAGATTGCCGGCATCTGTAGAATTTTGCTTTTGTTTTAGCTTTTGTTATGATTTATTTTGCAAGTCTTTGGTGTGGAGCTCTGCAGATATCTGTTTACTTAATGCTGTATAAAGAATCTCTCAGTTGTGAAATCAAATCATCCATGTGCTGGCACTAGGTATAATTCAAGCCCTCAGAAATGGAAGAAGAGGCACTTTGCCAGTGAACTTTAACACGTGCAGGATATGATTCTGAATGTGACCGACTGCAAGGCCAATTCTATCACCTTGCCAAAGACTGAGCTGTGAATATGGCGCTGTGACAATTCTTTGTGTAAGTAGACATGGATGTCGACCTTGCAGGATTCAAGGAGGTCAGCTCATTATTTTAATTTGAATGCACTCACAGGCATAGAGAATCCAATGAATGGAAAGGGAACAAGGTTCCATAAGGTCTGTAACTCTGAATAGATACTACCCCATTCTAATTTAACAGGTTATTTTGTTTTATTGAGGAGCAGCTATGGAAGATCAGCAAGGGCATGTAGGAATAACCAATTTTTTTTTACAGTTGTATAGTCTGTTAAAAGAGGTTTAACACAGAGGGGAGAGTAGTCGGATTTGTGCTACAAGCGTAACAAACAATTGATCAAATATATGCTGCTTTCTACTTCCACAGGTCATGTATTTGTCAAATTTGCTGACAATACTAAGATAGGTAGGAAAGTAAGTTGTAATGAGGTCATAAGGAGGCTACAAAGAGATATAGATAGGTTAAGTGAGAGGGCAAAGATGGAGAAAATCTGAAGTTGTCCATTTTGGCAGCAAGATTAAATAAGAAACATATTCTCTTAAGTGGTGGCAGATTACTAAGGTTTGAGGTGCAGATGGACCTGAGTGTCCTCGTGCATGAATCACAAAAGGTTAGGATGCAGGTATAGCATATAATTAGGAAAGCTGATAGAATGCCATCACTTATTGTGAGGGGAATATAGTATAAAGGAATGGGCAGCACAGTGGCACAATAGGCAGCACACTGGCACAGTTGTCAGCAATACTGCATCAGAGTACCAGGGACCCAGGTTTGATTCCTGGCTTAGGTGTAGAGCTGTCCGTGTGGAGTTTATATGTTCTCCCCATGTTGCGTGGGTTTCTTCCGGGTGCTCCAATTTCCTCCCACAGTTCAAAGATGGTGAGGTGTATTGGCTGTGCTAAATTCTCTCTCAGTATACCCAAACAAGCTCCTAAATGTAGCAACTAGAGGATTTTCACTTATATTAACAGCTCACTTCATTGTGGTGTTAATGTAAGCCTACTTGTGACAATTAAATAAACTTTACTTTGAACTGAATACAAAAGTAGAGAGGTTATGCTTCAAATATATACAGCACTTCCGAGATCACATGTGGAGTATGGGAGAAAGTATTGCTTACCTTATTTATAGAAGGATGAAGTGCATTGTAAGCAATTCAAAGCAGGTTCACTAGACTAATATACTGAATAGATGAGTTGTCTTCTGAGGAAAAATTGCTCAGGCTAAATTTGTATCCCCTGGAGTTTAGAAGAGTAAGAGGTGACTTGATTGAAACATTTAAAATCCTGAGGGATTTGGCAGGATGGATGTGGAGAGGATATTTCCCCTTGTAGGAGAACCTAGAACTAGGAGTTACTGTTTAAAAATAAAAAATCATCCATTTAAAATGGAGATTAAAAAAATTCACTCAGAGGGTCATGAGTTTTTGGAATACTGTTTCTGAAAAGGTGGTGGAACCAGAGTCTTTGAATATTTTTAAGGCAGAGGTGGATAGATTCTTGCTAGGCAAGGAGATGATAGGTTATCTTCGGTAAGCAAGGTTATTATCAGGTCAGTCATGATCTTATTAAATGGCAGAGCAGGTTCAATGGGCTAAATGGCCTACTTGCTCCTTATTCATATGTTAATATGTAATGTGTAACCAAATGTAGATGATATTGGAGGAACTGAGGAAGAGTATAAGATAAGGCTGCCTATACTTTGACAATTAAATAGAGTCTAGACCACATTGCAGCCTAATGCAGAGACTGTGCAGTGAACCTGGGGCAGCAGCAGCAGTAGACTAAGGGAACCATTGGAATTCCAATTCCATGTTAGATTTTGTTTGAAGCTTTTTTGTTGACATAGAAATATTCTTACAGTGTCACAAATATTGCACTATCAAGTTACAATGACACCTGAAACAACTTGAATACCACTGAATCATCCATTCACACAAGGTAGGATGTAGGTTGGGAACTGAAATGATACTTTTATGTTCTTGCAAATGTTCACAATGTATACTTCATTTATCTCAATGGAACAAAATTACTGAGAGATCTGAGAGGCCAGAAAGGGCCTTGATTTTATAACATGTCCAAAAGATATGTAGACGAACATCACAGTCAACTTGCACACAGCAAGGTTTTACAAACAGCAATGTGATGGATGAACAGTCATCCTGCCTGCCTTAACAAGTTTTGATAAAAAGGTGGCATTGGCTAGTAAAAAGTACAACTCCTTGCTGTCTTCAAAATACGGCCAGGATCTAGGGGCTATTTACATTAAGCTGAGCAGATATCTGGATCCTCAGTTGAATGGTTCCTCCAAAACTTCACTTCTGAAAATAGATTTAAAAGTGTTCTCTTGGAGAGAAGAAGAATGAGAGGAAATTTGAAAGATATATTCAAAATCATGAGGGGGCTGGACAGAGTATACAGGGATATCCATCATATCTATGGATACCAACTCTCAAAGAGGCTTGCACAGTGTCTCGGCAATCCAGCAATCTCTCCTCCAACAGGATCCACCAGGATTTGGTATAAGCCAAACCATGTCATATTATATAAAATATCCACTGATTGTCCTGTATAATCCCTCTATCTGCATTCCTGTGCAATACCACACCAAAAGCCACAGCAGATTGTCTTGCAGATGAGCTTCAAATCTTGTGGCCCTTAAAGACTCAGTTGTGGTGACTTCTATTTTTGTATTATGACCAAGTGGCTCCTGTGCTGATCAGTAACAGAGGAAAGCTAAAGTCTGGGTATGTTTGTGAATGGGACATAAAGGGATATTGCAGTTGGATGATCACAGATAGACCAGCTAGAAAAGCACTGTACTAATCACTTTCTTCCTTTTCCTCCTCCTCAGCACATCATCAGCTGGTGGAAAAGGTGATATGCCAACATGATGGTAAGATTGGACAGATGCAACAGATCACCACATACGCTCTGCCAAGTATTGCAAGACTCTTCTCATGTGGATTAGGCAAGAAACAATTGTTTCAACACTCCAGTGGTTCTGCTTTATCACTGTTCATGTGGCAGAATGTATTTTGTTATATTCATGCTGCTCATGTGCTCAAGAGTTGCACCCTGGAGTCATAAAACATGCTTAGAAAGGATAGTCATTGAAACCTATAAGCCATCTTCTGGTTTGGCTTGGTGGAATTAGTACAGATGGCAAGTGCACAATTGCAGAATGGATGCATTATGACTGGTGCAAGATACTAGGCATTAGTCTAAACTGAACACAGTTCACTTTTAAAAATTCATTTACGTGATGTGCATGTTTCTGGCTATGCCAACATTTATTGTCTTATTCCCAATTGCTTTTGAAAAAGTGAGCTGCCTTCTTGAACTGCTGCAGTCCCTGAGAAATAGGTACACCCAGAGAGCTGTTAGAGAGGAATTCTGGGCTTTGACTCAGCAACAGTGAAGGAACAGTGATATATATCCCAAATCACGATGGTGAGTGACTTAGAAGGGAGCCTCCAGGTGGTGGTGCTCCCAGGCATCTGCTGCCCTTGTCCTTCTAATGATAGTGATCGTGGGTTTGGAAGGTGCTGCTTAAGCAACATTGATAAATTCCCGCAGTGCATCATGTACACGGTACACATGACTGTTGCTGTTTGTCAATGATGGAGAGATTGAATGTTTATGAAAGGGGTAACAATCAAGTGAGCTGCTTTGTTTCGGATGGTGTTGTTGGAGTTGCACTCATCGAGGCAAGTGAACAGGATTCCATCACACTCCAGACTTGTGCCTTGTAGATGATAGGCAAGATTTGGGGGAGTTAGGAGGTGCGTTATTCACCACAGGATTTCTAACCTCTGATATGCTCTTGTAGTCACAGCTATGGCTAGTTAAATTCAGTTTCTGGTCAATGATAACCCCCAGAATGTTGATAGTCAGGGATTTGGTGATGGTAATGCCATTGAATCTTAAGCGCTGATGTTTAGATCCTCTCTTGTTGGAGATAGCCATTGCCTGGCACTTGTGTGGCACAAATGTTACTTGCCACTTGTCAGCCCAAATCTGGATATTGTGCTGGTCTTGTTGCATTTGAGCATGGACTGCTTCAGTATCTGAGGAGTCCCAGGTGATGCTAAATATTGTGCAGTCATCAGTGAGCTTCCCCACTTTGATCTTATGATGAAGAAGCTAAAGATGGTTGGGTCTAGGACACCACCCTGAAGAACTCCTGCAGTGATGTCCTGGGGCTGAAATGATTGATTGACATTCGACCACCACAAGTATGACTCAAGTCAGTGGAAGGTTTTCTCTTTGATTCCCAGTAACTCCAGTTTTGCTAAGGTTCCATCATACCATACTTAGTCAAATATTTCCTTGATGTTAAGTGCAGTTACTCTCACATCACCTCCGAAATTCCGCTCTTTTGTCCATGTTTGAACCAGGCCAATAAGGAATCAGGAGTTGAGTGATTTTGGTAGAACCCAAACTGAATGTCCAGAAGTAGGTTATTGCTGAATAAGTGCTGCTTGATAGCATTGCTGATGGCCCCTTCCATCATTTTCCTGATGATCGAGAGTAGGCTGATGGGGCAGTAATTAACTGGCTTGGATTTATCCTGTTTCTTGTGTATGTGATATTCCTGGACAATTTACTTAGTTTTTGGGTAGAAGCCAGTGTTGTAGATGTACTGGAACAGCTTGGCTAGGAACATGGCACATTTAGAGACACAAATCTTCAGCACTATTGCCAGAATATTGTTGGGGTCTTTGCACTGTCCAGTGCCTTCAGGCACTTCTTAAGTTAATGCCCGCGGTCACATTCACAGCTTGTCCTTACCCTTCCCTGCATGCAGATAGTTGGAGGTGCAGAAAGAGATAGATCTTAGTGAAAATGTCCTTGATGAAGTGCAGAAGTCTGATACACTGTTCCTTACAGAGATTCACATGTGAGAATTGCATCCTAAACAACCTGCATAGACCAGGCCTCTTGCTGAGAGTCCTCCTCCTTTTGCCTCTTCTGGCTACCTCTGTAGTTCTGTATACCTCTCTTTACATTTCAAGCTGGATGCTGACTAATGAACCCCTATTCATGGAGCAATTGGTTTGTGCAAATCCTCGGGTGACAGACCAAAGTCCTACAGCATGTGTCATATTGTTTCCTGTAGGTTTCAGTAACTTTAAGCAACTTTGAACCAGCAAATGTTTTGACAATTATGCTGAGAGCCAAAAAAAGTGAATCAACAACTAGTTGGTGTGTAGCTAATGATCCCACAAATTGTACTGGGTTGAGGGCTGGTGGGGGGGTGGGGTGGTTTCTTCCTGCTGCCATTTGCATGGTAAGCTGTGTGATGTTAAGTGTTGAACTTCAAAAAGGCAGATGTCTTGGGAGTACTAAAGTTAAAATGATTGAGTTAAGGATGAGGATTGACATGTGAATTATGATATAATAGCCATTACAGAGTCGTGGTTGAATGAGGGGCAGGATTAGCAGCTCAACGTTTCAGATGTAGAATCTTCAGGTAAGTCAGAGGAGGGGGCATTGCATTATTAGTTAAGGAGGCAGTTACTGCAGGAAGGAGAGATGATACCTTGGTGGGGGCATCAAATGAAGTTTTGTGGGTGGAGCTTAGGAATTAAAAAGGGACAGTTACATTGCGAGGTGTTTATTATAGAGTCCCAGATAGCAGGAAATTGAAGAGCAATATGTGCACAATTTGTAGAGATGTTAAAATAATAAGAGGGTAATTATATTAGGTGATTTCAACTTTCCCAACATTAATTGGGTTATCCATCATATTAAGTTCTTAAAATATATACATGAAAACTTCTTAAGTCAATATGTAGAGCATCCAACAAGGGAGAGAGTTGTGCTAGACCTAATTTTGATGTGGTGGTGGGGGAGCATTTTAGTGACAGTGACCACAACATGGTTCAATTCAAATTTGTTATAGACAAAGAAATTGACAAGTTATAGATAAAGGTTTTGGACTGGGGGCAAGTAGATTTTAACAAAATTTGGCAGGATCTGGCCATGGTAGATTGGATTGAGTTACTTGTGGGAAAATCTACGAAAGAACCATGGGGGAAGGGGGATGTTCAAAGATGAAATGGGGACAGTACAGGTCCAACATGTTCCCTCTAGAGTAGTAGGAAATTGTAACAAATCCAGAAAACCATGGATAACCAGAGACATTCAGGATACAATGAAAAGAAAAAGGAAGGCTTTTAACAAGTTTTTAAGTATGGGGAGGCATTAGTGGAGTGCAGAAAGTGCAGAATGGAGTTTAAGAAATCAATTAGGAGAACAAAAGAAGGTATATGTAAAAGCTCTGACTGGTAAAAGTAAAGAAAATCCTAAAATATTGTCTTAGTATATCAATAAGAAAGAGGATAACCAGAGAAAGAGTAGAGCCCGTTAGGGACAAAGGGGGAAATCTGCAGGTGGAGGCAGAGGATATTGGTAGAGTGTTAAATGAATATTTCATATCCGTCTTTGCCCATGAGAATGAGGAGATAGTTATGGAACTTGGTGAGAGACACTGTGCGGCTCTACAGAGAACTATCATAGGGAGTGACAAGGTATTGGAGGTATTGGCGGGTTAAAAGTGGACAAATCTCCAGATATGATTGAATTGTGTCACAAGTTGTTGTGAAGACAAGGGAGGAAATTGCAAGTGCTCTGACCGAAATTTTTAATTCCTCCTTATCCACCGGGGAAATGCCAAAGGATTGGAGAACAGCTAATGTGGTCCCACTATTTAAGAAAGATTGTAGAAACAAGCCAGAGAACTTAGCACAGCTGCTTCACAGCGCTTAATGCCTAGCTTGAGTCACTGTTTGTGTGGAGTTTGCACGTTCTCCCCATATCTGCATGGGTTTCCCCTGGCTGCTCCTGTTTCCTCCCACATTCCAAAAAACATGCATTGACCCGAATAGGCACGGACTGTGGCAATTAGGGAAGTTTCACAGCAACTTCATTGCAATGTTAATGTAAGCCTTACTTGTGACTAATAAATAAACTATAACGTTAACTTTACAGACCAGTGAGTCTCATACTTGTGATGGGAAATCTATCTCCATTTGGAGAGGTAAGGTTTGAGCAGGGATAGTCAACATGGTTTTGTCAAAAGGAGGTCATGCCTAACAAACTTGATTGAATTTTTTGAGCAAAATGTGTGGATGAGGATAGTGCAGTTGATGTAGTTTACATGGATTTCAGCAAGACTTTGACAAAATCCCATATGGGACACTTATTAAGAAGGCTAATGCACATGGGAGACACAATAATCTGACAGGATGGATACATAATTGGCTTAGTAGTAGCAAACAGAGAGTAGTGACAGACTTAGTGACTGGAAAAACAGAAAGAAATCCTACAACACCAGTTTAAATCCAAACACGTTTATTTGTAGCAAAAGCTGCAAGCTTTCGGGACAGCCTTTGTCAGGTGGCTGGGAGTTAGTGACTGGAAGCCAGAGACCAGTGGCATACCATAGGGATCAGTGCTGGGCCTCCTATTGTTCATCATTTACATAAATGACCCAGATGACTATGTGAGGAGGGTAGTAGGATCAGTAATTTTGCTGATGATACAAAGATTGGCTGTGTGGTTAACAATAAGGTTGAATGTCTTAGGTTGCAAGAAGACATAGATGAGATAGTCACATAGGCGGATAATTTAACCCTGAAAAGTGTGGAGTGTTGTACTTTGGAAGGAGAAATTTGACAAAGAAGTACACTATGAAAGGACTGACATTGTAAAGTTTTGAAAAACAAAGGGATCTTGGTGTTGTTTGTCCATAGAGCTCTGAATGCAGAAAAGCAGGTAAATAGGGTGGTGAAAAAGGCATTCTTGCCTTTATCAATTAGGGTATAGATTACAAAAATAGAGAGGTCATGATGGAGTTGAACTTTGGCGAGGCTACAGCTGAAGTGCTGTGTGTAGTTCTGGTCACATTGTAGGAAGGACGTGAACGCACTGGAGGGGGTGCAGAGGAGATTCACCAGAATGCTGCCTGGGATGGAACATTTAAGTTTGTGAAGAGAAGTTGGATAGGTTTTAGTTGTTTTCGTTGGAGCAGAGAAGACTTGAGGGGTGGGGTGGGGGGTGGGGGTGGGAGGGGAGGTGACCTCATTGAGATGTTCAAGATTATGAAGGGCTTGGACAGGGTGGATAGGGAGCAGCTGTTCCCTTAGTTGAAGGGTCAGTTACGAGGGGACACAAGTTAAAAGTGAGGGGTGGAAGGTTTGGGGGGATTTGAGGAAGAATTTTTTTACTCAGAATCTGCAATGTATTGCCTGGAAGGGTGGTGGAGGTGGGATGCCTCACATCCTTTAACAAATACCTGGGCCAAGTGCTGGCAAGTGGGATTAGCTGGGCAGGTCAGGACATTTCATGTGTCAGTGCAAAGTTGATGGGCCAAAGGGCCTTTTCTGCAATGTGGTCCTCTGTAATTTTGTGATCAATGTCAAATCAGCATTACTGGTTGACTGAAGTTATAATCTATCTCCCCTGCATGCTTGTGGCAGATACTCTGTTTGTGTGTATGCTAACACCATCACTATTACATCAGGCATGGCTCGCACCAGAAGCATGCCTCCACATTGTTGGCCCAATTTTGAAGGCAAAACTGAATGTCATGGAGCCAAACGTACAATGTAATGCTGTCTCAGCATTACGCTGAAATGTCATCTCAAATTATATGCTGAAGTCCTGCATTCGGGCTTGAACACATAACTCTGAAGGAAATCTGTTACCACTAATCCAAGTTAACCTTTACGTCTAATTTATTCCTCCTGCTTTTTTCCTTATCTTTATCTGACAAGGGAGTTTGTTTTTCATTCTGTTTTCAGTTCAGTTCAGTTTCACTTTCTAATGTCTTTACTGTCAACAGATGGAACTGCAGTTTATTTCTGATGTTTTCTGCTTTTACTTCAAGGATCCACACTTGTGGCTTTCAAAAAAAAATCTATTTAGCATCTTTTTTAATTCTCTTTTCTTGCTTTCCTTTGAAACTCATACATCATTGACATGCAGATGTATCTGTTCAGCAAAAGCATGGCACTCAGTGGAATTGACTTTGATATTGTGCGTTCAACCCTTTCATGCAGGCAGCTAGTAGCATATGTTTCTTATTTTGTTGTGTTCGGAGCTGTCCAAGAAGATTTCATAGTACTTGTTATCATCTTTCACACAGAAGCATGAAGGCACCAGTTCAGATCAATGCACCGTGGCTTACAAAGACAGCATCAGAAAGAAGGACCCTATAATGTACTTAATGTAATTGGAATGTAACAAATTGAGGTGTCTACAGAAACATTCTAAATGAAAGTCCAGGCCAGATATTTTCCGCTGCAGTGGCCATACATTCTTACCTTGCAGGAGGGGCCCCTACTTAAGCAGACTTCTGTAGAGCAGAAATGTCCTTTGCGCCTCTTCACTAGAGCTTCCCTGCATAATATGTCAAATTCTCTGTAGAGGTGGTACTTTGATATCTGAGAGACATTCGGAAATCTGCAGGTCAATACGGAACTGATGGCAACTCCATCGAGAGCTGCACGAGAGTTCCCCCCTAGGGGAGAGATCCAAACCATAAACACATGGATGGGATTTTCCAACTTTGCGTGCCCCAAAACTGGAAATTCCCACCCGGGATCAATGGGCTTTAAATGATCTGCCAAATTTTCTCTCCTTCCTGTTAAGATTCCTGCAGCAGCAAGACCAGAAAATCTCATCAAATAGTTTTTCTGGTAAAGACTATAACTATGACAACTGAAATTTTGCATTCCAATTCACAGGGTGTCCTCACCTGCTGATGACTGGCTTGGGGTCTCGCTTTTAAAATCATAGAATTATTCAGCACTGTAAAAGCCATTCAACCCATTGTGTCTATGCTGACCCTCTGAAAGAGCTTTCCACTTAGTCCCATTTATCTTGCCCAAGTACTTCTAAAACATGATTTATCCACTTCTCCTTTAAGAACTATTAGCATTGACTATATTGTTTCAGGTCAAACAATCCTCTGTAATTAAAACAATGCTCAAACTTTTCTCTTTGCTGTTTTGATGATGATTAATTTATATTCAACTCACCAATTAATAGACATGGATTTTCCTTATTTACTTTTGCAATATCCCATATAACTTGGAGCATTTCCAGCGGATCTCCTTTTTATCTCTTTGTCCAAATGATAATCATTTTTTATAAATGAAAACTTCCACCTCAGCAGATCAATTCTTTGTCTCACTATCGTGCCAATTATGAACAGGGTGGATAGCAGAGGCAAGCTTTATCGACTGGATAAAATGCCAGCTCTCTCACCTATAGGTGAGCTCTCCCACCTATTACCAAATGAGCGCAGCAAGAGCAATTTGTACCTTTCACAGTAAAAACATCCCAAGGTAGTTTAACAGTAGCAGTATCGAAACAAAATATGACACCGAGTCACATAAAGAAATAGATGACCAAAAAAAATAAAGTTTGGTTTTAAGGATCATCATAATGAAGGAAAAGGAGTTGTGAGGAGGAGGTGTAAGGAGGGAAATCCAGCGCTTAGGGCCTTGGTCACTGTCAACACAGTTGCCAATTGTGGACTATATCGTGGGCTGCACAGTGGCACAATTGTTAGCCTGGTTGCCTCACAGCGCCAGAGATCCAGATTCGATTCCTGACTTGGGTCCCAATCAGTGTGGAGTTTGCACATTCTCCCCAAATCTGAATAGGTTTATTCTGGGTGCTCCAGTTTCCTCCCACAGTCCAAAGATGTGTGGGTTAGGTGGATTGGGCATGCTAAATTAGTAGTGAGAAACTACTGAGGGTGAATGCATGGGGTTATGGGGTAGGGCCTGGTAGGATTGTAGTTGCTGCAGACTCAATATGCCAAATAATCTCCTTCTGCACTGTTGGATTCTATGATTCTACAAAATCTGAGGATGGACAAGTGTTCAGAATTGGAGAAGAAGGACAGATACCTTATAGAACTGGAGGAGGTGACAGAAGCAGGAAACTCCCATCTGAAACAGGTAGGAGACACACACACATATATAGGCTAAATGGACTCTGATTAATTCATTAAGCCCAAGACGCCATTTTCTTCTCAGCCTGCCTGAATGTCGTCAGTGTTAGCTCTCAGGCATAGGGACGGGGTTACAAGTTAGGAGATGATCATTTATAATGAAAATTAAAGTCATTTTCTGTTGCAATTAGGAAAAGCTACAGGGAGCTCAGGAAACATTTTTATATTTGTGGGATTAGAGCTTCCAAGCTTTCCATATGTGTTGCTGTATGTTTTGCAGACATGATGTTTATTGCCATCAGTGAAATAGTATGTTCTTGCTCCTGAAGTTGATACCCCTCACCTTTCAGTCCCCCGTTTTATTTCCCATTCCCAGAGCAAAGGGCTGCCTATTAAGGAGTATGCTCATTCCAGCAACTTCTCGACTGCATTATACTGAGGCCCTAGGAACAAAATACTGACTCCTCTAAGGCTCTGCAAACTTCCCAACTGAAAATATTCCAAATGATTTGTCCCGTGTGAATCTCTCTTCACCCTCTTCTTGGCCTTATTTTTTCAATATATTTATGGGATGTGGGTGTTGCTGGCTAAGCCAACATTTATTGCTCAGTCTACTTGCCCTACATTGCTCCCAAAATTGGATGTAAAGGCCTAAAAACTGAATCACTGATAGCGACAAAAGGAATTGGTAGCACAATCATTGGTAATTGAACTGTTCGTCTCAGTGTATCGTGAGTCATGGCCCTCAAGGCAGCTTGCTAGTCAAGTGAGGAGGGCAACCTAGAATGCCAACAGCAGCTAGCAAGTAAATCTAGTGGGAGGCAATGCTAAGTGGTGATTTGTGGTCTTTCTGGCTCCACATTCAGAAAGCTATCCTTTTAATAATGTTACAATTAGCAATAGGGCAATATAACCACTGCCAGTTTTACATTGGCACCATGGGCAAGTGCTGGTGTGCCCTAACCTATTCGGTTTAGGTCACAGAGTGGCTGTTGATGAGGGAATACCTCAGGCTACCAAGGTGTGCCAGCAGTAAAGAGATGAATGGTGGTTTCACAAAAGGAAAGGGCTGGAATCCAAGTGGAGAAGGCTACAACATTGTGTGAAGGGTCCAGCAGAAGACTCCTACTTCCTTACTTAGGGGGCTTTTTTGTCTTCCCCTCCAGCTGATGAACTTAGTGGGAAGGGTTCCCACTCAGACCATAAAATGATATTGCGATCTTACGAATGGGACTGTGATTAGCATTTTTGCATGATGTTACTACCTGGTGGGCAAAGTCAAATTCTTAAGATCGGAGATTCACAGGAATGAATGAATAATATTTTAACTGCTGGCCTGCTCCTTTACCACCCTGAGATCAAATTAGAGTTATTGAATCCATACAGTGCAGAGGAGGCCATTTGGCCCATCGAGTCTGCACTGTCTTTCTCTGATAGAGTATCACACCCAGACCCTTTCCACCATGCTATCCCAATAATCCCACATTTTTACCATGGCTAATCTATCTACCCTACATATCTTGGAACAATAGAGGATAATTTTAGTATAGTCAATTCACCTAACCTGCACATCTTTGGACTATGGGAGGAAACCAATACACCTGAAGGAAACCTACACAGACACAGGGAGAATGTACAAATTCCACACAATCACCCCAGGCTGGAAATGAACCGAGGTTTCTGGTGCTGAGAGGCAGCAGTATAATCACTACACCCTCTGCAAATTTCAGCATGAGACCCTTTTATATGGAATCAAGAAGTGGAATGAATTATGGACATTCTGTGTGAAGCTTCCTAATATTAGAAAACTTAGTAATTTGCTGGTATGACATGAATGGCTTTCTTGTTCCTTCATCCATTTTAGCAGGGCCTGTTCCTGAATATGAGTGTGGATTATCTGAATGCAAAAAGTCGCCACTGGGTGTGCTGCCTATTCAGCACTCATACACAACATTGAAATAGAACAGTTATTCGCTTAAAAATGAAAGATAGATTGATGTATGTAGGAAACAATGTGGCAGAATCAACATGATTTTGTGAAAGCAAAATGGATAAATCGGTGAATCTACTGTACTTAGATTTCCAGATGGCATTTCATAAGTGCCACAGCAAAGTTTATTGTGGAAAACAAAAGCTCATGGTGTAGTGGTAATATATAGGCAAAGGTTGGAGATTAGCTAGGTAACAGGAAACAGAGAGTTAGCAGAAATAGGTGTTTTTTAATTGATAGGACATAACAACAGGGATTGGTGCTGGGACCTCAACTTTTTACGATTTATATAAATGACTTGGATGAAGGGATTGAGGTGTGGTTGCTAAGTTTGTTGATGACACAAAATTAGGCAGGAAAGTAAATTGTGAAGACAATATAATGAGGATACAAGTGACATAGATAAGTTAAATGAGTGGCAAAAATCTGGCAAATGGAATATAATGTGGGAAAATGTAAAATTGCCCCATTTGGCAGGAAGAATGAAAAAAATGTTATTCTCTAAATGGTGAGAGAAGGCAGAGCTCTGAGGTGCAGAGAGGATCTGAATGTCTGAGCACACAAATCACAAAAGTTTAGGAGTAGAAGTTAATGTTTACTGTGAGAGGGGAATTGATTACAAAAAGGGGAAGTTATGCTTCAGTTGTATAGGACATTGGTGAGGCCACATCAAAGGTTTTATGTACACTATTAGTCTTCTTATTTAAGGAAATATGCAAAAGAACTAAAAGCAGTTCAGAGAAGGTTTACTAGATTAATACTGGGAATGAATGGGTTGGCTTTGGACGAAAGGTTGGAGACATTAGATTTTTATTGACTAGAGTTTAGAAGAGCAAGAAGTGTCTGGGGACCAAGACATTTAAGATTCAGAGGGGCACTGACAACATGGATGTGGCAGGAGAAACTAAAACTAGGAGTCATTTTTAAAAATAAGGTCATTTTAGACAGAGATAAGGAAAAATTGTTAGGAAAACAAATGTAGTTCTAAGGGATTTATATTTATATTGATAAACATTAGAAATAAGATATAGTTTTAAGTGTACTTAATTTAATGTTTCTGTGCCTGGAAGGATAAAACTTCTAGTTAAATTCATGCTGGACAAAGGCGTTTGTACATGTGGAGGTTGCTTTAGCTCCTATTGTGTTTGTACTGGGCTAAGGGAGGGCTATCCTTTTTATTATTAAAAATATATATCTATTTCCTTTTTGAAACCATTCAATGATTCAGATTCCACCATACTATAGGGCATGAGTTCCACAGCCACCCTCTGCAAGAAGTAGTTTCTCCTCATCTCAATTTTAAATCTACCACCTCTCAATCTATACCTGTGACTTCTTGTTTTAGATTGCCCCATAAGAGGAAACATTTGGTGTATATTTATTTCATCAATCCCTTTTAATATTTTATATACCTTGATCAGATCCTCTTTTATTCTTCTAAAGCCTAAACAGTTGGACATAGTGATAAGAGAAACGCTTCTCACAGATCTGCTAGAAGCAGTTGGTTTAGAAAGCTAAAGAGGAAACAACGCTCTCAGCTTTGATAGAAGAGAAGCCATACCATGGAGTAGTAGTTAAGAAAACCAGTGCAGAGATCCAAATAATTAAGGAAACTAGAGGAATGAAGAGATTTTGGAAGAAAGGCAAATGAACAGTTTGCCAAAGACCACTGAAATTCTACAGAGAACTGGACTGTGATAGTTCAGTAATTGTGCAAGAAGGTTAAAGGGTTTGAACAAACTATGAAACTTCGAAGAGAGGACTAGATTAACATGGCTCAAACAGAATTGAAATTCATTTGTTTGAAATGGGACTGGGGGAAACAACAAGCTTACAAAAAGTTCAAAGAAGAAACAAAGCAAGAATACAAAACTCTTTTGAGTGAACCCAAGAAGTTTCTTAGCAATATTCCTTAAACAGCTTAAAGAGATTTTGACAAGAGAAGAAAATAAATGTTAGCGCACAAAAATTATATTTTGACTTTAAAATTGAAATGCAAATTTACTATATGCGAATTTGGCAAGTTGGCTTGAGAGTGCTTGTGCCTATGAGTGACAGAAAGAACGATTGCACTGTAGATTTAAATAAAGCATTCTTTTCTGAGCCATAAACAACAAACCAGAATAAAAAGAAACACAACTTTTGACATAGTAGCATGACAATGCTATTATGTATAGATTCTGATGATACTATTGAAGTTATTGTTTTTGTATTGGCTAAATCATTGTAATTATGGCGTATAATTGTGAACTAGTAATCTTATTGAATGTAGAGCAGGTAATAAAGACTGAGTGGCCTATTTCTGCTCCTAATTTTTTAAATTCATTCATGGAACGTGGGCATCGCTAGCTGGCCAGCATTTATTGCCCATCCCTAGTGGCCCTTGTGCAAGGGGCAGTTGAGAGTCAACAACATTGCTATGGCTCTGGAATTACATGTCAGCCAGATCGGGTAAGGACAGACACTAGTGAACAGGATAGGTTTTTTTTGATAATTGACAATAGTTTTATGGTCATCAGTAGATTCTTAATTCCAGATATTCTATGTGGAATTCAAATTCCATCAACTGCCATTGTGGGATTCCAATCTGGATCCCCAAAATATTAGCTGGCTTCTGGATTAATAGATTAACAATATTACCAGTAGGCCATCACTTCCCCTAATTCGGATGTTTGTATAGATGTATTTAGAAGACTGAAAATCCTGATAAATGAGATCATAATCAGTTCACAATCATGGTAAAGTTGTTGCTTCAGGAAAAATGTGCATAAATGGAATATCTTAGCTTCTAGGAGTAATTCCCAAATATGGAACAAAATTCTATTTTCTATAAATTAGAAATGCTATTTTTGCAGATTATTGACAAAAGTAGAAAAAGATTTCATTAAATAATTTAAATCTAATTAATTGTGAATGTAAATTGGTGAACAATAAAATGTATTGAGATTTTGCAATGCTTTGGCTTTAGCACAGAGACAACAGCATGATTCTGGAAAATGACATCACCATTCATTTTATCTTTAAATTATCAATTAAATGATTTGTAACTTGTGTTCTCTGGTCAGAGTGACCCTGCAATATGGAAATACAAGTTCATTACTATGCTGTCTTCCATCTACTCACAGCTCAAATGTATTTTACAACATTTCTGACCTTTTCAGAATTTTAATGAGTGCCATAAAGCTATAAATTAGAAATAGTCCATTAGGTAACTCAAGTTCAAACATAACCTTAGTGTACACTAACAAGCAGTTATTTGAAACTATAGTGAATTGAGGAAGAATTAGATTGGAATCCATGTCTTCGCTAACAGGATTTCAGTTGATTTATACACAAATACTGCATACAAATGAAAATCCAGTTAGCTGCTACTTCTCATATAAAAAGCTTTAGAAATCCCCTCTGACAAGAATGAGACTATTGGTATAATGTGAATTAAATGCAATCCTGCCTTTCCTCCTTGTTAAAGTTTAGCCCAACTGCCAGTGTATATCCCAATTAGTGTTAATCTATAGAACTGCTGCTGCAGGAGCTCTTCAAATGCCATTTTCTTGTTCAAACGGTCTATTAATAGTTTCTGCAAACATATCTCTCGCTTTACAACTGGGAATCCATATTTTTTTGCCTTCCATAATCGAGATCTAACAAGCAATAATGCAATTTCCGATCTCTGATGTTCAAGTTGGGATGAGGAGAGGAGGTTTTGTGTACATTGAATATAGTTCATATCCGAGCCAAAGCTTTGGATTCAAGTTCCACTGCAGGATTTGATAGCCACAGGAGGTGCGTTCATCATGTGGCCAAACAGATTGATTGTCAATGTGAACATCCTTTCAATAAGCCTATAGCAGAGGCTGAGTGTGAGAGGGTCTTCTGGTTAGTCATGCTTGATGTGGAGTAGTGCCTCTAAAGTTATAGCCTCCAGCAACAGACTAATGACCTGTTCAGGAAATTGAAGTACATAAAGGTCCTGAATGGTCTTGACAAAGTAGACATGTAAAGAATGTTTCCTCTTGTTGGTGAGTCCAGGCTTAGGGGGCACTGTTTGTAAATTAGAGGTTGTCCTTAGAGGACAGAGATGACGACAATTTTTTTCTCCCAGCAGGTTGTGTGACTTTGGAATTCTCTAGCAGTAGTGGTAGGGTATTTCAAAGGCAGAGATAATAGATTCTTGTTTGACAAGGGAATCAAAGGTTTTTGAGGGTAGATGGGGATGTACAACTTGAATCACAATAAATAGGCATGAACTTATTGAATGGCGCAGCAGGCTCGAGGGCTGAATGGCTTACTTCTTCTCCCATTTTTTCTGCTTGCTTGCCCATACAAACAGGTATATGCATGTGCTTTGTCTGACTAGCGCATTTCGAAGAATGGAAAAGAATCAAGAACAATGTTCAAGTTATTGTTTTCCAAAGCATAGTATCGGACAAAGCATTACTCAAAAGCAAAAACTTACATAAAAAAAATATAAGCAAAACTCATCCTTCTTAAGTGATTAATCATCTTGCCAAAATTAAAGAAGTAATTCCCAAAGAACTGATAATTTTTTTTATCTACTGTCATTTGCTAGTCTTCTAAAAACTGATTGGAATAATATTTTTTAAAAATCTGCTATAGTAAATTAGAAAACAAAACACTGAAATGTTTAAAATAGCTTGTGTCCATTGGACATGCAAAGTCTTCTGGTTCCCAGAAGTTCAAAATAATCCCACTTTTAAACTCAATTTGCTGGAACTTAATCAAACTGTATTTTTCACTGCTCTCCTGGTGGCTGGTGGATTGATACATAGTCGCTCAGCACCTGATTGTAATATGGCAGTAAATGTGGCACTCTGGATATACAATTAATTCCTAACTCTTTATATGATAATATTAAAAAACTTGCATACCAGTATAACTGTTCCAATCATTAACTTGTTTCATATCTAAACTAAAGGAGGCTGACAACTGACTTTTACGAATAAACTGAACATTTACAAGTCTGTTAAAGGTTGTTTCTGTTTTTCAAAATATCATTCACAGTGTTACTTAGGTGTAGGATGTTGTACTTCCATCTTTTAGATTTGACTTTTCACTGCTGTTAGTGGTGGGTTGGCACACTGCACAGCTGATGTTGTACGTACAGTTCCTCGTGTGGAAGGAGTTGTGCTTGACATTGCTCGTGTCATGTCACTTGCTGGTGCTGATGTTGATGTTATACCATTTCTTAATGGTGTAGTTGATATTGTCTCCCTGGTTAGTAATGTTGCTGGTGTTTGTGATTATCTTTTCTGCTTTTCCAGGCTCAGTTTTATGTTAAATATTGACTCTGTTCCTTCTCATTCGCTGACTGTTTTTGCTCTCAATGCAGCAGTGCAGTGTCATAGTGGATAGCATTGCTGCCTCAGAGAACTAGGAACCTAGGTTTGATTCCAGCCTTGGGTCACTGTCTGTGTAGAGTTTGCACATGCTACCCGCGTCTGCATGTATTTTCTCTGGGTGATCTGGTTTCTTTCCACAGTCCAAAGATGTGTAGTTTAGGTGGATTGGCCATGCTAAATTGCCCCTTAGTATCGGGGGATTAATAGGATAAATAGTTGGGATTATGGGGATAGGGCCTGTGTGGGATTGTTGTCAGTACAGGTTCGATGGACTGAATGGCCTTCTTTTGCATTGTAGGGTTTCTATGATATATGATGTATCACTAACAACTTTTTACTAGGTTCCAGCTTTTCATTCTGCACATACATAGTCTAACCTTCCAACAACTCAGACAGGGATTTGGCATGCTTGTTGAAGTATTGACTTCCTTCTATTGGTGCATTAGTGAGTTGTTTTAGCTCCTCCTTGTCACTTGGAGGAAGTATCTCGGTGGTTAAAGTTCTCGTCTTTTTTTTCTGCAGAGTGCAGGGTCTTAAATAGGGTAGATGTGGGAAGAATGTTTCCCCTTGTGGAAGAATTTAGAACTAGAGTTTAAGACAGAGATTAGAATTGTATTCTTTAGGAAGGTCATGAGTCTTTGCAACTCTTCCTCAAAAAGGCAGTGGAAGCAGAGTTTTTGAATATTCTTAAAGCAGGCATTGATAAATTTTTGATATGCAAATGATTGAAAGATTATTGGGGTAGGCAGAATTTACAATCGGGCCAACGTAATCTTATTGAATGTTGGAATAGGCTCAACGGTGTGACTGGCCTACTCCTACTAATTCTCCTTTGTCTCTCAGCAAATCACAAGAATTCTGTTTGGAAGTAACTTTCTAATAACCCATGTCCTCTTTGGAGTGATGTGGTGAAAAGATGATGATGTTAAACTCATACTGTTCTAAAAATACCTTTAATTCTCTGGAGGTGAATTGGATTCCATTATCACTTATTACTCTTTCAGCAATCCTTTACTCAGCAAACAGAGCTCATATTGCTGAGAGAATTTTTCAAGTCTCAAATCTTTTTCACTTTTCAGATAAAGGGAAGCTTTGAGTAGCAGTCTGCAATGATCATTTTTGAATGTGTTTGTATAAATCAGCTCCCACATTATGCCAAGGTCTAGTGATGCTTCAGTAGCTATCATCTCCCCTATCTGTTGTGCATTTCTGTGCTTCTGGCACACTCTGTTTATAGACAACATTCTTTCAATGACATTTTGCTGTTGATTCAGCACACATCTGATCTGGCCCTGAGCTTACACTTCTCCATTCCCATATGGCCTTCAAATATTTTCTGCAGGACTTTTTCCTGTATTGTTTTGGTATGATTATTTTGGATCTGGTTAACAGAACACTATCTTCTAGAGATATGCCATTTTTGCCTGAGCAATATTGCGGTAATGCTGGCTATATTTGCTGTATCTTATCAGGCCATCCGCTGATCAGTTGTGGAGAGAGCATCTGTAATTCATTATTAATCTGATTCAGCTTCAGTGGTGTAATGTTTACTAGATGATGTACCTTTATACTTAAATCTTTTAACTCATATTTCTCCTGCGATGATGGCAACATAGTGGTTAGCAATGCTGCCTCACAGCGCCTGGGATTCATGTTCGATTCTCGGCTTGGGTCACTGTCAGTGCAGAGTCTGCACCTTCTACCTGTGTCTGTGTGGGTTTCCTCTGGGTGCTCTGGTTTCCTCCCACAGTTCAAAAGACATGTTAGTTAGGTGCACTGGCCATGCTAAATTCTCCCTCAGTGTACCTGAACAGGTGCCAGAGTGTGCCCACTAGAAGATTTTCAGAGTAACTTCTTTGCAGTGTTAATGTAAGCCCATGTGTGACATTAATAAATAAACTTAAAAAATAACTGAGATGGATTATCTGCTAGCACCATTTCTCTATCTGACTGGTATGTCAGAGTGAAATCGTAATCTCTGCAATCTTGCTGGAGATTCACCTGGATTTTCTTATATATCTATTCCAGTAGACATTAATCACTCTCCACTATAAACTTTTTCCAAAATAATTTTCTTGCATCCATATGCAACTGACAAAAGTTTCCTAGGTTTGCATAACTGGTCTCAGTATTTGCATCCAAAGCTCCAAGGGCAGTCATCAGTTTTCTTCATGTATCAAGACTGCTCCCAGTCTTTTTATAGAATTATCTACTTGCAGCATGACACATTTCTTTCTGTTTGGTGTTACACACTTGTATGCTAATGTATTTTTTGAGTTTGTTGGAACTTCTTTGACCACTGTTGCTCAATATCATCTTTCATCAGCTGTTGTAGGTTTGCTGTTTTTTCTAACATGAGGTATGAAACAACTCATGTACCAGATCAAGCCAAGTAAATCTTTCAACCTTTCTTGTTTCTTTAAGTCTTTATCTCTGGGATAGTTGTGACTTTTTCGAATTTTGGCGCAGTTTCAATTATGGTTGTCATCTTATTTTTCACCTTCTTCCTGATCTGAATGGTTGAGTGGATTTTTTTTCAGCCACTTCTCACAGTTATATGGCTCTTATGTCTAGTGTATCCTCAATCGTATCATCATCTTCCAATGTACAAATTTTTCCACTCTTTTTCCTTATCATTTTCCTTCTGATTTGCCCTGTCGCCCTGTCTCTGATAACTCATTTTTCATCTTCTTTTCTTTGTTCTGTACTTTTTTTTCCCAAATGATTGGGAAAATCCACAAGCTGTGCAGTTTGAGCCATAAATGGGACATTTCCTTCGGTCTGTGATCTCAAGTGACTGTTCATAGCTCTTACATATCTTTCTCAATGTCTGGTGTGAATTATTTTGTCGCTGCTTCACTGCATTAACCCTGCTGCCTTTCCCTTGACTTAATTGAAGGTGTTTGGGTAGTCAGCATCTTTATCTATTTGTGACTTCATGAGCTCTGGCATGTCCACAGCTTGTGATATTGCGAGCTTGTCCATTCCAATCAAATCTTTTTAAAACAAATTCAGAGTGTGCAAAGCCTCAAATGAGCTGATCTTTGATCTGTTTGCTGGAATTTACATTGCCTGGCTGTATTTTTCAATTTTGATGAGAAACTGTGAACAGGTTCTCTTGGTGCTTGTCTCAGGCTTTGCAACGTATGCGGGTGGATTCAATGATTTGATTTTGGCTGGAGATGTGTGCCAAATTTTTCAAAGCTTTTCTCTGGCCACAACAACATGTAGTTTTCCTTTCCTCATTGTTCGAGCCTTTTAGAAAGTTATTGAATGTGAATCTTCAATATTTTCTAAACTTCTTAAACGACATTATCAGCCTCTCAACTTACAATGGGTTAGAGTTGTACATTCATTGATGTGGCAGTGTGCTTGTACAATTCACTCAGCTTTTCTTTCTGACACTAATTTCTCGCTGACTTGATTTTTTTTCTCAATCTAACTCCGCATTAAATCCATTTAAATGTTTTGATTTTTACTCACAGATATCAACTGCCACTATGTCACGTATTCTGGTTCCTATAGGTTTGTTCATATGCATTAGGAGCAGGAATCTGCTCTTCAAGTCCTTAAGCCTGCTCTGTCTTTCAGGAAGATCATGGCTGAGCTGACTATGGCCTCAACTCCAGATTTCATCCACTCTGAATAATCTTATTACTCTCTTGTTCTGTCAAAAATCCATTGAGTATCCCCTATTCATTGATCCTGTCTCCAAAATTCTCTGGAGAAAAGGGTTTCAAAGGTTCACGACCCTCTGAGAGAAAAGATTTCTTCTCATCTCTGACTTAAAAAGAGACCTTTTATTTTTAAACTCTGTTCCTTATTTCTCATCCCTCCCACAAGAGGAACATCCCTTCTGAATTCACCCTATCAGTCTCCTCAAAAGCTTATATGTTTCAATAAGATCACCTCTCAATCTTAAAAGCACCAGTGGATACAGGCCCAAACCTGTCCAAACTTTCCTTGTAAGATAACCACCCTTCTCGGATATCAGTCAGGTGAATCTTTTCTGAAAAGGTTCAGAATGTATTGATACTATTTCTTGAAATAAGGAGACTAAAACTATACACAGTACACTAGATGCAAGCTTATCATTACAAATGTAGAAAAAGATTCTTACTTATACCTTCCATTACCCTTGCAATAAATACTAACAATCCATTTGCCTTCCTAATCATTTGCTACATACGAACTTTTCCTGACTCACATACAAGATACCCAGACCCCTCAGTACTTCAGAGTTCCTCAGTCTTTCTCTATTTGAATAATATGCTGCTTCTCTATTCTTAAAGTGGACGAGCTCACACATTTTACTACTTCTGCCAAACTTTTGTCCACTTGCTTAACCTATACATATCCCTTTGCAGTTAGGAATTACACATTTAGACTCAATTAAGTGTGTTTCTTGCAGCCCTCCATATGGTTGATGGACTGACATGTTGTTGCTTGACGTGCCATTGCATTGTGACAGTAAATGTGGCACCCTGAATGTATAGTCAAATAACAGTTAGCTTCTAACTCTTTATGAATAATATCACAATATAACAGGCACCCTAGCATGCTTTACATCCACTACAGTATTTTTGAAGGATAGTCACTGTTATACTGGTGGAAAAATGAAGCAGACCATCTTTAGAGAGCAAGGTCTCACAAACAACAATGCTGATGGTTGATGGATTAACTTTGACTAAAATATCTTTTCTCTGTTTAAAGTAGTTCCATGTGACTTTTATGTTCACCTGAAAGCAGTCTTCTCTGAAGTTAGAAAGATAGAATTTGCCTGTTGACTGTGCATTTCCAGCATTTAAAGGAAAACATTGGGTGGAATTTTCCCATTCTGCCTACTATGGGAATCATGGCAGGTGGGTTAGAAAATTTGGCAGATCATGTAAAGGTCTTTTGACCTCGGATGCGAATTTTCGATCTTGGTTCACGTGTGACTGAAAAGTCTCACCCAGTATTTCAGATTCCCAGCATTCATTCTAATTCTTTATAAATTTCCTCAGACCAATGTAATGTCTTCCTAGTATTTAGTCTCCATTAGTCACCTTCCGTTCTTGAATGTCTGAAGAAATATTTTAAAATATAACCCCTTTTTTGGTTTTCTCTTATATTTGTTGCTTCGTGGTGCCAGTTTCAGTTGGGCCACCTGAGCTTGCATAGAGTCATGATCAGGTTTCAGTTGGCTTACCTTTAGACTAATGACTTTGCTAAGTCAAGAATCAAGTGAGAGCAGATGGAGCAATAGTGAGAGCACCAAATGGCAGTGTGCGGCCTGCTGTATTTACATTCACCTATCTATGCTATACCAACAGCATTTAGCAACAAAGCCAACAGAAGGCTTGACCACATTTCTTGCCTAGGATGAGACAGTGGGCTTTGAGCATGCCCACTCAATACTTGGACTTTTTCTGTGGCCTGTGTCTATCAAATGAGGAAAGTTGAGTAGCAATTGTAGACTGTCTAACTCTCACAGCGGAGAATTTCAAAATCAGTTAGAAACAGAAATCAAAATGGCCTATGGAGTTTGAGTTATTGGGTGGAATTTTCCCATATTTTTTCAGAATGCCAGGCTCTCACTGAAAACTGGCTTGCAGCTCTCTAGCTGCACAGCTGAGATTTTAGTCCGGATTCTCAAACACTCGAAGAAAACGAGGTTAAAGGCATTATTCTGGTGAGGCAGGAACTGATATAACCAGCAAGGCCGCTGCAAAGAGATCAGGGTGCTATCTTTAAAGGGAAGCACAGACAATAATTGCCAGCCCCTCTCTATGGAAATGGGGGGACCTCCCTCACAAGTATCAGAGATGCTCCAACACCACAATGGGGCACACTTCCCAAATGCTAACATTAGGGCATTCCCCACTCCTCTAGCACTGCAGTCTCAGTGACAAGCTCCCCATCAGAGGCACCAACTCTCCCCCAAACACAAGGGGAACTCTCAGTTGGCACTGCCCCCACATGTTGGCATTGCCAGTTTGGCACTATCAAGCGGCAGCGCAATCTGTGCTGGGTTAGTGCCAGGGCACTGCTTCGGCACATCCCTCTCCCCCGGAAGTTATACTTAACTTTGTACTCCAAGGGAGCGTGGATAGGGTGATGGGAGAGGTGGGAATTCCCTTGACTGATTCAGGTATTTAAATAACTGTTGTAAACCTCTCCAACATCATAGTATGGATACTCAGTGCAGGGGAATCATGTGGTGGGGGTGGCTGGCTAATAACATGTCGATGTATTACAGAGTATTACAAAGAATTTCTCACCCTTTGTAGGTGGGAGCCTTGTTACATCATCAGCATGGGGCACAGAAAATTTGGAAATGCAATCTCATTAGTGAGAAGTGCAACTTCCGATTCCTATACTATTTTGCATTCACATCGCTATACTCACTGATGACTAACACAGCACAAAATCACCCCTGTTGTGTGGCTGCCTTAATTTAGATTACCTGCATGCCTGGAAATTAAAATTTTGGACCCATGAATGGACGAGATACACATCTCCCAGCAATGAGAAACAATTCACACAATCTTTTTGCACAGAGTTACAAACTACTTTGAATTAAACTGAGCTGGACTTCTTGAACTGGATATAAAAAGCCACATAATTGCCAGTATTTTACCACTTCACCCACCCTAAGCTCATAAGTTCTCGCATAAGGCCAACGGAGAATCGGAGAGCCGGAATTGAGGCAGGTGTGCCGGTAAAATTCCAGCAAATTTCTAAAAGATGAGAAAATAAATGCAAAACAAAGTGGTGACTGTTTTAAATAGGTGAAGAACAGTTATGTTTTAATCTTTATCAACTTTGAGACACATCGGAACTTGTAGTAATGAATAAAATAAAATCATTCACTTCATTCGTTTCCTATGCTTGTTGTACAATGTGTGGAATTTTATGAAATCTATTATTTTCTCAGAATTGAATGCAGCATTGCAGTATTATTAGCTAATAAGTGCAATAATTACCTGATATTTTTTGGCGAGGGCATCACTGTGATTACAGCCAGTGTTTATTGGGAATCACACATGAGCAAGTTTCAAAATTATTAAGAATAATTGTTATTAATGAAACTAGTCTTTAGGAAAGTTCATCAAACATGTTTTGTCCTATGACCAAATTTCTTACCTGTGTTACTTTTTCTGTCACGTTGTGTGTCCTTTCCTTCACTTTCGGTGCAATGATGGTCTTCTCTGATGAAGGTGGGGATGAGCTCTTCTTTTCAGCTTTTATATCAGAAAAGTTCAGGGTGATTTGAGGAATCTTGCTAATTGTGTTATATTTGTTGAGATTAGAATCAGATGTGGAGCCCAGTAGGCTTGACTTGATGTGATTAAAGGGTCCTGGAGAAAATTCATAATAAAATAGGTAAGATGCGCACTCAGTAATGTTGCACAAATTCACATTTCATATTGTGTTCTCTGATCTGCAAAAGTAGATCGAGCTTTTTGATTATCATGATAGGAATGACTATTTAATAATATTTATAAATCTGTAATTAATAATTTCCATTATTATAATTGAATAAATTTTTAAAATACATAAATTATATACATCTGCTCACAATATGGATATTCCTAATGTACAAAGTGCAACTTCAGTGCGTTAACTTGATTGCTACATTGCATGCAAGCACAACACCTTTTGATAGTACAAATGCCTAACTCAGATATCATCTGACAATTCAGCAAAAAAAAATCAATGAACAGATAATCACTTATTCAATTAGCAATCAGCTAACGGTCATTCATCGATGAACTACCAGTGCACATGTATTTCAGCTAGATGCAGATAATACAGTAAATTACATTTGCTTTTTTTACAGATTGAATATACATCTATACTTCTCATGACTAAGTTAATGCAAATAGCTCAGGGCTTCCAAAAACAGTACAGCCTTTTGTGCAACAAGTATCTGAAAATCATCAGCACAAGTTAATGGAATTTCAAAAACACATGCCTTGGAAAATTAATTTCCTGTCATTAACTATGATCCATGAATGAAGTCATGTTAAAGATCAAGTGACATTCTTGTCACTAAAATGCATTTTACATCATTATTTCTATTTGAACTTCCCCTGTTTCATTTAATATTGTGGAACCTAACTATATTTTGTACAGAATTATAACCAGATGACATTTTCCCATTTGTGCTAACCGAAGTGACAGTGTCATTTGATTGTATACTTCCTTTTCACATTTTTAGGTGCTCTTATTTTATTTCAAATCTGCTTTTGGTTGCACTGACAAGGAGGCTGGAAGGAATCTCTACAAATTGATTCCAAAACTTGGAATCTATCTCTGATTTGACTGTGATGGAGAACTCACAAGAGAGAACTTCTGTGCAGCATGTCAGAGCGCTGTGCATTTACTGGCTCTATGACACTGGAATGTTCAGTTAAGAACATACAAAGCTACCTGACAATTAGACTCATCAGTTTCATAACAGTTACTCAATAAAGAACAAGAATGTTTTACAATATTTTTGTTATTTTGGTGCAAGATAAAATGACTACCAAAGTAAATACTGCCATGACAAAAATCTTAAGGTAGACAACTTCATTATCATCTTGTAAGGTCTTTGAACTTTCAATAAAAATCAATATTACTTTTTAAAAATATCCTTACACTTCCAATTGCTAAACTAAATTATTTAAAAATAATCTTATGGCAACAGTTACGACGCTCCAGCTACGTTCAAAAAATAAAGTTAATTTAATGTAAGGCTTACATTAACACTGCAATGAAGTTAGTGTGAAAATCCCCATTCTGAGGCAATACCCAAAATTTACTAACATTGTTACAGCCAGTCACATTGATTTAGTTTTGTGGTGATTGACTGTTAGGCTAAACATCCAATGTCTTTTTAACGACCATGCCATTGAACACATAATGGAACAACATATCCCAATCAACATACTAGTAAAACAAACATCACTTCCAACCTATATTTAAATGGAAAACCACAGTAAATCATGAAATAACATATGTACTTTCAGGAAAATAAACTATCATTTGTTTAAATTGTTTTTCTTTGTTGCAGTTCTGATAAAAGTTTCAATCCTGTTGCTTGACCTTTGAGGAAAGTAAGCTCTGATGATATCAGGTGTCATACTATGTTAAGGAAGATTGTAATAAAAGTGCTGGCAGATAGCAAACGTTATATGGCATCTGACAATGAGAAGCATGGCCTAACGTTGCAGATAAAATAAATGAAAAATTCACAGTTTTTTTTTTCATTCTGGGTTCTTGCTGATGCCAAGTCCGTGCTGTGCAATATCTTTCCATTTTCATCCTGATCAAAAAAATAATTTAAATGCATCAAAACGTTGGAAACCTCTTAAAATGGATGACCGTGACAGTTCTAGAATGAGTGTTAGTTCCAACAATAGTCCTAGCTAATAAAACACAATTGACATAACCCACACAAAGGATCTGAGATCATTCTGCTTGTCAATTTGGTAAATGATAATTCCATAAATGTTACAAACATAATTGATAAAAGTGGGATAGTATGATGACATTGTAGTTCGTACTGCTGCCTCACAGCACCAGGGACTTGGGTTCGATTCCCAGCTTGAGTCACTGTCTGTGTGGAGTTTGCACATCAGAAGTTTTACAATGTCAGGTTAAAGTCCAACAGGTTTATTTGGTAGCAAAAGCAACTAGTTTTTGGAGCCCTGCTCCTTTGTCAGAGCATATAAAGACACAATTTACAGATAATAATTGGAACGCGAGTCTTTACAGCTAATCTTAAAGGCACTTACAATGTTAGTGGAGAGAGTGTTAAGCACAGATTAAAGAGAAGTGTATTGTCTCCAGACAGAATGGTTAGTGAGATTTTGCAAGTCCAGGCAAATTGTGGGGATTACAGATAGTGAGGCATGAACCCAAGATCCCGGTTAAGGCCATCCTCATGTGTGCGGAACTTGGCCATCAGTCTCTGCTCAGTGACTCTACGCTGTCATATGTTATGAAGGCCGCCTTGGAGAATACTTACCCAAAGATCAGAGCCAAATGTCCGTAGCAGTGTCCGTGACTGTGTGGAGTTTGCACATTGTCTCCATGTCTGCATGGGCTTTTTCCGGGTGCTCAGGTTTCCTCCCACAGATGGAAGATGCGCGGGTTATGTATATTGGACATGCTAAATTGCCCTTCAGTGTTCTGGGATGTATAGGTTAGAGGGATATACGGGATAAATATGAGAAATTACAGGGCTCATTAGGATTGGTGTCAATGCAGGGTCAATGGACTGAATGGCTCTTTCTGCACTCTGCATCTATGATTTTTACAAAGTTTATGAAGTACAGTAAATACACCAAAGCGGCAAATGGTTATATATTCGCAGTTTGTTCTTAATTTTAGATTCACCAAATCCAACAGTAAATTCGTAAGGCTAGGTTTGCTTGATTGATAGCAGCCAATGTTTGAGTGAGCATTCCATTCAGAGAATTGGGAGAAAATCGAACACATCAGAAGCAGCTGCTGTTTGGGAGCAGATACACGTAACTGACCTGAAAATTATTTCCACATTATGTACAAGATTTCATTTTTATTTTCTGGCATATGACTTTTTAACCTAAGTCCCGCTTGAAGTACCTAATCACACAGTCAAAGTTGACATTGCGTTGCAGTACTTTGGGAGCATTTCATTGGCTTTTTGAGTTAAATTATTGCCTGATCTGTTTAAAAGGTCCAATTGAAGAAAAGCTTGTTTTTTGTTTTGGGCAACATTTAATACCCACCCCATCCACCCCTCCCCCCCACTCCAGAGAACATCTCCAAATACATTAGAAATATATGAAAAGAAGGAGGACATTAAACCTCTTGAGGTTCCATAATTCACTTAGATCATGGCTGATTTGCACCTCAGTTTCTTAACTCTCTTGTTCCACATCCTGTGAAACTTCTCTCTTTAGGTACCATGCCCGAAAAGGGCATTGGCAATCATGGACTTCCATAAGTTGACCCATGGTTATATTTGACAAGGTACAGCAGTGGTTTGCCATTGCCTTCTGCGGGTCTTGGCTGACAATATATTTGGCCATGTTATAATTGTACCTCACGTGGCCATCAAGTCCCAGAATGTGACTCAATCTCAGGTTTCTGGCTCAGAGGCAGGGGGGGCCACAAAACCCCTTCCTTGATGCCTTTGGTCGAAGGAAAAATCTCTCACTTATATTTAACCCAGCATTCCCAGTTACTTTGGCTGAGTTCCTAATTCGGAATACCATGTGTGAACAAAGGATGACACCATCCTATTCTGGATTTTCCCACTAGAGAAAAGAGATTCCTTTTATCTATCCTATTGAACTTCTTGATCATTTTAAATGTTGTGATTAGATCAACTTTCAGTCCTCTAAACTGAAGGGAATAAAAACCAACTTAATGAATCCTCATTTTCAGAACCCTTATGTCATTCTGCTGAATCAGCACTGTGCCTCTTCCAAGGTCAATGTATATTTTTTATGATGTTCGGGACTCAAAATTGAACCTAGTATTCCAAATGAGGACTCACCAAAGCACTGTGCAGCCGAAGCATCCCCTTCTCACTTTTGAATTCCAATCCTCTTGTGATAATGCCTAATATTCCATTCATACTTTGATTACTTTTTATATTTGTATATTAATTTTTAGTGACTTGTCTACCTGAAGAACTCAACAATTTGCTCCTCCATAGTTCTTATTTTCTCATCATTCAGAAAACATTCCATTTTTGGGTTTCTCAGATTCAAAGTGAATGATCTCACACTTTCCCAGATTGAAATCAATTTGCCACAGATATGCCCACTCATTTAGTCATCCCCTTGTAATGTTCTCTGTCCATTCATACAAGTAACTTAGTTCATCTGTAAATTTGGACATTCATCTCTCTATTCCTTTGTTCAAATCGTTAATACATGCGGTAAAAATTTGAAGTTCTTATACAGGTCTTTGGCATACACCACTTGTCACATCCCAAACAGTAAAATATCGCTCGGGCAAAATCATAAAATCCCGCCCAAGGCCAAAGGAGATTTCCATTCTGTGAGCTACGCCCACCCTGGAATTGCGAACGGGCAGGTGAGGCATAAAATGGGATTTTATGAGCCTCGCTCGTGTATGGTTGTAAAATACCGGCCTTGATGACTGACTCACTTAGTTTAATATTTTGAGGCGGTCACTAGCATGGTAGTTAGGGGAATTTCAATGAATTTGTCAACATGAGCTTCCAAAAGACATCTGCTAAGGTTTCCGTACAAGAGATTAGAAGGGTGAAGGCACGATCCACTGCTACTCTGCTGCGAACAATGAGGGGGAAGGAGGGGTCCACTGTCACTCTGCCAGTGAGCAGTGAGGGGGAAGGGGGTTCTGCTGCCCACTCCGCCTTAGATCAGCGGGGAGAAAAGGTGGGTCCCCTGCAACTTTGCCTGAGAGCAGTGAAGGGGAAGGACAGGGGGACAAAGGAGACGTTTTTAAGGGAAGTGAGTGTGAAATATTAGATGGTGTAAATGTAGTGAGGGAGGAAATGTTAAGGTATTCTTGAAAATGGAATGAATGGTATTCGCAGGCTGCTAAAGAAAGCAATGAAAGAAATAACAGCAGCTCTGACCATCATTTTCCAATCCTCTCTTGTTATAGACTCATGTTGGATGTTTGGAGAATGGCTTTAGCCATACAGGCTGATGATACACTTTCCCTTCACCCACACCTAACCTCTGAAACCCAGGCCCCAACTCTCTCTGGCCTCTCTGGAGGAAGCTATACACCGGACTTAACTCAGATCTGGGCTCCTCTTTGTCAGTTTGGGCTGTCATTCCCACTGTGGTCACCATTCTTGCCTGGTGCTGCTGCGACTACAGAGTTGCTGGCCAATCAGCAACATTTGGGCTGAGATTGGAGCGGAGATCTCACCTTAACATTGCTGCCAGTGTTAAATTGCTGGAGTGCAGTCATCAATCATATCGTGGTGGGCAGGCTTGCCACTGGCCTATTATGTGGAGAAGCGGCCTTCACGACACACAACAACACAGAATCACTGAGTAGAAACTGTTAGCAAGTTCCGCACACATGAGGATGGCCTCAACCAGGATCTTGAGCTCATGTCAGACTACCTGTAATCTCCACGACTTGCCTGGGCTTGGAAAATCTCACTAACTGTCCTAGCTGGAGGGAATACACAAGTCTTTAACCAGTGCTTAACTCTCTCTCCACTCACATGGTCTGTACCTTTAAGACTTGAGGACTGAGTTGAGGAGGAACTTCTTCACCCAAATGATTGTGAATCTGTGGAATTCCCTGCCCAATGAAGCAGTTGAGGCTACCTCATTGAATATTTTTGAGGGATATTCAGATTTTTGAACAGTAAAAGAATTGAGTTATGATGAGCGGGCGGGTAATTGGAGCTAAGCCCACAAAAAAATCAGCCATGATCTTATTGAATGATGGAGCAGGCTTGAAGTGCCAGATGGCCTACTCCTGCTCCTAGTTCTTATGTTCTTAGATCTTTTCTGTCTAATTTTTATAAGAGGAGATGAATTTCAGGTGTTGATTATGTTGTTTCTAAGTTGCCTGTCATTTGGGAGGGTGGGAAATCCTGTAGGCTTGCCATTTCTTACAAGAGAACATGGAGGATGAATAACTTATTTTCAAGGTAACAAGCAGAATGATCGGACAGCATGATTTTTAGATCCTTATGTCATCTGAGGATCATATTTTCTTTTGGATTGAGAAGTAATGTTCCATTAAGCAGCAGCAATTGATTGGTATACTGGTATGCCTGTGTAGATCAATGCTTGCAGCACATCAGATTGCAATGCAGTATGAAATTTAAGAAGGGAATTTAATGATGTTAGTTGTGGAGGGAGGGGGGTGTTGTTGTAAGAGGCAGGGAAAGAATTAGATTGGAGTTTTGCCAGTATGAATAACCTGAAGAAGGCAGGATGCCAATTAGGCTCATTAGCAAACCACTTGAACCCAACTGAGCCAAGTGGGATTTATACTGGTTCAGGGATTTATTGGGACTCACAGAGGTCATCCACACCTCCTCAAAGCCACCCAGCAAATACTGTGGCGTTTATCTGCAGCCTCTTAGAGGAGTTCCCATGTTCACATTGCAGGCATCAGGAAGGAGATGTTGCTGAAAGCCAATGCCTCCTGACTCTACTCACTGGCGACTCCCTACCCCTGACCCCTATCCTGCCTCTCTTACTTCTTTCCAGTAATTCAATGACAATTCCTGGTGAAGGCATCAATGTATTCCCAACCAGTCAGAGCTTCCAGTAGCATTGTCGGAATAGAGAGCTTGTGGACTCTGATTGGCTGACAGTTCTCAGGGGTGGATATCTACCCAACTAAGGCCTTGTTTGGGTGGGAAGCCCAGTGCTGCCCCAGTAACTGCTTGATTGCTCTTAAATAGAGTTGGGCCTACCATGAAAAGGCAACATGATATTCTGAACTGATGTGTGTAACTGTGATCACCTCAACTAAATTCTGCCCAATGCATTTGACCAGGATTGCTTGGCTGAGATTCCTGCTCACAAATCTTTACTGTCCTTAATACCAGATTTTAGGCCCCACATTAAAAATCCTTCCCTCCCTCATGCTGATTAACAGGGGAATTCATTACATCTGCTTGCACACATACATTCAACCTGCCTGCACCAAGACATTTCCACTTATTCAAACCTGCCACTTCTTCCAAGTTAGAAGTCTCACAACATCAGGTTAAAGTCCAACAGGTTCATTTGGTAGCAAAAGCCACTGTGGCATCTCCACATCACTTCTTCCAAGGATATTCCGTCAAGCCATGTCACATCGAGCAAACATTAACCCAGTTCCACTTTTCTTGCAGAAGAAACCTGCACTTAATCAGGAGAGCTCAAGGATAGGAAGAAGTCCAGTCACCCAAGACATTTTGACTTTAGCAGTGGATGCTAACATCAAAATCATTATCAGAGGGAGCACAAGCGGCATTGGAGGTAGTAACATTATTCTTTAGCTCACAGACTCATGACAAGTTGAACTTTAACCTGATGTTGTGAGACTTCTTACTGTGCACACTCATGACAAGTTAAGATTGCCCACCATCTGCCAACATTTACCCCACCTTTATTTGTGAACTCTTGTTACTCTGCCCTCTGTTCTTCAGACAGCATGGGGTCTGTGCTGTACGAAAACAGAAGCACCTTGCTTAAAATGCACTGTTCTTTTCCCATATCTTTTCTTCTTATCTCTCTGGCAGAATGGAATTGCTAGAAAGAAGCCCATTATTTTTATTGAGATAACGAGCCATCTGGGCCCACCGCTGAACATTGAACTGTTGACTGGAATGACACGCACCACTGCACATGAGGCATGTTTATGGCAAGACTCAAAATGTTGAGCGATGAAGAACTTACTGTCATTTAAAAAAAATGCCACTTTGCAACAAAAGATTTATCCTCTGGTTTCTTCTGTACTATGTACTATCCAAATTATTTACTACTGGGAATCTGCAGGTATTTTGCCTTGAAAAATGAGGGAAACCTGTGTTTATTTTGAGTGATTGTGATGTGCTTCAGTATGTAGTTATTTGCAAACATGAGACTAGGAGAGATAATTGAGGTGAAAAATGATATTCAGTGTAATGCATGTAGATGGAAGCAGCAGACAGAGAAGAAAGCAAGTGGAGACAGTTCAAACATACACGTTTATGTTAAGGGCTTCCAATTTAAGTTCTAACCAGGATACCAATACAAATCCTTCACCCAGTTTGAAATACTTTGTAGACCTCTCCTTGATAAATTGAATTCAAAATAATAGCTCCACAGAACTCCAATTACATTTCAGCTGCAGCATTTATTCGATAAAATATCCATTTTTACTTTTAGCTTGCTGGCTGCATTGAAATCAATGTTGTTGACTGCAACTCATTCTATAAACCTGGCAGCAAATAGAAACCATGCAATTAATATAAAACTGCAACTGTATTCTCATAAAAACCACGGGGGTGATTCTCGCAGCCCACTGCGGTGCATTGGACCGAGAGACATCAGGGGAACCATTTTGCAGACTTTCTGCTGGGCGCCAGAAATCGATGCTGAGCTGATTACAATATGGAAATTGTGATTTACATTTCATTAGCAAGTCTGGGACTGATGTCTCTGTGCCCACCAGCATCTCCCTCCATCAGTCCCACCTTCCTCGCTGCGAGTTGTTCACTCCCATGGGGTTTACTCCTACTCCAACTAATGCGGAACAGGCAACCTGTACCTGCTGGAGGGAACAGAGACCATTGAGGTCCCCCAGGAGATTGGAAGTAAGGGGGAAGGTGTCCCTTGGGCAGTGCCAACCAGACAATGACATCCCAACATCACTGCCATAGGGGCAAACTGTCAATGCCCAGAGGGAACTTTGACACTGCTCACCAAGCATCAGGCAGTGCCAAGGAGACTGGGCCAGAGAGAGGCAGGGCCTATTTTGGGAGGTGGGGGGGGATAATCAATAGGGGGAGAACCGTTGCTACTCTGCATTGTGACGATTGGGAGAGTGAGGGGTGATCAGGACTGGCTATCCAGTGATAGGGAGTGTGGGAGGACTGTCGGGAATTGGGGCTAGCCAGGTGGGAGGTTGGGCAGATCGGCACTGGCTGGGCAGACATCAGGGCTGGCTGGAGAACGTTGGGAAGGCCAGCAATTAGATAGTGAGGGGGATATCTGAAGGCCATTGATGGGATTGTGTGGCTGGCCAGCGATCGGGCTGGCCAGTGATCCGGAGACCGACAAAGAGGAGGGTGGGGGGCACAGCGCATGTGAAATAGGTGCCACCCCAAATTTTCAGAATGAATCATTCTTGGGCACTCTGTGATGTACAAAATGTCAGAGATTCAAGCCAGAAATAACGCCAAAAAAAAGCTGTATTTACATTTTCCCTCACATTGGGAAGTTATAGAATTTTTTTAGAATCCCACCCATGCTCTCTGTAACAATATGACAACTTAATAATAACAATAACTTACATTTATAAAGCACCCTTGATTTAAGAAAATGCCCATGAGGCATCACAACAGTATAGCCCAACACAGATGAGAAATGAGGAACATTGACGAAAATCTTGATGAAAGTAGTAGATTTTCTGATAAACATCTGCAGTTAGGTGGATTGTCCATGCTAAATTCACCCTAATGTCAGGGGGATTAATAGGGTAAATATGTTGCAGGAAGAGGGCCTGGGTGGGATTGTGGTCTGTACAGACTCAATGGGCCAGGTAGCCTCCTTCTGTAATGTAGGGATTCTATGGTTCTATGATTTGAAAGACAGGGAATGGGAAGATATTGGGGAGGGAATTCCAGAGCTATTGGCCTTAATGATTGAATGCATCATCACCAACTTGATGGGTGGCTCATGTTACTTTTATTCCAGTAACCGTGTGCTCAGGCTAGATCCTGGATAAGAACTGTGGGAAATATAACTGTCTTCTCCCATTAACTCACCAGCTGACAGCAACTTTTGATTATTCAGTCCTGGGATGTCAGCGTCCTTGACAAGAATTTATAGCTCATTCCTAAATGTTCTTGAGAAGGAGATAGTCAGTGACCTATAAGAACTGCTGCAACTTGGTGGCAGGGTGCGGGTTGGTGGTGGGGTAGTAGTCAACTGGGGGCATGAAGCAGGGGGTTGGATCTCCCCTAGTTCCCTCTTCCTTGATGTTGGTTCTCTTGATTTGGCACTGAGTGCTTGCTACAGAAACCTGAAAACATAATGCAATTAAAATGAACTCTTTGAACTGGCTACAGCACTTCATTGATCTGAATGTCACAAAGTGGATGGAAGAAACTAAGCAACAACTGCATCAAAGGGATAAATGTCAAACACAAACCACCAGCAGGAATCATAGGCAAACTGGAGCAAGTCTAATCAGATATATTACTATGATGGAAGTGATCCTCAGAATGATAACTGTCCAGGAAAAGGCAAACAATCTTGTGCATGCAGCAGATGAGATCACTTATCCCAGAGTTGACAATCATCCACACATATATCTCCACAAAAGCATCCAATTAATGATGGTGACCCAAGTATATATTCACCGTGATAGACTCAGTGAATTCAGCACAGTGTACAATAGATTGTTCAAACAGGAGCTAATATTGGAAGTGCTGAGTGATAATGTAAGGCTTATCCATCTTTTATAACATCACATCTTACAAGAATAATAGTTTTTGAAGGTATGCGGATACAACTCATAGTTGATTACTCTGGGGATGGGGAAGATGTGAAGAGAGACTCTCCAGCCTCCCAGCTACATGTTACCCGCCGACGGAAGGTGATGTGTTGTTTGCTAGAGGCAGGATTCTTTGGTCCCACTGTTACCAAAGGGAATTCCCTTGAAATCAACCTATGCCGGCAGGAATGCACTGTCAGCTGGGCCAAAGAATCCCACCAGCATGAAAGGCCAGAGAATTCTGGCTATGACTTTCAACTGCTGGTGACCCGCTTCTCATTTGAAAAATGGATGGTAGTAATTGATAATTGAAGTGATGATAGTGATGGGGTGGAGATCTTAGCTTCTCTCTGGGTGTCTTGGACCTGACAGTTGCAATTTTCCTAAGAATAAGAGAGCTGCTTGTCAGCCTGAAGCAGGGACCTAAATATGCAAAGTGGTTTTCACTCCAGTCAGGGGAACACGTTTGCAATTTTCATGTACAGAATGGGCTGACTCTGCACTTTGCACATTTATATTCAGAGTGAGCAATCTTAAGTAGGTCGTTCCAAAAAACAATCTGGAGCGTATCAGGAGGAATTCTTGTGAGGTCATAAGGCACAGAAGAGAGAGTTTCAGATTTCAATGGCATTGGGATAAGTTCTGGGAACAAAAAAAATCATAAGATATTAGGCCAGAGTTAGGCCATTCAGCCCATTGAGTTTGCTCAGAACTCTTAGAATTATAATGATTTTCACCAAAACCAAACTGCCGTAATGTTAACTTGGAGTGGGTAAATATTGAAATGGGGGAGAAAATAAACAGCTGAGGCAGTGGTTAAGCACCAAATCCAGGAATAAATGGAGAGTTCTAAGATTATGGTGAAGGGACAAAGAAGTTTCAAATAATCTCAGGAGAAGTTATGAGGAGATGCATCTCAGGCTGGGTAGTGAAGGATAAAATAATATAATATTGAAGAGCCTAGAGTATTCAATTTTTACATGTGATTGTGCAAAGCATTAGGAACCGTTAGTAATTAAAAGGAAAAGACAAAATTAGCATTGAGGGGAATGGTTCCACAAAGATGGGATTGTAAAATTATTATTAGATACACAATGGGTGAGATCTTTTGGCTGTTCATGCTGGCGGGATTTCTGGTCCTGCTGAGGGTTTCCTGAGGCCTTGGCATGGATTCAATGAGAAATCTCATTGACAGTGGCAGGACCAGAAGATCTCACTGTCAGCCAATAGCAGACGACCCCCTGCAAATAGAGAAACACAATGCAGGGAGGCCGGAGAATTTCACTCAATATTTTATCGACAGTACCAAATTAGAGGACATGGCAAACCAAGAAGAAGAATAGGGGAGAACACTAATAGCAAGATAAAAACAGATAAACAGACCTTAGGTCACATGCAGAGAAAGGTAAAGTCATGAATTCTAGGGATCAGAACAACGAAAGGAAGTAGACCATCAATTTTTTTTCTGCAGTTTGAGTGGTCCACATTGAAACATTGATTGAACTTGGCTGGCTGCCCAATATCTTACATTACCTCTGTGATATTCCGTTAGAAAATAATGTTAGGTTTATAATATACCTGCCTAAAAATGGGTGAACATATTATAATGGACACAGATTACAGGATGCATTGTACATATTTCATATCATTTGTACTCTAATAATAGTGACACAAGTGATATCTGTGTTTCCTCGGTGAGTCAAGCACTGTAAAGAGGTTCATAGTTAAATTGCTATATTGCTTAATGCAATTAATTGGAGAGTAATCCATCCCCATCATATTTGCATGGAAGTATATTCTCAATGATAAGGCTTCTAACTGCAGGGGAAGGAAGGACAAAACGTGATGGAGAGATATAGGGCTGGTGGAGGAACATCCTTGTTATGGTCCTCACATAGATAGAGCAGGGACAATGGAAATAAATGGCACAGGAAGAGCTCATAGTTTCAGAGAGAGTAAAATTTAACTTTTCTGAGCAGGATAAATGCTTACCCATTTCATCAGAACCCTGTTGTAGGACTTTAGTCACTGACAGAAGATGCTTCCAGTGAAACCAGAACTAGGGCCACATATATCAAAGATTTAAGGCTCTGCCATCAATGGTGCATTAATTCAAATTGAGGATGATCAAGAAGCTAGACTTTGAGGAGTACAAATATCTCAGAAGCTCGTGGAGATGAAGTAGAATTGCAGTTAGGGAATGGCAAAGCCATGAAGAAATTTGAATTCAAGGATGAGAATTTAAAAATTGAGGACAAGTTTAACTGAGAGTCGATGCAAGTCAGCAGTCTCATGTGTAAAGATTGAATGGAATTTGATACAAGTTAGGAAATGGGCAGCAGAGTTCTGAATGACCTCAAGTTTATGGAGTTAGGATATGAAAGAACAGCCAGGACCATGTTCAATATTCAAGTTTAGAGGTAATGGAGGCATTTTTTGAAACTTTCTGGAGCTGAACAGCTGAAGCAGCAGTGGAGTTGGGCAATGTTACAGAGGTGGAAATAGGTGGTCTTCGTGACGGTGTGGATATGCAATTATTATACACCAAGATTGCAAACAGTTCATTGTCAAGGAGAATGATGGAATCAGTGGCTAGGGATTGGAGTTTGTAGCTGAGAATGACAACAATGGCTTAAAAAATGGATGTTACGAAGTGTAACTTCACTTCCAACTGGTTTTCCATTATAGAAGAACAGAATAGAATTGTAGAATCCCTACAGTGCTGTGGCCTGTCAATATATGATGATGGGGTGGGTTAATACAATGTAAAATCATGGAAATGTATTTAAATCAGGTTCATGCCCATTATGGGCATAGACATGATTACATCGTTGGCGAGGGGCGCCAAAAATTGGCAGTCACAGATCTCGCCACATCTTGAGCCTCCACCAGAAATCTCGTGGATGTGAGAGTTGGCTCAAGATCCTGTTCTTTGTTTACTTAAGCATTCCTAGGGTCTGTTTGGTGTTATTTCCTGTCGTGGGACAGCTCTTTGTGTGTTTGGGGTTTGCACTAGAGTTATGATTCTTCAGGTAAGTGAATGGTCCTTCTCTTCCAGTAGCAACCTCCTGCTTTGTTGTAGTTGCTCAGATACTGTTAGTACAGTGGACTGCAGCAGAATGAAGGCATTATCACTGCTGCTAGGATACTGAGTATTCACCTACGTGTTGTACTAAGCAAGGTCACACACCAACTGCATATTTAGTCGGTGAAACAGCTTTCTCTATGTGTGTAATTTCACTGCGCTATGGGGAAGCCTGCTTTCCTGAAAAAGCCACGTGCCTGTTTCACCTGATTCTCTCTCAGTGAAAGCACAGTAAATAGCTCTCACTCCTCTCCTGCATATAAAGTGACTGTCACGTACATAGCAGCGGCCAGTAAACTGGGAGTTAGTACAGATATCAGCTGCTCCAGCCTAGAAGGAACACAATATAAAAAAGCTGATGGCCATGTCTTCACGGCCAATGGCAGCACACTCCTCGCCCTGCTTTGTGGGTTAGGTCTGTCTGCAAGAGATGGCAGTTTTCAAGACATGTCCTTGATAAAATGAAGATGTTACACATCCTGGCCATGATTCTCCCATCCCAACCTGCAACTTTTTGGCGGGATGTGCGTCGCTGGCCTTTATCTGGGATTTGCGCATGCGTTGGGAATGCATGGGCATCTTCCAGAGCCGGAGAACAGTCACCAGTCAGATCAATCTGGTTACCGGTGGGAAGGGAGGTAAATAATTTGAATCTGTTTTTAATAAAATGTTTTAAATGTAATTATCGGGAACTTATTAATCCCTATTGAATCTCCCAACCCACCAGGAATATTTCACTCTGATAGGATTTAGAATAGCTCCCCACATTCATCGGGCATTGCGCGCTGCCAAGAGAGCAGGGCATATTGTAGACAGGATTTAGAGGCAATCAGTGCGATTGGGGGATCCCGCTGTCACTCTGCATAGGGACTAGTCTGGGATGGTGACAGGACAGCGATTGGAGCAGGCAAGAGGGTGGGGTGGTCTGCCATGGCGGCATGCCTCTGGTGGTTCTGACTCTGGGGGGGAGTCAGCGAGTGCGAGGGATCTGGCGGGGTGAGAAGAATGGAGGATCGCCACTGCTGGGGAGGGTGGCCTGGCCATCGGGTACTCCGGGGCATGGTGGTGTGGGGGAGATGCGATCAAGCTGGCCAGCAATGGGGAGTCTGACAGATCAGGACCACTGCGGAACTGTCAGAATCTGGTGCAAATAGGTCCCCTAGGTTTTTAATGAGATTCACGACTGGGATCTCTGCAGTGCTCAGAGTGGGAAGATTCAGATGAGATGTTGAACTGACAAAATAGTCGGGATTAGAACAGTTTTCCTGCCAATTCAGCACTTTTGGAAGAATTGCGGCCCCCCCTTCTTGTGGAGGCTGAAGTAAGAGAAAGACAATTGTTCAGGTTTTATATTGGACAATCTTGGTTGAGAGCTGGTTCAACCCCTGACTGGTATCTAAATGGCTTTAAATGTCGCCTCTTTATTTGAAATTGTTTATCTTCATTGGAGCAGGTAGTGTCCCTTATAGCCAATGAGCATAGTGTTTATAGTCTCACCATGGCTGATAAACTGCTGGTTTGTACCTGTCTGGTCCCTGAACATCACCTAATTCCGTTCTTAACTAGACCCCTGAACTTGGTCTCTACCCTTGCCTTTGCCCCAGCCTAACCCTTGATTACATTGTAATGAGCTGAGTAAAGAGTCAGTACCTCAATCTTAAAGGAGATGCCTCCTTGGAGAGTCACAATGTGAGTGTTGGTGGAAGAGTATTCTGTATTCTTGAGATCCAGCAATGGTTACCCTACTGGAGACCCTCAATGAACATGACCTTCTGCTGAGACCCTTCTCCTCCTCTCTCCAACTGCATCCATTCCTTCTAGTGCTACCTCTTTTTCTTTCAAGCTAAAGGTGATGTTAACTATACCAACAGCTGGAATTTAATGTCCTCCTTTATGATAAATTTTACTGTGGGAACATTTAATCAGACACAGTGTGGATGGGAACCCTGCCTCCTTTTATCTTCCCACCTCAATTAAGTGGGTGTCTGCAAGGCCCATGGCCAGCAACTCCTTCCCCCAACCCTCAATCAATTCAGCCTTTTAAGTGGCTAGTTAATGCCCTCTTGAGGCCTTCAGTCTACCACCACTGGTATGAGTCGAGTAGTGGGGAAAGGTGAGGCAGGGAGTTCACCAATTGGGAACACAAGCAATTCTGTGCAGGATTACTTGTGGGCTCCCAAGGGAGATCATCCCTTGTTCAAAAGCATTCAGTTGATTGAGGGGCTTAGTAGCAGAAATGGAGGCCTGCTGAGAGCCATTCCATGCTGTTGATGCTGAAACACCTCCCCTTCTCACATAGCCCCATCCTGCGACCACCTTTTGCTATCACTGACCTGTGTCCTAGGATCAAGTGACAACATTAAGTCTAAAGTGGGTGTCATAGCTGTAATGACTTCCACGAGGCCTGAGGTCGTAGAGTATGAGTTCCCTGATAGAAGTCATAATTGCTTGCCCAATCAGGGAGCCTCACATAAATAAATATAGGAGTGTCAAGGCTACTGACACTCTGGATTCCAACATCGTACCTGAAGCAGTCTTAGAAGTGGAATTGAGTTGGTAAATGAAGGAAATCTGGTGAAGAGACACTGGCCTCTGAGGAGTTACTTCAATAGCAGCAGCAGCCTCCCCAGTCGCACCACAATTAAGCAGATCTACTTGTCTCTGATTGGTCAGTAGCTCTCAGCAAGCAGAAGCTCCGTCCCTAGGCCTTTGATTGTGTAGAAGGCCCATCATCGTCCAGTTAACTGTGTGCTTGGTATTTAATATGGCATACCTTCCCTAAAAGAAGCAGCATGGAGATCTTGCCAACTATCCAGCCAAACCCTGTCACTGTTATTGAATATTGGCTCTGAACAGAACCCTTAAAGTCAGAACCAAGGCTTTCATTACTTGTAAATTTCATCAACTTTCACCAGCAATAGGAAAGTTAGCATTTAAAATCAACCAAAGTCAGTAGAAATCAACCAACAACTAATTGCAAAGTAATTGAAGAGCTCTATAAATACTGCTGCTCATGCAAGTGATACCTAATGCCATTTTGGTGTGGGTGTTTTCACTGGCATTAGGAACACATGCAAGAAGCATGCAGAGTACGGAGATCATGACATTAAGCAATATGTACATTGATTTATGCCAGGCTCCTTCCTTCTGCTGAACATATGTGTGTATTTTTAAGAGAAAACATTGGCATTACTAAGAAAATAGTTTGTCAAAGCTTTTTACCTTATACTCACCAGGTCAATACACAAGGGGAAGGACACCAATGTCTGGTGAAAACATCCAATTTATATTGTATGACTAGAAAGCACTGATTGCTTGGCAAGTGGAGTCTGATTGGTAAAGGCATTGTCAGGGAGAATGTACCAGTTTAAAGCAACTGAAAGTTAACTGCCAAGAACTGTTTGAAACTTCCAGGCAGCTTGACTCTGATTAGCTAAGTCTTTGCTCTGAGGAATGAGCAAGTGACTGTATGTCATTTATTTTATTTAGTTAAAACAGTCACAATGTGTGTGCATGTTATTTCTGACTGCAAAAGCCCTATGTATTTATATGTGCAAACATGCCACACTGACAACTCAACTGACAATCTTAACTTGGTTGTTAGCGTAATTCTTAAATCAGTGATGATTATTTAATAAATGTTGTCCAATTGTGGAATCACATCTAATGTTGAGCACTGTGTTTTGAGTTTTCTGAGCATGGGCTAATTGGAGGCCATCTGTAATTTTCCATTATGAACAATGGTAGGACATGTTGCTTAATACAACATTTTGGGACATATGGTCTACATAGCTAACTTCACACTGACACTGAAATTCAGTGCCAACCATTCAGCACCTCTTTTCATGTAGTGCAAACTTGTTGTTTCCCTTACAGTGGCATTCTTGTGAACTGTCCTAATGAGTACAAGATGAAAAATCGACAAAATGTCTATTTTTTCATCAATATTCAAGTTCTGTACTACAAATTGACTAGAAGGCATTAGCTAGGGCTGTGAGTTCAAAAATGGTACCTGGCATAAATCAATGCTACATGCTACCTAACATCATGATCTCCATATTCTATATGCTTCCTAATGCCAGTGGTAATACCCACATCAAAATAACTTTTGGCATCACATGCACCTGAAGTATACATACGTGTGCACTGAACAGACAGCAGCTTATACGCAAAGTGGCAGCTGGAAATGTAGATGTTACAGAACTAAATGTTGTAGCCAAGGATCTGTGGACTGCTCATATTGGAAATGCTTACTGTTAATGCCAGGAATAACATTTTATGACAAGTTTTTATGAGAGTGTATACAATCCTGTTTCTGTAGAAATACCATCACAGACTGGATTGTGTTGAATATCTGTTTCCATGCAGTAATGCTCCAGATGAAGACTGGGGTATAAAAAGCATTACCTCATGGAAACAGGACGTTTGACACAATCCAGTCTGTGTTGGTATTTCTCATCTACAGGAACAATAGTATTAATTTCATGTACCTGTTCTGTTCCCATATCCCTTTCTCTCCTTTCCTCCCTTTAACAACTTAATTGTTCTTTGAAGCTAAATTGATCTCTGCTTCAATCATTAACCTCTACTTTGCTAAGATGATTCTTAAAATCCTCTTTTTTGACCACACTTATGACAATCAGACCTAAAATCTCCTTACTAGGTTCATTGTCAAACTTTGTTTTATAATACTTCTGTGAAGCACCTTGAAATATTTCATTACATTAAAGCCACTAAATTGCTGTTGTAACCAAAATATATTGGAGTCAGTTAACAACAATACAACCCTAGCAATATCTTCCTCCATTTACACCAAATGAATTTAGCAGAGTTGACAAAGTAAATTAAGGCATATCCAGAAGTTACCAAAGAAGTTTGGAATAAGAAACCAGCAACTAAACTATAAGTACTTAATATATGAGTGTTTAATAAAGTGCTGGTGTGGTAGACTGCCTAACAGTTAGCACACGGTGAATGAGATAGAGGATTTTCAAAAACAACACTTAAATAACAAAATCCTGCCCTTTAAATAATCCCTCAATGCTCTTACAGTAGCATATCCTCTTGTCCAAAATAGTGAGTGATGCCATAGGCTGGTTAACAGACAAACGAACAAATTTCTCAGCCAAATACGCAATCGGATTTCAAAGGAAAAAGAATGATTGAATAAGCTGAAATAATTGGGAAAAAATTAAAAGTACTATAGACACAAATGTTGTGAATATTTTCAATATTTTGCAGCTTCTTCATAAAGTTAAAGTTTATTTATTAGTCACAAGTAACTTTACATTAACACTGCAAAGGAGTTACTGTGAAAATCCCCTTGTTGCCACACTCTAGCACCTGTTTGGGCACACTGAGGGAGGATTTAGTATGGCCAATCATATGGCACATCTTTGGAGTGTGGGGGAAACCAGCTCAAACCAGCAAAAACAGGGAAGAACATGCAGACTCCACGCAGCCAGGAATCAAACCCAGCTCTCTGGCACTGTGAGTGGCAGTACTAACCACGGTGCCACCATGCTTTCCTGCAGACTTTACTCATCTATTCCAATATAGTATGAGCATGTGGATCCATACAGTTAATGCCAATAAAGTGTGATGATCATTCAACATAGCAATATTGTTCCTCTTTGATATTTTAATCATTTAGCCTTTAAAAAATCCATCTCTTTTGCTGCAATAAAATGAATGAGAAGCTGATTCCAACGGCAGGAATAATATCCTATTTGAGAAACGATGTATCACATTTAGATCAATTATAGTTTTCAGCACCTAATCATCAAGGCAAGATACAGTGATCAACAGTGACACAATCACTTCAGCCAACAACGTGATACTGGACACCCTCCTAATGTCAATTCTTCTGTTAAATCTGTTTAGATTCTACAACCTAGCAGCAAACATTAACAAAAATCTGTCATGTTGTATGTAACAGTTGCATTTTTCAGCAAAAATGAAAGGTTTGTCACTTGATCTTTCAAGCTAAAATGCATGTTGTATTTTGAATTCTTAAGTGATTCACTGAGCAAGGTCTTGGTGCGATGTTTCCACAACAATGGCCATTAATTTATGTAGACGTCAGAGCCCCTGATCTACAGCACCTAATGCTACCAGATATTTGCTTGCACTTGCTAATATCATTTTGATCTGACAAGTTAATATATCTTCTTCGCAGCTGGTGGGATAAGCAGAATTTGGAATGGGGATTATAACTGCTGACGCAAAAAGTAAATAAATGTAATTTGATTTGTCCTTTCCTCCAAAAACGCTGACCCAGTAAACTGTCCACACACTATTACTAATATTTTAAGTTTTGCCAGATAAACATATTAACATAAGTTGAAAAGGTCAAGAGGTTTGACTGATATATAGACATCATTTCAGACAATAATGCTGAAAACACAGTGACCAATTTGACTAGGCTACAGTGACTGAAGTTGCTTCCATTTATGCAGCTGTCATGCAGTAACAGACTATTCTGCTCATAGAACTGTGGGTCTAAACAGATAAATTCAGTATAACTGTCCGCACAATGATGGGAGGCCACATGGAGGACATTGCTCAGCCAAATACGCACAAGCAGGATGTCACTTGTAAAATGTACCAGTAAAAAGATAAAAGGAAGTTAATTATGTTGTAAATAATACTTCATAGTTTACAGTCTAAAGTTATAAGAACAAATTGCTCTAAAATATTTGAAGGCACATCTATGTTTTGGTTTCTGCTCACAAATGGATGAATGTGCTAAGGTATTACTGTCAAAAAATTGCAAAGAAAACATCTTTTTTTAAATTATGAAAATAGTTAAGTGAAAAAAACTAGACTCGATGAAATGAAGTATGTGGTCTGGACACATGCATATTATTTCAAAATTAGAGTAAGCATACCCCCTGCCATCCAGGAATGGGAAACTATTATTAGAAAGAAACACAGAAGGGAAGCTGTAAGAATAGTCTGCTATAAACAAACATTGTAGTAATAACCTATTATGTTTCATCAGTCACATTTTGTAACAGTCTGACCTAGTTATAACACATTGTGAAAATTACAAGGTTCATGTCTCTCTTCATCTTTGCCATTCAACAATTGTTTTTATCACAGATTAAACCATTGGGGATTATATTTTGTTTTGAACTTAGTCTCATTTTTGTTTTTCAAGGAGATCTTGTTAACCTAAACTACCCAATGGAAGGACTCAGATCAACTGTCTGTTTTGCAGTCCACTCTATTCTATAATGAAAAATACAGTTGGGCAGGGTGTCAAACAGATGGCTGGCTAATCCGATCCATTCAATTTCCCAGTAGATACATCAGATTTAAATTACCCCCGGTGTTTGCAATGCTAGCATTGAAATTCTCCCATATTTCAAGCACCAGAGACAGCAAGTTATTGCTGGGGCTCACCACAAAGGTCCATATCAGTATATACTAGTAAATATAACAGCCTGTTTCCTTACCATCAGTCTACCAGATGCCGGGAAACAGATCCATTAACATTGAATTTATCTCTTTTTAAAATAAATCTCAGGATGTGGACAAGATCTGTACTACTTGTCCATACATAGTTGCTTGTGAGAAGGTGTTGGTGGACCTACTTTAGTGAACATAGAACATAGAACATTACAGCACAGAACAGGCCCTTCGGCCTTCTATGTTGTGCCGACCAAAATAAAAAGCAATGCCCCTCCTAACTAAACCATTCCCTTCTCATCCATATACTTATCAACTAACCTCTTAAACGCCACCAAACTTGGCGCATCTACAACAGCTGCAGGCAGGGCATTCCACTCCCTAATCACTCTTTGAGTAAAGAACCTACCTCTGATATCCGTCCTATAACTCATACCCCTTAATTTAAAGCTGTGTCTCCCAAATTTGTCTCCCATCAGCTTCTTTAGGCAAACAGTGACTTTTTTTGAGGTATAGTTCCAATCTTCAGCTATCTCACTTGATTTGCCATTCTGCATATATAAACCTGGTGAATGAGTCTTAGCAGTCTTAACTCAATGGAACTTGAAATGACTCTCCCTCGATATTCACACTCAAACTCTCTGACTGATGACAATGAGTAATGATTGGAGCGGGAACAGTAAACATTATATCTGTCCACAAAAGGGCTCATAAAGAGGCAAAATAATGGAAAATACTGCATTTTTTGCCTGTCTTTAAAAGTAAATTATGAATTTAATATTGAATTTTACCTCTGTATAAGCAAAGGGGCAAATTATACATTTATGTTCTGATATTAGTCAGGATGTTAGTGAAAGACTTAACGCAGGTAATTATTACTAATAAGGAGCTGGAAGTATCAGGTACCAATTCTATAAACTGCATTATGAAAGTAAATATATTTCTTAACTGAATAATTACAGGTTTGAGTTATGATGCATTTGCTGTGGTCTTAATATGCTTAAGCTGTTGCACACCTGAAACAATCAACATATCAAAGACCAGTTTATTATATGGTACATAAAATTAGAGAGCGTGTAGAAATACAAAAGACAATCAAGGACTGCCAATAGAGTTTTGTTGGAATCAGTCATCATTTTTAAATGTGCTTTTTAAGAAATAGTCGACTGACTTATAAGTAGTCGTTTTGTAACGTTGAAAGAAAACGTTTACCACAAACATTTAAAAAAGGCACAATGTAATTTTGTAAACATTCCTTCTGGTATGCTGTTCTCAAGATTTCTTCTGGAGATGGGGAATTAGAATGCAGCTTTCTACATCCTTTTGGTTGTAATTTTATATTCTCTTCATACTAAACCAAAATTCTCAAATTTATCTGTGTGATCTCAGTGTCACATTTTAAGTTAGCAATTACTGATTGATTTACAACAATCAACAATTTGCTAGAACATTCCTCCTTTTTAAGTCATCTTTTCAATTACATACATGATTTATTTTCTTTGTACTATTGGCAGTGATACTAAAAATGTTAACCTAAATTTTTATTGCAAGATAACACTGAACAGTCAAAATTCCTTTCTCTACTATTAACTGTTCAGTATAAACAGGCTGTGGACAACTTTTTTGAAAACATGCACAGAGGAATTTCAAGTAAGTAGCTGTATATTAATATCTTGTGTTACAATCTCAGACTATAGATGTAGGGATTTTGAAACATTTATGCTTATATCTGTGACTGCAAATATACTAAATTTTGCCTGGTTAATTGACTTTGCTTTAAATCAATAATGACCAGAATGATTTGCCATTAAACAAATCAGGGTTCATTACCCTGATATCGATTTCAAATTGCAATGCTTTGTATATCGCATCCTAGAAAAAATGGACTCTTCTACAAGGAGAAATAATGTATATTCAATTCATACAATAACTGATAAAAGTCCAAAGTAGTATAAATTGTCAAACAGTCTTAAACCAGTCTCATCTATCTGGCACTGGCCAAATTTTTCTGATCTTGCAGCGACAAATTTACTCCAGTCTATAAACGAGCAGATTAATGTATTGAACATCGGTTAAATAAGAGCATGCAAGTTTAGTTGAAAATATTACCTTTAATATTTCGTCCGTTGTCTACGTTGCACCACAGCGACAAGTAAGAAAAAAGAGACAAGAAAGGTACTAAATGCTAAACTGTAAATTTGAAAACGGAATCATTTTACTTCAGAGTGTAAGTGCTCAGTCTTATAAATACACCATCTCTCACTATCAGGACCTCCATTATGGGGCTATACAGCCTTTGGGTCTGAACCTTTAATGATACATTTTCTGGTATTTCATGCAGCATGCATTCAAAGGGAACCTCACGATAAGTTGCAATAAGCTTTTGCAGAACATACCTCATCACAGCATGTGAGATAGTTGCTTTTCAAAGGTTGAGTGATAATGAGAATGAAGAGGTGCTGCGAAGAATGATAAAAAGAACCAGGGGTTTTAATATACCCATTAGATTCATACACAGTTCTGGTGGCTGGTTTCAGATGTACATGAAAGACTGCTGATGAATGGGAGGATATTTTAAGCTTTAGTCTTAAAAAAGTTAGATTTTCCCACACCACCACTGTTGTCTTGCTGCTGGGGAATCCGCTGCGGGGGTTCACTTCGGCAGAACTGGAATATCCTGGCGGTGGGAAGGACTGGAAAATCCTGTCCAAAGTTAGTTTTCCAGTTGAGACCTATAATATCTGCTACACTTAAAATGGCAGAGACTCATAACACTAATTAAATAAATGCTCAAGTGGGGAAAAACTGCGACAGACTTGAACCATTACTGTGAGCAGGATTATCTGGCCTTGCCTGACACCAGTATTGTCCAATCCCACAGAAAGTCAATGAACATTTGGCTGGGCCACCTCGTTGCCCATGGTGGGTCTCACTACAGCAGGGCTGGAAGATCCCAACCTGTATATTAATATTCTTTTGTTTATGTCTAAGAATGCTTGTAATGATATTGAGGAAAAAATTCAGTTTACATAATAATATAACTGAGGTGGCCATTTTACTAATAACTACAACCAGAATTTTACATGATACCAAGCTTCAATGATGTGTATTGCAGTAGAGGGTAATGTTTCAAAGACAAAAGTTATCTCAGCCTGGAAGACAGTAATGGACATTTTTCTCAATAACTTTTCAGATTTTCTGCTGATGACTTTTGAAGGTAAATGCAAATATAAAAATATTCTTCTTGCAGCAAAACATGAATTCCAAAGCATCTTCACCTTAGAAAAAGAAATCCCAACAAACTTAATTCACCAAGATAAAAATAAAGAGTGCTGAATGGACTGTTCATTACTGGGATGTATCTGCAGGATCATAGCTTACCCGCACTGCTTAAAGCACTACTTAAAGGCAAAGTGTATTGTGGCTGGAACAGGTCCTGGAAGTCATGGCTGAAGGAAATTTGACACTCCAGACAAGAGCACTGGATCAAAAGTTTTCAGATACTATACTGGAGGTCTTAGTGGAAGAGTTGAAAAGGAGGAGCAATGTCCAGTTGTCACAGGGGCAAGGAGGCCCTCCAGATATATTATCAAATGCGAGTGGGTGCTTGTGTCATAGAGTTCAAAGCTAGGAGTCAAGCCCCGAGGACCTAGGTGCAGTGGTACAAGAAGTTCAATTATCTCATCCAAGTGTTTATGTCCTGCCCCTGTGTGCTCCTTGCCAGTACTTGTGAAATTGCACAGAGCACTGTTAAATCAAGTGAGAAAAGTCAGCTGTGAAGCACTCTGAGCAATTTCATACAAGTAGTCAAGGTCATTGAATGCATCATCGAATGCCATATCCTACCAACTGCATTCTTAGCCTCAGCTACAGCTCAAATCAACCTCCCCTCACCACTGCCATGACTTAACTACCAATCTCTTTCAACAGGCTTCATTCCAAACAATCATATGGTTCACATTGCCCTCTCACACTTGGGGTGGAAGAGTGTTGATCAGGGGTGAAGAGCTGTGCAAAACGAGTCGGTTTCACATTAACATTTCTCACTTGATTTAACAGCATTCTATGCAATTTTAAAGTGGTGACGAGTATCACATAGCGGCAGGGCATAAACATATTGGCAATGCAGGAAATCTGAGATTGGGGTGCTATTTTTGAAGATGTATAATTAAAGAACACCCTCACCCCCACAATAGACATCTGCGTCACCCTACAGATATCACCCCACCCCAGTGGATAAGGGGAATATCCTCCCTTCTCCACACACATAGAAGGGACCCTCTTCAATGGCAAATGGTAACCACATATCCCAAAGGACAGTGCCAACTGGCAATACCCCCTGCCTGTGCACCCTAGCATAATGCCAGGGGGTAAAGTTAGGGTCTACAGGCATCTTCGCGCCTCCGGTTTGATTATCATTGGTTTTTACTTTTGAAAAGCACTAGTGATTTGAGCTAGCATGAAATCACACTACTGGTGTGTGTGTGTGTGTGTGTGTGTGTGTGTGTGTGTGGGTGTGTGTGTGTGTGTGTGTGTGTGTGTGTGTGTGTGTGTGTGTGTGTGTGTGCATAGGGGGAAGGGAGGAGCCATGGCGGGGGTGTTGGGTGGTATTTTGGTATTTCTGGGTGCTCCTGGGTGTGAATCTGATCATGTCACCAGCAGGGAGGCAGGAGGTGGGGATGATCTTAAACTGAGATCCTACCAGTGCAAATCCCATTCCAGGATTTGTGGCTGTGGCTAAGGGGGCTGCTAAATTGCAGCTTTCGTATTAGAATAGAACAGATCAAAGTGTTGCTTCAGCTATATAAAAGCCTGGTCAGATCTCACCTGGAATACTGTGAAAAATTTACCATGACTTAAGGACTTTGACTCCAAATATCATTCTGATAAATCCAGTTTGTACTTGGAACAATTACAGGTTGGATTTATTAGAATGATATCTGCACTCAAAGTGTTAAATTACAAGGCAAGATTCTTAAAATCCAGGATTGTATTCACTGAAATGTAGAAGGCTAAATGTGACATGATCAACATATTAAAGGAAACTGCTGGTTGGATGGGGAGAAACTATTTCAGCTAAATGTCAATCGTTTAGGAATGAAATTAGAAAAAGCCTCTAACTGTAATTACTGCTAAAAGTTTGGAACTCTGCAGCAGTTGATGCTAATGTTAATTTTAAAACCGCAACTTACAAATTTTTGTTAATCAAGGATATTAATGTATATGGAGCACAGGCAGGTATATGGAATTAGTTTGCAGATCAACCACAATTTTATTGAATAGAACAGGCGTGGGGGCTAAATGGCTTACTCTTCTTCCTATGTTCATATGCTGCAAGACACCTTTCAAAGACTGCATATCTGCCAACCATTCAATTCTGACAGTCGTATCAGCCGAATGCACAATCGCTTTGGCCCAATTCTTCTGATCAGTGTTGAAATTGTTGCATCTAAGGCTAATCTGACCCAAAACTACCCACTTACAAGAGCTTTAAAAAGGCCAGACTCCCGATCTGCAATGCAGAACTCCCTCAGTGCAGGAATCCATGCAGAAAGCAGCAATGAGAATCTACACAAAAGCCATGCTCTTCTTTTCATGGCACTATCAGCTGTAAGGTAAGTTTAAATGTCCATTGTGAATTTAATGATTGGGTAATGAATGAATGCTAGTGAACAGATAAATGAATGAATGAGGGAATATGTTGTGTGGTGAGATGGATGCAGTCAGTGGGCAAGTGGATCGTGTTAGCATAGTAAGATGGCAGGTGGATAGGTGGTAGGGTGGCATGTGGGTAGAGTAGGGGGTAGCATTGCAGGTGGGTTGGGGAGGTAGGGGATTATTTGTGGGGGCAGGGCTGCAGGTGGGCAGTGTGGTTAGTGGCCAGGATGGCAGATGGGTTAGGTGGATAAGCGGTTTGGGAAATAGTTGGATCAGGTCCAGTCAGGATGTAGGCAGGTTGGTGGCTAATCAGGTCAGGCTGGGAAGGAGAGTCGGAGTGGGTTGGGTCCAGTGTGGGTGTTGAAGGTTGGTCATGGGGCTAGCTAGGCAGTCATTGTGAATGATTGCAGGGTCACTTGTATAGTTACCCAGGAATTAGACTAGGATTTTTTGACTTAACATTTCCAGGGTAATTATTTAGATAAGTTTGTTGGAACTATTCAAACTCTATCTCAGAGCTAGAGACTTCTTCAGAGGGTCCTGGGGAGCAGATGGTTCAAGTTTCTCAGACAATTCCCTGAGAGTCTGAGAGTTGGGACATCTGCAGGATTCTAACCAGCATCTTGCATTGTATGTCAGGACTCCAGTGATCCAAAGACTGGAAGATCTGGGCCTTTATTTCCCAGCTGCATCTGCCAGTTCAGGGGACAGGTCGGCTGGAACCCTGCAAGCCCCTTTGCACATGATGGTAGCAAGCAGATATTGCATGACAGCAAACAGAACTCTTGCTGCTCTTCAAACATTTTGATTCACTCCACATCATATCTTAAAATGGCTCAATGCATTGGATACAGCAATTGGCCCTGTCAACATCAACTGTAGTGCTGAAGACTTGTGCTCCAGGACTAGTCAGAATTCGTATAGAGCAGAAAGAGGCCATTCAGCTCACTGAGTCTGCACCAACCCTCTGAAAGAGCACTCCCTCACCCTATCCTTGCACATTGATCACGGCCAATTCATTTAACCTGCACACCTTTGGACTGTGGAAGGAAACTGCAGCATCCGGAGGAAACCTGCACAGAAATGGGGAGAATGTGCAAATTCCACACAGCCAGTCACCCAAGGTGGGAACAAAATGGAACATTTTCTACTGATTGGAATCTTACCTAGCACAAAAGAAGATGGTTGTGATTGTTAGAAGTCAATTATTTTAGTCCCAGGACATCACTGCAAGAGTTCCTCAGGACTTCCCAAGCTTCATCATCTTCAGCTTCTTCATCAAAACCTTGCCTCCAACAAAGCCCAGAATAGGGATGCTCTCTGATGATTGCACAGTGTTCAGCTTCATTTGCAACTCCTCAAACTCTGCATTCGGCAAGACCTGGCTAACATTCAGGTTTGAGCTGAGAGTTGGCAAATAACATTTGCATCACATAAGTGCCAGGCAGTGCCATCCCCAATCAGAGAAAATCTCCCCCTTTCTCCTCAACATTCAATGGCATTACCATCCTTGAATATCCCATTGTCAATGTTCTGCAGTTACCATTGACTCGAAACTAAACTGGACCAACCATTATGAACAATGTGGCGAAAGCTGCGTGTCAGAGGCTAGGAATTCTGCAGCAAGTAACTCACCTAACTCTCCAAATCCTGTCTACCATCTGCAAGGCACTGATCAGGACTGTGATAGAACACTGGCCACTTGCCCGGTTGAGTTGCCAGATCAACAAAATTCAAGAGGCCCAACATCCTCCAATACAAAGCCCACTTGATCTGCAGCCCAGTCCTCACCTTAAAAATGAATTCCCTCCACTACTGACACACAGCAGCAGTCTATATCATTTGTAAGACATACTACAGTAACTCACCAAAACTCCTCCAACAATATCCTCCAACCTGTGACCACCTAGAATGGCAAAGGCAACAGCTGCATGGGAACTCCCATTGTGGGAGCACTGCAAGGATACCTACACCACATGGACTGCAGCAGTTGAAGAAGGCCATGGCATGTTTTCAAGGGTAGTTAGGGGTGGGCACCACATGCTGGCCATGCCAGCTGTGGTCACATCCCATGGATGAATGTTGTCTGTTAGCGAACCAGCCCGAGCTGATTTTGCCTGTGTGTGAGATGGTGCAGAGGCAACTTGGGAGAAATACAATCAAAAGCACAAAGCAGATAGATTCAAAGTAAGAAATCAACCAGCACCTAAGTAAGTGGCTGATGATTTCTTCAAATAAAGCTGCAAGTAGGGGTGTTCATTCTGCTGTAAATTTGTTTTTGTTGTGGAAGTTGAGAGAGGACATTGGCTGAAATGTAGCTCCAAATGGTACCACTGACATCAGATCACTGTGATTGATGTCAGGACCTGCCTTTTCTGCACACTTTCAGTGGATGTTCACTTTGCCCACGTGAGTTAATGTCTGCACCCAATTGCATCAGACACAATTTGCCCCACAAATGTACGTAAGTGCTGCAGGTGCCTTTTGGAGCTTTGTCAGTGCTCAGAGCATCTAATAAAATGGTGCCAATGAGACTAATTTCTCACTCAAGGGTTTAGTACAGAATCCTAAGGAGTAGAGCTGACTTACCATCAAAGGTTAGCAAATCAGCAATGGGTAGCTGAGGGTATGGAAGGGGATATATAGGTGGACAAAGGTGTAGCGATAATGGTGGATGAAATCACAGACAGACTTGAAGATGAAAATGAATGTTTTACATACAATATTTAGCATGACTGGGAATATGGAACCAGGAGGCACCTGAAGGGTTCCGTTCCAAAATATTACTGGCCCCCTCTCAGCACTCCCAGACTGCTTCCTCCTCACATTGCTTCTACTCCTGATCAATCTCTATCCCTTGTAGAATCTACCTGAGGACTGCCACCAAAATGGAGACTGGCCCAACTTTGTCCATATGGATCTTCCTCTGGACACCCAATGGCATTCCCAGCTCACCAGTAATATGCTGATGAGATCCAATATCCACGTTCCAGTGAGACCTGGGCTTTTGATATCAGGTTTGCATTCTCAAAAGTGTTGCTTATTTCAGGTTCAATTGCAGTCAATATCATTTTCATCCATCAAGTCTAAAGATGACAACAATGTGGATAAGGCTTTGGCAGCTTTAGACTAAGGTAGTCTCACATGGAGTGAAATATTATACAGCTGTAATATTGATGGATTTGTTGAGTGAGATACAAAAGGGCCATTATTCTATGATTCTATCTATTTTAACTAATCCTATATATACTTTCATTTTCTATGTTTACTGGGCTGCCTCTGGTAAAGGGTGACTAAATATATAAGGAGGTTCACTCACCCTGAATATAGTGATTGTCTGACACATCATGCCTAAAGATGCTGTTAAGAGTGACTCATCCTACATCAATTGACTCCCCTTAGTAATTCACAAATGGCTATTTATAATGACTCAACCGACATTTGACTCATTGTACGAAAGGCCATAACTACTGACTCATTTTCTATATAGAGACCATCTATAGGGCTCAACTCTCTTCAGGGTATATGTTTTATAGTTTTCTCTGCAATAGAAGACCACCAATTGCGAATATTCTCTATACAATACAACGGTCCATGTGTACAAAGGGTTTGCCTAATTTTAATCACCAAAAGAGGCACAATGACTCACTGGGCATAACTGTAGGGAACTGGGGAAATACCATCTTTTTCATAGACAATTCCATTTGTTGTCCATTCCCCAGAAGGCACTGGGAAATGTATATTGAAAATCAGGATTTGTGGACTGAATGATTAAAACTTATTAACCTTGTGATTAAATCATTTGCAAGTCCACATTTTCTGAAGTAATAACATGTAAAATCTAAACTCATAGAAAACATGCTTTGTAAAGCAGTGAGATGCCTACCTTCACTTGCATGTCGATCCCTAAATATAATCCGAGAGTTAACATGGTATCCTTCAATGTCATGGGCGGAAGAGGCTCTTCTCATACTGCACACACTTTCTCTTGACTGACTGTACGTTAGACCAGAGGTAGACTGCAATGTGTCTGGATTCAGTCCATCCCAATGTCGCTTTGGTGAAGAATGATCCAGGGGTCCTGGCAAATTTACAAATGGCGGAGAACTATCTGGCTCTGTCAATGCTTTAGTGTCTTCGAACTCAGAAGGGCCACAGCTTTCGCTTGTGGGGGATTTCAAGTCTTTCATGGCCAAAGAATCATCGCTTACTTGAGATGGCTCCACTACAACCGCATCTGGGTCCTCTTGAGGAAGAGATTGTTTGCTAGATGTAAGAAGTCTTATTGCAGGCAGCTTTAGTCTGAAAAATCTTCCTCGGCCTACAGTAAATGAAGTAAATGAACATGAACAATAAATACTAATCATTTGTTTACTCAGACTAAAATACCCAATAACAAGAACATACAGGAAACAAAAGCAGACATTGACAATAGCAAACACATGCCAGATCTCTCCATCTGCTGCTACATTTAAAACAGAAATTCTGTTCCTTGACAGTGGGCTGATATGTTAATTGCTCACAATTAACAAGATGCACAAACTACTAAATTGCAATCTGATCAACTTTGAAATATTCATAAATGTTTCATTGATATGCCAGGAAAAGGATTCAAGAGTTGTGTGTGCATTGAAGAACATTTTTGAGCAAAAAGAACAATTTTGATTATAGATGGCATTTTAAATATACACATGATTTTGTCATCATTTTCTGAACAAAGGAGATGACAAATACAGGGAACAAATCATACTGTGGACACTAGAATAAATTAAGAAAATAACAGAGACTACGTATTATCATGCACAAGCTTGAGACCATTCCTATCCTGCCAGATTTCATATACACAATGCTGGCACAATGGTTAGTGTTACTGCCTCGTAGCGCTAAGGACCCAGGTTCAATTCTCTCCTTGGTTTGCTGTCTATTTAAGTTGATTTATTATTGTCACAAGTAAGCTTACATAAACAAGCAATGAAAATCTGTGTGGAGTTTGCACGTTCCTTCTGTAACTGCAAGTGTTTCCTCTGGTTTCTTCCCACATTCCAAGGAGTGCGGGTTAGGTTAACTTGCCATGCTAAATTGCCCCTTAGAATTAATGAATTAGCAAGGTAAATGCGTAGTATTACGTGATAGGACACGGGTGAGCTTGTGATTGGAGCAGGCTCGATGGGCCAAATAACCTCCTTCTGCGCTGTGGGATTCTATGGTAAAACTGGCTACTAACGATGAAGTAAAAAATATTTCTCAATGGGTATGCTGAGAACTTAAATTTTTAATAAAAGGTCAGGCGAAACACAAACATTATATCACACATAGGTATTTGTAATGAATTCACAAATCGGAGTTAGGATTGAGATTCTGATCTTGATGGTACTGACATTCTATTTAATTTCACACTTTCAGCTTGAGCTTTGTGATAGCCAAACGATTTCAGTGACTGATGAATCATCTTTGTCAGCCTCTTGACAAAGTGGTAAGCCTACAGGAAGCTGAGCATTCTTTGTCTTGATCATTCTGCTCATAATGTTCTGAACCATCATTTTTCAGAATGAAGCAAGTGCACTTGCAGACTAGGAAAACACTTCAGATTCCAGAACTGCCACCTCTCATTACTCAGAGGTTGTCTTTGACAAAAGCTGTTATACATGATTTGGGTTGACTTGCGCTTGACGACAAATTGAATATTTGTTGCCCTTGGATATTTTAGAACTGTGTTGCTGCAGTGGTTTAGTAGCTACTGGTGTTCTCAATTTTGCGGGAAGCTTTGACTTTTTTTAAAACTTGGATGGCCCTTTTCATTTGACAAATTATTGTTGCACTGAATGTTGACATATTGCTTTTTTGATGTGCTACCTCAATGTGTCCAGCAAAGGCGTTTGTCAAAAAATGACTGTTGGCAAATTAATAAACGAATGCTTAGCATGTTCGTATGATATCCCTCTGTCCATTATTTTAACACAGGCATCGATTCATTTGTTTTACACATTTTGACAATCTTTCAAAACAAGTGAAAGGAATTTCATTCAAACTTCTTAATTGTTCTTCTGCTCACATTAATTTCAGTCATTTCTGTGTCATATTTTCCTGTGCTTCTTTATTTTTAGAAATGAATTTTAGCTCACTTGAAAGATAGAAAGAGGAGTAGAGATAATTTGGTGACCAGCACTCCCAAGGGAAGCAGACTTCCCAGAGATTATGGGCTTAAGAATTAGCACCAGACATTTTAACTCCAACTCCAATCTGCCTTGCCATTGGTTGCAGTTTCTTCACAGGGAGTCTGAGAGCACACTAGTGAAAAGTATGAAAAAGTTGTTAACGTCAGCAAAATCCACAGGGAGTCTTAGACTTAGATGTGTGTAAAAAGTTCCAGTGATATTATCATACTCCTGAAGCCAATTTGGTCCAGGAAAACATCTAAATGATGCAAATGCCAAAACCAGAATGAAAAATATGATCCAAGCACACATTTTTAATCATTAAAAAATGTTTGTTTCAGGATGTTGAGAAGACAACATACAACCTCCTGAGGAGCTCTAAGTGTGCTATGTGTTTACCTGTGAGTACTTAAATGGCAAGATATGTATTATTCAAACATCATGGTTTTCACGAAGCTCCAATGCAGAGGAAAAAGTAAAATACCACATGCAATAAGTCTGAAATATAACATTAGACTGTGTGATTCCCAAAGAACTTTTACCTTGTTCCAACTATTTATGCATAGCCTTTAATGTGCAAAATTTACAACATTTCCAAACTTCAGAAGAACTAAATTAATATATACATATCCGTTCACCTATAACATCATCCAACTTCACTCCTGCCTAAGCTTATCTACTGCTGAAACTGTCAACAGCACCTTTGTTACCTTCGAGCCTTAACTATCGAAACACGAACATGGGGCAGATTTTTCCATTTTGGAGACTGAAGCCAAGATTTCCCATTCCTGTTTGTATCAGGCCGGTTTGGTGGTGAAAATGCAAAATATTGAGAAGAGGCCAAAGTCACATTTTATATTGACACAGAAGCAGGAAGCGATCATCCTCTCCCCCTGTCAGAAGTGGCCCACGTTTCCCACTGTTCAACATGAAGAATTTAATTGTAATGCATCTGCATATCATTATCAGGCCTTCATGCTGGAATCATAGCCCCACATTAGAAACTGAAACTCAACCACATTGCTTTGGCTCTGGAGTCCATGATAGCTAGACCAGATAAGGATGACAGATTTCCTTCCCCAAAGATATTAACGAACCAGATGGGCTTTTTTGACAATCGACAATGGTTTTGTGGTCATCAGTAGAATCTTAATTCTAGATTTTTTTTAAATTGAATTCAAATCCCACCATCTGCCATGGTGGGATTCAAAACTGGGTCCCCAGAACATTAGGTGATTTTCAGGACAAATTGCCTAATGACAATACTACTTTAACAGTGCAATGCATAGCTGGGCTTAGAAGACATGCACTTATTGAGCAAAACACCAAAGAAACTCAGACCCTTGGTGGGGAGGTGGGGGTGCGGAGAATAGCGTAATGCCAGAGGTGCAAGAGTAATGTCAGGATGCCAGTGTGGTGCCGGGGGTGCAAAAAGGTGAAGAATGTTTTCTGGTGTACTCACCGTAGCAGCTTTGGGGGAAGCTTTGGGTCAGTGTCAGGTACTGACAAGCATGGGCCTCTCCCCTGGACTGTGCTCACCTGTGTGCCTCTGGTGGGTTTTGTTCACCAGATGCCCATTATGGTGATCCTCTCATGAATGTCCAATCAGTGGAAACACTTGCAGGGTGATCTTACCAGCTCATCACACTGGTAAATCAGCATGGCAAGCCGGTAGGATTGTGAGAGAGGTGAAAAATCGGATATACGCCTAGTTTCTCGCCCTTCGTGAGTTTACAACTCTGGATTGCTGGCGTGATTTCAATATTTAAACCTTTATTTAAATATTATTAGTGAACCATGGACTAATTGACCAGGTTCACTTATTTTAATGGCCTCAGCAAAGGTGTAGGCTTTGGGCGGGGAGGGGAGGTTACATACTCTGCACGTTGAGGGGGAGGGGGCGGTTGTTCAGGCCAGTGATCAAATGGGCTGGAAGAGGGTAGGGTCATGATTGGCCAGGGTGTGTATTGGGGTGTTGATCAGCTAGGTGGTGGGGTGTTATCAGGGCGATATCCGGAGAGTTGAGGGGGGCAGAATCAGTCAAACTGGGGTGGGTGATCGACCAAGGATTGGCTATGGCTGGGAGGTTTGGGGGGTGCAATCAGCTGGGGTGGGTATTGGGGTGCTGAATGGCCAGGGGTGTGGAGGTTTGTTAGGGCGATATCCAGGAAAATGTGGGGGTAGAGGGGCAATCGGCCAGTGGATGCGATCAGTGGAGCATCCAAGCACGCTCCAGGTCCCCAACTCTTCAAGGAGGTGGGGGGTGGAGGTGACATTTGACACCCAAAGGGAATAGTCAGGCACTCTAGGGTAGTGGGAGAGTGTAGTTGCATGGGTGCATCCACCCAAGGAATTTAAGAATTCCAAAAGATGCGCAGTACCAAGGCTCCTTCACAGTACCCTCCAAACCCCAGCCTGTATCATCTGGAAGGACAAAGGCAATAGATACATGGGAACACCATCACTTCCCCTCCAAACCAAACAGCATCCTGAGCTGGAATTATATTGGTTGTCCCTTCACTGTCTCTGCGTTAAAATTCAGGTTCTCCCTTCCTATCAGCATCTTGGAGGTACCGATACTACATGAGCTGTTGCGGTTCAAGTAGACAGCTCACCACCAGCTTCTAAAGGGCAATTAGAGATGGGCAATAAATGTTGGCCTAGCCAGTGATCCCCGAATGCTGTGAATGAATAAATAAATAAAACATTTTATCACCGCATAGTGGATTTTTTTGTGGCAAAATTTATTTGAACTTTTTCTTCACTAAGTAAATTGTAGGCTATCTATCTGCAATTCGGTTTCTGAGTCAGAGTTAACAATTGTTTACAATTTCAAAAAAAAATCTTCCTCCCAGTACACGTTGACTTTCTTCTTCCCCCAATTTTGTCAGATCTCCTAGGAACACCTTCAGTTCTCCTCCAAATCAGGCTGCCACTTTTCTCCTTCTTCTGTTTAAGGTGATACGTTTTTCTTTCGCCACCCTAGTGTGTGTCATCTTCTACTTCTCTTTCTCAGCTGAAGCTGGCATTCTTCTATCCTTTCTCCTTTCAGTTCACATCAAACTCCTTCTCTCCTTCCCTACAGTTTACATTTTATTAAACTCCCACTGCATTTAATTTCAAAAGTCTTCTTTTCCTCTCTTCCTCCCTGTTGTCCTCATTGTTCTTATCATTTGCTGCTGATCAAATGAAACAGACTCAGTCGTTCACTTGAAGTGGGAGTGCTTAATTTCACAAGGCTGGAGAAATTCTCACTCATCCCTTGCCCCACACCCACCTCTCCACCACTTCAGGTGATGAAGTTTATTTCATCCTTTATTGCTGGTTGATGGGTCACTGTTATCCTACACAGTTACTGTCATTCACCTTCAGTTTCAGTACGCACTAAAGTTCAGGCCCTAAGTTAAGTGACAGAAGCACAATTTAAGAGCTGGGCTTGGAACAATGGCTTGATGGGTGACCTCTATGAAGTTCAGCAATTGAAGTTCACTGTTTGAATTTTGGCTGCAAACACTGACACGTAGACACCAGGTCCAAAACACTGTCTCTTCATGTAAAACACGTAGATAAGGAGGGCGTCATCTACACAGTGCTGACAGTACATATCTGATAGCATTTGACATTCTTGGCCAACCTCCTTTGATTCTACCCATCCTCATCTATTATGCCTAGTGGCAGTGGAGTACTGAAAGGAATCCCCATCACTGAGTACCATCTGCCAGCAAAAAATGATTGACAGTGTGGCTGTAAATTTTCGATTCCCAATCCACATGAACTTGGCCAGGTTTGACCACTCATTTCCCATGGGTAATGATTAGCACATTGTACATGTGGGAATGAGCACAACAGCTTTGCAAAAATCCCTCTACAATAATGACCAGCTTTGCATGGGAATAACCTCAACACAGTTTGAATGCTGAAGCACATTGCTCACTGAAAAGTCACGCAGCATTTTTATAGCAGGCGCGAAATGCAGAAACTTAAACTGCTAATTTTTCACATCCCACCTACACAATTGCTGTTGGTACAAAGCAGCACTTCCTATACTTACATCTGAGTTTTCAAATAGAAGCATAGATTTTATACTCTTATTACTGCATGGAATTACAATACATGTTACATTTTATAAGATAATCAACTTAATGCAATTTAAATTAGGAACTAAATATCCTGATGTTTGAAACTAATTGATCAAATATTTTTATAAAAATAAAACTGAAATTCACATTGTTGATATGAAAGATAACACTTCAACATTAATAACCTTCTAATTTATTCTGCATTTTTGTAGGATTTTCCTATATCTTTTAGATGGGCTTTCGGAATGGTATAACCCACCAATTACACAGATTGTACATATTTAGTTTTGACAGTTTATAAGAGAGCGATTTGTTTTTATGTTATAAATAATACATACCATCTTACTGATTAAACATAAAATATTATTTTTCCCCCTGACCCCTTGTATGTACACATGGTCCCTTCTACTTCACTGCCTTAATATGAACATGCTAAAGTCTATTACTGATTCCATTGTCTGAGGGCCACTCAGCTGGAAATGAAACATGAATTTCCTCTGCTTTGACAGCTGCACAATATATGAAGAAACAATATGTGGCATATTCAAGGAATGAATGCACTTCAAAGCAAGCAATCATCTTCCCCTGATGTGTTAACATTTTACAGGACTCAGTCAGGCTGAAATAGATTCCAATCTGCAAATTCAAATCATTGTGGAGGTTGGCTGCAACCACATTTACACTGACATCATTTGTTCCTGACCAGCTGCTTTGGTGGGGAAACCCTTCCTTTGTCAAGCTTGATTTCCCAGGAGAAAGGGGCTTATACACAGTTAGGCCCAACAGTGACAGGCAAATAATTGAACATTTGGATATGTATATATAAAGTGACACTATGATTATTTATAGGAAGTGAAGCAATTAAAAAGACTGGCAATTGAAGTGCTACTTGTCTTTGAACAACTGACTCCATTGCAATTTATTCTTACAGCCCAAGTTACACACAAAAAACACAACTGTTGTACATTTCTCCATGTTGTACCCCTTTATTCAATTTTTAAAGGCAGCTTTGCGTTTTGAAAATATTTCACAGATGATAGATTTGTTGCAAACAGCACAAGATAAACCTTTGACATTTTGGAAGCAGTAGAAAATAAAGGAGTTCAATATTAAAGCTCAGAACAGTACAATGGGAGGATTTAGACTGTGCTTACTGATCTTGCATTGGGTGCCAATGATGGAAATATTCAGAAAGTGAAGTACCGGTACCCCTCACTTTAATAAGTATTCATCAAAAATATACATTTGAATTGTTCAGAGGAAGCAGGGTATCAGATGCCGTTTTGATGGAAATTTTTTAAATGGAAATCTTGGGGCTCCTAGACAGAAAATGGTTGATTTGTATTTGTACATAAATGTTTCTAAAAATAGTAACTGCTGCTTATTAAATAGTCTGCCATCTGTTCCAATTAGAGCAGGAATGTTGTACAAATAATCATTGAATATGAAATTCCTGTCAGCGTCTAGAAAGATCTAGCTGCACCATACAATAAAACTTAAATACAGAACATATCAGGACTGACAGCGGTGAACTTTACCTGCAGAAGTGTCACTGGAGATAGGATTGCCATCTGAAATACAATTGAACTACATTTGTTGAAAGCAGCATGGTTAGTGAAAATTCAAGAACAGTAACATGTAGCAAGATATATACTGATCAAAGACATTTTGTTCTATTAACCTTGACAAATGTTTAAGGCTCGTAAAGTACCTTGTGAATCCATAATCATTTCTCTTCAGCCGTAAGATTCATCCTATTATTGCATCAAATAGAGATAATTTTTACTTACCTTTTCAACTGACCTCCACCAAGCAACTCTGACCACTCCTCTGGCCTTCCAGTGTTGCACAACGTTATAGATGTTTACATTTTTGCCACACAAAGAGCTATGAAGTATGTACATTGGGGAAACATAGATAAACGAGATTCTGGCCACAACCAGGAATCAAAGCTCATTTCTTTCACTGCTATGATACTCCTGTAGTAAGGAAGCTCTCAAAACTCTTATGCAGACACAAATATAATCACTAAAATAGCCAGGAGACTCTGAACCTGTGACTTGTGTGACATTGAAGGTGGATTCTCCAGCATTGTAGTACAGGACTGTCATCCACAATGGCTCTAAATCTTGAAAAGAACCTTGGGGAGTTTTTGTCTTCTTATCAGCTGGACTGGGCATGTTTGCTCCTACAGGCGACCTGGATCGACTGGGTCATGTTATTCATTGTAATCCATTATTCCATGTGGAGAGGCTTGTTTGTACATAGAGCTGAATCTCTCCCCTTTTTCAGTGTTAGAACTTCCAATGAGACTGTCCTTATCAAGTGTAAAAGAAAGATGTGCAATCCCAGAAAATCACTTATCAGTTCTGACAAAATTGTTTCTCTTAAAGGATTATATCCTTTAAAAATAAGTTTGTGCAAATTCAGCTTGATTTTTCTTTTTAGGTAACATTTTGCAGCTGTGTTGAGAAATTCATCCTATTCTTTGGCAAAATTATTTTGAAAGATTGATTTGAATTTGAGGATCATTTTCTGTGGATTTCTGCTTTCTGTCATGTGTGAACACCGTGGAAAAATACAACAATTTATTTAATTCAGAAGGAGGCTGTTCTGCCCACTGTTTTCCTGCCAGCTCTTTAAATAGTTCATCTAACTGCTGTGTTCTGTGTCAATATTTTTTTCTTATATATACACAAATATCTAATTACCTTTTGAAATATACCTTTGGAATTGCTTGCTGAACCCGGAACTACACTAATTTGTTGCATTAGAATAATCTTCCGTACTTTCCGTCTGCCATTTTTGCTAATTATAATAAATCTGCACCCAATGCTAACTGACCCTTCTGAAGCTAGAAAGGGTTTCTCCCACTCTACTCTCAAAACTGTTCAAAATTTTGAACAACTTTACTTAATCTTAATATTTCCTGTTCTAAAGAGAGCATTCACGGAATGTTTAGTCTCTTCACATCACTGTAATTCTGCATTATGATACTATTCTGATAAATCTCCTCTGCCCTCTCTCTGAGTCCTTGGCAATTTTGTTCAAGTGTGGTGTATTGGACACAATAATCTAGCTGAACCAGAGCCAACCTTTAAATTTACAAATATTCAATCTAACGTTCTTTGCTTTTATACTTTATGGGCAGTATTTTACAAGATTTTTTTTTCTAAATGTCCAACTGGCATGAAAATGGGATTTGGTTTTTGGGTGAGTTTTCACTCCTAATCTTATGCGCTCAGCGGCAGGGTCCAGGTGATGGCTGAGTCACAGCAGGCCACAGCAGAGTCTCAAAGGGACATGGCTGAATCACAGTAGACCACAACTGAGGACCTCAACAGGCTTACTGAGATTCTGCAGCTCATGGCTAAAAGGCTTGAGAGCTTGCAGGAGACCCAGCAGGATAGTGCTGAAACACAGTGGGCTTTGGCTGCAGCCTTTGAGAATATTGCCCACTCACAGAGAGTCATGGCTCAAGAACTACAGAGTGTGGTCCAGTCTCAAAAGGCATTTGTTTCTGCCACTTACAAGTGGCCCCTGACTCAGAGAAGGGCCATCGCTGAGGGCATGCCTAACATGGCAAGAAAGCAGGTGATCCTCCAGGACTGGCAGGACCAGGTGACGTTGGGTCACAGGAGAAAGAAGAGCTCAAGCCTGTGTTAGGCCTTCCAATCAGCAGACTGTGGCTGTGGCTACAGCTTTTGGCTCCCCCTTTCCTGACACAAGAGCATCTCAGGGGCAGCCGGATGAAGAGGGTGTCATGAATACACCCTTGACACAGCTGTAGCAAATGAGGTGGTTAAGGTAGATGAACTGGAACAATTGCGAGTGAAGCTCGCTAATTACATTGTGACGAATGTTTAAAAAATGCAAATTGACATTTCCACTCATTTTGGGTGGGCTCCCAATTGTGCCTTTTTTTGTGGTAAAATGGGAATGGCGCGAAGATGGGCACTATTCCCATGAGGCAATTCATGCCCGATTTTATGACATTTTCTCACCACAAAACAGGCGCGATGAAGTTGTAAAATTCCATCCCAAATGTTGAATCTAACATTTTTGCTTTGATGCTTTATGCTTCTATTTACAAAACCAAGAATTCTGCATGCTGTTTAAGAACCTTACAAATTTATGCTGCTCTCTTCAAAAATTTGCGTATGTTAACCCCCAGGTTTTTGTGCTCCTTTATCCATTTTAAAATTACAGCATTCCATTTATATTGCCTCTCCTTACGTTTTCTTCCATGAAGGATGACTTAACGCTTCTCTGTGCTCAATTTTATCTACCATGAGTCTACTAATTTCTCCAACCTGCCCATGTCTTTCTGAAGGCTGTTATTACCTTCATCAATTATTACAATTTCCAACTTCATAATATATGCATACTTTGAAATTATGCCCCCAATACCCAGGTCTAGGTCAATGGTACTTATGAAAAAGAGCAGTCATTGCAATACTGGCCACTGGGTTTACGACTGTACATGCTTTGCAGTTTAAGAATCAAATTATAAAATAAATATATACACACACCAAAACCTTACCCCCAGTCCTTGCAGGTGGGATCTTATGGTCCTGCTAATGGTGCACCCCTGTCACGGATTTCCCAGTGGCAAAGTGTGTATTCAATGGGATACCCCGTTGAAAACAGCAGGACCATAAGACTCCACCACCAGCGAAACACGCTGCGGAGTCGGAGAAAAGTCCCATATAGTTTCTATCGATGAGTTCCCTGATGTTCACATGGACTACAATAAATAATAGTTATACAGTAAAGTTAGGCATGATGGTAGGAACAGGTAGGAAACATTTTATTTTCCAATTTTGACTTTGGTTTCCTTAAAATGTTGCCTTTTCCAAGCAACACTTCTAAATACTGATAACTGCTGCCAGTTTCCCTGGACAGTCAGATGATATACATGCACCTTTAACACTAGACAAGTGATGGCAGGACAGAAAAGTCCCTCTCAGCCTTGCTGGAGAACCCGAATTCGATCATTCTTTCGAGCTTCACTATATGTACAGGCTGTACTAGATCAGCAGGTAGATGTAAAAACAACTTACATTTGTGTAGCAGTGCTTCCAGTCATAAGTGACAGCTGTTAGCTGGAATGAAGATGGGTATTCATCTGGGATAGGTATTCATAGAGGAGCGCTTTGTCGCTTATTCCCAGTCAGTCTCAATTAGTATGTACTTGCACAGATGGCGGTCACTTGCCAAGCAGACTGGTGGGAAATTAATTGCTAGACACAGAAAAAAGCTTGAATCTGGGGACAATTCCTTCTTCTGTGTATCGACATTGCCTTTTTAAAAGGCAAAAGCATATCCGAAAGTCAGGTTTTTGAAACAGTCTAAATACATAGCTGTGCATATCATACCCTTTGATTCAATACCAATATGGTAAAATTTTACCAGTTAGAAGATGTGGTGAGAAGTAACTGTCTTACTCCACTATGAGTAGCTGTAACACTGAAAATATACAGTCAGTTGGTCTAACAAAGATTGGAAAATTATGGCCAATGGTACCGTAATTTCCACTGTTAATTTATCAGAGTTCAATTAGCATCTAATTTCATGCCTGATGATGTCACAGTGAAACATATTTAGCCAAGCAACGTAAAACATCTGCCTTCCCCGCTTCCAAAGTTGTCCGCATTTTCCATGATGAAAACATATGGGTTAGAATTTTACTGCCTTATCTGCCCCAGAATCCTGAGTGAGGTTGTAAAATATCAGCCATGGGGTGCAAAATGCACCTATGCAGTGACTAGTTATCCAGTGCCACAGACGGTAGCTTGTTTCCAAGATGGCATCTACACTGTGCAATTGTACAATGCACACACACCTGTGCTGGTTGCATAGAGGACATTTTGGTGAGAACATTTAACATACAAACCATCCTGACTTGTAAATTTACCACCACTCCTCCTCATATCAATCATCAGAAAAATGTTGGAATCTATCATTAAGGATGTCCTGATAATGCTGTTAGAAAAACAGAGTATGATTAGGAATAGTCAATGTGATTTTACAAAAGGAAGATCCTGTTTGACAAATTTAGTTTATTGAGGGTGTAACTAGTAGGGTATATAAAGAAGAGACAGGGAATGTTGTATACTTGGATTTCCAAAGAGCATTTGACAAGTTGTCTTGCAAAAGATTAATACATAAGATGGAGTTAGAGATTATATGATAGCATAGACAGAGGATTGGTTAACGGGCAGGAAGCAAAGAGTAGAGATAAATTGGGAATTTTCAAATTGATAGGCAGTGAATAGTGGATTGCTGCAAGGATTAGTGCTGGGTTCCCAGCTATTTAAAATCTAGGGCCACAATTCTCCCATCGTGACCCACAACTTCTCTGGTGGGTAGGGGTGGGAGATGCGGATCGCTGGCCTTGTACTGGGATTTGCACATGTGTTGGGAACACATGCGCATCTCCTAGATCTGGCAAACAGTCGCCAGTCAGGCCACACTGGAAACTGGCAGAAAGGCGGGTAAGTAATTTGAATCTTTTTAAAATATAGTTTAAGTACGTTGAGCAGGTCATGATCGGGAATTTTCAGGTCCCGATTGAATCTCCCATCCCGTTAGGAATATTTTACTTTGGTGGGGTTCAGACTAACTCCCCATGTTTGTGGAATGAGTGGGAGACCCCGCCGGAATGAAGGGGGGAACAATCAGGGCTCCCCAGGGAGTCGAGCAGCAGAGGGGTCCAACCCCCCAGGGCATGGGCCCCTGGCAGTGCCAGCCTGTGCCACCAGGCATTGCCCCAGGATTAAAGTGCCCATGCCAAGGGGACACTTTGGCATTGCCCACTGGGCATCAGGCAATGCTGAGGGGTGTGGTCTGTTGGGAGGGGCCTGCTTCCGACGGGGTGTGGACTGACTCCGGGGTGGGGGGGGGAGATCAGCGGGAGGGTCTGCTGTGGTAAGCAGTCTGCTGGAGTGAGGGGGGTGGGGGAGAATGACATTGAGTGGGGGGTGGTGCCTGGACATCGGGGCGCTCCTTGAACTCCGCATGTGCAGAATTCCAGAACTGTCAGACTCTGGCGCGAATAGACCCCGTCTCCCCCACGCTGGGGGTTTTTAATGAGATTCAATACTGAGAATGCTGCAGTGCACAGAATGCGGAGATTCAGGTAAGAAGCTGAACTGGCAAAACAGTTGGAATTTGTGTGTTTTCCTGCCAATTCAGCACTTTTGGGAAAATCGCGGCCTAGATTTGTCAACTCAGATGGGAAAATGGAAGGTAGTCACCAGCAGCACTGCTGGATTTTCCTGCTGTATTTTTAAACACATTGCCAAAAGAAGGTGAAAGGCAAGTGACACTGGCGAAGTGCCCTCTGAATAAGCCCTGCACCCCCCAACCCCACCACCAGCAGCTTTCGTTTTTTGAATATTTGGATGCTATTATTAAAGGGTGCCCCAATTTATAAATATAGAAATCAAAACACCTTCCCTTCTCACAAAACACACACTCCCAAATATGGAATTCCCTCCTGCAACATGGATTTCCATTTCCCCCACCACCACTGGGCACCTCCTCCCTGAAATCCCTTGATGCCCCTTCCCTATGGAATACCTGGCACTTTCCCAAAGTAACCTTCCCTCCTTTCCCTCCATGCTTATGGAACACCAGCCTCAGCACAACTTTCTGGCGCTGACTCCTGACACTGCCCTCTGGCACTGATTCCTGGCACTGCCCTCTGGCAGACAAGGCCTACATTTGTTACCGATCTCTCAACACCCTTGAAGTGAGTGGTCATTTCAGAATGTAGTTGAAAGTCAATCACTTTCCAATCACATGGAGGCCAGATCAGGTAAGGATGGCAGACCACATAAGTTTTTCAACAAACAATGGTGGATTTGTGAGCACCATTACTGAGCCTATAGCTGAAATTGACTGGTCATTCATGCTGGTGTGATCTTCCAGTCTTGCCAAAAGTGAGCCCCTGTAATGGGCTTCTCGGTGATGGAAACCCATTGATGGTGGCAGGACTGGAAGATCCCGTCATTAGCCAATGACAGGACACCTCCGTTGCTTCCACTGCCACAAAACATTCCGCGGGGAGGCAGCAGAAATTCTTACCCTTTAGCTTTCATTGCTAGATTTATTCATTGAATTTAAATTCCACCAGGTGCCATAATGAGTCTTGAACTTGCTGCCCCAAAGCATTAACCTGGGACTATGGATTAATAATGTCCAATATTATTACAATATTGGTACATTATTACAGTACCTCCATCTCCCCCATTTGCAGAGAGATGCAGAGCATCGTGATACATAAGGATTTGGGTATTTTCATAAATGAATCACAAAAAAAGTCACCATGCAGATACACAAAGGAACTAGAAAGATTAATGGAATGTTGACCTTTATTGCAAGAAGGATGGAGCACAAAAGAAAGGAAGTCTTGTTACAACTGCATCGAGTGTTGGTGAGGCAACACTTGCAGTACTGTAGTTAGTTTTTGTCAGCTTACTTAAGGAGGGATATGCTTGCATTGCAGGCAGTTCAGAGAAGGTACAGTCAGCTCACTATGGTGAACGAAAGATTGGGTAGGTTAAAGGTTAGATGAATGAGAGGTGATCTCACTGAAACATTTCAGATTCTCAAAGTGGATGCTGAGAGGATGTTTCCCATTGTAGGGTAATCTGGAACGAGGGACACCAATTCAAACTAAGACAGAGATGAGGAGGATTTTTTTCTCTCAGAGAGTTGTTAATCTTTGGAATTCCCTACCCTAGATAGGTTGGGTCTTTGAATGCCTTCAAGGCTGAGTTAGATTTGGATACATAAAAGAGTCAAAGATTTTTAGATGGGACAGGCAAGTAGAGTTAAGGCAACAGTCAGATCAGCAATAGTCTTTCAAATGGTGGAGTAGGCAAATGATCTACTCCTGCTTCTATTTTTCTAGGGCCGGGAAATTCTTGTTGTATTCGATTCTATAAGTTAGTTTTCAAAAGAAAAGGAAAATCTTTGGTCAGAGATGGATTATGACGAACAATTATGTGAATTGTGTAAGTTCTTCATGGAAGAAATGATGGAGAGATGATATTATAGTTTTTGTTTAGGATTCTGAAGGAGCAAGATAATATAGACCATGACAAGTGGGAACAATTCCTGGACTTGAGGCGCAGGCACAAATCTTTCCCTTTTTTCCCCCCTGCATAATGACAAGAGGCAAGTATCAAGTAACTAAAGACATCTTCACCAATAATTTACAAGACCAATTTATTTCTACTCTGCTAATAGCGAAAGGAGATTTTTAGGCTTAAATATATGAAAATATTCCTGCGTGCGCAACAAGTGCTTTCTGGATACTCTTGGTGTGAGCTATTCTCTATTCAGAAACATACTGTTTGGTGCTACTACTATTCCAGCCAAACAATCAGGTTCTAGGCTGGCTTTGATAAGGGATATCCCAATGAGATATAGCTCACGACTCCAGTCAGGAATTTGGATATAAAACAGGCCTACAATGTGAGCAATGCTGTCACTTTATAGCAAAGATCTTTTCCCTAGATAGGGGAGTCCAAAATTAGAGGGCATAGGTTTAAGGTGAATGGGGGAAGATTTTAAAGGGACCTGATGGACAATTTTTTCACACAGAGGGTGGTGCGGATATGGAATAACCTGTTAGAGGAGGTGGGTATAATTACAACATTTAGAAGACATTTGGACAGGGACATAGATAGGAAAGGTTGAGAAGGATATGGGCCAAACACAGACAAATGGGACTAATCAGTTTAGGAAACCTGATTGGCATGGAGGAGTTGGGCCAAAGGACCTGATTCTATGCTGTATATCTTTATGACTATGACTCTTATGTGTGAGCAGTCCACGGACATGTTAAAACAATCATTCTGCTGATTGTACTGTTCTGGAGAAACTCTGTTGTATACTACTGACAATTTTTCCAGACACCTGCTGAATTAATTGAGATTTGATTGTGTACAGTTCTGGTCACCCTACTGTTGAAAAGATATTATTAAATTAGAAAGAGTGCAGTAAAGATTTACTAGGATGCTATCAGGACTTGATGATTTGAGTTATAAGGAGAGGCTGGATGGACTGGGATTTTTTTCTCTGGAGCATAGAAGGCTAAGGGGTGATCTTACAAAGGTCTATAAAATAATGATGGGCATAGCTTAGCTAGATAGTCAATATCTTTTCCCAAAGGTAGGGGAATCCAAAACTAGAGGGCATATGTTGAAGGTGAGAGGAGAGATAGTGGCAATTTTTTTTTCACACAGAGGGTGCTGAGTGTCTGGAGTGAGCTGCCAGAGATAGTCGTAGAGGCAGATACAACTTTGTCTTTAAAACACACCTCGGCAGTTACATGTAAGATGGATATAGAGGGACATGGACCAAATGCGGGCAATTGGGTTTAGCTTGGTCGTAAAAAGGGCAGCATGGGCAAGTTGGGCTAAAGGGTCTGTTTCCATGCTGTAAACCTCCATGACTTTGTGACTCTATGATATTAGTATAGCCCCAACCCTGCATGGTGATGCCATTATGGTTTCCCTGCCTTAACCTGCCAGCTGGCCTATAAGAAATATAACTAGGTAGATTTGTTTTAATTTTTGTAGATCTTGTTATTTCCTTGCAGGAAAGAGCAATAGATCAATAAGTAGTTAAAAAAATCAAATGACATTCTGGCCTTTTTTGCAAAGGCGTTGGCGTTTAAAAATAGGAAAGTTTTGTTGCAACTATAGAGGGTATTGGTGAGACCACACTTGGATCACAGCTTACAATTCCCCTTACCTAAAAACGGACATAGTAACATTGAAGACAATCCAATGGAGATTCACCAGGTTAATTCCTGGGATGAGAGGAGGGGGCTTGACAGGGTAGATTGTGAGATGTTTTCACTTATGTGAGACTCTCAAAGAAGAGACATACCTCCAAGAGAAAGGGCGGGTCATTTAAAACTGAGGTGCATACAAATTTCTTCTCAAAGGGTGGTGAATTTCTGAAATTTTTTGCCCCAAAGACTAGGAAGCAGGATCATTAGATGTATTCAAAGTGGAATGGATAAATATTTGATAGCTCAAGGAATAGAGGACCTTGGGAAATGGCACAGAAAAGGAGCTGAGGCCAGCACAGATCAGCCATGATTGTATTGAATGGCTGGGCAGGCTTGAAGAGCCTGGTGGCTTACTCCTGCTTCTATTTCTTGTGTGTTTTTGTGTTCAAAGATATAGAAGAATATTTATACTACTCAAAACTTTACGACAATATTGACTTTTTTTAATTGTGGCAGCCACATGTGAATTATCTCAGAAGCTGCAACTGTCATAAGATAAATACAACAAGAGTTGTGGAACTCACGTAGTAAATTCCCATGGAATAAGATGTCACAGTATCAGGCATGATGTAATGTTATTATTTGTTCCAAATATTATATTTTCTTTTCCTTTATTCTTTTATGGGAGATGATATCGCTGACAAGGCCAAGATTTGTTGTCCATTCCTAATTGTCCTTGAACTAAATGGCTTGCTAAGACTATTTCAGAAGGTATTTAAGCATCAACCACACTGCTGTGGGTTTGGAGTCATATGTAGGCCAGACCAGAAAGAAACACAGAATTCTTTCCCTGAAGAATACCAGTGAACCAGATGACTTTTTAAAAATAAAATTTGATGATAATTTATCATGATCATCCTTACTGGGGCTATCTTTCAATTCCTGACATTATTGGAGGCATTTCTGGAGGTACTGGGGAGATGGAATGTAAATTATTAATGGAATGTAAATTCCACCAGCTGCTGTGGTGGGTTTTGAACCCAGGTCTTGAGAGCATTAGCCTGGGTATCTAGATTACTAATCCAGTCACATTACCATAACAAAGAACAAAGAAAATGACAGCACAGGAACAGGCCCTTCAGCTCTCTAAGCCTGCACCGAACATGCTGCCTGATTGAACTAAAATTCTCTAACTTTCGGGAACCATATTCCTCTTTCCCATCCTATTCATGTATTTGTCCAGATGTCCTTTAAAAGTCACGGTCATATCTGCTTCCACTACCTCAGCCAGCAGCAAGTTCCAGCCACCCATTCCCTCTGTGTAAAAAACTTACCCTGTACATCTCCTTTAAATCTTGTCCCGCACACCTTAAACTTAAGTCCCCTAGAATAATTGACTCTTCCACCCTGGGAAAAAGCTTCTGACTATCCAGTCTGTCCATGCCTCTCATAAACTTGTAGACTTCTATCAGCTTGCCCCTCAAACTGCTTTGTTCCAGTGAGAACAAACCAAGTTTTTTCAACCTCTCCTCATAACTAATGCCCTCCATACCAGGCAACATCCTGGTAAATCTTTTCTGTACCCTCTCCAAAGCCTCTACATCTTTCTAGTAGTGTGGCGACCAGAATTGAACACTATATTCCAAATGCGGCCGAACTAAGATTCTATAAAGTTGCAACACGAGTTGCCAATTTTGAAACTCAATGCCAATGAAGGCAAGAATGCCATATTGACTATGTTCTCCACCTGTGTTGTCACTTTCAGTGACCTGTATACCTGTACATCCAGCTTCCTCTGCCCGTCAATATTCTTAAGAGTTCTGTCATTTCCTGTATATTTCCTCTCTGTATTAGACCTTCCAAAATGCATTGCCTCACATTTGTCCAGATTAAACTCCATCTGCCATCTCTCCCCCCAAGTCTCCAACTGATTTATATTCTCATGTTTCCTCTGATGGTCCTCATCACGATCTGCAAATCCATCAACTTTTGTGTCATTCGCAAACTTACTAATCAAACCAATTACATTTTTCTCCGAATCATTTATATATATTACAAACAGCAAAGACCCTAGCTCTGATCCCTGGGGAATTGCCATTTGTCAAAGCCCTCCATTCAGAAACACATCCTTCCACTGCTACTGTCTGTTTTCTATGATCAAGCCAGTTCTGTATCCATCGTTCCAGCTCATCTCTATCCCATGCAATTTCACCTTCTATACCAGTCTGCCATGGGGGACCTTGTCAAAGGCCTTTCTGAAGTCCATGTAAACAACATCCATTGCCCTATCCTCATCAATCATCTTCATCACTTACTCAATAAACTTGATCAAGTTAATGAGGCATGATCCCCCTTCACAAAACCATGTTGCCTCTCGCTAATATGTCCACTTATTTCAGTCTTCTCTAGAAGAATTCTCTCCAATATTTTCCCTACCACTGACGTAAGGCTCACCAGTCTGTAAATACCCGAATTATTCTTATTACCCTTCTTAAATAAAGGAACAACATTGACTATTCTCCAATCCTGTGGGACCTCCCTTGTAGTCATGATGTAGAGATGCCGGCGTTGGACTGGGGTAAACTCAGTAAAGTTTTACAACACCAATTTTAAATCCAACCAATTTATTTGATAGTAAATCTGTGAGCTTTCAACTTTACAGCCTTCGTCAGGCAAATGCAGTGTTCTGATCTGCAGAGGCACTCATATCCACACAGACAGTTACAGATTGCTGATTAGAATGCGAATCCTTACATCTAACCTGCTATTCAAGTGTTAAAGTGGCTAACAATGTGTGTGAAGGGAATCCTGAGCATTGGTTAGAGAATTGTGTATTTTCTCCAGACAGCACAGTAAGTGAGGTTTTTTGCTAACCCAGGCAAGTTACGGGGGTTACAGATAGTGTGACATGAAGTCAAGATCCCTGTTAAGACCGTCCTCATGTGTGCGGAACTTGGCTATCAGTCTCTGCTCAGCGACTCTGCGCTGTCGTGTGTCACGAAGGCCCCTTGAAGAACATTTACCCGCAGGTCGGAGGCCGAATGCCCATGACTGCTGAAGTGTTCGCCCACAGGAAGGGAACTATTTTGCATGGTGATTGTTGAGCGATGCTCATTCATCAGCTGTCGTAGTGTCTGCATGGTCTCCCCAGCGTACCATGCTTTGGGACATCCTTTCTTGCAACATATTAAGTAGACAACGTTGGCCGAGTTGCAAGAGTATGTACCGTGTACCTAGTGAATGGTATCTTCACGTTTGATGATGTCGTCCATGTCAGTCACTTCAGCCATACTTATCCAAGAGTTCCAAAATTTGCTACATTATGCCATCATCTCCCCAGTACCTCCAGAAATGCCTCCAATCAAAGTTGGTAACGATATCTGCACTCTGATCTATTAGGGTTGAGCTAATTTAAATGCTTGCTTTGGGCTTTCTTGATTTTGATGTTCAGTGTATGTTGTTATTGGATCACATTCCTGACCATTCCCCCTGACCATGGAGGTTGCCATAGCACTTAGCAGAGTGTAGTGATTACAGCCACTTGCATCAGAGCGAGACATTATTTTATGCATTTAAATTTTCGAAAAACACACCATGCCCCAATGTGAGCAATTGCTCAGCATTCTGGATATCCAGTCTTGCTCTAGTGCTCATGACAGGAGATACATTGCCCTTATTCCATGATGGATGGAATGGAGCAGTCAGCATCTGCTGTCACATCTGGTGAAAATCTCAACAGCAAAGCTGGACGTTTGTGAATCAGCGGAATGGCTTTATGCCAAAACTCATTTCTTGTTCACCAATGGGAACAGTGCGAGGGGACACATGGGAAATACTTAAAGACAATCTGGACAGATGTTTAAGGAATAAAACAACAGAAAGCACTGGTAATCCTAGCAAACCTTGCTGCATCTTAGAGGTTGAAATAGAGTTAATTACCCCACCCCACATCAGATCTGGGAAAAGTTATAAGAATAGCAGATTTTAGGCAAGCGAATGAAAGAAGAATGAGAAATAAAAGAAAAGGCAAGATCTGTAATAGGATGGAGGGCAAGATAGAGCCTATTCACATCGAAAAGCTGGCTGCTGAGCTGTAGGTGCGCTATTGCACATGTGCCCCGATCTCCCAGTGCACTATGTACAAGTACAATGGGAGATTTCTCATTCCCCTACTCTCCTGGACATCGTCCCACTCTCTCCCAGTCACCCTACTTGATCGCTGGCCCTCCACTTTTGGCTGATTAGATGGGAGACTAATTATGCTGACAGAAATCAGTTGATAATATTGCGAGAGACACAAAGCTGGGCATGAAACCAGTTTTTTGCTTCTTGCCTAATGTTATTGACTTGCCACACCAATTGACCGGTGTGGCGAGCCAGTAAGATATCACCATTGTCTATGTATTGGTGACCATGAAACCATTGATGACTGCTTTATCACTAATATCCTTCAGGGAATGAAACCTGCCATGCTCAACAGACCTATGTGTGATTCCAGATCTCCAGCAATGTAGCTGGCTCTTAAATGGCCAAGCAAGCCATTTAATTGTATCAAACCACCACAGAAAATTCAAGAAGAAATGAAACTGGACAGTCCACTCAGAATCAACGGCAATGGCAAACTCAGACCTATCAACCCTGCAAAGTTCTCCTCAGGGAAGAGGAGAAGCTTGTACTAAAATTGGGAGAGCTGTCTCACAGACTAGTCAAGCAACAGCCTGACATAGTCATACTCATCGAATCACACTTTACAGAGAGGGGGTGATTTTGAACTGAATGGCGAGTCACACTCAAAATCTGAAGAGTCCCGATCTTTCCACACAAATGACACTGATGTGCTGCTCTGTGCAAGGCGTGATGGCGATATCTATCATCATGCGCCCTAAATAAGTTCATGATGGGTTGCATCAGCACGGCTCCTTCAGGATGCAAACTCTGGTCAAGCAGCCACTTGACTGGCCTCTAATATGACACCAGGATTCTTTGGAGGGACTTGGGGGCTGAGGGAGTCTGGGCGCTTGGTGCCGCTGAGACCCTGGTGGGTCTCTGCACTGCATCCCACTGGAGTTTATAGGGATTAGAGTAGGGATATGGCGACAGTGTCGAGTGGAGGGATGGCATTGGTGCATCCATTGGGTGGCAGTCCCAAAGGAACTGAAGGGTAAGGGTCATGAGAGGGCATGCCAGCAGCAGCATCTCCTTCCCGCGTTGCTAGTGTGGGAGGGACATAGCATTGTCATTCTCACCCCAAAGAGTAAGGTGTCAGGTGAGTTGGTGTTTCCACAAGCTTGGTGGCATGAACAGACAGAGTGTGGGTGAACAAAATGAGATTTAATGCCAAATGTCCAATACAAAATGGAGACCTATCTACAGTAGTGCCTATATTCACCAGTGTTCGCTAAATGCCTTCAGTTTCTTAATTGTCCTCACCCACACACTACATCTAGGTGTATCTCCAGAATCCTGCTGACTTCTGCGTCCTTTTACCTGAGATGATCTTGGCAAACATTCTTGACCTTTCAATGAAAGGTCAATACCTGTTTGTGAGCAGCAGGGATTGTTTTGACTGCTGCCCTCCTCGGTATCAATAGTGGAAATGTGTCACTTACAGGAAGAGGGGTGATGGATGGGCTGGAAATATTCAAGGTTCACTGGCTGGAGAGACCCAGGCTGTACTCTCACTGATCCTATGGGTTCTTAGGACCCTCTGTGCACCTCCATAGGTTAGAGGGGCAGCTGGTATGAGATCCAGAAGTCCCACTGTCCTCTGGCATTGATATTCGTTGATTTCCACAAGTGCCTGCACAATGATGTTGAAGCCTTTCACCATAGAGTTCATGTCCTCAGCCATGGAGGTCATGAGCTGAGCCATGGTGCAGAATCTCCTGCATGTCTGTTCCATGGTCTCCACTGTGGACACCACCCTCAAGATGTTGGCCTCATTGCGTTGCAGTGACATCATTATCTCCTCAGAGAGAAGGTGATGGGGCATCTTCAGTTGGCCTTGCAGTCCAAGAAGGGCAGCTGTCATTCCTTCCTAAGACTTGTAACTCGGTCTTTGCAGCTCCAGCAGTTGTGGGATCATCAGGACTGGGGGCACATCATCAGCCTGGGGCTCAGCAGAGTCCTACGATCTGGCATCCCTCCCAGTGCTGGATCCCTGGGATGTCCCTGCCTCTGCCTACTGTGGATCTTCAGCTGTGAGTTGCTTGCTAGTGAGTGACCCAAAAGCCTGTCTACTTAGCAAACTCACTGAGGTGTAAATAGTTGCACTGTTGCCAGGATGACAACGGTGGCACCTCTTCAATGGTGGGGTTAGATAAGTCCCCCTCTGAGCTGCTGGAGTTAGGTGGATCCAGGGAGTACAAGAATGGTCTGGCCTGTTCTGCTGACCGGCCTACAAGACCTATGGCCTCAGTGCAGTACAGGGAATACAGGGGGAACACTGATAACTCACTTGATAGTTGAGGAATTTCACGAAGGAAAGGGGCTTGTTGACAGCTCCTGTCTCTGAGGGAGCTGTGGACCAGCTGAGGGAAATATCCATACTGAGGGAGGAAGTGTTAGAGCTTCGAGGTAGCATTAAAACTGATAAATCTCCAGGGTCTGTTGGCATTTATCCCAGGCTGCTTAGGGAGGTGTGAGGTGAAATTGCTGGACCTCTGACACAAATCTTTGTCTCTTCCTTGGACACAGATAAGGTCCCAGAGGACTGGAAAATAGCTAATGTTGTACCGTTGTTTAAAAAGGGTAGTAGGGGTAACTCTGGAAATTATAGGCCGGTGAGTTTGACGTCAGTTGTAGGGAAGCTGTTGGAGGGGATTCTTAGAGATGGGATGTGTAGGCACTTAGAGCGTTGCGATTTGATTAGAGATACACAGCATGGATTTGTTAAAGGGAGGTCATGCCTTACAAATCTGGTAGAATTTTTTGAGGAGGTGACGAAAACGGTGGACGAAGGGCGAGCCGTTGATGTCATCTATATGAATTTTATAAGGCGTTTGACAAAGTCCCTCATGGGAGGTTAGTCGAGAAGGTCAAGGCTAATGGCATACAAGGACAGGTAGCTAGATGGATAAGTAACTGGCTTGGTAATAGGAGACAGAGAGTAATAGTGGAAAGGTGTTTCTCTAGCTGGAGGTCAGTCACTAGTGGTGTGCCGCAGGGCTCGGTACTGGGACCTCTTCTATTTGTAATATACATAAATGACTTGGAAGAGGGAGTAAGTGGAGTGATCAGCAAGTTTGCAGACGATACAAAGATGGCTGGACTTGCAGATAGTGAGGAGCATTGTCAGGCGATGCAGCAGGACATAGGCTGGTAGCTTGGCAGACAGATGGCAGATGGAATTCAATCCTGATAAATGTGAGGTGATGCATTTCGGGAGAAAGAATGTAGGGGGGAGGTATATGATAAAGGGTAGATCTATTAGAAACGCAGAGGGACCTGGGGGTGCAGGTGAACAAGTCTCTGAAGGTGGCAGAGCAAGTGGAGAAGGTTGTGAAGAAAGCATATAGTATGCTACCTTTATAGGAAGAGGTATAGAGTACAAGAGCTGGCCTTTAATGTTGCAGTTGTATAAAACGCTGGTTAGACCTCATTTGGAATACTGCATCCAGTTCTGGTCGCCTTACTACCGGAAAGATGTGCAGACTCTGGAAAGAGTGCAGAGGAGGTTTACCAGGATGCTGCCTGGTATGGAAGGTCTGAGTTATGAGGAGAGATTAGGCAAATTGGGACTGTTTTCCTTAGAAAGATGTAGACTTAGAGGAGATCTGATAGAGGTGTACAAGATTATGAGGGGTATAGATAGAGTAAACAGGGTTAAGCTTTTTCCTAGGATGGACTCAAATAGCATGACGGGTCACGGGCTTATGGTGAGAGGTGTAAGGTATAATTTGGATGTTAGAGGGAGTTTTTTCACGCAGAGGGTGGTGGGGGTATGGAATGTGCTGCCAAGTAAAGTGGTGGAGGCAGGTACTCTGGAGTTATTTAAGAAATACTTAGATGGGCACATGAACAGAATGGGAATGGAGGGGTATAGAAAACTGATTTAAAATAGGGATCATGAGCCTTGGGAGTCCCTAGGAAGTGTGTAAATAGACGATGATATTGATGTACTTGTTTTTATCCTACAGGTACTTTGGTCCACCTTGTTGTCTAACAAGGGGCATACATGCGATGGGTCGTGAGAGGGCTGCTCTTGGATCTTTTTCGAGAGTATCCTGCTGCTTCACGTCGTTAGTGTATGCTTGACCTGGACCACTTGATGAGCAACACGACAGCTCAGTGACTATCGCTGTGCTGTGCAGATACATGGATTTGGGCCTGTGTCTGTGGGAGTTTGCGCATTCTCCCCGTGCTTGCGTGGGTTTTCTCCGGGTGCTCCGGTTTCCTCCCACATCCCAAAGATGTGCTCTTAGGCTAATTGGCAAAACAAATTCTCCCTAAATTGTCTCAAATTTGGTTTTTAATCCATAGATCTATAAACATGGACATGGATCGCGGGTAGAGGTGGGAACATCAGGGTGGCTGCGCGGGCTCGTTGGGCCGAAGGGTCTGTTTCCCGTGCTGTTTTGTTCTTTGTTCTTTGAATGACAGCATTTGTGTTGAGGATTCTCATGTTTCTCTGCTGCCTCCACTTCACCAGAGGTGGCAGCTGCATGCTGGTATACAGTTGGGAGAGAGTTATCCTGGGAATCCGGACACAATGAAGTCTCTTAGCATCAGTCCAATATGGGCTAGGAAACCTCATGCAACTCCTATTACCTTGTCGAACACCATTTGGAGGAAGCATTGAATCCAGCACAAACACAGAATGTACTCTGAGCGGGGAACTTTAATATCCATCACCTAGAGCGGGTTGGGTAGCACCATTACTGATCAAGCAGATTGAGCCCAAAAGGACATTGATGCAAGAACTGGATAGGGCAGAGAAGGGAAAACATACTTCACCTCATCCCCATCAACCTGCCTGCCACAGATGCATCTGTCCATTAGGTATCGGTATGAATGATCACTGCACTATCCTTGTGGAGACATCTTTGCATTGACAATATCTGCTATCGTGTTCTGTGGCACTACCAATATGCTAAATGGGATACAGATTGAATAGATGTCGCAAATTATTCCTGGGCATCATGAGTTACCTGCATCAGCAGAATTGCACTCAACCACAATCACAGCATAGCATATTCCTCCCTCCACCGTTACCACCAAGCCAGAGATTCAATCCTGGTTCAATGAAAATTGAAGGGGAGCATACTGGGAGCAACATAAGGTATACTTAAAAATGAGGGTGGAATTCTCTTATCTCACCTGCAGTGGGTTTGGTAGCAGACAGGATTGGAGAATCCGGCAGGAATTAGTCAGAAACTCGCTAGTGTAAGAACAGTTTGCGGTTCTCCCAATGGCAGGTTGATGGAGGGGTTGGTTACCTGTTACCTGGTGATGTGAATTCCATCTGCATTCATTTAAATTTCATGACTGTTCATTAAAACAGCCAATGTCCAAAATCCCACGCTGTCTTTCAATCTTGTGTCAAACCCATTTGAAAATGTACGACATGCACATGACTATCTGTGACAGAGGTACACTGCTCCTGTTACACTGAATGCCATTCTGCTGGGCAGATTGGTTCATAGAATTATAGAGTTTTACAGCACAAAAAAAGGTCCTTTGGTCCATTGTGTCTGCACCAGACATTAAACACTTACCTATTCTAATCCCATTCTCAAGCTCTTCTTCTGCAACCTTGCATGCTATGGTGTCTCAAGTGCTCATTTAAATGATTCTTAAACGTTGTGAAGGCTCCCATCTCTACTCTTTCACAGTATTCCTGCCCTCAGCTCCATGTGGAGGTGGTTTTGCTAGGACCACTCAGTTTCTGACCGCATTATAGCCTTAGTCTAATCATAGACAAAAGAGCTGAACTCAAGAAAGAAGTCAGAGTGACTGCCCTTGAAGTCAAGGCAGCATGCAACGAATTATGACACCAAGGAGCTCTAGCAAAACTCATCAACTGGTTGGAGTCATACCTAGCACAAAAGAACATTGTTGTTCATTGGAGGTCAAATCATCATAGAATGTCTTGTTGAAATTGTACAAGACATTGGTAAGGCCACACTTGGAATACTGTGAGCAATTCTGGTCACCCTATTATAGAAAGGATATTATTAAACTAGAAAGAGTGCAGAAAAGATTTACTAGGATGCTACCAGGACTTGATGGATTGAGTTATAAGGAAAGGCTGAATAGACTGGGACATTTTCTCTGGAGTATAGAAGGCTGAGGGGTGATTTTATAAAGGTCTATAAAATAATGAGGGGTAAAGATTTGCTAGATAGTCAATGTCTTTTCCCAAAGACAATGGAGTCTAAAACCAGAGGGCATAGTTTTAAGATGAGAGGGGAGAGATTCAAAAGTGGCCAGAGGGGCAATTTTTTCGCACAAAGGGTGGTGAGTGTCTGGAACAAGTTGCCAGAGGCAGTAGTAGAAGAGGGTACAATTCTGTTTTTTAAAAAGCATTTAGATAGTTATATGGTATGATGCGTATAGAGGGATATGGGCCAAATGCAGACAATTGGAAGTAGGTTAGGAGTTTCAAAGAAAAAGGACGGCATGAATAAGTTGGGCCATGCTGTAAACCTCTATGAGTCTATGATTCTATCTCAGTCCCAGAGCTTTGCTGCAGGAGTTCCTCAGTATAGTATCCAATCATTTTTAGCTTCTTCATTAACAACTTACTCATCATCATAAGGTCAGAAGTGGAGATGTTTGTTGATGCTTGCACAATGTCCTCAGACACTGAAGTAGTGCATGTCCACACGCAGTAGGACCTGGACAATATCAGGCTTCAGCTGACAAGTAGCAAGTAACATTTGTGCTACAAATGTACGAGGCAAAGGTTCTCACCAACAAGAAAGAATTGAACTCTCTCTCCTTGTCATTCAATGTGATTACATAGAAACTAGAAGCAAGAGTAGGCCATTCAGCCCTTTGATCCTACTCTGCCATTCATTATAATCTTGGCTGATCATCAAATTCAAAACCCTGATTCTGCCTTCTCCCACAAATCCCTTTAGCCCCAAGAATTATATCTAATTCCTTCTTGAAATTACTCAATTTTTGGCCTCCACTACTTTCTGTGATAGTGAATTCCACATTGACCACTCTCTGGGGAAAGAAACTTTTCCTCACCTAAGTATTAAAAAGTTTACTCCTTATCCTCAAACTATGGTACTTACTTCCTAACCATCACAAACATTCTTTCTGAATCTACCCTGTCAAACCTTGTTAGAATTATATAAGTTTCTATGAGATCACCTCTCTCTCTTCTATTCACTTTAGTGAATATAATCGTAACTGACTTAGCCTCTCCTCCTATAACATCCTGTCATCCCAGAAATCAACCTAGTAAATCTTCACTGTAATCCTTCTATCGCAAGTACGTCTTTCCTTAAATAAGGACACCGAAACTGCACACAATACTCCAGGTGTGGCCTCACCATTGCCCTATACAGTTACAGTAAAACATCCCTATTTCCATACTCAGATCGTCTCGCTATGAAGGCCAACATACCATTTGCCCTCTTTACTGCCTTTTGTATCTGCATGCTTATTTTCAATGACTGATGCATGAGGACACTAAACTCTTACTGAATGTCTACCTCTCTCAATTTACACCCAGTCAAATAATAATCTGCCTCCCTATTTTTGCTATTCAAGTGGATGCCCTACATTTATCCACATTACACTGCATCTGCTATGCATATGCCCACTGTCTCAGCCTATCCAAATCACACTGAAGAATCTCTGCATTTTCCTTGCAGCTCACTTTCCTGCCCAAATTGTATCATCTGCAAATTTGGAAGTAATACATTTAGCTCCCTCATCCAAATCATTAATGTATAATGGAAGCAGTTTGAGTCCTAGTCTCTGTGGTACCCATTAATGATTGCCTGCCAATCAGAAAAAGATCAATTTATTCCAACTCTGCTTCCTGTCTGCAAACCAGCTTTCTCTCCATCTCATGACATGACTCATGTGCTTTATATACTAATCTGCGATATGAAACCTTGTCAAAAGCTTTCCGAAAGTCCTAACAAACTATATCCACCAACAATCTCTAGTCAACTCTATTAGTTACATCACTTTCATAAATCCATGTTGACTTTATCTAGTTATACCACTGCTTTCCAAATGCTGTGCTATGAAATCCTTTATAATGGACTCCCGTAACCAATGTGAGCCTCACTGATCTATTGTTCCCTGTTTTCTTTCTCCTTTCTTTTCTGAAGTAAGGCTTATATTAGCTACCTCCTCTGTTGTACAGTGACTAATTTGACTTAACCAATCTATATGCATCAAATTCACTCATAATCACTAATGTTCCTTTATCATGTATCTCTGATTTCCTATCCATCGCTATTTCCAAAATTACCACTACAGTTTGATTGTCTGTATACCATTCCTACAAATGTTTTTTGTCCTTTGGTGTTTCTTGATGCGACCCATACAGATTCCACATTGTCTGTGCTGATGTCAATCCTCAATATTGCGGTCACTGAATCCCACTCTTATAAATATCCTGGGAGTTACAATTCCTCAGAAGCTACACTGGATCAGCCATATAAATACTGTGGCAATAACAGCAGCTCAAAAGCTGGGAGTACCATAGAGATTAACTCAGTTCTTGACTCCCAAAACATTGTCCACAATCTACAAAGCACAAGTCAACAGTGTGATGGAATATTTGTCACTTGCCTGATTGAGTGCAGTTCCAACAATATTCAAGAAACTTGAAACCATCCAGGACTAAATAGCTCACTTGATTGGCACCCTCTCCACCATGTTAAACATTCACTCCCCCCACAACTGACAGCGTATGCATGAGAACATTACCAAATGCAAGTTTTCTCTAAGCCATAACCCATGCTGACTTCACTGTTGCTAATCCAGACTGCACCTACACCACATGGATTGTAGCACTTCAGAAAGGTAGACCACAGCACCTTCTCAAAGGTAATTAGGGCTGAGCAACAACGCTGGCCTAGCCAGTGATGCCCACACCCTCTAAAAAAATGCAAAATACTATTGATGCTGGAATAAATACAGAAAATGTAATTCTTGGAGTATCTGGGGAGACAGAATCGGAGTTAACATCCCAGATCTGTGACTTCTTATCAGAACTTTCCTTTGTGATCCCAAGAGGACTAGGTGTGCCTCTGGAGACTCCAAAGGAATTGATCTTCCCTTTCTCAGACACCTCTCTCACACTGACTTTCAAACCCTGATTTTCCAAAGTATCCACTTTGCTTCCAGAATGAATGGGAAGTGGACATTGGGAAATAAGAATTTTTTTGGGACAATCCCAGCCCTTGTCTCCACTTGTAGCATTTTTCAGATCAAGATCTGAATTGAGAAGGAGATGGAATCAAAGTCCTCTCATCACCTGACTCTGAGAAAGTTACATGTCTTCTCTGGAATATTTTCACCTTCACCCCAGATTTGAAAATTCAGAAGTTATGTAACTTTCTGGGGACAATTTCACCTTGATCTCAATGATAAAGTCGCCAATTTTCAATTTTGCTGTGTGAAAGACTAGGAACAAACAGAATGGCAACTTTGAATCAGCCCTTAAAGAAATGTCATTGTGTCGCACTGTCTGTGGGTGGTAATGGTGACAATATCAATAGAACTTTATAAAGGGTACACATCATGGTGCCTTTCCTGAAACTACTTCAGTGAACTTTCTTAAGGTCAGCTCATCATCAGGATCAGATGCTGACCTTCCATTTTATTCTGAGTCTAAGGCATCAATATATATATTCAAACCTTAGACAGCTGGCCATGTCTGACTCAGATGAAAGCTGCTACCCAATTTCAGACTAAAATAAATGCCCTCGAACCTGTTATCTCTACATCTTCTGTTAGTTCCAGTTTGCCATATTTTAAAAGCAAATAAACAAGCAGTGTGTTAAATTATCTTACTACAGATGAACTAAGAGCGGTTTGTTTACACTATAAGCAATAGAAATAGGCAGGAAAGCTTTTCCAAACAGATACATCTGAATGAAACACCTACAACTGCTTTCCCTTATGGTACTGCATTGTGCCGTTGAGTCATATTAACAGTCAGTGATATAAAACATGTGATAAAGTGATGATGAGATTGATGAATGACTTTGTTAGTATCAATGATAATTCTGTAATAACTTCTATAGTTGGTCAAATCTTGGAGTCGGTCCAAGAATGACCAATAAATCAATTCCAATTAGCTGAAATGGTTATTATCAAGATTTTACCTAATTTTCAAATGATGTAAGGTATTACACAAAGAATGACGCATACTCTTAGGTCTAATACAAAATCTGCAGGTTATAAAATGTGTGTGGTAATAAGGCATGAATATTTAACATCTTTGTCTGAGATTTCTTTGCTATTTCAATAGAGGCATTAACATCTATTAGTGGACCAATGCCTGGAATTTTGTAATGCTAGCCCAGTGCTGCAGCATGGCTGGTGGCGGGCAAGCTGCTGAGCTTCAACGAAAGTCACTGCAGATGGCCTTGCAGGATAATCTCAAATAATCCAATCCTAAATTGTCAGCTTTCAACTGTATCATCTTGGCATGGGCAGCGATCTGGGCTGTCTGCCTGATACATGGTGTGGAGATGCCGGCATTGGACTTGGGTAAACATAGTAAGAAGTCTCACAACATCAGGTTAAAGTCCAACAGATTTATTTGGTAGCAAAAGCCATTGGCTTTTGGAGTGCTACTCCTTCATTAGGTAAGTGGGTGTTCTGTTCACAAACAGGGTATATAAAGACACAAACTCAATTTACAAAATAGTGATTGGAATGTGAGTCTTTACAGGTAATCAAGTCTTAAAGGTATAGACAATGTGAGTGGAGAGAGGGTTAAACACATGTTAAAGAAATATGTATTGTCTCCAAACAGGACAATTAATGAGATTTTGCAAGCCAGCCAAGTCGTAGGGATTACACATAGTGTGACATGAACCCAAGATTCTGGTTGAGGCTGTCCTCATGTGATACCTGATAGCCAATGGACTGACAGAATGACAAAGGGTAGAAGATGAATACAGTTATGCTGGTAGAGGAAAATGTTTGTACTCAATGGAACCACTGGCAGCAGTGTTTCTGCAGTCCCAGTAATCTGTTGAAGGACACATTATAGGACTCCAATGACTTTTGAACACTGGTATCTGCAGCAATAGGGTAGCAAACTGACCTTGCATTATAGATGTCTAAGCTTCTGCAGCACTCAGATATTGGCTAGCTTCTGACTGTGCTGCAATGGAAGTTGAGATGTCAGATATCAACTGTTGCATCATGTTTGGATGTGCATGAAGTTACATTCTGGAGAGTATGGGCTCCCTTGTCAATAAGGTCCTCCAGTTAGCCATTGTGTTACTCTGCAAGAGAGAAGGAAGTGTGTTATTGAATGTGGCACAATGTGTTTGGGTGACTGCTGTCACGGCTGATTAATTGTCAGCTTGTGCAAGCCGTGAGATGTGGCTGTGAGGTTTGGAGCAGTGTTACGTATGTGAGGGTGAGATGAAGCTATGGATATAAGGTATGAGCCATGATTGATAGAGGTTGTTGGTAGGTGGAAGATGGGAGTGTGGTGATTTGAACAGTCTGTGAGGCTAAAATCATAGAATCATAGAAAAACTACAGCACAACAGGCCCTTCAGCCCACAAGTTGAGCCGATCATATTTCTACCTACTAGGCTTACCGATAACCCTCAATCCTATTAGGTCCCACGTACTCATCCAGAAGTCTCTTAAAGACCCTAACAAATTTGCCTCCACCGCCACAGATGGCAGCTGATTCCACTCACCCACCACCATCTGAATGAAAAACTTACCTCTGACATCTCCTCTGTACCTACTTCCCAGCACCTTAAACCTGTGTCCTCCTGTGGCAGCCATTTCAGCCTTGGGGAAAACCTCTGAGAGTCCATGTTATCTATACCTCTCAACATCTTATACACTGCTATCAGGTCCCCTCTCATCCTTCGTCTGTTAGGAGAAAAGACCAAGCTCTCTCAATCTACTCTCATAAGGCATGCCACCCAATCCAAGTAACTTCTTTGTAAATCTCCTCTGCACCCTCTCAATGGCTTCCACATCCTTCCTGTAATGAGGTGATCAGAACTGAGTACAGTACTCCAAGTGAGGTCTGACCAGGGTCTTATACAGCTGCAGCATTATCTCCCAACTCCTAAACTCAATTCCTTGATTAAGGAAGGCCAGTACACCATACGCCTTCTTAACCACATCCTCCACCTGTGAAGTCAATTTGAGAGTCTTATGAACCCGGATCCCAAGATCCTTCTGATCTTCCACAGTGCTAAGAGTCTTACCCTTAATATTATATTCCTTCATCCCATTGGACCTGCCAAAACGTACCACTACATATTTATTCGGGTTGAAGTCCATCTGTCACTTCTCCACCCAATCTTGCATTCTACCTATGTCACGCTGCAAATTCTAACATCCCTCCAAACTATCCACAACACCTCCAACTTTTGTGTCATTGGCAAACTTACCAACTCATCCCTCCATTTCCTCATCGAAGTCATTTATAAAAATCACAAACAGCAAGGGTCCCAGAACAAATCCCTAGGACACTCTACTGGTGACCGACCTCCATGCAGAAAAAAAAACATTCTCTGCCTTCTGTGGGCAAGCCAGTTCTGAATCCACAAAGCAATGTACAAAAGGTTATGGATCCCATGTCTGTATCCAATGCCCCCTCATTTTCTCAATAAGCCTTACATAGGGGACCTTATTGAATGCCTTGCTGAAGTCCATATAAACCACATCCACTGCTCTTCCTTCGTCAATGTGTTTAGTCACATTTTCAAAAAAACTCAACCAGGCTTGTAAGACATGATTTGCTTTTAACAAGTCATGCCGACTACTTTTGATCATACTATACTTCTCTAAATGTTCATAAATTCTGTCTCTCGGGATCTTTTCCATCAACTTACCAACCACTGAATTTAGACTCACCAGTCAATAATTTCCTGGGCTATCTCTATTCCCTTTCTTGAATATAGGGAACCACATCTGCAATCCTCCAATCCTCCGGAACCTCTCCTGTCTCCATCAATGATGCAAAGATCATTGCCAGAGACTGTGCAATTTCTTCCTTTGCCTCCCACAGTAACCTGGAATACATCCCATCAGGTCCCATGACTTATCTATCTTGATGCTATTCAAAAGCTCCAACACGTCCTCTTTCTTAATGTCCACACACCCAAGCTTTTCTGTCCGTTGCAAGCTTGCACTACAACTGCCTAGATCTTTTTTCACCGTGAATACTGAAATAAAATATTCATTGAGCACCTCTGCAATTTCTACCGGTTCTATATAACTCTCTTACTGCCACATTTTATAGATCCTATTAATTCACATCTCATCCTTTTACTCTTCAAATATTTGAGGAACGCTTTGGAGTTTTTCTTAATCTTATCTGCCTAGGCCTTCTTATGACCCTTTCTGACTATCTTATTTCCTTCTTAAGTTCCTACCTACAGGTTGTATACTCCTCTAGAGGCCTAACATTAGCTAGTTCCCTCAACCTTTCGAACGCTTTTTGTTTCTTTTTGAGTAGTGGTGGCTAATGGTGCAGTTGATGGGGTATGAAATTTGAAGATATGTTCACTGACTTTGACCTCTAGTGTGAGATCATTGAGTTTTTTTGTAGCACTGCATCCAGTTTTTCAGTGCTTTGATCTTCATTGCTATCTAGTCCACTGTCTTTGTAAAGTTTGTCTGCAAAGTCTCATGGCTCCTGTGGATTGATCTCTTCTACCTCTTTCATCAAAGCATCTAGTGCATGGTGAGAGAACCTTGGAGCATATGGATATCATCGGCGCAACTTGTGGGCTGAAGAGCCTGTTGGTGCTATAGTTTTCTATGTTCTATGTTCATATTTATGTCTCCTATTGAGCCAAAATGCCAGCTACTTCCTATTTAGACCCTGTTGCACAAATAATTCAGTAAGAACTTAGCAACACCAATTTTTAATCCAACCGATTTATTTGATAGTAAAATTGCGAGCTTTCAACACTCTGTGTCTTCCTCAGGCAAATATATAATAATTTTGCAGCCTGCTCTTACCAGAGTGCACCTTCTCTTTAAAAAGTTGGCATGAAGTGATGAAGGTGAACTGTGAGTGGTGACAAGCATTGCACAAGATTGGGATTGTTGATACGATCAGACATTCAATAGCGTACTTGGCGCCAGCTACACATAACAATCACTAAAGTTAGCAGGCAATACAAAGTTGGCGTGTTGCCTGCACAGGAAGCAAAGGGTGTAGGTTAATCGCACATTCTGATGCTTGTGTCCATTTTCAGTCGTATTGAATTTTACCTCCTATATGTTGCTATTACAAGCATGGTGTTTCATTTCTTTCTTCATTATTTAAGGATTTATTTTCCTTGTATTTCTTGACTTTGGACTCTCTGAGCTGGACAACTTGCTTCCTGCTGATGTATTTGTGAAGCATAAGATTAAACAGGATATAAGCCAAGGAAACAGGTTATTCAGCTCAGACAGTTCATTCGGGGGTTTATACTCCATTTGCACCTCCTCCTTGCTTTCTTCATCTAAATCCATCATCATCCTTTTCAGTTCTTTTCTCTCTCTCACACGCTTGCCTGGCTTTCCCTTAAAAGCATCTCTAACGTTTGCTTGAACCACTCCTTGTGATAATAAGTTGCACATTTTCACTATTCTTTGCGCAAAAAAGTTTCTTCTGAGTTCCTTATTGGATTTCTTGACCAGTTAAGCTCTTCCAAGTGCAAGAAGAAACATTTGCTCTGCCTCCACTCTGTCAAAACCTTTCATACTTTTAAAGACCTCTATTAGATCTTCCATCAGCCTTCTTTTTCCAAAAGGTGAATTTTATAGGGACAGTCCTTGCCCTAGCCCCTCACTGTCATTAATTGGCCACTCAATAGGCCTAAGGACAAGCAAGCTACCTGATGCCTTACCCACTCCATGTCATCTGGGGCTCATGTCTATGGCATGAAGACGATGGGATGGCAACCTACTTTATTTTACCTGCCCTCCCTCCCTCCCTATGACTGTCTTTAAATAAAAACTGCCTTTAAGTGGGTGGCCATAAAATTCATCCCAAGAGATGTCATCCAAACATACAATTCTGATAACATCTTTGTGAGTCTTCTCTTCACCCTCTCCAGTGCCTCTATTTTCGTTTTATAATACTGCGTGCAGAATGCTAAGTGTTGTCCACCCAAAGTTCAACATAGATTTAGCATATCTTTCCTATTCTTCAATTCTGTCCCTTTCGAAGTAAAAGACTAGATCTTGGTTTGCTGCTGCACTGTCTGAAACTGCAAGGTAACAATCTTGGGTAATGTGTTTGTGAGGAAGATTTTATTCAACATCTTCTGATGGCTGATAGAAAGCGCTCATCGGAAAAAGATAATTATACCAATTTTCCATTGATTTATCAGTGCAGTTTGTTGATATATTAATGCACCTTGCCACTAGATTTGCTACTTTGCCCTCATTTGACAATCAGGTCATGAACAGAATTGAAGCCTTGTCATTACAAATATGAATAAGTCAAATGTTGCAGATTTTATGTTTTGTGGTTATTAAGGTGAGGGATGAGAGTGCTGGAGAATTGAACCCTTCTCATTTCAGGCAGCCATATTTACCATTAAGCACACTCAGATTAGGCACAATACAGCAAAGCTTCCTCTTTACAGCAAATTGGAGAATGCACTGCTTAATATAGATAGAAATATTGTACCGTGTAACATCTGCTAAGATGGTGCTTCGTATCTCTTCATGCCCTATCTTTTTGAGGACACAAGGTCAATTGCTATTAATAAGTCAGAAGATCAATCACATGCTCATTGCTTCATTGCCTTGAGAAACCCAACTGGTTTAGAAGCAGAAATCCAAAATGCCTTCTCCACTAATACTCTCTAACTGCTAAATGTTTCTAGGAGTTTGTGGTTTAGTGCCGCACTTGTAAGTGCAATATTCAATTCTAACCCTTCAGAAGTAAAAGGCTAAAGCTTGGTTTGCTACTGCACTAATTGAAATTGCAGAGTAATAATGTTGTGTAAACGCGGGGTAACGAGGACGGCATTATGGTTAGCACTGCTGCCTCACAGTGCTAGGGACCCGGGTTCAATTCTGACCTCGGGTCACTGTCTGTGTGGAGTTTTCACATTTTTCCTGTGTCTGTGTGGGTTTCCTCCGGGTGCTCCAGTTTCCTCCAAAGATGTTTGGATTAGGTTGATTGGTCATACTAAATTGACCCTCGTGTCAGGAGACTTAGCAGAGTAAATAGGAAGGGTTACGGGAATAGGGCCTGGATGGGATTGTGGGCAGTTCAGACTTGATGGGCTGAATGGCTTCCTTCTGTACTGCAATGATTCTCTGATTTCTTGAGCCACTGTATTGGAGAAGCTGCAGGAGATGGTGTTTGCCATGTGTTTCTAAATAATAGGAACTGGAAACTAACATCTTTGGGGGAGATCAGTTCAACTTTATCTGGGCTTCAGGGCAAACACAAATGAATAATGAATTGCTCATTTTTAAAGGGATAATACACTCTAAGACATGTCAGATTGAGCTCTCTCACACTGCAGGCTAACATTTGTCATTTATGTTCATTTTAGATGCTGATATTATGGACTTGCTTCTGACACTGCAGAGCAAAGGCCAGCTTCCTTAAAGATGTCATCAATTCAGAGACTAACACCACGTGTATCGTACAGGTTAGACAACGGAGAGGTGGCAAAGTATAATTAAAAATATAGAGGATAAATTATCTCTGGATGTTCAGATCAGGGTAAAGGGGACAGAGCAACATTACACTGCAGGGAATTGGAATTCAAACTGTTCCTGCAATGGGCATAGGTCCAGTTATGTTGTTTAAGCAAGCACAAGTTTCTCACTTCCTATGTTTTGTTTCTCACCAATCCATTGGGTACTTCAGCACTGGAGAATTTGAAGAAACTAAATATTGGGGTTTCTTACCTGGTCAGCTTCTGACAGTCCGGGTCTGTCTGACAAGTAAGTCTTCTTATTTAAACTTTTCACCCTGGCTGATTGTTTGGCTCAGAAAAGTGACCAGGAACATAATTACATGAAAATTAGATGCTTACTGTTTCCTGAAGAAGAATTCGGCAGAAGAATCATCCAGGACTCAAACGTCAGCTGTGGTTGTCTCATCACAGATGCTATCAGGCCTTCTGAGATTTTATTATTGCATGAAAATTTACTCCCCACTTCTGTTTGCACTCGGCCTATGCTAAGCATTCATTTGAGCTACATTAAAGGCTTAGCTTAGGAAATAGTCCAATGGTTGGAGACACATAGCCCTCTATGTCTGCACTGCTTCTAGTCAGTATTGAACAGCAGGGAAAACCAGCTTCATAAATGGCTGTGACAACATTCTGGTTTCACTTAATTTAAACAACTTTGAATTAGGCTGAGCTGAATTTCCAAGACAGTTTCATTATTCATAACACTCAAAAGTGAGATGATTCCTGACTATCTTTATAACTCTTTGTCACCGTATATTTACAGGGTAACATTTTTTTTAATCAACAATCTATTCTGAAGTTTTTTCGCAAAAGTCACAGTAGCAATCACACTTACTGCAGCAAACTTAGCTCTTGTAATATTAGATTCCGATATTTTATGAGAAATCAGTTTGGTGCCTAAATCTGTTACTAATTCACATTATTGCTTGGATAGAAGTGCTGAATAAAGTGAAATTCTTCATTGCCAGTTTCAGCTTCCTACCTAGAATAACACTTTTAATGTAATTTTCCCCAGAGAACAGCTTTTGGAGTAAATCACTGCATATTAAATCATTTTCATTTTATGATAACCACTACCGTAATTTTTGATGACATTGCTCATTCAAAGAAAGCGGCAATCACACAAGGGTGCTTCACAGCTAAACAATTATTTTTGATGTCATTATTTTTCTGTCAGTGAACATGTCAGCAATTCGCATATAAGACCTACAAAAAGCCATGCCAGAAATGGACCAGTTGTTGGCATTGGTTGAGGAATATATAATAGCCATGACAGCAAAACCCCTCCCTGCTTTTTTTTTCAGGTGGAACCATGTAAATATTTATATATAGCTCTGATCAGGCAGATGGGATCCCAGTTTAGCTTCTCATTCCAAAAAGCACCTCTGGCAATGTAGCACTCTCTGTGCATGTCTTTGATGAATCAGTCTGCATGAATATGTTCAGCTCCTGAAGTGAGGTTTTAACCAAGAATACGAGGCTTGACCCAAACTGACTCTTTAAAGCAAATAACAAGAAAGGTTTGATAATAATTAATGGCACAACCAGCCTGAAAATGAAGAGAATTGCACTGAAAAGACTGGGACACCCTTTCATCAGAATGAAGTGCAGCGTCCTTTGTTTTTCAAGAGACAAGGACAGACACATACGTTGATTTTCAACAGACTGGCTTATAACAGAAATTGGGTATAATAGCATGGAATAAGTTAAAGTAGTTCAGAATTTAGCAGAGAAGCAATAATTTGTTTCAATCATAATTAAAAAAGTTAATGGTGCAGCTGTAGAAAAAAATCTAATATTTATCTGGTACATTTCACATCCTTAGTACACCCCAAAGCACTTTCCATCAAAATAAGTATTTGTCTGTTGAAGTGTAGACACTGCTAAAACATAGGAAATGTGACAACCAATTTATAGATATCGAGCTTTCACAAACAGGAATCTGATCATGACCAGGTCATCTATCTTTTCTTTCATAGTATTACTGGCTGAAGTTATTCAGGAAGGGCCTTCTCAACCTTGCCCCTTGCCTGAGGTGTTGTGATTCTCAGGTAAACTACCACCAGTCCTCCTCCTCAAAGGGGAAAGCACCCTATGGTCATCTGGGACTATGGCGACTTTACCTTATCAAAAATCATATACTTTACCTTATCAAAAATCATATACTTTACCTTATCAAAAAAATAGAAGAGACCTTTTGTCCCATTTTGTCTGTGCTGGTTTTCTGAAAGAGTAATTCACCTAGTACCACTCCTAGCCTTCTCCCCATCTTAATTCTGCTTCAGAAAATAATCCAATTCCCTCAAATGCCTTGATTGATTCTTCCTTCATCACACACTCAGGTGATGCTGATGTTGTTCTCATATTGTCATTGTTTCTTTTCCCTTAAATTACCTTAAACTTGTATTCTGTAGTTCTAAATGTTCCCACCAATGGAAATGGTTTCTTCATATTCATTCTGTCCAGAACGCTCAAGATTTTAGCTTCTTACATCAAATCTCGTCTCAACCTTCTATTCTGCAAGGAATGAATTCCCAAGTTCTCCAATCTATTTATGTAATTGAAGTTCCTCATTCCCTGAACCATTCACGTGAATCCTTTCTGCACTCTCCTTAGCATCCTCATAATCTTCCTAAACTGTAGTGCCCAGAATGGAATGCACTACTCCAGTTGAGCCATTTAAGATATTAAATTACCTTATAAACCCCATTATAAACTATACTCCAATCTAGACTTACCTACTACACTCTGTTTCCTGTCAGTCAGTCAGTTTCTTGGCCCTTGCTGTTACACACTATGCCTAATGATAAAGCCTAGAATGCTACATATTTTGTTAGCCACTCTTGTCATTGCCCTGCCACCTTCCATAATTTATGCCTGCATGTATCTAGGTCTCTCTGCTTTTGCACACTTTTAGAATTGTGCCCAGAAAATTATGTTGTCTCGCTACATTCTTTCTACCAAAATGGAATGACTTCACACTTCTCTGTATTCAATTTCAGGTGATACTTGTCCACCCATATTGTGCCAACTTGACTATGTCCCTTTGAACTTCTACACTATTCTCCTCACACTTCACAACGTTTGCACATTTTATTTCATCCACACAATTTGAAATTGTGCCCTGTACACCAAGGTCAAGGTCATTAATATATATCCAGAAGAGCAGTGGTCCCAATGCTGACCCATGAAGAACCCATTATAAACTTTACTCCGATCCAAAAAAACGATAGCCTACCCTACTACATTCTTTTCCTTGTCATTCAGTCAGTTTCATATTCATATTGCTAATGTCCCTTTATTCCATGAGTTCTAATTTTCCCCACATGTCTGTTGTGTAGCACTTTATCAAATGCCTTTTGGAATTCTATATCATTGAAATCAAAGAAAACCCTACAGTGCAGAAAGAGGCCATTTGGCCCATTGAGTCTGTCCCAACCACAATCACACCCAGACTACATATTTGTTCGCATCCCTACATATTTATTCGCTAATCCCTCTAACTTATATATCTCAGGACACTGAGGGGCAATTTTAGCACAGCCAATCAACCTAGCCCGCACATCTTTGGACTGTGGGAGGAGACTGGAACACCCAGAGGAAACTCATACACACATGAGGAGAATATGCAAACTCCACATAGACAGTGACCCAAGCTTGGAATCATACCCGGATCCCTGGAGCTGTGAAGCAGCACTGCTAACTACTATGCTGTTGTGCTGCCCCTATATATACACCATTTCAACAATGTTACCTTCATCAAAGCTCTCTGCCACCTCACCCAAATCTCTAGCAAATGACATAATTTTCCCTGAATAACCCACATAGCCTTCACTTAAATAACCTACATTTGCCCTGGTGACTATTCATTTTATGCAAAATTATTATTTCTGGAAGTTTTTCCACTACCAAAGTTTAATTGACTGGCCTGAAGTTGCTAGACTTAGCTTTATATTACTTTTTGAATAAGGGTGTAAAACTTGCAATTCTTCAGGCCTCTGTTACCATATTTGAGCCTAAGGAAGATTGGAAACTTTTTGGCCAGTGTCTTTTCAAATTTCATTCTCATTTCTCTCAGCATCCTTGGATTCAAATCATCTAATTCTGATGCCTAATTAGCTTTAAGTACAGATAGTCCAATATCTTCTTCCTATCAATTTTGTTTCAGAGATAAATGTTGGCCATTAGGGAATAACACCCATGCCATTCTTCACATAGTATCAGTGGGTTATCTTTGTGCCCCTGACATTCAAATGGGACCTCTGTTTAATGTCTCACCCAATAGACAATACCTCAAGTAGGCAGCACTTGAACCCATAACTTTCTGATTCACTGGGTGAGTGTTTCTGGCTCTGACACCAACAGGCATCATTGTGGGTGGGATGAGAAGATCTAGGGAGCTGTTAAAAGTCAGTGGCTCTCCCAATTTTCCCATCCTGCCTGAGACAGCCCCTGCCACTGACAGAGCTGGAAGATGTTAGTCACTGGGGAAAGCACTGTGTGCCAGAACTGTTTACCAGCTTCTGAAATGGTCTGATAAATAAAGTCACAGGTTGAAATTCTCCAATTGTTCATGTCAGTGGAATCTTCTGGTCCCATTCATGGCACATGGAATGGAGTGTAGTCAATGGGAATTCCATGTATACATGGAAGACAGATTAAAGGCCTTCTATCATCGAGAAGTCAACTGGACTCACATTTTAATAATAAAGTGCTTGCAGACTGAGAGATATTTAAATTTCATCCAGCAAGTGTTTGTGTTGTTAGGAAATGAGTGGAGATAACTTAGGAAGAAAAATAAAATTGTCAAAGGTAACAAATTGCTTCATCCAGTTCTGTTACAGAGACAAACAGTGACCGACGAAAACAGGCAGAAAAAGTATCTCAACAACATGTTTCTGCATGATACGTTTCTATTGTCTGATGCTCAGGTTTAGTAAAAGGCAAAATTAAAAGAACACTTACGTGAGTCTTTGACTGGTGACATGTGATTTAAGCTGTCTGGAGACAGCAAGCATTTCTCTTCATCCACAAATTCGAAGTTTATAATGAACATTATGACCACTCCTTCTTCATTTTTCACAGGAATTATATGGGTGTTACACAAAAATGTTGATCCTAAATAATAAAAAGGAAAAAAAGAGGGTTAATTTCTCTGAGAAAGACTAAATAAAATCTATGGCTGAAGACGAAAAACAATGGCAAAAATTCAGACTGGCCTCCATTTTTAGCTCATGATTGGTAGGTTATGTTTCTGTAACTAGTCTCCTCATTAGGAGATTGATTAAGAACTGTTGATAATAGTAACATAACTTAAACATTAAAGAATGCACATGCAAATCCTTCAGCAACAATTATAAACTGTTTTCTTTTTGATATTTTCTCATGGTTTCACAAAGTCTTATCCCTGTTACGCTGAGACCTTGTTCATGCACATCTGCCTTTGAAATGTGTGGTGAGAATTACCCCCCATCGATTTGCATGCCTGACTGGTGTGTACTAGACTTAATGATCTTCATGCTCATTGTGCATTTCAGAGCTATGCCTGAAGGACATACTCATGTGCCTTATATTATCAAAATGTAACAGAATGTTTGTATAGTCATCTCTTGTTTCAGAGTTCACCATTTTTTTTCAAATGTCAATAATTTGCGAGTTCTCCATAAGAGTTATGTGTACTTTCCAAAGTGGCGTACAGCATATCTTTGTTTGGAATTTGAGAGCAAGTAGAGGATTCAGGATTGTTACTGTCCATAAGACTTGCTCACATTTAGTCACTGGATATTGAAAAGTGTCATAAGATTGTAGATCACAGGATTTTCATTTTGCACAATGTTGCCTATACAATCAGATATTTAATGGCAGTCTTGTTATTTTAACTTTCTTATCATTTTATTAATCCACATGGGTGCATATTTACTTACATTCTCTGACACCATCAATATATTTGATGGTAAATTAATGCCTTTCAGGAAAGCCAGTACAATTTTTTATTGAAATAAAATGGTATTATTTCCTCTTAAAGAGAGAGAATCTTTAAGTCAAGGTCATGCTACATTCGCATTAGCCTGTACATCTAAACATTTGCAACATGGGCTTTGTTATAAAGGTTATATGAAAATTCGGTTCCATTTGGAGCGTAGTTATACTGTTGCCTCACAGCACCAGGGGTCGAAGTTTGATTCCAGCCTCGGGTGACTGCCTGTGTGGAACTTGCATGTTCTCCCCGTGTCCACGTGGGTTTGCTCTAGGGGGTGCGTGTGTGTGGGGTGGGGGGGGGGGGGGAGGAGGGGTCCAGTTTCCCCTCACAATCCAAAGATGTACAGATTAGGTATATTGGCCATGCTAAATTGCCCTTTAATGCTCAAAGATGTGTAAGTTAGGGGTAAAATTGTGGGATTATGGTGATCGGGTGGGTAGTGGTCCTGGGTAAGATGCTCTGTTGGGTCGGTGCAGACTCGATGGACCAACTGGCTAACATCTGCACTGTGGGGATTCTATAATCTATAAGCCACAAGGATATTTGTCTCTTCCAAATCTGTTAACTTTGTAAATGAGTGACAAATAGTTGCTGCAACAAGTTTATCATTATAGAACATATAGAGAATTTAGCACCTTTAATGTCCAATTGGCAATTCAAATCAACAAGAAAGTATTTCTCAGGCAATTATGGATGGACAAGAAAACACTGGCCGTTCCAACATGGCCCATGTCCTGAAAATGAATTAAATAAAAAGATTTCAGTTCAATTCATGTGAATTATTTATATATATCTGTCATTGGTATATGACTGGTTATCTCCAATTGGCACTGAAACAGAATGAAACTGATGCCACTGCTCTACCAGTATAGGTGTCACATTATAACAGGCTGGATTTACTGGCTGTTCTCGCTGGTGGGATTTTCCGATCCTACTGTCGCTGAGTGACCCTTCTGCCATGGATTCCCCGGAGGATCACGAGATCACCTCCGCTGGCCAGCGATAGGCTATCTCTGCTAGCCAGTGGTGGGCTACTTCTGCTGCTACAAAACACATCATAAACAGGGCACTGAAAATCCTGCATTAGAGATTACGTTGATAAATTCTCAACGTAATGAGAATTTACGTTTATTCTAATGATTTGTGCAGTTATCGGAACTATTTGATTACCCCCTAACACATAAGGATTATTCTATTTCATTTTAAAATGTGATGGATCATTTACATCAGAAAATGAAAAAGATAGGGCTGAATGTTCAAGCCCTTCCTGCCATTGGAACCTTCCTGTCCATTCAAGACAAACTTCCAATAGTGGGTTCCCGGCGGGGCAGCTGACTAGCCACATAAATGGCCGTTGACATTGTCGGGACCAAAAGATCCCACAAGTGGCCAATGACAAATCTTACATCACTGGAAAACCAGCCACAGGAGAAAGGCTGTGTAAACCTCACCATGAACTTTTCTCACAAAGCATTTTGCAAAAATTTGTTTTGTTACAATAGGTACAGATTGTAACATAAACAGGGCCTAGTTTTATGGCTGATAAAATTGGATATCCTAAATTAAAGAATTGGACATATTAAAATCAAACGCAGTCAAACCTTAGGCAGGTCAGTGGTACAATTCACAAACCTGTCTGTGGCTGACTCATCAACCTCCTATCAAAGGTCGTTGCACCCTACTGGTACTTAGCAAGAGATCATTGCACCCCATCGAAATGCATCAGCCTATTGTTCGAAGCCCAGATAGGGCCAGACTTTCGGTCACCATGAGTTCCTGCAGTTGGCTTAATCTGATAACAGTCACATGTAAGCAGCAACATGGAGATGGACACCTGGGGCGGACCCTGGTGTCCTGTCAGGCAGACATCAAGAAACCCACTGGGTATTGGAACCCCCTCCTGTGACCTCATTGGCCAGAAGCCAGAGAAGTTTCTGGAAAGGCAAGCAGGCAGGGGATAAAGGGACACACTTTCAGACACCGAGGGGAAGACTCCAGAAGACTTGGGAAGATGGGGGAAGACTCGGAAGATTCAATGAAAGAGGTGACCCTTGACGATTCGGAAGACTGACCAGAGAAGGAAGGAAGAAGCTGCATCGAGACTCACCTTTGTGACAACTGACTAGAGGGACTCAGAGAATCGAGTCTGCAGTTTGATCCAAACCATCTTTGAGGGTAGTATATCTGATTTTGGGTTATTCTCTTGTTTTATATGGGTAATTTAAGGGTTAGTAATGTTATTGTTAATAAATTTGTTGAACCTTTACTTGTGTTTGTCCTTTGTCCACCTTGCAAATAAGGGCACCGGGGTAAAACATTGGAATAAGGAAACTGATCGAAAAGGATCCGAGATTTTAAAATACAACAAGATAGAAATAGAATTGATTATAACTTGTTATTTGGCCATTAGGTAAAATAAAGAGTTATTATATTGACTCATAAAGTTCATGAGCATTTAAGGCTTCATCCATAGGCTGAGCTGAGTTAGCTCATCTTAGCTGAGGTGTTGGTGATTGCAATACACATTGCTTCAGAAAAAGGGAATCTTGGGTCTATAGAGTTGTTACTCATGTGTCATCTAATGTTCAGTACCTTGATGTGTCAGAGATAGTTGTGATGCATATTTGTTAAATCTAGACAATACAATCAGCCATTTTTGAATAAATTTTCAATAGCCCCCAAAAAGCTGCCTGGTGATAGTGATGCATGATTAATAGTGAGTGGGTAGTGAGTAGTAGGAGGCAGGATGGACCATATTTTGGCAAAGTGGATGACATTTGTCTAGAGGTGCAGGGAAAGAATGTTCAATGAGTACTTTGTATTGGTGTTTACTAAGGAAGGAGAAATTGACAAAGTATCTGCAGAAGTAGAAAAAGTAGAAGAGATAGGTTGCACTAGAAAAGCTGACTGTGCTTAGAGTGGATAACTCAATTGGTCCAGATGGTTTGCATCCTAGCTTGGTATGGAAAGTGGAAGACAACAGAATGTTTCTATTATCTTCCAGAGTAATGGGGGAGGTCCAAGAGGATTGGAAATTGACAAATATAACACTGTTATTTGAGAAAGGGTGTAACTACAGATTGATATCGAATACAAAAGCAGGGGAGTTATGCTGAACATTTGTAATGTTCTGTTTAGGCATAACATCCAATTCTGGTCACCACACTTTAGCAAGGTTGTGAGTGTCCTTGAGTGGATACAGCACCACTTTGCAGTTCTAGGACTGTGAGGTTTCAGTAACAGGGATAGCTTATAGAAGGAGAGATTGTTCTCTTTGGAGCAACGGAGATTGAGGGAGATTTGTTAGAAGTGAACAAAATGATGACGGGTTGAGATGAGGTAGACAAAGAAAGGTTGCTGTCATTAACTGATCATACAAAGGTAATGGGGGACAGATTTAAGACTTTGGGAAAGCCATTCATGGGGATATAAGGAAGAAACTTTTTACTCATCAAGTCCCAATGACAATGAAACTTATTGTAAATGTAATGATGGAAGTGAAGACAATCAATGATATCAGAAGGAATTTGGATGGGGTCTTGAGGGAAACAAATTTGCAGGACCATAGTGATAGGATGGGGAAATGAGACTGATTGGTTTGCTATACAAGAATAGTGGACTTGATGGACCAGTGGTCTCCCATTGTATTCCATTAACTTGAATTAATAATAAAATTTTGCTATTAAATCTGATACACAAACTTCATGCTGCCTATTATCTTAAATGATTATAGTCCGTTAAGCAGGACTAAATATGCTGTTGAGTGGTTGCACACCTCAGCAGAGGACCCAAGTTTGAGGCTGACATGTCTTGAAGCCAAACTGCAACTCTTCAAGGGAGGGTCTGGCTGGAGAAGATGTTTGAAGTGGCTGAGAAAGAGAATCTGACCAATGGGGAGAATGACTAATGGTGCAACAGGGGAGAAAGCAAGTTCCCAGACTATCAGATGCCAAGACAGCTACACAACACGCTGCACTTCCCTCTCTCTTGCAGATCATGGGACACATAACTGGAGGCACCAGTACAATGTCAGGCATGGCTGCATTTCCTTACACCTGCAGTGACAGACAGTACTTGCCATTAAAAGAAAGGTCATCACCACTCGTCACTTGGCTTACAAATTGAAATTGGTGTAAACATGCACCTCCTGCTTTGAATCTTAGTCCCTCATAATAACACTAGTCTTATGCCTTTCCCCTTTCAAATATCCAAGAATTGAAACGTGTTTGAACTATAGTAGATAAGTAAGAGATATAAAAAAGGAAGATAGTGATGAACAAGAAACACAATTACCCTCTTTCACACACACAAGTTCAGGAGCTGACACTGTGTATTTTTAAGGGATAGCTTTGAGGCAGAACCTGTATATGATGCGATATTGGACATGAGAATATGCAATCTGAGACGACAACAAGGTTGGTACAAATGCCAGTTACCCAGAAGGCCAAGCCATGTGTTCTGCTGTGGAAGACTCAAATGTGGGACTCAATAAGGGTGGCTGACAATCCTCCCTGCTGCGGGTTGCTGATTGATGTTACAGTTTGGCTACTATGCAAACTTCCCAGCGTATATTCCCTGTGCCCGGCCTAACATCCCAGCCAAATTGGCATCCAGAATGGTCCATTACAGAAGCATGGGTGCTTGATACAGATGCCCATTCTGGCACCTATAACACCCAAATAATAGACTCCAAGGATGTCAAATTTGCAGCGTATAAATCTAAAATGCTGTGGATATGTTAATGGCATTCCTATTAGTTCTGTGCCAGTCTCACCCAAATCAATAATGTTTGCTCTCTAAGGAAACATGCTCAGTAATGCTCAAGAGTACATCCTTGCTAAAAGTGAATAGCTCACAGATTACCGTAATTGTTTCAGCAAGAACTTCATTTGTGCAGCACAAAGCTATTTTCAAAATCAATTATGTCAGCCTGAGCTTTCATTCTCCTTCCAAAACTTGTGCTTAGTTAAGAATTTTAGCTTCAAGCTGTGGGTTAATTCTTCAAACACAATTACATATCATTGGGCACTAAAAGCTTAGAAGATCATAATGCTGAATTACGTTTTGTTTGTTCAATGAGTGCTAGTACTGACTGGGTATGTAAATAAAACCAGAGAGAGAAAATAAATGCAGTTACTGAAGCAGAACATTTTTATCTTCAGTGCTTCATACAAGGACATAAGCTTTGTCTCTTGTTATCTAACACAAAACAACAAATGGAAAAAGATGTTTGAACCTTAGGATCACTTCTTTAAAATTTATTTATGGGATATGGGTTTCGCTGGGTAGGCCAGTATTTATTGTTCATTCCTAGTTACCCTTAAGAAGATGGTTTCTTGAACTGCTGCAGTTGCTGTAATGTAGGTAGGTGTACCTATTATGCTACTAAGGAGGGAATTCCAGAATTTTGTTCCAGTGACAGTAAAATAACAGCAATATATTTCCATGTCAGAATGCTGAGTAGCTTGAAGGGGAACTCCCAGGTTGTGGTGTTCCTATGTATCTGCTGCCCTTGACCTTATGGGTGAAGAAAGAAATGTAGCATAATCACCCTTTTCCCACCTCTCCACTGCCAGGAACAAGCTGAATTTCTGAGACGGAGTGTTTTAATTCCCTGGGTGCTGTCCTCAAACAGGCTGGCAGGCAAACACACACAAAAACACACACACACACACGGAAAGAAGTTACATGCACTTGGTTTAGGGCAGGGGCTGTCACGGAGAGAAAAAGATGACGCCATTTTAGTTATCTCATAGGCTGGGTAATCCAAGCTAATATTTTGCAGATAAGGGTTCAATTCCCACCATGGCAGCTAGCGATATTTAAATGAATGAATCTCCAATATAAAGCTAGTTTCAGTAATGTGACTATGAAACTATCATCAATTGTTGTAAAAAAATCATCTCATACATTATTGTCCTTTAGGAAAGAAAATCTGACACACCCAGTCTGGCTTACACGTGACTCCTGACCTGTAGCAATATGGTTGACTCTTAATTGCCCTTTGAAATGAACTAGCGATCAACTTGGTTCAAAGGTCTTGCCAGTGACACCCAAGACCCATGAAATATTAAAGAAAAATACATAGATTATTATAAGGGTAGAAAAAGCCTGATCACTTCTTTAACAGTCCTTGAGATTGCAGTTGCAATTCGGCAGTTCTGGAGGATTCAGGTTTCTTGGTTCACTGAAGACAGGAATGTTGGAAGTTTCTGACTTTTTCTGTCCAAATTGTTGTCTAGCTCCTGCAGACAAGGTTATAATCCTGCAGTAAAACAAATTAGTTCTCCTCTACTGTATTAGCTAACTTTCCCTTTGAGGCAGGATTACTGTCTTTGTCTAGATGAGATCTCACCCTTTGAGGTGTTGGTCCCAGATTGTTTCACTGGACTGCTTGTGTGGATTGAGGCATTTCCTATCACAAGCCAGTTTTTATCACATGACAACAATATCAATGTTGCAATTCATCACACAATGGAGTATCTCATCAACATTCCAACTATGATTAGCTTCCAAGATGTCTTTATTTGAAATCACATCTTTTTGAGGATAGCAGTTTGGCACCTATTATCATTACAAATCTCAACTGAAATGGCAAGGATAATCAATCAACACTGGTAAAGGCTATTTGCATTTTAAGTAATCTTTTAGAGATATGTTCAGGCATGTCAGTATAGAAACCACAAAATAAATCACCTGACTCTCTAGATTCTATTTGTCAATGGAAACTGTCTATTTGCCGTGCTGCCTTTTAGAAGTAAGGTGTCTACCTTTCTAATACATTTCCTGGACATATGATGTGACTATGACACATACTAAATATTTAATCTGTCAAAAATAATTAAAATCTTGGTAGTTACCACTCATATTCTCTGCATTCCACAATTTTTTAAATTCATGATGTGTATATATACCAGAGGTCTGGAATGTGGGGAAGGAAGGAAGGCAGGAAGAAAGGAAAACAGAAAGGAAGGCAGGCAGGCAGGATGGAAGGAAGGAAGGAAAGAAGGAAGAAAAGGAGGAAGGATGGATAGTAAGCAATAAGGAGGAGGGAAGGAAGGCAGACAAGAAGGAAGGGAGGAAAGAAAACAGGCAAGATTGAAGGAAGGAAGGAAGGCAGGATGGAAGAAAGGAAGGATAGAGGGAAGGATAGAGAGTAGGAAGGAAGCAAGGAAGACAAACAGAAAGGAAGGAAGCCAGCAGGAAGGAAGGAAGGCAGAAAAGAAGAAGGGCAGGAAGAGACAAAGGAAGAAAAGCAAAGGAGAAACATGAAGTAAGAAAATTGGGAAGAGGAAGTTTTAAAATTGTAATAAATATAATTTGTAAAAGATACAAAGTATTGAATGTCTGGGATTCCCTGGCCTCCCTGCAGCATCTTCCTCACGGCAGGAGGTGGTATTCTGTTGGCTGGTGGTAGGATCTTCTGGTCTTACTACTGTCAATGGGATTTCCCATTGATTCCACCCCATGCGCCATGAAATCTGTGGTGGGGGTGCACAGTCAGAGGCATTAGAAGGTTCCACCAGTTTGAACAGTCAGAATGTTCTGGCCCATATGTAAGAGCAAAGTATTGCGGATACAGGAAATATGAAATGTAAACAGGGGATGCTGGATACTGTTAGCAGATCTGGCAGCATCTTTTGGGAGAGAATGTTTTGAGTTAATGACCTTTCAGGGCTATGATGCTGCCAGGTCTGTATTTCCTGTTTTCGTTATATCGGATCATATGTAAATCAAGGATTAGATTGTCAGTTTTTAATTCTGGAGCTCGAGTTAAGGTCAAGCTGTTGGGCTGAAAGTCTTTTCTCTCTGGTTTTATAAAGATCCTATACTAAAATAACCCTAGTTATTCTTAATAGTACCCCTTTCGTGGTGAATACAGATAGACAGTACTTGCACTTAAAATGTGTTATTTTCTGCCTTTCAGTTGGCTTTGTGCTAAGTGGTACTAGTGAAAAAGTGCTGCATTTTAATTGGATTTGCTTCTGAATTGACTCAATTTGCATAATTTACCTATGAGCCCTTGTAAGTTTTGTATCCAATGTCACCAGGTCTTATCATGTATCCTGTTAAGACAATACTTCACTAGAAATATTGATTAAACACGTATTGTAGTAATATTGTGTCAAGCACTGACATACTCAACCATTGAAAAATGTGCTTGTGGGGCATCAGCAATGAAACAGGTTCTTCTTGTGGGCCCTGTTACAATGCCATAGCTTAATAATATGTGCAATAGAGTTGATTTAAGTCAAAGAATATTAGCATCTGTTTCGCTATGGATACCATCCCTTTACTTATATCCACAATGAATTGACATTTAATCTGACATTTGATCTGATCACTGTATAAAAATGAATAGAATTGATTAGAGATTGCGCTGAATTTATCTATGCGACAATTAATGGCATGTGCATACATCTAGTATTTTGTGCAATGGACAACAGCATATTGGTCATTGTGATAAATAACATCAATTCAGTGCCTGAGTATATGTTTAATTGTATTTGAATTTACAGATATTATGAATAATATGCCACATTGTGCACACCAAACCTTAGGAGTTATGAATTTATTAAAATTAATTTTGTAGTTATTTCATTAAAAATGCATAGAATATCTAACTCAATAATCTGTTCAATTTATATTTATAAGGCGAGTTTTAAAAAATCTTGAATTAATTTGTAATCAGCACATTGCATATTATGCATAATTTCCCTAAATAAGTTGACATATATATTTAATATAGATTAAAATGTTACTAATTTGCATATTATACATACAGACAAACAAGATTAACATGAGGAAATAAAAGAAATCCACTCCTTCATGAGACTACAATAAGTTATTCTCGGTGGCATCTAACCGATTAAAATGCACATTTTGCTCAGGCAACCAGAAATAAACAATTAAAACGGATTAATTTTCCTGTCAGTTATGTTAGTTTACATCAAGGTTTTAGACAACAAATGAAATATGACTAAATAATTGACTCTATCAAATTGGTATTTAAATCAGTTGTCCAAATTCTGATTAAAACAAAATGCATTTCTTATTTACTGTCATTTCTATAATATGCTTTTCAATCTGTTGAACAATTTGTCTTCTATAATGATACATTCTTCATAATTCATGTCATGACACCAACTGCGCGCACAAGTAGCACAGGCTTTCTACTCCACTAAGTGGGTTCAGTGGCAACATTGTTTCACCTTAAAAAGATTCCATGATGTACAAGTAAAGGTTGTATTCATCACTCCTCCCACATTGACAGTGCTCTATTAGGAAGAAGATGGTGACTAGGAAATCTATGTTCATTTGACACCAATGTCATTTTGCAAGCTTTAATAGACCCCGGAGCCTAATGGCAATGATAAGACTCCTTAGTCAATTGCAAAAAACGGACATCATACCACATAACTTATCTTGTAAATCAGAATAACAGGATGTTATCCTGTTGTCTTGACTGAAATATGGTCACAAAACACATTTTGGATTGTTTTCCTTTTGATCTTTATTAACTGTGAAACGTACATAAAGCTGAGAGATTAGCTTTACAGCAACCTGTATTATTCCCAGCAAATCAACTCTGACAGTGATCAGGACAAAATATGTGGGAAATGGAAATCACAAAGTACACATATTCGCATGGTGAATTGTTTAATTGCATTGTGCTGCTTAGCAAAACTCTAAGTGTCAGGAAAAATGCCAACAATAGTAGAGATGATACAATACTGCTTTAAATTTTATTAAAGTTATATTGTACAATAATTAGAATAGAATAAAATAGAATAGAAGCCCATACGGCCCATCCAGCTCGCTCCAACAACAATCCCAAGCAGACCTTACCAATGCACCCCCCCTCCACCCGCCGCCTTTCCACCTGTAACGCCATACATTTACTCTGCTAATCCCTTTAACATTAGCGGGGAATTTAGCATCGCCAATCCAACCTAACCTGCACATCTTTGAAGAATCAGAGGAAACTGGAGCACACAAACGAAATCTACGCGGACCAGGGAGAACATGCAAACTCCACACAGACAGCGACCTGAGGCTGGAATTGATTCTGGGTCCCTGGTCTGCGTGGCAGCAGTGCTAACTACTGTGCCACCCACTAATTTTCATGTCTAAGCTGCCAAAAGTTTATAGGTCTGGGGTTTACTCAGCATTTGTACCAGATACATAGGGAAGTTTAAAAAAATTATATGGCTTAAAAGATGGCAGTTTTGTCACCAGCGTGTAACTACAATTCATTCAAATTTCTTCAATCATTTATGGATGACCATTAAATCTTACAACCAATCAAAATTCAGGCCCATAAATTGCTCAAGTGCAAGTATTCTCCAATATGCTTCATTCACCAGTTGAGGGCAAGGGTCTCTTAACATTGTGAAATTATCAGGCATAGTATGAAAACCACTTTTCTGGCTTTTTCAATGCAATCTTTCATTTTTTAAGACCTATTCTGATTACACTTTTTTAATGCATTTTTCTGACAAAGTAACATTAAAAATTGAATAACTTCCTAATTTGCAGGTTCTGAAACATTTCATGCCTGATGTTCATTAACAATTTTAAATGAACTGAATCCTCAAATTGTAAAGTACAATGAAAGAATATACAGTGAGTTCAGTGATTGCTTGTACCCTGATTGAACTGGTTTATGCCGATCTCCGATAGCTTATGCTCATTCCTAACCAGATTGGACACTGAATATGGACATTTTCAACATCAGTATATAGACATTGTCCTGTCCACCATGGGAATTGAAGAGAGCAGCGGGTGGACCATGGAAAGAAAAGTCCATTGATCTCATGTGGGATTTTAAAGTTTTGGAATAAGCAAGGCCATAAAATCCCACCCAAGGGTGAGATTTGGACTGCAACTTCTGGTTATGTCCACAGAGGAAACTCCAATGCTTTTAACTACTTTCATCACAGTCTAGTAGAAGATTTCTCTATTTTTAGTATTTTATTTCACAAATTGTATTTCATCTGGAAAAGAGAATACTTTCGAGCTTTAACCACATATTCTATTTTTCAAACCTCTTTTTATTTTTAAATATTAAGTAATTATTTGACAATGTTAATTATTGGTGAAGCTATTTCTTCAGTGACTTGCTTAAAAAATCTCAACAAATTGATATTCAATATTTCTCTAACATCGGTAACGTATGAGATAGAATTAAAATATTTGTCTTCAAATATACAACCGTTTCACTTGAATACCAAACACTTATGTACCTCAGCACTTAAAAAAACTTTTATGTTGTGAGTAGCATTCCTTCTCTGATCCCTTCAGGATAAAGACAAAGTTACTATCTTCAACTCGACGTTATGGAATGAAAATTGAGGCCAAGGCCCAGAGTTTCACTGATGCAGATAGCTTACGTCAGGAAATTTCCGATCTCACCAGACTATCTCAAGAAAAAGTAGCGGGTTGGAAGGTGCTTTGGGTGCCACATACAGTCATACTTGCCAACTCTAGAAAATAGCGTGTAGGCAGCCAAGGGTGCAGACAAGTGCTAAGGTGGACTGGTTCAAAGTTCTGCTACAGTTCTTTGGGACTTTATCCCAGTTGCATAATAAGAATTTAGGCCCCCTAGCCCTTGCTCGACACATCCTCATTTATCACTCAAATCCTGTAGACCCTTATACATTCCATGCCAACTCATGCCCTCACACCAGTCACCCCACCAACTCATAGCTCTTTATATCCCCCATGCCAACACACCAAGTATTCAATCTGGGCAAATCTCAAGAGCTATGTGGATATGAAACAAAATACAGTTCTAAAAATCTAATATAGATTTCACTTGACAGATTTGATAGTTAAAAACAAAATTCATGAAAGTCCATTCTAAGCTTTTTAAAATATTAAGTGCTTTATGTCTTTTATTCCTACCCCACATTACAGACAGTTAATCCTTTAATAGTCTCTTTAACCGATCAAACAAACTGTGAACTAAAGATCCTGCTGTGAATTTGTTGTAACTTTTAGAGATTAAGTATTTGGAAAGAGCCCTTGGTCTGAGTGTAGGTTAGTGAATGGATGGATAAATTGGTGAATTGGTGAGGTGGGTGAGTGAGTGAGGTAAGTAAGTGGATGAGATAGGTAAAGTGGGTGAAGTGGATGGATGTGTGAGTGGGCAGGTATAGGAGTGGGTGGTTGGGTTGGGGGATGGTCAGGTGGTTGTGGTTAGTTGGGTCAGATTAGAGGCATAGTCGGGTGATTGGAGTGGTAATTAGATGGTTGGTGGTAGAACAGGTGGTAGAGAAAATGCTGGAAAATCTCAGCAGGTTTGGCAGCATCTGTAAGGAGAGAAAAGAGCTGGTGTTTCATGACCAGGTGACTCTCTGTCAAAGCTAAAAGGCAGAGAAAGTGGGAGACACTTATATTGCAGGGTGAGGGAATGAAAGATGAGTCATAACCACAGAAACCCGAGGAAAAGACTGCTAATGGCAGTCCACAGGGAGAATAAAGATGTGAATGGCCAAACAACAGAGAAGATAAAATGAGAGGGTAGGCAGTGACAGATAAAGATGTTGTGGCGGGGGTGTGGGGTGGTGATGGATGGGACAGAAATAAAATTTAGAAAAGGGGAAGAAAAGGAAGAGAAAAGGTAAGAGAAGGGGGATAATGGAGCGGGAAGAGTGTGGGGGGGGGGGAAGAAAATTGAAGAAAGACAATAAAGACAAAAGATAGAGAACAGTAAAAAAAAAACTAAATAATATAGAATGAAAACAAAAGGGTTGAGGTGGGGTAGAACTAATCATCTGAAGTTGTTGAATTCAGTGTTGAGACAGGAATGCTGTAAAGTGTCTAGCTGGAAGATGAAATGCTGTTGAGCTTCACTGGAACATTGCAACAATCCAAGGACAAGATATGTAGGCATGGCAGCAGGATTATTTATTAAAATGGCAAGCAACCAGAAGTTCAGGGTCCTGACTGCGCACAGACCGAAGGTGCTCAGCAAAGTGATCACTCAGTCTCAACTTGGTCTTTTTGAAATAGAGACCACATTGGGAAAAGCGAATGCAGTACATCAAATTGAAAGAGATGTAAGTGAATGAACGTTTTGGATTTTGGATGGTAAGCATAAAAGAGGTAAAGGGATAGATGTTACACTTCTGTGATTGCATGGGAAGGTGCAATGAGTGACAGGAGAAGTGTTGGGTATAATGGAGGAGTGGACTAGGTTATCATGGAGGGAACAGTCTCTGCGGAATGCTGACAGAAGTGGTGAAGGGAAAATAATTGTGGTATTATGCTGGAATTGGCAAAAATGGCAGAGGATTATGCTTTGCATGCAGAGGCTGGTGGGTTGAAATGTGAGAACAAGGGGGACTCTATCCTTGTTCTGGAAAGGAGGAGAAGGGATGAAGGCTATGGCTTTGAAGAGGGACTGCACACTGTTGAGGACCCTGTCAACACCTATAGATGGGAATCCACGGTTGAGGAAAAAGGAGCACATATTAGAAAGTGGCATCATTGGAACAAATGCGACAGACATGAAGGACTGAGAGAAAGGGATGAAGCCCTTACAGGATGTAGGGTGTGAAGAGATGTAGTCCAGATAACTGTGGGAGTCAACGGGCTTGTAATGGCTATTAGTAGATATCCATTGCTGGAAACAGAGACAGAAAGATGAAGGAAGGGAAGAGAAGTGGCTGAGATGGACCAGGTGAAAGCGATGGAGGGGTGGAAACTAGAAGCAAAGTTGATGAATTTTTCGAGGTCTGAAAAAGACTATGAAGTGGCACCAAAATAGTCATCAATGTACCGGTAGAGGTATTGTGGGAGGGGACCTGGGTAGGCCTGGAACAAGGAATATTCCACTTACCCTATAAAAAGACAAGTGTAGCTAGGACCCATGTGGGCACCTATTACTACTTCTTTGATTTGGAGAAAGTGGGATAAGTTAAAGGAATTGTTGAGAGATAGAAAGAGTTCAATCAGGTAGAGGAGAGTAGTGGTAGATGGGAATTATTCAGGCCTCTTTTCAAGAAAAAAAGAAGCATTTTCAGGCCATCCTGGTGTGGGATGGAGGTGTAGAGAGGTTGCACATCCATGGTGAATAGGAGTCAGTTAGGGCTACGAACTGGAAATTGTCAATGTGACGCAAGGAATCAGAGGAATCCCAGTTGTAGGTGGGGAGGGAATTGATCAGGGGAATGAGGCTGGAGATCTCCCTTTGCTTCTCCTTTTCTAAATTTTACCTCTGTGCAATTCATTTCCCCCACCCCCCAATGTCATCATCTGTCACAGCTTATCTTATTCTAGCTTTTCTGCTATTTGGCTATTCACATCTTTTATTTTCTCTGTGGACAGCCATTAGCAGCCTTTTTTCCTGAATTCTGTGGCTAACACTCATCTTTCATTCCATCCCTCTGCAGTATAAATATGTCCCACTTTCTATGCCTTTTAACTTTGACAAAGAGTCATGTGGACTTGAAACTGGCTGGGAGACCGTCTGGGATTATCCAGCATTTTGTCTTTTGGTTTCGGATTCCAGCATCCGCAGTTATTTGCTTTTATCCACGTTGTTGGGTAGTTAGGTGGTTTGGGGTTAGTCGAATCTAGTTGGGTGGGGTAGTTGGGTGTGTAATCAGACATTTGGGGAGGTAGTCAGGTTGTTGGAAAGCTAGTTGGGTAGTAATTAGGTGAGTGGGGTGGTTAGTTGTGAAGTTTTCCAACTGTTACACCAGGTATTAAACTGTCTAACATTTTGTGGGTAAGTACTTATAGCAAGACCAAGAGTACACTTTAAGCTCATGATCAGAGACATTCATAGAGAGCATCAGACAATCAGAAATTTAAACATTCTGGGCAATCCCCTCATATATTCAGCATCAGGACTTCCAGTGGATCCAGGTATATCTCTTCCACCTACGTTTAGTCATCGATGACCCTGAGACCAGTAGATTTGCGCCATAGTTTCTTGTTGATCCTTGCTGCAATGGCCTGGATTATAAGACCATTTCAAAAGGCAGTTAGAGGCAACCATGTTGTTGAGAGTCTGCAGCCACACATAAGCCATATCAGTTTAGGGCAGATTTCCATTCCTAAAGGCTAACCAGGGTGAACTAGATGGGTTTTTACAACAGATGGGTTTATGGTTATCATTACTGAAATAATTTTAATTAGTTGCATTTATATTCCTTATCTGCTGTGATGGAATTTGAATTCATCTCTCTTCATTAGTTCAAGCTTCTGGATTACCAGCCCAATGACACAACCACTGTGCTTACCATACCATGATTTCAAATCATGGACAGATGAACTGGGTTCTCATAAATACGATTAATCAATTGGATCATTCTCTCGAACAAAAATGTAATCTGATCTTTACATCAGTAAAGAAATAAATTGCACTGATGACATTGAGAGCCTAAAACTGAGAAAAGGTTCTATTTTCCATCTTAAAGATTCTCTATTTGAAGCACAAAAGCTTATTAGAAAAATAAATAGTTTATGTCCATCGAAGCACAGTCCTTCAATATAACTGAATAAAATTATGTAAGTTTCGTGAATGAACAGCCCTTGATTCATGCAATATTGATTAATTAATATTACAATGTAAATTTCACAGTTATAACAATACTCTTAAGACACAGTAGTTAAAGCATCTTGAATTACACTGCACTCTGTTAATATCAGGTGAGCCTTCTCACATGTTGTATTTCCATATCCTTCTTCACAAAGGACATTCTTGTAACCATTAAAATTTATATCATTTGCAGGATTGGTTTAACTGTTCTATCACTGACTTCCAGAGCCGTGTCTCTGACAAAGCTAGGTTGTGTTTCCTTTGGCAGCACCTTCTGTAATTAATAATTGACACTGCTTTCTCAAATTTATTTACAAAGTGACCACTAGATGATACAGGCCTTAAGGACACTGATTGAATAATGCAGCAGCTGTGACCAAATGGGAGGTCGGATGATTTAATCTGTGTTTTTCCTGTAATGACTGCCTCCGTCTTGATTTTCCATTGCTTATTTATCGGAACTCAGCCAATGGTTTAAAATTGGAATATAGCTACCTGTGAAAAATCAGATTGGGAGTATTGAAAGCAAATCAAATGATTAGGGTGATATCTTGGGTGGAATTCTCTAACGACCCCGCCAGCAGGTTCAGTGGCGGGCAGTGATTGTCAAATCTGGGATGGGGATTTGACAGGATTTAAAGCTGGCCTGAATTTCCTGTGGGATCATCCGTTGGTGTCTGCCATGGTTTGGGAAACCTGCTGGAGGCTGGCATTTGCATCCTGCTAATGCGATATAGATGAAGGACTGACAAGAAACTTCCACTCACACCCAATTCCTCACCACATTATAGAGTGGAGAGGGCAGTTACAGGTGGATCTTCCAGATTCCGTGTCCTGAAGGAGTTCTATCTTTCAGCCTTAGGATGTTCCTGGAGATCCACCTGCTTCCCCAATAGCTTCATCTGGCCTCAGAGCACTCTTACGGATGTATCATCATTTTAAGGAGGTTCAGCTTCTTTCTGCAATATTGGGTTAGCGATGCTGAGTGCTTTTTCAATATGGTGCCCGTATACAATGGTTGATTGCATACCATCAGACCTTCCTGCTATGGATACAGTATAAAATGCTCTGGGGTCTATTTCACTATTTTGAATCTAAGTGCTTCAAACTGGCACTGCTTCAGATCCCACTTTTACAACTGTTCTCAGATGCCTCCTTCCTCCCAAATGCACTCTGCCTGAAAAAAAGCAGTGATTCTAAATTGCATTGCAGAAACCTTGGGCATGACTTACTGCACCCAAAAACTGAAAATCAAATCGGCACCTCCAACTGCACATGCATAGAAAGAAAAGATAGAGAAATGCTCCCCTACCACATTGCTCCCAGGCTGGATAATGCTGCCCCCTCTGCCCCACAATTGACATTGCCCCATCCCCATGTTACTGACCCCCTTATTTCCCCTCTTTCCTCTCCACTGATCATACGCAGAGTGGCAGTGGACGTCCCTCTGTCCCCACCTCCCTGACTCACCTACCAGAGGGCTTTCTGACCCGCTGCCCACCCCCCCCCATCGATCTGAGTCAGAGAGCCACCAGAAGCTTGGAAATTACCTCTTCAGAAGCTGGAACACCTGAATTGGATCTTTGTGGACCATGTCTGTTTTGTGCCAAATCTGGATGGGGGAACGCATTGATAAAGGGGGAAGTGCTAGTCCAGCCCGTTAAGTCAATTTAAACGTATGCGAATGGATTTAAATTGATGTCGCGCCCATTTCAGGCATGGTCCTGACGACGGCCATTTTCGGCCCTTGGTAAAGGAGGAACTGGCATGGAGATGAGTGTGGATTGCACTACTCGCCTCACACCTGACTTTGTCAAGTTTATGCGCCTGAAAACAGGAGCAACTTGATGGTAAAATTGGGCCCCCATTGCATAATGAATGAGGTCAGGGTCAGAAATTTGGCGTGGTTTCCTGCTGGCTGCCACAATAGCAAATGCTCCACATTCCCACTTCCACCACAAGACTTAGTCCCAAATAGGAGAATTTCTCCTCTTTTCCTCCATTGCAATTTACGCAACTGTCTCTGAACTCGGGTCATGTGGATGCTCAAGTGAACTCCCGTATTGTTTACAAGTCAACTTCATGCCACCAAAGAATTTCAGATTCTCTATCTGACTCTATCATCTTGTTGATTCCTGTCCTCTGTTCATAACAAAAACATGCCTCTTCTAATATCGCCCATGCCATGCTCCCTGATCTTGACTGTTGCTGAAATTCAGACCAAAAATCTTCCTTTATATTGAATTTCTCTTGGTCTAAGGCTTTTCTCTTCTGTTTTCGCCCCTCCCCCCGCTTCCACTTAATCATATCATCTTTAATTCCTCTCCTTATGAGTATTTTCCTCCCAATCCCTACCCAATACATTATGATCTCTCTGACTTCCTATTCTCCTTCTATCTGCCAGAGTTTAAATCCACCTTAAGTAACTTGATAAATAGCTTGACATTCTCTGAAAGGTCTACCAAATCACCCATCACCATGCCTGATTATGAGCAGCAAAATCATTCACCCATCTCCTGTCTTACTAACGTTTCAAGCCAGCATATCCACTGGGGACTAATCGGACCAAGCTCTTTCCCATCCCATGAAACCCTCCAATAACTTTACCAGCAGATGACCAACCATAGCCCCTGTCTGCATTTCCCTCAACATGTACATTCACTCACATAAAAGGCTCCAGCTATTCCCCTATTGCACCAATGAAAGAGTTAAAAACAGTTTTCCACAACTGGTGCCTTACATCTGCCATTGTTGCAGTTTTACCTCTGTAACCATGGCTGTGTTTTCCATTGCTATGCTTAATTTTCTTTTAGTAGATAAACTTATTAATATTATAAGACTGTGGCTGAAATTCAGTGCTGACGTGAGCTGGTAAAGATGCCTGACATTCTGTAGCAATCTCTCTCGATTCTGACGCAATCTTCTCCATTATTGACTCTGTTCCAGAGGTCCGAAAAAAAACTGTTAAGGAGAGGCAAACTAGAATTGTGTATATTTTCAAAAAGCATAGAAGAATTAATATAAGTTCATAATGTTCAGTTCTCTTGATATGTCATTAGGATTAAATCGCAATGATTTGACCATTAAAGAAATGTTGGCTTTTTTTATGTGTTCAGTGATTGAAAACAAAGCTGTATCAGCCAAACATTACCTGCCAGAAATGAAAGGCCAGCCATTTGTTTACTAAGGTGGCTCAGTTTACTAAGGTCTCAGTTTGTTTACTAAGGTCTCAGCTTTACAATGGGATGAATCCCAACAGAATGGTGCATCATTATATTATCATACTAGCAAACCAAAGAGGATGAACCTGACGGAGACCCTTGTAGAACTACATAATTAAAATGCAAGCGTAAGATCTCAAATGAAATCCAGTAAATTAGAGGTATTACTCAGTAAATAAACTTTGTTACATGTGGGCATTACAGGACTAATTCATTCATTTTAGCTTTAAAATATCATGCAGAGGTGGTCACATCAGGAAATTTGACAGGTTGAAGGCTTGCAATACATTTATTATCAGTGAGCGAACTAGAAGCATCATGTAGGAGTTAAAATTCCACTAAACAAATTATTTCATTTGTGAAAATGGAAATAGTTTTTCCTTCTATCTCTTTGGCAATAGTTACATTTTTCCCTGAAGGAAAAATGGCATGGTTCCAGCCACCAGAGGGCTCTCAGAACTGCTCCAAGAAATCACCTCTCACACATCCATTTTGAAGAGAGTTGATTTAAATTGTCGGACAGAACAATGATAAAAAGTTAATACAGCAGCACGATAAATATTGTCCTTACTTACAAGGAAACAGCAGACCACATGACATTGCATTGACTAATATATATATTAAACCAAGCACTCCTTGGGGTAAAAGTGGAGAGATGAATGGATTATGCTGCTGAGAGGCAGAATGAAAACATTTGATAATGGCTTATCATTTGCCACATTGGAACTCCAGTTTTGCAATGTGACTACATACAGTAATTTTAACAGCATTGTTAAATTGCAGAAAACTAATTTTGATGAAACAAAGAAGCTAGTGAAATTAATAGCAAAGGTTCAATTTCCTCTGAACACAGTTATAGCTTGCTAATTGACGTATCAGCATAAAATCTACTTTAACTACTTTAACACACTCATTAACCTGTTTATTTGAATAACTGCTACCATTGATAAGAATTCATGTGAAGGCATCAAATAGTATAACAGAGGACATCATTAGCTTATATTTGAAGTGTTCAAAACTTTAATTTGGTTTGACGTTTCCTGGCAAGCATTGACCTTGAACAAACTCAGAAACTATAAGATTGGGAAGTTGTGGCTAATGACTCAAACGGCACTAAGCAGCATTTTGATTTCTGGACTGGGAGTGTCACACTGGATTAAAACTGAAAGCTAAGCTCTCCCAGTTCTGATTTGATTTTGGGGCCTGTACCCTTTGGTTTCCATTGCTTTTTCCACTCTCAAATCCAGTATGTATCCTCATCCCTCAACGCTTGGAGGAAGACTCTCCTAATTTATTCAAATGTGGCTGGGAATTTCCCATAAGGCTTTCCCATTCACTGATACATTCTCAAACATTGCCAATTCACCAAGTTAAATTGGACTTTCATACGGATTCAAATACAAGAAATATGTCATCAAGGGAAAACTTTCCCTGGATGCTTTAGGTACTAATGGATGTCCCAGGTAATGAAAATGGAATCTTCAGGTGAAATATTTGTTTTGCTATCTTAATAAAGGGCTTCAAACTTACTTTGTACAGGTGGTTGCCTAATCGCCACTTGAATTGTCTGCTAACATCCATTAAGGAATCTAGATTAGCACTTGACCTAAACTAATGATAACTTGACCTAAAATAGTGATAACTATCATTATCATGAAAGATGTAGTGTTGGGAAAGCTAATGGGGCTAAAAATAGACAAGTCTCCTAGCCCTGATGGAATGCATCCCAGTGTATTAAAAGAGATGACAGGGAAAATAGCAAATACGCTCGCAGTAATTTACCAAAATTGGCTGGACTCTGGGGTGTTTCCTGTAGATTGGAACACAGCAAAAGTGATGTTACTGTTTAAAAAAGGAGGGAAACAAAAGACGGGTAACCGTAGGCTGGTTAACTTAACTTCTTGCTTGAATCTTATCTGCAAGGAAGAAATAGCGAGTCATCTGGATAGAAATTGTCACATTGGAAAGACGCAGCATGGTTTCATGATGGGCAGGCCATGTTTGAGTAATTTGGTGGAACATTACATGCACATTTGAGAACATTACATGCACAGTGGACAATGGGGGGACCTGTGGATGTGGTTTTTCTGGATTTACAGGAGGCATTTGACAAGGTGCAGCACCTAAAGCTGCTGCGTGAGATAAACGTGCATGGTGTTATGGGTAATGTATTAGCATGGATTGATTAATTACAGGAAGCAAAGAGTGGAAGTAAATGAGTGTTTTTCTGATTGGCGATTAGTCGTGGTGTGCTTCAGGGATCAGTGTTGGGGCAGAATTGTTTACAATTTACATAGACGATATGGAGTTGGGGACCAAGTAGTGTGTATAAAAATTTGCACATGACACTAAGATGAGTGGTAGAGCAAAGTGTGCAGAGAATGCTAGAAGTCTGCAAAGAGATATACATAGTCTAAGTGAGTGGGCAAGGGTCTGGCAGATGGAGTATCATGTTGGCAAATGAGAGGTCATCCATTTTGGCAGGAATAACAGCAAAATAGACGATTACTTAAATGATAAAAAATTTGCAGCATGCTGCTGTGCAGAGGGACCTGGTGTCCTTGTGCATGAATCACAAAAAGTTGGTTTACAGGTTCAGCAGGCAATTAAGAAGGCAAATGGAATTTTGTTTTTCATTACTAAAGGGATGGAGTTTAAAAACAGCGAGATTATGTTGCAGCAGTATAAGATACTGGTGAGGTCACTCTAGAGTATTGTGTACAGTTTTGGTTTCCTTACTTGAGAAAGGATATACTGGAAGTGGAGGGGGTGCAGAGGAGATTCACTAGATTGATTCCAGAATTGAGAGGGTTGGCTTATGAGGAGAGACTGAGTAGACTGGGTCTATAATCATTGGAATTCAGAAGAATGAAAGAGATCTTTTAGAAACACATAGGATTATGAAGGAAGTAGATAAGATAGAAACAGGGAGGTTGTTTCCATTGGCAGGTGAAACTAGAACTAAGGGGCATAGCCTAAAATAAGGGAGAGCAGATTTAGAACTGAGTTGAGGAGAAATTTCTTCATACAAAGGTGCTGTGAAACTGTGGAATTCCATGGCCAGTGAAGCAGTTAAGAATATCTCATTGAATGTTTTTAAGGCAAGGATAGATCAATTTTAAAGGAATTAAGGGTTATGATGAGCAGACGGCTAAGTGGAGCTGGTCCACAAAAAGATCAGCCATGATCTTAATGAATGGCAGAGCAGGCTCGAGGGACCAGATGGCTACTCCTACTCCTAGTTCTTATGGTCTAATTAAAATAATCCTTTAAGAGTGACCAGCTAATTGGGAGTAAAATTTAATTGTCGAGGATTTTGAATAGTATATTTAAACGTATATATCACATTTTACTGATTGTTGGAGGTTTGAAGAGGTCTTTCGAAACACATTTGGAGGTTTTCTGGGATACCTTTTCAAGGTTTCATCAATACTCTATTAACATTTATTTTGGAAATGATCACTCCCACCCCCACCCATCCACCCCCTCTTCTCGCAACTCCCCCCACCCCCCAAGTCTTGTCACTCCATTATGTTACTCAACCTTATTGGGTACCTTATAAGGGTTACCAGGAGAAAGAGAATGTCTGGTCATTGGCATTTTGCTAGAGAGGTGTCTCCCTTGCTCTGCGTGGGCGAAAGACCTGTGGTTAGATATATCACTAGCTGCTTCTACAAGAGAGGAGGAGGGGTGGATTCTGTCTTCCCTTGGATAGAGATCATTCCTATTCCTGAAGTCCCCTCCATCATTTCCAGCGTTACGTCCAAGCTTCATACCCAGCTCCTGATCTATTCTGAAATAAGACTTGTCAGCCTCAATGAAAATGGGTGTGTGGAACTTGTATATACTGTTGTGCAAAAATGTGTGATTAATCAGCGCTTCAGCACCAAAATTTCAAGTATCTCTGTCTTTTAGAGCTTCAGGTAAGATTAAATTATGATGATCAGCAATTAACAAAATTGCATGCTTAAAACCAGATGTTCAAGCAGCCTTATTAGTACTGTATTTGTTTTTACCCTTTGGCCAAAATAAATTCTGAAAGTTTCTTGTTGCTTAATGACTAACATCCAATGCTGTTTGTGTTGTGTATGTTGGGGGTACTTTACATTAAGATGATTTATTAGCGTACAAGTAGGCTTACATTTACACTGCAATGCAGTTACTGTGAAAATCCCCTAGTTGCCACACTCTGGAGCCTGTCCAGGTACACTGAGAGAACATTTAACATGGCCAATGCACCTAACCAGCACGTCTTTTGAACTGTGGGAGAAAACCAGAGCACCCAGAAGAAACCCATGCAGACACAGGGAATACGTGCAGACTCTGCACAGACAGTGATCCCACCACAGATCGAACCCTTGTTCCTGATGCTATGAGACAGCAGTGCTAACCACTATGCCACCATGCCACAGTTTAAATGCATCACAGAGTATGTATTGCATTGATCAGTAGAATGAACTGAATTTGTTTTAATTATGCTGTCAAGCATTTAAGAAATGATTGCTAGCTTTGCCATATTTCAAATTCCGATTATTATTCTAAATGGATTTGCAGTTGTAGTTGTCAGACAATAAGCTGAAATAATAACAGGTTTTGTTTGCTGGCTATACTGATCCAGCAGCAAAGTACTCCACAGAGTTTGCACTATTACCATTAGCATTATTATTCACATAAATTGAGAAAAAAAATTAAAATAAGAAAATAAAAGAAGTGGAGTGAAAGAAGTTTCAAACATTTGAAAGAATAGTTGGCACTAATTTATCTGCAAGTTTTTAGCATTTTTCTCTTTTCAACAGCAAGTCTTTTGTGCAATAAAATTAGGTAAAGTATTCCTAATATTTTAAACAAGCAACTTTGCCTGTTGAAGAACCAGAGGGGAAATGAGGAGAATGTATTTTTAAGCAGCGGGTTTCTATGTGAAATATCATTCAGTATCACAGGACACAGGCGGAGAAGTATCACCTCATTTTCTGCCGTGAGTTCTTTGACTGATGAGACCCATTTTGGCTGGGAATGAGCAAACGTGGATTGAACAGTGGATTCTGATGCACTGGATAGAGATTCTACATTTTTCAACTAAGACTTACTCTGATGGTGTATACATTCAGCAATATGGCGCTCATGATAGGAGCTAATTTCATGGATGGTTTTTGCCCAGGCTTTCCTTCTTTGAGCAAATTGTTTAAATTATTTTGCACAGTTTCAGAGTTGTTTTAAGTGGTCTTCACATCACCTTTGCTATCCAGCAGAAACATTAATATTTCAGTTGTAGTATGCCAGAGAAGATCTTCTTTACTGCGCCACCTTGAAAAGGCAATGGAGGCAGTCCAACAATGACAAAAGGGAACTGGATATGTACTTAAAAAGAAACACATTGCGGGGCTAGTAGGAAAGAGCAAGAGGATAGAATTTGTTCTTTCAAATAGTCAGCAGAGGCATAATGGACCAAAATGGCTTCCGTCAGTGCTGTATCATTCTATGATCTGCATTGAATTCATGCTCTTGGCAGAATTCCAGTCTTTTGGTCTATGGTACAGCCTCAAAGACTCAACTAAGTATTTTCTGTTGTACAATTTCACACAAACCTCACATTTTGATTTCATTATATCAGTACACCCACTTAGTAACACAATACCATCTCCTTTGTCAAGATTACAGAGTATCATTTTGTTGTGGCTGCAAACAAATTTGTTCAAGATGCAATTAGTTCAGAGTGTTCCTTAATGCAGTTTTCATGCAATATTTTATACCGCATCGCCATCACAGGTTATATCTTCAGAGTGAATCTGGTGTAGATTTAATATCTGGATGAAATCTGTTAGAGTAAACAATACTGGAATATGGGTAATTGCCTTCAGTTCCTTTAGGATCCTTGCCCCATTAGGCTTTGGAATTGCTTGGCAACAAGAATGCCTCTGGGGTGACATTAACTGAACCTGACATCACTTCATTGGCACCTTCTTTCTCTGAAAACTGTATATGCAGAGAGTAATATATGTATGCAAACCTGAGTTGGCATTTCTATAGAGATTGGTTCAAGTGAGACATCACAGTCACAAGCATGAAAGCCTGCATGGTATTAATGGAAATAAAGTTGGATGCAATGAAGATGTCACATGTATTTAATTTATTTTAAATAACTATACTTACACTATCACTTGTAATAAAGCAGCAATTAAAATTGGATTGCTCAGAAGTTATGTTTTGTTTGAACAGCCATTGCATATGTCTGATTGACTGCTTTAGTACTCTGCAGAACAACTAAAAGCTACAATACTGTATGATATATCTCTTGCAGGAGACTGAGAAGTAATAGCAGCAACTTGTTACAGCAGGGAAATCCATGTTACCAGCAAGCTCTGAGCTTTGTCTTTCTCAGTGCTGGTCACCAGTGACCCAATATCTCTTTCCTGGGTAGAGTTCCCGACAGACCAAATAAATCAATTTGAAACTGAACTGGTTCCACACTATTACTAGTAGATTCTTGAATCCGGCTCACCATATGGACTGTAGTCCTTAGTGAATCAGCCTAGGAGCATAATGTTACAATTTTCCACCCCAAATAGCATTAGGTAATGGAAATGTGAAAGTATACAGCACTGGGATAGGCTGCATGTTCTCTTCATTGTGATGGCAGCCAATCAATGCAACTACTACCCATTTGCTGGGTAGCTGGAGACAGATTTTTTTTTCCATTCAGCAGAGGCTTTGTATGTTCACAAGGTACTCTAATAGAGACATTCTAGCTCCACCTTCCGATTTCTGCCTTATTATCCATGCAAGCTTCCAGCATTCGACCTCCCTATTGAATGAAACTTATGATTTGGGACCAGGGATTCTTGGAAAAATGATTTTGGTTCTCAAAGACGCTCAATGATCAAAATCACTTAGGTTGTCATCTACTGGAACAGAAGATGTTGAGTCATAGATGCAGCAGAGTTAGTCACTGCTCCAAGTAGTGCTGGAGAACAGAATTGTCCTGTTTGACACTCCAGGACATTCTCTTCACAGCATAATGCTGAGGAAGTGCACAGATTCAAAACTCAATCATCCAGACATGATCAGTCTAACAACTAATGCAAAAGATCTTTGTTAGCATGTCATATTGCTAAGGTAAGACTACCAGCCAGGGTGCAATGCCAAGTAGATGTGCAAAGTTTGGATGCTCCAGCATTCCCTTGCAAGTTGTTACATTGTTATTGTTATCCACACAAAGCACACAAATCACCTTATTGCATGCCCATATTGCAGCTGGGCAAGAATTCAAGATGATGTTCAATAATGAGAGCTTTTGTTAGATCAGCATTTTAAGGTGCAATATATTAAAAAAGAATCTACGAACATGACTGGATACAAGATGCATGTTTATTTATTCACATAAGTGAAGCTATAGGGTGGGCATTGTGTATTATTTAATGTACTCCTGATAGTTCCAACAGTTCAAGATTACTTTTCCACCCTGCTTAATGAAGCAGTGTATAACAGGAGGAAGCTGACATGAATCGAGAAGGGTTCCAAAAGTAGAATGCCTTGATTTAATTTATAGACATAACATTGAATATTTAAGTGATAGAATAAAGGAGTAGGGAAGTTAAAGGCCATTGCAATCTTGTTATTTTCTCTCCATCCACTCGCTGTTTCAGATTTGAGCATGACGCAATGGATAATTCACAACATATTATTATGCAATCACTAGTTGAAAATGTATTGTGCCCTCAAAAATCCAACATAAATGTCCTTAAATTCCCATAGATGTGGTTACACAAAACAAACCCAAGCTCCAGATTGAAATAGTATTTCACAGTATCTATCTATATGAGAAGGGCAAATTTGATGGTGAGTGTCAAGGGAGTGCTGGATAAATCCTTGAAAGTATATGAGGAGGGGTAAATAATAATGTCAGTGAAGCAGCAGGAATTTGATGACAAGAGAACCATCCTTCCATCCTGCCACAGCTGTAGAGTCTAGGGATTTGAACCTGTTGCAATCTGAGCACAAGAAGGCAAGGAAAATTCAGCGCCTGGCCTCCCCACTGCCTACCACCTGCCCATGCATTCTCTGAAATTTTACTGGGAGGAGAGGGCAAGTGTTGGGTGGCAAGTGTTGGGCAGACTGATGCCCTTAAGTGGCCAACTGATGATACACAGAGGCCTTGTCTGCTTGCCACCAGTATTTCACACACGGTAGGGAAAAGCCCATGCTTTGCGAGAAACTTTAATTGCATGAGCTCATGTTAGGAAAGGGTTGAAGACCTTCTTTAGGACCCACTGGCCTATACGAAGCCTGGCACCTCCATTTTACCCTCTCGTGGCCTCTTGAACCCAACCCCCACAACCATCATCCACTCGTTCCCGTTATCCCCACTCATCCTCTCTTACCTGACCTCTCCCCAACACAGACCTACCAATCTACTTGGCCTTCTCAGTTTTGAGACCACCTGTAGTCCTAGCAGTACTTCTTGATGATGATGCTGGAATTACAAGCTGCCAATGTCCGGCCGCTCTCTACGGCAGGTATTCCTTATGAGAAATAGGTGTAAGACTTGCCTTTAAGTAATTAACATTGCTCCAAGTATTAAGTTGCACGAAGGCAGTCATCATGAGCATGGATGGGTTCTCCCCGCCCCAACCTTTAAACAATTCACACAGCTAAAATAAAGCCAATGGGCATTTCTTTTTCCTCCAGCTTCAGTACATTAGGGTTCTCATGGAAAGCAATATTTCAATGACTTCCAAACAGATCAGCAGTCAGTGTAAGGAAATGGTCCAATAGCAGGTACAGGCATTGTAGTAAGAGGTGAATATAGTTGGTCATTCAGCACAAATGATAGCAGATATGCCAGAAAGCCATCCACTGCAGAAACAAATATAATTGAACTAACTGCAATATCAACTCACTGTATTACAAAATATAGGGCTATTTCTGTTCTCAAAGGCTTCTCCTAACAATCAGCAGCCAGTGATCTCATTTTCTCTTCTCATCAGGAAAGCTTATAAAATGAGCACTGGGATTGGGACTGGATGATCAAGGGAGGCTCTCAGCAAAATAATTATTAGCAGGGCAAACATTTTATTGCGCTTTATTCAAATTTTGTTGGTATAGAATAAAGTTGTACTGATCAAAGTATATATATACTAGGCATAGATAGGAAAATTTGCTAAATGAGATGCTTAAACTTGTTTATTCGAGTTTGATATTTCACTCTTCAAGATGCACAGTGGCAACCTTCTGAGGTTCATTATCTGCTGTGCAGATAGGTGACCACTTCCGTCATTAGGCATTCATTGATTGTGACATTGTGAGACAATTAGGCAGCAAAGAACTTGAAGACTTTAATGGCATTATATTACAAGATATCCATAATCTGTTCAGACAGCTGAGGCAATGAACGAAGAACAAAGAAAATAACAGCACAGGAACAGCCCTTCGGCCTTTCCAAGCCTGCACCGACCATGCTGCCCAGACTGAACTAAAACCCCCTAGCCTTCCAGAGGCAATATTCCTCTATGCCTAACCTATTCATGTATTTGTCCAGACACTCCTTAAAACTTATTGTCGCATCCGCTTCCACTCCCTCTCCCTGGCAGCGAGTTCCAGGCATCCACCATCCTCTACGTAAAAAATCTGCCTCGTACATCTCCTGTAAACCTTGTTCCTTGCACCTTAAACCCATGCCCCCCCCCAAGTAATTGACTCTTTTAAACTGTCAGTTCAAATTCCGCAGTGGTTGAAACATTCTGGAGAATTCCCGCAGGGAGATTCCTGTAGCTTGCTGATTCTATACCTGTAACCATATTGTTAAATACTACCCAACTGGTTTTACAATCAACTCAAACCCAATTCCGAATGGTTGTTCTATTATCACCCTGGTAGCTACAAGGGCCTTGACGTTCACACATGCATTTATGTCCTCTGTTTCATAGAGATTTCATAGACAGGTCAACAAAACTAGCAATCTTGATTTGCTGGGAATCATTCTTGAATTTTGTCTTATCGTTCAAATAATACAAGCACAAAGAATGGTTTTGAAATATATATATAAAAGACTCAGGTCTGGCAAATGGAACTAACCTACACAACCATCTGCTCCTGCTGAATGATAACTTGGGCTATGATGGAATAGGAGCTTTTATTGTTCATGGTAATTCTTAGTCATGGCAGTGATCTGCACATCGCATGAGCGCACAACTTCATCACTGCACGCCAGGTCTACCTCAAGCACCATTTCTCTCCATGGTCTCTTACTTTCACTTTGTCTGGTTAGCAGCCAATATTGGGTGAACAGAAACTTTCTCCAATTAAATATTGGAAAGATTGAATCATTGGTGGGATTCTCCAGCTGTTCATGCCAGAAGGATTCTCTGGTTCCACTGCAATGAACAGAGACTTGGCTGAGCGCTGAATTATCTTATCTTGCTGGCACTAATGGCAATCTGTGAATGGCCGGTGAACTCTGGCCATTATCGTTGGTCCCCTCAAGATTATATTCTCTAGCCACCAACTGCATTTTAGTCACTGATTGAGAATGAACCTGACCAGACTGTTCACATCCTAGTTAGCCTATTTTATCCTGACCCCATATTCTCTCCGTCACCTACATCACCAACAATCACCTGCATTACATTACCCATATCTGTCACCTCTTCAGCTTTTCTGAAACCCTCATGTGTGCCTTTGTAACTTCTAAATTCAATTATCTCTATGGTCTGTTGTTGCTCTTCTTGCATATTTCACAAACTTGAATGTATCCAACATCCTTGCCCATTTCCTAATTCGCACCAAAACTGGTATTTTACTGACCTGCCTGCCATGGGAATCAGAGCAGGCGAGAGGAAGGTTCTTTGACCTTGGGTGGGATTTTATGGCTTTGGGACGAATGAGGGCGTAAATTCCTGTCCCAAGTCTCTATCATCCATTTCCCATGTGTTCAAATTAGTTCCTAGTCCAGCATCTACTCTATTTCCAAATTTGCATCCTTGTTTTCAATTCCTTTATGGCCTTACTTCCCACTCCTTATCTTTACAACCTCCTTCTGCTCTACAACCCTCTGAAACCTGTGTTTCTCTAATTCTTGCTTCTTACACGTTCCAAATTTTCATCAGTTGCTAAGCCCTGGAATTCTGGTGTTTCTTCCCAAAATCTCTTCGCCTCTTTACCTTCTTTCAAGATATTCCTTGAAAGCTACTCATTTGGATTAATATTTCCATATGTGCTCCAATGAAGTACCTTGGGGTATCTTGCTGCATTAATGGCAGTCCATAAGTGATAGCTTTTGTTGTCATGAAGACCGTCTCGCTGACAATCTGAGGTAATTGACCCTCTCCCTGTAAAAAATGGTGTGAGTGGACAGGCAAACATTCTTTCTTTCATCTATTTTCTCCAAAATAAAACTGTTCAATCCAACAACCATGCTTAAAATTTTGGTCAATATTATCAAAAACTAAACAATTCCCCTTTCAGGAATCATTTCCTGAAAGACCAGAACTTTGGCTGGCCTTTAATACCCACTACAGAGCTGAACACACAACATAATCCCTGTATGAAGAATGGGCTTTCATTAACATCTCATTAGCATTAAATTGCCTATTAAAATGTGCTTTTCACATTCCATATGACAGTGATTAACAGCAGAGATTGACCACGTGGGAAACTTAAGCAATAGATTTTTAGTGATGAGCAGATGACTGTTAAAATTACCCAATTTTCAAGTCGTAGACAGTCTGGCATGTTCTAATATTTGTACTAAAATGGAAATGCCCACTAGTCAGAAATTCCACCCCAATACAATTAAACATCAATTGGCACAGTGTCACAGTGATCAGCACTGCTGCCTCCCAGCACTAGGGACCCGGCTTTGATTCCCAATTTGGGTGACTTTCTTCTCATGTCTGTGTGAGCTTCCTTGCGGGTGCTCTAGTTTCCTCCCACATTCCGAAAGACATGCTTGTTAAGTGCATTGGCTGTTTTAAATTCTCCCTCAGTGTATCCAAACGGGCCGGAGTGTGGGATTTTCACAGCAACTTCATTGTGTACTTGTGACAGTAATAAATAAACTTTAAAATTCAAACTGTAATAAAAGAATTTCCTATTACCTTTTGGTCTGCTGGAACACTACAGTCACAGAAATAACTTTTATTTAAAGGATCCCTAAAACCCTTTTCACTCTATTAGTTGTTTTTTACTCATTTGTCTAAGATATTTATGATAAAAAAAAACTTGAACCATTTGTAACTCTTAACTTATTTTACTGTGTACAACTTTGATTAGCCTTCTGTGCAATATCTACTGTTTTCGATTTAGATTTTTAACTTTTATGGGTATAATTATGGATCAGCTTTCAGTCTGGGACCTGAAGGAATGTGATGCCTATTTGGTCAACCCAAGTTTCACTCCTAACTGCTTCTTGTATTAAAGTAGTTAACAAAGAAGCTTTGTGCATATTTGGACAAAGGCAACTGTCTCTCTCATGATGACTAATAGTATTCTTTGCACTGACGGATCAGACTAGGTTTGTGTCCAAGTCATACTTTTCAGAAAAGGCTAACTGGAATACAGATTAAACAATAATATAACCAGCAACTAATTTAATGAAACATGAAAATTGTTTTCAATACAACTTGCTTTGGAAGTTACTATAAGTGACTGATTAGCATAATTTGCCACAAAGAATAATTTCTACACCACAGTTCATTTCTGTAAGATGAATACCCTGGGTGATATCGACTTTATGTAATTTCTGTTACACAATGCACTGAGTTTTTGGAAGAGTGACAGTAACAATGTGCAGGCTGACATTCCTCTGCTTGTGCTGTTTGTTTTCTCATTGCAAATTGTCTACATGATTAATGTACAGCACTAAGCTTTAATTGAAACATTCTCATTGTTCCTTCGTTCATGTCAGAAATGATATATTTACGTTCAGTTGTACCTTTGCTCTAATTAGTCTGGGACTATGTGGCTACAGAGGAATTGCATTGCTGGGTCATAATAAAAAAACATGCTATATAAAAGGTGATTAAACTGTTTTAACACATAGAAGATAGAGTGTCCTTATAGTTCTTTAGATGTGAAGAAGGATCAGATTCTGATTCACTCTCTCAAGCTGTACTAGGAAAATCTTTAAATCAGTCTTGCCAGGAGGAAACAAATCAATGATATTGTTTTTCACTGAAATGAGGAGCCATGACCTCTAAATCTATACAACATGCTCTTGCACAACCTGGACATCTTTCCTGGACCACAAATAACAATGGTGAATCAATTAAATGATCCAAGCCATAATTAGCTGAGGGGTCTTCAACAAGCTCTCTGCATTTACTGTTTTCAATGAAATCGTGAGGAGAACATGCAATCACTTTATATAATGCTATAACTTGCCTTATAGAGACTAAACATATGCAAATTCTGTCATCTTTCCTCAGGGCAATGCCATGTTACCTTAGCAGGAAACAAATTAGTTTCCATTTTACAGATTCCTATTTGCAATCTTATTGTAATCTTATTATATAAATCTGGTGCTAGAATGGAAAAGTGGTGACACAGAAATGGAGGCAGAGAGGTAGATCATTGTGAAATAACATGAGAAGCTTGCAGACCATAGATTAGTAAGTAGATAATTTGTGTGTATGTAGTCTGACAGTGTACTATATTGATATTCATGTACTTTCCCAGGTATATAGTCATAGAGGTTTGCAGCTTGGAAATGAACCCTTTGGCCCAACTTGTCCATGCCACCCTTTTTTTTTAATGACTAAGACAGTCCCAATTGTCCGTGTTTGGTCTATACCCCTCGATAACCATCTTACTCATATACTTGTTACTCTGTTAAGGAAAACTACTTTACAGCTCACATCAGTTTTTTTTTCCTTTTCTGGATTACATTCAAAACACTTCTATTAATAAACATCATAAAATTGGCTCATGGATATAATGCCCATGATTTTTCTGTCACATTTGCAGTTACAACAGATGCAAATGCATACTCATAATGCATGCACACATATGATCACAAGTGAAGAATTAGAAGATGAGTATAAAAGTTTCCAATTTTCATCATTCACATTGTGACCACCAAGGTTAGCTTGGTAATAGGAGTGCCATTATAAGATTAATTTTTCTAAAAATAGCAATGTCAACCCATTGAGCTGAACGTTAGCAGTGGCCAATCAATTAGTAAACTGCCAAGGATTGAATTTTCAGTGCAGAACTGTGCTTGCAAGCCTAACCAGTTTATTCTTTCTTTGGTTATGAGTTAGTTGTAAATCTTATGTCCTTTTCATCTGAAAAGAAACCATCAAATGTATAAATAGTCATTAAATAATTGTGATTCCATATGGTTCATACTCAAATATATTTTAATATATTATTAAGGGTGCTTGAAGAGTGAGATGATAGTACACTGCAATAGGGCCATGAGGCTGCTGTGTTATTTGATGCATGGAAGTAGGCATTTGTTTACCGGAGGACTATGCATAGATTCATTAGACAAATCACAGTTTGTTGAGGTGCTGTACTAGGATGTGGAGTAATCAGAGCAAACAGGCAAGGTTTAAATGACATGATATTTGATCTCTTCTACCTATGTTTACTTCACTGTAAAATTACCTTTATTGGCCATTGCTAATCCTTCAGTGCAATAATTTTGTTGGTGTTTGAATCATATTAAAAACAGGGCTGTAAATTAATCCGAGTACACAGAGAAGAAAGGGGAAAAAAGCAGGAGAGAAAAAACTAAGGGTGAAGCGAGGATGGGAGGGGATGTGAGAAAGGAAAAGGAGAGAGGAAAAAGAGAGAAACCGAAGGTGACCAGAAGGGAATAGGGAGAAAAGAGAGGACTGCAGGATAATGGTAGGGAAAGAGTTCTTAGATGGATGATGAAGAAAAGGATAATGTGAGAGAATGAAGCCTGGATAATCCTCAATGAGATAGTGGTGGGGCGAGGGAGGTGTGATGGTGGTAGAGAAAAATGACTGGGCATTGTACTGACATACAATGAGGTAAGAAGAGGAATCTATCTCAACTGGATGGGTAATAGGAACATTTTTTTAAAAAGTTTATTGATTAGTGTCACAAGTAGGCTTATATTAACATTGCAATGAAGTCACTGTGAAAATCCCCTAATCACCAACTTTGGCACCTATATGAGTACACTGAAAGAGAATTTAGCGTGGCCAAGCACCTAACCAGCATGTCTTTTGGACTGTGGGAGGAAACCTGGAGAAAACCCATGCAGATGCAGAAAGACAGTGACTCAAGCTGGGAATTGAATGCAGGTCTCTTGTGCTTTGAGACAGCAGTGCTAACCATTGTGCCACCATGCCATCTCAACTTGGGAACAAAAGAACCAGGAGTAGGAGCAGACCATTTGGCCTATCAAGCCTATTCTGCCAAACAGATCATAGTTGATGATCTTCCTCTATACTATTTTTCCCACTCTTCCCATATCTCTTGCGGTCATTAATATCCAGAAATACATTAACTTATAAGAACATAAGTATATAAGAAATAGGAGCAGGAGTAGGCCATCTAGCTCTTTGCGCCTGCCCGCCATTCAATAAGATCATGGCTGATCTGAAGTGGATCAGTTCCACTTTCTTGCTTTCTCCCCATAACCCTTAATTCTCTTGTCTGTCAGAAACCTATCTACCCATGACTTAAATATATTCAGCAAGGTAGCCTCCACCACTTCAACGGGCAGAGATTCACCACCCTTTGAGTGAAGAAGATCCTCTGAGTGAAGAAGGCCAATATATCCTTCCACAAGTGCGGCTACCAAAACTGCACACAGTACTCCTGCTGCGGCCTCACCAGTGCCCTGTACCGTTGCAGCAAGACCTCCCTACTTTTATATTCTATCCCCCTTCCTATAAAGGCCAACATTCCATTTGACTTCTTGATCACCTGCTGCACCTGCAGATTGGGTTTTTGCAATTCGTGCACAGGATTCCCAGGTCCCTCTGCACTGTAGCATGCTGCAGCTCTTCGCCCTTTAAATAATAATCCCTCCTACTATTATTTCTACCAAAGTGGATAACGTCACAATTCTTTTTTTTGTGTTTTTTTATGTCTTGGACATACTCAATGACTGATCTTCTGCAGCCTTCCGCAGTACAGAATTCCAAAGATTCGTCACTCTCTAAATGTAGAAATTCTTCCTCAGCTCAATCTTAAATGGCGCTTATTCTGAGGCTGTACCCCTGGTTCTAGAGTCTCCAGCCATGAAAACAACGTGTTCACATCTACTCTGTCATGTCCTTTCTAACAATTTTGAAAATTTCAATGAGGTCACCTCTCATCATTCAAAACTGTAGAGAATACAGACCCAGTTTTCTCAATCTCTGTTCACAAGACAATTCAGTCATCTCAGGGATTAGTCCGTTAAACCTTTGTTGTAATCACTCCATGGCAAGTCCTTCTTTAAGTAAGAGAACCAAAACTGAAAACAATACTCCACTGTGTTATCACCAAGAATCTATACATTTGCAGAAGACTTATTTATTCCTGTTCTCCTTGTGATGAAAGCACCATTCACTTCCTAATTACCTACTGTGTCTGCCTGCTAACTTTTAGTGACTCATGAACAAGAACACCTAGGTTCCTTTGGATATCAACACCTTTTAACATCTCACCATTTCAGAAATATTCTGCCTTTCTAAATAAGTAGTTAACTTCACATTTATTCACATTGGCTGTGATCTTCCAGCCACATCATGCTTGGCACAGATTGTGTTGGAGTAGCGTGGGGTCAGAGAAATGAGTTGGGGGGACGGGAGGTCTAGAGCAATCTGGGTCAGTGAAAAACCCCTGGGCGGTCCTCCCAGCCACCATGCTTGGACATTATCTGATTTCCACTCAGCAAACATGCTGAATCTATTTGAGGCCAGATTGTCCCTGCTCCCAGGATTCTCCAATCCTTGAGCGTAACAGGAACTTAGTGAGATTCATTGCTGATCCCCATAATTGGAGACAATGAATGATAGCCATTCTGAGGGAGGGGGCTTGGAGGACATTGATGCTCCTGGATGGCTCGGGATATAGCTAAGCAGTGCCCACCTGGCAGTGGCAACCTGGACTGCCAACCTAGTAGTGAAAACTGGCATCCTGGCAATGCCCATCTGGCAGTGCCAACATGGCAGTGCCAACCTGGCACCCCTGGTGATCATCATCTAACAGTGCCAATTGGCACCCTGGCAGTTCCAGGTATGCATCGCCAGATTGGCATTGGCTGGGTTCCAGGATTAATGCCAAATGGGTAGGGCCTGATATGGTCATGAAAGGGAAGGCATGAGGGGGTCATGCAAGGGCAAATGCAGGGGAGACCTTCAGGGGACATGCAGGAAGGTCAGTAAGGGGTTCCATTGAGAGGCCACAAATGCCTCAATGTCAGCAATCTATGTTGGGCATTGGAGTGGAGAAACATGCCTTCAATGAAAGGAAGGGGTCAAGATTAGGGTTAGTCTATGGGGAGGGGGCTGGGGGACTTCAAGTTCACTTTGAGATTGGGGCACCCTGATATCTGTGAAGCTGGGCTTACTGGCAGGTTTAGGTCCTGTTCCTCTCAAAAACCAGTGCAAAACTTGCTCCTCTTCCAAAAAATGACTGTGAGAGAATTACAATCTGATTCGTACTGGCACACTGATTTTCTTAACAAAAATGACAATAATCATTTTTTGGGAAATTTCCACCCATTATATTCCATTCATCGTGTTTTTGCCCATTAACTTCAATTCTCCAAATCCTCTGGAAGCCTCCTTGCATCCTTTTCATAATTGTCACCTTTTGTGTCATCAGCAAATTTGGAAATGATACATTTGGTCTTAACATCCAAATTATTTATTTCAGCTGTGGCCCTTATGATACCCCATGAGTCATAGCCTGCTATCCTGAGAATGGCCTGTTTATTCCTCTTCTCTTCTGGTAACCTGTTCTCAATCCAGGCTGGTATATTATCCCCAATCCCAGCTGTTCTAATGTTGTTTATTAATTTCCTGTGCGGGACCTGACCAAAATCCTTTTAAAAATCCAAATATATGTTATCCACTGGTTCTCCTTTACCTGTACTACAAGTAACATCCTCAAAAAAACTCCAAGTTTATCAAACATGATTTCATTTTTATAAATCCATGTTGACTCTGCCCAATCATATCATTATTTTCACAGTGTCCAGTTGTTACATCCTTTGTAGCAAATTCTAACATTTTCCCTTTTATTGCCATCAAACTACCAGGTCTGTCATTCTCTGTTTTTGTTCTCACTCCTTTCTTGATTAGTTACATTTGCTAATTCCCAGTCTGTAGGGAGCTTTCCAGCATCTATAGAATCTTCAAAGAGAACCACCAATGTATCCATTATCTCTATAGCCACCTTTTTCAGTGCTCTGGAAAGTAGCTCATTTGGTTCAGGATATTTACTAACTTTCAATCCAATTCAATTTTTGAGTGACTAACTCTTTATTAATATTAATTTCCCTCAATTCTTCAGTTTTACATGTCCTTTGGTTCCTTTGTATTTCCACTAAGTTGTTGGCTTTTGAGGGAGACTTTCTGTACCATTCTCCATGAAGACAATCACAAAGTAATTGTTTAGTTTCTCTGCCATTTCCTTATTCTCCATTATGAATTCTCCTGTCGCCTGACCCACAATCTTTTCTTTTTTACCTACTGAATGAAGCTTGTAGAGTCCACCCCTATGTTACTCACTGGTTTGCATTTATATTCTCTTCTTCCTTTCTTCATCAGTTCACTGGTCATTCTTTACTTGATTCCAAATTTCTCTCAATTGTCGAGTTTACTGTTTGTTCTAGTATCTTTACAAGCCACTTCCTTTCATCTAATGCAATCTTTAACTTTTTTTATTATCCACTCCCTTGATTCACCTTTCCTATTGAGTTTTTTTGTCTCTTAGAGGGATATATATTTTTGTTGTAGACTATGTTGCTGTCTACTGATAAACCTTTAATGTATTTTCCAATCCATGACTTGTCTCATACACCTTCATAATTTTCTTTGTTCAAATTTAAGACACTACTGTCACAATGAACCATATCGCTTTCAAACCATAACGTAAAACTTATCATATCATAATCAGTATTTCTTAATGACTCCATTATAGCAAGGTGGTCATTTAGCCCTTTCTCATTAGATAACATTAAATGTAAAAGAGCCTGATCCAAAGCTACTTGAAGTATTGCTCCAGAAACCCATCTCCTACACGTGGCAGGAATTCATTAAGTACCGCATTCATGGAAAAACATTTGGAGAAGTAGTCTCAAGGAGGATTTATGGCAGAATTTTGTCTTTGGGTGAGGTCCCAATGTTGTGATCAAATAGGGATCATAACCTGTCAGTGATTTTCCATGAATTGAACAAATTAATGGACAGAGGACAGACTCACAAACCAATAACAGTGACGACAATTCTGTCTACTTTAGAATACAAATGGAAAAGGATGCGTGTTGCCCTAGGGGGAGGGTACTGAATTGGGAGAAGGCTAACTACAGTCTGATTAGGCAGGAATTTATGGAAACTGATTGGGAAAGGTTGTTTGAGGGTAAGTCCACGCTCGGCATGTGGGATTCTTTCAAGGGAAAAATGAAAAGGTTGTAGGAAAGATATGTGCCAGCTAAGAGGAAGGATGGGAAAGGTAGGATTAGAGAGCCGTGGATTACTAGGGATATTAAGGACTTGGTTAGGAAGAAAAGAGGCGTATGTTAGGTCAAAGCAACTGGGAACGGAGAGAGCATTGGAGGAATATAGGGCATAGGAGAGAGCTCAGACGGGGAGTTAGAAGGGCAAAAAGGGGGCATGAAATGGTTTTGGTAGATAGGATTAAGGAAAATCCAAAGGCTTTTTACTCCTACGTTAGGAATAAAAGGGTGATTAGATGAAAAATTGGACCTCTTAGGGATGGAGGAGGGGAACTGTGCTTAGAGCCCGAGGGAATGAATATTTTGCGTCAGTATTCATGAAGGAGAGGGGCTTGTTGACTGATCCTGTCTCTGAGGGAGCTGTAGACCAGTTAAGGGAAATATCCATATCGAGGGAAGAAGTGTTAGAGCTTCTAAGTAGCATTAAAACTGATAAATCTCTGGGGCCTGATGGCATTTATCCCAGGTTGCTTAGGGAGATGCAAGGTGAAATTGCTGGGCCTCTGATGCAAATCTTTGTCTCTTCTTTGGACACAGGTGAGGTCCCAGAGGACTGGAGAATAGCTAATGTTGTATTGTTGTTTAAAAAAGGTAGTAGGGATAACCCTGGAAATTATAGGCCAATGAGTTTGACGTCAGTGTAGGGAAGCTGCTGGAGGGGATTCTTAGAGATAGGATGTACAGGCACTTGGAGCATTGTAATTTGATTAGGGATACGCAGCATGGCTTTGTTAAGGGGAGGTTGTGCCCTATGAAGTTGGTAGAATTTTTTGAGGAGGTGACAAAAACGGCTGACGAAGGGTGAGCTGTTGATGTCATCTACATGGGTTTCAGTAAGGCGCTTGACAAAGTTCCTTTTGAGAGGTTAGTTGAAAAGTCAGGGCTAATGGAATACAAGGATGGGTATCAAGATGGATAAGTAACTGACTTGGTAATAAGAGACAGAGAGTAATAGTGGAAGGGCGTTTTTCTAGCTGGAGGTTGGTCACTAGTTGTGTGCCGCAGAGCTCAGTACTGGGACCTATTCTATTTGTAATATGTATAAATGACTTGGAAGAGGGAGTAAGTGGAGTGATCAGCAAGTTTGCAGACTATACAAAGATGATTGGACTTGTGGATAGTGAGGAGTGTTGTCAGGCGATACAGCAGGACATAGATAGGCTGGTAGCTTGGACAGATAGATGGCAGATGAAATTCAATCCTGATAAATGCAAGGTGATGCATTTCGGGAGAGAGAATGTATGGGGGGGAGGTATATGATAAAGGGTAGACCTATTAAGAATATAGAAACACACGAGGGACCTGGGGTGCAAGTGCACAAGTCTCTGAAGGTGGCAGAGCAGGTGGAGAAGGTTGTGAAGAAAGCATATGTTATGCTAGCCTTTACAGGAAGAGGTATAGAGTACAAGAGCTGGCCTTTAATGTTGCAGTTGGTGAGACCTCATTTGGAATACTGCATCCAGTTCTGGTCGCCTTACTACCGGAAGGACATGGAGACTCTGGAGAGAGTGCAGAGGAGGTTTACCAGGATGCTGCCTGGTATGGAAGGTCTGAGTCACAAGGAGAGGTTAGACAAATTGGGGCTATTTTCCTTAGAAAGACATAGACTTAGAGGAGATCTAATAGAGATGTACAATATTATGAGGGGTATAGATAGAGTAAACAGTAGTAAGCTTTTTCCTAGGTTGGAATCAAATATTTCAAGGGTTCTTAGGGTGAGAGGAGTAAGGAATAATTTGGATGCTAGAGGGAGTTTTTTCACACAGACAGTTGTGGGGGTATGGAATGCACTGCCAAGTAAGGTGGTGGAGGCATGTATGCTGGAGTTATTTAAGAGATACTTAGATGGGCACATGAACAGAATGGGGATGGAGGGATGTAGAAGACTGATTTAAAATAGGGATCATAAGCCTTGGGAGTTCCCTGGGAATTGTGTAAATTGTGAATGATATTGATGTATTTCTGTTTTATCCTACTGGTACTTCGGTCCGCCTTGTTGTCTAACAACAGGCATACATGCGATGGGTCGTGAGAGGGCTGCCTTCGGATTTTTCAAGAGTATACTAGTGCTTCACGTCATTAGTGTACACTTGAACTGGACCAGTTGATGGACAACACAACAGCTCAGTGACTATCACTGTGCTGTGCAGATACATGGATTTGGGCCTGTGTCTGTGGGAGTTTGTGCATTCTTTCCGTGCTTGCGTGTGTTTTCTCCGGGTGCTCCGGTTTTCTCCCACATCCCAAAGATGCGCTCTTAGGCTGATTGGCAAAACAAATTCTCCCTAAATTGTCTCGCAAATTTGGTTTTAATGCAGATTTCTATAAACATAGACAGGGATCATGGGTGGAAGTGGAAACATAGAGGTGGCGGTGCAGGCTGGTTGGGCCGAAGAGCCTGCTTCCTGTGCTGTCTTGTTCTTTGTTCTTTGTTCAATTAAGGCTAACAGGTGACCCTTCCTCAAAACTGAAAGACCAATAAGACGACCTCTGGTTCAAAAGAGATGAAACCGTTATAAGGGGAGGGAGGGGAGGGAGGGGAGGGAGGGGAGGGAGGGGAGGGGAGGGAGGGGAGGGAGGGGAGGAGGGGGAGGGAGGGGAGGAGGGGGAGGGAGGGGAGGAGGGGAGGGAGGGAGGAGGAAGGAGAGTAAGGGGGGTGAGGGAGGGGGGAGAGAGAAAAACAGAGAGAGCGTGTTAGCTATTGGGTGGGCGAGGAGGGGGGCTCCATTTTCCAGCTGTTCTCTACTCATTTCAGAATTTTTATATTAGACAAATCAGCAACTGGGACAACATTGTGCATGCAGCCAGCCGGATAAGACTGACAGTGACAGCTTCAGAGTCTGCCAGAAGTTCTAATCCACTGATTTGCTTCTGGAGGTTGCCTTCAGGCAGCTTGCCTGGTCCTCATTGCCTACAGATCGCTATAGATTGCCTACATGGGCCCTACAGATCCTCAATTGTCTCTGACCAGTTAGGCCTTTGAGGAATATTCCTCATTGCTATCTTTATTAGTGGCTGAGCTTCATTAACTTTCCAATAAAATTCAAGTTCTTGCCTGTGACATATTTATGTTTACTCTGCTCAACTGTTTAAATTCAAGTATTTTTATCATTGTGCAAACTGGAATTTAATTAAGAAAAAAAATCATTATTGTGCAACCATTCAACTGCTTTGAAGAACAATTAAATGTTGACCCGCAATAGTGGTGTTGGCTTCTGCAACTAGTGTTACTGCAGTATCTTGACATGCAATTTTGTTACCCAATCACTGATTAATTAAAAAACATTTTTATTCATTCTTTGGATTTAGGTTGCAGTGGTTTGAAGCAGCTACACATGAAAGTGCAACTCCTTCAAAAAAGTCCAGATTTCATAATTGCGATATCTGAAGCATTCTGGGCTTTAGACCTTTCAAAACAAAGTCTAAGGTTGCCGGAGTTCTTTGGAGAGGTAGCCTATCTTTTTGGATAGGTCAACTTTGGAAGAAGTCAGTTGCCCTTTGGGGGAAGCCAAGTCGTCTTTGGGACTGTTGAAGTAGAGATGTATGTGTGCAAATAAGTGTATAAATTCATTTAATGTGTCAAGCTGATTGGATCTTTCAAGGGAATCAGTTTGTTGTCAAAGTAATTAAATATCTTGGCCGTTAAATTTAAAAAGGAAACATGCTTTAGTTTAAAAAAAACACTGCCAATACAATTTCAGTCTGTTGACATAAACTTGAGGACCATCACCATAGTATTTATGCTGCTGCATGACTGATTACACAACCTATCGTTATCACAGTGAGATACCTGTCAGTTCACAGTTTGATTAACAGCTCTGAGTGGTTCCAAAGGATGGAGTTTGATTATGATGGAATTTTAAAGTCGTGCTGAAACTTATGGATTTTTGAGCAGTTAACCGCTGGGACAAGACCATGAAATTTCACCCTAAGTCTTTAACGTGGCTCCTGTTAATACAAATACTTGATTTATAAGGGATTAATACTTATCTTTTTAAGAGATTATATAGTTGAATTAATGTAAATGTAGCGAATGGGTTTTTAATGAATGAAAGTCTTTTTTAAAGCAAAGTCGATAATAAACACATATTTCATTGCATCTCAGCATGGGCCCTGAAATCTACCCATAGCCAATAGAAGATTATTTGACATGAAGGGTGCAAGGGCAAAAGGTTATAGGTAAGGGGCATGTGTTGCCATGAGTTGGCACAAAGTTGGTGCAGGAGTTACAAAGGCCATGAGAGTGGGCAGGGGACATAGCTGGTATGAGCGGCTATGATTAGGTGAGGCAAGAAGTGGATGGTGCATGTTGATTGTCAAAAGCATTGATAAGCAAATGTTCTTAAAGGACATTAACAGACCAATTGGATTTTCATGGGAATTCAGTCAGTTCAAATCATTTCCAGAGTTACTTAATCTTTCAAAATGATGTCAAATTCAAAACTAACATAAGGGTTGAAATCTTACCAAAAAACAGCATAATAATGGTCTTGGTGCAAAAAACAGAATGATTCCCACTGATAGCCCCAGTGTGTTTTCAGATGTCTCATTAGTGATTTTACTAATGCCCACAAGTATCTTGGCACTCCAGCAGCATGCTCCATCTGATTCGCCCGCCCCCCCCCTCTCCCTTCTCAAATGACTTAACTGCTCTCAACAAGTTGGGAGCTTCATATAAAAGGTTTCCCAGCACTTCTTCCACACTGACTGCAGGGGGCAGCAGCCAAAAAGACAGCAATGCGCTTTTTGGAAAGGGCCCTTGTCAGGATGCTGGATGGAGTGGATCAGAGGTGGGATACTCTCTACCAATGTCCTAGGAGATGGTCTTGCAACAGAGTAAACAGACCCACTTCGGATGGAGTGAGAGCCTGGTGAGAACAAGCACACTCCAGAAAGGGCAGGACAACAGTGTCAGAAGAAGACAAATTATCTTCTTTGCTGAGCCAGGGTGAATGAACCACCCCTATTATCCCATTAGACATCCTTGCACATACTTTGCATGCCATTCCCACATTTGGAGATTGCGGTTCAAAATTGCCCCCCCCCCCCGGAAATAAAACCATATTCTCTGCATTATTAATATATGACTCTGGATCAATAATCCAGTAACATATCCACTAGGTTACCCTGGCCTGCAATATTGAATTTGATAGTTAAAACATCAGCCTAGCTGTTCTAATTATAGTCTGACAGAACATAATTCCAATCTCATATATAATGTTAATTGTTTTGAATTAATAACTTATTGGATTGGAATAAAGTAAACAGAAAAAATTAATAACTTAGGGTACTTGTGAGCAAATCCAAGAATTGTATAAATGTAAAGCATGTTTTTATAGCTAGGTAATCAGAATTATTTGCTGGGGCACTGGAAATGCTTTACTGTTTGGCGGATCAGTTTACTCACCTGGCAACAGCTGCTGTTCAAATATAAGGTCACAAGTTTGTGTGATTATTTTGACTTCATGAGTCATTATGAAAAAGATTAATTGCAATTTTCAATTTTCCATCAGCCAATGTATTTTAAATCTATACTTACTGTCTTGCTATATTTGAATCAAATGTCAAGGTGTAAATTTTACTTCTACTTTTATATAAATTCATATTTGAATCATCTGATGAAAGGGCAGCGCTCTGAAAGCTTTACTACCAAATAAACCTGTTGGACTTTAACTTGGTGTTATGAGACTTCTTACTATGCGTACCCCAGTCCAACGCCAGCATCTCCACATCATGTGAAGTCAAATAGTAATTTGGAAACTATGCTTTAAGTTTTTTTCAAGCTATTGAACTTGAGATCCACTTTACTATTTAATACTATCGTCTTAATGACGTTAAGAGCTTGAAGAGAAGAATGTATTGGATCTCAGAATAATACTCAATGTTGGCACTGTTTCTGGAACAGGGAGAAACATGTTTTAAGTTTAGATCAAAGAAGGTGAATACATAGTTAACATATAATATTAATACTCTGTGTAGAAGATCATGAATGTATTTGGAATATCATTTTCAGAGATGCAAAGGAAGCAATGGTTTATCATTTTTCAAGAGGGCAATGGAGAGACTTTTTAATAGACCAGAATATTGAGGAAAGTGGGATAGGACATATGTGGACCTCAGGATTGATCTAAGAAATGGAAATATGTTTTTGTAATTCAATACAGTTCTATGTCACTATGTAAACAATACATTCCCATTTCCAATAACTATTGTGGAAATACAACTGCAAGAATTGCTGATTGACAGAATTTCATAACATAAACAAGTTCAATCAAAAAGAAATACTGGCATTCATATACTTTTCATATCCACCAAATTTTCTAAGTGCTTCATAACCAGGGAAGTAATTTTGAAATGTCAGTCACTGTTTTAATGTAATAGCAAGATAGATATGGGTGCAGTAATGGGGAGTGCTGCATTCACCCAGGGCCATATTTCTGATGAGATGTTAAACTGAAGTCACAAGCGTTTGCTCATAGACATAAAAAGGCTGATTTTAACTTTTGGCAATAGCAAATAGAAGTAATTGGCATAAAAGCAAATGACTGCAGATGCTGGAATCTGAAACTAGTCTCCCATCCATTGCCTCAGTCTACACTTCCCACTGCCTCGGCAAAGCAGTCAGCATAATTAAGAACTCCATGCATCCTGGATATTCTCACTCCTACCTTCTTCCTTCGGGAAAAAGATACAAGTCTGAGGTCATGTATCAACTGACTGAAAAATAGCTTCTTCCAAGCTGCTGCTGTCAGACTTTTGAATGGACTTATCTTGCATTAGGTTGATCTTTCTCTACACCCTAGCTATGACTATAACACTACATTTTGCACTCTTTCATTTCCTCCTCTATGAATGGTATGTTTTGTCTGTGTAGCGTGCAAGAAACAATACTTTTCATATGTGACAATAATAAATCAAATCAAAAAATCAAATCAAATCAGAAACAGAATATGCTGGAAAATCTCAGCTGGTTTAACAGCAACTGTGGTGAGAGAATAGAGCTACTGTTTCAAGTCTGGATGACCCTTGGTCAGAGCCAAGTAGTTAGCAGATCAGCCCACCTACCACATCTTTATATTTCTATGGAATTGAAAATTAACCTGAAGTATTTCATTCTGAAGAGATGGGGGTGGGGGTGGGGAGGGGCATTTCCTCAACCAAAGTCACTGAAAATCTGGAGATTGATTCTTCTTCTGTTTGTGAAATTTTGCTGTGAACAAACTGGCTACTGTATTTGTCAAAGTAACAAGTCACTACACTTTGAAAAGTGTTTTGAAATATCTGAGGCTGGGGAGATTGCTACATTAATATAACGAGTGGAATTTTATAACTTTTTTAATACGTCAAAACAGGAGGAAAAAATGGTGTGCTGCTGGATTTTCCCACCATAATGTTTGACACATAGTCAAAAGAAATTAAGGAGAGAAGTCTCATGATGTCATGGATAGCATGGTGGCACAATGGTTAGCACCGTTGCCTCACAGCTCCAGGAACTTGGGTTCGATTCCTGATTTGGGTCACTGTCTATTTGGAGTCTGCATGTTCTCCCTGTGTCTGTGTGGATTTCTTCTGGGTGCTCTGGTTTCTCCCACAGTCCAAAGATGTGTGGGTTAGGTTGATTGGCCATGCAATATTGCTCCTTAGTGTCTTAGGATGTGGGAAGAGTTAAGCGGAATAAAGGTGTGGGGTTGGAGGATATGTCCTGGGGTGAGATTGTTGTCGGTGCACACTCAACGGGCAAAATGGCCTCTTTCTGCACTGTAAGGTTGTTATGATTCTACGAATGAGTCCACCCTACAGCAACTTTGGCCCCTGACAGATTGGGTCATCCTTTTTAAAGGGCACCTGACAAAACCAGAGCAGACACAAGTATTGTAGCTGCAAGGAGGTGAGTTGAAGTGATTAAATATAATGCACAGCTCAGACCCAAATGAATGTACCAGATGCTTCTCGTCTGGATCTTCTATGAGTGAGTTAGAAGATGATAATGTTCACACTTTTTCAAAGTAATTGCCTCTGCTGGGGTTTTCTAGACAGTTGACTCAATTTTAATGGCTTTTCAATACACAAGTACAGCAATGCAAATGTACAGTCATCTTGGATATTGATGCTTCAATTCACTGAAATGCGGCTTCAGTCTGAGGATTTCAGCCAGTAAATCCATAAAATCATTATTGATATAAGGTATGACTTTATTGCAGTCCATTATTAAAAAGCAGGTTTCTGTCATATGACCATATTATCTATTTTTCATTGTTGTCAGAGATGGTTTCTGACACCTTAGCCATTGACAGACAATATTTTAGGTTCATTGTGACTAGTTGGGGATTTTACATGCCAATTCTTCGGAATTCCACTCTGAAACTAAGCAGTCACAAGTCCATTGTAAACTAGTTTTTGGAATTATTTGGACAAAGCCATCTATTAATCCAAAGCAAAGATTTTTTGCAGTTATTGACTATGCTGAGTTATTAATGTGGGCTAGTATCCAAGGCCATGTGTAGTTCCATGTATATTGACAAAGAAGGAAAAGGTCATCTGATCAATTTCATTTTGTTTGAAAAGAAGTGTCTGATCTCTACTTTGTTTTAAGGTAAAATATTCATTTTGAATAAATCCATGAGACCATATTGCGTGAATATGACAAATTGGATTCTGTTAGTATGCAAATTGGGGACCTATGATGTAAGAAGGAACATCAATTGTAATTTTGAGAAATAAATAAGCAGATCATTTGATGTGTACATGTCAGCTTTTTATCTTCATCAATTATTTCAAAAGTTAATCACTTGCCTTTATCAATTTCATTTGTGTGAGGCCAAAAGGAGCAAGAGAGCTCCTTGGAGCTTTGGGCTCACATTCTCGTGTAATTGGTCCACATTCCAACAACAGGCCCAACTGTCGATTGAAGACTGCAACAGTATAGCCAATTGGGTCAAACTGATTACCTTTGTTAATGAGGGTCAGGATGTAAAATAGGAGACATCTGCATGGACCCAGTGATGGATGACCAGTTAGCTACCCGGGTGAAACATTATCACACCGTATAAATATGTTTCAAAGAATATTATGACATGGAGTTGCCGGCGTTGGACTGGGATAGGCACAGTAGGTAGTCTCACAACACCAGGTTAAAGACCAACAGGTTATTTGGTAACAGAAGCTTTTGGAGCATTGCCCCTTCATCAGGTTAGACTCACCTCATAAGGGCAATGCTCCAAAAGCTCATGCTACTAAATAAACCTGTTGGATTTTAATCTGGTGTTGTCAAAAAAAAACATTGTAATAGAAAAGGCATAACTTCCTGAAGCAGAACCATTAGAATATGGGATGCCATGATGATTGTTTGTTTAACCTCTTCCCACAGTCTATATCCTCCATGAAGTAACTCCTCACCACTGAAAAGAGCAGTCTTTCTTTGGCTAATTTTTGAAAGGAACAAGTTTAAAGCTGTATTCTTGAATGCTGGGTCCTCTGAGAACTCTGTACAATTGCTTTCCAGACTTGCACGCTTACTACTGTGATGTTCCTGCTGCCAACAGAACAATTTTTCTTCTTAATAGTAACTGTTGCTCAGTTAAGCATTATAGTTGCACCTCAATTCTCCTCTCCATTCAACATGCTCTAACTGTCTGGCTTGATTCCAGCTGGAGGTTAGCAACAAATGTATATAGAGGCTGACTGCAGATTGTTCTTCTTGATCTGTGGGGACACATCGCTTGCAGCTCATCACTCCCACAGTCTCAGTGCCTGGGCTGGGACATTTACCTTTGCATTCCATTTATGGACAGAAGTTTAATTTATGCAGCCCCAGGAGGAATCCTCGGTTGAGATGCTTCTCCAGAGCTTTATCCTCCTGATAGAAGGTTGGTCATCACACCTGCATTTCCCTCAAGACTGCTTTCAGATGAATCTGTGGAATTTTGAATACTAATATCCTGGCACAGTAGAAAGAAGAAACTCTGAATTTTTTCCTGTGCTTCCAGAAGAGAAACTGGAGACGTGGCCTATTTTGACAACCATGCTCTGAGATCAGAAAACATTTTGCAATAAAGTGTCATGTATTGGTTGAATCTGTGAGTATAGTCCCTGCAACTTGGTCCAACTTGTGACTGGCCCCATGTTTTATCTCTCATGTGAGCTCTTGGAATGGAATAGAGGAGAACAAATCTTCGGAATGTGAGTTTATGATTCTCATCCCGTGGTTACCGACTGCAGAATAGCAAAGTAAAAAGCTCCTGCTACCAAGACGTAACTTTCAATTGAGTACTTTAGTAATTCTTGGCTTTCAATATCCTCTGCTTTGTTAATCCAAAGATATGAATTTGTAAGATGTTTATGAAAGCGGGTGTACAGTGATTAGAACTGCTACCTCACAGCGCCAGGGATCCAAGTTCAATTCCTGGTTTGGGTCACTGTCTGTGTGGAGTTCGCACTTTCTCCACATGGAATTCCCCTGGGTGCTCTAGTTTCCCCCCACAGGGGGGAAACTTGTGCTGGCTAAGTGCATTAGCCATGCTAAATTCCCCCTCAATGTATCTGAACAAGTGCCGGAGTGTGGTGACGAGAGGATTCTCACAGTAAATTCATTGCAATGTTAATGTAAGCCTATGTGTGACTAATAAATAAACTTTACTATCATACTATACTTAAAAGACAATACAGCTGCAAGAACTTTGATCAATATTAAAGTTTTGAAATGCTTGAAATAATTGTAGTCCAATAACATTAGCATATGACTGCAAGAATTTGGAAGAATATTAGACAACACATATAAAACTAGAAGACGCCTGGCAGTACAGAACTTGAATATTACTGAAAAGAGACACACATTGCCAAAATTTTTCACCTTGCTCTCATCAGGACAAATGCAAGAATGCTAAATTTCAAACAATCGTAACAATTTAGACAACAGAAGAAAAGCGTGCTGATTGGTTGGAAGTCAACTCTGATTGCTTTCTCCATGACAATGGGAAACTATAGACTCTCCAAACCTCTAGGCAATCCAAAAATAATACAAGAATTGATTATATTCACTTCCTTTCTAGAAAACAGATCCCTGTATTTGAATGTATGTCACTTCTAGCAGACACATGCATTCAACTGATTATCTGAAACTGGTTATCAGTGCAGTTATTAGTACATTCCAGATTGTTCAGCAAGTGCTGCTCAACTGAATAATCACATCTAATAACAAATGTTTTGTTCTGGGTTTTAGCTTTATATTGACAGAAAGCAGCTGTCAGTCCAAAAAGATGTTCTGCCTCCAAAACAACTGCGCAACATCATGTATGAATTTCAATGCTGGTATGACGCCAGGTGTATGGGTAATATATCCTAAAAATTGGCTGATCAAATCAAACGGCATGTTCCTTTTCTGGCTCATAATAGTCAGAGTACAAACTGTACTCGACCAGCCTGCGCTTGCAAAGCCCAAAACAAAACATCTAAATGTGTGGTGCTAAACTGAGAGAAACATATTAAAAAACAACAGTTGAATTGTTTCCTTCAAATAGCCTGAAGTCTCTCACATTGGTCATTTCATCCTCTACTTGAAGAATGCAAGTCTCCTTCCTCTATGCCAAGGTGATAGGTTGTTTGAACATATCAAACAAAGACTTAGATAATATAATAGAGAAATCTGAACAGCAGTATATATATTAATTATAAGTTGCATTAAAACAATTTTTCCCCTGAGTGTGTTGGGCTGAACTATCACCTAACAGAATGTAAAAATAAAAATGAATGGCTATTCATTACGACTTACATATCTCATTGACGTGCTATAGCTCAGTCAGGACTTTGAACTTCATGAATTGATTAATCCGGTTATGCATGGAATTTTCATGTCATTATTGCAGTCAATTTTTTATTATGCAGCATTCAAGCCAAAGCCTTGTATGATGCTATAGACTCTATTTGTTAAAGAAAACTATGTTTGCATTTATGTTATCATTTGCCTTGTCGTCTTTTTGTTATTTTTATTTGAACTGCTACATTTACAGAGTAATGCAAAATGTAAATTGCAGTGCAATCTGGATGAGGCAGCAGCACAATGCTTGCAGAGCATTTTCTCCCCATCTATAAATAGGTTTTTGTCAGCACAAGAATTAATTTTGCATCAAGGAACAGACTTCCATCTTATTCTAAATATAGCTGTTATGTTACTCGGGAGGTTAACTTAGAGGTCTAAGCTGATAGTGTTCATTCGCTATTAGGCAACTCCAGTCCTGATCAAAGTGTCAAAAAGGATGAAGCATTAATGGTTGAAGCTAGAAGGATGAATTTCATGCTAGGTCAACAAGCTATGTTGAATATTGAGACCTGTGTGTCCAAATGAGGATTGTTTATATTAACTAGAATGAATGGCTTCAGATATATCTGCTCAGGATGAATGTTATCAAATTTTCAACTTACTATAATTAAATGTGGTAGTAGTTCAATGCAGATGACACCCAGAAAGAGCAATGGACAGCGTAGTTTTTTTTTTACACCATGTTGTATAGAATGTGACGTAATCATGTGTGGCATGGTGGCACAGTGGTTAGCACTGCTGCCTCACAGTGCCAGGGATCCAGGTTCAATTCCTGGCCCCAGGTCATTGTTTGTGTGGTGTTTGCACATTCTCCCTGTATCTGTGTGGGTTTTGTCCGGATGCTCTAGTTTCCTCCCACAGTCCAAAGATGTGTGGGTTAGGTGGATTAGCCATGATAAATCACCTCTTAGTGTCGGGGGCAGGGGCTAAGTTAAACTTTATTTATTGGTCACAAGTTGGCCTATTTTAACACTGCAATGAAATTACTGTGAAAATCTCCTAGAAAGCTAAGGGAAATGCACGGGGTAATGGGGATAGGGACTGGGTAGGATTGTGGTCAGTTCAGACTTGATGTACCAAATGGCTTCTTTCTGCACTGTAGAATTTTATGTTCATTTCTAGGATGAGTCTAAAATTGCTTATATTTCAATTCCCTTTGTGTTTTCTGAGGGTTCAACTTTCATTGTATACTGACCTTATCCCCAATGAAATTGGCAAAAATAAATAAAGGTAGTGTAGACCTAGAAATGATAGAGTGCCCTTGTCTGAATTGAGAGGTTGGAGAAACCCTGGATATTGACCCTGGTTAAGATAAAGATGGCACTGCTGAAGGAACCAAGTGAAGATAATCAGAATGATCAGCCCCTAGCTGGCACTGCAGCAGTCCTGAGTGCTGAGATATGTTTGGACAGAATATATGTGTATGGGTCTTGAAGGTGGAATCATAGACCAGAGTGGAGAGGGAATACATACCACAGCAGGCGGGGATTCCTTGTTGTGAAGGAGATCTGATCATGACCTTGGGGCCACCGTCGGCCTCAGTTGGGAGATTGTTGGCCTCCTGGGAGGCATTTCATCAGGGGCAGGATGAAAAATTACCCTTGGGTTCACAGTGTGGGCGTCGGCAGTCATGGATCAGGGAATCTCAAATTCAGGAGACTGGGAGAAAGAATATCAGGACAAGGAACTGGAAAAGATAGGGATCAATAAAGTCCTTTAATGTAGGTTTTTGAGTTCTCATGCTCATTCCAGCTCCATATTCAAAAGTAACTTTGTTTTTTTGTATGGGCATTTTGTAGAGTTGGTTTCTCCAAATGTAAATGTAATTGCACCAGCTGCTTCAGGGTGAACCAATATTGCACTGGGGACCTCAAAAAGGCATGAGGCCTCTAATTTACACGTGAGGGCAAAACACCTACTTCAGGAATTGGTCAAAGGACGACTCATGTTTGTCCTTCCCCAAAACAGCGACTGGCACATTTCTGCAAGGAAACATGCTTGCCATTTTGGAGATTATTCTGCATTATGTTGTGTAGGCTTTTTGATAGAACAGTCAGTAATTAATTACACTGCCTTGCTTTCTCCCAAGAGACCTGTTTCTTCTTCTCCGTCAATTTTTTTATCTATTTTTCCTCAGAAACAAAGCGAGTTTTTCTGCTTCAATTAGTCATTGAGACAAAGCAATCTATTTGCCAGGAATTCTCTATACAAATCATTCTCCCTACTCCCCTAATATCAGATTGAAATTGATGACTTTCACAGACTCCCCAAGTGGTAGTGGATCCTTACTGTTACAAACTGTTCTTTTATGGATCAGTATCCTTATTGGTCTGCATCCCAGTTATAGCTACATGAAAAGGACAAAAACAAAATTGACCAAGACTATTAAGAGGCTAATTTCGATATTCCTAAAACTCTCATTGACTGTAATGCAAGCAGCATGCAAACATTGTGTTGTCTACTGTAATATATGATTTCAGTGTCCATCCAGCAATAGACACAGGGGCTAGAACTCTATCACCTCACCCTCCACGGAATTTGCACTGGCAAGGGTCCGACAACAGAAATTTCCATTGCCCTCAGGTGGGATTTTCCAGTCTTGCCCAAGCAAGGCCAGAAAATCCTGTGCAGGATGCCTGAGCAGGAGGTTGGGATGGTCAATTACAATAGCTGGTATTAATTAAAGCAAGTCTGCATTGTTTAAAGATGAAATGTATTCAGTTTGCAATAACTAGTGTCAGGCAATAGTTTATGGCAGACTGCGAAATATTGCAAATATCTCCAATGGCACAATTTTTCCATCCTGCCTGCCATAGAAATCATAGTGGGCAGGACAGACCATTCAAAGATCTGTTGACCTCAGGCAGGATTTTTTGGTCTTGCGGTGAGTGTGGCTGGAAAATTCTATCCCCAACTCTGCCTTGAAGGAACGAAAGCAGTAAGGTCCATTACCTCCACAGTCATTGGTAATGTGGTCATTGCCCTGCACCGAAGGTATAGTTGTGGCTGCAGAAATGGACTGATTTCAGTGAGGATGTACTTCATGAAGCATAGATATCTCATACATTTTGCCTTGTTGAGTTTCCAATAGGAGAATAACTTCTTGGGTGAATATGGTCCCCTTTTGAGAGCCCTTTCTTCTCTTCCTTCTCCTTCTTCTTTCAGCAGCTTATGCTACTATGTATGGCTCAGTATATTCTCCTACTGTTGCTTCATTCCAATTAGCAGTATGTTTATTCATTTACTCCTATCTATGAACAACTGATGTATACAAAATCCATGAAATCTCAAAAAAAACTTCTCAAGTACCTGCCATAACATTCCCATTAAAAACTTTAAATAACGACAGAGACTACTAAACACTAATAAATCTTAACAACAGCCAGAAGAAGTTTAATAATCAGTTGAGGGGACATACATTTAAGGTGCGTGGAGAAAAGTTTAGAGGAGATATGTGAGGCAAGATTTTTTTTACACAGAGGATGGTAAATGTCTGGAATGCACTGCTCGGGAAGATGATGGGAGCAGGTACTTTAGTGGCATTTAAGGGGCAACGAGACAAATATATGAATAGGATGAGAATGGAAGAATATAGACTCCTTAAGTGCATATAGTTTTAGTTTGGGAAGGCATTATGATTGACACAGGGTTGGAGGGCTGAAGGACTTATTCCTGTGCTGTACTTTGTTCTTTGCGTGTATTTGATGATCTCTTTAACCAACAATGTTGGGGATACCTTACTGATGCTGAACATGTATTCAGCTATGCAAGGTTGAGAGAGAGCCTGAACAGAAACATTGAACAAAATGGCATTCTTCTGTCAAATCAGTGCTGGATATTGATTAACACTTGTTCTGCATTTTGTGTGCACTGATGTCTTCACAAATATTGTGATTTCATTGTGACTTTCTGCACATCAGTTACCATTTTGGGCACCAAACTATGTTTGGTCATAGGGTCTATTGATCTGAAATTTGCATTGGTAATCTTTTTAAACACAGCTCTTTGCTTCACACAAAAGAATACTGAGGGTAATAGATGAGAAGATATTTCCACTTGTGAAGAAGTTCATAAGTAGGCACCAGAATTATTGGGTAGTCACCAAGAAAATCCAAAAGGAATTTAGGAAAATCTCTACAGAGAAAATGAAGAGAATGTAGAACTTACTACCAAATGAAGGCATTGAGGCAAATGGCACAAATATCTTTAGAAGATGTATGAATGTGTACTATAGAAAGAAGTGGAAGAATATAGTGACAATGTGACATGAAATTAGGTGGGAGGAGGATTATGTGAGGCATAAATACTGGCATACATTTGTTGGTTCAAGTGCTCTATTTCTGTACTGTACATTCTATGTAATGTAATTAACATCTTTAAAATCACAATCTTTGTTTCAAATCTTTCCAATAATGATCCAGATTCTAAATTTATGTCTAAGTACAGCAAAGAGTTGTTCTAGTATGCAGCAGGTTTATTTATATACCTTTTTAAAAAATTTTATTCCATACAAAACATCCAATTCAAATTGAATCCAATTCAATGGTCCCCACAAGAGGAACAAACAAGATCCAAGCTGACAGGATAAGGCATTACATCCACTTTGGGCTTGGTCTAATGCTTCATCTTAGCCAAAAGGCTGAGATGGCTTTGAAAACATTTTGCATTAGGCAAAGCTTTGGTTTAACCTCATCAGTTACCCTGATCCTTACCTCTACTCTAGCCTGGGCAAATCACCATTGTAGATACCAGCACATAACAAGTGCAATGAATTAACCTTGTCACTTGATCATGGTTTCACCCCTGATAGGTTAGTATTTAAACAAATAATCAACAAGTCTTAATTGACTAAAGACCAACATGAGCCACATTTGTGAGTTTCTAACAGTTCATATTAAATGGTAAGAGAATCCAGTCCTTTAGTTTCATTGGACGAATAAAAGTCAGTCCCTAGATTTTGTTCTCTGGTGCAAACAATCGGTTCAATTCCATTTTATAGACTGATGTTGGCTTTTCAGCAGTCACAAGGAGGATTATTTTATTTATTTGCTTGTTTGGGTTCATTCTGTAATAATTGGCTCAGTTGTTGTTTTTAGTCCACTAGTGGTGAGGGTTTACAACTGAGTTAGACTTGTCATAGAGGGCACAACAATGCATTCAGACTGTCAAAATAGGCTTCAAAGCCAAGAATGCAATTTTCAATTGGCAACAATTTAGCAATCACACTTACAGATGCTTAGGGCTAATCTTAACCTTACCAACCCATGAAAACTGTTAGTGTTACATTGTTTGCTTGTTTTACAACCCACCTGACTTTATCTTGTATTTGGAAAGTAAAATAAGAGGCCTGTGCTCGATGAGCAAGCAACAGCAGGAGCTAAAAACCCACTCATCGTTCTAAAGATGAGCCCTACGGAATTTTAATTCCAGGCCATTTTCAAACCCTGTTGGACAACTTTCTCCCCTTTCAATCTAGGACTCTAGTGGGAAATTTGTAGGAAATTGCATGACTGGGAGGCCGCCCACTGGCAGAAGGAAGGTAGAATTGCAGAACGATTCCAATACAGAAGAGAGTATTCTGCCAGTTATGTTTGCCCTGGTGCTTTCTGTACATGGAATTGTGGAGACGAGCTTGATGGCTGTACCTGGAGGAAATTTAGCCATGAGAGAGTCACGCCAATGGTCTGACATGATCCCGATTCCAGACGACTGTGCTGGAAGAACTTGAGTAATTAAGTGCTAGCCTGTGGGTTGACAGGGACATGGCCGGAACCCCTCAGAGCCTCCAGTTCAGGAGCAGCATGGATCAGTGTGGCAACAATAATCTCTCCCTCAATGTCAACAAAATGAAGGAGATTGTCATCGACTTCAGGAAGTGTAAAGGAGAACATGTCCCTGTATATATCAATGGAGAGCTTCAAGTTTTTAGTTGTCCAGATCACCAACAACCTGTCCTGGTACCTCCCCACTCCCATGCTGACACTATAGTTAAGAAAACCCACCAATGCCTCTACTTTCTCAGAAGACTAAGGAAATTTGGCATGTCAGCGATGACTTTCACTAACTTTTACAGATGCAGCACAGAAAGCATTCTTTCTGGTTGTATCACAGCTTAGTACGACTTCTGCTCTCCCCAAGACCGCAAGAAATTACGAAAGGTCGTGAATGTAGCCCAAACAATCACGCAAACCAACCTCTCATTCATTGATTCTGTGTACACTTCCTGCTGCCTTGGCAAAGCAGCCAGCATAATTAAGCACCCCATGCAACCTGGACATTGTCTCTTCTACTTTTTTCCTTCCAAAAAAGATATAAAAGTCTGAGGTCACGTACCAACTGACTCAAGAACAGTTTCTTCCCTGCTGCTGTCAGACTTCTGAATAAATTTACCTTGCATTAAGTTGATTTTTCTCTACACCTTAGCTACAACTGTAACACTACATCTTGTTTCCTTCTCTATGAACGGTATGTTTTGTCTGTGTAGCATGCAATAAACAATACCTTTCACTGTATGTTACTACATGTGACACTAATGAATCAAATCATGTCAGTGCAGTTGCTGACCATCCCATATAACATGTCCTCCAATGAGGTGGTCTCGTATTTGAGGTTAGTTTATTTTTAAATATTCAAATCTCTCCAGAGGAGGCTTTCATATGGAGGCACCCTCATGGTCTCCTCTTGCACTGCCAGCATGCACATCTGCCCAGTGTTGAAAAGGAAGTGGGCTTTCTATTTGGGCCTGCAGCATCAGGAATCCATCTGCTATCCTTTATTGAATGGAAGATCCAGGAAAAGGCCAATGAATTTGCCATCCTTGCACAGTTCTTCCAGGTGGCCACATTGATAGCAACTATGGTCCCAACCCATATTTTTAAAATGCTTAAGATACCACCCTGTAAGAGAAACTCAGCTAGCTCCACTCCATTGCTTTCCACGTAACCTTGCAATTTTTTTCCCTGTCAGATGGTTATCTAATTCCTTTCTGAAGCCATGATGGAATCTGCCTCCACCACATTCCCAGAGCAGGATTCTCCCATCCCCACATCCCTCCCCATCCCAGCCACAGGATGTTACATGGTAAGGGGAGCTGTCACTGGCCAGCAGAAGAATCTTCCGGTCCCACCATTGTCAGTGGAGTTTCCCTGTGCCCGCACTCTCTGTCACCCGGAAACCCACCCCAGGAGCTCATTGTTAGTGTGAAGAAATTGCCACAGAAATGTCAGGAAAATCTCACTCTCAGTATGCAGATTCGTAGCAGTCATTGTATAGAAAGGTCTTTGCTCATCAAGGCTCTTTTGTCTTTTTTTCTATTTAATTTATTTCAACCTACCATACTTTTGGACAGCTCTCAAACTTCCTCTCAACATTTTCTTCTCTATGAAGAACAGGCCCGCTTCTCCAACTTGTCCACATCATTGAAGTTCCTTATCCCTGGAATCATTCTCAAAAATCTTTTTTGCCTTTCTGTCCATCATGCACATCCTTCCTAAAGTGTGGTGTTCAGAATTGGACACAATATTCCAGTTGAGGCAAACCAGGATCGTTTAAAGTTTCATCATCAATTCCTTACTTTCGTACTTCATATATTTCCTTATAAAACATAGGTTCTCTTCTGTCTTAATAACCTTTTTCGACCTGCAACCTTCAATGATTTGTCCAGATCGCTCTGCTCCTGGCCCTTTAGGCTTATATCTTTTAGCTTATATTACTTCTCCCTGTTCTTTCTACCAAAATGTATCACTTCCCACATTTCTGCATTAAATTTCAATTGTCACTTGTCAGTCCATTCCATTATGTCCTCTTGAAGTCTATCACCATCCTCCTCACAGTTCGCAACACTTCCAAGTTTTATAAGATTTGCAATTTTTGAAACTGTGCCCTGAACTCAATTCTAAGTCAATAACATGTGTCAAGGAAAGCAATGGTCCTCATATCAACCCTTGGGGAACCTCATCTTCCCCAAGCCTGAAAAACAATCGACTGAAAAACAACCCTACTGTCACTCAGCAGTCTTCGTATCCATGCTGTCACTGTCTCCTTTATTCCCTGGGTTTTGAGTTTGCTGACAAGTTGGTTTTATAAAACGCCTTTTGCAAGTTTATAACTTCTTCCAAATCCTCAATCAAGTTAGTTTAACATGATTTGCTTTTGATAGATGATGCTGACTTTTCTTCATCAATCTACACTTGCCTAAGTGGCTGTTAATTTAGTTCCAAATGATCATTTCCAAAACTTTTCCAGCACTGAAACTAAACAGACTGGCCTACAGTTTTTGGGTTTATTCTCACACCCTTCTTGCAGCGAGGCAGGATCAGCTGCCAGTTTGTCCCGTGGGGCCCTGCCATCAAGTGATAGGGGACCAAATGCTGGCAGGGGAGCCACAAGTTTTCCACTGGGGGCTCCAGAAGTACTCCTGGTCCCTTAAGAAAAGGCACAAATACATTTGAAAAGTTTATTTTTGGACCTCTTCTGTCCTCAATCCTTGCAAGTTTGATCTGGCAGGGAATGCATTGCCATTTGTATCAAGCTTCCCAGTAAAAGTGCAGCTAGACATCAATGACATCATTAGGACTTGACATGAATGTGCTTAAAAAAAAGAACCTAGCTGTCTTTTGGTGGATGTACTTAGTGCCTACTCTGTTATGCAGGTCAAGGAGAAGAAAAGTCAACTCCTAGTCACTCCAAGGCACTTAAGTGACCTAGGTAATTTCAACTGTCCAGTTTTAACCCAAGTGAGTAAAGTTAAAATCATCCTGGGGCCAGAAGTACAAATTAATTCAGTTCCAAATCGAACTTAATCCCATTTTGACCACAGATTCCAAATGCAGAAATATTATCATCTCTGGGCTCACACTGTAATCCAACACCTGACACTAATTTATTCATATAGAAAATAATTTATGATCTACTATTTGACTCTTAGAGCTTCAAAATGGCAGACTGAAATCGGTCAGTCTGATTGAGAACAATTTAGCTTGGAATACCATTATCCAGGAATATTTATTCACTTTCATGGCAAAGAGAAGTTTAACACTGGAATTTCCTTTCAGTATTGTTGGCTGTTAGATTTTGGACAGATCATACTCCAGGAATCCAATTTCAAAACTCATCTGATTGTTGATGATTGTCTTTTCATTACAATAAGTAAGATGTACTTTAGCTGCAATCAACTCAAGTCAATCCTCTGCCAGTTGTGCAAACAGGAAATTGATCTTTGTCAGAAAGCCATTGTTCCAAATCTCCAATGAGACAAATTAGCTTAACATTTCTGTGCTGAGGAGAACTTGCATTTACATTAATTAAACAAAATCCTCCACAGATACCAATGGCACTTAATCAAATGCATTAGGATTTGATTAGGAAGCATAGCTCCATTTTGTGCCTGTTGATTGAGTGAAAATTTCCTTGACTTGCATGACACGTCATTCACAGTAATTGTGAAGTAGTTGAGATAAAAATAATGATGCTATATATTGAATTCTTTTGAATGATATCCATAAAATACCAAGTCAGGTCTACTCTCATGATTTGCCACTATTCCTCTATTGGACAAAGTAGAATCATAGAACTTTAGGATCCTGTAGTGTAGAAGGAGGCCATTTGGTCCATCGAAATGGGGAGAATATGCAGACTCTGCACAGACAGTGACCCAAGCCAGGAATTGAACCCAATTAAAGTAAAACTTTCTGGCTTGTAAGTCTGACAACTGCAATACAAATTTATATTAATTCTGCAATATTATCATTTTTTTATATTTATTATAACTTTGAATTAAAGATTTTTTTTATAATAGCAGTGACTATTACTTTTCCCAGGGCTATATGTGGAAGAGCCACGTATCATGGCTGAGGGTCCTGACACCAGACAGAACAGGGTGACACCAATAATACCAATGGTCTGCCAGGGTCCTCCAGGTCCAGGTCCTGCAGAAGACATCTGCCAAGGACACCACAGGCTAAAGGAAGCAGAGGGCTACAAGCTTCCATATCTGATATGTATCCTAGAGAGACATGTAGATGTACAGCTAGGCCACATAAGATGAAGATTTTTGAGGAGTACAGGAGTGGGCATGGATGTTAAAGAATGTTAAAGAATGTTGCACCTCATAGCTGCCTCACCTCTGAATTTGAGTTCTTTCCCACAGAATCTGAACTTAGATTCTTCCACAGACCCTCCAGGATAGACCAAAAGTGACGGCCTATGAGACCAACAGTTTAGATATCCTGGAATGACAGCCTCATCACTGACTGACCCCCTAACCTTGTTCCCCCTTTCCCCCACCCTTAATGTGACTGTCACAATTTTTCTTTCTGAATAACATCCAGCTAGCCCTTTGGACTGACAACTCCCAGCTGGATTGGGAGCCCTGAATGCCCCAGGGTCTTTGACAGCAACATCAGAGAGACTGTGCTTCGCTCTCTGGGTCTCATGCAAAGATTTCACCAGTAGCTGCAATGGAGTCCCATAGAGGAACCTCTGCACCTCGGTGTCAGTATAATGCCAGCCAATTGCATAGTGGAAAATCACCTCCAGTGTGGGCTTTCAGTCCAGGCAAATGAAGTTTGAATAAATTCACTCAAAAATTGGGTCAGAGTGTGCATCTACTCGTTTGGTTTGCGGGGTGGGATATGTGAATAGCAGGAGGCCACTGCATTCGACTTTAATCTCACTAATGAGCTTAATATTAATGCAAATTAGTTCTGATCAGGTTTGCATCCTTTCTGGATGAGAACTCAATCACGCCAACTGGAATGGGTCAAAAGCATCGCTCGGCGAGAATCTTGTTTGAGGCCTCTCGCCTTATTCACTGGTCCAGCAGGATCTGATGTGATGTTAAATAAAGCAGCAGCGTAATAGACTCCAAGTTCAAAAAAGAGCTGCAGGAAGCAGACTTTTTGTGAAGTGAACCCGAGAGGAGATCTGAAAGCAGCTGAAAATTGGCAACCCCGTGTTGAAGGCAGTAAGAGTAAAGGTATCCCTTTGGAGCAGTGCTATTCTTCTTGGCAGAGCCAAAGATCAGATATTACACGTAAAAGGTGAAAATTGGATATACTTGGAAATCCAGGGAAGAAGAATCTTGGAAGTTCAGATTGAAACCTGGCATGGTAGGTCATTGATGATGGCACCCTAGTGGCAGTGACTTTTGAAGGGAATTCCAAGGCCAGATCTGCAAATATGGAGCTTAGAAATCCTTATAAGAAAGACAAATAATTGTCAATATGACAAACATCTGGGTGGATTGTTGAAAATCCATGAAATCAGTTTTTGTCGCATCTGTCATTTGTTGAGAAATATGGTTTGTCCAATAACAATTTGCCTGTTACTTTACATGTTCCTCATGCTTGCCTGAATGTTTGAGTACAATATAGATATTGTAAATTATTTTATCTTTCTGAACTTTTATTAAAATTTAATTTTGTTTGGTCAAATCCCATGGAATCTAACTGGATCTCCCTATGCATGATCCTGGGTTTGATGAAGAATTAGAACAAAACACAATATTGACACTGTGCACTGCTAGTGGAGGGAATAAATGTCTAAGATGGTGAATGATGTACTGATCAAGCGGGCTGCTTTGACCTAGATGATATGGAGATTCCTGAGTTTGTTGGAGCTGCACTGATCTAGACAGAGAGGAATGTATTCCATACACTCCTGACATGTGACGTGCAGATATTGACAAGCTTCAGGAGCCAGGAGGTGAATTACTTAACACAAAATCCCCACACCAAACTGCTCTTGTAGTCACAGTATTTGTATGGTTGTTCCAATTAAATTTCTAGTCAGAGGTTACTTCCCAGGTTGTCAATACTGGGGAATTGTACAATGATAATGCCATTGAATATTTTTCCCTAACAGCACTGTGGGTGTATTTACATCAAAAGAACACAACAGTTCAAGAAGGTGGCTCACTGCCACTTTCTCAAGAGCAATTAAGGAAGCTCAATAAAAGCAAGCTTTGCTACTGACAGACACATCTTACAAACTAATAAAAAAAGACTGCCACCAAAAATTCATGTTAGTAAAAATTACTTAATTGAATGTGGAAGTGTGAGGATGAGGAGTACTCCTCCCTGGCTGCACATTAAAGTTGTGAGCTGTTACCGGTCACTGCTCACCTTCTGATTACTGTCTGGGTTGCCCACCCATATGTGGCCTTGACCTTCATCCCAGTCACTATCTGCAGTGTTTCAATAACTCTCATATCCCAGTGCTGACTGCTTCCCACCACAGTAATCAATCAATGTGAGTATATCCCTCAGCCTTAATCTTCAAACAAATACATTAAGAATAAACAATCAGATGACATACCAGAAAATGATTCACACCTGGAAACTAAAGTGTAATTTATTTATTAGTCAAATGTATACCTACATTAATACTGCAATGAAGTTACTGTGAAATTCCCCTGGTCGCCACACTCTGGCACTCTGTTTGGGTACAATGGGCTAGAATTTAGAATGTCCAATTCACCTAACCTGCACATCTTTGGGCAATGGGAGGAAACCGGAGCATCCGGAGGAAACCCACGGAGAACGTGCAGACTGCATACAAACAGTTTAGTAAGAATTTAGCAACACCAATTTATAATCCAACCGATTTATTTGATAGTAAAAAAGTGAGCGTTTGACTCCTGTGTCTTCTTCATCATTACAAACAGTTTCCCAGTGGCTGGGAATTGAACCCGGTCCCTGGTGCTGTGAGTCAGCAGTGCTAACCACTGTACCACCGTGAGAAATGTCCACCTTCAGAAAGGGTCAACATTTAAGGAGGATCAAAACAAAAAAAGTATTTGTGCTAAGTAACATTGAAAGGTAATGTTTAAATATGGCTTACAATGGCACTGATTTAAAAGAATTATGGGCTGACAATTATGCTATGGAATGAGCACTTAATGAGTTGGTTATCAAATTTATAAATGTCCCATTTTAATTAAGGCAATAATCCATTTAAAATGAATGTGCTAACACCTCCATTAAAATGTTTAGCAGTTGACTTTGGAAAGATGTACTTAAGCAATTGTACAGCAATGTCAAATGCCATTTCAGGCTTATGTTTCATAGGCATGGTTTCAGAAAAGCACAGAAGCGAGACAATAACAAATCTGTCAATGACGATGTCTATGCTTAGTGGGTTTGTAGTCAGTAAAAGGTTTAAGTTTCACTCTCATGAAATATTGGGAAGTTTAACACATGAGTAACTATGCAAGCATAATGAGGCTCAGACAAGACTTAAGTTAAAGTTTACACCCGATTTTCTGCTTCACAGGCACCATTCTGAATGGTTGGTTTTAATGATTCTTGGTTAAATGCTGAGTTAATAATATTATAAGCAACAGTCTATTTCATCCATACTTACAGCACTAACTGATGACCTTGTCAATCACAGAATGCCTATAGAGGCAGAAGGAGGCCTTTTAACCATCAAGCTTGCACCGACAACAATCCCACCTAGGCCTGTTCCCTTAACTCCAATATTTACGTTGCTAGTCTCCCTGACACTAAGGGGCAATTTAGCATGACCCAATGAATCTAATCAATACATCTTTGGATTGTAAGAGGAAACTGGAGCACCCAGAGGAAACCCACATAGACACGGGAAAAATGTGTAAACTCCACACAGTCACCCAAGCAGTGAATTGAACTTGTGTCCCTTGCACTGTGAGGTAGCAGTGCCATCACTGTGCAATCAAAATGTTGATGAAGGCTTTTGTTTCAAAAAATAGATGGCACAAATGAATTGATTTCCATAACCTGCTGCTTTTGGCAAATGAAGATGCAAGAAACACAAAGCACTTATCAAACTGGACTTACTCCCTTTGTCACTGAATGCAAAATGTGTTAGCTGTGAGTTAATGGTTTTAAGCCAACTAATTAAGGTCAGTAAATGTGCTTTTAATGATGTTGTCTCAATGCAAACCATTGGATAAGATTAAATAATGTGCTCTGAACTGATATTGACCATTAACAGATTATCTTCAACAGCTACAACAAAAGATTTGCACAGTTGTACAAGTGATTTTGAATTATTTATAGGAAAAAAAATATTTTCTGTAAACAGCCATAACATATTCATCTTCGACAACTATTTAAAACATCATTATTCCTGCAGCTAATAGATTAAAAATTAACAATGACTGATTTCCCATAATTTACCAGCATTATAATGAATTTGATCTTAACCTAACTTTCTGGTGGTATTAAAGAGTCAATGCATTATTCAGAGCTAAGGACATCAAGAGGAAAACTATCAAGGAAGATCCATCCTAATGTTTTGTTTTTAGTTCTGCTCCATAAAGATACTGAGTTGTCATTTAAAACAAATATTCAGCTTTTGCCTCAGTAATCAGATCCAAACCATGATGGAAGAACATGTGGTGAAAATGGTTGTAAAAACATTCAGCTCTTCTTGCTACATTGATTATTTACTTTTCTGCCCAATTTCACACGCAGCTAGTGATGAAATGCAATAGAGTTATTGCATAAATAAAAACAAACTACTATATATGCTGGAAATTAGCAGTAGAAAACTAGAAAGTGTGGGAAAAACACAGCAGGTCTGCAACATCTGTGGAGAAAGAAACAGAGTTAGTGCTCAGATTCTCCTACAGAACTGAAAGAGGTAGAAATGTGATGGCTTTTATACTGTTAAAAGAGGGAAGTAGAACAAAAGGGAAAAACTCAAATAGGATAGAGGGCAAGAGAGATTAAATCACAAAGATGCCATGGAATGAAAGGCAAAGGGAATGGTAATGGGTGTTGCAAAGAAAAAGAAAGCATTACTCTTTTGTAGGTGTTAATGGTAGAATAGTGAACAGCTCTGTCTGAGGCCAAAATATGAAAGATACAGACTGGCCTTTGACAGAAAAACTCAAGTTGAAATAAAGGACAGAGTTGATGCTCCAAAGTTCAACTTAGTGTTGAGTCCAGAAGGCTGTAAAATGCCTATTCTGAATATCTGTTGAGTGTTTCCAACACATCTGTTTCCATACAGATAAAAGACCATTTCTCTAGCTAGAGAATCCTATGCAGCCAAAATCATGCAAAGATTGATAAGGTTACCCCACTCCCATGATATTGAAGAGTTGATGGTTGGCATCTGCATGATCAGCACTGCAAGAATGACTTGTAATCTCCAATTTGTTATAGGCATTCTCAAGCTGCTAAAGAGCACTCAACGTTCTATAAGAATCCCCAGAGTCAAAACGGAATATCACTGCTACAGTCTCAAATATTGCTACTCTTGACTGTAGAACTACTTTTAAGACACTGTTGTCATTTGAAACTGCCCTTTCTGGGCAGAAATTGGAAAGTAATGTTAAGTAGTTTCTCAGCTCTGGTCTGTTGATTTCTCAAGCTACAGAAAATGTGTGATTTGCCTTCTGATGCCAAAAAAAAAAATTCTGTAATCCTTCATTCTTAGAAGTTTCAATGAATTGGTGTAAAAATGGATTATTTCTTTTTTTCCCACAGAAATTTGCTATTAACCTATTGATGCCAGTTTCGTGGCAAAACATTATGCACATGTGAATTTCCTTGATTACTTTAATCGCTCCCAAGTTACAACTGTTAAAATGACATGCGGTGATTTACAATATGTAAACCCCTCATCAAATTTAATTCGACATAGTCTGCTGATGGAATTTTTGTAGCAGGAAAAATAGATGCATAAAAAAGAAATATTCAATTATATTCAGTTTGCTGATCAATAATTAATTGACAGAGAAGACAACCAGTTTATTTCAGAACTGTTTTCTTTTGGATCTTCCAATGATTTTTAAGTAGTTTGTGAAATGCCAAACTATGCCTGTAATGTGTCCTATTAACATTAGCCTATTGTCACCTGAATTCCAGTTATTAGTATTCATACTTTCAAATCAGGATAAAGATAATTTTACAATATATTCGGATCTTGATAACATTTTCATTATTTTCCAACCAGCTTTTCACACCATCTTGAATTAGTCATATGTACAACTCAAGAGGTTATAAAGCTGCACTTGCCTGCCTGTGAATACTACCGACAAGAAAAGTTTCAGTAGCAATCTAATGGAAATACCATCAGCGTCAATTCGGTACCCTTCATGTTACACACTTTCTTTAATATAAACTCGCTAATCTTTCATTATCAGCAGATCAACACCAGGAATTCCCCTGTAGCACAGTTGCAGTTTAAGCAGAAGACCCACCATTGCATTTATTAGATCTTTAGGAATAAGGAGTGGATAAATGTTTGTGTTATTTCCCAAATTCAATGACAAAAATTCTCAGCAGTAGTTATGGCAAACAGTGCACATACCTGAAATTAGTATCCAGAAGCACAGAGAATATGGTCCACTCTCACTTCTGTTTTCCTTTATGTGAGAAACTAAAGTATATATTTTTTTTAGAGCAACACAGCATGGGAAACAGGCCCTTCGGCCCAACGAGCCCGCGCCGCCGTCATAACTTTATAGTAACAATTCCATTTTCCTATTCTAATTTTAGGTTATTCCTAATATGGAAGAATCTCAATATAGGAACAATTTGTTTCCCAATCAGCCTAAGAGCGAATTTTTGGGATGTGGGAGGAAACCGGAGTGCCCGGAGAAAACCCACGCAACCACGGGGAGAACGCGCAAACTCCCGCAGACACCGGCCCAATTCCAAGTGTCTGCACAGCTACAGCGATAGTCACTGAGCTGTCATGGTGCCCTTCAGATGGTCCAGATAAAGCACTCATTTACGACATGAAGCACCAGGCAACCCATGAATCAACATCCAAGAGCTGTCCTCGCACCACCTGCCGAATGCATGCTCCTTGTTGGTCAAGTTGGACCGAATTACCTGTGGAAAAAAAGTCATAGTTAAACAGTCCTACTATATCCCTCTATCTGCATACCGCTCATGTGGCTGTCCAAGAGACCCTTAAACAGCCCTAGCGTGCCTGCTCCCACCACCTTACTCGGCAGTGCATTCCACACCCCCACTACCCTTTGTGTGAAAAACTGCCCTCTAATATTCGTCTTATACATAGCCCCCCTCACCCTAAGGCCATGACCCCTCGTCCTATCCATTTCTGAAGGTGGAAAAAGTTTACTACCATTTACTCTATCTATACCCCTTATAATCTTATACACCTCTATTAGATCCCCTCTAAGCTGACGTCTTTCAAGGGAAAACAACCCCAGTCTATTCAATCGTTCCTCATAAGACAGTCCTTCCATACCAGGCAGTCAATATATATTGACATTGACAGCATATATGAAATGGAAGTCAACCATACAGATCTGTAAACTGGGTAGTGAATTTAATAATATTTTGAACTTTGTTGTCATTCTATTTTTATCAAAAATATATTTCCAAATTATGTTTCATTCATTAACTTTAATAAGTGTTAATACAGGTAGGAATGCACTTTCATTTTCTTATCATTTTAAAGAATTATATCCCATCCATCTCCCATCTATATCCATGTCTGATTGGTTAGTATTTTAAGAATCACCAGGTTAGGGTTAGATTCAAAAGGATTCTTATCGCTGAATAGTCATCTTTTAGTAGTAAACCACAGAGCTGGTATGTTTTTAAAAACCTTGGCTGGTATTTAATTGAGATGGGAAACATCTCACCTGCTAGCTGAAAAGCAAGCAAAAGGCCTCTTAGAGAAAGCCTCCCTCTTAGAAAAGGCCTCAGGCACTTAACTGGGGGGCAGCAAGCCATTCTCAGAATTAAAGATCCAGAGGGGGTGCAGAAGTGTTGCCCACCAAGAGCAATCAGCCAATCAGAGACCAAGCTCTACTGAAAGGCAGTGCCAGTACGACACTCACCCAAGCTTATTATCATCTCTGGATCCCAAACCACAGGTGAGCAATGGTGGGAGGGGGATTCACAGGGTGGCAGTCACAGAAAGGAGGGGATGGGGTCATCAGCAAAAGGGTGGCTCTCAGTGGACCTTTCCTTCATGATGCGGGGTCCCTCGATCAGGCACTGAGTGTTTTTGAATGAAAAACCCCACTCAAGAGCCCTTTTCCTGATACTAGGTTAATAGCAGTGGTGGCAAAATGAGGCTCTTGATCACTTAAGGGTCAAAGTTGGTGACAGGGTGGGAAGACCATACATAGGCCTTTCCACCATGGGTTTGATTGAGCTGGAGGTGGGATGGCAGTAGGGTAGCCATCCACCACCCTCCCATTTGATCAATTATCTCCTTCCCACCAAATGGACCACTGAGGAGAGCATGAACTTCGACTCCAGTATTGATGTAAGTATGAAGAATTACAATTTCTTATCTCTATATAGAACTGCATTTGATTTAAACCTATGTTGTCTTTACAATGACTAACATATAAGCATGGTCTGTTTTTGAAGTGGAGCGACTTACATTTGCTTTACACACAAAAGATCCCTCATTCGAAACCAAGCAGAAACAAGAGATTGAAATAAAATTAGATTCTATAGAAAATCTATCAGACGTGTTCTTACACGTTGAAACCTGAAAAATGTGTGTGAATTCCAAATTCAAAACTGCATGGAAGTGTGGAAACATCAATTATATTCAACTCAATTTAAAGTTAACTAATATATATATATATTTAAATTAAGCATTAGCTGCTGTATGGAAATGAGACCTGAGTTTACCACTTCATTTTCATGTTGCATACGTGAGCAGCTTTTTCTTGATGCAGCTGCTGATAGTACAATTAATTATGTATTTTAAAAATTGCATTGAGTCACATAATTTATGAAATCACACTCGCCTTGCAGCTCACTGCTGGAACAAGTTATTTTTAGAACAAAGCCAGCCCTATCTATTATGACTGCCAAATGGCACATGAGGGACCTTAGTTGTGGGGACTCAGTGGCGAGTAGGAAACCAGCTACCAAATGAACCACATCTGATATAACATATTCTTGATGTGTAGCCAATTACAAAATACTACTTTTTTAGATAAGATTATGTATTAGCCTTAGTAAATATCTCAGTTTATCTCCACACTAATTAGCTAGAGTTTTGCATTCCAGTTTTGAAGATCAGTGGTGGGTACAGAAAAGGGAGTGAGTTCCGTAGGGGCGGGATGGGGCAACTGCAAATGCTCAAACTCGCACTAGTTAGATCAATACATATACATCTGTGAGGAGCTGACTGAATCTTGCACTGGGATTGGGTGGGAAGTTGCCTCCCTACCATTAGCTCACAGAGTTGAAAGACCAGGCACCATTCTTAATGGCACTTGAAGATCCATTCATTCACTGTAAGTTAGGAGAATCAGATTTTGCCAAGGGCAGGATATCATAGACCAGACAACCTGTGGCTGCATGGTTCAGTGATTCTTCTTCAGGCCATGCAGAAAAGGTGGAGGATGCTGTTTCCCAGGGATAGTAGGAGGAGGCCATCCGCTCTGACCACAAGCCTACGTTGAGGCTGCAGTAGAAGTTAGCACATTTGGGCCTACCGAAAAACTAGCCAGCAGTGGGCAAGGGGAATGAATGGTCTGCTGCACTCTGCCAGGGTAAGCGGCACTATTTACTCACTGCAGAGTGACACTGATCAAGGTATCCAGCAATCTAAATGTGTGAGTGCACAGGGATATCACACAGGACTCAGCAGCAGATGGGAATGTGCACTGAATGTGTGCCAGATACGTCATTCTATCAGTTGTTTGTTAATCACTCACTGGGGAGAGCTCAGGAGCTGTCATAGGCATGCATGCTCCTAAACTGTTCATACACCCATTGGGAAAACAATCAATCTTTCTGTTTCTCTGCAAGACATAAACGCTCACAATAAAAGGGAACAGGACAATATCAGAAGGAGAATGCTGGACATTTGAGTAATCATTCCTTTTGAGGAGCAGGCCACTAAAAGACAGGGAGGAGTGGAGGGGAGGGGGAGGAGGTTGGGGGGACGGTGGTTGTGAACAGTGCCTGTGTTAAAGGTGAGGTCGGACTCTCCCAGAAAGCCAGAGAGGATGCCTCCATTGTGCAATTATCAGATGCACCCATAAACTAACACATTGCTTTAATTAAGGAGCCAGCTTAGGTGTCCACCAAATCTTTCTTTATTCCAGCTACCAGCAAGAAAAGGAAGTGGCCTACAACAGGGAGCAGCCATGGCTCCATCCCCAACTTCACTTCTGAGGATGATGTCTCAGAATCCTCAGAGGATGCACCATCATGGTGGTCACTGCATTTTCCACCAGCACAGAGACATTCACCTCATTGGATGAACCTTAAACTCAGCTCAGGGTCACAACTTGGGGAGCACATCACCAATATGGGTCCACAACTGACGGAGGCAGTGACAGCTAAGATTTCTGGCACTCAGAGGATTGCTGGAGATCAGGTTCCTGCTCAGCCCCATGCAGATGAATAGCCTCTGGGCTTGCTCACAAGAGGTTGCAGAGACAGGCAGAGAAACATCAGGCAGAGATTACAGAGACCATGTGCAAGTGGTATTGAAGTCTGGAAGAGCGTGTTCACATTCTGCTTGCAGTTGTGGTTTCAATACATAATTGGCTGCCTTCATAGGAAGGGTGGCAGCCACCTTGGAGACTCAAGTCCACAGTGGCTGTTGGATATGTATTCAGATCTCCACTGTCAATCTAGCCATAGGCACAGTGCAGTAGTTGCTCGGCGAGGGGCAGACAGGGAACCTCAGCCTCCCTCCAGGTTTCCCTTATCCTCAAGGAGACTGGGAAGTGACATCCTGCAGTCACAGTGAGGGGAATCCGGCAGGTACCCTGGAGGCTTCATCACAGGACATTCCAAGTGTGCTCTGCCCTTTACCAGTGAGTCCTTTGCCTCCAGCAGATTAGGCCCAGGATGGTACACCTGAAGGTTGGGGACCTGGGCTTCGAGCCACCAGAAGATGCCCGCCAAAATAATCACAATCAACAGGACATAGCAATTAATAGGCTGCTTCAACCTCCACTGCAGATGTCAGAGCTGTATTGATCTGTACTAATACAAAAAGAGAAATAAAGAATTTCTAAAGCACTCAGGTGGTACAGGTGTACAATCATTGGATATAGTTTTAGCATTTGTAAATCTTTGTTCATTTGCAGTCCAGAAACTTCCTGGATTCCATCTACTGCTAGTTGCAGACTTTACGGATGCAGAATTTGGGTCCCATTAGACTCTGATAGTGAAATCCTATAGATTCAATTCTCTCACATTATTAACATTGTGGTTACTCAATAATCCCACATGTGTATGATTAGGTACTGCCCATAAGTTATAAGGATGCTGCCTGGGCATGCATCATACAAGTCATTACTTGTAGCTCACTGTGTTGGGACCTCTGAAAATGATGTCAGTGAGTTCATTGCATCTCCTGCTGCAGTTGCCCTGATGTGAGATGTGGGCCAATGCAGGAGGCACTCGAGGAGAGTTACAGTCTTTGTGCTACATGGAGCACTTTAGCTGCAGCAGCAGTGTCAAAAGGGTGAAACTCAACATTGTCTTCTCAACAATAGAAAATCAAACACTTCCCTACACGTTTAGAGAAAATTGTGGTGGGTACACCTAATCATTATTGGAGTCCCTTTGTAATTTGCCATCTGGAGCTAATATACAAGTATAGGTTGCAAATAAAGAGGCAACAGGCAACTTAGTCTTGACCGAAAGAGCAATTGAATGTAGGATTAAAGAACATAGAACACTACAGCACAAACAGGCTCTTCGGCCCACAAGTTGCACCGATCATACCCATAACTACTAGCCACAGAGCTATCTGCAACTCCCAATTCCTTTTAATCCCATGTACTCATTCAGAAGTCTTTCAAAAGACCCCGGCGAGTTCGCCTCCACCACCACTGACGGCAGCCAATTCCTTTCACTCACCACCCTCTGAGTGAACAATTTACCCCTGACGTCTCCTCTGTACTTGCTGCCAGCACCTTAAACCTGTGTCCTCTTGTAGCGACCATTTCAGCCCTGGGAAATAGCCTCTGAGAATTTACCTTACCTATTCCTCTCAATATTTTATAAACCTCTATCAGGTCGCCTCTCAACTTTTGTCTCTCCAGGGAGGAGACCTAGCTCCCTCAATGTATCTTCATAAGGCATGCCTCCCAATCCAGGCAACATCCTTGTAAATCTCCTCTGCACCCTCTCGATACCTTCCACATCCTTCCTGTAGTGAGGCAACCAGAACTGCACTCAATACTCCAAGTGGGGTCTGACAAGGGTCTTATAAAGTTGCAGTATTACCTCCTGACTCCTAAACTCAATCCCTCAATTAATGAAGGCCAGTACACCATATGCCTTCTTGACCACATCCTCCACCTGCGAAGATGATTTAAGAGTCCTATGGACCCAGATCCCAAGATCCTTCTGCTCCTCACCATTGCTAAGATGCCTACCCTTGATATTATACTCCTTCATCTCATTGGTCCTGCCAAAATGGACTACTACACATTTACCTGCATTGAAGTCCATCTGCCACTTCTCTGCCCAGTCTTGCATCCTATCTATGTCTTGCTACAACTTCTGACATCTCTTCAGACTGTCCACAACACCATCAATTCGTATCATCGGTGAACTTACTAATCCATCCATCCTTCCACCTCCTCATCCAGGTCATTTATGAAAATGACAAACAGCAAGAGTCCTAGAATAGATCCCTGGGGCACTCCACTGATGTCTGACCTCTATGCAGAAAAAAATCCATCCACAACCACTCGCTGTCTTCTGCAGGCAAGCCAGTTCCAGATCCACAAGGCCAAAGCCCCTTGGATCCCATGCCCTCTCACCTTCTCAAGAAGTCTTGCATGGGGGACCTTATCAAACACCTTGCTGAAATCCATGTAAACCACATCCACCACTCTTACTTCGTCAATGTGTTTAGTCACATTTTCAAAGAACTCCACTAGGCTCATAAGATACGACCTGCCTTGAGAAAGCCATGTTGACCATTTCTGATCAAACTAAACTTCTCTAAATGCTCATAAATCCTGTCCCTCAAGATCCACTTCATTAACTTACCAACCACTGAAGTCAGACTCACCGGTCGGTAATTTCCTGGGCTATCCCTGTCCCCTTTCTTGAAAATAGGAATCACATCTCGCAATCCTCCAGTCCTCCAGAACCTCTCCCATCTCCATTGACGATGCAAAGATCATCACCAGGGGCTATGCAATCACTTTGCTCACCTCCCACAATAACCTGGGGTACGTCCCATCCAGTCCTAGCTACTTATCTATCTTGATAGAATTTAAATGTTCCAGCACATCCTCTTCCTTAATGTCCACATACTCAATCTTTTCAGTCTGCTGCTCTGTGTGTGTGTGTGTGTGCAGTTGACTAAAGCCTTTGTGAAATATCACATGGAAATTTGTTTGACTTACTTATCTCCTTATCAAGGGTTGCAGGGGACTTCGCATAAAGGGTTTGCAAACAAAGGGCACCAGAACTCATTGAAAGATTGCAGTCTTTGTCTAAGGGCTGAGAGAGACTAGAATGGGCCTGATGCTGGACCATGCTGAGAGCTGTGATGTTTTCCAGATGAAGCATCCGCAGCTCTAATAGGATTCCCGGGGCCCATGCATGAAAGATATTTACCTTGGCCGGGATGTCCAAAATGACAGATCACACTCTTACACTGATACTGAGGCTAGCAGAACTGAGGCTTATAGGAGTCTCTGTGATTGGAAGGTTTGGAGTGGTTGCTACTCAGCAACCCATAGAATCCTAACAGTGCAGAAAGAGGCCATTCAACCCATTGAGTCTGTACCAACTCTCTGCTAGAGCATCCGATCCAGCCTGGTTAGCATTACTGTCTCAGAGCACCAGGAACCCAGATTTGATTCTGGACTTAAGTGACTGTTAGTGGGGAGTTTGCAAGTTCTCCCCTTGTCTGCGTGGGTTTCCCCCAGTGCTCTGGCTTCCCCCCACAGTCCAAAAATGTGCCGATTAGGTGGATTGGCTATGCTAAATTGCCCTTAAGTATGCCAAGATTTAAAGTTTATTTTTATTAATGTCACAAGTAAGCTTATGTTATCAGTGCATTGAAGGTACTGTGAAGAGCTCCTAGTTGCTACACTCTGGCACCTGTTTGGGTACAATCATGGGGATTTAGCATGGCTAATATACCGAACTAGCACAACATTCAGACTGTAGAAGGAAACCAGAACACTTGGCAGTCATGAGGAGAACATGCAGAATCTGCACAGACAGTCATCGAAGCTGGGAGTTAAATCTGGATCACAGGTGCTGTGAGACAGCAGTGCTAACCACTGTGTCACAATGCTGTGTGGGCTAGGGAGATTAGCAGAGTGAATGTATGAGATTATGGGATAGAACAGAGGGTTGGGCATGGATAAGTTGCTCTGTCAGAGAGTCAGTGTAGACTCAAAGGGATGAATGGCCTCCTTCTGCGTTGTAGAGATTCTAAATGGTGTTTGCATGCTACTTCTCTCCATGGGCCCATATCTGTGATTCCACCCAAAAGTGCTCTCTCTAATGTCTGCCACCACGCACCCCCCCTTTCCCTCCTTCCCTCCATTTGGAGTAGCTATGAGGGTAATGTGAGTACATCCCAGCCAGGATGAGATTTGATTTTGCTTCCAAGTTGCTATCATATAGACTGTGTGAGGATATGGGGAAATCTAATTACAACATGTCGGTCCTGAATTTGAAGGAGAATGGAATGTTTTGTAGGTTCTGGTGTGCACATTTAATACACGTCGCCATATATCAATGCAGTCTGGCATATGCAAAGGCTCAAACCACCAGCAGGGTACCCAATAAGTAGTGCAATTTAACTTGGCTATCATAAATCAAGATACATTAGAGCAAAGTGTAATATCTGTTACCAAAAAGGAGCTGCCAGCTAGCTAGGGATAGAAAACAAATAGTAAAGGAAATGTCCTGACAGCTTATTCTGAGTGGAATCTGTTATCTATGAAGTTGTCACAGGCCTCTCTGCCAAATTGTACACTTGCAATGGGCTCTGTATGTTCCTCCGTTACATCCTGGCTCCCAATATCACTATTCTCTTCACCATCCTCATTGTTTGTGGAGACATCTTGATTCTCCATTGTTTCCTCAGCCAAGACGTCATCCAGTGTGGTGCAATGTAGTGCAGACTGCAGTGGACAATGTGACACTCTCATAGGTGACTGTTGAAGATCTTAACATGAACAATCCAAAATCTGAACCTCTTCTTTAGGAGGATTATTATCTGCTCAGTTGTGGACCTTGTGGAAGCATATGTGACTTGTACCTCTCCTCAGTATTACATTTGCATTATCAGCCAACTCTTCCAGAGTTATATCTTGCTTCCAAGAAACTAGCTCTGCAATTGCTGAGGTCCTTAAAAAATATGTGGCACATCAGAGTTGCTCAGAATGCAGATGTCATGAGAGCTCCATGGGAACCAAACATAAATATATAGGATTTATCCTCTTGTAATCACATTAAAGCTGAAAGGGGAGGCAGCAGCCTAGACTTTTAATCCAAAAATTTAGCTAATGTTCTGAGGTCCTGGGCTTGAATCCCACCACAGCAGATGGTGGAATTTAAATTCAATAAAAAAAAATCTGGAATTAAGAATCTACCAATGACCATGAAACCATTGACAATTGTTGGAAAAACCCATCTGGGTCACTAATGTCTTTTAGGGAAGAAAATCTGCCATCCTTATCTGGTCTAGCCTACACATAACTCCAGAGCTGCAGCAATGTGGTTGACTCTCAACTCCCCTCTGAACAAAGACATTTAGGGATGGGTAATAAATGCTGGCCAGCCAGCAATGCCTATGTCCCACAAATGAATAAAAAAAATTGAAAAAGCAAAAACCTTTGCAATTGATGAACATGACTGACCATTGCCTGGGAACTCTCAAGGGCACATTCTTGTAGTCAATAGCCATTTGCACTTGCAGGAAACCTACAAGTGTATATAGATGGATAGCTGCAAAAACCAACATGATTACAGCTTGGCTTCAGGATCCAGGCAGAATTGGACACATTGGCTCTTCTTAACAAGACGTCTGTCACCTCCTGGATGCACCGGTGTGTCACTGATTGGGGTATGCTGCACAGGTTCCCCAGTGGAGTCCTGGAAGAAACCACTGGCAATTAAGTTTAAGGCAACGGTGGCCATTAATGTCAATGACATGGAATTTCCTCCAAGGCCTTGCACCCTCAGGGTATCTTGTAGAAACTGACAGATGTGAGCAATTACATTCTGAGGTGTCTCCATTATTGCCTTTTGCTCACCTGTAGCTGCACTGCCTGCAATATACCCTTGGTTGTGCCAATGCTTTGCCATTGTACCGGTTGCTGATTGTCAGTGTCCTGATCTTCTTGAGGCCCTGCTGCCTTTAATACTGAGGCCTTTGGCTTTGCGCTAATTAGTAGAAATATAGGTTTGTCTAGAGCCCTCAGCATCTAGGCCTCAGTAAATCTGTGAAAGAAATGTAAATCAATCTGTTATACATACTCTTTTCAGATTTCCCTCAATTTGCGAGCCACCAAACCAGTGCTAAATCTTGTACTTGACTTCACTCTAGTCATGGCATCCCCATTCCATCCCTTCAAGGAGAAAGGCATCCTGGGTGAACAAAGATGAGCATTTCTCTGTTTGTACATGACTGTAAGAAGTCTGACAACACCAATTTTAAATCCAACCGATTTATTTAATAGTAAACTTGCAAGCTTTCGGCTTTTGTAGCCTTCTTCAGGCGAATGAGGTGTTCTGGTCTGCAATAGCACACATATGAGCACAGACAGTTTACAGATTGCTGATTAGAGTGCAAATCCTTACACCTAACCTGCTATTCAAGTCTTAAAGTGGCTAACAATGTGAGTGGAAGGAGCACTGGGCACAGGTTAGAGAGTTGTGTATTGTCTCCAGACAGCACAGTAAGTGAGGTTTTTTGCTAATGCAGGCAAGTCATAGGGGTTACAGATAGTGTGACATGAAGCCAAGATCCCTGTTAAGACCGTCCTCATGTGTGCGGAACTTGGCTATCAGTCTCTGCTCAGCAGCTCTGCGCTGTTGTATGTCGTGAAGGCCCCCTTGAAGAACATTTACCCGAAGGTCTCAAAACATCTGTTCCATCCACTGTCCAGTACTCTGAGTTCAAATCCCAGGATCCCACCATAGAAAGCAGTGAACGTTTGCTCTCGGAACATCTCTCCACCATCTTCTCTGTGCTGAAATCTCATCCTCCAACCAACTACAGACCCATGAAGCAATGTGCTTCCTTCTACATTCATGCAAGCTCGCAGCATCTCTCCCTGGCCCAAAGTCATTCCTCCTTTCACAGACGGATTTCCTAATTTCCACTGTTAGCCTACTTTCCATGGATGGCCTCCACTCCAGCCTTCCATCTTTAACCTGCCTCCCCTTTGCCCTTAGCATCAGCCTGCCTCCTGTGTCTGGCCTTCGTACAGCCTTAAACTACCAGTGCCTGATCTAGGCCAAGAGGCTGATAATTGTGAATGGTCCCCAACAGGGCCAAAGAGGTGTCTACTCACTTCAAAGTCATAGAAGAAGTCAGGTGTACACTAGTTATCTATAGTCGTAAATGTGAACTTTTTCATTTGTGACTGATATGAAACTTAATTTGGAGGGGACCATAATTCTGGCAAGCCGACCTTTTAAAGAGCATGCATGAAATTCTAGTACATGCAGCTTCACAGAATCCCTACAGTGTAGAATGAGGCCATTCAGCCCATCGAGTCTGCACCAACACTTACCCATGTTTACCACATATTTACTCTCTTGATCCCCCTAATTTATATACCTTGGGACACTAAGGGGCAATGTTAGCATGACCAATATCACTTAACTTGCACATCTTTGAACTGTGGGAGGAAACTGGGGCATCCAGAGGAAACCCACGCAGAGAGAACATGCAAACTCCACTCCACACAACATAGTGACCCGAAGCTGGAATTGAACCCAGTTTCCTGGCACTATGAAGCAGCAGTGCTAACCACTGTGCCACCTTGCCATCCACGTTATTAGTTGGGAAGATTGATCTGCCTTTAACCTACATTTAAAATCCTGACAACTTAATTGCTAAAGTTCATCCCACATTGGGAGACTGATTTTTGGCCTCTTGAAAAATTAAGTTTCCCCATCTACCAAGTCTTGGTTGTTGATGGAATCAGAAAATTCTGCTCAGTATCACCTCAAAAATAATTGAAGAGAACGATATCTCAAAGACAATTGTTTCCCATTTTCTGTGTTTCAATTTTAAAGACTCAAATATTAAAATCCTTACAAAACTCCTTTTGGCAATGGTAGTGAGAATGGAATTGGATGGGTGAGTTGTGATTGAGAAGGAGAAAACAGGGAAAAAAGTGGGTAACAGGGAAATTCAACTGAGGTGGCAGGCTTCCAGTTGGTATGGTGGTAGGGACAGCATCAGTTGAATTGATGGATGGAAGGCTTTGAGAGAATGATGGTTGGCAATGGCTCACAGCTTCAATATTATGATAGAAGAAGCACAGATGTTATCACTTATCCCTGACTCCACATTCAAGTACATATTCTGTAAAAACCTACCCTATTGCTGGCTATCTGGAGTGAGCTGCCTGTAGTATTGAATTTCTTGGCAAAACTGGTTTGGTCGGAGTTGCATTTAAGAACACACAAATTTGTACAGGTAACCTCAAATAGGATTTAGATTTCTTATTTGCACACACATATACAGAACTTAACTCCTTTTCGAGGCTATATGCAAATAAGGCACTAAGGTCTGTTAAGGCATGTGCCCTGGACACTTATTTTCTTTCCTATTCCAGCACATTTCACTCATAATGAGACTGCACTTCCTGCCTGCCCAATAAGCACTCAGTCAGAACAAAAATGTGCAGCGCTATCAGATTTCTAGGCCACAGACTTAATGGGTGAAAGGACTGTTTCTCACTGTCAATGCTTTTCTTTACCTTAAGGCATAAAATAGAAAAGTTTCTAGCAGCACCCCATCTGATATCAGCACTGAACCACTCGACTTGATATAACTTGACAACTATTTAATGCCCCCCAGCATTATTTGTTCTGGGATAGAATGCTAGACAATTAACAGAGGGGTGGAGGCACCTCAAGGACTAACAGCACGATGAAACTAATGTTAGCAATAAAATTTATGATAGTTTTCTTTGAATCTGTTTCAAAATAAAATGTCTTCCTGCAATTCATTAAAAATTGATTGAAATAATCAGTCTAAAGCTCTTATGGGGGAATAATGGAATATTTTGCCCCATAATGAACAAACGGCTCACAAAAGCACAGGATGGAAATTCCTTTAGGCTCCTTTCTGGGCCTGAATACTGTATCCTGCATGCAGTGTTCTCCCCAGTAGGAACTCCAGGGCCAGTCAAAAATTGGATCTCGGCCATCATTAATATTACCTGGATGAGCTGCTGGCACCAGTTATATCTCCATTGGAGCACTGTCATTGAAAAAAAAAGATGAATTTCAAGCTTCACTAACAGCAACCTTAAGATAATTGCCAGGAAAAATTTAGAGATGCAAATGGATAGGATGATCCTGAGTACTATGGAGGAAGGGGGCCACTCCTGCTTTTGTTGACTCCGCAGACACTTACTTGTTTTTGAAAAAAAAGTTAATTTTTTTTCTTTTTCCGTTCAGATTTCAGGTGATGAGAAAATTCCAAGGTGAACACAAGAAACAAAACTTCAGATAGAATAAAAAGAGTACAATAAGCTAACTAAAAATCTAACAATGATAGAGATACAGGTTTTCTGATATAATTAAAGGTAATTTATTTCTTAATATCAGGCTTTAGAAATAATAAAGAAAAAGGATCAATGATAGCAAACACAAATTATTAATATATTGACATTTCAGTACAAAGAGATACTTTATACTTCATTAAAATGACTCCAAAATGTCACAGATAATTGTAATACCTATAATTTCCAGTTTATATGGAGTTGGTATTGTGAAATAGTCTGTGCAGATGCCAAAGGTACATGGAGTTTTGGATCTATATTTTAGACTGACATTTAGGCATCAGCAATCCAGCAAGGGTCTGCTAGTAGATTGTTACTCAGAATGCAACGCTTGGTAGACACAGCACATGTCATTTTAAATAAAACAGGATGAAATGCTTCACTTAGTCTCTCTACACCACTCTGTAAATTGTCAAAACAAATCCTGAAGGATCAAAATTTTCCAAGGATTGGAAGGATGAGAGCCAGTAAGGGGGGGCTAGAATTTAGGGGATGTCCAATATGCCAACCTATTCTAAAATACACATTAAAGATAGTTGTGTCTGCTTAGTTGAAAACAGCGATAGTAAAAAAATAGAATTGGGATGTACCCATAAAAATCTCACTTGCTCTGTGTTCCAATTTGAACCTCTCATCTGAATGTGCAGTAAGGATATCCTTTGGAAGCGAATGTAGTTCTTCTTCAAATACCGTGCATACAAATCCAGCTCCAAAGTTATTAGCACTCAACTGCAATTTTAAATGGAGGCTGGTAATGAGAAGGCCAATGTGGCTTCCCAGCTGGCCTACTCAGCAGCAAAAGGAGGCTTATTCAGGAGAAGTCCAAAGGGGTAAAGGGATATTCTTTTCTTTAAATACATTTCTTTTTGGGGACTAGCATGAGTAGGAATGCTCTTCCAACTACACAAAAAACTTTCAGTTTCCCCTGCTTCATACTTTTCTCTCTCCCTCAATTGTGTTTTTCCCTTCCCCAAATTTGCTTGCACCCTTTTAATCATTTGTCAGGGACCATTCCTTCAGGTAGCCAACAGCAGTCTCCTGCCACTCCTTCTCTCACTCCTGCCCATCAGCCATCTGACTTTTACCAACCAGATTTAGGTTGCAGGCAAGATGGCTTCTACAGCTAATGTCCAAGATTAAAGCATTGTCTATATCGCACCACCGTGATTTAAACAAGTTGCTCTCTATCTCAGGTCCCACCACATTACTCTTCCTGCTGAATTAAAATTGGGATTTCAATCTTGGTGGGACAGAATGTTGGCATAAGAGAATTGTCCAAATATTTTCTGTCCATAGAAAACCCAAACAAATCTAATCTGGCCAACAACCATCCAATCAGACTGACAAGCAGTAAGATAAGCCTCCGATAATCTAACACGTCAAGCCATTCCAGCTTCCCTGGACTTCAGCTCTTACCTTGTCAGAGCACCAGAGCATAGGTTTAAGAACACAAAAGGACACTGGACTGGCATGGTGGAAAAATAAAATGCCTTCAGTAAATATATATGTGCACAGTGTATCACCTTGTGATACAAAGTCCCAGGCTCTAAAGTCTGTCTGTTCCTTGCTGGGTTTTATGTTTGAGATTATGTTTGGAGGATATTTTGCAATAGAACAATCTTTTTCTAGTCTTTAAATGCAGGAACATTATTCCCTTAAACAGATCTGTTTATCTCCGATAGCTCTAAAATTTTGGAAGCATTTTTAAAGTATAAAATGTGCTTTGATACCATAATGTCAATATCTTGATAACATTGTCTGTATGATGCAAATCATAAAACGGCAAATATGCATGAGATAACTTTGCAGTAAGAAATGTGTATTTTAAAAAATTCATTCTTGGGACATGGGCCTCACTGGCTGGCCAGCATTTATTGGTCATTCCTAGTTGCTCTTGGAGGGCATTTGCTGTGGCTCTGGAGTCACATGTAGCCTAAATCAGGTAAGGTCAACAGATTTCCTTCCCTAAATGACTTTAGTGAATCTGATGTGTTCTCATAATCAACTTACTACAGATAAATCACTTAGTTTCTACTGATATTCCAAGTAGCAATTATTCAGGTTTGATGCATGCTGAGAAGAAGTAAAAAAAAACTGTTTTGAATTCCAACATTAAGAACTTCAGGAAAAAAATATCATAGGGAGGCAAAACAGAAAAACACTGAAACCGTGGGATGAATCTTTTGATCCTTCTATGATTGAAGCAGTTACATAGAAAATTGTATGTAACTTCTTTACCAAAATGCACCCAAGTCATTGATGGGTGATATCCAAGGCCTGCACCTGTAAATAAATTACAGCAATCTTAGAACATAGAACATAGAACATAGAACAATACAGCACAGAACAGGCCCTTCGGCCTTCGATGTTGTGCCGACCAAAATAAAAAGCAATGCCCCTCCAAACTAAACCATTCCCTTCTCTTCCATATACTTATCAACTAACCTCTTAAACGCCACCAAACTTGGCGCATCTACAACAGCTGCAGGCAGGGCATTCCACTCCCTAATCACTCTTTGAGTAAAGAACCTACCTCTGATATCCGTCCTATAACTCATACCCCTTAATTTAAAGCTGTGTCCCCTCGTGCTTATTGATTTACTTTCTTCTCCATTGCTTTTTTGTACTTTAATGGATCCCAAGGAGGAATACGGCAATTTGAATAAATAAAATCTATCTCATTTTAAAGGTACTAGTTTGTTTTACAGTTTATTTAGCCGGTAATGTAGATATCCTGATGTGATATGATTCATGGACCATTATGTCATCAAGCTTTTTTCAAAGGTCACTTTGCTGAGAGGTTTCCAGTATAGTCATCAGTAACTACACTAACACCCGGCTGAGTATCCAATGCTATTTCCTCAGCACAGTTACTGAACTATCCATACAGAAGATAATGCATATTGTTCAAACACATGAGATATAACCTATGGGAAAGATTGTGCTCAACCATCATGAAGGGCTATCAAGTGGAAACACTACAACTGGTGCTTAAGCTGTTCTAAACTACTAAATCCTTACACCCTCTGTCCTTACTAAGCAGACTGATGGAGCCACTTAAATTTTGATTGTGGGGCCATTTTCAGAAACCAAGCTCACATTTTAGGAAAAGTTGTGTGAAAATAATTCCTATTTGTGGCCAGCAACATGTACAAATATAAGTAATAGATGGACCTCAAGATGTGAAGATAGATAACCGTGATGTACAAAAGATTAGACATATGGGAAGTTGATTCACAGTAGGCTAACATATGGATTAAAAAGTTGCAAGTGTGTTATGGCTGGTGACACATGCAGGATATAAATTATGTGCCACAGGATTTTATATTTTCTAATAGTTCTGTGAGTAGATTGTTGTGGTGTTACCTCGGGATAGTCAGGTATTTGGAATGCTGTTTCTAGTGTTTTCCCTGGTTCTGTTGCAACCTAACTGTAAAAGTAGTTAATTCATCCATCAATCTAACACAGAACATATATCGAAGAAATGTATCATAGGACAGCATGGTAGCACAGTGGTTAGCACTGCTGCTTCACAGCGTCAGTGACCTGGGTTCGATACCAGGCTTGGGTCACAGTCTGTGCAGAGTCTGCATGTTCTTCCTGTGTCTGTGTGGGTTTCCTTTGGGTGCTCTGATTTCCTCCCATATTCTGAAAGATGTGCTGGTTAGATGCATTGACCTGAATAGGTGCCGGGCTTTGAGGACTAGAGGAATTTTACAGTAATCTCATTGCAGTGTTAATGTAAGCCTTATTTGTAACTAATAAATAAACTTAAAGAAGACTTTTTATTCATAATACTAAAAGTAGAGGTCTCATATATATACTTTCAATCCTATAGTTCTGATAATGACTCGGTGATGCACTGGGAGCAGGAGTTCCAAGATGTGTATGACTTGGAAATTAGTTTTCAATACCTTAGTGACCATTTAAACACCCATCTTGTGATCATTTTATTTGTTCTGAATTTGCCATTTAATTATCACCTGTGGGATGCAATCTCAACTCCAGCATACAAACAAAGATGTCAAAGATAGAATTTGGAGAAGTTGGGACTGAGAAGCAAGAGATGATGAATTGGGAGAATGGAATCAGAATGCCTACTTCAATAAGATCTTGCTGATGGGGACAATTGGAAGTCAGGTTGAGTTACTCCTCTACAGCAACAGAAAGAAGACATTGACACAGCCAGAGATGAACCAGGAGGTCAACAGCGGATGCACAATCCAACTTTCCCACTTAATGATCTTAGTAGTTCTGGAAAGATTTGTTCAATTGCACATTCACCTACAATCTGCTGTCAGGATCATCTATTTCCTCACCCTGCCTTGTTAACACAACTTGGTCCCATCAACATTTCATATCCAGTTGTTACAAGTGCACCCATCATTCTCTTGCTATTTATTCCCTCACATCACCAACTGCCCATCTACCACTGCCTATTACCTTCATCTAAACAGAAGTTGTTTAAGTGATTTATACTTGTATTGGTAAATGTTAGAAATAATAAGTTGGCTTAATGTAATGTTTTTGTGCCTAGAAGAGTAAAACCTGCAGTTAGATTCATGCTGGACAAAGATGTTTATATGTATAGGAGTTGGGTAAGTCCCAACTGTGATTGTATTGTGTTTACAGAAGGCTACAACATGCAGAGTAAATAAACTAGTAGTGGTTGCTTAGCAATAGGGGGCCTTGTAAAGTATAAGATTTTTAACATTTTAGTTTTAACTGGATACATTGCAATTGAGGACAGATACGAGGGAGTGAACATCTTTCAACTCTGCCAGAAGAAAGATTGGACAAGGTGGGAGGCTGCAAAGAGGTAGGTCTCCCAAGGGTCCAGATAACCAGGGAATTGGGACAGAAAGAAAGAAATGAAGAAGACTGAAGTTAAGAGAACAGAAACCAAGGTGTTGTTCAGAATAATTCAAGTGCTCTGAGTTGCAGTTGATGTAACCAAATCTAACATGGTAGACTTCAGAAGTCAACCAAAAGGGGGTGGTATAAAACCTGGATACTGGGTCTGCTGTTAAAAGAGGAATGGAAGCTTTGTTTTAAAGAGTCATTTGGAAAACCTGGACTGGATTTTGAAACGCAAATTGCTAATGGAGAGAAAATTTTAAAGCATGTATTTGAGAGTGGAGTTTGGAAAATCTCAAGTGACAATCATCTGGTGGGATTCTGAGGAGAAATCCTTAGAGTTGAGAGTGTCTATTTTACTCCTGCTAAGCTGTGTGCTTAAAGGGACTTTATGTTTACAAGATCATTGTAGTTTAAGATGTACTTTGTGTCATCTATATTAATCTTAAAATCTGCATGTAATTGTTAAACTAAAATGTGAGTGAAGGAATATTATGTAATAATAATCCAATTTTTCATGTTTAATAAATGCCTTTTTTGTTAAAACTAATCAGCAGTCTTGTGACTCTAATTCTCCACATTTACAAACAATGGAAAAGTTGCAGCCTATTGAGCCAACTTTCCATTCTGGGATCTTCCCATCCAGTAATAACACCAACTGGGATTGTAACACATTCTTATAAAACTGAATACCACTACCTGAAAGCTTCCCTGACCAAATAAATCTCATCCTATGTGAACACATCCCATTAGAGTGACTCTTATGTCTGCTCTGTCCTGACTGTAGAAGAAGCCAAAACCTATGGGGGAAGGAGAGAACATTAATTGATCCTTCATTGATTCACAGTGGATAACTGTAGAAGAGGAAGCAGTGAAGGTCAGTGGCATTTCAATGTCCCTGTCCATCAGAGATGGGAACCTCATGGCCATCTGGTGACAGAATCAAATGCAGACACATATTGTTTTGATTTGAACAGCAAGTGAAATAGGATCATCTTTATAATGAAGTGCTTTTTTTTTATTTTGCCCTTGTTATTTCAGATTTTTGATCTCCCATAGGATCTTCATATATGCAGCACTAGTCCATGAACCTTGTCAATGACAAATCTTTGGAGGAGCTGATTTGTTCTGAAATGGCACCATCATACAATTCATTTATTATACAGTTTAAATACACATACCTTGATGGGACTAGTTAAACAGATAGTTTTTTTTATATATGTGCTGACTCACAGCTCAGAAATGAGCAAGTATTGAAAGCAGTGGCAGGGACAGCAGTGGAGAGTCTGCATCAAAGGCCACAGTTCTCTCCAAGCTCTGCACAATTGGGCAAAAATTACCAGAGCTGCTGCTGAAAAGGATCATCATTAAGAAGTAGTAGGGAAGAAAGCTATTTAGTGGCACATCACCTAAACACGCTGAGCACAATAGCAGAGTGCCTGCCTCAAGCAATGTCACACAGATAGGATGGCTGACTTCATGGAACATCAAAAGAGGAAATCAGATGAGTCCTTGATCATGAATGCTCAAACTCTGGATGCCAACATATCTGGCACCTTTAATAGGATTTGCAGTGCCACATTGATTTGCACCAAACTGCACTCCAGCACAGTAGTAATGAGGTATGGCTGGTCTATGAGAAGAAATCTGGTGACAAGTGAAATGGAAGTGAGAATTTTCACATTTCCTGAAGCTTTCAGACAATACCCAGTATGCAATCTGCTATCCTGTTGCACAGGTGTAGGTGGAACAGTCCATGACAGGGCTGTCAATGACTCCAAAACTGAGAGTGGTATCAGCAAAGAGCATAACAGCAGAGATGGACCAAATGGTCTCCTTCTGCATTGTAGATTCTAAGTAACAAGCAATGATGATGAAAGGATGTGGTATACTTGGATTTCCAGAAGATATTTAACAAAGGACCACATCAAAGGATCAAAATGTGAAAAAAAGTGCATGGTACTGGAGATAATATATTAACATAGATAGGGGTTTCATTAATAAGTGTAGGCATAAACAGGGTTTTAGGGTTGGCAAGATTTAAAAGTGGAGTCTTATCAGGATCAGTGCCAGGACCTCAACTATCTATAATCTAGATCAATAACTAACAATCTAGATAAAGCAACTGAATATATTGTTGGTAATTTTTTTTGTTAAGTGTGAATAGGACATGAGAAATCTGCCAAGGGTCAAAAACAAGTTAAGTGAGTGGACAAAAATTTGGCAAATTGAGTTTAATGTGGGAATATATGAACCTGTCCAAAGAACAGAAAAGCAACATATTATTTAAATGGAAACAGACTGCAGAACTCTGAGGTACAAAGGAATGCAGATGTCACTTAGTACATGAAATATAAAAGATTAGCATGCAGATACAGCAAGTGATGAGGAAGGAAAATGAAATATTATTATTACCAGAAAAATGGCATATAAAAGTATAGAGATTTTGCTGCAGTTGTACAGGGCATTGTTAAGACCATACTTTGAGCACTTTGTACAGTTTTGGCCTCCTTATTTAAGGAGGGACATACTTACATTGGAATCAGTTCAGAGAAGACTCATTAGACTGAGTTTTGCAAGGAGGAGTTTGTTTTGAGTTGAAAGATTGGATGGGTTGAGCCTGTATCCTTTGGAGTTTAAAAGAATGAGAGGTGATCTTATTGAAACATATAAGATCCGGAACGATCTCAATACAATGGATGATCTTTCGCCATGTGGAAGAGACTAGAGCAAGAGGACTTGGCTTAAAAATAAGGAATCTCCCATTTTAAACAAAGATGGAAAGATTTTCTTTGTTCAAAGAGTTGTGTATCTGTGGAATACTCTTACCCAGAGAGGAATGAGTTTTGGATCATTCAATATATTCAAGACTGAGGTAGATAAATTCTTAATTTTATTGGACAAGGAAGTCAAAAGGGAGATGAGATCAGCAGGAAAGTGGAGTTGAAGTCAGAATCTGATCAACCATAATCTTATCAAATAGTGGTGCAGATTCAAAAGACTAATTGGCCTTCTCCTGCTCCTAATTGGCATGTTCATAGATAAGAAAACAGCTGTGAATACAAGAATATTTATCATAGGATTTCCATATGTTCTAATCAGTCCCCTCCATTGCCATTCTGTGCTTAGTTTACTTTCAACAGCAAGTTTCAGGAAGCCTAACAATCCCATAGATACAATGTTAAATTGAAAAGTGTGTTGAAACATCACTCCAACTCATATCCATAGGCAACCCATCCTGATCAAATAGGGGGACATACAACAATCTAATGCATCAACTTCCTAATGAGCTTGTTATTTTCGTCTGAATTAGTCACAGTAAACCCATCCACCCCTGATTCTCAGCTCTGTTAACATGTAAACATCTCACCCTCATTGTATTCAGCATTTTATAAAATTTGCTTAAGCTACAATATCCTCCTTTCCATAAACGTTTCCTGTACTTAATTAGACAATAAAATATTGTTGCACTCTCTTCTCAGGTGAACTTGCAGGACTTTGTCAAGATGCAACTATTTTACCCAATTGTTGATTCTTCTTTCACTCCCCTGACAATTATCGCCCTTTCTCTTTGATTTATGTGATTCTAAAATATATTTTTCCTTGTCTTTATTTCCCATTGCAGCATCCTAGAAGACTTTCCCATTTCTGATTCTCCAGTGACTCATTATTCATGGTTTAATCTTGGCTAACTAACTGATCCTTACGCACTATTAGGAGTTGGGATCAAAGTACCAGATGAACGCTCCCACTGATACATCAGTCCCTCAGAACATAGAAATTACAACTATTTAATCAATTTGCTAGTTGAACTATCTGCTTTAATCCCATTCCTCATACATTTTTCCTCCGCATTTTATATACTGCCTGTTAGAATACTTATCCTGCCGTGGCACATAAAATCTTTCACCTCAAATAGAAACACTGCTAGAATTTATTGTTAATGGTTTAAACCCTATGAAACATTGGACAAATTATTTTTTACAATTTTTCCATTATGTGCTTCAGGGTTGCAATTGGAAAGTTTCCCACTGGGTTGTTAGTATACATTAATTCTTGTCCTTTGATGGAAACAGCTCACATGACTCATCTCTCACTTACCCAACAGAGTTCATCACAAGAATTATCAATCCCTGTTCTATCAGGTTTCCACGTGTCATAGGTTGTCATGGTGCTCTCTTGGTGTTGTATTTGAACAGAACGTGGTTGAAAATGGCAACTCCAATAATTTTATTTGTTTAATGTACTTAGAACTTATCTATAGTAGCTATAAATCTCTACTACACAAAGTCCAGGTGAAACCTTCAACACAAACCCCATTAGCAGCCATAGATGTGGACGTCCATGAAAGAAATTTCTTGTGGACATTTCTAAAAACAAATCATCAATTCATGGGCATCATAATGCTGCCAGGGACTGGGGATTGCAATGAGATGGAGTTCTCTCAGTTCAATAATGCATAGCAATCCAGATAAAAAATGAATGTTTACTTACAGACCCTCAGACACTCACCAAAACAAAAAAGGGAGTAAATACATAGCTCATTCTTTACAATCGCGGCCAGGGTCCCTGGAGAGGGAGCATGTAGTGTCCACGGATGCAGTTGACACCTTCTGCGTCCGCTGGGCACCACGGGGGCTGGGGTGCATTATAGACCCCAACAATCACATTTTGATGTAATGTTTTAAGTTTCCTTTAGACTTTGGTTTTGTTTTGGGCCTTTTAATTTATCCCTAAGTTAATTTGAGTTTGTTTACTTGTTTAGTGCCTTCAGAGAGCCCCCTAGTTCATTCTAATGTCTAACTTTACACACTGCACTATAGGGTTCTATGATCTATGAACAATAAATTCTTCCCTCTCCAGGGCAACCTCCCCCCATTCACAAATAGGATTCTCTCCTTGTCAGGCTCAGTGCTCTGCTTGCATACTCTGATAAGGCTGCATTGCTGACTCATGTTTCACCGATTCCTCAGTCCACCATGTGACTTCCCGTTGCTATCTTGAAAAGGGAAATCTCTTCTGGAGAAACTGGGGAATACTTGGAGGGAAAGACCACTTTTCCAGCACATACACCTCTAGTAACATTACAACATATTTAATGTTTTTCTTTCAATAATGTACTCATGACATTATAAATGCATTTTTGCTGGACACCACGAGTGGCCATAGTAATAAACAAAACTGGTAGCTAAAAAACAGTGTAACAAAATTATTTGAGCAGTTTGATTACGGAGTTTAATGTTGTTTGCTGGTTCATGAATTGTATCTTTGAAATAAGGGGCTGTATTTTATGAGGGGCGTCGCCACTCTGATACCAGGTAGAAAAATAAGAGCCTAGGTAGCAGTTGTTGGCAGCGGCCCCTGTTGAACAATTTTTCCATAAGAGACCTCGTAATGGACAACCTGTGGCCAATTGTCCAATTAAGGGCAATGGTTGGCTCCTGTTGCTGCAGCTCTGTGATTTGGCACCAGCTCTAAATCCTTAGCAGTGCCACTGGGGTCACAACTGAGGAGCGTAGGAAACCTATGGCCATTCTCTGCACCTTCCCCATCCCCCTCTCGGATGTAACCTGAAAAAGTTTGGCCGATAGTCCGGGGGGAGGAGTAGTCAATCCCATCTGTGTGGCCATAGGGAACAGGGGTACCAACTGCAGGGCCTTTTTTGGCCAGTGGAGTCTTTCCTCCACAGCAGGGAAGCCATCCTTCTTTAGTTGGTGAATCTTCCAAAAGGTAAAATACCAACAGCATTGGATTGGGTCTTCAATTATAAAATAGGCTTCTTGCCTCTTTGTAAAATACCCCAAGGGTAGAATTGATCAGGAAGCTGATCCAATCTAGGTTCCCATGACTTTTAGAATCTGAATAGAACCCAACCCAACTAATGGGATTAGAGGCTTACTATGTGTTTTGTTTCTAGTGTAGCTGGAGGAAGTTAAGAATCTGCTGTTTAATGATGTGGGTTTCAAAGGTTTATGTTTTGACTATTCCTTTCAAGCAACTGACCAAAGGCAAAGCTGAAAGTTATAGTTATCCACAAAATATTCCAATATGGCCATTAATACCTTCCTGAATATGAAATATATTGAAACATTATCCTCATAACAACAGACAAGTCTTAGACATACAGATATGATTAAAATTTAGAAACTGCATATAATGATCATGCAATCTTCATTACTGTGGCATTAGCTACCATTTCTAGATCAGTGGGATCTTTAACAGAATGATCAATAGAATGATTAATATTCTGTTCACTTAAACACAAATCAGTACAATTGTCTTTTTACATGGCAGTTTGAAATGATTACATCGGAAGTCAATTTACTGGAACTAAATAGTTCTGTAATAAATAATTCACCATTCATGATTGTTGTATGGCTACTTTCATATTTCTTCAAAGCTCTACGTTCTCTAGTGTTTAATACTGAAGAAATATATGAACAACATTACTATACATCATGTAGAAGTGCTGGGCTCCCAAACACTGATAACAAGCAACACTTTATTCATTAGCTGAGCAGCTATTCCCTGCTTCTATTCTGCTCACTCTCCCAGAGAGGACTCCAGACACATGATCCTTTTTGTAAGCACACTGTCATGTCATCACGTGACCACTTGGGCTACATCTTTCTCATTTAAGTTGCCAGAATTGGTGGTATTGCGACATAACAGTGTCCATGAATGGAAACTGTGCACAAACTATTTTATAACATACAGACTGAACATGTGGTATGATTATGTACATAATGGAGACCATCTATTGTTACCACATAACTATTTGATTGCAGGGCATGAGACTGTGTACCACTGCCAACTTGTGTGGTCTGAATCCTGTCATTTGACCAGGTGACAAAGTCCTGAGTTTGTGGATGTTTCAATCATACTGTGGTTTGCTTCTCAATTGGTATGGTATGAGGATATCATTCACATTGATTTCACGTTTGGGCTGCAGCAGAGTCTTAGCAATAGGAATTGTGTCTGAAAAAGAGTGATACTGCTGACAAAGGCAAGCCCTGTCATGCAGATTTCAGAGGCTGAGGAAGGCAACATAGTAATCTGTGTGTTCCTGTGCTCATTTTTCTAGAAGATACTTAACTGAGCATACTGTCTGTTCTATCAGGCCATTGGATTAGAGAGTATAGAGAGCTGTGTATAATATGCACAACGTCTCATGTACGTGCAAAGTTTTGAAATTCAGTGGAGGTGAATTGGCAAGCATTACCTGTCATGAGTCTCTGTGGGGTACCATGTGTGGCAGTGTCCCTTGAGTTTGATGATGACTATGTTACTCGCCATGTTTGGCAGGTAGTCAAATTCAAACCATCTGGAATATGAATCAACTAAGACTAAATGTTGTTTGTCATTCTATGCGAAGATATTAGCTGCTGTGAATGATCAAGGGAGGTCCACTGTTATGGCCCCGGCCAGAAGCTCCAAGGTGTTTTATGAAATCAGCCTAGACCATAGGTCTTGCACTTTGAATTTGGCATGAGTGAGCATAAGATGTTTCATTCTAAGTATGATTCAAGAGATTCACTAGGGAGCTTTTTGCGAGCAAAGTTTATTTAAGAATACAGTTAACATATGAGAAAATTAATATAACTTTTCCTAATTACAAAAAAAGAACAATTATGATATTGTATAAACCCTAACAGCTAAGTATACTGTTCCAAATCAAACAGTTTTCCACAAACATACACTCCTTTCTAAGCTTGGCATAGAAAGCAACAATGCTCACATGATGCTGGATTTTCCAACTTCTTATCACCTACTGTGAATTAGCCCCTTGAATGTTAAATTAAAATGCTGAGGCCTTTTTAGTCCTGGAACTTCTGGCACATCTCAAAATAGGGATAGAAACACTTCTTCCCTCCATCTTTTAGCTAGCAACCGCAGACAGCAGAGTTTTCACTCCAGAGAGACAAGAAACATTGCTTCCAGCCTGCAGTTCAAACAGCTTCTCACAAAATGAAACTAAAACCTTGGATTTTCCTTCCGGGGGGGAAAACAAAACCTGTTTTAAGCTAGAACTTGATCTGTCAGTCATGTTCCACCCAACGATTCCAAAAGGGTCATAAAGCTCCAGATCACTATGTCAGCACAGATTAAAAATAAACAAGATGTTTATTATATTGTTTCCATAGCAATTAGAGGACATTGGTTCAGACATCATGACAACAATACAGAAAAGACCAGGCCTGCTTGAAAACACCTTCTTAGAAACATGATGAAAATACATTTCTTAAAGGCATAGCAGCGTCTCACCATTTCCTGTGAATTGCAGATTGATCAATGTTTGAATGCATTGCTGACGCTGGAAGATGGAACATTAAAGCTCAGAGGCAGTATTTAAGGGGACAACGAGAAAAGTAAAATTGACTGAAGGCTCTGGGATAATTCTCAGGGACAGGATGTGATTGATCAATTTCTTAACCCTGCTTAGTCCTGTTTAATGAGATTTGGTTTTCTAAGACCTCAATGATGCTCTATTTTCTGATTTAATCAAACCGTTCTCATGGTGACCTGGTTACTTCCGTATAACCTACCCCTTTGTTACCATCACTTCTGTGATTTTCATGTGAGATGCTTGTTCAATTTTTTGCTTCTTGTAGCTTGAGTGCATTGTATGGTGCACAATTTCCTTTCCATGTGCACTGTTAGTTACTGGCCCACGTCTCCTTGGCCAAGTATCTGTTTGCTTCCAATCCAAGGTACCCCTGTGAAGTTGTTGGGTATGACATTTTTGAACAGAATTAGGGATGACAAATCGCTAACTACAGAGTATCAGCCCAAAATGTGCAGTGGTCCTGGGAAAATTCTCTTGAGGATTCTGGCTATACCCTCATGGTGACATTGTGCAATTATCTGCATATGATGTCTGTTTGTATGGCATCTTTGAGTTCCCAGATTCTATGAGAAGGTAACATTTCTATTGTCATAATATCTATATCTTCCTCCTGATCTGTCTGGTCTATAGTGGGTAAGAAGGCTTTGGCAAGGCATCAGCCAAGTATAGCTCCTTACCACATTTGCAGACAATGCCTAGGTTGTCAAGGTTCTTGTATAAGATTATATTGAAAGAACTGCTCTTTAACTTGTTGAATTAAAAGCATCTTTGTCGAGGACAATGTTTTTTACTGGAAGACAAATGTCCTTAAATTGTTTAGAATTATTTTGGGTTCCTCTTTTTCCTACTATGTTTGGAAAGCAGAAGACTCAAATTTCTTGATGGCTTCAGGGTCCGCTAAGTTTAGTATGGTGTATGCTTGTATCTTTTTGACTTGTCAAGTAATGCAGTCCTGCAGCAAATTCACCAGACCTTCTCAAACTTACCTCAACTGTCTGCAATGTCTTCACCAAAGACAAGCAGATCCATAAGGCCATAAGACATGGGAGCAGATGTAGGCCATTCTGTTCATTAAGTCTGCTCCATCACTCAATGAGATTGTGACTTGTCCGATTTGATAATCCTCAACTCCACTTTCCCATTTTATTCCCATAATCCTTGATTCCTTCACTGATTAATAAGCTTTCTATTACAGCCTTGAACGTATCCAATTACCCAAACTCTATACAGCCCTCTGCAGGAAAGAATTCCACAGGTTCACCATCCTTTGAAAGAAGAAATTCCTTCTCATCTCTGTCTTAAATGGGCAATCCCTTTCTCTGAGATTATGCCCTTAGGTCCTAGACTCTCCCACAAGGGGAAACAACTTCTCAACATCTGCCTCATCAAGTCCCCTGAGAATCCATTATGCCTCAATACGATCATTTTTCATTCTTTTAAACTCCAATGAATACAGGTCCAATCTACTCAAGTTTTCCTTATAAGAAAATCCCTCCATACCTAGGATCAACTTAGTGAACATTTTCTGGATTAACACCAATGCTAGTATATTTTTCTTTAGATAAGGGGACCAATACTATTTACACTATTCCAGGTGTGGTCTAACTAGTGCCTTATATAATTTTAGCATGACTTCCCTATTTTGGACTCCATTCCCTTTGAATTGAAGGTCAACATTCCATTTGCTTTCCCCATTGCCTGCTGAACTTGTGATTTATTGTGGAGACCCCCAAACCCTTCTGAGCTGCAGTTTTCTGCAGTCTTTCTCCATTTACGGAATATTCAGTTCCTTTATTCTTCCTACCAAATAACACAACATCACATTTTCCGACATTATCTTCCATCTTTGCCCACTCATTGAATCTGTCTATATCTCTCTGTAGTCTTTTTGTGTCAACCTCAAATGTTGCCTTCCCACTTACCTTTGTGTCATCCATAAACATGGCAATAATATACTCATTTCCCTCAGCCAAATTATTAATATATATTGTAAATAATTGTGGCCCCAGCACTGATACCTGTGGCATCCTGCTAGTCACACATTACCATCCTGAAAATGCCCCGCCCTTACCTCAATTCTGTCTTTTATTATCCTCTATCCATGCTAATATGCTACTCCCAACACCATGGATTCTTGTCTTTTTAAGTAGCTTTTTGCACAGTACCTTATCAAATGCTTTTTGGAAATTCAAGTTTATTACATCCATTAGTTCTCTTTTATCTATCCTGCTTGGTACCACTTCAAAGAATTCTCACAAATATGTCAAGCATGATTTCCCCTTCATGAAATCATACTGACTCTGGTTGATTATATTTTACATTTCTAAATGTTCTGCCATTGCATCCTTTATAATGGATTCTAATCATAAATGAGGGGAGGTCCTTGTGCCATATTGCCAACTCCTGAACCACGTAGTTCTGCTGGGTTCCCAAATACCAACAACAAGGGCTTGTAATAGTATACTTGTAATAGTACTTGATTGACTAGTTAAGCAGTTACTCAATGCTTCCACTCTGTCCACGCTACTGGGAATAATGACCATGTTCTGACTCATGACCGTTCTTTGTAGCTGTGTCATCACGTCATCATGTACTTATTTAGTCCACTCATCAAGTTACAACTAAGCAGGAATTTGGTACTTTTTATATCAAAATATTTTAAGGGGATTTATCTTCTTTGTATCATTGTTATAAACTTTAGAGACAACCTAGTCATTAAAATCTGCTTCAGAACTGAATAGCTAACCAACTAGTATCTGTGGAGAGAGAACAGACCTGATCAGTTCTGACGAAGAGTCAAAACATCAGCTCTATTTCTTTCCACAGATGCTGCCAAACTTGTTGAAATTTTCCAGCATTTTCTGCTCTTGTTTCAAATTTCAGAATCTGCAGTAATTTGCTTTTAAGTTAACCAACTTTCTCTGAAACATATAGAATATAAACATGCACAATTTTTAAAAAGCAACACAATTCTAAGTAGTTGGAACATGTGGACAGCTGGAATTTAGCAGAAATGCAAACTGATTCCTTGATGTGGTTTCTCCAACTACTCTAAATTCTCCAGTCCTGCTGCAGTAAATGGAGTTTTGATTGAGTCCCAAATTCTCCCTTCTCGCTGAAAGCAGTGGCAGGGCATGAATGGCCAGAGAATTCTGGTCCTTACAAAAAGCTAACAAAATTCCCACTACTCATGGCAAAATTCTACTGAAGGAGGTCACAGAGATTATTATTTATCCTGTACCCAGTATATTCTGGATAATCCCATGACAAGCAAAACAATTTTCACTCAGGTTCGCTGGCTTTCACACTGTTTGTCACCTGAAGTGCTCCCATCACACTTAATATTTTCTTCATATTAGTTAAAAGAAAACATATTTAACACATTCATTCACAAAACAAGCATGATTTCTTTTCTAATTATTGCAATTTTGATGGGACTGTGAAAACAGCCACACAACGTTGTTACTACTTAGGGACAAAGAGGGGTTAGCAGTTCCAAGCTGTATCATTGATTCTGTGCAATTTTCCAGTCAGGGGCATTAAATGGCAATTAAACTTTAATGTCAACAAAAAGTCAGCCCTTAGCAAACATTACGAAGGTTAAACTACATCTGGTACAGAGCTGTGGTAGTACCAGACTATTCCCAAACATTGCTTACATAAATTTAGTATAAGCTTCAGTGGCAGTAAAAGTTTTAAAACCTTATTGGTACAAATAAAATGGATCCATATCACAGCAGCTGCATTTAGAGCACTATAGGTGTGGGTTTATCGATAAACAATTCAAATAAAAGATTTTGCTTTTATAAGGAATAAAGTGCATTGAGTTATCATCAATATAGAATGAAGAATGGTGCCTGAAAAAAGAAGCTGAGGATGGAGTGGGAGTTTAGAATCATAGAATACCCTACAGTGCAGCAGAACACCATTTGGCCCAGCAAGCCTGCACAGACAACAATCCCACTCAGGTCTTATATATCCCCAGAATCACATGAAATTACCCTGCTATTCCCCATGACACAAAGGGACAACTTAGCATAGCAAATCAACCTAACCTGTACATCTTTAGACTGTAGGAGAAAACCGGAGCACCCAGAGGAAACCCACACAGATACGGGGAGAATGTGCAAACTCTACATAGATAGTGACCCAAGACTGGAATTGAACACAGGCCCCTGGGGCTGTTAGACAGCAGTTCTAACTATTGTGTCACTGTGCCAACCAAGTTGGTTGGGGAATTTTCCTAAAGATCTGAAAGCCTCTTTGGAGGCAGTTGGCTTGCAAACTTTTGCCAGAGGGTGGTTTGCTAGCTGCCGACATGCTGTCATTTCCTCATAGTTTTTCCAGATGAGGTTTTAAGAGAATAATGGTTTCCTGCCCAGTAGTGGTGGGAATACAATCAACCTAATGCTAATACTGGTGCTAATTGAAGTAGAACAGCAATTTTGCCAGCGACGCATAGGTCGCCAGCTGTGTCTGTATCTCAGGAGGTAGAGGCTATTTTACAAATGAAGGATACTGGCAGAAAATGATAATGCTGATATCTTCCCATTACCATGATGAAAGGTCATTGACCTGAAATATTTCTCTTTCCACTGATGCTGCCAGAATTCAATGCACTGTCTTTATTTCAGGTTTCAAGCATCTGCGGTATTAAGTTGTTGAAAAAAACAGGTTCAGGTAACAGAAACAGCAGCCAGTTTTAGGCCTTAGCTATGATATAAAACATTATCATTGTGCAGTTTGTTCAACATGTTCTGAGGATTTTCAATTAAATAATACAAAACCTTCGAATTTTGTTAAGTATATTGTGCTCATTGAGGTGGGGATATCAGTCCTGAGGACACACAGCTCTTTTGCATTTCAGTACTCCCAGACGGCATCAAGTTAACCCAGGTTAGCTAAAGCATCTGCTGACTCTGTTTTAACAACGTGCTGTGCTCCAACCTCACGAACAAAATTACACCAGTGTAAATGTTTCCAGGTTCCACATTATACACCCTATCAAATTCAATTAGTGATATTGTCAGCTCATATGTGACAAATCGTTAACAGCTGAGGGTTATAGGCCTGTGTCCATGAAGAGCTTAGCTTCACACTCTTTAAACTCATTTACCTGAAGCCTAAACAGACAGCAGACAAAGAGATAAGACTAATTTGGATGTAACAACCTGAGCCCTTCCATTGAAAAGACTCACGTACTAACCCACCATGCTTTTAATATTTCTTAGGGGTGGCCTGATGACATAATGGTTAGCATGAGTCACCATGCTGCCTCGCGTTGCCAGGGACCTAGGTTCAATTTCAGTTTTGAGTGACTCTGTGAAGTTTGCACATTCTCCCTGTGTTTGCGTGGGTTTCCTCTGAATGCTCAGGTTCCCTGCCACATGCCAAAGATGAGCAGGTTAGGTGAATTGGCTATGCTAAATTGCCTCTTAGTGTCCCTAGAATAAAATCACATATGTTGGAGTCTTCTCAAAGGCAAAGTTCCCAGATTTGTTGGCACTCATCTAACAGAGCCAGTTTTGTTGGCTCTGGTATGTCACCAGATGGAAGGCAGTCGCATACCCAAGGACTTTCTGTCTGGTGAGGTAGCTGGAGCCAGATGACCAATAGGATGTCCAAAGCTCCCCTTCATAGAGACTTGCAAACTTGATATGACAACGTTAGATACTAATTATCATAACTAAAAGTCACAAGCTGGTACCAGAGGAAAATGGCAGCACATATTGAGGGCTAGTATGCACCATCATGATGACCAATGGCTTGGCAACAGATGCCAATGCTGGAAACAACAGCCCACAATGACACTTTGTAGCTTTATGTATGACACTTGTGGCAAAATGTCCCTCGCATGAATTGACCATTTCAGCCCTCAGCAGCATAATGTGCATTATGAAGACACTCCAGCTGAAATGGACTGTTTGCTGCATGTACACCATCTTTTGCAGAGAGAAGGATTCTGGATACTGGTAGAAGCATTATTGAACACTGTCTCAAAAAAGAAATCGTGGGGAGACAACAGATTGTTCTTAATTTTTAATTAATTTAATTTAATTTTCAGTCTGAAAGATGTGCAGGCTAGGTTGATTGGACATGCTAAATTTCCCGTTTGTGTCAGGAGGACTAGCAGGGTAAATAAGTGGGATTATAAGATAGGGCTGAGGTGGGATTGTGATTGAACGCAGATTTGATGGGCCAAATGGTCTCTTTTTGCACAGTAGGGGTTCTATGAATAAGTTAGTTATGATCTAGTGTCAGGAAAATGTCACTCAAGAAGCCAAAAGAAGTCAAAGTGTTGTTGGCTGTAAAATTTGAACACTAATCAGTATTTTCCAACTTAAGAGAACTAACTGTGCATGAAAGTAAATTAATTCTCTTGAATGCATTTAATTGCCATAAATAATATAGAAAATATATTTTAAGACAACAAAAATATACATGATTAATGCTGATGTTTCAATGTTCAATGGTGTAGCATGAAATCAAAGCTTACAATTTTGCACCTGCAAAGTTAACTCTTTCTCTCTCCACAGGTACCGTTGGATCTGCTGAATATTGTGAGCATTTTCTGCTTTTATTTTATACTCTACTTGCAATGCTTGGATTCTGTTATCCAGGAGAGAGTTCTGTGTATGTGTCCAACATCAAGACTGCATCCATAGCCTCTGAATATTTAAATTTATTTATTTGTTTATTAGTATCACAAGTAAGCTTATATTAACACTGCAATGAAGTTACTATGAATATCCTCTAGTTGCCACACTGTTTAGGTACACTGAAGGAGAATTTAACATTGACAATGCACCTATCCAGTATGTCTCTCAGACTATGGAAGGAAATCGGAGCAGTCAGAGGAAACCCAGGCAGACACAGAAAAAAATGAAAACTCTGTACACACAGTGGCCCAAGCCGGGAATCAAACCAGAGTTTCTGATGTTATGAAGCAGCAGTGTTAACCCCTGGACCCCCACGCCACTCACATTAACTGCAGGGTGATGTTGGAAATCTCTACTCTTACATCAGATTGTTGACCTCAATAGATTTACATTCTGTGTGATGTAGATTTCCAGGGAATCTCACTCTGCTTCATTCCAGGGCTAATTTAGGCCCTGACTCCAAATTTAAACAAACGCTTCCATATTGAAATATGTTCCATTTTCCCTTTCCAATATCTACCAGAATAAAATTGTTATTCAAATACTTCTTTCCTCCAAAAAAAATCAGATCATTGAATTTGCCACCAGATGAATTGTACTTCATCAAGATAGAAGAGCTTTCAATTGAAATTTGATTGAATTTTTCAAGGAGGTGACGAGACGTAGAGATGAGGAAGTGCAGTTAATGGAGTCTACATGGACTTCAGTAAGGTCCCACATGGGAGGCTGACCAAGAAGTTAAGAGTCCATAGAATCCAGAGCAATCTGCCAAATTGGATCCAAAATTGCCTTAAGGGCAAGAGGCAGAAGATGATAGTTGAAGGTTGTTTTTGTGACTGGAAGCCTGATTCCAGTGGTGTATCATAGGAGTTGATGTTAAGTCTGTTACTGTTTGTAGTACATTAATGATCTATATGTGACTGTGGGGGATATAATTAGTAAGTTTGAAGCTGATATGAAAATTGATGGTATGGACAATACAGGATGATACAGACATATTTGTCAGATAGGCAGAACAGTAACTAATAGCAAAACGTCTGAGGTGATGCATTTTGGGAGGACTAACGGAGCAAGGAGGTACACAATGAAAGGCAGGTCACTATTACAGAAGACCAGAGGGGTCTTCAGGTGCATGTCCTTAAAGACAGCAGGACAGGTAGGTAAGGTGGTTAAGAAGGCATATAGGATACTTGCCTTTAATAGCCAAGGCATAGAAAATAAGAGCAGAGAGGTTATGATGGAGCTGCTACAGGTGGAATACTGTGTGCTGTTCTGGTCACCATACTATACGAAGGATGTGATTGTACTAGGAAGATTGCAGAGGAGATTCACCTGGTTGTTGCCTGGGATGGAGCATTTCAGCTATGAAGAGAGGCTGAGTAGGCTGGGATTATTTTCTGTGGAATAGGGAATGCTGAAGAAGAACCCGTCAAGGTGTACAGAATTATGTCGGACATAATTAGGGTATGTGGGAATGAACCTTTCCCCTTAGGAGTAGACTCAACAATCAAAGGGCATAGACTTAAAGTTAGAGGCAGGAGATTTAGGGGGAATTTGATGAAAGACTTTTTCACCCAGAGGAAGGTTGAAAACTGGAACTCACAAAAGGATGGTAAAGGCTGGAATCCTCACAACATTTAAGAAGTATTTAGATTTAGATGAAATAACATATCATACAAGGTTACAGATCAAGTGCTTGAAAATGGGATTAGAATAGCTAATTGTTTGAAGACCATTGTAGACACAGTGGACTGAAGGGCCTCTCTCTCTGTAGGGTGAAATTCTAAGACTGATAACTCTACTTCTCTCTCCACACATGCTGCCTGATCTGTTGAGTTGTAGCATTGTCAGTTTTTATAACAGAATTCTTAAACCTTTTAGGTTTTATCTGATGATATAATAAGTACGATGATATAATAAGAACTATGGCATGAAAATATTCTCCATCACACTCATTCCCCTCTTTTGATTTATACAAATTATTAATTTAATTGTATTGCAATGTCCCCTATTTTGTTTATATTATTATCACCAACCTTTCTTTCATTAGAGAAGTGAGCAAATGGAATACAGAACACTTCATAACATCAGGCAATAATGTTGCTGTTTTGCTAGACAGAGTTGGGAACCACAACAAAATATGTTGGCAGCCCAATTTTTCCCAAACGTAACACATACTTTTGCTGCTATTACTTATTTTGAAAGACAAATTAGTAACACTAAAAAATGGTTGTAAATAAATACAACATGAAATAAGTTTTGATTCACTGCATATTTTAACTTCAGAATTTTACAAATCTTTGTATTTCTGATCACAGAAGGTTTCACTTTTAGCCATTTAATTTGGACGATTGTGAACCATTGTCAGAGAATCTTCCATTCTCAGAGCTGTACAGTGGAAGCTCATTCAGATTATCCAGCCCACTGTAATATGACAAATTCCAAACATCTGTTTCTTTAAGTCTCCAGCAAAGGAGATTTGAGTGATGTTGGTTCTTATACTGTAAAGCAAATATACATTCACTGGGTACCCAAACATTTACAAACAAAAGGCATTTTAGGCAAGGTTGAATGCAAACAAAACAACATTGGTGCTCTCATTCTTTCGGCAAACAGGCAGAGAATATTTGGAACAGTTCACATTTCTGGAAGATGGAAATTTCATTAGAGTTTATTTCCATTATTAATTATTAAAAGAAGTGCATTTGACTGAGTCACTCTCAGACAGTCCCTCCAGTACAAACACATTCCTTAAGGAAGTAATTTACCTTCAGTGACATGCATGAGCAGATCTGAGCTGGAAGAGGGTTGCTATGTTACACTCTCCAATTTACTGCAGCCAGCAACCTTTTGTTTAAATAGGTCTTATATCAAAAATTCAGGATTACAAAGTACACTGGAAACTTATGAGGATGAACTGGGGTAATGTTTTGCCATTAAAATCAAAACTAGAAAGTTTTATCAAGTTTTGGTTTATTTAGAGAACTTTGCAAATGTAAAAAAACAATTCTGAATGTTGGCTTTACATCCTTTCCATTTAAAGATCCCACCCTGATCTACATTCTGGTAAAGATTTAGAGGCTTTAGAAAACCACAGCTGGCATGAGTTCAGCTAAAGTTTTTAAAGGGTGTTTAGGGAGGAAATTCCTGGGGAAGCCCCTCTGATACAGTCTCTTGATGTGATGCAGATGATTCATCCATAGTTGCCCACTTAGAAAATAAAGGCCTGGGTTAAATATGATGAGATTCACATATGCCAGTTCCTGATCTGTTCTGGGTTTCCTCCAGATGAAAATTGCACCCTTTTCCAACCCAGGAACTTTGAGGCCACCAATTACACTTCGGGGAAATAATGCCTGACTGGTAATCTCGTAAAATAAAGGAATTGAGAAACAAGCTGGAAATGTCCATTCACAGTGAGGCTAATCGTTAAGTTAATTATGTCATAAATTCTCTGTTTTTATTCTGCATATTATTTAGAACACAGTTCAAACACGTCACTGAATGGCAATCAGAGAGTGCAACATTACTAGACTGTCAGTCTGAGACAGATTTTGCCACACACAAAGATGGACAAGTACATTGTGCTGGAGATATGTTTCAGGCTTCATTAACCAGCAAGGAAAACACATTTAATTTTTTTTTGCGGTGGTTACTGATATATTTGGCTGCCAAATCAAATTACATTTTCACCAAGTAACCCTTGTGGAAAAACAAACCAGTATTATTTTGCAAAGGAAAGCCTGCACAATTATCAGGCTAAAGTAATAAACATGCCATTTGAAAGAATGATTATAATTTATGTCCTGTTCATTTCTAGTTGGGTCTTTCCTGGAGCCATTACTTCGAACATCTGGAATAGTTCCAAATGGATCTTTATTTCTAATTCCCACATGCCACATGATGTGGAAAGCAAGGTACAAGTCAAGTTTAGTGCTTTCCGCACAGGCTGACATACAGTTTATTAACTAATGTAACAATTACTGGTACAAGTTTATACCAGGTGCAATTTGAGCATGTTTTTAAATTCCTGTGAAGAATAGATTCTATCAAATTTATTTTCACTGTTATGTGTTACATAAACACACTAGATGGGGTAAACACATTTAAAATAGATTATACCCATGGCTGCTGGTATGAGAATACGAGAACAGATCATTTAATGCACGAGTGTTGAAGTCACAGATATATGTTTATCCATAATTAGCTGTATCAATCTTCTGTGACAGTGGTAGTCACACTATGAATTGTATAATAAAAGGGGCTAAAAATACTAATAAGGTGGATCTTCAGCCCAGCATAGCACAGTGTGGAGCCATGCTATATACATCAGCAAGTCCCAATCATAACGGAAAAAGAACTTGGATTAACCTCAACAGAAGTAAGATAGACAGGGCTTCAGCAAAGAATCCATCATTCAAAACACCACCTCCTCTTTTCTCTTCGCAGATAAGACCATGGCGCAGAATTAGGCCATTCAGCCCATTGAGTCTACTTCACCATTCAATCATGGCTGATTTGTTTTTCAACCCCATTCTCCTACCTCTTCCCCTTTGATCCCCTTACTAGTGAAGAATCTATGTATCTCTGTCTTAATTACACTCAATCACTTGGCCTCCATTGCTTTCTTTGACAATGAATTCCACAGATTCACCACCCTCTGGCTGAAGAAATTCCTCCTCATCCCAGTTTGTCCCTTTACTTTGAGGCTGTGCTCTCAGATCTTGGCCTCCCCTACCAAAGGAAACATCTTTTCCATATCCACTCTATTGAGGCCCATGTTCCATTACAGTAAGTTAGTCTTTGGTTCAAATTTTCAGCAACTACTTTTCTATCTTTGAGAGATTAAAATTAACTAGGGTCCACATTCCTGATCTCTAACCAATAAGCTCTACTGAAGGGTTTGTATATGTGAACATTTGGTAGGGACAGGATAGTAGTGGTCTGCATAATCAGATCAGCTGCCAACAGCTACTGCCTCAACTCAGACTTGAAGAGGGACCATTTGAATGAGGAAGCTAATGTCCATAAAACTTGTCTCCAGTGTCTTCAGAAGCTGGGAGAGGTGGGTGAAAAAATGCAGCAAGACACCTAACACCGGCGATAAGCTGAGCAGTTGCTTCAATTTTAAATGTGAAAACTCCCTTCTGCAGCATAGATAAAATTAGGCTGGCATTCACCACAGTCCCTAAACCCCCAGTGGGCTTGCCAACAGGAATAAAATAAAACAGGACGTGGCAGGGAGGAAGGCGCGGGGACAAGAGAATTTGTCCAGCCAGAAGTGTACTAGCATTCTGACTACAATTACAATCCAGGTCCCACTGAATCCAAAGGGGCAATAAGTCCTGGCTAAAGGCATCCGCTCACCTTTAATGTGGATGAAAGCTCTACACCACTGCTTACATTATAGTGGGGCCCACGAGAAGGATCGTTGTTGAAGTCCCTGACTAAGTTGTGTGGAACAGAATTACTGCAGATAATCAGGAAGGCTCCAACACGGATTGGGGAGGAAGGCCATTGTCAAGGGCAGTTGGGTGGCTTCCCGTCATCCACCTACTTGTGCGGAGGATCCAATTCTTTGGGAACAGGATACAGAGATGATGGGAGCAAACCCCAATGTCCCCCTCCCGCCGACCACACCCGCCATCAGGTTACAGATGTACACAGTTTATCTGGCGATTTGCCAACATGGCATCGCGAGAGCCTTTTGCTAGTTAAATACCAATGATGACAGAACAAGGTCCTTAAGTGGCAGCTTAAAGTCATCAATTGGGTGGGAAGGCAATCCTTGGCTCATTACACTCTGTTAGTTAGCCAACTCTGTAAGAAGTCTGACAACATCAGGTTTAAGTCCAACCGATTTATTTGATAAATCCCAGACCAATGCCGGCATCTCTACGTCATGACAGTTAGCCAACTACCAGCCTCCCAGCCCACCTTTTGGGCAGGCATTATTTCTGCTATGTACATATAAATGGGCTATATCAAATTGGGAAAAATAATCATGAAAAGGATAAATAATTATTATATAGAATATCAAAAATAAACTGCAGTGATTGTCCTGGTATGCTACAATTGATTGCAATTCTCCCTAGGCACATAAAACGTTCTCATAATTTTCAACACAGCATTATCATTTTGCATTTGTGTTGAGTGTAAATGATGCTCATGAACTCATACCTGGGTGAATGGGATTGAGTGGCAAGCAATCTGACTCCACAGCATTCTGTCAAGGGTAAGTTTCAATCAAACTTAATGTTTGAGGCTTTGATATTTAGAAGGCCGATCATTTTTGCCTATAAGCGATTCCTATTTTCAGTATATGGAATGCTCAGATAATGTTGCTTTGATTACACCATTTGCAAATGGCAGAAGAATAACAGAAGTGCATGGATAAAATTTAATTTATATCACTTTATTCAACAGTACATCCTCCATAACTGAATGTGTGCTATATGGCAGATAAGTGATAGTATGGTTTTATTTCAAAGCATGTAAGCTGATGTTATTTCAATTTACTTTTAAAATTTTGCCTTGCATTCGGGTATTATGTACATTGATGACTGTAGATACTACAGAACTGAATACAAAGCTATTCAGATTATTGTTTATTTATAAATGGAGTTTGAAAGTTCCAGACAAATAATGAATCATTATAAGTTTTACATCAGAATTTCAGATTCAAAACTGGCGCATGAGTAACCCATTGTATAATATTTGAAAAATGAAACTTTAGACAAAATATAATTAAAATGATTCAAATAAAACTGATCCTGTAATTATAAAGGATTCAGAAATTGATGTTTTTTTTTAATTTGGGCTATTCTGCTTCTATTTATATCCAAAATATTCAGCAATCCACAATTTTTGGAATTACTCCAAATGCAATTTCTAATTTAATTCAAATGCTATGGCATGTTAATCAGAAATAACAAGCATTTGCTTTTCGAGGCAATTTGGGTAATAAAATTGCTCACTGATGGTTTAGTACTATTCCCAAGTTTAAAACTACACAATTGTTCTTTCCCCCTTAATAGTTGCACGGAAAATGATTTTCTATACACCTCGGTTGACAACTATTCAGTCATTATTTTTATAATTCATCATCATTATCAAAATATACTGTAGCAGTGAACATATCATAGTGAACATATGTGGTATGGTGGCACAGTGGTTAGCACTGCTGCCTCACAGTGCCACGGATCCAGGTTCAATTCCAGTAACTGTCCGCATGTTCTCCTCACGTCTGTGTAGATTTCCACTAAATGCTCAGGTTTCCTCCACAGTCCAAATGATGTGCTGGTTAGATGCATTGGCCATGCCAAATTCTCCCTCAGTGTACCTGACAAGGAGCTGGAGCATGGCAACTGACAGATTTTCACTGCATTGCACTATTAATGTAAGTCTACCAATGATACTAAAAAATAAACTTCAATATCTTAAGAGCATGAGTACATTAAGGGTACACTGATAAACCACTAAAATATTTTAATATGACTGTCCTTTGACATCATGTCACCTCTCCTCAAATGCTGTCTCTGAAGACACTGACTCATGCTTCATCTTATAATGAGCATTATCATCAGACATGACATGCATCTTTCTTCTTTCTTTCACATGAAAATCGTAGAGAACTCCAGGCAACATGACTAAAACAATAAGTTGCGATTTTCATTGCATTTTATGGAGCCATACATGACTGAATTGACTGAAGTCCCCAGGAATTAATTTAACTTGATTTTATTTAATATTTTGTTACAGGTTGTGTCACAGCTTGGTATAGCTCCTTTCTGCCCAAGACTGCAAGGAACTACAAAAGGGCATGAATGTAGCTGAATCTATCACACAAACCAGTCTCCCATCCATCGACTTTGTCTATACTTCCCACTGCCTTGGTAAAGCAGCCAGCATAATTAAGGATCCCACGCACCCCAGACATTCTCTCTTCCTCCTTCTTCCATTGGGAAAAATATACAAAAGTCTGGAGTCACATACCAATCGACTCAAGAACAGTTTCTTCCCTGCTGCTGTCAGACTTTTGGTTGGACCTATTTTGCATTAAGTTGATCTTTCTCTACACCCTAACTGTGACTGTAACATTGGATTCTGCATTCTCTCATTTCTCTCTGTATGGACGATACGCTTTGTCTTTATAGTGCACAAGAAACAATACTTTTCACTGTATGTTAATCCATGTGACAACAATAAATCAACTAAAATCAAATGCATTGTGATACAGAGAAAAGTATTGTTTCTTGCACACAATGCAGACAAAACATACCACTCATAGAATACGTAAGGAAGAAGGAAAGGAGAGGGTGCAGAGAGGGTGTTGCACTTACAGATTGAATGTAGAGAAAGAATTAAATGTTAATATCCAAGACTTTGCAGCAACAGAAAAGTCATATGTTGTGTGTTTTTTCCAACGCCTTCATGTATTAGTTATAATGAGTATTGGGGTGGGATCAAATGTTGTTTCAATGTTTTGTTCCTGTTTCCCACCCAGCAGCTGGTCAAATGGATTATGTAGCTCGTGACCAGGAGGGAACACCAGCTCAAACAGGAGGCTAACAGCTTGTGGTTGGTCCCAAGCAAATGGAGGCAGAAGATGTTGAGGGGCTGGTGATTGGATAGGATGAAAGAGTGGAGAATAGGTCTGCAGGTGGAGGTAGTGATTATGATGTGATCATGAGGACACTGGGGCTGGGGATGGGGTAAGGAGCTTAGGAAATGTGGCAGAGAGGATAGAGAGGCTTTTCAATTAAAATTGGATGGAGTGTGCCTGGACTCTGGGCCAATGGGTAGAACGTAATGGCAGAATGGTTCAAAGCAGGGAGTAATTAATGGGCGTGGGTGGGTTCCACTACCGCACTGCCATTGGGATTGGTTGAATCAAGAGGGAGGCCAGCAATCGGGGCAGGCTAGGTGGAGGGAAAGGTGTCAAGCCAGAGTAGAGGGCCTGCCAGGGTGAGGGAGGGTGGTATCAGCCGGTGGAAGGATCGGGGGGAGTTCTTACATTGTAAGGAGATGATGGGAGGGATCACAACTGCTGGTGGGGGGGGGGTAATGTTGATGTAAGTGTTGGGGCTGGCCTGTGATTGTGCCATTGGGGAAGGGGTTTAGAGGGGCAGCATACTAGAGATTGTGTGGCTAGCAATCAGGAGGCTGAGAGTGCAGGGTCACTGAGCATGCTCAGAGTTCTGCGACACCAGATTCTGGCATGAATAAGCCCTGTCCACTGATCTATAATGATAATCACACTGGTGACAGTGCACACTGGTCTATAGAGGCTGGTCTATAGTGCACAGAGTGTGGGAGATTTTAGTCTGAACTCCCACTGAAAGAAAAACCAGTGCAAGTTACTCCAGTTTTCCCACAAATTCAATACTTAGAATGTTTTGGGAGAATTTGGCCCCTACTTTTTAGTTTCTAATTGACCCCACCCTTACTCTGATTACCAGCTTACAATTTATTTGTTTATAAAAGGTTTTTAGATTCCCCTTTATGTTACTGTTTATCTTTTGTCATCTGCTCTTTGACCCTCATTCCTTTTTCAGTTCTTTTCATTATCAGCCTGGCATTTATTGTGAGCCTCCTTGATCTGTTTCGTTCTAACCCCAGTGTTTTTAGTCATCAATTGCCTTCCTTTCCCATTATGGGAATATGTGCAATCTGTATTTGAGCTCCCTTCTCTTTGAAGGTTTGGTGCAATTGATCTGGGCCCAGATCCCCATTCAACTCACTGAAATTAGCCTTTTTAAATAAGTACTTTCATTTTTGATTGTTCCTTTACCTCTGCTATACTTACCTCAATCCTAATGATACCATGATTACTCTTTCCCAAATCCTTACCCAAACAAACATGTTTCACTTCAGTCCCCAGAATCAGATGCAGCAGAACTTCCTTCCTCATTGCCTGGAAGCATACTGATCTATGTGCAAATATTGCTGTAGTTCTCAGGAGATTAATATAATCTTTAAATTTGTGCGCCATATGATTTAAAAAGATAGACTCTATGGTGAACTTGTTATTAGCATGTGATTAAGAGATGTCAGCAAACAAGATTTCAAGTTGACTGGAATTGGAGTTAATGCATGATTACTTGCTGCTGATCAGAGTGCACAGAAACAAGCAGTGAGGAAGACTTTTTTTATTCATTCGTGGGGCATGTATGTTGTTGGCTGGCCAGCATTTACTGTCCATCCCTAGTTGCCCTTCAGAAGGTGGTGGTGAGATGCCTTCTTGAACCACTGATATAACTGAGTGGCTTGCTAGGCCATTTTCAGAGAACAGTTAAAGAGTTGACCACATTGCCATGGCTCTGAAGGTGCATATAAACCAGACTAAGTAAGGCTGGCAGACTTTCTTCCCTAAAGGACATTAGTGAACCAGATAGGTTTTTCTGACAATCAACAATGGTTTCATGGTCATGAATAGATTCTTAACTCCAGATTTTTTTTATATACTGAATTCAAATTCCAGCATCTGCCATGGCAGAATTCGAACTTAAATATCCAGATTATTAGCTAAGTTTCTGGATTACTAGTCGAGTAATAATACTACTAGGCCATTGCCTCCTTTAGGAGACAGAAAGCAGAGGACCAAAAGATCTGACCAGATGTTGGAAATAAAAACCAGAAGGAAAAAAATTTCAGTCGACCCTGTGCCAGCAGCAAAAAGGACTGCCATTCACAAATTAGTCTATACAGGCACAGCGGATAATGTTCAATACAGATATGACATACACCCAGGGAGGAGTCCATTGTCTACTGAGATGGATGGATGCAATCATCGTACAATTCAAAACTCTATTGCTGACAGCAATTAGGGATGGACAATTAAATGTTGGCTTAGCCAGCAACTTCCCCAAATCATGAATAAAATTTTAAAAATTGCTGAACAATGTTAATGTCAACAATCAACAAGAGGTCGGCAAAAATTTTTGATTGCTCTGACCCTGCAGCAGTGATTCAAAGCCAAACTTTGTTGCAAGACTCAAAATTATATGGTACAGCAATGACAATGAAGATCTGGGGATTTTGAGCTTTGCTCTGAAGTGGGCCAGCTGTTTATACTTGTTAGTTTAGTTGGAGGTAGTGGTACTGGCTGCTCAATGGGAACCCAGTTGTATTTATAAAATGGAAAAAAACAGCTGACCTTTGAAATGAATATGTGTATCAAACAGCCTTTCATAGGTTACTGAAAAGTACCTTTGCAGTTATCTCTAGGATGTTATTGATAATTCACAAGTTCTTAGCAATCATGGATAAATCACAAGTGTAATTAGAATTTAACTGTAATTTTCTATTATTGGTTCAACATCACTATTGGCAAATGTAAGATTAATTCTGAAACTTGAGCAGTGATCAGCAGCAAAGCTTATTGCTTTTAATGACTTGCTTAGCTAGTGCATGAATAAAGTAATTTGTCACCTTTAAAAATAGCTCACAGAGAGTGCATAATAATTGTGCTTTTACATTATATATACACACATTATATTGCCATTGCAAAAAGCAGTGTTTCTTCCAGCAATCAGAGTTTTTTTTGGCTCCCGTTGCTATTCTGATTAGAAATGACAATAATTCTCTCCAGGATCTATTTAACTTTCACTCGTAAAAGTCTGGAGCCTTCATAAGGAAATTATGCCAGGTTTCAACTGCATAAGTTTGCCTCAGTCTTCCAAAGTTATTCAGAGTGTTATGTTTTTCTGAGAAGACTGGAAACAATTCCAGATCAGTTAATCCACTGCCCCCCCTACCTTGAAAAAGAGAGTGAGGAATGAGCGGAGGAGCCTCCCAGTGGCACCCTGATCCTCATCTAAATTGTGAAGAACCCTGGTCTCCTGCTCACAGTTTACTCCCACCTCCACTCACTCTCTACAGGAGGAAGAGAACACATGTTCTCTCCATCACCAGGAGTTTCAGGGTTCTATTAATTCAAGTAGCATTTTTTGGACTAGAAACATAAACTGAAATGATCACAATGTTCCTTGTAAGTTAAAATGACAAAGAATAAACTGATACCAGCTCATGGACCATCTGCAAAATCAGTAGTAACTTTTTCAGTATCAAGTCACAAGCCTATATTCCATTTCAGTGCAAAGTTCATTCTCAAATTATGCCCATGTACAGCTGACACCAAATCCTTGAAATATCTTCTTTCATGAAAATGCTTAAAGCCTCCGTGATTTGTTTTTATTATTTATTTCATTTTATTCATATTGCAAATCAGTTGACGTTATTGAGAGCACTAACTTAACATAGAAGGTGAAAAGAAATGTGGCAGTAATTAAAATTCGCCATGAGAGTATTCACAATCAGTACTATTAATGTAGTTATCATTAATATATTGCATTATTTAGTACAAGTATCAAGTACAAAAACTTAGTTTAGGAATTGAAGATGGATGAGGACAAAAGATGAATAACATTATAACTACAATATCTCTTCTTATTTTATGTTTTGGCAGGTGTTCCGTTCTCAACAAAAGGAAATTTATATAGACCATAAAGTGACATTTTAGGAGTTTTTGAAGTTTCCGGATGCCGTTACAATGGCACTCTTGCAGAAGCTCTAATTTCCTGATACTGGCTCAGTCAATATATTACTTGTGAACAAAGAAATCACAGATTATATTTATGTGCTTTTACTAATAAATCTACAGTTTCATTTCAACTACTTTGCCCAAACAATTTTCTCTCTCTGTTCACTCCACTGAAGCTGCCAGACCTCAGTGTTTCGAGCATTTCCCATTTATATTTTAGATTTCCAGTATCTGTGGTATTTCAGGTTTGTATTAGTGTTTAATTCACTGCCACTTCTCTTTCAGGAATGCCTGCCTGCCTCCAATGGGATTTCCATTTGTTTCTTCATGTTCCCCTTCATTGCTTTCTATTACCTGACTCGTGTTTGATCGGGTATTTACAAAAACTCACTTTCGCAGCCACGTCTCATTCCTTAGCAATTGTCTCCAGCTCCGACTTAGTCCTTGTGGATTCCAGTCGAAATACCACATTTCCTGTTTCAGATAATCTCATTTGTTAGAGATATCTCCTGGGTTTTCGGAGTATCTCAAACTCACTTGTCTTCACCTCATCCTGATTTGTACTCTCAATCCCAGGTGTCGCCACGTACATACTCCTACCATCTCTTTTTCAGCAGCGCTGATTCTTTCCTTCTCACAGCTCACAGCTATCCAGCTTTACTGTTTCAATTTATCATTCACTTCATTTGACACATGAACAAAAAGAACATCTGTTTCTTCCTTTCATGTCTCAAAGATTGCAAGCTTCAACATATTCAAGGATACCAAGGATCTCACAAGAGATGAGATTAGAAGAAGGGATAGAGTCATCAGGAAGTGAAGGAGAAGAATGATCCAGAATGGTTTTGGTATCCTTGAATATGTTAAAGCTTGCAATCTTTGAGACATGAAAGGAAGAAACAGATGTTTCTTCCTTTCATACCTGCTGACATTCCCCTGCTGACATTCCCCTCTCTGGTCCTAGATGATCTTTCCTCAGCAAAGATCTCTGCTTCATCCTCTTGCACCTTTTCCTCAATGAATTTCAAGCTTGATATGATATTTCTATCCAGTACCCACCAGCTGAGTGCCTCTCTCTGATCTCTTACCTCTTGATCTTTTAATTGAGAACTGCTGGTGTAACACCAGCAGTCTCAATTTCTCTGTATCTCTCATTCATTCTAAGCTATCTTTCACTGTACTCTGTGCTTTCAGGTCTAACCCTATAATTTTCATCAAACCTGCTAATATTTGGTGCACAGACCTATGTCGAGCAGGCACTCCCTCTCTCTTCGCCCTATTCCCTTTGGACCATGACCATTGAACATCAAGCTATTATTTCTAAGGTTATCACTGACCTCATCTCCTCTGGAAACCTTCCCTCCATGGCCTCCATATTCACAGCTGCCCCCCACACCCAACTGCATTGCTCTGATTTCTTCCTATCTTAACTCTATATTTTATCTTAGTTGGTCTCTTCCCACATACATCCATCTAACAGTTTCCTGATCCTGACCATCTCCCTCCAATACTAACATCCTCTAAATCTCTATCGTGAGATGAAGACTCTGCACTTCCTCTTTGGAAGGAGACCCTACCAGCAATGCTACTCCACCTGCCTCATTGTTTTCTCATATTGAACAACTTCTATTTGAACTCCACTCTCTTCATCCAAATAAAAAGATGATGCTGTTGGTGCTCGCATGTATCCTGGCCATACCTGCCTTTTTATGAAATATTTAAAACACTCTTTGTTTCAGTACCAATCAAGTCCCCTCCATCATATCTTTTTCCACTTTTTTGATGATTGGTGTTAGTTCCTATTCTCGCCCTGAACTGGAAAATATCATTGACTTTGCTTGTTCTCTTGCTTTCATATTGCCTACTGCTGACTCTTCCCTTCCCTTTCTTCACTTGTCCTCTATTTCTAGACTATAGGTTATAAACCAATATTAATTACAAGATCCTCACAGCAATCTGAACTACACTTCATCTCTCCCAACTTCCTTTAAGGACTCTATGCAATTATTCCAGATTCTCAATCTCCTTCACATCTGCAGAAATGATACAATTCTCATACTAGCACTTCTGATATATCTTCCTTTTTCTTCAACTGGGGTTCCTCTTCATTGTGGTTGACAGAGCTCTTGACCATATGTGACTCATTTACTGCACTTCTGTTCTCATGCTTTTCCCTCCCATTCAGAACAATGATAAAATTTTCCTTTCAATACCTTCATCACAATAAAGGAGCAGTGCTCTGAAAGCTCATGCTCCCAAATAAACCTGTTTGACTTTAACTTGGTGTTGTGAGACTTCTTATTGTACCTAGCCCAGTCCAATGCTGGTAACTCCACATTAGGATTTCCCTTTGCCATTTCCTTTCACTCCACTAGCTTCAACAGATCATCCTCCACTATTTTTGCCACCTCCAGCACGATGCTACCACCAAATATATCTTCCCCTTCTCTTTCTTTACAGTATCCAAAGAGACCGTTCCTACTGCAATGCCCTAGTCTACTTATCAATCATCTCCTTCTGTTCCAACAGCACCTTTCCATGCCAAGATAGGAGATGCAACTTTTAGCACCTTTCCGATTACCATCCAAGGCCTGAATACTCTTGTCAGGTGAAGCAATAATTATCTTGCATTTCTTTCAATTTAGTATACTGTATTTGCTGCTCATGATGTGGGCTTCTTAACATAGAGACCAAAATCAGTTTGGTTTACTCTTCTGGAAAAAGCTTCTGTTCAGTTCTCAATCATGGTCCTGAGCATTTGGTAGCCTGTCATTTCAATCTGTCACCTTACTCCCATGATACTTTTTCTGTTTTCAGTCCCCCTGAGTCTTCCAGTGAAGTTTAACATAAGTTTGAGGAAGATCACCTCATCTTTTGACAGGCCACGTTACAGGCTTTTGGACTTAATACTGAGTTCAACAAATATAGATCATAACTTCTGTTCCTAATTTGCTTAGCTTTTCTCAACTGGTTGCGTTTTCTTCTTTCTTGTGTTTTACTCTCTGGTTTTGGACAGCAGTTATTCAGGATTCTGTCATTCACATCTCCTTCAGACATACGTTTTATTTCTTTCCTTGTCCCATTACCGCTCTTTCTGACCTTGCATCATGAAACCTTTTGTCATTTAATCTCTCCTGCCCTCAGTCCTATAACAGACTTTCTTTTTTGCCCTTTTCCTCCCACCTCTCCCTTTCCCTTGCTCAAGATCAATCATAATTCTGATTTTTTCCAATTCTGAAGAAAGGTGACAGCCCTCTCTCTCTCTTCACCGATGCTGATGGACCTGCTGAGCATTTTCAGCATTCTCTGTTTTTAGTTCAGATTTCTAACTTCTTGTTTTGCTGTTGTTCTATCACACAAATCCAGCTTGGCCAATCTTAAAAACAGAAATGTAAAATCATGGTTCTTTGAAAATTAAACCTAAAGCACTCTTTAAGTAAACATCTTGTCAGTCAGCTGGACATAGAATGCTTTATATTTGCCTTGTTCATATATTTAATGTTAATATTAATTGCATCCACTTAAATTGTACCAAATTGTTATAGGAACTTAAAATCTCATCATTTTATTGTAAGACATCCTAACTGTAAGTAGGAAATCTCCAATCTTCCTTTTCTGGTGATTGCAACTATCTCTATTTTAAATAAGTCTATATTGTTCCTGAGACATACACAACAGTACATATCCACAAATTATGTGCGACTAACTCAATTAAGTGTGTATTTATTAATTGCAACATGTTTCATTGGATTTGCAGGTAACAACAGATGTATATAATGGGAGAAAAACACATTGCCTAAATGCACTAAGCAATTCAACATTCAATTTGTTTGGATATCTTATAAGAAGTACCAGATGTTTGAATGAAATATGCAAATTTTAATTCTGTATGACACTGAAGAAATAAAATCAGGTTTGGTGTAAACATGCAAAAACCAACCTACTGTTGCCAATACAGGGAGGAATGAGATACATTTCAATCTGCCTGGCAGTAAATGCAAAGGTGCCATTTTCCCCCTCCATATCTTGAAATCTTTTTTGTGCCTTCTCCAATAACGTCTTCAAGTTTAAGGCTGAACAATATTTATGTACCACCTCAAAACTGGAATGCAGACTACCAATTTTGAAAAGGTTTCTCAACAGATGCCTTTTCTTGGCATATTTTCTATAATTTTTGATCACATGCTGGAGGATATGTATACCACTGGTGTGATTTGGCTAAGAACACACACAAGAAATAGAAGTAGGTGAAGGCCACAAAGCCCTTCAAGACTTCCCCACTATTCAGTACGAGCACAGCTGATCTAAGCCAACCTAAACTTTTTTTCTGTGCCATATTCTCATAGCCCTCTATCTCTTGATCTATCAAATATTTATCCACCTCTATACCCTTTGGGGCAGAAAAATCTCACCACCTCTTGTGAGAAGAAATTTTTACACACTTCAGTTTTAATTGATTTTTTAAATGACCAGCCCTTTATCTTAAGAAGGCTGCATTTGTACTTGTGTTGTATCTCAATGGCTCCTGCTCACTGAAACATTCCCAGACTATTTGTGACATATAAGTTGCCAATTATTATGCATTCCATTTCAGCTTCACTTAGTGCAACAAGATCAATACCTGCTGCAATGGGGCCTAATGGACTTCCTTTAAGGTGGGTACTGCTGATGTATCCTTGGAGGTTTGGTCACACATTCCATTAGTGCCCATTCCTTGGGATTTGTTACAGTGTCTACATGAACCCTCAACGTTCTGCAAGCAATGTGGACAATTGGAATTTCAGGACAAAGTTTTTTTAAAGAATTACATAATGAACAATATCTGCTAATAGCTCATTTTTTACTTGACACTGCTTCATCGAGAGGACAGAAGAAAGAAATTGGGGAAGATGCTGAATGAGTGAATTAATTTTCTTGAATGAAAAGTGAATTAATCTGAGTCAGTCAGATATCACTGGCTCCAGTCCAGCTTATTAAATTTCATGCTGGTACTTCCAAAGTTTGCAACCAGTATATCAGCATCCTGGGGCAAAGCAATCAACCTAGCCCTCATAGTTTTTCAACTATAGTGGCATATGACTGGGTCATTGAATCCTCAGCCAAAGGTCATGGATTCCCCTAACATAACACAAAGCCCTCCTTTCACAAAAGTTCAATGTAAAACCCTCTTGCATATTATAGCAAGAAAAATGCCTTTTTTTTCAAATTGGTGTGAAATAACACTCATGATCAACCACAGTAGACACTCGGGAAAATGTGGTGACTGAAAACTCAATCCCCTCCATGACGAGTTCATGAGATGAGATGAGAGAATGGTTTTTCAGCTACAATAAATATGATTGCCAACGTATTTAAAATCAAAATTTATTAAAACCAGAAGCTGATCAAACTAGGTTTTGACCTGGCTGAATATATCCAGCCAAATTCGGATTAGTTTGGATTTCTGACCTGAATTTGCACTCATTTCTATCTAAAACATCACACATGATTAGAAGTGATTATCTGTAATAGAAGCTGGTTCTTTCAAGAAGAAAGGGAAGATCACCATCTGGAAAGATTCTATTATTTAGGTATGACTATAGGAACAAGAAATGTATAATTACCAAAGGGCTTTGACAATGATAAATAAACGTGTGACACGTAATTCACTATTATCGCTGCTTTTGCTTTACTACAGTGCAGTTAGCTTCAATTCTACTGACAATATAGAGGCACAAGCTTTGACAAAATGCAGCTAAAGTTGAGAATTGGTGTAAATGAGCAGAGAGATTTGAAACAGCAGAGCATGTTTTGACTATATATTTCTTCTCACCTCATTGGCCAAATAGGTCAAGTTAGATTTGCTGCTGTTACACAGAGTATGATACACAGTGAAAAGGATTACTGTACCTGCAAATTCAATTTCAGACAAAGCTGATTTTAACAACATGAGCTTATGAAAATAAATCTCAGCAGATGTTTCCATGACACAAATTCCAGCTTTATAATAAAAAAAATTGGATGATTTAGGATAGATGATGAAGGATGTTTGTCCACTTTGGGTACACAACTTCCATTTAGATTGCACACGATAGGACAAAAATATCTTGGAAGTGGAAGTCCTAATCTTCATAAAAGAGTTACCTTGCAGTTGTCATTAGGTGTCTGGACATAGACCTTCTTAAAGAGTACACAGAAAAGAATGTGCATCCAATTTGGAGGGTATACTGTCTTACTGTTCTGCCAATCATGACCAGTCATAATAGAGCTATGTTTTTTTTTTACAGTCATCTGCTTTATTATTGAGGATAGATCAATATTATTCACATGATGTACATTATAGAGGCAATTGCAGCTAACCCTTGCATCACGACCATCATTCTGTATTTTATCCTAATTGTTGGTAGCAATACTATTGTTTCTGTAACAAAACTGCCAGCTTGTCTATCAGTCATCACATCTTTCTTCTATAAGTAAAGTTCTTCATGTCCACTCTTCTTTATGGTTGGTATCTGTAATTCTCAAACGTCAGCCTTTTAGGACCAATTAATCTGCCCCTTCCCGCACGTAAAGGATGCTACTTCATCCAGGCCCAGAGGCAACATGATTTTCTCTCCTGGATAACTGATATTGTCTGGGGTATTTCTGGTGTGTGCCTGCCCCCCACATATCCTAGCACTGACAGATGAGGTAGGAAATTTAAGTTGCAGGATTCTGCTTTGGGGCTTCTGAGATCAAAGCTGCTGACTTTAATAGATGTATCAAGGATGAATAATGCAAGTAGTAGAGACGAATTTGCACGTTATTCAATCTTTGTAAGATCCACATTTCAGCTTTTTGCAGAGGTCACAGCCAAGGTCAGCATTAGACCACCAAGGATCGCACCCATACTCACCTTTAGGTCGAGAGGAAAGTCAACAGCATTAACCCACATCAGATCACATTGGAAATCTAGTTACCACTAGCTGTCAGGTAGTGCAGATGCATGATTAACAGAGCTTGTACGTAATCCTTCCACTAATTCTCTACCACTAAGGCTGCCAGAACCTGGATGTACATTTCCTGCCATTAGACTTAATGGGATCACATCCCCCACACTAAATGGACAGAAATCAAGAAGTGATTAAAATTAAAATATCATTACTTTTTAAAATCAGCCTTTCATGCTGCGGCCACAGTTTGCTACGATGGCCAAGGGAGAATATATGTGCATCAGCAGAATGACATTTTGTTTCTTTACGCATGGGTGATGCTATGACAGAATAGCAGGAGTGGAGTCACATGTACACATTGCAATGTTCAGTTATATGAGTTCCTAAAGTTTCAGTTCTATCTTAGGGATCATTTTAGCAAGTGGCAGTTTTTGACCCATTAAAGTTCAATGATTATTAATTAATTCACATAACTAACTGGTTAGTGTAACCATAACATCAGGATTTACCACACTTTTGTTTATATTTTAACTGTAAAGTGGTACGGGGGAATCAGAATAGTGTCAATAGAACAGGGTTTAATTATTGTTCTTGCTGGGATGGATTTGGGATTTGCCTGCTAGCCTTAATCCTGATGGTGATCACTGTACTGAGGGTCAGACCTGCTTTTGGGCAGAGATCTGAAGAAGAAAGGTGTCACATCAGTCACTCCATTTGTGCTTATTCTTCTGGATCAAACTATTTTTTTGCAGACTGAGACCATGAGAGGGAGAGCCAGGAATATATGCACCATGGTCAAATGATGGTGTTCTGTTATAAACTGACAAGCAACAATCTTGTTGAACAATTTATCAGTTTGAAATTTAACCATTTCATGGAGATTATCAGCAAACTACAAGGTTAGTATCTCACAATTTAAGTATTGCCAACTTTGCTATGGCATTGATCTTGGTAAGCTGCATTGTTTGTTTTGATTCAATAGAGATATCTATGTAATATGTGGGATAATATCTGGGCTACTTGCTTTGGTAACTAAATGGGTAGGATTTTAACCTCTCTGGAAGCTAGGAACAAATGGTGAGGGCAGGGTCACAACAGTGTAGAGGGAAGGAGTCATCCTTCAGGCAGGATTTGAGGTCTTCTATGCTTGCTAGGATGCAACAGCAGCCACAGGCCACCCTATAGAAGTGTTTTCTCTTCCACTACAGTGATGGCCTGGCTGTAAATCAAAACCATTTTAAGTTTGAGAACATTGGAGAGAAGGGGCACTTCCATTTTGCACTTTCACTCACTCACTCCCTCTCACATTCCATAGATTCCATAGAAGGAGGCCATTTGGTCCATCGTGTCTGCTGCTCTCTGAACAAACATCATACCCAGGACTACATATCCCACCTAATCCTGTAACCCCATGCATTTACCAGTACTAATCCACCTGACCTACACATCTTTGGACACCAAATGGCGATTTAGCATGACCAAACCACCTTACCTGCACATCTTTGGACTATGAGAGGCAACCAGAGTGCCCAGAGGAAACTCACACAGACATGGGAGAATGTGCAATCTCCAAAATGATAATCCCATTGAATGTCAAAGGACAATGGTTAAATCCTCTCTTGTTGGAGATAGTCACTGCCTGGCACTTGTGTGGTATGAATATTACTTACTACTTGTCTTCCCGCGACTGGATATTGTCCATTTTGTGTTGCATTTGGAAATAATCAGCTTCAGTATCTGAGAAGTCATGAATGATGGAGGATATCTTCTGGCCTTTTGATGGAAGGAAGGTCATTGATGAAGCAGTTGAAGATGGTTGGGCCTAGGGGCACTACCTGAGGAATTCAGATCTGGGGCTCTTACCAGCTCTCAAGCTCATGGCCAAGCCCCTGTCATTGCCATTAGATTCCACCACTGACAACATGAAGTCGTGGCCTTTACCAATGGGAGGAAGAGAGTGATGAATGCCACTCGTGTAGCTACTGCATAGTAGCAGGGTGATAAGGCTTGCTTAACATATTGTTCACATTCTTTTGAGATAATAATATGATTAATTTATTCTGGTCTTTTCTTGTGGCAACATCACTTCAGAGGTTTAACACCCTTTAACACGAGAATAAAAACTGGAACCCGAAGCAGCTTCACTGACTCAGAACCACTTTTGTCTTCAGAGGGGTTGCAGATTTCAAAAATTTTCATTTTCATTAGCACTGTGGTTTACATCTTGACATTTGGTGATAGTTGGAGTTTGAGGATGGCTTCTAATGTACTCTTATATGTAAAGGAAATCCACTCCCATCATATAAATGACCCTGAAGCTAACATTTGAGATGGTCTGCAGCCTCTCATTTGGGCTATCATTGAGGCCAACGTATTTCAGCCCCAATGCAATTATCATGATTTTTATGGATACAGTGAAAAAAAAGAACTTTGGACATTCCTATTAATGGTTTTTAAAAAGAAAAATTGTGTCCATTAAGTACTGCACTCAATCCTTGCCAGAAAAATCTTTCATTGGTTAAGTGTCCTTTATCAAAATAGGTTTTAAAATATCTTCAAAGTCTGAGAAATTTCCATTAATAAATACTAATTAGATAAACATAGAAATTTATTCTGAGCACATTATATTAATAGATAGCAGTTTTTTTTGCCATTTTGCTAATAATTGACACTGATAAGCTACTATTAGTCCTAGCTCTATTCTGAATTTGAACTGAGGGAAGCAACATAGCTTTTTTGTTCATTAAAGCAAAGTACGGTGGGCTGATTTTTTTTAGAATGATGGAACATATCCCCATCAATTTCTGCAGTTCCAATTCCATTTTATGCACAAATGAATGTTGATTAGCAAAAAGTGGGACTTCCACTCTTCATTCAGGAAGAAGGCCTTGTGGAGTTGCTGGCGAATCAGATTGGCCAGCAGCTCTCCAGTCCCTCCAGGAACAGCGCTGCAGTGGCCGGAAGACACACTGCACAAAGCTTACTGAGCCTAAGTCTTGGGAACTGGGGAAAAGTTGTGTCAGGTATTTGGCTGCAAAGATGGGCGGGATTGGTGGATTGGCAATTCTAAATTGTCCCTTAATGTCAGAGGGATCATCAGGGTAAATATAGAGGGTTATGGGGATAGGGCCTTAGTGGGATTGTTGTTGGTACAGATTCGAAGGGTTGAATGGCCTTCTTCTGCACTGTACAGATTTTATGATTTCTATGGGTGGGGAGGGCTAAGAAGGCATGGAAGGCTGTAATTGGGGTCTTAGGGAGTAAGCTGAAAGGTAAGCAGGGGGTCAAGAGGGGAAGTACGGGAGGTCACTGGGTTTTAAAGAGATGGTGACCACTAGTCAGAAGTGGGCCTCTAATGGATGCATTCTTTCCCCAATTTCCAAACTCTCATTTTCAGATTTTCCCACTTCTGAGCTATCATCCCCCACTGGAGCTGGATTGGAGCTGGATAATGCCACTTGAAGGCCTTAATTGGTGAAAGGTGGGCTGCCCATCTGAGATTCTTCTCACCCCAGCGTAACATCGCTACAAGTCAGGGCAGGTGGGAACCCAGAGGGAATCCCATCTGTGAAATTTCATGCTCTCCTCCACATCAGAACCTATTGGGGTGGGGATTGCAGGGAGTGTAAAATTCTGATCCTGAAATTGAAACAGGCAGTGCTGGAAATACTCAGCAAGTGGGTATTATTTGTGGAGAGAGAAAAACATAGTTAACGTCATGTTTGACTGGAAACATTAACTTTGTTTCGAGATGTTGTCAGACATACTAAGCATTTTCAGCAATTGCAGTTTTTTGTTCATACTGTTTAAACTAATTGGTAGAAAAATGAGAATAGTTTGCTCTCAAAAACTTATATTGTGCAGTGTACCTTGTGTGTGATATGGTTTGGCATTAAAATGTCAGTTCTGATCCAGGAGTAAATGAAGATAAGGAACCTTACTACTTTTTCACTTATAATCTCAATCAGTTAAGGATTGTCTCATTCCTAGTACGCCATGGACTGCAGCCAGCTGCCTGTTTTCCTCTGTGTATATTCACTCTATGTGATATCCCATTGGTTGGGAGTTTAGTTTTACCGAACAACTGCTTTGCAAATTAAATGAAAATTGTAGCAAAATTATAATTATAAACAGTTTCATGGTAAGAAAAGAATTCCATTTTCTATGTGCATGAGAACTATATGCATAAGGGAGAGATATCATTTACCCAATAGTCTGAACACATGCAATATCTTCTCTCAATGTGCAAGAGACAGCTACACAATGCTGTTGACATTTGATAGTCCATTGGGATTGCCAATGATCAAAACATAAAAATGTATTTCGTTTTTTTCTCTGAAACAACAGCTTGATAGCAATGTACCGTCAGAGTAGGGCAACCAAGATGGGGGAGGAGAGAGGAAGAGAAGGCTGTTATGCGATTGCTGTTGTTGTCAGGATGATTTTATATACTCATCTTGGAAAAGTCAAATAAATGCTTTTCCACTTGAGTCTGACTGAGACAATTGCCGGTATTGTGATATTGGTGGTTATCCCCTAATCTTTTGCACACATTCATCCAGCTCAATTCCACTTTTTGTCTACCTCTCACATTCTCAGGCAACGACTTTAGTTTTATATCTGGCAGGACTTTTCAACCATTGACTACAGATGGGTGAAAGTCTTCCTAAAATTTATAAGCTGAAATGTTAATGTTTTGTCACACTAATTCTGTTTTAAAGATTAGAATTGTAAAAAGCTATAGTATAATAAGTGATTATTAAGTCCCATCGTGTCTCTTTTTTTATTTATTTGTGAGATATGTGCGTCACAGGTTGGCCAGCATTTATTGCCCATTTCTAATTGCCCTTGCTAATTGAGAATCAACCGCATTGTTGTGGCTCTGGGTCAAATGTAGGCCAGACCAGGTAAGGAAGGCAGATTTCCTTCCTTAAAGGACATAAGTGACTCAGATGGATTTTTCCAACAATTGATAATGGTTTCATGGTCAGTAGTAGGTTCTTAAGTCCAGATTTTTTTTATTGAATTCAAAATCCACCATCTGCCATGGCAGAATTCAAACGCGGGTCCCCAGAGTATTAGCTGAGTTTCTGGATTAATAGTGTCGCAATAATACACTGGGCCATTGTCTCTTCCTGAAAGGCTTTTCTATCCAACTCTTTCCATGTACCTTGTATCTATTTTTCTTTTTAAAATATTTACCCATTTCTTTTTACAAAACCTTTTAATGTTATTGACTTCCATCGTAATTTCTAGTTGACATTCTACATGAAAACATTATCCGCACAGTGCCTATTTTCAGGTAGTAATCAGGCCATTACATCTCAATGTGGTGGGCATCCATCGGGAAGTGTAGCACATACTATATTCAGCAGGACAAAATAGACATCCTTAACCTATAACTGAAACAGGAATTGGACTCTTTGCATATACACATAAGTATCTTTGAAATATAGTGGTTGTAGTCTCTGCAGTTTCTATTCTGACCATCTTCAGCATTCTGGGATGCATGTTATTGGGACCTAGTGTCTTTTCCACTTTGTCTTAGTGGTTTATATCCCAAATATGCAATTTAAAAAAAACCATGAAGTTATTCTCCATGGGTGGGACTTCTCACGCCTTCCTGTCACATGTTTCATGGAAGCAGAGAGGGCCCACCACCATTATTGGGAGGCGGGACGTCCTGGAAGATGCAGTTAGTGGTAATGGATGGAAAATTCCAGTCCAGAAAACAATATTCACATCTAATTATCCACCTAACAGATGCCAGCCATTGGCTGGAACTGTACAGCTCTCTAGAAAGTTGGTAGGCATATAGCATGGGCAATAAAATCAGTTGCTGTGGTGTTGGCTCTGTGCCCATCACCAATTACCTCTGCTGGGATTGAATCAGCAGCGGGTGTGGTGTGGGGCAATTAGCCCCTTTGGCTAATTGAGTCCTTTCAATGGCCACTTAATGGCCTCCTCAATCCCCACTGGTATTTTACTAGCAGTAGGAGGTTACCACACCATTTGGCGAAGCTGCGAGGTCAATCTTCACAGCCTTTTTGTGGAGTGTCCTGTCTGGACACCCTGTGCCCAAAGGAAGCCTCTGTCCAAGGCTATCCCACACAACATGCACACCCTGCCCCAATGACAAATGTGCTCCCTTACCCTTTTGTTGCAGAGCTTGCCAGCCTGGCCTGGGTGAAACCATAGACTTACCCCAGTCTTTTTGCTTGGGATGATGTGCAATCCTGATGCTACTCCTGGGATAAGAAAGATGCAGCCATTTGATTGACCAGCAACTCTCAGATGCAGGACCTCTCTCAGGTAGGAGCAGAAATCATGCTCTGAGCTGTTTTACTGGCCCGACAACCATTACATTTCTGTGGGGCAACCAACTGTATAGAGCTGGGCCTGCACCATTGGATCACTTTCTCTGAGTAAAATTCCAGCTACTCGGGGTTTAAGCCCTACTTCAGCAACAGGATCACAAATTCTAGACTGATGCTCCGATGCAGTATTAAGGTAATGCTGTTGCAAAATTCTAGAGAAAGCATTAAATCAAGGCACTGTCTGTCTTCCTAGATGGATATTGAAATATCAAGGCACAATTTCAAAGAAGATCAAGATAGATCTCCCTGATGTTTTGACCAATAATTATCCCCTTTCCCACATTGCGATGGTGAGCACATTTCACTGGCTGTTAATCACTTTGGGACCTGAAGTGACAAAAACCTTATATAAATGCAAATCTTTCTTTATAAAGTGACAAATGTGTTGCTTACAGTAATGTACAAAGTATCATTACTCCATTGACTGCAACTGTAAAATATACTTGTACTTTTAGTGGTATACCTTTTCTATCTTTATCTGCACCTACTAACTTAATACCTATTATTCAGAAAGTAAGATGATAACTTGGCAATTTCCCAATTTAATGGCATCTCCTTACTTTCTAAGTTATAGGGAGACCTTTATGTGCTGCTGACTCATTAGGTAATAGCTGATAGGGATACCTTCACTAAACTCAAACAAGGTTTAAAGATCCTATTTCAAACTTTGGCTGACTTTCAAGTAAACAAAATAGCCTTGGTTGATTTACATTACTAGCTCATGTTGGCAGATTCAGTCAGGGTCAGTTTCGTTTTCCTATTAGTGTTTGGGCTGGGGAGGTGATGGGGGCTAAAAGAAAACTCAGCTGAAGCCTGGGGACATTATCTTGTGGCGAAAGGTTGGACAGGTTGGACTTGTATCCTTTGCACCTTGGAAGAATTAGAGATATCTGATTGTCAGTGTGGAGTTTGCACATTCACTAAGTGTCTGCTTGGGTTTCCTCCAGGTACTTCGGTTCCCTCCCATAGTCCAAAGTTATGTGAGGTAGGTTGATTGGCCATGTTAAATTGCCCATGGTGTCCTGGGATGTGTAGGTTAGAGGGATCAGTGGGGAAAATGTGTGGGGTTGTGGGATAGGGTCTAGGATAGGATTGTTGTTGGTGGAGATTCAATGGGTCAAATGGCCTCCTTCTGCACTGTAGGGATCCTATGATTTTTATGAAAGATATGCAATCCTGAGGGGACAAAGTGGATGCTGAATGGGGAATGACTAGAAATAGGGGGAACAGTTTAAAAATAGGGTGTCTCCCAATTAAGAATGTAATTAGAAAAAATCTTTTCACCTCAGGGATCATAAATTTAAGGAAATTTCTTCCACAGAGACTGATGATAGCAGGTCATTGAATATTTTTAAGGGAAGAGGGTAGATACATTCTTGACCAAAAGGGAGATTAAGGTTCCCAGGGATAGGTGAAATGAAGTGTTGGAGCCAAAACAGATCAACCGTACACTTATTGAATGGTTGATGGGCCAAATGGCCTACTCTTGCTCCTAATTCAAATATTTGTATGTTCATATATATATGTTTGTATGGGATGAAATATCATTAGAGCTGCAACAGGGAGAAGTTGTAGAATTATATTCCTAAGAAATAATACATATTAGACTTGTTCATAACTCAGTGGGTACTGAGCTATAGACATTAATAAGGTGCTAAGTGTGTTCCGAGTTTGTTAAACCAGGACAGTCTAAGAGAGAGCATTAAAAGAAAATCCCAGGTTTTTGCTTCTGCTTATTACCCAATCATTTCTGCCAGAGAGGGCACATATTGGATTATCAGTGAAGGTAGAGCTGTGTTTAACTTTGATGGCCTTGTGAAAAATAGTCTGCTGGCACTCATTGCCATGTTTCATTGAATCATAGAAACCCTACAGTGCAAAAAAGCCATCTGGCCCATTGAGTCTGCACCAACCACAATCTCACCCAGGCCCTACTCCTCTATCCCTACACTTATTCGTAAATTCCACACAACTCTGGACACTAAAGGGCAATTTTAGCATGGCCCATCAACCTAACCTGCACAGCTTTGGGCTGTGGGAGGAAACCAGAGCACCTGGAGGAAATCCAAGTAGGCACAAACAGAATGTGCAAACTCCACACAGACAGTGACCCAAGCCAGGAATCGAACCCAGGTCACTGGAGCTGTGAAGCAGCAGTGAATAACCACTGTGCTACCGTGCTGCCCCATGTTTGAAGAATGACTATTTGGTGAATTCTGACATGGCTTCTGGCATACTTTGAGCTCTGCTTTAGTCTCTCACTCCAAATTTCTTTTGGTGGGTTTTTGGGTTCAATTCAGAGAAAAACAGAAATTCTGCTTCCCTGTGGAATGACCATAAGACCACAGGATTTGGAACAGAATTAGGCTATTTGGCACACTGAGCCTGCTCTGCCATTCGATCATGGTTGATATGTTTCTCAACACCATTCTCCCTTTTCTCCGTAATCTTTGAGCCCCTTACGAATTGAGAACCTCTCCAACCTTTGATCCCCTTAATAATTGTATCTCTATGTATCTCTGTCTTAGATACACTCAATGACCTTGCTTCCACAACCTCTCGTGACAATGAATTCCATAGATTCACCACCCTCTGGCAGAAGAAATTCCTCCTCATCCCAATTCTAAAGAGTCATCCGTTTCTTCTGAGGCCATGTCTTCAGATCCGAGTCTCCCTGTCCACACCCACCACCTCATCCTTCTTCTCAAATTCCAGGATTTGAAGCATTGGCATATATTGGGTTGGTACCTCCACCATTTTTGACACATAGGTTGCCTACTCCATCCTTTTGCTGACCCAGATACCTTTCACAATGCATTTGACCACATCGTTGTCAGTAGAAAATTGCTACAAAAAGTAACAATTAATTTGATATGATACAAGTGATCTAACCACTGGTGTGGTACCATCAAAACCTCAAGTTTAAAGAGTTTGCATTTCCGATCACTTAAAAATAAAATCATCAAAATGTAGAGTTCAAAGATTTGACAGATTACAAGCAAACAAGCCTGATACTTTTATTGCATTATAGCTTAAGAGTTTGGAATAGATGTACTTTGAACACACTGTAGATTCCCTATAATGTTTATAATTTTATTTGTAGGAATATGTGTTTGGTGCAATTGAAGATGCAATGCATATTTCAAATCAAATAAAAAACCTTTCAAATATTATCATGATGAATAAAGATAGGCAATAATATCACTTATCCAAATATTTAATAAAAAAGTTATGGCATACTGCTCATATAGGAAATGAATGTGTGCAGTCCAAACCTGAAGGCAAGCCTTTGTTTACTAATTGCCATGGATCAATTATGTATATAATTGGATTTTCAAAGTCAGAGCAATGGGGATCACATAACATGAGAACTACTATCAAGGGACAGCATGGCAGATGATTTTGCTATTACAATGTACATCAGCGAAGCTTTTATTGCTCATAGTGTAAAGGTTGAGAGCACTTGAGGAGGAAACGCTTTTCCACTTTTTGCATCCAGCCACAATATAAAGCATATTTAGACCAAATTTCCTCTGGGTAGAAGGCACGAACAGAAACTATCATCCCAGTCACCAATTCTAAGAGCCAAAAGGAATTAAACGACTGAAAGATGAAATATGCATTTTAATAAGAGTGCTTATTGGTGCCACACTGAAATATTAAAATACTATTTTGCGGGGATAAACATAATGCAATTTAATGAAGTAGCTCTGTGAAGGGAAAGGAAGTACTGGTGCTGCATATATAAGAAAATTCATGTACATTAAAATAACAATGCACCAAGGCCCTTGCCCCTCCCTATTTCTGTAACGTCCTCTACAAGTAATAGATGGAATTTTCCAACATATATTCAAACTGTGAGAAAATCAAGGAGAATCTTGCCGACACCATTGGCGAGAAAAGCTGCTATATATTCAGCCTCTTTAACAACATTTTTTTCTAAATATTTCACATTGCACTCACACCAGTAAGATTTAAGTTCTGCAGTCAGCAAGGCAACTTTTAAACACCTCCGCCAGCAATCCCCAGTATTTGTTTCAAGTCCATTCAGGGACTGGCTGGCTGGCAGGAAGAGAATGCCAGATTTCACAGAGGGAGCCCTCACAAAATCTCTGGATGGTGTTGAGCAAAGGTGTGACTTCCAGCAAGTACATTCACCAACCCTGCCCAGGAGGCTGTTGCTGCAGTAGCGAGTGCCAGCTCATTCCATAAGAGGACAGAGCTATATTGCTGAAAGAAGATGATGACTTTCTTCATGCAGCCAGGGTAAGTGTGCCTGTTCATGTCTCTCACAGCATGCCTTCCACCTAGAAAGCAAGAGCAACAGGTACATGGGAAACTACCACCTGCAATTTCCCCTCCAAGCCACTCACCATCCTGAATTGGAAATACATCATTGTTCCTTCACAATTGCTGGGTCAAAATCCTGGAATTCTCTCCCTCCAAACATTGTTGATCAATTCACAGCACTGTACTATTGTGTTTCAAGAAGGAAGCTCACCATCACTTTCTCAAGGGCAACTAGGGATGGACAATAAATGTTGGCCCAACCAGCGAAGGCCATATTATATAATTGAATTTTAAAAAAAACCCTTAACACACAAATCACACCTCCACGGTGATTTCTCTCCCAGCCACCCTATGGGATCTCAAAACTTGTCATGGGGCTCTCTGCCCCCGACCCTCATGGTCATCCTGCTCCCATTCACCTCCAACGCATGGCAGACTTCATCACCATCTGACCTGACAGGACTCCCCCTACTCCCCATCTGGCTCATCGCAGGACAAATTCAAGCACAAATTGAGTGCACACATATCCGACCATAGTGCAAGCCTCTCATGTGTTAACATTTTTCCATCAGTCTGGCCTTTGTGATGCACTAATGTCATCTCACTTCCCTTGCAGTTCAGTCAATTAGTCATGGGACTAACCTGGTGCCCTCCGACGACCACAGAGGGAGACATCTTGGAGACCAGCATCAAAGCGGCATCATAGCTGTCACCTCACACCCACCACCACTATTGATACATAAACCTCAGTGGGTTCACTAAATAGGCAGTCTTCTGGGTCACTGGTGAGCACCTCACAGCTGCCAATCCATAGCAGGTGGGAGAAGGAGTATCCCAGGAATCTGTCACTTGTAGGAATGGTTTTAGTGCAGTTGAAAAAAACTCACAGCACTTCACAGGAATGTCATCAACCCAAATTTAACACTGAGTCATAGAGAAGGAGATATCAAGACAAGTGACAGATGCAGGCTTTTAAGAGTACGTTGAAGGAAAGATGGAAACTTATAGAGTATGGAGGAGAACAGATCAGAGGCAATTGAAGTCAAGACTGCCAATGGTGGAATAATTGGGAATGTGCAAAAGGCCAGAATTAGATAACCACAGAGATCTTTTAAAGGAAGGGGGAAGACAAGCCATAGAGCAACTAGAGAAAAAGGAATTTGTTTTTGTTATTTGATTCATTGCCTGATCAGGAACCAATGTAGGTCAACAAGCATAGGTGTGATGAGTAAATGGAACTTGATGCGAGTTAAAATAGGGGCAACAGAAGAGTTTTCAATAATTTCAATTCTTTGGAGGTTGGAAGATGGAAGGAGGCTAGCCAAGAGAGCTATTGAAAAGTCAAGCCTAGCAGTAAGGTATGAATGGAGATGAGTACTATTACAGAGGTGAACATATAGGTGAAAGTAAGTGCATGTTTGGAATCTCATGTCAGCATCAAATGGGATGCTATGGTTGTGAGTGGTCTGCTCTAACCTCAGGATGAGCAATTAGTTGGTGGTCATGGAATGGAGTTTGGAGCAGGGATCAAAGACTATAGCTTCATATTTCTATTAATTAGTTGCAGAATTTTTTGCCCATCCAGTTCTGCATGTTAGAAAAACAGCATGACATTATAGACAGTGAAGGGTTCAGAACAGGTGGAGATAATGGGTGGGATTCTCTCAAAAATATTCAAAGTGCCAAATTTCAATAAAAAGTGGAGCAAATTCTGCTGGTTTTTCAGCCGAATTTTCAAAATGAATCTTCCGTACTCTGTGCACCACAGAGTGCCCCAGCATGAATCCCATTAGAAATCACTGGACGGTGCCTGTTCCCGCTGGAGAGGCCAGCAGCATAGTGCTGAGTGGAGCATTGTCCGTGCGCCAATCCCTCAGTGACAACATTGGTACATGCACAGTAGCCCCATATTGCCAGCCTCCCCATTGTTGGCCAGCATTATTGTTGTCCCTCTGATTCTCCGATCGCTGGCCTTCTCGACGTATGCGGGCTAGCTCTGATCCCCCAGAAGTTCAGGCTGGCACTGCCAAGCTGGAAATGTACAGGGACAGACCCCCTCACCTTTATCTCTGAGCCTCTGGAGGACCATTCTTCACTCCAGTGGGCTTGGGCCACCAGCTCCCCGTTAGTAGAGAGCTGTTGTAAATCCCGCTGGAGTGAAACACTCCTGACAAGGCTAGTAGAGCAAGAGACTTCCGTCCTGGGCCTGCTAATGATATGTAACTTATATTGAAATGACAATTACCATAATTTATTTAGCACCACACCCATTTCTTGTGCGCAGCTGGTGACATTGGAAATCTGGCAGCCGGAGAATGCGCGGAGGCCATGGCACCAAGCAGGAAGCTCAGTAAATGACCTCTGCCTAAGTCTCTCGGCCTGCTGCATTGCTACACAGAATTGTTCCCAATATGCCTCATCCACATTGATATGAGCTTGAAATAGTGTTTTCAGATGATCATGCAGAGGGACAGTGCGTAGGAGAGGAATACGAGGGACCAAGGATCATGAGGACATCAAAGCGGAAAGTGATTGAGCAGATTGTTAGCTAAAGAAATATCATGGAAAATAAGGACCAACAGATGGATGATTGGGAATTTGAAAGTGCTATATATAAGTATCCAGAGATGGATACGAATGCAAATTGGATTGGGAAGAAATGTGCAGAATTGAGTGGAGAGGAATATGAGGAGGTGATTAGAGATGTGCACTACATAGACGACTTACTGAAAAGTACTTGTATCAGGATTATAAGGTAAGAGAAGATTGGGCTTCATCGTGTAGCTTCCTATGGTTACTGTCTTGTCAACGCTTTCTGTCACCATCCACACAAAGAATGAGCACTTGGATGACGCCAGCAGCTGTCTGTGGAACTGTATCTGAGAATGAGTGCCTGTTTTCAAAGATCAAGTGAAGGGAAGAATAAAATATAAAGAAGAGTAAGAACTGAAATGTCTATTTCCTTAGGACGTAATGTAAATACGTTGCAATACAAAACAATGGCTGAAGAGATGGAATAAAAACATTTTAAGTAAAATGAAATGAGTATGAAGAGGAAACATTTCAAAAATTAAGCCCCAAAGTGATAGTATAGAATCCTGGGATATGGATAGTTATTGGTCCAGAATTTAATGGGTTTTTGACAGTGAAATGTCAAAATTTGTCAACATGATCCTCCGGAAATTACTACAGCTTCAAAATCTGGTGCAAGTGCAGATTAGTGAGGGAATTCTGACGTGGTGATCTATCACCCATTGCTCTGTCACTGAGCTGGCAGGCAGTCAAATCAATCGATCTGGCAACAGCATTTTCTTTTCTATTTTCTCAACACTGTTGCAAACCTTGTAAAAAGTTAAGCTTTGTTCAATGAGGTGTAGTTACATTTCTAACGATTTTTTGAGTTATAAATACTACTGAACAACAGATATGGTTCAGACACAGTAAACTTCTATCGATGGAACGTTCTTAAATGTTTTAGCTCCAACCATTCTTTCCTGAACATGCTGTTATCTCCCAAAAACGGTGTCATATTTCCCAGAAATCCATTTTTGAATCTCCAATCGTATTTCCACTTCTGTCGCGTTAAGAAAATGGCAATGTCACAAATGGCATCCGGTGTGACTTGGACAAAGGGAAACTTTCCCTCTTCTTTCTTCCTGACTTGCCTATGACCTTTTATACCTGGATGGGACTGCCCTCAGCTGCTTTCACGCTTTTGTATCTAATCATAGCCAGAGATTCAAACAAAATGGCTTTTCTTCCTACTGCAGTACAATTATCTTCTGTGTGTGTGTGTGTGTGTGTGTGTGTGTGTGTGTGTGTGTGTGTGTGTGTGTGTGTGTGTGTGTGTGTGTGTGTGTGTGTTCATGTCTTCATTATTTTTTCTTGGGTTTAGTAACTCATAAATTTACCCTTTCTTTGACTCAAGAAAACCTGACTTGATTGGCTTCTCATTAACAAATGAAAGTTTAAAAACAATTGTTGAGACCAGTTGAGAGGTTAAATAAAACCTTCTCACATGACTGTAAAAGGGGTAGTTGGTTTTGTGATCACTGTGAATTTATTATACATGAATATGTGAGTTGGGTGATCAGGGAATATTCAGGATAGATGGGAATGGTCGAGCCTGATTAATTAGCAGATTTTTAAAAATAATAATTTTTATCTCCACCCTTATTGTATGTGCCAATCTTTGCTTAAATATTTTACACATAGGAAAATAGTTATTTAATTATTCACATTTTCCTTTACTGTTGACTATCTGTAAAATTTTTGAATGTGATTAGTTGCAAGGAAAGCTTGATTAGATCATTGAGCTTGATGTTGAGAATTACTCTACAACTTATAAGACTCTTTAAAAAAGTGAATGCCGTGTGCTCTTATTTCAATGTTAATCCCAGAATCTGGTCATTGTTTTCAGTTTAAATCTCTCTCTCCACTATTTTACTGAAAGTATTAACCCAAATGTGTTAAAAAATTGACAAAATAGTGGAAGTGCTTATATCTAAGAGCATTTCCCTTCAGTCCAAGGAAATTTCTCAGAAGAGAGAAAAATGAAAGAATTGAAAAGAAACCAAATAAGGACTGCATTGTTTATCTTTACTGGCAGAGCAAAATCTATTTGTGGTGATAGGGCTATATTATTGCAACTCTTAGTCCTGTATATCTTGATAATAATATGCTGCCCTGATATATCTAGTCTACCAGTGAAGGTGCAACTGATACAACACCAATAATTCAATGTGCATTCTTGCATCTTTACATTCTTTAAAAAAGGAAAAATATCCTAAGATTGGCAACGGTGAATTGATATATATGATAATTTTATGGATGTTTTGACTTAGAGTGGCATCATATGGTGGCATAATCAAGAACTCCATGCACTCCAGACATAGTCTCTTCTACTTTCTTCTGTTTTACAAAAGTCTGAGATCACGTAACAACCAACTCAAGAACAGCTTCTTCTCTGGTGCCATCAAACTTTTGAAAGGACCTGCCTCGCATTAAGTTGATCTGGCTATAACTGTAATACTACATTCAGTCCCCTCTCCTTTCCTCCTCTATGTACGTTATATTTCCTATATAATGTACAAGAAACAATACTTTTCACTATACTAATAAATGTGACAATAATAAATCAAATCAAATTGAAATGGTGGCATAGCAATTAGCGGGGCTGCCTTACAACACCAGTGACCCAGGTCCAATTCCAACCTTGGGTGATTGTAGAGTTTGAAAGTTCTCCACATGTCTGTGTGAGTTTCTTCTGGGTCTACGGTTTCCTCCCACAATCCAAAGGTGTGCATGTTATATAAATATGTTAAAGTGTCCAAAGATGTTGGTTAGTGGATTAGGCATGGTGAATGTGTGGTCTTGGGGGGATAAGGTGGAGAGAAGGGCCTGGTGGGATGCTCTTTCAGAGAATAGGTGCTGACGTGAGGGGCTAGATGGCCTTTATCTGCACTGCAGGGATTCTATGACTCTATTGTTCTAACTCAGAACTTCAAATGAACATCTTCAAGCATGTAAATAGAATACGCAAATACCAGCATATGTGCTGAAAAGCATAGTGTTCAACCAATGCAAATCAACTATGTAGGTGAGGCAATGTTATTTGGAATGTGTTCAGGCAGTTTATTACAGCAATGATCTTTAATCTCTCACTGCATTAGTGAGACATCTCACTCTTCTAATGCTCTGTTTTCATATCGTATCACTAGTGCCAGTTCAAGATCAAGCCAAATCTAAAATTATATAACTTTTGATCTGCACTTTGTTTGAATCAAAGAATAGGTAAATTTGAATGCAAATGATTTCAGTATCAACACTCCCCTCAGCTAGATGCTGGAAAGAATAATGGAGGTAAACAACCAGTTCAATCACTGTAGATTTGGTAGAAATGCAATGTAAACCACATTTTGTGTGTGTAAATGTTTCTAGGTGCTCAGATCACCAACAACCTGACATGGACTCTTCACATGGTGATATAGTTAAAAGAGTTCACCAATGCCTCTACTTTCTCAGCAAGCTAAGGAAATTTGGCATGTTCACTATGACTCTCACTAATTTTTACAGATGCACCATACAAGGCATCCTATCCGGTTGCATCACAGTTTGATATGGCTCCTGCCTTAACCAAGACTGCAAGAAAATACGAAGAGTTTTAAATGTAACCCTGTCCATCAAACAAACCAGCCTCCCATCCACTGACTCCATCTATACTTCCCACTGCTTTGGGAAAGTAGCCAGTATAATTAAGGACCCCATGCACCCTGGATATACTCGCTTTCACCCTCCTGTGTTGGAAAAAAGATACAAAAGCCTGAAAACATACTAACAGATTCAAAAATAATATCTTCCCCCTGCTCTCATCAGACTTTTGAACTGTTGTATCATATATTAAACGGATCTTTCTCTTCATCCTATCTGTAACTGCAACACTATATTCTACACCCTACCCTTTTCCCTTAAGAATTGTAGGTTTTGTCTGTATAGCGTGCAAGAAACAATACTTTTCACTTCATTTTGGTATGTGACAATAAATCAAATTAATTTGATTTGATTTAAATCAAATGGTATCCACAAGTATTAAGGTGAGAAAGCAGGAGAAAGGCAGAAGAAATTCATCCCCATTCAAGAAAACATCCAAGTCCTTTGAGATAGTCTGAACCTGTGTTCTCTCCCTCGCTCACAGAGAACTGCTATTTTGGTCTCCTCTCCGCAGGGAGCTGTGTCATGAGTTTCACTGAGGAAACCTGCAAGTGAGCAGCTCTATTAGAAATCTTACTGCGCAATATATTCACTGTTTCTGGATGCTAATCAGAAGCTGGTGAAAATCATTACCAGCTCATACTGCTGTACTTTTAATTTGAAAAGGACAAGGAAATCACGAATAAAGATGCCAGGGTGAAATCGATCTTTAGCAAAAATGGGAAATGGTCAATAGCAAATTGACAGCTCCTTTCACACCATGTTGAATATTCATTTTCACTTACTTCAGTGGAAAACAATTTCACTCCAGTCTGCTCTTTCCCTAGTGCTTGCTTCACATTTTCACCAAAGACCATTTTCATTCTCAATATGTCTCCGCACTAACAGCATCATGTAACTGAATCACAAACACCAGAAGATCTCAGATTGAATTTTCTGTCTGAGATGAATTATTTGTTCTCATCAAAGACAGGAATAGGTTAGTACAAATTAGTTTTTAATGTTCCTGGGCTAAGATGGGAAAATCGAATTATAGATTCATACAGAAGGAGGCCATTTTGGCCATAATGCCTGCCTTTTGAAAACTATCCGATTAATTCCACACCCCTCCTCTTTCCTCATAGCCCTGCCAATGTGTGTTTTTCAAGGGTTAATCCAAAAATGAATTCTACATCATAACATTTCGCAGTGGAGAAAAGAAAACTCTCAACACACCTTTGTCTTTTGCTAAATTTCTTAAACCTATGTTTTTGATAACTGACACCTTCACACCCATCAGTGGAAATAGATTTTTAATTTGTTGCACCATCAAAGCTTCTAATAACTTTCAACACCTCTATTAAATTTCCCTTTAACCTCCTTTGGTCCTAGGAGAACAACTTCTCTAGGCTTTCCTTTCTTGATCACCAACTGTATATACTGGAGCACTGAATGACAGTAGGTTTGGGTTGACACTATTTCTCCCAACTGCCAAAACCTTACGTCTTGCTTGCACAAGGTTGAACACTTAGATGATATTTAGCATGCCAGCAGTCGATCAATCCCTTCAAGAAAGGAAAAGAGGAAAAAGAATGTCAAAAAAGATAAATTTACCCCAACAAAAGTAGGAAGGTTGGGAGTGGGTGGATAATCATTTTAATTTTTTTTACAGCAGTAGCACAACCCAGCTCCAAGGTGTCCACTTCCAGGTTGAATGGAGGTGAATTTGGATGCTGGTGAGAGACATGGCCTTATCATGGCCTGCATTATCTTAATTAAAAGCCTTGTCTTTAACTCTATGTTGTGGATTCTTTCTCCATGGCAGACAATCTCACAATTCTCTGTACTACCAATTCACAATTGATTGTGTTCCCTCCTCCAACTGTTATTGAGACAGTGTGTGGCACATTTGTTAATGCCTGGCTGAGTTGCAACTTTACCATTCCTCTATCAACAAATCATCAGAGTTTGGGTTAAGTTTTCAACTTAGTATAGTTTGCTTGGCTTGCACCCTCTGATGCAGACAATCTGCAACCATCCATGCCAACAGTTTCTGCTCACTTGTGAATTGTTAATGAAGTGAAAACCCAATTAAATCCCTAAACAGATCCACTGAAATGTGTGTATCAGCATCAATGCATAGCTATTGTTCCTATTACAGTGCACTCTCAGAATGACTGAAGTCCTCCGAGGAATCATCCTCATGGATGCCCTCTAACACATATGCTGTATGTTAGAAGGCTGTAGAGGCAAAGACAAAGAATTTGATTTAGTTGTGGCAAAGTCACAACCAACGTATTCGTTTTTTTCATCTTTCAGTCATTAATGAAGTATGTATATGGGTATCAGAGCTATTTGTAATTCTCTTCACCAGCTATCTATAGGCTCCCTATATCTCCATTTCTGACCAAGAGAGATGCATGTGTGCACTTATAACCACACCATCTTTCTCTGCATTTGTGAAATTCACTATTTGTGACAGTTTACCACCCAGTCCTGTCTCTTTCCTTGCATTTTGTATTCTCTTCCTCTGTAAGGAATGAGAAAACAGACCTGTGATTGAATGAAGTTGAGATATTACCTAATGGATGCAGTGCATTCAGCAAAGGAGACTATGAGACACACGCATCACATGATCAAAATTTGTAATGAGTATTAATAGTGGATGGATAAGTGGGAGGTGAAGTGAAGTGGAAGTGAAAATGGAGGCTATTACAAGTTGAGAAAATAAGATGTGATGTGATGGAGAACTTGCAGCAAGACAAAGTGAAAAATGGAGAAAAGTACTTAAAACACTGGATGTAGTTAAAATCAATAAACGTACTTACTTTTTCTAACTGTGTGGGGCTTTAAACCTTTTCCTACACTGCATATGTGACGTAGCCACAATACTCCTGTGTTCATCTCCTTAGCTGCCTCCAGCCACGCCTGCTGTTGCTGGGGAAAATTATGTTCTTCCTCCTTTTTCTTCTGAATACACCCAGCAATAATTCCAGAGAGGTATCGTTTAATCTGAATCCTGCCCTTGTTCTATGTCCAGCTCCATCCTGAACTGTTACAATTCCCATTTTGTCCCTTTAAATATAGCTACAATCACATCATCATGTTTTGTTTTCTTTAAGAAGTAAAACCCAGAAGTCAAAATGAATTAGCAAAATTAAGCAGAGTTCACATATTCTGCTGCCAAGGCTTTCTCCTTATAATTCCACCACTCCCACATAGAAAGTGGCCTTCAGATTAATAATGAGGCCATTATTTCTAATTTTGCTTTTTTATTGTTATGCCCAGTAAAGGCATGTCATATTCAGAACTATAACTAATAAGTGTGTTCATATAGGAGCTTCCGGAACTGTCTTTTATTAAAATGGACACTGAGGAACTGTAAGTAGTCTCACAACACCAGGTTAAAGCCCAACTGTTAGACTTTATCCTAGTGTTGTGAGACTACTTACTGTGTCAACCCCAGTCCAACACTAGCAACTTCACATTATGACTGAGGAATTGATAAGATATCTGCCAAGTGTCAGATGACCTTTGCAACTTCAACAGACTACCTCAAACTTCTGGAAAGTTCTTAATGAAATCACTCTAGGGTGGGAAGGGGACGGAGGATTGGTAGGATGCATATAACAGGAAAGCCCATTAACAGGGGCAGGACCAGAAGATTACATCACTGGCCAATGGTGGACTTCCTCCACAGAAACATGTCACGGGGGCATGAAAAATCCTGCCCAGTAGGACCAATTATAAAACATCATCAACCATATCCTGAAACCATCTGGCTTGAATAGTTCTTTTCAGAAATAAAGGCAACAATAGTCTCAAGCTCTCGGGGCAGATGATTCGAAACAATAGCCTAGAACGTGGACATTTAATTAGAGCTTTAAGTAGCCACATGGGGAAGCAGTCCTGATTTTGGATTGTCCCTTTTTCATTCAAGAGACAACAGCCACAGCAAAATGTTTGCCTATAAAGACCTGCAGATCACTTCATCGAGAAATCCCTTCAGCCTGAATTCAAAACTCCAACTTCATCTGTGGAAAGATTTAGCCTTATATAAAAACCGTAAGTGCTGAGCTTAGTGACTTGCTAAACATTAATCTCTTTGAGGAATCCTACTACAATATGGATATCTGACTTCAGCTATTCAAATCTATTTGAACTAGAATTCAAGAGTGGAAAAAGATTCCTTTCTTATTGGGCCAACAGTGAATGTTCTACCACAGACCCAACATATGAATTGTTAACTGTTATTTTAATTTAACATTTGTAGAAATGCACTATCTTCTTTAATTGTATCTTTCTTGACTGTGTGGTGGACGACATTGAGATTCTCAGGCTGAGTGTGTGAAAAAAAATATCATTTATTTAAACTCAGGAAAGCTTGCTGCTGTTATTTCTAATTTGATCACACACTCTGGAGGCTACAAACATCACATACTTTCCTCTTCAAAATGACACTGATTATGAACAGCAAGGGAACGGAATTGGGTTTTTCAACTTACGTGATTGTTTGAAATGTATATTTTCAGGATATCTTTCTGAGATCATATTGGGAGCTTCCATATAGGAAAATGCAATGCTTTATATTTTCTATCCAGTTTGCACATCAAAATCATTTAAGTATAATATGATAACCTCTGTCATGATAACTTAAATATGACAATCTAAATATGATCAACATGATAACTTATGGCAAACTGCTGTTTATTGATTATAGTTCAGCCTTCAATTCCCATGAAACTCATCTCCAAATTTCATGGCCTGGGCTTCGGCACTTCCCTCTGCAACTGGATCCTGAATTTCCTAAGTCATAGATCACAATCAGTAAGGATAAGCAACACCTCTTCCATGATCATCCTCAACACTGGTGCCCCACAAAGTTGTGTTCTCAGCCTCCTATAATACTTCTTATATGCCTATGACTGTGTGGCTAAATTCCACTCCAATTCTATTTTCAAGTTTGCCAATGATGCCACCGTAGTGGACGGATCTCAAACAATGATGAGACAGAGTACAGGAAGGAGATAAAGAATCAGGTGAACTGGTGTGGTAACAATAGTTGCTTCCTCGATGTCAACAAAACGAAGGAGATTGTCATTGACTTCAGGAAGCATAAAGGAAAATATGCCCCTGTCTACATCAATGGGGATGAGGTAGAAAGGGTTGAGAGCTTCAAGTATTTAGGTGTCCAGATCACTGACAACCTGTCCTGGTCCCCCTGTGCTGACACTATAGTTAGAAAGCCCACCAACACCTCTACTTTCTCAAAAGACGAAGGAAATTTGCCATGTCAGCTACAACTCTCACCAACTTTGGTAGATGTATCATAGAAAACATTCTTTCTGATTGTATCGAAGCTTGATATGGCTCTTGCTCTGCCCAAGACCGCAAGAAACTACAAAAGTCATAAATATAGCCCAATCCAACATGCAAACCAGTCTCCCATCCTTTGATTCTTCAAGACTTACCACTGCTTCGGCAAAGCAGCCAGCATAATTAAGGACCCCACACACCTCAGGCATTCTCTCTTCCACCTTTTTCCATCGGGAAAAAGATATACAAGTCTGAGGTCACATACCAACTGACTCAAGAACAGTTCTTTCCTGCTGCTGTCAAACTTTTGAATGGACTTACCTTGCATTAAATTGATCTTTCTCTATACCCTATCTGTGACTGTAACACTACATTTTGCACTCTCTCATTTTCTTCTCTACATACAGTATGTTTTGTCTGTATAGTGTACAAGCAACAATACTTTCCACTGTATGTTAATACATGTGACAATAATAAATCAAATCAAATCAAATAAATAAGGCATGACACAGACAGATGCAGAATAAGGTCACCAATCCAATGAAGTTTCAAACCAACCTCAGAATAACATTTAACCACATTATATCTTGAATTTTGACTTGTCTTATTTATGGCTTTCTGAGTTAGATTATCCATTTATTGGTGATTTGTACCATGAACTCAACTGGGAATTTCTTTGGGATTGTGCCTGTCTGTCTCCATAACTTCAGTAAAACATTTGGCAGAAACCATAGATGAAAGTAAACCTCAGATTTCTGATGCTCTTTTGCCAAGATTATTGTGAGAACAACAACCTCCTTTCTGATCTGAAAAAAAAATTGCCATTCTAAAATATGGGCAAGCTACCCAAACTGAATTACTCTGGACCTTCCAGAAGCTGAGAGTTCTCATTCCCTTCAACTTGCTAGCCTGCATACCAAAGGAACAATTACTATAATCACAATCTATTATTATCAATATCATTACATGTAGTAAGGATAAAAGCCAAATTTATTGATAAATATATTATCTAGCCTATGTAAATTTTTAGAATGATATATTTCCATGATAATGAAAACCTTAATCATTAATATACTAATCTTTTGACACAGTAGATAAAATAAAGTAATTTCGGAGCAAATCTGTTCGTTTTAAATGTTTTGGTGGTCATTAAAATGTAATTTTTGCTTATATTATATTTATGGAATTATGGTACTTTTCGCAAATAAAGTTATTAAACTATTAGAGTGGATGATTTCATTAAGCACCATTTCTCATCTGTTCAGTGATTTCTACTGATTACAATCTGTGGTGATTTCAACTGAGTATCATAGAGTGAAACGTAGACAGCAACTTCAGGTTTTTAGTCCTTAACCACACATTGGATTCCAGAATTTAGTGGCAGTTTCAGTAGAGTAATAACAGCTGAAATTGCCAGTTTCTGCTGTTGTTACCACTGAAAAATTCAAATCATTATCTTCTGTCTATCAACTTCCATCAAACTGCAACTGCAGCACCATATTACATATTCATTTCAGTTTTAAATATGGAACGTGATTTCACTGCATTAGGAATAGTTAGCTGCAGTGGGTGTTGGGCAGTTGAATCTTTTATTCATAAGTAAGTATTATGTGGAATTTTACTTCTTTATTGAATTGGATAAAGTCTTGCACTGTTAAGAATAGAATTTTTCCAAAAATGAACTGCATTTTTCTGCATGAACAAACTGAGCTCTGCATTGGCAGGGTGTGCAGTAATAATGAAACATATATCTAAATGGGAGCAGCCCCAAGCATTTCAGATAACTTTCCGAACATTTTTTTTTATTTCTGGAAACACGATTATTTGAGAAAACAAATTACAGTACTGAATATAGACTATCTACTATCAGGACAGTCCATCCTCAAATAAATAAATCCATCTGGAAAACAAATGAGGATTACTAGAAGGTAACCACAATACTATCGATAATATATATTATGATGAGAGTCTTAATATAGCCCACACACTCCCCCAACTTTCCTCAATCTCTTGTATCTTTCCAGCTTTTTTACAGGATATTTTTCTTGTTTTTATAAATCATTTTTTCTCACATTACTTTTCTTTCTTGGATGAACTATGATTCTCTCTTTAAGAAAACTTTTTTTCAATTATTTATTTTTATTTAATATATTACATTATTTATTCCTCCTGTTGCATGTTACATTATGTTCCTAGGCTAGTTCCTGCACCCATTTATATTAAATAGAAATGCATTCAGCTCCTAATCTCTCTTTTTGTTTAGCTTTCTATTAATATTTTACATTCATTGCTTTTTTAATATATCTTTTCAGTTATACAGCTCATGCAGAGCCATTAATTGTATTTCCATTTGGATGAAAGAATGTTGAGGTAACCTCTGAATTGGTAACCAAAGCAACTTTCCACATTTCTGATGCTCTGAGAAATTAATCTTGGACAGAAATTTATACTTTTCCTAATGTGGGTTTTGAGGCCATGGGGTGGTTGGGTGTGGGGTGGGGTGAGGGAGGGAGGTAGTGTAAAAGTGCAAGGATTGTATTCTCCAAGAAGTCCTCCCAACCCAGACATAACTTCACAATTGCTGGGCAGATCCTCTGGAGGAAATCCATCGTTTCACCTATCATGGCCTGTAAAAGTGACTTTTTCCTGCCCAGTCTTGATTTTTAAGTAGGTATGAGTAGAATGGGTAACAGAGAAATAAACATTTCTCCATCTAGAGCAGAAGGTGAAAAGTTCTTTGGATTTGAAATGCCCTCCCCTTCAGGACCTTGGAGCTCCAACCCTCTAACCACATCTGGTCTACTTCACAATGCTGCGAACATTCCCCCCCACCCCCCACCTTCGTAACTGACACCCTCCCCCTCCCCACCCCCCGCCCCGGGAACCTCCTGTACTCCAGCCGCCAGGATCCACAGGACATACCTTGAGGATGATCCTAATGCTTAGTTCCAGGCAGAATACTACACTACCATTTCTGGCTACTGCAGCAGCCTGGACGGGTTGGAGAGAAATTAGCTAACCTAGTTATCATGGGCAGCGCTTCCTTCCAAGGGCAGAGAGAAGTTCCACTAAGTGTCAATTAACACTTAAGTGAGTGTTATATGACAGCGGGCATCCGCAAGTCAATGATTACACGTCCTTTCAGGATGGCAAGTACCAACAGCTCACAAACCTTAAAATTTTAGCCTAAGAGCTCTTTTTCTTAAATGGTTAATATTTTCTTTTAAAGGTTATTTTGTTAGCTATGGAAAGGATACAAGTTCACTTTTATTCTTATGGATATGTACTATCTATGTCAGAAACATAAAATGTCTTTGAGACACTGCCTAGTTAAGGTTGGATCAAAACCAAGCATTAGTATTGATTTGTGTTTGGACCGATAAGATATACTTTCCAAACAAATTCCCTTGAGAGAACAATCTAGTCATGAGGACACATATTAGTGACATAGCTAGTGCTTGGAGATCTGACCAAACATTGGAATCTTTGTCTATTATATCATAGTTGGTAGGGTAGTTTGGAATGGTAGGGCATTTAGATAGTTAAAACAACAATGAGTCTTGGTTTTAATTCTAAGATTCTCAAGCTTGATCAAGTTTGGTAGAGTTTAAACTCAATAAATAAAGCTTGGTTATTTCATTTATCTATCTCATATGTTTTCATAACAAATTCTTGGACAACTGATTCATTTCATAGAATCAACAGCACGCAGACAAAACCTTGGGCCCAAACTAGTCCATGCCAATCAAAATACCCATCTAAGCTAATCCCATTTGCCTGTATTTGGCCCATATCCTTCCAAATCTTTCCCATCCATGTATCTGTCCAAATGGCTTTTAAATATCAATGTCCATGTCTCAGCCACTTCCTCTGGCAGCTCATTCCACATACATATCACCCTCTGTGTAAAAAAGTTGCTCCTCAGGCTTCCATTAATTCTTTCCCCTCTTAACAAACCTGTGCCCTCTAGTTCTCGATTCCCCAATCCTGGAAAAAGACTGAGTGCATTCTACCTATCCAGGCCTCTCAAGACCACCCACAGTCTTCTACGCTCCAAAGAGAAAGGTCCTAGCCTGTCCAATTTCTCCCTATAATTTAGTCCCCTAGATTTGGGGGAATTCTATTCTTTCGAATCTTTCTGAATGATTATAACTTGCTGCAAAAGACCTTGTTGTTATTCAGCTTCAATTTTAGATGTGATATACTGAAAACTGAGTATGAGATTTGGGATGGCATTGTGGCACAGTAGTTAACACAGCTGCCTCACAGCACCAGGAACCTGCGTTCAAATCAGGCCTTGGGTCACTGTCTGTGTGGAGTTTGCATGTTCTCCCCATGTCTGTATGGGTTTCCTCCGGTGTTCCTGTATCCTCCCAGGGTCCAAAGATGTGCAGATTAGGTAGGTTGGTCATGATAAATTGACTCTAAGTATCGTGGGATTAGCTGAATAAACATAGGAGTTGCAGGAGTACGACTTGGGTGGGATTGTTGTCAGTGCAGGCTCAATGGGCCAAATAGCCTCTTTCTGCACTGTAGGGATTTTATGGCTGGAATTTTATTGATACACCCACAATGGGAATCGGAGCAGTTGAGGGGTAGACCATGGGAAGGATTTTATGGTTTCAGGACGAGCGAGGCTGTAAAATCCCATCCTATAATTCTATGATTTCATTAAACCATTATACAGATCTGTTTTAAATGTTTTTGTATTTTTATCTTTTAAGGCAATAGTTTTCAAAATATATTTTCCACTTTTATTAGCTGCCAGTGTATTAATAACACTTACATCAAGTATATCCAGGCTACAAAATGACTTTTTTTTTACAGTGTAGTATTTCGGGAGAGGGGTGAAGAATGCGTTTCAGTTTGAACCTTAAGCTGAGTCAGTTTAATCCTGTAAGTGTCACAGGTGAGTTTAGTTTTCATAGTTTGTGAGGCTGTTGATAAATATGTTTGTCAGCAACAACCTTCCTGAGCCGTTAGTCACTCTGGCAGATTAAATGAGTGGCAGAAAATTGGCAAATGGAATGCAATGTGAGGTTGTTCATTTTGGAAGAATAAGAAGGCAGATTATTATTTCAATGGAGAGAGGGACTTGGGGGTCCTTGTTCATAAGTTTTAGAAAGCCAACATACAAATGCAGAAGATAATAAGGAAGGCAAATGGAATATCAGCTTTTATTTCAAGAGGACTGGAATATAAAAGTAGAAAGATATGGCTGCAACTGTACAAAGTAGTAGTAAGGCCATATTTAAAATACCATTTATAGTTTTGATCCCATTACTTAAAGAAAGATATATATATTATCATTGGAGGCAGTTTAAAGGAAATTTACTAGAATGACCCTGGATATGGAGGGACTGCTTTACAAGAAAGGAAATTACAGTTGGGTCTATACCCCTTGGAGTTCAGAAGAATGAGGAGAGAATGAGAGGTGATATGATTGAAACATTTAGAATTCTTCAGGTGTTTGACAGGGTAAATGTTAAAGGATATTTCCACTCATGGGAGAGTGTAGGAACAGAGACCATAGTCACAGAATAAGGGGGTGCTCATTCAAGATAGATTTGAGAAAGAGTTTCTTCTCTCAAAGAATAGTGAATCTTGGGAATTGTTTATCCAGGAAGCTGTGGAGGCCCAGTCCTTAAATATTTTCAGGGCTGAAATTGATAGGTTTTTAATCAGTAGAGGAATTAAAGGTTACAGATAATGCAGGAAAATGGACTTAATGAATGTTAGATCATTACTAGCATGCAAAGATGTGCATGTTAAGTTGATTGGCCATGCTTAAATTACCCATTAGCATCTAGGCGGACCAGTAGGATAAATATATGGGAATACAGCCTGGCTGGGATTGTTGCTAGTACAGTTTCCTAGGCCGAATGGTCCCCTACTGCACTGAAGGGATTCTTTGATTCTAGATCAGCCATGATTTTATCAAATGCTGGAGTGGGCTTGAAGGACCAAGTGTCCTTCTCCTCTTCCTGTTTCTCATGGTCTTATTGTTAGATCAGACAGCACCATCTGTCAACAGTGGCCATTGTCAAAACTGCAAAAGGAGCAGACAGAAGACAGATGACTGCTTGAACCAGTTAAATTCAGAGCTTTTAGGGCAGGGGGACATCCAAGGGATGTGAGGGGAGAGAGAGGTAGTGGGCCAGGTTTTGGAGGACAGATAGCAAGAAAGGAAGAAGGATTACATTTAGGAAGGGATCACTCCCAATGCACACAGAGAACCTCTGCTAATTGACCTGCCCTTTTCATTCCCAATTTTTTACATCCAGCCTGTCTATCTCCTCCTGCTTGTCCATGCCAACTGTGGGCATGGAGTGGGCAACATATTATCCTAGTTACTAGGCTTCACGACAAACCTAAATAACCTTCAATGTTTTATTTACATACGACTTCACCTAATGCGTTATGGGGTCAGCTTTGGGACGGATTTTATGTGCATGTCTTCCCACTCTATCCCTGGTACGCCATAAATGTACCTGGGAGGGGCAAAAATGTCTGCAACCTTTCATAAGAACAGTTCTGAAATATTAACTCCGTTTTTCTTTGCAAATGTCACCTGATCTGCTGAAAATTTCGAGCATGGTCTGTTTTTATTTCACTATCAGACAGTACCTGATGGAAATGAACATGAGACAAGAGTGGCTGAGCTGTGACCAATTCTGATCCTAGCGAATTTTCCGAGTGCTTCCCAATTGTGAGATACCTTGTCCATGAACATAATTCAGAAAAGTGTGCTGAATGTTTGTGATACACTATGTATCAGTTTGTGTGAAAAGATTTGGACAATTGTTCTGTTGTTAAGATTCAAATTGTAAATCATCAGCACTTAGGAAAGGTTCTGGGGATGTGAAGAATGCCCATAAAATCATATACCACCTAGGAATCAATGTTTTCAGGAGAGGATTACTGAAAGATTGGTAGAATATATTAACAAGATAAGAGGAAATGAAGGTTCTTGCTGTAAAAATGTAGGACAATAGAGAACATTTTCAGCAATTTGAGTACAAAAAACAGAAAACAGATGGTTGTTATTCAAAGCTAAGCAGTGATGAAAGAGCAGAATAGGATCAGCAACAATAGTATTATTCACTGAGTTGCTCTTTCCAGATTGCATCAAGGGATTTATAAGTTAATGCATAATTGTCGCTGCTTTTACTGTCATTGAACTGATGTGCGATAATAAGATAGTGCAGCATTATTAGATTCTAGATTTTCATCAAGAAAAGGATTGCTATATCCTATGACTTCATGGGAACTCCTTTGTTTTCAGAAAATGGCAGAATAACATTATAATAGAGACAATTCTAACTCTCCACGATAGACTGGCATGGGACAAAAGGGAAGCTAAAATAAACTAATTCCATTTCCTTGTCTTCAACTCTTCCGTCTCTCCCCAACATCCTTCGCCGCACCGCCATGTCATACCTCCTAAATAAAGTTTTTGCTAGGAACTTGATTATTAAATGTAAATTGGGGTCTCAGGACTTACTGAAGCAAAGTGCTTATGCGTGGCTGCTCCACCAGCTAAACCTTGCAAAATGAGGCCCACTAAGTCAAAACAAAATTCTCTTCAATAGTTCTCTGAGCCCCACAGGAAATTTCTGCTGTCCCAGGGAACATTCCCCTCTGGAGTTGTGAGACACCGGAACTAATTCCTTCCCCAGCTGCCCGCAGCCTTCTTCTGATGGCACCACATTGACCTTTGGCCCCTTTGTAAAGATTTTGATCCTTCCTCATTGGCTTTGTAATGCTTTCCATGAGAATTGGTTGAACAGTTAACATTGGCCTTCAAGTAAAGTCCAGCATTTAAAATCTGCTTCTGACTGCCTCTCCTGTGCAGGCTTTCCATCTGCTCCCACCAGCTTCCCACCAGGAATTATAATCATTTGTTTTGTCTTAGGTGAATAAATGCTTAACTGCTAAATAAATTTATCAAATGAAACAAAAACAACAACGAATAACGACAACAATCCAATAAATACTTTCATCACAGTTGTTGGACTGAAATTGCACCTCCATTGTAGAAATTAAGTGCTAAACTAGGCTACAAGTAACATTCTCATAGAGTTACTATGTCACAGAATGGGCCAGTTAGTCCATTGAGCCTGCACTGACAACAATTCCACCCAGGCCCTATCCCCGTAACCCCATATAGAGTGCCCCTGGCACTAAGGGGCAATTTAGCATAACCAATTAACCAAACCTCCACATCTTTGAAGCATGCAAGGAAACCATGCAAACTCCACGTGGTCATCTGGGGCTGGAATTGAACTTGGATTTCTGGTGCTGTGAGTCAGCAGTGCTAGCCACTGTCCCATCATGCCACCATGAAGTGGCTTTTTCCATTTTCTCTGCGCATATGGAAATTGTCTTGACCAGATTATCTAGTGGCTTTAAAATGACAGTTTGATAAAAAAACTATGCACCTTTGACTGAGACAAAACAGAATTTAAATGGTTATTCAAACACACGTATGAAGCTTGCATAAATCATAAGAAATATTTATATTTGAATTGAGTGGCCTGCCCCCATCTTCCTCAAATGAAATGACATGTCGGAATTATAGCTTTCATTTTAAAAGCAGACAGAATGATTACTCTCTGCAAAATTTAATTAAATTCAATAATTCTCATTAGACAAACTAACTAAGTGTTACAACAATGTAACAAGTTAGGTTGTGCTACATTTCACTGAGTGAAGCGGGATGAAGTTCACTCGGATTCAATTAGGTTCTATTAGACATTTCCACAAATTACAAAACCTGATATTAAACTTGAATTGTTGGGGATAAAATAGAACCCTGTACTTTGAAATGATTTTGTCAAGAATTGTGGCATATTATATTTGTGGGCCCTTCAGAATGGATTCCAAAGAAAGTATTTTTCACGAAATTTTCCATTGTTTAAATTTCTCCGAATTTAAGGAAATCCATTTCACTGCCTCGTATGGAGCTTGTCATTTCCAAGACAGATATGGCACCTCCACTGGCCGGATTGCTTATTTAGTACAAAACACGAAGTTCATTTAAGTCTTAGAAACAGTTACAATAAGATCAGCCAAATTTGATAGTCCTTAAAAATGAGGTCAGGAATCGTGACGTATGATTGATGCTACTGATTGCTACTGATGCAGGAATCATCTAACTTCATGTTGCTAACTAGTGCAACCAGTGTTAAACACACTGTGGAGTAGTTGTATACCTCAACAGAAGCCAATTTTGAATGGGACAAGTACCACAGTTAGCCTGCACCACTTAAAGCAGCTGCAACTCTTAAAGGGGGAGGTGTATTCTGGCTGGAGCCATTGCTGGCACAGTTATTGGAAGAGAATTTGAACAGCAAAATGAATGAATTACGGTGCAACTAGTCACAAACTACTAGACAACTGGGTGAAAGAATTGTGGGGGGGGCGGTGGTGAGAGGCGAGGTGTGATCTGTTCATAGGCTTAGGAAGCTCTCCACATCAACTTTGCCGAGATAGTGCAAGTAAATAGCCATGATGGTCAATATCAGGTGGCAAACCTCAAGAACCTAGATATATTGCTCCAAATGGTGCAATGACAAAGTCAAAGAGGGGAGAATTTATTCCTCTGTCTCTTGCTGAGAACCCTTCTTCTCTCTCTCTTCCTCATTCTTTCAGCAGTATATCCTGTTCTGTGCTGCCTCTGTCCATTCTTCTTGTCATGCTGTAATTTAAGGGGAATGCACACTACTTAACCTAGATTCAGGAGAATCTGTGCTGAATTCCTGAAGTCAGGACAATTTCTTCCTCATGTCCAGTATCACTCTGTTTAACAATTCTAGAAAATACCAATCACTTCTCGGCATTGTTGGATCTGGTTGTGGGAATTAGGGGAAGTGGCAGTTGTGTCGTGGTATTTTGCTAGTGGTATTATTAATAATCCAGAAACCCAGGCTAATGCTGGTGATCTGGGTTCAAATCCCATCTTGGTAGCTGGTGAAATTTGATAGTGATCTGGAATTAAAAGTCTAATGATGACCCTGAAACGATTGCCAATTGTTGTGAAAACCCATCTTGTTCATTAACGAAGGAAATCTGCAATTCTTGCCTGGTTTAGTCTACATAGCATTCGAGATCCACAGCAATGTTGTCTCCTGTAGGAATGGGCAATTAATGCTAGCCCAGCCAGTGATACTTACATCCAATGAATAAAAAAGATGGGTCAAATAAATCAAGGTCAGTTGAGCAATGTTTAGGGAGGAGTGATCATTGTATCATTAGCTATGGAAAAGGATTGGGAACAATCCAGAGTTAAAATAATTAATTGGGAGAGGAGCCAGCTCCAGTTGGATGAGAACAGGCCCGGTCCCAGTAAACTGGAATCAAAGATTAGCAGGCAGAACTGTAATAAACTGTCTTTAAAGAGATGTTTCAGGTACATTTGAGATATATTGTCATGAGGAGGAGACTCATGTTAAGCAAAGACAGAGGTTCTTGGTGAGGAAAATGATAGAGAATAAGATGAAGCAGATGTCAGGGTCAGATGTCAGATTAAAAATACAAGTGAAAAATAGGCTTAATATAGAAAGCTGAGAGCAAAAGTGGAAGTGGCAAAGTAATAAGAGAGATCCAAAAATTGTTTGTAAGCATATAAATAGATCCAGGATCAGAAGAGGAAGATAGAGACCAAAAAGAGGATCTACTTTTGGAGTCAGAGGGCACAGCTATGGTACTTTGCATCTGCTTTACCAAAGGAAAGGATGTTGCCAAAGTCATAGTGAAAGATGAAATAGTTGATACACTAAATGGGGTAAAATTGATAAAAATCAGATATTAGAAAGGCTGACTTAAAGTTAGTAAATTACCAAGCATGGATAGGGATGCATCCAAGGATACTTGAGGTTAACCAATACATCTTTAAAGAATTTGCTTAAAGGCCAATTCCTTTTAAGGTCTAATTTCAGCTGAAAATTATATCATTGCATTACTAATTAGCAGTATGATACCAGTGTTGTTATAACACTTGATTTGTACAGGATTGTCCACCAGCAGCAACTTGCATCTTTACACCTTTGTTAACTTTTACAAAATTATCATGTAAGAGAACTTATTACAACACATATTCTGATGTTATTCTATATTACACAATATAGTTCAGTAAATTATTTTTTATATTTGAAGACAGAACGATTACGTACAATGGAAAAATTTCATTGACGTTCAAGTGGTCTTTCAGTAATGATCAAGACTTTTGAACAAATAACAGGGAAAAGTACAGCACAAGAACAGGCCCTTTGGCCCACCACGCCTGTGCTGACACAAATGCCTCTCTAATATTTTCTTGCCTCTACATGGTCCATATTCTTCTATTCCCTGCCTACTTATGTATCTATCTAGATAACTCTTGAACATTGTTATAGAATCTGCTTCTTCTGGTAGCACATTCCAGGCTTCTGTATGAAAAACGTGCCCCTTACATCCCTTTTAAAATTTTCCCCTTTCATTTTCAACCTATGCTCATTGACCCTTCGAGCCTGGGAGACTCTGGCTATCCATTCTATCCCAGCCTGTCATAATCTTGTAAAGCTCCATCAGTTCCCCTCCTCATCTCCGGCCCTCCAATGAAGACAATCCAAGTTTATTCAACCTTTCCTCATAGCCCATATCCTCCAAAACATTCTGGTAAATCTCTTCTGCACCCTTTCCAATGCATCAACATCCTTCTGGTATTGTGGCGACCAGAATTAAACACAATACTCTAAATGCAACCTAACAAAAGTCTTATACCATTTTAGTATGATTTTCCAACTCCTATACACAATACCCAGACCAATGAAGGTCAGCATGCCATGTGCTTTCTTGACCACCTTGTCTACCTGAGTTGCCACCTTCAGGGAATAATGAACCCGCATGCCTAGATCCCTCTATAGGCTAATATTTCTAATGGCTCTACCATTTACTGTATTTTGTTATTATTGACTTATGGCTTCACAGAAATTTGATTCCTAAAACATAAATAAAGATCCAGGGATCCTGTATAATAAATAAAACAAACTTGATTTAATCAGACAGTGTCAAACAATTGCCTAATTATTAACAGATGGAATTATGGAAGGCAATCTTGAAAATATTATTCTGAGATCCAAAATGTTTGAAAAATATCTTTTTACCTATCCCTACAAATAAATAAGTGTACACAAATCAGACAGAGATGAATATCCCTATTTCATCGTACTTATATCTTCATTGTAAATAAGAATTGTTGGTATAATTTCCCTGTTTTAAATCTGTATGTGCAAATCTGTGTTTGGAACTTAGTCATACAAAGGACAATAGCTCATATAAAAGCACAATAGTGTGGATGCTAGAAATCGAAAATGGGAACGGAAAATGCTGAATAAATTCAGCAGGTCGGGCAGCACCTGTGGAGAAAATTGGAGTTAACATTTTGGATGTAAGTGACCTTCTGCCTTTTATATTTCTGTCCAATTACCAATATGATAATGAGATCGGTAATGCAAGAAATGTGTAAAGAATAGTGCATCTTCCAGTTTATTGGAGTTTAATACAATATAATTGCAGATTGTATTCAGTAGGTATGGCACGGAATAGGTTTGATGAATGCTTGAGTATATCTTTAAGGTTAATTATGTACATTGAAATAATTCAGCTGGGCAAATGGTGAAAATGCAACAAGCCAGAGGTGTAAGGTTACTCTTTGTAATGTAATACTCCTTTCCTACCGAATCATTTCTGAGGAATAAATGGAGAGTTACAAAGGAAAACATCACAGCTTGCTTTGATATGATTCATTGCGACAATAACTAGATGCAGTTTTATAGAAAACAGGTCTTATTGTTTCAAAAATGCTGAAGTTCCTTTTGTTTTCAGTTTGTAGTCATCATAATTTAAAATTTCCAGGTGTAATACTTCACTCATCAAACCTTAAAAGGAAAGAAATGGCACTTGGATCTTAAAACTTCCAATTTTGTTATGTTATTTCTACAAAACATAATAAAAATCATGATTTGTATATTCTTCCACAAGATATTTTTCAATTTTTAGTTAGACCCAAGCTTGATCATTTCATATCCTTATTATTTCTTTATAACTTTTATTAAATGAGACCTGTATGTCAAGGTTTCCTGTTTAATAATCATCACAGATGTTCATATAATATTTATCCTGAGTTTTTTTCTGTAGCTATTTAAAGAAATGAATCTCTGTGAGCTTGGCAATAGATCCAGAACTGCCTTCTGTTCCTCTCAGGTATTTTGAGTTTTAATGCCTTCCAAATCACATAATTGTGAATCCAATTCAAATTACTGCCTCTGTAAGGGATAAAGGAAATGCAAAAAAAAAAGCAGACTCAATAAGCATGCTTCTAGGAAAATTCTGAATGTATGTTCAACCCATTTTACACTATCATCGTTCATTATGGAGCTAACTGCTTTCTTGCAATGTCAAATTACCTTCATAGCGAAGAGTAGAAAACTGGTTTTAGCTTTCCACACATTAGTATTTGAATGTTTAGAAGATGCGATGCACACTGCATGAACACAGCAACCACAGACTGAGGTGCTAATTAGTGCACAAGAACTATTTTGTGCTATATATCTCTTTGTTTATTGATACGATATTACATTATCATGGAGAAGGAGAGAGAAGATTTTTAAAGTAAGAATTCAGAAGTAAAAATGAAAACCAGAAAGGCAAATTAGACTAGATTCTAGAGTTATTGTAAACTGTGCTTTTAACATTCCTAAAGGAATCACTCGGATACAAAAATAGAAAACTAATCTTGAATGCTCTAGAGATCCCTGTTATGTGATGAGTTCAGCCCTTGGTACAAAAGATTCCCTTTACAGATTCTTTGACAGTTAATTTTTGAGCCACCAATTTCCTGACAAGTGACTTGGCAAAGTCTTGAGTATCTGTGGAGAATCCCTCCAGGCTTTGAATAGCAAAAATTGCATAGGTAAGTAAGGTTGAGAATAGTATAGTTTTCAATGCTGAAAGCTTCAATGCTAACAAAAAGTTTGCATGCAAAACAAAGGGCCCAAACTGAAAATTACCCTCACTGAGTTAACATTAGGATAGACCTTGACTTGTGTGATAGACTTACATCATTTCTGATCATTATTACCATTTATTTCTACATAGGCACATGGCAATCATTAAATCTCAAGTCGCCTAATAACTTTCAAAATATGTGTCAACTTGTCAGCATTTCACAAGAAAAGTCAATTTTCTCCCCTAAGATTAGAAATTATTCTTATAAGCCAATCAGGTCAGTTGGAAGGCACAATTCAGGCTTGTCACAACTAATCAGATCAGTTGGAAGGTGGAAATGAAAACTATATAATATTATTTTTCTCCTGTTGGATTTGATCCAGTAAAGTTTTAATGATTATTCTGAAGGTATTTAATATAACAAACAACTAAAATTAGTGGCTAAAAATTATAATGTTCTGAAGAAGATTTTTATGAGCATGTCCTACTGTTGTTTTCTCTGAGTTTCATTTTCTCCAAGATCAGTGCAGGGGCTGTTACCAAAAAATGGCAGTGTTGGTTCCGGCAAAAAAATGCTATGTCTGGCTGCAACAACACCTGGCTGCACACAGCTCGGGGTGCCGTATTTAAAGGATGCCCCAATCAGACCAAACAATGACCTCTCCCCATCCCCCCACCACACCACGAAGGTCTCATCACTTGGAACCAGCATTCACCAATCCTCCCATGCCCCGATCAGAGTGGCATTTACCCCCCTTGCCCTCTGATAAGAGCTGGCATTCTCCCCCCTGCCTACAACCTCCCAACTGTCAGTGCTGACACCAACTACTCTATTCCCCCAAACATCAGGCTCCTTTTATCCCCACTCAATAGTTAGTTCACTGCTCTTTGGATCCTTTCCCCCATCAATAGTCAATGCCTATGCACCCCCCCAATCCCTGAAACATCAGACCCTTCTCTCTATCATCACATTAAACACCAACACACTACCACTGTAACCCCTGCCTCCCCACAAGCGACAATCACTAGCATCCTATCTGCCATATCTGCTCCCCCCCATCACAAATAAATTAATCACATCCCCCTCCTCCTTCTGTGAAGTTCTCACAGGGATCCTTCACTGGCACTGCCACTTGGCACTGGCTGGCATTGCCCAGCTGACATGGGTTGGTGCCAGGCACTACCTGGCCATGGCCCTCTACCCTTATGGTTATACTCGTATTTACACCTCTGGGGGAGGGGGCGGGGTGGTTCCCATGACAGATTTATGTCTAGGTGAATACATTGTAAATTTTGCCGAGGTGACGTCATGCTGTCGAAATTTAAATATATGGCGGGGGCTCAATATACAGTGAGGGGAGATTAATGATATGTAAATGCATTGAATGTCTCTAAATCAGGTTCACGTCCATTTTGATTACATTACCAGTGACAAAAGTTTCAATCTTGCAGGCAACACCCACGTTTCTGGGGTTTTGCCGAATCCTGAGTCCCCACTGCCATTCCTGCGGATGGCAAGAGTGAACGTAATGTGTTGTTGAATTTTGGAGGCAAGGAGAATGTACATTTTCTGTTAATTCTCAGGATTTGGGCAATGTTGGTATCACTAATTGCCCTTGAAATGGCATCATGATAGTGGGCCACTTTTCTGAATTGTTTCTGTCTCCAGGAGGAAGGTGCTGTCACATTGATGTTAGGCATAGAATTCTTGAATCTCAACCAAACAATGTTGAAGAAATGTTGATATACATCCTTGTCAGAGTGGTGTGAAATATGGAGGAGAATTTGGAGGGCATGCCAATGGTTGAGGGCCAGTGGATAAGGTGGCAATCAAGTGCACTGCTTTGCCATGAATGTAATTGAACTTCTTGAATGCTGTTACAAGAAGCATGTGGAGATCTTTCTGCATATCCCTAGTTGAAGTTTTATGAATGGTGGGCAGGCTTTCGAGAGGCAGAGGGTGAACAGCTCCATGCAGAATATCCAGCCTCTGACCTGATCGAACAGCAACAGCATTTATATGGCTGATCAAGTTTAGTTTCTGATCAATAGTGATACCTGGGACACTGATAGTGAGAGATATGGTGGTAGTAATGCCATTGGATGTGGGGAGGTGGATAGATTTTTGATGATGATGGCCATTGCACACATATTATTTCTCAATCTAAGCCTGAAAAGTGTCTTGCTCTTCCTGGTGGTACTGGACTGCTGCATTATTTGAAGAATTGTAAATTTAGATGAGTCCCGTGCAGTTATCAGTAAACAAATCCACTTCTGACATTAGAAAGGAGGGAAAAGCATTGATGAAGCAGCTGAGGAAGTGGGGTTGAGATTGATGGACCCAGAAGCATCTGCTGAGATGTCCTGGGCCTGAGATGATTGCCCTCCAGCAATCACCATCTAACTTTGAACCAGGCATGACTTTGGAGAATTTCTGCAGCATATTAAATAAAGGGCCTGCTGTAAGTGCATTGCTCCTTATAGGCCTGAAAAATGGACTAGAAACAGTGATGAGTTTTATTGATGCAACCTGATGAGTGTTCATGATGGGGCAACACAGTGGCACAATGGTTAGCACTGCTATCTCACAGCGCAAAGAATCTGGGTTCATTTTCAGCCTTGGGTGATTGTGAAATTTGCACATTCTCAATGTGTCTGATGGATTTCCTCCTGGTGCTCCAGTTTCCTCCCACAGTCCAAAGATGTGCAAGTTAGGTGGATTCTCCATGTTAAATTCTCCCTTAGTGTCCCAAGATGCGTAGGTTAGGTAGATTAACCATGGTAAATGCGTATGCTTATGGGGATAGGGTGTGGAGTGGACCTAAGTATGATGCTCTTTCGGAGAGTGGGTGCAGACTTGATGGGCCGAATGGCCTCTTTTTGCACTGGAGGCGTTCTATGATTCTATGAATATGAAGGATTTTATTCATATGTATTGTGATGATGCATGATATCTTCCTTGGGTTCATGGCTACGTTTTGTAATATCATTGTAATCAGTTTAAGTCCACCTTTAATTTGCATCATGGGGCAACCAGAAAAAAGAGCTCACTCCATTCACGCTGATGTTGTTAACATCTACAGAGAACTATGAGAAATAATTATAGTCAGTAACATTATAATAGATTCCTTCCTTCAGATTGAAGATAAGCAGTCAGGTGCATTGGGAAGCACAAAATTTAGCTTCCCACACATATTGCGGGAGATTTTTGCACCTCCTTTTTTTAATGATTGTAGTGTGTAATGATTTTTATTTTTAGGAGAAGAAATTAAATATTTTGATAGGATCAAAACAGCCACAGATTAGAAATCACAGTTGCCAATAATGGTGATATCACTTTTTTTTGATTTTTCTCTCTCTGTTATTTGAATGGAGGTGTCCACAAATATGTTTCAACTTTACCCTGTGATCTATTTAAGCATGCACAAGTACTCACATTCTAAATTTAAAATAACTCTGATCCTTTTAGAAAACTATTTTAGTCTCAACCTAGGATTGCAGTACAACAGTAAATGCACAGAAATCTGGCATGAATTAAAACCTACTTAGAGGAAGATGTACTCCAATAAATGATAAATCTTGAGTCTTCAACATTCCCACCCCCTTTTTAAAATTCACCATGCTCCATTTTTGTGTACCTTATGATTGATCTCTATAAAAATGATCAAATGTTGTGTACACCTAATAAGATCATAAAATCTTTAAGAAAATGGAGTAGATTTTCTGATCCCACCTGCTGCAGAAAACGGCATAGGTGGGCCGGAAAGCATGACAGAATTCAGATATGAATTTCTGGTTTCAGGGTGGGTAGGACCAGAGAATCCTGCCCTTTACACCAGGATTAGGCTAATCAATCCATTGATCCTGCTTCACCATTAAGTACCACCATGGCTAATCTGACTGTGATCTTAACTCCACATTCTTACTTGTCCCCAGAACCCTGGACTCTCTGCAGATCAAAAATCTGTCTATCTTAGCCATGAGTATATTCAATGACTGGCATCCACTCAAAATAAGCACTGGAGGTTCCTTATTTTTAAATTGCCTGCTAGATTCCAGCAAAAGTAGAAATATCCCCTCAGCAGCACCCTTGTAATGTATTCCCTCAGAATATTAAATGTTTCAATAAGATCATTCTTCTATACTTTAATGACTATAGACCCAGCTACCAGCTTACACTGTGATCCTCTCCTATCCCATTGTGCTTTCGATATAACTTCCAATACAATAAGATACATATAATCAGCAATGAGAGTTAAATACTGCGGATGCTGGAAATCCAAAGTGAAAACATAAAGTGCCGGAAAAACTCAACAGGTCTGGCAGCATCTGTGGCAAGAGAATGTTTTGAATCCAAATGCTGGAATTTTATCGCTACGACTGCCCTGGAATCGGGGCGGGCCAGGCTCGCAGAATGGAATTCTCGGTTGGCCTCGGGCGGGGTTTTACGAGCCTCGCCCAACTGGGTTGAAAATCCCAGTCGTAGTGAATCAAATCAGATTGGACTACTCTGTTTCTCTCTCCACAGATGCTGCCAGAGCTACTGAGATTTTGCAGCACTTTCTGCTTTGATTTCACATGTAATCAGGGCTGTTTTTGAGCTATTACATTTGCTGGAGCTGTGCCGGCATTAAAGCTGTTGGTCAGCTTTTGATAGCTGACACATATATATTTGTAATCACTTTTCTAAAATGCCATCTGTCTCTAACACTCCAATAAATAGCAAATACGTCAATAGGAAATAGCAGTGCTCATTTGTGTACTTTGCATGGCTGCAAATCACCCTTGCCATTTTGTATAATAACCTTTGAATTGCAAAACTCTTAGGGCACAGGAATAGATAGAGGAGTACACATGCCAGTTCTATAAATAGTTGACAACCCAAGAACAGCCTTGACATGTGAAAACAATTAACTAAATAAGCCTTGTAACATAATAAGTTGAAGGTACCAAGAATGCTTCTTTCCTTGCATTGAAAGGATAAACAATATTTCTGGATGAGAGCCTGAAGGGATAATCCAAACAGTGGTACACTTCTAGATCATAAGACCATAAGACCATAAGATATAGGAGCAGAATTCGGCCCATTGTGTCTGCTCCACCAATAAATCATGGTTGATATTTTTCTCATCCTCATTCTCCTGCCTTTTCCCCATAACCCCTTGTTAATCAAGAACCTATCTATCTCTGCCTTAAAGATATTTAATGAACTGTCCTTCACAGCTTTCTGTGGCAAAGAGTTCCACAAATTCATCAGTCACTGACTGAAGGAATTCCCCCACATCTGTTTTAAAGGATCATCTCTTTAGCCTGAGGTTGTACTCTCTGGTTATAGTTTTTCCTACTACTGGAAACATCATCTCTACATCACTCTATCCAGGCCTTGCAGTATCCTGTAAGTTTCAATAAGATCCCCCCTCATCCTTCTAAACTCCAATGAATACAGACCCCAACATCCTCAACCGTTCCTTGTCCAACAAGTTCTTCATTCCACAGATCGTTCTCCTCTGGACTCATTTCCAAGGCCAGGACATCCTTCCTTAGATATGTGGCCCAAAACTGCTCACAATACTCCAAATAGGATCTGACCAGAGCTTTATACATGCCTGCTTGTGTATTCTAGACCTCTCAACATGAATGCTAACATTGTATTGGCCTTCCTAACTGCCAACTGAACCGACACATTAATCTTAGAAAATCTTGAACAATGACTCCCAAGTCCCTTTATATTTCTGATTTCCTAAGCATTTTCTCACTTAGAAAATAGTCTATGCCCCCATTCCTTCTTTCAAAGTGCATAACTGACACTTTTTCATATTGTAGTCCATCTGCCACTTTTTTGTCCATTCTTCTAACCTGTCCAAGTCCTTCTGCAGCCCCCTCGATGCCCAGGTCATTATTACCACAAAAATTTTTAAATTTTAGTTACATTTAAGGACTTTTGAAATTCATTATGTTTAAAGTTTTATTGATAGCAAAGGAAACTTTCAGGTGACAGAGACACTGCACTCCATCCAATTCTCCAGCTTTTCACAGAGATATTCTTTTCTTCATTGCTTCGAGTTCATACACTTTATTTATTCCTCCATCAGTTCAACCTGGGTTCCTGTCTCCCTTCATCCTATCTACTGGCACTAAACTTTCAATCACCCACAGCGTTCACCATCTCAACATTCTCCACCTCCCACCTCTCCCAACAAAGTTCACTCTCCCTGCTCTTCAACTCTTAATTAACTCTGGTGCATTCCTTCTTCTTCCACTCCAAGTGTTGCTATTTGCTTCTTCTCCTCCAACAACCACTGACAGTTTCTTAACTCTGTCTTTTCAAGGAAGCACTCATAGCTTCTGCTTGTCCCTTCATTACCTTCTAGTATGCCCTCTTCACTGTCATGTACATCCTTCTTTAACTACATCCAATTCCTTCCTAACATTTTCTCTCAACTTCCTGTATTCCCCCATCTAACTTATCACTTCTTTCTTTCTTAGGCTTTCTGCTTTCTTTCTTTCCCTTTTGAATTATGACCTTCTTTTGCTCCCTCCTCTACTTCCTTGATCTTCCCACTTTGTATCTTCCTTTGCATTCCCTCCATCTTTTCCTTCTTTTGTGTACTCTTTCCTTCTCTCATTGTCCTTCGTATCATTCTGCATTTTCTTCCCTTTTTCTTGGCTCTTGAAATTTTTCACACTTGCTTTTCCCTTATGTTCCCTCCCAATTACCATTGTTTTGCATTCATTCTCCTCTGTGTCTTTTGTTTTTCCATGTTGCACTGATTCAAGTCCAAAGATTAATGCACACAGCAGGCCCTACCACTTCTCTTCATATGCTGTCTATAATAATGGTTGCAATTTCTACACCTGTAAATTCAAGAAAGGAATTTCAATTCTTGTGAGTGAACGTCTGTGGCCATTAATCCAGGCAGTACAAATAGAGAAGTGAGGCATGGTGTTTTCCGGTATAATCAGGTAAAATGGATAAGGGAGCAAGGGTGGTGGCAGGAAATGGCTGAGATGATTTGTGTCAGCAAATACTAACACACAGAGCAGGGCCACATATCACTGACTATCTGCATCCATCAGCAACAAGGTAATTCAAAGAGCAAATTATCACTGCAGCTTGGTTGAGCTCCTTGATAGCTAAGCATTAGCTTGCATTAAAACAGTGACCTCTAACTTTATCCGTATAGCAAATGGTCTCTGGTAATGAAATCAGATCATAATGCATGCAGAATCATATTCATCACTGATAATGTCATCAAAGGCTTTGGAAAATCACTACACAGGAATATGAAAAAAATCTGTGCTCAAATTTAAGAATTATAGCATCCCTACAGTGCAGAAGAGGCCATTTGGCCCATCCTGCTGCACCGACTCTCTGAGAGAGTATCTTAACTGGGCCTTCTCTTCCATCCTATACCCATTACCTTACGCATTTCCTATGGCCAATGCATTCAAATTGTGCATCTTTGGAATGTGGGAGGAAACTGGAGGACCTAGAGGAAACACGCACAGATGCGGAGAGAAAGTGTAAACTCCTCACAGTTACCCAAGGCTGGAATTGAACCAGGGTCCCTGGAGCTGTGAGGCAACAGTGCTAACTACTGTGCCACTATGCTGCCCTCTAATTATACATATACATTTTTAGAAAATCTAAAAACAAATAAATCATAGATTCCTATCCACAAGCAGGTGATACTACTGAGAATTAGAGATGGCAGCAGAATTGAGTTGGCTCCATTTTAGAAAGCGTATGTCTTTTGGAATGCACACAAATTCTTTTCACAAGGACATCACTTTGAAACTGTCTACAAACGCATTTTCTCCAACCTTTAGTTCTGAGCCTACTGATTTTAACAAAAATACAGTCCTGTGAGAAATTACACACCTGAATATCGAATAAGTTTTGCATGTATTCTTCTGTAAAATAAAGCCAACAGTTTTATACCAACTCCATTGACATCGCAATGTTAATCCCACTGGAGTAATTGTGTACTGAATTTTGAGTGTTACAAATTGCTGTAAAATATAAATTTGATAACAATTCCTCCTGTGATCTGTTCAAAAGACAGAAAAATGTATTCTTCAATAATATTTTTATAATACACTAATTCTTCTCACTGTGAAATAAACTTATTGCATATTTTATTAAAAGTACTACTTTGTCTAATGCAACCAGATCCTAGCATCCCAAGCTACTATAAGAGGCTGGAGTAGAAATGATATTAGCTGTGACCATCAATTTCCAATCTTCTGTAACTATAGATGTTGGCTGGAATTCTCTGGCCATTCACACCTCACCACTGCTGCCAGCGAGAGCAGAGAATTGGCTTTCAGCCAAATCTCCATTCACTATAAGGAGACCAGAAAATCCTATTGGTGTGAATGACTGGGGAATCCCACTCATTGTGAATTTACATGGCTGACCTAGGTAAATTTTTGGTCATTGTCAAGCCTTAGGACGTTTATGGTGGGAAATCCAGTGATGGTAGTGCCATTGAATGCAAAGGGCAACTTTTTTTTGTTGGCAATGGCCACTACCTAACGCTTATTTGGTGTTTATCAACCCATTCACCAGCCCAAGCCTGAGTGTTGCCTAAGTCTTGCTACATGATTGAACAGAATGTTTCATTATCATTGGTATTCACCAATGATAGCAGTGTAAAGAACATTCTCAAAGTCTATCTTTTGGGCATTGCTGAAAAAATGTTGTGCATTGGCTTGGACTCTCCTAGGAATTTCTTGCAATCTATTCACTATTTTCATTAGTGATCTAATCAAAGAGATATAACAATGGACACTCTCATGTGGAGAAGAAGGTCTTCTACGCGTCCAAAGATGTTTTTGGGGAAGTTACAATATTCATCTGTTTTAATCGATTTGTTTTAATATATGGGAAGCATGGACATTCTTTTGTGACAAAACTTGAGAAAGGACAATGGCTTCTTTAGTTTGAATCATCTGGCAAGATTTTACAACCTTGCTTGAGCAAGACCAGAAATTTCCACCTGAAGGCAATGGATATTTCTGTTGTCTGAACCTCACCCGCTCCAACTCTGTAGCAGGCGAAACAATAAAATTCTGACAGAATACATTTTTCTGTCTTTTGAACAGATCACAGAAGGAATTGTTATCAAATTTATATTTTACAGCAATTTGTAACACTCAAAATTCTGTACACAATTACTCCAGTGGGATTAACATTGCGATGTGAATGGAGTTGGTATAAAACTGTTGGCTTTATTTTACAGAAGAATACATGCAAAACTCATTCAACGCTTCCAAAGTCCCTATCAGGATTAGGCATATAGTTTTTATGACATCATAGAATCCCTACTGTGCAGTAAGAAGCCATTCAGCCCAACTATGTTGGACCAACTCTCTGACAGACTGTCTTAGGCTCTCTCCCCTGCCCTATCCCTACACCCTCATACATTCACCAGGGCTATTCCATCTAATGGACACATCTTAGGTCACTGAGGAGCAATGTACCATCTAACCTGCACCTCTTAAGGCATAAATAAAAATAAACTTCATAAAATGAAAGTTTCCTCTGGTTAATGCATAAAATCAAATATCAAATAGTGACGTGGATTCATTATTAAATGGGGGAGTAAGAGCCTGACAGATTTGCTAAACCCCATAAAACTGCATAAAGTAGTTTAGGGTAAGTAACCCAGTTTTGGTTCAGGGTTTGTACAACATTAAGATTACAACCTTCATAGATCCTTTCACCATGCTATTCATTAGTTGGGAGAGAAATGTTGACTTTGGCTAGAAGTTGCTGAAAAATCTTACCTGCAGTCCAATCATGAGAATATATGTGGTTTGATGTCTAGCATGACACTGAAAAATGCAAGCAAAACATTCAACAAGTAGAATCACTACAGGATGTTGTATGTCATTGTAATTGTTTTCTATTATCAACTCAGAATAATATTTCCTGGAGTAGTTAAATGGACAGGGTAGCTTAATTTGTTGTTATCTGTTGGATTATTCTCAAACAGGTAACCCTCAACTTTGGGTGGAATCTTATGAGAAAACTGGCATGGAACTGTCCACTCCACTGGCCTATTTTCTCTCCAGCTCTTGTCCTTTTCACTACAAAAAAAGTGTGGGCATTATTTATGCTGTCAGCCTGGCGAGGCAGGGACTCTTAGGCAGGAAACTGGCTCCACTGAGATGGGGGTGTTAATCAGTCCCAGTTCCTCCTCCACCTCAGAGCTATTCTCAGCTTCTTCACACCCACAGCCCCCACATCATCCCTGCATGGCCCACCTTCCCCCTCTATCCCCATTTCATCCCTGACACCTCCCCACCATTTCATTCCACCATCCCAATCATCCTCAGCATCCCCATTACTCTCTATATTTTCTTCCCCCCACCCGCCCCCACTATAAATAGACAAGTCCCTGCACATTAGGCTCCCCTTAGGGCCAACCCTCAGCACTGCCTGGCTACGTCTCTCTCCCTCAACGTCTATGTTAACCTATGTGTCCCCAGAGGAATCCCCTCATCAGGTTCACAAGTGGGTGAACCTGTTTAAACCGTGACAGCATATTGTAAAATCTGATGAGGGAGGGGATAATGGGCATCACAACAATAGACAGCAAAAATCGGACATCGCAATCTCGCCAGAGAGATTCTCAATTTTCGGATATTGCGGATCTTGGGATTCTGCCAGCGGTCTCATGGATGGAGAGTGCACATCCTTCAATTGATAATTGAGTTCTTTACTTTCTGGGTAAAATTTGTGGATCTGTAATGCCCCAGTTTCCATGTTGCCCCTTTCTCACTATGGATGGAATTTCACTGCCTCCTGCAGGACATGTAAAATAGGACAGGTGGCTAGCCCACTACGTATCTGCAGTCCCCAACCTGTACCCCATAACATTGTCAGTGGGTAAAGCATCAGCTTGCCCGCCCATCTTAGACCTATTGAGTCCCTTAACTGGCCAACTGGCTGTTGTCAGATTATCACGGATGGGGGCAAGTGAAGGAAAAAGTCCGGTGCATTTTTTTACCACCTGAGGGAAGGAAGGCGTGTCTCCTTTGGAGAGTGCACTATGTGTATTGGGGGCATACCTCTATTCCCAAGATATTATCCCACTCTGTGCCATCTCCACGGCCTCCAAAACCTAACTCCCCCCCCACCTCCCCGAACAACCCTCCACCCATTCTCTCCCTACCCAAAAGGTCCAGACGATTCTTAATCAGGCATACATGACACCCATCAGAGGGACTCCGCCGTAGACCTGGCAACAGCTGCTACCTGCTTCTGGCACTGTTGAGATTATGCGGCTTCCAGCCAAATATATTAGCCAGTAGCTCCTGATATGGGACCTACTTTTTCTGAACTCGCTAAGGCCACCCTTCGTATATTATTGCTGTGGAGCAGCCTTTTTTAAAATTGGTGCGTTGATGATCAACTTTTCCACTGAGGTGGGAGTCAGCAATATGCCCATCCCCCTCCTCCCCATTCCGCTCCTGCCCTTCTTCCCAATCTAAGCCATATTAGGATCTGACATTATGAAAATAGAGAAACATTCAGAGATCCACTATGATTAGAAAGACCTTTGAATATCAGTGAAGCAGTTGTCCTGAATGTGCTACCTGGAACTAACTCAGAAATAACCAAAAAAAAATGAGCAAGGCCTTCCCAATTATCAAACTATTTTCTACTCCTTGTTTACTTCTGCCTATCTATTTTAGAATGGAAATAATATTTGTTGCAGTGATACAAGTAGAAAATCAATGAGTTTTTCTTCCCAATATTTCATAACTTTATATGCATGTCTACTTTAATCACTGTGGTAAGTGAACACAGAACAACATGCCCCAAAACAAGAGGTGGTTGGGCATAAGTCAAATAATTCAGTGAGAAGAGGATTACACATAAAAAGGATATGCTGCTGTTACCCGTACAGAAACAAATTCAAATAAGAATTGTACAAAGTTTCAGGAACGTTTGCAAATAAGTTGGTGCTGCCTGAAGTTCTTTAACCTGGTGAGAACTTGATCAGCAAATAAATTACTTATAATAGAAATTCAAAATAACTTAGATTGATAAAGGATGAGAGGGTGTAAAACAATAAGATGAACAGAGAACACTTGGAAATACTGTTGGGTGCAATATTTATAGAATACTTTTAAAAAGAAATAAATGATTGTATAGCTGTGGCATGGTGGGTGGCACAGTGGTTAGCACTGCTGCCTCACAACACCTGGGTTTGATTCCTGGCACTGTCTGTGTAGAGTTTGCATGTTCTCCCCGTGTCTGCATGGGTTTCCTCTGCATGCTCCAGTTTCCTCCCACAGTCCAAAGATACGTGGGTTAGGTGAATTGGCAATGGTAAATTGCCCGTTAGTGTCCCGGGATGTGTAGATTAGTGGGATAATGCTTGGGGTTGTGGGGATAGAGCCAAGTGTGGGATTGATGTCAGTGCAGACTTGATTGGCCGAATGGGCTCCTTCTGCACTGTAGGATTTCAATAATCCAGGTCCGACATAAGTATTTAGTTGTATATCTGCACCTATTCTGTTCACTCAATAGCAAAAATGATTCTATGATAAAGTAACGCAGAGAAACCATATTAAGAGAACAATTTAACAATGTGTGCAGCTAATCTTTAGAGCAGGGGTAACAGCTGACATAGAAGCAATTTGAATAATTAGAGATGTCTGCAGTTTGATCTTGTGAAGTGAATGTCAAGCTAATAAGTTGATAAGATAGAAGCTGAAAGAGGTAGTTACTGGCCTTGAAAAAGAGTGCATGCAAAGTAGCTGTCAAAGATACAAAAGGATCCTAAATCTTGAAGAATCCTTCCTGTGCAGACGTGACTGGAGAGTTTCTGATGCTCAGGAACATAAAGTTAGGCATTATTTAAGTTTGGTTTTATGATTGAGAAGATCTTATTACATCTGTGCAATGAGTCAGTCTGTTTTATTGACATTTTGGTGGTGTTTTAGGTTTAATAACTTTAGGGCCAATCTTGCGGCTAGGAGTCAAGATGAGTGGAATGGTCTGAGGTGACTTGAGGCTATAATCATGACATTAGTCATACTGCAGAACTGTAGCTGTAACTGTTGATTGGACGCATGCTTATTGCTAAGGTGCTAGCTGGAGGAAGTTCTATGTATGACAAGACTGATTTGAACATCTCATGGGGACTATTAGCCAGTCTGTCGGTTTCACACCAGTGGTTTCCATATTTGCTTTGTGCAGTGCTGCAAAAAAAACCATCCACAAGATATCAGTGTCAAGGATCAGATGATTGTTCAAATAAACATGCTTACTATATGACATATGTGTGAATGCAAAAGATAAAAAGCTGCTACAAAAACTGTACAAGAGAAATTGGATTGTTTTTGTTTTCATTTGATTCCACTTTTCTCTATGTTTGGTTGTCTTTGTTATTTATAGAAATCATAGAAACTTTATAATGCAAAAGGAGGCCATTCGGCTCAACAAGCCTGCACCAACAACAGTCTCACCCAGGCCCTATCCCTGTAATCCCATATATTTACTCTACTAATCCCTTCAATCAATGTATCCCACGACACGTAAGGGCAATTTAGTATGCCAATGCACCTTGCCCACACATCTTTGAACTGTGGGGGGAAACTAGAGCACTGGGAGGAAACTCACTCAGGGGAGAATGTGCAAACTCCACACAGACCCAAGCTGGGAATTGAACCTAAGTTCCTGGAACTGTGAGGCTCCAGTGCTAACCAGGGTGCTGCCCCTTGATGTCACCCCCTGAATTGGGTTTTATGGCTGTGCTCACTGCAAAGCTGGGTGTTTACCCGCCCGAGGTCAATGATGTTTGCATGGTCTACCCACCAACACCACCCCCCCCCCCCCCCCCCCCCCACCACTGTCCGTCCCACCCCGTTCCACCCAATATGATTCACGTGACAGACAGGATGGGAAAATTCCCCCTCCCTCCCCCCACCCACTTGTCTCATCTTTGGTCTGAAGCTGATTCATATTTTCTCTCAGATGTGCATAATATCACTGATCAAGCATCCGTTTAAATTCAATTTTCCATGATCCAGTATTCTTCACAAATAACACAAGAAATTTTAAATTTAGGAATTCAACCATATAACTCTGCTTTTATTTTGTATTGTTCTTTTCACTAAAACAAGTTCCTCCCTTTTTTTGGAGAAAGAAGGAAGATTTTTGGGCGCGTCATTTAATCTACAAAATGTGGAGTTGTGTTCCTGACAATACAATATGTATGTGTTTGTACTGTGGGAAATTTCTACAATCTATGCAGACTTGTATGTTTGTCAGTCAGATCAGGATCTGTTGTACAATTACCTTTAAAGCTTTAGATGACAAATAATGACAGATGTCTCAAGAGACAAATAATAAAAAGATGAAATGCTATTACTTAATGGAAATAAAAATAATTTTAAACACATCTGTTGGACAAAGGTTATGATGCACAGGTTTTAAGCAAGGTTCTATTTGGGCATGTTGGCAAGATTATAATTGAGATCTAAATGCCACCATGTGTAATTGTTTTCTGCGCTGCTTGAACCATGTGTATTATGCAGTTTATTTCTCTGCTGAATAATATACGCCAAAAGATTATGGGAAGCTAGTCTTAAAAGATGCATTAATTATATATTACAATAAATTGTTTTTTGAGAAATTATCACACCAGTAACACTGCCAGATATCATCCCACTAGGTTATCTACAAAACTGGTGCACAAAGTCATTCGGGAGAATCATTTCTCCATCGCTCAGCTGAATTGAAACAGAAGTAAATGGGTTGGAATCAGAAGCTTGGTGGATTACTTCCACCAGAAAATGCGAGAGCAAGAAGGACAGATTTTGTGGGACTATACCTCATGTTCAAAAAATGCCTGAAATCTTTCAAAACTCAAATTGGATCTGTGATTTTTCATATATTCCTGTAGTCTCTCTGCATATGTTAACATGGGGGTTAATTCCTTTCCTGACAATGGGACTGCATTGCGCCGAGCAGCCATTGTGATTTGTCCACTTTGGTTATCTTCTCAGGGACGCAGCTTAACAGGGCAAGAAAGAGGGTAAATTTTCTCTGCAAAACAAAACTTTCATACAGACTTGGGGGGAACAGAAATGTTCCTTCAGGCTCCAATGAAAAAAAATGCACGGGCTTTCCTTTATAGTTCACCTCTCCTTATCCCAAGTTGTATCTGCAAGTCATTTTGAGCAAGAGAGTGGAAATTGCTAAAGCCCATGTCCACAGCTGCATTAGGACACTTAACTAGCATCTGTGGCTTGGTATCTTAATGCTGATGATGTCTAAGGTACAATTTCAACCAAGCCAGTTCTTTCAGCTGCCAGTTGTGCACTCATTTTGCCCCAGGAATAGATGCAAGTCTTCTTCAAATTGCTTATGTAAAATCTTATTTCAAAAATCAATTGCCAAAACTGTGATCAGTTTGCCTTTTTGCTTCCAGTCTTCCATCCGGAATACAAGTTGGGCAGAGTGAGAATGAGGTTTCAGCAAGTATCATCCAAACCTGCAAAATGGAAGAAATTATAAAGTATTTTTCCTAAGCGTTGGGAGAATTAAAGTCCCATGAATCATAAAAATAATGGAACTTTCTTCATTTTCATGGCTGATGTGCTTAATGGCTTTGTCAAGTGGAACTATATATTTGTCAGGTTTATATATACAGCCTGCAGATGTGTTTGTTGTTAAACAGGAACCTGTTTCCATAGAGTTTTAACTGGACGTCTCTAATGGGCTGTGATTAGTTAGTGTGCTTCTTACCTTCTCATAAAGAAAACCCCAAGAGGCAAATGAAACTTTGTATATTCACAACAGAAAACAAAAGAAGCTAACCTAACAGCTCCCTTCCATATATTGCCACAATAATAATTAATGGTCGGATTTCTTCCAAAACAGGTCATTTGCTTTCCCCATTGGGGTGGAATCTACAAGAGCTGCTAACATTAATCATCCTTTCACTTTAACCCCTTGAGGAGAACAACTAGTAAACCTACTAACTGGGCTGCAGCAATGTTTTTCAGGCTTGACTACAGGGAGAACCCCCAGAAAATGTCTTCAATCCCTTTGCAAATAGTGCATATTCATGAATGACTCCTTTGCAAACTTCTGAAAAAACATAGAAACTTGCCCCAAAAAGTATTTACCAGTTGAAATGTTGGTATAGGAGGTCAACAAATACATAAAGTGCATAACTCGTGTGAAAGGAAAATACAGAAATATGATAACATATGGACATTTGGGATCATCTTGTGGATGTCCTATGAGTTGGGGGTCTGAATTTTGAAAACATATTTTAGCTCTATACTTTTGAAAATTATAAACACTTTTGAAAGTTATAAATAATTTTGCTCTATTATGCTTTTCCATATTTCACTTTCCATACAAAAGTGTTTATATAAAGCCAATGGAGTAGAAGTTATTGTTGCTATTCGTGGCAAAAAGAATATCTACTAATACCATCAAGCTTAATTTTCAACTTGATGCAGACATGTTATTAACTTATGATAGCTTTACTTATTGTTGCAACATCTTCCTGATCATTCATTTCTTTTAACACATAGCTACTGCCAAATAATCAATAAATGTTCTTAAAAAATTTAACTAAAACTATCCAGTATCCCTAATACTGAGTATTTAATATAGACTGATCCTTCAATGCATCATTGAGTGCTATATAGAGGAAGTACTCTCTATTGGTTGCATTGCTAAACTGAATCCTCTTCTTCCTCTTCAGTTGGACAGCAAATATTCCCTGGCACTATTTAAAGAACAAGGAAGTTCTACAAATATCATGATGTGAAGATGCCGGCATTGGACTGGGGTGGGGACTGTAAGAAGTCTCACAACATCAGGTTAAAGTCCACGAGGTTTATTTGGAATCATGAACTTTCAGAGCACTGCTCCTTCAGCAGGTGAGCAGAGCGGTGTTCCGAAAGCTTCGTCACTCATCTGATGAAGAAGCAGCACTGCAAAAGTTTGTGACTCTAAATAAACCTGTTGGACTTTAGCCTGGTGTTGTGAGATTTCTTACCTTACAAATATCACAGCATATCACCAACATTCATTTCTAGATTGATATAGGGTTGGATCTCAGGCACAAGGACCACATAAAAGAACAAATGGCCTATGTGCTTATTGATATCTGGCATATTTAAGCTCCTCTGTTTCAATAATACCAAAAGTGAGTATTGAGGTAACCCATTGTACATGTTCACCTCTGGCTGAGAGGTGGCTGAGGAGATAAGACACCCACAATTTACATACAAGCAAGGAGCAAGAGTAGGCCATCCAGTCAGTTGAGTCATTTAATAAGATCACGACATGATAGTAATCTCAAATTTGCATCTTGCCTGCTCCCGGTAGCCTGTCGCCCTCTTTCCTACCAAGAATCTATCCACCTCTGCCTTAAAAATATTTAAAGACTTTGCTTTCACCATCTTTTCAGGAAGTGAATTCCAAAGACTCTCGACCCTCTGAGTGAAATAGGTTTGCCTTGTCTGCGTTTTAAATGGGTGACCTCTAGGTTCAGATTCCCTTACATTTTGCAATGAAAGCCCTTATCCCTCAGCTGGAAAGGCTACAGGCACATGAAAAGTTCATCAAAAGAGCATGAAATTCAACTGGAATTGAATTTCAGCAAGACAGCAACTCTTCAAAGAGCTATATCTTGGTAGGAATATTACCAAAAATTGGCAGTGTTATTTTGATGAGAAAAGCGGTGCATTTCCCTCCAGAGAAACACAACAGTTTTCCCTCCAGATCCTACAACTCTGCCCAAAAAAGAAAATAAGGAGGTATGTTTCATGCTGCCATGCAAGGAAGCGCGACCTCAGCTTGCCAGCAAAACTCGGATGCACTAAGATCAGTGCAGCCTTTAAAGATGGTGCTCCAATCATAATAGGAATAAACTCCCCCCCTCAGCCCACAGGGAGGTCTCAGGGCTCAGTATTAGGGATACTGGATAGTTTTAGTTAAATTTTTTAAGAACATTTATTGATTATTTGGCAGTAGCTATGTGTTAAAAGAAATGAATGATCAGGAAGATGTTGCAACAATAATTAAAGCTATCATAAGTTAATAACATGTCTGCATCAAGTTGAAAATTAGCTTGATGGTATTAGTAGATATTCTTTTCGCCATGAATAGCAACAATAACTTCTACTCCACTGGCTTTATATAAACACTTTTGTATGGAAAGTGAAATATGGAAAAATATAATAGAGCAAAATTATTTATAACTTTCAAAAGTGTTTATAATTTTCAAAAGTATAGAGCTAAAATATGTTTTCAAAATTCAGACCCCCAACTCATAGGACATCCACAAGATGATCCCAAATGTCCATATGTTATTATATTTCTGTATTTTCCTTTCACACGAGTTATGCACTTTATGTATTTGTTGACTCCTATACCAACATTTCAATTGCTAAATACTTTTTGGGGCAAGTTTCTACGTTTTTTCAGAAGTTTGCAAAGGAGTCATTCATGAATATGCTTAGTCAGAGTCAGCACTTTTCTGGCTTTCCCCCACCCTCCCTGCCCCCACACCGATCATCTGTCCTTTCCCACACCACAAAACCATACAGTTGGAGTCGGCACGCTCTACCCTCAAGAATAGTTGCAACTTGGCATCCCTGCTCCTCCGTCCACTCTTGGCACACAACTAAATCTGAATGAATTCTCCCCTTCTTCATAAGGCTCTCACTGGGGCCCATTCCTTGGCACAGCTTAACACTGCCAGGTTGGCATGGGCATGGTGCCAATGGCAGTACCAGAGGCCACGGTCTCCTCCTCTGGGTGCTATAGTCACCTTTACCAGAACACCCCCCCCCCCCCCCCCCATGATCTCCACTCTGGGGAGACCCCTACAACAGCTTCACCTCTTGATCAACCTGTTGCAAATGGCACCAATATGATATCACACTGAATATCCAATAAGGGGGGAGGGGGAGAAAGCCCAGAGGAGATTGCTCACTAATGACTTGCTGGTGTATTAAAATTAGCTTCCTGGGGTCCTGCAGCATGGTTCACACCACTTGAGGGGCCTGGCAGATCGGAACAGGGAAACTCACTGGCATGAATCACTCTGGCTTTTGAGCACACACCGGCCGCCATTCTTGCAGATAAAGAACATGGGCTCAATATCACATTCCGCAGTCACTAACGGCAAAATGATGGTGTTAACAAGCACATGCTCTGACTGATCACAATGGCATAGTGAGTATGTACGAGAGACCCTGTTGAGGAACTGCAGAAGCTGCTGCAGGATTGGTGGATCTGAGTTGGAGCTGAAGGCCATTTTTACAATAAAGACACAGCTGGTGCAAGTTGCACAAAGCAAAATCTGTGCATTCACTTACGCTGATTGTATCTAACTGAAATTGGACAGCTTGTTGCAGATTTCAGAAGCAAAGTTCCTCATTACTACACACATTTCTAGCAAGGCTGATCATGCATAGCACAAACCTAATTGAAAACTACTGCACCCTCTCAAATAGAAGTTATTTGCTTTGCATGTGGTGGATATCATGGAATAATAATCAGGTGCTCAGGATTTCAGTCTGCTCTTCAAGTACTTTGACTAGCAGTGGGGAGCCCCAAGACCTCCATATAGACTGAGGGGGGGAGTTTATTCCTATTATGATCGGAGTGCCACCTTTAAAGGCTGTTCTGATCTCAGTGCATCTGAGTTTTGCTGGCAAGCTGAGGTCGCGCTTCCTTGCATGGCAGCATGAAACATACCTCCTTATTTTCTTTTTTGGGCAGTGTTGTAGGATCTGGAGGGAAAACTGTTGTGTTTCTCTGAAGGGAAATGCACCGCTTTTCTCATCAAATAACACTGTCAATTTTTGGTAATATTCCTACCAAGATATAGCTCTTTGAAGAGTTGCTGTTTTGCTGAAATTCTTAGTGGGTCAGCCACCATGGGAACCGAAGTTAGCCTTGATCTCCTAAAGACCATCTCATAGAATCATAGAATCTCTACTGAGCAGACAAAAGCTATTCAGCCCATCAAGTCTGCACTGGCAACAATCCCACCCAGGCCCCATCCCTGTAACCCAATATATTTATACTGTCACTGAGGGATAATTTATCCTGGCTAATCCACTTAACTTGCACATCTTTGGACTGTGGGAGGAAACCGGAGTATTTGCAGAAGAAATCATGCAGACATGGGGAGAATGTGCAAATGCTCCCCATGTGAATGTGACCTAAACCAGGAATTGAACCTCGGTCCCTGGCATTGTGAGGCAGCAGTGCTAACTACTGTGCCATTATGCTGCCCCTTCAAATGATATAGTTACTTTGTATTGTTGCATAATGAAAGCACCATGGTTATTTCTTGGATATTAACCACTGGTGTTCATAATATAATCTTTGGTCAGATATTACACTGAATACAAACGGGTTCTGTGGCTGTGTAAAGCTGCGATAGATGATAAATGCCCTTTGAGATGCCTTGCACTCAGAATTCTTTTATCCATTAAAAGCACCCTGTCCAGCTCAAGTTTGCTGACCACCAGCAAATGTTGAAGATGTTTTCAAAAGAGAAAATGCTGGAAAATCTCTGGCAGAATCTCTAAGGGGAGAAAAGAGCTAACATTTCAAGTCCAGATGACCCTTTGTCAAAGCTAAAAGGCATAGAAAGTGTGAGATATTTATACTCTAGGGCAAGAGTATGAAAGATTGACTCAGAATGAAAGATAGCCCAGAAACAAGAGGAAAGGCTGCTAATGGTAGTCCATTGAGAGAATAGAAGTTGTGAATAACCAAACAGCAGAGAAGTTGAAATCAGAGGATAACCTGTGACAGATGAAGATGTGGAGAGAGAGGGGAGATAGGTGAGAGCGAGGTAAAATTGAAAAAAGGGGGAAATGGGAAGCAAATGGAGAGAAAGGGTAAGGAAAAGGGGATAACATAAGGGAAAAGAGTGGGGACAGAATAAAGAAAGGCAATAAAGAAATGAAAGATAGAGGACAACTAAAAGTTAAATAAAATGAAAACAAAGGGGTAGAAGTTGGGGTAGAGCTAATCATCTCAAGTTGTTGAATTCTATGTTGAGGCTGGAAGGCGATAATGTGTCTAACCGGAAGATGAGATGCTGTTCCTCCACTTTGTGTTGAGCTTTACTGGAACATTGATTTTTTGCTAACCCAGGCAAGTTATGGGGTTACAGATAGTGACAGCACTGTAAGTGAGATTTTTTGCTAACCCAGGCAAGTTACGGGGGTTACAGATAGTGACAGCACTGTAAGTGAGGTTTTTTGCTAACCCAGGCAAGTTACGAGGGTTACAGATAGTGTGTCATAACCCATGCCTGGGTTAGCAAAAAACCTCACTTACTGTGCTGTCTGGAGAAAATACACAATTCTCTAACCAATGCTCAGGATTTCCTTCACACACATTGTTAGCCACTTTAACACTTGAATAGCAGGTTAGATGTAAGGATTCACATTCTAATCAGCAATCTGTGACTGTCTGTGTTGGTATGAGTGCTATTGCAGACCAGAACACTGCATTTGCCTGACGAAGGCACATAGTGTCAAAAGCTCGCAAATTTACTATCAAATAAATTGGTTGGATTTAAAATTGGTGTTGTGAAACTTTACTGAGTTTACCCCAGTCCAACGCCGGCATCTCTACATCATGACATTGCAGCAGGCCAAGGGGGGACATGTGGGCATGGGAGCAGGATTGTGTGTTAAAATGACAAGAAACAGGAAGGTCAGGGTCCTGACTGCACAGACCGAAGGTGCTCAGCAAAGCAATCACCCAGTTTATCCTTGGTCTCTTCAATATTGAGGAGACTACATTGGGAGCTGTGAATGCAATAGACCAAATTAAAACAGGTTTTCTCTTGTAAACATTAAACTTGTTGTTTGCTCAACACGTATGCACTACAGGCTGCCTGATGTGACAGATGGTCCATGGGCTCGTTAGCTTCAGAATTTCATGCTGTGACAATAGTCATTTTTATTGGACAGAGATGGCTCTGGTAGAGCTCTATGACAACCTGCTATGTGAAACAGAGGCAGAAACAGGTGTCACCTACCATTTTCAGATCTGCATAGAGCAATCTGTAAATGTGGATCCAAAGTAATGATGTTTTTAGATAAAATGGTCCAGTTGTAATTGCACTTGCACCTGTTGGCACATAATAAACTTGTCTTCTATATCTCAATCGCACAAAGATCCCAAAGGAATATCTATCCTCACCAATTTAATGTAACTTGAATGGCAGCAGCGGTTAATAATTATGAAGGAAGCAGAACAAAACAAAAACAATTAATGGTCGTCATCCCATCAAAATAAACTAATACACAGAACAAAATGCAAAATAGTTAAATTGCCAAAATGGTTAAATTTCATCTCTGAATTAGACAGGTGCAAGTTCAATAATAGCAAAATACTATGAATGCTGGAAATCTGTAATAGAAGCTGGAAATGCTGGAAAAACTCAGCATATCCGGCAGCATCTGTGGAGAGAGGAACACAGTTAACATTTCGAGTCCCTTTGACAACATCTTCAGAGCTCAAGTTCAAGCGTCACTCCAAGATTTGAACACATTGTCTAGGCTGATACATGTAAGTACTGCATTCTTAGAGATGCTGGGTCTGCACTTAGTTGATGGTAGTAGTTTTGTATGGGCTCGCAGGAAATCAGCAGCCAAGTTTTTACCGTGCCAACATCTTTATCATTCACTTTGGAAAATACTGCCAAGATTTTTTACTTTCAAACCAAGTTAAAGCAACAATGTGAGTAAAAAAAAAAGTCTCAAAAAACAACTTGGACCTTGGATCAGTGGTCTCCAGTGGGAAGAAGGTTAGGTACCGTGAAAAATTGGCTGCCAATTCACTGTGAACTCATTTCAGCTGCTGGCATAGACAAATTTCACCCTTGCTGCCTTTTAGATTATCTATGATCATATCATCATTCGGGTACTTGAGAAAGGTTCAAGCCATCTTTTCAAAGAAAACCAACAAATTCTTCTGGTGTTCTGGCTAAACAGTCATTCCCCAATCAATACCACCAAACAAATACATTCAGTTGAATATATATTCCATTTTCTGTTTGTGAGAAATAGTATATAAATTGTCTGCTGCATTTGTTAAAAAGCAACAATATTCAATGTTCCATGTAATTCACTAACTCTAAGCATTCTGGGACATTTTGAGCATGTGAAAGATTCTGTAAGATGCAGGACAAAATGGTTTTGTCAGCAATTGTAAGTTTCAAAAGCTTATTTAGACAAACCAGCTCACTGAACTCTGTGTGCAACTCATTTTGTATGGGTAAGATTCATGCTATAGAATCTCAGAATAGCTAAAGGATTGAATGATACCATTTGGCCCACTGTGTCTGTTTTCACCTGCTGAAACAGCAATTAACTCAATTTTTCCCCAAAGACCTGCAATCTTTTCTTTTCATATAATCATCCAATTCCTTTTTGAAAGCCTCAAGTTATCCAGCCTTCCCCCACACTCTCAAGCAATGCATTCCAGATCCAAGCCATTCATATCACCATTGCTTTTTTGTCAATTATCTTATATCAGTTGTGACAACTGGAGGAAAATTTGTATTTTCTTTAAAATTTATGGAAACTGTAATTGTTTTTAAGAATGTTTGGAATTACTTCGAAGAGGTTGCATAAATTGTAAAAGAATCAATTATAATTTTTTTGTATAATAAAAACATATTGGCCCATATATTGGCAATCCTTGACCAGGACACATTACCAATAGGAAGGAAGTTCAGAATTAAGTATTGTGAGCAGCAGACACAATGAGAGCTGCAGAGAAAAAGGAGACCTACAAGCAGATGAGCTGAGAGTGAATGCTATCAGTACGCAAATTCAATTCACAAAAACAAAACAGAGAATTCTGGTGAGTTGAAGCAGCAAATCACTTTCAGGAAGAATTCAATTTTTCTATTTGACAGAAAAAGAAACAAGAACTCTTGGACGCATTGTGCAAGCTGGCTAAAACCTGGAAATCTGTGTGAATAGCTCAGAGCTGAGAAAGATTTTGGTGTTTTCCCAGAAGTGGCCAAACTGTGAAGCAGGGTTATCAGTTGGTCAATTGAAAAGGATTTCTAGAAGGTTACAACATCCAGACAGTTGTGATTTGAGGGAGAGGGAATTCATAGAAATGTAGTGAGTGTACCCCTGAAACTGGAAGTGAAAGCTGTTGATGGATGGGATGTTGGACCTATCCTATGTGAATAAAGACCAGCATAATGTGAAACGGTGTAGCTACGTGGTGTCACATTTTTCCAGGAATTAATACAAATGTTTGCTGTTGCTTAAGACACATCTATTTTGTATTGACTATTCAAAGTGAAATATATCTTTTTATCTGAAGTATCATTGCCTGATAATTCACATTTAATTAGGGTTGATTCAAATTAAAGTAAAAGCTTCAAAAAGTGAAATCTTGTTGCTAATAAGGATGAATAGGGTGTAATATATTAAGAATGACAAAATAATGGCACATTAGAACTAATCACTATTACAGCGACATGGCTACAAGGCACATATTACGTTCAGGAAGACAGAGAGAATGACAGTGGAGGAGAAATACCCTGGATAGTAAAAGATAATTTACGGACATTAATGGGAAAGGATCTAGCCCCATCAACTTGACTTAGTATGGCTGGAAATTAGGAATAGCAAGATTCAGAAAACACTGGTGGGATTAGATTTTATGCCCACTAACAATCGCTCTTCTGCTGGGCTGTACGTTAAACAATAAGTTATAGGAGATTCTAACAAAAGCAAGGTAATTTGCCAGCAACAAATTTGTGCTGATTTTCCTTAACGAACCTGCACTTGCCCAAGTGACTTTTCTCTCAAATGATCATTTCTAAACTTTTCCCTAACCTAACAAGATGAAATTGGCTGGCTTTTAATTGTTGGGTTTAATTTTATTTATTTGTTAGTGCCACCAGTATGCTAACATTAACACTGCAATGAAATTACTGTGAAAATCCCCCAGCTGCCACACTCCAGCACCTGTTCAAATACACTGAGGGGGAATTTAGCATGGCCAATGCACCCAACTAGCACATCATTTGGCCTGTGGGTAAATACCAGAGCATTCCCAGGAAATCCACACAGACACAGAGAGAACATGCAGACTCCTCACAGACAGTGATTGAAGCCGCTAATCGAACCTGGGTCCCTGGTGCTGTGAGGCAGCAATGCTAACCACTGTGCTACCATATCTTTTCTGAATAACATTTGCAATTCTCCAAATCTCTGGAACCATCCTTGAGTTTGAGGAAAATTGGAAAGTGATGGTCAGTGCCTCTGAAGTTTCAATAACTAATCATGGACAAATGGTACCTTGAGCCTCATCTTAGAATTCAGCACTATTGCTTTCAGCAAGAAAAAATCTCAAACTTGTATTTTGCTGGAGGATTTACCTGCAATTGATTGACTCAGAATATTGGAATGGTGATGTATTATTTATGATAAAATACAGCATTTAGTCTGTGTGAAGAATTTAACTGGGTGGACTTGAGTCCCTTTTCTTATTCAGTATTTATGCACTATTTAGCAAGCCTATAAATTTATAATTGATCCTAAGATAAAGGAATATGGTTTGGGCTTTTCAATGGCAGAATTTTAACTGCTAAGGGGCAAGTTTAGGGTGGTAGTTAGAGCCCCAAAAAGTGAGGCCAGGCCAGAAAGCCAACATGTTGCTTTCTATTTTCAGATTTAACACATGCAGGTTTGCAAATGAGCGTGAAATCCCTGTGGAATCCTTGAATAACTAATTGAAATATTGACAGAAGCAATTAACTCATCCTGACTTTAACAGCCAGCAGACAGGTTTCTTGAACCCACCAAGGTTAACCAGATAAAGACATAGTAGTGTGTGGTGCTTCAGTGAAATTGACAGTGAAGCTTTCACACAGTGAAACTAAGGAGTCCAGTCATGCCCATTTGAAAGACACTTCTTCTCAACAAGTTCTTTCACTCTTTGAAAGGTGATTTCCAACTTCTTGAAAGTTAATCCTGAAATTCCGCTCTGAACTTCTTTCACTTTGAGCTGCACTTCACTGCAGCATGGAAGCTGCAAATCCAGCTCTTTCTTGGCACCTCTGGTGAAGAACAGAAGGAGCTGCATCAGCAACGTCAACAGCACCAGAAACAGTGAGTGCAACATCAGCAGCAGTACCATCCCTTTCCTCAGCCAACATCACTCCACAGACAAAGGAGGTTTAGTTTGAAAGAAATGCCACCCCCAACACAGGTCGATAGGCAGAGAGGATCAGTTCTCTTGATATATATGAACACCAAAGCCTCATAAGGCTCAGGTTTTGGTGATAAGTCATTGCTCATTTTTTCAGCCTCCTCAGACAAGGCCTCCTTCACAGTGGACTAGACGGGCATGCATTACTAAGGTGGCTATCACTGGCAGCCATACTCCCTGTTGCCACTGCACCCCCTCCTCCCATTCCAGCTTTCTGCTCCTTCCTAGAGTTCTGCACTCTCATCACATGCATGCAGAGAACAGTGAATGTGTGAAAAATGGATCATGTTGAGAGGATGGAATGGCAGCGTTTGTGCAGAGTGACTCTAAGGCATGAGTATAATTGTGTGAGTGTTGGCTGTTCAGGTAGGGATACAGGGAGGTTCCTGAAGAGAGAGGCATGAAGCAGGAAGATGTGTCTAAGAACTGTTATGCAGGCGAATGCTCAGAAATTTAGAGTTTGGGGCTTGGCACCTGAAACTATTATGTTACTCATTTTTCCCACCCTCCTGAGGTTGAGGCACTTGCTTTTAACAAATGGATACTCCTTCCATTGCCAGAACCATGCTTTAAGCAGGACTGTGGCAATAGACCTTGTATGCTGCATTGCTGAAGAATAAAATACACTTGCCCAAATTTAGTTGCGTATACTCTATATCTCCTATCACTTGTGACTGGGGGAGCAAGCTTCATAATATTCTGTACCCTGACTCCAACAGACAACCTAGGGTTCATTGTTTGGTTTTAGATGTCAAGGATGGGTATTCGTATGTTGTAGCAGAAGATTGCTATAGAATTATGAAATTATACATTAGTGTGGGATACTATCCTTGTAAAGGGTGAGGAAAGGTAGTGGCACAATGATATTGTCATTGGATTGGTAATCCAGACTCAGGGTACTGCTCTGGGAACCTAGGTACAAATCCCACCACTGCAGATGATGAAATTCAAATTCAATAAAAATCTGAAATTAGAGGCCTAATGATGACCATAAAACCATTGTCAATTGTTATAAAAATCCACCTGGTTCACTAACTGCCTTTAGGGAAGGAAATCTGTTGTCCTTACACAGTCTGACCTCCATGTGACTCTAGGTCTATTGCAATGTGGTTCAACCTTAAATGTCTCTTCAAGGGCAATTAGGGATAGATAATAAACACTAACTCAGCCAGCAATGTCCACATCCCAAGGGCAAATGAAAAAAATCAGAGAACAAAATTAAGAATGGAAAAAATAACAGCATCATTAAAGTGAAATTGTTTCAAATAAACAATTATGCTTAGGAAGATAAAATTGTTGCATATTGATAGGTAATTTAGGCCCATGGGACACAAAACATGGTAGTCTCCCACTGAAAAACAGTTCTTCCTGTGAAATAACAGATATTCTAACATGCCTTTTCCAAAGCAAATATAATATATGAGCCATGTTTATACACGTTCAAAAAACATTCCTGTCAATCTGATGATCAATAACAACCTGAGAGAAGGGGGGAAATCCATCTTTCTTGAGAATTAGAAGTCATTCTTTGAAAACGTTACATTGGCTGATGGAAATGATTAATAGTCTTGACACTTCTCAACAATATTATCTAAACAACACTTTGAGAAGAGAGAATTCCTAATTACGACAAGTGACAGCTTTCTGCATTAGGATTCACCTTTGCACAAAGATAGTATGTGACTCAATTGACAGCAGCTAATTTCATGCATGAACTTGATATGAGGCTGATGCTAGCAACTTCATTTTGCGCTATTATTGATTCAGAATCCCAAGATGTAAGGTGGTAAGTCGACAACTTATCCTGAAGCAATAAATATTAATTCCCTTTTGATTTATATTTCCACTTGCTTGCCAACTTCTGTTTTGGAAATGTATTTCCAACATGGTCATTAACATCTGCTCGTAGTACAAAATGCTTCATGTGCTGACTGCTTACTATAAGAAATTCTAGCATGTAATGACCTTTGGTAGTGGGTGGAATCCTTCTTGTTCAAATAAAGAGAAAAACAGGCTTAGGCAAAAAAAACACAAGCTTTTATCCTGGATGTTCTGCAGCAAATTATACTCGAACAAACAACTGGAAGGGCAAACTAGGTACAAACCATTATCTTCCTCTTGCATGGCTGAATAACAGGTAAAAAAAAGAATAGGATGGGATTTAAATCTACTAGAGTGGAAGGCAGAACAGTCAGAGATGAATAAGATTTCCTGTGCGCAGTCTACCTTGCTGGCTTACTATTGTATTTCTACTGAGTTATGTTTTTAACCTGTAGCAGATTTTAAATATACCTTTGTACATGCTTTGTATGTGTAAAGATATATATTTTAATTGGAATGAAAGATATAAAGCAAGAAAAAGATTGAACTAGACCAAGAGGGAAGCACAGATGAAAGAAGAAATTGAACAATGCAGTGAATGAGAAAATTATTAGAGGAAGCAAAGAGTATTGATAAAACTGATGACCAAGAAATGATAGAATGAAAATTCAGAAGAGAAAGGAGCAATAAGGGGGAATAATAGGGGAAATGGTAGTGCCATGGTATTGTCATTGGACTAGCAATCCAGCGATCCAGGGTAATACTCTGGGGACTGAGGTTGTAATCCCACCTTGGTAGATGGTGAAATTTAAAATCAATAAAAATCTGGAATTAAAAGTTGATAAATGACCATTAAATCATTATTGATTGTTGTAAAAATTCATCTGGTTCACTACTATTCTTGAAGGAAGGAAATCTGCCATCCTTACTCAGTTTGGCCTACACGTAACTCCAGGTCTTCAGCAATGTGGTTGACTCTTAAATACGTTAAGGGATGGACAATAAAAGCTGGCCCAGCCAGTAATGCTTACATCCCATGAATGAATGTAAACAAAAACTGAAGTGCAGTGAAAAAGGAAAAAATGTTGATTTTTTTAAAAATGTAACAGAAAAGACAAGAAGATTGCTATAGAGGGAAACAATGGATAAATAGATAAGAGGAAAACATAAGATGACATGAAATAAAAATATAGAAACATAGAAACTAGAAGCAGGAGTAGACTATTTGGCCCATCGAGCCTGCTCTGCCATTCATTTTGATCATGGCTGATCATCAAATTCAATATTCTGTTCACTCCTTCCCCCCATATCCCTTGATCCTTTTGGCCTCAACAGCTATATCTAATTTCTTCTTGAAATCAGACAACGTTTTAGCCTCAACTACTTTCTATGGTAGTGAATTCCACACCCTTACCACCCTCCAGGAGAAGAAATTTCTCCTCACCTGAGTTCTAAAAGGTTTACCCCTTACCTTCAAACAAAGACCTCCTAGTTTTGGACTCCCCTACCATTGGGAACATTCTTTTTGAGCCTACCCTGTTAGAATTTTATAAGTTTCTATAATAGAGGAAAAAATTACTTTAAAGGGATCTACAAATTAAAGCAATTTATTTCGTTTGTTTGAGTCGGGGGGGGTGGTGGGGAGGATGGGACAGGGTCGTGGGTAGTACATCCTTGGGTCACAGTATTATCAGTTTTATATCAAAATGGTACGGTTGATGTTACAGAACAATATTAAACTGACATAATAACTCAGCAGTTAAGTCAGTGAGCTCACTCTCTAGTGCCCTGAAATGCACATTTTATTTAATGCTTTTGAAGTTCATGAGAGAGAGAGAGATTGATGAATGTATGCTGGCTCCCAGTATTTACACTGCTAAATTTAGCTCATTTACCTAGCAGTAGAAATGTATGCATTTTGCCTAGATGTATAACTCTACCACCAGGATACAAAATATAATTTAGCAATGTAGACACAAGGAACTAACGCATGGATATTGGCCCTTATCAACCAAAATCACACAAGTGCTAAATATAAAAAAGGTTTAAAGTTAAGAGATGCAAAACACGTACTCACACAGTCTGAAGATACACCAGACATAGTATAAATCCTAAGCCACGTTTTAAACACGGACTACTTGAGACATTGTGGGCTACATTTAATAGGGCATTGGAGTCCCCTCCCCATCGCCCTACCACCATCCCCCCTCACTCCTACCCTAAGTGAATAACTCAGAAGCAAACCTATCCCTACTCTGACAGCTCAACCCGCATGCATTTAAATGACTTTGGAGGAGTGTTAATTGGTTTAGGGTGTGACTTCTGCCCCTGCAGGATGTCCCATCTTGGACAGCTATCAGCCAAACAATTAGCTGGCAAGCCCTTAGTTCCCGTAGTGCTACTGGGAGAGCGGCAATAACCAATGCTGAGGAGCTGAAGCTGAAGTGAAAAGTTTGTGTGAGTATGTGTAAGGAGGCTTGGAGAGGTAGGATAGGGATGATGGAAGAATATTGCTGGAGCTAGGCCAGCAGGCACCAGCAAAGGGCAAAAGGTGGGGTGGGAAATAGGTCTAATTGTCAGAGATGGTGGCCAGTCAGAGGTATGCAAAAGCTGTCTAAGAGATCCAGAGTCCTGGTTAAGGAGGCACCCAGCATCCACCCCCACCATTTGACTGCCCAGCACATGCATTGGGAGCTGCTAGGCTGGACACTTGGCATGGGCCTCTCCGGCAATGGTTAAATCCCATTGATAGCTGGAAACGATCCTTAATTGACCACCTTGCTTAATGATAGTAGAAAGCAGATGATCCTGTCCACTCTCTCATACATTAAAAATTAGCCACTAGGATCCAGTAATCTGGATATGTATCTAAGTTACATACCTAGCTCTTCTTTAGTGTGAACCTTAGTATGAGGTACAGTTACTTGTATTATTTTCACTTTAAATAGATAGAAATCTGAGGCCAGTGTCTGTATAATATCTACATTTTGGTTTCATATCCCTGAATTCTCAAAGTCCTTTATAATGCTGTTCCAAGTTACTAACCTGAGAATCAATTCAAACTCTACTCTTTGCTTTGAGCAAAAACAACCTTGAAAATCTGTGGTTGACCCAACCTGGTTGAGATTTAACAAATGGTCACTGGTAAAGAATGACAGTTTCATAATGGAGAAAACCAGCACATGACGTTTTAATTTTAAATATAAACATGCATCACAGAAATTTAAATTTTCCTTCTCTCTGTACTGCAGCCTTACAGTAGTTATAGGAGTAGTTTCAAACATGCCCATAATTAAAAAAATCTTGATCTTGAATATTTTAAAGGAATGTATGATCTGGAATTTTATTAAATATCAGAGACAAAGTTCTCATACTTTCAGCACATTTATCATTTAATTTTCTAATAGACATTGTAAACTACAGATGTAGTAACAAGGGGAACCCAAGGAAATCACCAGTTATCATCTCCTTATTGAAAAGACTAACTCTGCCCAAAACATACTATTATCGAAGAAATTAAAATACACAGAGTAATTCATATATCTATCCAGGTAACGACTCAGATCATTCTATTTACCAATGGTGGAAATTCATTGTTAATGCTTTCAAAGAATTTAGTTTTTATATTTAATATAATTTCAGAATAAAATCTCAATTCTTGTTACTTAGCCATTGATGCAGGCTACATCGCCAGCTATGCTTTGTACAATACTATTAAGGAGAGCTGTGCTCATCAGTTGATTAATTGTCGGTGTTAGGAAGGTGTAGGTCAGTGTGTGAACTTGCTCCCGCATTCAAAACTGTACTTATAAAATACCCAAGTGAACCAAAAGACCACTTCAGAGTATGTAAAAGTGACTTTACACCAGACTGGACTTATGTCTGATACATTGGTCAGATCAGCTCCTGGAAGTGAACTTACAATTCTTAGCTTTAACGTGGTCAGGAAGCAAATCATCAAACTGACACCCAAGGTGAGGTTTTCTGGTCCTGCCCATGGTAGGAACCAGCACAGGGGAAAACCGTAAAATTTGGAGAGCAGCTAAAAGTTTGTTGACTTTGGGTGGGAATTTCCGACTGGCAGAACTGGAAAATCCCATCCCTGCACATTTGATGAGCAACCAAAACTATTTTCCATCAGAACCATAAGTTGTGTTTCTATTTTGTGTATTAACATTGTAAAAAAAAGAACGAGGTCCTTCATAGGGGTATTATGAAGCAAAGTCTGACTCCAAGCTGCATAAGGTGGTGTTATGGCAGCTGACCAAATGATTATTTAAACAACTAGGTTTTAAAAGAGGGTTTATATGACAGGACATACATGTGTTATTATTGTCAGTAGCAGCACTGAGGGCCTTGGTGCTGAAAACACAGCCATCAACAGCAGAGTGATTAAAATCTGGGGTGTGCAAGAAGTGAGAATTGAAGGAGTGCAGAGGTCTTGGAAGGTTGTAGGGCTGCAGGAGATCATAGGGAATGCTGATGGTGGGGACAATTTTCTTGAATCCATGACAACTGTATTCAAAGAAAAATCTGCCTGTCCCATACAGTGGAATTTCCCATCGCCATGTATTTATACAATAATTGCAAAGGTTCACCAAAAGGTTACCCTTCTATAAAAGGAAGAGATAACTTTTTGTACTTTCAGAGAGCATTTTTCTTACTGATTTCTACTTGTATGGTTTGGATGAGTGACAGCCTCTTCAATGATCTGAACATCAGACACGATCCAAATAATAATTATTAAATACTTAAAATCATATAAGGCACTAGAAAGTGTTTATTGCCCTTTGCTTGTGGTAATCGAAATAGAATTTGTGTGCCTTCATTAAATAAACATATAGATTATTCAACTTTTTTTATTATGGGAGTGGAGCACAATGTAAAAAAAGGAAATGTGTCACGTGAATGCTTAATTTATTAGAATTATCTATGATAGATAACACATAACTAAGTTAATGGGAGTCCCATAATAGCACTTGCATATAATAGTTCCCAATTTTACTGTCCACTTTTATAATCCAGTTGCACATGGAGTGCTGGTGCTGACAATAATAACATAAATATGCTCCATCATATATGTAACTAAACATAGTTTAGACAAAAAGATTTTAATTTCCTATAAAGACACAATCCATTAATAGTAAGCAAAGGTCCAAAGTTAACTCTTGTCTCACTGGCAAAATATGACCCCAGAAGTAATTTTTTGAAAGCATCAATTGACTTTAACAAAATGAATAGAGGATTACGTTTACCATGAGCAGTCAATGGTATATACACGTACAGTGCACTTTGCATTGTTTTTGTACTGACATGACTGTAGGATTGACATTAAACTTGCGGAAAATTGCACCTTATACATCAACAGAGCAAAATCATATCAACTTTTTAATAATATCAATAAATGGCAATTCACACTTTATGCTACAGCATTTAGGTCATGTGATAACTTATCTTCAACTAAGTGATTTTCTTATATATGCATGTACTGGTCCTGATGTTATTTTTAGGATATTAACCTATACATACTCAATGCATTTGCTTGAGATGTCTCTCCCTGATACTTTAATTGTGTTATTTACTTTAAATAGGGTAACACCCTGACTAAAATAGTGGGAAAAAAAACTTTCACATGAAAACATTAAACATTTAAAAATTGGTATGTTAGGGCCAATATTTAAGCTCCAACAGCTGCCTTCCCTTCACCCACGTACCAGAGAAAATTACAAGTTAAACGATAAAGGTTCCATGAGCAATCACATTGTCAACAGAAAAGAAGCAACCAATAAAAGCAACAGCACAATGGAGCTCCATTGTTTTGAAAAGACATCACACCTTTTATGGCATAATGCTGCATCACTTTACTCCCTAATAAGAATATATGCAAAATGAATTGGTTTGTTAGCCTATTTTAAAATTATTATGGTAATACATGCATTGCTACTGTATAAATGAGTTGCATGCCCCAATATGTGTGATTCAGCTTTTGGCTTGATCAAGCTATGGCAATCCCATTGAGTGTCACAATGAACTACAAGCCATAAATAATTCATCTGTACTCTCAAATCTATTCCTAACTAATATAACACTTTTGGCTCTGTGGTTCATTATACATCTATTTCAATCCAACAAATTATCCATACAGAAATGGTTTTTCAATGTTCTTTTCAAAATTCTTGCATATCTTAAAAGGTTATTACAATAATGAAAATTAACTGCTATTTTTCAGGAACAAGAAAATACACTTGCATTGTGTTAAAAATATTTAACTGGTAAATAAAATGTTTGATTACTATGAATCTACATCACTATTGATGTAAATCTGCTATTATTTTTTCCTTGAATCTTTCCCCTTCATTGAATCATAAAAAAGAAGCAAAGATTCACTCCTGGAAGCCTACTTATTATGACAATTTACAAGAGGCCACATTGTAACAAATTACAATGTGTAGGGTTGGGAACATTTTATATTGATTAGTAATTACAATTTATTTTTAATTGGATTTATGGACCCGCTCTCTTAACCTCCTCCTCATTTTCAGTAACCTAACTTCCGATGGTCATCAATATTACCACAATACTTTATTTGTATAATAGGTACTGCTCTGTATAGTCTGCTTATGAGAAATGTCACAATTCTTTGTGTGATGACATCCCTAAAATAATGATTTGCATTTTTAAATCACGCTTGATTGATAACTTTTATCGCACAATCCCATTAAATTTCCTGATGTTCTGGGTGACCCACTAAAATGTGCTGATATTGGCAATCTGCGGTATATCAAAAATGACTTTGTAACATATTCCAAAGCCTCACAACTGTAGGGTTTTGAATAAAACTTCTGGAAAGGCATTTCTCTTAACACTGGTTGCAGCACTACAGTATTTACTAGAAACATTCACTTAGCAACTGGGTTTGAAAACTTTAATATAAAACATTGGACAATTAGATAATTAATATTCTGAGTCCATGAAGGCTATATGCATGTAAATACATTTCAATTAAATTTAAATCATTTTAAATCCTTATAGATAAATGTCCTATTTATATTGGAATTTCTCTGACTTTGGTCTACCTAAATATTAGGATCTTACAAATAATCTTCAAACCAATCTGGAACTAAACCTATCTGATTATATCTGACCAGCTATATGGAAAATGAATTGATTTAAATATATTAATACAGAACAGCTATTAATTTAATGAATGAAAATAAAGTTAAAGTGAACTTACGTGATGGTTTAAAAAAATGCAGTTTAGAGTTTACTTCAGCCAGAGTGACAACCTAACTGCACCATACATCATCATGGTAATAATACTTGACTTTTCCATTGTTGGGTAAATGTATTTGTGAATGACAAGACTGTGGCAAAACTGATGTTATCACAGTTCATGTAAAGCAGTTATTAGCTTTTACTTGGTATTTTTCTTTGAATAAACTGTCTTTAAACTGAACATTAGTGCAAGATTAAGTAGCTAAATATACTCCTGCATGAGTTCTCAAATGGTAGGTTTCAAAATCAGATCTACCATTCAATATCCATTTCATGAGGAATGGAGGATGCACAAACTTCTTTTCCCTTTTGCAATCTACAAGTTTAAATTCAGACTTGACTGACGAAATAAAACCCTACTCTCTGCCAGGCATAATATGGAAGAGTTTATGCTTTCTTAACTCATTTCTATTGGATTCAGTTTCACAGTATATTTAACATGAATTTAAATCAATTTGGCAACCTGACTCAACAAAGTTGGGAAGTTGCTTCTTGAAGGAAATTAAAACCATTATATTAGTACAGGAGAGATATCTTTATCATATCGTAGAGTGAGAATAGAGGAGTTTCATTCTGTTTCTGGCTTCTGATAGATCCGAACTCAGACTTCATGATGTTGGCAATGCAATTCCAAAGGTGTAAATTATTTCAGTTCTCAGTACTTAAATCCGTCACAAAAAAAAACGCTCTCCACAAATGTAAATTTCACAAACTAACAACAGATCATGTTGAAGGTATCAAGCTTGGAAATGTACATTTTCTCTAGAATTATCAATATGTGCACCTATTGATGTTTGACTGGAGGATTTCCATTTAATATGCTTCTTAGTCTTCAACTTAATTAAAATATGTCTTGGCCTATTAGCCTATTACTGGAAATTGTCTTTGTTACATGTTACAGTGAAATGTAATAGTAACAGATTGCCTGATTTATGCTTCAGTTTCATAAATCCAAAATTGTTACAATGGTTGGGTAGTGAGTGGATACTGATCATAAAAACTTGCCCTATATCACTGAGCATGTTTCTGTAATGGTAGTACTTGGAGAATAGATACAACCTGTTACAGCTATTTTATCCACAGATTACATTCAACTATAAATTTGGGGAGATCTTGAACACAAGAGCATGGAAACAAGTTATATACTGTTTTGAAGAGTTACCTAACCCTTAGATTTGGTCTTTGTTGAGTTAACTGATCACAGTTAGGATGATAGTGGGGCAGAATAATGGATCTTTACATCGTCCAATCCAGAGCAGCAAAATTAATTAAAATTCCTTTTGTTTTAACACCACCTTGCTGGAAAGTTTATGTGAATAAGTGAGTACAGGATTTAAAATGCTTAGGTCTCCCTCCCCACAACTAAATGACTTACAGCCATTCAAGAATTAATAGAGGGTTGCCAGCATCAAGAAACCTGCCCGTGCACCTTCTGGTGAAGGTAGATAAGACTGGGAGAAAATTTAAAAACAATTGGCCTGATTTGAAATTTGAAATTCAGAGACACATATAGAATTGCTATATGATTTCCTATTGACAGAATCATAGTTGATCTGATCTACGGCAACAACATGAAATGGGCTCTTAGCAAATCGGCAATCAATTTTTTAACAAGTTAGTTTTTATTTATAATTAACTGCAAAATATTGCTAAGAATTTTAGTTTCAAACCAAGATTGGGACATGGAAATTAGCCTCCAAAAGGAGTTTAAACAGTGACTCCATGAGCTTGAATGGAAAGAAGATTGGGTTCAATGAACAACCAACTGACAATTCACTATGAACAAATTGTAGATGAAGACCAATTTTCCTTCCAAATAATTTCACAATTTTCTAACATCCTTTGTTATTCTATAGAATGACATTGTAATGTAATATGTCATTGCATCTATCATCAACAAGAATAATAATGAACTACGGACCTTGTTTTAAAACCATAAGACAAAGGAGCAGAATTAGGCCATTTAGCATATCAAGTTTGCTCCACCACTCAATCATGGCTGATATTTTTCTCATCACAATCTCCTTTTCCCCATGATCCCTCATCCCCTTACAATCAAGAACCTATTTTTCTCTGTCTTAAAGACACTCAATGATCTGGCCTCCACAGCCCTTGCGGCCAAGAGTTCCACAGGTTTACCACTCTCTAGCTGAAGAAATTCTTCCTTGTCTCTGTTTAAGTATTGGAGAGAATTATTAGGGTTAGGATTTATAGTTATTTTGAGAGAAATGAATTGATTGGGGATAGTCAGCATGGTTTTGTGAAGGGTAGGTCGTGCCTTACTAACCTTATTGAGTTTTTTGAAAAAGTGACCAAGAGGTGGATGGGGGTAAGGCAGTTGATGTGGTATATATGGACTTTAGTAAGGCGTTCGATAAGGTGGCCCATGGAAGGCTTCTGCAGAAAATGCAGATGTATTGGATTGAGGGTGATTTAGCTAATTGGATTAGGAATTGGCTAGCAGATAGAAGACAGAGGGTGGTGGTTGATGGGAGATATTCATCGTGGAGTTCGGTTACTAGTGGTGTACCTCAGGGATCTGTTTGGGGCCCCTGCTGTTTGTAATTTTTATAAATGATCTGGATGAGGGTATTGAAGGATGGATTAGTAAATTTGCGGATGACACCAAAGTCGGAGAGTGGTAGATAGTGAAGAGGGGTGTTATAGTTTGCAGAGAGACTTGGACAAGTTGCAGAGCTGGGCCGAGAGGTGGCAAATGGAGTTTAATGTGGAAAAGTATGAGGTAATTCACTTTGGCAGGAAGAACAAATGTGTAGAGTATAGGGCTAATGGTAGGACTCTCAATAGTGTTGATGAACAGAGGGATCTTGGTGTATATGTTAATAGATCCCTGAAAGTAGGCAGTCAAGTCGATAAGGTTGTTAAGAAGGCATATGGAGTCTTGGCTTTTATTGGTAGGGGGATTGAATTTCGGAGCCGCAACGTCAGGTTGCAACTGTACAAAACTCTAGTGCGGCCGCACTTGGAGTATTGTGTGCAGTTCTGGTCCCTGCATTATAAGAAAGATGTGGAGGCATTGGAGAGGGTACAGAGGAGGTTTACCAGGATGTTGCCTGGTATGGAAGGCAGGTCTTATGAAGAAAGACTGAGGGATTTGAGGTTGTTTTCGTTAGAAAGAAGGCGGCTAAGAGGAGACCTTATTGAAACATGTAAGATGATTAGAGGTTTAGATAGAGTGGACAGTGATAGCCTTTTTCCTAGATGGAGAAAGCTAGCACGAGGGGACATAGCTTTAAATTAAGGGGTGGTGGTTATAGGATGGATGTCAGAGGTAGGTTCTTTACCCAGAGGGTGGTAAGGGTATGGAATGCCCTGCCTGCGTCAGTTGTAGATGCGCCAAGTTTGGTGGCATTTAAGAGGTTAGTAGATAAGTTTATGGACAAAAAGGGAATGGTTTAGGTTAGAGGGTCATTGATTTTTCCTAATTGGTCGGCGCAACATTGAAATCCGAAGGGCCTGTTCTGCGCTGTAATGTTCTATGTTCTATGTTCTAAAGGATCGCCTTTTTAATCTAAGGTTGTGCTGAGTGGGGGTTTTAGTTTTTCCTACTATTGGAAATACCCTGTCCACGTTCATTGTATCCAGGCCTTGCAATATTCTGTAAGTTTTAATAAGATCCACAATATCCTTTTAAACTCCAATGAGTACAGACCTAGAGTTCTCAATCATTCCTCATACAATAAGCTCTTCATTCCAGCAATCATTCTTGTGAACCTCCTCAAGACACTTCTAGCATCTTTGTTCAACAATAAGTTATTCACCACTGAAAGCATAAATAAGAGACCTTTTCAACCATTGACAAACTTGGTGAGTAGATTGTTGGGCTTCTGACTATGAAAGGCAAAGCCCATTTGTAGTTTGGACTGAAAATTGTTTTGTGATGGTTGCTAAGTCTACATTTTATTTTCTCTCATTGAATTTTTAATTGGAGAGATAGATAAACAACCATTACTCATATGTTCATTCTGACAAAAATACATGAAGAGGAGTGGGAAAATCTGTTTAAACAGTGTCAGATAATAGGGCTTACTCTGCCAATCAATGAGTAATGTGCATATAAACCCCAATTTCCTGCCTTCCTTGATACTCTTACTGAACAGACATCTTTCCAACCCAGGCTTTAAAACTCAAATTGTCCTGATAAGCACTTAAAAGAATTTCCAAAATAAATTAGAATAAAAGTGTGTCCTGATTTTGCTCCTGAATGATCCTCATTTGACAATTTGGTCCAGATTTTGCAGACAGTGGTGAAATAACATTGCTTGCCACTGACCTGAAAGAAAACTGCTACAAGGATCTTTGAATAACTCTCTGGTGTAGGACTTTCCTAACTTTAATTTGAATCTGGTACCAGGTCAAGAGGACCTTTGGATTAGCGTCAGTGAAATCATCATGCAGTCAATCATGTATTTTCACACAGACAGTGAACCAGGAAGTAAAATGCACTGATTAATCCATACTTTTTAACATCAGTTTAAAAGGGAGGATGTAAATGATTAGGACAGAAATATCATAAATTTAATATATATTACATATATAATTTTTAAAAAGTGGCATTCTTGAACAAAATAAATAAATAATTTAGTAAGTTAGTTTCTCTGGGCCATGGAGTTAGCTCAGCAATACTTATGAATATTGTGCACAATTAAAGACCCAGTTAAACTCCAGGGTGTAACATTTTTTGAGATTTTACAGTGTGGCCAATAGTGTAAAAAGATGAACTCTCAATGGTTCAGTAATTTTGAATTGATTGCAACCTCCAGGGGAGGCAGCAGTGCACCTGATGGAGAAGTGCAGACAGCTAATTCTGGATTTCCAAATTTAACTGCAATTGTGCTAATTCCAGAAGTCGCTATTAGCTTCAAAGGAGTAATGATAGAAAACATTGTCAGTTTTTTGTCAATGTCCATGTCTATATCACTGTTGGCAACTTATTTTTTGAAAGGGATTTCCTAATTTCTAAAATAAATTTGAGTAAAAGGGCCTCCTGACTTTGTCCTCCACAGAGGAAATGAACTCTTATATATCCTATCAATTCCTTTTAACATTTTAAAAGCTTGTTCCAATCGTCCCTCAATCTGTGATACTCAAGGGAATCGGAGCCAAGTTTATTCAACATTTTAGTTTGCATTTTAGACCTGTTGATTGACTTTAAATAATTTCTGTATTTGGACTCCCACATTTCTACAGTTCCAAGTCACTCACCATTCGGAAAATACTTTGATTTGTCTTTCTCAGATTCAAACTGCATGAACTCACATCTTCCCTTCCCACATTGTACTCCAATTGCCCCAATGTTGCCCACTCATTTAATTCAATTAAGTCCCTTTGCAACTTCTTGTACCCATCTGCACTTTTCAGACTATACTAATTTAGCATCTTCTGCAAACTTGGATACACAACTCTGTCCCTTCATCTAAATTATTAATAAATATGGTGAAAAGTTGGGGCTCCAGCTTAGATCTCTTGAGCTCACTATATATTTCATCCCACCATTCAGCATGCCTTTTCCATCTTCAACCAACTTTGAACAGAAGTCAAATGGCTATGTGAATGTCTTGCATTCTCATTTTTACTGATGAACACAAGTTATTTTTCCACTCAAAATTGTATGACCAACACTATGCTTGTCTCTGAACTGGATACAGTAGCCATGTAAACTATAACAATTCTTTCTTGAAGAGAACAGGAAAACACAACACTCCATTTCTGCAGAAATTGATTTTGTCTTACTTATTCTGCTTTAACTAAACCTCATGTTGCCTGATTGATTTAGGGCATTATTGAAGAGGCTCCTTGTTGTTGTGACTGAATTTAATTTGCACTCCATTAATTCCATGAGCTAAATCAGCTATGTTGGAATTACCAGTAACATCTCAATCACTCCACAGCATGAAAACTGTCCCAAAGTGTCAGCCCTTGGATTCTCAGCACATAACTTCAATGCCTCATCTGACTTTTGACTAATTGAGAAAGTGGCTTATTACTCATTACATTAATTAACTGCAGTGAATGTGATTGAAAGGCCTGGAAAAACGTGGCTTTTTTCCATTTCAAGTATTTGAAAGAAAAGACTTAAACCATCACAAAATATTATCAAAGGTTTATAGTAATTATTCTCAAGATAGAAAAATATTGTTACAAAAGCACTTCAACTGACACTATGATATGAAAGGGATTAACATACATGGTTTTAAACCTGAACCCTACTCTTTGGTTTCTTTAGCTTTAGTTATGCACCTATATTTGTTTGTTGTGTTAATTAACTAATTGCACCATCTGAAGCACTTCTTTTTGAACTTTAGGTGAACTATATGTTATTTCCATTCAGCTAAAATGTACATTTTAATCTAATTTTGTGCCTATACACAGTTTCATGTTGCATAAGCACAATGTAAAAGTTTGGATTAATTCTTGATTTTGTTAATAAAAATGTATTCTTTATCCTACCATCCTTGCGATAGAATATGACATCCACTCTCCTCTCTTCTGAGCCGAGCAGAGCTTGGGCAATCTGAGCAATTGCATGCCGCTTGCTTTCTGGACCATGTAGAAAATCGCAGGTACAAGGCTTCTGCATGACATCCGGCCTCGAGAACCCAGTCATCTCACAAAATCCATCATTGCAATAGATAATTGCACAGTTCTGCACCCTTGCATTAGCAATGATGAATTTTCTGTCTGTAAAGAAACAGAAAAATATGGTGGACAATATAAAACACCAGTCTGTACTTCCAATTCATAGACAATGACTAGCTAGCTGTCACCACCAACAACTAGTAAAGGTGTGAACAATTTACTCTATAAGGATTTTACAGAAGCCCATTATGACAAACAGTTTCAGAATTGCTAAAGTTATAAAATATTGCCATACACAAAATGTACAATACACTTATGCATAACTGACATTTATGTTTAAGTAATTTGTATAAGCAAAGTGAAAGTAACTGAAGATTCAGTAATTGCTATGCTCAATTTAATATCCACAACTGCAAGGGCTACATTAAGGCAGTGCTGCAGACTGTAACCTGAAATATCGCTGAAAAAAAACCCTGCAGTTTTATATTTGCCAATTCTTTCCTCCTACTCATAAGGTGTGCGATAATAAAACCAAGGAATGGAACCATGTTCTGTGAACTCTGATAGTACAAGTGAGAAAAGTTTAAAGTCTAGTGCAGGGAATGTATCCTTCCATGTCAATCCTGCATGAACCTCTGTCCTAAGCTGGAAGCATCTTTTTAAACCCAATCAATGTAATATAGAAACAAATGTTGCACCAGATTAAAAACCGAAACCGTCTGATTTTTTTTCTCAGTCAGATTGATTCCCTGAGGTGAAGAATGTAATGAAAATCATTTCAAATTCAGACACACCTTTTTCTGTATGAAAGTAATACTTGGAACATAAAGGACTCTTTTTCCTCTGCACATTTCCATGTAAATAACATTTTCTATGTATCACCATAAACCTTGCATTGTCATTTGCATTATCAAATTGTATCTTGGAGGTGCAACAAGAAAACCAGGTTCCCCGTGTTAAACATTGTTTTTATAAATACTTGAAGATTTAGAGATATTATGAAGGTCCCTCAATTTCAACTTGGGGTGAGCCAGAGATATAACAATGGACTTGAAGTGAGATATCATGATTAGCAGAATCTTCTAGCTCTTCCCTCTCAGAACCATTCCTACTATTACAATATGAGCAGGAATGAAATGCAAGCACTGTTTTAAGTCCAATATTGGTTGTCTTATAAAAAAGGATCCATGACTGTTACAAGAATGGAAATGCAACCCACAATGTTTAGCAACTTTTGTTGGATAATTTTGAGACCATGGTTCCATCTGAGAATCAGGGGTTTAGCCATTTTCATGCAAGAGGTAAGTTATTTCCTTGGTGCCTCAAGGTTTCACTGGAGAAAAAATTGCAGGCATGATGTTCAAAGACTTTGAAACAAAATGTTACTGGACTCAAGCTCCAACATAAGATTTGGGAATATAATTTAAACCATCATTTCAGTGTGGTGTTACACTGTTGGAGGTACGATTTTCTGTTGAGACATTAAACCAAGCCTGCGTGTTCAGGTGGAGATAACAATAATCCTGTGGTACTACGTGAAGAAGAACAGAGAGGATCTACTGGTATCCAGGCAAATATTTATCTCTTATCTGATGCTACCAAAAATAGATTAACTGGCCATTCACTTCATTGCTGGTTGGTGGATCATGCAGCAAATTAGCTTTTGGACTTGCCTCCATAATAGCAGTGATGTCAGAACGTGAATTAGTTGATTTTGAGCATCATTTTGTCTTTTGCACATTCCAAAGACAGGAAAAACACTATCCAATTAAAAGTTTGGCATATTTGGTTGAATGAAACATATCTGTGGCACATACTCATGTAACATTCTAAATGTATATTACCATTGACAGTTATGAGGAGGGTGCAATCTTGTTCCTTGGCAGTCTTTGTGTGGTCAAAAAACATGCCTATGTTAAAGCTGATTTAGTGAGGCTTAGGCCACAGCTTTGATCTTTAACATCAGTTACTGAGTCCATGATTCCCATTTTTCTGAACAACAGCAACATGACTATGCATCTGTGGCATGACATTTATATTTTACACGTCAATGATTGACTGGCCTCTCACATCACGTTTGATGGTCTTAGTGGCAGTTTCATCCAGAATGAAAGCCACCTTTTCAATGAGAATTAGTTGAGTATAAAAAGACCATATTGTACTGTTTTGGTCCATTAACTGACATTACATCACATTTTATTCTGAAATGGGAGCAGGAAACTTATTGCATCTGACAGTCAAATATAATTGTAGCTATTACATAACATGACTTCTGTCTAACAAATTCAAAACCAAGATCATTGTAATTTAATTATGAAGGCTAATTTAATAGAAAATTGTAAAGATAATCAAAGTACACTGCCATTACTTTTTATTCATTCATAAGTTATGGTGTCACTGGCAAAGCCAGCATTTATTACCCATCTCTAATTATCCTTGAGAAAGATGTGGGAATAATCTTGACAATAACTAAATGGCTTGCTGGGCCATATCAAATTGTTTGTAAACTATTGGGGCTAAATTAAATAGCCCCCAAAGTTGGGCATGGGGATCACAATTCAAGATGAGCTCTCTCCTCTTTGGAGTTATGTAGACAGCATGTAAACTTCATGTTGCTCAGTAATCATAAAGATTGCAGCAATGATGAATGCACAGCTGAGTGGCTGAACACCACTGCAGTGACCCAGGTCTGAATGAAGTACATACCATTTAAAGCTAGCAATAAAGCTATTGAAGGCCGGACTACACCTCTTAAAAGGTGAAGTGCATTCTGACTATAGCAGGGCTGGAATTTCACGGAGAAGAGTGGAGGATCTGAAGGACACAATAGAGAGTGTACATCAAGGCTTTCCAATGTCATGATGGAAGCTTTACTGAAGGATTTGCTCAGAAAAGTTCCTTCCCTCTGAGAGCCAGGAAACCCTCCAAGCAGATATTTAGGAGGCTGCGGCAGTAAATTCCATCAGTCTAGCCAGCGGGCTAGGATGCAATGCCAAAAGAAGCTAAATGATCTTGCTTGAGTGGTCAAAGTCAGTGATGCCCTCACTATACTCACTGACATACTTGCCTCTCATTTGCAGGACAAGATGATCCAGCATTAGCTATCCCAAAGGAGGCAGACATGGCTGACCTCCATAGAATAGATGGTATTGGAAACAACTAAGTGCCCATTACTAAGGCCATGACCAACAGCTTCTCTAGAGCAATTAAGAGATGATGGTGTCTTCCTATTGAATGCAACTTCTTATATCACCCTCACCCTGCTACTTATTATAATGTACTAACTACAGATGCTAGCTATGCATCTCTTGCTTTCCCCTGCTTCCCCTTGGTTCTACTTTGCCCTTGTATGTTTATGCTTTCAAATATCCCAAACCTATTTCATTGTCAGTCAGTGCTACCTGAGGCTAAAGGCCTAGACGTCAAAGACTGGGGAGGAAGAAACATTATTGTTTGATGCAATATGCATGGCAATCAGTGAAGAAACCAGCGCTGTTCAAATGTTAGACAGCAGCATAGTGGGAGGAACTGAATACGATGAGTTACTGAGCATGAGTAGGATGCAATTATGCCAGGTGAACTGAATAGTGCAAATGCTTGACCTCCAGAGAGTGAGGCTGCAACTAGCTCTGTTGCAGAGGACTTGGATGAGGACTTCAATAGAGCAGTATACAGCAAAAGGCAGATATGTATACACACAGTGAAACTTGGTGCATTGGCAGATTGGTCACAGAATCTGTTGCCACTGTCACAAAGCATAAAGGAATTTGGCTCTATCCTATTACAGACTTTACTGAGAGCTTGAAGCTCATCCATTCCAGTGTGGAAGTGGTGACCAATTGCTTGAGAATGCTTGCAAATTAGCTGTCATGCAGCCATCCAGTGGCCAATTCATCAGCTTCCATTATAGCACAAATAGAACCCATCTAGCATCAGAGAAATGCAAGGTAAGTTCAGACTTAGATTGAAATTGTGGCTTGTTTCCATACAAGTTCAGCTTCGTGCCATTATGATTGTAGATAGTAGTGATCAAAGGTCCTTCATAGGCTTTCACAGCAGTTCAGAAAATTACTAGGATTGCTGTTATATCACCCCAGGAGAGTGACAGTGAGTCTGTCTCAAAATGACAGCATCTGTGCTCTTATCAATGCCATTCTACCAGTGTACTTGCTGCTGTCCATCAGCGAGCCCAGAGTGCTACTGCCCATGCTAAGACATTGCAAGTTAAAGTCAAACCTTTGAGACCTACAGTTGCTTGAAGGCATCCTGCAAAGTCATCTATAATATCTTCCAATAAAAGTTAATAGTTTTACTATAGTCATGTTGCAGCCACTTTGATAGCATTAGGATTGTCAAAGGTACCCGCAAGACAGGGACAAAGTGATTAGTTGAATATTGTATGGGTTATTGGAAGTGTTGCTGGGTAAAATTGGTATGGAATGTTTGCTTTGTTGTGGCTTTTATTTCAGGATTATGGTCAAGATGACACAATGGTGGTGAGTAGTAGAGTGATATTAAAGTGCCAAAATGTTGACTAGCAGAGATTTAGTGTTTTATGCAGGGATCTGCATTTGAGTGTTCACAGACACCCTGTTTAGAATATGAATGTGCTGGATACTTTCTTCTTATTTCTCCTCCTCCCTCTCCTCCTGGTTGTCCTTTTCTTCTTGAAGTGCTTACCAAAACCATAGTGGCAGGGCCTGCATCCTCATTAAGTACAGACTGAGAAGTATGCAACATGAATCAGGACACATGCCTTGGCAAGTACTATAGGGCCCCACCGTAGTAATCTAGAAAACAAAACTGCAACTTCAGTATCTCTGCTGGATGATGTTGCTTGTAGCAGCAAGGCTTACATTATGTGACTGCTCCTCATGTGTGATGGATTGGGAAGAGAATTGGTGTATCATCAGCCAGGCATAGCAAGGATAGCCTCTTATCACTAAGCAATTACCCTCTATGTTGATGTGGTGACTGAAAAAATTCTGGAACAGCATTCTGGTACGGGGTGAATGTATCACAACTGCTGTCAAGATGGTGGACATCCACCAGCATAATATGCTGGGTGTGGTGACATGCCAATTACACACTGAATGAGTGATACCCACTGTGGTTTCAGTACACTTCATCATTGAAGGAGCTATATGCAAAGCTGCATCTGTACTGTCAATGATGCCTTGCACCATGAAGCAACTCAGCTATTTATGGCAAAGCCACCTTGGAATCAGTTTACAGAGATGGTAATAAACTCTCCTCTCCTGGCAAAAGGAACATCTATGACCTGCTGGATGCAGTAGCAACTGTGGGATGTTTGCTGTGTTGTCTGTTCCAGCCTGGAAAGATCCACTGATAAAACATTTCAAGGCTACAACCACTTTCTGAGCCAGGCCTGTTCACCCTGATCTGAGGCTCCAGATCCAAGAGGAGTTACAATTCTGTAACACCTTCTTTTCAAGCACAGATGTTTCGATGCAATGTGGAGATACGCTCCTTGAAGGCTCTGGGTGGGTAAGGTATTTGCTGAGAGTTTTCTTCTTCCTCCCTGTGCAAGCAGTTTATCTTACTTAATCCCTCTGCTTCATCTCCCTCTGACACTGCAGCTTACGGCATACAGCAACTCTAACCCCATGACTGTCAGTGATCTTGTTATAGCAACAATTGACTTTCCAACATCTAATACCAGTCCCTGCAGACCTTTCTGAACTCCTTCAAACATCTAGTACTTCTAAAAACTCTACAAGAGCCTGCAGAAAGTATTAAACAAATAACGAGGAAATTGGATAATGATGCTTTAAATGACACTGGTGGTATGTTCCTCGGGCTGCTGAACATGTATGTTTAAACTAAAGTGGTGATGGAAAAATGTCAAGTCAGCTGTCAAATCAGTGTCATGCACTGGCTTCATAATCTAACTCATCTGCATACTTCTGACATACCTATGTAATACCATGCTAATACCTTCAACAAAATCACATTCAGTGTGCGTCATGCTGAAAGTGGCTGCCAACTTTCTCATAAAGCACCACCCATAAGCATGTGCATTACCCAAATTGATAGGAGAACATCCTCAGTATGGAGGGGGTATGAATAATACCTGCCTACCAATTTGTGAAAATAAATCACCATCTCTATTGAATAGATAATTGTGGATTTGCAGGAATGAATTCTTCTATGTGATTTGGTGGCAGTGCAACTGAGGTCTGGAGTGCTAACCAGGCCTGCAGCCTCGGTTAAAGAGATTATTACCAACAGTAACTTGGGCACAGATTTTTTTTTTGATTATGTTCAATCTGAAGTCCAATCCAAAGTCTCAATAAGTGAGACATTCCAGATCCAAGCTCACAAGACAGACATCCCACTTCCTGTTTTGGGCTTCATCTACATGATACAAGTTGATTGGAGCAGGCATCACATCTTTGCCAGGGCTTGATCTTATTTGCATCTTAGCCAAAAGCTGAGGTGCCGCTTTAAAAAATTGCTTCAAATGAAACCTTAGTGTAACCTCATGACTTCAACTAAGTGCAGGGTGCCAAAACAACATTTGATCTTAGTCAAAAGCCGAGAAGCGACTTGGCTACAGTTGATCAGCTGACGGGAAAGTGAGGGTGCGCTAAAACAAAATAAATGTCGGAACTGCAGGAAAAGTTAAAGTGTCATTTAATCCACTTCTACAAAATATTGGAACAGGTTCACTCAAAACTGACGTCTCCTCCAAGGCAGTTGGCTCCTGGGGGATCCTACTGTTGCCTGGGGAAATAGCCAGGCACGCCATGTCAGAAGAGCAAAGGCTGTGACGAAGTGCACAAGCTTCTAGTGAAACTCCACAATGTATTCAAAAACACAATGCCTGCGCATTGGCTCAAAACAACAGGGAGATTAAATTGGCTTGCGTACAATTGTTTTGTTTCTGGGACTTGATTCTTACTTGGGCCTGAACTATTCCTCTCGCTGGTGATTGTACAGGCTCCTTTAAAGTAGCATCTACTCAATTACAACAGTGTACACAATTATAGACAAAGCTGTTGACAATGGTGCTGAAATCAGTGCTGGACTCACTCAGAGACACTCGGAGTTGCCAACATGAGAAATTGGAAAGACAGGGGGAGAAAAAGGAAAAGAGAATCTTAACTGCATAGCAGAAGCGCAGTTCTGAGGTTAGGATGGAGAGATATTGCTTGAGATTTAACAATTACGTAATTTGTTAAAGATGCTGACATTGGAATGAAAAAAGTGACATCCTCTTTCTTTAATGGTGATGAGAATTCAGTCCCTCCCAAATAACGTAAGACAGTAAAGCATAGGACTTGCTAACTGAAAGCATAGAAGTGTCAAATTGGAGGTAAGCGACCACTTTAGTTTACATGTGACAGTAAGAAATCTGAGTCAACTTTGTTGTAATATACATCAAGTTGACGTCACGGCGTTTTGATGTTGCTGCTAGTTATATCCACTTCCATCAATAATGGCAACTAAATGCAAGGAATTAATATGTCCCCTATTCAAATTAAGTGAAATGAATGTTGCGTTCACGTTAAAATAACTTGAATTTAGCATGGCCCAATGGTTCTTCACGCCAACTTATCTCATGTACGCAAGCACATTGCACTGGCAGTTTAATGCTCTTGATTTATGTCCACAGAGACAGGCACTAACATTGCAAAACCCTTAATAGCCGGAAACAGAAAGCTGACATTATTTCTATTTGCCTGGGTTACTTCGAACCTTGTTATCAAGTCCCGGAGGCCATCTCTACTCTTTTACCCAAATCACCTTATAATGAGAAATGGTACAACTTTGGTGTTTTTGTTTAAGTACAATAGCATTACACTAAAATACCAGTTCACCCACTGAGGCACATGACATGCCCACTCCACACATGACAGAGGAACACTATTTTCACCCTTCAGTTTGCCTTTTTTTGCTCTTTCAAATTAATACTTCATTCTTACATGCTGATTTGTTTGTGTGGAGAGAACGGTGTCAAATTACATAAACGGTGAAGAAGCGTCTCTCCTTGCGATTTTTTAAAAAGAAAAAAAAGTGAAATATTCGACTATCTTCTGGATTTTGGGAAAAAAGCCGAAGTGTAAATTAAGAAGGGGGAGAGAATATGTATTAGAATTACAACTCCTCCTTTATATTCATATTTAGATTGCTTCAGAAGATCAATTGGGGTAAAAAAAAGACGCGAGCCCAGCATCACACATCCAGATTGGCATTTGGCAGCAAGTCTATTCATTCCTACTTACTTTGGCCCTCGAATTTCCGGATAATGGTCCCCAAAAAGGTATTCTGCGGCGCCACATGCCCTCTTCGCACAGGCATGTTTGGTGTGATGTGGATGTTTTTGCCCCGATTTGAAGAGCCGCTCCGATCCGCTGGCTCTGTGCTCCCCTCGCAGCCACTCCGCCTCTCTCAGACAGTCAGTCCCCTTTGTCAGAGAAGCATCATCAACAACGCAGCCTCTCTCCGCTTGGCGACAGCAGACCTCCGGCGTGCATCTACAAGGACTCAGGGTTCCCCCCCAGCAACCCCGAGAAGCAGCGCAGGGAAGGACAACGGAAAATGCCCCGCTTCACCTTCCTGGAACAAAAGCATCGCAAATTTCGTGGAGAGGGGGAGGGAGGGGAGGAGGAGGAAGGGGGTATGCGCTCGCCTCACAAAGCGGAAGATCTCAGCTCTCAGCCCGGCTGACGCTCCCCCATCGGCTCCAGCACGCAGCTCTGATTACCCAAGCGTGGCTGTACACAACTGATCGCTGCCCATTCCACTTTGCGTTAAGAAACCAGATTCACCAAACCGTACACGGGATCAAAAGGAGAGTACTGCTGACCGGAGCTGGACTGAGGTGGCGGTGGGGTGGCGTGGGGAGGTGGGTGGTGGGGGGGTGGGGGTAGGGGTGGTAGGGACATGCCCACTTTACCGATCCCAGCGAATTCAATGCAATTAGTTGGGAGAAACAATAATCACTGCTGGAGATGCGCTGACTGCTGTCCAAGGTGCTGAACACAACTCCGCTTTAATTTGAAATGACGCAAGTGTTTCAGAAAAGTACAAACCATCCATGCACACACACACACAGACACACACACACAGCCATTACATATCACCCACAAAGCACAAATGTGCAATTAACAAGTAAACACAATGCTTTGAAGCAGTCATCAGTCTCAGTGTTCATTTCAGTCCCATTCCCCAGTAACAGCAAGGTGGTATTTAGCACAGTTAGGAACAAGTTAGATATTTTTTACAGCAGGAACCATTAAGTCACCGAAATATGTACTTGGATGTCACAAAAACTCCTTTGATGCCAGTGTAATTTATGTGCCTAGTATTTGTACATATGTTTGCGTCCAATCTGAAGTGAGCCGAATAGACAAGTCTTTTTTCCTCTCTTCTCTCAATCGCATTCGACTAGCTCCGTCCATTCGGGCAATTGAGAGAGAGTAAACATTATTAGAAACTGTGGACTGACACTGAGTGCAGCCGACTACAGATAGAAATGAATCGCCACTGGGGTGAGGGCAATAAAACAATCAGTTGTTGTAAGCGAACGATCATAACTTTAACTTGCCAGAGACACAAGGATGACCGATAGGTTGGAAAATGTAAAAATAACTGCAAGCCAAATATCTCCTCATTTCACCTACTTAGGATAAGATGTCGTGTCAGCTGGATGTGAAAGCACCTCACAATTTGTTTCAGGATTTTTTTCCCGAGAAACAGCAACATGTTTAACTAGCTTTCATTGGTACAGCTCTCAGCTTATGAACTGGAATGGGATGGTGGGGGTCATTCAGGAATTACAAGTCAAGCCAAAGGTAGATGGTGAGGGTGAGGACAATGGGAAACACTGATTGTTGTGAAATGGGACTGGTGCGACAAAAGAAGCTGTCACCCATACTTTGAGGGAAACTTGTGAGGCAAAAGAAGCGACTGTTCTGGAGATTCAAACTATTGAGATGGCAGATATGGAGAAATAAATTGATAGGAATTGTGTTTTGTGAGGATAAGTGAGAAAGCGTCAGTCAGATAACTTTGGCAATCAATGGTTTTATATTAGAAGACTATGGAAAATCTATAATCAGAAATTGTAAACTGTGAACTTTCCCTTCCATCTTGACTCTCCGTTTTATTTTGTCTCCCTGCTTGCTCCAATGCAACCACGCCCCTCCCCCACATGGCCATCTGTCCCTTGATTTCAGTTTTACTTCCACTGAGCACTGATTTTTATTCTCCGATTAACACATTCTCCTAACGTACCTCCATTCCACTATTAGTACTTTTTCAGTCCCTAATGCCACCATTAACGCCCACTTTGTCTGATGCCCATGATATCTTTGTCAAACTTTGCTTAACTCCGACTTAGCCCTGAACCTCTGTGTTGTCCCCACCTCCTTCACTCCCTCTCCAACTGTATAATTCATTACATTTTTATCCTTCTTCCTTTCTGCAGAAGGGTCACATGGACTTAAAACGTTTACTCTATTTTTGTCTACACAGATGCTGCTGGACCTGTTGAGCTTATCAAAATTTCTTTGCATTTTTATCAGAAATTCCCAATGGATCTGTTCAGATTTTTACAATGCTGCTGTTTTTTAAAAATTTGTTGATGGGATCTGGCCATGGTGGGAAAGCCAGAATTTATTTCTCATTCCTAATTGCCCTTAAGTTGATGATAATAAGCTGCCTCTTTGAACTGCAGAATCCCTTATGGTGTCAGCTACCACACTGTCATAAGGAGACAGTTTGAGGATTTTGCTCCAGTGATAGTGAAGAAATGGTAACAGTTCTCTATTAGGGTGGTGTGGACTTGAAAGGGAAGTTGCTGATGATTGTGTTCCCGTGGGCCATTGCATTTGTTCTTCATGGTGCTGATGGGTTTGGGAGGTACTGTTGATGAATTTTTCAGTTGCTGCAGTGCCTCATGTATATTGTACTCACTGTCGCCATTGTGTACTGGTGATGGAAGGAGTGAATGTTTAAATTAGTGAATGGGGTGCTAAATTATGTGGGATGCTTTCTCTTGGATGGTGATGAGCTCCATGAGTTTTAGGCTTCTTCTCAATAATGTTGTATTATTGATGACCAAGTTGTGAATGCTGGCGGACAATTAAACAATTAATGGGAGGAGAAAATTCCATGAACATTTCTATTGCTGAAAAAATATCAATTTTGCCAAAGTTTTTCATCCTGTACTCATCAGGACAATCACAAGAAAACCATGTCAAGAGAAATGAGAACGTTGTACAGTATGAGGAGAGAATGTTGATTGATGCTGAAATTGATACACCATGTCACTCATTTGTGTGACAGGCAGAACATCTTTTTGCTTGATGGCAACATCCTGTTAGTAGCAAATACCATTTGTGTTGCTACTGCATTGTAGCAGCATGAAACAGCTAGCTTCACCTGTTGCTCAAATTTCTGAGATGCCATTCCTCTCTAGAATAATCTGTGGTAAACTGGGCACTATTCGGTGACAGCACTAGGCCCATTCACAAATCACTGTGAACAATGACTTGATTAGAGTAGTCATAGAGGGTGTCTTTCATGAATCCCATTTCAGCATCATGCTTGCATAGTGAGCAAATCCTTGCCACTCTACACCATGTTGTGATAAGGTCACATAACATATGGAACAGTAAGAATTCCATCCTATGTACGGACCAGTGATGGAAGGCTTGTGGTAAACTGTGATACAGAACTCAATGCACAGTGTCCTATATTAAATGTTTGAATAACATTTGCTGAATAATTCTCAATGAACTAAAAATTATTCTGATGACATATTTAAGATTGTCAGTCAGGCTTGCAGAATGGCACATTTGTGTGCACTGGAAGCAACATGTGTTAATGCAAAGCACTCTACTCTTCAGAGACAGAAAGAACATATACACACATTGTGCCTGTTTCAGCTAAACAAAATAAGTGCCAATCACTCACTACTGGTTCCATCCTTAGGACTGAACCAGTCCTCATCAATCTGAGTCAAGCTGCCTGGTTTAAATTTCAAATAATCCTTGGCAGTTAACTGTCAGTTACCATCAAACTGTGCATTCTCCATGGCAATGCCTCTAACAATCAGAATCAACTGATCAACCAATCAGTATTTTCTTCTCATACAGTTTTAAGTTATTGTTCCCATGACATTGATATTCTTATATTTATCCTGATGAAGTGAAAAGCCTCTAGAAAATATATTCTTTTGGCAAATCTTAAGTTCTATATTACCAAATAAATTTTTTTGACATTTCTATCTTCAAAGATGGCAATGCCCAGTACATGAATATGATAGAAAATGCTGAAGCACTGGTAACAGTATTCAGCCAGGATTGTTGAGTTAGTGATCCATCTCAGCTTCTTCTTGAGATTATTCTTGAGATTAATGCTGTCACAGAAGCCAACCCTCTGCCAATTCAATTATTTCCACAAAATGTCAAGAATAGTTGAGCTTTATGCATACAGCAAAGCTGTGAGACATGATAGCATTCTAGTTGTGGTACCTTAAGCCAAGTTGTTCCAATACAGGTCCACAAAAACAATAACAAAAACAATTAATTACCACATCATCATTCTGTCCCAATCTTCAGTAAAGTGATGGAAATTGTCTTCAACAGTGCAATCAAGTGTCACTTTTTGTTCTCTACTCTTAGTGCCCTTGAGAAGATAATGGCAAACCAACCAATTCTGATGAAGGGTCATCCAGACTCAAAACATTGGCTCTATTCTCTCTGCAAAGATGCTGTTAGACCTGCTAGATTTTCTAGCATTTTCTGTTTTTGTTTCAGATTCCAGCATCCATAGCATTTTCTTTTTGTTTCAGATTCTAATATCTGCAGTATTTTGCCTTTACATTAAAGTTTATTGATCAGTGTCACAGTAGGCTTATATTAACATCACAATGAAGTTACTGGGAAAATTCCCTAGCTAATTAGTGAACCAGAAAGGGTTTTTGCAGCAATTCAATAGTTGCTTGATCATTATTAATGAGGCTAGCATTTTATCCTAGCTTAATTGAATTTAAATTACCCCAGCTGTCATGGTGGAATTTGAACTTCTTTCTCTGGAGCATTTGTCTTTGCCTCTTAGTAACATGTGCTGCTTCTTTCCTTACTATTAACTGGCTTATTAATGTTCAGATTAAGTCCTCCCAGAGCCACTCAGTGCTAGACATCATTAGGACCAGTGTTGGTCCATTTAAACATGGAGAAAAGTTGTAAGTTTCAGAACTACTGGGCAGGACGTTCCACATAACACACGGTGGCAGAGGTGGCCCATCATTAGCGAGCAGTGGGATCTTCTGGTCCCACTGTTTTCAATGGCTTCCAATGTAGTGTTGTGCGGTTGGCAGGACTGGAAGATCTCACTGGTGTGAATGGCTAGAAAATTCCGGCCACTGTTTTTGACAACAAGACAGCACTTGAACTAGACAGTGCCTCCCAAATAGATGACTTCTACCATCTAGAAGAACAAATGCAACAGCTGGATAAGAACACCGCCACTTGCGATTCTTCTCCAACTCACACACCACTTTGACTTGTTGTTATATATCCCTGAAATATTTTAAAATAATCCTCATTGTTTTTTCAAACTACCTTGTATGCTAAGAAATTGTGCTGCCCAAATCCATTTCATTTAAAAACACTGAGAAAACCATTGGTCCCAGCATTAACCTCTGGCATATTTCATTCTCCTCCCATCTCCAGTTTAAGCAATAACCATTATCCTTAACTCTTCGTTCTCTGTTCATTGACGAGATTCTATCTATGCTATTAACTTTATTTCTATACTATAACTGACTCTTGTAAAAAGCCTCTTATGAGGCAACTTCAGCAAATGCCTTCCAGGTAAATAATATTTGCTGTATTTCCTTTATACAATCAATTATCCCTTGAAAAAGACATTTAAATTTGATAAATACAACTCGCCTTTAATGAATGTTTGCCAGATGTATTTGATTAATCCATATATTTCTAAATATTCATTAGTTTTAACATGAATTGGATATTTAAGGCTTTGTTTGAAACTGATATTATGCCTAATGGGGTGATTTTGAGCCCACACTCGCTGTCTGTAGAAATGGCAGTGTGCACTCAAAATCGGGAAAGTGGATTTGCGCTAGCAAGTTTCTGGACTCTGATCTTCCCAGCTCCTCGCCAGCGGAGAAATGAGATCGTAGAAAGACCATTTTACTCCTTTACCATATCATGAGCAAACACTGCCTGTGGGACTCTCCTTCATTGGATATTCGACAGTGGCAATGTGATGCCATGTGGGCACCATTTGCAACAGCTCTACATAAATATGAACGTCACACTTTCACCACCAAAGCAAAGTTTGGAGATGAGCCCTCAGGCAGCCAGCATTCTCTAGGGTGATCACTGTTCAAGGGCACCGGAGATGTAGGGACACAGATAATTACAACTCAGGGCCAGGGCTGGGGACCCTGCAATTGCCATATTGGAGGAAAGATCCGCAGGAGTCACTTACAGGCCTTTCCTTCCCCTCATTTCAGGGTGCACCTTGCTTTAAATGGGTGCTGAAGGCTGATATACAGGCAACATTTCTCAGGTCCTCCTTCCTGAAATCCTGTTCATATCAAAGCTGAGGGAATGCTCTTCTTTGGCGACAGCTGGAAACAGGATAAGAGGGCTTGAAAACAAGAGGCTTAGCATTGGGAATGACTGAGAGTTAGCCGGGTGGGGTGCTATGAGGGGCCCGGCTGTCAGGCGACAGTAATGCGAATGACTCATTACAGGATAGCATGGGTGACCTGTATGACATCTCGCATTGGGCCACATGTAAATGCATCCAAGAGGTCACAGTTGCCCTTTATGTGAGGGCTCACATGTATATTAACTTGGACTGGGACCAGACAAGTCAAGATGCCAGGGCCATGACTTCATCCACTTTGCAGGCTTGCCCCAGTGGCAAGGTTTGATTGGCTGCATCCATGTGGCTCTGCACACTCCAGAGCACCACACAATGCCTTTCATGAACTTCAAGTGATACTCATTCCTTAATGTGCAGCTCATCTGCGCTTAAGCTTCATTTCACTTCAACATTAAGGGGATTCACCTTCTGATCTTCAGGTAAGTGTTTTCCAAGGAAGACTTCAAGATGCATGACAATACAGAATCACCAAACAGAAACTGATAGCCAAGAACTGCATGCATGAAGATGGCCTCAACTAGGATCTTGGGTTCGTGTCACACTGCATGTAATGCCCACTATTTGACCTGGCCTTGCAAAATCCTAACATCCTGGCTTGAGACAATTCACATCTCTTTAATCTGTGATTATCCTTCTCTCCACTCGCATTGCCTGTACCTGTAAAGACTTGATTACCTGAAAAGGCTTGCATTCTAACCATTACCTCGTAATTATGTCTCTGTCTATATATGCCATGTTTGTGAACCCACCTCTCCACTCATCTGATGAAGGAGCAGTGCTCCAAAGGCTTATGATTCCAAAATCTGTTGGAATTTAACCTGGTGTTGCAAGGCTTCTTACTGTGGCCCATTCAACGCAGGGCGTCTATGCATGGAACCAGAAGAAATGGACAAAGTATTAAATGAATACTTTGCATCAGTATTCACCAAAGAGAAGAACTTGGTGGATGATGAGTCTGGTGAAGGATGTGCAGATTGTTTGAGTCATGTTGAGGTCAAAAGGGTGGAGATTTTAATGTTCTTGAGAAACATTAAGGTAGACAAGTCTCCAGAGTCTGATGGGTTGTATCCCAGAATACTGAGAGGCACAAGGGAGGAAATTGCTGGGGCCTTGAGAAAAATCTTTGCATCTTCACTGGCTACAGGGAAAATCATTATGTGGAGATGTTGGCTAGGGTAAACACAGAAAGAAGTCTCACAACACCAGGTTAAAGTCCCAACAGGTTTATTCAGTAGCAAAAGGCATTTGCTACCAAATAAACCTATTGGACTTTAACTTAATGCTGTAACACTTCCTACAGGGGAGGTCCTAAAGGATTGAGATCCTAGAGGATTGGAGAATAGCCATTTTTTTTCTTTGTTTAAGAAGGTAGCAAGGATAATCCAGGTAATTGCAGGCTGGTGAGCCTTATGTCAGGGAAATCGTTGGAGAGGATTCTTCGAGACAGGATTTATACCTACTTGGAAATAAGTGGATGTATTAATGAGAGACTACATGGCTTCGTGAAGGGGACGTATTGTCCCATTAACTTGATTGAGTTTTTTGAGGAAGTGACAAAGATGATTGAGGATAGGGCATTGAATGTTGTCTACATGGTCTTCAGTAAGGACTTTGACAAGGTCCCTCATGGCAGACTGGTGCAGAAAATAAAGTGGCATGGGATCAGAGGTGAGTTGGTAAGGTGGATACAGATCTGACATGCTCATTGAAGATGGATGGCAGCAGTGGAAGGGTATGTTTCAGAATGGAGTGCTGTGACATGTGGCATTCCTCAGGGATCAGTGCTGGGACCTTTCACGTTTTTAATATATATACATAAGTGATTTGAAGGACAATGTAACTGGTTTGATGAGTAAGTTTGCAGATGCAAAGATTGGTGGATTTGTGGATAGCAAAGAGGACCTTCGGAGGGTACAGCAGGATATAAATCAGGTGGAGAATTGGCGGAGAGATGGCAGATGGACTTTAGTCTAGAAAAATGATGAGGGCAGTGCAGTTGATGTTGTCTACATGGACTGCAGCAAGGCCTTTGACAAGGTACCACATGGTAGGTTGTTGCATAAAATTAAATCTCAAGGAATCGAGAGTGAGGTCTCAACCTATACAAAATTGGCTTCTTGACAGAAGCCAGAGGGTCGTTATAGAGAGTTGTTTTGCAAACTAGAGGCTTGTGACCAACTGTGTGCCTCTGGGATTGGTGTTGGGCCCACCGTTATTTGTCATTTATATTAATGATTTGGATGAGAATATAGGGGTCATGGTTAGTAAGTTTGCAGATGACACCAAGATTGGTGGCATAATGAACAGTGAAGAAGGTTTTCTCCAATTGCAACGGGATCTTGATCAATTGGGCCAGTGGATTGACAAATGGCAGATGGAGTTTAATTTAGGCAAATGTAAGGTGATGCATTTTGGTAGATTGAATCAGCAGGACTTACTCAGTTAATGGTAGTGTGTTGGGGAGATCTAAAGGTACATGTTCATAGCTCCTTAAAAATGGAGTCACAGGTAGACAGAGTGGTGAAGAAGGCATTTGGCATGTTGGTTTCATTGGTCAGAACATTGAATATAGGAGTTGGGATGTCTTGTTGAAGTTGTGCATGACCTTGGTAAGGCCACACTTGGAATACTATATGCAATTCTGGTCACCCTATTACAGAAAGAATATTATTAAACTAGAAAGAGTGCAGAAAAGATTTACTAGGATGCTACAGGACTTGATGGATTAAGTTATAAGGAGAGGCTGAATAGTCTGGGACTTTTTTTTCTGGAGCTTAGGAGGCTGAGGAGTGACCTTATCGAGGTCTATTAAATAATGAGGGGCATAGAACAGATAGATAGTCAATATCTTTTCCCGACAGTAAGGGAGTCTAAAACTCAAGGGCATATTTTTAAGGTAAGAGGGAAGAGATACAAAAGTGTCTAGAGGAACAATTCTTTTTCACAGAGGGTGATGAGTGTCTGGAACAAGATGTAGTAGTAGAGGTGGGTACAATTTTATCTTTTAAAAAGCATCTAGATACTTACATTCGTATGATGGGTTTAGAGAAATATGGGCCAAATGCGAGCAATTGGGATTAGCTTAGGGTTTAAAAAAAAAGGATGGCATGGACAAATTGGCCCAAAGGACCTGTTTCCAGTGCTGTAAACCTCTATGACTCTATGACTCTAAATGCAAGGTAATGCATTTTGGAAGATCTAATACAAATAGGAAATATACAGTAAACAGCAGAACCTTTGAGAGTAATGATAGATAGTGATCTGGGTGTATAGGTACACAGGTCACTGAAAGTGGCAATGCAGGTAGAGAAGGTAGTCAAAAAGGCATATGGCATGCTTGCCTTCATCAGCTGGAGCATTGAGTTTAAAAATTGGCAAACCGTATTGTGGCTTTATAGAATCTTAGCTAGGCCGCATTTGGAATATAGTGTTTGATTCCAGTAGCCACACTAGCAGAAGGATGCGGAGGCTTTGGAGAGAGTACAGAAAATATTTACCAGAATGTTGCCTGATATGGAGAGCATTAACCATGAGGAGAGGTTGGAGAAACTTGGTTTGTTCTCATTATAACGACAGAGGTTGAGGGGCGTCTTGATGGAAGTCTACAAAATTATGAAGGGCATGGACAGAGTGATCAGTCAAAGTTTTTCCCAGGATTGAAGATTCAATGACTAGGAAGCATAGGTTTAAACGAAGTGTACAAGACAAGCTTTTTACAGAGAGGATGTTGGGTGCTTGGAACTCGCTGCTGGGGAGATAGTGGAAATAGATACGATAGTGATTTTTAAGGATGGGAATGGAGGGATATATTCCCTGGAAAGATAGTGGGTTTTAGTTCAGTTGGGCAGCATGTTCAGTGCAGGCTTGGAGTGCCAAAGGGCTTGTTGCTGTGCTGTAATTTTCTTTATTCTTTGTGTCCACCCCAGTCCAATCTCCATATCACAGCTCATCTGCAACCACATGATATGCTTTCTGCAGGTATGTGCCCGTTTCTTAGGGAGCTTCGTGGCAATTACATCTTAGGGCACTATCAGATCCCTGCTGCCTTTGAGAGAGAGCAGCACTTGGAGAGATAGTTCCTAGGGTACAATGGGTGCTGACACACACGATGGCAGATGACACCAGTGCAGAGGCACAAGCACCAGAGGAAATTTATTGCAATGAGTCTTACACTGTAACACGGATGCTGGTTGAGCAGGTGATTGGCCTGCTAAAAGTGTGGTTCTGGTGCTGGACCGCTTGGGGGGGTGGGGGGTAGGGTACTTTACAGTACAGCCCCCAGAGTCTCCTGCATCACTGTAGCCTATAGGTCCCTAACCTTACCCTGTAATGATTCTTTCCACTTGTTAACTATTCTTTTACTTGTTAAATGCTCATAAAAGCTATTGTTTCACTTCACATTACCACTAACCTTATTCATAATTTCTATTTAGTACTTTTAATATTCCTTTTGACCTCCCACTAAGCTTTGTTTGTTCTTTCAAAATGCCATAGCTAATTTCATCATCTGCTTCTATTTAGTTTAGCTGCATTTCCATCTCTTTATTTATCCATTGAATCTATTCTTTGTGAAGCATAGGAACATGGGTAAGCTATTTGTTCGCTATAGCCTGAACTGCCATTCACTTAGAAGTAGACCCCACTCTATTTATTTGTGTTTAATTCATATCTCCTGATAACTTACAAAAATTTCCAATCTGTCCTGAACTTTTTAATTAACTCAGATCTCATAACCTTTTTGTGGAGGGAATAATTCAAAATTTCCCATGTCCATTTTGGATGAAAAAGTGTGTCCTGCTTTAAATTTTAAACAGTTTAGATCTAATTTAAAGACTTTACCTCAACAAAAGAAATTACCTATTTGTATCTGCTTCTTTCAATAATTTAATACACATCCTTTAAATTTCTAAACTTGAGAAAGCAAGCAAAATCTCTGCAAGTTATGACTGCAAGTCATAACATAACTATTTAATTGCTGGTATAAGTCTGTTTATTTGCCCTGTATCCACTCGAGATGAATGTATCCTTCCTGCAGTTTGGTGTCTGAACATGATTATAGTGTTCTGCTGGGATCTGATGAAGGCACTATGTCACTGTAGCAGTGTTTTCAATGAGTTTTATTGCAATAAGCTTGAGATAAAGGCAAACATTTCATTAGCATTTGTGATCGTTTTAATGAGCAGTGCTCAGCTTTAAGTGATTTCTGTACATGGACAAAGTTATTTGGTCCTTGATATGTCCAGTGTCTCATATTCTGATTTGCTTTAATCAGTTTCCAGTTCACAATTCTCTAAATTGCTGTATAAATAGCAGGGTGGTAATGTCAGCAGATTAGTATCCCAGAGGCCTGGACTAATGCTCCAGAGGTATGAGCTCAATCCCACCATGGCAGCTGGAGAATTTAAAATCAATTAATTAAATAAATCCAGAATTAAAAAGCTAGTATATAATAGTGACTATGAAATTACAGGATTGTCATAAAAGCCCATCTAATTCACTTCTGGCATTAAAGAAGGAAATCTGCCACCCTTACCCAGTGTTATGGACCCAGCTGGTGTTACTACTGAACAAGTCAGATCCCAGGGTGGAAGCCAGCTTGATAGATCACAACTTTTGTTTTTTCATTTAGAAACATGGAGGGCAACTAGTGAACAGATTCACAGGAATCTTTAACAAAATAATAAAACAGTTATTCAACAAAATGAATTATACTACTCCTTCACGCACAAGTATATCTTAAAAAAAGTACATAGATTTGTAAGGATAAGTTACAAAATCTATCTTCTCCTCTAATGCCCGCAGCAAGTATATAGTCTGTGTATGAGTAGGCGAGCTGCAGTCGGCATATCACATGCTAAACCAAGTGACAGTTGCTACCCAAAACAAGTTCCATAGATTGCCCATTAACTCTGTACCCCACCCACCCTACCTGGTCTTCCCTAGGTAAGACCCTGATACTTCTAAGTCAAGGCTGGTATGTCCTGAGTCAAGACTGGTTTCCCCCGAGCAAGACCCTGGTACCCCTAGTGTGGGGCTTGGTCTAAGTGTTTAAAATTGTTACTTGAAGTTAGAAGTCACCCTGAAGGAATTAGAAAAGAAAGCATTATGAGGGTATGTAAAAGAATTTCTCAGGGTAAACCCTTGGGGAATCTTGCATTCAGCCAAACACAGCAAACACAAAGACTTGTGAAAAGGACATTTTATTCAATCAACACATATTGGGAGAGAGTTGGTCAAAAGATTCTAGACTCTGATGTTACAATCACATAAGCAAAACATTTATACATTTCTGAAGATATGACCTTCTTGTTTCACCTGTTGTTCAAACTGGATGATCCAGTTACATTAATACATTTCACTTACTTTGGACATTAGCATTTTATTCTCCTGCCAACTTAGAAATTCATTGGTCAATCAAACCTATTGACTCTTTCCACCACGCCACCCCCCCTCCATTGCCTAGCAACTTCGCCTATGCAAATCCAGTAGGTCCCAGGATTGCTCCTAACACCTGCCATCCTGAGAACAATAAGAAAGTTATCTTCCCTGTACGTTTCCCTGACTCATCATTAGTAGAGGCTACAGTGAAGCTATTCAATACAGCCTAAAGCTGAATCTTTCCATTCATTTCAAAAACCTTCATGCTACAACAGCCTAATCTGCCTCTGATAATAGGATACCTTACCTTATGCTTCTTTATTCCAAAAGAATGTGGTTTGTCTGTTTAAATATGTTCCCCATTAAGCCAAGGGATAAACAGTTTGTCAGCCAAAGCTTACAAGAAAATACAAAAATATAATTTAAATCTATAATACTTATTCAAAAAAGAATGATCACACAAGTGCTTATACATACAATACCTTTGTAGCATATAAGCAAAGCACATTATGATATCTTCAATATACAATACTGGATCCAATATATTTGGGCGGCACAGTGGTTATCTCTGCTGCCTCACAGGGCCCGTGATCCAGGTTTGAATCCTGGCTTGGGTCACTGTCTGTGTGGAGCTTACAAATTCTCTCCATATCTGTGTGGGTTTCTTCCGGTGCTTTGTTTTCTTCCCACATTCTGAAAGATGTGCTGGTTAGGTGCATTGACCCAAACAGGTGCTGTAGTATGGCAACTAGGGGAATTTCACAGTAACTTTACTGTAGAGTTAATGTTAGCCTTACTTGTGACTAATAAATAAGCTTTCCTTTAAGGTACACTGTAGTTCTCTAATCTATCTTATTTTAATAGTCTTATGAAACAAGGATTCCCATTTTCCCTGCTACAGGATAAAACTAGCAAAACCATCCAAAGTTAGTGACTTAAATCACTTTGTCAGATGGTTCCCATTCCAAGGCAATTGTCCAGGAGAAGTTAACACTTCTGAAAATTGTGGGTAAACCCTTATATGGGAATTTCCAGGAGGGGTTTCCAAGCATACCATTGGGATATCCCCAAAAATGTGATGTGGGGCCTGGGAGGGGTGGGGGGGGTGGGGGGGGAGCGCAAGATGTTTTGGCCCTATATGTTATTTGTTCTATCTCATATTTATGAAATAAAATGTTTTAGTTTAAAATGGAAGAGAATAGTCAACACAGTTCAACCTTACTTTTAGTAAATAAAAATTCTACTTTATGTTTCAGTGAAATCCATATGCAAATGAAAAAGGCAAGCTACAATACTGAACTCACTTGTTAAACAACTTAAGTTACAAAAGTAAGAAAATAGTGTTTTATATCATTTATGTTATAGCTTCTGAAAATAAGCATACTCCCTTATCTACCCTATCCTCTCAGAGGGAGGTAAGTGTACTTTTTGTATGATCAGATTGGGAAAAATGAGTTCCAACTGGGCCGAAAGACTTGGACCATCATATATCAGCTGCACAATCTTATACATAGAAACATAGAAGATAGGAGCAGGAGGAGGCCATTTGACCCTTTGAGCCTGCTCCACCATTCATTACAATCATGACTGATTGTCCAACTCAACAGCCAAGTCCTGCTTTTTCCCCATAAACTTTGATCCTGTTTATCCCCAAGTGCTCTATCTAGCCGTCTCTTGAATACATTCAATGTTTTGGCATCAGCTACTTCCTGTGGTAATGAGTCACAGGCTCACCACTCATTGGGTGAAGAAATGTTTCCTCATCTCCGTTTCTAATGGTCTACATGGAATCATCAGACTGTGACCCCTGGTTCTGGACTCAGGTAGCAAGGTAGCACAGTGGTTAGCACTGTGTCTCCTTGTGTCCCTATGTCTACATGGGTTTCCTCCAGTTTCCTCCCACATTCTAAAGATGTGAGGGTTAGGTTGATTGATCATGCTAAATTGCCCCTATGTGCCACAAGATGTGTAAATTAGGAAGACTAGCCGGGTAGGTATGAGGGTTTATAGGGATAGGACCTGGGTGGGATTGTTGTCAGAGAATTGGTGCAAACTCATTAGTCTGAATGGCCTCTTTCTACATTGCAGGGATTCTAAGATTCTGAATTTACATAGATTTACTAAATAAAGGTGGATTTTAATTGACAATTAATTTTCATGCAGGCAGATGACAGAGAGGAAGGGTACTTCTGCTATCATCAAAATCAGGCCTAGGTGATTTAAACTCTTATGTTACATTGACAGTTGAATGGTAGGTTGCCCAATCCAGTCAGTAAAGGCAGCCCATTCACTTTCAGGATGGGTTCTTCTGCAGACTTCCTGATGGGTATTTCGAATGCAAGTGCCGCAGTTAAAGGGAAGCTATATTAACATCACTATATTTCTCTATGTGGAACATTTAAATATTGAGTCAGAAGCAAGGCCCAAGGTTCTTAAATAAACCACTGAGGGGGAGAGACACAAAGAAAGAAAGGCTTTTAGTCAGATACTGCCTTTCATGACCACAGGCTGTTCCAAAGTGCTGGACCAGAATGAAGTACATTTTGAAGCCTAGTCACTGGTGTAATGTAAGAATAACAGCAGTCAATTTGCTAACATATATCCTATTTTCATTTGAAAAGCAGATCTTGTAGCAGACCTGAAGAGATGTGGCAGAGGGAGTGAACTATTTGAGCATCCCTCCTGGGGAATACTTCAAAATCTTAACCTGAGCAGTAAGGGTGAGTTCATGTCTTTATAAACATATATATTCCCTTGTAGTACATCTGGTCACAGTGCTTTTTGTTCTTGCTACATTCTAAACAAATCTCTCTTCTGTAGATCATCCTTATTCCCCAATTGCAAGAGATAATGTACCAACGCCCCTTTTCATTCTAAATACATAGCGCCCAATTTTACCATCATGTTGCACCCATTTTCAAATGGGGAAACTTGGAAAAGTTGTGCCTGCCTTCACACTGGTTCCTCCTTTACCAAGGCCCGAAAATGGCCGCAATTGGAACTGTGCCCAAAATGGGTGCAACTGCCATTTAAATACATTTGCATGCATTCAAACTGACTTAATGGGCTGCTCACCCAATCTTATTGGCACTTCCTCTTTTACCATCACATTCGCCCATCCAGAATCGATGTGAAACAGACAGGCTCCATAAAAGTCTGATTCGGGTGCTCCAGTCAGTGAGGAAGAAATTGTCGCGTGTCCAATGGCTCTCTGTTTGAGGTCGGTGGAAGGGTGGGGAGGGGGTGGAGAGTGATGGGGGTGAAAGAGTGGATCTGCTGCCACTTTACCTGAGATCAGTGAGGGGTGAAGGGCGTGTCCACTGCTACTCTGCCTGTGATCAGTGAGGGGGAAGGGGAGTCTGTTGCTACTCTACCTGTGATCAGTGAGGGGGAAGGGAGTGTCCATTGCTACTCTGCCTATGATCAATGAGGGGGAAGGGGAGTCTGCTGCTACTCTGCCTGAGATCAGTGACGGAGGAAGGGGAGTCCACTGCTATTCTGCCTGTGTTCAGTGAGGGGGAAGGGGAGTCTGCTGCCATTCTGCCGAGATCGGTGGGCGGTGAGGGGGGGAGAGACCTACAATTGGTCTATGTGGCTGGCAGGTGAGGGGATAAGAGAGTCAGTAATGTTGGCGCAATATCTGTAGGGCCAGTGGGATGCATTACCCAGCCTGATAGGAATTTGATAGGAAAACAGTATTCTATCATTTTTTTCCGTGCATGAGCAGCTGGAGGCACTGAGCAGAGATTTTGGATGTGTTAAGCCCCACCCACAGACTTCTGCAGAGCAATTCGGAATCACTGATATTTTTTCAGGCAGAATGCATATGGGGCGCCTGAGAACGGGTCTAAAAGTTGGATCTGAAACACTCCCAGTTTCAAGTCCACCCAGCACTTAGAATTAAAATGGTAAAATAAGATCCATATTTACCTGTTGCCTGTTGTCTTCACAACAGCATTCTGTTCTCACCCAGTGGCAAATGCCATACAATGGTTCTCAATTATTGCTTTCTGAGTTCATGAGCCAATGATTTTCTTCATCAAACACATCAGCCTCCTCCTTGCAAACCACTACTCCTCCCTGACAGCATACAAAATGTATGAAGAAGCTGCACATATTAACACATTCCTTTTCAACAACAACTTATAGACTCTCTTCCTCTTTTAGAAAGAAGAGAATCAAGACTAGAACAGGACCAGCTAATATCCAGGCCTCCAGCTAGACTCAATATGTAGTCCTGGAGTTGATAGAGCTCTTCTGGAAAAGGAAACATTAGGGATGGACCACCTGAGGATGACTCTTCCGTTGATTTTGAGAAATTGCACATTCAAGCAATTTAACAACTTAACACTGTAAAATGCTATTTTCTTTGGCTCTCTGTTCTGTCAGTGTCATACTAATTCTTTTTCCCTTCACGATTTTCCAGGGCTTTCTTTGAACATGGATCCTGTTGAAGAGAGACAGCACAGTGCACAATGGTTAGCACTGCTGCCTCATAGTGTTAAGGGCACAAATTTGATTCCTGGCTTAGGTCACTGCGTGGAGTCTGGACAGTCTCAACGCGTGCACGCGTCTGCATGGGTTTCCTTCAGGTATCCTAGTTTCCTTCCACAATTGAAGGATGTGCGGGTTAGGTTGATTGGCCGTGCTAAGCTAGTGTTGGGGGATTAGCAGAATAAATATGAGGGATTATGGGAAAAGGGACTGGGTGGATGGTGGTCGGTGGAGAAATGATGGACTGAATGTACTCCTTCTGTACTGTAGGGATTCTAAGAGGATTCAAATGAGCATAGTCCTCCAAATGAAGCGTTGTTACATGCCCCATCCCTCCCATGCAATACACAGAGATTGGCACCCCTGCTTGGCCTGACTGCAAGTTGGAGGGGTTTCTGTTTGGTAAAATAAAGAACAAAAAGGGAAAAAAAATTGCATTTTATAACACATCTGATGACCTTAAGACATCCCAACATGTTTTATAGCATGTGAACTGATTGTAAAATGCAGTCACTGTTGTAATGTAGGAAATGTGGCAGACAATTGATGTTCAGTAAGTTCCAGAGCAATGAGCCAATAACAAAATAACCTGCATTCATTTATTCATTCATAGAATCATAAAACCCTACAGCATAGAAAGAAGCCATTTGGTTCATCGAGTCTGCACCGAACATAGTCCTACATAGGCCCTACCCCCATATCCCTACATATTTATACACTAATTCCTCTAACCTACACATTTCAGAATACTAAGGACAATTTTAGCATGGCCAATCAACTTGACCCGCATATCTTTGGACTGTGGGAGAAAACCACTTCTGACAGTGCAGCACTCCAGTACTGCGTTGAAGTAGCAGCTTCAATAATGTGCTGAAGTCTTTGAAATGGGTCTTGAACTCATGGCATCTGACTCAAGGGGTGAGAGTACTACCCATTGAGTCACAGCTGACACCTGTCATATGTCAGCATGAGTGAGGACAAGTAGTGAGCAATGGAAAGGACAGCCGAGGAGACTTTGCCAGTAAGCAAGCTTGGCTGCAAGCTCTGCTGAAGAAAACAAGTATCCTGAATTCAGGGTTCCAGCCTACAGAACAACACTCCTTGCAATTATATGATATGTGGGAAAACACAACAAGAATTTGCTAGTTCACAAATCCGTGCTAATTCTCTTTAAACAGATTATATTTATTCTAAGATATTTCTGACATTTATAGCTTTTACATCCATAAGATACAATTTTTATATTGCCAACAGTACAATTCCTCCCTAATTTTGGCCAGCAGAATCATAGAATGCCTACAGTGTAGAAGATGGTCATTCAGCCCATCAAGTCTGCATCAATAACAACCACACCCAAACCCTATCCTCTTAACCCCATGTATTTATCCTAGCTTGTCTCCCTGCGATTAAGGGGCAATTTAACATGGCCAATCAACCTAACCCACACATCTTTGAAGTGTGGGAGGAAATCAGGGCATCTTGAGGAAACCCATGCATATATGGGAAGATCATGCAATCTCCGCACAGAGAGCCACCCAAGGCTGGATTTGAACCCAGGTCCCTGGTGTTGTGAGACAGCACTGCCATCATACTGCCCAGAATCTTTTGCACCCAATATTAACTAACAAATAACTGACAAACATATTGTAAAAGCCCAATCAACACCTCCCATTAAAAGTAGTGTTGATTTACATCTGGAAACACAAGTGTAAAACTGCAGGTGAGATCTGATAAGAGTAAAAATTGATCTGTATGTTAGAATTAATGCCTGTAATAGCTTTTTGCCAACATGGATTGCGGCCATGCATTTTTCTGTCATTTATCATTGGGCTCTGAAATCTTCTCAGCTTGCTGAAGGACCCTATACTGTTATTGAATCTGTTGCTTTAAAGTGGTTAAAAAGTATGAGAGTCATTTAGAGAGCCTATCCTGATCCCTATGTCCATCATTTTATGTTATTTTGCTAAGAATGTTTATGTCAAATATGCATTGCTTTATCAGAGGGAGTCAGCTTTGTATGGATGGTAGGCTACATAATATTCAATAAAATGTACAACAAAGTAACAGGTCATTTGGCCCAAATGGTTATGTTCCACGTCAGCCTCCTTCCAGACATCTTCTCGTAACCTAATCAAAGTAACATTTTATTCCTTTCTCTTTCATGTTTATTTAATTTCTTCTTAACTGCATCAATGTTATTTGCCACAACTGGTAGTGAGTTCTATATTCAGCTCACAATCTGGGGTAAAGAAGTTTCGTTTTAATTCTCTTTTAAACTTATCAGTGACTATCAACTATCTTATATTTGTGGTCCCTAATTTTGGTTTCTCCAGAAGATAATTGGGACAGATTTGGAGACAAACCAAAAACCTGTGGAGTCAGAGTAGTTACAGTCAGAATTTGCACAGAAGGAGATCACTTGGCCATTAAGTCCATACCAGCTCTCCGCAGTGCAATCCAATCAATCCCTTTGCCCATTAGATTCCTGTAAACCTTGCAGCTTTATTTCCTTCAAATACCTATTCAAATTCCTTTTGAAATCTTTGATTGTTTTCATTTCCACCACCCTCCTGGACAGCAAGTTCACGGTCATTCCATCCTCTGAGTAAACCGTTTCTTCCTCACATACCCCAGCATCTCTGGAGGTCCAAAACTTTATATCAATGTCCACCAGTCTTCATACTATCAGCTAATGGAAATAGGTTTTTCTTGTCTATCTTTCCAAATATGTCATAATCTTGTACGCTCAATCCAATTTCCCTTCAAAATCCCTTGTGCCAAGGAAAACAACCCTAACTTTCCTAATAAAATTTTGTATCTAAAATCTTCCATTCTTGGAACCATTCTGGGAATTTTTTTCTTCTAAAAAGGGGCCCAAGAGTTTTGCAGATTTTGTGCAGGTTGATGCACTGCTAAATTTCTAGGCTTTTAAACCCAAAGAATGGGAACCATACACAGCAATTTGTGGCCAATTATTTCAAAGTTCCTGAGTTTTTACGCGTCCATGAGGATATTTTCTTTGCATGTGTGAAATGGCTCATCTGAAAGACACTATTCGGAGTGTGTGCCACATGCATAAGAAAAGATAACGGGCAGAATTCAATTATCACTGTTTTTGGAATTTCACTGGTGTCATAAACTATATTTCAGTGTAGTGCAGCACTGGCATGCTGCAAAAGGCCTATTCATGTCATACTGTTATTTGTGACAACATCTTGGAACACTTATCAAATACATTAAACAAGAAAACCTCATTAAAATGCATTGAAATAATGCACAGAGCTCTGCACAATGAAAGATGGCAAAGATCAAAGTGCAGACATGGCCATCAGAAGGAAAAAGGACAGGAAACTCTCAAGGAAATATTTGCCAAATAGCAGGTGGATCTCTTAAGAAACTTATCAAATGAGAATAACAGTAAATTAACATAAACCATTCATTAAAAGGTGGAGGAAGAGAAAGAATGGTATCAGAAGAGATCAAGACTACAGGAATCAAACTGCAGACTATTGCATTCAGTTAAATATATATATATATATATATATGTATATAAAATGATCTATTCCACATAAATTGCCTAATATTAAACTTAAGGATGACAGCTCACTAATTCAATCTCCAACAGGCTGGGAAGGAAAGAATCTAAATCTACCCCAGAACCAACAATTTTCAATGCACTGTGAATCAGAGACAAGACGCCATCATCAATTTGAATTACAGGTCAATAGAAGAGAAGTTTTTCACATCGATTTATGTCTGACCCTCAGGACATCTACAGTGGAAATCAAATCCATTTAAAAAAGGCTCTTGCCGGATCGGTGAAAGCAAATGCATCATCAAGAGAGAAACTGGCTGGAATGGAAGCTGCAATATAGGAAGGTTGTGAGACAATATGTTGACTCCATGGAAGGAACTTTCCCAGACAAGAAGAGGTTTGTTCAGCTGCGTCCTGAAAGTCAGATCACCTCAAATCCCCTAACGATGACATTGAGTCAGCATTCGGATGTAACTCCCAGCAGGTTTGAATGTGAGCAGAGAACCCCTGCATAAAACATTCTATTTTCTTCTAGGATTCTGGATTTAACTAGTGAATCTATTAGCTAGTGAACCTATTTAGTGGACCTATTTCTTGACTTGTGTGGAAATCACTCACAAATGAGTACAGAGTGGGAACAAAAGAATTAGGAGCAGAAATGGGCAGATTCAGCCATTTGAGCCTTCTCTACCATTCAATCAGATCATGACTGATCTCTCCCTGGTCTCAAATCCACCTCCCTACCTGTTCCCCATATTCCTTTAATCTATTTTTAATTAGAAACATATCTATCTCCTTCTTGAAGCTATTTAATGATTCAGACTCCACCACACTATGGCACAATGAGTTCCACAAATTCACGATCCTCTGTGAGAAGTAGTTCTTCCTCTTCTCAGTTTTGAATCAACTTTGTCTCAATCTATACCTGTGGTGTCTTGTTCTAGGTTGTCCCATAAAGGAAACATTTGATCTACATTTACTCTATCAATTATATTTAACATTTTATATACCTCGATCAAATCCTCTCTCATCTTTGTAAACTCTAACGAGTATAAACCCAAATTGTTTAATCTCTCCTCATGTTTAATCTCCCTCTCATCTCTGGAATCAATCTAGTGAACATCCTCCGAATTGCCACTGAGTCTTTTCTCAAATAAGGAGTCCAAAACTGGGATTGATACTTCAGTGAACCTGACAGGTTGGGAAGCTTTTGATTAGTAAAATTGAAAAGCTGTAGTCATGGCCAGCTGAGAGGTATTTTTGACAGAACCCATTTTCAAACAGCGCTTCCAGTGTTTGATAAGTGAATATCGATGTCATAGAAGTCAATTCAGCTGCCTTGCACCATACACACCTTCACATGCACTTCTCTGTGGCTAACCTTCACCAACAGGGCCAGCATCAGCAAGAGCAACACCAGCTTCTGCTGCATCCTCTTCAGCCACAAGCAGTTCCACAGAACGAAGGAGATGAACAGTAAGATCCAGCTTCCAGAAGCTGAAACCTCAGCAAGCAGGTCTATAGGCTGAGAATCAGCTCTGTCAATACGAAAGAGTCTTGTAAAGATTAGCTCCTCACAGTAGGTTGTTACTGACATCTGCAACCTCTTGGAATAATATCGCCTTCCCAGCAAGCCTGGTGGATGCACTTTGCCAGTGGCCAACAGGGTGACTATGCCTGGAGAACTAAACCCTGCATCTCTGTCTCTCTCTGAGCTTGAATGCACACTTCTCCAGTCAGGAGAGAAAGCAACTGAAATTGGTGCAGAATCTATTACATTTACATTGTAACCTTTGACAGCTTGTGAAATAAGCACGATGTGGGGAATTACTTTGTACATCAGAGATAGTATAGCAAATACATTCTGAGATACAGCAGCCTATTTTTACTTGTTAAAGGCTCAGCAGGGAACCATTGGATGATTTTGCTCAAAGTTGCTTGAGCTTTTAACAATGTGGGTGGTCATAACACTTGTTCCGAGCTAGTGTTAGAACAATCTAAAGGAACAGGCAAGGTGATGTGAAATGAGGAAACATAACTGGTGGGGAGCTAAGAGAAATGCTTTGAATGATGAAAACAATGCAGAAAACTACAGGCGCTCCTAATGAGAAAATGCTCCACATGCCACAAACATCTCACATGAGTGCCCAGGTGACTTAACATTGATGCTTTCTCATATTTCAAAGATTCTATATACAAGAAAAGCAAGTCAAAGTCTAACACTGGAAATTTTTGTCAACATGTTAACTTGGCAGCATGTATTCCAGATTCTGCCCAATTTGCTCATTAGCAAGTTAACAGTAAGACTGCTGCAACTTAGCATAGCAGACTTGAACACAAGTTGTGAAAAAGGAGATAGGTGAGCATCAGGTGCATATAAAGGTTGTGATGTATCAAAGTGACACTTTCTAAACTGAGTACTGGGTATAGCTGCTACACTTGGATCCCAAAAAACACAAGGTGGATTTTTTTGTTTAACTGTAAGCCATGAATGCAATTTTACAAAACTTAAGTTAAAACACATTTGGAATGTTATGTACAGTTCCGGTCACCACACTAAGGAAGGATATGGAGGATTTGGAGGGGGTACAGAAAAAGTCTACCAGGATGTTGCTTGGTTTGGAGGGCAATAGCTATAGTAAGAGATTGGACAAAGTTGGTCTGTTTTCAATTGAATGCCGGAGGCTGAGGGGGCGGCCTGATAGAAATTTACAAAATTCTGAGAGGTTACAGCAGAATATAGATCAGTGGAACCTTGGGCGGAGAGATGGCACAGGGAGTTTAATCTGGATAAATGTGAGGTAATGCATTTGGAAGGTCTAATACAGATAGGAAATATACAGTAAATGGCAGAACCCTTCAGAATATTGACAGGCAAAGGAACCTGAGTGTACAGGTATACAAGTCACTGAAAGTGGCAATGCAGGTGGAGAAAGTAGTCAGGAAGGCATACGGCATGTTTGCCTTCATCAGCTGGGATACTTAATTCAAAAATTGGCAAGTCATGTTGACGCTTTATAGAATCTTTGTGAGATGCACTTGGTATATAGTGTTCAATTCTGGTTGCCACCCTGCCAGAAGGATGTGGAGGCTCTGGAGAGGGTACAGAAAAGATTTACCAGGATGTTGCCTGGTACTAAGGGCATTAGCTATTAGGAGAAGTTGGAGGAACTTAGTTTGTTCTCACTGGAGCGACAGAGTTTGAGGGGACATCTGATAGAAGTCTGCAAGATTATGAGAGACTTGGACAGAATGGATAGTCAGAAGCTTTTTCCCAGGATGAAAGAGTCAATTACTAGGGGGTATAGGTTTAAGGCACGAGGGCCAAATTTTAAAAGAGATGTACGAGGCAGATTTTTTTACACAGAGAGTAGTGGGTACACGGAACAGGGGAAGGTAGTGACTTTTAAGGGGTGTCTTGACAAGTACATGAATAGGATGAGAATAGAGGGATATGGTTCCCAGAAAGGGGGGGGGGGACTGTTGCTGTTTAGTTAAGTCAGGCAGCATGGTGCAGACTTGGAGGGCCAAAGGGCCTGTTCCTGTGTTGTAATTTTCTTTGTTCTTTGTTTGGATAGAATGGGTAGTCTTAAATAATCAGGGGATAGAGTGATATGGACCGCTTAAAGGCAAAAGGTGTCATGTATTGGTGCATGTCACTGAAAGACTTGAAATGCCAGTGAAGTTCTTTCTTGAATTGTGGTTTCTGTAGAAAATGTGATAACTAATTTGCACACAAGTTTCCTTACAAAAAGTGACAATAACCAGAATGGGACTTGAACCTTGTACACTTGAGGCTAATGCATTAAATATGGATTGCTCGATGGAACTGGGAATCTCGGAACTGATTCTTTACTATGTCATTGTCTCCTGATTCCAACCCTTACAGAGCCAACCACGAAATTCTGGAATTAATGCGCGGGCTGTCTGTCATTGTCAATTCCAGTAAGAGTAACAGTAATGAGGGAGAGTACAGCTAAACTCAAAGATATTCCGGGATGGGATCTATTTACCTTGTTGTTGATGAACTATGAAAGTAACAACAAAGAGTAATTACTGTACCACAGGCGATCATTCTTTTTCATGTAACAAGCAGAATGCTCAACTGTCATAAATAGTTCTTTTAGGTAAATGCAGTTCTCCAGATTTACACTTGAGCCAGATAGAATGAATAAAAATTTGAACACACCATTGAACAGCATTAACCTAACATTATAGATTCGAAATTACAAAACAAATGATCTAAAGTTTTAAGAAGAATCTCAGCACAGTTTAAAGGTATGTTTACATTGTCTGTGAGGTTATGGATTGATTGTAACTCAGTATTGCTGATAGGAATTGGAGAGTAATGTATGCATTGCACTATGTGAAAAGAGAAATTTTAGTCTTCATTTACCGCATTCTCAATGGTCTAAGAGCAATTACCCCTGTCAGTACACAGAAACAAAGTGCGCTTGCTGCTCAGCAAGATATAATACTTACCAGAAAACGAATCACAAGAAAGATCCTGAGCTTCAAAGAACCCATCGAGGAATGACTATGTGAATATAAGATAATTCATGGCAGGACCAGAAACTTAGTAGTCATGTTACTGATAACGTGATGTACACATTACCTGGAGATTTATTGAATGAACCCCTTTTCTGTTTAGTTAATTACTTAAATTAAATGGTGTTACACTTAATCATACCAGGATAAAATCAGTGGCTTACAAGACATTGGTAAACCCTGTAATCACAACTTCTGTATTGTTCTCAATTGCTGTTGTGGGGTTGAAGAGAAGCAGATGTAATAGTTCACATTGCTAACATGACAGCAGGGATTTGAAAGAATCACATTTACATTGATGCTTGACTGTTGCTGAATGCATACAGCAGATGGTAGGGATAGAGGTAAAATTCAATGCCATCCCCTGTGGAACTATCAAAGAGAGCTTCTGCAAAGCATTATGGAGCAAGTGAGAGAACCCTTTCATGGGAGGATCCAGAACAAAGGGCAGAATCTTAAAATTAAAGATAGAGGGAGTGATTTTCCTAAAAAGAAACTATATATCCAATGGGTGGGAAAATGGGAGATTTTTCCTGCACCAATCTGCATGTGCACAGCCCCCCTGTAAACCACCCCCCACCAACAATTGCCAGTCTTCCATTCGCCATCCTCCTGATGGCTTCCCCAACATCATATCTGCAATTGCCAGTATCGACAGCTCCCCACTGCCATGGCCAGCTCAACCTCACCTCTCCTCCACAATCACTGACCTCCCGATGGCTTTCCCAACTAAACCCCCCTTTCCCAAACACTGCCTCCCTGACTACCCTCCTGCCAGGTCATGGCCAGCCCTGACCCCACTCTTCCTCTTGGTCATGCCTGATTGTCCCCTCCTTTCATATCCCACAAATCCCTAATGCAGAGTGGACAATGGTCCCTCCTTCCCCCATCACCAATTGGCCAGCCCACCAGAAAGTCTGATCCTCTCATGCCCTGTCCCCTAGGCACTTCTCAGTGCATGGTAGGCAGTGCCAGAGTGCTTAGTGGACAGTGACAGGATGCCCGAGAAGCAATGCCAGGGTGCCAAGTGGGCAGTGTAAAAGTCCAAAGGAGTAGTTAACCTCTTCTCATTGCTGGGTCAAGATATCAAGTGCATGAATCAGAAGAGGTTTGGTTGAGATCAGCTGCGAGCTAATTGAATGGCAGAACAAGAAACTGAATGATTTACTCCTGATCCTATATTACACAAGTCATGGAATGGTATTGTTGCCATACTAGATATCAGAGTCCCAGAGAAATGTTCTGGGCACCCAAATTTGAATCCCACCATGGCAGATGGTGAAACTTGAATTCAATAAACAAAATTGGAATTTAAAAAGTCTACTGAAATCATTGTCAATTGTCACAAAAACCCATCTGGTTCACTAATGGCCTTTAAGGAAAGAAATTTGCTGCATTTATTTTGCTTAGACTTCATGTGACTCCAGACCTACAGCAATGTATTGACTCTTAAATGCCCCAGCAAGCCACACAGTTCAAGGACAATTAGAAATACGCAATAAATCCTTAATCAAACCAGTAGGCACCAAAATATAGAGAAAAATACCTTCACAAAAGATCAATCCAAAGTAAAGCTATGAGCTTTCTTTCTTTTCTTTTTTCTTTCATGGAGTGTAGACATTGCTGGCAAGGCCATCCTCAATTGCCTTGAACTGAGCAGCTTGCTCGACCATTTCAGAAGGGAATGGTTCTGGAGTCACATGTAGACTAGGGCAGATAAGGACAGCAGATTTCCTTCCCTAAAAGACATTATATAAATACAATCTGAAACACACCAACCAATTTCAAAATTGCAGCATTAGATTTTCTCAGCTGCTTTTCGAAGATCCTCCTGATTTATGGGACAGATTGGTGCATGTTAGATATAAACAATGGAAGTTAGGATTTATCAGGATGGATTAATAATGTGGGCCATGATAAAGTTGGTGGATGGGGTGATTGAGCTGCCTACCTAATGTCAGCATCACGTAATGTCAGAATCAGTGGCCTACCGTATTTTGATGTTTTACATTTCATATACACAGTCATATACTCAGATTCCTCTTCCATCTGGGTGAAAATCTGGATAGGGATTCACTCTCTCTAGTTCTGGTCTCCTCTTGGGTTGCGAGCCAGGAGTGAGTGAGTGAGTAGTTGTTATAGTATTGTAGAGTGGAAATGCTGGAAGGCCCAATTGTGCAATGCAAGAGTGATTTGATATTATACAAAATCAGTTCTGGCACTGAAAGGTTTCAGGAGCACAGTATGTTGAAACCAAAAACCCTTTGTTTCTCAAACCTACCTCAGAAATGTGTCTAGAACAGGTAAAGCATGTGGGTGGATTCTACACTTTGTCTGATTGAAGCTAGGAACAGCGAGTTGAGCGTGGTGCCTTTTTACTTCTTTCGCCCTACTTCTGGCACATTCCTTCTTCAGCACTTCAAAAATTTTCTTTCATGCAACTCATTCCACTCAACTGGTGCTGTCACCCTTACAAAGAGATATCAACACTATTCGTTGTATTTCTGGTAACAAGTGCTAAGCATTTCACTTCTCTGCTGACTGATAGCAATGTTCTTGCACTTGATCCATTCCCCATGCTAATTGCTGCTTCTCCCTCTCAGCATTTACTCTAGACGACCTACTTCAGACCTATATAACAACCACTCACTCACTCACTCACTCACTCCTGGCTCGCAACCCAAGAGGAGACCAGAACTAGGAGAGAGTGAATCCCTATCCAGACTTTCACCCAGATGGAAGAGGAATCTGAGTATGTGATTGGAGCCAGCAGATGAAGGACTGCTGGCAAAGTTGAGGCTGGGGAATTTACTCAACAGAATGTCTGCTTATTATCATTTACTCAAAGAACAACACATTCAGGCAATGTGGCTGCTGTAAAACGCTGCCACCTCCTGCTGCTGCTTTGCCCTTTCATGCCATGCTGATCCTTATTCCATTTCCCTCTTTCCAGATTTCTCTGGAAACCTGGACAAGTGAAATATGAGCTGGAGGGAGACAATCTTTCTAAGACTTACAAACCTTCCTTCCAGATTCCACCACACATACAGAGAAGTCCTTGAAATCCTGAGAATGTATCAAAGGTGGATGTGGCGTAATGGGGTACTTTCCTTCAATTCATGGCTGGAAACAAATGTTGCCCAGTCACCCCAGTGAGGAATGTTTTTCTGATTTGATTTGATTTATTATTGTCACGTGTATTAGTATACAGTGAAATGTATACTATACTATGCAGACAAAGCATACCATTCATAGAGAAAGAAAGGAGAGAGTGCAGAATGTAGTGTTACAGTCATAGCTAAGGTGTACAGAAAGATCAACTTAATACGAGGTAAGTCCATTCAAAATCTGATGGCAGCAGGGAAGGAGCTGTTCTTGAGTTGGCTGGGACATGACCTCAGACCTTTGTATCTTTTTCCCGACAGAAGACGGTGGAAGAAAGAATCCCTGGGGTATGTGGGGTCCTTAATTGCACTGGCTGTTTTGCCAAGGCAGCAGGAAGTGTAGACAGAATCAATGAGCGGGAGACTACCAGGGCGACTGTGTGGTTCCAATCCTCTTTTCCATTTCTGGTTTTCAGCATTTGCAGTGTTTCTTTTTCTGTCCCAACATGAATTAATTGGATGGATGATGACAACAGTGACACATCTGCTCTCCTTCTCCCAAATATTCAACAATTATGCTGTGCAGTGTTCGTCCAACCATCACACCTTATCTTTGTCTTTTTAAATTCACTTTCAGTGCACAGCAGCCAGATGAGTTAAAGCAATCTTGGATCAGCTGAAAGACACAAATAGAATAGAAACCCTACAGTGCAGAAAGAGATCATTCAGCCCATCGGGTCTGCAGAAACAACAGTCCCACCCCAAGCCCTATCCTCAGAACTGCCTGATAGAAACCCTACAGTGCAGAAGAACAATGGCCCAATGTGGGCATTGGTGTTTTTTTTTTAAACAAGAACTGTCCATTCCTCCCAGCCATGGTAGATCAACAATCCTGGTTGAAAATCTGCTTCAAGGATTATGTCACAGAGGTTTGACCTTACGGAAGATTTGCAAGTGGTCAAGTTATTTTATAACAGTTGTTTCTTTTTTATCCTGAATTGATTCCTGGGTATCTCTGGCAATATTTATTGCCAAGACCTATTTTCCCTCAGGTGATAGTGAGTCTTCTTGTATTTAATTATCTCTATGGATTTGTAAATAACGTTGCCATTACAAGAGCCCAATTGAAGTACATTTTAATATCATTAGCAGACTCCCCACTCTATTACCCCCTTAGATTAGGGTTTCTGGAATTATCTTTTATTTAACATGGGACACTGGATGAAATTCTCTGACCCTTCACATGTCATTGCCACTGCCAGTGAGAAGAAAGAATTTGGTACTCAACCAAAACTCCATTCACTGTAGCCAAAGATTCACAGCTACAAGGCAATATCAGAGAAGTCAGCCCATGAGTAACACTGCTACAGTGTAGTTTGCCAAGGATCAAGTAAGTTTCACAATTTGTACACAGACAAAGAAATTATTCTTGTCTGAAAATGTCTCTTTAAAGTTCTCAAATGCAAATTAATTTCTCAAGTGCTCAGGGATAATTCTTATGAGTTTAATAGAATGATCTAACAATGACCACCTGATGTGTAGCAGCCATGAAGATAGAATACCAAATAACATCCGCCAGTGAGCTAATCATAACTGGTATGTTGATAGGATACTAATCAATTTCCTACTGTGTATCAATCAACCTAGCTCCAACCCATCAACGTAAAAAATGGAATGCATTAGAATTTGCCATCATGTGTCCAAAACTAGCTTTTGATATCAAGTCCTTTATAACTATAAGACCCAGAGAGAAGCTTGTTAGTCAGTCTACATAGAGCACCAGCTGAAAAATACAACAGCAGAAAATGCAATAACTCAAGCCTGAAGATTGGTACATCTGAAAAATTCCCAGCCTAATAAAAGCAAATTACTACAGATGCTGGAATCTGAAACCAAAAGGGAAAATGCTGGAAAATCTCAGCAGGTCTGGCAGGATCTGTAAAGAGAGAAAAGAGCTGATGTTTCGAGTCCAGACAATCCTTGGTCAAAGCTTTGACAAAGGGGCACCTGGGCTCGAAACGTCAGCTCTTTTCTCAGCCTGATTCCTATTTCAAGCCTACGTGTAAAGAAACTTGATCTCCTGGCAAGAAGAAACGCCAAGTGACCAACTTTGTGACCCACTGAATGTCTATCTCTTTGAAGTAATCCTGCAATAATCTCTGATATACAACAACAGTTACCGAAACCACCTAAACCACCGTTACAGGGTGAAAAATGCTTTCCAATGACAAACCAGACATATAACTATCAACTGTTCTTTTGTTTACAATATATTAACGTTCGCTGCTTTATTGAACTGTGTCCTTGTCATATGCGTGTGTATGTGTGAGATAGCATTTAGTCTTTTGGGATGACTATGTGAATAAATAGCAGGCATAATATTCCCAAAAGCTTTCTCAGGCCAGAATTCCCTGTTCACTAGTGGTGGATTCTCTGGCTCTGCCAGCAGTGTACCCCGCTAGCAATGTATCCCCACTGCAGGCTTCCTGGCAGTATGGGGGTGGGGGGTGGGGGGTGGTGTGGGCTCTGTATAAGGAAATTCTATTGACAGCAGCGGGACCAAAAGATTGCAACATCAGAATGGTGTGCCGCCTCCTGCTGCTGAGAAACCCACTGATGAGAAGTTGGAGAATTCCGACTTATGTGTTATCCTTAGTGAAAAGACGGTGGGATCCTGACTAGGAGAGTTGGTGTGATTCAGTTCACGATTCAACCATACTTGGATTTTTTTTTTGGAGCCTGAGGAGATTCTAACTGAGTTCTTCTCCACCTCGAATCTTTTTTGGAGTGGGAACCCTAAAGACATTTGCAAGACCAGCCCCTCAGAGGTTGGAGCATCAGGATCCCCCGCAAACATGGAGGAGCACTTCCAACTATTGACCCTGGAGGGGCAACTTCCCTCAATCACTAGAAGTCCAGTCAACCCATGCCATACTATGCAGGAATGAGGGTGACCTGTTCCCCCCCCCCCATCCATTCATTATCACTGACATTAAGCATTGGGACCTTACCCTCACCCATCCTAAATGAGGGAAATCCCAATATGGGGTCACCCATTTCAGGAACTCCCTTTAGTAACCCTCCCCAGGCCTTGCCCCTTGCCTGTGACAACCTGGCAGCACCAACCTCGACACTGGCAGTGCCAAAATGGCACCACTGCCTCACAACACCCCAGGTTAAAGTCTAACAAGTTTATTTGATAGTAAATCCACAAGCTTTTGGAACGCTGTTCCTTTGTCAGGTGAGTGAAAAGATCAAGTGAATGGAGCTTTCACCTGACGAAGGAACAGCGTTCCAAAAGCTTGAGGGTTTACTATCAAATAAACTTGTTGGACTTTAACCTGATGTTGTGAAACTTCTTATTGTGTTTATCCCAGTCCAACGCCGGCATCTCCACATCATGACCACTGCTACCACCAGGACAGTAAGACGTTGAAGGCCTGGCAGACCATCCTTCTCAGGCCTTAGTCAGGAAGGGGTGATGTCTCCCACAGGTACTTCACTCTCATAGTCTCTCCATCAAGACTTCCATTCCCCCTTGCCATTACAGCATGCCTCACCTCTTATGCCTGTGTTGCTAGATCCCTCCATTTAGCCTGTCCTGGATTTAGAGTCTTTGATTATGGAGATTGCTTGTTGTCTCAGTCCTAGCCACTTCACCATTGACTTTTCTAATACTATTGAGCTGTCAGCCAATCAGATAGGTCAGCAAATCTCTGAGTGAGGGCAGAGGTCCTATCACCAGCCAAAAATGGCGATGGAGTGTTGTGATCAGCAGGGATGCAACCCCTGATGACTCTTCAGTGACCCATCTTGCATTATGTGTGTGTAGTAAAAAGCATCCAAAGCCATGGGGAAGCCTGCTTTCCTGGCAAAGCCAGGTGATGTACATAGAACATAGAACATTACAGTACAGTACAGGCCCTTCGACCCTCGATAGTTTCACAGGTCGGTGCAACAATCTAAAGCCCATCTAACCTACACTATTCCAATATCATCCATTTGTTTATCCAGCAGTGTATCTGCTTTTCTCCAGTTAGAGAGGATCCAATGGACTCCCCTCTCATGCATTATAAAGTCTCTGACAAGGGGTTGTAGCTTTAACTATAAGAGTTCCGCAAGCACTTTCTATACAAAGCATAGACAATGTAGAAACCATTCTTGCCTTAGGTAGTGTTAACAGAAAAATTCCCAGAAGATTCCAGCTGTACAAGTGTTTCTGATGAGAATCTTTCTCCCCCATCCTCCTCCCTCTGAGTGGTTTGTCCTCTCCTTTTTGCTATTTCTGTTGCATCTTACTCTCATGATATAGAGCTAGGGGGATTGTAATTAAACAGTAAGTAAATGGTTTGACCTGAATCCTTACAGTCAGAAACAAGGCCTTCTCTCTCATCATGAAACTCTCTGCTTCTCTCTCAGCAGATGCTACCTAATCTGCTGGGCTTTTCAGAATTTTCTGTTTTATTTTAAGAAGCCGTGCAACACTTTCACAGATTCAAAGAACTTAATCCAGTAGAGCTTCATTAGCAACCAATCTGCAGATTGTTGATCCCTTTACATAGCATTGGTGAGAGGGATCCCCATCCTGCTGCTAAGCACATGTTTAGATGTGAGTGTGTTAACAGGAGAGTGTTCGCTGGAGTGGTCTGGCTGATAAGGGCAGCACTGGAATTAAATCAGCGTTACACACATTAAATTCACGATATGCTCATTCTGCATACTTCAAGAATTCACTCTTAATGCCTCCACTAATACCCTTAACATGATGACATTTGGCAAAGGCAATGCCAGAAGTGTGCATGATTCATCCAGACACCATTTTGGTATCAAAATAACACTGTAGTGCTAAAACTGCAGGGACTATGGACCTCGGCTGTGTGGCTTTTGGGGCTGTGTTTCTAGTGCAACTGCTGGAATCACACCCATAGATGTTCCCTGGCACAGAATCCACTGGAGTTTGCGCAATCAGTCAGAGGACATGAGATTGGCAAATCTGATCCTACAAAGGGCATATCTGTACTGTCTACTGTCCTCTGCCTGTTCGCCATTATGCAAGGGGTTAACCTGGCCTCAGCAATCATCCCTCACCCTCTTCTTTAAAAGAACTCACAAAGTTCTGCTTTGGTTTTCCCTAATGTCATTGCCTTAAAGAAATGAGGAAATATATTGAAGTTTGAAAGCAAGTGAATGAATAATTCATCATAATGAACATCTAAATAAAGCAGTGATACATTTTGGACCTTTATCTGACTGGGCAAATGTAGAGTGAGTGAACAAGGAATCCTCATTAGTCCAACAAGTCCATTTACTCTGTGTGCCATGTATAATTTATCCAAGCTGTTACATTCCCCAAAAGATTACGGGTAAAGTCTCTTATCAAAATGTTCTTCAGCAAATATTAATTTGCCTCACAGTTAAAAGATATTGATATCAATGGAAAATTATCTTATATATTTCACTCACCATGGGAATCATAGTGATGAGACCATGCAAAGGTTCATTGACTTTGGGCTTTAATTCTGGCCTTGGGGCAAGCATGCCTGGAAAATCGTACCCATAAAGTCATAGTGCTGAAGTGCTATGGTCACCTACAGTGTTGAAGGACACCATTCATCCCATGCAGCCTGCACTCAATAACTCCATGTATTTATTCCACTAATCCCCCGAACCTATGTATCTTGGGACACTGAAGGGCAATTTAGCATGGCCAAGCCTGCACATCTTTAGACCATGGGAGGGAGCTAGAACACCCAGGGGAAACCCACGCAGACATGGGAAGAAGTTCAAGGCTAGAATTGAACGTAGGTTATTAGCACTGAATCAGCAGAGCTAACCATTGTGTTAGCATCTAAACTCCAAGGGAGGAAAGCTTCTTCAAAGTGCTAAGGTTAAACTCCACCCACTGCCACCCTCTCACAGACATGGAAGACTCTTCCCCCACCTCTCCCCATTAGTATTGGGGTGATCTCCCCTACTGTACATTACTAAGATGTTGTGGAGGTCTCCATCCTACCTCCAGTCACACAAATTTATAGATTCAATTCCTTCCCCATCCCCACACCTGCCTACAGGGTTTGCAAGTATTCTCCTGCTCACTGGCAAGACCCATCTTCGCTGGCATTAATGATATTTATGACACATACCAACCTGTCTTGCAATATTTAAGAGGTGGTCCAAATTTGCGATATTCAGCCAATTGCCACAAAAGTCCAATAATTCAATGACAGCTTCCCAAGTGTTCTCCCAGCCAATAGACAAGTGTTATCTCTGGAGGATTACAGGGAGCTTCCAGTCGTAATGCTTTTTACCAGATTAAAAAATCATTAAAAATCTTTGAGCTGGGGTATTGAAATAGGTCAAAATTTTTATTGCGTTGAAATATATCCCCAACAATTGTTTTTCATCTCCTTCAATGTTGTCAGCATGGAAGAAATAATACATCCACTCAGTACACTGGGCCCAATCCTCCCAGCTGGTGTTATAGGATTCAACTTTCCCGAAAAGAGGCATAATGGCTTTTTCTTACTGGAGAAGACTCTTGAATTATGAAGGTTTTCTGGAGAAGGGAGATGAGAAAAAAAATCCCTCATCACCAATTCAGCCAAATGCCAGTTTGCCACCACCAATCCCCTGGAGTACCAAAGAAGAGATCACTTCTGCACTTCAAGGTGAGGTAGTACACCAATGGCCCAGCTGAAGTAACAGGTTTAAAAGCCCTGGCTGAATGCTTCCTATCAGGCAGATCTCAGTGAGGGAGTATGTACTCTACAAAGCCCTCAGGGAGATCTATCGACAATCTTGGACAGTGATAGCTTTTTCCTAGGATGGAGAAAGCTAGCACGAGGGGACACAGCTTTAAATTAAGGGGTGATAGTTATAGAATGGATATCAGAGGTAGGTTTACCCAGAGGATGGTTAGGGAGTGGAATGTCCTGCCTGCGGCAGTTGTAGATGCGCCAAGTTTGGTGGCGTTTAAGAGGTTAGTTGATAAGTTTATGGAAGAGAAGGGAATGGTTTAGTTTGGAGGGTCATTGCTTTTTTCATAATTGGTCGGCGCAACATCGAAGGCCGAAGGGCCTGTTCTAGGCTGTAATGTTCTATGTTCTATGTTCTAATCCCTTGTAGCCTTCATAGCCATCATAACAAAAGGAACAAAGAAAGAAATAAGAAATATTCAAAATATTTGGATGAAAAAAGATGTTAGTACATTTTGGAATGCCATTTAGTTATACAGTGAAGAACATTGTAAGATGCAAATAGCTAATATAAATTTTAACAGGTCTAATGTATACTTATTTTATCACCCTTATGGGATTGCAACGCTATTTAAAGCTTTCTTTAGAACAGCGATAGGGAAATAATGCGAAGATAATGGAACCGAGGTTATAAATTGGATCTCCTAAATAATTGAAAGTAATTTAACAAGAAATGTACCTTTAAATGTGGAAAATGTGGAAAATTATCATAAATAAGCTGTGGGGGCAGAGGGAAACTATTTAATGTCTTTGCTTAACAAGTGATTGGAAACCTTTTTGTGAAGTACAGATATTCTCATTTATTAATGGCAAATCTCATTGGAATATGGACACAGGCCACTGACTTCATTGTTTTAGAATGGCGGAAGCTGTTGAAAATTATATTTAGATTTTCTTTTTGTTACATGAAAGGAGGAAAAAGGTATGATTCATCCAAAATGATATTTGGAACTTTATTAAGCTTAATAGCTCAGATAAATTAGATAGAGTCTGTTAGCTCTGTGGTTTACATTTGAAGATAATGTTTTGTAAAAACATTGAAAGTGTAAGAAGTTAAATTTCTGCCTGGGTGGGCAAGCATGATTTCTGCAGCTTCTTGGTTCCAAGTTGATGGATAAAAAATCTGCTGGGCATGGGCATCCCCTAGGTATGGGCAACTTATCCCTTAGGCAGTGCCAGGGATACAGGCTGATACAGCCAGGCTGCCCATTCTCAGGGGATACCACCTGCCATCCAACCCCCTGCGGGACCTTGATTGCCCCCTCACTCCAGTGAGGTGTCCCGCTAGTTTCCTGAAAGCAGGAAGCTACTGTAAACTCACTAGAGTGAAATTGCACTGGTGGGATGGAGATGCTATTGGGTCAGGAGACTTCAAGTCTCAGATCGATAATGACATTCAAATAACATTAAAATAAGATTAAAATTACTTATCTGCTGTTCTTGCTGGTTTCCAGTATGGTCCCGACTGAGCCAGATATCCAATGCTGGGAGATGAGCACGTCAGGACGAGAGAATCGCCCAACACATTTTTCTGAGAAGGTGCCGCATTTCATTGAGTCTGATTATTTATCCAAATTTTTTTCCAAGTCTGTAAAAAATGGTTCAGTTATGCAAGTACAAATCATCAGCAATAGCAGCTGTAGAAGTGACATTGCTATTCAAATCAGTGAACATCACTCATGGTAGTCATTAAAATCAACTTTTGCAAAGCAGGAGGGTCAAACTTTTCCAAACTAAATTGGCAACAATATTAAACTACAATGCTGCTCTGAATAAGGTCATACGTAATAACAGGAATCATTAAACACCAGGATAATGAAACCAGCACAATTAGATGGTGTCCCAGGCAATTACTCCCTATTTAACTTCCACATCAATATTCTTTATGTGCTTTTATTTCAGAAATGTACCTTTGCTCTATTTTCTTTGGCCGGAATGCTCCGATCTCACCCACCACACCACTGCTGCCAGCAAGAACAGAGAATTTGGCACTTAGCCAAAACTCCATTCCCTGCAGCGGGACTGGAGAATCCTAGCCGCAGGCAAAGTCACAGTTCCAGTTTCCGGCACTGATTGTACTAATGCCATCTAGTTATCGTGATTTTATTTTCTTTTGCAGTTCATATCTACCCCACTAGCACTATTCCCAGCTAAGGAGGTAACTAAGCAACCTATTTCCACCCTGTTAGAAACACTATTTTGAATCCGGCCATCTGGAAGGACAAAAAGGTGTTCTGATTTAATTTGCCATCTGATTTTTCTCCCTCCTTGTGGGGAACTGTGGGAACCTCCTGCAACATCTTGATCTTGGATAAACATTGGCATGATTCCATGGTAACATATTAAATGGCCTTGAAATTGCCGAAGCAAAGGTTCCCTTGACTTTGAAACAATACTCCAAACACTGCTGTAATAAAAGCAAATTACTGTGGATGTTGGATTCTAAAGCAACACAGAAATCATTGAAAATCTCAGCAAATCACTGCATTTGTGGAGAGAGAAGAGACTTAATGTTTCGAATTTGGGTGACTCTTTATTAGAGTCCTCATCCACAGATGCCCTCAAGCTTGTTGAAATTTTCCAGCATTTTCTGTTATTGTTCCAAACACTGCTGTCTGCCGGATCCCAAGCATCCTCTTCCCAGTACAGCCTCAGAATGAACCATTTTCTGACATTATATTGACTTTGAGACATCTTATGTTGTCTTCACCTGTGCAGAAAAGACTCATGGAATTTTCCCAACCAGCTCACCACAGGATTTGTACCAGGTGGAGGAAGGGGGGATGGGGGTGTGGGGTTGGTGATGGGGTGAACCACACAAAGTGCCACTGACCTCAAGTGTGCCTTGAAATTCTCCCTTTGAAGTACTTATCTTTGTTACATTCAAGATTAAGTTAATTCTGCCTCCGTTTGATGTTGTCTACCAAACCAATTAAATGTCCTGTCATCAGATTACTAAGTTGCATAAAAACAACACTCTTCTGGTCATTTTTTAAGAAGTACTTAAGTTTCTGAAAAGGAAAGTATATTTTTCAGGCAATAGTTGGGAATTCTAGTGCATAAGAATCAATTAAGAAAGGAAAGAAATAACATCCTTTTATTTAATATTCTTGCACATCTTAAAATCATTGCGAATTGTTTGGCATTGAATTAATTTTGAAGAACAATCAATGTTTTCAAAAATACAAATAAAAGTTTTTTTTAATACAGGTCTAAAACAGCAAGTGAGTAAAATAATCGGTCAATTTAATTTCTACTTTCTATTATAGCGAAATATTTGTCATGAAATCTTGAGAATTACCTTCTCTTTAAATAGCACCATGACTCTTACATCTAGAATCATAGAATCATAGAACTCTACAATGCAAAAAGTCTGCATCGAACACAATTCCACCCAGGCCCTACCCCCATATCCCTACATATTGTAGCCACTAATCCCTCTAACCTACACAACCCTGGACACTAAGGAGCAATTTCTTAGCTTGGCCAATCAACCTAACTCGCATACCTTTGGACTGTGGTAGGAAACAGGAGTACCCAGAGGAAACCCACTCAGACATGAGGACAATGTGCAAACTCCACACAGACATCTACTTGGAGAAGCTGCATAAACGTTTTTGTAAATATATCATCAAAAGACAATTTCCTTATCAGATAATTCCTCAGTGATGAATTGAAGTTTTGATCCAAGTTATACACTGGAGTTTCAGATGGAGCTGATAAATGTGAGGTGATGCATTTTAGGAGAAATAATGTAGGGGGGAGGTATACGATAAAGGGTAGACCTATTAAGAGTATAGAAATGCAGAGGGACCTGGGGGTGCGAGTGCATAAGTCTTTGAAGGTGGCAGTACAGGTGGAAAAGGTTGTGAAGAAAGCTTATGGTATGCTAGCCTTTATAGGAAGGGTATAGCGTACAGGAGCTGGCGTTTAATTTTATAAAGTTGTATAAAACTTTGGTTAGACCTCATTTGGAATACTGCGTTCAGTTCTGATTGCCTTACTACCGGAAGGACATGGAGACCCTGGAAGGAGTGCGGAGGACGTTTACCAGGATGCTGCCTGGTATGGAAGGTCTGGGTTACCAGGAAATGGTAGGCAAATTGGGGCTGTTTTCTTTAGAAAGACAGAGACTGAGAGGAGATCTAATAGAGGTGTATAAGATTATGAAGGGTATAGATAGAATGAAGAGTGGTGAGCTTTTTCCTAGCTTGGAATCAAATATTACGAGGGGCCACGGCTTAGGGTGAGGGGGGTGAGGAATAATTTGGATATTAGAGGGAGGTTTTTCACACAGAGGGTTGTGGGGTATGGAATGCACTGCCAAGGAAGGTGGTGGAGGCAGGCATGTTTGAGTTATTTAAGGGATATTTAGATAGGCACATGAGCAGAATAGAGATAGAGGGATATAGAAGACTATTTTAAATAGGGCTCAAGAGCCTTGGGACGTTTTTGGGAATTGCATTAGATGTGCTTGTTATTGATGCTTTTCTCTTTTATTCGGTGCTTTGGTCCGCCTTGTTGTCCAACAAGGGGCACACATGTGATGGGTCGTGCGAGGGATGCTCTTGGATTTTTCAAGAGTAGCCTAGTGCTTCAAGTCGTTAGTATATTTTAAACTAGTTGATGGGCAACACGAAGCTCAGTGACTATCTCTGTTTGCTGCGCAGATACATGGATTTGGGCCAGTATCTGTTGGAGTTTGTACATTCTCCCCGTGCTTACGTAGGTTTTCCCCCGGCTGCTTCGGTTTCCTCCCACACCCCAAAGATATGCTCTTAAGCTGATTGGTGAAACAAGCTGTCCCTAAATTGTCTCCTCAATCTGGTTTCCAATGTGGATATCCATAAACATAGACAAGGGTCACGGGTGGAAGTGGGAACTCACGCTGATAAAATGGTGGCATGGGCTCGTTGGGACAGAGGGCCTGTTTCCCTTGCTGTGTTGTTCTTTGTTCTTTGTTTGAGCTTGAATACATACATATTGCTTTAAAACACAATCATGCTAACATTTTGGTGACTAATACAGTGATATAAGCAGACAGTTTTAATAGATTTTTGGAAACCCTAACTTGTGTAGTTTCCTGGAACTGGAATTAAAATGTGTAATACTATATTTGTATATGTCTCACAATGTCAATCCCAATTTCCATGAATATTTAGTGCACTGATCTTGTACTGTTATGTTATAGTATTATATATTACCCTATAAAATGATGTGAACACTCTGCGTTATACATGGGAGACGGACTTTGAGGCCACATTAGCCGTGCATGTAATCGCCAACATGAAATCTAGGGAGATTGGGAAATGGTGAATCTTGCCAGACAGATGCAGCCTCCTTAGGGGTCAAGTGCTCTGGTGCTCACAACAATGTTACACTTGAGATGGGTAGGCTGTCAGCACTTTTTCAGTCCTCATCATTGGTGAAAGGTGGTAGCCCAGAGAGGCCTGATTGTTGATGTTCAAGGCTGGGTAGGGTGGGGGGGGGGGTGCTCATTTTCCATGGATGGGTGTTGGGGGAAAGGGATGGAGTGAGTCCATGTGGGTGTTTGCTGCATCACCCATGTGGGAGGTGGGAAAGATAGAGAGACAAAGCACTGTCATTCTCATACTCCACAGGGATGAAGACCCAAGTGTGAATGGGGTTCATGTCACAAGACGCCATGAAATGACAGAGTGCAGGACCTGTAGATGAACAAAGTAATGTTTAATACTTGAACTATATTGTAATGATGGTCTATCTATCTGCGCTTGTGTCGAGCTTCATCCATGCCTAGTGAGTGCCTATAGTCTCTTATGCTTCCTCCACACCCACCCCTGCTGCGCCTAAGTGTATCCCTACAATCTTCAGCTGAGGTGGAGTTGACCTGCTGTCTTCTATGGTCTATTGCCTGAGATGACCCTGAGGGATCCCTGGATCTTGAGGCTCCAGGTCTACTTTTGGGTAGCACAGGTATTGCTGTGCTACCCTCCCCCAGTATGTGAAGCTGTAAATGTGTCACTCACAGGGAGGGGAGTGTCAGATAGGCTGGACACCCTAGGATCCCCTGGGTGAAAGGCCCTGGCACGTGCTCCTCCATGGGCAGCTGGAGTGTGAAGAGGGAGCCCTGATCAAACTTTGGGATGGTGTGCAGCAGAGGCAGGGTGTCCTCTATTCAAGATCACGTAGATATTCTTCCAGCAAGGTGACTACCCTGCCTAGGAGGCAATCACAGCCTAAGTTAGAACATAGAACATAGAACATTACAGCGCAGAACAGGCCCTTTGGCCTTCGATGTTGCGCCGACCAATTAAGAAAAAGCAATGACCCTCTAACCTAAACCATTCCTTTTTCATCCATAAACTTATCTACTAACCTCTTAAATGCCACCAAACTTGGCGCATTTACAACTGCAGCAGGCAGGGCATTCCATACCCTTACCACCCTCTGGGTAAAGAACCTACCTCTGACATCCATCCTATAACTACCACCCCTTACTTTAAAGTTATATCCTCTCGTGCTAGCTTTCTCCATCCTAGGAAAAAGGCTATCACTGTCCACCCTATCTAAACCTCTAATCATCTTATATGTTTCAATAAGGTCTCCTCTTAGCCGACTTCTTTCTAACGAAAACAACCTCAAATCCCTCAGCCTCTCCTCATAAGACCTGCCCTCCATACCAGGCAACATCCTGGTAAACCTCCTCTGTACCCTCTCCAATGCCGCCACATCTTTCTTATAATGTGGGGACCAGAACTGTACATAATACTCCAAGAGCGGCCGCACTAGAGTTTTGTACAGTTGCAACATGACGTTGCGGCTCTGAAATTCAATCCCCCTACCAATAAAAGCTAAGACTCTGTATGCCTTCTTAACAACCTTATCGACTTGATTGCCAACTTTCAGGGATCTATGCACATATACACCAAAATCCCTCTGTTCATCAACACTATTAAGAGTTCTACCATTAGCCCTTTACTCTATACATTTGTTATTCCTGCCAAAGTGAATTACACTTTTCCGCATTAAACTCCATTTGCCACCTCTCAGCCCAGCTCTGCAACTTGTCCAAGTCTCTCTGCAAGTTAGTGCTAGCTCACTGCAAAAGAGGATGGGACAGCAGTCTAGCAAGAAGACAAATGACCTTTGGGTGACAATTGACATAAGATTGGCAACCTCGAATTAGCTGGGAGGTTTGTGTGAAGGTTGTGTGAAGCAGGTGTAGAGGGAGACTGGTGGAGACAGACCTACTGTGGCTGAAAGGAAAAGGTCATGTTAGGACAGAGAGTTTTCACTATTTCCAGTACACTCAACTATACTGGCAAGTTTACACACAATTTAATGTCACGTTCTCCATTATAATGCACAAATGTAATACTATAAATAATTATAATAAGTAATAGATTTCACTGGTCTCTCAGTAGAGGAGAGCAATATGCTTAATACAAATAATTAATCTTACAGATTTTTATCTTTAGCAGATCACTATTTTAAGCTTATAATTATTGCAAAGTATTGATTCATAATTGTGTGAAAAAATTATCATTTTTCTTATGTTCCTCTCAATTTGAAAGAAAATGGAAGGAGCCAATGGATTAAATAATAATATGGTGCATTCATATGAACAATGTACAAATTGTGAATGATTGGATGCATCGTATCATTAAAATAGACGTATTCGTACTGTTAGACACATAGAACAGAAATGAATGACAGAATATGAAATAAAGACAAATGGAGATTACATAAAGAACCAACTCGAGAAAATAAAAGCTGTTCGTACTTCATAAAGAATGCAAGAATGAAACTATGTGGTAAAAGGCTCTAGCATTTTCCATTAAGTCAATTTACCAATTCTCATTGCTGACTTTGACAATCCAAAAAGGCAGAAAAATATTATTCCCCATATTTAAAGCACTTTAGAATGGATTTGGCACTCTAGCCAAAGGACAAAATCTTCAAAAAATATAACTTATAAATAGAATATTGGACAGTGGTGCACGATGATTTGATTAAATTATTGAAAATGGCAATTGAATTTGTGTTGTTATTTTAGTGAAATATTGTTCCTTTAACATCTTTTTGCAGTGGCCAATGCATGTCTTCAGAGATGATACACACTCACCTTAAAAATAATGAAGAAGTCAAAATAGCTTCAGTAATCACATGAACAAATGAAACGTCAGTCCATGACAGGAACAGCTTGGAAGCTAGCCATCTCTGCTGACATAGATGAATGAGATTATACATGTTTAATGACATGAGGATCAAAAGGCAAGCATGTACAGACCAGACATGATGAGCCTTATTTTCTTTAATATTTGTGTGTTTATAGTAGCAAACCATAGAATAAATTGCACAGGTACTTCCCTCCATCAAATGAAGCATTTTTTAAAATTAATAAAAGCAATGGAAGTATGGAGGTCCCAGACAGCAAAATATTGGAAAACTATAGGTATAAGCAAATCCTCCCTTCACACAATGCTTATAATCTTCCCTCATTGGCTACTCTATAGGAAGTAGCAGTTTTCCTTCTCAATCTAACAGAATCAACCCCTTAGTCAACTGACACTGCAATTAAAGGATTACCCTCCTTTTCTATGTACAGTTGTAATGAATCTGAACTTTCAATGGAATTGAAACTCATTTTTCTGAGGTGAAGTCTTCTGTTCTGACACAGTAATACAAATCGCCTAGCTTAGACAACTTAATAGTCTTAGAATAGACCCTGTTAGTGTAAAAGAATGAACCAGAGTATCGGTCATTGTTATCCATATTATGTAAGCAGGGTTTTGACTCAGGCCATGATTGTCTGTATCGTAATCCAGCTGGGTTGGGAGAAAAAAGTGATTGGGCCTGAGTTAGGAGAGCACTATGAAACTGGGCTGGGAGAGCAATGGCAATTGTTTGCAAGATCAGTTCGGCTAAAAATCAGTGAAAGTTAATCAGTGGTGAAATGCAAGAGCTCTTCTGTAAATGATAATCATTACATAAGCCCTTTAATTTTAAATAATTGCAATTTCTAAACTGGTTTTCAAAATTTAGTGACTCTTGTTACATAGCAGAAGCCCTCACAATCTTACCTAAACCACATTAACAAAATGCAACAAACCATTTAAGAGTTCAGGTAACCATATTCTTTGGCATCTCAAGTGTAACAATGTAAATCTTTAATTTGTTAATTAATTGTTAATTCATTTTCAGTTGTGTCATTAAACTTTCAACATTTGACATATAAAATGTAATATTTGCCTTGTCCTGATTGGCAAAGACACAATCCAGCATTCCACAGAGGGCATTCAATTTTCATTAACGAGAGTGGATGAGAGACTAAGTCAGGGCTGCACTCAGTTCTTGCAAATACTTAATGTTACAGTGATAATTGAGCTTCAAAATAAAATATTCTACTAAGTTATGAAAGCAAGGGGTATGATCCCTTCATACGTTCATACATGCAAGCTAACACAACGTCCAGGATTTTCTGATCCTCCCCAAGGCGCGAATCATTGCAGATGGGGCGGGAAATTTGATGGAACAGCTGAAGGTTCATTGACTTCAGGCAGAAATTTCCAGTGGAACAGAGGGAACCAAAAAATCCCAACCAATCTGCAAGCAGATTTTCTTTCAAATGACATGTGATATTTTGAGAGGTAAGAGCTACAGGCATTAAGAGACGTGAAGATTGATTAGAGACAGTCAGCCTGCCTTTGTGAGTAGAAAATCATGTCTCACAAATTTGATTGAGTTTTTTGAAGAGGTAACCAAGAAGGTAGATGAGGGCAGTGCAGTTGATGTTGTCTACATGAATTTTAGCAAGGTCTTTCACAAGGTACCACATGGTTGGCTGTTGCATAAGATTAAACCTCACAGAATCCAGAGTGAGGTATCTAAATGGATACAAACTTGACTTCTTGACTGAAACCAGAGGGTGGTTGTAGAGGGTTATTTTTCAAACTTTCAAACAGGGTGTGCTTCAGGGATCAGTGCTGGGTCCAGTCTTATTTGTCATTTATATTATTGATTTGAATGAGAATATAGGAGGCATGGTTAGTAAGTTTACAGATGACACCAAGATTGATGGTTTAGTGGATAATTAAGAACGTTATCTCCAATTGCAACACGATGTTGATGAATTCGGCCACTGAGCCGATGAATGGCAGATAGAGTTTAATTTAGACAAATGAGAAATGATGCATTTTGGTAGATTGAACCAGGGCAGGGCTTATTCAGTTAATGGTAGGACATTGGGTAGAGTTACAGAACAAAGAGATCTAGGGGTACATGTTCATACTCCTTGAAAGTGGAGTCTCAGGTGGACAGAGTGATGTAGAAGGTATTCGGCACGCTTGATTTCATCAGTCAGAACTTTGAAAACAGGAGTTGAGATGTCTTGTTGAAGTTGTATAAGACATTAGTAAGGCCACACTTGGAATACTGTGGGCAGTTCTGGTCACTCTATTATAGAAAGAATATTATTAAACTAGAAATAGTGTAGGAAAGATTGACTAGGATGCTACCGGGACTTGATGGTTTGAGTTATAAAGAGAGGCTGAATTGCCTGGGACTTTTTCCTCTGGAGCGTAAGAGGCTGTGAGGTGATTTTATAGATGTCTATTAAATAATGAAGGGCACAGATAGTCAATATCTTTTCCCAAAGATAGGGGAGTTTAAAACTCAAGGGCATAAATTTAATGTGAGTGGAAAGAAATCCAGAGGGTCATTTCTTCACACAGAGTGGTGAGTGTCTGGAACAAGCTGCCAGAGGTAGTAGTAGAGGCAGGTCCAATTTTGTCTTTTAAAAAGCATTTAGACAGTTACATGGGTAAAATCTGTGTAGAGGGAATGGGTCAACCAAGGGCAATTCAAATTAGCTTAAGGGTTTTTAAAAGAAGGCGGCATGAATAAGTTGGGCCAAAGAGCCTGTTTCCATGCTTTAAACTTCCATCACTCTATGACCCCTGCGCCTAATGTGCTGCCTAAAATGTGGCAGAGGCAAATTCAATAGATCTTTCAAAAGGAAATTGAACAAGTATTGGAAGGGAAAATAACGCAGCACTCTGAAGAAAGAGCTGGGGCATGGAACTAGTTGGATGGATGGAATTTAATCCAGCTTGTCATGATCAGGAACATATTGGCTGGCCCTACTTATTAGTAGGTGAGACCACAAATCAGTCTGCTGCCAGCAGGAAAACCTCCTGCAATTCATCTGGAGATGGGAAGGGCCCATTCAGGAAACTTAACCATTCACAGGGATGTCGGTTAGACTCATTAATGAGACAACTGAAACCAATTGTCCCCTGATTCCACTGGAATTTAGTGGTGGTCCAGGGATTCAATGCAAGTTGCATGGCTTTCCTGTCCCTTCTGAAGGAGGTTTCCTGGTAGCCTACCTGGCGGGAGGAAGGAAGAATCAGTTTCTCAATTGAAGAACCCAGCGTCGGGAAGGGGAAGCTGCTGAAAACCACCCATTTCCATGATCTTTATCTCCTGTGCCTGCCTTACCCATGACTACCTTCTAATGTCTTCAATCCACTCTGACTCACCTGTATCCAAGGATCCAGTGGCAAACCCTGATAACTCCATGCAACACTCCCAGAAGTAGCCACCTCTCCCAGTGGCGTTACTGGCAACAGAAAGCTCCCAGCTTCTGACTGGCCAGCAACTCTTGGTGGATAGAATTTTTGCCACCAGGTTTCTATCCCCGGGAAGACATGTGGCTGGTTAGTTAGATGCCTGAATTTGGTTGGTCCACCCCACAGAAATGAAACAGGTTTCCCACCAGCTCTCCAACTGCTAGATGGGACACGTTGGAAACAGTAAATTACACCTGATAGTTCTACCTGAGAGCCAGGGTAAATAGCTTCCTTCTGCATTGTATCACTCTACAGTATTGTCAAATGGTTAACTGACGTAAAATCTAAGCATTTGCAAATAGACAGCCTTCATCATTGAAACCGCCTGAAAAACCATAAATTTGCTTAGGGAAGTAGCTGGATTCCATCTGACAGAATTAAGGTACAACACTTCCCCTATTAGAACATAATATTTAGTGATTGAATTAAAAATATACATAATAACATTGCAATCATGATATCTGCTAGCTTGTCTGTAACAGTTTCTCTTGCTTAATTCCAGTTACATAGAATAACTTGTTTCTTTTCTGCAATCACTTGGATATCATAATTTTACTTTGTATTAACATAGAACTTTATTTTATTTTCACAATTGACATAAAAACAAACTTAAAGCTGAATGACAGTTGACAATATGTCATGGAGAGAAATGTTAATTTCATTCTCTGGCTTAAAATTGAGTTATTCCACAACATATTTAATGTATCCAAATATACAAAAGTTATTTTATTTATTAGTCTCATAAGTAGGCTTACATTTACACTGCAATGACACTATTGTGAAAATCCCCTAGTTGCCAATACCTAGTACCTGTTAGGATACACTGAGAGAGAATTTAGCATGGCCAATACATTTAACCAGCATGTCTTTTGGACAGTGAGAAGAAACCAGAGCACCTGAAGAAAATACACGCAAACATGAGGAGAACATGCAGATTCCCCACAGACAGTGACCCAAACAGGGAATCGAACCTGCTTTATCATCCACTTGCCCAAGTGACTGCCTCTGAACTCTTCCAAGGTCAGTTGGCCCAACTCCTGTTAGCGACTGCATTCCTCTCCCAGAGCCCCCTCCCCAACCAAGCCTGCAACCTGAAGGGAAGTCCAAAGATTGGGGGCAAATTTTTCCAGTTAGAGTCTGTGGAGTTGGATAATTTCCCAACACTGCACTCCTGATTAGTGAGTGAAAATTCAGCCCAATGATTGCATTGGAGACATCACAGTCTGTAGAGAAGCCTCAACCAACTGAGATCAACATCTGGATTTTCCACTTAATTCTGTATATGTGCAGGCTCTAGAGATTTCTGTCAGTTTCAATGATGATGAAGAATGCTGACAGTTTTGTTGTTATTATCACAGCAAATCCTGAGTCAATATTTAAAATGTGCCTATATTCACAATCATTATGCAATGCTTAGGACTGGAGTGACAGCAGCCATTGAGCTTCTAATTTAATGCTAATATCTTCAAAGCTGAGAATGGCAATTTTAGTTACAGTTATGTCAATATTTGGCATCATTCTTTATTTACATTTAAAATAATTTCATCAAAGTATCATAAAACACAATATTCTGATCAAACGTTTTAATATGTTTTGTTCTAGTCTGTGTTCCTACGGCACTTTTATCTGTATTTTTAGCTGTAATGTGGCACAACATTAATAAAATATTTGTTCTTATTCCTAGCTGAGTATAAAAGTCCTATAATTAATGATGGGCAGAGTTGACTGATGCCTCAATTCTTTTTTCCTTTTTGCTCAACTCTGTCTATGGCCTTTGAAATAACAGTAAAAAGTCTCACAACACCAGATTAACATCCAACTGGCTTATTTGGAATCACAAGCTTATGGAACACTGCTCCTTCATTAGGTGAAGGGAAATGGCTCACCCGAGGAAGGTGCAGTGCTCTGAAAGGTCATGATTCCAAATATCCTGTTGGACTTTACCCTGGTGTTGTGACACTTCTTACTGTGTTCACCCCAAGTGAATGGCAGCATCCCCATATCATACATTAACACTGCAATGAAGTTGTGAAAGTCGCTACATTCCAGCACTTTTTTGGGTACATGAAGGAAGAATTTAGCGTGGCCAACACACCTAACTAGCATATTTTTTAGACTGGGGGAGGAAACCAGAGCACTCGGAGGAAACCTACACAGAGTCGGGAGGAATTTGTGGACTCCACACAGACAGTGTCCCAAGCCAGGAATTGAACCCAGGTCCCTGATACTGTGAAGCAGTAGTGCTAACCACTGTAGTGACTGTGCCTTCAGCTACCTGTGACCTAGCTTTGGAATTCCCTCCCTGTCACTCTCTTCATCATGTTTGAGACATTCCTAGGATGGGATTTTCCATCCTCACTTGCCCCAGTATTGAAAAATCCCATCTGAAGTCAGCAGACCTACCCGCTATGATTCCTATGGTGGTGGCACAGGAAAGCTCCCCCCCTCATGATTTACCTCTGTGACCAAGCTTTTTAATCACCTGTTCTAAACTCTCTTTCTTCAGTTTAGTGTATGTACTTATTACTCCCATGAAGTGCTTTAGAATGATTTACAAATTTGAAAGCATTACATAAATAGTAGTTGTTATATTAATGTGATGTCAAATATTGATGTGACGTTAAATATTGATGGCTGCTGAAATCAACTGGGTACATATCAAATGACAATACTTACTACTGGCCTTGGCATTTTAACCATCTCCACTTGTCAAATTCCCAATCCCTCCAATGTACATACATGATCGGTGGCTTCTTGGGACCTGCTTCCTCCTCCCGAAGTATTGGCATTTATTGCCCAAATCATATCCGTTGACTCAGTAGTATCATTGTTACCCTCACCAGCATTGGGCAGAAAATCCTCTATTTCCCTCAGAACATTGAGAGATCTCAGTTCTTGGATGTTGTCGCCGATGTTCTATGTATGTAACTAGTTGTTTTCTGGAACATGTTGATATCTATTGCCTCTCATACATGCCACTAGAGGGTGCTTCTACAGCACTGCTTTGTATTTTATTGCAGTGCATGTTTCTGACCTCGGGTTCAAAGGTCACTAAAGTTACCATTTAAACAATTATTTTGTGTGTACAGCATTATATCACCGATTGTAATTCTTGCTCTTCTTACAAGCAATTTTATTCTGAAAAATAATGCAGTTCCCAAAAAGAATGAGCGGATTGAATCCAGAGAATGGTTATATGAATTATAGAATCTCCACTGTGCAAAAGAGGCCAATCGGCCCATCAAGCCTGCGTGGAATCTCTGACAGAGTATCTTACCCAGGCCCTCTCCCCAGCCTATCCCTGTAGCCCCACACATTTACTACGGCTAATCCTCCTAACCTACAAATTTTGAGACACTAAGGGGCAATTTAGCAATCCATCTAATCAGCACATCTTTGGACTTTAGAAGACAAGATTGCTAATTTTTAAGACATGGTTGGAACTGCAATGCGGTAAGTAAATATTTTTTTCAGGATTAGAGATACCTGCGGTGTTTTTCTCACAGTGATTATTTCATTTCATACTAATCAGCCGAATAAATATTTCTGTAACGGGATCCCTGAGGTAAGGAAGCATGGTTTATTTTTAAAGATCAATTCCCTAGTCTGATGCACTTAGTTGGAAATAAGCAAAGAAAACGCATCTCGGAACTCATAGGTATGAACCCGAGACTTTCAACCATTCATTTTAATGAACTGCAAATCATTTTAATGGATTGCTCACCTACAATTTTCCATGGTGTAGGATTGTCGGATCATGGAATCATCTCTGCAGTGCTTAAGAAAGCCTTGTGAATATGCGAAATAACAAAGTGCACTAAATTGAATTCCATAAGGCTGAAGTTTCCATCAATTATGTGCAACCATATACAAGTCACATATCAGTGATTTCAATTACATTTTATAAGTTGGACTAGCCTAACTGATATAGACAGGATGTGAAACTGTAAAATGTTGTGAAAGTTCTGAGTGACATCTGTGCTATGGACTAGATGAATTAGTAAACCTCCTGATAACAATGGGCATTCTCCTTGGTTCTACAATAGGACTGAGAGCCGGTGGCAGCCTATTCCCTGATTGCTCCCCATGGTCTCCCCTCAGGCCCTCACCTCGTGTTTGTAACTTTATCCCATATTTCGAGGTTTATTCCCGTTGAAGTAGCCTTACAAGCCATTGATCATTTAAAAATGCTGATGCAGTTCTCCATTTGGATTATGTTGCCAGTATTGATGGAGTTTCTGATATTCCCCGTGGCACCGGAGAGCTAGTCAGTGAATAATTGGACCTGAACGATGCTTTCTTTTCTCTTGCCATTGCATTGTTTTGAGCTGGGCTCTTAATGGTGATTTATTTACATTTGCGTGTTTTACATCCCAAATTTTTAACATTTATGATGTTTCTGTTATTTAATTAGTTTTCAAACACTGCACAAAATGCTGCAAATGAGAAATGCTGCAGGGAGAATAAAATCTGCATAAAATCCACAGGGTTTGTACTCATTTCATCTCTCCTAGATTTTAAAAAAATGCCTATTTTTAAAACCTTTGAAGAAATGAAAGCTGACATTTGGACGTTTTATCCAGACTTTGGGTGATTTATAATTGATATACAATCTGCACTTCACTCTTAATTCAAAGCTATTTGACAATTTGATAGATGGACTGAAGTATAAACTGGCATTTAGCAACTAGTGCAAAATATCAAAGAACAAAGAACAAAGAACAAAACAGCATGGGAATCAGGCCCTTCGGCCCAACGAGCCCGCACCGCCACCTCAATGTTCCCACTTCTACACACGATCCCTGTCCATGTTTATAGATCTATGGATTAAAAAACAAATTTGAGACAATTTAGGGAGAATTTGTTTTGCCAATTAGCCTAAGAGCACATTTTTGGGATGTGGGAGGAAACCGGAGCACCCGGAGAAAAACCCACGCAAGCACGGGGAGAATGCGCAAACTCCCACAGACACAGGCCCAAATCCATGTATCTGCACAGCACAGCTATAGTTACTGCGCTGTCGTGTTGCCCATCAGATGGTCCAGGTCAAGCATACTCTAACGATGTGAAGCAGTAGGATACTCTCGAAAAAGGTCGAAGAGCAGTCCTTTCACGACCCATCGCGTGTATGCCCCTCGTTAGACAACAAGGTGGACTAAATCACTCAAAAGATTAGGGATCATGCCAGTAGGTCACATTACTCCTTCATGACTTCCAGGTAATTGTTGAAGGCTAAGTATATCCTTTTCGGGAGTAAGACGTTTTGAAAGCTCATTCTACTTTGTGACTATATCATCCATTAATCTGCTCTCAGCAGAATAGATGGTAATTGTATATTGTTTTTGTTATTATTTCATGGGATATGAGCTTCGCTGGCATTTGTTGCCCATCTCCAACTAACATTGAGATGGCAGCGATGAGCTACCTCTCGAACTGCTGCATGGCTTGATGTTAGGTGGTGAATTCAAGGATTTTGTCCCAGTGACGATGCAGAAATGGCATTTTTTTACGAGTCAAATGTGACTTAGAGGAGAACTTACAAGGGGTGATGTTCCCTTATGCCCACTGACACTGTCCTTATACCTCCCAGTGTAGGTCATAGGTTTAGGAAGCTCAACTGAAGGAATCTTGGCTGTTATAAGGGTTTGTTCAGTAGGTCCCACAAAGGGATTCAGAGGATTGTAAGATTGATTAATAGAGTTTATTGATAACACATAATTATACATGTATGGACAGTGTATAGTCCAGATTAGAAGCTAACTGCATGCTGATTCTGCTCCAGTCTCTCCTTACAACTTTGTATTCTGGTCTCCACTGAGCCTTGATAAGAACTTGTGAAGTAGAAGTTGAGGCCAACTTTGACCTCTTTGACCTTGGGTGGCATCGTGGTACTATGACTAGCACTGCTGCCACACAGCTCCAGAGACCTGCATTTGATTCCCAATGTGGATCACTGTCTGTGTGGAGTTTGCATGTTCTCCCTGTGTCTGCATGAGTTTCCTCCGGGTGCTCCGGTTTCCTTCCACTGTGTGGATTAGTTGCATTGATCATGCAAAATTTCCTCTTAGTGTCCCAGGATGCAAGGGTTAGAGGGATTATTGGGGTAAATAGGTGGGATTACCGGTATAGGGCCTGGGTGGGATTGTTATTGATACAGACTCGATGGGCCGAATGGCCGCCTTCTGCACTGCAGGCTTTCTATGATTTCTATGAACTTCAAAACCAATGACATGGGGTTTCCACCCATGCTGTTGAAGATGCTCTCCCGACCAGTCATATGACATTTGCTGCCACTACGCTCCAAAGAGCCAGAGCATCCAATGGCATTGGACCTTGGAGGAAAAATGTCACTTCTTTGGTGTGGAGAAACATGTGTAAGCAGCAGTAATGAATCTCTGCTCACTTAGTGGAGTTAGAGAGCCTTCTAACAACCCCTCCACCAACCACCCTCTCTATTCCAGCACCTACTCACTTTTTCTGCTAAAGCCTACCAGGAATTTGATGATCCTGTCTTTGGGGCACATATAAAGTCAGAGTCATAGAGAATACAACATCAGAACAGGCCCTGACCATGGTACCTCCCAGCTAATCCCAACTACTCGTGTTTGGCCCATATTTCTCTATGCCTTTCCCATTTGTGTACTTAACCAGATGCTTTTTAAATGTTGCTGTTGTACCTGCCTCAACCACTATCTCTGGCAGCTCGTTCCACATACATACCACACCTTCGGCCCCTTTTAAATCTTTCCCTTCTTACCTTAAACCTATGCTGCCCTAGTTTTCTATTCCTCTTGCCTGAGAAAAAGACTATGTGCATTCATCCTATCTATACCCTGCATGATTTTATACATCTCAGAAAGATCACTCACCCCTCACCCTTCTACATTCCAAGGAATGCAGTCCTTGCCTGGCCAATCTGTCTCTATAACCAAATGTTCCTTTAACCAGGTAGCCATTTCTTTTGTGCTGCATTGGTGGTTTTTGCAATTAAACAATAGCAGAATCCCTCTTGATGGTGGGAATCCTGTCCTGAATCCTTTGCCAGATGAGCCATAATCAATTTTCTCCTCAGCATTCTGGCAATATTGGTTGCCAGAATATATATTTAGAAGTCTGACTATATTGGAATACATCACTTGGAGGATAACACAAGTCCTTGTTGTTGAAAGGACAGATTAAACAATTCCATTCAGAAATGCACTTTCTGTGTGGTATGTACAAACATGTGTTTGATTGAACACTCCTCTTGGAATGAATAGGCCTCAGTCATCACCCTTTGAGGTATTAATTAGCCAACACTTAGGGCTGCTCATCCAGAGCTCCACATCCGGCCCCAAATTATGAATCAAAAGTACTTTGTGTACATAGGAAGGATAACCCGGCTCCTGTGGCTACAGTAACAAGTCTCATACCACCAGGTTAAAGTCCATTAGGTTTATTTGGTAGCAAAAGCCACTAGCTTTCAGACCTCTGACCCTTCGTCAGGTGAGTAGAGAGTTCTGATCACAAAAAAGAGATGCAAAGACACACACTCAGTTTACAGAATAATGATTAGAATGCGAGTTTTTACAGCTAATCAAATCTTAAAGGTGCAGACAATGTGATTGGAGATAGCATTAAGCATAGGTTAAAGAGATATATATTGCCTCCAGACAGGACAGTAAGTGAGATTTTGCAAGCCCAGCCAAGTCATGGGGATTACAGATCGTGTGACATGAACCAAAGATCCCAATTGAGACCGTCCTCATGTGTGTGGAACTTGGCTACCAGTTTCTGCTCAGCCACTCTGTGCTGCTGTATGTCGTGAAGGCCACCTTGGAGAACATTGACTCAAAGATCAGAGGCCAAATATCCGTGACCACTGAAGTGTTCAGCAACAAGAAGAGAACAGTCTTGCCTGGTGATTGTTGAGCGGTGTTCATTCATCCATTGTTGCGGTATCTGCGTGGTCTCTCCAATGTACCATGCCTCAGGACACCCTTTCCTGCAGAATATTCCTTTTGATGAACATTTCAGCAGTCATGGGCATTCAGCCTCTGATCTTCAGGACATACGACAGCACAGAATCGCTGAGCAGAAACTGATAGCCAAGTTCCACATGCATGAGGACGGCCTCAACTGGGATCTTGGATGCATGTTACACTATTTGTAACCCTCATGACTTGCCTGGACTTGCAAAATCTCACTTATTGTCCTGTCTGGAGACAGTACACATCGCTTTAACCTATGCTTAATGCTATCTCCACTCACATTGTCTGCACCTTTAAGAGTTGATTAGCTGAAAAAAAGTCACATTCTAATCAATATTCTGTAAGCTGAGTGTATGTCTTTACACCCCCTTTTTGTGATCAGAACTCTCCACTCATCTAATGAAGGGTCAGATGCCTGAAAGCTAGTGGCTTTTGCTACCAAATAAACCTAATGGACTTTAACCTGTGTTGTGATTTTTCTTAATGTGTTTACCACAGGCCAATGCCAGCATCTCTTCATCCTATGGCTGCATCAGTGGTGCCTACCCTCAACTGCCTCCACAAGTCAGAATTGTACCATGTCTTTTCAGCAGAGGAAAAAGGGCTAGGTTAGTCATTATAATCATCAATGCCAATTAGAACACTTTTAAAGATAGTTAGTTCACTTTGGGTTAACAAATTTGGCCTCAAAGGTTTCAGGGCCTCGGTAAGAAACGCCAGCTCTCAGGCAGAATTCCTGGTGCAGCCTGGAACTTCCCATTAACAGAAGGCAATAGACAGAATTTCCCATTTTGAGAATAAATGTGACAGCTTTGGTGGCACCTTTCCCTCTGGCCAGAGTGGCAGGATCCTGTGCCAGATTCTGCACTTGGAAGTTCATTAATTCTGTACAAGCGAGTTCCCCTCTGAATCAACTGGCTGACCAGCAACTGATTTGCCATCACATCACTATCTCCAGGCCACTGACTTCACCAGACTGGACAGAATGTCATCAACTCAGAGGGAAAGGGCTAGCAGCCTCAAGAGGAAGTCTGACTCTTCATTTAACCACCCACTCCATGAGCTCCCCTTGGATCTCTATGCTCCGTGCCTTTGCACAAGTTTTTGTGCATCTCCTTTCAGGTATCCCTTTGACATTCTTATTGGTGAACTTTCCATGCAGCCTTGTCATGATCCAGCTTCCCTCCGCTCAGTTTTCCTTTTGTCTTCTGTTATGCCTTATCCTCATTCGTCTGCTTGCAGTTCTGCCTGCCATCGTGCCATCCTGCCCTTCCACCCACGTGCCCTTGCACAGCCATCCTTCCACATTACTCCCCTTATCTTTGTCAGCTCGATCCTCAATCACATCCTCCGAATTGCACCCCATCCCCATTCAAACTTTGGATTGTTGATGTGAAGTGTCCATGAATCTTGCAGCACATTGCCATCCATAAAGACCAACTCAGTATGGAGCTACAGAGCACAAACCAGCCAAGTTGTGTTCAGTGCAACAGGCGCAGTGCAATGCTATGGCAGGTAGACAATATATGCTGCACTCACCTTAAAATCTGAAGTGTACTGAGGTCCACCTTGTGCATATCCCTCTTTTTCAAATATATTTGAGGCCAACAAGTCCTGACGAGATTTCGGTGATGAACTGTTGAAATAAGCTTTCATGGGTTGTCAATGAATGCAAATGGCACTCATTCCAGAAAGCAGCAGGAGAATTTGCACATCATTCACCCGCCAATGGAAGAATTGCAAACTGTTTTTACATCCCACAGGTTTCCAATTTTTCGGCTCCTGCTGGATTCTCCACTTCTGCCCACCACCAAAGCTGCGTGGGTGAGAAGGGACATTTCCACAATGAGTTGAAGACTTGTCCTTCAGTGAAATTTATCATTACCACAAACAGGGCAGAATCACAGTAGAGCAAGTGAACTCCCCAGTAATGTGCTGAGTTACTGCTGATTTGCAGTTTAAATTTCAAAAGAAAAAGGTAAAATTAAAGAGCGCTAAAGGAAAGGTGGTCTCCTGAGAAATTACAAAGAAGTTTGATTCAAATTCATCAGCTGGTTAAAAGCAGTAAAATAAATTGTGTAAAATGGTTATAGTGAAGATAGTCCCTAATTAAAAATTCATTCAAAATGGTTATGTGCATGAACTAAATCTGAAATAATTTAGTTCAATTCACTAAAACCATGGGAGGAACTTACCTCTTTTCGCAAAAGGAAAATCCCCCATGTATGCAAAACCACTCAAATGATTTCAAGTGGTAATTATCAGCTAGAGCATTAACAGATGCTTTGTACAGCTTCCAATTCTCGGACAGATAAGCCCTTCAGTGTCACTCTCTGGTGAAATTATCTTTGGGGGCTATTTCTGTCAGAAATCAGTATAGAGTCTCATGGTGTGTGCATGTGCAGGACTGAGATAGCAAAGCTTGTCATGACCAGATAGCCTGAATTCTGGGGTGTACTGATAGCTTTGCTTTTTATCACTGTCAAAAAGCAACATAACAAGCTGCAACTTCACTACTCATCGCAGTGAGAGCTGTCATTTTGTGACATACTGACTAGGATGGGTTTTATCATTTGCATTAATAGATCTTGTTGTTCAGAGCTGGACAGAAGAGCAGACTCAGGCTCAGTAAAACAATAAAACATCCACACAGTAAAGAATTCAACTGATCGACCACTAAGTTTCATAAAATAGATTAGTCCATTCAAATTATATATGTAACATTTGATAGAATCTAACAAACCATTAAATGGATGGTAGTAGAGAGTAATGGGTTTTATTCCAATTGCAGATGTTAATTCTAAAGTTAATTTGATTATAAATATTTTGTCATTGTTAATGGCATTCCTCAATCATCACCTTTTATCAAGCATATTTGGCAACACAGTCAGTAATGGACACGAAGGAGTTTAAGCAGAAGACTTTACATTGTTTCCTACACTGGCCTTTAAATTTCAACACTGCAATTAGTCTGGGCTGGCAGATACATATGTTTAGGTTTAAGGAGATTATGTAAAGTCGGAGTTGAAGATCAGTTGATAAACATGATTCTTAGGCTGTTAAATAGCACAGATGAATTTCTTACCATTCTCTGGGGAATACCATCACATAGTCATCACTGCATCAACTACAATCAGATTTAGATGGCACTGACATCATTAGACAGATTGTATGGTTCATTCAGCCCACTAACAACATCAAAATCTCCTTGCCCATTAAGCTGTCAGAGTAAAAGATGACATGGAGAAAACTGTCAGACAAGGTAGGAGCAGTGATGATGAAAGGCGTAGATCAGCAAATTTTTAAAGAAGAAAATGCAAGCAGTTAGGTGAGTAAGTAGTATGTGTTGTCGTCTGTGTCAGGGTTCCCAAGTCTAGTACCAGTTACAGCAGATAGATGATATAATTGAATTTAGTACCGGTTAGGCAACAAACACAACACAGCGTCATTTTACACTGTAAACTCTCCAGTCTGAAAATCTATTGTTTGGAAACACCAGTTGTCCAGGAGTGTTTTGGACAGACCCCAAGCATACCTTGACATCACACAGCATCTTGACAGCAGAAACATGGGAAATGCAATAAAGCGGAAAATGCTGGAAAAACTCAATAGGTTTCGCAGCATCTGTGGAGAGGGAAACAGAGTTATCGAATGGGATTTTCCAGTTGCTCCTGCCCCAATACCAGAAATACCAATCCAAGGTTAATGGACCTTTAAAGCTCCATCACATTTTCCTTCCTGCCTGCGACAATGCCCGTGGTGGAATATTTATCCCAACATCTTGAATCTCTGTAACTCTTATTTGAAACATTAACTCTGGCTGGAATTTTCCCGTCCTGCCCACCACGGGAATCATGCAAAGGTTTGTTGATCTTGGGGAGGATTTTCTGATCTTGGTATGAGCATGACCAGAAAATCCCATCTTCTCTCTATAGGTGCTGCCTGACCTGCTGAGTTTTTGAAGCTCCCCCAGATTTCCAGCATTGGCAGTATTTTGCTTTTATTATTGTAGAAGATACCATATTTTGATGATAAAACAATTGTCATTACTGTTTTATAATGCTTTATCACTCTTACATGTTTCAGGTTACTATTTATCATTACAGTGTCTTCTAATTCAAATACATTTACTTGGACAATCTAACTTCATTATATAATCCAGAAAATTTCAAAATCCAGAAATGATTAGTTCCAAGCATTCAGAGCTAGAGAGTATACGATATATCTTTAACTTTCACAAACTTTTCCTCTTTGCCTTCTTATTATTTTTATCCAGTCCTTAATAATGGTGAAAAAACTTGCATTTATATGTTGCCTTTGATTATTCAAAATATCACGGACTGTTTCCTGGGACTAAAGGGATCAACTTGGGGCTAGAGGATTCAAAGGATATGGGGGGAAGATGGCATCAGGATATTGAATTTTATAATCAGCTATGATCCTAATGAATGGTGGTGCAGGATCAAAGGGCTGAATGGCCTACTCCTGCTTCTATTTTCTATGTATCTATGTTTTCTATGGAATAGGTGGTGGAGTAGTGAATCAATGAACAGAAGTTGTAATGGACCAGATTGTCCATTCTCTAGAGGACCGTAGTTCAGAAATGCACTGGTGAACCCCTCACAGATTCCACACAAAGACTGCAAGGAACTGCTTGGGAAGTTTCAACTTCAATCGGGCATTCTTTTGTGTCTGAATCCTTCTGAAGCTCCAATTTGAAGTCAGAAAGTGTGATTTTACAGCCTCACTCATCCCAAAACCTCAAAATCCCACCTGAGGTCAGCGGACCTTCCTATGCTCTACCCCTTACTCATTCTGATTCCCATTGTAAGCAGGCCTGTAAAATTCCAGGAAAGCCTTTGGATTGTTCTGACTTAATTTGTAGAATAGTCACTAGGAAAAGGTTAAAAGGATTAAAATCTAACTCCTAGATGACTATACTACTGACTTACCCTGCTCCCAACCTCCTGACCTCTCACTGGACTGCCTGACCATCCCTTGTCCCTGAGCAGCCGAACCACCCCCGACCATCCAACACCCTCTAGTAGCACCCCCACCATCCAGCCTCCTTTCTCATCCACATACCTTGCAGACTCACAGCTATGGCCATTAAAAAGGGGCATGTTTTCATCCCCCCGAAACAGCCCTACACTACATCAAATCAGCAGCTAAGCTTCACTTTTCTCTGTGACTCAGGTTAAAGTCAATGTAAGAAATGCACAGCTCCATTCTAAGATGGAAAATTTCCATGGTGATCGACACTTCATGCGAGGTTTGGTCCAATGTTAAATTTGATACCATCCATTCCATCAAGAGCATTGAAAGACCCATACAAATCTATGATTCATATGGCCTCACTCCCGAGGATTCTAAAAAATGCTTTTCTTTTTTCAAAAAAGACTTGAATAGGTGAAATTTTGTCTCTGTCTTCATCGATTGCAACTGAACATTAGTAATCAATTTACTTCAAAAGTAACTACATTGAAACCACACAGAATAGAGAAAGAGCTATCCATTTCCTGTTTTTAATGATCATTCCTTTACATCGTAGAATCATAGAATACCTACAGCGCAGAAGGAGGACACAGCCTCGAAATAAGGGAGGGAGGGGTAGTTTAGAATGGAGTTGAGGAGGAACTTCTTCACTCAAAAGCTGATGAATCCCTGAAATTCTCTGCTCATTGAAGTGGTGGAGGCTACCTCGTTGAATATGTTTAAGTCACAGGTAGATAGATTTCTGATAGATAAGCGAATTAGGCGGGAAAGTGGGATCAGCCATGATCATATTGAATGGCAGGGCAGTCTTGAAGGGCTAAATGGCCTACTTCTGTTCCTATTTCTTATGTTCTTATTGTCCATCGTGCCTGCATCAGCCACAGTCCGACTCAGGTGCTACCCTTATGTAACCTGACATGAAGGGGCAATTTTAGCATGGCTAATCAACTTAACCTGCACATCTTTGGACTGTGGGAAGAAGCTGGAGCAACTATAGGAAACCCATACAGACGAGGGGAGAGTGTGCAATTTCCATGCAGACAGTCAGTCACCCAAGGCCAGAATTGAACACGGGTCTCTGGCACTGTGAGGCAGCAGTGCTAACCACAGTACCACCATATGCAAAAGAAGACAAAAGGAGGGTATTGCACAAAAAAGTGCAAACATTTTTGAGGTTCATTTCATAAGAAAAGAACAAATATAATAATAAAACAATAGTTGTATTTATATAATATTAAACCAAATCAAAGTATCTCATGCAAAGTATCTTAACATAATGAATTAGTATTGGGGAAGTGCCTTTTGCCACACAGGCACAGCAGCTATTGTGTATCAGCAAAGTTCCATATGTAGCAACAAGACAAAGTGAGCTGTTAATTTGTTTTGGGTGGTATTTATTGGCCAAGACACTAGTTCTTCAAATAGTGTCAGGAGATTGTTAATATACATCCAAAAAGATTGGCTTGGTCTTGGTTTAAGTCTAGATCTAAAATATAGAATGCATTAATTCATCAGTCGAGCATTGAAGTGTCAGCCAAGATTATGCGTGCATATCCAAGTTTTGTGTTCAAGCTCTTTGGACTGACATATCTGACCAGTGAAGAAGTTCCTTCTTTGGTTTTCACTGAATCTGTATAAAGGTTGATTATGTTTACAATCTTTTCTATTAGTGCCCATTGATTTTCCACGGCCAGATTCTCCTTGCTTATTGTAGGGTTAATCTGCTTTTGTTTACCTGTGAAAGTTATTCAGCTTTTACAGCACTTCTCAAATCAGGAAGGGGAGGCTTGAGAATTAATTGTTTTCCAAGTCCTGTTCAGTCTAATTCTGCACATCATGTTCATCTTTCCACATTATTCACTTTTGGAGCATCTCTTCCAACAGTATCTGAGCTCTTCGTAGAGTGAATTTGCTTATTTGAGACCCTATACTCATAATGTTAATCACAAACTTATAGTTGCTAGTTCCAGTGTGCATTTCTAGAATTTTTTTTAATTTCAGATTTTCAAAATGCATGGTTTTGTTTCAGGTTTGTCTGTGATCCAGTCTATGATGGAACAAGATTCTTTAATAATGTCACACAAAATTTCATCCTTTTGCTGTATGCTTGAGAAGCTGAGTATTATACTGCTGCAAGAATGTGTGGAGATGGACCTGATACATGAATAGATTTCATGTCAGTGGAATCTTTCATTCAATAACCATATGTTGGAACATATATGTTCACATACAACATTACAGAAAAAGGTTTTTTCTCTATCTGTTAGCTATATATGAAATGATATTGGCCTGGGTCTGCACCACAAAATTGTCCATGATTCACAGAGGCAATGTGATGGCATGTGTATGACATGCAAAAATGTCATACTGCTCCAACAGAGCAGAATACTGGAGCAAATTATAGCAAGCTGTGCTAAATCTGATCTAGGAGTGGCTGAAATCCTACAGGAAAAATATTCTTATTTAAATTAAGCGCACAGAGGCAGAGTGGTTAGTACTATTGCCTTACAGCTCCATGGACTGAGGTTCAATTCTGGCTTTGGGTGACTGTGTGTAGAGTTTGCATGTTCTCTCTGTGTCTGCATGGATTTCCTCTGGGTGCTCCAGTTTCTTCCCAAACTCCAAAAATGTGTGGGTTAGGTGGATTGACTGGGTTAAAGACAGAGACACCCTCTGCACCTGAACCGGAGAGGTACCAATATCTTGGGGGGTAAATTTACCAGTGCTATTCGGGGGGAGTTTAAACTGATTATTCGGGGAGGGGATGGGAACCCTGATTGTTGTGCCAGTATACAGAGGAGTGAATAGGGAGTCACGGATAAGGTTTCTAGGTCACAGCAGTATGGTGGCAAACGGAGGGTGGTTTGAAATGTGTATACTTTAATGCAAGAAGCTACGCAATAAGGTGGATGAACTTGGCGATTTGTGACGGGCTCTTCGTCCAGTGATCGTTACACTTCGCTACGTTGCCGCTTTGGTCCTCTTCTCTTTCCGGCGTGAAGGTTCCGGGGTTCAGATGTTTCAGTCAGAGCAGAGGTGGTGGTAGAAGAGGGGGAGGAGTGGCATTGTTAGTTAAGGACAGCATTACGGTGGCAGAAAAGACATTTGATGTGGACTTGTCTGCGGAGGTAGTGTGGGCTGAGATTAGAAACAAGAAAGGAGAGGTCACACTGTTGGGAGTTTTTTATAGGCCTCAAAAAAGTTCCAGAGAAGTAGAGGAAGGGATTGCAAAGTTGATCCTGGATAGGTGTGAAAGTAACAGGGTAGTTGTAATGGGGGACTTTAACTTTTCTAATACCGATTGGAAAAGCTATAATTCAAGTACGTTAGAGGGGTCAGTTTTTGTTCAATGTGTGCAGGAAGGTTTCATGACTCAGTATGTAGATAGGCCAACAAGAGACGAGGCTATATTGGATTTGGTACTGGGTAATGAACCAGACCAGGTGTTAGACTTGGAGGTGGGTGTGCACTTTGGTGATAGTGACCACAATTCGGTTACGTTTACCTTAGTGATGGAAAGGGATGGGCACGTACTGAATAACAGCAGTTATAGCTGGGGGAAAGGTAATTATGAGGCTATAAGGAGAGATTTAGGATGCATAGGGTGGAGCAGGAAATTGCAGGGGCTGGGGACATCTGAAATGTGGAGCATATTTAAGGAACAGCTTCTGCATGTCCTTAATGAATATGTACCTGCCAGGCAGGGAGGAAGTGGGCGAGTGAGGGAACCATGGTGTACTAGGGAAGTTGAATCTCTGGTGAAGAGGAAGAAGGAGGCTTATATAATGATGAGACGTGAAGGCTCATTTAGGGCAATAGAGAGCTATAAATCAGCCAGGAAGGAGCGAAAGAGGGAGTTGAGAAGAGCTAGAAGAGGACACGAGAAGTCTTTGGCGGATAGGATTAAGGAGAATCCTAAAGCTTTTTACAGGTATTTAAATAATAAAAGATTGGTTAGGGCAAGATTAGGGCCAGTCAGAGATAGCAGTGGGAAATTGTGCGTGGAGCCTGAGGAGATAGGAGAGACACTGAATGAGTATTTTTCGTCAGTATTCACGCAGGAGAAAGACAGTGTTGTCGGGGAGAATACTGCGATACCAAGTTGTAGACTGGGTAGGATAGAGGTTCATAAGGAGGAGGTGTTAGCGAATCTTGAGGGTATGAAAATTGATAAGTCCCCTGGGCCAGATGGGATTTACCCTAGGATTCTCTGGAGGCTAGAGAGGAGATTGCAGAGCCTTTGGCTTTGATCTTCATGTCGTCGTTAGCTACAGGTATAGTGCCGGAAGACTGGAGGATGGCAAATGTTGTCCCTTTGTTCAAAAAGGGGAGTAGGGACCATACTGGAAATTATAGACCGGTGAGCCTGACTTCTGTTGTGGGCAAGGTCTTGGAAAGAATTATAAGGGATAGGACTTATAAGCATCTAGAGAGGAATAAATTGATTAGGGATAGTCAGCACAGTTTTGTGAAGGGTAGGTCATGCCTCACAAACCTTATTGAGTTTTTTGAGGAGGTGACCAAAGAGGTAGATAAGGGTAAGGCAGTTGATGTAGTGTATATGAATTTTAGCAAAGTGTTGATAAGGTTCCCCATGGTAGGCTACTGCAGAAAGTGCAGATGCATGGGATTGAAGGTGATTTAGCAGTTTGGATTAGGAATTGGCTAGCTGATAGAAGACAGAGGGTTGTGGTTGATGGGAAATATTCAACCTGGAGTGCAGTTACAAGTGGTGTACCTCAAGGATCTGTTTTGGGGCCACTGCTGTTTGTCATTTTTATAAAGGACCTAGATGAGGGTGTAGAGGGTTGGATTAGTAAATTTGCTGACGATACCAAAGTGGGGGGAGTTGTAGACAGCGAGGATGGATGTTACAATTTGCAGAGGGACATAGGTTGCAGAGCTGGGCCGTGAGGTGGCAAATGGAATTCAATACGGATAAGTGTGAGGTGATTCACTTTGGTAGGAATAACAGGCATATGAAATATAGGGTTAATGGAAGGACCCTTAATAGCGTTGTCGATCAGAGGGATCTTGGGGTACAAGTACATAGCTCTTTGAAAGTTGGCACCCAGGTTGATAAAGTTGTTAAGAAGGCGTACGGTGTGTTAGCTTTTATTGGCAGAGGGATTGAATTTAGGAGCCATGAGGTTATGTTACAACTGTACAAAACTCTGGTGCGGCCGCACTTGGAGTATTGCGTACAGTTCTGGTCGCTGCATTATAGGAAAGATGTGGAAGCATTGGAAAGGGTGCAGAGGAGGTTTTACCAGGATGTTGCCTGGTATGGTGGGAAGGCCTTATGAGGAAAGGCTGAGGGACCTGAGGTTATTTTCATTAGAGAGAAGAAGGTTACGCGGTGACCTAATTGAGGCGTATAAGATGATCAAAGGACTGGATAGGGTGGATAGTGAGAGCCTTTTTCCTTGGATGGTGATGACCAACACGAGGAGACATAACTTTAAATTAAGAGGTGGTAGTTATAGGACGGATGTCAGAGGCAGGTTCTTCACACAGAGGGTGGTGAGGGCGTGGAATGCCCTGCCTGCAGCAGTTGTGGACTCGCCTACTTTGGGGACATTCAAATGTTCGGTGGATAGGCATATGGATGATATTGGAATAGTTTAGGTTAGAGGCTCCACTGGCCGGCGCGACATCGAGGGCCGAACGGCCTGTACTGCGCTGTAATGTTCTATGTTCTATGTTAATAGCTCAAGATGTGTAGTTTAGATGGATTAGCTATGATAAATGTGTGAGGTTATAGAGCAGGGAGGAGGGACAGGGTAAGATACTGCGTCAGAGAGTTGGTGCTGATTCGATGAGCTGAATGGTCTCTTCTGCACTGCAGGGATTTTATGATTCTATGCAACAATTCATGAAAATAACCATAAAAGAAATGGAGCATGCCATCAACGTATTCAATTTAGCAAAATGGAAAGTCATTTCTATCCATGCTTCTTTTCACTACCTGATGTATCTGTAACTTATTCCATGCATTAATTCTGAAAATGAACAACTTCCAATCATAAGAATCTTCTGACACCTATCTTGGAGATTCGAAGGCTTACCAATATCTTGTAAAAGATAAACTTCAATTCTTTTTTGTATATTAAGCAGCATACTGTGCACTTGAAAACTTCCAAAAACATATTATTTAGTGTTTCAGATCTTTCCCAAACTTCGTTTATGTTTTCCAATCCTTTGCAGGGATTACCAAACCCCATGAAATTGCTGCCCTTTTTATCTTGGCTCCCGCAGCCCCTCTAGTTGCTAAGTTGGGTTTGAACTTTCGTTGACAGGATGATGGATCCTTAATTCTGGAATTATTCCAACTACATCATTAATGATGCCCTTAATTCCAAATTGGATGGTATTAATATTTTTATAATTCAAGCTGTTCAGTCAATTGTGTGCCAATATAAGGATAAAATTTCTTCCCCAAACTATGATTACAATACCTCCTTCACGATTGCTGTCTTATGGATCTCTATGTTTGATATTATTCTTAGTGAATGATCATTGTGTTGTACAGATTATTTCCATTCATCTCCTAGTCATATACAGTGCACAGAGGGAAATAAGAAATGCTTCAAGTAATTCTTCGTTATTGGGAAAAAATAACCAATTAGCCACTTTTGATGCTCTACTATCCTCATTACTATAATCATCAACTGATTTTGTTGTATTTTCCATTCTGTTAAACTTTGTGCAATGTTACATTAATTCATTTTTGTAAATAAAGAAAGTTTCTCAGACAGAAATATCAGGGAGATGCTGATTTGATGTTTGCTGCAGGTTACTTTGAGTTGAAAGGGCTAATCTTATACACATTCAATTTTTAAATTTAATAGTGTTGTATGATGGTTCATTATGCCCTTCAGCAGGAATGAATCTTGACATCTATGGTAGAAGCATGACGTTAGCTTATTAGTGTCATGTATGACATTTTTTCTAGCAAACTGGAATATGTTCTGTGTAAAGTAAAAACATTACAATTATGAATAATTCATAATAAAATCATTCATATCAGCAGCACAGTGGCATAGTGGTACACTGCTACCTCACAGTGCCAGAGACCTGGGTTCAATTCTGGCCTTGGATGACTGTCTGTTGGAGTTTGCATGTTATCCCTATGTCTGTGTGGGTTTCCCCCAGGTGCTCTGATGTCCTCCCACAGTCCAAAGATATACAGGTTAAGTGAATTGGCTATGTTAAATTGCTTCTTAATTTCCCAAGATGTGTCGGTTAGATGGATTAGCCATGGGATATGGTGGGATGTTGGGCCTGGGTAAGATACTTTCATTACAATCCCCATAGAGACCAATAACTTCAAGAAAAGTTTTGAATTCTGAGTGATGAATCTCAAGAGTCAAAACTTTTACTGCAACAAATGAACAAAAATTAACATAGACTGAACTTTATGTAGTAGACAACTGATACTCGAATCTGCAGTACACATGATCTTCTGTTATTGTCTTAAAATGACTGATAATGCCATGCTGTATGTATATGCTACGGCATGCTCTCTGCAGAATTGCTATCTTTACAGGACAAGAACAAGCAAGAGTAGCTGCCTCAGAGTCTCTAAGTCATAGCAAAGCCAGATACTCTGACTTCTGATTATAAATGTTAAAGATGGCTCGTAGATTTCAGTAACATTTGACCTTTAACCTTGTCTCCATAGTAACCAAGTCACATTGCCATATTAACAGGCAGGAGAACATGTCCCTTTTCATTACACCATTATACCTTGAATTAAATAGACAAGCCAAAACATGCATTTGCAACACTTTACAAAATCTGCTATTAATGGATAAAGAATTTCAGGGCCCTTAATTGTTTGGACAGGCCTAGGATACTGGAGTTAATTCATTTGGAAAAGGATGGGGGAAATGATTTGAGACTCTTAAATTAGCTCTGTCCAAGTGAACAGTTATTTGAGCTTGCTGAGCTGCAGGGAGACAGGAGCTTCAGTATGATGTTACAGCATTGAGTTAGGTTAGACCTTTGCCTTTGTAAAGGTTGTTTGAATAACACAAATAGTATAAAACTCAGTGCCTGCAGTTTAAAAAAAATGTACAGGCAAGAAGTCAAGTTCGTGGCCTAGTGATGAGGCAGCAGAATGTTCCCCAATTTCCTGTTTGACTACTATTGAAGTAGAGGTTTTGTTAAACGAGATTGTAGCAAGGAGAATGGCCCTGCTAGCCTGAATGTCACCTCAGGAAACCATTGCAAAATTTCTGAGAGAAAGCAGGGATAAAGGGCTTGAAGTTTACTGCCAGTCGTAGAGTCAAACAAAAAGTGGGTGATAACTATGAGTATCCACTGAAACAGATGGCTAACTGCTGAACTAGAGCATCACTATCCAATCCTCTATAACCATTGCCAGATGAGTGAGTCACTGCTGGTTATAGAATCATGGAATCCCTACAGTCTAAAAGGAGATTATTCAGCCCTTCCAACCTGCACCGACAACAATCCCACACAGACCCTATCCCTGTAACCTTATATTTTACCCCACTCATCTCCCTGACATTTTCTCTTCAAAATGGCATTAGTTAGAACATAGAACATAGAACATAGAACATTACAGCACAGAACAGGCCCTTCGGCCTTCGATGTTGTGCCGACCAAAATAAAAAGCAATGCCCCTCCAAACTAAACCATTCCCTTCTCTTCCATATACTTATCAATTAACCTCTTAAACGCCACCAAACTTGGCGCATCTACAACAGCTGCAGGCAGGGCATTCCACTCCCTAATCACTCTTTGAGTTAAGAGAATTTAAAATTTAAACTTTCAAGTTTATTTATTAGTGCCACAAATAGGCTTACATTAACACAGCAATGAAGTTACTGTGAAGATCCCTGAGTTGCTGCACTCTGGTGCTTATTTGGGTACATTGAGGGAGAATTTAGCATGACCCATCAGGAAACACATTGCCCCAGCAATGTAGGCATATCATACTAGCAGTGCCAGATACATAGAACAAGGACTCTTGACCAACTAAGTGGAAACAAATAAAGAATAAAAAAAGCATTAAAAACTTCAGAGAAAACCTCAAAATACTACAAGTATTGGACTAGAGTTCTTCAAATACATTTATTTAAACATCTGAGACACAAGTTTAGTGGCATATTTTATATGAGTGGGTGAATGACTGAGTGTTATATCTGTAAAAGTCATTAATATTATCAGTATTATTAACTGAAAACTAGCAGATAGTACTGGTGCCAATAAAAAACACTTGGCCTGCAAATTGTATTGTTAAATGGGCAGAAATCTGATAAAATTGATCTCTGCTAATTTTTCCATTCAGTCACACCTATTAATCAACTGTAACTGATTTGGAAAGGCTGCACTATAAGTCTGACAAATGTGTCTAATAGCAGAGTAAGCTTTATGCAAAAATAGATAGGAAATTATAGCCTGGAAATGACTATGAGTGATGCTGTTCGACAAGCATTTAACTAACTCACATCAAATTCTTTTTTCTACTATTTTCACAAAGGGATTAGCTAATTTACATTAAATGGATTGATGTTTCCATTGAACTGACAGGGAGGAGAATTTACAAACATATGGAAAAGAGTGGTGGGAAAAGGTTACCTTGCCTCAGTATAATGTGGCAGAATCTATGTCCATCAGCAATCAAACCTCTCACCCAGTCACACAAAGCTTTTGAAGAGAGGTAAATTGAAAGGGAAAAAAGTTTCAGCTAATTGAGGGAAAATGATCTGGGAAATTCTTCTTCCTTTTCAAAGGCAATTAAGTAACCTTCAGGCCGGCATGATGCCTGATTCCACAAGCCATAATTAGCACTACCAACTATAACTCGAAATGTTTTACACTCACAGGGACTTGTTCATTTCCCTTTTGAAGGTCTGCAGTGAATTTATAACCTCTATACGTATTTGTTATCCATAGAAAGCATTCTTTCTGGTTGTAGTACAGCTTGGTATGACAGCTGCTTTGTCCAAGACCACAAGAAACTACAAGGAGTGAATGAAGCCTAATCCATCACAAAAACCAGCCTCCCATCCATTGACTCTGTCTACACTTCCCGCTGCCTTGGTAAAGCAGCCAGCATAATTAAGGATCCCATGCATACTGGGCATACTCTCTTCCTCCTTTCTCCATTGGGAAAAAATTACAAAGGTCTAAGGTCACGTACTAAATAACTTCCTTTCTCATTGCAATGGTTAAGACGTACCTGTTGTCTTGTAAATTGCAGCTTCCTGTTTATAATGATAGAGGGTTCAGTGGGAAATTTGACTGGATCTGTCTGGGGAAGATCCGAGACATTACTTTAAAGATTATTTTTACTCTGGCTAGACACAAACTGAACATTGATGAGCAATTATTGCTGAGTAAGTACCACTTAGTAACACAGTATGGCAACACCTTCCATCACTTTGCTGAGGATTGAGAGTAAACCGATGGACCGTTACTTGTGTCAGAACCTACCAAAAGTCTGCCATTGCATAACTTGTAAGTGTAAGTACAGAAACAATCTGAGAATTTTACATGGATTCATGAGCAAATAATTTTGACCCAGTTATACAGTTGTACTTTAGTTCTATATGTTGAGTTTCAGGCCAATTTCAAGTATCTAAATTTCAGATATTTGAAAATCAGATTGAGATTTGTTTGAAGGCATACACATGATGGGTCGTGAGAAGGCTGCTCTTGGATTTTTTTTTCAAGAGTATCCTAGTGCTTCACGTCGTTACTGTACGCTTGACTTGGACCATTTGATGGGCAACACAACAGCTCAGTGACTATCTCTGTGCTGTGCAGATTCATGGATTTGGGCCTGTGTCTGTGGGAGTTTGCGCATTCTCCCTGTGCTTGCGTGGGTTTTCTCCGGGTGCTCCGGTTTCCTCCCACATCCCAAAATTGTGCTCTTAGGCTAATTGGCAAAACAAAATCTCACACTAAATTGATCTTCCTCCACAATTTAGCTATGACTGTAACACTACATTGTGCACTCTCTCCTTTTCTTTTCTATGAATTGTATGCTTTGTCCGTATAGCATGCAAGAAACAATACTTTTCACTGTACACTAATACATGTGACAATAATAAATCAAGTCAAATCACCCCAAAGAGCAACACCACTTTACGAAAAGAAATATTTCATTGCATCTAATCTAATTCTATGCTGCCTGAACTCACACTGAAGCTCTGTCTTATTCCAGCTAAGTAAGCATAAACAATGAATCACTTGGACAGATTGGCTGCTATTTTTGAGCCACATCACGCTCAGTGCAAGGTGCATTAGAGTGAAACAGGGCTGGAGAATTGCGGGTGAATGGGTCAGCAGATTCTGTGCTGATGCCAAACCTCATCCATACCTTCCCACCCACTGCTCCCAGAATTCCCAGTCAGAATGGGTGGTAACCAGATCAATATATTTAAATAAGCAATTAAATAGGATGAGGCCAGATCTTCTCTGCTCTTGGGATTTTTAACCCTTGGGCACAAGAAGAACTCAATGAGAATCACTATTGGTCTTCTCAAACAGAGACCAGGCATGATGGCCGTGCCAGAGCAGCTGGGAGGCCATTGAAGTCTCCAGTGGTATGGGACATGGCTCGGCATTGTCCATCTGGCACTGCCAAGTGGCACCCTGGCATGCCAGTGGGTACTGTCAGGTACTGCTAGGTGTTGGAGCCAGTGCCAAAGGGGCTGGGGCAAAAGAAGGTGGAGCCTGATGGGAATGGAGCTTGTGGGAGCTGGGGCCATGAGGCACCTGGGTTTTCAGAGGGGTCATGAAGGGGTTAGTCATGAATGGGGGAGTCATGAAGAGGGCATGAAGGGGGACCCATTGGAAGGACGCCAATACTCTGATTCCAGTGATCTGTGTTGGGAGGGGGTTGGGTAAACATCCCTTCAATGAGGAGGGATTCCTGGCATCTGTTCAGGAATGCAGGGTTCTTCAATTTCAATTTGAGATTGGGGCACTCTTTTAAAATGGTGCCCAGTCTCTGTGAAGCTGGGCATACTGGCATGTTTAGACCCGCCCCTTTTAGACCACTGCAAAATTTACCACTCACCCAAAGGATGACTAAGTCTGGGAAAATTGTAATCTGATTCACGCTGCTGAGTCACAGTGGTTTTCTCACCCATGACATTTGTCATTTTTTGGGAAAATTGCATCTGTTCTCAAGAAATCTACACTTTCCCAGAATTAAAATCCCTAGTTCCATAAACTTATTGGAATTATGCTGTGAATTGAATAACCTCATCTGGGTCTTTTCTAAGTCCTCAATATTCTTTGTATGAAGAGTTTGAAGTATGCACAACATTCTAGATTCATCTACATTATAATTGTTGTTAATAATTGATAATTGTTTTCATGTGCTATATCCAATTATCTTATGGCTATGATGATCTTAAGGTATTGATCATGGGCCAACAAGGTTTCTGTCACTCAGTATCCTTAAACAAATAACCCTGCCTGGTGTAAATGTGTTTGGTGCTGTTTTGACTCAAATGTGCGACACTGCATTTGCTTGTATCCAAAGATTGCCATACTCTGCTCCTCTTCCTACAGATAAAGTCCAAATGCCTGCACATATTGTAACTGCAAAGCAAATAGACAATAATATCATGGCTGGAATTTTACAGGCCTATCCGTCACTGAAATTGGAGCAGACAAGGGGCAGAGTATGGAAAATCCATTGACCTCAGGCGGGATTTTTGGTTTTGGGATGAGCAAGGCCATAAAATCCCGTCCCTTATGTCGAGACTTATAGAATCAAAGAGTTATAGAATCATGCAGTGCAGAAGAGGCCCTTTGGCCCAACGAGTCTGTACTGATACATGTGAAACACCTGACCTCCCACCTAATCCCATTAACCAGTACTTGGCCCATAGCCTTGAATGTTATGACATGTCAAGTGATCATCCAGATACTTTTAAAAGGTTGTGAGGCAACCCTCTTTCACTTAGAATGGAACACTTCTGAATCTCTGTTCAGAATGATTCTATTCCTGCTTTTCTGGTGAACAAAGCCAGTATAACAGAATCTATTCTGAATTCATCTCAAAAAATGAATAGAATGCTGTAAAAATAAATCTGTTTGAAAATGGATACATTTCTGACATTTCAGCTGATCAAAATGCTGAATGTAAAAATGAAAACAAATGTGAATCAATCAGTGCCAAACAAATCATACCGTAATTATATGAGGAACAAAATCAAAACAAGTAGATGGTATATTGAATTGGAGTATTGTTCTCTGACCCCAGAATCTGGTTTGAATCCAAAGTGTTTTTTTATTCCAACATCTGTTTTGTGGCAGGTAGTGGTTGTTTACTTTCGAGTAGACGTGAGTCAACAACACAAAATAGCTGGAAAATCAACAGTAATTGACACTTATTTAACAATTGTTCTCAGATAAACCACAGGGACACCCAGTGTAGAAAATACAAGTGATATGTTGAGGTATTTTCCAAAAATTGAAATTTAGTCATAAAAAACAGAGAAATATATCAGGAGAGAAGAGCTTCATATAAGTTGAGATGAATGTATCTGCTAATGTTATTATCATTGTCTAATGAAAATATACAAGATCACATTTTACTTCTAGGTATCTTTTGAGCTTTTTGATTATATGGCCATGAAAAATTGTTCCTTAGTGTCAGAGGATTAGCAGGGTAAATATGTAAGGTTACTGGGATAGGGTGAGATTGGTGTCAGTGTAGGTTTGATAGATCGAATGACCTCCTTTGGTACTATAGGGATTCTATGATGTTTGTGATTGGCGTAAGATATAGATATCCATAGCTTCTGTCTGACCCATGTCTCTTAGACCTACTCTCACTTTTTCTCCTTCCTCCAAGAAACACAACACTTGTCTATCTTTTGCCCCACTTTGTCTTCCATCCTCTGTCTTTTCAGCCACGTCAAGTGTGGCACCACTACTGAACAAATCTTCTCTTCCCCTCACCTTTCAGCATTCCAAAGGGGCTATTGCCTCCACAACATCCTCCTCTACTCCTCTATCATCCCTAACATCTTGCCCCCTTCGCTTGGCACCTTTCCATGCAAGCGCAGGAGATGTAACACCTGCCCATTTACCTCCTCTCTCCTCACTGTCCAAGCCCCAAACAACCCACCAGGTGAAACAGCAATTTCTTTTAGTTTAATACAGTATATTCACTGTTCACGATGCAGTCTTCTCTTCACTGAGGAGAGCCAAAAAGATTGAGGAATGATTTTGCCGAACATGTCTGTTCAGTCTGCAAGTATGACCCCAAGCTTATAGTGGTCTGCCATTATAATTTTCCACCTTAGCCTCAAACTGACATCTCTGCCGTCAGCCTGCTTCAATATTTCCATGAAACTCGGTGCAAGCTCGAGGAATGTATCTCATAATTACCTACTTGTAAGCTTTCTAGACTCAATATTGAGTTTGGCAATTTCAGATCATAGTCCCTGCTGTCCCATATTGCCCCCTTATCTGTGGCTATGTTGGCCATAACCTTGTTTTCCTTATTTCAAGGAGGCTGTTCATTCTTCTGCCTTTCACATCCTACCTGGGCCCATCTTTCCTTTATTTACTTGTTCCATTACTACTCCATTTGGCTCTGTCCCACTAACTCTCTAGTTATTTAATGTCTTCTCCATTTCACTATCTTAAAAGATCTCCTCCCATTTCACATGAAAGACCATGAAATGTTACCTCTGTTTCTTTCTCCATAGAGAAAGTTAGCGGCATAGTGGTTTGCATTGCTGCTCGCAGTGCCAGGGACTCAGGTTTGATTCCCAGCTTGGGTCACTGTCTGTGCGCTGTCTGCACACTCTCCTCTTGTCTGTGTGGGTTTCCTCCGGGTCCCCTGGGTTTCCATCCACAGTCTGAAAGATTTGCTGGTTAGGTGTATTGGCCATGCTAAACTCTCCCTCAGTGTCTCCTTGTAGGTGCCTGAGTGTGGTGACTAGAGGGTTTTCACAGCAACTTCATTGCAGCCTGTTTGTGACACTAATAAATAAACTTAGGTGCTGCCGTGCCTATTGAGTGCTTTTGTTATTTTCTATTTTTCTCAAAAGTTTAAATATTAAACTCTTTACTATTTATAGCATGTACAATGAAAACAATTTTTAATTCACTACAAATAGTGGGCAATTAAAGTATTTGTCCCAGTCATTCTATTATTGAAAATTAAAAACTGTATTCTTTCTGAATGATGTGTATTTAGTACTTTGTAAGAAATTATGATTTCTGACATACCTGCAGGCTGCAAAATGATTTTCTAGTGCATGTGATGTTCTGGATGCAATTTTCATCCCAACTTTTTCTCCAGTTTTATAATGAGAAGCTCAGGAGCAGGAGTGGAAAGTAAAAGGAGAAACAGGAGCAAATGAAGAGATAGCCTTCTAAGTGGTTTATCCATAATCATCTCATTTAACACAGTTCCACTGAACACAACCTGAGATTCCCATTCTACAACACAACCTTAGTTACCCTCTGTCATTGACCATGATTCATGACAACACAAAAACCACTTCACATTTTCACAGCAGTGCTGCACAAGGTGGCAGTCCTTAAGTCTCTGAAAGGAAAAAGGCACAAGTATTATGTTAATAAGGCATGAAAAGAACTTCAACAATTGTATGTTTCCAAACTCAAGTGTTTTTTGCAGTTTTTAAAATAGTCTGCAAGCAGAGCTGTTTTTGAACTATTTTTAAAGTAGGCTGTGGTGTATTTTTCTACATCAGTTTGTGTGATCCAATGAACTCAGAGCAAACTTGCATTTGAACCAAAAAGATGGCTCCCACATGGCCATACAATTGGTCAATTGTTCTGGAATCTATTAGCAGGAATTACAAGAATAAATTAATTCTGCTAATTAATCTGCATGTATTGGCACATGCTTAGTGGGCTGAAGGACCTGTTCCTGTGCTTTATTGTTATTTGTTCTTTGTTGTCCTCTCCTCATCATGGAATCTCATATTCTATTTTAAGGTCGTTATAATCATGAAACCAAGGCACTCACAGATCAAACCTAATTACACCTGCCAAATTGTCATCTCATGTCTATAACTGTCCAGGTACACCTGAAAAGGGGACATTGGAGAGGACAATAGATGCTATTTGAACCTTGATAAGCTTGCCCCTATAGCAAATTCAGATGGTCTGCCCAGACAATGGCTTCTTGACACAAAAAACTCAATATGGACATAACGCTTTCAAAAATTAATGTTTGGGACGTCATCGGTTCCAGGAAATTATTAAATATCCTTTTTGATATATTTGCAAAGAAAGAAGTTCAAATAACTTAAGTGACAAATTTTAAATCTCTAAATTCCTTTGAAAACAGTTTTAAGAGCAATTGCAAAGAACTCTAGCAGTCTGACTAACCAAGCCGTCTACCATCTCTCAACTCTTTGAAGGCTGTTTGACTTTAAAAGCTCCTGATCGTATTCTATCAAACAGCTTAAACACATAAAACCCATTGGGCTGCAGCATCTGTGCAGATACATATATATATACATATGCATATGTGCTGTGCAGATACATGGATTTGGGCCTGTGTCTGTGGGAGTTTGCGCATTCTCCCCGTGCTTGCGTGGGTTTTCTCTGGGAGCTTCGGTTTCCTCCCACATCCCAAAGATGTGCTCTTAGGCTAATTGGCAAAACAAATTCTCCCTAAATTATCTCAAATTTGGTATTTAATCCATAAATCTATCTTTCACTTAATGCGTCTTTTTTTATATTGCTGTCTCCAACCAGGAACTCTTCTGGACTGAACCCTACCACAAGAGATACACCTTCTGAATGTTGATTTCTTGGTCTACAGAAATCATGTATACTAATCTTCATCTCTGTGGTTTTTTTACTGTTGTTGCACATAGTTGGAAATTTTCTCTAGGCCCTGTTATTATGTATGTGTGTATGTTTTTGTGTGTGAGGTTTCAAAGCTCTTCCCCCTCCTTCTGCCCTTGGGTTTGAATGTGAATAGAAATCATGTATACTAATCTTCATCTGTGTTTTTTTTACTGTTGTTGCACATAGTTGGAAATTTTCTCTAGGCCCTGTTATTATGTATGTGTGTATGTTTTTGTGTGTGAGGTTTCAAAGCTCTTCCCCCTTCTTCTGCCCTTGGGTTTGAATGTGAATAAACTAACCTTATAAATTAATCATAACACAGGTTTGCTGTGAGTTTTTAGTAAATTGATTCACACAAACTGAGAGTTTGAGTAAACATGCCACAGTTTACTTTAAAAAAACCAAAAACAGCACTGCTTACAGACAGGCAGGAAGAGAATAAGCAAGCACAGTTTCTCTCTACCCTGTGTGTAATGATAGTGCTGAGATAAGGGAAGTGGGGAAAAACAAGAGGTCCATGTATATACCACCTGTAGCTTGGATTTCTTACGGTGAGGAATATAATGAGGAAATCAAGAATACATTATTACATTGTCGAAAGACATTATGGGATGAAGGGGAAGTGGAATGTGAAAGTTGATGGAAGGAACACATCATCATCCTCAATAGTCTCAATCCTGCTGCTTGTCATGGTTTTAGTTGCAGTCATCTCAGCAATGGTTGCCTGCATGGTAGTGAGGGCGTACTGTCACACACTGGTTAAATGTCAATTTATTTACCACTTTTTCAGTAAGAGAGAGAAATATATCAGGTTTTGAGCAATGTGTTTGGTTGATGCACCAGTCATGGTTTGATATCTGCCAGTGTGGGCAACTGTGAAGTATGACTGTGAGAGTTGCTGTCCTCAACGCGTAAAGACAAGTTGAAGTTTTGATAGGTGTGAGTTGTGCTTGATAGGGTTTGGTGACAGATGAGTTTGTAAATTGGGCAATTGTTCATTATAAGAAAATAGCACTTGAGGAAGCATTTGTGAAGAAGTGGCCGAGTGAGAGAAACATGGTTCACAAAGGAAGTTGAATGCCTTGTTAAGAGGAAAAAGGAAGTGTATGTAAGGATGAAAAAAAAGTTCAGTTGGGTGACTTGAATGTTACAAGTTAGCTGAAAATAAATTAAAGAAAGGGCTTAGGAAAGCTAGAAGGGGGCATAAGAATTCCTTGGCAGGTTGGATAAAAGAAAACCCCAAGGCATTTTACTCTTATGTGAGAAATAAAAGAATGACTAGGGTAAAGTTAGGGCCAATTAAGAATAGAAGTGGGGACTTGTGCATGGAGTCAGAAGAGATAGGTGAGGTGTTGAATGAATACTTTTCTTCAGTGTTCACTAAGGAAAAGGACCATATTTTTGAGGATGAGTGCATGATACGGGCTGATAGGATGGAGGAGGTAGACGTTTCTTTAGGAATTTTGAAAAATCGGAGGATGGATAAGTCTCCTGGCCAATTGAGATACATCCTAGGATAATTTGGGAGGCAAAGGCTGAGATTACGGAGCCTTAGCCTTGATCTATGGTCCCCACTGTCCATGGGGATAGTGTCAGAGGACTGGAAATGGCAGATGTTATTCCTCTCTTCTAGAAAGGAAATAGGAATGACCCTGGTAACTATAGGCCAGTTAGTCTTACTTTGGTGGTCAATCAGTTAATGGAAAGGGTCCAGAAAGATAGGATTTATGACCATTTGGAAAGATGCAGTTTAATCTGGGATAGTCAGCACGGTTTCATGAAAGGTAAGTCCTGCCTCACAAATTTGATTGAATTCTTTGAGTAGATAACAAAATTGTGATGAAGAGCGGTTAATGTTGTATACATGATTTTAGTAAGGTATTTGATAAGGTTCCTCATGGTAGGTTCATGAAGAAAATGAAGACATGTGAGATAGAAGGAAATTTGGATAAGTAACTGGCTGTATCATAGAAGACAGGGGCTGGTTGTGGAAGGAAAATTTTCAGACTGGAGATCAATTACCAGCGGTGTACCACAGTGGTCAGTGCTGGGTCCTCTGTGATTTTTATCAATTACTTCGAAGAGGGGGGCTGAAAGATGGGTGGGTAAATTTGCTGATGACATCAAGATTGTTGGAGTAGTGAATGAGGTGGAGAGCTCTTGCAGGCTACAAAGAGACATTGATAGAATGCAGAACTAGACCGAAAAGTGGCAGATGGAGTTTAACTCTGATAAGTGTGAGGTGGTTCATTTTGGAGGACAAACTTGAATGCAGATTACAGGGTCAACAGCAGGGTTCTGAGGAATGTGGAGAAACAGAGAGATCTTAGGGTTCATATCTGCAGATCTCTGGAAGTTGCCACTCAAGTGGATAGAGCTGTGAAGAAGGCTTATAGTGTGTTACCATTTATTAACAGGGGGTTTGAGTTTAAGAGCGTGGGGTTATGCTGCAACTGTACCAGACATTGATTAGACTACATTTGGAATATTGTGTTCAGTTCTGGTCATCTCACTATAAGAAAGATGTGGAAGCATTGGACAGAGTGCAGAGGAGATTTACCAAGATGCTGCCTGGTTTGGAGGGTAGATCTTACGAGGAAAGGTTGTTGGAGCTGGGGCTTTTCTCTTTGGAGCAGAAGAGGATGAGAGGCGACTTAATAGAGGTTTATAAGATGATGAGGGGGATTGTTAGAGTGGACATGCAGAGTCTATTTCCTTGGGTGGATGTAGCTGTTACTAGGAGGCATAACTATAAGGTTTATGGTGAAAGATATGGGAGGGATGTCCGAGATAGATTCTTCAGTCAGAGAGTGATTGGGGTATGGAATAAATTACCTATTGTGATAGTGGAGTCGGACACTTTGGGAACTTGCAAGCTGTTATTGGATAGGCACATGGAGCACACCAGAATTATAGAGAGTGGGATAGCTTGATCTTGGGATTGGACATAGCACAACATTGAGGACTGAAGGGCCTGTACTGTGCTATAATGTTCTACGTACTCATCATGACTATTTATGTCAGGACATTCAATTCTTTTAGCACTGCATCCAGGTCTTTGTCACCCTGATGATTATTTGTTTACACTGCCTTCTCAGTGTCCGTCTAGAAGTTTTCCAGGTCCACTGTGGGAAAAGAACCTCTCTCCTCTTATCCATCTCTTGCACCAAGACGTCCTTGCTGTATCTGAGATCTTTGGAGCCATCTTCTGCCCTATTTAATTATTTCCACTCTCCTTCCTGCTCAGAATCTCTCTTCCATAAACAGTCCCAGCCCCTGCTCTAATCAGAATGGACCTTCCTTTTAAGCAGGAGAGCTGATTTGAACTTTTTGATTTGACTTGATTTATTAATATACAGTGAAAAATATTGTTTCTTGAGCACTGAACAGCCAAAGCATACCATACGTAGAGAAGGAAAAGAGAAGATGCCGAATGTAATGTTATTATCGTAACTGGCATGAGGAGAAAGATCAACTTAATACACGGTAGGCCCATTCAAAAGTCTGATGGCAGCAGTGAAGAAGCTGTTCTTGAGTCAGTTGGTACATATCCTCAGACTTTTATATCTTTTTCTCAAAGGAAGAAGGTGGAAAAGAGTACATCCAGGTTGCATGGAGTTCTTGATTATGCTGGCTGCTTTTCTGAGGCAATGGGAAATGTAGACAGAGTCAATGGGTGGATGTTGGTTTGAGTGATTAATTGAATTTTGTGCACGACCATTTGTAATTTCTTGTGGTCTTGGACAGAGCAGCAGCCATACCAAGCTATAATACAACCAAAAAGAATGCTTTCTATGGTGCGTCTGTTGGTTGGTGAGAGCCATAATAGACATACCAAATTTTTGTCTTCTGAGAAAGTAGAGGTGTTAGTAGACTTTGTTAGATATAGCATTGGCATGGAGGGGTCAGAATAGTTGTTGGTGATCTGGACCATTCTACTTTGTCCCCATTGATGTAGATTGGGGCTTGCCCTCCACTACATTTCCTGAAGTCAAAGACAATCTCTTCATTTTGTTCTTATTGTGGGAGGCATTATTGTTGTTGCTGCAGTTCACCAGATTCTCTATCTCTTTCCTGTACTCCATCTCATCATTGTTTGAGATTTGACCCACTATGATGATATTGTCAGCAAACTTGAAAATCAAATTGGAGAGGAATTTGGCCACACAATCACAGGCATATAAGGAGTATAGTAGGGGGCTGAGAACACAGCTTTATGGAGCACCGCTGTTGAGATGATTGTGGAGAAAATGCTGTTGCCTATCCTTACTGATTGTGGTCCATGAGTTGGGAAGTCCAGGATCCAGTTGCAGAGAGAGGAGCTGAGCCCCAGGCCACAGAGTTTGGAGGGGAGTTTCATAGGAATAATGGTGTTGAAGGCTGAGCTGTAGTTGACAAATAAAAGTCTGACATAGGTGTCTTTGTTATCTAGATGTTCTGAGTACAGGGCCAGGGAGATGGCATCTGCTGTGGGCCTGTTGCAGTGGTAGGCAAACTGTAGTGGATCCAGGCAATCTGGGAAGCCATAATTGATCCCTACATTCTCAACCTCTCATCCTCTTCAACCTAGGAATTAATTGGCCCTTTTCAAATTGGCAGGCAGCAACTCGTAGGATAACACAGGAATTTTTGCTGGGACTTCAGCTATTCACAATATAAATGACTTGGAGAGTTTGCAGATGATATGAAGTTGCAGGGGAGGGTGAACTGTGATGAGGATGCAGAGATCCTTTGGCATGATCTGGACGGATTGGGTGAGTGGGCAAATCAATGGCAGTATAATTTGGATAAATATGAGGTTATTTACTTTGGAAGCAAAAGCAAGAAGGCAGATTATTACCTGAATGGTTGTAAATTGGGAAAGGGGAGTGTGCAGGGGGACCTAGGTGTCCTTGTGCACCAATCGCTGAAGGTAAGCGTGTAGGTGAAGCAGGGAATAAAGAAGGCAAATGGTTTGTTGTCCTTCATTGCAAGGGGTTTCGAGTATAGGAGCATGGATGTGTTGCTGCAATTATACAGGGCCTTGATGAGACCAAACTAGAGTATTGTGAGCATTTTTGGTCTTCTTTTCTGTGGAAGGATGTTCTTGCCCTTGAGGGAGTGCAGCAAAGATTTACCAGGCTGATTTCAGGGATGGCAGGACTGAACTATGAGAAGAGATTGATTAGGTTGGGATTGTTTTTGCTGAAGTTCAGATGAATGAGGGGGGATCTCATAGACACTCATAAAATTCTAACAGGATTAAACAAGATAGACGAAGGGAGGATGTTTCCAATGGTGGATGTGTCCAGAACCAGGGGTCACATTCTGAGGATTCAGAGTAGAATATTTAGAATGGAGATGAGGAGACATTTCTTCACCTAAAGAGTGGTGAGCCTGTGGAATTCATTACCACAGGAAATAGTTAATGTCAAAAACTTGATTGTATTCAAGAGGTGGCTAGATTTAGGATTTGGAGTGAACAAGATCAAAGGTCATAGGAGGAAAGCGGGATTAGGTTTTTGAGTTGGATGATCAGTTATGATTGTGATGACTGGAGCAGGCTCAAAGGGTGAAATGGATTCCTCCTGCTCCTATCTTCTATGTTCATGTCACGACTAGCCTTTCGAAGCACTTCACAATGATGAATGTCAGAGCCACTGGATGATAGTCATTAAGACACACTGCTTGATGTAAAGAGAGGTTGAAGATGTCTGCGAGTATGTCCGCCACTGGTCAGTGCAGGATTTGAGTGCTGGTTCTGTTAATGAATACTAATTCCTCCTGCAACAAAATAGATTCGCAAATTAAAATTTTGAGAGAAACTCGGGCAAATTACTCACTGATAGTGGCTGATGATACATTGTGATAATCCAGATAGTTAGATGAAAGCAGCAGTATTAATAAGGGACATTCATGGAGTTTGAACCTGTGTTCCTTTGCATAAAGTCAATTTAAGAAGTGACTTAGTAAACAGAATTGTTATGGCGGCAGCTGTTCCTCATTCATTTATTGAAGGGGTAAATTTTATTCTGTCCAGTGATACAGTGGGAAGTATAGTTTTTCCACTGCCTGGGATGGAGTGTCACAGTTCCAGAGTTGTTCCTGTGAATGAAAACTCCTTTCCAAATCATCACAGAATCCCTACGGTGCAGAAGGAGGCCATTCGGCCCATCAAGTCTGCACTGACCACAATCCCACCCAGGCCCTAACCCCATAGCCCCATACATTTAGCCTAGCTAGTCCCCCTGACACTTAAGGGACAATTTAGCATGGCCAATCTACCTAACCTGCACATTTTCAGACTGTGAGAGGAAACCAGAGCACCCAGAGGAAACCCAAGCAGACACAGGGGAATATGCAATCTCCAAACAGTGACCTAAGCCAGGAATCAAACCTGGGTATCTGATGCTGTGAGGCAGCAGTGCTAACCACTGTGCCACCATGCCACCCTTTGTGACTCAGAACTGATCCAAGTCATAATACTTATGTATCAGCCTCAGTCATGACAGTATGGAAACAACTGAAGTGCTCACAAAACTGAAAGTAAGAATTGTCAGCTGAAACAACTGAAAGCGTTAAATGGCCCCGAAGGGTCAATGACCGGAGACATTGAATTACAAGTCCTTGCCAGTTTTTTCACACACAGTACAGCTACTAGAATCCAGGGAAGTGGACAGTTTGCAAAAAAAAACATTTAAAACTTATGCAGGAGTGGAACATCATGGTTTGTGAATTATGTAAAAAAGTTGGAGTATTGGAACAAACCATGAAATTCCAGAGTGAGGAAGCAGTCTAAAGATGTGTGGGTTAGGTGGATTGGCCATGCTAGACTTGCCCCTTAGTGTCAGAGGCTACCTAGGATAAAAGCATGGAGTTATGGGGTTAGGGCTGAGTTAGAATTGTGGCCGGTGCAGACTCAATGGGCTAAATGGCCTTCTTCTTTGCTGTAGGATTTGATGATTCAATGGTGGATGTTACTCAAAGGCACAATGGTTAGCACTGCTGCCTCACAGTGACAGGGATCTAGGTTTAATTCTAGCTGTAGGTGACTGTCTGTGTGGAGTTGCATGTTCTCCTTTGTCTGCATGGGTCTCCTCTTAGTGCTCCAGATTCCTCCCATGGTCCAACGATGCATGGGTTAGGTGGATTGGCCTTGCTAAATTGACCTTCAGTGTCCCAAGATGATTTGGTTAGAGGAATTAATACGGTAAATACATGGGGCTACAGGGATAGAGTCATAGTGGGCCTGGGTGGGATACTGTTCACAGAGGTGCAGGCTCAATGAGCCAATTGGTCTCCTTCTATTCTGTAGAGATTCTATGGTTCTATGGAATTAAATAAGAACCGTTTGAAATGGGATCAGGAGAAACTATAAAATCTTTAAATGTTCAAAGATTAAACCAAGCAGAAATACAAAACCCTTTTGTATGAATGGTAAAAAAATCTCAATAATATCCTTGAAATGGCCAAAAGAGATTTGATCAGAGAAGAAATTAATTGTTAATGCACAAAAATGCCATTTTGACTTTATTACCATGAAATGAAAATTTACTACTTTTATGTTCGGGAAATGAGCCTGAGGATAGAATTATGCTTACAGCCAACATGAAGGATGATGATTGGGCTGTGGACTTAAATTAAACATTATTTTCAGAGTTAAAGACCAGGAATAAGATTAAAAAAAGAAACACAAGCATTGAGTTATGATAATTCCATAATGTTTAAATTCTGCTCACCTTACTTCTTACATGCATTCTGAGTTAAAGACCAGAAATAAGTTTCAAAAGAAACACAAGCATTGAGTTATGATAATTTCATGATATTTAAATTCTTCTATTCGTATTTCTTACAAGCGTTGAATTTTACTTTGGTTAAACATTTGTAACTTTGAAATATGGCATATGTAGTTGTGAAACAGCTCCGTGCATACCTAAAAATGAGGTGGCAACCTGGTGAAGTTACCACACAGAATGGAAGCAGCATGCAATAGACAGAGCTGTGTAAACCCACAACCAACGGAGAAGATCAAAGCTTTGCAGTCATGCCACATTCAGTAATAAATGGTGAACAATTAAGTTGCTAACTGAAGGATGCGACTCCACAAATATCCCCATCCTTAGTGATGAGGAAGCCCAGCATATCAGTGCAAAAAAAAAAGCTGAAACATTTGCAACAATCTTCAGCTACAAATATTGGGTGGATAGAACATAGAACATAGAACATAGAACAATACAGCACAGAACAGGCCCTTCGGCCTTCGATGTTGTGCCGACCAAAATAAAAAGCAATGCCCCTCCTAACTAAACCATTCCCTTCTCATCCATATACTTATCAACTAACCTCTTAAACGCCACCAAACTTGGCGCATCTACAACAGCTGCAGGCAGGGCATTCCACTCCCTAATCACTCTTTGAGTAAAGAACCTACCTCTGATATCCGTCCTATAACTCATACCCCTTAATTTAAAGCTGTGTCCCCTCGTGCTAGCTTTCTCCATCCTAGGAAAAAGGCTATCACTGTCCACCCTATCCAAACCTCTAATTATCTTATATGCTTCAATAAGATCCCCCCTTAGCCGCCTCCTTTCTAACGAAAACAACCTCAAATCCTTCAACCTCTCTTCATAGGACCTGCCCTCCATACCAGGCAACATCCTGGTAAACCTCCTCTGTACCCTCTCCAATGCCTCCACATCTTTCTTATAATGTGGCGACCAGAACTGCACACAATACTCCAAGTGCGGCCGCACTAGAGTTTTGTACAGTTGCAACATGATGCTGCGGCTCCTAAATTCAATCCCCCTACCAATAAAAGCTAAGACTCCATAAGCCTTCTTAACAACTTTATCCACTTGACTGCCTACTTTCAGGGATCTATTGACACATACACCAAGATCCTTCTGTTCCTCAACACTATTAAGAGCCCTACCATTAGCCCTATACTCTACACATTTATTGTTCCTGCCAAAGTGCATTACCTCACACTTTTCCACATTAAACTCCATTTGCCACCTCTCGGCCCAGCTCTGCAACTTGTCCAAGTCACTCTGTAAACTAAAACACCCCTCTTCACTATCTACCACACCACCAACTTTAGTATCATCTGCAAATTTACTGATCCATCCCTCAATACCCTCATCCAGATCATTTATAAAAATTACAAACAGCAGGGGCCCCAAAACAGACCCCTGAGGCACACCACTCGTCACCGAACTCCACGATGAAAATCTCCCATCAACCACCACCCTCTGTCTTCTATCTGCCAGCCAATTTCTAATCCAATTAGCTAAATCACCCTCTATTCCACACATCTGCATTTTCTGTAGAAGTCATGCTAGATACTTTTAGGATGCTGCTAGATACCCCCAGCATCACAGATACCAGTCTTGAACCATTTCTTGATTCACTCCATATGATATCAAGAAGTGGTTGAAGGCACTGGGTGAAGTACCCAATGCCTTCATGACTTCCCTTGTTTGTATTTTCAATTGCCTGCACTTTATCATTTGTCCATTGCAATGCCCATTGCCTGAAGCAATGTTCACTGAACCATGTTTAAAATGTCTGAATCTCTGCACTGATTCTTTGACAAGTACACCCTTTCAGCACAGTTCAAGTGTGCAATTGGTTAATTTACCCTGAGGTGTCAGTTTCATCATTAATTAATTTTGCAAAAGGTCTTTGAAAGCTGAGCTAGAGACACTCTAGCAAATTTAACACTGTTAGACGTGACCTCTGGAGTGCTGAAGCCTCAGTAAAGAAATCTGATGGATTGGAATGCTATGTTAAAATGGAGAACACAGCAAGTAATTGTTGGTGTCACTTGCTTAATTACTGATATCTTTGTGAATTTATTCAATTGGCCCTAAAAATCAGCTTTCCTGCTCTATCTACAACATTATCCAGAAGTATATGTAAGCAGGTACAGCGAGGACAATTTGTTGTTGAGTAACTACCCAAACAAATGCTGCCCTCGCATGGCTGGAACCTGTCTAATTGAGACTCATTGAAAAGCCTGTTCCTTATCTAAAATTTTGCTGTCTGTGAGGGCTTGAGTGAACCTAACCAACACAAACCTTAATTCATTGCAGAGGCATTGGGTCCTGAAAACATTTCAGAATATTATTGAAGACTTGTGCTCATGAAATAGCTATGCCCCTAGCTAAACTGTTCCAGTATAGCTACAATGCTGGCATCTACCGGCAAGGTGGAAAATTGCCCAGCTATAGCCAATCTACAAAATGCAGGACAAAGCCACCCAAGCCAATCACTGCACCATCAAAGTATTCTCGTTCATCAGCAGTGATCACAGGGATGATTGGCAGAGTTAACAAGTGGCATTTACTCAGCATTAACTGCGTACTTAGTTTGGGGTCCACCAAGCCCACTCATTTCCTGACCTCAATGAACACTTGATCAAAACATGGATATAAGAATTGAATTCAGGAGATCAGATGGGAGTGATGGGAGTTACTTGATACCAAGTAACATTTGACCAAGTATGACATCAAAAAACTCAAACAAAATAGGAATCAGAGAGGAAACTTTCCACTAGTTACAGCCATACAGAGCACTAGGGAAGATGATTGTGGTTGTTGGAGATCAATCATTTCACTTCAAGGGCATTGTTGCAGAGATTCTCAGGATAGTGTCCTTGGCTCAACTATCTTCACTACTTCATCAATGAACTTTCTTCCATCTTAAAATCAGAGACTGGGGTGTTTGCAGACGATTACGTAATGTTCAGCACCATTTGTGACTCCTCAGTTATTGAAGCAACACCTCGACAATATTTAGGCCTTGGGCAAGCAACACTCATGCCACACAAGTGTCAGGCAATGTTAATCACCAACAAGAGAGGATCTAACCAGCATCCCTTGACATTTAATGGCATTACCATTACTGAATTCCCCTCAATTCTTTAGAAAATTAGCAAAATAACTTACCAACTTTTTTGACTAGGGATGGTGCACCAGATTAGTTACTGGCATCAGATATCAGTCTTTTACCCTGAGTCATTCAAGCAACCCTTTACCCCAATCTGACCCAACCTGGCCCAAACTACCCCGGCCAAAATTGGTAATGATCCCTAATCCAGCATGGACTAGCACATTGTTGGTTTTGAGATACTGTACCTGTACCAATGTCTTTGGAAAAGTATTAAAGAAATTCCAATCCTGGAGGATTTCTTGCTCAGTAGAATTTGCACTAATAAGAGTAGTCCATGTGAAATTTGCATTGCAAATATGGTCAACAATTTACTGCCAAAAACAAAGATGCACTCTTCTTCCTGAGGTGATTTCTGAGGGGCAAGTAGTATTGAGGTATCAGGGTAGCTGCAGAAGAACTTGGACAGGTTAGGAGAGGGCAAAGAAATGGCAGATGGATTACAATATGGAAACATGTGAGATTTTGCACTTTGGAAGGCCCAATGGAGGCATAGACTATTTTCTAAATGGTAAAATGCATAGGAAATCACAAACTCAAAGGGACTTGGGAGGCAGTGTTCAACATTCTCTTAAGGTTAACGTGCAGATTCAGTTGGCAGTTAGGAAGGTGAATGTAACATTAGTATTCATGTCGAGAGAACTAGAATACAAGAGCAGGGATGTACTTCTGAGGCTGTATAAGAGGCTGGTTTGACCCTATCTGGGGTACTGTGAGCAGTCTTGGGCACCATATCTAAGGAAGAATGTACTTTTGAAAGAATCCAGAGGAGGTTGACAAGAATGATTCCTAGAATGAAGAGATTGTCTTATGAGGAACTGTTGAAGGCTCTGCATCTGTACTCATTGGAGTTTAGAAGGATGAGGGGGAATGTTATTGAAACTTACAGGATACTGCGAGGCCTGAATAGAGTGGAAATAAAGAGAATGTTTCCACTAGTAGTAAAAACTAGAACCAGAGGACACAAGCTCAACTAAAGGAATGAGATGAGAAGGAATTTCTTCAGCCAGAGTGATGAATCTTCGGAACTCTTTGCCGTAGAAAGCTGTGGAGGCCAGATCATTGAGTGTCTTTAAGATGGTGATAGAAAGGTTCTTGATTAATAAAGGAGTCAGGGTTTATGGGGAAAAGGCAGGAGAATGCAGATGAGAAAACTATCAGCCATGATTGAATGATGGAGCAAACTCAATGGGCTGAGTGGCCTAATTCTGCTTCTATGTCATATGGTCTTATTTTAGTAGTGGACCAGCCAAGAACTCACAGAATGGCAAACCTAAATGTGACATTATACCTTGGGTCCATTTGACATTTTTAGCCTAGATTATTTAGTTTCTACATTTTAAATTATCCTGAGTCTCATTTGCCTAAACTTTCATGATTACCTTTGCCAACCCTGCTATCAAGCTGAGCTTTATGGAAATGTGCCCAAGAGAACAGACAAGAAAATCTTTGTTAATTATTTTAGCAACCAGAGATGCAATGTCTCCACAGGATATTTCCTCCACCAAAGGAAAGCAGGAGAGTGTCACAACATCAGTTGTTTCAAAGTATTACAATTAAGATGCTTTATTTACCAACAAAAGAATAAGCAAAGGAATAGTACATATAACACATAGATAATCCCCATCCTTACACGGGCTCGTTGGCATCATTCAATTTTGTCCAAAATGCATAGTGGATACTAAAACTGTAACAGCTTGTCTTAAGGAAACTGCATATCTTCATGGAGCATAACAAAAACTGTACAACAACACAAAAACCTGATGAATCTCATCAACTAGGTAATCACAGTTTAATGAGGTGCAAACAGCTAACTGAAACTATTTGCAGATCTGACTGCCTGAAATCAATGGCCCTTTAAAATCAGTAAGAACAGGAGATTAACAAGGTGTGAAGAATTCACGAAATTGCCCCAAATACCTACATGCTTAATACATTATCAATGGCACTTGGTAATTTACTCCTGACAAATGGTCAGTGCCATTTGCCTGACATGGGCACTGCCCATGATAAATGTGCATGCAGAAAGTGGTGGGGACTTCACTCTGTAGCTGTTGGAAAAGAAAACAACAAATGCTCGCAATTCTTCTTTTGTTAGTGAACTTTTTTTTGTACATAATTTTATTTCCTCATTTCCCAATTTTCTGTCAAATGCTGGTGACCAATAATATATACTTAGAAAATGGCTCCCTTACAACACAATTGTGGTGGCATGGTGACACAGTGGTTAGTACTGCTGCCACACAGCTCCATGGATTGGGTCACTGTCTGTGAGGAGTTTGCATATTTTCTCTGTGTCTGCATGGGTTTCCTCCGGGTACTCCAGTTTCCTCCCACAGTTCCAAGATGTGCGGGTTAGGTCGATTGGCCATGCCAAATTGTCCCTTAGTGACAGAGGGACTAACCAGAATAAATGCATGGGATTATGGGGATGGGGCCTGGTTGGTATTGTGCTCGGTGCAGACTCAAAGGGCTGAAAAGCCTCCTTCTGCATGTAGGATTCTATGACTGTGGGGACAAGATGGAGATTTTAATTGGCAAATGCTTTTGGTGGGATAGAAGAGAGGTTTCTGTGCCTGCTTGATGTCATCTTTATGTGTAAAGTGCACAAGAAATGTTTTTCACTGTATACCAATACATGTGACATTAATAAATCAGATCAAATCAAATCTGTGTGAGGGCTGGACCATTTTAACTAATCTAATCTGAATATGACATTAGCAGGCTTTCCGCAGGATAATGTTGGTCACTTGTCGGCTAGAAAATCCTGTGGGTCATCAGCTTCTAAGTCCTAGTTGATGACATTATCGACAGCAATATTGCTGAAACTCTGTTAAAACCAGATTCGCTGACCTCATTAAATTTGTCTTGCGTGCATAGATGCCAGCGAGTAGGCTGTTTATAATATGTCCTGAATGTATAGCAAATTTGAATAACAAATATTAGCAAAGCAGTTAAGAGTCAATTTTATAAGCCTGATTTGCAAACCTCCTAGCAGATTGCAATACAATTAACTGCTTGTAAAACCTAAGAAGGCTTATATCCACTTTTCAGCTGTTCAGGCATTTTTCCATCTGGTTGCTTTAAGGATATAAATATAGAAGCATGGAAACTAGAAGCACGAGTAGGCCATTTGGCCCTTCAAGCATGTTCCACCATTCATTATGATCATAGCTGATGATCAAATTCAATATCCTGATACCCCATTCCTCCATATCCCATGATCCCGTTAGCCCCAAGAGCTGTATCTAATTTCTTCTTGAAATGGCCTCAACTACATTCTATGGAGTGAATTAAGCACATTAACCACTCACTGTTTGAAGAGGTTTCTCCTCACCTCAGTGCTTAAAGGTTCACCCTTATCCACAAACTATGACCCTTGGTCCTGGACTCCCCGCCATCAGGAACATTCTTTCTGAATCTACCCCATCTAGTCCTGTTCAAATTTTATAAGCTTCTGTGAGATTCCCTTTCACCCTTCTAAACTCCAGTGAATATAATCATAACCAACTTTGTTTCTCCTCATATGACAGAAAGAATATTTTTCCTCATCCTGCAGGTTTAATAAATACAAAACCAAATATTTTCCATCTGCATTTAAGATTTTTAATTGTTAAAATTCACACCAACAATCTGTCTTGTGTCCAATGATGACACCTCTTATTAATGACTCATATAAATATATATATATCTGAATGTATACAATCTTTAAAACCTGTAATGTAATGTCAAATCAATATGTATATAAATGAAACCATTGTGCATGTTAGGTGATGATAATTAAATCTGAAAAGTTTTATATGAGTATCTCTTGAATGCATCTGTGCATCACATATGGTCCCTGTAGAAAATGGGGTGGTTGCCATCCATCTGATAAATGGATTTAGTTCTGATTACTCAGTCAGATGAGGAATGACATCACTGTCCTATCCAGAAGTTTGTTTCAACCACAATGTAAATTTGTGATACAGATTTAGTTAAGGGGGTCTTTTCAAATAAAGTCAGAAGGTTCAGCAACGGAAGTAGGTAAAACAAATGAGTTTCACCCAATATTGATTTTGTTAAAAGATCCTCATTATAAAATCTTACACAATCTTCAAAATTGTGCTAAACCTGCCAGTTGTATTAACTGGATTAGGACCAATATTAACTGTTGGAAATGGCCAGAAATAGATGGTGTCAAAAAGGAGAATTGCTTGTGTGTATTGGGAAAATCAATTGGGCATAGTGGGATGTTCATTTGAACTGGACCCACCACATAAACACAACAGCTACAAGAGCAGGTCAGAAGCTAGAAATACTGCAGCAAGTAACTCACGCCCTAACTCCCCAAAGCCTGTCTACCATCAACAAGGCAAAGTTAGGGGTGTGATGGAATACTACCCCCTTGTCTGGATGGGTGCAGCTCCACCAACACTCAAGAAACTTAATACTATCCAGGACAATGCAGCCATTTGATTGGCACCACAGCCACAAACATCAACTTCCTCCACCACCAGTCAGTAGCAGCAGTACATATTAGCTGCAAGATGCACTGCAGCAATTCACCAAAGATCCTTAAACAGCACCTTCCAAACCCATAATGACTTTCATCTAGAAGGACAAAGGGAGCAGATACATGGGAACACCGTATATCAAGAATCTACAGGTTCCTCTCCATCATCCTGACTTGGAAACTATCGCCATTCCTTTGCAGTCGCTGGGTCAAAATCCTGAAATTCCTTCCCTGTGGTCAATTGTGGACGGCAGCAATTCAAAAGGACTGCTCACCACCACCTTCTCAAGGACATTTAGTGAAGTCCATGTCCCACGAACAAATTTAAAAAAGATTTGATTTATTATTGTCACATGTATTGGGATACAGTGAAAAATATTGTTTCTTACGCGCTCTACAAACAAAATATACCAATCATAGAGTACATAGGGGAAAAGGAAAGGAGACAGTGCAGAATATAATTTTACAGTCACAGCTAAGGTGTAGAGACAGATCAGCTTAATATATAGTAGTCCATTCAAAGGTCTGATGGCAGCAGGGAAGCAGCTGATTTGAGTTGGTTTGTACGTGATCTCAGAATTATGTATCTTTTACCCAATGGAAGGAGATAGAAGAGAATATGTCAGAGACTTCATAGGGTCCTTGATTAGACTTTGGACCACTACTTGGAAGTGTAATGTGGTGGCCAAGAACAGGATAAGAGACTTTAAGAATCGGGTTTCAAATGTTTCATAAGGGACAGAGAGGGAGGAAAAAGAGATGGAGGAGTGGCACTGTTGATTAGAGATAGTGTCACAGCTGTAGAAAAAATAGACATCATGGAGAGATTGTCTATGGAGTCTCTGTGGGTGGCGGTTCAGAACAAAAAGGGGTCATTAACTTTACTGGGTGTTTTCTATAGGCCGTCCAATAGTAACAGGGATGTTGAGGAGCAGACAGGGAAACAGATCCTGGAAAGATGTAATAATAACTGAGTTGTCATGATGGGAGATTTTAATTTCCCAAATATCGATTCGAATCTCCCTAGGGTAAAGAGTTTATATGGGAAGGAGTTTTTAGGTGTGTTCAGGAGGGTTTCCTGACACAGTATGTGGATAAGCCTACAAGAGGAGAGGCTGTACTTAATTTGGTATTGGGAAATGAACCTGGGCAGGTGTCAGATCTCTCACTGGGAGAGCATTTTGGGAGTAGTGATCATAACTTTATCTTCTTTACATTGGCTTTGGAGAGAGATAGGATCAGACAAGCTAGGCAAGTGTTTAATCGAAGTAAGGGGAATTATGAGGTTATCAGGTAGGAAATTAGAGGCATAAATTGGAAAGAAGTTTTCTTAGGGAAATATACAGAAGAAATGTGGCAAATTTTCAAGGAATATTTGTCTGCAGTTCTGCACAGCAACATTCCATTAAGACAGGGAAGTTATAATAGGTCAAAGGAAGCTGTAATGAATTTAGTCAAGAAGAAAAGAAAAGTTTACAAAAGTTTAGGGAACTAGGTAATGCTAGAGATCTAGAAGAGTATACAGTTAATAGGAAGGAACTCAAGAAGGAAATTAGAGGCTAGAAGAGGTCATGAGAAGGCCTTGCAGGTCAGATTAAGAAAAACCCCAAGACCTCCTACAAGTATGTGAAGAGCAAGAGGATAAGACATGAAGGAATAGGACCTATTAAGTGTGATGGTGGGAAAGTTTGTATAGAATTGGTAGAAATAGCAGAGGTACTCAATGAATACTTAAATTCAATATTACAGTGAGAAAGGATCTTAGTGGCTGCAGACTGAAAAGTTTGAGCATTAATGTAACATTAAGAAAGAGGGTGTGTTGGAGCATTTGAATAACATCAAGTTAGATAAGTTGCTGGGACCAGAGGGGATGTACCCCAGGTTACTGTAGGAGGTGAGCAAACAGATTGCTGAGCCTTTGGTGATGACCTTAGCGTCATCAATGGAGATGGACGAGGTTCTGAAGTATTGGAGATTATGGATGTGGTTCCTTTATTCAAGAAAGGGAGAAGAGATAGCCCTGGAAATTATAGACCAGTGAGTCTAACCTCAGTGGTTGGTAAGTTGATAGAGAAGATCCTGAGAGGCAGGATTTATGAACATTTGAAGAAGTAATAGTGTGATCAAGAACAGTCAGCATGGCTTTGTCAAAGACAGATCATGACTTACGAGCCTGATTGAATTTTTTGAGAATGTGTCTAAACACATTGATGAAAGAAGAGCAGTAGATGTAGTTTATATGGACTTCAGCAAGGCACTTGATAAGGTGCCCATGTAAGGCTTACTGAGAAAATGAGAGGTCATGAGATCCAAAGGGACATTGTTTTGTGGATTCAGAACTGTCTTGTGCACAGAAGGCAAAGAGTGTTTTTTTTCCACAAAAAGATGGGTCTTTTTCTGGATGGAGGTCAGTCACCAGTGGAGTGCCCCAGCGATCTGTTCTGGGTCCCTTGCTCTTTGTGAGTTTTATATATGACCTGGATGAGGAAGTGGAGTGATGGATTGGTAAGTTTGCTGATGACACAAACATTGGACATGTTGTGCATAGTGTGGAGGGATGTTAGAAGTTGCAAAGAGACATTAATAGGATATAAGACTGGGCGGAAAAGTGGCAGGTGGACTTCAACCCAGATAAATGTGTGGTAATTCATTTTGCAGGTCAAATAGGATGACAGAATATAATATTAAGGGTAAGACTGTAGCAGTGAGGAAGATCTGAAGGATCTTGTGTCTGGGTTCATAGGACATTCAAAGCAGCTTCACAGACAGAGCTGTGGTTAAGAAGGCGTGTGGTGTACTGGCATTCATTAATTGAGGAATTGAGTTTAGGAGTCAGGAAATAATGCTGCGGCTGTATAAGACCCTGATCAGACCTCACTTGGAGTACTGTGTTCAGTTCTGGCCACCTCATTACAGAGAGGATGTGAAAATTACAGAAAGGATGCAGAGGAGATTTACGAGGATGTTGCCTGGATTGGGTGGCATGCCTTATGAGGATAGGTTGAGAGAGATCTGTTTGTTCCCCTTGGAGAGGCGAAGGATGAAGGGTGACCTGATAGAGGTGTAGAGGATGATGAGAGATATTGATTGAATGGATTCTCAGAGGCTTTTTCCCAGGGCTGAAATGGTTGCCACAAGAGGACATAGGTTAAGGGTACTGGGGAGTAGGTACAGAGGAGGTGTAGAATTAGAGAGAATAAGTTTTTCACTCGGAGAATGGTGGGTGCATGGAATCAGCTGCCAGCAGTAGTGGTGGAGGCAGATTCGTTAGGGTCTTTTAAGAGACTTTTGGATAAGTCCATGGAACTTAGTAAGATAGAGAGTGATAGATAAGCCTAGTAGGGAGGAGATGTTCGGCACAACTTGTGAGCCAAAGGGCCTGTTTGTGCTGTAGTTTCTATGTTTCTATTATGCTGGCTGTTTTTCCAAGGCAGCAGGAAGTTTGGACAGAGTCAGAAGGTGGGATGCTGGTTTGAATGATAGATTAGCCTACATTTACTTTGTAGTTTCTTGTGATCTTGGTCAGAGCAGGAGCCATACCAAACTGTCATAGATTTGGAAACGAGGCTTTCTATGGTGCATTTGCAAGAATTGATGAGAGTCATAGTGGACATGCTGTATTTCCCTAGTCTTCTAAGAAATGTCTTCAGAAGTATATTATTCCCCTATCATTCCTGCTTTCTGCCACTCCTGAAAGTTCAAGTCAGCATGGCTTGAGCTTCCATCAGCGTTTGAAGTTATGCAGGTGGGTAGGGGGTAGTGATGTGGAGTGGTGAGGACTTGGATGTGGGGTGGATGGGAAGTTGTGATGTGGGGTGGATGGTGATTGTGTTGTGCGGTGGGTGGGGAGTTGTTTTGTGAGGTGGGTAGGGAGTTATGATGTGGGGTGGGTAAGGGGTTGTGATGTGGAGTGGTAGGGACTTGTGATGTGGGATGCGCAGTGAGTTGTGATGTGGGCTGAGTGGGAGGATAGTGGAGAATTGTGATGTGGGGTGGGTGGGGAGTTGTGATGTAGGGTGAGTGGTGGATTGTGTTGTGCGGTAGGTGGAGGATTGTGATGTGGGCTAGGTGGGGAGTTGTGATGTGGGGTGGTTGGGCTGTTGTGATGTGAGGTGGAATGGGAGTTGTGAAGTGGGGTTGTGTTGTGTTTTGATGTGGGGTGAGTAGGGATTGTGTTGTGGAAATGTGTGGGGTTGTGTTGTGGGGTGGGTGGAGAGTTGTGTTGTCTGATGAGTGGGGAGTTGTGTTGTCTAGGTGGATGGGTGAGATTTGTGGGGTGGAGTGTTATGGCATTTGAAGGGTAGCTGGTGCAAGTAGATTTCTTGCATTTACTCTTGTGGTGAAATTTAAGTGCATTCTTGATACTCAATCATGTTTAGAATTCTGGTACAATCAGCATGGGGTATCTTCCCTTGTTTATAGCAAGCTGTTTATTTAACTATATAGAATATTTTTGCAAAAAGGTGCCAAAATATTTTACAATCGATTTTCTGCATTACAATTCTTTTAATATCTTGTTCAGGTTTTTGAGACGATTTTCAGCTATATTACTAAAACAGAGTAAGAAGCAGAAAACCCTGACTAGGTGTCTTCATACATGGAAGATTAGGGTAAATTTCCTTTGGAGAGATTCTTTTGTCTCCTGTAAATTTACAAAAGGCCAAATGCATTTGGAGTAATATCACCATTCCAGATTCCATCCATTAGATTTGTTTCATTACCTGGAATCTGTACCACCATATAGGTAATTCAGCTAGTTTGATTCAGTTCATATCAAATCAAAAAAATCCTGAGGGGACTAGACAGAGCATAAGATAAGGGATCCAATAAAATCTTTGCTGTGGTGTAGTGCTGAAGACTTGTACTCCAGCACAAGCTGAGCTTTTGAGTTATGCTATTCCAGTACAGCCACAGCACCGGTATCCCCTCACTATAATGGAAAATTGCCCAGGTTTGTTCTGTCCATTAAAAAAAAAGAAAAATTGAACCCAAGCAATTGCCAGCATGTCACTTTCTCTTTATCATCAGTAAAGTGATGGAATATATTGTCAACGGTGCTTTCAAGCAACACATACTGACAAATAACCTGCTCACCAGTGCTTAGTTTGGGTTATGCCAGCACCACTCAGTCCAACTATCCTGACAGTATTGGCCCAAACATAGCTTAATGAGATAAATTCTGAAGCTGAGGTGAAAGTGTCACTAAGGTTGATATCAAGGTAGCATTGACCAAGCATGGCATCAAAGAACCCGAGTAAAATTGAAGTGTACGGGAATTCATTGGTTGGGGCCATAGAAGCACAGAAGGAAATTATTGTCATTTTTGCAGAACAGTCATCTTAGTGGCAGAACATTACAGTAGGAGTTGGGCAGGTTAATATCCTAGAACAAACCATCTTCAGCTGTTTCATCAATGGCTTTCTCTTCAACATATAGTCAGAAGTAAAGCCTGGTCACTGCTGATTGTACAATGTTGAGTTTCATTCACGTATTTCCTCAGCTAATAAAGCAATCAATGCCCACATTTCACAATATCTTTGTTTGAGCTGATAGGTTACAAATAACGTACATGTCACATAAGAACCAGGTGATAACTGTGTCCAAAAAGAGAGAACAAGTTTCAAAAAGAGAGCAATTCCACCATCCCTTGATATACAGGGTGAAATTCTATTAGTGAGATGGGGGCCATTGGTCAGGGACCACATGGACAGCAGCAATTTAACTATGGAGGGGCACCACATGCTGGCCTTACCAACAACACCCATAATGCAAACATTAATAATTAAAAATATAAACATTGGAACTAAACATTTTTTCATTGTGAAAATGAAAAATCCAAGAAGACCGATTCTTGAACTATAGTTAGTATGAATAATTTGCAATTGTTTGTGCAGAGTCAATGAATTTACTGATTCTTCTGCCATAGATAGATCAATAAATCTAAAGAAGCAAGTATCACCATGTAGAACAGAAACTAAGAGTTTTGTGAAGGCATGAGAAGCCATAGCTTGTAACTGACTCCAACAGAAGAAAGCAACTGTTTGAAGTCCAGATTCATTGGATGTATTCTGGAAGACACTGCTCAGATTAACTTCATGAATTCATCAGGTTGATTACTCTAAGATCCGTAGGACCTTCTGTTTTATTGTTGTGTGATTAATGATCTTCTCCTTACTATGAAATTAAATGCTTTCCACAAAGTTTCTGCCCATTCACGTAGAATCATAGAAACCCTAAAGTGCAGAATGAGGTCATTCAGCCCACCGAGACTGCATCAACCACAATCCCACCCAGGCCCTATGAATTCCGGCATACTTATCCTGCTACCCCTTCATACCAGGGTCAATCAACTTAACCTGCACATCTTCGGACTGTGGGAAGAAGCCCACACAGACATGGGAAGAATGTGCAAACTTCACACAGACAGTGATCTGAGGCAGGAGTTGAAATGGGTCCCTGGTGCTGTGAGGCAAAGTGCGAATCACTTTGCCACTGTACCACCCTCAGACCCAGAACATAGAATGTAGAACATAGAACATAGAACACTACAGCACAAACAGGCCCTTCGGCCCACAAGTTGTACCGAACACATCAAAACCTACCCAGCCATAGACCTATCTATAATCCCCAATCCCATTGGATCCCATATACTCATCCAGAAATCTTTTAAAAGACCCCAGCGAGTTCGCCTCGACCACCACCGACAGCAGCCGATTCTATTCACTCACCACCCTCTGAGTGAAAAACTTCCCCCTAGCATCCCCTCTGTACTTGCTTCCCTGCACCTTAAATCTGTGCCCTCTCGTCGTGACCATTTCAGCTCTGGGAAATAGTCTCTGAGAGTCCACCCTATCTAATCCTCTCAGCATCTTGTAAACCTCTATCAGGTCGCCTCTCAACCTTCGTCTCTCCAGGGAGAACAGTCCCAGCTCCCTCAACCTGTCTTCATAAGGCATGCCTCCCAATCCAGGCAACATCCTTGTAAATCTCCTCTGCACCCTTTCAATAGCTTCCACGTCCTTCCTATAGTGAGGCGACCAGAACTGCGCACAGTACTCCAAGTGTGGTCTGACAAGGGTCCTATAAAGCTGCAGCATTACCTTCTGACTCCTGAACTCAATCCCTCGATGAATGAAGGCCAGTACACCGTAAGCTTTCTTAACCACATCCTCGACCTGGGAGGCTGATTTGAGAGTCTTATGGACCTGGACCTCAAGATCCCTCTGCTCTTCCACACAGCTAAGACTCTTACCTTTGATAGTGTACTCATTCATCCCATTGGATCTGCCAAAATGGACCACAACACATTTATCCATGTTGAAGTCCATCTGCCACTTCTCCGCCCAGTCTTGCATCCTGTCGATGTCCTGCTGCAACTTTTGACATCCCTCCAGACCATCCACAACACCACCGACCTTCATGTCATTGGCGAACTTACTCACCCATCCCTCCACTTCCTCATCCAGGTCATTTATGAAAATAAATTTTCATAAAAAAAATGAGGTCATTCAGTCCACCGAGACCGCATCAACCATTTCATAAAAAAACATTTTGAGTGTCCAGTGATGTTGAACCACTACCCCACAGGAACATTGCAGTTCTGTGTTTATTAGTACTTAGACAGAAAATAACCAGCTGATTACGTAAGGATTTAAAAGATGAGCGGCTTGTATGGCAGTGTAACAATATTATGATGTGAAATCATGAAGAACTCACAGCTGAACTGATCTATAACTGCAGGAATTCTCACAATCTTCCTGACATAATCCAATACAGTTGATGACTCCACGAACAGATAATCAATTGCAAATATTTCTTTGTTCAGGTTCAGACAAAAACCAGGAGTAGTGGTGAATAACTCTATAGTCAAGTTTGGCAGACACACTGTCCACAGTGCAAAATCTACTGTATCCAGCCCACTTAAACCTCAATTTTTAGGAGTCCCCGCTGAGCCAAGGAGGTCCAATCTCATTTTGCATTCTAATAAGCTTTAATTGACAGAAGGTAGGACTTGTGTCCATTGCTGTGTGGAAGTCTCAATTTGGAGAGCTTCTGGCCAATCAAATTGGCTGGCACTTCTCTAATCTTTCCAGGAACAGAGCTGCAGTAGTCGGGAGAAGCAGTGCAACTAGCTGGCTGGCACTAAGTGCCAAGAACAGGAAGAAAGATAAGTGGTACAAACCAAGGTTTGATTGGGATGTGGGTGGGTGGTGGGGGGGTGGGGTGGGCTGGGGGAGAGAAGGTCCTTACATGACCATATATGGCCCTTACATGACTATATATGGCCACTTAAGGGTGGCTTTCTAACCAAGGTTCTGCCTGTCTTGGTATAAAATAACAAGGTAGGAGCAGGCTGGATTCTGGAGGGAATCTCATCCCTCCAGAATCCCTCCCCCACCATCTCAGAACCATTGGGAGTTCAGCATAAAATCTAGTCATAAAGAATACCAATTCATCATAAACATTCTTAAACTTTATGTCATTAATTTTATTTTCTGATTATATATTTTCTGTGTTCTCTAAAAAGGAAAGTGGGAATTTCACATTTTTTGTGCAAAAACCTTAGTTAAATTTTCTATATTACACTTTTAATGAAAACTTTAATGTTTTCTTCAGTTTTACTAAAATTCCAACTCCAATCTTGTACTAAACATAGAAACTGTATATAATTTTATTCAATGCAATCTGTTGCACGTCTGTCACGGCAATGATTTGATATATAATGGAGATACTGAAATTAAACAAAAATACATGTGTATATAGATGAGCTTATCTAATTAATATCCAGGAAAACGATTAAAACAGCACTCCATTAATTGAGAAATTCTTTCTTCCACTCCCTCCTTTACCTGATGGACTAATAATCTTAGGCTCTGGTTACAGTACAGAAGGATGCCATTGCGTCTGTGCTGGTTCTCTGTAACAGTAATTTATTGAGTGTGATTCATAGAATCATAGAATCCCTACAATGGAGAAAGAGGCCATTCAGTCCATCGACTCTGTACTGACAATAATCCTACTCAGGCCCTATCTATGTAACTCCTTTATCCTTTTAGTCCCTCTGACACTTAGATGCAATTTAGCATGGTCAATTAACCTAACATCTTTGGATTGCAGGAGGAAACCCATGCAGTTACAGGGAGAATATACCAATTCCATACTGACAGTGACCTTTGGCCAGGATTAAACCCGGGTACCTGGCGCTGTGAGGCAGTGGTATTAACCACTGTGCCACTGTGCTGCCCTTCTTTCATGCCAGCCACTAAACAGGGACAGTTGTAAATTCTGTACCCTGCCTTTTCCTCATAGTTCTTCAAATCTTTCCTCTTCAGATACTGATCCAATCGCTTCTCAATAGTGTTGAATCTGCCTCTACTACACTCTCAGGCAGTACCTTCCAATTCTTAACCACTTGCTGCATTAAGGTTTCCTCAGGTCACCTTTGTTGTTTTGTCAGTCACCTTAAGTTGGTGGCCTATAGTTCTCAATTATTCTTCCAGGGAGAACAGTTTTTCTCTATCCCCTCAGTCCAAACCTGTCATGGTTTTGAATACCTATATCAAATTTCATCTCAACTCCCTCTACTCCATAGTGAGCCCTAACTTCCCAACCTATTTCTGTAACTGAAGTTCATCAACCCTGGAACCATTGTTGTGAATCTTCACCCTCGTTAATGCCTTCACATCCTCCCTAAATTCCAATAGCTGCTATGAGAATTGTAGCAGGCAGGGAGCAGACCATGCAAAGGCCCATTCACCTTGGGTGGGATTTTCCAATTCTGGGCCAGCACAGCCAGAAAATCCTGCCCCAAGACTTAAAAGATATAGTTGTGCACCTGAAATTCATCTGAGCAGTATCTATTTTTCAGATTCCACCTCGCTCCCAATTTGACAGCCAGGAAGTACATAGCCTCCCAGACCCCAAATATGCCAATATTAGGAATGGAAGGTGCACAACTGGCAGGAACACATTGCCTCCAACATTAAAAGTGAAGAATGACTTACATTCTTCTTGCAGTATTTATGAAGTTTTGTCCTGGAGGCAGTTAAAATAGCCCTGGGATCATATGCACATCATAGCAAAAGGCACAACATCCTAGTGGAATGCTCTGGAAAAAGATGACAGCACACTAGGAGTAAGTGGGGGAATGGAGGAGGGTTGAGCTTTGGGTGGTTCTTTGTGGATTACAGTATGACTACCACTTTTATTTTAACTCTGCTATTGCCCTATTTTCCAATAATGAGAAAGATAAAATTCCTCCTTTGGTATTTATTATCCTGCATTTTATGAGAGCTCTTTACTCTGCTGTTAAGAGATTTAATGGCAGCCTCCAATGTTGTCATTTTGAAGCTGGCCAGATTTCACATACTTGTTATAGAGCATACAAACCTAAGACTTTGCCACTAATAAAAACATTGGGGTAGATTTTTGCTCTCTTATGACCATTGTCAAACTTGTTCAATGAAAATTGGAGACCTTCTAAAATAACCAAATGAACAGTTTCACCAGAGTAACAGCTGTACTTTAAAGATGTAAAGTTGCCCTGGTTTAATTTAATGTTTCAGATTTCAGTTGTTCCTGAGCAAAAAAAAGTGAGAAGGAGCAATCTTGTTCCACACTTCTTCCATGGGCTTATGGTGCCAGAGAGAGGTAATGGTAGAGTAGAAAGTGAAACACTGAAGCCTGCTACATTGACAATGGGCAACTTAATTGATCTGAGGCCATTTTTATTTATAATTCCATTGAGTTAATAGCACATATAATTCCACAGACCTTTAAAGCGCAGAAAGAGATTCTTCAACCATATGCTGACATAGAATTATGCAACCATTGAAATTTTTTATTTGCAAAGAAGTGATAAGTTCTTCAGACCACCACTTAAACAGGAACAGCTGCTAATTCTGCGATCACACTTCTAAAATTGTATCAGAATACCATTGTGTCTTCACTATGTGTTGAAACAAACAGATGCACAAACAAACCTGTAAAAATGTGTTCATTGTTGAATTAGCTTATCTTTTCTGTTATCATGGTGGAGTTCCCTGGATTAACTGGAGTGAAATGCTTACTCACTGAATAAAAATCATATTGTTGTCTACCATAACAATATTCATTTCCTACAACACTGGTTAGTTCAGCTATGTTGAGAAGGTGAATATTGACCCAGATTTTGCTGTCATAGTAAGTGAGGCTAATGGCACTAGCTGTTGCTTAAGCATAATTCAAAAAACACATTAAGGGTGTGTAGTTAAATGCCAATGCCCACAAGTCGCAGTTCTTTGTAGTTAACTTTTTACTGTCTGCCTCAGCATTGAAATGCATTGAATGTGTGAAATTGCTGTACTTGCATGGCAGGTAAAAGATAAACTCATCATGGCACAGTGGTTACCCCACATTCAATTCTGGCCTCAGGTCATTATTTGTATGGAGTTTACACATTCTCCCCATGTCTGCATGGGTTCCCTCTGGCTTCTTCAGTTTTCTCCCACACTTCAAAGACATGTGGGTTATGTCGATTGGCCATGTTAAATTATCCCTTAATGTACAGGAAACTAGCAGGTAAATATGTGGAGTTAAAGGGATTGGGCCTGGGTGGGATTGTTGTTGGTGGAGGTTTGAATGGCCCCCTTCTGCAACGTAGATTTTCTGTGATTCAGCAAAGGAAGTTAAGACCTGTCATCACAGCTATAAGACACTTTTAGCAATACGATTTGTGTTATTTTATGTCAAATCCTTTCTCTGGCACTGAAAATTAACTGTTATAACTATGAAGCCTCATTTCTTCATTAATTATTGTTAGAAATATAGTAAAATTTTGAATAATTTTTTTTTTAAACTTCTCTTTTTCTTGGTTTCTTAATGAAATTCTTCTTTCACCCTCTTTGGATTGAATTTTAAATTAAATAAATATCAGGTTTGGGTTGGGTGAGAGCTGCATTTAATATCTCAGAAATGCACCTCAGTGTGGAGTCCAAATCTAATCCATTTCTATCTTCAACTGATGATGTATTGTGAACAAACAGCCAACCCAATCTAAGGAAGTGAGTTCCAATTTTAAATGTGAGCTTTATCACCATACAGGTTTCAAACATTTAATCGACGTCTGCCGAGTTTTCAGAGTATCCATATTCTGGCAAGTGAGATTTTATTGAATTCAGGAGATAAGTGTCATCATATTGACCTTCTGAATCTAAGTACCTTCCTGTGAAGCCTCTGCCATCAGGCCCCTAACCAATTTTCAGGGCCTTCCATCAAAGGCCTCTGATTTAACCACAAGAACTCTCATCTATCCCCACCACAACCAGGCCTCAATCTCCATGTATCCAGGTGGCCTTACTCTACCTCATCTTGGCCAGATCCTAATTCTCCCGTCATCACAGGTCCCAGATCTTCCCACCCTTCAGACCCCACACCCCCTCCCTGATTTTTAAGCTTCTCATTTGCAGTTCAGTAAAGGAGACACAAGATCTGCTTCTTCATAAACTACTTTTACTTCCTTGATTCAACTCCACATATAATTCTCCCAACACCCAGTGCCACCTGTAACCTCTTCATATATCCCAATTACTTTAATTAAATGATTAACATCCAATTTAGAACTTAAGTGGAAGGTAACTGTTAACCTATTCCCAACACCTAAGATAAGCAACCCACATGATTTATCTCACAAATGCAATCTAGCCAGTGATGTTCACATTTTATGAAATGATAAATGTTGAAAAAACCTCTGATCAACTATCAGCACACACATCTCTCTAAACAATTTTCTCTGGATCCCATTCCCACCTCTTATTGGTCTGCATCTCCTGTCAAACTGCCATTCCTGGCATAGATTTATTCACTGTTTCAGCCAGTTCTGACCAACTCCTCCTTCATCTGAAGGCCCAGACTATCAATCAGAAGGGCTCTAGATAGGAACTGGTGAGTCACATTACTAACAGTCCCATGTCCACAACATTCTCCACACCATTCTGATGGACATCCTCACTGTGGATCAGGCCACTCTTCTCTCTCCACCTGATCTGACTTTGAGTTCAGTCAGTTTCACTTATACTTGCAATCCTCCAATTTGATTAATTAATGACATACACTGTTGCTTGCCTTGTTCACTTAGGTCCTAGATGCCCTATTTGCCTCAATGTACTGTTATCAGCTCATACTATCGTGGCACTCCACACTGCTATAAAACTGGGCAAGAGCATCTTGAATAAATTCCAGATACAATCTTACTGCAGCAAATTCTCAGCCATTTGGCTGAATCTTCTGGACTTAGTTCCTATTGAAGCTGCAGGAGAAATGTTGAGTCATGAAGCTGATTTATTCATGGGCAAGCTTATCCTTGCCTCGTTAACTTTGGCTTGATATTAGTAAACCACCTCTGAGTTTCCCAACAACTACTTGATGTTGAAATGATGCATCCATTCTATCAAACGTTTATCAAAAAACACTTTCCTAATTAAAGGACACATGGTTACAAGGGCTTTGGCAACCAGTGAAATGGGGAGGACACAGTTGCTTCATGGGTCTCTCATTCCTACCTGCTGCAGGATATGAGAAGTTATACTGAAGTGCATTCTACCTAAAATGGGAAGAAGTGGACGACCCCTCTATCCAGAGAAGCATGGATGGAAATGGCAAAGGAATTCAGCAGTGGAAGTGTGGAGACATGCACCAAGGGGAGGGTGAGAAAGGTGAATGACAAGAAAATTGTCAGATGCCCAGCCCCACAGTTTGACATTCTCAGTATCCTTCTGCACAACTTTCCTCAGGAAAACACATCTTATTATGCTACACGTTTCTCTTCATAGGTATCTCACATCTGCATTTAAACCCAACACTCACGCTCGTCCTCATCCGGTTGCTCTCTCATACTCATTTCTTAGACTAATCATCTGCAAATAGGCTGGAATTTTGCAACCATTCACGCCCTGCCACAGCTGCCAGCGGGGACAGAAATTTTGGTGTTCAGTTCAATCTATATTCACTACAACAGTATCAGAGAATTCCACCGGTGTGAATAGCCAGAAATTTTCAGCCAGAGTGCCTTTCCCTTCTCTCTTACAGTTGCTGTTTCAAGCATGCTGAGATTGGGAGTCAGGTTATATCTCTGAGAATCGAGAGATAAAATATTTCTTACTTAGTTTTTGTAATGATATTAATAACTTATTGACAAATTGAAGGGAGTCTCCACTCACCTTCAATCCCACTTCGCACAAACCCAGAAGATGAATGGGATAATTCTAGGATCCTGATCCAACATGAATTTTGAGAGATTCAACTCTCAGTTTCACTGGGAACATTCACCCATTATTTCTGAACCACTGGTGAATTTGTCTTATACTTTCAGAAAACTGATTCACTTTAGATATCTACAATAACAATCTTTAATAGCTTGGGGTGGCACAGTGGTTAGCACTGCTGTCTCACAGTGCCAGAAACTGGGTTCAGTTCCTGGCTTGGGTGTTTGTATGAAGTTTGCACATTCTCCCTGTGTCTGCGTGGGTTTCCTCTGAGCACTCTGATTTCTTCCCACATCCAAAGATGTGCAGGTTAGGTGGATTGGCCAGGCTAAATTGACCCTTAATGTCAGGGACACTAGTTAGAGTTATGGGGATAGGGCCTGGGTGGGATTGTGGTCAGTGCAGACTCAATGGGCCAAATGGCCTCTTTCTGTACTGTATGATTCCATGATACTTTTAAAAGAATTAAATGGTATAAATTACAAATCCCATACAGACTGCTCTAACAATTCTGTACTAACAAGAAAGAAAAGATAGGTAAGCTGACAGAGTTAAATAAAAGATACACATTAGCAGCTGTAATATTGATGTGCTTTGAGTAAACAGCAAATTTCAAAGTCAGTGAGTGCACTCTCCAGCGCAAATTGTCATATAGTAACTTATAATATTACTTAACAAGAAATGCATATTTTGTCCTGGATAGGAAACTATGGAATATCTAACAGGTTCAAAATATTATAATCAAATTGAATTATCCTGATTGTGGAAACTCTTTTCCTAACTGCTATGATCCACTTGTTTCTTTAATGCTTGATCAATGTAGAATTTCCATTTCTAAATTGGGGTTGATCATGGCCAGTAAGTTGCCACTGACCAGTGTGCAACCCGTGATGCAACACTATAAAGTCTAAGAAGCTGCCAAATTTAAATTATTAAAAAGGTTCAGAGCTCATTAAAAAGTTAATGATGGAAAAATTGCCGTTGTGATACTTTGATGCATATCATGTTTGCAGTTTCCCTTTTCTTTGCACTAACAGAGAACAGATTTTGGAATCAGGTGTCAATCAAATGATTGAGCCCAAGTGCAAGGTCTGCCCAATGATAAACAAATACAGTCAGGCACATTACCTGGAAGATACCTGCTCACATTCCAAGCACCTAATCTAAGTGCATTCCTTGATATAAAATGAAATTTAAGTCTCCTATTTGTACACAGTAGACTTTGAGTGCCCTAAACTATTCAAGTAGCTCTTTCAACTAATTGCATCCACTCTCAACATTTCACAATGCTGACACCACAACAGAGCTCCACTTATATTCTGATTCAAATGCCTTTGTTTCGAACAAGAATGCTTTAGCTCAGTTCTCTTTCTAACCTTCCATCACCACCTTGAAAGTGTCAGAATGCAAAACAAAGCCTATTGTTTTCTTCCAAAGCTTGGTCAAGAATTAAATTTTGTTTTCATTTTTGGAATTTACCCCTAGAGTTCAATGTTGATAGTGAGATCAGTATGAACTAGTTGTTAAATGAAACACAAAACTCACTTGTGAAGGCTACGATTATCAGAAGCTAATCTATTGCAGTGCTGTCATTAATTTATTTTGGGCCTAAATGTTATTTCAACATTTTTATAGCTAAATGGAAGTTAAGCAGCAGGATTGCAATCTAAGCTTGGTAACAGTGAAACAGCTTTCAGCCTGATTCGTTTATCCGTAGGTGTACACCGACATGTAGATAATTCTGATAGAAAGTTGAAAATAATAAATAATTTTTTTTTTCAGTTTAGATATTGCTGGGGCCAAATCTTTGGTTGTGAGTGCTACCAACATCAACAAGTTCAGTATACTGATATCATGCAGGATTTTCCAATCTGGTCAATTCCCACTCCTCTGCCAGTGAGAATGGGGAATTTGGCACTCAGCCAAAACTTTATTCGCAGCAATTGCATTGGAGAATCCCAGCCCTGGATAAGGTCGGAGGTTTTTGATGATTATTTATCCTGCAAATTCAAAAGTTTTGAAAAAATGTAGAACCTTCTTTTTATACATTTGATTTTATTGGAATGCCCAAATTAACATTTAAATTGATCAAAAGTAAAAACAGGTATAATGATAACATACTAATAATACAAATAAATGTGAATTTGAACTTCGCTTAAAAAAAATCAAATTGTTTGTGACATAAATTAGATTTTTTATATATGGTTATAATAATCTTACCAAGGCCAGTCTTCCATCACCAATCACCTCTTATTTACATTGAGTTCAGAACTCCATTCAGTGGCTACAGACTGCGGGTCAGACTCAAATCTTTGGACTGCTGGTCTTCTGGAACACAGCTGGTTTCAAATCCCCTGCTGCTTCTTCCCTCTTTAGTCACCTAATAGGTCCATGAGGTGATCTACTGATGATTCCCTTATGGCCATAATAACATCCCTCTCCCCTCGAGACTATTCCTCCCTCCACACTTCTGCTGCTTAGTGTTCGGCTTGGGGTCAATGTGAGACAGGACCAGATTGTAGGCATGAAGTGGATGGGAAAGCTTGGCTTCCAAAGAGAGCACCACAAAGCCACTGACTCTGGTTCTTCTTGAGGTTTTATTTCATTAGGGGCACTGGTCTCTTCTGCTTCCATTTTGGAATCTGTATCCTTATTATTTGGTGGGTCAGGTGTGGGTTCGACCTCTACTTGAGACTCAACGCTGATAGTGGTAAACCGCATGCCTGATATTGAGTCCTACACTGGCAGGAGCTCCTTACTCCCAAGACAGTCCAAGTGTTTCCAGGCGACCTTGCTCTGCACCTGGATCTTGAATGACACAGATGCCATTTTCTCCATTATAATCCCGAAAACCAACTGATGAAATTCCTGAAGTTCTTCCTGTGGTCTAAGTCTCTGTTTTGAAGTGTTTTTTCTGTCCTTACAGAATCATGATTCTTCTTTTGGGCGTCTTGTTGGGATTCCACTCTCCTTACCAGGTTTTGGAACAGTAACTTTAATCTTGTCTGAAGTTTTTGTTCCATTAATAATTCCACTGGGGTGATTCACTCTGTGAAGTATGGTTCTGTAGCCAAATAATACCATGCCAATTTGGTCAGTATAGATACTGCAAGTTGCTTCTTCACATCAAGATAAAAAATCTGCACTGCTTATTCAGGCAACCCGTTTAATGATGATTATAGAGTTACTGTCCTAATGGTCGCAATTTTCTGGCCACGTCACGCCTGGTGCAGAATGCTTTAGACTGGAGCCGGAGGATCATGGGGTAAATGGTTCAGCATGTTCAATGATGGTGTCAAACATCTCTGGTATCTTTCCACCACTACTCCTGGATGTAATCTGGTTTCTTTCTGACCCATGGGTACAGTAACAACCCAGTAAAAATTCTCACAACACCAGGTTCAAGTCCAACAGGTTTATTTGGTAGCAAACTCCACTAGCTTTCAGACGCTGCTCCTTCGTCAGGTGAGTGAAAGCTAGTGGTGTTTGCTACCAAATAAACCTGTTGGATTTTAACCTGGGATTGTGAAACTTCTTACTGTGTTTATCCCAGTCCAACGCTGGCATCTCCACATCAAGAGTAACAACCTAACAGGAGCACTACTGGTCTCCACAAATGGAGACCAGATGTGATGGCCATGCCTGGGTGGCTCAGGGGGCATTGAAGCCCCTTGGTAAGGGACATGGCTAAGCATTGCCAAACTGGTACCCTGGCATTGTCATGTGGATATTGCTAGGTGGGCATGCCAGGCTGCCAGGGCAGAGCCAAGGGTGCTGTGGCATGAGGGTGTGGAACTTGAGATGGGGAGAGTTCTGGAGCGTGAGACATGAAAGGGTGTGGCAGGAAGGGGGGTTCATGAAAAGGGTCATGAAGGAGGGGCTCATGAAGGGAAGTCATGAAGGGGAACATGAAGTGAGGCAGTCATGAAAAGAGTCATGAAGGGGGACCCATTGAGAGACCCCATTGCCTTGATGTCAATAATCATTGTTGGGGAGGGAGATGGATAAACATCTCTTCAATAAAGGGAAGGCAATGGGGAGAATGGGGGGAGAGGGGTGATATTTCTCGGGAGGGAGAAGGATCCTCAATTTCATATTAAGATCAGTGAGCCCTCTTTGCAAAATTGGGCTTACTGATGTATTTAAGTTCTGCCTCTACCAGAGCTAGCGCAAAACTCAACCCTCTCCCAAGAAATGACTAAGTGTGGGAAATTTGCAATCTGATTTGCGCCAGCATATCTGACTCGGTTTCCTCCAGGGTCCAAAAGAAGTGCTGGTTAAGTGGATTGGCCATACTAAATTCCTCCTTAATGTCCCAAGATCTGTAGGTTAAATGGATTAGTTATGGTAAATGCACAGGGTTATGCGAATAGAGTGGAAAGGAGAACCTGGATGGAATGTTTTTCAGAGCCACTTTCTGCCCTGTTGCAATTATATGGATAAGTAACGCGGAACCTCTAAACAATCACAGCAGAGTAGTTAGGGGAATTTAAATTCAATTAATTCAAAGATCTGGAATAAAATACTAGTCTCATTACTAATGATCATCCAACTACTTGGTTAAAATCCCATCAAGAATGCAAGGAAGAAAATCTGCCATCCAGCCTGGTCTACATGTAACCTCAGATCTGCAGTGATGTGGGGACTCTTCATTAACTGCCCTTTTAAACCATTCAGCTGAAATTATATGAAATTATAGATGAGCAGTATTGCCAGCCTTGTGTGCAGTATTCACATCCCAAGAATGAATAATGAAAAAAGGAGTTTCAAAAAGAGTCAAATGTACGATTTGAAATGTTAACTTTGTTCTCTCTCCACAATTCTTGTCAGGCATGTTGAGTTTTTCCAGCACCATCTGTCAGAATGACAAACTGTCCCTTATTTTGACTTTTATTATTTCTCAAACAGCTGTGGGAGTCTGATCCTGGGAGTCCCCAGAGTGAATCTGAATGATTAGAGCAGGACTGTGAATAAGTGAATTGGCCAGGAGAGAGATGATAATGTTGTGATTCAAGTTAATCTACAAGTTGCGGTTGATTTTAAACCTCCCTCTGCTGTTATGGTCTAAAGATCCACCATTCCCCCCCACTATGCATGTTGAACACTATCTCCCGTAAGCCCCTGCCACTCTCCTCTAGTCTTCCCCCACTCCCACCCAATCCGAGTACAATGAGTAGAAGTGTCCCTTTTATTTTGTAAGAGTTAGTCACCCTTCTTTCTGTTCTTATTTCAGATTTGTAAATATGCTTTATTCTATATACAAAAAAACTCCTGGATAATCTATGGAATCTGGGTATTTTTTTTATTCATTAGCAGGACATGGGTGTCACTGGCTGACTAGCATTAATTGACCATCCCTAGTTGCCCTTGGAGGACAGTTTTGCTGTGGCTCTGAAATCACAAGTAAGCCAGGCCAGGAAAGGACAGCAGATTTCCTTCCCTAAGGGACATGAATGAAATAGGTGGATTTTTTGTCAAGTGACAGTGGTTTCATGGTGATCAGTAGATTCTTAATTCTAGATTTTTTTTTATATTGCATTTAAATTCTAATATCTGCCGTGATGGGATTATGAACCCAGGTCTCCAGACCATTAGCTGAGTTTCTGGGTTAATAGCCTAGCCAAAACACCAGTAAATCATTGCCACATCTTGCTTTTAGAGAGGTGGATATACTCCTGATGATGCTGTACTTCAGTTATTTGCATATATTACAATATACTCTTTCCTCTGTCACAAAACCCCTCACCCACAACACCCATAAGAGGCTCAGTTGTTGCCTTCTCTGTCACTTTAGGCGAGAGATACAAGAAATTGAAAAGTCAGCAAGGAAATGATTTGGGTCCTCAAAACATTTTCCTCTTCAATCTGCTCAAGTAATGCCAGAGAAATTGCAGAACCCGACTGTAAAATCAGTCTTTTGCTTGTCCCTTTGCCTCCGAGGCTCACAAATTGATCATTTTTTAACAATGCAGCTGACATGGCAAATTTCAATTTGTCCTGATTACATTATGTTCCATAAAAGAAGGTGCTTTTTATGCTGCACCTTGTTAGTAGCTAATTACAGCAGCCAAAAAGCTCCAATAAACTTTCCAGGGCCACAGCTAAGCTATAAAATTATCTGAAAAGATGAAATGCAGAAATTCTTCCGCATTGTAATTGGATGCGTCTTAGAAGCCATCATTTATGCTATTCTACAATAATCACTGGTTTGATAAAATAATAAATATACTCACTTTCCTGTATTACTGTCCAATTATGCTCATTGACTATGTGAAATTTTTAGATTATTGTTAAATTATACTTCCATTTGCAATCCAAATCACATTAATTAAGTGTATTTAAAATGGATGATACAGAACTTGTTATATCTCTACATGCCTTCATTCTATAAATACCAATTCATGCAATTTTCGGATCATTAAATTTTAAAGATTCTCACAGGCCCAGGTGATGTACTGGAAAACAGAAGCAAAATACTATGGATGTTGGAAATCTGAAATCAAAACTGAAAATGTTGAAAGTATTCAGTGGCTCTGGTAACATTAAGCTGCACAATAGCACAGTGGTTAGCACTGCTGCTTCACCAGCACCAGAGACCCAGGTTCAATTTTAGTGTCGACTCACTGTCTGTGTGGAGTTTGCACATTTGCCACGTGTCTGCATGGATTTCCTTCAGGTACTCCCCCCGCACTCCAAAGATGCATGTGTTAGGTTGATTGGCCTTAATAAATTGCTCCTTGGTGTTGGGGGTTTAGCAGTAAATATGGGCAGCACAGAGGCATAGTGGTTAGCACTGCTGCCTCATAGCTCCAGGAACCTGGCTTTGATTCCCAGTATGGATCACTGTCTGTGTGGAGTTTGCATGTTCTCCCTATGTCTGCGTGGGTTTCCTCCAGGCGTCCCGTTTCCTCCCACAATTTAAAAATGTGTGATTTAGGTGCATTGCCATGTTAAACTGCTCCTTAGTGTCCTGGGATGCATAAGGTAGAGGTATTGGTGGGGTAAACATGTGGGGTTACAGGGATAGATCCTGAGTGGGATTGTTGTCAGTGCAGGCTCAATGGGCCAAATGGTCTCCCTCTACACTGTTTAGATTTTATGATTCTAAAAATATCTATGGAGAGTGCAAAACCAAAAGATGGATTTTACTAAATCTACAAGATTGGGAAACATGGGATGCTGGGCAATTTAAGGAAGCAGGAGATGAAATTTCGATTTCCCGATGGCGAGGTGAGCTAGAGAATAAAGTCAGCAGCAGGTTTGTGGCATGTCAAGCCTCACATCATCCTTTGCGGTGGGTTAATAAATGCAATACATTTGCACTCTATAAAAACTCATTAGTTTAACTCTATATTAGTTTATGTCCTATCTTTGCGCTAAAGCCAGCGTTTCACAAGAATCTCACAGCATCTGGTTCACTATTTTTAAAGGTAGCGTGCACCAGTCAGCTTCATGCAGTTGTGTGTAAGGTCAATGGTTTTGTTCGTTTAACTCCACAGTACAAGGGTGTGGCACAGAAGAGTGGCAGCTCCTATGTTGAAAGTATTCAGTGGCTCTGGTAACATCGAGCAGCACAGTAGCATAGTGGTTAGCACTGCTGCTTCACTAGCGCCAGAGACCCAGGTTCAATTTTAGCGTCTACTCACTGTCTGTGTGGAGTTTGCACATTTGCCCCGTGTCCTTCCGGTACTCCTCCCGCACTCCAAAGATGCATGTGTTAGGTTGATTGGCCTTGATAAATTTCCCCTTGGTGTTGGGGGTTTAGCAATAAGTATGGGCAGCATGGAGGCATAGTGGTTAGCACTGCTGCCTCATAGCTCCAGGAACCTGGCTTCAATTCCAGTATGGATCACTGTCTGTGTGGAGTTTCAAGATTGGCAAAGGGGAGTCAGTGATGAGAAGTAGTTTTGATTGGGATCAGGCATGGGGGAGTGGAAGAGGGATGCAGGGGAAGATAGAGAGTGGCATTAGGGGGAATATGGAGGGATGAAGTGGGAAAGGCCTGCTTTCCTGGGCGTGATGGGGAAGAGGACAATTTGGTGGGAATGGTCATTCCAGAAAAGGAATGAGAGACCTCAATGGTGCTGTCAGTATTGTTCACATTGCAAGTCTATCTCAGGCTGCAGAGTCTTTACAGGATTTTGAGTTCACCTACAGCATTCCAATTCTTTCTGTTAAAACTGATCTTACACAACATCTCTTTTATATTGCACAAAAGGGCAAGTCAACTGAGCCTGCAAGTTCAGCCATGCCCCACAGAGTGGTGAGTAATACTTTGGAGACGAACGTGAACATTCAATAAAGTGGGAGCCAAAAAACACGACATTGTCTCTTTAAAAATCAAAGAAATGTTACTCTCCTTGTAACCAACAATGCATCAAAACCATGAGGCAGGCCAGAGCATTTAGTTCTTTGACTCAGGTAAGTCTCAACAAATAACAATGATGCACTACCGAATAAAATGAAAACAATTTAATGTGAAGTATTTATAAGTGAAATTTCATTTGAAAAATACCCATGCTACATTTTCTAGTCTTATGTTAGTGGCAACGGATTTGGGAAGGATAGTTTTGGCCATGATGCCACGTATGCCCAGGATAATCTTTTATGAAGGACCTATAGCAAAAGCATTGTCAGCTGATGGTGAGTTTTGCACTGGAAAGCTTCCCCTGCTGCAGAATCAATGTGTTACCCTTGCATTCCACCTAAGCGTTACATTTTAATTGTAATCATATGGGAAATAAGAAGATGCACAAGAGCAGAAATGGTGCTCAATTCCAGTTATTCCATTGGGAATGACATGCAGTTAACAATATCCCCCTTCTGTCAGAGTTAATGTTTCAAGTCATTGGCCTTTCATTAGATCTGGAAAAAAAACCAGAGATGTAACGGATTATTTTAAGTAAAGTGGAAGGGGAGTGGGTGAAGGATCTGGAGAACAGAAGGGGCGAATGGTCTGTGATAGAGTAGGAGATAAGGAGATTAAATGACAAAAGGGGCAATGGTTGCAGGTGAATGGAACTGTTCACAGGACAAGTAAAGAAACAAAAAATGTGTCCAGAGGAAATGCAAAAGGATAGCAAACCATCACCAATGGTTGCCATCCAAAATTATGAATATAAAAGAAAACACCAAAAGGGGCGGAAAGTCAAAGATTATAATCTGAAATTGGTGAACACAATGTCAGGCTGCATTTAGTCAGGGTCTCACCAATCAGTTAGAGAAATGGTGTGGGACCCACATCATGCTATAGAGCAGGCCCAATATTATTAACCATGAGCAGTGTTGGCTCTTCCAGTGGACTCACGAACCCAGTGATGGGAGGCTCACTTGCCAAGAGCTGCCGACCAATTGGAGGCTGATAGCTCCTCATTGACACAGAATTAGAAGGCACCAGCAGTGCATGAACCTGATGTCCAGGACTTTTGAGAATCCCCCAAGGCAGGTGTTAGCAAGAGATGAATAGAGGTGGGGAAGGTGGGGTGGTATGCAGTCTCCAGCAAAAGGAGCAGATCAGAGGCATAGGCAGGAGGTGGCTTTCAGCAGCTTCCTACCCTTAATCCTGGGTTCCTGGATCAGGCAGAGTGCCTGATGTTGCAGAACCTTTCTTTGAGGCCACTAGCTATCTGTTGAGGGTTTGCTGTGCAAGTTTTGGTCAGGCATGGGAATGCCATTTAATCCCTGAGCAATCATTGAATTGTGAACTCAGGGATAAAGGATGTTCATTGGCCCATTACTGATTCCCGGCAATTGAAAATCCCTCATCAATTCTTTCTAACTCCGACTTAATTGGAGGATATTTTGCACTTTGTACATGAACATCCCTTTTTGCGTGTTGTTGGTCATGTACTGTTTCTAATCTCCCCCTAGCAAGAGGTGCTGATATGCCCAGCTCACGTCCAGTTTTGAAAATAGTTTGCCTCTCACAAAAGTTAAAAATAAATCTTCCGCCCGAGGTAATGGTAAGCAAGTAATTTGGAAACCTTATAAACGATGAGTTTATAGTCACCACATATGTGTACTGTACCATCATTTTTAAGTACAGGAACGATTGGGGCTGCCCAATGAGAAAACTGAATAGGCTCAAGATTCCAAACCTTGGCAGCCATTCCAACTCCTTCTCTTTCTTTCTTATGGAAAAGGACATTTTTCTGGGGCTTGAAAAGGTGAGGATTAGCCTGAGGATCTATGTACAACTTCACAGTAGTACCACACAATGTTCCCAGTTCATCCTTGAACACATTCACATACCTTTTAAGAGCATCTTCGGCCACACCTTTTGTGTGTTTGAGTTGTCTAGTTCAATAGAACTTTGCTGAGTCAATCACCCTAGCAAATACGGTTCTTTCTTTTTGACCACAAGGTGGTGTGCCCTTGTTCTTAACTATTATATGCAAAATGGACTTCCAACATCTGAGCAAAGGCATGAGCAAAGTTATGAACTCTTGGGTACATGTCTGAAGATTAATTGCTGTAGGAGTAAGGTTAGAGTACCACACCGACTTGTAGATTTCCTCACTAATTAGCAATACAGAGATTTCTGTGTCCACTTCCATCTTGATATATTTACCATTGACCATCACTGTAATAAAAATAGGCTCTGCTCATGCCTCAGTGATATTGAACCTGTCTACCTGCTCCAAACTTTCCACATAACGTGTAACTATTTGAGGCTTCTTTGAATTAGAAGTTTCTTCCTCAGCTCTCATCTTGCTCTTTGCACTCCAAAGTTTCTTTGCTAACTTCCCTTTCTTGCTGAATCAGTTACAAACAGATCCATAGACTTGCAATTATTGGCATCGTGTGGCATTCCACGCCTAATATACTCCATTCCTTTCAAGTAACTTGGAAACCTGATTCCAGCACTTGAATCAAAGAATCCCTACAGCACTGCAGGTGACCGTTTGGCCTGTCAAGTGTGTAACAACCAGATTTCATCCAGATCCTATCCCCATAATATCGCACATTTGCCTTACTAATCCCTCTGACACTAAAGTCAATTTATCATGGCCAATCAACCTAACCTGTACATCTTTGGTGTGTAGGAGGAAACTGAAACACCCAGAGCAAACCCATGCAGAAAAAATGCAACTCCACACTGACAGTGTCTGGATGCCAAAATTGAACCTGAGTCCCTGGTTCTGTGAGGCAACAGTGTTAATCACTGTGCCAACATACAGCCTCATGATGGTATTTGGTGTGGCATCCTTACCTGGCCATCACGGCTAGTCTTCTTAACATGTCTAACATTTCTGACAGCCATTTCTATGCCCTGAAAAATTTTTAGAACCTTCTTAAAGTTTAGTGTGTCTTTCCCCAACAACAGATGCTGAATGCTGTTTTCATAATGACCAGCCTATCTCTGAGCATATTTTCTAAAACTGCTCTAAAATCAAATGTTTTGAACGCTTGTGTAATTCTGCCACAAAGTTAGCCATCAGTTTGCATATTCTCTTGTGTCTGCATGGGATTCTCTAGGTGCTCCGGTTTTCTCCCACAGTCCAAAGATGAGCGCGTTAGGTTGATTGGCCATGCTAAAATTGCCCCTTAGTGTCCTGAGATATATAGGTGAGAGGGATTAATGGGTAAATATGTAGGGATATTGGGGTAGGGCTTGGGTGAGATTGTGGTAGGTGCAGACTCAATGGGCTAAATGGCCACTTTCTGCTCTGTAGGGTTGCTATGATTCTTTCTATGAAATTTAACAGTAACGTCACAGGACTATAATAACTATGAAAACAGGAACACTATAAAACAGATCTTATTTGCAGAACACTTTCTTGCAGATTGAAAAGCCCTCCAAAATGCACATGTGCTCAGAATCCTCAATAGACACCAGTAGCACAATCACACAGGAGAAAAGCTTATGAGAACACTTTGTACTCGAAATGACAGCTACCAAATACAAATTCTCACTTTCATTCTATTCTCTGTACCAACTATATCTGAACTGATGAAAATTCATAATTCTGTTCAGCAGCAATTCTCCGAGGTGGCACAATATTCTGCTCTCACCACTTAAGTTAGGTGGCATACTAATGTCATTCCAATGAGAAAGAAAAACTCTTAGGGAAGCACCATATTCTCTTACACTCAAAAAGGGAGGGGGACAAAAAGTTGAAAACTACAGGCCAGTTAGCTTAATATCTGTTATAGAGAAAATATTTAAGCCATATTAAAGATGTTACAGTAGGGCGCCTGGAAAAATTTCAAAGTAATCAGACGGAGTCAACGTGGTTTTCTGAGAGGGCAATCATGTTTAACCAATTTATCAGACTTCTTTGGAAGAGTCACATCATAGTACAGAAAGAGGCCACTCAGCCCAGCGAGTCCGCACCGACCCAATCTCACCCAGGGCCTACCCCCATATCCCTACATATTTTACCCACTAATCCCTCTACCCTATGCATCTCAAGACACTAAGGGGCAATTTTACATGGCCAATCAATCTAACCCGCACATCTTTGAAATGTGGGAGGAAACCGGAGCACCCAGAGGAAACCGATGCAGACATGCGGAGAATGTGGAAACTCCACACAGACAGCGACCCAAGCCGGGGAAGTGAGCCCAGGTCTGTGAACTAGCAGTGCTAACCACTGTGCTACTGTGCCACTCATGTGTGCTGTGGATAAAAGGAACCAGTGGATGTACTGTACTTAGATTTCTGATAGGAATCTGATAAGGTACCACTTCAAAGGTTATTGTGGAAAATTAAAGCTCCATATGTAAGGAGTAATATATTAGCATGGATGGAAGATTGGCTAACTAAAAGGAAACTGAGAATTGGTATAGTAAGAAGCCTCACAACACTGCGTTAAAATCTGCGTTAAAAAGGTTTATTTGGTAGCACCAGCTTTCGGAGCACTGTACCTTCATCAGGTGAGTACAATGTTCCGAAAGCTCATGCTATCAAATAAGCCTGTCAGATTTTAACGTGGTGTTGTGAGACTACTTATTGTGTCCACCCCAGTCCAATGCCAGCATCTCCACATCATGAGAATTGTCACAAATGGGTCTTCTTCTGATTGGTAGGATGTGATGAGTAGTGTGCCACAAGAATCAGTGAGGGGGGCTTCAACTTTTTACAGTCTTTATGAATCACTTGAATGAACAGATTGAAGGTATAGTTGGGAAATTTGCTGATGACATAGAAATACATTGGAAAGTATATTGTAAAGAGACCTAAAATTACAAAGCGATAAAGATAAGCTATGCGAGTGGGCAAATAATTGACAGATGGGTGGCACAATGGTTAGTACTGCTGCGTCACAGCACCAGGGATCCTGCTTCGATTCCCAACTTGGGTCATTGTCTCTGTGGAGACTGCATGTTATACCCACGTCTGCATGGGTTTGCTTCAGATGCTCCAGTTTCTTGCCACAGTTCAAAAGATGTGTTGGTTAGGTACATTGGCCATGCTAAATTCTCCCTCAGCGTACCGAACAGGTGCCAGAGTTGGGCAACTAGAGAATTTTCACAGTAACTTCATTGCAGCGTCAATGTGAGCCTACTTGTGACACGAATAAATAAAGCAAAAAAAAAGCAGTAAGGAACATGCATAATAAATGGGTTGGGACTGATTTTGGAGACAGGATTTTCAGACCCCTCTGGGAGTTGAAATGAAGGCAAATAGGACACAAAACTACCAGAACTGGGTGGCACACTGTTTCCCTTTCCCTTTTCCAGTAACAGCCTTCATGGACAATTCAGGACTGTCCGACCACCTCTGCCGCTCCCCCCCCCCCCCCTCCCCTCCACACCCCTTCACAAGGCACAGAACCAATTAGAACATAAAACATAGAACATTACAGCGCAGTACAGGCCCTTCGGCCCTCAATGTTGCGCCGACCAGTGAAACCAATCTAATGACCCTTTAACCTAACCTATTCCAATATTATCCATATGCCTATCCATTGACCATTTGAATGCCCTTAAAGTTGGCAAGTCCACAACTGCTGCAGACAGGGCATTCCACACCCTTACTACCCTCTGAGTAAAGAACCTACCTCTGACATCTGTTCTATAATTATCACCCCTCAATTTAAAGCCATGTCCCCTCGTGTTAGCCATCACCATCCGAGGAGAAAGGCTCTCATTGTCCATTCTATCTAACCCTCTGATCATCTTGTATGCCTCAATTAGATCACCTCTTAACCTTCTTCTCTCTAATGAAAATAACCTCAAGTCCCTCAGTCTTTCCTCATAAGACCTTCCCACCATACTAGGCAACATTGTGGTAAACCTCCTCTGCACCCTTTCCAATGCCTCCACATCTTTCTTATAATGTGGTGACCAGAAGTGTACGCAATACCCCAAGTGCGGCCGCACCGAAGTTTTGTACAGTTGCAACATGACCTCACGGCTCCGAAATTCAATCCCTCTGCCAATAAAAGCTAATTAGATTCATAAGAGTCTGGTTCAAGATAAATTGGAATTTTCCAGTTGGGTGCCAGTTTCCTGATATGAAAGGGAACAGATCAACTGATTGACTTGAACCCAGCAGCAGGCCAGGAGGCAGCCTTTCCAGGCATGCCTACAGGTTCTCCCTGCCTATCTGGTTGGGGGTTCAGCCAAAGGCTGCCCTGCACCTCTCCTTAACATACAATCAAGCATATTGTATGTTACATTTATCTGCTGGTGCATTTTACACCATCTGTTCTCCATGCTGTTCCATTAGTTAAACCATGCTGTTTACCATTTCGCTGATAAGCAATAACAATTGAAGCAGTTATTTTTTTGTAGCCTGTTTCTCAATTTTCCATTAGCCATGATCCTGAACTTATCCCTGCTGGCTTCTATCACCATACGTTTCTTTTTTCTCCCTTTCTATCTTCCAGCTCTATGCTGATGATAAATTACTAACTATGGTTTGACTGGCTGGTGGTGACTGTTGTTTGTTGGCTGGTTGGTCTACTGCAGTTTGATGGGTTGGCAGCCCTTTATTTTAACTGCTAATTTTTTCTAATGATCTTTCTTTATCCTCTTATTCCTATTTTTTGATCTGCAGTTAACTTTCTATATTCAGCTTGATTCTCTACTGTATTATGAACCTTATATTTAAACCTTATCTCTTTGGGGAACTCTAGGTATCCAAATTAACTCCTCTTGGAAATCTGCCCATTGTTTAATTACTGTTTTGTCTATTAATTTTTGATTCCAATTCAGATGGGCCTGATTCCTTTTCAACTCATCGAAGTTAGTCCTCCTCTAGTTAAATATTCCCTTGCTAGATTGTTCTTTGTCTTTTGCACAACTATTCTAAACCCTGTGTTACGGTATAATATTGTTCCCAAATGCTACCCCAGTGAAATATGCTCCACTTACCCACTTCATTTGACAGAATTAGATCCAGCATTGCTGCCTTCCTTATTGGGCTGGAAACACTGATTAGAAAAGCTCTCTTGTAGAAACTCTGCTCATCCCGCCCCCTCATACTTTTCTCTTTACATTGTTATTATCGCTGCCCAGATTAGGATAATTGAACTCTTCCATTATCAGCAGTTCTTGCATCATTCTTTAATTGATCCTTTCTTTTTCTGAACTGTTCTGTATTCCTGTGCTATTTACCTCTCACAGTCCTCTGTGCAGCCCACTTCTCCTCAATAATGTCTCATCTTGTTGTGCATCCCTATACCAAATTAGTCTAAATCCTTCCCCACTGGTTAACCAAGATATTGAAATATCCACAGCGTAGTTAATTAATATTCCATTAGACCATTGATAAATTGCACCTTTTAATAATATTAAAATGAGTAACAGTCACCTTATTAACTGTTCACTGTATCTTTGGTCCTGGTTTTTTTAATGACGCTTCAGTTTATTGTGCATTTCTAAGCAGGGATAGGAATAGCAGTACAGCATTGATCCATGTTTCTCTGCATGCACTGATTAATTACCAGAAGACAACTCTGACTTTTCTATTTAATGTCATTAGTCACATAATCCTGACTTTTTCTTTGATGCTAAACAACTACACTTATTTAGTTCTCAATTACGACTGTCAATGGGACTAAATAAATTAATTTGGCTCCCAAACACAATTTCTCTACACCTTTACAATAATGGATAGTGAGACCATGTCAATATAATTTATGGAAAGAGGATCCTAGTAGATATAAACAGCAACATTATGATTCTGTGTCACTGTAACCATTTTTCAGACATTAATATAACTTTCAGGTTGCTCAAAAGCAACAGGTGATGATAGGGTACGATAGGTTGCCAAGGACTCTCCCTTAGCAACAATGCACTGAGGATAATTGGGCAGTAAGATCAGCAGGCCAGTTTTACAGTGCTCTGAATTGTCCAATCATTGTCGACTTCAGTGCCTAATTCTTTGATGTATAATTTCAATTAGGACAATTCCACAATACATTCATCCACAAGGTTACAAATCAAACATAACAAAATCTCACGGCACTGGATTCTTTCTTTATATTGCAGTATGTTAGAAAGAAGGTTCACTCACAGAAACCGGCGTAGCTTGTGCAGCTGCACAGTCATCCAGAACATTCATGTTACTTGCGATAGCTTTTTGAGGGAAATAGTAAGGACAGAATTATACACCAGCTGGATTTTGCAGTGCTGCCATCGTCAATAGATTTTTGAACAGCTCGCTGCATTTTACACTCCCGCCCCTGCTGTGACAAAATATTCTGCCCTACATCTTTCAATTCAAATCCAATTATCATTGAGATTTGGTTCATACATAATTAAGGACCCCATGCACCCCAGATTACTCTTGTCTACGTACTTCCATCAGCAAAAAGTTACAAAATTCAGAGATCACGCACCAACCAATTCAAGAACATCTTCTTCCTTGCTACCATTAGACATTTGAATGCACCTACCTTATATTAAGCCGATCTTTTTCTACACCCTAGTCATGACTGTAACACTACATTTTGCATCCTCTCCTTTCCTTCTCCCCTATGTTCTCTACGTACGGTATGCTTTGTCTATCTAGTGCACAAAAAACGATACATTTCACTGTATACTAATACATGAAACAATAATAAATCAAATCAAATATTTGATTTGAAGCTCCTTAAGAGATATAAGTATTTCTTAGATTTTCTAACTTAGTTGAACACCTGAAGCCATCAAAGCAATAGATTGAAATTTTTTGGTCCTTGCCATCGATGGGATTTTCCGGTTCCACCCCTTCATCCACCAACCCTTCCACCCCCACCACTCCACTCCTCACTCCCCAATTCCCTGCTTCCATGATGCTTTCCCTGGCGATGGAGTCTTTGGGCACATAAAACCTTTTTAGACATTGGCTGTGCTGGAAGATCCCACAGGCGGCCAATAGTATGTTGTCTCCTTGTCTCCACTATCGGAAAATGCATTGTGGGGGGTATGAGATGGCAGCAGAAAATTCCACCCCTAGATAGCAGAAAGCAAACCAAAAGATAAAGAATTAACATTCGGGGACTTCGTCCACAAATTCCTGTGTGTTTTTCAACTCTTTGACTCATTTATCTCGAATTGTGCTGTGAAGTGGTGAGATGGTGTTATGGTGGAGGTTGCCTTTTCCACTATGTTCCTGAGGTGCAGTAATATTTGTTAATACTGTATTAATAGTCCACTCTTTAGACTCTTGAAGGACAGTTATGGATAATTGGTTTCTTAACACTGAAGAACAACCGTATTTTCAAAAGTTGCCAATAATTTCCCCATAAACATTAAGGCAAATGTACTGCTCATGTTACTAAAAACACACTGAAAGAATTGCAACCACGAAAATATCCACCGCCAAAACCCCTTTAAGAGCTCAGTTACAAAACCAGCTTTTCCTTTGTCCAAGGAAAATGGGCTTCACAAGCAAAATGTGCAATTTCAGCACAAAGGGTGAGAATTTGCACTAAGGATTCATTTAAATATTTTTGCATTCATTCAGAGCTTAATGAGACAATGCCATGAATTGTGCACAAGTCCTCAAGCAGCTAGATAGAAAACTGAGCACAGAAAGAATTGGGTACAACACATGCCGAAGGCTTGCTTGAACAATTTTCTGATCAATTGCACCCCTTCTGTTTCTGCTGAACACAGAACAAGCTACAAATGAATTTAATGTCCTATTTCTATGCTCCCAACAACTATCCTACATCTCTACAAAATCCATGCATGAAAATAATTAATCATTTGTAAAATAGATTCCAAATTACTGGTGGAATCACTCCCAAATCCCGTGGAAGAAACTTATTGTAGAGTGCTATTTGTTTCTTTAATAGTCCTGTCCATTAATAATTTAAACTTAAAAATTACTGTTGGGTATTAGAAATCAGTTTAATATGTTTGAATAATATTACTTTGTTTACTACTTCAGTAGAGCAGTGGGTTAATACTTCTGTTAAAAGAACAGGCAGAGAAATGTCATGGAAACACATTCACTTAATATTGTCAGGAGTATTTCCAGGTTTACGCTCATTAATTTACACATTCAAATAAAAAATTAACACCGAAGAAAGTCACATTCATCAGTACGAGGAACAAAAATTAAGAGGAAAAAGATATATTCCTGCATTATACTAAAAGGTTTATTTATTTACTAGTCATAAGTAAGGCTTACATTTAATCTGCAATAAAGTTATTGTGAAATTCCCCTAGTTGCTGCAAACTGGCACCTGTTCAGGTCAATGCACCTAATCAGCACATCTTTTAGAATGTGGGAGAAAACCAGAGGAAACCCACACAGACACAGGGAGAACATGCAAACTCCAGATGACAACTGGGAATTGGACTCAGGTTCCTGGTACTATGAAATGGTAATGTTAACCATTGTACTACCATGTACATTTCTATAAAATTGCTAAAAGTCAGGTTTCTGGAGTATTTTCCTTCATTGCTGTACATAAAGGAATGTGCAGTTGCAAAATCTTTATGTTTTCGATCACAGCTTAAAAATCTCATATTTTAAAAGAACAAATTCTCACATGTAAAATATAATCAAATACATTTGGGTCATTTAGTTTCCTATTCACCCATTTGTATTGTGACTATCACCTAGCCAACATCCTGGCGGAGGCATATGGGTTTCTTCCACGTGGATTTGTGCCTTATAAATGCAATAATTTCCCCCAGCTATCAGCACCTGCTTGCATTGCTGGTCATTTTTATACTTCACATGTGGTTAGATTATCACTGCTGCGGAGCACATTTTTTAAATACAGCTAATTAGTGAGAAAGTCAGAAGGAACAGGCAACAGCATTTTAAGCTAATGAACAGAATCTTGCATGATTAAAAATGATGATCATTTGCCAGCAAAGTTTGTATCTAGGCTGCCTAGATTTAAGTTACTGAACATATACTGAACTCAAATTAAAAACCATGAAATGTTGAGGAAAAAGTAAAGATCTGAAGATGGTCACCAGTATCAAATGCAAAAGGAATTGCAAATTTTGCAACATTTACCACTCACTGTAAGTAATTTTTGATTCTGCAATCATGGCTCATAAATCTACACTTCATGTTGTACTCCCACCACTGCTGCCAGCGAGAATGGAGAATTTGGCACACAACCAAATCTCCATTCATAGTAACGGAACTAAAGAATCTCAGTCATGGACAAGGTCAGATAATCCCAGCCATAGACTGGCTAATCTATTTCAAACAGCTTTGCTGCTTTACTTATATCATGGATCTTCCTTTGACTGCATTAACTAACCTCTACCTTCCCTGATAAATTCAGAAATATCCTCAGACACAGCATCCTCAGACACTGACCCATCAATAATTCTTCTAGTGGCACTCCTGTCATTGAATGCAGGGTGGTCTGGTATCCCAGCAGAAATGGAGACATTTTGGTTTCCAGAGTTGTGCTTTTAAGACCAGCCTTGAAGATCAGAAATACTCACCCAGTGAGTCCATTGGATAAAGGCTGGCATGATGATGCTCTGATGTGTTTTATACCATTCAGCGAAAGAAAACTTTGAAACACAGCACTTGTAAAAATCATTCCAATATCTAGTATGATTACTTGGGTATCCCATATGATGCAAAATACTGATGCTGTTTCTCCATTGAAGTGTGTGCCATTCATTTCAAATACCTCCATCAAATTCAATTGGGCATCTATCAGGCTTAGAAACATCGTGTCCAAAAACAGCCCGAATAATCTATGTGGACTTGCACCCATGGCCAATGGGCTATTCCCAAGAGTAAAAAGGAGCTGTATGGGTAGCTTCTGCTTTAATAGGCACTGATCACAATGCTTCACCAATCTCTCAACATTGGCATCAATGCCAGGTTGCCAATCATAACTCATGATCAGCATCTTCAATTTTGACACACCCAAATACATTAGAACATAAGAATAGTAGCAGGAGTGGGCCATCTAGCCCCTCAAGCCTGCCTCACCATTCAATCAGATCTTGGTTGATCTGAAATGGCTCAGTTCCACTTTCCCTTTTTCTCCCCACAACCTTTAATTCCCTTGCTTATTAGAAACCTATACCCGTGACTTAAATATATTCAGCAAAGTAGCCTCTACCACTTCAACTGGCAGAGAATTCCAAAGATTCACCACCCTTTGAATGAAGTTCCTCCTCAACTCTGATCTAAACTGTCCCTCCCCCCTTATTTTGAGGCTATGCCCTCTAGTATTGTTACTCTTTCTAAGCGGGAAGAATCTCTCTACCTCTACCCTACCCATCCTCTTCATTATCTTATATGTCTCTATAAGATTCCTCCCTCAACCTTCTAAACTCCAACAAGTACAAACCTAGTCTACTCAATCTCTTCTCGTAGGCTAACCCCTTCATCTCCAGTATCAGCTTAGTGAACCTTCTCTGCACTCCCTCCAAGGTCAATATATCTTTCTGCAAATGTGGCGACCAAAGCTGCACACAGTACTACAGCTGCAGCCTCACCAGCACCCTATACAGCTGCAAAAATATTATATTCTATCCCCCTCGCTATAAAGGCCAACATCCCATTTGCCTTGATCACCTGCTGCATCTGCAGACTGGGTTTTTGCGATTTGTGCACAAGGACCCTCAGGTCCCTCTGCACCATAGCATGCTGCAGTTTTTCGCCTTTCAATAATAATCCCTCTTACTATTATTTCTACCAAAGTGGATAATCTCACACTTGCTAACATCTGCCAGGTTGTCGCCCACTCACTCAACCTATCCAGATCTCTCTGCAGACTTTCCACACCCTCCACGCAATTTGCTTTTCCACTCATCTTCATGTCATCAGCAAATTTCGTTACTCTACGCTCATTCCCTTCCTCCAGATCATCTATGTATCTGGTAACCTGTTGAGGCGCCTGCACCGATGAGCACTATGTAAGGAACAACTCCCTTCCTAGTACAGAATTCATTACTGTAGCTTGGCAGTCTGGTTCACTGTAGTTTATAGTCCACCTCAGATACAAATAGTCTTATCCAACTTTAATCACAGGTACCAAGGGTGCTGCTCATTCTGTAAATTGGACTGGTTGCATGATATCCAGTTCTTCTAGTTTTCTCAACCATGTCTCTACTTTTTCTAACAAGGCATAGGGCACAGGGTTATCCCTGAAAAACCATTGTGTGGCTGCTTGGTCTAGTGAATATTTCCTTTCAATCCCTTAATTTTTCCTAGTTTGTCATGAAAAAATCCTGGTACTACTTGATTACTTCCAGCAAGCAGTCTTCTTTAATTTGGAAAAATCTCTATCCAAATTAGTTTCATTTCTTGAAGCTAGTCATGGCCAGATATAATTATTGATGGAAATTGGGCAGGTTGCTGCCAGTAGTTCATGAGTGCTACAATAGTACGCATTCTCTTAATGGCCTCTTCGTAATTGTTACCAATTTTATAGATGTGTTCTTTAAAGTCAAAGGCTGAATGTCTTCTTGCAGATATATGTGTGTATGTTCCCCTATTATGAGACCCATAGAGCCCATGTCTACTTCCATTTTTGATGGTCTGCTGTTAACCAAAAGCACTGCCGTGATGGGACTACCTTGCCTGCTTATGCTTGCAACTATGTCTCAAATGTTCTTTCATGTGGCACACAAAGCACTCTGATTCTTTGAGTCAGCAGACTTTAGGGAAATCATTAAACTCACATCGATGACACTTTGTTTTGATCTTTGACTAATTCACTTTTCTAAATCTTCTGACTTTACCAACTGCTATAATTGCTTTCTGTGTTGAAATGGTGTCTTCAATTTCAGCCACACTGCAGTTTCTTGCCCTGACTGTTGGACTGCACCATTTTGCACTCTCTGAAGTTCCTGGGTGCTTTTTGTAGCGCTCCTCATCACTAATGCTATCTCCAGTATCTTTTAAAGATCTATTTCGGTCTTCGCCAGCAGCTTTCTCTAAATGGCCTCATGATCAACTCTACAAATTAAACGATCCCTCAGCATATCATTCAGCGTAGCCCTGAAATTACAGTGCTCTGCAATTTGTCTAAGCTGAGTAATATAAGTTCCAATGGTCTCGTCTGGGGTTCTCCACATGGAATTGAATTTAAAATGCTGCAGAGTCACTGACAGCTTTGTCTGATGCTGACTTTTTACCAAATTCAGTATTTCTGCAAATGATTTTGAATTGGGCACATTTGGAGATATGATGCTGTGGATTAGATAATACGCCTGGGTCCAAAAAAAGTTATAAGATTACCTTCTTCCTCTCCTCCTCCATTCCATTTTGCATTGAAGTAATATCCTAACTGCTGAATATATTGTACCTAGTCTTCAATAGAGGCATCAAAGGGATTCAGTCAATTGAATAAAGGCATCACTGCTGCTCACTTCTACTTCACAAGCTGGCCTTGAACTCAACAAGATTCTGCACTCACAATCTTAGGATCACACTTGCTGCTTTTTTTCCTTGTTGCCAGTGTAACTTGGTTCCACTAGCTGGATACAAACAATGAACATTTATTAACAAAATATGTCAGAGTTGTATGGCTTTGACGCTGGCAGTTTGCCTCTTACATTGAACTGAGGCAAAAGTCCATGCTCTACTTGGGTTAATTTCCCCACCCTAGTACCCAATTGGACTCCTGGACCACATGACCCTATTAGACAATCGCCCCAGAAGGGGCCAGGCACCATGTTGTGCTACCTGGGGTTCTGCAACCAGTAACCCTTCAGACTGATAAGAGTAAGGCCCAAAGCCAAATAACAACTGTGTCTAAACCTATCTGTTCCAAAAGAGGAATTATCCTTCAAATCTATTTTATGTTGGCAGTATAGTACCACCCAAATTTAACTCCCAACATTCTTTCTGCCTCAGAATCTTTTTGACTATTTATCACAAAATGTAACAATTGTTCTATGCTCAGCTATTTTTCAAGACATCATTAGGTTAACTTAATACATGTGCAATATTTTATTTTATGTGTGCATCATCTTGATTGTAATACTAATCTGGAAAAATCATTAATCAATGTTTAAAACATGTTGCATACTATTAGAATATGTGACAATTTGAATTTGTATTTTAATCTCAGAAGAAATGTATTCTAAGGTCTGATTTTTATATCACTAACTGGTTACCTATAAATTTGTTTCACAGTTTAAATAATTCCGATTAATGATTCAATTGCCTGAGGATTTAAGTAGTTAAGTGCTTAATGGTTTGTTGTTGTTGTTTTTCCAATTAATGGACTATCTACACTTCTTTACGATTGCTTCAGAAGAAATCAAAAGAGCTAATATGTTTAGGAACAGATATCCAAGGCAACCCAAAGCCGCAAACAAGCAGTCATTTTGAGTTAGGAGCAGGAACTCATAATGAGATGTGTTTTACAATTGATGATTTACATTCATGCTTTTGAACTTCCAAAGTTATAGAGATCTCTGGATGAATAATTTCTGATTTTCTGGTGCTATGTGCAACAGTAACCTTATCCTCTGAAAAAATATGGTGATAAGGTTGAAAACCTATAAATAAAACTTGAGAGGATAAGTAAAAAAAATGCTGCAACACGCGCAGCTCTACTTGTCATGTGATGGAGTATTGTTTTTGCCCTATTGTGTCTTGCATTTAAGGTTAACAATAACAGTGATTAATTGTGCATATTAATGATACGAATTCAACTTTTTCCATGCAACCATTGCCAAATCGGTCTATTGCATTTACCAGAGCATAGTTTCAAATTAATTCTGGATTGTCCTGATAAAAAAAACAATAAACAATTTACTAAGAGAATGCAGCATGGCCACAAGCATGATAAATTCTTTAATGACAAAGGAATATAGAAAGATAATACTTGGTACTCCGGAATCGTATTTAATCTAATGCAATTCAGAATGACAAAAATGTAGGTATTAATACATAAATAATGTGCACAGTCTGTTTTTATTTTATGCTTGGCAGATCTCCAGGAGCTATATATAGTTTTGTCATGGCAACGTATGACACAGTTTGTGTGGAGACATTGCAAAGCTCAGCAAATTTATAAAATTACTTTCAGACACCACACTTTCAGTTTTTGTGCCAGTATTCCAATATTTCATTTCCTACAGGGAATGATGTTTATAAATGAATCTTCCCTGTGCTCTATTTCCATTGTGCTCCTTTCTGTTCTACAATTCAATGTAGAGAGAGCTACACTTGGTAATATTTGCCACTGCGTAAAATGATTATTTTTGTACAATTTGCGGGGTTAAGTCGCTATTCTGGGAATCGCAGTAACGAACCAGATTATGTTACAGAATCAATGATCAATCTGAAAAAAATGCAAATTGTTACTAATATCACTTACAAAGAGGAACTTCAGTAATAAATCACTAGGCATCGTTCTTAACTCAATGTCTATATAATTAAATGAGATGACTCATTTTGCCTTCAACCAGCCAATTACTTGTATTATGATTAAAAATGGTGAGATGTAAAGTAATCTGTAACATAAATATCACTCAAAGCAGCTTATCAAACAGCAGCACAGTGGCACACAAGGACAACAGCAAACATTATCCGGCATTTATCTGCAGAAAGAACATTGAAGGATGCTTAAAAAGGGGCACTATACCACAGAAAAAGACGTAAGGAGTGATGATGATTTCCCTGGTGAAAGTAAGGAGGATCTTAAAGGAATACTGAATGATGGGGAGCATTGAGGGAGGACCTTCCATGACAATGAGCCTGGATAGTTGAACGTTAGTACTGGGATTAGAGGGGTTGGAAGCAGGAATAGTGCCAGCAGAGTAGAGCGTTTGGGGTCCCGGTTTTAGGAAGATGGTGCAAACATAGAGAGAAACAAAGCTATGGAGAGATTTAAAGATCAGGTGATGAATGATAAATTTAGAGTGTTATTATAGGTCACAGAGGACAGGGTAATGGGAGGGCATGATTTCTAGGGAGATAGGATATAAGGAATGGAATTTTGGATAAACTGATGTTTAGAGAGGGAAGCATGCCAATCAGGAATACAATTAAGTAATCAAGTCTGGAGATGACAAAAGCAATGCATGACAATTTGAACAGCAGATGGGTTGAGTAGGGGAGATGGCAGGCAATGTAAGCAAGGTGGAGAATGGGAACTAGCCAGGAAAAGATTGGAATAATCAAGTCTGCAGGTGATAAATGTCTGAATTTGTGCGTCAGTAGCACTTATGCTGAACGTGGGCTAACAATAGGCATTGAAAATTGAAGAAGGTGATCAATGTGATCAAGAGCTCATAATCAATTAGGACTGCAAGGGTTACTATTTAGTAGTCTCATCTGTCCACTTTAGAAAGTATCCCAATTCAACCTTTCAGTCACATTTGTCCCCACTGTTCCACTAGCACCCATTCCTTATTTCTCCCATCTGTAGAGCAGGTTAGAATTTCCTTTGCATGGAGATGTGAAGGAAATACAGATTGTTTATGTTGTTGTTGAGTAGCATGATAAGAAATTGCAACTTCATGGGAAGCTATGAGTTGCAGAAAGAATCTTAAAGACCTCAGAAAATCTTGGTAAGTGCCTTCAGAAAATAAAAGGTCAGTACTGTGTTACCAGTGCTAAGTGGTGAGGCGCACCCAAACTTGTTGCATTGCTATGTTAATAATTATCTTTCAACTCCTGTATTGAAGAAGAATTAAACTGCACTGACACCATGGGCAGATTTTATGAGTTTGATTCTAAGGTTGGAATTTTACCACTTATACCACCCAATTCTGACATTCCCTGATGGCCTCATGAGGGATCTTATGAGCCTCAGGTGGGTGAGGCAGTAAAATTCTGGCATAAATGTCCAGCCAGCATGAAAATAGAAGAGGTCCTATTTGGGGCACATTTTTACATCCAATTTTATGCTTTTTGTCATGGAAAAAAATGGTGCAGACTGTTTCTAGCTGCTGCAGCCTGTGGGCTGGGCTTAATTCACCAGCAGCCTGTAGAGGGAGATACTGCGCATGTATAGACCTCTGATTCTGCACATGATCAATAGCCACTGCAGGGGTCTGACAGAGAGCTGTCAGGTCCCTGTTATTGCAGGAAGCCTCAACCAGCTCCCCCCCACCACAATTGCAGGGGTCTTCTACTGATTGCAAGACCCCCAATGCATGGGCACTCAGCCTCTGCCACCCCCGCTACTTCCTGCTGCCCAAATCAATCCCTCCCAGAACCGATCCCTCCTCCCGGAACCGATCCCATAGCATACTGCGTAATGGGTCACCCCCTTCCCAATTGGGTTGCCCTTTCATGCCCTGCCCCCATAGGTCTCGTCCCATATAGGCCCCACAGACCCTATTGCCATATACCTTACCCTCATATGCCCCACTCTTATAGGCCCTGCCCCCATAGGCCCTAACCCCTGGCACTGTCCAGTGAGCAGTGCCAAGATGCCTGCTGAGTATTTCCCATGTTCCAAGCTGGCACTGCCAGGCTGGCAGTAGCCAAGGGATACCTGTCTTGCCCTCAGCTCCCCATGGAGCCTCAATGGCCTCCAGCTCCACAGTGAGACCAACACCGTTGTTCCCCGTTTGTCAGGAGCAGCTGTTTTCCTCACCTGACAGAACCTCTCCAGGTGAGGCTATAAAGGCAAGTGAGTGTGGACAATTGAAGCAGGGCTCGCTAAACAGATGTAAATTGTGATTAAAATGTATTTAACTAAGTTAATGCAGGTTGGCTGACTGCACCAGAAATCTAGTTCTTCTACAATCGCAAGAGCAGAGAAATTGGCCACGAACCTGATTTCTCAGCTCTTGTGTGCTTTTACCGGCTCGCTCCACCCATTGATGGGCTGGACGAACCGATAAAATTCCACCCCATGACTGAAATTGGGCTCACTAGTGAGGGTGGGATTGGCAGAGAGCCCCAAAAGCCTAAATGGGGCATGCTTACTGCCAGCCACCTCAGATACAATCTGTATGGGATCCTAGGCTTGCCAGATTTGCTCATAGTGAAAGTAGCAGTCTGATATTGATATCATTCAGATATTCAACTTGATTTCATGCATTTAGTCTGCACAGTCTAATAAGCTTCTCTACCAACCATGTACTCACCTACCTGGGAAACCCTTCACTAGCACCAGTTAAAGGTACAGGCAAAAAACTTGCAGGTTTGATTCTTTTAACTTATACCTGCTGGGCAGAAGTGTGTAGATGTATTACACTTTGTATTTGGATGTCTAATGGTGAACCACTGCATCCACCTGGCAGCACAGAGAATTTGGTGATTGCAGCCTACATGTGGTGTGGCAGGGTGTAGTTGCAGCGCGTCTAGATTTGCAACTCAACTGAGAAAAGAAATAGAGGCTGCAGACCGCGAAAGCTCAATAGAGAATGAAGAGAAGGAGTTGGGTTTCCCCAAGAGGGTTCTGTCCATCACAGATCTGCAAAGCACATTTCTCTTACCTCTACATCACTCAAAGAAATGCTTGAAGTGATCTAAATCTACAAAAGGGAAACCATGCTTGACAGATATACAGGAATGCCTCGAGGTTATAACTAGTAGAGCTGATGAGAGAGAACCAGCGGATGTTGCTTATAGGGACTTTCAAGAAGCTTTCAACAAGATCCCACACAGGAGATTAATTTGGAAGATGAAAGCATGTGAGATTGGGGTAGTGTATTGAGATGGATAGAACACTGGTTGGCAGACAGGAAGCAAAGAGTAGGAATAAATAGTTATTTTTCCAAATGGCAGGCAGTGACTGGAAGGGTACCACAGGGATCACTGCTCAGACTCCAGCTATTCACAATGTATATTAATAATTTAAATGGGGAACTAAACATAGTATCTCCAAAGCTGCAGATGACACAACACTTGAGGGCGTGTGATCTGTGAGGAGGATGCAGAGATGCTTCAATGTGATTTGCACGAGTTGAGTGACTAGGCAAAAGCATGGCAGCTGCAATCTAATGTGGATAAATGTGAGGTTATCAACTTTGGTGGCAAAGACAGGAAGACATTATTATTTGAATGATTATAGATTGAGAGAGGGGAATGTGTAGCAGGATCTCAGTGTCATTGTGCATCAGTCGCTGAAAATCAGCATGCAGGTGCAGTAGGCAGTGAACAATGGTCTTCATTGAGAGAGGATTTGAGTCCAAGATCAGGGACTTGCTACAGTTATACAGGGCCTTGGTGAGGCAAAACCCAGAATATTGTGCAGTTTTGGTCACCTTATCTGAGGAATAATGCTGTGCTATTGAGGGCGTGCAGCAAAGGTTTACCAGGTTGATTCCTGGGATGGCAGGGCCAAAAGATGAGGAGAGATTGAGGCAGTTAGGATTATATCTGCTGGTGTTTAGAAGAATGAGGGGTGATCTAACAGGACAAGTCCAATACAGAGTAGACCAATTAGATATGAAACGTAGAGAAATTTCTTCACCCTGAGGATGGAGTGCTGGAGGAATTCTGTACCAAAGAAAGCAGTTGAGGCCAAAACAATATGTTTTCAAAAAGAAGTAAGATATAGCTCTTGGGGCTAAAGGGATCAAGGGATATGAGGGGAAAGCAGGAACAGATTACTGAGTTGGATGATCAACATGATCATAATCAGAGCAGGTCCGAAGGCCTATTCCTGCTTCTATTTTACATGTTTCTATGTACATTCACCAATGAGGTTATCACTGAACTATGTCATCTCCTTCAACATGATCTGGAGCCTATACCAGGATGCAGACAGCACTGTCAATGGACAAAATGGTCATCAATGCTTTAAATGTCCTCTCAATTGTATCATTCTAGATGAAGATAGATGACATAGCGTACATTGTTTTTATTCTTCATGAGATGTAAGCATTGTCAACAAGGCCGCATTTATTTCCTATCCTTAACTACACATTAGCAGGTGATGCACCACCTTCTTGAAACATTGCAGTCCATGTGGTACAGTTACACACACTACAGTTACTCCTATTTTCATGCAGATTAAGGATTTACAATTTTTTTGGAGAGATTCCTAGCCATAATTTAATTGGTGAGAGATTGCAGGTTTCCTAGATGCAGAGGTATCTGGATATCTTACTGCAGGAATGACAAAAGATTAGTATGTAGAGTCAGCAAGCAATTAGAAAAGCTAGTAGAATGTAATTGTTTATTGTGAGGAGAAATGAATATAAAAGTAGGAAGGCTATGCTTCCTGTTTTTTCCTGGAATATTGTGTACATTATTGGTCTCCTTCTTTAAGGAAGGATGTAAACATGGAAAACACTTCAAAGAGGAACATGAGACTAATACCTGGAATGGGCACATTGTCTTATAAGGAAAGTTTGCACCGGCTGGGTATTCCACATTGGAATTTAGAAAAGTAAGAGGCAACTTGATTGAAACTTAAAAATCTTGAAGAGTCTTGACAGGATGGATAAAGAAATAGTTTTCCCTTTTGTGGGAGAATCTCGAACTGGGGAGTCACTGTTTAATAACAAAGAGGTTGCCCATTTAAAACAGAGATAAGGGGGATTTTTTTCTCTCAGAGGGTCATGAATCCTTGGAAGTCTCATCAACAAAAGGCAGCGAAAACAGAGTTCTTTGAATATTTTTAAGGCAGAGGTAGATGGGTTCTTTATAATCAAGGGGTTGAAAGGTTATCGGGAGTAGGAAGTATGTTTGGTTGTAGTTACAATTAGATCAGCCATAATGTTATTGAATAGTGGAGCAGGCTCATACAGTTGAGTGTCCTAATAACTTGTACCCCTCACCTGTTCTCACATCATTTGGGTGTTAAATAATGAACTGTCTCTTTTCAAGCTTTTTCTCCTACAGAAAGAATTATGGAGACTCAAGTAGGCTAAGCATTTTTTCCTGCAAGTTTTTTTCATTCACTTACAGAACATAGAGTGTCCCTTGGTTTTGAAATATATTCTGTAGATGTGGATATTTCAAGTATTTATTGCAAGTCTCTGGATTACTGATCCAGTAACCTAGTCATTATACTACCATACCCCTGCTTCACTACATTTCCAACACAACTTATATGAAGGGAACTTATGTGATAGAATACCCCCAACTTGTCTGGGTGGGTGTAGCTCCAACAACACTCAAGACCATTCAGGACCAAGCAACCCACTTGACTGACACCACATCCAAAACATTCACTCTCCATCCCTGAAACTCAGTAGCAGCAGTATATACTATGTACAAGATTTACTGCAGAAATTCAAGGAAGATCCTTAGACAGTACTTTTTAAGGACCTGGTCCTATCAATATGTTCCTAAATCCTGGAATGAGCTCACAATATTTTGCTTCAGAATCAAGCATAAGGTCAATTGCTTGTACCACACTTTGTAGTTGCCAAAAGCACATTTCTAACCATGTGATTTTTTTTTTAAGCAACATTCCTTGGGTGCGAGAATTATGAGTGGTTGCAGCACTTAAAGGATTGCAAAACTATTTAAAAGGTTATGTATTGTTTGCTGATCAGCAAGCTCTACCACAGAAAAGAGTGTTGGGATGGATGTTGGATTGCAGAACACCTTTTTTTAAATTCAATCGTGAGACATTGGCACCATTGGCTGGCCAGCATTTGTTGCCCATCCCTAGTTACCCTTGAGAAGGTGATGGTGAACTGCCTTCTAGAAATGTTGCAGTCCACATGCTGTGGATTGACCCACAGTGCAATTAGGGAGGGAATTCCAGGATATTGACCCAGTGTCTGCGAAGGAACGGAGATATATTTCCAAATCAGGATGATGAGTAGCTTTGAGGGGAACTTGCAAGTGATGGTGTTCCCATGTATCAGTTTCCTTTGTCCTTCTAAGTGGAAGTCATCATGGGTTTGGAAAGTGCGTCTAAGGATCTTTGATTAATTTATGCAGTTCACTTTGTTCATAGTATACACTGCTGCTGCTGAGCATCGGTGATAGAAGGAGTGGATGTTTTGGATATGGTGTCAATCAAGTAGGCTGCTTGCTCCTGATTAGTGTCAAGCTTCTTGAGTGTTGTTGGAACTATATCCACCCAGGCAAGTTGGAGGTATTCTAAGTTCCCTTCAGAATAAGTTGTGTTGGAAGTGTAGTGAAGCAGAGATATAGTACTATAATGGCTAGGTTACTGGAACAGTAATCCAGAATTCTGTAATAAATATTCAAAATACCTGCATCTACAGCACTCCTTTCAAAACTAAGGGGCACACCATGTTCTATAAATGAATGAAAAAAATTGCAGGAAAAGAAGCTTACCCTACTTGAGTCTCTGTAATTATCTTCATAGGAGAAAGAGCTTGAAAAGAGACAGTTCACTATTTAACACCCAAATGGCGAGAGAGCAGACGACTGGCACAAGTTATAGCCCTGGAAAGAAGCTGACACAAGGATAGGCATCCTTCTTAATACCAATCAAATGGACAAAGTGTGCTTACCACAGAAGTTTCCTTTCAATCTTATGCCATGACTGAGTTTGATTACCAAGGCCTCAGAAATCTAGAGTATAACAGGAAACAGGATATTCGCACTGGAAGAGGCCATTCAGCCCAATCAGTTCATGCTGGTGTTTAGTTTAATTTATTTATTAGTGTCACAAGGAGGCTTACATTAACATTGCAATGAAGTTACTGTGAAATTCCTCGAGTCACTACACTCGGTGCCTGTTCGGGTACACTGAGGGAGAATTTAGCAATGCCAATGCACCTAACCAGCATGTCTTTAGGACTGTGGGAGGAAAGCAGAGCACCCAGAGGAAACCCACGCAGACATGGGGAGAACAAACAGACAGTGATCCAAGCCAGGGATCGAACCCAGATCCCTGGTACTGTGAGGAAGCAATGCTAACTATTGTGCCATTTATGCTCACTCTGAGCATAAATCCCCATCTTTTGATATCTAAATCCGTTATTGTAATCCTCTACTCCATTCTCTCTCACCTGCTTGTTTAAATTCCCCTTAAAGCTATACTTGGAACTATTGCCACATTTCTATTTGGAAAGAACCATTTTCCTCCACAATAGTGCAGATCTTTCATTTTATTTCCTGTGTCATCTGTCTTTGCAGAAATAAGACAACCAGCCATTAGTTTCTGCTGCCGGATATTCCCTGGAAACTCCTCCACTTTAGTCACGTTGCTGCAATTGTTCCAGTTCTTCTTGTAAATCAAATTTTCAGCTAGCTTTCCACTCGATTTGTGCTTGTTTATTCAGACACAACTTAAATGCAGGAATGTGAAGAACTTGGGTTATTCCCAGTACACGCTTCAAACTTCCAGTTTCTTAACACTACATTTTTGTTGCAGGACGGGGGTATGGTGACACAGTGGCTTGCACTGCTGTCTCACAGTACCAGGAGCTTGGGTTCGATTCCCAGCTTAGGTGACTGTGCGAAGTTTGAGGAGGCTTTCTCCCCATGTCTACGTGGATTTCCTCCGGGTGCCCCAGTTTCCTCCCACATGCAAAAGATGTGCAGGTTATGTTAGGTGGATTGGCCAATTTAAATTTCCCCTTGGTGTCCAAACTTGGATAGACTAAGGTGATTAGTAGGGTAAATGTATGAGGTTATAGGGATGCGGTGGGCCTGGAATAAAATGCTTTGTCGAAGAGTCGGTGCAGACTCGATGGGCTGAATGACCTTCTGCACTGTAGTGTTTTTAAGGTTGTGTCATTTGAAAAAATAAAGTTGCTTTGCGAGCAGGTCTTACTGGATATCTTGGGGCAAAGAACAGAACTAGAGGGGTGAGCTATAGTGTTCCTGATGCTTAAGCTAATGCCCTTCCTTTTCTCAGTTATTATTTCTTAATCATTCATTCACAAGCCTGCACTCCATCACATTACCATTGCACCTAACATCGGCATATAAAAAAAAATTGACCCAGTGACAAATCTTTCGCACAGTGGAAAGGTCTCCAGGGAACACTCTCACTGTTGATAGAAAAGTCTTGAGCTCCAATCTCCAAGAAGGCTGTCTTGCTTGACTTCGACATGTTGGGGAATTGGACGAGGAAAGCCTTTTTGCAAGCTTCACTGCTTTCATTATTAGCACGGACATGCTGAGGCAGTGCCCAGCACCAAGGGAATGGTTTGAGCAGGCACAGGCTGCTGTTTCTCAATGTAAAACTACCTTCAGATCATCCAATCTGGATTATAATTCTTCCTACAAGCATCAGAACATTGAAAATGTTAACCCAGAATACTGAGTATTAGCGTTTCTACAGATTCACTGCTGCTCCTACAGATTTTATCATAGTTCTTTCATTTCAAGGCTGAGGAATGTCTTTCTCAACTCAGCATTGCCATTTCAGCAAAGTGTCTACAGTCTAACAATAACAACAATGGAGCTTGAATTTCGATACACGAATCTTAGACTGAAAATATTTATATTAACGAGGAGGAATGATGGACAAGTATGATAGAAAAAAGACAAACTGACAGGGCATGATCCTACCGCCCGTTCACACTATGGTCCCATTGCAACAAGGTCACCAGCCAAATCTCCGTTCACTGTGGCAGGATGGGAAAATCCCAAAAGCATGAACAGTGATAAGATTCTGGCTATAGATTTTGTGGGAGAGGAGGTTATACTGCAGTCAAGGGGATATCAGAATGTAGGAAATGGATGCCAAAGTGGGGAGAATTAGACCTCAGTAAGACCATATAATTGAATGGTGAAATACAGAAAGCTTGGATTAAATTGGTGCCAGAAAAACAAAACTTTACATAGGAAATTCAAATTGGTCATGTGGGGGAAGCCCATAGAGGAATTTGAAGACAAAGATTTATTTTCTTTATTTATTAGTGCCACATGTAGACTTGAATTAACACTGCAATGAAGTTACTGTGAAAATCTCTTAATTGCCACACTGCGGCACCAGTTTGGCTACACTGAGGGGACATTTGGCATGGACAATGCATCTAACCAGCACGTCTTTTGGACTGTGCAAGGAAACCAGAGCACCCGGAGGAAATCCACGCTGACACAGACAGAACTCCTTGCAGAAAGTGACTTAAGCCAGGAATCGAACCTGAGTCCGTAGTGTTATGAGGCAGCAGTGCTAACCACTGTGCCATCATTCCACCCCGGCGACAAAGACCGGAAAGAATTTTGAATTTGGGTTATTGGATAACATGATTTTGATTTAGCCACCTGTTTTACACAATTATTGGTCAATGAAAGTGAAAATTGGAAGAAAGGTTAAGAAAAAAGCCTGCCTCTTCAGTATTGCCATTTTACACTGACTTTGGGCTTTCATTCATAAGTTTTCTCTTTCCTGATTTCATGTATCTGGTTTTCTTTTCCAGTCTATGAAATGTCTCTGTTTCAATCACCACATCCTCCACACGGAAACATTAAAACATGATCAATTTAACTTGGCAGAAAGAACGCTGTGGCAGTCAAAGATTTCCAATCATTATTTTCAACCTTTCTCCAGGCGTTCTTGGATCCAATATTACTGGCCTGTTATTGGTGCTTCTGTTGGGATTGAAACGTTCTGATCCTCCTTCGAGAGCTGGGTTGTTGTTGAGACTGAGTTGACCTTACCATCTTGCCCAAGGGCTTTCGTGATTGGTTCCCTCATAGCTTCACAAAGATCATTTGTCCACAGCAAACCCACCCAGAATTTCAATGCTCGTGTGACAATGGATTGAACATTTGACTTCACTGCTGAGACATAATTACTGCAGTTTAGTGTCCTTTGCAGTTGGCCCCAAGAATCTTTGCTGTTATTTCGACAAGTTAAATGCTAGGCCACTTGAGAAATGAGATTTTGTTTTTAACCAGTATATTGCATTTCTGGCACTAACCTCAACAGTAAAGGTTTCCACAGTACCACTTAGAAGAAAATATCTGAGATACCATTTAAATTCATGGCCCTAAAATTCGACAATCATTATCTTCCTTCTCAAAGACAAAAATGACACTGTGAAGAATTTCCCAAGGATCTTGGGCAGTGTATACAGCACCATCTAGTGGTCATTTTTTCTTGAACACCGATGAACTGCTGCTTTATATTTGTTCTATTTTCTTCACCAGTGTTTCAATGTGCAGCTTATTTAATTATAAAATATTGTTGCCAATCCAGTATGTGATTATAGCATATTCTGACTTTTAAGTTCCAGCAGAGCACCAGCCTCATTTCTATTTTTATCACAACGACATATGGTGATAAACCTCCATCAGGCTAATGTAATTTGTGTGATGTCTGTTGTCCTTCTGAGGCCTTTCTTCCACTCAAGAATCTCCATTCAGTTATGTCAGCAGTTAATGGCACTGAGTGGAAAATATTAGACATCTAAAGAATATAGTCCAAATTTATCAAGTGTCTCATCTATGTTCAGCTTTGATCAAACATATTAAATAAGAAAATAAAGGGGGCAATCTTACCATTTCGCTCCATTGGTCAAAGGGTGGAATGAGCTGATAATATCACAAGAGAGCTGGAAAATTGGGTTCACGCTTCATTTCTCACCTCTCATGATCTTCCCAGCACTGGACATCCAGCGAGATCAGTCCCACACCTAAAAAGGGGTGATTGTAATATTTAAATTTTGTAATCATCACTTGCCTTGGTGATGAAGGTCCTCACATGCGAGGATCATGTATGATCCCTATCAATCAGAACCTGTCGGATTGGAGGACTGGAGGTCATTGCACTTCTCCTGGAAGATCAGGAGCGGGATGATGCCCCTTGGGCGGTTCCAGCTTGGCATGCCTGTCTGGCACTACCAGCCTGACATCCTGGCACTGTCAACAATCACACTGGTAGAGCATCTGGGGTGATGGGCCTACTGAGAGGGGGTGGGGTCTGAAGAGGGCAGGGCTTAAGGGAGCTGCACACTGTGCAATAGGGAATGTGGAGAGAGACTATGTGCAATCTGCATCTGGTGATCTTCAACAGAAAATAGCAATGAAGTAGGATTGGATGAGGAAAAGAGTGAAGTGGTTGGACAAGGAAGAGACAAGCATGGAGTAGAGGAGGTGAAGAAGAAGTGGAGAAAATAAAGATATAGAGAAGGAAAAGTGAGTTGGAGCACTGGGCAGTCTTCTCTGTCCTCCCCATAGTGTCTTTCTTGTGGCAAGAGTTAGTGTGCCTTTGACTGGTGATGGGATTTTCTGGCCCCACCAAATGATCATCAACGTTTTATGTGGGCGGTGTTGGGGGGGAATCAGATTGCTCGTGCAGGAGGGGAATGAACTGCTGAGAGGCTGGGAAGCAGTGACAGCTCAGAGCAGAGAGAACTGTGCACACATGTTGGTTAGACCTCATTTGGAATACTGCGTCCTGTTCTGATCGCCTAACTACTGGAAGGATGTGGAGACTCTGGAGAGAGTGCAGAGGAGGTTTACCAGGACGCTGTCTGGTATGGAAGGTCTGAGTTACGAGGAGAGATTAGGCAAATTGGGACTGTTTTCCTTAGAAAGACGTAGATTTAGAGGAGATGTAATAGAGGTGTACAAGATTATGAGGGGTATAAATAGAGTAAACAAGGTTAAACTTTTTCCTGGGATGTACTCAAATAGCATGAGGGGTCACAGGCTTATGGTGAGGGGGATAAGGTATAATTTGGATGCTAGAGGGAGTTTTTTCACACAGAAGGTGGTGGGGGTATGGAATGCGCTGCCAAGTAAAGTGGTGGAGGCAGGTACTCTGGAGTTATTTAAGAAACACTTAGATGGGCACATGAACAGAATGGGAATGGAGGGATATAGAAGCCTTGGGAGCTCCCTGGGAAGTGTGTAAATTATCAGTGATATTGATGTATTTGTTTTATCCTACAGGTACTTTGGTCCACCTTGTTGTCTAACAAGGGGCATGCACGCGATGAGTCGTGAGAGGGCTGCTCTTGGATTTTTTTTTCGAGAGTATCCTAGTGCTTCACGTTGTTAGTGTATGCTTGACCTGGACCATTTGATGGGCAACACGACAGCTCAGTGACTATCACTGCACTGTGCAGATACATGGATTTGGGACTGTGTCTGTGGGGGTTTGCGCATTCTCCCCGTGCTTGCGTGGGTTTTCTCCGGGTGCTCCGGTTTCCTCCCATATCCCAAAGATGTGCTCTTAGGCTGATTGGCAGAACAAATTCTCCCTAAATTGTCTCAAATTTGGTTCCAATGCATAGATCTATAAACATAGACAGGGATCACGGGTAGAGGTGGGAACATTGAGGTGGTGACGCGGGCTTGTTGGTCCGAAGGGCCTGTTTCCTGTGCTGTTTTGTTCTTTGTTCTTTGTATGATGGTGTCCTCTGCTGAAATGTGCAGCTTTCAGATGAACTTAGGCCTTGCTCCTACCCCTGCTGGCAGAAACAAATCTTGCTTACTTTTTTCCTCAGAGTGTGGCAGGATTGGATTTTTTGGCATGATTCTCTCTTGTTTATATGTTCGTTCAGCACTTAGAATCTTTTTGTTAAGATTGCCCCCAAAAAGTGGGAATAGGAGTAGGTCATATGGCCTGTCAAGCCTACTCTGCTACACCGTCAGAACAGGCAAATCTGATCTTTGCCTCAACCCCAAAACAATTGACTGCCTTAACATTAAGAATCTGTCTCTGTCTTGAATATATTCAAAAACACAAGCTCTTCCTTTCTCTTGGGTAGAGAGTTTTAAATACATTTAACATTCTGAGAAGAGAAATTCCTCCTCAGCTCCATCTTAAATAGGAAACCCTTCATTCTGAAACAATGGACAGAATTTTACCATTTTCTTGCAGTGTGTGGCTGAAGGTGTGAAAGAAGGAGCTGAAGTTATCTGCCCAAATGACAGCTTTCTCCATTGTATCTCTAGGGAAATAGAATAAAAAATTGAAAAGGAGCCCATCAGGCCAGCAATGTAACAGTTTTAAAAGCCATACCAATGCACTAATGCTCATATGGAAAACCCACCACATCTCTGAATGATATTCCCTGCCCCCCCCCACCCACACATAGCCTTCCCCACCCTGGCCCAACACTGTCCCTGGCACAGTTCGCTGGCACTGCCAACTGGTGCATGCTTTGACAGACCAATTCACACCAACATGAATGGGTAATTAAATGGTGTGGAATTACCAGGCACAGAAGCCTAGCAGAGTGGGGTGAGATGGGGGCATGGGATGAGCAATCCTGATGAGATGTTTCACTGATATAAAATGCAATTTGGGCCTTCTGCGAGGTTTTCCACTCCCATCACGTCCGGGAATGAATGGATGTGGAAAATCCTAGCCATGCCCCCTAGTTGTTAAATGGGTAACTGCTTTGTTCTTCTACTCTGTTGAACTGTTTACCGTTGTATTTGATTGCCATTTTTCCAAAATGAATCCTTTTAACTTTTTATCTTATTTACTCGCCCCTACTTTCCCTCTACTGTCCTGATCGAGAGTTTCTGTGCTTCTCGGCTGGAATTTTCTGGCTGTTTGTGCCAGCAGTATCTTCTGGTCCTGCTGACTGCACACCTTCATTGTAGTTTCCTAGCCTCATGGGGTGGAATCAGTGGGAAATCCTATTAACATCAGTGGGACCAGAAAATCCCATTGTCAGTCAAAGACACACCAAATCATGCCACAAGAAAGATATTGTGAGGAGGATAGAGAATCATGCTCAATGATCCAGCTCACCTTTTCTTCCCGATATCTTCATTTTCTCCACCTCTTCTTCACCTCCTCTACTCCACGCTTGTCTCTTCCTTGTCCTACCTGCTTCACTCTTTTCCTCATCCAATCCTAGTCCATTCCTATTTTTTCCATTTGTTCTCCTTCCTATGTTTTATTCTCAATCTGTTATCTTTCACCTCTATCTATTTCTTCTACTTCAGTCTGTGCTGCAAACTTTTTTCTTCTGTTCCTTCACATCTTCTTACCTCTCTACCTTTTCTTCTCTTTTCTTTCTTTCACTTTTACTTTCTCCTTTACTTTTGCCTACCTTTTTCCTATTCTCCTCTCTTTCTGCCTTGAGTAGTTCACAGTTTTTCCTTCATCCTCTGCTCTGTCACTTCTCTTTCCATAAGTCTGTCAATTCTTTCCTCATTTTCTTCACTATAACAAATAAAAGGTCAAGAAAGAAAAATAACGGATAAGTGACTTGAAATATGGATTCGCCTTGATCTAATAGAATGATTAAATAGGTTTAACACTCTGAATACCCTATTCCAGTGTATCCGGAGTTATAACTTCTCTGCTGCTATAATTTTGTTTTCCTTATCTTTTATTATCCAATTTTTTTTCTTAACTGCTCCATCTTCCCTTTTCTTTATCATGTCCATTGTCTTTCCCTCCCTTTCTTTAACTCCTTGTTTCATTTTATCTTCCTTGTCTTTGTCCCAATGCCTCTCCTTCAGTTATTTTTATGTTTCTTTTGTGTGACTTCATTTCATTTTCTTACTTCTTCCCTTCTTACTTTTCTATTTTAACCTTGTTTCCTATTCCTTCCCATTTATTTCTGCAACAGTTTCCCAGCTTTGCTTGCTGCAATGTTTGCACAATCTCATGGGAATCCCTGCAAGGGGTTGGGGTGCAGGAGTGGGGTGCAGTGGTGGATGGCATATTAAAATATCATTGGGAGGTTTAGAGTTACAGACCACAAAAGCATCAGGGAGAGATTGGAATGAACCAGGCCAGGGTTTTCTCGTTCAGGGATCCTTCAGAGAATTGTAACCATGGGATTTAAATTAAGAGGCAGACAAATAAACTCCAGCAGACAGACTCCTGGGCATGTTACGGCAGAAAGGGGAATGCTTGTGCTGTGACTTCTGTGAGCTCTAATGCTGAAGGCAGTCACAGTGGCTCCTGAGAATTTTACTCCAGGGGAAAGACAGATTTAATACAAGCTTTGCTGGCTTGTTTACTAGTGAAGAATGTGTGGGCCATTGGGCAGATTACCTTGCATTGCAATTGTTAACAGTTCCAGTAAGATGTATCATGCTGGAGTCTTAAGAATTTTTTAGCCAAATTTATTGACGAGTCGGAGATACTGTGACATGTTGCTATTATTTTTAGAAACATACAGTGAATGTGGAACTATAATATTTTCTGTACCTCATAAAATGTGCTTTTATTGAAATACTGGAGTAGAATACTTTGAGCAGAAAGTAGAGAAAATATGAGCAGAATTAGGCCATTCAGTCTTTTGAGCTTGTTCTGCCATTCATTATGATCATAGCTGATTGTCCAGCTCAGTAACCTGTTCCCATCTTCCACCATATCTTTCTATCCCATTTGCTCCAAGAGCTATATCTAACCTCTTCTTGAAAACATAAAATGTTTTGACTTCAACTTTTTTCTGTGATAATGAATTCCACAGGCTCATCACCCAGTGGGTGAAGAAATTTTTCATCATCTCAGTCTGAATATTATACCTTATATCGTCAGACTGTGACCCCTAGTTCTAGGCTCCCCCGCCTAGGGAACATCTCTCCTGTCAAGTGCTGTTAGAATGTTATATGTATAAATTGGGAACTTCATCACCATTTGGACTGCAGGGCCTGTGGAGAAAGCCCATTAGGGCAATGAATGTGCATTAAGTGGCATTGCCCACATCCTGGGAATGAATTTTAAATATTTTACAAAATTGAACAGCCAATGTGAAAATTAATAGAAAAAGGGGGAAAAAAAATAAGGTGTTGAGTTTTTGCAGGAGGGGGGCTGATCCCAGTTTATCTTCCCACCATCGTTGCCAGGAGATGGGGCTATCACAGGGTCAGGGTCTCGATGACCTCAGAAAAAAGGTCTGCCTTCCTGGGAAGAGGGCCATTATTGGTGAATGGGAATCAAGGTGGGATTTCAAAGAAGCATACCATATTCTAGCCTGACTTAATGACCATTGTTGTGACTACTGGTTGATGAGTGGTCTTTAGAAACTGAGAGGATCTTCATCATCAAAATGGCCAGGGCAAATGGTAAGCTGAGAATCAGGTTGGTTAGTAACATTTCATTGATGCTCAGTAGTTTCTTTATCCAAACTTGCACTACTTTTCATCAAATTGGACAGTTTCATTCAGGTCACTTGCATTCTGGCCAGACTGTCCACAGAGTGCTAAAAGCTTCCTAAAAATCTTTGAGTGTCAGAAAGTGAGCTCATAATGAGACACCCACATTTAATAAGTGGGTGACTTCAGTTTTCTGCCTCCACACCATGTAACCACTCCTTCCTCCCCCACCCCCACCACACTTCTCCCATTCTCAGAAAAATCAGCCAAACTTCTCTGTCCTGCTTCCATTAATCTGAAAATCCGGCCCCATAGATGTTGTCAATAACTGAACAGTAAAAGTAATGTTTGGCACTCTGCAGCATTGACAGACTACTATACCTAACAGTCATTTTATCATAAAGACATTAAGTAGTTTACTTGAAGCCAACTGAAAAAACATAATTGATCAGAGATTGGTTAAGTACATTCCCACATTTGAATCATCTAATTGCAAATGCTACTGCAGTGCACAAATTCTCTAAGATGATTCCAAGAAGAATTTATTGTATTTCACCATATTTAATGTAATTCTGTAGGACTCTCAAAAATCTCATAAAGTTTTTAGCAAAGCAGTTCTGTAAGTCGGACGCGAAATGGCTTTCCAATTTTCCCAATTAATCCTATGAACTGGATGATATTAAATCGTGCTGGTTCAATCAATGCTCCATATCTTCCGTTATTATCAACTTTTGGAGGAGATTAGTATTAGGAACGTTCACTATTTCAGTACGTGACTTACCTCAAAACCAGTATCCAGAGATTACTATCTAAAATTTCCATTAAGCCTGGTAGCAGATGTGGGAATCACAATCTATGATTACCACATGTCCAACTAAGGGTGTAACAGCACACAAACTTCATGCTGCCTGCTCATCACCATGATTTGGACATGCAACGCAGCATGAAATGTACTGTTGACTTGTTGATGGTTAGCAAGGATTATAACTAGCCATGCATCACTTAAAGGCAACTTACCCCTTTTAAAGGGAAGTGCATTCATTCTGCATCAGCTTGTGGAACATTCCATGAATTACACTGAGGGAAGAGAAAGGATTACCAATGAAACAACAAACCAAAAAAATTGTTACCCCAGGTTCCCTGATGTGCCATTGAAGGCTTTATTCCAGGAGATCAAAAGAAGATGAGAGATTTCTTAGGTCTCCAGGAGGCTTTCAAAGTATTTCTTGCAAAATGAATGGGTGGTCAGGGAGGTGATTTACAGGAGTCTGACCCAGAGATTTTGGTTGTAATTCCACAAAAAATGTTCAATGACTTCAAATGAGTAATCAAGGTTAATGAGTGCAATTTGCAATGCCAACCAATTGCTGGCTCAACATTATGCCTCAATATTGTTGGAATGACTGACTGATACAGGATGAGAGCATTGTGGCTTTTGTCAGAATAATGGACATTGACATGATTCACTGCGGTTGGTCACACCACAGACTAAAGCAATGATATTCTTCCTGATTGTGATGCCTCTCCATATGAAAATATAACATTTACAGAACCACGAGTAACGAATTGATAGCTCCCTGCTGCATTGAGAACCATAAAGACCTAACATGTGCTAACTCCTTCTGTTTCTTATTAGGAACATGACCATGAAGTCTTCTCTCCTCGCACACAGGCTTTTGTTAACTCCCTGATGCACCAATTAATGACAAACTGGCCATGCAGCTGCCTGCTGCCTAGAAGGTTTTTTTGTGTAGAAATTGAAGGCCACAGTGATTTAATGACATCCTTATCCTGCTATCCAATTGCAGTTTCTGGTGAAAGCATTCAGTAACCACCTTCTTAATAATCTGTTGCTACCTACGTTTGACTGGCATGGAAACAGAAGAAGGGCTGCCTTAAGACATTTTGTGGATAGGATCTTCTATTGAGAGCCCTTGTTTTCTTCCCTCTATGCACAGCTTACCCTCTTTCTTGTCTGAACTACCTAGGAAAATGCAACTGTATTCTGCATTCTTTTTCAAAACCCAGTATCATTCCCTGCTGACAACACCCTTTCAGAACTCCTCCAGCAACACTCAATACCATCACACTGAAACCTCCCTCCTGTGCACCTGTTACCCTGGATTTCAAATTAACCCCATTTACTCCAGTGACTGTTGGGGGAAAAGTTACTAAGTGCAAAATTAAGCTCTGTAATGCTGGTGATGACAAGTGCTATGATACGATGTACATCTATCTTTAAGAAGGCATATCTTAAACTGATGTCAATCACTGCCACCAAGAAAGGATGTGAGGTATCTCCCCTGACTGTAATCAGAATACAACGATATGTGGTTACACAGTCACTTGGTTGCATATAGTTTTATCTTCTGACATTTTTTTACCAATTCCTATAGTATGATTGGCATGTCAGTGTTGAATAGAAGAATTTATCAAGTGACAGTGTAGTTTTTGAAGATTTGATTGAGATGCATAATCAACTTCAAACCTTTCACTTGCATCAGAAGAACTGATGTGGAAGTGTAACAACAGTTAAGTTCTAACTCACACTGTGTAAGTTATTGTGCAACAGTGGAGGGATCCTACATATGTAGTTTCATTTGGGATATCATACCTCGCTCTAGCCAGTCAGCACCAGGTTCTAGCAATATTATTCAAATTTTGGAAAACTTAACTGAATAAGTCTACCTGCTGCAAAGTTAAATAATTAATGAATCCAAGCAGAGCTCCAAAGAGAGGAATCTGTTGCTACTGTTTACCATCTCCTCAATAAGAAGTCTTACAGTACCAGGTTAAAGTTCAAAGGGTTTATTTCGAATCAAAGCTTTCATACTGCTGCTCCAGGAGGAAGACATCTCCACCCTGTACTATTCCTTCAGGAGGTCGATGAGGCAGAAAACTGGAACATGAGGGGAGTGCCTAAACTTCGGGAACAGGCCTGGAAAGAATAGTCCACTCAGTAATAGCTCCCAAAAACTCCTAATAGCTAGAGAAAGCTACAATTATTATGTTTTTTGCTTCTTAAGATTTCCCCTTGGACCCTTCCATTTTCATGACAAAAATCCATATTTTGTGAACAGATTCTTCTGTGAGCACAGGAAAACAGAAACAGTTCAACACTTCCAACTATGACAAAACAGTTCACAAGCTGTTCAACAGAGGTACAGCAAATCAGAAAGCCACAGAAACACTGTCCTGAGGGGCCACCAAATGCATGAATATTTGTTCCCCTTCCAGATGATTTTAATCATTCAGTAAACAGGATGACTACAACATTTCTAGCACTCAACTAACAGGTAATGGAAATCCTGTCTGAGGTTATTTTATTCTGATAATATGTAAGGCTAGGTTTTCTTGGCCTCAATATTTCCAAACCAGAAAACAATCTACAAACAATAAGCAATGAAGATCTCTACAGATTGAACACATCAGGACTGTCAGATGATGACCTTAAAAATCCAGATAAAAAATAGTCAACAATCAAAGTTTAATTACGAGTGAAGCTCAATTTCTATATGCACAGTGCTGAATCCATACCTTTTTGGCAAATATCAATAGAGACCAGGCCTTAATGCCTTAATACAGGCATTAAGCGCCTGTATGTGCACTTCCATCAGTGATCTCCCATATGCCACCTCATCAAAGTTCATATTGGAATTTTAACTGAAGGTCTAATCTGAGACCTTACCCCTCAGGAGCTGCCACATTTGGTATGCTTTTCCCGGACCCTGCTGCAGTTCCCTCATGCTCAGTGATTTACCAGTGTGAAAGATTGGTGATGTAGTGATCATGAGGCATCATTGGAAACTGCATTCACTGACTTTAATCACTGAATAGTATGAAGGTGTTTGGCAAAGCCAGGGTTAATGTGTGACTGGATGAAAAATATACCCACATTGTGATATAGTGAGGCACATGATGATAGACTGCATATAGAGAGAGTTTGAGAGGAATTGGCATAACGATAGCACTTAGAGTCATAGAGTCATACAGGTTTACAGCATGGAAATATGTCCTTCAGTTCAACTTATCCATGCCACCCCTTTTTTTAAGCAACTCGGTTAGTCCCAATTGCCTGTGTTTGGCCATATCCCTCTGTATCCATCTTACCCATCTAATTGTCTAAATGCTTTTTAAAAGACAAACTGTACTGCCTGTACTATTTATTATCTCTGGTAGCTTGTTCCAGACACTTACCAAGTCCTGTATGAAAATATTGCTCCTCTGGACCCTTTTGTATCTTTCCCGTCTCACCCTCTCAAACTGTGCCCTCGAGTTTTAGACTTCCTTATATTTGGGAAAAGATATTGACTGATCCAGGCCTCTCATTATTTTATAGACCTCTGTAAGATCACCTCTAAGCCTCCTATGCTCCAGAGAAAAAAGTGCCAGTCTATCTAGCCCCTACAGAGGCTGGATAGACTGGGACTTAAATAGAACTATAATTTGGAGGTATCTATAATATTGTGTGTTAAACAATAAATAGTTTAAGTTTAATTGCTTGAGCCTTCAGACCTCTTAGTGTGATGCCAAACAACCTTACAACATGATGGCAGGTGATGAATGGATCCAGAACCCCAGAGAAGCTGGGAAAGGACCCAAAATCTGAAAACCGAAAGGAACAGTATCCTGACATGACTGAAATGTACCTGAACTGAAAGTAGAGCTGGAGCTTGCCTTAAAAGAAGCTCCACTAAAGATGTGAAAGTTGGAAGGGTAGAAGAAAAATCCATGATGCAGCTAAAAGGACTTCACTGGAGCACGTGGAGATCTATTGTGAGCCCCCATTGATTGGAGAGTCAAAGGATGTAATCAAATTGCAAAAGTGAACAAAAAAATAAACCCAGTGAAAAGGCTAAGCCAGTCTTTTGCAGAATTCAGGGATTGCCCAGGCAATGCAGTATGTTTCTTTAATGACAGTGGCCAGCCAGCCTGGGTCCAGGCTTGGCACCACACCATGTAGCAGCAGAAAACCTTTCAAAATAAAAGCCATTGTGCAACTTCAGAGTCAGGAGTCACCTTTTAATTGGCTTATAATTCCCCAAAGCTTTTTATTTGAAGATTTGCAATAAAAAAATCAATCCCTTTGCAATCAGGCTCGTGATCGCCGCAAGAACACATCGAAACCCAACAAGAGTGGAGTAAAACAGACACAACATTTAAAACTATACTCTCCTGTTCTGAAAAACAGTCAGGGATGATAAATCAACCTGACCAGATCAATTTGGGCAGATACAAGGACCAGACCAGGTGCAGAATTGGGGGCTTTGGTGAAAATGATTTTCACAATATGTGACAGCTTCAGAATAAGACAGAGACTAAACAAGTGAATCCACCACTGTACTGACAGGCCTGAAAGCTGATGAACTCATTGTGAGGCAAGGAGTAAGTGAATCTTCATATAATTTTGAAGACATTCAGAAGTCCTTCAACAACTATTTTAATTCATGAAGCAATAAGCTTTTACATTCAACAAGTGAGTCTGGCAGCTTGGAGAAGCTGTTGACTCTTTCATAAATGAGTTATACAGGTTGACTATGGTAACCTCAAGTCAGAGCACTTCAGAGATAGAACAATAGTTGGCCTGGCTGATGATGCCTTTCGGATGTAGAAGAAGAGCTGACTCTGAAAAAAGCATCCAAACGGTCAGGCAGTTTGAAATCCTCTAACGACACCAGCTTATTCTATGTGCTGAAGTTAAACCATTGTAGAGAGTAACCCCAACTATGCAGCTCATAAAACAACAAAGGGCAAGGAGATTCCAGACCAAGGAAGATAATACCCAACCAGACCACACGATCTTGGGACACCACATCAAGCAAGAGCAACATCCAGCAATTTCTGTGCATTGCTTCAACAGCAACCTGCTGGGACACTCTGGAAAGCTGTGCAAGTCCAGAACCTTGAGATGTGCGACAGATTCCAAAGTAATCCATGAGGTTGACGTACCACACTAAGAAAAAAACCCAACTGTACTTCTTGGGAGAGATCAAGCTGTTTGGATTCTCTTTTAAGAACATCGACATGTCTACAAATCGTCCCCTCACAAATTTCAAATTTGCCCTCGGAGTCAGTGTTGCGGCCATCTTGGATAAAAGAGAACAGCTGGGGAAGCAACACCTAATGCCATCTGCAACACAGAGCAGGAGGTATGAAGCTGTCAGTTCAAGGTACATTGCAAGCAATACTCCAATACAAAAGCAAACAGATATGGAAGACATTATTTGTCGATTACAATAAAGAATTTCCCTGATTGAGCAGGAAAGCCTCAGCTGCCGACAGGAAATTGGCAAGGTCAACCAGGTAGGGTCTCCTTCAAATTTTAAAAAAGAGTTTCCCAAACATTTCATTGGATTGAGGCAACTGCAGACTGCATAGAGTATTATATTGAGAGAGAATTCCAAGCCTGTGTGCCTGTTTACACCACGGAAAATACCATACCCACTCATGAAACAAGTGCAGCAACAATTAGCTATGGTGACCAAAGTATGGGTCATCACCCTTGTCATTTAGCTGATGGAACGGTGTCCTGAGTAGTCCCAGACCAAAACCAAATGGTTCTGTGTCGACTGACACAATTCAACAAGGCAGCGGTGAGAGGTCACTCAATTTTCTCAGTGTTTACCCAACTCTCCAAAAACACAGTGTTTTGGAAGCTCGTTGCTAATAGATTGCTGACTACATTTATCATCCCTTTCCGCAAATTCTGTTCCAACCACTTGTCATTTGGTAACACAACAGCACTCAAAACCCTTCATCAACACAATGTCTTACAAGACCTGGAAGAGTGCCACGTGGATGATTTTTTGGTCCATGGCACAACATTTGACGAACATGACAAGAGGCTCACGGTGATCCAAGAATTCTTGTAGGAAATGACACTAAATTAGAAATGGAAGTTCTCTGCATCCTCTGTTTGGATTTTGGGATGCATTATCAGCAGCAAAGGCATCATGGCAGGCCCACAAAAAACAAAAAAATCAGTGAGTTCCAAAACTCAACATCCATTGCAGACCGCTAAAGCTTCCTAGGCATGGTGAACCTGTTGGCCAAACTTTTACCCAATGTGGTGCAGGTCACAGAACTCCTACAGTATCTTCTCAAGAAGGGCCAAGTGTAGTACTGAGATGTCCACCAGAAACAAGCATTCATCACATCAAAGACTGTTCTCCCCCAATATCAAGGCTCACTATGGCCCATCCCTGCCTACCACAAAAGCAGTGGATGCCCCCCCAGCAGGCCTAGGGGCAATTTTATTCCAGGTCAGATATCACTGACTGGTGCATTATACATCTAAAGAACTGTCAGACATATGGATGCCATACACTGTTAATGAAAAGGAAATCCCCGCAGTCACTTGTGCTTGCAAGAAGTTCTCTGACTAAATTTTCAACCTGAATGCCACCATTGAAATGGATCATAAACCTCTGGCCTCACTGTTGGAGAAGAAGGAACTTCAAATATCCCATTTGCATTTCATGTGCTTTGCATATGATACAGTGTATATCCAAGGGAAACACCACTCAACTATAGTATACTGTGCAGGGCCGCTGTCAATCTACTCAATAAATTGAGTCATATTTACAATTGGTGAAAATACAATTACTGCCAACATCAGAAAAGCTTCAGCAAATAATGGCAGAAGGACATAATAATCATAAGAATTAGGAGCAGTGGGAGACAATTCAGCCGCTCGAGCCTACTCCATCATTCAATATGATCATGGTTGATCTTGTCTCGGCCTCAACTCCATTTTCTTCTACACTCACAATCATCCTTCAACCCGTTACTAATTAAAAATCTGTCTATCCAGATTTAAATATACTCAATGTCCCAGCATCCGCCATACTCTGAGATAGAGAACTGCATGACCCTTTGAGAGAAGTCATTTTTTTTCATCTCTGATTTCAATCTGCTACCCCTTACCATAGAACCAATCTTATTTTAGATTGCCTCACAAGAGGGAAAATCCTTCCAAAATCTACCTGTCAATCCCCTTTAGCATCTTATATATCTCAATTAGATCTCCTCTTATTCTTCTAAACTCCAGAAAGTATAGGCCTAAACTGCTCAACCGTTCTTCATGAGACAAATGCCTCATCTCTGGAATCAATCTAGTGAACCTCCTCTGAACTGCCTTGAATATAACTGTATCCATCATCAAGGAGACCAAACCTGTGCATAATATTCACAGGTGCGATCTCACTAATTACTCATATAGTTGCAGCCACACTTCACTACCTTTCTTCTCTCTTCCTTGAGCAATAAATATCAAAATTCTATTTGCTTGCTGTACCTACATATTAGTTTTCTGTGATTCATGCATGAGGAGACACAGACCTCTCTGTACTGAAGCACTCTGAAGTTTCTCTCCATTTGAATAATCAGTTGACTTTCTGTTTTTCCAACCAAAATGGATAACCATACGCTTATCCATGTTAAACTCCATCTGCCGAATTGCAAACATTGAGCATGTGTCGAGCAGGAAGGCTTCACTGTAATGGATCATCTACTAGTATATAATGAGCAGGTTAGTCACTCCAGTCTCCCTTCAGCCAGACATTCTTCAAAGAATCCATCAAGACCACCTGGGCATTACAAAGAGCGGAGGCTGGGCCTAGTCTGCAGTGGGGTGGCTGAGAGTATCAAGGACAATTGAAGGTATTGTCTCAAGCTGCACATCTCTTATCCTTACACAATTCCCTGCTGGACTAAGGGAACGGTAAGGAACGAATTTATTCATGTTTAATACCAACTCCTTCCTCATTATGATTTACTACTTGTCCTGATGAAAGTGAAACAGGTACACATGATAACCACAGAAATGATTGATAAGTCTTTGAAGGTAGTGTTTGTGAACCATGGCATCCTGGACCAGGTAATGTTTGATAACGGGATTAGCAGTCAAGCACTACTGAAAGGTTTAGGAGTAAGATCAGGCAGGCATAGGTTATTATAAGAGATACTACAGCAGAAACCTGCCCCAATTACACAAAGGTGTCAAAATTTATGATGAAGAAGTTTGCATCTCAAATCTATACAGCTATGAATTTATTTGAAAGCCTTGCTTGATATTCCATAGAGGTGGACACTGTCTCCATGGTAGATGACCTCTCAATTCTCTGCACCATTGATTGAGTTCACTCCTCCACTCTCTCCACTATCTTTGGAAACTGTGGGTGGCATTTTTATCAGTACGTGGAGAAGTTGTTGATGCCCCTCTGGCATTGTACTTCTCAACAACTATTCTTGAGGTTCAGGTATTGTGTCCAATCAAGTAAAGCTCAGCGGCATATGCAACCTGACAGGAACTCTCCACAGTTCTCTCTGCCACCTGCCTCTTCTTGTGCTCAATCGCCAGGTCAAAATCCATCGGCTGTCTAATTGTGTCCACTGAAGTGTGAGTATTTGAGTCGCTGCACGGCCGTGGTCCTATGATGGAATAAGTCCTCTGAGGAATCATCCTCTTCCATGGCCAGTGACATTTGCTGCAGATATCAAAGCCCTAGTAGACAAAAGAAAGGAAGGTGAATTACTTGTGGCAAAGTCACAAACATTACAGTCACCACGCTCAGTCTTCTCACATTTCATTCATTGATTAAATGAAACCAGCAAGTATGAGTCAAAAATAGTTGTAATTCTATCACCAACTCTCTGCAAGCTCTCCATCTCTCTATCTCCGACTGAGAGAGACAAAGATGTGCTACCTTTTTCCTCAGCATCCAGCACTGTTAGAGCCCAACTTCAACACCTGTCCATCCCCCTTACATTTTACACTTTCTTGTCCTATGGGATGTGAAAAAAAACAGACATCTGAATAAATGAAGGTCAACAATTACCCAATGAACAAAGAACAAAGAACAAAACAGCATGGGAAACAGACCCTTCGGCCCAGCAAGCCCGCAACGCCACCCCGATGTTCCCACCTCTACCCATGATCCCTGTCTATGTTTATAGAACTATAGATTGAAACCAAATTTGAGACAATTTAGGGAGAATTTGTTCTGCCAATTAGCCTAAGAGCACATCTTTGGGATGTGGGAGGAAACCAGAGCATCCAGAGAAAACCCACGCAAGCAAGGGGAGAATGCGCAAATTCCCACAGACACAGGCCCAAATGTATCTGCACAGCACAACGATAGTCACTCAGCTGTCGTGTTGCCCATCAAATGGTCCAGGTCAAGCGTACACTAATGACATGAAGCACTAGGATACTCTCAAAAAAATCCAAGAGCAACCCTCTCACGACCCATCGCGTGTATGCCCCTTGTTAGACAACAAGGTGGACCAAAGCACCTATAGGATAAAAACAAATACATCAATACCTTTGTCTATTTACACACTTCCCAGGGATTCCCAAGGCTCATGATCCATATTTTAAATCAGTTTTCTATACCCCTCCATTCCCATTTTGTTCATGTGCCCATCCAAGAATCTCTAAATAACTCCAGAGTGCCTGCCTCCACCACTTAACTTGGCAGCGTATTCCATACCCCCACCACCTTCTGTGTGAAAAAACTCCCTCTAGCATCCAAATTATACCTTACCCCCCTCACCCTAAGCCCATGACCCCTCATGCTATTTGAGTCCATCTTAGGAAAAAGCTTAACCCTGTTTACTCTATCTATACCCCTCATAATCTTGTACACCTCTATTAGATCTCCTCTAAGTCTACGTCTTTCTAAGGAAAACAGCCCTAATTTGCCTAACCTCTCCTCGTAACTCAGACCTTCCATACCAGGCAGCATCCTGGTAAACCTCCTCTGCACTCTCTCCAGAGTCTCCACGTCCTTCTGGTAGTAGGGCGACCAGAACTGGACGCAGTATTCCAAATGAGGTCTAACTAATGTTTTATACAACTGCAACATTGAAGGCCAGCTCTTGTACTCTATACCCCTTCCTATAAAGGCTAGCATACCATATGCTTTCTTCACAACCTTCTCCACTTGCTCTGCCACCTTCACAGACTTGTGTACCTGCACCCCCAGGTCCCTCTGCATTTCTATACTCTTAATAGGTCTACCCTTTATCGTGTACCTCCCCCCTCCATTCTTTCTTCCAAAATGCATCACCTCGCATTTATCAGGATTGAATTCCATCTGCCATCTATCTGCCCAATCTACCAGCCTACCTATGTCCTGCTGCATCACCTGACAAAGCTCCTCATTATCCGCAAATCCAGCCATCTTTGTATTGTCTGCAAACTTGCTGATCACTCCACTTACTCCCTCTTCCAAGTCATTTATATATATTACAAATAGAAGAGGTCTCAGTACCGAGCCCTGCAGCACACCACTAGTGACCGACCTCCAGCTCGAAAAACACCCTTCCACTATTACTCTCTGTCTCCTATTACTAAGCCAGTTACTTATCCATCTAGCTACCTGTCCTCGTATTCCATTAGCCTTGACCTTCTCAACTAACCTCCCATGAGGGACTTTGTCAAATGCCTTACTGAAATCCATCAACAGCTCGCCCTTCGTCGACCGTTTTCGTCACCTCCTCAAAAAATTCTACCAGATTCGTAAGGCACGACTTCCCCTTAACAAAGCCATGCTGCGTATCCCTAATCAGATCGCAACGATCTAAGTGCCTATACATCCTATCTCTAAGAATCCCCTCCAACAGCTTCCCTACCACTGACATCAAACTCACCAGCCTATAATTTCCAGGGTTACCCCTACTACCCTTTTTAAACAACGGTACAGCATTAACTATTCTCCAGTCCTCTGGGACCTCACCTGTGTTCAAAGAAGAGACAAAGATTTGCGTCAGAGGCCCAGCAATTTCACCTCGCCCCTCCCTAAGCAGCCTGGGATAAATGCCATCAGGTCCCGGAGATTTATCAGTTTTAATGCTACCTAGAAGCTCTAACACTTCCTCCCTCGGTATGAATATTTCCCTTAACTGGTCCACAGCTCCCTCAGAGACAGGAGCAGTCAACAAGTCCCTCTCCTTCGTGAATATTGATGTAAAGTATTCATTCAGGATCTCCCCCATTCCCTCGGGCTCTATACACAGTTCCCCTCCTGAATGTGGTTATGAAACATATGCATCACATATGACTTGGCATGAGCGTCAACAGTGGATGGATAATGAGCAAGTGATGAAGGGCTTAGAAGTTGAAAGCTGAATGTTGCTGAAAATTTACTAGGTGTGAGAGGTAATGTGACGAACATTTATCAAGACACAGTACAGAGGGAAGGCTGAAAGTGCGGAATGTGGGTGAATCAATACTGTGCACTAACTTTTCCTGATCTAGTCAGGACATTAAATAAGTTTGAGCACTGTGCCCAATACTAAATGCTTCATGTTCACCTTCCCAGTTACCTCCAGCTATGAGAACAGCAGGTTTCTTTGTCTCATTGTGAGGTAAAAACTATGCCCCGCTTGCAAGCAGCAAGAGCAGCATCACTGAATCTGGGTGCTTTCCTTTCTCTTTAGGCATCCATTCTAAACACCAAGGAGCAGCATGGTGGCAGCGTAGTGAATCAGCACCGTGGCACAGTAGTTAGCACTGCTGCATCAGAGCGCCAGGGACTGAGTTCGATTCCGACCTTGTATGAACGTCTGTATAGAGTTTGTACATTTTCCTGTGTGGATTTCCTCTGGATGCACCAGTTTCCTCACACAGTTCAAAGATGCGCAGGTTAGGTTACGTGGACTGCCCATGTTAAATCATCCCATAGTGTCCCAAGATGTGTAGGTTAGGGAGATTATTGGGGTAAATGCGTGGGGTTGTGGGTATATGGGGGGGAGTGAGTTTGGGTAAGATGCTCTGTGGAAGAGTTGGTGGAGGCTCGATGGGCTGAATGACTTCCTTCTGCACTGTAGGGATTCTACAATCTTCAGTTTTCTGCAAATGTCATTTCTCAACTGGCCTTTTAGAGAGTGGGCCACTGATCACATATTCCTCTGCAGCACACCTAATGTACAGTATAGAAGCTTAAAAATTGGATGTTAGCATTTATTACCTCAGTCGATGTTGATGTTGAAAGTCAGCATTGATGACTATTGAGTTTTTGTACAATTTCTTGCCACCTGCCACATCATTCCCCCTACAACTCAGAATCCACCTTTAAATTAATATTGAAGCCACTAATCGCACCGTTTATATTCAACATATCACTCTGTTTGACATATCAGCAACGGTGTAACCAAGGTATTTGCTTCATATACCTCAAATCATCACGTGTACAAGATATGTTCTCAATGTGACATTGACAGTGCAGGAAGATAGGGAGAAATCAAGCACCAGGTGCCTCCTGATATTATATCAGGCCATTATTAACACTAGAAAGAAAATCAAGCAATCAACCTGGATATATTAATGAGCTGAAAGGGTCCTCTCGAAACACAGGGGCAACACTGCAGGAATAAGAATTAATCTTGAAAATACAAACTCTCACAGTAATGTAATCATTTTCAATCATTCCAGTAGCAGACTTAATACCAATAATAATGACATTTTGAAACTTCAATAATATAAATATGAATAAGATTTTATTTACATTAATAAACACATTGTGGATAAAGTCGCAATTTCATTGTGTCTGACCGTGTATTTTATAAAAAATCCACCAGATGGCACCACGGGCTTAATTGAAAACTTATTTTTTAATTTTTCGCCTGCATTTGTTGACAAAATGCCATTGTGATTGTCAGAGAAGAAAATGATTACTTTTAACTCAGAACAATATTCAGCTCAATGCCTTTCATTTCCTTCTCATTAATGTTTAAGCTGCAATAACAATAATGTATTTACTGAAGAGTTCCTTGTCTTGGTATTGTACTTAGGAAACCGTCATATTTAATGAAAAGCTTATTAAATAGAAAGGAAGGCTATTGTTAGGACTGCTCAAAACAGAAACTACCACACTCGTTCTCACTAATAGAAATGCAGCATAATTGTGAGCAGATTGCAACATAAAGAAAATGTAGTCACTACATCTAATGATCTTAGGTCATTAACTCATTGATTGTTTGGTGCTTTCAAAAATACAGAGACCGATTTTGGCTCAGTTTTTACATGGAAATGGATCATAGTGCGTGGAAAATGCCAGTGCTCTACTTATGCTCCTTTTTCCCATCCAATCCGAAAGTACCCCCACCTCTCCAAGCACTACTATACTCCACTGCCAAAACCGCTGCAAAGATAAGCAGTCCACCTGATCAGTCCCACCTCCTTCCCACCTCCCTCATACAGCAATACCTAGTCTTAAGTATTTTTTTCTGGGGCAGGAGAGCTTCCAGTGAGGTTTCAGATTGATCTGAAGGGTTTCTTAAGTTTAAGTTTAAAATCATTTATTAGTGTCACAGATAGACTTACGTTAACGCTGCAATGAAGCTACTGCAAAAATCCCCTAGTCGCCACACTCTAGCCCCTGTTTGGGCGCACTGAGGGAGAATTTGGCTTGGCAACCTAACCAGCACGTCTTTCAGACTGTGGGACGAAACCAGAGCACCCAGAGAAAACCCATGTAGACACGGGGAGAATGTGCAGATTCCGCACAGACAGAGACCCAAGCTGGGAATCAAACCCAGGTCCCTGGCATTCTGAGGCAGCAGTGCTAACCACTGTGCTGTCATGTCACCAGCCTGATTAGATGAAAGGATGAAGGTGTTTACATCCCATCAAATGACAACACTGGATCAATTCTGATGGGAAGGAGATGACAAATGGCAGATTGAATCAATTTTTTTCTTACATAACATGTATCTTTAAGATATCATTTACTTTTACATGGAAAGTTGGGCGAGTTTTTGAACAGCAATTACTTCTGCAAACTCTGCCTTCCTTTAAATACAATCCCCCTTGAAATACAAAGGTTTTGATCAGGAATTGAATGATATTTCAATCATTGGTCTACATCAGGCCATCAGAATCGCACTGTGTTCTGTCTTCATAAAAAAAAAGTATGAAATGAAAAGGATTCATCAAGTTCGGTTATTTAATTCAAATGGAATCTCATGCCTCCTGCTACTTCAGCTCAAATTGAGCTGGACACGATGTAATCAATAACAATAGTTCAAAGTGCAGGCACAAGTGTAGTTTTTTGAGCCAATTGCATTTTGCCAATGTCTCTAAGGCTCTGATACACATGCATGATGTTTGATTTTAATACCCCACCCCGTGCCCAAACGATTGTGAAATTTTAAGCACAAATAGTATTGGATGCAACTCAAAGTTCCACCACCTTTTGGGCTTGTTTCATAATAAAAGCATTACAATGGAAGCAGATCCTGAAATCAAAACTGGCTTCATCACTGAGGTGAATTAATCACCATTGGAGATTTCATCTGATGCTGCTGCTTATTTGCCAGTCTTCAAGAGGTTCCAAAGAATAAGTTGCAACTTCAGGTTTCAAAAACTCAAATAGGTATGTTTCCAAAGGCCCTGAATTATTTAATAAAAGCAAGTTTTTGAGAATGCTGGAATCTGAAACCAAAAGAAAAAATGCTGAAAAATCTCAGCAGGTTGGCAGCATCTGTAGGGAGAGAAAAGAGCTGATGTTTCAAATTCAGGTGATCCTTTGTCAAAGATGCTGGACAGACTTTGACGAAGGGTCATTTGGACTTAGAAAAAATAGCTCTTTTCTTTCCTTACAGATGCTGCCGGGCCTGCTGAGATTTGCCAGTGCTTCCTCATTTTGAATTATTTTCTTTTAATTTATTGGGGAAATAACTAAGGCAACCCATTTGAAACAGAAAAAAATAATCAGAAAGCAGAGTGCTGCTGATCTTAGAAATCTTAAATATAAACAGAAAGCGCTGGAAATACTCAGCAGGTTATGGAGCATCTGCAGAGAGAAGCAAAGTTAATGCTTCAGGTCTGTGACCTTTATTTCGAATTAAAAAATAGTTTGTTTTTTTTACAGAGATTTTCTATGATTTAAAATCAGGTTCGTTACAGATGGTGGATTGATAATGTGGCTGGAATTTTAACAGTTCAGTAATGCCAGGCTAGACTCCATCATTTGCCAGCCCTCACCACATTTACTGGGGATCCAGCGATTAACCAGTTGCCATCGGAACAGCTTCCCTTTAAAGGTAGGCCACTTGGACCGATGGCTCGGACAACATCCAGAAGGGGAGGGCACCTTAAAGGCTGCCATCCTCCCAACCAAGTAAGCAGGGGAGAGGGAGAGGCTGGAGTAGAGGGAGGTAGAAGAATCAGGGTTCCAAGAAAGGGAGGAGGATTTGTGAGAGCATTTGGAAAAGAAGATGCCTTTTGTGGGCCTAAGAATGCCCAAAAAGAGTAACCGTGCCCCATTGGAGGCTGCCACATGGTAAACACACTGATGGTGAATTGCCAGTGGTGGCAAGAAGAGATTCAATAGGGTCTGGGCAAAAAGGTCTCCATTTTCTCACCACTATAAAATGACATGGTGGCAGCAGACAACTGCCAATTCACCCCTATAATTGTGGCCAGTTTATAATGCCTGCACCACCCTCCCTCCACCAAGTCTCGGCCCATTCCCAGATGGCTGATTAAAATCCAGCCCGAACATTTAAAATTCTCATTTTTTGTTATAAATGTTCAATTCAACGAACCAAAGACCAAATGAGCCAATGCAATCTTATATGGCCACCTTAAAGCTATCAGCAAAGAAATCTACTTCTCGAATTCTCATTGAAGACCTAATCAAGGATCAAGTAGTTTGTGGAATACATATTGCGAGTTAGTCCTTATGCAGCCGTTTTGAGGAAAAGACTTCGGCCAAATTTCCTCAATGTCGTACACCTACTCCTGCTGAAAATTAGAACGGAGAATTTGGTAGTCAGTCGAATCTTCATTCACTGCAGCAGACCCAGAGAACCCCAGCTGCAGGCAAAGTCAGAGGATTCCGGTCTTAACGTTAATAGTGGCCATCAATATCTGTGTGTTAAATGAACAATGAGAGAAACGAAGCAGAGATTTTAAGCAGGAAACTAAGGTATTCACACCATTTCAGTCAACTGATCTATAGCATTAGCACCCTGCACCAGCAGACCTACGGTCTCCTACAGAGCCCAGTGCAGTGCATGTTGCACCTAACATACAGGTGAAATGCCCCATGTTGCTAACAATGACTTGCCTGGATTAGCAAAAAACCTCACTCACTGTGCTGTCTGGAGAAAATACATAATTCTCTAACCAATGCTCGGGATTCCCTTCACACACATTGTTAGCCACTTTAACACTTGAATAGCAGGTTAGATGTAAGGATTCGCATTCTAATCAGCAATCTGTAACTGTCTGTGTGGATATGAGTGCCTCTGCAGATCAGAACACTGCATTTGCCTGACGAAGGCACATAGTGTCGAAAGGTCGCGGATTTACAATCAAATAAATTGGTTGGATTTAAAATTGGTGTTGTAAAACTTTACTGAGCTAACAATGAGAGCACTGACCACAGAAAGAATACAACACTACCCATTGTGATCACATGATCAGGGTGTCCGAACATGCTGAATACAAGATTCTAGGATTTTATTATCATTTAGTCTAGAACTGACTTGTGAAGTTCACTTTTCTTTCCAACAACAAAGGTGAGGAGAGGAGATGTGATGAGCTATACATCATTTGCTGCAGCCTAATCCTGCCTCAATATATATGTAAGTCATTATGCATTGTCAATGTGTTTAATTGTATGCCATACAATGATTGTGCAGTTGCATCTCACCAGGTGTTCCAAATAAACAGGAAAGATGTAGACCATTATGTAAGAAAGTGATGATGCAGCCTGACAGGAGAAGGAGTGTGGATGCTATCCCTGGGAATGCAGGCAGAGCACAAGTGTATGCAGCTGTTGAGTTTAGGAACAAGCTACCTGTATTGGAAGTTCTTGTTATCTGATTTAAGCAACCCACAACATTCTATATCAAGTTAGCACACTTAAATACAAGCAGGAACATTTTTAATGATTTTAAAAACATTTCAAAAATTTAATTCTAAGTGAAATCGTCAAAAGATTGGACCCTATGTTTCAAACAAATCGCTTGGATTTCAAGTGAATTTGGAATACCATTTGTGCTGGTTGCAAAACTTCCCTATAGATATTTATTATTTATTTTTATCAGTATCAAAGTAAGTTTACATTAACACTGCAGTGAAGTTACAGTGAAAATCCTCAAGTCGCCACATTCCAGTATCTATTTGGGTACATTGAGGGATAATTTAGCATGGCCAATGCATCTAACCAGCACGTCTTTCAGATTGTGGGAGGAAACCGGAGCACCAGGTGGAAACCCACACAGAAAAATGGAAGAACATTTGCTTTAATCAATCCTATTATTTTTGTTGTCTTTATTACAGAACATAATGAATTCCTCCTGGATGGTAATCTATTTCTGCAACAATACATTCATTTATCAGAAGCATTCACTTTTTGTGGAATTACCAATGAAATGTTAAGAACAATTTCCTGATGCAAAATTTTTATCATCATTTTAACTGAACTGGAAAAACGTCTGAAGTATAAATCGTTTGCTATGGTCTTCAGATAGTCTTTATTAAGCCGTGACTATATCATAGTACTGGTCTGAGATTAGTATTTACAGATTTGATCTGCACCTCAGTGGCACTTGATTTTACACTGTCAGGTAACAGTGCCATTGTCGCATCTAGGGGACAGCTTTGCAAAATACTTATCGGCTTCAACATACTGCTTCATTTTTAAATATTTTGAAAGGATGGACAATCACATCTACTTCTTCAAAATAGCTTTGAAATGTTCAGCTTTGCATCCTCAAACACTTAACAGAAATAGTGAGTCGTCAGGCATCATATGTGTTGGCTATATTTCTGTGTTGGTGCCTTCACCCTCACCTGTACCAACTCCATTCCTTGCCATCCTTGTGTTGAATTCAAACATTTTTCCTTTCACTTTGGTTTTAATTATTTCAAGTTGCGTCTGACACATGGGCGAATTCTAATTGTTTTTATTCCCCCTTTTTCACATTTGTTTCAAAGTTTTATTGTTAAAATGACCATAAAGACTTTTAAAATATGGCATGCCTTCTTGTGTAAATATCTGTTCCAGATTGTGGTAAAGGAGCAGCAAGTCTCATGCTCAGGGATTGGCTAAAATACGTCTGATTGCCTGATTTAAATACCCAGCACAGTTGCAGGACAAATATGTGTTTCTGTGATTTGTCCTCTGCTCTTGTAGACGATCAGGATTGTAGTAGCAGGATTTGACCTCTGGTTGAACCTCACTGCCCTTTGAAGCAGGTTGGAAATGAGTCCTTAGTGTCACACGACAGCTACGTTACATGCAATGCCATCTGCAGTTCTGCACTGGTCATCTGGTCAGGAACCGAGGCAGTGCCTTGTTAAACATGATACCCTGAGATCTAAATTTTAAGAGCTTCTTTTAGGATGAAATTTGCCCTTCAAGGTCAACCTTATTGCTGCCAGTTCTTGACTTCCACAGCCAATGAATATGAGTAACAAAGGGCTGGGGGTTTATGAACTCTGACCCTATCACTTACACTAAATCAGGATCTGAATATAACCTCGGTTGTCACAGCTAATGACTAGGGATGGGGGTTGGCTGGGGTTACAGAGGTTGGGGAACAGTGCGAGCAGAGAGGTGCATACATTCATATTACACACATTGATTGTATATTTGTCTGTCTTTCTCTTTTGGCAAAAGCAAGTGTTTCTTTGTGTAATCTCTAATTTGTTCCCTTGGGAATGCTTATAAATACATGGCTATTTATGAACATCTGGGAATGATTATAACATGATAATATAAATCACATAAAACTTGCATTTCTGAGATTAATCTACTATTTCTGGTATCCATTATCAGCTGCACTATGGGGTGACATTTTTGTCAGTTTTTGCAGTAAATCTCATGCAACTATTAACTATCAGCACATGCCCTATTATTGCATTGTGGATTTAAACAAAAAGAAAAACAATGGAATGATTATAATTACTGGAGTTTAATCAGAATATATTCTGAGGTCAGAATTCAATGTATTATGTAAGTAAGTATTAATAGGCCAAATTTTGTGACCACCTTCTCCTTTCAGACTTAGGATAGTAGGCGTTGGAGAGGGGCTGGCGGATTGAAATTGAGCACCACTCCTGTTACTTAGTCACCCAATCCTGTTCTGACTGAAATTCTACCAGTGACAGGGGAGGCATTGTGTTCTCTGTCACCCTTGGGCCAATTGAGGCATTTGTATGGCCCAAGGGTGACAGAAAACACAATGCCTCCCCTGTCACTGGTAGAATTTCAGTCAGAGCAGGATTGGGTGACTAAGTAACAGCAGTGGTGCTCAATTTCAATTAATGGCCACATAGGGGGCCTTCTTCCACTGGAAATTTACTTGCGGTGAGAGGAGGCTCGCTCTAAGTGTCTTCACCAATGAGTGAATCCTCCCTGGTGGACTGGTGGCTTGGGAAAGAGACAGGCTTTCTTGTCTCTCCCCCCAGACTCTCTCCCATGCCAATCAGAGAACCCCCAAAGATTTTCTTTCCCTCCTACCGTATATCCACCCCTCCACTCCACTTTGCTTACCCAGCTGTTGCCAGGGCTTGCCAGGCTGACTGTTAAGACATCCTGAAATTGTTTTCAAATCCACTTGCTTCTTTGGTGAACCAGCTGCAGTCCCAGCAATGGCCACCACTCACAGTGGTGCTATTTGGGCTGGAGGAAGCACACCATTTTTTTGTCTGGCAGCTTTCAGAGGTGTGGCTTCCTTTTCAATGAAGTCAGCACTCTCGCCTGACGTAATTAAATGCTATTAAATAGCTGTGGAGCAAACTGGTTAAGCTGGGAACTGGGTCACTCCCAACTTTTGCACCAGAAGATGAGAAACCCCAAACCCAAAATAAAATTCAATCTCTAATTTCTCAGAACAGATATGCGTGAGGGAGGGTAATTGGATATAGATGAGTATGAATGCTTGTGGCCACTTGGCATCCAGGGACAGAGGAAGGAGTGCAGCAGCAAAATCTGTTGTTCTGAGGAGTTCCGAGAATGCTGGGAAAAACAGAGTGCGTAAGTTGGCATCTGAAAGTCCTTTGCTAGCCCCCTTCCTGCTCTCTTGAGGTACTGCATTTCTTGGGCGTACTGTCAGCAGGTTTGAGGGGCAGTACTCTTATTGTTGACTCCTCAACTATTTCCATCCACATTTTCTTGGTTGGAGAGGCTGTCCTTTCTCAGGAGGGGATCTTATCTCGCTGCCTGCAACTCCTCAGATCCCACAGCAGGATTTCCAAGTAAGAGTGAGGGGCCTGGAAAGCAGCCTTTATAGATCTCCTCTCCATTCCTGTAGTTACTACAGCCTGAAAAATCCAAGTCCCATTGAACAATTCTAACCCACACCATTTCATGTTCAATTAGTAACTCTTTCTTTGATTGCAATTATTGGAGTTCAGTCAAAAAATAATCTTAGATCAGAATTCTATTATACAATAATTGGTAAGTGTCAATTGGCTGAATTTCACTGCCCCTTCCCCTGCTGGTGGGAAAGCAAGTGGTGGTGGGGGTTGTAAAATTAGGCTGAATGCCAGTGGATTCTCTCCTGTCACCTATCCTTGTCCCTGCCAAAATTGTACCAACAGTAAGGGAGGCATCGTATAGTCTGCATATCTGAGCTAATTAAGATCCTTGTAAGGTCAATTAATGGCCACTTAAAGGCCGCCTCTTACTACCGCTGGGATTTTACCTGCAGTGATAAGTGGCCAGCACTAACCAATCCAGCTCTTCATCCTGCCCACCCTTCCTGATCAGTCCAGGAAAGAAGGAGCTTGAATATTAATGCTGTAAATTAAAGAATCTTGGCAAAACCCACTGATGGAGTTCACAACCCACTCAGGGAACCAAGCTGAGAATATTCCACATTTATATTCCAATCCCTTTGTAATAAAGGCAAAAATACCATTTATGTTTCCAACTAATTGCTGTATTTGCATGTCAGCTTCCTGTGGTTTGGGCACCAAGGGCATCCAAGCCTGGCTAAATACCCAAATATCCTGGTCACTGACCATTTAAAGATTATTCTGCTTTTGTGTTTTTTCCTAGCAGAGCAATAAGTTCATATTTTTCCATCTTATATTCCATCTGCATTGTTCTTGCCTCCTTGTTTAACCTACCTATATATCCCTTTGCTGTCTCTTTGCAAATGCTAACTCTGAATGGTAAGCAAGCGTGGATATATTACTCTTTGTCCCCTCACCTGAGAAATTGATAAAGATTGTAAATTACTGGTGTCCTAGCACTGATCCTTATGGTACGCCACTGGATACAAAATAAGTGGCAAACTTCAGTATGGAGCTGCAGGCATTTCCAGAATGGTGCTGGTCTGATGCATCTTGCAGAACATTGTGTAGCTGTGCAGACTATAGCTCCAAGAGGAAGGAGTTGATGAGCACTCTGCACATTGGAAGAGAAGGAGGAATCTGCAGTCAGAGAGTTAGGTGCCAGGGAAGCCTAAGACAGCCCAAGGCATCTACCTGGCACACCAATTCTGAGCCCACTGTGACACCCACTGCCCTTGAACTCCCAGAACAAAGCAATCCCACAAGCAATAGTTCATTACTCTCACAGACACACATTGCTTGCCTTCAACTCCTCTCATACCATTCTTCACATGGCAAAGGCCACCTGGTGGGTGAGAGGGGAAAATAGGGAACATGGGACAACAAAACTTTGAAATGAGCGTTATGACTCAATGACATTAAACAGACATAAAAATTAGTAGTGTTATACACCTGACTAAATATCCTTGTGCAACCAGAAATATTCCCGTTCCTTTTTTTTGTAATACTCTTATACAGTACAATTGCAGTGGTTTCAGAAGATTACACATTGTTAGAATTCCTGTTCTGACTGCTCCATTGCTCTTGGTCAATGTCCTCTGGGTTTTGGAGTCATTGGAACATAAGACAACATGCAGGACTCTGGGTGGGATGTGAGGGATCGGGAGTGAAAGCACCTTGAACAAAGTTCAACGTGACCTACCTCCATCTTTCCTCGTCTGGCACTTCCCTGCTCTCCAATTCAGGGAGCACTTTGCTGCATCTCAATGCGGCACTGAATAGTCAAGGAGAGGTTTGATTCCATTCTGTTTAAGATAGCAATCTGAATGTGCAGACCATTGATCAGGACGAGCATTCATTCAATTGCCTGCTCTGTCTGATAGTCCATGCAGGTGACCATTCTGTTCATGCATATGAATTTCTGAGACATCATGCCAGAGACTGATTCCTCCAATGTTCCTGCAGTGGTGTCCAGTACGCCTGGAAGGGCTGGCAGAATCTCACACATTATTTGCAGCTCTTCTTCATCAAAATCCCTTGGGGGTCAATATCTGTGACCAGCTGATCAGGGCCTAGAAAACACTGTCATCTCCAGTGGTGACTTGCCACTGCTGTCCTGTCTCCAACAGCTGCTTCTACTCACTTGTAAAGTGTGTTTTATCATATATCAACCCACCTACCTGTTTTGGAGAATCCAACCAGGTGGATGTACCTGCACTACATACAGACAGCGTTGGAAGGTGCACATGAATCATGTGAAAGTCCATCCTCACAATAAATGTCCTCAAATGAATCTTTAACCTCCTCAGGCACATCCACTGATGGATGCCTGGAGGAGCTGTGGGAGATGAAAGATGTGAAGTGGAATTGACAAGATGAGTAAGTCCTGAGTCATTAATGTGCCGATCTTCACATGCCAGTGGCTTCCATTATCAATTCAACATAAGGAGATTATAAGCCATGTAATCTTATTTTTGTAATCAAGATGTACTTGGGAGACATTCATCTCACCATCAACAAATGGCCATGCTTGCTGAGACCCATTGTTGCGATTGTGTTCTCCTCAATTGAAAAGCTGAAAAGTGTCAATGAGGGTGAATGTTGTCTCTCTCTGGTGCTCTGCACTACTTGGGGCAGAACAAAGAGTCTAATGAATGCAATGAGTGGAATATTTTGAGAGAATGGATGGAGAACATTTGTGGAGGGTGACCATTAGGGTTGGGGCATGACATTGCTGTGAGTTTCAGTGCTGGCTGGTTGGATTGGAGATGCACAGGGCTGCATAGCGTAGTGGTAATGTTAGTGGACTAAGAATTCAGAGGTTCCAGGATAATCCTTTGGAAACATGAATTCAAATCCTATGCAGGATGTGGAGGTGCTGGCATTGGACTGGGGTAAACACAGCAAGAAGTCTCACAACACCAGGTTAAAGTCCAACAGGTTTATTTGGTAGCAAAATCCACTAGGTTTTGGAGCGCTGCTCATTCATCAGGTAAGTGTTCTGTTCACAAACAGGGCACTTAAAGACACAAATTCAATTTACTCAATGTACCACACTTTAGGAAGTATGTGAAAGCATTAGGGAGAGTGCAGAAACAATTCACAAGGGATCCCAGGCATAAGGGACTACAGTTCATTGTGCCAGAAACTATGATCCCTGCTCACAGAAAACTGCTCTCAAGAGTCCAAGCTCTTTGAGAATCTGTTTGTCAGAGACTTTTTAATTCAATCACTTCATTTGCATCTGTTTACTCAACGTAAATTAAGTTTGTATCTTTATATGCCCTGTTTGTGAACAGAATCCCAGTTACCTGATAAAGGAGCAGGACTCCGAAAGCTAGTTTATTTTGCTACTAAATAAACTTGTTGGACTTTAACCTGGTGTTGTGAGACTTCTTACGGTGTTCAAATCCTATCATAGAAACTTGTGAAATTAACAACATTGAGCGCATAAATCACTAAAAAGTGACAGGACAGGGTGAGAGAGCAATTAATAAAGCATACTGTACCTTGGGCTTTATTGGTAGGGGTATAGAGTACAACAACAAGGAGATAAGTCATTAGTTCGGCCTCTGCTGGAATATTGCTTCCAGTTCTGAGCATCATACTTCAGGAAGTATGTGAATGCATTAGGGAAAGTGCAGAAACAATTTTCAAGGATCCCAAGCATAAGGAACTACAGTTCATCGTACCAGAGACTATCATCCTGCTCACAGAAAAGGAGTTCAACAACTCTCAGGAACCCAAGCTTTTTGGCAGTCTAGTTGTCAATAACGTTTTAGTTCAATCACTTCATTTGCATCTGTTTTCCACGTTTCTCTCAATTCACAGAACCATAGAATTGTTAAATTTCTTATTCCTGGAACAAGGTGGCACAGTGGTTAGCACTGCTGCCTCATAGCATTAGGGACCTGGATTCAATTCCTGGCTTAGGTCACTGTCTGTGTGGTATTTGCATGTTCTCTCTGTGTTTGCATGGGTTTCCCCTGGGTGCCCTGTTTCTTCCCACAATCCAAAGGTGGATTAGCTGTGATAATAGAACATAGAACATAGAACATTACAGCGCAGAACAGGCCCTTCGGCCTTCGATGTTGCGCCGACCAATTAGGAAAAAGCAATGACCCTCTAACCTAAACCATTCCCTTTTCGTCCATAAACTTATCTACTAACCTCTTAAAACGCCACCAAACTTGGCGCATCTACAACTGCTGCAGGCAGGGCATTCCACTCCCGAACCACCCTTTGGGTAAAGAACCTGCCTCTGATATCCGTCCTATAACTATCACCCCTTAATTTAAAGCTGTGTCCCCTCGTGCTAGCTTTCTCCATCATAGGAAAAAGGCTATCACTGTCCACCCTATCTAAACCTCTAATCATCTTATATGCTTCAATAAGATCCCCTCTTAGCCGCCTCCTTTCTAACGAAAACAACCTCAAATCCTTCAACCTCTCTTCATAGGAACTGCCCTCCATACCAGGCAACATCCTGGTAAACCTCCTCTGTACCCTCTCCAATGCATCCACATCTTTCTTATAATGCGGGGACCAGAACTGTACACAATACTCCAAGTGCGGCCGCACTAGAGTTTTGTACAGTTGCAACATGACGTTGCAGCTCCGAAATTCAATCCCCTACCAATAAAAGCTAAGACTCCGTATGCCTTCTTAACAACCTTATCGACTTGATTGCCAACTTTCAGGGATCTATGCACACATACACCAAGATCCCTCTGTTCATCAACACTATTAAGAGTCCTACCATTAGCCTATACTCTACACATTTGTTATTCCTGCCAAAGTGAATTACCTCACACTTTTCCACATTAAACTCCATTTGCCACCTCTCGGCCAAGCTCTGCAACTTGTCCAAGTCTCTCTGCAAACTAGAACACCCCTCTTCACTATCTACACTCCTCCGACTTTGGTGTCATCCGCAAATTTACTAATCCATCCTCCAATACCCTCATCCAGATCATTTATAAAAATTACAAACAGCAGGGGCCCCAAAACAGATCCCTGAGGTACTCCACTTGTAACTGATAATGGTCCCTTAGTGTTAGGGGGGGCAAGCTAGGGTAAATATAGGAGTAATAGGGATAGCGTCTGGGTAGGATTATGGTTGCTGCAAACATGATGGGCTGAAATGGCCTCCTTCTGCACTGTAAGATTCTATGATCATAAAGGTAAGAGTGGAGAAGTTATACTTTTTTTTCACAGGGAGAATAAAGTTGAAAGGAGATTTGATCAAGGTGTTCAAAATCATGGGCCTGGACAGAGTAGATAGGGAGAAACTGTTTCCACTCATGAAAAGATTGTGAACGGGGGCCACAGGTTTAAAGTAATTAGTAAAAGAAGCAAAAGTGAATGACAGGAAAACTTTCTACGCAGTAAGTGGTTAGGGCTTGAAATGCACTGCCTAAAAGTATGGCAGAGGCAGATTCAATTGATGCATCCAGGAGAGAATTAGAAAAGGAAGTCTGTGTAGTATTTCAGCGAGAAGTTAGGGGAATGGCATTGGGTGAATTGCTCATTCAGCGAGCCAGGGAAGAATGGTGGGCCAAACGGACTCCTTTTGAACTGTAACAATTCTGTGGTTCTGTGAATTGATTGACGATCCGGAAAACAGATGCAAATGAAGTGATTGAGTTAAATCATCATTGACAACGAGATTGCTAAAAAGCTTGGGTTCCTGAGGTGCTGTTGACCTCCTTTCTGTGAGCAGGTCCAAATATTTGTTTACTAGCTCCTTATTCTCCATTTTAATTTCTTCTGCCTCTGTCTCTCAGGGATGACATTTGCTTTTGCTAATCTCTTCCTTTTTACATGCCTGTAGACAATTTTATAACCTGTTTTTCTGTCTCTTGCCAGTTTATTCTCATTTTCTATTTGCTCTTTCCTTATCAATCTTCTAGTTATTCTTTGCTGAGTTCTAAAATCCACCCAATCCTCAGGCTCGCTCCTCATTTTGACAACATTATAATTCTCTTCCTTTCATCTCATGCCATCTTTAACTTCTCTCATTAGCAACAGTTGGACCACAACTATTCTACAACATGTAACACAAAATATTTCAGATGAGGATTTTGTTTCATTAATAATGCATATGCACGTTTAATGTTGTTTATTTGATACCAGAGAATGGATTCAGTTGTGCCACTGAACTGACTATTAATTAAGAATCTTTTATTAATTTAAGACTGAAATAGTAACTCCTCACTTGCTTATCTGTAGGATTTGGTCATTATTAATAATTTTGAATGGAAATACTCCATTCCCAGGGGTCGTTTTGCCCAGACATGATCATTATACTTACAACAGAAGCAATGCTGAAAAACCTTTTTGGCTAATGCATCACGCTATACATTTTTGCTGCACGCATGACTAATAGTAATTTTTTTAAAAAAGTAGTCTGAATAATGTCATCTTTCTCTTTAGTACAGGGAAGCATATTTAAATACTTTCGCTTCCTGAGGAGAGGTTAACATTGAAAAAAAAGTCTTAGTCACAAAGCTAACTCCCCAGAGATGTTTGACATGCATGATGCGGAGATACAGAACTAGCAAGGGAGATACTCCAGTACTTTTTGACAGATGGAATGACTATTGTGTAGTGGGGATATGTAGGAACAGGTGTGGTGCAATAATGTGATGTGCAGACTCCATCCCCATTATCATCAGCGTCTGGGAGAGCAGATGGGCAAAGAAAACCATCAGAGACCACGGCTTGTCAGTCACCAGGTGGCGCCAGGTAATAAACTGCGAAGCAGGAGCCTCTGTATCTCCTGTGAAATCACTGTCAGGTCCTGGGTTCTGCATCTGAAGGCAGACAAGTGGATTATCTGCCGCCTGTACTGTGGGGCGTACTATATAACATGCTCATTAGGAGTGCTGAGCTATAGCTCCCTGTTACAATAAAGGCAGGGATCACAGCAGGAAAGCGATGGCTCAGACTTCTCACATTCCCACTCTACTTCAGCATTGCCTTGCACAGCCTTTCCTGTCAGCTCATTAGTAGGTGCACTGATGCATAAGAGACAGTCATTAGTGGAGTTTTCAGCACTGGCATCCGATCAGGTGATTGGAGAAAACATAAGGAAGAAAAATCCTCTACATTGTCGTCAGTGAAGTCACTGCCCTTCCTAGCATATTGAGTGTAGATGGGTAGCATATCCAGCGGGTTCCAAGTTTTTCCCAAAGGATAGCCAGCTCTTTGTATGATAATACCAACACGAGAATTATCTACTTGAAGTAATTTGCCCTTAGATTTTATCAGCGTTGCAACAGAGCAAGCACTATTCCTAATGCTTCATCTCCTGTCAGTCACCAGGAAAACACTCGTCAATATCTCCAAATTTATGAAAAGGATATATAAACAAACAGCCAGCGGAACAAATTGGTGGTATCAACATTTTTTAAAACCTTTTTCTGAGAAAATGAACTTATTTAGAATAAATCTGCCAGTAATATTTGCATCTCTGCAGAGTCTTTCACTAAATAGGTCAGTGAAGCGTAATGTCAATAATTTGGTAAAAATGATCAGGGAAAATGAATTTAAATGGAGACAATGTACACTTCATCTTAGGGATGGTTTCCCATCATTCTGAAGATCTAAAAATTGAGCATGTTAACTCAGATCAGTGATTTAGTCAATTTCACAACCAAGAATTTGTTTGAACTTGATGTATCTGTGCACAGGTACAAATCAGCATAACTCATTTCAAATTCTGAAACAATCAGTTGATGTTAAAAATCTGGAAGATAAACTGATCTAAAGTTACTAATGTCCAGAATCACTCGCTGCAATCTGTGCCACTAGTTATGGTTACTAGAATGCATATTATTTAATTTTAAAATGAAACAAACAAGAGAAAAAATCTATTGCAGAGTTAAACCTATTTTACAAAAAAAGCTAGAAAAAACAATAAGACTGTAATTGTTTCGTAATCTAAAAATCATTTGAAACAATTTTAATCAGTCAGAAAGCCAAATTGAAATGCATGCTCCCTGCACTCTGTCTTTCAATTCTTCTAAAACAAAACTTCCAGTGTGGAAAAAAAATTGCATTCTCTGTTGTGAATAAAATAATAATTAGCGCCTGATTGCTTAGTGATTGAAAAAGAAGGAGACAGATTTGATCTGAATTATCAGTTTCTGAAGAAAACATCTTTTCACAGTGAGGAATTTTGGGCATTTTATTTTGTTTTGAGCCAAAGTGTAAGTAAAAGTGGCTTTAAGTTCAGTCCTTTCCCTGGACTTGCTGCAATTTGGCAGCCTGTCCTTGTCTTGACCCCTTCTACTTGTAGGCACTTCATTTTCACAGTTTTCCCTTTTGTGCCAAACTGGAGAAGTGCTTATAAATTTAATTGGGGTCAGGTTGGGCCCATTTCTTTGACAAAAGGAAAGAGTCATAAGTTAACACAGAATGACGTGAAAGCAGATGAGAAGGGAAAAGCCCTCTTTGTAAAAGTTTACCGAAACAAATCACATCAGCTTAATCAGGTCCGGCGCTGCTATGTTAGAAACTTTGCATGCCAATTACATAAAGTTCCAACTGCATCTACCTCCTGCTGACTAATTCGCTGTTGATTGTTTTCCGCTACATGGATTTCAGCATTTGTTAAAGGTAGAAAAGACAGGCCACAGTCAGGAGAATTCTCCACTTCCATTAAACTGTCTTATGATCGCCAACAATTAGTTAAGCTTCTCGGCAGTAAAATGACAAGATGAGACTTGGTCAAGTACAATGTGTAAAGCACATAGGCATCTGCCCCAGCTGAAAGACTTTACAATGTTTGTTAACCTCATGGGTCAGTCCTGATTCACTCCTGTAGACAGAAAACAAGATTTATATAACGTAGATCAATACATGCTTGAAGACTTTCACCATTGAAGATGCTGGATCTCGGCACTTCTCTTTATCAGTTTATCATGACATTAATGTATTTTTTCCTATTTACCCAGGCAGTGATGAATCTGTTGGCAGCAAAAGCAAATAAGTTCTGTTGTTGAGAGGCATTCTGTTCAGGATTTTGCTCGTCGTGCATGCTCCCCGCCAGACAATTCATTAGCCATTTACTTCAAGTGGTGTATTTCTCTCCCTCTCGCAGTTCAGTCTTTTATCCAGTGTATAGACCAATGCCAGATTAACCAGTTTACTTTCTGCTTCTCAGCAATGGCTTGATTATTGGCATTAGAGAACTGAAAGCTATTCATCTTGTGCTTAAACTAAGGATATGCTTCCCATGCATTCTAAAATATAGCCAATTTTGGGACAAAACCTATTGTCCATTAGGTGAAACTCTATTAACAGGAAATTCTGTTGTCTTTTTTGAAAATTCTGGAGAAAATAAATCTACAACAATTGAACAAAGAACAATTTTCTTTGTACAACGATTGGATAAATATAACAAAAATGCTGCCTTTCAATTTGTTTTCATTGTTTCTGTTTTTTGAATATTCCCACATGCTTTGAAATGTTTAAAATCTTCATTGCTAGAACAAGAAACTGATTACACTGGAGTGGGACTTTGCAATAGCTAAATTTATCAATGAACCAGTTAGAAGATTCTAGGCTCAATCACTGCCAAGGCAAAAATTGGGAAGCTACAATTGACCTCAGTGCATTTGAGCTAAAAAAAGATAAAATCGGCTGTGTAATCCATTCTGATTGCTTTCTCGTGATACATGCTGGAAAGTCAATATGTACCATCTCATGAAGACAAGATTGAGTTTGTTAGTGATTGGCGAAGAATTATTCCCCATCACAACTGTTTGGGTGGGGATCAATTTCCACGACTTAATCTCCTGTGTGAAATGCCCATGAACGCGTACTGGTGGCAAATGACAGATAAGGCAGTTGTTAGGCCCCGTGATTATGATCATTAGGAGCTTGATGTTATGTTGAGCAAAACTGGGGAAAGCAGGTGCTGACATGTTCTACTCATTTTTAGGGGCCTGTTAAAGTGATCCTCAGACAAACCAGTGGAAGTTTATGGTGAAAAATGACATTTTTTTCCAGCTTCCTGAAGAGGGGCCAGGAGAAGCAGCAGTAACTCCTCCTGCCTTCACTGCAATTGGATTGGATACATTGTTGCCAGCCTGGTGTCACTCACCCTCTTATATGGTCATTCACCCTCCCACCCCCCCACCTCAATTCCACTGCCCCCCGCTCCCCCCATCACCACCCATCAACCAACCAGAACTTAACTGCAGGATCTGAGTAATTGAGCTGCTTCAGGAAACCTCAATAATGTTTGCAACTTTTACACGATGTGGCTCAATTTGGGGCTGAGATATCAGACAGCCATCTGGAGCAATGGACCTGTATCTCAGCCTTCAAGCATGGATAAATGGTGAAAATAATTGGGATTTTTTTTCTCACCATTTATATCCAGCAATTGCCCTCATCCAAGTGGTAATTATTCAAATATAAGCCTTGACAGTGTGTGATAGGAGAATATTTCACCACAGGAAATAAATTATAGCCGAGGTCAATTATGCTCTCACCTGATAATTACAAAGGCACATTTCCAACAGGAGCTGTAGGATAACAGGCAGGAATGGGGAACCCAGTTGATTTTTATCTTCCTTAATCCAGAGGCACTTCTACCACCAGACCAGCTGAGATTGAACAAAAGAACAGTAGACAGCAAGGATTGAACCTGGAACTTTATTCGCTCCTAGACAAATTTGCTGAGCTGTCTGGACAAGCATTTTTTCATATATCACTCCTGAGAATTTACAACTTTGAGATTACAGAGAAATATTTACTCAAAATGTAAAACAATGCATCAGGATTATGCATTGATAATGAAGAATTGAAGTGCCAAATCTTCCAGTCCTCCCTCTGCTGGAAAACGGAACAGCAACTGAAGACCTGCTTCCAAAACCTATGGAAGCCACTCCCAACTATCTAACTAGTCCTGCCAAGTGGACCTGACCCAACAACACAAGCGCCTGACTTATCCCCACAATGCAACTCGATTTTTCTCTGAACCTAGATATGACTGTAACACTACATTCTGCACCCTCTACTTTCCTTCTCACTGGTGTACTCTATGAATGGTATGCTTTATCTGCATAATGCACAAGAAAACTGCTTTTCACTACATACCAACACGTGATAATAATAAATCAACTCAACTAACCCCCGGACCCAACCCGACTAATTTTCACCACCCCTACTAGCCCTAAGCTCCCTACAAGCTCTGAACACTTATCCACTTATCCACCTAACCCTCTGCCCACCTCACCCAATTTACAGACATCACCACGTCACCCACCTATAACCCAACTGCTCCACCTTCCTACTGCCCTCATCAACTTACACACCTCACATACCCATCCCACACAGCTCATACACTTCAGCCACTATTCTCCTATCCCACCTAACTACCTCACTGCCACTTCCATTCCATTCACCTCACTCCTACTCACTTGCTTATCTCACTCACTGACTCAGCCATTCATCCACTCAGCCATTCACTAACATTCAAACTGGAACATTAAATTTATCATACTTCGTCGTGTCATATAAGGGTGTTGTATCTTCTGCACTGATCCCCTTTGTGAGTCTTTACATGATTTCCTGCTCTGAGTGATCTTCAAGGTGCTGCATAGGAAGTTGGATCTTTTTAAACATAACCATATACGTACGCAGTTTTCTGATTGAATCACATTAGACGCAATGGTTCTGATGGTGATGGAAGATTACGGCCAAAGTGTCTATCTCCAAATTCTGTTATATTTTTGCAATAGAAACAAAATGTAAATGTATTTTCTGTAAGTTAGGTGACAGAAAAAGTACATCTTTGAAAAGCTGCAAAAAATACTTTAGTGCTCAAAAGTGTACATATGTACTGATTCCAAGTTTGCCACCTTAATCTCCTTGGCAGAATACATTAATTATAACAATGACTTTACCTTTCTTCATCACAAATTTCTTATTAAAATTTCACACATTGTAAGATGTGTTGCTTGCCAATCGGCAAAATTTACTCAACAAACTTTAATCTTATGAGATTTGCAATGCAAAAAATGACTTATGAACCACGACAGTAGTATCAAAGCTTATGAGTGCTTTAGGAGATGCTTTAATTACATGCAAATTACAATATGTCTTGGCAACATATTCATTAAAGGTATAGCATAAAAAGGGACAACAAAGCAGTAACTTCCCTCCTGATACATTGGTTCAAATTTTGCATATGCAAAGTTTAATTAAGCAATAGATTTTGTTTGAAAGGAATGTTTAAGGCAATGGATCCCCTGAGTAGATGTGTGTCGGACCAAAGGTAATTTGTCCTTTCATTGATGCCAATTGCAAGCTTCGCAAAAAGCAGGCATTCGATGTTCATAGCAGAGAGTATATTTATGAGAGAAATACGCTGCCTTTCTTTCTTTGAGCATACGTCCCAACAAAATATGAACTGCTGATTAACCTGACATATATTTTGAATGTCAAGAAATCTCATCTGTTTCCTCTGCCCCAGACTTACTTAGTATTGAATGGAGTTCCTCATTTCCATTACTTGGTGTTAAGTTGAACTGAAATATAAAAAAAAATGCTGTATTTCCATCTTATTTCCAATTGTAAACAGGTTTAAAAAAAGAAACTGTCATGGAGATGAATACTTAATTAAGTGTGTGAGTTTATCTATTGTGATGATTATTTAGTTTGTTCTCATTTAGTTACATCAAAAATTTAGCTGAAATATATGGAGTGATATTACTTAGAATATTAAAATCCATTAAAAGACTTGTGCCAGCTGCAGCTAGCATCCATACTCATTCCTCTTTTCAGCAGTGTGGAATCAAAGCACCGATAAGTTAATGCTCATCAGAAATTGCTTGTCTGCACAACTGATTCCTAAACCCAGATCAATTAATTCAATTTATTTAGATTTCTCTATTCAATTGTAGTCTAATTGGGTTTAGATTTTGTTCACACTTGAAGTGATCTGAATCATATCTCCTCAGGCATGCATTTTCTTAAATAACCGAGGGACCAGTAACAATGAATCTTTTTTTTACAAGTTTAAAAATGCCACTCTTTTATTTACATTCTCTCCTACTATTTCCTCCTTCTCGAAAATGCTGTTATTGGTCACTTCTCTTCAAGGGCCATAATTCCCTTCAGTAACAAACTTTCAGCCCCTTGCATGTAAATCACACCTGAGGTGTACAGGGATAAACAATAGGGATAATTGGCAAAAGAGTGGAACTCTTACAAAAGCATAGTTCTGCATTTCATCATTTACACATGTTACATACAATGTTTATAATCTTCCCAGTAATGGAAATATTTTGGCACTGTTTGACATTAGCTGTAGATCCCTGTCTCATCAAACAGAATAATGGACTTGATGAGAAAAGCCTATTGATGTCACCGTGCCTGTGTCCAAACCTTTAAGGTACGAAGAGATAAGGCTCAGCTGTCAGTTTTCTACAAGATGATGGAAGAATCACCATATTTGCTGGCACTTATAACAAATCTCCCATGTTTATTTCAGGAATCTGTGAGTTATTGCAGCTGTTTGTCAACATTTGTTATCAATCCAAAGGTTCTGCAGAAATAACAGTAGGGAAACGCAGTGCTTGTGAAATTCTTTCCCGAAAATTTTATTGCTGGACCCCTGTTAGTTGTTGAAATGCATAGTTAATCATTACTTTCTGAATAGAGTTACTGGAGCATGGATCTGGGTATGATAAAACTGTATTGACAGTTGGTGTTTGAAAACAATTGCTCCAACTTTTTCAGGCAAATCTGGAGATCATTTTGTGAAATTTCAGCCTCTGTTATGGTATCTTCAAATATATGCTTTTATTCTGTCACATAGGCCCAGGCTCTCAGTGCCTCTCCATTCTTTCATGAGATCTGGGATAAGTGAGGGGTAAAAAGATGCTTGGGATATGTTTTGTTGCATTGTCACTTCTTTTGCATAACGTCTCTTCCCCTTTCTCTGGGTCCAATTTTGTTGGGTTACAATACACTATTCTTGATAATAAAACATTAATTAATGTGCCATGATTCCTACATTTGGTCATAAACATTGTACAGAAAAATGGCCCATTTGACTGAAGCATTCAATATAAAATGGGAAGCAAAAAGATAATGAAGAGTTTATTTTGCTTGTAGCTTTCAAAGGGGGGAAGTTAACAATTCACACAGAGATCCATTTTTTAGGTAATCAGAAGGTTGTCTGCAATCAGACACTGAAATAAGACCCCTCTCCCTCCCTACAATATCTATTATGATAAATACTCCTTATTGACAATACTCCAATATGATAATAAATCTTAAGCAGAAAGTTAACCAGGTAAAAGGACTGGTCCGGGGAGATTAGTTAAAAAGAAAATGGAAAATTTAGGCCATCTACTGAAAAGACCAAACCCTCTGTAAAATGTCCAGATCAGTGCTGGGTCCATTGTTATTTGTCATTTATATTAAGGATTTGGATGAGAATGTAGGACACATTGTTAATAAGTTTGCAGATGACACCAAGAATGACAGTATAGTAGACAGTGAAGAAAGTTATCTCCAAATGCAATTTGATCTTGATCAATTGGGCCAGTGGGATGACAAATGGCAGATGGAGCCCAATTTAGAAAAATGCGAGGTGATGCATTTTGGTAGACTGAACCAAGGCAGGATTTACTCAGTTAACATTAGGACATTGAGGAGTGTTACAGAACAAAGAGATCTAAGGGTACATGTGCATAGCTCCTTGAAAATGGAGTCAAAGTGGACAGAGTGATGAAGAAGGCTTTTGGCATGCTTGTTTTCATCGATCAGAATATTGAATACAGCAGCTGGGATATCTCGTGAAAGTTGTACAGGAGATTGGTAAGGCTGCACTTGGAATACTGTATGCAGTTCTGGTCACCCTATTATAGAAAGGATATTATTAAACTAGAAAGAGTGCAGAAAAGGTTTACCAGGATGCTACCCGGACTTGATAGCTTGAATTATAAGGAGAGGTTGGATAGACTAGGACTTTTATCTCTGGAGCATAGGGGTGATCTTATAGAGGTCTATAAAATAATGAGGGTCACAGATCAGCTAGATAGTCAATATCTTTTCTCAAAGGTAGAGGGGTCTAAAACTAAAGGGCATAGGTTTAAAGTGAGAGAGGAGAGATACAAAAGTGTCCAGAGGGACAATTTCTTCACATAGAGGGTGGTGAGTGACTGGAACAAGCTGCCAGAAGTAGTAATAGAGGCAGGTACAATTTTGTCTTTTAAAAAACATTTTGATAGTTACATGGGTAAGATGTGCATAGAGGGATATGGGCCAAATGCAGGCAATTGGGATTAGCTTAGCGGTTTAAAAAAGAGGGTGGCATGGACAAGTTGGGCCAAAGGGCTATTTCCATGCTGTAAACCTCTATGACCATTCTCAAATCCTATCCTGAAAAGGGGGCCTATCCTCTGTCTAATTTTCTTGAATTATTAAGCAATCGTCATAGCTGACCCTCATAAGAGTAGCAGAGAGAGCAGGAACCTGAAAAGAAATTGACAGTTAACGTAAAAGGGAATCCCAACGTTTTCTATAAGTATATACATAGTAAAAGGAGGAGTATGATGATTAAGGACATAAAAGGGGATTTAGGCGTGAAGACAGTGAGCACAGTTGGGGTATTAAATGGACACTTTGTCTTCATCGAGGCAGAAGATGCTACCCAGGCCATGGTGCAAGAGGAAGTAGTTAATACACTGGAAGGATTTCAGATTGATAAGGATATTCATGGGCTGCCTTTACTTAAAGTTGATCAAACATCAAAGGGTACGGAGAGAAGTGAGACTGAAAATTGTGAGAGCATTGGCTACAATTTTCTAGTCATCCTTCTATCAGATCGTTTTGTCACTATAATGGCATAATAATTGGGCTTATTCACTGTACAAGACGCAAGGTACCACTCATTTATAATTATGGGTTAATTTATTAAGATTTCAGAGAACAATTATACATAGGTACAAAGTTTAAAGGGCTCAGAGCCATGTACATGTTCTGCTCAAAGCAAGAGTGAAATGAAGACTTCCCAAAGCCTGTCTATCATTTACAGGAACAGGTCAGGAGTGTATTGGATTACTCTCCACTTGCCTGAAGGAGCGCAGTTCCAATAACACTCAAGAAGCTTAACAAAGCAGTCCATTTGATGAGCAATACATCCACCATCTTAAATATTCACTCCTTCCACCACTGGCATACAGCAGCAGCAGTGTGGGACAATCTAAAAGATGAAATGCAGCCACTCAACAATAGTACTCTCCAAACCAGTGACTTCTACCACCTTATGGACAAGAATAGTACATATATGGGAACATCAGCACCTCTACATTCCCCTCAAAGTCACACACAATTTTGGAATTATATTGCCATTCCTTCACTGTCTCTCAATCAAAATTCTGAAACTTTCTTCCTGACAGCGCTAAAAGTACCCACGTCAATGGACTACAATAGTTCAAGAAGCCAGATCACTACCAACTTCTGGAAGGCAATTAGGGATGGGCAAAAGATGTTATCCTTGTTAGTGATGTTCATGCCCCACATCCATAAAAGAAAAAAAAAGAAATATTTATCCAGAACTGGTATGTTGAAAGATGTGTGTAAGGACCCTATGGACCTATGTGGGGATCACCACAGACTTTTAATCTTCATTTCGCCAATTCCCAGATAACTGAGGCCCTCATCAATATCTCTGACTCTGGGATAGAGTCAGAGACTGAGGGAGCAATTTTCTCACCTCACTGAGCCTGGTGCAGATTTCATTGACCCTGGGAAATAACGTGTGAGCCTAAAAATGGGTTCCATGCCAAATTTGTAATCATCCTGGACTCTTTCTAATGGGGGTACAAATCCGGCCACAGCAACCTCTGCAAGATATACCGGATCATCGACATGGATGACATCATCAAATGTGAGAATACCATTCACCAGGTACACGGTACATACTCTTGCAACTCGGCCAACGTTGTCTACCTAATATGTTGCAAGAAAGGATGTCCCAAAGCATGGTACATTGGGGAGACCACGCAGACACTATGACAGTGGATGAATAAACATCGCTTGACAATCACCAGGCAAAACTGTTCCCTTCCTAATGGCGAACACTTCAGCGGTCACAGGCATTTGGCTTCTGACTTTGCGTAAACGTTCTTCAAGGGGGCCTTCTGACACACGACAGCGCAGAGGCGCTGAGCAGAGACTGATAGCCAAGTTCCGCACACATGGGGATGGTCTTAACAGGGACCTTGGCTTCATGTCAGACTATCTGTAATCCTCGTGACTTGCCTGGGTTAGCAAAAAACCTCACTTACTGTGCTGTCTGGAGACAATACACATCGCTTTAACCTGTGCTCAGTGCTCTTTCCACTCACATTGTTAGCCACTTTAAGACTTGAATAGCAGGTTAGGTGTAAAGATTCGCATTCTAGTCAGTAATCTGTAAACAGTCTGTGCTGGTATGTGTGCTGTTGGAGACCAGAACACCTCATTTGCCTACCGAAGGCCATAGAGTCGAAAGCTTGCGAGTTTACTATCAAATAAATCGGTTGGCTTTAAACCTGGTGTTGTCAGACTACTTACTGTGCCAGGTTCAGTGCCAGGTAGCCATGATTAAACCTAACCCCACTAAGTTTTGAGTTGCAGCCTCAGGTGAATTTTTTGTTGGTTGTCCTCAACAACTTCATGGTCACAGGGCAGTTTTACTCTGAAACATGACTGTCCTGAATATTTTTGCATTCCTAATTCTAAGCTGATTCCAGCAATTGTAATGTACATCCTGTAATGATGACAAATTTGCAAATAAAGATGAAGATTTTTAAACTGTATGTTAACAAACTAAATTTATCATAAGGTGAAAATTAATAGATCTCAAAAAGATGAGTTTAATAACAGGGAATTTCTACATATTGTTTTATTCATTACTCATTCAGGAGCTCCCAGTGTAAATATCATGGAATAATTAATGACAGATTTTGTCTGAAAGCAAAATGTAAAATATAGATGAATTATTGAGTAAGACTTGCTAACGGGACAAGTTAAATAGCAATGTTGGGTGTTTGGGGATAGCATTAGAATCGACTTGTGGCTCTCATCCAAACTGTACTTATAAAGTATACTAATTGCTGTGAATTCTGATTTACTTTTCATGATGCATAGCCTGTAGAAAATATTAATTGTACTACTGTCCTAGAATTAGGCAGCTTATTTCTCTCCAGATGCTTAATATGTGTAATCCTGCTTCATTTTGCTTTAGTATGGCAGAAGTTCTTGTGTAACGGACCTGAGGCATCTCCCTTAATAAATCATATTGAATATTACTGCCAATGCATATTTTGTATTGCACTGTCTATAGGCCCTGAGGTTACATCAGCTGCATAGTCAGGTGCGTCATTTGTAAACGTGTGCTGAATTTCACTTCTTTCTTACATGGGGACCAAGGCCAGGAGTGAGGCTATTCAACCCTTCAAGCCTTTTCTGCCATTTAATAAGTTGAGACACTGGGCAAAACTTTCCCATATTTGTTCGAAGTGTCAGTGAGAAAACTGATGAGAATCCCACCAGCAACATCAGTGAAAAAAATCATTGCATTTTCGGATACTTTGAAAAAAAAACATTTTTCAATGTGTTTCATGCTACAGTCATGGCTGTTTGTCTCTGTTTTGCCTGCCTGGAATTACTTCATGTCAGCAATCAATCAGTGAGATCCTTTTAAACGCTTCCCCAACACTCTTTCCAAGCCGAAGTAGGGGGATGGCAGCCAGGAAGAAAGCACCACGTTTCTCAGAGAGAGCCCTAGCCAAGGTGCTGGATGGGGTAGAGTAGAGCTGTGACATCCTCGACCCTCATATGGGTAGATGACCCGCCAGCAGGGTCACTAACCTCACATGGGAGATGGTGGCAGTGAGAATGAGCACCAGTCCACTACATAAGAGGACAGGAATCCAAGTGCAGGAAGAAGATAAATGATTTTCTTCGTGTGGTAAGGATACATCAGCTTCCTCATATGCCCACACCACTCCCATCACATTTGCATGGTGATCTCTCAGCCAGCTACCTGGCAAGATTCCAACACTCATCCTGCCACCCGCGCTCCCACCTTGACTCCCCATTGTTGTCCAGTGACTTCTGTCTGTCTCATATCCCTGCTTCCACTAATCTTCCACGCATGTCAGACTTCATTACTATCTAACCTGGCACAAGTCCTGCCCTAAATTCTCTCCACCTATCTCATTGCAGGATAAACGTGGAGCGCAATAGGCGCGAATGAATATAGCCAGCCATATGATTGCTGAGCTGAAGACTCTCATATAGTTTGAGGAAAGAGCTCTTGGGCTGACTGGTGAGGAGCAGGACTGCAACTGTGCAGAGGGCAAAGGGGCGGGGGGCAAGAGAAAAAAGTGGGAAACCTTAACACATCCAGCCATGGCACCCTCTGCACGTTAGGTCAGTTTCTTCAATCCTTATGCCCCTGTCCTGCACCAATGTCATCTTGCTTCCCTTGCAGGTCAATCAGTTGACTAGCCTGGCCCAACCTCCTGCCTTCTGGAGATCACAGACCCAAGCAGTTCCAGAAGAGGCATCTCAGAGACCAACATCGAAGGGTCAGCAGAGCTGTCACCCAGACATTCCACCAGCACAGATATTCACATCTCAGTGAGAGTAATTAGTAGGCAGACTTCTGATTCAGTCACTGGTGAGCCCCTCATAGCCAATGATCCACAGCAGGCAGAGACAGGGTCCCACTTGTATTCAGGGGATGCCGGAACCTAGGACTCTGCTGAGCCCCAGGCCAATGAGGTTCCTCTAGGCCTGGTCATCCTAATGCTGCTGGAGCCTCAAAGGCAGAATCATATCAGGAAGGGGTCTCTCTTCAGCCTGCAAGGCCAACTAGAGATGCCCCATTGCCTTCTGTCCAAAGAGCTGCTGCCATCACACAAGGCCAACACTGCAAACAATGGAGACCTTGATGCAAGATGCATAGTCCACGATGAGAGATGTCCACGCCATCGTTTAGTTCATGATTTCCACATCTAAGGGAGGGATCTCCGGGACTCCAACTGCATGGTGCAGGCCTTTGTGGGAATCCACGACTGTTGGCGCCAGGGAATGGCAGGGATTCTGGATTTCAATCCAGCTCAACTCTATCAGTTGAGGTCAACAACAATGATGGCCCACCAAGGCTGCAAACAAGCCCCCAACCCCTCCCACCACAAAGCCTAGACTCAACACCCACCCCCAGGTCCCAAGAATTACTTAGCTGGATTCCACCCCGTCCCACCTCCCACCACCCTCCCTAACTTCTCCAATGCCTCCTTCTATTCGACTGTCTGGTGGATAATGGTAACCTGTGTGCTTACTTCTGATTTCTCCCTGGGAAGTGAGGTCACAGGTTCACGTTACTATAGAGCTGATGTAAATCACACTGGCAGAACATCACACCGAGGCAGAGTGAATATTCAGAAAGGTTATAAATCCTGATGGGATGGCTCGTAAATGAGATGGTCATGTAATTAAATGAGGTTCCAGACTTTCCAATGTGGAAGCCTTCTTATGTCATGGCACAGGATGTGGAAAATCAGGAAGAAAGATCTTGCCTGCAGGCAAGAATCTCATTTCCTGTCTCTTGGTGGGATTTTGCGCCCGTGTCACTATTTATACTGACAACGAGCATGGGTTCAAAATTGCACCAGTCATCTCAACATCACCTTCATGCACTAGTCCTTTATCCCTTAATTCCGTGCGTGTTATCTGACCATAATCACAGTGTTGCTTGTATGATTATGTGCAAACCCAATTGTGCATAAACACATGCAAATGTCGTGGTTGCCATGTTCCATACTTTACAACAGTGACTTCATTTCACATGAATGTCATTGCCTACAAAGTGCATTGAGATGGCCTAAGGTTGTGAAAAAAGCTACATAAATTATAGCATTTTTATACCAAGTATGCCGATTAATTGAATTGACTATTACTGCAATAATGCAATTCCTTATATAATTCCCACCAAAATCATGTGGCTCTGTCAGGGTTTAAATCTTAAGAGAGAAATAAGAAATAGAAATGTTTGAATTTTTCTTTCTCAGAGTGTTGTGAGTCTTTGGAACCCTCTTTTCCACTGCGATGGAGGCAGCGTTGTTGAATAATTTTAAGGCGGAAGTCAAAAGATTTTTGACTAACAAGGAATTCAAAGGATATCAAAGGTTGATGGGAAGTTTGCAATGATACTAAAATTGGCAGAGTTGTAGATAGTGATGAAGATTGTGATAGTGAGGAGCAGTGTCAGGCAATGCAGCAGGATATAGATAGGCTGGTATATTGGGCAGAGAAATGGCAGATGGATTTTAATCCAGATAAATGCAAGGTGATGCATTTTGTAAGAAATAATGTAGGGGGGAGTTACGTGATAAATGGTAGGCCTATTAAGAGTATAGAAACGCAGAGGGACCGGAGGTGGGGGGTGGGGTGGGGTGTGTGCAAGTACACAAGTCCTTGAAGGTGGCAGTATAAGTGGAGAGGATGATGAAGAAGGCCTATGGTATGCTTGCCTTTATAGGGTGGTGTATAGTGTATAAAAGCTGGCGTCTAATGTTACAGTTGTATAGAACATTGGTTTGCCTGCATTTGGAATACTGCATCCAGTTCTGGTTGCCTTACTGCTGGAAGGACGTGGAGACCCTGGAGAGAGTGCAGAGGAAGTTTACCAGAATGTTGCCTGGTATAGAAGGACTGAGCTACGAGGAAAGATTGGGCAAATTGGCGTTGCTCTCCTTAGAAAGGCAAAGAATGAGGGGAGATCTAATAGACGTGTATAAGATTATGAAGGGTATAGATAAAGTGAACAGTGGTAAGCTTTTTCCTAGGTTGGATACAATAACTACGAGGGGCCACGGGTTTAGGGTTGGAGGTGGGCAAGGTATAACTTGGATGTTAGAGGGAGGTTTTTCACACAGAGGGTAGTAGGGACCTGGAATGCATTGCCAAGTAAGGTGGTGGAGGCAGGCATGCTAGAGTTATTTAAAGTTTACTTCGACAGGCACATGAGCGGACTAGAGATGGAGGGATACAGGAGACTTTTCTAAATAAAGATTACAAGCCCTGGGATGTCCCTGGGAATCAATTAATTCCTATGGACCTTCCAACATATTTCATGGCTCACTTGCATTATTTCTGTGGTTCTGGAGATTCTGTAAATGTCTAAGTTTTTGCATGTCTATTGATGTCTTTTACTTCGCAGGTGATTCGGTCCGCCTTGTTGACTAACAAAGGGCGTACACACAGTGGGTCGTGCGAGGGCTGCTCTTGGATGTCTAGTGCTTCACGTCGTTAGTGTATGCTTAAACTGGACCATCTAACGGGCAACATGACAGCTCAGTGACTATCACTGTTTGCTGTGCAGATACATGGATTTGGGCCAGTATCTGCAGGAGTTTGCACATTCTCCCCGTGATTGTGTGGGTTTTCTCGGGATGTTCTGGATTCCTCCCATTTCCCAAAAATATGCTCTTCGGCTGATTGGTGTAACAAATTGTCCCTAAATTAGACTTCCCTCAATCCAGTATACCAGAGCTTCCCTCAATCTTCCCCAAAAGGTGTAGACAAAGATCATAGGTAGAGGAGGGCATTCAAAATGTTAAAATGGTGGCACGGGCTCATTGGGCCAAAGGACCTGTCTCCCGTGCTGTGTTGTTCTTTGTTTTTTTGTTCTTTATTGTCAAAGAATAAACAGGTTATAGATAGGTAATACAGTGGCACTGTGGTTAGCACTGCTGCCTCACAGCACCGTGGCTCAGGGCCTAATTCCTGCCTTGGGTCACTGTCTACGTGAAGTCCCTGTCAGTGTGTGGGATTTTTCCTAGGTGCTCTGGTTTCCTCCCACATGAAAGACTTAGGTGCATTGACCCAAACAGGTGTTGGAGTATGGTGACTAGGGGAATTTCATGGTAACTTCATTGCAATGTTAATGTAAACCTTACTTGTGACTAATAAATAAGCTTTAAACGTTTAAAAATGGGCAAAGAAATAGCAGATGGAATTTAATCCGCACAAATGTGAGCTGATGCATTTTGTAGATCTAATTCAGATAGGAGTTCTAAAATAAATGGCAGAACCATTAGGAGCATTGACAAGAGAGAAATGTGGGAGTGCAGGTCCACAGATCCTTAATAGTAGCATAGGTAGAAAAGGTGGTGAAGAAAGCATATGGCATGCTTATCTTCATTGGATGCAGCTTCAAGTATAGAAGTTGTCAAATTATGTTATAGTTGTATAAAATGTTGGTGAGGCCACATTTGGAATATTATGTCCAATTCTGATCACCACACTACCAGAAGGATGTGGAGGCTTTGGAGAGAGTACAAAAAGGTTTACTAGGATGTTGCTTGGTATGGAGCTATGAAGAGAGATTGAATAAACTGGGACAGTTCTCCCTGGAAAGATGATTTCCTTTCAGCTGAGGCTGAAAGAAGTTTATAAAATTATGAAAGGTATAGATACAGTGAACAGTTGGATGATTTTTCTCAGGGCAAAAATGACAATTACAAGGGGGCACAAGTTCAAGATAATGGGAGACAGATTCAGTGGAGCTGTGCGGGAGAAGTTTTTTACACAGACAGCAGTGGGAACCTGGAATGCATTGCCAAGCGAGGTGGTTGAGGCAATTACATTAGCCACATTTCAGACTAATCTTGAAAGGCACATGAACAAACGGGGAATAGTGCAGTATAAGTGATCGGTTTCGATAAGACAACATGAAAGGTGCAGACTTGGAGGGTCGAAGGGCCTGTTCCTGTGTTGTACCGTTCTTTGTTCTTTGTTTTTGAATGTGGAATTCAGGCCACAATCAGATCAACCATGATCTTATTGATTAGTAGAGCAGGCTTGAAGAAGCTAAATGGCCTACTCCTGTGTCTAATTCATATGTGTGTATGATCATTTGATAGGCAGCCTCCTGAATTAATGCTTAGCATCTAACTCTAGTAAGACTGACTAATTTTAAACTCATGAATATTCATTCATTTTAATGTGCAATTGTTGGTGTTTAACAATATGTGTAGAATAATGACCATGTAATTTCATCTCAATATGTAGCAGTTATTGTTTCTTTTAGAAGTACCATAATATTTGTTTCACTTTTTTTTATTTCATGATGTGATATGAGCATTGTCAGCTGAGCCAACATTTGCTGTCAATTGTTACTTGTCTTTGAAGAGGCAGTTAAGAGTCAACGAAAGAGCTGTGGATCTGTACCAGGCTGGGTAAGGATGGCAGAGATTTCTTTCCCTAAAGGGCATTTGTGAACCAGATGGGTTTTTACAACAATTGACAATTGTTTTCATGATCTTCATTAGATATTTAATTCCAGATTTTTACTGAATTCAAATTTCACCATCTGTCATGGTGGGATTCAAACCCAAGCCCCAAAACATTACCTGGGTCCCTAGATTATTAATCCAGTGACAATGCCTCTGCACCACTGCCTCCCTTTCTACAAAAGTGTAATTCTTTTCTCTGGATATTCATTAAGCTTCTTACTAAAGAACAGCATGCTTTAATCACATAGTGCCAAATTTTTGGGGCAAGATTTTCGGCGCACTTATCCCAAACCAGAAAATCCCACCCAAGATCAACAGACCTTTGCAAATCTATCCTCCCCAATGGGTAAATGCACCCCCCCCCCCCCCCCCCCCCCCCAGTATCCAGAATATGTTTATGGAAAAGTTTGGTGGAAAACGTGTTATTAAAAAGCAAGAACTGTTTGATTTTGACACTGAAAGATTATTGAAAAATTTTGTGCATTCCATAGCTGGGTGAACAAAATTTCATCACTTCCACAAGTTAATTGGTTTGTAACTCCTTGGGAAAAGTATAAGTTGGATCATGATTTATCAATTTTCTATTTCTGCTAAGAAAATGATTAGGCACCAAAGCGATAGTAGCAAGATTGGGATCAATCTCCATTCTTGATTGACTGTTGAAATCTACCATAAAAGATTAGTGATCATTTATTTCAAAAAAGAGGAAAATAAAGCCCATTCGTGTATTAATGAATTTGCATAAAGTATTATCAAAAATTGATGTTATGACCTGCACCAATTCTATATATTTTTATTAATTTACAGCATGTGGTCATTGCTAACAAGGCCAGCATTTATTACTGACCTTTATTGCCCTTGAGAAGATGTTGATAAAGCTACAACGTGAGGCACTGCTAACTATATGATAAAGGTGTCCCCCACAAAATACTGGGCCAGTGATAATTAAGGAATGGCAATATATTTCCAGGTTGGTATGGTGTATGATTGGAGGGGAACTTGGAAATGCTGATGTTCCCATGTGTTTATTGGTCTTATTGAAGTGCAGTTCATAAATAGTACACACTGCAGTAACAACATGGCAATGAATGAGGGACTGAATGTGTAAGATGGTGAATGAGGGCCAGTCAAGTCAACTGTATTGTGCTTGATGATATCAAGCTTCTTGAGTGTAGTTGGAATGGCACTCATCCATGAAGTGGTGGGTATTCCATTACATTCCTGACTTATATCTTACAGATGGTGAATATACTTTGGGGAGCCAGGAAGTAAGTAACTCACACAAATTATCCTGTCCCTAACTTACTCTTGTAGCTGCAACATTTATGTGCCAATTCAGTAAAGTGTTTGGTAAATGGTGAATCCAAGGATGTTGATGATGGGGGATTTTACGATAGCAATGCCACTGATTACAATGAGAAGGCTCTAAGTTTGCAGATAGTTGTTATTTGGTACTTTCTTTGGTACAAATGTTACTTTGCCACTTCTCAACTGTAACCTGAATATTGTCCAGGTTTTAATACAAATGGGAAAAAGACTGTTTCATTATCCAAGGAACTGCAAATGAAATGGAGCACTATGCCATTATCCATTAACATTTCCATATCTAATCTATATTGAAGAGAATATCACTGATGAAAAAGCTGAAGTAGTTGATTTGATTTATTATTGTCACATGTATTAGCATACAGTGAAAAGTATTGCTTCTTGTACATTATGTAAAGTATACTGTACAAAGAGAAGGAGAGAGTGCAGAATGTAGTAACATAGAAACATAGAAAATAGCATGCACCACCATTCAATATGATCATGGCTGATCATGTACTTTCAGTATCCCACGCTTGCTTTCTTTCTATATCCAATTGTTCCTTTTAGTTACAAGACCATATCCAGCTCCCCCTTGAACATATCTAATGACCAGCCCCTGTAACTATAATGTTATAATCATAGCTAAGGTGTGGAGAAAGGTCAACTTAATGTGCAGTAGGTTTGATGGCAACAGAGGAGAAGTTCCAGAGTCAGTTGATACGTGACCTCAAACTTCTGTATTTTTTTCCTGACAAAAGACAGTGGAAGAGAATAATTCCAGGGTATGTGGAGTCCTTAATTATGCTGGGCTGCTTTTCCAAGGCAGCGGATATTGTAGATAGGGTCAATGAATGGGAGTTTAGTTTAAGTGATGGACTAAGCTTCGTTCCCAACCTTTTCTGGTTTCTTGCAGTCTTGGGCAGAGCAGGAACCACACCAAGTTGTGCTACCATCAGAATCAGTGCTTTCTATGGTGCTTTCAATAGCTGAGCCTTGGACGCTACCTTGAGGAATTCCTGCAGCGATAACCTGTAATGTTTGTTCTTTATTATAAATAATCAAATTTGTTAATAAAGTAAAAAATGCAAAATAACAAAGCAAACTGTAGAACGGCTCAGAGATTTTCTATCGTGTTTAGTTGTACAGATAAGCATCAGGAAGGATTACCCTTTCAAGCTTTATCAAAAGGCACAGCAATATGAAATTTGTAAATATATATGAAGCTTTTGGTACTGCATAGAAAAGGCTGCTGCAATTACAATTGATTTTCTTCTTCTTGGTGTTTAATTTATCAACCAAATGAATGAGTTCTCAAATTCATATCTAAGTAAATGAATACTGTGCTGGAATTTGCTATTTTGTATGTACTTGTGCATAACAGTGAATGTTAAAATTACAGCAAAACTTGTAAAAAGGAAGCAAATAAAAGTCATACAGATAAACAACAGATCAGGTGAGATCAAATATTTTGTTTTTTCAGGAGAACCAGCTATTAAATAAGTATTTTCAACAGTGCACCTGGATTTGGAGTTGACTCACTTTCGCAATGGTCTTGCAGCAACTTACAACAGGTTTTGTTTCATAGTGTCCCTCAGTTTTGCAAGAACTGAGTGACCTTCAGACTTTTTAAAAAGTGAAAGGAACTAAGCATACCACACTTGCTAGCAGTTCATTACACAACTTACAGTGCCATTTCTGTACACACCCTCATTTATTTAAAGACACCTTTAGTGCTTACCTTATCTAGATAATATAAAACCAAATGTATTAGCTATAGCTTGCCTTATATTTCTTATCCTACATTTTTCAACAAATCATTTCCCATCTTTCAGAACAAAAGTCCAGAATTCAAATAGTCCTTGCTAAATTGTGCAGAATGCTTCACTTCACAATTAAAATACATTCTAAATGTATCTTTCATACATTAATGAAAATGTTGATACCAATTCCATAAACTGTATTCAGTTTACAATGTTTCCCACCAACAGGGATCAGATGTGATGGCCTCACTGGTGGGAATGGATGTCATTGAAGCCCCTCCAAGTGATGCGGGGCAGGGCTGAGCAGTGTCCCTTGGGCAGTGCCAGCCTGGCATGCTGGAATTGCCAGCCTGGCACTTTGGTACTGCTAGCCAGGTACTCTGTGTCCACTGGGCATCATTATTGTATTGGGGCAGTGCCAAAGGGTTGGAACCAGAGTGGGTGGAGGCATGATAGGAGGAGAGACAATGGGTAGCTCTGCAAATGTGGAGGAGAGAGCTTGCTGGGGTGGGAGGAAAGAAAGGAACTCTGGGGGAACAATCAGTGGGGGGGAATGACAGAACTCTACTGGAGGACAATTGCTGTGGTGAGGGGTCTCCCTCTGGGTGGAGCCAGAAGGGAAAGGAGAAATCCAATGGGGGAGCGCAATCGGCACTTGAGTAAGGAGAGAAATCTGCATGGCAATGATTGGGGAAGGAGGAAGGAAATTCTATGGAGGGGAGGGGCAATTGGCAGAGGTGTTTGGTGATTTCTACGGTGAGGTGGTGGGTGTGGAAGGAAATCTCCCAGTACACAGAGATTGGGCGCCTGTGTAATGGTGGCCTTAGAGCTCAGTAGCCGGCTTCCCCAATGAGGTAAGGCTTCACCCCACCCCCTGCTGGTGAAAATTGCATCTTGGCACTTTCTTTGCATGAAAATTGCATTTTCAAACTTGCTGAACAGTTGCATCTGAAACTCTCCCGTTCTCACTCATTCAGCACTTAGAATTTTTTTGTAAAATTCTGTCATTGGTCTTGAATTACCACGAGTTTCCAAATGTTCACACAGTCTCTCAGGGATCCACCAATTACTTCAACTTTTGAACTCTCTGGCTTCTCACTCATTCACTTCACCAGGTCTGCCCGTTTCAGCTGTCTTTAACCTCAGTAAACAGTACCCTGTTCCACTTGCAGTTCCTCTGTTGTATTAAATTCAAACTTCCTGGAATTCCTCTTTTCATTCCCCGGTTTCTAGATCAATCCTTTGGTTTCTCTGGGATTTGTATTCTTGTCCATTATGCCATCGTTCTGTTTCTGTTTCGAGCAGGGTTGAAAGAACTGTTCTCTCTCTAGCTACTAAGCTTCTTCTGCCTAAGTCCACTTCAACCACAGTAGCCAGGGGTTTTATCTTCCTAAACAAATTCTAATTTTACCAAAGAAATTCTATGGGTGGAATTTTATGAAAAGTATTTCATAAAAGAATCATGTTGATTTTGTGGCCAAGCACCCAGTCACAATTGTATAGCACTTTGTTAAAAAAAGTGAAGAGTTTGGGGCCAGTGGGGGAGGTGGAGCTTAACCTCAGGGGAGAGAAGGGTAGAGCCTATGGATGCTGGTGAAGCCGGCTTCAGAATGCTTGGGCATCATTGAGCAGGCACCCCAATCTCCCAGTCAACTGGGAGACCCCTACTAGCCTTCCAACAGACATCAACCCACCCATCATCAGTGGCAGTGTAAACTCCAACAGCAACATGGACTGTTGACCCTCCCAGTGAGTCCCTCTGTCATGACCCCTCTGTGGCCCATCCCTTCTACGGCCCCCATTGCACTTTTGCCAATCACCTCCCAATCTTCCTATCATCCGCATCTGCCAATCACCCTTCATCACCAACTCACCTACCCCCAATGCAGATCTCCCCTCGCTTCCCAATGCATATCCTTTGTAGAGTTTCCTCCCACTGTATATCTCTATGTTTCTGAACACTGCCTACCTGACACTATCCCCAGTGCCATGCACTATCACAGTGGGTTGCCTATCACTGTCATATCATCACCATAACGGGGATTGGAAGCATGAGGGCAGTTGTGTGGGTTCCACATTGGGAACTCCCGAAACATAGTCATGAGTGGACACCCTGGATGTCTGTTCAGTGGCTTCCAGGAATGGCTAGCAGTTCAGACAAATGGGGAAGGTTACATGATGGGTGGCCATTGTAGGAAGCACTGCAGAATCCCATGTAGGGTGAGGAGTCATGTTAACAACCACGGAACTCCCTTGATTGTGACAATAGCTGCCAGATCTGTTGCCTGTTACTGTTAAAGAGGCCTAGAATGGAATGTCAGTTGTCAGCCATGGAACCTGTCCATGATAACCATGGTGACATCAATGGGGTTGGGAATTGACTTTATATGCAACTACTGCAGAGTTATAGAATCATAGAACCCTGCAGTGCAGAAAGAGGCCCTTTGGCCCATTCGAGTCTGCACCGAACACAATTCCATCCAGGCCCTACACCCATATCTCTACATATTATACCTACTAATCCCTCTAACCTATGCATCCCTAGACACTAAGGGGCAATTTCTTAGTATGGCCAATCAACCTAACCCGCACATCTTTGGACTGTGGAAGGAAGCCCAATTACCTGAAGAAAACTCATGCTGACACGAGGAGAATGTGCAAGTTCCACAGTGACAGTGACCTGTGGCAGAATCAAACCCAAGATCCTGGAGCTGTGACACAGCAGTGCTAACCACTGCACTATCATGCCACAGTGTCCTGGGGTAAGCACACAACATAAATCCAAGCCAGTAACGATTCCAATACTGAGGACCCCGTACTGGCACAAGCCTCCCAAGACCCTTAACCCATGCATGACCCCCACCCCACTCTGCACTTTGGCAGCAGCTGAGGTTTTCCCTCCCTTCACCCTGGGTGTTGGTACTCAGTGGTACTCACTCCCATTCACTACTGCTGTGCCTGAACTACACTTTTATAGAGCAGTAGTGATTTGTGCTAGCATGATGACATAATGTCGAGGTGGGGAGGTTCCAGGAGGGGGGAGCAATAACATGCTGACCTCACTAATAGGATTGAAAACCATTAAAATTCATGCTAATATGGGCACCAAGTGGATCTCGCCATGAGAAATGTGAAGATACCAAACCATTTAGTGCAGGTGTAAATCTGATTTTTAAAGTCATATGCAATCTTCCCAGCTCACCATGCTGATTGACAGAGAAGAGGAGGTGGTAAGATTGTGCCCAAAAGATAAAATTGTCAGCAATTTTGGTTATTCTTTCAATTTTAGATTTGAGTTTGTCGTGTGGAGTAACAGCTGCTCCAGATTTGCTTGTCCATGTGGTCCATAGACTCAGATTCCAAGCACATCTTTTTGTTCCAAATGATAAAGTCAGCTACCCAGTTATACAGTAAAAGTATTTTGGAACATTTTGGCTAGAATTTGGCAACATGATTTGTAAAATAAAGCAGGCTTCACGTAAGCAATGATAAAATGAAATATAAAAAGGCAGACAAGTTCAATTTTAACAAAAATGGAAATTAACAACAAAAAACTCAGAGTAGGTAAAATGCAGAATAGAAAAAATAGAGTTCTAGGAACAGTTAAGGGATTAAAGGATTAACTCCATGGTCACGTCTATTCACATGCTAATGTATGCAAGGAGCTAATGAGAGGGCAATTCACACCTAGACTAGGTGTGAAAAGGTTTAGGTGTGTGTTTGCATATTAAATCCTAGTTAGCTGTGCCTAACTAGATTGCTTTATGAGATTAAATTAGTCCTATCAAGGCAAAAAAGTGATCCTAAAGAAATTAATGGAAACATTTTGGTACTTTGGAATTCCATGCTAATAAGCAATTATGATATAAAATAATATAATAAGAATAGGCATCGGTATATTGGCAAGAAGCATGTCCTAATACATATTTATCAGTAGTGTTAGGATAATGTGGCACTGGTCAGCCCTTAATTACACTTGTCTTGATTCTGCATGCCCAGTAGCGATAGAGCACCAGTCATTCTTTAAATAAAGAATCTAAAAACATAACATTACAGTCTGGCAATATAGATGTTAATGTTGTTACCCTCTAACTTGACTCACAGTGAGTCATTGAATTTGATGTCACTTTACAGCTGAGCACTAAGGTGTGGGTTTGCGGGCTCATTTTAAACCTTCATTCCACTAGTGAACATTGAAGAATAAATACATTTGGTTATTATTAACCTTTTCACCTTAGCATCCTAGAATCTTAGTATTCTATCATCGAGTGTTCCGAAATTCATATAATATCACTGGCCAGTAATTTGATAGAAAAATTGTCAGAAAATCATTTTAAATTTTGCAGTACTCCCTCCCTGTGCACAGGTGTATCAGGGCTGATGGTGCTAAGGGGGCCTTCTCTTTTATGTATCATATTCATCCGCAAGTAACATGATTTATCAAATGTCATATTCTGCTCTGCCATACTCATCTGGTGCTACTGGCCACAAAAGTTAATTGCTGCGAAAGGCCCTCATTGCAAATCACTATCTGAAGGCCTTATTAGCTTCTGAATGCAAACACAAGTCATACTGCAGAGATAGCTGTACACTAATGACACCAAGGCTAGGTAATTGCAATTTTTTAACCTTTTAAATACCACACATTATGCACTACAGCTCAGAGCAGAAAGAGCAAAGTGGTAGTGATTGAAAATGTAGATTTGCAAAATATCATGCATATATCGTCATAAATCTAGTGTGGACAATGAATAAATAAGCTAAATGCTAATGCAATTTTAATCAGTATTACTACAGCAGTTGTGCTTTAAAACAACTGGATTAAACATTTCTTTGTGTTCTAAGTTTACAAAAGCTGCTAGGAATGCAATTGATTCCACTTTATTGCATATATATAACCTTGTCATTTGCATACACTTTCTATGTGTCATTAATATTTATTATTATGTAAAATACTCCTACTAATTATACTGTATTTCCATGATGCTTTTGCGTGTTTAGCTATTCTCTTGTTTCTGTTTAGTTTTCACTGTACTGTCTATGGTTTGGGCTAAGTTTTTATCTTCGAAAGTGATGGGATGGAAACAATTGATAGTGCTCATAGCTAAAGAACTTCATAAAATATTAAGAAGCTTTCTTTTGAAATAATATTTTTAAATTGCATACTAGGGCTAAATGTGAGGGATGATTGCTATATCTTGAGCAACAAAATTCACTGTATTATAATATCACTCAATTTGTAATTGTATAACTTTGTTGACACTAAGAGGAAAGAGTGCTAATGTATTTTCTTTTCATGATCTATAATATACATAAGTAGGTTTGCATTTTACTTTGTTTTATCTTTTATTTTCCCTTCTTTGTCCCTTTTACTATCTCTCCTTGTCTTTGTCTCCATCTCTCCCTGCATCGTAATTCTAATCTCAATGGCTGGCGGTATTTTTCCTCCATGAAAATTACTTGCCTGTTATTTTCTTTCAGGCCCTGACCCTGAAATCATCTGATCAAGCTGTTGATGCTGAGTGCATTTGCACATCCTGTCAATGGGATGAGAATAAGTCCCCAGCTTTTTTAATTACAAGGATAACATATTCACTCATCTAATAATGTAGATGGTTAGCAATTTTAAATTTTAATAATCAATTACTAGAAGTAATTCTCCATTAAATCACAAGAGAGTCATTAAATCTCAAAAGACAGAACACGGCTGCATGCAAAAGCAGCAAATGCGCTATTTTTAACTACCATTAGGGAATATCTTATTCTCTTTCATTTCTATGCATTTCTCATACGTTTTCATGCAAACTGTCTCAATTACCACAGAAAGAGAATGCCTGATCATATAAATAATGAAGGAAAACACAGGAAAGAGTACAAGGTTTGAGATTATTCCTTTGTTAAAGTAATGGAATAATTCAGAATGTGAATATATTTGGAGTGAAAGGCTCCAGTACTTCAACATATAATGACACAAGCTATCACATTTAATTTCCCACAAACACTTCATATGTGATGTTAAGCAGTGAAATGGTGTGACACATGCTGGAAGGAATATTATTATGTTTTACAACTTTTTAGATCCTGGCCATTGATATTTGAGAGTACTGATTATAAAATGGCAGAATGCCAACTCCATTTTGGGGGCTGCAATATCTCAGTCAGGACTGAAAAGCACAGGCACCGTCATTCACTGGGCACATTTTTCATGTATACGTATTCCCACCATTAAATAAGTAATGGACTCAGGTGAAAATAAAGGAGATTGGCCAGGGGCCCATCCTACTGGCTGACCATTTTAATTTTTTATAAGGGTTTGACATCCCAGTTGGACATTGGAAAACAGTTTACCTAATGTTGCAGATGGTGTTTGAAAAAGTCAAGCATGAAAAGATGCTATGTAAGATTAAAGCGTTGGGTATTGTGTTTAAAACTTGAAGGTGAATAAAGAATTTTTATTATTCCAGTCTAAGATTACTCTATCCTTGAAAGAGAAAAAACAATGTTTGGTTACTACTAAGGTGAGTGAAATTCACTAAATACCCAAATTTGGATGCAAATTAGAGAGGGTCAGGCTCATGAAAAAGCCAAGAAGTTACAGAATGGCTTAAGGAAAAGGCAAGAAAGAAAGCATGAAGAGAGTATAAAATTAAATATGGATAGTTGTAAGGTTACAGACTTTAGAAGAAAAAAAATGAGATACATATTTAATAGGTAACATTGCAATTGCTAGGAAAAAGGCAGATCGAGCTCTGACAGTTATCGTATGCTGAAACATTACCCTTGTCCAGTTATCAAAAAGCAGTAATTAACAAAACAGAATGCTGAGCTTGGACAGCACTAAGGCCAGGCCGAACCTTGAATATTGCTTTAAATCCTGGCCACTGAGACACAAGGGAAATATCCAAGACCAGGAAAGATTGTAAAGAAGGGTCATGAGGTTGATCCATGGTGTTAGGGAACTGAAAATCTAAGAACAGGTAAATAAAACTTGATTTTTTAAAAGGATGTAAGAAACTAAATTAAGTAGAAAACATTAACTTCCAGCAGTACTGCAAGTTAAATCGTAATAGGATGGGGAGGTATACAAATAGAACTTTTTAAGGACAAGCTTCAGGCTCATTTTCTGAAACAAATCATCATAAAAGGAGTGATAATTGCTTGTAATTACCCTCATTGTAAGCATAATAGAAGCTTTTAAGATGCAATAAAGTGGTAGAAGGGGAACAACAGTATGTTGTCACTGGAAGATTAGCTAGATGGGCCAAATAGTCGCCTTCATTGGTACTTACCTATCTGACATAAAGACAATAAGGGGAGGTATTAACCCACAAGAATAAACTTTTAATTGCCTAAGTAAGATCACTAGCCACAGAAGCATTTCTGGCACAAATCTTTATATCCTTTTAGAGGAAGCACATCAGCAATAGACATCAGTAGGATTGAACAAGAATTTTGCAGAACAGTTATATTCGTAGTGACATAAAAGCAGTCTACAAATCCTTGTATAGAGTTGCTGAGTCAACAAGCTATGTTGATTCTACTAAACTCCATCCAAATTGCTATCTAATGAATTATATTAACATTGACCTAACAACAGATCGTCACAATCTAAGCTATAACAATGAGTGGTGTGGAAATTATCCTCTCAATTTGCACAACCAGTTGAGACTGAGGTGGTATCACTTATGACTGTTAGTATAAGTTTAGTATTGGTATCAAATTAAGACTCATGGAGTTCCTACTCTGAGGAAGGAAGCCATTCAGCTCATTGAGTCTTCCTTGGAGCATACTACCCAGGTCCTATTCCCATAATCCCATGTATTTACCCCACCAATCCCCATAACTGACACAACTTGAGACACTAATGTGCAATTTAACATTGCCAATCCATCTAATCTGCACAGTTTTCGAGTGTGGGAGAAAACCTGAGCACCCAGAGGGAATACACACAAACATGGTGGGGGAGTGGGGAGAGAATGTGCAAACTCAACACATACAGTGACCCAAGGCCAAGATTGAGCCTGGCACTGTGATGCAGCATTGCTACTTTGCTGCTAAGTTCATTTATTACGATTAATATAACATTTGAAATTAACAGAAGAATAGAATGTAATAGATGTTAGAGCTCAAAAGGTCCTGGAATTTAGGAAAGAATTCCTTTATAAAGCAGTAGGGAGAAAAACAGTCTCTTCTGTGACTTCAGGGACAATTTAACTGTTCGGCTCAGCAATCCTGTTCACTGGTGATACTTTCGTTGCTAGAGAAACATTTGTTGTTTTAAACAGTTTCTCTCCAATGAAGGGGTAACAGCTGTTCAGAGTTAAACATTCAGTTGTCTAATACTCATGACCTTATAAGGAATGGAACTAGCACTGTGCAAATTGTAGTCCTTGTACTGAAAATCCAGGCTACAGCACAGTGAGTATGTTATGTCTGTGAGGGGTAATTATCAATATCTTGCTTTTGGGATTATAGTGCTGGCCTGCATTTCTACATCAACTGTGAATGGGCAGAAATGTAGCCCTGTATTCACAAATGTAAGGTATCAACTGTATTGTCCCTTCTGAGTGAAAAGCAGAAAGGTGTCAAAATGAGACCTCATTAAAGACAGACCAGTGTCCTTATTACCAGAGTCCATCTTCTATAAATTCCCGGAGATATGGCTGTGCTGTCTGTCAAAACAGACACTGGAACAGCATTAAAAGATTGATAGAGCTTAAGTCAGGTCTCCTTGTTCATGCCATGTCAGTCTGCTGTTTCAACCTGAAAACTCTACTCAGAATATCACAGTAAAACTTCACACAATGATCCTTGTGTTTTGTGAGACTCTCCCAGGCAGTGTCATTGTCTGTCCTTTGTAGACAGAAGTTCAAATGTAGAGTTAGCGACCACTTGGTGAATAGAGGTCAAACAAGCATGCATTCGTTTATGGGAGATTGGTGATTTGCCTGTTGAAACATTAGGAGAATTGCATCAGGTCCTTTTGTGCTTTCTACATCAGCCAGGATCACATTTGTGAAATGCCTGTTCTTATTACAGTTTGACTTCTGGCTCCAGTATTTTGATAGTTTTGAACATGTTTTTTCTTTATCCTTGTATGTGGATTAATAATCTGTGGGTCTGTACTGTATATTTGAGATGATTGTTGAAATTCTGTGGTATAGTTGACTGATAATAGAAAGGTAGTGATATGCTTTTATATTGTGAAAACCTGTAATTGATGATCACTACAGCTATGAGTGAGTTGAAATGACTTTTCACAAGTGAAGGAACATTCAGAATGTCTACCACGGGTTAATAGCTCTTCAACTCTGTTAGTTAAGTTTGAATTGGCCATGCATCTAGCTAGCGTTACGTGAGAATGTACTTCAGGTGGGTTATGATATTTGTCTTAACTGAAGTATACTGCAACTTCCAAGGCTAGCACAAATGTTATTTGTCCTGTAAAATATAGTCCATTGCTTTTCCCTTTATCTAGTGCTATGGCAATCACATTCTGATTGCGAATTCCACTAAATGTTTATCACAGATCACAGCAGCTTCAACTAAATCAGCCCCACCTCTCAATAAATATTAGGCTGTATCCAGTTCACAGAGGACAGCACTTCCAGTTTTGAACTTGTCTAATATAAAACTTAACAGGCAAAACATGTATATGTACCAACTTGTGATTAAAACACACCTACAAAATATTGTATAAGTAATAAAATGCCAAACAGGTAAGTTGGTCTTTTTGCTTAAAACTACTTTACATATTTCTTTTGGATGATTGAAATTTATTGGATAAATTAACATTGTTTAAAATAATAGAATGCAATTCTCCCAGAAGTACTGAATTGCTGGGAGAATTATTCTAAATCCCAACTGTTATGTCAGTTCAGGTTTTCACCTGAATCTCTGCATCTGTGCACTGCAAAGGTCCCAATCGCGAATATCATTAAAAACTCAGGGGTGGGGGGTGGCCTATTCACGTCAGAGATTGACAGTTCTGGAGCTCTGTACATGCGTAGTGGTCCTGATCTGTCAGACTCCCCATTTGCTGACCAGCGATTGAATTGGCCAGTCCAGGACTACCTTAGTGTGTGTCCAATTAGCCCCACCCCCATGGCCTGATTGCAGCACCCACAACAATTCCCAGGCCAGTCCTGACTCTCCGTCCTGTCCTGGAGTGCCCCGATACATGGTTCAACCTCCCAGCAGTAACAATGCCCTCACCTCCCCTCATCCCAGCAGACCACCCCCACCTCACCCACTCCCCCACCACCACTGCTGACTCCTCTCAGGGTCTGAACGCCTCCCTCTCCGCAAAAGGCTGGCACTGCAGACTACAATCCTCCCCCCATTAGCCCGCCCCAATTGCTGCCCTCCTTCTAGCCCAAACTGATCCTGTTTGCAGAGTGGCAGTGGGTCTAGGCCTCACCCACAATATTTCCCACTTGGCATTGCCTGATGGCAGCACTAATGTGTCCCCTGGGCCTGGGCACATTGACCCTTGAGCAGCGCCGTGGTACCACCTCCCCTGCCCCGCTGCCTGACCTCCTGGGGGTCCACAATTGCCCCCCCTTCATTCCGGCAGGGTCTCCCACTAGTTACCCAAACATGGGGATCTGGTCTGAACCTCGCCGGAATGATGTACTCCTGACGAGGTGGGAGATTCAGTTGGGACCTGAACATTCCCGATTAATGAACTGCTAAGCATATTTAAAACATATTAAAAAAAATTCAAATGACTCACTTGCCTTTCTGCCGGTTTCCAATGTGGTCTGAGCGGTGATTATTTGCCGGCTCTGGGAGATGCGCATGCGTTCCCGACATGTGCAAATCCCAGTACAAGGTCGGAAGAGTTGCGGGTTGCGATGGGAGAATCGCAACTGTAGTTTCCAAAGTGAAAAAGGTTTCTTGCTGTTCGGTTTGAAACTAAAAAGCACTTCGGACTTGAGTTGGTAAATGATTTTGCATTATGATGTAACTTCTTACGATAACTGAGGTAAGTGAGAAGCAATATTTTAAAGCATTGACACACTGGGGTATTTTTGCAAATGGAAGGTAGAAGAAAAACATGGTTGCCTAGGGAACATGCTCAAAGTTTCCCTATGTAAATAGTCAATAAACACCTTGGCTTTACCTTTTCACTTTTACATTTGCTGAGGGGTCATTCTCCTGCACATTCCCCAAATGCAGTGGTTTATTGCTTAAACATCCAATCAATGCCACACCTGGAAGATTGTGTATCTTTATTCAATAATAGGGCGTGGATATAGTGTACAGAACTCGTTAGACATACCCACAGGGAGTGTCAGTACTCCCAGTGTTTCCTTTGCCAGAAGGTAGTCTAAAAACAGTCTAAAAATTCAATACCACATTGACTCAATATGTTGTACAATCTCACTTGGCTCCTAAGCTGTTACCGCTTCACTGTAATGTCTGTTACTGAGAATAAGCTTTGAGACAAAACATATTTCAAGTACAAATTTTGGTCTTGCATTACAAAATATAGAAATATTTAAAATATTGATTTTTATATTGTAACAATTAATTTCTTTATTACAACTTGTTTCAGTGTGTTGCAAAGGTGGCAGGGTAGGAGTCAATCTAAGTTCCCAGTAGTATTGGACTGAATTGAAGATTTTCAGCCTTAATCATGAATTTAGCACAATTCACCTCTGTTCTTCTGGTTCATGTGGATAATATTGAACCACATAGGTTAGGAACGTCCTTGGTTAATCCCTGGTTTATGCTGAGTTAGCTAAGTCCACCAGCTGAAGTGCTGCAATTAGTATCAGTGTCCTAAGAATAGCAAAATTCAAAATAAGCGCTGGTGGAAAGTACATTTGTATGAAGATCAAGTGAGGTAGGAACAGCTACAGCACTGTCACTTGTCTCCTCAGAGCCAGCATACACACACAGTGCCACAATGGTTAGCATCTCACAGTGCCACAGACCCAGGTTCAATTCCAGGCTTGGGTCACTATCTATGTGGAGTCTGCATGTCCTGTCTGTGTCTACATGAGTTTGCTCTGGGTGCTTCAGTTTCCTCGCAAAATTCAAAAAGACGTGCTGGTTAGGTGGATTGGCCATGTTAAATTCTCCCCCAGTGTATCCGAGCAGGTGCCGAACTTGGGGATTTTCACAGTAACTTCATTGCAGTGTTAATGTAAGTCTACTGTGGCACTAATAAGTAAATGTAATAAATAAACTTAAATGCACGCAGTTTCCTGAGTGCTCATTTGTTCTCACGTGCTTTTGCAGAGTTAAAAGACAAAATCACTGTCTGAGCAATGTGAATGTTCAAGAGTATTTTTAGAATCATGTGCCGCATGGATAAGTTTCTTCAGGAGACAGCAAGCAATAAAACGTAGAGGAAAAAACATGAACATTAAGGGAAAGTTTCTTTGTGTGCTATGTGGAGATTTAATGCAAGTCATCAATCCATAGTTGAAAAACAAAACTAATGTCATACTAAGAATACTGTCTTTATTTTTCCCTTCAAAATCAGGGTGGAGTGGGCCCATTACTTAGTGGTTGACCGACTGAGGTTTTATCCAGCAGTGTGAGTTGAGGAAACATTTGATTCCTGATATGAATGTGAAACCATTTTGTGGTCTCTGCCTGCTTGTATATATGAGGTGGATGGAGTGGGGGAGAGGTTTACCCAAGAGGATAAAAAGTATCCACTTCTTTTGGTTGTCTTTGTAAGTCATGATGTAGAGATGCCAGTGTTGGACTGGGGAAAGCTCAGTAAGAGGTCTGACAACACCAATTTTAAACCCAACCAATGTATTTGATAATAAACTTGCTAGCTTTCGGCATTTGTGCCTTCGTCGGGCGAATGAGGTGGAGACCAGAACACCTCGTTCGCCTGACGAAGGCACAAATGCCGAAAGCTAGCAAGTTTACGATCAAATAAATCGGTTGGATTTAAAATTGGTGTTGTCAGACCTCTTACTGTCTTTGTAAGCCCATTGGTCCAAATCTTTTGTGAAACGGCAGTCATTAAGAGATTAATACTCTTTTCCACTCTTACCAGGTCTCCCGAGCCCGGCTTCTCAGAAATGTGGAGCAGAGTTTCCGTCGCAGAGCTCCATTGCATCAGGAGTAGTTAAGACACTGCTTTGTATGGCACCAGCTGCTGTATGGTAAGTTTTAATATCCATTGGGAAAGTTAGTGCATGGGCAACTGGATGAATGAGTAAATGGGTGGAGGTAAGTGGTAGTGTGGTAAAAATAATTGGGTAAGTGGGTAGAATGTTAAGGTGGGGGGTGAGTAAGGTGATTGATAGCTAGGGTGACGGTTAGATAAGTAGGATGGCAGGTGAATACGGTGGTATGTGGGTCAGGGTAGATGGATCTGGTCAGGAGGCATCGTCTGTTTCAGTTCAAGGAGATGATCAGGTGCTGCAGAATAGTTACATCTGGTCAAGAAAGAAGCCAGTTTAGCAAGGGGTATAGGCGCATCAGGTCAGATTATGTCGAGTTGCAGTCCTAATTGAGAGACTCAATGGATGAGATTCTCTGGCCTCCCAACCAACCACGTGTTTCCCGCCAGTGGAAGCTGGTGCATTTTATGAAAGCGGCGGATTTTCTGGTCCTGCCACTGTCAGTCGGGATTCCCATTGATGTTGCCTCATGCTGGGGGTGCACTACCAGCAGGACAGGAGAATCCCACCTGCGTGAATGGCTGGAGAATTCCAACAAATGTGTGCAATTGGGGAGTTTAGTTCTATAGTTACATAAGCAATAGACTAGGTTTTTTCTGTCTTCATTTCCAGGGGTCTCTATTCAGATACAGATCACAGAACTATCCAAAGTCTCCAATACTAACTCAGATTTGGGGACATTTGCAGAAGATCCTGGGGAGCAGAAGAATTGTCCAACAGAAGTTCAGACCTTCTGGTTAATTCTCATAGAGGCAGCTCATTAGATGTCTGTGGGTTCCAATGCATGCTGTGGGTCATATATGCAGTTCCTGATGATCCAGAGAGTTGAATATCTGGGCCATTGTTCCAGGAGATGGGTGATTGCTACCATGGTACAATCTGAGTCTGATTTCTATTGGTGTAAAGTGGTGGACAAATGCATTTCTTATCAAAGTAATTGAGAGCAGTATATCTTTGGATTGTTCTAAGAACTAGATTGCACATAAAAGACAGGCACACAACCAGACATGGAATGAGTGTGCACATTTTTAAGCAGTGTGGGAGATTTATTGTATTTATCTGGTTATAGTTCAACCAAAAGGTTAATATATATGACAATTTTTAACAAAATTCTTTGTTCCAAAAATAGCTTATGAATTCAGATTGAAAACTAAACATCCCCAACTGATCTAATGGAGCAGGTTGTGGACTATTCTGAGAAAAGTCCTTTTAATATAATTCCTTCCCAAATGCCAGTGAGTAAAACCAATACTTTGTGGTTTTGTGAGAAAACTTTCAGAAATGGGAAGACAAAAGTAGAAAAAATCATAGGGGAATTAAGAGATACATTTTAAAATAACAGATCTATCTGGTTTCATAACTTCCTGAAGGTGTAACGCTTTTTTCTCATCCATCAATAGGAAATGTATGTAACTCCTTTACAACTTCCAGCTCATCACTTGCCTGGTTCTTTTTTTCAATAGCCCAACTAAGAATCAGTGATATCTGCATCTTTTGAATCAAGGGGCTGAGGGGCTGGGGGAGATTACAATGTCAATGTGACGGTTGTGACCTGAATTCTCTTACCAGCAGCGCACCCCACCCATGGGTTTTGCAGCAGCTTGGGGTGACTTCAATGAGAAATCCCATTGACAGCGGCGGGGCCAGAGAATCCAGCAGCGAGCAAACAGTGACCCCATCTTCCACCAACAGGAAACATGTGCTGAGAGGCCGGAGAATCTTGCCTTAAAGCTCTGGTGGCATGATGCAGTTATTTATTCTCAGAAGTGGGTTGTAGTCATGCCACTTTGAGGAAAACCCTAGTCACAAAGATCGATCATCAGCACAAATGCAGTTACATTGAACTGATAGGTGCACTATACTACTTAGGCAGGGCTCTATTAAGTCACCCAACCACAAAAATGCTTACTTACCTCTATTTTGAAGAAAATGCATCTGTTCCAAATTCATTTTCATCACTGTTTTTCATTAATATTTTTGTTTTACACACCAAATAATAATTGTAGCATTGCAAAGATCTAAAATTCCATTGGATGTACTGCATGCTGTTACAGATATGTGCAGCACAACAGCAGGAATGCTATACCAACCATACAAGGTAGAAATATAATTACATTTTATATTGATCAAACAATTGAAAACACAGGAATCCTGACATTGCTGTCACTGAAAACACGTTGCTCTGGATTCTGGAAATACTGGGATCAATGTGGGTGATCAGGCTAACTCGTGCTTCACTGCCCAACTTGTCTCACTCTCTGTTTAAGGTTACCCGGTGCCTCACTAAGAAGCCTGGAACCTTGTATGTTTGAACATAAGCTATTTATTCATAATCCATAACTATTTACATCTCCAAAATACAACCTGGATGGTTGCTGTCTCCACACTAGCTTCTGTCAGACTCTATTAAATATGGTCTACTATCGTGATCTCTACATCATAATATGGGCGATATTGTTCTCAAGTCCCACATTATTCCTTGCTATGTCTGAATGCTCTAATACTACACTTTGCTAAATATATTTACAATACAATCTTTACCCCTTCCTTCTCTCCCAACTTCCGCCTCATTTTCTGATTGTATAAATTCAGAGCGTCTGGAGTCTTCATAATTCTTCCAGATCTCCACCAGGTCATAATTGGTGGAATGATAGTCTCTGTTGATTTGGGATTGAAATTGTAGTACTCTGTTTTTTTTTCTGGCATTTGATTAGCTTCTTGCATTCTGTCAAGTTATATTTGCCTTATCAACAACACAACTGCTTTGTTTGGACATCCTGGGTTTGTCCCGTTCCTTCCAAAGGGAATATTCATATATTAATTCCTAGAGTAGACTCAGATTTTTTTTTTCTCCATGGTATCTATCATGTTCATCCTGTAAGTTGACATTTTAAAAATGGAACTCCCATTTCTACCTGTAGTACAATTTCAGATAAATATTTGCTTATGTTCTTTTTTACCTTTTTCAAACTAATGAATCATAGAATCCAACAGTGCAGAAGGAGACCATTCAGCTCATCAAATCTGCACTGATCATAAACCTTCCCAGGTCCTATCCCCATAACCCCATACATTTACCCTAGCTAGTCCCCCTGACACTAAGGAGCAATTTAGCGTGGCCAATCCACATAACCCACACATCTTTGGAATGTGGGAGGAAACCGGAGCACCCAGAGGAAACCCACACAGATTAAGAGAGAATGTGCAAACTCCACATAGACTCAAACTGGGAAATGAACCCAAGTCACTGGCACTGTGTGGCAGCAGTGCTAACCACTGTATCACAATTCTTCTGCACACCCCATTTTTTTGAATCCTCATTCAGCTCAGCAACTATGCTTTTGAATTCCATTGTGTTGTATATCAAGAGTTCTTGAGAAATCCTTATATGCATAATAACTTCAACTCAATATTCAGTTACTTTCAGAGCTTTTCTTCCTTGGTTATTTACTGCTCTTTAGTCTCACTCAGGTCACTTGTTAGACCTTCAGTCTGTTTCCTAGAATTTTTCTACATTGTGCTTTCTCTTCCACGTTGTGTTTCTCATCTTTCATGCTCTTCAGATTAGCTTGAAGTTCAAGAATTCCATTGTCCTTTCAACCATGAAGTTTCAACATTTCAATAACTTTGGTTCTGCCATCAACTAACTGTTCTGATTCATCTGTGATTCATCTTCCTGCTCCAAGTATTTTTACGGTACTTAATTACTGTTAATAATTAAAATTCATCCAGTTCTCAATTTTTATTGATAAACTCATCTTTCATCTTTGAAAGTTGGTTTTCTACAATGAACAGTTCCTCCTAAAAAAAAAAAGAGCTTAACTCCTCTGTGATTCAAGCTCATATTCTTTAATTCTGCTAGATGTGGGAACTATTATTTTCTCATGCAAATGTCCATTATTTTCCTGACTTTCTAAGTCCTTGATTTTCATTTCAGCAATGCCATTTTTCAATAACTCCATGATTCTCAGTAAGTCTGAGGCAACACTGCTTTTTCTTGCATTTCCTCAAGTTTCAATGCCAGATTTACATTTTCCAGTACTGTATTTTTCTTCTCCTTTAGCAGAGCTTTGGCTTCGTTTTTCAGTTTTGTAATTGTACTATTTGGAATTTTATTGTTTACAGTTTTGGAGGTTCTCTGGTATTTCAATTGCTCCTCTTTTCCATCTAACTGGCTCTTCAGTTCTTCAGTCTCTTTCTTGTACATCATCACTTCCTCCTGGACTCAAAAATTGCTGAGTCTTCTCCGCCAACTGATTCTTCAATTCATTTAGAGTGGCATTCAACTAATTTTAGTTGTCTTCATAATGTTACAGAGGAACAAATTTTGACCTGACAGATCTTGTAACATGTTAAAGTACTTTAGCAAGGTTTTTTTTTGTGAAGCTTAATTGTCACATAGTCAGTTTTCTTGTAATTTTAGCAGTCTCCTTGACTTTGTTCTGGTGTTCTTCTACTGCACTGCTCAAGACCAAATCTTCATTTCTTTATGCTGCTGAAGAGTTTTGTGCATCTTTTGTATTCAATCTTGAATGGCAATTAGTTCTTCTTTCAACTGTTTCTCTCTTGTTGACCTTGGGCTAAGTTACACTGGTCTTCAATGCATTAATTCGATGCTACTAATAAGTCCAACGTTGCTTTTACTGAAATAGTATACAACTTTTTTATCTCATTGTGTTTCTCCAGGTCAACATACTGATTCTTCAAGGAGTCTTTCAGGGCATCAAGTTCTTTGAGTACATCTTCTGCCTGCTGTTGTGATTAGTTAAGTTGTTCTAACTCAGCTTTGCATTCTACATTTACTGTTGAAGTGGAAATTTTTCCTGCTTCTTGACTGTGATAGTAAGACTCAACAAAAGTAATTCTAACAATATAACTAGTCTTTATTTACAAAACACTGCATGCAGTATTGGCAATAACTTGAGTTCGGAGAGCAGTCATTATGATTTACTGATTCCTTCTCAAGTCCGCGCTTATATAAAGAATCAGTTCAGTATTTATACGTAATAGTTATCAGTTTGCATGACCAGAGCTTATTCAGGAATTCGATCAGTAATAGCGTTGTAAGCCATGTCGTAAATCACTGTACAATCTTCTGACCTCCTAAAACTTTTTGTTTCATTATTCATACCTTTATTTTGTTCTTTGATAGAACAGAAGAAGGTTGGTGACTCCTTCATCCCTGACTTATCTTGTCTTACTTATACAGCCCTAGGTTATGTGGAGTTAGCTTTTCTCATTTTGTACCAAGTATTTGACCAATTTTCCCATCATGCCACTACTTCATTCGTATAATTTCACAATACCTGTGGAATAGCTTAATTTTCCTTTTGCAGTGTTTCTTTTGAGTTACTTCAGTTAGCTTTCCTTCATTCATAGCCATCTGCTCACTCTGCGCTGTCACTTGTTATTGTAGGTTTTGTATTGTGTCAACTTTTTCAAAAAGCTCAATTTTAAAGCCTTTTGACTACTTTTTCTTTCTTCTGTAGTAAACACTTTGATTTGTACTTTGTCTTTCAATGATTATAGTATGCAACCATTTTATGGTTACTTCAATATTGTCTACCTCAATCTGGGGTCTCCTATTTCCTTCACTCCGGGCTCTCCTGCCTTGATTGTCCTCAAGTCTTGTGTCTCCTTCAGTCTAGGGTCTTCTCGCCTCTTCAGTCATGGGATGTGCCTGAACTTTTTTCATGAGATCTGTAGCTCTGTGATTGAAGTTTAACATATTTGTCAAAGGCTTTTAATATCTCAACAAATGTGGTTAAGGATTCATCTAGAGATCATGATTATCTTGTCTGCAAATACACTTTTGATTTCTTACTTATTCCAAATGTACTCATATTGTAATGACACTGTGCCATTGATATATTTTATGTTTCTATAGAGTGTTTAAAGTTCAGTTTTTTTTCAAAGTGGTCACTATATCTGGAGGAAATGCAGCAAATGCTGGAAAGCAAGATAATTAGTCACTTTAGATCTGTAGTGTTTAGTTAGAATGAAGCTAATTTGTGTTTTGTTTATAAATGAGAAAAGAATCATGGGTTTTTTTGTTGATTAAAATAATGAAAGGTGAATTGGGTGTACAGGATCATATAATCATGTGGTACTAGAAGTGGGAGAGATAGGTTTGTAACAGAAAAACTTCTTTTGTGATAAGCTGCTGTTAAAAGATAGAAGACTGCAACTGCTGTCCCTGAAAATTCTCTCTACAAAGACTCTGCAAAGTATCCCTGGAACTATTATGGTTGTTACCCAAGGTGGAGCACGAATATTAGAAAAATATTACTTAATTGGAACTGAAATAGTGATAAATTAGAAAATTTGAATGGTCTCCTTTTAGCTTAAATACTGCACGTGTTAAAAGTTAAGATATTTCACTTTATTTGAGCAATTTATAAATTGTATTATGAATGAAGCTTTGTTTGATAAAAGAACTGTAATTTAATACCAAAGATTTAAAAAAAATGTTGAGGTCTAATATAACTTCTTAATTTGTCTTGGAGTTTGGGTCAAGTATCCTAACAATGTAATCTACACAGTGTATTTTTTATGATACTCAACACATGTTATAACATCAGCCTTGGACCTGTTGCTGCAGCTTTTTTCCAGTTGTTCTCTGGTCTGCTAATGCTGAACCTGATTGCTATTTCAAATGATAATTTCTGCCTTTTTACTTTATTTTGCTCATCCTTTTCATGATCTGGCTATGTCCCTTCCCTCTGCATTAACTCAGGTTCTTCTTTTCATCTGCATAATGGATTAATCTTTTGCTCTTTTGCCTTTCAGCCTGCTTGTTTTTTTTTCAAATTTTACTCAGCTTTTTGTGATTTGGCTAGGTTCAATGACTTTGGCTCTTGTTTGACTATGTCTGGCTTGTCATCTTTTTAGTAGATTCTCTGCTGCCTTTTGGCCTTTTATTTCTTTTTTTTTTCAATTTTGCTCAGCCCTTTATGATCTAGCTAGGAGTCAAGGTTCTGAGTTGGCAATGAACACTCATGTATTTGGTTAATGTCCTTCAGCTTCCATATCTGCAATGGTGCTTCCTTTTTGGTGATCTTCAACTGTGTTTTCAAATTTGGAATTCCTCTCACAGGTCAAACATGATTCTTACATGATTTCTAATCATTGCCACATGTTGAAAGGCTGTTTGTTGTCTCACTAAGAAATCTGGATGCTTGAGTGGTTGAACATAAACTGTTTGTTGCTCACCCATAACTATACACATCTCCAAGGTACTACCCTCCAAGGGTATTGTCTCCTTGTCGGCTTCTGTCAGAGTCTGCTGCACACAGTTGACCACCATGTCAGTCTCTACATCATACCATGGATGAAAATGTTCTCCAGCCGTACATTAACTCTTGTTCTGCCTGAACCCCCTCATACTATACTCTCCTATCATCTCTACTGGAGACCAGCACTGCCTTTTCCATCACTAGCCATTGCAGATGAATAATGATAGGAGTGTGAAGGAAGTGTCCCTGTTCCTGCTCCTTCCTTGTGGCATTAAGAGAAAAATGATGATAGGCTCCAAAAAGTGATGGTAATGTCTCTGAGGTGTCCGCAAGGAGGAAGAAAGCATTAGATTGCCTTCACCTACCTCCGACCCAATACTAAATCTTTCTTGCTGTTGGATCAAGTGAGCAGGGTAAGACTGGGACAGCAAAATGGTTAGCACTGCTGTCTCACAGCACCAGGAACTTGGGTTCGATTTCCGGCTTAGGTCACTTTCTGTGCGGAGTCTGCACATTCTCCTCATGTCTGTGTGGGCTTCCTCTGGGTGCTCTCCAGTTTCCTCTCTCAGACAGAAAGATATGCTGACTCAGTGCATTGGGCATGCTAAATATTCCCTCAATGTAACCAAACAAGTGCTAGAGTGTGATGAATAGGGGTTTTTCACAGTAACTTCATTGCAAATGCTAATATAAGCCTACTAAGACACTGATAAACTTTAAATATTTTGAAGTGGGTGAAAATCCAGCCTGACTTCAACAACAGTTTAAGCAGAAAAATTCCCAGCCTCTGGTAAAATATTTATTCTAAAAAAAATTTAATTGGACATTAATATACAAATATGTCTTAACATTCTTCTTAAATTTTCTATATATAAACACATATCTTAAGTGTCTGCATCTTTTTTAAAAAATGCTCATTTGTGTGTGTGTGTTACTGGTTGAACTGATATAAAAAAAACGTAGCAGAAATCTGACAAGAATGGCTTTAAATCTAATGTGTCAGATCTTTTAACCAGACACCAATTTCTATTGCAGTGATTGATTGAGGAGCTAATTACATTCCAGTAAATTTTGACCAAGGCCATACCATGATAACACTTTAAGACATTCCAATCTATATATGTTTGTATCCATGAATTTCAGGTTCCTGGGGATTTTCCTCATTTTCCAAATGCTTAGCTGCCACAAACTTCTCTGGAAATCATTCACAGTTTCCAGAGAACAGAGTAATGCTAGTTCCTTTACATTACAGGCTGAAGATGCCACGGACAAGAAATTGGGATTGCCCTGCTCATTTTCTGAGTTCAACAAATGTTGTTGAAGCTGTAAAATTGCATCACAGCCACTGCATAGAATTGCACCGTACCATCATGTAAGTTTTTATTTATTGGTGTTGCAAGTAGGCTTACATTAACATTGCAATGAAGTTACTGTGAAAATCCCCATTAGTCGACCCACTCTGATGCCTGCTCAGATATACTAAGGGGGAATTGTCTCTGGACAAGACAGTTAGTGAGATTTTGCAAGCCCAGGCAAGTCATGGGAGTTACAGATAGTGCGGCATGAACCCAAGATCATGATTGAGGCTGTCCTCATGTGTGCAGAAATTGCTATCAGTCTCTGCTCAGCAACTCTGCGTTGTTGTATGTCGTGAAGGTCGTCTTGGAGAACACTTACCTGAAGATCAAAGGCCAAATGCCCGTGACCACTGAAGTATTCCCCAACAGGAAGGGAACAGTCTTGCCTGGTGATCGTGGAGCGATGTTCATTCATCTGTTGTAGTAGTGTCTGCATAGTCTCCCCAGTGTACCATTCCTTGGGACACCTTTTCCTACAATGTATCATCATACACCTCTGATCTTCGGGTAAGCGTTCTCCAAGGCAACCTTCACGACACATGACAGCGCAGAGTCACTGAGCAGAGACTGATAACCAAGTCGTACACACATGAGGACGATCTCAAGCAGGATCTTGGGTTCATGTCACACTATCTGTAACCCCCACAACTTGCCTGGGCTGCAAAATCTCACTAACTGTCCTGTCTGGAGACAATACACATTTCTTTAAACTATGCTTAACCCTCTCTTCACTCACATTGTTTGTACCTTTAAGACTTGATTACTTGTAAAGACTCACATTCCATTTATTATTTTGTAAATTGCGTTTGTGTCTTTATATGTCCTGTTTGTGAACTGAAATCTCACTCACCTGACAAAGGAGCAGCGAGCATTCCGAAAGCTAGTGGCTTTTGCTATCAAATAAACTTGTTGGACTTTTAATCTGGAGTTGTGAGGCTTCTTATTGTGTTTACCCCAGTCCAATGCCGGCATCTCCACATTAAGTTGGGCCTAGGTAAGATGCTCTATCAGAGAGTCAGTGTTAACTTGATGGGTTGAATACCCTCTTTCTACACTGTAGGATGTGAATTCAGTGAGAAAAGCAAGTGTTTAGCTATGTGATCAGAGAAAAACAATGGGGGTAAAGAAGAGGTAATTTCAAATTGGAGAGATAAGGAAATTGACACATATATGCCAAAAGCTGATTCCACAGGGTGTATGACATCAAAGGGAAAGAATGATATATTTATATCCCAATGGTGGAAAGAGACACAATTACAACTGACATCACAGGAACACCCAACTGCAGAAACAATCTCCCAAAAAGAAGCGGCAGGTTTCACCTTTGCTGAAACTGAAAACAGTTCTCCCAAACGTGGCCGTATAACCTGTGCAAGGTAATTATTTGCTGGATTTAGCTCATGGAGTTACATAATATTGGATGTTGCTTAGAAACGAAGGTGTGTCTCAGAAAGCAAGGTGTGTCGGTAATTGGGAACCAAGGAGTTGTTTCAAGTAGTGCTGTGTATAAAACCATCAGTGTACTTAAGTGTTGTAGTATATTGTACTCCTTGTCATGTGTTTTTATTTATTTTCACTTTAATAAATACTCTTGTTCACATGATTGGACTGTTGCTTCTTGGTTCACGTTTTTTTTCACACAATATACCAAATTGAAAACACATACCATTAAGAACTGGAGTTCCAAGTTATCCTTCTGGGTTTTAAGATACTCTCAGAACTAACATCAGTGGGGTTCTAAATATAATTGGAGGCTCTTTTAGCAGGTTATTGAAAAATATAATTGCCAGGGTGTAGGGGAATTGTGACTTTTAATTATTGCTTATAAGCATAACAAATGTGAGGAAAGTATGGAGCCATATAAAGAGGTGGGTGACTTAAAATAAGGTGATTGCAACTTGACTTTCACCATAGCTAAGGGTTTTCTAAAGATGGAAAATGTAACTGTGCCTAGTTTACCAAAATTAATCAAATATGAGCCGATTGAATTGGCAGATACATTGGAGTTGGGATTATCTACAGAGATAAGGAAAACAGAGATTATTGAAAGCATAGCAAATCATTTAAAATTGCAAGTGTTCCTGATAGACCAAGCTCTCCAAAAAGTGAGGCAATTGAGTTGGCTAAAATTCAGTCACAAAAGGAAATGGAAATTAGGAAGGTTGAAGTGCAGGAAAAAGAGGAATAAGAAAGAAAAGAAATTGAAACGAAAAGACTTGACGTGGAAATCAAGAAGTTCGCAATGGCAGAAAGGGAAAAGGAGAAAGAGGAAACAATTCAGTTTAAAATGCTGGAAGCTAAAAAAGTTACAAGAGCAGGATGAGGAAGGAAATAATCCTAGATGTCCTATCCTAATCATAAAAACCCTACAGTACAGAAAGAGGCCACAGATTATGGTCACATGTACTGACCATAATCCCACCTAGGCCCTTCCCTTACATCTGTACATATTTTACTCATTAATCTCTGACCTATACATCTACAGTCAATTTAGTATGGCCAATCAACCTAAACCTGCACATGTTTGGAACGTGGGAGGCAACAGGAGTACCCGGACGAAAGCCACATAGACATGAGGAGAATATGCAAACTCCACACAGACAGTGACCCAAACCAGGAATTGAACTCAGGTCCATGGAGCTGTGAAGCAGCAGTGCTAACCACTGAGTTATCGTGCCGCCCACTATGTGGCTGCCCACTCTCATAAAACTCACAAGGAGATCTTTAGATTTGTACAGACATTTCCATTGAATTGAATTGGATTGATTGATTATTATCACATGTATTGGAATATAGTGAAAGTATTGCTCCTTGCAAGCTGTTACAGACAAAACATACTATTCATAGAGTACATAAGGGAGAAGGAAAGGGTAGGGTGCAAAGTACAGAACAGAAACAGGCTCTTTGGTCATGCCCATCATGATGGATTGACTAAACTAAAGGAAAAACCTTCTGCCTTTACTTGTCCATATTCATCCATTCCCTCCCTATATATGTACCCATGCAGAATATGGTGTTGCAATTGCTGATAGGGTAAAGAGAAAGATCAACTTAATGCGTGATAGGATCCGATGGCAGCGCGGAAGAAGCTGTTCTTAAGTCATTTGTACACGTTTTCAGACTTCTGTATCTTTTTCCCAATGGAAGAAGCTGACAGAGACCGTTTCCGGAGTCCATGTGTTCTTTGGTTATGTAACTGCTTTTTCAAGGTAGCGCAAAGTGTAGGTGGAGACATTGGATGAGAGGCTGGTTTGCATAATGGTCTGGATTACATCCACAACCCTTTGTAGTTTCTTGCGGTCTTGGTCAGAGCACGAGCTACGCCGGGCTGTAATGCAACCAGAAAGGATACTTTCTATGGTGCATTTGTAGAAATTGGTAAGCATCATAGTGGACACATGCTGAATTTCCTTAGCTTACTGAAAATTTGATGAAAAGGCATTTTTTAATTCATTTGAGAAAGTAGTAAGAAAAATGAAATGATTGCAAGATATTTTGAGGCTGCTCCTACAGTGTAAATTTATAGATAGGGTTAGTGAAGGTCAGAGGAAAGGTTTGGGGAGTACAATACATTGAAGAAAACTATATTGAGGACTTATGTGTTAGTAGCAGAGGCTTACACATAAAAGGTCTTGGAATATAAGAAAACAATCTGAGCAGATTTATATGTATTTGAAAGAATCAAACAAAATAATTTTGATAGGTGGGCAAGAGCATTAAAAGTAGAAGAAGCCTATGAGGTTCTTAGAGAAGTAATTGTGTTGGAAGAATTCAAAGATTCATTACCTGCAATGATAAGAACTCATGTGGAGGATCAAAGAGTTACAATTACAAGGCAAGCCATGGAACTTGCCAATATTATGAAGTGGTTCATGGGAAAAACTTTTCTTTTGACACACTGTTACATCTGAGGAAGATAGGAAATGGATAGTTATGAGACAAGACAATCAAGCAAGAGAGGAGTGGGAGTAAATTCCAAAGAGACTTCATCTCAAAGTAATTCAAAATAAATTTTGGTGCCTTTGGAATGGTGATAGGAAGAAAGTTAGATGTATTCATTGTAATACCCTAATAATTTGCAGACTCAACAGGCTGAGTGGCCTAACTTTGCTCTTACGTTTTATTGTCTTAATAAACTTGCCCACACATCAAATCATTATGCTGGGGGTTAAGTAAAAAGATGGTTAGAGTTAAAAGTCTGAAGAAAGGAAATAGTAAACTAGAGACTGGAGGACAAGAGAAGTTGATAGAGTTTGTACACAGAAAAGAACAAACAATCAAAGTGAATGAAGGGGTGAAACAACTTGTACAGAAGCAGAGTTGACAGCAGGTGATTGATGTGTGTTTAAGTTTGCTGTACGTGTAGGGAACGTTTATCCATGTTTGCCAAATGGAATGGGAAAGGTATTAGAATTTTAAGAGATACAGGAGCAAGTCAATCCCTAATGTTGCAAAGTAAAGGTATTTATTATTTAGAAAGAATATTGAAGGAAGAGTTTCCACTTAGCAGTATTCATGATGAGACAAAAAAATCCTTTGTGAAAATAAACTAAAGGAGTAGCTTGAAGACAGAGGAGTGGCTGTTGGAGTGGTAAAAACATTGCTCACTGCAGGGATGCAGTTCATTCCTGAGTTTGATATAGTTGGTTTAGAGATAGTAGTGATGCTTCCTGTGACTGAACAGTTGGTAGAAAATCCAGCTGCAGAAAGATTGCAAATGGACCATCCTGGAGAGTTTCTGGATTCTGTGATAATGGGATCAAAAGCACATAAGATGAGGCAAGAGAAGGAGGAGTTCAAACTACAGAATGAGAAAAATGAGATAAGGTTATCTTCAGTAAACTGAATGAAGATGGAAAAGATGAAGAAAAAAATGTGTTCAGCTTAAAGAGATTGTTAGAATTACAGCAGGGCAATTCAAATTAAAACAAATCTATCAAACAGCTTACTTGGAATTGGAGGCTCAGTGTATTTCTGAATGACATTATGTAAAGGATCACCTATTAATGAGAAAACAGCACCCCAGGCATATTAGCACAGGTGACAAATGGGCAAAAATACATCAAATCATATTATCTCCTGAGTATAGTAAAGAGATTCTAAAGATAGCTCATGGAATTCCATTCAGAGGACATCCAAGAAAAAAGAAAATACAAGCGAAGATACAGAAACCATGTTACTGGCTGGGACTACATAAAGGTGTAGTTAAATTTGGTTGAACATGTCACAAGAAATAGGGAAAGTACAAGCTGCATGATTCCTATTTCAGTGTGTACAAGAGTTGTAACTTGTTGCGTTGGATCATTTTTGAGAATGCAAAGTGGAAATCAATACTTGTTAACTGTTATAGATATATCCACTAGATTTCCTGAAGCCAACATTACAACCATGAGAGCAGTCGAGGAATTAACCAAGTTCTATATTAGGAATGGTTTACCAAAGGAGATGCAATAGGATTAAGGGTCAAATTTTATTTTTTATTATTGAAAGAGATCATTAATAGTCTGGAAATAAAACAGCATAATCCAGAGTCACAAGAAACATTAGCGAGGTGGCATCAAACTTTGAAAATGATGAGAGTACATAATCAAGATTACTCTCATGATTGGGACAAAGGAATTCCATTTTTATTATTTAAATTGAGGGAACCACCAAATAATTCTACAAGATTCAGTCTTTTAGAATTGATTTAGGGACATAAAGTGAGAGAATCACTGAAATTAATCCAAGAAAAATTGTTTATTAAGAAGTCAGAGACTGCACTTTTGGACAACATATTGAATTTCAGAGAAAAAATGAATGGAGCTTATAAAGTGGCAAGGAAGCATTTAAAGATAACACAGCAGCAAATGAAAGTAATGGCTTATAGGAGGACACCGACTCAATTTTATAGTGGGGAGAAAGTGCTGTGTCAGGAGAACCATTGAAAGCTAGATTTAGTGGACCATAATCCCCAAAATTTCTGAAGAGATAGGAAAATTGGAACAATAGGTTATTTAAATAGAGTTTGTTACAGCAATGGTTTAAATTGAAAATAATTCATGTGGCTGAGAAAGAAAATATCATTGCAGATGCCTTATCAGAGTGTAGAAGGGACAATTAGGAAGCTTGTGTGGGTATATTTAATGTTAATGCACATTTTTAAACCTTTGAAATGTTCAATAAGATGGAATGGATGAGAAATGGTTGAGAATGAAACCATCTTTCAAACTGAGACATTTCATTTGAAAAAAATATGTTAAGAATTGGAGAGAATTAAAATGAAAAATGAAATTGGGTTAAAAGAAGACAACCAGGGAGTTGATAAGGGTATTTATTTAAAGAGATGTTGAAATGTGAGTTAACATACCAGTGAACAAAACAAGTGTTTACCTATGTGATTAGAGGAAAATAATGGGGGTATAGAAGAAGTAACCTAGATTGACAAGTATATGCCAAAAACTGATTCCACAAGGGAAGAATAATATATCTATGGCCCAGTGACTCGGAAAAGGGGCACAATCACAGTCACACCCAACCACAGACAAAAAAAATCTCCTCAAAAAATGTAGCAGCCTTTGCTTTCACTGAAACTGGAAACGGTTTTCCCAAACATGGTCATATAACTTGTAGATTAGCTACTTAATGTTGGATGTTGTTTGGGAACACAGGGGCATCTCCATGTTCATAACCATGTGGTAGTTTAAGTAATACTGTGTGTATAGCCATCAGTGTACTTTATTATTGTTATGTATTATAGTTCTTTTTATATTAATAAATAATCTTTATTCTTCACTAGTATAACATTCAAAAGGCATTTGGACAGATATACGGATAGGAATGGTTTAGAAGAATATGATCCAAATGCAGGCAAATGGGGTTAGCTTAGATGGGTATTTTAGTCAGCATGGACCAGTTTGGGCCAAAGGGTCTGTCTCCGTGCCATAGATTCTATAATTCTATGTCAACTCTGCCATCTCTCAGAACCAAAGGTGAGTCCACTCTTTTAATATCCAGCTATTGTGTGAACATACACAACACATCATGTAGGTCAAGGCTGACAGCATTTATGGTGTCCTCATTCTGTGGCAGTTCACTGTGTCAGATGCATTTGAGCCACCAGGACAAACTAAGGCTGGATTGATTGACAAGGGCTATCAAGTGCTGGCATAACTGAAAACTCCTGTATGCAGCCAATGCACAAGTGAGAAACATGCATAGAATGAAAGAGATGCTGTCACACAAAATGCAATACTATTGGCATGCTCAGATAATGCTCCCTCTGCCTAGACTCCTCTGGAAGAGCCCTGCAATACTTAGTATAGTCAGTGTCAAAATTCAAAATGGCTTACTGCTTGTGGTGCAACCTTATCATCATGAAGGGATAGCTTTTGCTACCAGCTACAGGTTGAGCAGCTGAGGAGTGGAAGAATGAGGAGGATGAGGAAGTGGAAGGGAGGTGGTAACCAAGAAAGCCCCTTCCTGATCGGGCATCCATGTGTGATACCAGTAGCTATAATCCCAATCCCCTAATCACCAACTGTCCCACACTTTACCTTCCCTCTGATACTATCACGGCACATACTTGACCGAACACAAAAATAAAATCTGGCATAAAATAAATGTTATCAGTCAAGTTTATAAATAAAACCTTGTCATATTGGTCATGTTGTAGGCCTTCTGTTGGCACTGTGGAGTGAGGAATAGGAGGAGCAGGGGACAGGGAGCTGGTATTTGGAAACCTTTGCTCCAGATGGACTAACTTGACACTGCTTCCTTGAATATCTCATCCTCATGTTAACAGTAGAGCACAATTCTCCACTTTCCATTCCCTTTACTCGGACCATCACAACATCTCTTGGCAAAGCTCTTGAGAAAGTGATGGAGCACAGCAATGAAAATATGAGTCAAAATTACTGATCGGTGGTTGATTAGGCGTGATGAATTGAGTTGTGTCTGACAGTAGTGGTGTAGCTAGTAAGGTATAGCATTTGAAGGTGCATTCACTTCTTATGATCACTTCTGTTTCATCACTAAATCTTGCATCTCTGCATCTGTATTCTCAGGGCTTGACTCTTGTCATTAACCTCCAATGGCTATCTGCTCCAATACCTTCTGAACATTTGTTGGAGGGTAACCTTCCTACCCACTGGTACAGTACATTTCTCCCTTTCCACCTTTCCACCAGGTCCTCTAATGCAGTCTTAACATCTTGGGGCATGACTTCTCCTATGCTAAGCCAGTCTTCACTGTTCCTATCTCCAGGTCACTTCCTCTTGATGCACCCCCTGGCCCAGCCACAGGGCAACTTCCCTTTAAGAGATAGAGGCTAATTTTAAGCCAGGAAAGATTGCTTTAAAAATTGCTAGCCATTCATGATATTGGCCCTCAGCTCAGTTGGTTGAATGGCTAATTTGTGATGCCAAACTACACCAACAGCATGGGTTCAGTCCTATACTGGCTGAGGTGATTCAAGAAGGCTCCACCTTCTCAAACTTGTCCCTTGCCTATGATGTGATAATCCTCAGATTAAAATCATCAGCTGTCAGCTCTTCCCCTTAAAGGGGGATGTCATCTTGGACTATGGCAACTTTATCTCTGCTGATGTATCCTGGCAACGAACAGAATGGTTAGTGCTAACTGGAAACTACAGTCATTAAGATAAGAAGGCAACACAAAGTTGTCACATTATCCGCATTGTAATCTTTACATGCTTTTGAAGGCTATTAGAATAACATTTGTGGCAAAATGTCTCCTGTGGCATATCAAATTTATTTTGTGCCTAATCTGTCATCACTATTTATCAGTTCATGGTTAAATGATATCTCATTACAAGCTTGGTTGGCTGTGCTCAAATGAGTGACGTCCCCATTAAGTACATAGTTATTCATGAAATATGCTAGAATCTATTGTTAGCGATTTGGTAACTGGGCACTTAGACAATCAGAATATAATTGGGCAAAGTCAACATGAGTATATGAAAGAGAAACATGTTTGACAAGCGTGTTAGCCATTTTTTTGAGGTTGTAAGGAATAGAATAGATGAGGGGGGTGCAGTGGATGTAGCATATTTGGATTTTCAAGAAATTTAAACTCAAAATTAGAGTTTATGGGATTGAGGGTACATTAGCAAGATTCAGAATTGGTTAATGGAGAGAAAACAAAAGGTAGGAATAAACAGATTATTTCCAAGTTGGCACATTGTAACCAGTGAGAGAGCAGTGAGAGAGCCTTAGCTATTTATAGACTATATGAGAATGACTTAGTCGAGAGTGCTGAATGTATATTTTCCATTTTTCTGCATGGGAAAGGTAGTTGTGGAGAAGCTGTAAACAGCCTAGAAAACTTGGAAGTCTCACTCTTGGACTCAGATTGGGGAGTGAGGGGAGGTGGGTGTGTCAAATGGCTCTCAGACTCAGATGGAGGGGGGGAAGGAATAGAAGGGGTGAGGTCAAGGAGCAGAGGAGTCCACTGCCACTCTGCATGTGCTCAGTGAGGGGTAGGGGAATCTGCTGCTATTCTGTGTGTGATCAGTGGTGGGGAGGGGGGGAGGGGTTCTGCTGTCACTCTGCATGTGATCAGTTGGGAGGAAAGGAAGGAGGAGCCCGCGATTGGTCTGGGTGGTGGGGTGTGGGGAATAAGGGGGTCAGTAATGTTGTGGGACCAAATGGTTCCAGCAATTATGTCCAATGTTCACTTGTAAGCACATCCTAACATCCCTTCATTCATAGCTTGCTAAATAACTGGATTCAATATTCATTTTAACTCATTGATGATCAACAATTGCTTTTACATTTTGTCATTTCTCTGAAGGATATCTACCCCAGTTTTTTAAGTTCAAATGTTTGAAAATTTAAATTGGACTGAGACAATAAGACTAAGATGTAGGAGCAGAACTAGGCCATTCTGCCCATCACATTTGCTCCATTCAATCATGGCTGAGATGAATCTCATCCCCATTCTCTTGCCTTCTTCCCATAAACCTTGATCTTCTGATCCATCAAGAACCTATCTACCTCTGCTTTAAAGACCCTCAGTGACCTAGCCTCCATAGCCCTCTGTGACAATGAGCTCCACAAGTTCACCACCCTCAGGCTGAAGAAATTCCTCCTCATCTCAGTTTTAAAAGACTGTTCCTTCACTCTAAGGTTGTACCCTTGAGTTCTAGTCTCCCCCACTGTGGAAACATCCTCTGCATGTCCTACTCTATCTAGGCCTCTCAGTATTCTGTAAATTTCAATTAGATCCCCCCACATCCTCCTAAACTCTATCGAGTATAGACGTCAACCGCTCTTTAAACGATAATCCCTTCATCCCTAATTAAGGGGTGATAGTTATAGGACGGATATCAGAGGCAGGTTCTTTACCCAAAGGGTGGTTCGGGAGTGGAATGCCCTGCCTGCAGCAGTTGTAGATACGCCAAGTTTGGTGGCGTTTAAGAGGTTAGTTGATAAGTATATGGAAGAGAAGGGAATGGTTTAGTTTGGAGGGGCATTGCTTTTTATATTGGTTGGCGCAACATCGAAGGCCGAAGGGCCTGTTCTGTGCTGTAATGTTCTATGTTCTATATTCTATGTTCTATGTTCATTCCTGGGTCATTCTTGTGAACCTCCTCTGGACTCTCTACAAGGCCAGCACATCCTTCCTTAGGAATGGCACTCAAAACTTCTGAAAATACCCCAAATGGGGTCTGACCAGAGCCTTATAAGCCTCAGCAGTACATCCCTACTCTCGTATTCTAGCTCTCTAGAAATGAATGCTAACATCAAATTTGTCTTCCTAACTGCCAACTGAATCTGCATGCTAATCTTAAGAGAGTCCTAAACCAGGACTCCCAATCCCTTTGTGCTTTAGATTTCCAAAGCCTTTCCCCATTTAGAAAATAGTCTATGCCTCTATTCTTCCTACAAAATACAAAACCTCACACTTTCCCACATTGTATTCCATCCGCTACTTCTTTGCCACTCTCCTAGCCTGTCCAAATCATTCTGCAGCTTTCCCACTTCCTCAACACTACTTGTCCCTCTACAAATTTAGCAGCTGCTAAAATCTACAAATTTAGCACCCATGCCCTCAGTTCCATCTTCCAGATCGTTAATGTATATAGTGAAAAGTTGCATCCCAACACTGACCCCTGTGAGACACTACTAGTCACTGGTTGCCATCCTGAAAAGGATCCCCTTAACCCCATTCTCTCTGCTTTTCATCTGGCAACCAATCTCCTATCCATGCCAATACCTTGCCTCTAACACCATTGATTCTTAGCTTACTTATGATGTGAAGATACTGGCATCGAACTGGGGTAAACACAGTAAAGTGGACTTTAACTTGGTGTTGTAAGACTTCTTCCTGCCTTAGCTTACTTAGCAACTCCCTGTGAGGCATCTTGTCAAACGCTTTTTAGAAATCCAAATAAATCACTTTAACTGCCTTTCCTTTGTTTAAATTCTTCATTAACTCTTCAAAGAATTCTGACAGATTTGTCAGATATGACCTCGCTTTGACAAAGCTGTGCTAACTCAGCCCTATTTTGCCATGCACTTCCAAGAACTCTGCAATTTCACTCTTTATAATGGACTCCAAGATTTTACCCATAACAGGCCTACAGGCTAACTGGCCTATAATTTCTCATCTTCTGTCTCCCTCCCTTCTCAGACAGAGGTTTACACTAGCCTTTTTCCAGTCCTCTGGGACTTTCCCTGACACAGTAAGAAGTTTGACACACCAGGTTTGAGTCCAATCGATTTATTTGATAGTAAACTCACAAGCTCACTGTCAAATAAATTGGTTGGACTCAAACCTGGTGTTGTCAGACTTCTTACTGTGTTTATCCCAGTCCAATGCCGGCATCTCTACATTATGACTTTCCCTGACTCCAGTGCTAGGACCCTTGCTGTTTGTCATTTTCATAAATGACCTGGATGAACAAGTGGAGGGATGGGTTAGTAAGTTCACCGACGGTACGAAGGTTGGTGGTGTTGTGGATAGCCTGGAGGGATGTCAGAAGTTGCAGCGAAACATAGATAGGATGCAAGACTGGGCGGAGAAATGGCAGATGGAATTCAACGTGGATAAATGTGTGGTGATCCATTTTGGTGGGACCAATGGGATGAAGCAGTATAATATCAAGGATAGGAGTCTTGGCAGTGTTGAGGAGCAGAAGGATCTTGCAGTCCGGGTCCATAGGACTCTTAAATTGGCCTCACAAGTGGAGGATGTGGTCAAGAAGGCCTTCATTAATCGAGGGATTGAGTTTAGGAGTCGGTAGGTAATGCTGCAACTTTATAAGACCCTTGTCAGACCCCACTTGGAGTACTGTGTGCAGTTCTGGTCGCCTCACTATAGGAAGAATGTGGAAGCTATTGAGAGGGTGCAGAAGAGATTTACAAGGATGTTGCCTATATTGGGAGGCAGGCCTTATGAAGATAGGTTGAGGGAGCTAGGTCTCTTCTCCCTGGAGAGACGAAGGTTGAGAGGTAACCTGATAGAGGTTTATAAGATGTTGAGAGGAATAGATAGGGTGGATTCTTGGAGGCTATTTCCTAGGGCTGAAATGGTTGCTACGAGGGGACACAGGTTTAAAGGGGGCAAGTACAGAGGAGATGTCAGAGGTAAGTTTTTCACTCAGAGGGTGGTGAGTGAATGGAATCGGCCGCCGTCAGTGGTGGTGGAGGTGAACTTGCTGGGGTCTTTTAAGAGACTTCTGGATGAGTACATGGGGTTTAATGGGATTGGGAGTTACAGGTAGTTCTATGTCCTGGTAGGTACTGATATGATCGGTGCAACTTGTGGGCCGAAGGGCCTGTTTGTGCTATAGTGTTCTATGTTCTATTGTTCGATGTTCAATGCCTCAGCTATCTTCTTCAGAACCCTGGGGTATAGTCTATCTGGTCCAGGTGATTTATCCACCTTCAGACCTTTTAACTTTCTTGGCACCTCTTCAGTAGTGATGGCCATTACAGCTACATCTGCCCCCTGGTTCTGTTGAAGTTCTGGTATGTTACTGCTGTCTTTCACTGTGAAGGCATTTACAAAGTACCCATTCAGTTCCTCTCCCATTTCGTTGTTGCTCATTACCGCTTCTTTATTTTCCAGCAGTCCAATGTCCATTCTTACCTCCCTCTCACCTTTTATATATATAAAAAAGCTCTTGCATCTTGCAAATTCCTCTATTTCATGAGTTAAATTGCAAGACTGTTTACATTATACTTCCTTCCAAATGAATTCATTGCTATCCTAATTTTCTGCAGATTTCTGCTTCATTATATATCTATATGCAGGCCCCAGGCAAATGAAAATGAATAATAAAAATTAATTGTACCTTTCTCAGTTCAGGGCAATTCTGCAATGAATTGTTTTCTGACCACAAGGGGGCAATAGCAGCACTGAAAGCAGGAAAACTGTTGCATTATCAAATTGCTTCTTTACAGCAAATTCTACTCTCTTAAAATGAGAAATGGCCAGAAGTACAACAAAATAGCGCATCTATGCCTCACGTTTGCTCTGCAACATAGCAGAAATATAGTTACATAGTAATTTAAATAGCTGAAAAAATAGACGCTTTAGAAGCTGTTTAGATCTAAAATTAAATTTACTTTTTCCATGTCATTTTCTAGTTTAATCAAAATGATTTCAAAAAGACTTAATAGCAGAATATTAATATGTTGTTACTTTCCCTAAAATAATACTGTTACAATAGTTTGATTTTCATTTAACTCTTAGCCAGTTGGCTCCCTAAATGTCAACACTGGTGGCTTGGAAAGACACTGTCTGACGTGTCTGGTCTGAATGAGTTCAGTCCCCTTACCTTTAATGACTCTGTTATTCTGAAATTCTTAATTACCTCAAAGACTGGAATTGTCCTGTACGATTACAGTGGGGATCTCAACACGGTAAAGACAAGCTTCTAGGATACAAATATTAGGAATTCAATCCGCAGTGGGCTGGGGTGAAATCCTACTTATATCTAACAATGAGCGTAAATTCTCTTGTACGCTATTGCTCCATTAACATGTTTAGATAATTTCCTGTCTGACATTCACCCACTTAAACCAGTTAACACTTATCGAGACAGTGCAGAGTGGGAATTAAATGCAGTAGTCAGCTAACATGGGAGAGTTTAAATTATTTTTTACCAGCATTAAGTAAGTATTGCCACCTATGCCTATTTTAGTTTTTTTCTGGTTATTTATAATAATTATTAGTTATTTAATGTAAAAAAGGTCGAGGGTCTGACTCGAAGTGATGGATTTTTAGGGATTGTCACATCCATCATCATCCAACAAGCCAAAATTACGGATATTTTTGAAGATTATCCCAACTTGAAATAAACAAATTAGTTCTGTTATGCAAGACAATGGAAATGTTTAAATATGACCATTTTTTTGAGATTCAAATTAATGCTAAACCAACGACAAAACTGTCATTCACTGCTTCTCCAGTTGTCTTTTCTCTCACTTGTTTGCATCAAGTTCCTCTTAATTTATTTTATTATTGTCTCAGCACAATACTCTTTCATACTCACCTTTAGACAACCTTCTCCATTTAAGGCTGTGCTAAATCATAGTTTCTCCAGTGCCTAAAATATGAACTTTGTTATTTTTAACCTTTATTAATCAGTGTGCCCTGCTTCCCTGGATCATAATGAAAATTTTTGTCAGTAACTTAAAGACTCAGATTAGTTAATAACATAATAGAGCAATATATGTTTTATCTTAAATCTACCTGTAAATTAATCACAAAAGTTCAGCCAGAAATAGTTGTGACAAACGGATGCGTAAACAGCATGAGAACAAGAGGCCTTAATTCTCCCATTTCACTGTGCTAATTTTGTGGCGGGGGTGGTTTGGTGTGATGCTCAGGAATCCCATGAGAGTTTGTGTCCAGCAAATGTTTCCCCGCACCAGATTTCAGGCATGATCTGCTCTGTGCTGGAAATTGGTGGGGTGGCAAGGCTAGCATTGCTCCCTCCAAGGGTTGAGCAGTGGGGATATGGTGACCTCTGGGCCTGTGCCCCCGGCACCACCCAAATAGCAAAGTGACCATGCCCAGGGAGCATCTTGGCCCTGAGCAAGGGGCAGTGCCAAGGGGGCTGGGCATATGGGGAGGGCAGTCCCTAGGGACTGAGCCTGATGGACTGGGGACTAGGGGTCCTGCTGCTACTCTGCCATTGAATCGATGGGAGCAGGAGGGAGACCAGCAATCGGAGTGGAGTGGGGAGGGGCGGAGGGGACACGTGTGTCTATCGGGTGGATGGTCAGCACTGCTGTGAGGTGAGGGGCCAGAGATTAGGGCGGTTTGGAATGGGGGTGGGTTCAAGGCAGTCCTGGGAATGAGCGGGAAGCCGGCAGTCGGACTATGGGGGTTGGATGCAGCACAGTGGGAATCACGGGCTCGCCAGCAATCAAGTTGGCCAGTAACTGGGAGGCTGACAGTTCAGGGCCACTGTGTAATAGGCTCCATCCCATGAAACCTAATGATATTCACACTAGTGGCTTCTGCATTGCACAGAGTGTAGGAAATTCTAGTGTAAATTCCCATTGAAGAAAAAAACAGTGTGAATTACTCCAATTTTCCTGCGAATTCAACACTAGAATTCCACCTAGAATATTTACCATCTGAATTTGTGATTTTTTTAAAAAAAATTCCTAACTAATAATTACCTTTGTTAAATTTAATCTGTTTTGCAAATTGCTTCAGCTAAAAAGCAACCTAGTTTGGATGCCTGATATTAAAGTGTAACAATTGTTTTGTGACGTATGAAAAGTCCTTTAAGAAAGCTTTTAATATTTAAAGCGTAAGGGGAATTGTTTACACTGTTAGTTTGTCCCCACAAATTGATCTGATTTATTTTGGAATTGATCTATTGACAAAATCTGGACTGAACATGATTGGCCTTATATAATTGCAAATTGGAAAAAGTGGTAGCAGTGTGACTTAGCACTTCGCTCTTTTTGTTCTGATGGGGGAGTAACAAGGATGCTCATTGAAATAAATGTTACTAGTCTTAGTTCAGTTTCTATTGATTATGATTTCATAAGGGCCTGGCAGAAACATGACCACATTAGTCAGCCTTGCCATTATTGAAAGCTCACTGGCTGAAACCCTACCATCTCGCCCATGTTGATTCCAGGGATTGGGGGAGATTTCCAGAACACAAATCTCTGTTGGCCTTGAGCAGGATTTTATGATTTCACCCAAGCAAGTCTGTAAAATCCTGCTCACTGTGTCTGAGTCTTGGAATGGACTCAAGAACTTAAACGAAGTACTCCTGAATTTAAGTTCCTATCTTCTTCTCTTGACACCCTGGTTTTAGCAACCAGGCTGCTGCCTCATATCAACTTCCCTGTCGAGGTTGTTTTGATCAGGAACTTGCCCAATGACATACTCATGAGACCTAGTTGTTAAAATACGGATCGGGCAACCTCTCCCTAAGCTATGTTCCCAGCAGCAATTCAAATTGATTCCTTCATTTGACATCAATTGGCAGTATCATTCAGAACCCAATGGATAGTTCATGTGGGAAATTAAAACTTTACCTGTTGCAAAAGGGACTGCTTTATTAGATGATGGTTACAGCATACTGTTCAGGCAGCAAAGAAGAAGATATATCTTGTCCCTCTCATTTTGGAAAGATTTGATATTGGTGCAAGTACAGAATATCAAAAACCTTCAACACAAAAATCATTCATTTAAATGGAATGAGATTCACCAATGTTTGTTTTTATATAAAATCAAGGTAAAGGAAAAGAAAAAAAAATGGAAGCTACAACTCATTTTATCCTGAAAACTAATTAATGTATCCACAAGCAATTGTCTTTACAGGTTATTGCTTACTATTAAACTTAAGAAATTTGAAGATTAAACAGAGGAAGAAAAATACATCAGGTCATTGAATGGAACAAAATAATACAAGCCTATTTTATTATGGTGTATTTAAATTATAAATTAAAATATATAATTTGATTCTGAGTGCATAATAGTTAATAAGAAAGAAATTATTTTTTTTGCTTCAACAATCTTAACCTCTGCATTTGTTCTGGATTATTTGGTAACAAATGAAATGATTCAACATTTGTTGATAAAGTCTTTCTTTCAGTGTAAACAAGAAGTTAACTAATTTAACCCTAGAGTTAATGCAAATAGCATGGCAGGTGGTTAAATGTTTCATGTTTAAGTTGCCAAACTGCACATGAACATGGATACCTTGGGCAGATTTTCCCTCTGTGCTTCTGAATCTCACCATCAAGCTGAAATGGAGGTCAGAATTCTACACTATGTGAAAACAATCACTCTTGTCAGGGCACCAATTAATGGCCAGAGGGCAGTCTCGCCATCCAATTAAGGATAGCAGGCAGATTCTCAAAGCTGGAGGGCAATGCAAAAGTCTTTCGGCTTGAAAGGAACAGCAGCCTTCAGGTGAGAATGACTGCCCTTGACATCAAAGCAACATTTGACCGAATGTAGCATCAGGAGCCCCAGTTAAATGGGAATTGGGGAGAAAACTGTTCATTCATTAGAGCCATACCACGCACAAAGTAAGATGGTTGTGGTTGTGGGACGCCAATCATCTCAGCCCTAGGACATTGCCGCAGGAGTTCCTTTGTATAGTGTCCTAGATATAGTCATCTTCAGCTCCTTCATCGATTACCTTCTCTCTAACATATAAGATGATGTGGGGATGTTCGTTGATGATATACAATGTTTCATTCACAACTTCTCAAACCCCCACTGAAGCAATCTATGTCCATATGCAGCAAAATCTGGACAACAATCAGGCTTGGCCTGACAAGTGGCAAATAACATTTATGTCAGGCAAGTGCCAGGAAATGGCCAACTTCATTGAGAGAGAAATTAACCATCTCCCCTTGTCATTCAATGACATTGCCATCACTGTAGTCCCCATTGTCAAGACTCTGGGGAATACCATTGACCAGAAGATGAACTAGACTAGACAAATAAATACCGTAGCTACAAGAGTTAGAGACTGGGAATTCTGCAAGAGTAACTCCCCTCTAGCCCTCCATCAAAGCCTGTCCACCTCCTACAAGGCACAAGTCAGAAATGTACTGAAGTATTCTCCACTACTGATGCACGGTGGCCATAGTGTGTGCTATCTACATGATGCACTGTAGCAATTCACCAATGCTCCTTTAACTGCACAGTCCAAACACTGACCTCTATCATCTAGAAGAACAAGGGTAGTAGGTGTATGAAAACCTGCAAGTTCCCCTCCAAATCACTTACCATTCTAATTTGGAAATATATCACTGTTCTTTCACTAATGCTGGGTCACAATCCTGGAACTCTCTCCATAGCTGCACTGTGGATGTACCTATATCATATGGAGGACAGCAAATTAGGAAAACAGTTGAGAGCAATTAGGGATGAACAATAAAATGCTTCATGAGCCAGGGATTTCCACATGCTGTCAAAGAATAAAAACCTATAATGGAAGGTAAGTAAGGGAAAGAGTGCTTCAAGATGGAGGGGTCTTGCTTGCAACTATCTGAAATGTACAGTTAAAATCATCACTCTTGCAGGCAGGCCATCATTGGGGGAATGTTCAGGATGGGAGAACCGCTACTTCTACTGAGAAATGTGTGACTACTTTAGCACCCAAGCTGGAAAGGAGGATCTGTATCCAGTAAAGTACTGGACCCAGGTCTGCCATCATGAGGCCACCTTCTCAATTAGCCCCTGTTGCCTGTGGCAACCTGTAGGCTGTAGATGACATCCTTTAATTGAACTTAAGTGACCCTTAAATGAGCAGTGTGGTGGGCAGTTGTTCTTTCCTTCTCTCCGTGAATGACTGTATTTTCAAATGATAAACCAATTTTGGTCATTTCCTTGAGTTAATTTAATATAGAAAGTTCAATTCCGAGAAGAAAAATGATTTTTATTTGTTGACAGTTTTGCAGAAAGGAAGCCTTGAAACTGCAGGAAAAAGATACATCGATATTAAGAACCTCCTCGGATCCACACTGAGCTAGTGGTGAAGCTCTAACATTCAGAAAACACAGTTGTTGCTCTTGCTCACCAGCTTGTGTTGAATGATTTCTCTCAATAAGAATCAATTTCATGAGTACTGAAAAGAAGCCCCAAGATAATTGAGGAAAATGGGATGATGAAGGATGACAAACTAATAACACACAGTTCTTCATTGATTAGCTATTGATTAACTATTATTTTCCTAAAATGACAAAAAAGCCTGGGAAAAAGGTAACTGAAGCCTATTATTTACTTATAACTCAAGCAGAGGAAGGTTTCCTCCAGGCAAGTTCCAGTGGCTGGGCTGTATAACTAGGCAAGAATAAGGCTCATAAATCAATGCCAACACTCCTAATTTTTTTGAATTACAGTCATAGTGCTGCATTTTACCAGCACTTGGAGGACAAGCTGGGAGTTGGGAAGGTTGGCAAAATGACATGGGAAGGCAAAGTGTTGCTATGTATTTTGCCAACGGCAGGAAGATGGAAGACAAACCATCCACCTGCAGCACAACAGAGCTACATAAGTCTCTAGTTAATGACCAATTCCTGTCCCCACAGGCATTTTGGCAGTAGTGATGGAGGCCATCTCCATGTAAGGAAACTGTCCAGTGAAATCAGACAATCTCCAAGCAAAGTCCAATGGGGAGATTCTTGTATTCTTTTTGTCCCACAGTGGAGCATTCTGGTGGCAAAGGCTGCTCCCATAACAACAGTGTTTAAAAACCCTCCTTGCCCTCCTACTACTTACCCAGCAACTTCCAACTCCACTTAGCTGACTTGAGAGTGCTGACCATTGTCCCATCTTCATTCTATAGATGAAACACAGCAATATGGTGCTGCTGAGCTGATGGTTTGCTGATTGGGTAGGTAGTTCTTAGACTGCCATTATTAACAAAGGAGGCACATTGGGTAGCAGACACATAATTAGTATTTTTTTTACTCATTTATGAGATAAGGGCAATACTGGCTGGCCAGCATTTATTGCTTATCCCTAGTTGCCGAAGAGCAGTTGAGAGTCTACCACATTGCTGTGGCTCTGGAGTCATATGTAGGTCAAACCAGGTAAGGATGGCAGATTTCCTTCCCTAAAGGACATTATGAGCCAGATGGGTTTTTCTGACAATTGACAATGGCCAACTGTAGATTCTTAATTCCAGGGTTTTTTTTAATATTGAATTCAAATTCCATCATCTGCATGGTGGGATTCAAACCCGGGTCCCAGAACATTAGCTGAGTTTCTGGATTAATAGTCTAGCGATAATACCACTAGGCCATTCTCTGGACAACCCTGACCTGCGAAGAAAGTGGGGTGAACCAATGCACTGGGATTCTGATATGTTCTCCAAGTCCTGTGGACTGAAATACTAAGGGCAAAAGCTTGAGTGGTTTTATCGGTCTGATGCTGTTCACGTTATGCATTGGGGAGTTTTTTTTTCACACCAGCCTGTGGCTCTGAAACAGTAGCTTGGCGACAACCTGTATCTGAAGAATGGAGAAGCACCTGACAAACAACAGCTTGAAGGAACAATTATTAAATATGAACAGATTTTCTTGTCTGTAGGGCGCAAATCATTTTGGAAATGATCACTTATTCCATGCAGTGACTAATTTTAATGTCTGGATAATAAATAATTGAATATATTAAAAAAAGCCCTGGGTCCTGCCATCTGCCAAAGTAGGGCTGACCCTACTTTTGACCTCTATTTTTGACCTTGCAAAACACAGCCCAAAAGTCTTTGCAGTATAGGAAGTGGTCATTTGGTATATCAAGTCCATGTTGTCCATAGAACAAGTTGGTAGGCACCATTGATTCACTGCCTCCACCTTCACAGGCTTGAAGGTCCAGGACATTACTATTCAGAAAATTCTCATCAAATCACCCCCCCTCACTCCTTGCATTTCTTGTGCAAAACCTTAAATGTGTGTCTCTGGGTCATTGTCCCATCATTGAATAGAAACATCTTTTTCTTTATGTACCTTACCTAGACCTGTCATCATCTTAACAAATAAAAACAGCTCATGCCGGAAATAGTCAGCAGGTTTGGCAGAATCGGTGGAGAGAGAAACAGAGTTAATGTTTCAGATCAATGACCCTTTTATCAGGACTGGGAAGCAGGTTAAAGTGGGTGAGGGGAACAGCAGAATTGAGACAGCTGATGCCATGCAGGCAATTCTCAGTGAAAAGATTAAGAGAGGGTAAGAGGCCAGCGAGAGGGGTTCAGATGGAGGGAGAATACTGGAGGCAGGTAAAAGGGTTCATTGTGTAGGGGAAAGACACCTGGCCACTTTCTACCCATCATGCAAATACCACAAATTCACATCCCACCATGCACGTGAAGGGCAAGTTTCCCAGTACAACACAAATATTGGAAAAGAAGTTTCCCAGTACAATACTAATATTGGAGGAGTAAGGCAGTCGAGAGGTTTGCAAAGCTGAGTAACTCAATCGGCAATTTCCTGATTTATTTGCATGTGTTGCTGTCAGAATTTGCTGCCCAATTTACTTCAATCTCACCATTGTTTTTACTGTAATATTTGGCCCTGGTCTTTCAGGTAATTTTTTTTTTGCGATAAACGCCTCTGGACTTTTAATCCACTTCAAATGTCCAACTGCTAAGATTTTGCACTCTGGAGAAATTCTAGTCAGAAGTGGAGAGGTGCTACTCCGGTATATTGGGAAGAAAGACAGCAAGTCTTTGCAGGGCTTAAAAGCTTTCAGTAGTTTACCTGGGTGGTCATTCACCAACATGGGAGCAGAGCACAAAGGTTCCTCTACAAAAATATGTGCCATATTTATGGATTGTCTGCTTGAGATTTCGAAATAGATAAGGCAGAGGATAGAAGCCCTGGTTGCCATGCAGCAGAATAACCATTAAAGAACATTTTGCAAGGGAGTGGGCAAACAGCAGTTGTAGTCAATGCCAAGACAAGATAAAAGAGGCCAAAGCACCTTACAAAATCTACCATTTGCATTGGCTTTGCATTTAACACTACATTAATGTGTTTCAAATGTTGACTATTAATTTCTGGGGGAGTATGAATTCCTTCAAAGTCACCGCCTATACTGAATCACAGAACTAGTAAGGCACTGAAGAAGATCATTCTGCCATCATTTCTGCACCAACTTTCTAAATGAGCATCATGACTTAGTGCTATTCCTCTGCCTTTTCCCCATTCCCTGCACATTGTTTTCGTTCAAGTTATCATCGAACACGCTCTCAAATATTTCTACTGAACCTGTTTCCACCACATTTCCTGGCAGTGCAATCCAGGCTTGAATCATTCATTGGCTAGAATTCTTCGGCCGTTCACGCTTGTGGGATTCTCCAGTCCTGCCGGCAGTGCACTCTTGCCTGTGGTTTTCCTACCAGCGTGAGGTGATGTCAGTGGGAATTCTCATTGACACTGACAGGACCAGAGAATCCCGCTGCTATCAAACAATGTTCCACCTCCTGCCAGTGGGAAATGTGCAGTTGGGAGGCTGAACAATCTCGCTCTATGTGTGAAAAAGTATTTTCTCACATCACATTTGCTTCTTTTGCAAATCACTTTAAGCCTGTGCCCTCTGGTTCTTGATCCTTTTACAAGCGGGAATAGCTTCATGTTGTCTAATCTATCCAGCACTTTACCTGGAATCTAATTGTTTTCTTGATGACCTATCATCAGACCAATGAACTCTGAGTTCTTTTGAATGCCATGACAACCAAATGTCTACAAAATAAGAGAAAGAACAGCTACCGGTGACAGCTTTGCAAACCTCTCGACTGTCATCCCCTCTTGACGAGGAATCTTTCAAATCCTGCAAGATGAGCCAGGAAATGTTTTCGAATTGGAGAAGCAGGAGGACAGCTCTATCTGGAGGTTCTTTCTTTTCCTTCCCATTGTTTATTATCACAGCTTCCCTGTCTGCAAATTGTAGCAGAAAAATTCACATCACCCATTCCAATGAAACTGACTTGTGGGCTGAGTTTTAGACCTCGCTCAACCGAGGCTCATAAAATCCTGTGCAAAGCCAACGAAGAATTCCATTTTGCGAGCCTCGCTGGCCCTGATTCTGGGGCAGACGTGCAGGCAAAATTCCGGCTGTGAACTCTGATCTCCAGTATTCCATAGCAACTGGTTCAAGAAGGTGATTCACTATTGCCACCTCAAGGGCAATTAGGGTTAGGCACCAAACGCTGGCTTTGTCAATGGCACTCGCATCCCATAAAAAATAAAAATAAATTTGCTGATAGAAATATAGACAATAGGAGCAGGAGCAGGGGTAGGCCATTCAGCCCTTTGAGCCTGCTCTGCCTTTCAATATGATCATGGCTGATTCCACATCTCAACACCAGATTCTTGCACTCTCCTCACACCTCTTGACATCTTTAATGTCTAGAAGCCGATCTATTTCCTCCTTAAATATGTTCAGTGATTTGGTGCTATTCCTCATTTCCTCCTTTATATTTGTCAGAAGAAGCCAAGCCACTCACCAAGGGATCTAGCTTGTCTGCATCTCAGAAAATGTAGTAAGAAGTCTCACAACATCAGGTTAAAGTCTAACAAGTTTATTTGGTGGCAAAATCCACAGGCTTTCGGAGCACTGCCTCTTCATCAGATGAAAAAGAGGCAGTGCTCCGAAAGCTAGTGGCTTATGCTACTAAATAAACCTGTAGGATTTTAACCTGGTGTTGTGAGACTTCTTACTGTGTTTACCCCAGTCCAACGCCAGCATCTCCACATCATCTCAGAAAATATACCATTGTGAGACCAGGAACTTACAGATCAGGACTGTATTAAAATGAAAGCAATATTTGGAGGGCAGTTAACAATCGCATGTGTGATGTTGTGCTGTCGGTCACAAGCAAGTGCACATTGACACACTGGAATCATTTTGTGCTCCTGTAGAGGCAGATGTTGGTCAAGGGAGTGCATAAGCCATCCGGGTGCAACGTGTGACTCTACACTTTAGGGAGTCCCCATTACTCTGTAAAATTGAAATACTTTATCATGTTACTGCTGCTTATCCATGGGGAAAGCAAGGGATGAAATTGCTGATTCTGGAGAACAACACTCCCATGACTTGCTGAATGCTTTTGTGGGCAGCTGTTTTTTAAAGTTACAGCTGTCCCCAGTGGAGGCCTGGAATTATCCCATTCTAAGCAGTGGTGACTTAAACAGCCTTTGGTAGAGTGGGATGTAAGATTACCTGCAGTATGTAACATTATTTTTTAACCAAGGAGCTTCAATTACCAAAGAAAATAATGTTGAGAATACTTCCTTGCCACAGTTACAGCTGTCCCCAATGGAGGCCTGGAATTATCCCATTCGGACTGTGGTGACTTAAACAGCCTGTGGTAGGGTTGGGATATAAGATTACTTGCCGCCTGTGACATTATTTCTTAACCAAGGAGCCTCAATTTCCAAAGAAAATAATGTTGAGAATTCTTCCTTGCCAAATACAACTAAGAACATCTCTACCTGAACATATGAACAAGGAGCAGGGATAGGCTACTCTGCCCATCAAACCTGCTCCATGTTCAATAAGATCTGATTGTAACTTCACTTCTACATTCCCATCGATCCCCGATAATCTTTCACACCCCCACCACCTTATCTATATCTGTCTTAAAAGTATTCAAAGACTCTGTTCCACCATCTTTTGAGGAAGGGAGTTCCAAAGACTGAGAAAAAAAATCTTCATCTGAGTCCAAAATAAGCAGCTCCTTATTTTCAAACAGTAGCTTCTGGCGTTTGACACTCACACAAGAGCAACATTCTTTCCACATGACCTTGTTAAGACCTCTCAGGTTCTTCTATGTTTCATTCAAGTCACTTCCCACCCATCAAAGCCCCAGTAGATACTAGCCTAACCTGTTCAGATTTCCTAATTGGATAACTCCCCCAATCCAGGTATTAGTTTAGTAAACTTTCACTGATCTGCTTCCAAAATATTTACAATTTTCCTCAAATTAAAAGATCAATACAGTATGCAGTGCTCCAAACACGGGTCAAATATTTTCCATTCCGCCTGACCCGGTAGTTGTGTCAGGTGAGACAGTAAATTCAGAGGACCATTTAAAGGTCTGTTGAGCTCAGATAGGAATTTCTTGTTTTGGGGAGCATGTGGCGGGAAAATTCCACCCATGTTCTCACCTTAGCTGCACTAAAGAACCCTGAATATTTAGTAAACCGAATTGGAGCTAGAGAAACCAGATTAAACCAGTTAGTCATGTAACTAGTGGTATTATCAAAGCCATGCATAAACCATCTTGGTACAATGTGTGACTCCAGCAAAGAATCAGCTAATAAAACTCAGCTGATGTTCTGGGAATCCAGATAGATGATGGAATTTGAATTCAATAAAAAATATTTTCTTGCCCCTGTTTGTGTTAGTGCCTGTGTGTGCTCCTTACAAACCTCTCCTATTTCCATGGGGGACCAAGGCTGGATCAATGTTCTCTTGACTGATATACATGAAGGCATCACTTTTTTCCAAGGTCCACATAGGAAAGCTTCACAGTCACACTTTTCCCCTTCCCTCCACTGCCCTCTAAGCCCTATAGAGAGACTATTGCCTTGTCAGAACAGATTGTCCAGTTGAACTGACCTTCAGTTCCACCCACCTGATGGCCCTACTTCCATCAAGTAATTTTTTTGTTGGACATTGAAGGCATCGACACTTGCATCCTTTGACCGAGGATGAAGCCTGTCATCCTCTAAACCATCACTGATACCTTCGACTGCTCTTCCTGTAACCCATCACCTCCCCTCCATCCTGCCATTGACACCCATTCCTTAGTATTACCTTCTCCCTCTCCATGACCAAACTTGAATTTCTCCACCCACATACCTGGGATCGTGCAGCCTTGTGGTGCCCCAGGTCCACTTCTCAAGGAAGTGTTCTCTCTCGTCATCTTGTTCTGGTTGTCAGTCGGACCACTGGAAGCATGGAGAATGCGCTGGAGTGGGAGGCATTGTGGCATAGTGGTTAACATTGTTGCCTCACAGCGCCAGGGACTCAGGTTTAATTCCCTACTTGGGTCACTGTCTGTGCGGAGTCTGCACGTTCTTCCTGTATCTGCGTGGATTTCCTCTGTGTGCTCCGGTTTCCTCCCACAGTCTAAAACATATGCTGGTTAGGTGCATTGGCCATGTTAAATTCTCCCTCAGTGTGCCCAAACAGGAATGTGGTGACTAAAAGATTTTCACAGTAACCTCATTGCAATGTTAATATAAGCCTACTTAAGACATTAATAAGTAAACTTTAAAACATTCTGGTCAATGCTCATTTAAATGAGATTAAGCATATGCAAATCTGATTTCTGACAACCATCAGTGGGAGTGGCAATCCGCCATCACTCCACCATGACAATCGGGATCGCCAGTTCCCACTGCAGGGAAACCAATTCTTTCACTCTCCCACCCCTGCCACTACCCTCCTCCTCATCCCCGCCTACGCCCACCACAAACCACTCCACTGGAGGGAAGGGAGAAATTCCAGCTACAGACGATTTCAGAATTTCACTGGACTTGATCTTAAAAAGTTCCTTAAACTTTTAAAGTTATCAATTGAAAGTCATTTAATTGAAAAGTAACAGAACTGCAAGTAACTTATTCTAGAGCTATTTTGTTTCTAGACAGAGTTTCAGTAATTCTGTTGGAAGGCCCCATCATCAGATTCTTTGAATTTTTATTTACAAAACTTAAGCAGATATAGAACAGAAACCTTACCGTGCAGAAGGAGGCCATTCAGACCATCGAGCCTGCACCAACAACAATCCCACCCAGGCCCTATCCTTGTAACTCCACGTATTTACCGTGCTGATTGCCCTGACAATAAGGGGCAATTCATCATGGCCAATCATCCTAACCCACGCATCTTTGGAGTGTGGGAGGAAGCCAGAGTACCCTGAGGAAACCCATCCAGACACAGGGAGAACATGCAAATTCCACACAGTCACCCAAGGCCAGAATTGAACCCGGGTCCCTGGAGCTGTGAGGCAGCAGTGCTAACCACTGTGCCGTATGTGAACAATGCTTTGTTAAAATATTTTTAACCCTCTTTCTGTTCATTTGAAGCAGCAATCTAAATTCCATTGTGCAACCAATAAATGTCGCACCATGCTCATCACTATTCACTGAGCAGCTGTGACAAAAGCCATTGCTTACCTTAACAGTTTGCAGTGTTGTCGGCAATGTTTGAGTAAGGATTTATCCATTTTCAATACTGTAAAGACACTGTAACACAAAATCTGCCTTCTCCAATAAAGATTTCAGCCAGCTTGCACAATTAGTATTACATTGAACACTTCTCTTAGCCCGTGGAAACAATGATGAATTTAATGACCAATCTCTGATCAAAGCGATTAAAGAAACTACTGTGTTGGCTGTGAAATGGAGAACAGTGCACAAGGTTAACAGGCTTACCACTACCTGGCAATGAAAGTAAGTCATTCCAGAGGGAAAAGCCATGTTTTGATGTCCAAAATGGCATCAAGTTCAAACCATAATTTTTAAATGAAAAAAAAGCATTGTTTCCTTGAAAGTTGTGTCAGAGGCTATCAAAAGCTCAGAAATCCACTAATTTTCAATACTGACATGCAACTATATCATGCATCTTAGGGGAAGCATTGATCCAGTTAAACTGAAAATATTACTTCTTGCATTTATATAGCAGATAGATACATATAAATATGTTATATACATGGCAGCTAATATCTCCAACAGTAATTTCTTTGCTTTAACTTTATTTGAAGGGAATTATTGAAGATGGGCTGTCTTCAGTACTATACAATTCTCTTGAAGTCATAACCATAGATTTTCTGTTACTTATTATTTTATTGCTAGCAGTTAGCAATTTATTTTATATGTACTGGCATTGAAATAATGCTGAGCAGAAATTCTAGACTATAGTGAGCTTTTTATGCCTTACATCTGCTAAGGTTTGGGCAGGGAGGACAAAGTTGCCCTGAGGAACGGGAGGTTTCTTGAGCCAGCATTATACTCTCTCCACTGTAATATATATATATATACATATAGAGTGGAATTTTGTAAGATATTTTCTAAGTGTCCAGCTAGCGTGAAAACGGGAGAGTTCCTGATCCATTTTTCCAGTGATGCTCACATCCTATCAAATGCACTTAGTCTTTGAAAATATGGGCTAGACCATTTCTAGTTGCTTAAGACAGAGGTGGGCCTAATTCGTCAGGCAGCCTGCAACTTGGATCGGAGACACAAACTGTGCATGCATAGAAAAAGCGGGGAAAAAATGCAGCTTTGCTGATGATATCCCCACCGCACCCCAAGCCTCCTCACCCCCACAGACATTGGAGAACATTCCAGCATAACTGACCTTCTTACACACCCCTCCCACTCCGGACCACCTTGCACACAATTTTATCACCAACCTCTATGGCCCGATGGCTGACTGACATGACTCTCTCTCTCTCCACTGCCCCCAATTATCACAGAGGAATAAATCCATCCCTCACTGCCCCACCTCCATCAACATACCTGCAAGTGTTGATTTGGCTTCCCCTCCAAGGTAATAAAGCAAACTGCCTTAACCTCGCTGAAATGCTATAACCAGCGCGTGACTTACCCAAACTGCATGTAGCTGATCTGTCCTAACAAGGGAGAGCTCCATAAAAACCTCAGACAGAACGGCAGTGCAGGAAGAAAGAGCCTCCAGGAAGACAGCTCTCTGTTCTTCAGATGCTGACAAGGCCAGGTTGCTGGTAGCAGTGGAGGCAAGGCGGGACTCCCTCTTCCCCCCAGCAGGACCCTATCCCAAAGGAAGGGATGGAACCACAGCTTATGAGGTGGTGACAGTATGTGTTAGTGCCAGGGCACTGGCCAGAAGAACCAGGAAGCAGAGCTGCAAAAAACTGAATGACCACATTTGGACAGCCAGGGTAAATGTTTTGCCTCATCTGGCATGACCCCCAGATCCTTCCACCTGCAGCATCCTGCATGCTTTCAGCCCTCCTGACCCCCAGGCACCTCTCTTCTCCCTGCAAGTATCACAACTCTTGCCCTCTGAGGGCCATCCCTAATACCCTGACTGGGTGCTATCAGATTTTACATGGCTTCTTCTGTCCCCACAGGAAAAGAATGATCATAATCACCAGGAGATGCATAGTCAGGGGGCAGAGTACCTGAAATCTGGGTCCTCACCCCCTTTGAGGAGCGGACACTGGAGCTTGCGGGAGAAGAGGGCATGCAGACCATTAGCGACAGCATAGTTGGGCTGGAACGTAGAAATGAGTACCTGCCAATCGCCACTTGTTGGAGAAACCTCGAGTAAGTTGCATGTAGCCCAGATTCCTCTTCCTGTGTTGCATTTAACCTTATGTCTTGTGTTGAGGGAGGGACCCCGAAGCACTTGGCCCATCTGATACCGCGCCCCCACCCTGCGCCTACAACTCAGAAGAGTCCTCGGAGGAGGAAGTGGATGAAGGGACCTCCAAGGCTAACACCAGTTTTGCATCAGCTTCCACCTCGCAATATACCATCCCAGATATTCTCACAAGTGTGAATCAAGTTAGTGATAAGGCATTCCCTCTGGTGTGACACATCTGCTGATGTCCTTTGGGTGGAAGAGGGAATATCTGAGGCCTCGGGCATGCAGAGGCCTGCTGGAGATAAGGAACCAGCCAGCTCCAGGCTACATGCTGGACCTTTGAGATCACTTCTCCTTCAGCTGCTGAAGATGCAGTAGAGCCAAGGAATGCAGGAAGGGCTGACAGCAACACTGGACTAACTGCAAGATTACTGGGAGGAGTCCCAAAGCTTTCAGGTGGACCAGCCTAACTTGTATCGTTCCCAAGCCAACATTGTAAGGGTGGTGTCCAGACTCTAAAGCCTGGGGCAGATGATTCTCATCATGAATGGCAGGGTCCAAGCAATGGCTAAGTCGCAACAGGCCACAGCTGAGGGCCTCAACCAGCTTCTTGAGAGTCTGCAGCCCATGGCTGAGAAGTTTGATAGCTTGCAGGAGACTCAGCGAGACAGTGCTGAGACATAGCAGACTCTGGCAGCAGCCCTTGAGACCTGGTCCATTCAGAGAGACATGGCTGATAGACTGTAGAGGGTAACCCAACCTCAGAGGCCACTTGCTGCTGTAATTGCCATCTGCCATGGCAAGCCCAGCCACCTTGGGGCCCTGCATGGGGGTTTTGTGCTCCATTACCCACCATCCAGACGTGGGCCCAGGTGCCAGCATGCATGCAATGTTAATGTAGGAGTCAGTCTAGTTTGCATCAGGGCATTATCACAACTGGGCAAAGGAAATTGTCATCACCCTTCTGCCTGCCACAGAAACTCACAAATATAGCGTACTAAGGCCCACACTCAGGAGGATGGAGAACTCCAAAAGGGGTGTGTGGAAATGGAAGCAATATACAGCAACACAAGCCCTTAGTGACCAAAGTACATGTGGTCAGTGCCTCCCTTGACCGCCCCCGCCCTTAATCCTTGCTGTCGTCAACTCTCTAACGCGTGGGGGCTACTGCTCAGCATCCTCCTTTCCTTCTTCCTCCTCCTCTTCCTACTCCTCTTCCTCTTCCATCTCCTGCTGGGCTGCCTCCTTCCCAGCGACACCCGGCTGGTCAGTCTCCACATCCTCCACAAGGTCTCCTCACTGCTACGCCTGATTGTTGTAGAGCATAGCAAACCACCACATTGTGGGATGATATCAAGGAATATATTGAGAGCCCCGCCTCCAGAGCAGTCCAGCCACCTGAACTGCATTTTGAGGAACCCTATGCAGCACTCCACTTCTGAATAGGTGGCAACGAAGACCGCATCAGTCTCAAACCTCCACATAGGCATCATCAGTCAAGTCCGAAGCAGGTACCTCTTGTCCCCCGCGAGCCACCCCTGCACCCTGGGCTCCTCCTCAAAGATCTCTGGGCATCAGAACTCCTCAATATGAAACTGTCATGTATTCTGCTGGGATGTCTGGCACAGACATGTCTGATGTTCAGCTGAAAGTCACACACATTTATTGATGGAAATCTTCCCTGTTTATGAATCTCCCTGGATTCTTCATCAGGGTCTTGAGAGCACCATGGGTGTAGTCTACAGCCCCCTGCACATTTGGCATCCCCTTGGTGACCATGAATCTTGCAGCCATGATCTTGAATCTTCCTGCTTCCAGTCCAATTTAACATACTGGCCAGCCTGGGCATACAGGCATCCGTGCTGGAATTTGGGGAAGAAGAGGGACAGATGGAGAGGCAAAAGTACTCTGCTGTCCCCCAGGCCAACAACACGCACTCCCCATACCCCGCCTCAGACCGCCAGCAATACACTCCCCATATCCGCCATAGAACCCCAGCAACACACTCCCCATATCCCCCCACAGACTCCCAGCAACACATACTTCCCATATTCCCCCACCGACCCCCAGTAAAACACTTCCCGTACCCCCCACAGACCCCAGCAACACACTGCCCGTATTCCCCCACAGACCCCCAACAACACATACTTCCATATTCCCCCACCGACCCCCAGTAAAACACTCCCCGTACCCACCACAGACCCCGGCAACACACTGCCCGTATTCCCCCTCAAACCCCCAGCAACACATAATTCCCATATCCCCACAGTCACCCAGCAATACACACTCCCCATATCCCCCCACAGACCCCCAGCACACACATTCCCCATATTTGCCCACAGACTTCCAGCAACTCACATCCCCCCCATCTCCCCCACCCCAGCAAAATACATGACAGTTTTATATTGAGGAGTTCTGATGCCCCAGAGGTCTTTGAGGGTGAGCCCAGGGTGTAGAGATGGCTTGTATGGGACACAGGGCTCCTGCTTCGGATTTAGCTGATGATGCCTGTGTGGCAGTCTGGCACCCAATATAATAAAACCCAAGCTGCCACCCATTCAAAAGTGGAGTGGTGCATAGGGCTCCTCAAAATGTCTGGGTTCCAGTGCCTGGATTGCTCTGCAGGGGCCTGCAATATAGGCCCTTGATACCCCTCCCCATAAACCCCCAGCAACCCACACTCCCCATATCCCCCCAACAGACCCCCAGAGACACATACTCCCCACACCCCCCCACACAGACCCCCAGCAACACCCTCTCATTCCCCCACAGATCCCAGCAACACACTCCCCATATGCCCCCCCACAGATCCCCAGCAACACGCTCCCCATACCCCCACAGATTCCCAGCAACACTCTCCACATCCCCCACAGACTCCTCAGTAAAACACACTCCTATAACCCTCCACGGAACCCCGGGCAACACATGCCCCCCCTCCTTCTTTCAGACCCTCAGCAACACACACTCCCCATACCCCCTTCACAAATCCCAGAATGACCATTCAGCCAACACCCCCCACCCACATTCCCATTCCCTCCACTACTCACAAACACATTCAGAACTCATGCAGTAGTGGCCCAGATTGTGTACTTGACAAATCCTGAGGCTGAAGCACTGCCACAGTAAGTGTACCTGCTGTTGCACTAGGACCCAGAGTCAGCGCTAAGACCCGAGGACAGAGCTCTAAGCTGGGCCTGTGCTGAAGGTCTCAAGTTGGAGCCCATGGATAACAGCAGCCCCTCACCTTGCCCCACACTCCCAAGCCCTCCCCAAACCAAAATGCAACATAGCTGCCATAGCATGGCAGCATGGAGTGGTTTGAAAGCAGAGACATACTTCCTCTCTCACCTTACTGCTCAAGCACCTGAACGAGATTTTTATACATGAGGTGTTTTCCTGACTGATCCAGTTGCGGCAAACAAGGGTGTTAAGGCAGGTGAGCTGGGATGACTGTGAGTGAAGCTCACTAATTACATTGTGATGAATACAGGATAATGCAAATTGATATTTTGCTCCTCCTTTGGGTGGGGTCCCAATCGTGCCATTTTTATAATGGTAAAGTGGGAATGGGAGTGAGTGTTACTACTCTTAGGTTGTGCGAGTAGAGTATTGTGCATAGCTATAAATATTGTCAAAATTGTTGTGTTGCCCTTTGTATGTTGTATTTTTGCTATTAAAACATCAAGTGATGATTTTATGGGTAAACATCTCTGGACATTCGAGCAAAAACTAACGTGATCAGGCTCAGTTTTCAGTAGTGTGATATTCTGCTTGACTGCAAATGATGATAGAGGCCGTATCAGATCTCAAGTTTCTGCCATAGGCCTTTTAGCTGTGGACCATCCGGTGGATGTCATTCAGATTCCATCCTGTAATATATGGCATTCCATCGATTCGGGCAAGCCATTCCAGGGAATGTTTCAAAAATGCCACTTTCAGGATTGTTATTTAACTTCAGTTTCACACACCAAAATGTACTCTCCGAATGGGTGAGGGCAAATGAGAGAGCACCCTGATACTGGGAGTGAGCCAGATGACACACACACTCAATCTCTTATACTCTAATGATTACCTTTATTTATTACTCATTTTTCAAAATTATCAATTTATTGCTGACATTTTTTCTGCTCAGAAGTTATTTCTTTTTTGAAATTCATGTAAAATTTTGCACCAAATTTTATCTTTCCAAAATTTGCTCTTCAGCCCTATGAATGAGAAGAACATTGAAATATGCAAAAAGATTGGGTTGTATTCCCCACTTAGTAGGTCAGCGATTGAAAAGGAAGAAACATTAATCAACCATGAATGGTAATTAGGAAGCACTTAACCACTTGGAATAGCAGTATTGAGAGAAAGGCAAATATTTACTGGACAAAATTGTTGTGGAATTGGTCTCTAGAGTTGTGGGAAGCTTGTTTATGGGACAGGCACTCTCTAGCTAGGGTTCAGAGAGTTACTGGGCAATTATGGGTCGAATGGACATTGCTTCAGCAACACCAATGCATAAGGCATGAGAAGAGGTGGATGAAAACAGATAGCACTAGTTAGCTAACTCACATATTCATATACACTGCAAGTCTAAGGAAACCTAAGGCCTGAAGAATTTCAGAATGATAAAACCTTAAAGCCATCCAGCAACTCCATCCATCCACTTCTGCTGCACTGGTAAGTATCAAACCTGCAAACAAAGCACAAGCACCAAGCCAACCAAAGCGGCTGACATTCAAATATTATTTAATGGGAAGATGGATACGTAACACTTGATTTGAATATTATGTTGAGTACTTGTTTATTATTAGTTATGACAACAGCAGCCTAGCATAAAATGGGAATACATGTATTTGAAGAACTCAGCTATACCAGAAATTGGTTAAGATACAATTTCTTAGTTGATGTAGTGTAGCTGTAGCATATCCTAAGAGACATCCAGAGTTTACATTGGACACTAACTTTTCTTCCTGCATTGTTGATGCTGCTGCTAATTTTTCATTAGGATTTTCACCCTCTTATATCTTATTCTGCAATGAATTTGGCATTTTGGTCTAAAACCTGTATGCTGACACCTTTATTTAGGAAGAAGGCATAGCACCTGAAGCAGGCAGCAAGTGTTCAGGATATTATTCTTTATAGTCATGTTGTACTACCAACAAGTCCTACCAGGTCAAGTGCAATTCAGCATATTAAGTATATATTTAATAATTTCTACCTGGAGCAATTAAAATGTCACGAAATAAAAATTTCTTTCCATTCTTAAGAAGCACTACATTTTGCACAATAGCTCAAACATCATGAATGCAAATGATGGCCGTTTGGTTGCTGGGCTGCTACCATATAGAACGATATTGAATATAATGCTGCTACTGCTCAGTGCCAAGAGCAATTAATCCTATTAAACACTGCATTTATGATCTCCTTAACACATTGTGGGCAACAAACTGGCTGACACTGCAGATGTCCCAAGTGGCTAGTTTGGAAAGAGTGAATATAGAAAAAAACAAGAGACACACTGACTTTTGAACCACAGAAACATAGAAAATTACAGCTCAGAAACAGGCCTTTTGGCCCTTCTTGTCTGTGCCGAGCCATTTTTCGCCTAGTCCCACTGACCTGCACTTGGACCATATCCCTCCACATGCCTCTCATCCATGAATCCGTCCAAGTTTTTCTTAAATGTTAAAAGTGACCCCGCATTTACCAGTTTATCCAGCAACTCATTCCACATGCCCACCACTCTCTGCATGAAGAAGCCCCCCCCCCCAATATTCCCTTTAAACTTTTCTTCTTTTGCCCTTAACCCATGCCCTCTGGTTTTTTTCTCCCCTAGCCTCAATGGAAAAAGTCTGCTTGCATTCACTCCATCTATACCCATCAAAATCTTATACATCTCTATCAAATCTCCCCTCATTCTTCTACGCTCCAGGGAATAAAGTCATAACCTATTCAATCTCTCTGTGTAACTCAGCTTCTCAAGTCCCGGCAACATCCTTGTGAACTTTCTCTGCACTCTTTCAACCTTATTCACATCCTTCCTGCAAATAGGTGACCAAAACTGTACACAATACTCAAAATTCGGCCTCACCAATGCCTTATATAACCTTACCATAACACTCCAGACATCATTTCAATTGCTGCTTGGGTGTTACACTCTGTTAGAGATTTTTCTGTTGGAGATGGCACAGTAAGGAATCAGGAAAGCAAATGATATTTTACTTGCAGTGTGAGGGAATTGGAGTGCAAGAATAAGGAAGTTTGCTGCAATTATAAAGAGACCATACCTGGAGCAATATATATGGTTTTAGTCTCTTTACCGAAGGTAGGATATGTTTGCCTTAGAACAGGTGCACTGAAAGTTCACTAGATAGATGCACTGTGAGAATTCTGTGATTCTTTGATTCCTGGTATGAGCCGTGAGAAGACATGGAGTAGGGCGAATCTATATTCTTTGGAATTTAGAAGAGGATTATGTTAATTGAAGTGTACAACATTCTTGGGTTACTTAAGGATAAATCTTTCAATTTTCCCCCAATTTGAGTGTCCAGAATTAGGGGTCATAGTCTTTGCATAAAGAGTCAGCCATCTGGAATGGGAAGCCGCCTATAACTAGCTGACCACCAGCATGTGTGTCCATTAGCCAACATTCCTACTGCAGTTTTGAAAGTTCTAGTGTGCCTCCTGAATCTTGCCTCCTGAATGAGCTGACATTTTTTCACTCAGATGGTTATGAATTCTGTTCGAGTGCTATGTTGATAAATATATTCAAATTTCAGATTGATAGGTTTATAGAGACAAAAGGAATCAAATGATATGGGGATAGGGTGGGACAGCTTAGATATAATCATATTGAATGCCAATGCAGGCTCAATGGTTCTCTTGCATACTCAAGCTCCGATTTCTCATGTTCTTAATGCTTTGATATGCCACTATATCAGCTAGATCTTAGCTTCTTTAGTGAAGGTTCTACTGTCATTATAACCTCAAGAAAATCAAAGATTTACCAAGTGCTTAAGGTGTTCAGATCATTAAATGGGTGATTTATGGGCACATTGATTACCTGTTACATGGACAGGTGATAATACCTCTACAGATGTTTCAAATGCCATAATACAACAGCAAGTTGGCTTGCAAGAAAACAAACCAATCCTTTTAAAGTTGCAGACTAATGATTTTAATGCTTGTTTATTTCATGGAGAATACACAGAGCAAATGGACAAAATTTCCCAAGAGTCCCACACAAACCGTGCAATCAAATAAAAATATTCAAGTGCTTCGTTACTCCTCATTTCTTTTTGTCTGTGTGACTATGATATGAATTTTCTTTGTCTCATATCATAGAACAGTATCTTGAGTCCACGTTCACCATCTACAAGGTTGTTGGCAAGGGCTCAAGATCCAGAAGTTGTACTTCTCGCCAGCGCGATTTCAAATCTTTGGGCATGAAATTGTTTTACATGGATTTTCATTTGTTTCAACATTATTAACTCACCCCTTCACCAGATATTAACCCCCAATCATATCTTCAAATGGCATCACGTGATGTCATGCTGGAGCAGATTACCACAGGTTCACATGACGTGAACACATCATGGGGGTCTAGTCCAGAGGAGGATGAAGGTCATAGCTAGGAAGTGCTCCGGCAATAGCACCTGACACTGTCCTTTGGTACTGCCCCTTGGCACAAGTTCATACTGCTAGGCAGGCACTGTGCCCATGCCACCCTGGCAGTGCCAACCTGAGCCAAGGGGCGGGCCCCAGTTGGAGCCCCAAGGGGGATGATTTGTGGTTGTGAGCCGGGAGTGAACAGATGAGTAAGAGATACCGGCGATGGTCGTTTAGGTAAGGTGAGGGGAGGTGGGAGAAGGGGCCAATGACTGTGGAGGGTAGGGGGAGGCGTCAGAGTGAATGCTGGCCCTGAATGAGGGTGGGGAGGGGAGCCCCCAAGGCCTCTGTCATGAAGTGGGGGTTATTGATTGCTACTCTGTTTGAGGTATCCTTTAAAGATTGTGCTTCGATCTCTGTGCAGTTACTGTCACCGTCATTTTTAGATCCCATGAAACCACCCTCCCCAATCCACCCATTCTCCACCTTTCCCCCTGCTGTATGATGGCATAAATTATGCTCCAATGATTTCTTTTGGCAAAATCTGGAGAGGAAACCGACTGGTTTCTCTGAAGAAAATCATGCTGGTTTTCTTGCCAGAAGCAATACTGCCATTGTTTGGTAAGATGTATCCTCTAATCTCTTATCCTGTTAACTGCATAGATCGCTGCTGTATTGGGTACTCACTTCTACTTGTGTATATGATCTATATAAAATGTACTTAAAGTTACTTGCCAGGCACATTTCTTATGTTACTAATGTTGTTTCTCTTTTGCACTAAAACCAGAAAACATAGATATGAAATCTTCCTTAGAGCTCTCCTGAAGCCTCGTTTTTCATGCCACTGGCTGCCAATCTCACTAACAGCAGATGATTCTGCCTGTAGGCGTGTTCAGTTCTTTTGTGGAAACCTACATGCTTTGGCATATTCTCCTACCACCAGCCTAAGGGAATGTGAGAAGAAGCTGGGTGAAACATGAGAGTGGCCTGACTGTTTTAACTTAATTTTGATTTGATTAGTTATTGTTATATGTATTAGTATGCAGTGAAAAGTATTGTTTCTTGCACACTATATGGACAAAACATACTGTTTATAGAGAAGGAAATGAGAGAGTGCAGAATGTAACGTTATAGTCATAGCTAGGGTGTAGAGAAAGTTCAGCTTAATGCAAGGTAAGTCCATTCAAACGTTTGATGGCAATAGGGAAAAACCTTGAGTTCTTGAGTCAGTTGGTACATGACCTCAGACTTTTGAATCTTTTTCTTCATGGAAGAAGGTGGAAGAGACCAAGTCTGGAGTGCGTAGGATCCTTAATAATTGCTGGCTGCTTTTCCAAGGCAGTGGGAAATGTAGACAGAGTCAATGGATGGGAGCTTTCTGCATCTGCTAACATGCCTCTGCTGCAGCACTTATCCTGAATGTGATTAGGGATCTCTGGACAGAAATTGGAATGTACATACTAATCCAGAAAACCAGCGAAAGCTGGCCAACATCTGCAAATAAACTGACAACACACAAAAAGCTAGCAAATCCAGATGGCCTTTATTGTAAGCCTATGACATGTGAAAACAAATAGTTACATTGGCTTGTAACTTAATATGTGGGTATGTTTAACCTTCTTTCATATGTATTTGAGTGAAGAAGGTATATAATATATGAGAGCCTAAAGGGAAAACTACAAATTTTAAAGGAGCATACTTGATGCTACTTCCTAATTTGGTTCAGAAGTTTGACCCCTTCAAAATTTTGAACAATTTAATTAAAAATAATGCATTCTAGCTATCTTTAAACAATTTTATACTTCACAGTTGAATGATTTCTAATCCCCAAAGGAAAGAAAAAGACAGTGCAACATTTAAATTTCCAATGGAATGATCAAATGGTCGCTTCTCCACAAATTACCTTAAAAATCACTCTCTCATTTCTGTGCCCCCTCACCACTATACCGCCCTCCACACCCCCCACACCCCACCCTAGTTCACAGAGACATACCGCCCTCTCTGGATGGAGTTCACAGAAATATGAAATGCAATCCAATTGCCTGCCTTTCAGTTAGACTTCCCTTCTGAAACACTGCTATTTCTGTATTTCTTGCTCACTCTGCTATGCCACCTCCAATTGAAGCTGGTATTTCTCTCCCTATGCAACTTAATTCAAATTGGTGTTCTTCTTCCATTCACTGTCAGCTCAGCCTGGTATTTTATTCTTGCCACTCTCCAGTTAACCCACCCCAAAATATCTAGTCACTCTCACTCTCACCCACAAGTCACCATTCCCAAATTTTGCTCTTTCCCCTTTATAAGGCTTCCATCTGCCCTTTGTTACAATTTAATTTATTCCCGTATGACAATGATTTCCATTATTCAGGCATATAAACTGCACTCCATAGATAGTCCCAAGCTAAATTGACACATAGATTCCACTATTCCAATAAAGTGAGAACATGTAGCACAGGGACACCCTGCCTCTGTGAAACATTTGCCCTGTGACTGCACAGGAATGCAAGTTTATATGTTACCTGTGAATTAAGGTGATACTCCTGGCAATAGCAGAAACCCAACTCAATGGTAAGTCTGAAAAAAAATGTTGTATTTATGTAACACCTCTCACGACCCAGGGTTTTTCCCACAATGCTTTACAGTCAATGGAATAATCTTAAATGGGAATCTCTTTCCACACTAGTTTCTGCTGTTTTCAAACCCAAATTCAAACAGGATAGAGTATAGGGCTAATGGTAGGGCTCTTAATAGTGTTGAGGAACAGAAGGATCTTGGTGTATGTGTCAATAGATCCCTGAAAGTAGGCAGTCAAGTGGATAAAGTTGTTAAGAAGGCATATGGAGTCTTAGCTTTTATTGGTAGGGGGATTGAATTTAGGAGCCGCAGTATCATGTTGCAACTGTACAAAACTCTAGTGCGGCCGCACTTGGAGTATTGTGTGCAGTTCTGGTCCCCACATTATAAGAAAGATGTGGAGGCATTGGAGAGGGTACAGAGGAGGTTTACCAGGATGTTGCCTGGTATGGAGGGCAGGTCCTATGAAGAGAGGTTGAAGGATTTGAGGTTGTTTTCGTTAGAAAGGAGGCGGCTAAGAGGGGATCTTATTGAAGCATATAAGATGATTAGAGGTTTAGATAGGGTGGACAGTGATAGCCTTTTTCCTAGGATGGAGAAAGCTAGCACGAGGGGACACAGCTTTAAATTAAGGGGTATGAGTTATAGGACGGATATCAGAGGTAGGTTCTTTACTCAAAGAGTGATTAGGGAGTGGAATGCCCTGCCTGCAGCTGTTGTAGATGCGCCAAGTTTGGTGGCGTTTAAGAGGTTAATTGATAAGTATATGGAAGAGAAGGGAATGGTTTAGTTTGGAGGGGCATTGCTTTTTATTTTGGTCGGCACAACATCGAAGGCTGAAGGGCCTGTTCTGTGCTGTATTGTTCTATGTTCTATGTTCTATGATACTGGAAACACAAGAAATCCTATCCCCTTTCTCACCTTATTAACGATTTTCATTATTTGTCACAGACAGTTCCTTCATTTTCTCTACTTTGAGTTAAATTATATCACTTAATTCCTTTAATTACTACAAGGCTCTTTCACAGTGGTAAAGTTGTGAACTTCAATCTATTATTCATATTTATATATTAAGTAATGAAATTATTTTTGAGTCACTTGTTTATATGGAGATAATCCATTCTATTCACACACTGCCAAAGACCACCTCTTTTCGATGTGCTTTGAACAATGAATTGTTTCTGTTCCATTATATAATCTTTTCAACCAATAATCCGTGCCAGTTATCAACTTTGGCATTTCATCACCTTTAATTTTAGTAATATAGGAAGGTAGGAAATAGGAACAGAGTGGGCCATTCAGCCTCTCTGCCTCCCAGGTTGTCTAGATCCATTATAGTTTGCCTTTCGCCACAATAGGTCCACAGCAAACATCATCTCCCTGGTCCTACACTCATCCTTGGAATACCTGACTAACAAAAACATTTATGTCAGACTCCTATTCATTGACTATTGCTCAGCCTTCAATACCATTATTCCTACAAAACTCATCTCCAAGCTCTGTGGCCTAGGGCTCAGCTTCTCCCTCAGAGACTGGATCCTAGACTTCCTAACCCACAGACTGCAATTAATGAGCATAGACAGCAATACCTCCTCTACAATTATCCTCAATACTACTGCTGCGCAATGCTGTGTCCTCATCCGCTTACTGTACTCGTTATAGATCTATGATTGTTTGGCCAAATTCCACTCCAACTCAATTTCAAGTCTGTTGATTATCAAACAGTGATGAGATGGAGTGCAGGAAGAATCTAGTGAAATGATGCGATGACAATAATCTCTCGCTCAATGTCAATAAAATGAAGGAGATTGTCATTGACTACAGAAAGCATAGTGGAAGACTTCAATGGGAATGAAGTGGAAATGGGCAAGGGCTTAAAGTTTCTAGGTCTCTAGATGTTCAGCAAACTGTCCTGATCCCAACATCAATGCTATAGTTAAGAAAACCAAAATGCCTCTATTTTCTCAGAGCCTAAGGAAATTTGGCATGTCTGTTACAACTTTGGCATGGCTCCTGCTCTGACCAAGACTGCAAGGAACTACAAAACTTTATGAACATAGCCCAATCCAGCATGCAAACCAGCCGCTCATCCATTGATTCTGTCAACAGTTCTTGTTGCCTTGGAAAAGTAGTCAGCGTAATCAAGGACCCGAAGCACCCTGGACAGTCTGTCTTCCATGTTCTTCTGCTGGGAAAAAGACACAAAAATCTGAGACCACATACCAACCGACTCAAGAACACCTTCTTCTTTGCTGCCATCATCAGACTTTTGAATGGATCTATCTCATGTTAAGTTGATCTTTATCTACACCATAGTTATGACATTTTTTGAATTCATTCATGGGATATGGTGTCACTGCCTGGCCAGCATTTATTGCCCATTCCAAATTGCCCAAGAGCAGTTAACAGCCACATTGCTATGGCTCTGGCATCACATGTAGGCCAGACTAAGTAAGGATGACAGATTTCCTTCCTTCAAGGACATTAGTGGATTTTTCCGACAGGCTACAGTAGTTTCATGATCATCATTAGATTCTTAATTCCAGATTTTTTTTATTGAATTCAAATTCCACCATCTGCCATGGTGGCATTCAAACCTGAGTCCCAGAACATTAGCTGAGTTTCTAGATTTAATAATTTAGCCATAATACCAATAGGCCGTTGCCTCCTTTACATGACTGTAACACTATATTCTGCGCCTTCTCCTGTCCTTCTCTATGCATGATATTCTTTGTCTGTCTTGCGTTCAAGAAGCAATGCTTTTCGCTGTATCCTAATCCATGTGATAATAATAAATCAAATTAAAATCAAGCCTGCTCCAACAATCAACTAGATTTTGTCGCGTTGTCACCTTATTCCTTGATATCTTTAATATAGAAATTCAACATGTGCTACCTTGAATGTATTCAATTACTGACCCGCTACAGCTCTGGGTAGAAAATTCCAAAGTTCACCATCCTCTGAATGAAGGAATTCCTCCTCATCTCAGTTCTAAATGTTCTTCCCCTTATTCTGTTTCCCCTGGTTTTAGACAAACCACCCGCAGCCCCCACCACCACCACCCCCACCCCACTACCCCAGCCAGAGGGAGCTTTCTTTCTGCATCCGTCCTGTAGAACTCTGTAAGAATTTTGTATATTTCAATTAGATTAACTCTACCTTATGGAACAACACTTTGACTTTCTATTTTTCAAACCTTAGAATTAACATTTTATTTGAAATATCCAATTGATTGTTGCTTAAATGATTGATACCAACATATATAATTATGAGCTTGCTTTTTCCCAACATCATTCACATTACTGCAATTGAGAGAATCATTTTATTCCTTTAACATGTCTCTGTCCATGTACCTAATGATGAATCTCTTAACACAATAACTACAATTTATTTGCCACCCATGATATGCTTTTACTCCCCTTATCATCATCCAATATCTTAAATCTGTTCACTATTTACAGTTCTTTTAATGACTCCTCATTATTTTCTCCTCTATGCGCTATTTTTCACATAACCCTTAGCAACCTTTCAAAATTAATCAGCTTAAATGTTCATTCTTTAACAGCATAACATATATAGTTATTGATCTCACAATTAGCTTTTCTTCTTTCCTTACTTTCCTATAGTATTCTTATCATTTTATTAGATTTACACAAATTCTGGACTTATTTCTCTGCATTGTTCAGGCACAGAAATATTGCTTTTTTACACTGTGCTTTCATTTGTACATACATCCTGTAGGTTCTATGTATTTTCATATCCCTAACTGATAATCCAATCATTCTGTTCATATCTTGTAACCGAAGTCTGATTAATGTAAGTACAATACTGCTGTTCAAACTACTTTGTATTTGTTAAATTTGCCTTGTATCTACCGGTTCTGCTAAATCTCATTTGTATTGAATCACTATGTTTAAGTCAATTGGAATTTCCCCTGCTTAGGTTTCCCTGAATCGTGTATCATTTCTAGCTGAAAGGATGGACAGTTAACCTGTTCTCAAGGTTCTGCAATGTTGCTCTCTAATTAACTGCTAAGAAGCATGTTGGACTGGTGTGGATTGACTTACCTTCTAAATTTCTCTTTCTCTCTGCAAATAAATGGTTGACTTTCACTTTCTGTCCTCCTACTTGTTTCCCCCCATTGAAATCCTGGCTAAAACTGGAAATATATCCAGTGGAGAATTGCAGAATCAACCATTCTGTGCTTCAACAGATTAGTATACGAACGAGCTATGGTATTGACCTAATCTAGTATTATTCAGTTTTCAATGATTTGCAATGAGCATGCTGACAATACATATACAGAAGGCCCTCTTTATAAACTGTCTTAACTGATATAAAAAGCATGTTATAATGAGTGGCATACATACAGAATCTGTTTTTTTTTGCTTCCTTGACTAGTAAACCATCAATAAATATATATTATATTAGAAAGTTAAAATGAAAGGCCACATGTATAATAAAGACCTTGTACATGTACATGGTAGAAATCAATAATTTATTCGCATTTTCTTTTCCGTATGTATGTGCGCATATTATAAAAATATATATTTATTACGTAAGTACATTAAGCTATCATTGATTGCTTGACAGGAATAACAAAGAAGGTATAATGATTGGTTAAGATTCATTTTCTACTTAATGATAACTGTCATTTACTGTCAACATTTGGATTACAGATGGAATATAATATTTTTTAAAAGTTATCCTTTTGACCTATTCTAGCTTCAGTAATAATTCAAAACTGTCAAAACATATAAACAAAAACTTTTTTAAAAAGATGTTTCATCTTTTTAATTGATTTTGAAAGGCAATTATCTTGATGAAACTCACTGCAAAATTGGACAGGATCTGAAGAAAGGGCAGGGATTGTGAAACAGGATCATCCCATGGCCATTACTTCTGATGCAGGCACGTTGTCTACTAATTTAAATGATCAGAGTGCATTGCTCAGTGGCTGCAGAACCGAGTAGTGGATGCAAAATTGTCAGAGATTAGCACGACCTAAAGCCAGACTGCACTGGTGAATGAAGTGCTGCACAGCAACTGGAGCAGAGGTTTGAAGTCATTCTGGAATAAATTCCGCTTGGAATGACAGGAGAATGGCACAATGTGGCAGAGAGCAGGCATAAAGACTTTCTGATTCTGCATCTGTGTTCTTTGTGCGAAAGCTGGCGAGGAGAAAAGATGTTGTCTACCAAAGGTACCCTAGAGGCCTTCCAGACTAACTTTGCAAAGGAAGTATGACCGGATAGCAATCTCAGGAAATACCTACCAGGAGTCTAGCCCCAAAGACGTGGATGCAGTGTCACAAAAAGTTCAATGGCCTCACATGAATGGTCAAGGCCAGTAAATGCATATTCAATTACCATATCTCATTGTGTCCCCAGCATCACACATAATGACTCATGCTCCCACTATCCTACAATCTCTATAATTAATGGTTCATAATGAATCTTCCTAGGTTCACCTCACCTTGCACATTCTGCACTGCTGCAAGACACCAACCTGCATCTCGCAGTTGGCTCACATGACCAGTTATTTAATTACGGCAGCTGTATCCTCAAAATACATTGCACCACACACATTGACACACTTTCTACTCTCTCTTGCAGTAGAATATGGTGCACATCAGCAAGCAGCAGCAGCCGTTTATGGGTGGGAGTTGGTGGTTGGGGAGGGGATGGCAATGTGTAGAGTGTGCATAGCTGCACTATCTTACGCCAGTGGCGGAGATGGGTAATTGCCATCATTGGAATGATCATCTCTGATGCTGCAGCCAGTGGTCAGGCTAAATGTCAAAATTGACAGCTTCCTCATAACTAATTGACCTCCTCACATCCAAATTTTCTCCTCATCCCTCAGATTTACAGTCTGCCAATGGTGTAAACATGCACCTTCTGCAAGCCCCTACCCTCCCCTCACCGCACTTCTCCTTTCAGATCTCCAAGAACCATGGCCTGGCCAGCAGTGAGGAGGAGGGGTGGGGATGCAGAGTAGTTGGTAGCAACAGGTAAGAAGCAAAACAGAAAGAAAACAGTAATAAAGAAGAAGCATCATGAATCATTCTCATCTTCACAGCAAGCAACTTAAATACTGGGAGTATGCATGTCCAAGAGGATAGTTTGGAAATGAGATCTTAACATTAGCCACAAATGTTGGCAGCTAAGGCAGGGCACAAGGATGGCAAAGGTGCCAGTTTGCCGGAGGGTAAGATCACACTGTCTGTGTGGAGTTTGCATATTTTCCCCGTGTCTGTGTGGATTTACTCCAGGTGCTCCGGTTTCCTCCCACAGTCCAAAAATGTGCGGATTAGGTGGATTGCTCCTTAGTGTTGAGGGACTAGCTAGGGTAAATGCACAGGGTTGTGGGGATGGAGCCTGAGTGGGATTGTGGTCGGTGCAGACTCGATGGGCTGATTGGTCTCCTTCTGCACTGTAGGATTCTATGATTGTGCACAAACTCTGCTACAGAGGATGTGAGCAGTTTGGAACTACCTATGATAAAAGCTGACAGGTATACACAGTGAAATGCTTTGTATATTGACAGACTTGTCAGAGCCCCTATGGTTAACATTGTGTAGTAGGGAGGAGACCAAATCCAACTTGGCATAAGCTTGTGTGCAGAACTTGGTCCTGTAAGTGAAAGTTCAGACTGAAGTCAAGCAAGGTATGCTTACTGCCATGAAAGCTTAGATTGTTGCCACCATAACTCAGAAAAGTTGCAACTATCTGACAATCTGTTTTATAACACTGCTAGGATTACTGTTGTGAATGCTAGTGGCTCCATGGAGCATGGACCTACTATCCTCACTCAAGTCAATAGCTTCTGTCTTTTGCTTCTCTGCAAGTACCTGTTAGCCAACAAGCCCAATTGTTCTGACCCAAACCAAGATGGTGCACTCTGCAGCCATGTCTACAAAGGTTTGAGGTGTTTGAGTGCATTTTGCAAGGTCATCTACCATCTCCTAAACTGAAGATCAGCAGCTGTCCACCACCTATGCTTCTGGTACTTGTAGAAGCACCAGGAAAGGCAAAGGCACATGGAAACACTAACACTATGTACAGGCGAGTACTATTGGAACTGCTGGTGAATGAGAAGTTGGATATCACAATCAGTGAGCTCTGCACTGCTGGATCCAGGGCTCTCGCATCCTTCCTCTTTGTCACCTTGCATCCCTTTGTCAACCTCACATCCTTATTCATGGTAGTGAGGTGCTGCAGCCTGCCGTAGCTCTTGCCAGTTGAATACTGCAGGGGACCCCCAGGCCAGATGGTGGAAATATTTAAGGATCCTAATGACCTGCTCTGTCACCTTGTGTGTAGCAACATATACTGTTTGCCTGCTGCTCACCCTGAGCTTGTGAGTCACGATGTTAAAGGATAGCCCTTGTCACTCAGTTCCCAATCTTTGGTTTGTGGAATTGGCACAGTATCCTGACGTAGAGATTGTTGTCAGAATAGCAGATATTAATCTGCCTGACATACTGCTTGGGTTGCACAACAGCTGGATGTTCAGCGAGCGAAAACTCTTTCATTTGCAGAGTTAGCAGACATCACCAGCATAGAAATGTAAGCGCGGTCAATGACATCTTGCACCATACAGTTCTTGTCCTGTTCTGACATTGCAGATGTGGCTGTAGCAGGTGACAGTTTTCAGTGGGGGTATTCCTATTGAAACAAGGATGTCTGACACACTTTTCTTTGAAAAGGATAAAATAGGAGATTGTCTCCCTGAACATTCTAGAAGGGTATGTCCTCCTGCTAAAAGCCGTGATCCTTTTTTCCTCCTCCTTCTTCTCGTAGTAGATTGTTCTGCTCATATTACTTCTATTTATTCTCCCTATCATGCTGTGGTCAAGGCAAATAAACTGCATCCGTGCCTGGGGATAAGTCTTGACAAAGTATTTCAGCACATGCCACATCACTCACTGTAGATTTCAAAAGTTAATGTTCATTTATTAGTGTCAGATTAGGTTAACATCAATGCTACAATGAAGTTACTGTGAAAATCTCCTAGCCGCTACACTCCAGCGCCTGTTTGGGTACACTCGGGGAGAATTCAGTGTGGCCAATGCACGTAACCAGCATGTCTTTCAGATTGTGGGCAGAAACCAGAGCACCTGGAGAAAATCTATGGGTTCACAAGGAAAACATGCAGACTCTGCACAGATAGTGATCCAAGCTACAAATCGAACCCTGTTCCCTGGCACTATGAGGCGACAATGCTAACCAATTGTGCCACTGTGCAACTTTGAACACGTTTGGAAACCAGCAGAGACTTTTATAATCACAGCAACAGTAGAACTTAATCAGAAATTAACCCTGAAAGTAATGTTGATGCTTAGAAAAGGTGGTGGGGGAGAGTGGGTGGGGTAGGGGGTATCCTCCCCACCACATATTCAGTGTTCCAGGTAAAGTAGGGGTGTTAACTGGAACTTTGAGTTCCAAAATGGCAGCAATGGCATCACATTAGCAAAGGCCTGTAGCTTTCTGAAGAACATTTTTTACCTTTTTGCCAAAAAAAATTATATCTGACAGCAGGATATGAATTTTACAAAATAATATTTAGAACTATTTTCAGTTTGACAACCTAATCCAGACACCGAAGAGGATAATACCTATTTGAGAAAATGATCTTAACTACATGAATGGACAATATATTTTGCATCATTTCTCCAGAGACAAAGTATTATTTTGAAATATGTACTCACTCACTAAAGAGCTCCTCTTTCAGAGTAAAATTACAAAACACTGATAGCGGCTTTGTGGAATCCACCACTTCTCTGAAATGTGAAGCAGCACTTGAGATAAGAGCAGCCTTTCTCTATTATTGACAGAATACCAAGAATACCATTATTCTCCAAGTGTGTATTGTGAGTTCATTGTAAATGGCATTTTGAAATTTAGGAACATTATATCATGCAATTGAAAGTGTAATTGCTGGGGGAGTGTTTTAGTATTCATGAAAGATTCCCATCTGTTCTTGTCGAACATGTGATAAGCATTCCTGAAAATTGTTTCAATTTGATCCAAGCATTTTTCTACTTTTATTGTGTATCTGTGCTTGTTAAGATGAGGAATGATGATGCAAAGGAACAACATTTTTCTTCACTTTGTACCAAGTGACACTAGCAAACATTCTTTCATTTTATATTAGACTTTAATGTACCTCAATCCGCAATACAGTAGAGCATCTGGTACTTATTACTTTGAAGGTGCTTTTGCATTTTGGGTTCTTGAACCTTAGCAATTGTATTTGAATTGTCCCAACACATTTCATTTGGGACCCTTAGCTGCCACGGAAAATTGTCATCTGAACTACCTAGGTTGAATTTAGAGCCAGGTTGGAGAGGTGAACAGACAATTGTTTGAACGTAACTACTTTATAAAGATCCAGATTCAATGAGTTGATAAATATAATGTTGATATTTAGAACTATAATGCAAAAATCAGTACAAATACACAGGATAGGTGTACCATCCAGATTTGATAACCATTTAAGAGATAAAACTGAAAATGAATTGATTTGAACTTTCATCCCTTTTTTTAAACTATTACAACTTAGTCCATATAGTAATGCAAAATAATCCAAAGAACTATATGATGAGTACTGTCAAACTGATAATTAATATCATTACATCCTCCATTTATAGTAGGTCTTAACTATTTTTGGAAAAGTAGAAGTAAGAAATGCTGAGTTGTATTATTCATTCATAGAATCCTTATATTGCAAATGGAGACCATTCAGCCCATAAGACTGCCCCAACCTTCCAACTGAGTATCTTACCGAGACCCACGCTATCTCTGTGCCCACACATTTACCCCACTAATCCCCCTAACATACACATTTTGGGACACTTAGGGGCAATTTAGCATGGCCAATCATCCTAACCAGCACACCTGGAGGAACACAGTAAGAAATCTGACAAATACCTCTTTGAACCTTGAGAGCTTGTGAATTTACTATCAAATAAACCGGTTGGACTTAAACTTATGTTGTCAGACTTTTTACTGTGTTTACCCTAGTCTAACGCTGTCATCTCCACATCATCACCTGGAGAAAATCGAGCATCCAAAGACTACCTACGTAGACAGTGGGAGACTGCACAAACTCCACACAGTCACCCAAGGCCAGAATTGAAGTGGGGTCCCTGGTGCGGTGAGGCAGCATTGCTTATCGTTGGGCCATCATGCCGTCTTGCATTCATGTGCCACAACTAAAGGGATGAACTACAACTTCTTTAGGCTGCGTGCATGGTGACTAAATTACACACACAACAAAACCTGGATTAGTACAACCTCCCTCACTCTTCTAATTTTCTCTGATCAAAAACAGCTGAGAGGGCAGCTAAGTAGGACTTTCCACTTTTCTCCATTAAAAGAGGCCAAAATTACAGTTTTGGAATCAGTGCAAGACTTTTCTCCAATGTTTTAAAACTGAAACTCAAAACAATAGAAGTCATGACCACATTGTTCACTGCACTGGTCAGTCACCAACTTCACTTTCTTGAAGGGGCGGTATGGTGGCACAGTGATTAGCACTGTTGCCTCACAGCACAAGGGATCCAGGTTCGATTTCCAGCTTAGGTCATTGTCTGTGTGGAGTTTGCATGCTCTCCTCGTGTCTGTGTGCATTTCTTCCCACAGTCCAAAGATATGCAGGTTAGATTGATTAGCCATGCTAAATTGCCCCTTAGTGCCAGTGGTACTAGCTAGGGTAAATGCAATGGATTGTAGGGCTTGGGTAGGATTATGGTCAGTGCAGACTTGACGGGCTGAATGGTCTCCTTCTGCACTGTAGAGATTCTATGATTCTATGAAGGACAGTAATGAAGCAGTTCTTTTTTACAAGGTACAAGCTGGGAAGTGATCAGATTTATTGGATTTAGTTTCATGATTTACCATGATGGAATTTGAACTCACTGGGCTGGAGTTTATGTACTACTGACTAATGTTTGTAGCTTCAATTCTGCCATGAAACTAGCCCTTATTTCTGTGATAAAGGTTATTGAAAATTCATGTGGGATTCCTACCAATAAGAAGAAATTTGCAAATGGTTGCCAGATAAATTAAGGTTGACTGCCACTGCAGCATCAGAAGAAGAAATACTCAGAGTCAGAGGGTCAGGAAAGCCCCGAAAGCCTCTTTCACTAAAGACCTCATTCAAGGATGAAGCTGGGTGTGAGGAGGTGAAATGAAGGTTAAAGAGGCATGTTTTTGACCCAGTTTCTTCATTTCCATGGACCTGGGGCTCCCCATTGCTCCCCCTAGAAATTACCACCAGACTCCACATGGCAGCTCTGGCAAATGGCAGAAATAGAGAGAGACATGAGGAAGACAGAATTGGAGCCTAGGCCCCCTGTCTACGTTCACATTTGTATTTGGATGTGATGGACAGTGAGACTAATTGGACAATGACAATGAGCAAGCCTGATTTTAAACTGCACCATTTCAGAGTGGACAGCAGTAATCTGGGCTGGCTGGTTGAAAGGCAACAGCAAGGTCAGTGGCAGGGCCTTGGGTGAGAGTGTGAATGCCGTCATCTTGAGTAAGGACAGCAGGTTAATCTTCACCAATTGCTGCCTCTTGCCAGGGAAATCTGGCATTCCTAATAATCTGCTGAAGGACAGATTGCTGGACTACTGAGGCAGCCTTTAACATATCATGTGCATGCTGCCTGCATTATATTAAATGTGTACAGGGCAATATCTTTTTCTATTTTCAGGAGCTCCACTCTTTCGTCCCCAGTTTATATGTCTCTTATATCGCTAATGTTTAATTAAGCTTTGCTGATTGTTACTTTTCATCCTGTCTGTCTCATTGTTGTAAAATAATCATGAAACACCGCATATGTCATTCCAGACTTTATTTTGCTAGATTACGTACAATCCAGAGATTGTATAAAACATTCTATTCTTTTTCAAGACATTTTTCTTGCATTCTGTACTCAGCGACAAGTACTCCTAATGAAAAGTGAAACATTTCCACATCCTAAGTACGTCTATACAGCACAATAGGATGCAAAACAAAGTTTCTTATTCTGTGGCCCAAAATTGGAATACAATCACCTCCTATAACAGTGTGACAATTTTCACATCAACCATCCTGTGGTGTCACATTGATTGGATGATATTTAATAACATATTTTAATAAGCGGATCAGAAATGCCTAAACACTTCTTTCATTGAAGCCTCCCGGTTTGCAAAGAAAAGCACATATCCCTTATGATAGGCTCCTCCAGAAGATTAAAATACATGGGATTCATGGTGACTTGGCTGCTTGGATTCAGAATTGGCTTGACCATAAAAGTCACAGAGTAGAGGTGGAAGGGTATTTTTCTGGCTGGAAGTCGGTGACTGGTGATATTCACAAGGATCCTTACAACAACTTCTGCAGGGATCAATACAGGGACCTCAGCTGTTTGTGATGTACATAAATGACTTGGATAAGAACATTGATGGGTGGGTTAGTTTGCAGATGACACAGAGAAAGATGGAGTTGTGGATAGTACAGACAATTGTCAAAAAATACAGCGGGATATAGACCAGTTGCAGATATGGGTGGAGAAATGGCAGGTGGAGTTTAATCCCGGCACATGTGAGGTGCTGTACTTTGGGAGGTCAAATGTTAAGGGTAAGCATACAGTTAAAGGCAAGACTCTGAACAGCATTGATGTACAAAGAAATCTTGGGGTTCAAATCCATAGCTCACTTATAATGGCCATACAAGCAGATAGAGTGGTAAAGAAGGCATATGGCATGCTTAATTTATTGGTCAGGGCACTGTATATAATAGTCAGAATGTCATGTTGTAACTTTATAAAACTTTGGTTAGGCCACACTTAGAATATTGCCTGTCTGGTCACCATATTACAGGAAGGATGTGGAGGCTTTGAAGAGGGTGCAGATGAGGTTTAACAGGATGTTGCCTGGAATAAAGAGAGGCTGGACAAACTTCTCTGGAGTGGCAGAGGTCAAGGGGAGATTTGATAGAGGTCTATAAAATAACAAGAGACATAGATAGGCTTGACAATCAGAATGCCTAATACTAGACCATTATACTGTCTAATAATAATATTAAACAGAATGTTTAATACTTATAAGTGCAGGGGGCATGCACTTAAGGTGAGAGGGTGAAAGTTCAAAAGAGATGTGAAAGGCAGATGTTTTACACAGAAAGTGGCAGGTGTCTGGAACGTGTTGCCAGGGATGGTGGTGCAGACAGATTTAAAGAGCTTTTAGATCAGCACACGAATATGCAAGGAATAGAGGGATATGGACCAAGGACAGGCAGAGAGGATTAGTTTAACTTGGCAACATGTTTGGTAAACATTGTGGGCTTAAGGGCCTGTTCCTGTGCTGCACTGTTCTATGTTCTGTGTTCTATGATGACATCAATTTGGTTGACTTCGAATCCAGATTCCAGAGAGTACAGCACAAGAAGAAGTGCTCAAAGGAGAGAAAGAGTCAGAGGAATAGGACATCAAATCAAGGTCCAGTTTGTTGATGAGGGCCACATTCTCATTATGGTGGTTTGATGGAGAGATTGGTGGAGGGTATAACCAGATAGCAAGCTTTCAATACAGGGTAGTGTTTATTGTTAAGTCTCAATTGAAGCATTAGACCCCAATATTAATAAAAAGCTGGGAAAACTGCAGCCCAATGTGTAATTAGCTGAGAAATTTTGCCAGGCTGGGTTCTGAAAGCCCTGTTAATCTGACTGACAGGGTCTCATTAGAATGTCATTGTACCACTTCTGGCTTAGTAACCAGTCAAGTGGACACCCTTGCCAGAAGGCTATGGGAAAAGCTGGAAGGAGGGGCATGCATCCCAGATCCTCTGGAGACACTCTCCAGAATGTGAAAGGCTACATCTGTTCCAAACGCACAATCTATTTTGGGCATTGGAGGGAAATTGGAGATTGGGGCTTGATGGGTAAGTGCACAATCAGGAGGAGAAGCAGAAAGTTCATGATGAGAGAGAGAACGTTCGAGTTCAGGGCCATCATGAGGAATGGTAAAAAATCTATTAATTGGCCACCATTAATTCCAGGATGGCTAGCAGATCATCTCTTTGTCTTTGACTGGAAAGCCAGATGAAAATCAAGCTATATCTTTCAACATAATTCCACATGGAGTCAGCACTTTTATATCCTTGTCATGAGCTTATAACTTTCTTCTTTGTCCTCCCTTGAACAACAGCTCTCTCTGATGTTGTTTCTTAGAGTTTTTCCTGGGGTTCTGTACCCAACCTCAAAAGATGAATTCTTTCAACCTCTTTGATACAGTTCACAAAGTATAATAGCAGTTGATACGCTCGTTTTCAAGAGCCATTGTGCCATTAGGTAAATAAGTTAATTATGTTGTTGCCCTATGAAGTTCCTTCCTATTCCTATTACAGATGTTAAGGACACATGTTTTATAGATACATTTTAGGTGACAGTGGTTAGCGCTGCTGCCTCACAGCACCAGGGACCCAGGTTCAATTCCAGCCTCGGGTGACTGTCTGTGTGGAGTTTGCACATTCTCCCTGTGTCTGCATGGGTATCTTCCCGCTGCTCCTGGGTTTCCTCCCACTGCCAAAAGATGGAAGGATTAGGTTGATTGGCCATGCTAAATTGACCCTAGTGTTAGGGGGATTATCAGGGTAAATATATGGGGTTATAGGAATAGGACCTGGATGTGATTGTGTTTGGTGCAGTCTCAAATAGACTGAATGGTCTTCTTCTGCACTGTAGGGATTCTATGATTTATTTTTTAATCCTTTACATAGAGTTTAATATTTTTTCAAAATAATATGGAACCTTTCTGTATTTATTCAAATCTTGTCAGACTCTCATCTTTAGAGCTGGCTACAAAGAGTCAACCAAAATGTAAAGATTCCTTCATCAAGTCTTCAAAACAGGTGTGAAAAACCTTTCTTCTTCTGAGGGAACAAGAAAGAGGAAGGAACTTCATAGGGCAACAACATAATTAACTTATTTGCCTGGTGGCACAATGGCTCTTGAAAACGAACGTACCAACTGCTATCATGCTTTGTGAACTGAATCAAAGAGGCTGTAAGAATCCATCTTTTGAGGTTGGGTACAGAACCCCAGGAAAAACTCTGAGAAACAACATCAGAGAGAGCTGTTGTTTAAGGGAGGACAAAGAAGAAAGTTTAAGAAATTAACTGCTGTTTTGCCAAAAGGATCCAGGCAATTTGTAAATGCCATGAGCGCAGAATTAGTGAAAAATAACCAACCTCTCCCTTTAACTGATGATCTGCTGAATCCACCTGAGAGGACAAGTGTCTGAATAGTTGACTGCAGAGTCAATCGCAGGGGCTAAAATTAACCTCAAATTTCTACCTCACTTCAGAAAGAAGGAATTCAAGCAACAGGCCCACAACAGAATGTCACACCAGCTGATCTGAAATATCACTGCATGCCTGGGCAAGCAGGCTGTGGTACAATAGGTGTGATTCAGACAGCACCATGCAGCAACTTGTATATCTTGCAACTACATTTATATCTACCAGCAGCACTACAAACACCCCAGAATATTGGTTGATTTGATTGAGGTAAACAGAGTGAGTTATAGATCGCAGTGGAGAAAAAGCAATAGTGGTGCCAAAGTAGGAACAGCAACTTGAAAGCTGGATAGCCACATGGCTTCTATCAATTATCCTCTGTACTTTTGGAAATGTATCAATTGTCTCCCTATGGCTACAGTCGCTTTGCAGCAGTTGGCATTGTCAGTAACTGGCCCTCTGACCCTATGGATGCAGTGGCTCTCGATAATTGCCAGGGTGTGTACATATAATTAGCAACATAATCTTGGGTGAATGCAATCTGGCTGTGGTGCCTGTCAATCTCCCTAGCATATCTTTTTTCAAATTTCACCACTTCAACTATGAAACTACCGTTTGGCTGCCTTTAAAACCAATCTAATCATTAATTTTAACTTGACAATGATCACCACAGAATGCTGATGCTTGCTCTTATATTTCCCCTTGCTCCCGAAGCTTCTGTGAAAATTTATGCTACAATAGTTCCTTGATATGTCTCCTTTTATCTTTAGCCCTAATTGCCCTGCTGAAGCCAGGTAAATATTTCAATTAAGGTCAACTTTTGGGAAAATTCTTGCAAGGCTTTCAGTTTCAGAAATAGTTCTAATCTGTTTAAGAAAGAACACAGAAAATAGAAACAATCTGAGAGAAAATAAGAATAGAACACAGCACCAGAAATGTAGTGCAGAGAGTAAAATTAATGAATTTGCACAGGATGGTGTCATATTTTTAAAGAGCTTTACCACAGATGGATCTTCTCATTTGCCTGGTCCCAGTGGGTAAGCAGAATGTGTAACACAAGCCCATCGTAAACGGACAGGAAATTACACTGCGTCTCACTAATCAGACATTAGAAGGAATGCCAATTTTTACCTGAAAGGCTGGCATATTTTAGACCTAAAAATGTTTTGGTGATCAGAAAGTCTGTTTCTAATTATAAATCAATAAATAAAATACTATCATATAAAATTAAACAATTCTTCTTTGGTGAGGGTAACTAATTAACAAACCATTCAATCAAAATGTTTATATTTTCATCTTTTTCATTGAACGCTTTTATCTATGGAATGTTGGGATAGTTTCCATCTTTATGCCTTGAGATTTTTGAATGAAAATTGTAGAATGGTTACAGCACAGAAGGAGGCCATTCAGCCTGTAATGTACATGCTAGCAGTCTGCAAATGCAGCAGAACTAGTTCCATTCCCCTGCCCTTTCTTCAAATATTTCTCCTGCAGATATTTTCCTCTCAGGAATTTGTCCAATTCACATTTGAGAATCCAATTGAATCTGCCTTGAACGGTTAGGCTGTGAATTCCAAATCCTGACTACTAGCTGCATAAAAAAACCCTCCCTCACATGGACAATTGTCTTTGGCCAGTCACCCTTCTCTGGTTCTTGACTCCTTCACCACTATCTATTCTTTTCAGGCGCTTCAAAATTTTGAGTACCCCCATCAAATCTGCTCTCTACGTTCTCTTCTCTGAGGACAACAGCCTTGTTTTCTCCAACATATCCTCAAAACTGAATCCATCATCCCTGGAACAATCCTTCCTGCATCACTCCTATAAAATTCCTTACTGAAGTTCTGGTGCACAGAATTGGACACAATGTTTCAATTAAGGCCAAACCAAGGTTTTATATGGGTTAATCACAGCTTCACTGCTTTTGCACTCTTTGCCTCTATTTATAAACTTAAGATACCATAGGCCTTTTTAACCTGGCCTGCCATCTGAAACATCATCATAAGCAATCCCAGGGTGTGTGTGTTGGAAACAAGAGCTTTAGGAATATGCATTTGTTAATTATATATAATTATATACAGGGATAGGTAAGCAAAAGGCTCCTTCCAAAATTATCATGCAAAATAGCTATTAACACTTTGTACAACATTTTTCCCAATCTTTAATTCTACTTACTAAACATTTCTATGTGATCCCTATCCTCCCTAAAATCCACCTAATAGCCCCCATCATCCATTGCCCCCTCCTGAAAAAAAAGTCTCTTGTGCCAGAGATATTAATCTCTGTTCTCAGCTCAGTTGGAAGTCATGCAGGACATATGATTTCCATATTCTTCCTGGGACCTAGCTAAATCAATAGGTTTCTGGTTTGCTGTGGAAACTTGAGGAAAGAGTGGTCTCTTCTTCCTCCTCTTTGTGGAATTTCCTTAAGATGCTCTTGTGCTATATGCTACTTTTCAAAGGAATAAAACTTTATTGGCATTTCTTGCCGCTAATCCAACCGTAGTAAGTCTGCAAACTTCCAATCCAACAAGTCCATTGTCTGTCAAAAATATCTGTTGCTTAAGGTCATTCAATGATTCCTGTCCCAGGGATGGGGAACTTTGAAATTCCTGTGTCGCAATCATAAATGAATCAGAGAGAAAAACAGAAGAATGAAGATTATTTACCAGCAGGCATGTTGATACTGAAGGGGTGTGTGTAATACACACACATTCTGGAGCAAATCTTACCACCCACCTGCCACGGAAATCAGAGTGCATGAGGATAGTCAAAACCATGAAAAGATCCATCGATCTCACGTGGATTTCAGGGCAAGTGAGGCCCGAAAATCCTGCACTCTGTGTTTCTTCCTTCCATGAGGTCTTGACACCTCAGGAGCTATAGTAATCAAATCAATATGTGGATGGAGCTGGATTTCACCTCTGTTTTTGCTGCTCATTACGTTCTACATGATCAGGCTGTTGCTCTATTATCTGTCTTCCTTGTACATCTGAACTGTGTGCAAGGTCTTTAGCAGTTACTGCTTCAGCTTTGAGATCAGGTTTTCCTAGGTCAGATTTATTTCCTGCAATTGTTTCACTTGACATTCTGGGACCCTCTGTTTTCTGATTCACCTTCAGGTAAACCATTTCCTACACTAGATTGTAGTTATGTCGCAGTATCCTCACCAGGATGGTCAGGCAAGTTCAAATCCTGCTCACCTTCCTCAGTAACATTCTGGTTACCTTCATGTTCATCATCCACACTCTCTTCAAAGACGTGTACAATTTATAGAAATTCCTCCTTTGGATCTTTTTCCAGGGAAGACCAGCTCAGACAATTCTGGTCTGGCTTGAGTTTCTCAGTGGAATCAGAATGCTGGCTCAATCTAGTTTGTGAGCAATCCACTAAAAAGCAGTCCCAAATCAAAGCAGGAGCAATCACTGCCATTATCCAGTGCTCCCATTCTGGTATGAGAAATACCCATCAGGTTTCTAATGCAACAGCTGAAGAAAAGAGCTACAACTCAATGTAAACCTCTCTGTACCAAGTTCTAAACAGGGTAATCTTTATTACAGCGTGCCTGCAATTTCTCTTCCATTACATCAAAGTTTAACAATCATCTGATCTTGCACCTTCAGTGGAATGCTCTTTGGACCATAGATGACTAGAGAAGCTCAGGGTTTGGCCTTTGTACTGTACTAGAAAGATCTGACATCCTTGCTCCCATGTCTAATTTAAAATTTGTCATGTAGAAAATGACTATATTATCTGCACTCTCAAAAATTCCCCTTGGACTTTGCAACCTCACCTAAGAACATTTCATGTTCATCAGTGTCTTCTATTTCCTTGATAATGGCTGACCAAAATCTTGCTGCATTTATGCTGCCAGGATTTTAAGGTCCTACAAATGGTGCATCCCAGCCACAGATTTCCCAGCGGCGAGGGGGTGCGTTCAGTAGGAAAGGCCACTGACAGAAACGGGACTATAAGATTCCATCACAGCGAGCAGCACACCACCTCCCACTGCCGTGAAACACACGTCCACTGTGAAGTTTTGAACCTGAGTTGAAAGCTTTCTGCTACAACATACTTCCTCTAAATAATCTCACCTCTTGCAAGAATGGCACCCTGCATTTGTGGCAGGATCAGCTTCTTAGTGCACCTGCTGGTACCTCTATTCCTCACAAACTGGATTGATTCATTGGTGTGATTTCATAAAGGTCTACATCATTGTGGATTAAAATCAGTTCAACTTCTGCAGCTAAGCCTGTCTCACTAATTGTATTGTCTTGGACCATGTTAGATCCTCCCTGAACTGCAGAAAACCGGACAAGGCTTCATCAGGAACACCCACCACAATGCAGTCTCAGATGAGGTCACCCTTCAGAGCTCTATTCTTGTAACTAACAGGTCATTAGTGAAAATGTCAATACTTTCTCTGGATCCTGAGTTTGCCTGATAAACCTCACCCAGTATATAATAATGTTCTTCCAAAGATTGAAATGCAACTCGAAAGCCTTGATAACCTATTTATGGGATGCCATGTCCTCATTAACACCCTGGTCAGGGTTTTCCAGCCTTGCTTGCCCCAAGACTGGAAAATCAGCCTTAGGTCAATAGACTTTTGTGCAGTGCATGTCCTGCATGCTCTGATATCTCTGGAGTATCGGGACAGGAATATTTTGCCTGCTTTCTTATTAAAGTATTGTCTTTGCTGCAGCCAATAGAATAGTGGAGTGATCTAAACTGTTCTTTATCAGACTTTTGTTCTAACACTGAAATAGTTCTATACCTGTGAATCTGCAATGCTAGTTTTACCGGTGGGTGCTTGAACAGATCCTTTCACATGTCAAAACATTGAAGTAGAGATAAAATTTTCTCCATGGTTGTCTGTTACTTTTAGTCGACTGTTGGGTCTCCATTGACATTTCTCCCTCTGATTCTCAGCTGCAGTCAATCTTTAGCTACTTTATTCAGTGGCTTTCACCCATTCTCCACAATCAGTTTTGTTGTGGATTTATACTATTTGCTAACTTTACCATTGCCATCATATAGTATCATCACAAAGAATCCTAGGGTATGCTTAACATGAATGCTGGAAACAGGACCTCTAGAAGCTTTCAGATATTTATTAACTATATACAGCTATATATAAAGATAGATAAGCGTAAGAATCTTTCTAGAACCATCTCTCTCCGATCTCTAGTCACATGTGATCTGACATCACTGACCATGCATTTGGTCATTGGCATAATGGCAGTTAACTATTTCTACTACATCACCTTCTATGAATTTTATGCATAAACTCCTTACTGTTCCTGCAATCCCTTTTTTGAGAATTGCACTCTTTATTTTATATTGCCTCCCCTTGTTCTTCCTACCAAAATGCACCATTTCACATGTCTGCACTAAATTTCATCTCTCACTTGTCCATCCATTTTTCCAGCTTATGTATGTCTTGTTGACCAGTATCACTGTCTGCTTCATATTAAATTAAACGTAAGCCAAATGTTTCCCATTGTGTGGCAATGTAGCACAAGAGGCCACAGCTTTAGATTGAGAGGTTGTGGATTTATAACAGAAATGAGGAGGAACTGCTTCCCACAGAAGGTGGTGAATTTACGGAACTTGCTGTCCCATAGCACAGTGGAGTCTGAATAACTCAATGATTTCAAAAATGTTAAAAAGTTATGGGAAAAAGTGGGGAGTTGGATTTGAGACCAGGGAGAGATCAGCCATGATCTGAATGAATGGTGGAGCAGACTGGAAGGGCTGAATTTTCTACTTCTAGCTCCAAATTCCTTTGTTGACAATATTTCCAAAGTTTGTGTCACTTGTATGTTTGGAAATGGTGTCCTGCGTACCTCAGCTTATTAACACCTATCAGGAAATGTAATGGTCCCAGCACTGGCCTCAAGAGAAGTCCAATGAACATCATCCTGCAGCTGAGAAGAACAATTGTTCACCATATTTCACATCTGTTTCCTGTTACTCAGCACGTTGCCATTGTCCCTTTTATTCCATAAGATTCAACTTTGTTCAAAAACCAATAATGTGGCCAGATCTGAAACATTTGATTTCGATGCAGATATAAATATGCAATAGAAATATTTCTGTTTATTTACATCTGATTCACTGGATCCTGCCTACAGCTTGCTTTGATCAACCTCTTTTATCTCATTCTCTGACTAAATTTCTTCTTATCCCTTTTATAATTCTCTGACTAACATCTTTTGTCTCTTGTCACACCTGACTAACCTCTATCATCACCTCTGACATACAGCGACTAACTTTCGCCTTGTGTTGCCTGATTGCTCCTATTGCAACTTAACTCATCAAAGTATTTCACACATTTTTTTCCCCAAATTATAGCTTTCTCCAAACCCATCAGACAAACGCTTATCAGATCCATTTACTGTCTGCAGGCATTTCTATTTGAATTAATCAGGATTTGTATGTGTTAAATGTGAACCACAGGCAGGCAAAGAGCTCATAAATATTCAAAAGTCTTGGCCAAAAATTAGGTAAGGCCATTTTCCTGCGTGAGAGAATTGATTTGACATCCTTTCCCATTGAGACAGACAGCCCTTTGCGCTGCCTCCTCATTTCCGTGAATTCTCCCTGCCGCACCGAGGGCTTCTGGCTGTTGGCAAGGAGGCGTAACAACAGGTGAGGCTAGCACATGTTGGAGTTAGCCTCTAGCTCTTAAAGGAGGTCTGTCCCACTCAAATGGTAGCTGCACCAAATCAGAGGAGGCTGCTGTTAACTGTCCCTTCTTGCAAATGAACAGAATGGAAACGAACACTGTGATAAAGTGTTCCACAGTTCACAAATGAAGCCTTTGTCATAGAGGCATTATTTTTCTGCAGTAGAGCTAGGAAGCCCTCAAGAACAGTCAGCTGACAAGAGTTGGTGCAAGTGACTAGGCAGATCAATGTCCAAAGTTTGGCCCTAGGGACTTTGCAGAAGTGTCATACAAAATTCAATGATCTCACACTGATGGTCATACAGTGCAGAAGCAGGCCATTCGGCCCAGCAAGTCTGTATAATTGTCTGATAGAATATCTTAACCAGGTGCCATGTAACTCCATAGATTTATCTCACTAATCCAACTAATCTACGGATTTTGGAACTAAGGTACAATTTAAAACGGCCAATGCACCTAACCTGCACGTTTTTGGATAATGGGAGGAAACCCATGCAGACGGAAGAGAAATGTGCAAACTCCAAACAGACAGTTACCCAAAGTCAGAACTGAGCACAGGTCTCTGGAATTGTGAGACAGCCGTGCTTGCCACTGTGCCACATTCCACCTGAAATTGCAGATCTAATTGTAGTCAATGTACCAATGTACTAAGTGCAGTTATTCTGGATTTTCTTTCCAGTATGTTTTATTTCATAATGAACCATTGCAAGCATGACTTACTGTGAATGGTGTGCTTTTTTGTTTTTGAGAACATTTCCCATAAATAATAGACATCACATTGCTTTATGAAACCAATAATCCAACTGATCCAGCAATCCTTGGGAAAAAGCTCTGCTTGTTCTCATGGTCTATCAAAATAAAGATGTGGAGATACCAGTGTTGAACTGGGATAGGCACAATAAGAAGTCTCCCAACACCAGGATAAAATCTAACTGGTTTATTTGGAATCACGAGCTTTTGGAGCACTACTCCATTTTCAGATGCGTGGAGAGTTGAGCTCATAAGCATAGCGAATATAGTCAGAGATGCAATTTCAAGATAATGGTTGTAATGCAAATCTTTACAAGTAAATCAAGTCTTCACAAGTTCAAGCCTGTGATCATCCCTCCTTCCACTCGCATTGCCTATGCCTATAAAGACTTGCATTCCAACCATTATCTTGTAACTGTGTCTCTGTCTATACATGCCGTGTTTGTGAACCCAACTCTCCATTCACCTGAGGAAGGAGCAATGCTCCAAAAGCTCATAATTCCAAATAAATTTGTTGGACTTTAACCTGTTGTTGTGAGACTCCTTATTGTGTCAAAACAATGTCTGCACCTTTATATTTGCAGATATGCACTTAAACTTCCTGAGGTTGGCCACAGAGTAGCTATTGTACCACCTGACCCTCATGGCGATGATCCACAGGTCTGTTACTTAATTCCAGATCTCACAGTTGTAGAAATCCCTATAAGGAAAACAGATAGTGCAGGTAATGGGGAGGTGATAGTGTAGTAGCAATCCAGCAGAGACATGGTAATGCCCTTGGATCAGGGGTTCAAATCCCACCATGGCAAATGATGTCATCTAAATTCCTTAAAAATCAGGAATTAACAGTTATCCAATGATGCCATTTCAGATGGCATTGAAGAGTCAACCATATTGCTGTGTGTCTGGAGTCACATCTAGGTCAGCCTAGGTAAAGACAACAGATGGAATTCAAATCTGTGTTCACCAGTGCTTTTAGTCAGGGCCTCCGGGTTACTAGTTTGGTGATATTACTACAACACCTGCCATCCTGAAGATTGATGATGATGTAGAAATCTTGTGTCAGTTTTGTTCCCACAGAAAGGGCACGATCATGAGTTGTGTTTGTTTTGAGCAAAAAAGGCTTTCCCATGGACCCCGTTTCTGGATTGTGGGTATGTATACTCTAGATCAGTATCATCCAGTATGTTCTCTCCTGGCTATGAATTGGCCACAGAGACAAAGCAAAATTCGTATTTTCCACCATACAATACAGGGTGGCGTTAAAGTTACATCAGTGGAGAGGATATGGATGTCATGTACTAGATGTACATTTCTCATCCATCTGAACAAGGAACTCAGATATTTATCACAATATAACAGCAAAATATTGTGGCTGCTGGAATGCAAACAGAAAATGTTGAAAGAAGCGGGTTAGGCCATAACTGTAGGCTAAGAAACAGAGTGAGCAGGTGAAATTTTCCCTTATGGGAAAATTGTAGTCAAACAAGCAACGCTGTTCCTGTCAACCAGGATTTCTGTGCTGGTTTGTCAGCTTTTCAGCTCATTATAAATGCATTAACATGCATCAAGATGTACCTTGTGATGGGGCAGCCTGGGATTCATATGAACCGCCGTCACCTCATCAGCTCATATATCCCAGTGCCTGGTTTAAACCGCACCCACACACACAGTCACTCTTTCCAGCCCAGAACTTGCAGCAGCAAATACCAGAATGGCCTCATTAAGGGAGAATCCCACATTTCCAAAATTTAGTGACAGCTCACTGGCAACACTCCTCCAGGCAATCAAGGACTGGCAGGAGATTGCTTTCCCTGCTGGTGGTTGCTGCAGATCCACCAACATCACCACAAACGCCTTCCAGGAGATTGCCAGTGCTGTCAGTGCCAAGTGGAGTGCAGGGGAGAGCCGCCATCCACTGCAGCAACAGGATGAATAATCTAATCTGCTCTACTAGTGTAAGTTGATCTTTGCCTCAATCTCAACTCATACAAGATCATCAGGCATTCACAGGGTTACAGTCCACAGGGATCTCAGCATAAGGGACATCATGACTGAATCTCTCCACATTTACATCTTTACCTCTTGTCATATCCTGCACAAGCTCCCTTCAGCCGTTATGTTGGTCACTCAATGTGCACACACTTAACATCATCATTGGCATATGTCTTACTCACAATGTTCTTATCTGCCTTTAATGCAGGAAAAGATCACCCAACATAAAAGGAAGAGATCTCAAACTGGTAGAGATGTCAGCTCTCAAGTCACTCTGTCCCTATGAGGATCAGGCAGTACAGCTGACTGGCAAGGAGTGGGACCATGCCTGTGCCAAAGGAGAATTCAGCAATCCCAAATAAGCCAGGGAGGCTCCAACAATGCATTGCCAACTTGCTGAAATGGTGAGTACTTTATAATGTTGACGACTTTACATCTAATCACTAATTATCTCTTGCTCTCTATAACAGTCACCAGCAAGAATAGGAAGAGGCCCACGGCAGCCAGCTCATCAGTCCCAGCCACCAGATTACCTAGATAAGGACCCTGAGGATTTGTTATATATCAAGATGTCACAGCATTTTCCCATATCCTCCACCAGCACAGAGACACATACCTAATGGAATCTTATTTTAAAGCAGGCTCAGAATCACCATCTAGTGAACAAAGCAGAGATGTGGATGGACACACTGACATGGAAACCCACCATGCCATGATTATCTATGCTTTCAGGCCATGATTAACTTACTTCTTACCCCACTTTGCAACATAGAACGTTAACTCTATGAGTGGAATTTTCTAACCATGCTCACCCCAAAGCCAGAAAATCTCATCCGTGGTCATAGGATCTTGCATAGTTCACGTCCTGTTCACTCTGATTCTCATGGCGGATGGAATGGGAAAATTCTGCTCTATTTCTCTCTCTACAGGAGCTGCTTGACCTGCTGAGTGTTTCCACCTTTTGCCATTTTGATCAAAATATAGCTCAGTTGTCAGACTTCTAGTTACTGGGAAGCTGAAATGTCACATGCTCAATGGAATAGAGAAAAAAACTGCGACTTTTTTCGTCCCTGTTGTGGTGCCTTTAAATGACCACGCATTTAGATCTGTAGGACTGCACTAACTGTGAAGCGCTGTGAAGATCCTACTGCTCTCAAAATTTTCTTGGGTAATCTAGCAGCTCAGAGGATTCTTTCTGAAGAATTTCCATGTTCCATGTTCTAATTTATTTTGTTTAGTGGGTAATCAATGGTTTTCACAAGCAGTTAAGGTTTGTGAGAATGTGGCTGGGGGTTGGAAATGTTTAGAAAATTGGGGCAGCACATTCAATGTGTTCAGTTTTCACCTCAATAAATTTTTTGAAACAAGTTACTGAAAGGAATGGGTGTACAAAAAAAACAAAGACCAAAAAAATTAATGCACAGCAACAGGACCTTTGGCCTTCCATTTCTGTACTGACCATTCTGCCTGACTGAACTAAAACTCCCTATCTTTCTGGTGGTCATATTCCTCTATTCCCATTCTATTCATGTATTTGTCAGGATGCCCCTGAAATGGGGCAGGATGCCCCTATTGTATCTGCTTCCACTATCTCCCCCAACAGCAAGTTCCAAACTCCCATCACCCTTGGTGTAAAAATTTGCCTCATCATCTCCTTTAAACCTTGCTCCTCACACCTTAAATCTGTGTCCTCCTAGTAATTGATCCCTTCACCCTGGAAAAATCTTCTGAGTATCCACTCTGTCCATGCCCCTTATAATCTTGTAAACTTCTTTCAGGTCATCCTTTAATGTCTATTGTTCCAGTGGGAACAAACCAAGATTCTCCAACAGCTCTTCATAGCTAATGCCCACCATACCAGTTTACATCCCAGTGTCTTCGGTATAAAAGGAAAGATTGCAGGTGGTTGATCATGAGCCAAAGATCTATCAAATGTTTCAATGCCGTGTTCATTAATGGCAGTGACAGGCCATAAACAAGGCAAAAGTTAGAGTGTAGAAACTAAGATATATGGATTTATCAATTTTTACCTCTCCCCTGAGAGTCTTAATATACTATTTTGAATCAAATCAAAACCGTTTACTCACCTTTAAATGAACTAGAGTACACTTTAGAAACAAAACACTCAGTTAACAGATTGGCACCACCCTTTAGGAGGTATAAAGTACTTTACTGCATAACATCTTTCAATTTTAAAACCCTTTTGAAGCTCTGGCAGTATTTGTATCAGTCTTGTTTGCTGGTGATTTATAACCTCAAACCTATATTAAAGAGATATGTTTTATTAAAATTACACATATTTTGTATGATCCAGAAAATATGGGGACCTGATTACCTGAGGTTTGGCGAGCATTAAAATCCTTTTGACAGCATGAACATAAATAAATCTGCATTAATGTGTAATAAGATGAATGGTGGTCGGCAAGTGAGATACAAAAAAAATTAGAAAATATTGAAAACACACAACATGTCAGAAAATATCTGCAAGAGAAAAGAAGTGTTTTTTTCAGGTAAAAATCCTTTATCATAACTGCAAGATATTACAGCTGAAGAGCATTTTAAAAAATGAAAAGAAAAGGTGAAAAGGAATAAATTCATAAAGATCACACACAGGAAAATAAGTAGAATGACCTATAAATTACATAAGATGGAAAGTAGGAGATGGTAAAGTGATAAAAGTGATATTTACAGGAGTCAAAGGAGGCATAATTAGAAAAATCAAAAAAAAGTTAGAAATGACACATTGATTGTGTGAATAATTAAAGGGTAAATACATAGTTATAAAAGAAGACATGACAAGTGGTCGGGCAGAACAAACACCATTGATGGTGACATCTGATAGAAGATAAAAGCAAATTGATACAAATTAGGAACAGGAGCAGGCCATTTGGCCCCTTTGAGTCTACTCTGCCATTTGATGGCTGATCTGATTGCCATCCACATTCCCACCTAAACAAGATACCTTTTGACTTCCTTGTCCATCAAGAATCTATTTCATTCTCCTTTAAAAATATGACCTAATGCTCCTCATTTATAAAATGGCCCCTAAAATCTCTCTTGATAAGTTAGACATCCTCTTTCACTCAGCAAGTAGATTAATAAATGGTGCCCCTTTTCATACTCATTGTTGTGACTTGCACTCCTGAATAACTTGCCCTCATTGCACACAAGATGCCAACTTCACTGCTTTTTGTTAATTCATTGAGCCTGGCTAGGGAAAACACCTCCCTATTTGAAAGTTTGATACATTTTATTGTCTCTTTTTAATAATTGGATGTCATGTGACTTAATCAACCTGTTCACTCCCAGAGTGAGCATAATCTTTGGGTAATTCACTTCAGTTTGTGGCTGCCAGTGACTGGATTGAGATACATTGGAAGTTGAAACTAATTGATTTCATACAGTGGGTAACTTTCACCAAAGGGTTGAAGCTCTGTTAACTGATACTCGTACTTACTAAATCGTCAATTCACTTTCACTGCTAGTTTATGTTTTATCATTTTTAGCGTCTAAATGAATTGTATAGTTTTGAAATTGCTGTTTCTTCAGTGTTAACCTCTTGGCCAGGTCATTATTGTAAATGAGAATCAGTTCTCAAGTGTCTTACCTGGTTAAGTGAATGTTAAATAAAATAAAAGCTAAATTTTCCTTTGTTCTGGTCAGGGAAAGATCCTTTCAACATCCTCTCTCAAGTCCCCTCAGAACCTTATATGTTTAAATAAATCACCTCTCATTTCTCTAACCTCCTATGGATACGAATCCAGCCTGTACAACCTTTCCTCATAAGAAAACTCTCCTTCCCACGTATTAGTCAAGTCAACGTTCTCTGAACTGCCTCTAATGGATTTATATTCTTTCTTCTATAAGGAGACAAAAGTTATATACAGTATGCCAAATGTGTGTTCACCATTATCCAGTACAATTGTATCAAAATATCCCTACTTTTATATCCTATTCCCCTTGCAATAAACACCAACATTCTATTTGCCTTCCTAATCACTTGCTGTATTTGCATACCAACATTTTGTGATTCATGGACCAGGGCATCCAAATCACCTGTACCTCAAAAGTTCCATAGTCTCTCTTTAATTAAATAATATGCTGCTTCTCTCTTCTTCTTTCCAAAGTGGAGAAGTTCACACTTTCAAGCAATATTTCCTTGAAGTTGTGTGGGTGTGTGGCTGCTCTGCAATCTGGAAAATACCACGCAGTGCAACAAACAAATTGTGTACAACACTGGATAAAGTAGTGTAGCATTTCCCTCATCTCTACTCTAAAAGAATGCAGATTTGAAGATATCTGGGGAAACAACAGGTTTAGCCATTCTCTGTGATATATAGTTGGATGACATACAGCATTTATCCAGTCCTAGTCTTGAGAGCTAAATCTTTCAGAAAAACTCAAGAGTTTTTCTTCTACATTGAAAACCACCTTCTGAAACCTCTTTCCTCTGTTTCCTTCACTCTCACCTCCAACAATAAGTGTAAAGAGTTTATGGACTTTTTGTTATCAAGATTAAGACAACCTGATAAGCAATCTCTGTCACTGTCCCCCCTTCATTGGATTGCTGGGCCAAATTTTCTGTAAGATTCTACTGTATATGCTTTAGTCTTGAAGTTGAATGTTTCCTTATCTCAACATCTTCCCTCATACACTCTCTGAGTTACCCTTACCCAAGAGACCCACACCCTGCACCTTAGATCCTATAACCACCACACTGACCATCCAATTTCTCTTTCTGGTCTCCAAGATATTTTTAATGGTCTCTCTCTTCAGGTACTTAAATCTGTCATCATCACATCCCTCTGTCTTTGCAAGTTGTTGCTCCATTTTTTCTTTTCTTGAAAATGTTGCTGCCTCTCAAATCAGTGTCCCTCTGACACAGAATGCCATTTTAATCTATCCTGTCAGAGTCTTTTCCTTAAGCGGCTCTTATCAAAGTCATAAATAACATTTGTGCCGGAATTCCACTGCCCGGCCCGCTACAGGAGGCGGAGTTGGTGAGGGGTGGGCAATGGGAAAGTCCATTGACCTCGGGCAAAATTTTACTCTTTTGGAATGAGCGAGGTCATAAAATCCCATCCTCTGTATGACTGTGACAATGGTAAAGGTAAACTATCCACTTCATTGATAATGTTTCATGGTCAATGTTTCATTGGTAAGTGGCGACACAGCAATTCAGAATACATGAATACAGTGTGATGGGACAGTGCAAAACTAGCTTTCCCATTTGTGAACATATGCAGCTCAGTGCAACAAACTGGCTGCTCACAACAACACAGCATTAAAAGGAACATTGAAATTAAAGGTGCAAACCATCTGAATTGCATCCCCATGTCAAACAACACCCCAAGTAAAAATGGTCAGAATTCTTTGGCTGAACATGCCCACTGGACAGCAAGAACAGATAATTTGGTGCTTAGCCAAATCTCTGTTCATTGCAGCAGACCAGAGAATTCCAGCTGTGGGTGAGGTCGGAGAATCCTGCTCAATTGGTCCGGTCTTTATCTCTATTGATCAGTGAAGGAATAGACACCAAGAGGCTGTCAAACAACGTCAAGTGAATAGGGGAAAGGTCTGATCAATGAATAAAACCTCAGTTCACAGTTGGGCCACTTCTGGGAACGCACACTCAGGAGCATCCACCTGAGATTATACCCCTCCTTTGTGTCTCTGCATCTGACCTACACAACCAGCTTTCCCATCCTTTTTAACCATTCCTATGGTGCCAGATTCCCCACAGCCCCAACTGGAAATGAGGATTCTCATATGCATCAATTTAAATATTAGTATCAGAAAGCCCTCCCTCCTTCCACATTAAATTGTCCATTCACATTGACCCTGGGGCATGCCGAAGGAAAACACAACAAGTCTTCTGTGAAATGGACCTGGCAAACAGAACTCACTGGAGGTGCATAGGAAGGACAGGAAAATACGAGTTGTAGGTCTGTTCATCAAAGATGATTTTAACACATTCGATAGGATGATCTGAAATAGAGACCAATCCTCTCTCATCTCAAATCTTTCATTCCCACCACTCTCAGTAACCCCAAATTCCATTGGATCCCATTTCCATTATCAACTTCAAAGTTGTGGGACTATTTTTCATCTTTTTTCATGGCAGCACCCATTCTATTTTAGTAGTATTCTCCTGCTTTGTAATCCTGTATTCATGTGCTACTCCTCTAAATACAGGACTTTCCATCATCCTTCACTCTGCCCTCTCCACTCTTGATGGCTGCTCAGTCATAATGATCCCACCCACTGGAATTCCCTACCTTTTTTTCTGCTTTTCTATCTCTCTCCTTATTTTTCAAACCCTTTGTAAACAGAGAGAAACGTATACAACTCTCATGGACCATGGATAATTATGGATGAAGGTAAACATCTCTTTATCTACGCCTTTGGCTTCTCAATCCAATCACTTTCCCTTTTATCGAGTTCAATCTCCACTGTACTATTTATCTCGTTACTGGAAAATACATTTTTTGGCATATGAGGAGTGTTACGTAATACAAATTGTCGCCGTTCCTCTTTTTGTCATTGTTTGCCCATACTTTGAACTAAAGTTAAATTAATAGAATTTTTGCAATAAACAGCATTGCTAGTGCTCATTTATATTCAATTCTTTAGCAGAAGGCAGAGAGCTCAAAGCGATTGTCAACAGCCTGCAATCATTGCAGACACTGATAGCAAGTCAACTATCATAGCATTTTCTACATGCCAGTGACGTAGTCCCCATGGTCAGTTAAGGAGATGGTCATTGAATTGTACCAGCTTTTGGTCCAAACGCTCAAGGAATAATTCATTATGAAGTCTTTCTATGGCTCTTAAATTAGGAATAATCCTGATTTTTAAAATTTTTAGTTCCCCAGTGCAAAGGCTAATCCAGCATCAACGACCACACGCACTATTATATTAAGGTTTGTACTGAAGCCCGCAGAAAATGATTTGAAGGAGTCAATATATCTTTGGTAAATACAACTAACCATTTAGACACCTTACAGGAATAGGAAAGGGTATTGTTACAGTAACACTTTGTAAATAATAAGTATTGTCAACTTTGAAAATTCTCCACCAGAATATTAACAGTGTGCCATACTTGTCACAATTCTACAATTAATGGAGGCATCAACGTGCAGTAAAGAGGGCTCAAGAATGTGATTTTTGGAATAGTCCTTTACTGACAAGTATCTAGAGGATCATTGCTACATTTTTCTGCCCCTACTGAAAAGTCTAATGGACAATGGTGGTGATCTCACTGCTTGTCCTGTACAAGAAGTTTACAAAATGTATGACTCCTTTCCAGAGCCAAGGTTTGCAAGATGGAGGACAGCATTCCAGTAAGCTGACACTTTTTACATTGTTGCTTGCATGAAGCCAGTCATCCAGTCACTGTACACCTATATATTTGATGCTTTTATAATCCTGTAACTCTATCTCAACCCTAAAAAAGTATGCAGCATAGCATACATGGTGACTTTGCAAGAAATACAGCTGTCACTGTACATTGCTGTAATGCATGTATTTTTTAATGCATTGTGTTCACCTTTGTTGCTGTCTGCTTCTTCTTGTGCAGATTTTTTTCTCTCTTTGCATGAATCCTGGTCTGAGAACAAAGTATTCACAGCCTGAGGGCTGGCACACAATAAAACTGCCTTTAGCTAGGCCAATGTTTATTGCCCATTCTAATTGTCCTTGATAAGGTGATGGTGAACTGTCTTTTTGAACTGCTGCAGCGCACATGGTATAGATATACCGATAGTGCTATTAGGAAGGGAATTCCAATGCAGTGAAGGAATAGTGAACGGTTTGGAGGTGACCTACAGGAGCTGATGACCCCAAATATCTGCTGCCCTTTTCTTTCTAGATGGTGGAGATCATAGTTTGAAATGTGCTGTCAAAAGAAAGCTGGTGAGTTCCTGCAGTGCATCTTGTAGGTAGTAGACATTGCTACCACTATGCATCAATGATGAAAAGAATACATTTGAAGGTGGTGGATTAGATGCCAATTATGCTTTCTCTTTTCCCTGAATGAAGTCGAGCTTCTTGAATATTATGGAGTTGCAGTCATCCAGGCAAGTGAGAAGTATTCCATCACACACCTGTCTTGTGCCTTATAGATGGTAGACAGGCTTTGGGAAGTCAGAGGTGTGACACTTACCACAGAACTCCCAACTTCTGACCTGCTCTGGTAACCACAGTATTTACATGGCTAATCCAGTGCAGTTTCTGGTCAATGATAACCCCCAGGAATTTGGATTTCAACAACAGTAATGCCATTAAATGTCAAGGAGTTGTGTATAGTTGGACTCTTTCTTGTTGAAGTTGGTCATTGGCTGGCATGTGTGTGGCATTACTATTATTTTCAACTTATTAGTCCCAGTCTGAATGTTGTCCAGGTGCTATTGCGTATGGGCATCAACTGCTTTATTATCTGAGGTGCTGAGAACTGTATATTGTGCAAATCTTAATGAGTATGACACTTCAGATCTAATGATAAATGGAAGGTCATTTATTGATGAAGCAGCAACAGACGGTCGGGCCTAAGACACTCGTCTGAGGAACTCCTGTAGTGATACCTTAGGGTATAGAGAATTGACTGCCAACAACCACAGCCTTTTTTCACAATAAACATCATTTCTGTTGGACATGACTGCAGCCAGTTTGGAGTATTATCCCTGATTCCAATTGACTTTAGTTTTGCTGGAGCTCTTTGATGCCATACTTACCCAAATGCTGCCATGGTGTCAAGGGCAGTCACTCTCAACTCTCACGCCTATGCTTGGACCAAGGCTGTAATGAAAACTGAAGTTGAATGGTACTTGCTGAATCCAAGCAGAGCATAGATGAGCAGAGTAAATGCTGTTTATTAGCACTGTTAATGACACCTTGTATTACTTTGTTGATGATTAAGAGTGAACTGATGGAAAGGCAATAGGCAGGATTGGATCTGTCCTCTTTTCATGAAAAGTACATTACTGGGCAATTTACTGCTTGTGGTGTATCCACAGTGCTGTTAGGAAGAGAGTTTCAAGATTTTGAGCCAATACAAGTGAAGGAAAGGCGGTATCGTTCTAAATCAGGATGAGATGTGATTTGGAAGGATACTTGCTTGTGCCAGCATCCCCATGCACCCTCTGCCCTTGTCCTTCTATGTGGATCTGATGTAGGTATCATGAAGCCTAAATTTGACAGAGCCCAAAAACAGAGACAGAGACCAAGATACATGATTAACACTTGTTCATTGATTATGATGCAACGAGTGTACCAGCTTTGCACTGGCAATGTTTAAAGCTAGCCTGATTCTCACAAAAGGGAAATGCATTGTGGCTGCAGCAACTGCTGACAATAGGTCAAATGCTGACTTGAGCTCTGCTGCAGAAGACTCAAGTAATTTCAGTGTGGCAGTCTGCAGAAGGTGTAAGGTATAAGATGATGGGTATGCACAATAAAATATTTTGTGCATTAGGAAGTTTTCTACAAAAATTTGGTCAATTTCAAGGACATGAAGGAGTCCAGTACTAACCTGTGTAAGATGCAGCAAATCCATCATTTGGATGAACTCCATAGCATACATAGACATTATATTAAACCTAATACAATGGCCAATTTCAAATGAAACAACAGACATTTTAAAGGCAGTATTATTTTAAAAGATTACATTCAAGCAAAATGGCTGCCAACCAGACATCGGAATATACAGCACCACCAGACCATCCAAGGAGTGAACAAAGGGGGTCATGAGTTATGGCAAAGCTATCTGGTAAGATTATATAAGATCTGACAAGAGGGTGTTGATAGCTCCGACCAACTGTAGGAGAGACAATGAAGTTTTACCCTACTATATAGAATAATGACTCCACTAATGGGAAAATTAAGCAGTTCCAGGAAACCACATTGGGACACTTAACAGCACATCAGATACTTCCTAAAACAGATTGGGCTCTTTGTCATTGAAACTGATCAAATCAGTTTCACCGTGTAAGCACTTTACACCCCATTGTTTTGAAACTGACCGATGCGAGGAGTCAGCCAATATGATTGAGGGAGCTGCCTTATTTTAAAAAAAAACTCTGGCCAAAAGGACACATAAGGAGGAGAGGTAGGTGACCTTCAGCAGTTAACTCAGAAAGGAGTTCTGTGAAGTTTGGGTCAGGAGAGTTGTGAAGTCGCGGAGTGAATTCAGATGTTCAGTCAGACAATTACTTTGTAGCAGAGGAAAGAACAAGGAAGATCCAGCAACAAGGCAAGACATCAACTATTTTCTCAGCAGCAACAAGGGCCTTTTGTATTTAAAACGATCCAAGGAATGGTGCGTCTATTTTCTCAAACTTCAGAAATTCCCCAATTAGGTAAAGATTGACAAGGGATCTAGGATTCTTCTCGTTTTTGTGTAAATCTTGTAATGCTAAGAATTTATTTGATCTGTTAAGGTTTTCTTTCGATGGCATAATATTGTAGTGTCTGTGTTTTATTGACCAAATTTGGTTGGAATTATTCTTGAAAAAATTATTTTTAAATTAACTTTCACTAGTCTCTTGTCATCCATTTGGTGAGTCAAATCCGGGGTACAGGACTATAAATGGGCTGAGCACTTTGGAACTGCTCTCTCAAGGGGGTCCACTGGTTAGGAATAAACAGTAGTCACTCTCTCTCTCTCTCTCTCGTGACACTGTCTCAGTGTGGCATTTTTTGGGTTTTTTTTTACTACTTACAAGAAAGAGAGGCACATTGTCATAGGTGGCAGCCAGGGTAGCTTGTGTGGCATAAGGGTGAAGTCAGGAATATATAATGAGTCTTTCTCCCTCTCTTTTGTGAAGCTGTCCCAGCGTGACACTTCCAGGTTGTGAGTTGAAAATCGGCAGAGAGACACCCACAGTTATCAGTGGTATCTGAGACCAGTCTGTATGGATAGTAAAAGGACCTTTACAATTTGTCCTTCTGTTTCCTTTGTCAGTTTCCCATTTCGGTTACAATCTGCCTCAAATGACACAGGCTCGATAATTATACATTTCCTGGTAGTAATATTACAAAATCAGTTTGCACAGATTTAAAAAGGCTGCAGTCACTGAATATGTGCACTGAAGACAGTCAAAACAATCCTGTTAAACTTGTGAGACTTATGTTACATTGCAGGCCCATTCTCATGGATGAATCTTCAGAAAAGCAGGAGATGTCTACATTAAAAGTATACCCCTAGGGTGGAAAAGGTAATGGCCAGAGTTTTACTATCCTGCCTGCCAGCGGAATTGGAGCATGTGAGGGGCAAATCAAAGAAAGGGCCATTATCTCAGGTGGGATTTTATTGTTTTGGGATGAGTGACGCCATAAAATCCTGCCCAGTGGGTTTCATTAACCGGCTTAAAAGTGAAAATTATTGGGAAGAGGCCAACACTCCTCTGTAAAATCTTGTCAGCTAGCTTTGCCATAACTCATGGTCCTTTTGTTCATTCCTTGGATGGTCTGGTGGTGGTCTATATTCCAATGTCTGGTTTGCAGCCATTTTGCTTGAATGTAACCTTTTGAAATAATACTGTCTTTAAAATGTCTGTTGTTTCACTTGAAATTGGCCATGTGGCATCAGGTTTAATATAGTGTCTATGGAGTTGATCCAAATGATGGATTTGCTACATCTTACAAAATAGAGAAATGAAACTGATCCTCGCAACCAAAACTGCAACTAAGATTCAGAAACCAGAACTTGTAGACTGGGTGAACTCATTGATGTTATATCAAGAGACACATAAAGCTATTCAAGCTCAGTAGTAGCAGTTGATGAGTCCACTGGTGCATGCAGGTAAGCTAAAGGAGACTGAGTCCAGATCCAGAAGCTAAGAATAAATTTCTGCAGCTGCTTCTTGAAGATAACACTATGATATCCAAACTACGTTGAGGGTTTTCTGCAGACACGTGAAGACTATGGAGAGGATAACGCCTTTGGAATTTACAATAGTTGTGAGCTGCTATCAGCTGGGGTTGAGACTACGTTTGAAAATTTGAAATTCTTCATAAAGAAGTTAGACTTTTGAAGAACTTTGTTTAATGGTCTATATGCTGTGTGAAATGCCAAGCCAAATCATAAGACCTGCCTTAGTTGTATCAGTGAGAAGTCTCACAACACCAGATTTAAGTCCAACCAGTTTATTTGATAGTAATCCCACAAGCTTTCAAAAACAGTGTTCCTTCGTCAGGTTCGCCACACACTTGACGAAGGAACACTGTTTTTAAAAGCTTGTGGGATTACTATCAAATAAACTGCTTGGACTTAAACCTGGTGTTGTGAGACTTCTTATTGTGTTTACCCCAGTCCAACACCAGCATCTCTACATCATTAGTTGTATCTGCCATTCAATACATAATTTATAATTTGCTTGCTAATTCACATTTACATTATGTCAAATCTGGATGTCAGAGTATAGAAAGTTTCTTTGTTTTCATTAAAAAAATGATACAGGTCTCGACCAATGTTGTGACAAAACAGAGCCTTTAAAGATAATTCACTCCTAAATTCTTCTCTGTGCGTAGAAAAAATCCAAAATTGCAAAGCATTACAATGTTCATCTGAGAAAACAGCACTTCTTCCATCAGAACTGTTGGAATGTGATCAGTGGTGCAGGTTTTCCTTCTGTAAAGAGCTTCTGTACTGTGCCATAAACCTCTGCACTGTGCAACTAGTTAAGTAACCACAGACACTTTTATGTCAATGATTAGCACTATTAAAGGACTGTATAAGTGCCAAATAGTCCAAATGGTGATTGGTTACTTTATTGCAATTAATATGAATGGCACAGGGTGTAAAAATTAATATCCAGCAGAGGGCAGGGGCCAAAATGGGGTCATATCAACTGTCACTGATTTCCTTCCTTATTTGCAATGTTCCTATCCACTACTCTCCATGTTGATCATTTAACCCCAATATTGCAATGTTCCTTTCAACTCATACTATGAATGGGTTTAGAGGCTCTGGGGAGTTATCCAAAAAAATGGCTGCAAACCAAAATTTTCAAAACATGAATCATTGTAACAAGGGATTTAGAAAAACCGATCAAAGAATCACTATCTGGCCTCACAGCCCTCAAAATGTAAATGACAATCCAATAGAACACACCTCTTTTTTTTATATCATTGAAATATCAGACAAATCTTTAACTATGAACAAGTGAATTTTTTTAACATGAATACAGTTGATAATAATTAAAGTATTAATTCAGTTAGAATGATTAATCAACTTGTAGGAATAAAACCCATCAAGGGTGAGACACTTCATACACGATCCGGACACTTTTAATCTTTTCTGTCAGATAAATATCAGTTTTGAATTATAACTATGAGTAATATTTTTTCTCAGTGTCAAAATCACAGTGGGAGTGCTATGATTTGCGAAATCTGTTTAAAGAGATCCTGTCACGTTTTATCTTCTTGCAATGAAAACAAAATGGAAAAGCATGGTTGGGGTGTGTGGGAGGGTTGGGGGGGTTGTTGGTGGGTGGCGGAGTGGTGAGGTTTTTTATATTTCACAGATTCTGCCGGTCTCCTGATGACAAGTTCTTGGCTGCACAAAAGTAACACCTGCTACTAATATGCAGTAATATTAGTCAGTGGAATCGTTTCATTCTCATCTCACACCTCAGAGATCTGGAGGTGAACCCTGAGCATCCCCTGTGTTTTTAAATCAGCTTAGTGTCTCTTGCTGTTTAGTGATTTTCACTGCTCCGTTACCTCAGCGATGAAAAGATACTTGGCCACCTCTTCCCAATGCCTTTAGGATCAAACGGAGCAGGATACCTTTCCTTTCTGCATTGCACCACTTTCCTTTGTAGCCTGTAAAGGAGTAACAAGAAAAGACTTAGCTAATCGGGGGAATCAATTTGCTGGAAGCTTCCCCACAGTCTTCCTTCTCATCACACCGAGCATGATATGTCATCAGCATATGTAAACAGTGATATGAAACTCAGTACAGGGTATACTTCTTGGACCAGTGGGATTGTGTTTTGGCTACAGAAAGCAAAAGGGAAATTCTAGATTTTTTCATCCTAAAATTTAATTCTCCCGATTCTGCACAGCCAGTTGCAGACAATATTCCCAATAATCTTATTTGCTGTCAAAAGATTTAATGAGCAAGTTACAGCTATTTTATTTAATTTGTTACGCTCGTGTCCTCACTAAGTACTACCTTCCAAACGTTGGTTGATCAAATGATCATTTCTCCCATTGGAGCTTTCCTCTCGGTACTGCCACTTAACATGTCTTTGTAATCTATAAAAGTGACTCAACCCGGGAAAAAAAACACTTGAGATTTTTCTTTAACAGAGGGAATTTAAATGAGTAGAAAACTCGTCATAGATTAAAACATTGGCTGTTTTACATGAGCGTAAATAAATCTCTATTTTTATGTTCTTTTGACATTCGTCGATCAAGCTGCGTTATACTGCACTGCTCATTATTTTTCTAGTCAGGGAAAAAGCAGAGTGCTCTGTGCACACATACTTAAGTGCATGCACAGAATTCTGCTCACTAGTCTCCACCAAAGAATCTGGTGTCTGAAAATTTTAATGTGGGCTGTTTTATTGTTGTTTCGCTTGCATAAAAATAATGTAAACTCTGGATCAAAAATGTAAAGGACACCACCACCTATGGAATCACTGACAGGCTGTATCAAATGTTTTAACGTGTTGTGAAGCAAATACTTTCAATAATATTTTAATGATCTAATATATTCACCATTTGCAGTATGCATGTAGAATAAATAAAACAATGCTATCTGAGACAAAAGTATTGGATATTCACTGTAAAAAAAAACTAAACTAGTAAAGGATGGAACATCATTCAAATAACCTTGTACTACTAATTTGTCAGTAAGGATGCATGTTAATAAATATAAATTGCAACAGGGTATGTTCTTCTCAGATTGGAGGAAGGGATATTGTTGAAATAATGTTGAGGAACCTTCTTTGACCTTTATGTAGGAAATGGAATTATGCAATTAAAGAGGATTTGGTAATGATACAATGCTGTGCAGATACATACACTGACACTTTAAATTCAGTTAGCAAAACAATCGTGTTCCATTAAAGGAGAATTGGCAAATAATTCCTAACCATAAAGCAAGTTTTTATTTTTGTTCTTGGGACATGATCAGCATTTATTGCTCATCCCTTGTTCCACTGAGAAGGCAATTTTCTTTATAGCAGTCTTGCTACAACTGTATGGGTTTTTAGACTGCTTCAGAGGACATTTAACAGTCAACTAGATTGGTGTGAGACAGGACTCACATATAAGGCAGACTGAAGAGAGCAAGTTCCTTTATTAAAAGGCATGAGTGACCCACTTATATTTTCATAATATTGCCTAACTTCAGTTTTTCATTTTTTCCTCACATCAGTTGATTACTTCCAGTTCTTTTAGAATTTAACTCAAGTTTTTAAACTACCATTAATTCATATTCTCATTTTGAACTCAGAGACCCTAATAATAATCCAAAAATGGTTTTTGAGGGAATATTGTAGACTGATTTGCCTGAGTGAAACCCAAAGCCAACTCATCAGATTGCTGCCATGCATTTGTAGAATGAGATTATTAGATTGGATTGGAGATTTGGGTAGATGTCAACAATGATGGATAAATTGGTGAAGTGATGAGGTCCACATGGGCTTAGTATTGTTGAAAGCTTGTGATCTTAACTCTGAACCAATTAATTTTGACTTCTGGGCCTCGTGTCTCTGTGTTGTGAAGCAGGCATGATGCACAGTCACATGACGTGATCCCTGTTGTATCCACAGGGGTGAACCACAGATGGAAATTAGAGGTGCTCTAGGTGGATGATGCAAGTAGAGAAAAGACAGTACTAGGATTCAATGGCACATTGCTGGGTGTACATTGACTGGGTAAAATCAGAAAGAGGAGGGATATGTTTTCCTCGACAATGTGAAGGAAAAACATGTATCTCTCACTGAAAATGCAAGTCTGAAGGCAATGAGAACATTAGCTACAGAAGTGCTGTTCTCCAAGGTTGGATACAATGCGGTTGTACACAGAATTGGTTCAATTTTGACCAACCCATTTCAAGAAAAATGAGTAAATTTGCTGATTCAACTGTATTCAATGCTTTAAGCCCCTGCAACCTCTCACTTTGTCTTTCCGAATGCTTTTCATCACATAGTTCCTCACAGCAACTCAACTTTCAACAATACTGAGCCCATATGCATGTTATCGTCTCCCCAATTTATCCATCACTGTTGACATCTATCCAATCTAACCTAATAATCTCATTCTTCAAATGCATTGCATCCATTGGATGACACAATTTTAGGCCTGTTTTTTGTTTGCAAAACAAAAGGAAGAAATACAGAATGGAGATGGGATTGGTCTAGTTAACTGATTCAGAGAATGATACCCTGGAGGTAAGTGATACTTCTGTATCCCTCTCAGTGGGAGATGGGCAGTTAATGAGCTCACAAATGACTGTGATAAATGTCTCTGATGCATCTATATGCTGTTTTTCTCTGATTCCTGTCTGAATTGTGATAAGGCTGAGAATAATCGTTATTAGGATTGTAATCTTGGCATGGTTAAATTGTGTAACCATCTTCATGTGCCCAACAAATGCTACAGGACATCCAGGAGGACAAATCCTCATAGGAGCTTTCTCCTCCTGAGGGCGCACCATCACAGGATGTACAGCGGTGGGTCCAGCTGGTTAGTTAATTGAATTTTACACCTCACAAGTTAGCATGAATAGGTACTGGTGGGAGAGACATTTGTGGAGAGTCTGTGCCAACGACTGCAATGTCAATAACTACTCAGTTGCATCGAGGTGCCGAATGCATATCATTATCACCGAGGGAGAGAATGGAAAAGTTCATTAGCAATTTAACCAAATATGTACTGATATGCTGTGCACAATCTCTACAGTATAAGCAGGATGAGTTCAACTCAATCATTGATGGATTGGTGGTTAGGGGTCTATGACAAAATCCGCCATGGAGTTTCAAGAATGGCTCTTACATGAGTGCATGTAGACCACGTGCATAGCTGTGCAGCAGGTGTCTGTTGGCAGAAACTGGCCGGAATTCTCCAACATCATATGCCCCACCATGCCAATGAAAATGGAGAATTTGGCACTTAAGACAAATCTCCATTCATTGCAGCAGGAGTGGAGAATTCCAGCTGTGGGTGAGGTCAGAGAATTTCAGCCACTGTAGCGCTGGTCTAAGAAGGTGTCACTGACCATCACCAGGCTGTACTATAGCAGAGTGGTAGAGTGATGTGGTGCTGACCCAGAGGAAAGATGATGATGAAAGATGGAATGAATGAACGAATTGCATTCAAAGTGCTCACACTTCTCTCTGCATCCCAGTTAGTAACCAGCATGATACTTTGATGTCTACTCCTGTCCAAGGCCAGGTTGAGCCAGACAGGGCCTTGTGGATTCCAAAACCCAAAGAATATTCACCCAGAACATTTTAGCAAGAAAGGCAAGGATCTGAGTAGCCTATCTTCACCTCTGCTAAAACCCCACTGGATGCTTCATATAGAAGTAGTAAGGATCCTGACAATGCATATGGAAATCATTCAGCCCATCATGTCTTCACTGACTCTCCAAGAGAGGATTTCGCCAGGCCTAACCCCACCCTAACCACATAAACTTGTGCATTTACCATAGCAAATCCACCTGACCAATCCACCTAATCTGCACATCTTTGGATTGTGGGAGGAAACCAGAGCACCTGGAGGAAACACATGCAGAGGCAGAGAGAATGCGCAGTTTTGGTTTTAAAGTTTTGTTTTAGTATTATTTATGAGTCTCACAAGGGGGATTACATTAACAATGCAATGAAGGTGCTGTGAAAAATTCTACATAGACAGTCACCATGCCTTAGTGTTGTGAGGCACCACTGTGCCACTATCCCACCCTTAATTTAAGTAAATTATGATTCAGCAAAGGTACGTGTTAGGGCATTTGACAAAATATGATGTTGCTAATGTTCCTTACTTTGAAGGACCAAACTAAATTCATTAAATAAATTAGGGAGGGTTAGAACACAATTCTAAATTGGTTTAAACTTTATCTAGATGAAATGTCAGGTTATTATTTTCACAGATAGCAGTGGACCTCTGAAGCAGGTTACTGATGGAACTTTGTTCTTTGTTCTATATATTCTTTATATATGTACATAGTGGTACACAAGGTATCATAATTGTGAGGGATATGTTGAATGGAGGATCTTCACATATTCATGTTTATTATGCTTTCATTTTAGTGAACCCTCATGATATTAGGGTCGTCCTGATATATGAAACAATTGAATTTGCTGTCCCTTCAATGGGTGCCTTATCTTCATGTATCTCCTCCTCCTATTCTTGAGGTAAGTGGTGTGCACCTTCATCCTCCTTCAGCTACCATCTCACAGGTGATATGAGACACATTTGAAGGAGTTTTCCATTGTCTCCTGCAAATGAACTCTTGATTCTGGAATATCATAACTAAGCTTGCATTACAAGGGAATAACATTACCCTTGTACCATGATGAAAGGAAATTTTTTCTCTTCATGTTAAGATGTGGAATTGTTGGAAGCCTTGATGTCTATGCACCTGTCATGTAGAAAGCTTATCTACTGATTAAAGTGCTTGTATTGTTGCTCAAACATTTTAAAGTGTTTATGTACGTAATTGGGACTTTGCTAATTTGTTTTATGATTGGTATAGTGAAGTTAGACTGATTAACGCAGCGAATGTCATCGTCAGCAAAGAATGAGCATTTGATTCATTAGAGTAATGTGGATTATGGACAAAATCTTTGAAATGCTTGAAGTAAAGAAAGGATGGGTAGGTAGAAGCAAACTGTTCCAGTTGTTGGGAAGTCTTGAATGAGAAACTGCTTACACAAGATTTTTGATAAGATAGTTAGAAAAAAGGTCAAGGGATATTTCTTTACATAGAAAGTTCTAAGATTCTGCTATTCACTTCCAGGATCAGTAGATGAGGCAGAAACTAAGTCAACATTTAACATTTAATTGGATTAGGTGGGTGCAGGAAAAGGGGTTGGTAATTGAGACTATTTGCTTGCATGGAAGATAATGCGCTGATGGTCTGATTGATCTGAATAATCTATTCCTGTTTATATTTATGTAAAAATCTGAGGCTTGCTAATCTTCAAAATAACAAATAAAACTGTTCCTGTGACTGGTTTTGTTTGGAAGGCAAATGTCGTAACTCCATGACAGTTAACATTCATGAAGCAAAGATGGTAAGGTTGGTCTCTTTAGTAATTCCCAGATAGATGTTACTAGGTCTGAAGATTTAGCTCCTGTCCTGGGATAGGTCTGGAGTGTGTCAGATTTTGAAGAATGAAAGCACTTTATTCACTCTAGCTGAACCTTGTTTTCTGAGTACCACTGAACAATTTAGTGCCAAGTGACAAGGGGTGAAATGGCTCTACTCTATTCAACTACCTTGGTTGATCACCACAAACGTTTCAATTTCGTTTTCATGAGGGTGTGCCTTTTCCAAACGAGAATGTATTTAACTATGTAAATTGAGAGCAACAAGAAGCCAATCAAACAAGGTTTTCTTGAATCGAAGAAAGAGTAAATTTATTAACCACTAAACCTGAGAAAATAATAAAATTGTAATATCAACACAGACGCACACACACAAAAAAGATAAGGTTGACAGAGTGGGTGGGAGACAGGGATGGTTGGGATTGGAAGATCTGCCGGCAGGCAAGGCCAGAAAAATTTGCCTTAACAATATTGTCTGGGGTCCCTACTTCATCCTCAAAAGTGCACAACTATTGCATGTTGCTACATTTAACACCCTTTATGAATTAGGCACACAGGTCTAGTTTCCTGATTTTATTTTATTTTAACTTTTATTTAGCCAGGTAAGACAATTGAGAACCAATTCTCATTCACAATAATGACCTGGCCAAGAGGCTAACACTGCAGAAACAGCAATTATGAAACCATAAAATTTATTCAAACACGAAAACATAAAGCATAAACTAGCACTGAAAGAGAATTGATGCTTTGGCAAATACAAGTATCAGTCAACAGACCCTCAACCCTTCGGTGAAAGTTCGCTTCAGCTTCAGATGTATCTCAATCCAGTCACTGGCAGCCACAAACTGAAATGAATTATGATCAGATTGTGCTCACTCCAGAAGTGACCAATTTGATCAAGTCACATGACATCCAACTATATAAAAAAAGTAACAAATTCTTCAAATAAGTTGCATTCTTCCCTAGTAAAGTTCAGTGAATGAACAGAAACCAGAAGTCATTGACAGAATTTGTTCTGAAATAAACCGTTTTGGAAATGTCTGAATATTCTGTCTTGAGCAGTCATGTTAACAAATCCTTATTCATTTCAAATGTATCAATCATAGGCCTGGTGTTACCTGATTTGCTGCTTTATATGATTTGAACCAGGTAAACATAAACTTTGTGAAGGAGACATGTGACTGATGTACACATCCTTTAGATCACATGAGTTGGAAAGGTTACGTTGCAGAAGATATCTCAGCATATAACAAGAAAAAATATTTTGCTGAAGCTGATGGAAACTGAGGAAGCTGAAGAATTTTAATCAAAAAGTGGGTTCTGTTGAGTTGCCTATCAACTGGTGATTTGATTTCACTGAACTAGAGTACACCTATCCTGATTGTTAGCATTGATAATACATTTCTATTATTCAAACTTAATATTTTTATCATTTTGCCAATGCAGTAATGGCTGCTAAAACGGTGGTGGTAATATCTGGACATTGCTGTTCATTGTCTCCTGAGATAAACTTTCAGTCCTGAACTTGCTTTATTTAGAATTCGCTGATGGTTTCAGCAAGCTGTGGGTGACTTGTGCACTCAGCACTATTGTATTGTAATCAATAATTAAATTTAGTGCTGACACGCATCCTGTTCGTGCAGCATTCCCTGACAATCAAATCTAAAGAAATGAATCCAATTCCACTGGTTTGATACTGATTTTAACAGGGAAGTGATATAAAGAGTGATCATTATAGGATTACATTACTTGGTTTTACATGATGGTGAATTTGTCCACATCTCAGTTTGTAAATTAACTGCCAAATTTTAAAATAAGTTTCTTCATGTTTAGAGATGGTGCTGTGGACAGGAAAACACTTAACATTGTGGCAAAGTTGTCTTCAGCAATGGTCATTTTATCTTAGTGATGATAACTCAGTATTTGCCCTCTTTATGAAAAAATTCCAAACATCATACATTACAATAGATAAGGAGACACTGTGGTTAATTCATTAGCAACAGATTTCCAGACAGCAATCTGCTTCTTATGTATTTTTAGTTGTTTCATTTATTGATTAAACATTCATCAAATAAATAGCAAAAAAAATTCAGTTGCATTTCATTTTGCATTCCATTGTGCATGCCTTGAAAACTTTTCAACAACGTTAAAACAACAAAAAATTAGTTCATGTTTTGCAAACAGTTTTGTTTGAAAGTTTGTTCTTAAACCAATGGAAAATCAGTAACCCAGAATACATTGGGAAAGGACGCAGGGAGCAAGTCCCAAGACAGGTTGACACTTAAGCTGCCACCATTGATTGTGGTAAGTGTAGTTCTTGTTGAAGGTTGTTGTTTACAGTTCAGTAGGCTTGCAGAAGCCCTTGTAGTCATATGTATATTTATTGTATGGATAGATCAAATTCTCCATGGTGTGCAGGACTGTACAATCCTTGCTTAAGCCTTTATTGACTCTTTAAACCATTTGCAAATTACAGTAAAGTGTACAGGCTAGGAGCTGACTCCATACTTGCTGATACACGTGGCTCGGACACGGAGATGCTAGCGTTGGACTGGGATAAACACAGTAAGAAGTCACACAACACCAGGTTAAAGTCCAACAGGTTTATTTGGTAGCAAATACCACTAGCTTTTGGAGCACTGCCCCTTCATCAGGTAAGTAGGAGTTCTGTTCACAAACAGGGCATGTAAAGACACAAACTCAATTTACAAAATAATGATTGGAATGCGATTACAGGTAATCAAGTCTTAAAAGGTACAGACAATGTGAGTGGAGAGAGGATTAAGCACAGGTTAAAGAGATGTGTATTTTCTTAAGCCAGGACAGTTCATGAGATTTTGTAAACCCAGGCAAATCGTGAGGGTTACAGATAGTCTGACATGAATGAGGCCGTCCTCATGTGTGCAGAAGTTGGTTATCAGTCTCTACTCAGCAACTCTACTTTGTCCTGTGTCCTGAAGGTCACCTTAGGGTATACTTAAGCTGAGGATCAGACCCGAATGCTCATGACCGCTGAAGTGTTCCCCAACAGGGAAAGAACAGTCTTGCCTGGTGATTGTCAAACGGTGTTCATTCATCTGTTGTCAAACGGTGTTCATTCATCTGTTGTCATAGTGTCTGCATGGTCTCCTCAATCTACTATGCCTCAGAACATCCTTTCCTGCAGTATATTAGGTAGGCAACGTTGGTCGAGTTGCAAGAGTACGTACCATGTACCTGGTAGATGGTGTTCTCACGTGAGATAATGGCATCCATGTCGATGATCCAACACGTCTTGCAGAAGTGCTGTGGCAGGGTTGTGTGATGTCGTGGTAATTGTTTTTCCTGAGGGCTGAGGGTAGTTTGCTGTGGATAATGGTCTATTTGAGGTTGTGCGGTTGTTTGAAGATAAGGACTGGAGGTGAGGGAATGGCCTTGGCAAGATATTTGTCTTCATGAATAACGTGAAGGCTCCAGAGAAGATATTGTAGCTTCTCCACTCCAGGGAACCACTGGACAACGAAGGATACTCTGTCTGCCCTGTCCCGTGTTTTGTCTTCCGAAGGGGTTGGTGCAATTTTTCGGTGTGGCACATCAAAACTGTCCATTGATGAGCCGAGCACCATATCCTGTTCTTATGAGGGCATCTTTCAGCATCTGGAGGTATCTGTTGCGATTGTCCTCATCTGAGCAGATCTGTGTATACAGAAGGCTTGTCCATAGGGGATGACTTCTTTAACGCATTTAGGGGGATGGAAACTGGACAAGTGGAACATTGTGACGTTATCCATGGGCTTGCAGTACAATGAAGTGTTGAAATGCCTGTCCTTGATGGAAGTGGGTGTTTCCAAGAATACAACCAACTCAGAGTCAGAAGAAGTGGGGGTGCGAGGATGGCCATGGCGAGATGCTCGTCTTCATCAATGACATGTTGAAAGCTCCAGAGAAGATATCATTTCTTCTCCACTTCGGGGAAGTACTGGACGGCACATGGCTCTGCCTAGCCTGAGACTGACCAGGATGTAGGTTATGTGTTTCCTTATATCACTATGTGGGCAGTACTATATTCAGGTCATGTTAATCTTATGTGCCAGACTGTAGTTCTCACATAGGCAACTAAATAAGCGTGTAAGAATTTTCAAATACAGAATAAAATCATTGGTCAAAGTAAGTTGGTTTCTTTTTTCGTAACTTAACTTTATGTATTGATCATCTTTTTATCAGATCCCCACCTCACAATGAGTATATCAGTTTTCCTTTTTAACATATTTGTGGTGCCTTCTCTGGATACCATATTCGGCAATCCACTTCTGTTTGAGAGAAAAATGCTTCTCTGAACTTCCGTTCCCAACTCCAAACATTTTTATTTGTGTATTTTTAATCTTTTGCCAGTTTGAATATCAATAATCATTTGGTGAGTTTGTATCCAATAGCAGAAGTAAAACAATTTAAGTAACTATATTGTATCATTATAAATATACATCTTATCAATCAATCATTGGATACCCGTCTTACTGCAAATTGAGAAGGTTACCGTAAAGACTGTTTTCACTCTTCTGGCTGAAACATGGTGTATAGATTGAAACATCAATGGTAAGAACAGTTACTGGGGAAATCGTAAAATAATTCATTGCAAAATAAAGTTTTTTATACACATATCGGTTAACAGATACTCCAGAGCCTCTACAAGTCTATAATACCATTGGGAATTTCAGATATTGTCATAAAGCGGAGAGAGGTTGGTGAAAGTGTCGAATATCATCAGATCCTTGAGAAATGGAACATCCTTGAAACATAGCATTACATGGGTCTCGTTAGGTATAACGACTTAAAGAAGGGGTAAAACTTCAAGGTCAATCCTAGTGACAAAGTATCTCCCCTGCTACCAGCGTGTATGAGAATCTGGGAAATATGCTTATGATATTACAAGATGAACTGATAGTTAGTGAGGTGTTCACCATTGACAAATACTCTAAAAAGTATAAACGTTTTGCAGGCATTTTTTTAAATACATATTGATGGGAGAAACTTGGCAACTTTTAGTACATTTCTGGAAAATTATGACCATTATCTGGAGTTTTGGGATTCTCACTGGGATTAATGATATGCTTTGTTTTGCATGTCAACAATTTCCTGATATAAATTGTGATTTTGTGTAAACTTTTTAATTGAGTAAAAGTGTACACATATCTTAAAGTCACAGTATAGTTTCTGGTGTTGTGTAGGGGAGAATCCATTGGTACATTAGGTGCAATTTCATTTCTGGTTGCCTGGCAGAAACAGGGCTGGTAGATAGTTAAAATCTGCCACAGACAGATCTGAAATGACCTGATTTCTTTTCCAGGTCCTTTACTTTAATATGAGCTTGTTATAAGCACTGTTGAGCTCAATAGCTTTTAAAAAGATTCTTTAATTTACAGTAACCGACAGTAAGGAACCACACAAGTTTCAAGCTTTTAAACTTTTACTGTAACAAACAAAACAAAAGCAGCTCAACTAAACATTATTTAGTAGGTAGCTAATTAGCCAAACTATAGAAAAGCTCTCTTCCCTTCAACTTTAACATGATTGAAAGTGCCACACTACAATTATACTTCATTGTCTCTTTGCAGAATTATAGGTTTTACAGGAAGTCTAACATCATTCCCAGTTTCCTATGGCTTTGCTTCTTTCTATTTCACTGAGTCATAGTGTCAGGTGACTAATGAAAGTGCTTTTCTCAGTTTCTGAGAAGAAGTTTCGTACCAACTATGAGCAGTAAGGTCTACTCCTTCTAGTTTCTTTCCCCAGCCAGATACATCTTCCAGACTCTACATTGCCACAAGATACATTTCAGTGACAAGGACTATGTTCTCTCCAGAATTTGATATAGTTATTCTTAGAAAGGCCACACACTACATTTTAATTAATCTGCAGCTTTTTGGCTCCCTTGCTTTCTTCTCTTTCTCTTTAAAAGCTCACAGACATAAAGTCTACCACTATCAGTCTAACTGCAGCTACTGGTGTTTCAGGTGTGAACATTTAGCACCTTCCTCTTATTAATTTTTTAATTTACTTAGCCCCTCCCCCCTATATATCCCAACAATATGATAAACAAGCCACCTATCCTATTGCCAGATAGAACTCTTAACAAATCCCATGATGCTTTTCATTGCCTGATTTTCACCTTGAAATAAAGATACAACCTGAAAAGGTTAACAATCACACAAATTTAAAAACTGCATAAGCTGTAAGCTTGTCACATTCACACAAAGAAAGCTGTGAGAAAACTACAGGTCTTGATTAAAGCAAACCCAAATTAGAGTCAAGGACTATTCAATTGAACGATGTGCAGCTGCAGCTCATGTTTACCCATTAAAGCAAGGGACAATGGAAATGGGAGGAAATGGGAGATCGATACACTATTGGTCAGATATATAGCTATCATTGCTTGATGATATAATTAGGTAGACATGCATAAGTTGTAATTGGTCAACTATACACTTATGTAAATTTAATTGATAATTATAAGGGGGCATGGATAATGTTTATACAAATGTTCATCTCTGATTGGCCAATGCTGGTTTCTTGTAACTGGATCTTAACTATAAATGACTGTTTAATTCCTAAATCAAGGTTCTTTTTGGAGAACCACTAGTTGGATTATTTGGGCTAGTCCATACTATAATTCATAATAAAATTATTTTCTAAAACGCTGAGGGCAGGATTCTCTAGCCATGTTTGTTCCCAAGACTGGAAATCCTGCCTTATGTCAATAGACCTTGCATGGTCCTTTCTTGCCTACTGTGATTTCTGTGGTAGGTAGGATACAGAAGAGTTTCTCTTTGGTTTTTCCTAAGAGTAAGAAAGTGAAATATATCATGGATGTATAGCTGTATTTTTCTCCCTAACACAATCCTAATAGCAAAATATAAAACCTCATATTTGCAGCATTTTTCTGAGCAAATGTGTAGTTCACCCAGCTAAAGCCAGTATCCAACGTAGAGAAGCAGTTGTTGCTTTTTCAATAAATCCATCAAATAGATGGAAGAGTAGGGACTAGAAGACCCCCAAATAAGAATGCTTTTCCATACCTAAGAAGCCTTATCAGCCTGCATTGCCCTGGAATCTTCCCCCTTGCCAATCATAAACCCCTGTACATTAATTTCCTGAGTGTCACAGAGCATATCTTCAGTTCTTGGCAGTAGTCTCCTTTTGTCTGACATTCTGCTTTTGCTTGTCAGTCAGTTGCTGCTTTTCACCAGTTTTGGGTAGGTAACTGACTAGATGCATACAAATTAGCTGCTGATGTTAAAATCAGAGGTCTCACACAGTCTACTTCAGGTGCTGTTTGTCTCAACTCCTACAAGCCCATTTCCTGCTCCAATTTAAAATCAACACTACTGTAGTTTCATAAGTTTATGAAGATACAATTTCTCAATCAAGGATGCCATTGTAAGTCCTGTCTGAATGCACTGGTTTGCTGTATGTTTTGGGGTGATGACAGGATTTATTATTTTGACCTTTCAGAGTTGGTGTTGTGTACAGTGCTATTTGAATCCTTTTAGTTTGTCAAGTTCCCCCACCTCCACTGCTTCAAAACCTTCTTTAAAACTCCTCTCCTTGGCCATATTTTTGGTTTCTATTATTAATCTCTGCATCTTTGGCTCAGTGTAAATTTTTATTCTACACTTGTGTGAAGGGATATTTTCTGGAGTTAGTGTTAGACAAATACAAATTATCATTGCAGCCATTTTGTACAATGACCAGAATTCTATTGCCTTGCCCACCCACAGAAGTGGAGCGAGTGAGGGGTGAATTATGGAATTGTCCATTGACCTTGGGCTGGAATTTCCTATCTCACTCAAGCAAAGCCATAAGTTCTCATTTATTGGGCAGAATTTTATCATTTTTAGTCTAAGTGCAGGGCAGGTGTGAAACTGGAAGAGTTCTAGCCATGTTTTCAGACTTCATCTTCCTCCACACACACACACACACACACACACACACACACACACACAGGCTGCAAAATTCTGAGTGAGCCTGTTGCTTGTGCAAAAGCCAATGGGTGGGGTTTAGTGTAACCAAAAGCCTGCAGAGGGAGTTAGTGGGCATGTGCAGGCCTCTGATGCTATAGATATACATTAGCAGTAGTCAGGGTGTGGCAGACAAACAGAGAGCTGTCAGGCCCCTGCTCCTGCAGGCAGTCTGAAGCAGCTTCCCCTTTGCAATATTGGGTGCCTGTTTGTCCTCATTTGCATCACTCAGACTAACTGCAGACCCATTCCTCCCCCACTATTCACTGCAGAGTGGTAGTGGGCCCCTGTCCCTTCCTCTGTCTCCCTCCCCTCAATGATCATGGCCCTGCTGCCCCCCCCCCCCCCCACCCCACCCCACCAACAGTCACTTCTCCCCATTAGACATGCCCCTATTAGTACTGGCCCCACTCCCACTAGCCCTGACCCACCACTGGTCCTCCCCCACTGGCCCTATCCCCTGGGCAGGATACCAGGGTGGCACTGTCCAACAGGTACTCCCTTTTTCCCTAACCTGCTCAGGGTCATCAATGGCCTCCAATTCCACTGGCAAGGCCATGTCGACTGCTCCCCGTTAATGGGGAGTATTGTTTATTCCTTGCTGGTAAGAAGCTTTCACAGTGAGGCCATAAAGGCTGGTGAGACCAGATGATTGAACACTAGGCTTGCTCGTGATACTTAAATGCTTATTTTGATATATTAACCTGCCCCTCACCCATTTCTGGCGAGAGGCTGACTGCAGGAAATCCTGTGCTTGTAAAATGGCATTGGCCATGAAAACCATCACCAATCACGCTAATCGCTTTTCACCCTACTTTAGGGTGCAATGTGATGGTAAAATACCAGCCAGTATCTCTGAGGATTAATATTACAAGTTACTGATTCCATCAAGATAGTAATTGATTCTATTTGAAGCAATGTCATTAGCTGTCATTGTATTCATTCTTAGATTGTAGTTTTGTCACTGATCTTGGCTTGGAACCTCTATGTAATTTCTTATCTTAATCTTTATTTTACAAATCTCCTATTTTATATTTCATCACATTCTTTTAGATGTCGTCCTGGGGCCTGTTTCTTGATTTTTTTTTCAAACCTGTTTGAAGAGTGTGTTCAAGGAAAAAACGTACACCCTTGGAACTCAGAATAGCAAGAAGCTCTCTGCTACATTGACATACTTATTTTCAAATCTCTCTTAGTAATTGCCAGCATTATAACTTTATCTATTGACAGGGCTATTTGTGATTTATTTAAAGCAGCTTAAAGTGTTTTTATTGTGTAAGTGAAATTATGAAAAATTCACTAGTTTTGGGAGTTAGACGTTGGGGAAGTATTCATAGTTTAAATTTCAGGTATTTGGAGTCTGAAATTTTGCTTAACAGATCTTCAATGGCAATATCTATACTATGAAATTGAATAAAATCACAAATCACTTCAAGATTATTTTTGTGAATGCTGAAGTGTTTTCAGAACAAAAACAGTCACTTTTTTCTACTCATTCGCAGGATGTTGGCCTGGCCAACATTTATTGCCTATCCCTAATTGCCCTTGAGGAGGTGAACAGTGAGAGTGAACTACCTTCTTAAATCACTGTAATCTATGTTGATGCACTCAGCACAGTTAGGGAAGAAGCTCTAGGATTTTGACTCAATAACAGTGAAGGAATGGCCTTATATTTCCAAGTCAACATGGTGAGTGATTGGAAGATGCTGTCTAAGGAGGCTTGGTGAGTTCCTGCAATGCACTTTGGAGAGTTTTGAGGTCCTATGATCTACCCTTTTGACGCCCAAATAAGAATGTCAGAAGGAACATAATTGACCCTTCAAGAACTGCCAGTGGAATAAGTCTTGAGTTGCTGCTCAGTTATCAGTATTTCCCTCACTCTGCCTCTCCCACATTCTATAGGCATATCTTTGCATTTTGCACTTACAATGATTTTACAATGACCATCCAACAGTCTGCCCTATTACCCACTTTAATTCCTGTGACGGACAGGACAGTAAAATTCCAGCTTAGTTGCTGCAATATTGGGTGCCTGTTTGTCCTCATTCCCAGAACCTGCTGCGACAAATGTATGATCCAACTTTTTGACACAGCTGCAACATTTCCTGTGCTCAGAATTAAGATATGGTAGGTTTGTTTTTCCTAGCCAGAAATAGGTTGTGAAGTACTAAGAACAAGGAGCAAACAATCTGTTTGGATAATGTACTGTATATTTAGCTGTATTGTGTTGTTTCAATAAACAGTAGAAGTTTACAATACACTCAGAACTGTCACATGATGGAAATTGCTGGTAACACATCCACCTGAGGCTTCGAATTGAGGGAAGATCAAGACACAAATGACCCGATGGGAATGGGGTCATGAGGGAGAATAGTAAGCAACTAAAGCAGGTGATGCCTCTCACTACTACACCCCTCCCCCCACTTCCTCCCCTCCAGTTATTGTCCAGGCTTTGAGTGTCTTTGTACAAGAGATTCCTATTGGAAATCCAATGCAAATACATTAGGGTTTGCCTTTCATCCGTCCCACATGGCAAGCAGCAACCTCACCCTCCCCCTAACCCCCACTCATCTCTCTCCACCCTCTACCCTATCCCCTCCATCCACTGCTGGATTAATTGGTTAAACCATTAATTGGCCACTTGAAGTCCTCAACAATCGGTGGAAGGAGGGAAAACATTCAGCAGGCCTTCTCTCTGCAGACTCAATCAATATGGAGGCTGCAAGGCAGCAGAGTTCCCACCAACCATCCTCCTGCCCAATTAAATGAACACTTTCTACCAAACTCGGGATAGAGGCATAAGATTCTCTTTGCATTCTGCAAAGTAAGCCTTCTTAATTCATCCATGATTTTGTAATGGTTTTTTCTACTGTGCAATAAATACTCAGGAATGTAAGAAATGTGGAATCAACTTAAAGTCACAGATGCCACAAAAGCTGAGGAAGGATCAATAGAAAAACCTGAATTTGTCAAAATAACCTTAATTGCTGTAGTGCACCATAGTGAACAGAATATCTTTTCCTACTAAACGTAATAGAGTCCATGCCAATTTGCACTCCCAGTTTTGCTGCCTCCTTCTTTCCTAATTACTCTCAGTATTGTCCTTTAGCACATAGAAAGCTAGATATTCATTTCTTACAGAGTGTTATTTATAGGCGATGTCACCTATAATGACCCACCTGAAATATTATATACACATTAGTAAGTAATAGTTGAAGGACGAAACAAATTTCCTGAAAAAAGAATAGCTTCTTTTGTTATGAAGTTATTATAGAAACATATATCCAAATTTATAAAATAGGAATGAAAGAAAAATTATAATTTAAAAGAAATATTTCATTATCTGAATAGTTGGTAAATCACTTTACACCTTGTAGTTGTGCTCTGAATTCTCCCTCTGTATTTCTCAGTATTTCCACTTATTTTTATGGGAATCGTAGGTACACTGCTTACATGGTTGATTATCTCCATCCAGGCTTGTTTATTTACATAATGACAAAGGATGTTCGAGCTGAAGAGTACTGTTCTCCAAAATTGGCAGAGACCCAAGTTCCATTCCAGCCTCGGGTCACAGTCACTTTGGTGCTTACGCGTTCTCCCTGTGACTGCATGGGTTTCCTTTGGTGTTCTGGTTTCCTCCCACAGTCCAAAGATGTGTGGGTTAGGTTGATTGGCTATGCAAAATTGTTCTTAATGCCAGGGGATTTAGCAGTGTACATATGAGGGGTTACAGGAGTAGGGGCTGGGTGGATTGTTGTCAGTGCAGACTCGATGGGCCTCCTTCTGCACTGCAGGGATTCAATGAGGATTCTATGAAAAGGATTCATCACTGTTCAAGTTTCATGTGGGCTTCTGTTGCGAAACCTTTGTTTTGCCCAAGTGACTATGGTACGAGAGGCAGCAATGCATAAAAGCATTTCCTTAAACATCTCCCTTTTCATAAAAATAATACTCAGTTTGTGAACTATTCTTTGCAGATGCAAGATACGCACAGACATGGTTGATGAAGAGACATCACAGCGAATAGAAAACTGTCTTGTTCTAATCTGTATCACTTTTGCCTGTCTCCATACAAGGTGGAATTCTCCCAAATGGGACAATGCCTCCACTTCCACCAAGAGACTAGGAACATTCCCCATTGCAGAGGACAATGGGAAGCAAAGCCATATCTCCTGTCTCTGGCATAATTAACCATGCATTCAGGGATTTTGTGCCATCTGTGGCATGCTAACTTGATGCATATGTCCCTTTGTCATATTTGGGAGTTATGTTTAAAAGATGACAACCATCGCTGAAGGTGAACCTTCTGAAGAAAGAAGGTGGATCTCCAGGAACTTGTTCAGGCTGGAAGATGGATCTCCATCAGTAATATTCACCTGATAGATGCTCCCACCCCATCTACTGCTATGATGTTACAGGCCCTGGCTCTGGAGGCAGTCCAGGCATGTTCCAACTTTTGCGTAACATGTTAAGGTGCTAAATTGAAGGAAGGCTAATTATAACCGGGTTAGGCAGGATTTGGAAGCCATTGTTTGGGAGGGACTATTTTGAGTGCAGATTCACATTTAGCATGTGGGAGGCTTTTAAAAAGCAGCTGATTAGAGTGCAGGACAGGCATGTGCCTGTGAAAAGGAAGGACTGGAAAACAGGATTTGGAAGCAGTGGAAGACTAGGGAAATCATGAGCCTAGAAAAGAAAAAGGATGCCTACATAAGGTTAAGGCAACTAGAAACAGATGAAGAACTTGAAGAACACAGGGAAAGTGGAAAATAACTCAAACAGGGAGTTCAGAAGGCAAAAATAGGTCACAAAATGTCCTTGATAAGCAGGATTAAGGAGAATCCCAAAGCATTTTGCATGTATATTAAGAACAAGATGGTAGAGAAAGAGTTGATTCACTCAAGGACAAAGGAGAGAAATTAGGCTAGAACCAAAGGAAGAAGGAGAGATCCTTAAAATGAGTATTTTGCATCAGTATTCACAAAGAAGAGGACACGTTGGTGTCTTGGAGGGGTATGTAAACCCTCTAAAGCAAGTCATCATTATGAAGGAAGTAGTGTTAGGTGGATTGAAAAGGATTAAGATAGATAGATCCCCAGTGCCAAATGGCACCCGTCCCAGATTACTGAGGGAGACAAGAGATGAAATTGCTGGGCTTTTAACAAAAATCTTTGTTTCCTCATTGGCCATTGGTGAGGTCCCAGAGGACTGGAGGATGGCCAATGTTGTCCCTTTATTTAAGAAGGATAGCAAGGATAACCTGGATAGTTATAGACCAATGAGCTTGACTTCAGTGATTGTGAAGTTGTTGGAAAAGATTCTTAGAGACAGGATCTATTCACATTTAGAACTGAATAGTCTTATTAGCAACAGACAGCATGGTTTTTGTAAGGAGGTCATGTCTCACTAATTTGATTAAACTTTTTAATGAGTTGACAAAAATTGTCAGTGAATATAGATAGGCTGGAAAATTGGGCGGTGAAATAGCAGATGGAATTTAATCCAGACAAATGTGATGTGATGCATTTTGGTAGATCCAATTCAGATGGGAGTTATAAAATAAATGGTAGCATCATCAGGAAATAGACATATAGAGAGATCTAGGAGTAAAGGCCCACAGATCCTTAAAATTGGTAGCATAAGTGGAAAAGGTGGTGAAGAAAGCATGTGGCATGCTTGCCTTCATTGGCCGAGCCATCGAGTATAAAAGTTAACAAACTACAGTTAAACAAAACATTGGTTCAGCTACATTTGGAATAATATGTCCAATACTGATTGCCACCAGAAAGTTGTGGAGTCTTAGGAGGGAGAAAAGGTTTACCAGGATGTTGCCTGATATGGAGAATATCAGTTATGAGAGAGATTGAATAAACTGGGATTGTTCTCCCTGAAAAGAAAATGCTGAGGGGTGACCTGATAGAAGTTTATAAAATTATGAGGGGCATAGATAGGGTGAATGGTTGGAAGTCTTTTCCCAGGCCAGAAATGACAATTACGAGGGGGCACAAGTTCAAGGTAAGGGGAGAGAAATGTTCAGTAGAGATGTGCAGGGGTAGTCTTTTTTTTACACAGAGGGTGGTGGGGACCTGGAACGCACTGCTAAATGAGATGGTTGAGACAGATACATCAGCAACATTTAAGACTTATCTGGTAGACACATGAACAGGTGGGGAATAGAGAGATACAGGCAGTTAGTTTAGATAGAGCAATATGATTGGCATGGGTTTAAGGGGCTGAAGAGCCTGTTCCTGTGCCATACTGTTCATTGCTCTTTGTTCTACTTTGTTGATCCAAATGCGCTCTGGATTGATGTGTTTTCCTGCCGATTTCATTGATAATCAGCCACTGGGGACAAAGATTTCCCTTAGACGTTGATGTGCCTCTGATTAGTGGGATTGAAATTGGTGTAATGACAGCCTCCAGCAGAATCAGACAACCCTGCTGTAATTGCACGCTGGCATGAACTCAATTTCTTGGCCTTCCACCGAATTGCCCTCCAGCACTACAGGGAACTGCGTCTGGAGACTGCCACTGGAGAGAGGATTCTTTATGTGTTTGATTGGGGAGATCTCTATGTCTGTGGGGAGTTTCTATGTTTAAATTTTTAGTGCTGAGGATGGGGAACGCCCTTAAAAAATGATGCCCAGGTCACTGGAAAGCAGATATTAGTGTAAGGGTGAAGTCTTGGCGTGACAGTTTGGGACACACCCCAGCACTTTTTTCCAAAGTGCTGGGAAAAATGATGAGAAGAACCAGCTGTGCAATATACCTTAAATATAGTCTTAACTTTATTCATGATGGCTTCATTTTCAGGTTACTGCCTTGAGCAACTTCCCACAGGTCTGTGGATCCCGTGATGTTGCACATAGCACTGCCATCTATCTGATGCTTCATGTATATTTGCTGTCCTTCTGGAGTCATCATTCCAATAGTCACAAGCCATTTTTTTACCTTAAGACTTGATGATGCCAACTTGTTTGAAGGTATAGATGATTTATTCAACACTTCTTCACCAACCATCTTTATCAGCTTGCTTTTCTTCTTTCCAGCAAAATACTTGTATGCAAAGCAATCCAGCTTTTGAGAGTCAGGGCACTGCCTTGTCCATGCTGAACACACTTCCTTCTCTTTTGTGTGATGTCCTCTAAAATATTTACATCCTGTCCTTTGGCCTTGATCTGTTTGCTGCCCCTTCTGTACGTAGAGTTTCTTTTCTTCATTCTCCTGTGTTTGAAAGTCTTGGACTGCCTCACAGCACAGTAAAAAGCCTGATCTGTTCTCCCATCAATCCTCTTTAGTTGATCATTGAAATCTGCACAAGTCATTGGCTTTCTAGAGAGAAGGTTTCTCTTCTCTCTGTGGACGTGCTCTCACAGCGGGAATTTCTGTTCCTAAGACAATCCTATCTCTGAGTAGATCATTCTTCGTTGTACAAACTCACAAGTTTCAGCTAGGCATCTCAATGCAGTCATATAGTGATCAATAATGCCCCCTCTTCATGAACTCTGCTGTTGAACATAGGACTCAAAGTGGGTCTTCAAGGTTTCAAAATACTGGCTTTTCTGTTTGTCAATGTGATCTAGGATGCAATACAGCTTGTATTACTATTTCCACAACACTACTTTCATTTGTTCAGATATCACGTTTAATGCTGTGGCAGTTTTATTGTTCCGTCATTGAGACTGGATGAATTTCTAATTTCATTTCAGATTTCCTTTCATCTCCATAGAAGTCGGTACTGGAATATTCAAAGCCATACTGACCCATCTAGAAGTCAATTGAAAGGTAAAACATTTCTCAAGGAAATAGGCATTAGTAACATGGCCACAAAGGCAAAACGTCGGCGCATTGAGGTGGCAAGATCCTCACAATTATTGGTGAGATGGTGGTAAATGCAATCAGAAATTTGGAAATGGGTTGTTATACAGGAGCACTTCTGAGTTCTGAGGAGGTGCTCCTAGCTTGGACACCCTACTGCATTACAGAGAGTATCTGGAATTCCAGTACCGGCCTTTCTCTATCTGTTTCAACATCTCTCCTTCTATGCTAGAATTTAATCTTTTCTCAAAACTGATGAGCTGCGAACAGTCTCAATTTTACACAAGCAAAAATTAGCAATGCATGACCCTACAAAGCAACTGAACCATTTTCAGGTTCTCCTACGAAGAAATCTGACATGAAGGATGATGCATCACTGATATCAGGAATATTGTGTGACTTGGCACACAGTGCTGAGCAATAGAGGAGGGATATACAGATGAGAAGTGTCAAACCTCAACCATGACCAGCAGATGACATGGGACTTGAGGGCAGCAGTTCTTTTTGGTTTTGAGGTCATCTCTTTGCTGTACATCAGTCCTGGCATGACTTCACTTTAAGTATAATGCCTGGGGGCAGTGAGGTCATGGCATGGGGAAGGGACTGGTGAATCAGAGATGTACTTCCTGTTAATGATTATTTAATACGCTCTGCAGTGACCAATCTGGTGCAAACAACTGCCATTGTAGCTGGCAGGAAAAACACCATTTTTCATGCCTGCCACTGAGTACACAAATCAAAAATTCCACTTCATGATTCTGACTGCAGAGATCAGATTGTTTGGTGTAAACTCACAAACAGTTGGTATCCACATGCTCCTGGCAGTAAGAAACAATGTTCCTGTTGGAGGGCTAACAAGAATTAGTCCACCATAGCAAATATGTTCAAATACTGTTGAGGCATCGTTAGTGATGCAAGTACCTACCATTGACAGACAAATCAAAAAATCTTCCCATCACCCTGAAAATCTGTCAGGATCATCTGTGGAGTTTCTTGGTGGGAACATTCCATTGCTGAGATACAGCCCATTGTGGATTTTTTGGGGCCACTGGAGTAATTTCAACCCATCCAGAAGGAAACTAACTTCAAATTTGTTCCACTCAGGAACAACTTGTTCAGTTTCTATTAAATAGTTCACTTCAGCATTTTTATATCTGTGAAATTAAACATGAGATTTAAATGTGAAGTTGGTATTATTAGTAAAATCAGGCAAAATATAACATAAGTGGCCTATCTAATATCAGCTTTCTGCGAGATTATTTCAGTGGAAATGGCTCCCATTGTGTTCACAGCAGTCAATAATGGACTTTGTAAAACATTTAATTGATGCGCAATATGTAATCAACTAAATATGTTGATGGGTAGACACAAAGCAGGGGCGCTGTAGTGCACAGTCATAATTCGGAAACATTTTTCAAAATCAAATTTGTTCCATTTCTATCAAAGATTTGACTTTAGCTTTTTTATCTCTGTGAAATTAAATATGCGATTTAAATGTGAAGCTTGGTATTTTTATAAACTGCTTTCAAAAGCAGTGTGGGTGTTTGTGCTAATGACAAATCATGCACCGATTAGTCATCACGCAGCTAAAAAAAAATGCTTTGAAAAGCGATGGCGATGTTTTCAGTGCAATGATCTGGAATAACTTAGCCTCTCACTGTCTGATAAAGCTGCAGACTATGAAGACAGGCTTTGCTAAATGAATCAGTATAGAAATGGTAAATTGATAAATAATTATAAAGCTACCAAAGGACTGGATTTCTTGGATTGTTAGTTTTATTTCCCAATCAGACTTTCTTTGAACATTGAGAGGAAACATCATTTTATTTTTCTATCAGAGGAAGAATTAGAAACCTGGAAATTATTATAACATCAGACAATTTGAGTTTTAGAATTTACAAATTTCTAAACACGCTGCTTCCATTGGGAAAAAGATGCGTAAATCTGAGGTCATGTACCCACCAAGCTTCTCCCTGCTGTATCAGACTTGAGAACGGACCTACCTTGCATTAAGTTGACCTTTCTCTGCACCTTCACTATGACTGTAACACTACATTCTGTACTCTCTCCTTTTCTTAATGTAAGGTACGCTTTGTCAGTATAGAACAAAGAACAAAACAGCACGGGAAACAGGCCCTTTGGCCCAACGAGCCCGTGCCACCACCCCAATGTTCCCATCTCTACCTGCGATCCCTGTCCATGTTTATAGATCTATGTATTAAAAACCAAATTTGAGACAATTTAGGGAGAATTTGTTTTGCTAATTAGCCTAAGAGCACATCTTTGGGATGTGGGAGGAAACTGGAGCACCCGGAGAAAACCCACGCAAGCACGGGGAGAATGAGCAAACTCCCACAGACACAGGCCCAAATCCATGTATCTGCACAGCACAGCGATAGTCGAAGAAACAGTATTTTTCACCATATACTAATACATGTGACAATCATAATCAAATCAAATATGAATAAATTTACTACATTTTCTCTATTCCCTGTAGCAAATATTTTTCAGTGAATTATTGTGGTCATGAATATGTTTGAGAAGTTTAGAGGTGTTCAAATGAACAAGATCAGAAGGAAAAATCATTAAAACTAAGGATTTTTTTTTTTGGCCTGAACTAGCCTTGTTTGCCTTAAAATGGAAATTCAGTGCAGACCAGTACCAGTCATTTCCAAGTTTTACTGCTATTGTCCTGCTTATTAATTGAGTACAGTTACCATCCATGGCATCAATATTGTTCTGACGTACATGAGAGGGATGCATATAGAAATGTGAGCCAAAGTTCTCTGGCCATTTGTTTACACTGGCAGGATTTTTTGATCCTACCATCAGCACTTGTCTGCCTGCGGGTTTCCCATTGGCATGGGATGACATCAATGGAATGCTCATTGATTGCAACAGGACCAGAGAAACCCACCATTAGCAAACAAAGCGCTACCTCCCGCCAGCAGGTAACACATAGCAGAGAGGCCAGAGAATTCAGTGCCTGATCTGGAAAATAGAATGGAAAACATCAAAATGGAGAGGAATAGAGTTGAAGAACAGAAGGCCCTATTCATTCATGGTGAACTACAGATGGAAATTTAGCTTCCCTTTTTTCATCTGCAGAAATGAATGTGATCATCACTGGAGCATTTTTTACCCCTCCCTAATTACCCTTGAGAAGGTGGTATGAGCTGATTTCTTAAACTGCTGTAGTTCCAATGGTGTAGATATTGCCACACTGATGTTAGGATGGGGATGACATTGTTTTGACAGTGAAAAAGTATCTATATACTGCTAAATCATAATGTTACATGACTTGGTGATGATGTTCCCAAAACCTGCTGTCTTTGTCCTTATAAATAGGAATGTTCATGGTTTTGAAAGGTGGTGTTAAAGGAACTTTGGCAAGTTGCCGCAGTGCATCTTGTAAGTGGGACATACTGCAGCCAAGTCAGGCAGTGAATGTTTAAAGTGCTGGAAGGAATGCCAACCAAGCAGGCTGTTTTATCTTGGGCTCTGCATGTTTTCCTTGTGTCTGTGTGGCCCAAAGATGTGCAGGTTAGGTGGATTGACCATGCTAAATTACCCTTTAGTGTCAGAGGGATTAACAGGGTAATTATGTGTGATTACAGGGATAGGGCCTGGATGGGATTTTTGTCAGTTCAGGTTTGATAGGCTGAATGGCCTCCTTCTGCACAACAGGGACACTATGATTCTATGATTCTATGTTATGCTCCTTGAGTGTCATCAGAGCTGTAATCATCAAGACAAATGGATGTATTTCATCTAACTTCTGACCTGTGTCTTATAGATAATGGACATGCTTGTTTCTGTCATTATTGCCCTCAATTCTTTGTCTCTGGATGCTTCTATTGTATCACCAGAGGCATCTTCACTTTTTCTCTGTTGGTTATACAGTAATGTATAAGCCAGAACACAATTTGGGATGGTTACCAGATGTCAACTTATGTCAGCTTCTCCTGTGATAACTGTAGCCAGAATGAGTGTAAGTCTGGTTCACATCTCCGGCTGGTTTCCCAGCTGATTTCCTCTGACCTTCGGGTAAGCATTCTCCAAGGCGGCCTTCATGACGCACGACAGCGCAGAGTCACTGAGCACACACTGATAGCCAAATTCCGCACACATAAGTACGGTCTCAACAGGGATCTTGGGTTCATGTCGCACTATCTGTAACCCCCATGACTTGCCTGGGTTTGCAAAACCTCACTTACTGTACTGTCTAGAGACAGTACACATTTCTTTGACCTGCGCTTAATGCTCCTTCCACTCATATTGTTAGCCTCTTTAAGACTTGAATAGCGGATTAGTTGTAAAGACTCTCTTCTAATCAGTAATCTGTAAACTGTCTGTGCTGTTATATGCTCTGTCTGAGGCCAGAACTCTGCATTCACCTGATGGAGTGGCAAACCCCAAAAGCTTGCAAGTTTACTATCAAATAAATCGGTTGAATTTAAATCTGGTGTTGTCAGACTTTTTACTGGTATCCCAAAGTGCAGGATGCTCCTGATTGCACACATGGAGCAATCAGAGGTGAACCAGGAGTTTTTATCAACACTAAAATGTAAAGCTGGCACATAACCACAAGAAAGAGATCATGCATGTATGTACAGTTTCCCTTGGACTTCCCTTGAAAATTTGCATTTATGTAGCATCCTTCATGACTATTTATATCCTCTCTATAGCCAATGAAGTCCTTTTAAAGTCTATCTTTTGTAATGTAGGAAATATGGCAGCCATCTTACATATAGCAAACTCTAACAAACAGCCTTGTAAAAATGACTAGATTACTTGTTTCTAAGGTGTTGATTAAAGGATAAATAATTAAAATTTTAAGTTAATTTATTAGTCACAAGTAAGCTTATGTTAACACTGCAATGAAGTTACTCTAAAAATCCCCTGGTCACCACGTTCCACATGTGGATATCAGTTCTACATTGCAAAACTTTTCACATCAGGAAGCGGAATTAAGGGCTCATTCATGGGATACAAGGAATAGCTCTTCAGCCTTGGCTCATGAAACACAGCAAGAACTACAACAATGAGGTGCAACAGAACTAGTATTGAAAGCGTCATAGGCACTGCGGTGTAATCAACAAAACCACCAGAAAGTTGTAGATGTGCTCTTGGTATTGAGATAAGTCTGGAGATATCCTTCAATATTCACCATGTGAGGATGTCCAGAATGATAACAGTGCACTGTATCCTACTGCATTACAGTGAGTTAAAAAGGTGCAGAGCAATGAAAGTACTCATCAATCATCTGGTGACAGATGTGGTCAATGGGCAGTATGAAGATAGGCTATTTTTTCCCAGACCTGATATATACGTTGCTGCTCAGCTTGCTAGGAATACAATAAATAGTTTAAATTTTCAGATTGTGACTTGTATAGGAAAGAATAGAAAGTGAACTGTCCCTAATGCAACTATATCTTTCAAGGAGACCAAAACTGTGCACAATACTCCAGGTGCAGTCTCATCAATACTTTGTACAGTTATAGTCACAATTTCATACTTTTATTCTCTATTCCTTTAGCAATAAATCTAAAATTCTATTTGTCTTCTTTATTACGTACTGTACCTACATATTAATTTTCTGCAATTCGTGCATGAAGACACCCAGATCCCTCGGTACCAAAGCTCTGAAGTTTCTCTCCATTTAGATAATAATTTACCTTTCTATTTTTCCCAACCAAAATGGATAATACCACACTTTTCCATGTTAAACTCCATCTGCCAAATTTTGACCCATTTACCTAATCTATCCTGATCAATTTTTATTTGTTTATTTCCTCATTGCAACTTATTGTCCCACCTATTTTGTTTCCCAAATACACATCACATAGATGTATTTTTCACATCTGTGGGTCACAGAGGCAGCAACTATCAAAGTGCAGTTGCCTTCAGTTTGAATGGATTTTCTTCACCCAGGTTTCTGAAGCACATTTAAGAAAATGTCAAAAATTCTTTGAAGAAACCACATACCATTTTGGGGAGGTTGGGTACTATTTTGGAGAATATCAAGAAGTTTACCTAGTGCCACACAAAATCCACAAATTATATCACGCGTATGTGGCCGACCCAAGGAAATTGGAGAGTGCTGACAGTGGCCTTAGAAGGGAAGATATTTTTACTCCTCGTGACTCAAGCAGCCAAATAGGAGGAAGTGGAATATGTGAAAGAAATGAAGGATGCATATCATGGCAAAATGAAGGCCATATTGTCATACATTTGTGCCATTAGAGCCACATGAATATGGGCAATATGAGGCTAGAGAGAGGAGGCAAGGTGAGGAGTTGGAGACAGTGCAGTGTGCACCAACCATGGTGCACCAACCAACCAACTGGTGGAGGAGGACATAAGTTTTAACCTGAGGTATGTGTCCATTGATTGCGGAAGACATATCTGGATATGACTGGGAACAAAAGCAGAAGATGGTTCAACTTAACCCAGGAATTGGTTCTCAAACCAAAAGAGGAAATGCTGAAAAATCTCAGCAGTCCTGGCAGCATCTGTAAGGAGAGAAAAGAGCGGAAATTTCAAGTCCAGATAACCCTTTATCAAAGCTAAAAGGCATAGAAAATAGGAGATATTTATACTGTACAATGAGGGAATGAAAGAAGGGTTGTAGCCACAAACACAAGGGGAAAAGCTGCTAATGGCAGTCACTAGAGAGAATAAAAGATGTGAATGGCAAAACGGCAGAGAAGCTGAAATCAGACGGTAAGCTGTGACATCTGGTCATCTGGACTTAAAACATCAACTCTTTTCTCTTCTTACAGATGCTGCCAGACCTGCTGAGATTTTCCAGCATTTTCGCTTTTGGTCTCAGGTTCCAGTATCTACAGTAATTTGTTTTTATATTAATTGGTTCTTGACATTTTTATTATGTTCTAACAAGACCCTGCACCACAGTCTGCAGATCTATGTGCCTTGCCGGTGGCTCTCAAGTTCTTTCCAGAGTTTAGCTGGATCTCTCAGCAGCAGCATGTTAGCCACACACATGTGCATCAAGGCAATGTCTCAGTGGGAGAGCACATAAACTTGCCAATGAAATGTGGGATTACAGTCACAGAGGGCTGAAGTTTGCCTAATTACCAGGCTGCCCTCAAGTAAGGACTTATTGACTGCATCTCACTCTACAATCTTTACTGTACGAATAACTTATCAGAGGTGTGGAGAAAGAAATAACATTTCACTAGCAGATATGCATAGACCCAACCTTATCCCTGATTGTATCAATGTGAGATTGACTTTAGCATGCAGTTTTCAGTGGCATTAGTAAGAATCTTCTTCATTCTGTAACATTCTCATTGAGCATGATCAGAATATAAAAACAGACCAAACCATTTTTGGATATATCTTTACAAAATACTGATTTATCAATTAACCTATCGGTGATCGAGGCAAGATGGTGCCCTGTACTTATAAACATTCCTTTAAAATGTCGCCCGTATTGCCTTGATGCTATATAACATTCAGGACCTTGGCAGTTGTCATACAGGTACATATTAGGGACCTCCTTCAGACTGTGATTTCTGCATTTCAGAAAGTATAGCTGTTTTCACTGGCACAGATAAAGCAGATTAGGCCTCTGGCAGAGGAACTAAAGAGTTAGAAGGGGAAAATTGTACTGTTCTCAGAACCTTCACTATCCTCATTAATCTGCACAGCCCAAGGTTGATCTTTAGTTGGGTTACGTGGACTGGCTGTTCGGGCAATCAACCATTCCAGCAATCTCAGTGCCAGCAATGCAACCATCCTATTAAGGGAACACAGGTCCACATGGAGACAACTCCTGCTTGTATCCTTTACTGTATATTTTTTAAATAGTTTTAAGAGTCAATAAAAAAACTTTCAGTTAACCTACTGATAACGACAAAAACTTCTTCAGGTTTATCAAACTGTATCCAACACTACAATAGGAGCCAGTCATACCTTTCACTCAACTGCAAACTTATGGCTGGCTGGAGGATTAGCAGACAGTGTAAAGTGGCACGCAGATTGTATTAAACCATTGTGACCTGTGTGCCCTTTTTTCTGGTGCTATTGAATTCAGCCTTGGTAATTTTGCTCAGGGACTTCTGGAGATGACAACAACTATGCTTTTTGACAATTTTGACAATAAAAGTGAGCAAAGTTCTCCAGCCCATTCCATAGTATTAGAGAAAATACTCCTAGCAGTCAAATCATTTTGAAGGTTATTTTTAGCCATTTGCACCAATTCTCCAATAGGATTATCCAAAGTTAGGGTGGGAAATCATGAAAATCCCACCGGAAATTCCAGGCAAAAAGCTTTTTACAACAATTTACACATGAACAGCACATCATCAATAATTTCAAAGCTATTTTATCAGCCAAACCGTTGTGATGTTTCATTTCTTGGTATAGAATAATACATGAACCGAAAGTGAAATGGAATGGGTGGTAACTAGGTTATCTCTAATCTTCTCTCGCAGCACTAATTAATCTTCCACTGCTACAGGCTATTAGGATGCTTCGTTCTCTGTGTCTATAACATAGGTGTTTCTTCCTTGGCTTCATGCTGAGCTATTTATTCAATTGCTTTGGCTGACATTGTAAAGCAACCAATTGCACAATTTATAAATATATCTAAAATAAAAGCTTGTGCTTCATTGTCAGCTGATGCTCAGGCTGAAGCCACTGCTGGAGAATAGATTGCAGCAGCTCCAACATGTGTCCTGCTCATCATGCTCTGAAATAAAACTACTCTTTGCCCCTCCGTAAGTTAAGACAGCTGTCAGGGACATTGGCAAACTATTGAGGAGTTAACAACAGCTCTAAGTTTGACTCAATGCCAATGTGCATCTAGTTATAAAAACAGCAATGTGGGCTACATTTTATTGAATTATTCACCAATCAATGTTTATTTATTAGTGTCACAAGTAGGCTTACATTAACATTGCAACAAAGTTACTGTGAGAATCCCCATGTCAAATTCTGGCTCCTGTTTGGGTACGTGGAGGAAGAATTTAGCATGGCCAATCTAACTAACCAGCATGTCTTTCAGATCATGGGAGGAAACCAGAGCACCAGGAGAAAACCCATGCAGATATGGGGAGAACATGCAGACTTCAAACAGACAGTGACCCAAACCAGGAATCTAACCCAAGTCCCTGGTGCTATGAGACAAAAGAGCTAACCACTATGTCACCATACTGCCAACACTGACATCCTAGAATAAGCTTTTCCTGACAATATCAGATACTTGATTCCAATGATTAAATCCAGTACATCAAAAAAACTAGAAAATACTGTTCATAACAGATCATTGTGTCTTGGCATATTGCACATCATTCCTGGGCAATTCTTACATTTGTTGACTAGCACCTGGTATTCAAAATACGTCTGAAACTCCTAAATAGGTAAGTAATAGTAAATAAAAACCACACAAATTTATCCCAAAACATTTTGTTTCTCATTATTGCCTGTCATTAAATTGTGTAAAATCCAAGGGGGAGAATTTCTACTGGAATTGTTCTTGTCCTCTTCCTGTGACTTCAATGGAAGATCAGCAGACACACTGAACAACCAGTGGAATCACTCAACTTTAGCTGCCATCTTCCTTAGATCTTCTAGTGATCAACAGAACCCCAGGAGATTTATACAAGACTAAACTGCTTTAGAAACTGGCTGTATAGAATAAATACACTAGATTCTGAAATGCTAACCAAATCCAGATGGGACTTATCTCTAGAGGGATATTCAAATCTCACGGAATGGATCTTTGGAACAATTGTTTGCCAACCAATTTACAAATTTTCTAGTGTCCGTGCAAGTAGAAAATTTGTCAACAGTAAGTGAATGTTCACAAAGCTCCTACAATCTCCTCCAGTAAATGAAATGAGATTGTCAGAGACCCCAAGAAAAACTATACGATTATATTTAACTGTTAACCCCAACATTCTAGGGGTTCTGTCAAAGCTATGGTGAGAGATAGGGGCATTACAAACACTGCCCATTGGGCACCTTTGCATTGCCCACCATGCACTGGGCCTACTGGGGGTGGGGAGAAATTGGCGTGAGGGGCAGAAGGAACCCACTGCCATTCTGCACTGGGATCAGTGTGAAAGGAAGGGAAGAGAGTCATCAGGGAAGTTGGGGCTGGCCAGCGGTGGAGTGGGGCAGGGGGGTTGGGTTTGCAGGGGTGCAGGGGGAGTGGGGTGGAGGGAAGTCAGTTAGATTGGGACTATCCCAGGGGATGGGGTGGGGGAGATTGAGTTTTAAGCTGGCCCAGAGGGGTCTGGTAGGCCAGTGACCATGTGATTTCCAGAGAAGGCAGCAATTGGAGGCTAGCGATCGTATTGACAGATCAAACTTGGTCCCCAGAACATTAGCTGAATTTCTGTATTAATAGTCTCGTGATAATACCATTGGCCATCGCCTCCTGAATCAGAAACCACTATCCTGCTGCTTTTGGTGAGTATGTCCTGTCAGTAGCCCCGAAGATGTGATAGTGATGGAGATATCTCAGACATTGGTGGTAAGGTATGATTCTGTGTAAATATGCAGACTCTTACTTAGCAAATCTGTGGTTCCTCAAATGTTAATGAGGAGGAATCTATAGGTTGACTGGGCTGGAGTGCCTTTGTCATGTCCAATTTTCAGTTGGATCACAGATGATTTATCTAATTCTCTTATATTTTTCATTGTGATTTAGTATGGCTTGCTAGGCCATTTCAAAAGACAGTTAAGAATTAATCACATTACTGTCTGCAATCACGTGTAGCACAGGCCAGGTAAGAACTGCAGATTTCCTTCTCTAAATACAATTATGTAGCTGATGGTAATTTCATGGCACCATTACTGCTATTAGCATTTTATTCCAGAGTTTAGAGTTCATTTCAGAATTTTATTCCAGAAGTGAATTTCCATTCTTCAACTGTCGTGTTAAGATTTGAATTCATGTCTCTGGATCATAAATCCAGGGGAGATGATGGCCTTGTGGCATTATCATTAGATTATTAATTCAGAAAGTCAGCTAATTTTCTGGGGACCAGAGTTTGAATTCCACCATGCTAGAAAGTGGAATTTGAATTCAATAAAAAAAATGTCTGGAATTAAGAATCTACTGATGACCATGAAACCATTATTGATTGTCAGAAAAACCCATTTAGTTCACTAATGTCCTTTAGGGAAGGAAATCCACTGCCCTTACCTGATCTGGCCTACATGTGATTCCAGAGCCACAACAAAATAGTTGACTCTCAATGCTCTCCGAAATGTCCTAGCTAACCATTCAATATAAGGCAACTAGTGAAGTGCAATAAATGTTGGCCAGCCAGCAATGCCCATATCCCATGTTGTTTGCTGGAATAACCATCTGGTTTACTAATGTCTTTTAGGGAAGAAAATCTGCCATCCTTACCTATTCTGGCCTATATGTAATTCCAGAGCCACAGCAATATGTTTCACTCTCAACTGCCTTCAAAGGGCAAATAGGGATGGGCAATAAATGCAGTCCAGCCAGTGATGCCCCATGTCCCACAAATGAATAAAAAAAATTATGAATCTGGTAACATAACCACTATGCAATCTAAATGACATGAATACGAGGTATATTCCCTTCAAAGGAAAAGTAGGGCAAACAAATCTGTGGATGGATAAAGATGGAAGACTAGGTAACATGGCAGCACAGTGGTTAGCGCTGCTACCTCACAGTGCCATGAAGATGAGTTTGATTCCAGTCTCGGGTCACTATCTGTGTGGAGTTTGCACATTCTTCCCGTGTCTGCATGGATTTCCTCCAGGTCCTCCAGTTTCCTCTCGTGGTCCAAAGATGTGTATGTTAGGTGAATAGGCCATGCTAAATTGCCCCTTAGTGTCAGGGGGAACTAGCAAGGGCAAATGCATTGGGTTGCAGGGATAGGGCCTGGGTGTGATTGTGGTTCGTCGACTTGATGGGCCAAATGGTCTCCTTCTGCACTGTAGAGATTCTATAATTCTATTCAAATAAAAGGAGATAAATAATAAAAACATAAATTAGGCAATTCAAGATTTCAGCGCATAAATAACAAAGGAATTTGGATATGACTGAAACCATTTCTCACTGAAACAAACAGCCATATGAAAAGCAAATTTAGCCAGAAATATACAGAACGTGGCCCATCTGAGATAAAAGTGTGCATGAGGACTGGTACAACCATGTCTGGAATACTGCATATAATTATAGTCATTGCATTGTACCATTTCCAGGTATTGGGGACAATGTAGAAAATGACGATCATACTGATTCTTCAAGTATTGTCAATTCTTAAGGGAATAAATAACCTGACCCTTAACAATTGACCAGATGTTGCTGAGTAAAATAACAACATTGTTCTTCAAGTACAAATTGACCAATAACTTGTGAAGAAAAGATGACCTGTGAATTGCGAATTGCCATCAACTTCTTGATGCTTTGAGCATTGGTAACCTATTCATTCTGCTGTCTGTTGAAATTGTATCCTAATCTTAACTTCTACATGATTTTCATGAAGTTGCTGTATTTGAATATTAAATTAAACTTGCCACTGGATAAGTGAAAATATTCTTCTAACAACATGATAATTCTAACTAATGTAAAATCAACCTGTCTTCTCCAGAAATTAAATAGTTATTCCAAGTTATGAATTTATTTAGAAGATTTTAAATTCAATTTTTAACAAGAAAGTTATAGTTTCCCTTTTTGTTTATCTGTTTTCTGTTATGTCTTCATCCAATCCTTTTTTTCCTCTTTTTCTCTCTCTTCACTATATTTGGAAGTGAATTCATTTGCTTCTAATTTGTCCTCCTTCTTCCTTCCTCTGTTTTCTTCTCAATCCTTAAATCTTATATGGACATATAGAAATACAGATCAGGAGCAGGAGTCAACAATTCGATCTTTCAAGCCTGCCATTCCATTAAATAAGATTATGACTGATCTGATTGTAACCTCAACCCCACATTCAAACCTACACCCAATAACCTTTCACCTCTTTGCTTATCAAGAATCTATCTGCCTTCCACAGCCTTTTGAGAAAGAGAATTCCGAAGACTCACAACCCTCTGAGGGAAAAATATTGTCTTTACCCTAGATGGGAGACACTTTATTTTTAAGCTGTTGCCCTTAGTACTGGTTCTCCGACAAAAGAAAACACCCTTTCCACATCAACTCTGCCAAGATACATCAAGATCTTATATGTTTCAATTAAGTTGCCTCTTACTTTTCTAAATCCCAGTAAGCACAAGCCTAGCCTGGCCAACCTTTCCTCATAAGGCAACTCACCCAATCCAGATAGTAGTTCAGTAAACCTTCTTTGATCTACTTCCAATGCATTTACTTCCTTCCTCCAATAAGGAGGCAATACAGTTGTTGTCTCACCAATGCCTTGTATAACTGAAGCATAACCTCCCTACTTTTGTATTCAATTGCCTTCACAATAAATTGTAATGTTCTATTAGTTTTCTAGCTAATACACTAACCTTTTGTGATTCATGCACTAGAATACCCAGATGCCTTTACATTCCAGAACTTTGAAAGCTCTCATCATTTAGATAATGGCTGGAATTCTCTGACCACCCTGCGGTTGAGATTCTTTGGTCCTGCAATGAGTTTGGCTGAACATCAATTTCTTTGTTCTCACTTGCAGTGGTGGCAGGGTGACTGAGATTGGAGAATTCAAGTTACTTTTTTTTAGTTTCTCCTGCCAAAATGGACAATTTCACACTTTCTCAAATTATAGTTAATTTGCCAGGGCTTTGTTCACTCACAGCCTGTAGCAGTTTGTACCTCTTTGGTGTTCCCTTCATATCTTATTATCCTACCTATCTTTGTGTCATCAGCAAATTTAGTAACCATACATTCAGTCCCTTCATCCCAGTCATTTATATGAATTGTAAAACGTTGAGGCCCTGGTACTGATTCCTGTGGCATAACATTTGTTAGACTTTGCTAATGAGAAAATTATTCTTTTATGCCAATCTTTTCCAAAGTTTATTCATTAATCACAAATGGGCTAACATTAACTCTGCAATAGAATTACGATGAAAATTCCCTTTTCTGTTAGCTAGACAAGCCCATTAGAACCCAAGGACTCGGCAACATGCAGGTCCAACAATTTTCTCAGTATCACTTTCCTGTTGACTATAATTTTCTTGAATTCCTCCCCCATATCCATTTCCTGAATTTCTGCTATTCCTGAGATGTTCCTTGTGTCCTCTCTAATGAAGGTCAATGCAAAATATTGGTTTAGGTCATCTGCCATCTCCTTATTTTCCATTATTAATTCTCCAGAAACACTTTCTATAGGACCAAAACTAACTTTGTTAAAGCTTTCTTCTTTTAAATACCTATAACAACTCTTACTATCTGTTTTATATTTTTAGTTAACTTTCTCTTATACTGTATTCTTTTTCTTCCTTGACAATTATTGGTCATTCTTTGCTGTTTTTTAAATATTCTATTCAATTTCCTGATCTGCTGCCCATCTTTGTGCAATTATATATCATTTCTGGAATGCTATCTTTTTTATTTATTTAACCACAGATGGTAGATCCTCTCCTTGGAATTTTTCTTTCTTGTTGGAATGTATCTATTCTACACATGCTGACATATCCCTTAAAGGTCCACTGCTACATTTCTGTTGATCTATCCTTTAATTTAACTTGCCAGTTCACTTTAGCTAGCTATACTTCCCAGCCTTGATATTTGTCCATCTTTAAGTTTCAAATATTAGCCTTGGACCCATTCTTCTCTCCTTCAAACTGAATGTAAAATTCAATTATATTATGATTGCACCTGGGGTCAACTTCATCATATAGTTATTAATTAATCCCATCTGATTGCACAATAGTATAGCCTGCTCTCTGGTTGGTGCCAGAATGTGCTGTAGTAAGAAATTATCCCCAAAACATTTTATGAATTCTTAACTAGGTTACTTTTCCCACCTGAATTAGCCATTCTATCTACAGATTAAAAATCCCCATGATAATCACCACACCATTCTGACAAGCTCATTTTATTTTTTCCAGTGTATACCATTCTACTTTATAATTATTAGAACATAGAACATAGAACACTACAGCACAAACAGGCCCTTCGGCCCACAAGTTGTGCCGAACACATCAAAACCTACCCAGCCATAGACCTACCTATAACCCCCAATCCCATTGGATCCCATATACTCATCCAGAAGTCTTTTAAAAGACCCCAGTGAGTTCGCCTCGACCACCACCGACGGCAGCCGATTCCATTCACTCACCACCCTCTGAGTGAAAAACTTTCCCCTACATCCCCTCTGTACTTGCTTCCCTACATCTTAAATCTGTAAAGGATTGTTAGGAGCATGTATTATTAGGAGCATTTCCATCACACTCACAGTGACTTCTTGCATTTATCATTTCTCATCCTGGAGCTTTAAGTTTTGTTCTTTGATTATTTTTATAACCTTATGTAAGACTTATCTTCTGAATTAACCTTAGATTTGTGCTCTCCGTACTCACTATTCCTTCCTTACACAGTCTGTTTATCATTTCCCACATTCATACCTTTCTCTCTTGCCTTTGATCTACTCTTTGATTTACCACATCCTCCCAAGTTGCAATCACATCCTTCCTATAGTATGGCGGCAAGAACAGCACACAATACTCTAGCAGTGTCTAACAAGCATTTTATCCAGCTCCACCTAACTTTCCTGATCTTGTATTCTATGCCTTGGCTAATCAAAACAAGCATCACCTATGCATTTGTAATCACCTTATGTAGAGCGGATGACACAATGACAGTGTTCTGCATGTCTTTGTCAGGGGGAGATCATGTCTAAGAGATGTGATTGAGTTTTTTGAGGAAGTGACAAGGAATGTAGACAAGAGTGGCGCTATTGTAGTCATGTACATGGACTTAAGGCTTTCGACATGGTGCCACATAAGAAATTGGTCAAGAAGGTAAGAGCCTATGGGATTTGGGGCAATTTGGCAAACTGGATCCAAATTAGTGGTAGAAGGCAGAGGGGGAAAGTTGAATGTTAGTTTTGCTTATTTCTTATCCACCTCCCTTTGGGGATCTATCCCAATGTCCCTCTGGTCCTTTGTACTTCCTAGAATTCATTCTGTATTACCGTGCCTTGTTAGGCACCCCCCCCCCACAAAAAAAATGCATCAGCACACACTTATCATAGGTGTACTGTATTTCCTGCTGATTGCCTGTCTATTGTCCTGCAATCTAAGGTTTTCCTCCTTGCTATTTGCCACACCACCAATTTTTGTGTTGTCAGTGAACTTACGTATCATATCTCCTACTTTCATGATTATTAATATATACCACAAACATCAAGAAGCCCAGCACCTATCCCTGCGGTACACCACTGGGTGCAAAAGCAACATTCAACTCTCCCCCTCTGCCTTCTGCCATTAGTTTGGATCCAATTTACCAAATTGTCTTGAATCCCATAGGCTCTTACCTTCTTGACCAGTCTCCTATGCGGCAGCATGTCAAAAGCCTTACTGAAATCCATGTAGATGACTACAATAACGCTACCTTTGTCTACATTCTTTGTCACCTTCTCAAAAAATTCAATCACATTTTTTAGCCTTGACAAAGCCATGTGGAACATTGTTGTTGTGTTATTCCCCTCTACATAGCGATTTCCCCTCCCTGTCTGCATGACATCGCATTGACAGGGTTTACAACAGGCCCTAACATTTGGAATCTAGCAAACGGCTCCCGCCACGGGTGCACAAATAAATACAGCCACTAAGGGAAAAGGGTCATGCTTGGATAGAGCCATGTGTGTGGGGGAGGTGCTTCTTTTTCTTTTTTCATTTTTTTTTAATCAGGGTGCCCCCTAACCTCTCAGAAACTGTCACCAGCATGACATTGTGTGAGCAGCCCCTTAACTCTATTTTTGTGTTTGAAAATATGATGGGAAGACCTAGCAAGGCAGCTGGCAGTCCGCCCTTGCCTTTTCCACAAGAGACAACACTTAGAATAAAAATCAAAAAATTCTGCTCAGTGATGGCCAATGGATATGGATGTACCAGACGTAGCAGAGTCTGATTTAGAAGACTTCAACTAACATTTGAAAATTATTGAAGGAAGTGCTGGTCTTTAGGGAAATGCATGGGAAATGAACAATCTGAGTTACTCCTTCAGAGAGTTGGAACATCCATGAAGAGCCGGATGGCTTCCATTTGTGCAGTAACCATCCTACAATGCAAGGGGCAGCAAAGTAGCACAGTGGTTAGCACTGCTGCCTCACAGTGCCAGGGACCTGGGTTCGATTCCTGGCTTGAATCACTGTGTGGAGTTTGCATGTTCTCCCTGTGCTCCAGGTGCTCTAGTTTCCTCTCACAATTTGAAAGACGTGATGGTTGGGTGCATTGGCCATGCTAAATTCTCCTTCAGTGTACCCGAACATACATTGAAATGTGGTAACTTGGGGATTTTCGTAGTATTTTTATAAAAATGCTAATGTAAGGCTACTTATGACACTAATAAGCAAAGAAAGAAACAAGTATTCTGTGATGTGAAGACACAGGGACAAATTTTCTCATTTCTCCCACCACATGAATCATTGGGCAAGAGGCAAGCCATGGAAAGGTCCAATGACCTCAGGCAGGATCTTCTGCTTTCGAGGCAATTGTGGCTGGAAAATCCTGCCCAAACAGTTTTTGGATTCAGCCAGATGGACCGCAAAGTCTTTGCTGCTCCTGCACTTAAAAATGTTCCAAATATTACATATTTTGACAGAAAATACATTTATCTATATCAAAGCAATATTTGAATGCCTGATTACAGTGCTAAAAAAAATCAGAAATCTTATTAAAATTCCTGGATAATCCTGTGGGATTTCTATAGATTTTTGGAAACAATAATATTGAATCTTATAGAACAATTAAAAAGAGCTGAGGGGCTTTTAAGGATTATAGTTACGTTCATTAATTGTGTGTTGTACCTAATGCTGATTTCCCAGCTTTGGGTGATATCGTAAAAATGTCTTCAAAATTAAGGATGAGTAAATCTGAAGGAATATACATAATGAAATGTCCTGCTTCCTTTAATGTGACTGCTATTTTAATGAAGCTCCTCTGACGGATTACTAATGTATAACTTTTTTATGTTGTGGGACAAAGCTGTCTGTTCTGATGATTGACATGGGCCGACATTATGATGTGGTTTTGGAAATGAGCCCACTGTGGCTCTTCTGAGGCAAGTTTCTGAATTAGTGCTGCCCTCCAAGTGCAGTGGAGCCTTTTTAACCCCACTCATTGGTATTCTGGTGTAATGTTGCTGAATGACTTTTTAATGGCTTTGGCATCTCGGCTGGTACCCCTGACACATTACTCAGCAGAAGAATTCAAATGAGATTCTGAAAATAAGCAGCACTGAATACAGAAATTAGAACAAGGCAACACAATTAATGAGCACACTGTTAATTCAAATATATCATGTTGTGTTGTCCCAAACTTACAGGTTTAAAGTGGTAAATGCAAACATAAACAGCCAATAAATTACTATTGTATTAATGTTTAACAAAATTTCCAATATTTGCACAATGAAATAAGAAGTTATGCTTTTAAAATGTTACACAATCATTCATGAAATAAATAATACCTTCAGAACAAACAAGTCTTAAGCTCATACGACAGATATGACAAAAGCTATGTAACCACTTTTGAAATTTTGATTCTGGACGGAAGCAAAATTTATAAAAGCCATAGGATTGAATCTGAGCAGCAGCATTCTAAATTCAAGTGTGATGCGCAACTCCATTTACACTGGAGATCCAATTCAGTTCAGATCACAGCTTCAAACTGAATTTGATTTCCCCAGTGTTTTTGTTACACCTGTGTTCCATACTACAACATGGGTTGGATGGTATCAAATGAATGATAAATGTATTTGCCAGTCAGTGCTGCAGATACCCTTGGATTTGAACAAACGGACACACACCAATATGATTCTGCATCTGTTTTAAACTGACATTTAAAGTGAAGTACTTTTACACACTATAGCCCTGATGTTAGGGAGCACTGGGATGTCTTGACCCTTGTTTGCCAATATGAGGCTTGGACCATTTTAACTCTTGGACCTCATTTAAATGCGTTCAGTGCAATCGCTGCCCAAACTGGTGTTGTTGACATCGAGCTGATACTGGAGGTCAGGTGAGTTTTTGTTTGATGAATTGTGTATTCTAGATTCAGCTAAAGGGTGACTGGCTTCTCCTAATTCTATAAGGAGAGGAATTAGCACCTTATGTTTCTATATCACAGAAAGTAGTTGGAGCCAAAACATTGTGTAACTTTAAGAAGAAATTAGATGTAATTCTTGGGGCTAAAGGAATCAAGGGAATTGGGATAAAGGTGGGATCAGGATATTGAACTTGATGATCAGCTGTGATCAAAATGAATGGCGGAGAAGGCTTGAGGGGCCAGATGGCCTACTCCTGCTTCTAGTTTCTATGTTTCAAGGAGTAAATAAATGAACTTGTGTTTGATTCTGCATTATGTTGGAAAGTGAGTGTGAGATATTCAGGCCATGATCTTACCAACTTCTAAATACCGAATGAGAGAGATAACCAGAGAATAGTGCCATTCTTTCTGGTGAGTTACTGGTTGCTACCTTATGGCACTTAATGAAAAATAAAGTGCCAAGATGCAATTTTCGCCTGCAAGGAGGAGTGGGAGGAGTCTGGGGTGCCATCACCTCAATCTCCCAGAGATGTCCTGCTATCTCTCCCCACCTGCCACATGCACTTTTAATTATTTATGGTAACTAATAGTGTTATGTGGGTGCATTGACAAAATGGATTAGATTTGCTTCTGCCATCTTGCCCAAAATCAGCTGAGAGTCAGCAGTGCATTAGAGAAAATTCAAACAAAGAGGCTTACTTCACAGCCCACCTTGCATTTCTTTGGTTTGGCCTGTGTTTGGACTATTCCAAATTTATCATTTGCACTTGTAAAACAATATTACTGAAGTTGACAATGGTAATTACTACTTTGATGTTTATGGGATCTTGCAGTGCACAAATTGACTTTCATGCTTCCTTCATTTACAACAGGGGCAATAGTTCAACATTACTCAATTGCTTTGGAACATTTGGAGATTAAGAGAGATACAGTATGAATCATAGAGTCATGGCTGGGATTTTCCTATTAAATGCAGGAATTGGAGATTGGGATTAATCTTGACTTTGAGATCCCAGTTTCAGGCAGATCCAGTAGGTGACAGGTCAAAGCTAGAGATAACGGCAAAAGTAGAGGTAGCCTAATGCTTAAGAGCCGGGCGAAAAGACCCTCTTCCAAGCACAGAAATATCAGTCAAGTTAACACAGCTATTGATGTGGGCAAAGGTATTGTTATAATCCTGTCTGTTGTCTGCTTGTAAATAACTGTGTAGATCTTTTGGACTTCCAATCATTGGTGAAGGAATACAAAGAAATGCACATCAGTGTCATGCAGAAATCTCAACATGCACAGATGTGTGTAAATTGCTGGCAAGTTTAAACTTCTGATAGTTTGATTCTCTGCTGTCCTGGATGAAGACTTGGTCCAGATATGTGGGACTTATCTGTATACTTACCCTGGATAATAGACAGTAGTACTTGATGTAAAAGTGGTTAGCTTTTCAACTGATCAACAGAACCAACACACCACCCACACCCCCCATCCCCCCCACCCCTGCACAGCCAGTCTCTGACCACTGATTACCCCACTAACCTGAACCAATTATCTCTCTTCTTTCATCTCGATTACCTGAGTACTCCCCCAATCAGACCTGACTGCACCCCTGACCACCTGGATGAACAAACTAGCTGTCCTGATGACTCCCTCACATGTCTATCTCTCCAAACAAACCTGACAACATTCCCCCACCTTTTGATCACCTAATAAACCCCAACCAGTTGATCTGGCTACTCCCTGAACCATTACCCCCCCAACCTGACCATCACTAGACCTGACTATACCCCCACCATCTGACTAATTCCAAACCACAAGACTACCCTGTGGACCTAACCAGCTATCCTCAACCTGAAATAGATTCATGAACCTATTTCACCTGCCCCCCCCAACCGATTCATACATTCATCCATTTGGATTTGAATATTGCTGTTCATTTAAAAGTCATTAACGAGTTTCAGATAGTATTGTCTGGGTTCCCTTACTTAATCATCTTGCTGGTTGAAGTTCTCAACTGGCAAAGGTCACAAATCAGCAAAAACCAGACATATTGGCCTCACCGGGAGGATCAGACACCATTGAAGTGGTTGGGGACAGGGCTGATGGGACATTACCAGCCTGGCAGTGCCCATTGAACGCTCCGGCAGTGCTCATTGGGCACCATAATTGTGCCAGGGTAGTGCCAACTGGGTGAGGCCTGAGTGGGTGTGGGGGATGGGAGGTGGAAGGAGGGAATTCTGCAGTTGGGGATGATCGGGATGGGATGCAGTGATGGAGTTCTGCAGGGTTGGCAATCAGCAGGGGGAGCCATGTAGATGGGGGTGATCGGTGGATGACTCTGATTTCCCTGGGGCAGGTAGAGTGAGGGGGGATGGTGCTTGGGGCCTAGACTAGAATAGGAGGTGATCAGCAGCATGGAGGTGAGGTTCTGAAGTCTCTATGGCGGGTAGGGGGAGGTAGCAGAAGATGTCTGGGAGAGCAAGATGCCTGCATGCTAGCATCCCAGGCTCCACCATTCACCAATCATGTTAATTACTTTCCCATTAAGTATCATAACGTTGCAACCAGCAGCTCACCAGAAAGAATGGTACCATTTTTTCATTATCTCACTCGTTCGGCATTTAGGAATTTTTTTGGTAAGATCATGCCCTGAATTCTCACTCACTCTCCAACACCACCACCTCAATTATCATCTTGCACACTCAGCGTCTTCTGTCCTTACTGGGGCGGTTACAGCACACACAGCGTGCATCCCAACTTCTCTTCCATCCACTCTGATCATATTTTATTCAGTCTGTCTTCACAGAGATAAAGCTTTACCACAAAGAGAGGGAGAGATCCCTGACCGGAGGAAAGAACATCCGAGATGCAGGAGCTGAATCCCATTAAGGACAAAGCAATGGAGCTTATAGGGAGATCAGGGATTGCTCCTTAGTGAAGGTGGGATCAGTCTCCCCCAGTAAGGCAGTGCATATGAACACTCTATGAGGCAATCACATCATGATCTTCACAGTGAGTTAAATGTAATGTTGGATTCTGCCTACTCAGGAACACATTCTATCTTCTCTCTGTTCCATGTACCGGCTGAAGCAGGCTGAGTCAAACCTACAGCCAGCCCCTCAGCCCCAGTCCCAAGGACATCTTGGATGGTGATACTGAGCACCGGTTCAATGTGGTGCTGTCACTACATTCACCTGCACTCTCCCTCAGCGCAGAGAGACACAATTTGACAGGTCCTGGATCTAGATTAGGCTGGGATTCACTCTCAGGAGAACACCCTGAGTTCCCCAGGAGTCAGAGGCAGGTCTCTGACACTCAGGATTCTGCTGGAGAACTTTCCCCCCCACAGAGTCTGAGTCAGATGACCAGCCTCTACAGTCGGACATTTCACACGTGCTGGAGATGCAAAAAACAGTCGGGGCACATCAGGCAACATTGTCAGAGGCAGTCACCAGACTCGAACAAAAGAATAAAGAATTCATTCACATTCTCTCTGATATTGTGGCTGCAGCATGTGAGCACATCAAGGTCTTCATGGGAAGTGTGACAGCTGTCTTGGAGATCACAGTCCAGTAGTTTCTACCAGATTTGTGCAAGGACCTGCAGTCCATCACTAGTCATTATGGTGAGATTCATCATTAGCTAGGTGAGAGGGGGACAGGACACTTTAACTTCCCTTCAAGTACATCTTCTCCTCAGAGAGTCAAGTAGAGCCCCTGTGATCCCTAAGGATAGAGGAGCATCTGTCCTTCACTCCTTGGTTATCCACACAAGAGACCCCAAGGATGTTCAACCTTTCCCAAACCCTCTGCCTGTGACTCTATCAGCAACAGCTGCTCAGGCTGAGGAAGGTGGACTGACCACAGTGCGAGAACCAAGGTAACTCTCAAGAGGATGTCCACTGATGTCACCTGAAAGCATGAGGACAAAGCAGTCAGCAGGTTCTTTTCACCTCTGCAGTGGATGTTGGGGCTTCACACATAGAAGTTAAGTGTGTAAAGCTAAGAAATTATGAATGGACAGTGGTGACACAGGTATATGTGATGCATCTTTGTAAATACAATTTGATTTTATGACCCAGTGTGTTAGGATGTAAAAGCCTCTGGATTTGATTCTCTGTGCCTTCTTATTTCAAGAATGACCTAAGCTCCCAATTCTCAGTGGTCTGATTTTGTGACCCTCAGATTCATGTCATGTTTGGCAGAGTCATGTTCATCACTTGCCCCTTGTGTTTTCAAAGGGAAATGTGACAACCTAGAATCTGAAAGTGCATGCAGATATAGAAATGTCCTTTTAAATCTTGCAGCACATTATTGAATAATCTGTACTCCTGTGTCTTCGAGAGTGACATCTAATGTTGCAGCATCAGGAATCATCATAGAATCCCTACAGCGCAGAAAGAGGCCATTCAGCCCATTGAGTCTTCTTCGATTATAATCCCACCCATATCTCCATACATTTACTCATGAATCCCTCTCACCCACGCACCTCAGGATACTAAAGAACAATTTTAGCAGGGCCAATTAACCTAACCCACATGTCTCTGGACCGTGGGAGGAAACTGGAGCATCCGGTGCACAGCCCCAGGCCAGCCTTTGATATCCCAGCCTGACAACGTGCTCTGAAGAGACTACATATGTGACTGTCATTTTCTCTCTCGGTCTCATCAAACTGCCCATTCCACCACTCATGAATCTGTATGAATGTATGTGAATCCTCTCCCTCTTGTCAAAACTAAATACCACACAACTCCTTCATGTGTCTGAGATCAACCTTTCCACGTCACACTCCAGTTCCACTAGTTCTGGTCATTTCTCTTCATGCCAACTATATTCTCCCTGTTACTCATAAGCCCAGTTACAATCCTGCCATTCCTCTGTTTGCCATCCCCATACTCCTTCCAATGGGCATCCGAAACCTACAACCACTTCCCACCCTGACATAATTCTATCTCACCAAGAGATATGCCAATCTGGCTTCTCCAGCAACAGTGCAGTCCTGCCTATTCCCCACAAGAGTCTCTCTGCATACAGTGCAGTTCTGCCTGTGTTCCACAACGGTCTCTCTAGATACAGTACAGCCCTGCCTGTGACCCACAACAGTCTCTCTAGATACAGTGCAGTCTTGCCTGTTCCCCCCACAACAGTTCCTCTGGATACAGTGCAGTTCTGCCTGTGTTCCACAACGGTCTCTCTAGATACAGTACAGCCCTGCCTGTGACCCACAACAGTCTCTCTAGATACAGTGCAGTCTTGCCTGTTCCCCCCACAACAGTTCCTCTTGATACAGTGCAGCCCTGTCTGTCCCACAATAGTTCCTCTGGATACAGTGCAGTTCTGCCTGGTTCCACAACAGTCTCTCTTGATACAGTGCAGCCCTGTCTGTCCCACAACAGTTCCTCTGGATGCAGTGCAGTCTTACCTGTTCCCCACAACAGATTTTCTGGATACAATGCAGTTCTGTCTGTGCCCCACAATAGTCTCTGGATAGAGTGCAGCCTTGCCTATTTCTCACAACAGTTTCTCTTGGATACAGTGCAGCCCTGCCTGTGTCCTACAACAATCTCTCTGGATACATTGCAACCCTGCCTGTTCCTCACAACAGTCTCTCTTGGATACAGTGCAGCCCTGCCTGTATCCCACAACAGTTTTTCTGTATACAGTGCAGTTCTGCCTGTGCCCTACAACAATTTGTCTATGTCCTACAACAGTCTCTGGATGTGGTGCAGCCCTATCTGTGTCCTACAACGGTGCCTGGGTACAGTGCGACCCTGCCTGTGTCTCACAACAGTCTCTCTGGATACAGTGCAATTCTATCTGTGTCCAACAACAGTCTGCCTGGATACACTGCAGCCCTGCCTGTGTTCGACAACAGTCTTTCTGTATACAGTGCAGTTCTGCCTGTGCCCCACAACAATCTTTCTGGATACTGTGTAACCATGTCTATGTCCCACAACTTTCTCTGGATACAGTGCAGTCCCAACAGTCTGTCTGGATACACTGCAGCTCTGCCACGGCACCCTCCCCAGTCTCAGCTGAATGAGCAGGATTGCCACAGATCAAGCGCCAGGGTCGCAGTGGGAAATAGCAGCAATGCAGTGAAAAATCAGCAAAGGTGGCATTCAAAACGCTCCAAGCCATGAGTGAAGTGAAGCTAGGTAGGTGCACATCACTTTTATCTGGTTGTAAATCAGAACAGGCTTATTACCCACTGACATGGAACTAGTCTCAAATCTATATTTTCAAAATTAGATTATCAAATTATTGGAAGGAGTACTAAGAGATAGGATCTACAAATACTTGGATAGACAGGGACTTATTAGGGAGACTCAACATGGCTTTGTGTGTGGTAGGTCATGTTTAACCAATCTATTAGAGCTTTTCGAGGAGGTTACTAGGAAAGTGGATGAAGGGAAGGCAGTGGATGTTGTCTATATGGATTTCAGTAAGACCTTTGACAAGGTCTCGCATGGGAGGTTAGTTAGGAAGGTTCAGTCACTAGGTATACATGGAGAGGTAATAAATTGGATTAGACATTGGCTCAATGGAAAAGCTAAAGAATGGTAGTAAAGGATTGCTTCTCTGAGTGGAGCCCTGTAACTAGTGGAATGCTGCAGGGATCAGTGCTGGGTTCATTGTTGTTTGTCATCCATATCAATGATCTGGATGATAATGTGGTAAATTGGATCATCAAATTTGCTGATAATACAAAGATTGGAGGTGTAGTGGACAGTGAGGAAGGTTTTCAAAGCTTGCAGAGGGATTTGAACCAGCTAGAAAAATGGGCTGAGAAATGGCAGATGGAGTTTATTGCAGACAAGTATGAGATTTTGCACTTTGGAAGGACAAACAAGATAGAACATACAAGGTAAATGGTAGGACTCTAAAGAGGGCTGTAAAACAGAGGGATCTGAGAATACAGATACATAATACCCTAAAGATGGCGTCACAAGTCAGGATCATAAAGTGTGCTTTTGGTACATTGACCTTTATAAATCAAAGTATTGAGTATAAAAGTTGGAATGTTATGGTGAGGTTGTATAAGGCATTGGTGAGGCTGAATTTAGAGTATTGTGTGCAGTTTTGGTCATCTAATTACAAGAAGGATATTAATAAGATTGAAAGAATGCAGAGAAGGTTTAGAAGAATGTTGCCGGGACTTGAGAAACTGAGTTACAGAGAAAAGTTGAATAGATTAGGACTTTATTCCCTGGAGTGTAGAAGAATGAGGGGAGATTTGATAGAGCTGATGGGTATGGATAGAATGAATGCAAGCAGGCTTTTTCCACTGAGGCTAAGACAGAAGAAAAACTATAGGACATGGGTTAAGGGTGAAGAGGGAAAAGTTCAAAGGGAATATTGAGAGGGTAGCTTCACACAGAGTGGTAGGAGTGTGGAATGAGCTGCCCAATGAAGTGGTGAAAGCGGGCTCATTTTTTAACATTTAAGAAAAACTTGTACAGGTACATGGATGAGAGAGGTCTGGAGGGATGTGGTCCAGGTTCCAGGTCAGTGGGAGTAGGCAGAAAAATGGCTCAGCACAGCCAAAAAGGGCCAGGAGGCCTGTTTCTGTGCTATAATGTTCTATGGGGTTCTAGATTATGTGGGAGAAGGTGATGGTAGTGAATTGAGATTTTAGTGAATTGGGGTTAAAGACATTGATCATCAAGAAAGTCAACCTGTCATTAGTTGCCACGCAAGTCCTGCAACTAAAATTCCAACTTTTGGCCCCACACCTAATTTTGCATTCCTGACCACGCGATAGTCACTACTGGCTTGAGTGGAAAATTCTGCCTTTTAATTCTAAAATTCAGAATACTACTGATCTTAATTACGGCTTTATGGACACTCATGAGGAGGACTCAAAGATAAATTGGTAAATTTGACAGACGTGATGGAAGTTTCCTGATATATTGGTTGAAGTTGTCCATTATTCTCTTAAACCTCCAGTTATTGAGCCATGCATTATGTGAACCATTTGGCTTAGTGCGCACAAGGGCATAGAGTGGGTGGGATTTTCCAGCTGCATGCACCCCAAAATCGGAAATTCCCACCTGAGTTCAATGACCTTTGTGTGATCCGCCTCCCCTGCCCATTATGATTACCTTGGCTAGTGCAACATGAAAATACACATTACTGTCTATTTGCCTGTTGTGTTAGCTATGATAAAGTTAAGGTGTTAATTTGACAAATTGGTTTACCAGTGTGGTATCTGGCTGCTACCTCTTATTTGCAAATCTTGGCAATGGTGTCACCTCAGTGATCAGTTTCCTGCATAATTGTGCTGTGTGGACATTTATCTTTGGGTTGTACTTCAGGGAATTTAAGTCCGCAATAAAGTTGAGGTTATAAACTGCTTGCTGTTTCAGGGGTTAGCATGTTATTTGGTCCTGTGGTGAGGCGACATCGGTTGGCTACTGTATGAGGTTTTTTTGCAAAGGTGCTGCTTAACTTGTGAATGGAAAAGCCCAAATAGTTGGAAGATGCTATTAAAGTTGAGAGTAGCAATGGGGTGCAGGAAGGGGTCGGTATTGTGGGGGGGGGGGGGGGGGGGGAGGTGAAAACAAAGGCCAAGAGATGATGAGAAGGTGAGGGATGAGAGAGATCAAAAAATGTTGGCAGAAATAAATAAGGAAGGAGAAAGTTTGAAGTAAGCAAGAAGAGGGAACATTGTCAGAAGTGGGAAAGTAACGTAAGAGAAGTGGCAGTGGAGAGAAAGCAATCAACATTCAAGAAGGAGATCAGGGAAGTGAATTGCTGAGTGTGGTTCCAAGCAGTAGCAGATTGCTGGGTAGGATCAAGGGAAGAAAGAGGGTTAAAATATGGTAATGAAGGGTTTTGTTAAGCTGTGTATTAGCCATTGCAATACTTAATACAGTGAAACCCTGATTTTACATGCTCCGATTTAGCGCGAATTTGGATATAATATGATGAATCATTGGACCCTTTTTGTTTGCTCTTTCTGGGGCACTGAAAAGTTTTTGGTGAGTTAATTTTATGTTTTCTTAGATCAAAATGGAACAAACTGCTAGAAAAAGAAAATCTTTTTCTGTGAAAGATAAGTTTCATGCACTTGACGTGATCAAGACTAAAAGTCAAACTCAAATTGCACGAGAACTTAGGATGCCTAGTAACCTAGTAAGCCGTGACAGAAAGATCTGAGTTTCTGACCTCCCCAAGAACATTCCATCCAAGATCCACCCCCTAGATCAGGGGATAATCTCCGTGTTCAAGCAGAATTATAGGCAGGAATTAATTCGTAGAATTGTAGACAATTCAATAATGCTTGAAGTCTATCTGAAAAACCTGAACATGAAGGAAGTTTGCCACTTAGGTGGGAAAGCTTGGGTAGCAGTCAGCTCATCATGTGTAGAGAATTGCTGGGCAAAGGGTCTGGGGCCAGCCTTTTCATCATGCCAATCCACCATGGAGATGATGACAAGTCAGATTGTTATGATTTCACAGAGGAAGATGTGTGTGAGGCAGAGAAGCTGTCTGAATGAACAAAGAAGAGCTACACCAGTGGCATGCTGCCGACAATGAACGCCCAATATATGAACAACTGACAGATGCCAAGATTGTCCGTAATGTAACTATAGCACCGGTGGAGGCAAAGTGTACCATTCTCAGGCCACAAGAAAATGATAATGAAGAGCCTCCACCCCTAAAAGCGTCTGAAGCCATTGAATACCTCGAGGCTAGCGTCCGTTGGTTGGAGACCCAGGAGATGGACCACATAAAAATCCTCCAACTCAGAAGCATTCTACATTTTGGTTGCAGCCAGTGAAATACTACGTTTATGCAAAGAACACTCAATTTTTTTTAAGAAATAAACTGTTGTTTAGTTTTGTTTATTAAAAAGCTTTACTAAAAATTAATTTGTGTTTTAATTTCTACTGTGAAAACAATGATTTATTCACGGAATTCCTTAATTAAAAGGTAATTTACTTGCCAGGTGATAAATGTGCAAAAAAAGGGTCAAATAGGAGTGCTTTAGGATGTTAGGTCAACATCGGGTCAGTTTGAACGCTGATTTTCTTGAACCCTGATTTAGCGCAACCCCGCTTTTGTCGCGATAACGTTTTATGGACTCCAACCATCATGTTATAACAGGGCTGCACTGTATCATGTTGAAACTCAAGAACACAACACAGATTCTATCCAAACAGTAGCTTTTGAACAAATTGAAACCTCTATTCAGTGCCCCTTCTTGGTTTCTGAAATAGCTATACAAATGCGACCATAGCACTGAAAAGATTAATGTAACAACGTCCTTGGTTTGATAGTGAAGCACTTACTGCTCAATGCACACAAGGAAAACTTTTCATATCTGACCAATTATTTCCTAACCTGAAAATCCTATAGTAATTGTCCATTCAGTACAATTGGTAGTAAAGATCAGTTGTTGAGCTACAATGTGCCATTAATGGTGAATTAAGGTTTGATCAATTATTAGACAAAGGAAAAAAATAATATAAGAGAAAATGTGTGAATACATGTGTTTTTGATTTTGATTTATTTTATTTTCCTCATTATTTTCCTACATGCATTAACCTTTGTTTACAGAATGGGTCCATGATTATAAACAACTCTCTGACCTTTCTCCCATGTAGCTATTCTTTAAGTGTGAGTCTTGGCTTTTGAGTACTGAAAGAGCATCTAAAAGTGGAACCATTACAATTGACCCTGAATGCTGTACTGTACAAATATCCACACAAGCACTTCTTATAGCATATATCACTGAATGGTGATCAGAATGGTAAACCTTGATGGTTTTCCTCTTGCCCAGTGAAAGAAGTTGAAGGTAATTGTAGCATTTCCTCATGCATGAGCCATCTCTGAGCCTGGCTATGTTATCATATTTGGGACTAAGTTCAGTCTCTCAGACCCTGGGCCACACCAAACGGTGCATTTGCTCTCTGAGTCATTCAAGGCACTGAAAAAATTATGTTAACCTTTTTAAAATCAATCGTTTGTAGCTAGTCTTCTGATCTGCTCCATAACTAGCTAGAGGTACCTGCCAACAATTACACATTTGTCAAATAATTTATGTATGTGTAGTATTAATTCCAAAAAAAGCAGATTATGATTAAGATTTATGAAAAGTCAATAACGCTTTGCAAGAAGTCACTCCGGAATAAAAAGCTGAGCATGCATAATGAACCTCTGCCATGAAAACATTCCATTATTTTAATGTGCTCTCAAATTGATTATATGTGGTAACATCATATATACAAGGGCATTAAGTAAAATTACTCCATCGTCACTTTGCTCACCTTTGATATGATAATAGAGTTTGTACAGTATTAATTTAAACTAAGCCTTACCCTTGAAAACTTTCTGACAGGTAAGAGACAGGAAGTTTATACAATTGGGAACAATGCTTTTAGATTTAACAGTGAATTTTATTTTCTCTTCCAGAAGCAGTAAAGATTTTATGTGACTGCAAATCCACCACATTTTCTGACTTGTTACTATCATGTAAATGGCCATTACTAGACCAGTAAAGGTTTTATTCAATAACTTAACTGAACAAGAGTTCGCAAAGTATAGCCAGATTATCAGCTTTTCTTTTACGGAATAATTCATATGAATAATTCAATACAAGTGTAATTCATAAACACCTCCACACATATATATAAGAGATGTGTAAATGTAACATTAGTTTAGCAATGATAAAGCCTACAATAGCTAAATAGATGTCCCTCATTACACTACAAAGTAATTCAATTGCATTTCAGTCTCATGTCACATCAAATGGCATAGGTCAAGTTCTCGGTTTCTTATTTTTTACAAAAGCTACTGATGAATCTGAAAGCTTTGGTTCAAGTTGTATAAACTTTACATCTCTTAGCTGTCTGAAAGTTTAGCTGTCTCAAAGCTTAGTTAAAATTCACACTGTACCGTAGACTGAGTGGTTATGTGGTGACCAGAACTACAAAAAGGGTCACGTGTCAGGGGCGCAGGAGTTCTGCCTGAGAGCATAGGCAAAGTACAATCATGAAGTAACCGCTCAGCTTGTGAATAAGCTACTGTTTGTTATAAGTCCTTGTTATCAGTGTTTAGGGAATCCATCACATTTATGTGTTGTCAGGAGTTGGTATTATGGCACAAGGACTTTGCCACATTGACCCGTTTGTCTTTGATGAAAACGTTGCAGACAGTTGGGATAAGTTCAAGAAGGACTGATGTGTTTACTGTGGTGCTGTATTATCTGACAAATCAGAAAAGATACAAGCCTATACATTATTAAACTTAGTGGTTCCAAGGCTATTGAGAAATTCAAGTTGTTTGTTTTCCAGAGGAAGAAGGGAAAGGTGGACCACAAATTAATTCTAAAAATGTTTGAGAATACTTGTCTTCTAGTAAAAATATAATCCTCAGCAGACGTGCATTTAACTCAATAAATGAAACAGTAGCTGAATCAGTATAATCTTAAATAGCCATCTTGAAGATCTTAGCAAAGATGTATGTATTTGGAACTCTCTTGATGAGCTCATCAAAGATCGATTAGTCTGCGGGAACCACAGCAATCTAGTCTAAAAGCAGCTGCTGCAGGAGAAAGATTTAATTCAACAACCATCAGTCTCTGCATGTTAAATAAACAATCAGAACAAAGAAGCAGTAATTTTAGGCAGGAAACAGAAGTATTTGCAGTGCTGGGAGAACCCTGCTTCAACTGTAGTGGCCATCACCCTCAGAGCAGAACTGCTTTTTTCGCATATGGTTAAAGATGTAACAAATGTGGAATCAGTTTGCTAAATGCTGCAAATCAAAATCACAGCAACCTTTCTCTGCTATCAGGAACATGGCAGCTGGTCGCTCCTCCAGGAGAGGTGTATCTGCAAAGTGAATGAACTGGAGCTCAGCCAAAAAAGCAAAGCTACAGAACCTCCAACAACACTCTATTGCAAAAGTGTTAACATTGTCACAGAAATGAGTGAGACTTCAACACCATCAGCATGACTTCCAGCGATGCAATATTGAAGATAAAAATTGATACTGAAGAGAAGTGCAAGTGATTGTCCAGCCAAATGTTATGAGAACTATAACCATATGCTGTACCAAACCCCAATGCCAAGAGGAATTTCATGTCTTATGGCAAACAAACCATCCATAATCAAAACCACTCTCCACTGCACACAGAGTAGCTTCAGGTTTCTCGCAGTTAACCAGAACATAAGCCCATTAGTAGCTTTTTGGGACAGCATTATGTTGGAGATCCTTCAGCTTGGGACAGAAGTACTTGCTTCCAATCCAAGCTCCAGAAATGAGAGTATACAAAAACCTCTTCAACTGTGACAACGTTGGTAAGCTACCAGTTGTATGTCACATGAGATTAGATGAATTAATTTGGGCTCCAAGAATAGTTCCAGTAGACGTGAAGTAGAAAGTAGTCAATGAGCCGCATCAGATGACAGCAGTGGATGTCATAACTCCTGTGGACAAGGCCACAGAATGGGTTTCAGCAATGGTGGCTGCAGTTTAAAAAAAAGTGGTAAATAAGGATATACATTGATCCAATGCATTTGAACAAGACATTGTTTAATCTTCATCACCCTGTGAAAACAGTAGAACAGATGATAGCAGACATGCCAAATGCTAAGCTGTTCAGTATGCTTGATGCAAAATGTGGGTTCTGGCATATCCTATCAGGTGTAGAATGTTCAAAACTAATTACATTTATGTCTCCAGTAGGCAAAAATTGTTTCTTCAGCTGACCTATAGGATCTCCACTGACAGTGAGGCTTTCCAGTAGTGCATGGAGTAACTTTTTATAGACCAACCCTGCAAACTCATTGGGCAGGAATATACAACTTCACTGATCCCAGAACTATAAAATTCCCCCCAAGGTCCACAGACCTTTCCATGATCCACCCTTGCCTGTTCCAGTTCCCGTGCTGGGCGGGACGATAAAATTCCAGCATTGTTGATGACATCCTGGTTTGGATTTCATAGAATCATAGAATCCCTGCACTGCAGAAGGAGGCCATTGGCCCATCGAGTCTGCATGACCATAATCCCACACAGCCCCTATTCCCGTAGACTCACATATTTACCCTGTTAGTCCCCTGACACTAAGTGGCAATTTAGCATGGCTAATCAACCTAACCCACACATCTTTGGACTGTAGAAGGAAACCAGAGCACCCGAAGGAAACTCACACAGACACGAGGAGAGTATGCAAACTCCACACAGACAGTGACCCAAGTCGGGAATCGAACACAGGTCTCTGGCACTGTGAGATAGCAATGCTAACTGTGCCACCATGGGTTTGTACTGAAACGTATACCTGCTAAGTGCAAATTCAGTATCAACCAGGCTCTCTACACGAGTTATTTACTCATAGCCAATGATGTAAAGCCCAATCCAGACAAGACAATGACTAGAAGAAAAGGGGCAATTCCTGTGGGTAAGCCTTCTTTACAGCACTTTCTTGGTACGACTAAGTTTGTTATGTTGCGGCTTTCTAGCATCATCAGGGGGATTCAAGCTTTGTTAGGAACAAGAGGTATTTATTGGTAAGAGAAACTTAGGTAATCTCACTTCATTCCAATCTTTTAAAATATATTTTCAAATCTCTTTACTCACGTGGCCACACCAGGTTTGGTTTCTTTAACTGATGGTCAGGGAGCAGCACCAGTGCAATATCTCTCGCTGAATCTATTCACCAAGTGTATTCACCCAAAGACGCTCTTCTTTTCCCAACTTGAATTAAACTGAATACTCACAGGAAGGCTGTGCCATTCATTTGATCCTGTCTCATCGCTAATATGTGATGTGGCTTTCTAATATCATCAGGCTTTGTTCAGAACAAAAGTTATTTATTGAGAGAAATTTAGGTTTAGGAGGTTTGCAATTCTGAGCTGCCCTGGAACAGAGCTGCACTCTTCAATGCTTACTACTAGGCTGATCAATGATTTTGCCTGAGAGAGGCCAGCATCCTCTAGTATGATCACTTACTCTCAGTTTCCATTTGTCCTCAAGTCAGGTGACTCACTTCTGTTGTACTATCTCAAAGAAACGGACACCACATGCACAGCAAGCTCATTCCCTGCTATGGTGAGGTCTGTGGATCTTTTTGTCAAATCCTCCCAAACAAGTGCTCACAGACCACTGGTGGTATAATACTCTGATTATCCAACAATTCTACTTATATCAGCGGATACTTCCCAGCATGGACTTGGCATAGTCTGTATCAAGAATGGCAGGCCAATAGTCTTTCTTTCAAGGGCCTTCACTGACACTGAGATCTGTTATGCACAAATTGAAAAGGCATTCCTTACTTCAGTATTTGCTGTCAGGAATTTCTTGGCTTCATATATGGCCATCCCACAATTGTTGAAACAGATTACCAGCCATTCATAGCTATGTTAAAAAAGTCACTCCACAATGCATCTGCATGGCTGCAATGCATGGTGCTAAACCTGCAAAAGTAAAATCTCAGCATTGTCTACAAATCAGATAAGGAGCTAAACTTGGCCAAAGGCTTGCCAAAGCCTTTAGCTTGATTTGCCTCTAAGCTAGAACTGCAGTGATACTTAAAGCAGATTTGCATCTCACCATCACAAAAGTTTTGCTGGAAGTTTGAGCCTGACCTGAATGCAGAACGTGGCAGAGTGAAATCTTTCCATTGAGGTAGGTCAGGTACGCATAAGGATAAGATGACAATAGTTGAAGCCAATTAAGAATTCAGAAAATGGAGCAGAATCTCAATTAAGAATGGGTCAGCTAATCAATATCGCTTGCTATCTGCAAAGCCTAAGATTCTGGATTGGCCATTAATCTTAGACAAGTGAATGGTAAAAAAGAATGTAAAAAAAAAATGGAGCAGGTCTTCTGAGAAGTGGCAATCACTTTCAGCTTGCCATTCCACTACTACTTTTTAATACAAACTGGACCTCCACGTGTCTGGTCCTGACATCCGAACTGAGTCTCTTCAGAAATGTGAAGTACACCTGTTCTGGGACTCTTCATTCTCATTGCAGGCGCATCGGGGGGAGTTCAACCATGTCCCCTTCTTACAGCACTAGCTGCCATATTTTGCTGACTCTTCATTCACTAACACGTTAAAAAGATTTGGGACATTTCACGTGTTAGTGAATGATGTGACTGAAGCTAGTGGGTAAGTAAGTAGTGTGGCAGGTGGTAACATGGGTAGGGTTAGAGTGATAGGGTGGCAGGATGGATAGGGTGGTGAGGTGAGGTCAGGTTGGATTGGAGGTGAAAGAGTTGGAGTCGTTGGAGGGTTAGGGGGGATTGGATGGTCAGGGGACTATGGGAAATGAGAGGGAGGGGAGGTAGTAAAGAATCTGGGGTGTGGGAGTTTCAGTTACCATATCTTTTTAATCTAAAATTCCCTGTTAACTGTCCGGGTAAGTAATTTGGAATCCTCAGAGGATCCTTGCAAGCAGGGAAATTGCCCATTGGAAGATGAAAATTCCCAGGCAATTCCTGTGGAGTCTTTGCATTCAGACTTCTGAATGGTCCCTTAGCACATCTTCTTGGATATGATTATCTGGAGACCAGAAAATCTACATTTGTGGAACATTTATAATTACAGGTAAATGTGACACAAGAATAAAGTAAGATGAATACTTTGAACTGGGACAACTTTAGGATTGTGCAAACTATGTGATTGCAAATCAGTCAAGGGTGTTGAACAGAATTCATGACAAGTTGAAAGTTTGAGCTAAATCAAATTATTATCATGCCACCGCAAACATATCTTTTTATGATCATAGGCATACAGATTTAAGACCAGAATAAATCAGTCATATTTATATCACTGTTGTGTACAATGTGGGACCTCTAACTAAGCCCTTGCAGAGATTGTCCCCAGGGCAAACACTGTCTTTTTGTGAATGTGCAATTAAATACTGTAAAAAGCTTATTCATATCTGTAAAGCATGCATGGATGGATCAGTGAAATCTCTGAAACAGGAGTTGATAAAGCATTACATTTGTATACTATGTTTATATTTGCTGTCAAAACATGTTCTACAACATAATGGTTGCCTCTTGTGATGGGGAATACCATATCATGGTGACTTCTATCACCTTGAGTGGCTAACTTCGTAATCTGACTTATCACTTTCGGGTTATTCCCATGTGACCTGTGGATGCTTATGAATAGAGGGACAGGACAGACAGTTTTCTCTGCTGTAGATCTAAGCCACGCAGTGCAGTCCTAAGGGCTGCAGGAACAATCATTAAGTTACACAATTGTCGTTTCTTGTACATTCATTCAGAATTAATGCACATTACTCTTCTTGATTGTAAAAACATTGTCTTCACTTGTCAATGGCAGATACATAAAAAAAGTTAAAGTTTGGACATTTACAGTGGAAATATTTAAGATACCAAAAGATTTGTATTGTACTTGTAATACTTTTATATTAAAACAACTATATATCCTACAGAACCTTGTCAGCCCCACTTTAACTATCAGTTTCTGAACACCTTCAATATTATGACAAAAAGTAAACTTTCTGGACCATCAGCCAGAACAAGATAGCAGTTTAAGGTACAGATTTCTTCAGAATTGCCATAACTGTTACTCATTTATCAATGAAGAGGAGTGGGAGTAGGCAAATATTGTTACCATCTTCCTCTCTTAAATTGCCGGCTGATGTATCATGCAGTGCCGCACTTAGTGGTCAATCCAAGAACTGACAAAACATGTCCCAATCAAGGCAAGCAGGGTTGGGTGATTAACAACCAGATAAACTGAGTCTGTGGCCATCTGTTCGGAGGCCAGCACTTATTTCCAGACAAACAGCAAGCATCAACTTTTTTTGAAAGCAAAGACTAAAAATCACAATATGAGTCAATACATGAACCTGAGACGCCGCAGCAGATTCCAGCATCATTGCAGTTTGCATTCTTTTTCATTTAGTCTTAAAACACAGCTTTCATTCTCAATACTCACACTTTGCAAACGACCATTCCCCTGCCACCTGACCCCCACCACAGCCCTACCAGTTGGGTGAAAGCTAAATTTTATGAACGGGCTATTTACATTTTGTACATACCATTTCTCAACTGGTGGAAGAAGGCTGAATTTGACGCATGAAGTAGAAACTATTTTAATATTAATGTCCAACATGAAATAAAATCCAAAAATGAAACCCACAAATTAAAGAATGAAAAGGATGCTTGCAAAGGAATTGAACAAGTCTCTGAAGGTGGCAGAGCAGGTGGAGAAAGTTGTGAAGAAAGCATATAGTATGCTAGCCTTTATAGGAAGAGGTATAGAGTACAAGAGCTGGCCTTTAATGTTGCAGTTGTATAAAATGTTGGTTAGACCTCATTTGGAATACTGCGTCCAATTCTGGTCACCTTACTACCAGAAGGACATGGAGACAATGTTCCCACCTCTACCTGTGATCCCTGTTTATGTTTATAGATCTATGGATTAAAAACCAAATTTGAGACTATTTAGGGAGAATTTGTTTTGCCAATTAGACTAAGAGCACATCTTTGGGATGTGGGAGGAAAACGGAGCATCCGGAGAAATCCCACACAAGCACGGGGAGAATGCACAAACTCCCACAGACACAGGCCCAAATCCATGTATCTGCACAGCACAGCAATAGTCACTGAGCTGTCATGTTGCCCAACAAATGGTCCAGGTCAAGCGTACACTAACGACATGAAGCACTAGTATACTCTCGAAAAAAATCCAAGAGCAGCCTTCTCACGACCCATCACGTTTATGCCCCTTGTTAGGCAACAAGGCAGACCAAAGTACCTGTAGGATAAAAACAAATACATCAATATCATCGAATATTTACACACTTCCCAGGGATTCCCAAGGCTCATGATCCCTATTTTAAATCAGTTTTCTATACCCCTCCATTCCCATTCTGTTCATGTGCCCATCTAAGTATCTCTTAAATAACTCCAGAGTGCCTGCCTCTACCACTTTACTTGGCAGTGCATTCCATACCCCCACCACCCTCTGTGTGAAAAAACTTCCTCTAGCATCCAAATTATACCTTACCTGCCTCACCCTAAGCCTGTGACCCCTCGTGCTATTTGAGTCCATCCTAGGAAAAAGCTTAACTCTGTTTATTCCTTCTATACCCCTCATAATCTTGTACACCTCTATTAGATCTCCTCTAAGTCTACATCTTTCTAAGGTAAACAGCCCCAATTTGCCTAACCTCTTCTCGTAACTCAGACTTTCCATACCAGGCAGCATCCTGGTAAACCTCCTCTGCACTCTCTCCAAAGTCTCCACATCCTTCCGGTAGTAAGGCGACCAGAACTGGACACAGTATTCTAAATGAGGTCTAACCAACATTTTATACAACTGCAACATTAAAGGCCAGCTCTTGTACTCTACGCCTCTTCCTATAAAGGCTAGCATACCGTATGCTTTCTTCACAACCTTCTCCACCTGCTCTGCTGCCTTCAGAGGTTTGTGCACCTGCACCCCCAGGTCCCTTTGCGTTTCTATACTCTTAATAGGTCTACCTTTATCATATACCTCCCCCCTACATTCTTTCTCCCAAAATGTATCACCTCGCATTTATCAGGATTGAATTCCATCTGCCATCTATCTGCCCAAGCTACCAGCCTATCTATATCCTGCTGCATCGCCTGACAATGCTCCTCACTATCCGTAAGTCCAGCCATCTTTGTATTGTCTGCAAACTTGCTGATCACTCCACTTACTCCCTCTTGCAAGTCATTTATATATATTACAAATAGAAGAGGTCCCAGTAACGAGCCCAGCGGCGCACCACTAGTGACCGACCTCCAGCTAGAAAAACACCCTTCCACTATTACTCTCTGTCTCCTATTATGAAGCCAGTTATTTGTCCATCTAACTACCTGTCCTTGTATCCCATGAGCCTTGACCTTTTCAACTAACCTCCCATGAGGGACTTTGTCAAATGCCTTACTAAAATCCATATAGACGACATCAACGGCTCACCCTTGGTCGATCGTTTTCATCACCTCCTCAAAAAATTCTACCAGATTCGTAAGGCATGACCTCCCTTTAACAAAGCCATGCTGCGTATCCCTAATCAGATCACATGTCTGATCCCTTTCCCAGATTTGTAGATTAGAGAATTTTTTAAAGCAATTTAAGTACTGATTGCATCAGAGCAGTTGGAGCAATAATTAATTGCAATATTAAGTTTGAATGAATTGTTAGGGTGCAACATGTGCTGATGAGACTTTTTGCAGGCATCCAGAGAATGAACACTACAATCCTTCAATGAAGTGTATAACTTCCACATGGGACCAAAAGGAATGAGATCAGTGGCAAGCACAGTCCTCTGACCAGAGTCAATAAATGCTTTGTCATGATAGGACGAGAACGACCTAGGAATGATGGCAGTGCTGCGTGGAGATAAGTCAACTAAGCAATATTTCCTCTTAGGCCACAGCGCTTTTCTCCCAATGCTGGGGAGCAAGGAGAATGCAAGTTACCTAATTGAAACATGTACAATTTGGAGAGGGTTTGACTGGAAAGATACTGAGCAGTTATTTTCTTTGACTGTAAAGTATAGAAATTGGAGCATTGTCTCAAGATAACAGGAGGGCAATTTTGGTCTGAGCTGAAAAGGAATTTCTTCATTCAGGAGATGAAGAATCTTTGGAGCTGAAATTTATGCTGTGAGCGGAGACATGAAAACATAAGATATAAGAGTAAGCCATTTGGCCCCTCAAGCGTGATCCGCCATTCAATTTGATCATGGCTGATCAGGCTCGAGGGGTTTGAACATAATTCTTGAACAAAATAAGACATGTTCAGATTTGATATAACCACACAATGGAATCAAATAGCTGCAAATGTGGAAGCCTGTGTGGAAGAAATATTGAGCATGAGATAATAATATCTTGCATTTATATAATGACTGTAATGTATAAAACATCCCAGTTAATTCCAGTAGCATACAGTATTTGACACTGAGTTTGGTGTTTGGTGAAAGAAGAGGGTTTTAGAAATGTCAGTTCATTCTTTAACCTATAGAACCTGTGTTTAATGATGTACCCTCAGTTCCGATTAAAAGAATGTACAACTGATAACTGTCCAAAAATCACAGGAAACACTGTTACATTTCGTAGAAAAATAATTGAATATGTCCATCAGGAAATCATAAGCAATAATGTCAAGAGGTAAAACAAACCAACCAATATATATTATTTCATAATCATTTGAGACAACCTGAAGTTCTGAAATGCATTATAAAAATGCAAGTATTTCTTTTTGTTTTATTTTGGGTATGCAGAAACATTTTTAAAAATGCTACATTATACTCTTCCACAAATGATACTAACAGTACGAGCTAATATGGAGTTAGCAATTTATTCTGTGGGAAATTTGAATTTTGTTCCAGAGATATGCAGGTCAGGTGGATTGGCCATGCTATATTGCCCCTTAGTGTCAGGGAGGCTAGCTAGGGTAAATGCATGGGGTTATAGGCAAAGTGGTCACTGCAGACTCGATGGGCCGAATGGCCTTTTTTTTGTACTGTAGGATTCTACAATTCTATGATTCTGATATTGATTGTTAACCATTGAAAAATTTTTCTATAAATTGTTGTTAGAATTTACTGTTTTCTAACTTAAAAACAAAAGCATTAAATTAATGAATTGCAACAGGACTAAATGAATAAAAGAATAAAAAGGAAATTTGCCTTCCATATGAAAGCAAATACTGGCTGGAATTCTCCAGCTGTGGATGTCCCTTCGCTGCTGCCTCTCAGAATGGAGAATTTGGCACTCAGTCAAATCTCCATTCACAGCAATGGGACTGGAGATTCCCAGTCACAGCCAAGGTTGGAGAATTCCAGCCAATATTTTGCATAGAGAAGCCAGCTAATGATTTAACCTGCAAAATCTGATTCAGTTAATATATCTTCAGTCCCACTTATATAAAAGTATGAATGATAACTGTACAAAAATCTAGGACACACTACTTGCCATAGAAAAAAATCAGTTTGTAGCATTTTATTTGTGAAGCTACATATAATGGAATTAGCATTTTCATAAATATAGATCAGAATTTCCACTCCCATTTTTTCAGATGGGTTTGGTGACACGAATGGAAAATCTCATGGATGGGTCTTTTTCTGCCTGGAGATCAGTCACCAGTGGAGTGCTCCAAGGATCTGTTCTAGGACCTTTGCTGTTTGTCATTTTCATAAATGACCTGGATGAGTAAGTGGAGGGATGGGTTTGTAAGTTCACCAATGATATGAAGATTGGTGGTGTTGTGGATAGTCTGGAGGGATGTCAGAAGCTGCAGCGTCACATAGATCAGATGCAAGACTGGGCGGAGAAGTGGCAGATGGACTTCAACGCGGATAAATGTGTGATGGTCCATTTTGGCAGGACCAGTGGGATGAAGGAGTATAATATCAATGGTAGGAGTCTTGGCAGTGTTGAGGAGCAGAAGGATCTTGAGGTCCAAGTCCATAGGACTCTTAAATCGGCCCCTCAAGTGGAGGATGTGGTCAAGAAGGCATATAGTATACTGGCCTTCATTAATCGAGGGATTGAGTTTAGGAGTCGGGAGGTAATGCTGCAACTTTATAAGACCTTTGTCAGACTCCACTTGGAGTACTGTGCGCAGTTCTGGTCGCCTCACTATAGGAAGGATGTGGAAGCTATTGAGAGGGTGCAGAGGAGATTTACAAGGATGTTGCCTGGATTGGGAGGCCTTATGAAAACAGGTTGAGGGAGCTAAGTCTGTTCTCTCTGGAAAGATGAAGGTTGAGTGGCGACCTAATAGAAGTTTATAAAACGTTGAGAGGTATAGATAGGGTGGATTCTCGGATGCTACTTCCCAGGGCTAAAATGGTCGCTACGAGAGGACATATGTTTAAGGTGCTTGGGAGCAGATACACAGGAAATGTTAGGGGTAAGATTTTCACTCACAGTGGTGAATGAGTGGAATTGGTTGCTATCAGTGATGGTAGAGGCAAACTCACTAGTTTTTTAAAAGACTTCTGAATGATTACATAGGATTAATGGGATTGGGAGTTATAGATAGTTCTATGGCCTGGTAGGTATGGATATGATTGGCGCAACTTGCGGTCTGAAGGGCCTGTTTGTGTTGTAGTGTTCTATATTTTATGTCCTATGTTCTACTGCACCATGGAGTGCATCTCCTGTAAGACAAAAACCTTGCACCAAGATCTCCACTGTGTTGACCTGGGTGCTTAGGAATGTTGGCAATATCTCATTGGATAGTAGAAAGTAGGAGTCCTCCATTCTGTCTTTCAATCTGAGCAGTGTAGTTGACATTCTTCACTGATGTCCCCAGCTTTGCCTTTGGAGCTCTAGTGACTAAAGTATTCTCAAGTCCAGAGGAATATCATCCAACTTAGTAAATAAATGCTGAGCATTCACCAATCCTTTGAGTGTTGGGGACCTTGGATGTCCTTGCCTCTGTGGCTCAGAGTGAGGTGCTCACCAGACTGTGACCCTGAGATTTCTCTAATATTAAGTCAAGGTGATGTGTATGGATCAAAGATGTGACAGCTCTTCGAATTCTACATTCAAGAAACCCTTCTCGTTGGTCGCTAAAGCGAAACTTGTGCATAGCTCATAGATGCCCTGGGCTGCTCCCCTGATGTGCCTGCAGGAAAAGGAAGATATCATTTGTGCATAATAGGAGCCTTCAGATACAAGAGGCAAGACTCACATTAGTCTAGTGTATTGGATGATGTTGTACTGAACCTTCACCAGGCTTGTCGCTGCCCTCTTCATCCTCAGTGCAGGAGCAATAGAGTTCATCCCTGGCCAGAGGAGATCTTTATCCTTGAAGTCAGTTTACCTTGGGCATCTTTCTGCCCATCTTGAATCTCTATTATGTGCCAGCTTGTCTTGCATGAAGACAGTTGGAGAGGGTGTGAGCAGGATGTGTGCTAGGGCAAATGGTAAAGGTGCCTGGTATGTGTGGATGGTGAGTGATGAGGACATCACCCACATAGGAGATGAGTATATGTGTGGGAGAACAAGTGGTGGCTACTCTTGAGCTGTCAGTGAGTGCAATTCCTGTGGATGCATGATGGGTCTGTGAATGTGTGAGTTGAAAGTGACTAGAAGAATGATTTAACCTGAGAGAACAGGAGACATCGTTTCTGGTCCTGAATGCCTATCCTCCTTTGCAGGAAGTTAGCGCTGACCAGCAGTGCCACTGACTTCCACACTGGTTTGGCATCCCTGCTGTCTGATCTTCTCCCTGTATATGGGTATAGAATGTCACCACACACCTCCACAGCATCAAGCATTCTGATGAGGGAGGTGCCTGAGAATCTGAATTCCTTGCTGTCATCTTCTGCCTTGGACCTTAGAAGTGGCTGGGCAGCATTGGGACAGCTTTTAAATGGGGTGCCCTGGTGACTAGAAGTCCTTAAACGTATGGTACAAAAAAGCACCATTTCCACTGATATATTAAACACCACTAACTGTTCTTTTTTTTCCATTTTACAGTTTTTATTTTGTTTTAATAATACCATCTCTGAGGCTTTCCTGTCTCGAAGGCCTGTTGCATTACTGGAGTGGGACCATCTGCATTAACTTCCTCATTGCTGCATTCTAATTCAATTAGTGGAAACGTCTTTTGGCTCTGTCAAATGTTGGGAAAATTTCACCCAACCTGTACAAGCTTCTATTTTTCTCATAGATTTTCAGAACATGGGTGTTTCCAGTCAGGATGGCATTAATTAGCCATCCCAAACTGCTCTTGCAAAGAGGACAGTGAGCCACATTTCAGAGTGCAATAAGTAGCTTCCTAAACTACTTCAGCAAGCAAGAGTCAATGACATTACTGTAGGTTAAGTTGAAGGAAGCCAGGCTGAGTGAGGATGGCAGATTTCCCTCCCTAAAGGACATTAATAAAGCAGATCTGTTTTTATGACAATCACATAGTTCCATGGTAACCATATCTGATTGTCACCTGCTTATTCCAAATTTGATACAATTTATTTAATTGTTCTTATGTTCCCCAGGCCTCCATGATGAGATTTGAACTCTGGGTCACACTAGTCCAGTCACATAACCTATATGCTTACAGCATAACTACGTGGAAAACTGAGAACAGTTCTTTTCATTAATGTATCGCTACATTATTCTCTAACAGATTCTCACAGCTAACTTCTTTTTTTTTGTTTTACAGTTTTTATTTTGTTTTAATAATACCATCACTGAGGCTTTCCTGTCTCCATAGCTTGCTGCATTACTGGAGTGGGACCATCTGCATTAACTTCCTCATTGTTGCATTCTAATTCAATTAGTGGAAATACTGAAAAGCAAAATTATTTTTCAGTTTAATAGCTCTTTGCTTTTTCATGAATAACAGTTGGCTATTAGTGAAACACACAGCTATAATCGAACCAATGGGCTTAAGATGAAATCACAATTGTAAAGTTACAATATGAACCCATTATGAAGCTATCTAAAACGTTACAACCTTTATCTTTCTCACAGCTAACTGTTTTTTTTGTTTTACAGTTTTTATTTTGTTTTAATAATATCATCTCTGAGGCTTTTCTGTTTCCATGGCTTGCTGAATACTGGAGTGGGACCATCTGCACTAACTTCCTCGTTGCTGGCTTCCAAAGGCTGGGAATTTTTTTTGAGCTGCTTGTCATGCCACTGCCCTAACTTTGCCTGAATTGTGACAGAAATGTTATTTTCACATTTCTAATGAAGTAACAGTAAGGGAACAGGAAGAGCTCTGAGGAAATTCCTGATCAATGTTGTTACAGATTCATTGATGGGAGCTGTGATTTGACTGTCCTGAAAATGCTGTAGTGATTTCTGGGGGCAAATGGGATCTCCTTATTGATTTGTCCTCCCTCTGAGAATGAGCCTTCTCCCATTGTGGACTGCTCCATGTTATAGCCTGACTGAAAACTGATATACTGACATATTATGAAAGTTAGAAGGGATTTAGCTTGTGTTTTAACTTGGCAATCAGTATTTAATTATGCTCATGATGTGCATATGCCCATGGTTAAAAAAACATATGCATGCACATGTGTATAAATGCACTTAAACTCTTTTCATTAGTAATATTAGCACAGACTCTATCAATAACTTATCTGAGGGCATTAGGTAAATAAATACACTTTACTACTGACATTCTGACAGCAATGTATATTATTATATGACTGGCACCAGAGTGTTGAAAGGTAATATTCTTCCAGCATATTACTGGGCTATTCATTACCTTGTATTCATAGAATCCTTACAGTGCAGAAGGAGGCTAGTCAGCCCATCGAGCCTGCACCATCAGCTATTCCTCCCAGGCCTTATCCTTATAACCCCACATATTTATCCTGCTAATCCCCCTGACAGTAAGGATCAATTTAGCATGGCCAATCAAGCTAATCCGCACATTTTCTGAACTTTGGGAAGAAACTGAAGCACCCGGAGGAAACCCACGCACATATAGAGAGAACGTCCAAATTCCACACAGACAATGATCCAAGTGGAATTGAATCTGGGTTCCTGGCACTGTGAAGCAACAGTGCTAACCATTGTGCTATCTCATGTGCTGCCATGTCATCCCATGTGTTGCTTTATTTCAGAAGAAAAGTGCAACATCATTTCCTCAAGTTTTCTTTAAATCCATGCTCAATTTGTATTCCATAACTTAACCCAAAGGCCTAAGATGTTCATCAAATTGGGATGATACAGGAACTCTTTAACAATGGACCTCAGTCCTAGGGTTTCTGATTTTTGAGTGTGCCTTTTAAGGGTGTTGGCTAGTTTGGGCCCAAAGCCTGCACACCAGCACTCCTGATTTTACTGGATCCATTGCTGGAATAGCAATGTCCAATCCCTTTGCAACTTTCATGGAGTTGAGCTGGGTTATCAATGAGTCATGGTTCACAACACCACTGGGGTGTCATAAACCACCATCTGCATGAAGGGATCCTTTACAAGGAAAGTTTGAAAGATCCCATTCATACCTCCCATGTCAAGCTATGCCCCACAACAGTTTCCATGGCTTCCTCAAGTCCCCAGTTTCTGGCAATGGCACTTCCATCCCCAAACATCTACTATATACTGTAAAAAATCAATGAACTCATTAATGACAGTAGAATGAGTTAAATAGAGATTTAAAAGATAGTCATTAATTGATAACTTTCCAATTACTTAAAAAAACCATTTGCTATAGCCCAATGAAAGCACCAATTGTCCAGACCATTTATAATTTTAATAACCAAAGGAGCAACTGCTTGAACCTCTTAACCTTGTGTAAATGAATATCATACAATTGACATAGTGATCAGTCAACTGGAGTTAATCAAGCAATATTTTCCCTGAGGCTCAGTTTTTTTTTCAGTAGTCGAATTAACGTTAGCTGGGCTTCCAGTCAAGAATACATAATGAGGAATGGCAGAGAGCCAAAAATTCATTAGCATGTTGAAACACCTAAGTTCCAGAGAAACACTGCTTGATTGATAACTCTAGTTTTCCAATCTATGCTGTCAGTTTCACAATGTTTATTTACCTGAATATGTATTTACATGAGATAAAGAGCATTCAAGTGCTTACAGTTTCAGCTATTAAAATTTTAAAAGATCTGGATGATTGACATTTTTACTGGGCTGTAGTAAGTTGAATTTTTTAAGCAAATGGAATTGAAAATGTCCTTTGTTTACACATCCTACTGTCACTATAGGATTCACTGCTTCTGTACAGTATATATTGGATGAATAGGCATGGAAGTACTTGGTTGGTATGGGTGGCGTAAGAGGCCTTAGGGCAAGGTTGAATGGTTACATGAGATGGCATGTATTAGGCATGGAGAGTATTTTGGGAGTGAGATGGTGTGAGGAGTGAGAGTTGAAGGGTCATTTTGCTTTTATTTTAAGAGGATGAAGCCTCATTGAACTGACGAAGGCATTTTAAACAGCCCACCTAGGCATCTGACAGCCCTGTGAACTCTGAACTCTTACACAGGTCAGCTGTCCTCCCATTCCCCACATCCTCCATCCTTCCCCCCATTTAATATCCCATCTTTGGGGCAGTTTTTCCTAAGAAAGGCATCTGCTAATCACCTCCAGGTTGAAAAGCCAGGCCAAAAGGCTTTTTGATTTCATAGAATCATAGAATCCTACACTGCAAAAGAGGGACATTCAGCCCATCGAGCCTGCACCAACAACAATCCCATTCAGGCCCTATCCCCATAATCCCACATAGCTACCTTGCTGGTCCCCTGTCACTAAGCAGCAATTTGCCTGGCCAATCCAGCTAACCAACACATCTTTTGGACTGTGGGAGAAAACCAGACCCATGCTTTTACGGGGAGAACTACAGCCTCCACATAGATAGTAACCTGAAGCCAGAATTGAATCCGGGTGTCTGGTGCTATGAATAACAAATGTGTAGAGTATAGGGTTAATGGTAGGACTCTCAATAGTGTTGATGATCAGGGGGATCTTGGTGTATATGTTAATAGATCCCTGAAAGTTGGCAATCAAGTTGATAAGGTTGTTAAGAAGGCATATGGAGTCTTAGCTTTTATTGGTAGGGGGATTGAATTTCGGAGCCACAACGTCATGTTGCAACTGTACAAAGCTCTAGTGCGGCCGCACTTGGAGTATTGTGTGCAGTTCTGGTCCCCGCATTATAAGAAAGATGTGGAGGCATTGGAGAGGGTACAGAGGAGGTTTACCAGGATGTTGCCTGGTATGGAGGGCACATCTTATGAGGAGAGGCTGAGGGATTTGAGGTTGTTTTCGTTAGAAAGAAGGCGGCTAAGAGGAGACCTTATTGAAACATATAAGACGATTAGAGGTTTAGATAGGGTGGACAGTGATAGCCTTTATCCTAGGATGGAGAAAGCTAGCATGAGGGGACATAGCTTTAAATTAAGGGGTGGTGGTTATAGGACAGATGTCAGAGGTAGGTTCTTTACCCAGAGGGTGGTAAAGGTATGGAATGCCTTGCCTGCATCCATTGTAGATGCGCCAAGTTTGGTGGCGTTTAAGAGGTTAGTAGATAAGTTTATGGATGAAAAGGGGATGGTTTAGGTTAGAGGGTCATTGCTTTTTCTTAATTGGTCGGCACAACATCGAAGGCCGAAGGGCCTGTTCTGCGCTGTAATGTTCTATGTTCTATGAGGCAGCGGTGCTAGCCACTGTGCCAATATGCCGGCCAATGTCAGAAAAATATTTTAAATTAAGATGTAAGTCACAGAAGTGGTCATAGTTATTCTTACTTTTGTTTTATGTTCTTCTCCTAAGAAGAACAGCACAGCCTTATGTCTATATAACAGGCATAATGTACATATTTGCCATTAAAAATACAATGACTACAAGCACTATTGATCACTGCAGGTTGCTGTATCCTATATTTAGGCTATCAGCCACATAACAAGAGAGTGAATATGCTGCAAGTGTATTGCGCACACAATCAGAGCAATTGTTTTCAGTCCTCTCCACTGGAGCAGAACTAAAATCTGGAAGTAATCAGTGGCCAATGAACATAAGAAATTTACCAGAAAGCACTTGAGCACAGTTGGTGTCTTTCTGGTACCTCTGCTAGTACATAGGTACGTAATCCCATCCCCCATCTTCCTTGTTTGGCAGCAGCAGTTCGCTGTATGCAACCACAAGCCTCGGGGTGTTGATGGTTGCAAAGAAGCTGTGGCGTCTGACACCTGCTGGGATCCAGAAATATAGAACTATGGCTCCCATTGTTAGTTCCCTCCTTCCCAACTCTCTAGCCCTCTTCCAGCCTCGTCATTGTGAAAGCTGAAGAGCTGGAGGACTGCCAGGGCCTCATCCTCGATATCAACAAAAATGTGTCAAAGCCAAATTTATTAGCCTAGGTTATTAGTGGGAGCAAGCAGGACTGTTTACAGAGCCTAATTCTCTTCTAATTACAGACACTATAAAATAATTACTAACCACAGGCTGGCAGCACAAGACGGAGTGGGTAACAGAAGAAACTGCGGGGGTGAAGAGAAACATACAATACAAAGGATTTTGTCGTGCTGAGGTGATTGTAAGCTGGCACAAACAAATGAATTCAACTCATTAAAAAATTACATTTTAACATCATTCTCATTTTACTTTCTCTTTTAATTGAACATCGATTACATTGATTTATCACTACTTTCCTAATGAGGAAACTCCTTCACAGCATTGCTTGAAATGCTGAAATAGGTTTTTCCTTCCTGTTAGTCTACACGAAAAAACTGATCATTTCCCCTCCCCCACTGTCCCATCGTTCCCCCCCCGCCCCCCGCCCCCCGTCCCCCGTCCCCCACCATCCCTTCCCCTTCGCAAAAGAAAATCCATGTTTTTAAAAAAAACTTCCACTGCAGATTCCTGAATTACTGCTGCTCCAGTTAAGCCATAGGCAACTCGCAGGGCCTGCTAAACATCATGAAAACTATGAGAACTCCTCAACATAAATATTGCCGTTGGCAAAGGTTAGGAAAACAAATGGAGGATGAAAAAAAAACCAAACACAATTGGTAAGAAAAAAAGGACCTCAGCAGGAATGCCACTGTGGCTCCATTAATGGAAACTGAGAAACATGAAAAATCAATAAAGTAATAATTAAATTGTGGCCTACAGCATCGTGTCCAAAACACCAGCTGTATTAGTTCAAATACGAAAGAGGACCAGAGGATTAACATTTAAGAGAAAACTAGCAACGATGTCTATTTATGCAAAGAGAATTTACAGCTTTAGTTTACCAGCTTACGTCAGCAATTCTTTTAGGTTTGGGGACTGTCCTATTAGTAGAAGGTTAACAATACAAATTGCCAAGCGACAGTCACAGATCTTTGATTGACCCGCATTCTTAAAAATATCCCTGTCCTCACTACCACACCTGGGGCTCTACTTTAGTGTAGCTGTCACTGGTGTTATATGCCGTCCTGAATTGATGACATTCGTTCAGTGATGAAGAAGTATACATCATGTCTGCCCGGATTGCACTGGCCAGATGGACCCTGGCCATCCATCGCCTGTCAGGGCCACATCTGTTCACACTGCTGGTTAGAGTACTAACAAGTCCTTTGCTTTAGAAAAGATGGTGTCAGCTATGTAAAGGGACATGGAAGCTCACGATTTCTTTAAGAGAGCAAGAGACACAAATTCCAAATCTGAGCAACACAAAAAAACTGACACTTGAACAATCAAACTTTGCCCTGCCAGCAGGCATCGCGCTATTGTATACTCTCTGTATTCTAAACACACTGTGATAGAGTCCTGCTGTGAATGGTTTTAAATGACAAGGGCTCACAGCTTTTCAGGGTATTGGAAGATGCAAAATTTACTTGAGTGTCATGTAAATAAAACAAGCCCAGACCCCTTCCACGATGAGCAAACTTTATATGCATCCATTTATTTTCTCACAAAGTTAGCTGGAAGAGTTCATTAGGTTCCTTGCGAGGTGTGAAAGAAGGAGAGGAAGCCTGTGTGAAGTTATTCATTGTCTTACGACTCAATTCTAATCACCTCACTCAGCATGACTGACAGGGAAGCGCTTTACACCATGATTGAGAGTATTGATTTCTCAGCCCCTTTCGGGGCATGTTGGAGATACACAATCAGAGCCTTCACTTTCAAAAAAACCTCTTCATCTGCCTTAATCATCTGATCAATAATTAGCATCAGTATAGTGGGTCTTCGACAAAGCCATCTCTGCAGCCTTTCTCTCTACCGAGCTGCAAATCTGCTGAGTCAAGGTGATCTATTAGCTAAAAGATTTGAGCAGTAAGCAGCACAGCCAGGCCTGCAGCAAAGACCAACAGTGATAGGAACCCCTTTTTTTATTACAGCAGAGCTTCTCTCCTCCCACCCCCATCCTTCATGGGCCATTGGCCAGCAACCCATCACCTGCATAAACAGCTGGAAACTGAGAGTCCCAGTGAATGAAGCGAGCTCTCTCAGCTGCTCAACTGGAACCACTGTTGAAAAGCTTTGCAAAATAAAACAGTGCCTCAGCTCTGTCTCAAACTGAGCAATATCGGGGGGAAGAAGGGACTGGAGCAATCAGATTTAGTGGAATCAGTGTGTTAAAGATCGGAGGCCATGGATTGTCCACTCGAGCAAGATTAGGCTATTTATTCAACGGTCATCAGTGGTATTAGAATGCAATGGAGTGAATTATTCAGTGCCCCGCTGTGCAAATAATACAGCAGTGATACAATTAATAAAAATGAATCTTGCTCATACTGTTTACTGAAAATAGTCACCGCAGAACATTTCCTGCTGCCTTCTTCAGAATGCAAAGTCCACTAATGATTGGCCTGATTTTGAATCACATGTTAGCTTTAGCTATGTTTCATTACATAATTCAGTGCTGTTACAACAAATATCGGGAGGGTGATTACTGTGAAATGACCTGCTCCAAGTGGGAACTGGACAAGGAAATCTTTGGTATTTCAATGTATGCACTGCACACAGGGCGAACTAAACATAAGTTCTCCTTTCCTGCTAAAGCAGAAGCAAATCTGGATATCAACATGATAATATTCTGATCTTATAAATGATATTCTCTTAAATCAATGGTAAAATACAACTGCACTCCACTTTAAATTTCAGCTGATTTATTGGAAAATAGTCATTAAGAGAAAAGCTGCTTTAACTTTACGTTACTGAAGTCACCCAAATCTGTACAATTGATGCTGGTTTTGGATGTATTCTTATCCCTGGATTCATGCTATCCTCAGTAAAATATTTTTGAAATGAACTTTTCAGTCTATTTGAAAATACTACTGTTATGGAAGTTGTGGGCAGCTTTCAATTCCATCACAATCCCTGATATTTCTGAGTCAAGTGTTGGCATCAGTGAAATGTTGTCATTCTGACAATATGCTTTTAATGGAACAGAGGTGCTATTGTTTAGCTGATCTTGTTACTGCATAACATGGGTCATATGGAGCCTGAAATTGCCACAAAATAGCTGTCCAGAACCTCACTGTAAAATTATAAAAGGAAAGGTACAATAAACTGTACAACTGTCTCAAGAGAAAGTTATGGTGGTTTCTTACAACGGTTTCTTGATTCTGATTACAAACTACATTTGTAATGCTCAGTTCCCACAGCAGTGAAATACTGTACCTCAGCACAGTAGCTTTGTTCTTTCCCTTTCAAACCCTTTCTTAAAGTGTGACTAATCTAGTGCCGGATGACAGCTAACTTCAACATCAGACAACATGAAAATTGAAGACACTTTTTATCCTCTCACCAATCTGTGGCCGTCTGAATAAGCCTCGTCAACTTCATTACAAACTCATCATCTCTAGTGCAGATAATGATAGCTTGGACTACTGTGGAGTTCAGCTTCTTGTTGTTCTACTGACTCTCTCTGCCTCCAGGCCAGGCATCTGCAGGGATAATGAATGGAGCAATTCTTTTGGCACAAAACAAAAGACTCTTGGGGTGGAGGGAGGGGTGGGTGGGGGTGGGGGTGGGGGTAGGGAGAGAGAGAGAGAGAGAGAGAGTGCAGGGGGAGACATGGTGAAAACCTATGGGTCTTACAGCCTGAAATTCTTTCCTATGAAGAAGCTGCAGTAAAATCAATCAGGTTCCAAAATGAATATAAGGAAAGCTGATATAACTTTATATCATAACATTGGAGGCGATAACCAGCAAAGATGTTTAAATATTTCAGAGATTTTTCAGCTAGGCTTTATTATAAATACAAATGGATCTTAAAACAGTAGCACTGTTGCGGTCTTTAGAATGCTTAAAAAGAACAACATCCCTTTTTTCAAACGATACAATGTTACTTTGAACAAAAAATGGATATGGGATTTATTTTTTCTCCACTGCTCTTTAAGTTGCATATGATTTTAAAGGATGATGTTTATCCTTTCCTATTACCACCATGCTTTTCTTCCAAATGCTGAAGATTGTTAGGTGGGGTCAGGGAAGCAACATAATAATACTTCAAACATTCATTAGATTTTTCATTTTCAGAGTTGTAAAAATAAAGTTTAAAGTTTAAAATAAGTTTGAACAGTTCCTAGTTTAATTTCAGTGTGTTTCTATTATATTCTATCTATAATAATGACATTTATTTTTTTCAAATGTTAAAGCAGCTGGGCTAATTCGATGTTGTTGACTCTTGAGTTAATCACAAACTAATCAAGAATACGCTTCACATGTTTTTTGGATTAAATGCCGTAAATTTTAATATCCTGTGCTATGAAGAATAATTTCTCCAAATAGTTCCCCATTGGTGATGGGATTAACTTTAACACAAATAATCTTTTCAGAGGATCATTGCCCCATGGATAGTATACATAGTACATATGAAAAAACCGAATTGCTCATGACAATATGATTAAATCAAATAATAAGAATCATAGTATGTAAACAATGAGTTTCTATGAAAAAATTTCCTACTAATGTGAGTAGAAACTTCAAGACAATCATAGAAGAGGATTTCTACAGTAAGGAGATCATCACTAACCAGTTTCTCTTGTTTGACTAATGCACGGATTTGATATGGGCCAAAACATCAATCCACCTTACTTTGTGTTTAGAAATTTCAAACGTCACCTCAGGCTGATGTGATGTATGTCCATAGTTTCTAATATTGAAACTTAGTAATGGTCCAGTACATCATGAATTTGCACTGCACTATTACTATCAATCAGGATAGTGGAGATGTATCATTTCTTTTATACATTTTTGAATCTTTTCCCCTTCCACTGCTTAAGGACTCAGAGGTCATTTTTAATTTGGCCACATGGCTGGTAGCCTGGAAAGCGAAATGCAGTAGGATGTTCAACTGTAGAAGGCATCATATCTGAATCTGATTCCCCCAACATCAGCCAGGTGCATTTTCCAGCAGGAATCACTGGATCACAGCCTGGATTGGGAAAAGATTGCTGACTTTTCTCACCCCTCTCCGCACTTCCCATCCCACCGCCACCATCCCAGAAAGGCAGGAGTTAAATATCACACTCCAATTGCCCAATTACACAATCAGCAATCTTCCACAGCATCTAAATCAAATGTGCTAATTCCTTGCCTGTGAATCTTACCAAGCCAGTAACTGCATCCAGAGTTCTATTTCCAAATGTCGTTGAAAACTCTGCTTTAAAAGACCAAGACATGAGTATTTTCTTATTATTTTCTGAGCATAATCCTGTTTAAATCTAACCTTAATGGCCCTATTATCTTCAGTCGTAGTATGCACTTATTGCTGAAACTTCTCTGTTAAAATTCTTCTTAAATTCAGATTACATCATTTCATTTTAAGATTTACACATTAATATGTTGATAGTCTGGCTTCTAAATCAGTCATAACACTCAGAGATAATTGACAGATTGATAATAAAAATTTGATCTAAAGCTGATAAATAGGCTACGGAAAGAAAATGCAGATTTCAGATAAAGTACATTATCATCATTTTGGCTCTCAAACAAAATCCTTTTTGTCATAGAAAGTTGGCATTAGTCAATGACAAGAGATATTTTACCTAAAAAAATTAAACTATGTCAATGTACCTTCTACATTTGCTGGCAGACATGCTTGTGTCTAAAACCAAAACAGATTAATGTATTGTTTTGCTGCCTTTGACCCCACAGCCTTGGACCCCTCGATTCTGTGTTGTCAAACATACCACTGTAATAGACTTGGGGCCTACCTAATAGTGTGTGCTATTCTGACTGTCATGCTCCATCACTGTAACTTACTGCTTCTGGTCTTTAAAGCAGTCACATGTGATGAATGAAACAGAACCTTAAAACAATCCAAAGCTACAATCACTGGAAAAGTTCAGGGTGTCCATGACTGGAAAACAGAGCAGATTTTTTTTTAAAGTGAAATAATTACAGCTGCAAATAGCTTCATGCTTTTGGTACAATATTGTCAATTTCACATAAAGGCACGTACTGGATTGAATGAGTCACCAGAAAAATAGCAATTTACCTTGTGTTTAATTTGCCTGAAGAGCAATAGTGATTTCAAATCTTTTTTTTTGCAATCTTCCTCTAATTCCGATTCTAGGTAGCCAGTTTCCAGTTTTTATGTTACCAAGTGCAGTTTCTATGGAGTGAAGATAGGTTTATGGATCCATGGAGCTCCTGAAATTAAAGCATCTAAAGAATTTGCAAAAAGTGATACAGTGACAAAAAACTCAGTCAAGGAGATAGGTTTTAAGAAGCAGCATGGTAGCACCGTAGTTAGCACTGCTGCCTCATAGCGCCAGGGACCTGGGTTCGATTACGGCCTTGAGTGACTGTGAAGAGTTTGCATATTCTTCCCATGTCTATGTGGGTTTCCTCCGGATGCACTGGTTTCCTCCCACAGTCCAACTTTAGGTGATTGGCCATGCTAAATTGCCCCTTAGTGTCCCAAGATGTGTAAGTTAGATGGATTAGCTATGGTAAACGTGTCGGGCTATGGGCATATGGTGAGGAAAAAGATTTTGGTAAGATGCACTGTCATGGGCCAATCCATCTGCACTGTAGGGATTCTATGATTCGATGAAATTTGGAGAAGAGAGACATTGAGCATTCGAGACATTTAAGAAATTTGTAATGACCAAGCAGCCAGAATTGGAGGAGTACGGAGCTCTGGGAGGGTTATAGGGTTGGAGGAGATTACAGAGAGAGACAGAGAGGCAAGGTCCACAGAGGGAAACAAAAATAAGGATGAAAATTTTAAACTCACATTTTTTAAAGAGGGACTGAGTCACAAGAAGCAAACAAAAGTCAGCGGAGCATCTGCTTCATTCACCCAATTTTGCCAAACAGGGGGCCAGAACCATTTTGAGGCATGGCCTCATTAGCATGATGTTGGTGATTCACCTCCCAACGTTGTGACCGATTCATTGTGCCAGGGTTGGAAATCAGCCAGAGCAATGAGGGAAAAGGCAATTACAAAGGTTGGGGGGGTGCCTGGAATATGGGACAACTCAAGCTCACCTGAAAAGTTCAATTTTCATGTCTCATTTTTTTCAGCAGCCCCCAATGACCATTTTGAAAAATGCCAATGCAGCTATTCATTGCCTGGAAGTATTGAGCACACACAGCCAATTTGTACCTGAAAATTTAAATTGGGGTCATGTTGGCAATACAAGCCTTTATTTGCATATTTCAAACTGCATCCAAACAAGGGCAAATACAGTGGAGTGGCTGCTTCTCTTATTCAATCGTGCCAGCTGCTAATGAAGCAGATACAAATTTGAGAACTAGCAAGACAGTCTGGGTCATTCCCCCTGCCGCTTCAGAATTAATGTTTCTTTGTTGAGATAAATGGCCAGAAATGTTGGTGGTGAACTCAGCAGGATGAATTGCTCAATGTTCAGTGCCAGCGCCCCTATTATTTAATGTCTATAACAAGTGACCAACCAGAATTCACCAATGTGTAAAGATTGGCCTATGCTGATAAATTGGAAAGGTTTGAAGACACTACTATTGCATTTAGTCCCTGATCATCAATCCTTGCAAGACGCAAATGTTCACCTTCAACCTGAAACACTATCAGGTCAAGTAAAATCTCCAGGTAATGATAGGTAATATAATTCAAGCACTGTGAGTATCCATTGAACCTCAGGGTCACATTAGACTGACAGCTAACATACAAACCTCCTATTCTACACCGCCTCCTCCACCTCCTTCTCCAACGATATATTTCATGACATTTCCATCCCTTTTCTGTTCTGTAGAAGAGTCACGTGGACTCAAAACATTTGCTGGGATTCTCTGGCCTTGTTCGCCCCACTGCCGCTGCCAGTGAGGGTGGAGAATTTGGCACTCAGCCAAAATTCCAGCAGGACTGGAAAATTCCAGCCACGATTGAGATTGCAGAATTCCGGCCGTCAACTCTGGGCCGGATACCCCGATCTCGTCTGGAGCTGGAATTTTCTAGTCCCACTGCAGTGAATGAAGATTTGGCTGAGTGCCAAATTTTCCGTTCTCGCTGGTAGCAGTGGTGAGGCATGAACAGCTGAAGAATTCTGGCCTCTCTTTCTCTCACTTCAGATGTGGCCAGACTTGTTGGGTTTATCCAGCACTTTCTGTTTTAATTCAACAATGCACCTAGAAGCTGAAAAACACAGTAATTACCATAAGCTGCCAACTCCAGAGAATGGAGATCAGATCCCAAATTAGTCTAAGCAACTCATTTCCTCATATTCAATTTCAGAGCACTGTCACCTAGTATGCTCAAGCTCAAGTCATTTAAATTTTAAACTGATACAGAATTCAATTAATTTTTTCAAATCCATACTGAGACTTTGAAAATGATTCTCACTTCATTACAATGCCATCCCAAATGGGTTGCACCATCCAACAGTGATCTTAGATATTCACAGGCACAGACACATCCCCTAAAGATTGAAGTCCAGTAAAAGATTGATCTCTGAAAATCCAAGATACTAGTCTGAAAAGCTATGGAGTGACAAAATCAGGAAATGCTGATGGTTTTGGAGAATCTTCTTTCAGGATAACCTCTTCCATGCATGCACCTCAAACGTGTCTGGCTAGCTCAGTCAGTAGAGTGTGAGACTCTTAACTGCAGGATCCTGTATTTGAGCTCCATGTTGGGCACCATTGTTTTGTAGTGGCAGAGTGGTACAGCGGTTAGCACTGCTGCCTCACAGTGCCTGGGACCTGGGTTCGATATCAGGCTTGGATCACTGTCTGTGTGAAGTTTGCACATTCTTCCTGTGTCTGCGTGGGTTTCCTCCAGCTTCCTTCCACAGTGCAAAGATGTGCAGATTAGATGGATTGGCCATTAGTCTCAGGGGGTACTAGGGTAAAAGCATGGGGCTGTGGGGATAGTGCCTGGCTTGGACTGGGGTTGGTGCAGACTCAATAAGTCAAATGGCTTCCTTCTGCACTGTAGGATTCTATGATTCTAAAAACTCAGTTTAACCTTAAATCAAACCTGAATGGCAATAAAAAGACTGAAGACTAATATGTGTAAGCAAAAGCTGAGAAATGATCTCAGAAGTGAATGTTGAAAGCCTAGATAAACACCTGTAGACTGTCTGATGCAATGCTCCTTGTAAACATCCTGCACTCCTGAGGAACTATCAGGGGCACCAGATGCTGGCTGCACTTTTAGAATGACAAGCTATGATATTGATGATTGCAGCCTGCCTGCAAGCGAGAATAACATTATTGACCAAGAGGTCCATTGGCAGTGCTAGCTTTTTGATGCCTATTAGTTACAGATTTCATTCAGCAAATGGCACAGCTGTTTATCAGCTGTCTGCTGACACAAAGCCCATGCATGACATGAACAACTTCTATTTATATAGCACCTTAAATGTAATAAAAAGTCTCACAACACTTCTCAGGAGGGATATAAAGCCAGATTTGACACCAAGCCACAAAAGAACATTTTGAGGTAGTTGGCCAATAATACAGATAAAGAAGTAGGTTTTAAGTGGGAGTGCTTTGTAATAGTCAAGTCTAGAAGTAATAAATGCACAGATAAGGATTTCAGCAGTTGATAAATTGAGGTGGTGGGGACAGAGGGGTGGGGGGTGATGTTGGTTGGTGATGTTCCTGAGGTGTCAATAGGTTATCTTGTTAATGGTGAAAATTATCAAAAGTTCATCTCACAGTCAAATATGAAACCAGAGTTGTGAACAATCCAGTTCAGTGTCAAACACTTGCCAAGGTGTGCAATGGAGTTGGTAGCTAGGCAACACATAAGTGCCAATGGGATCAGAAGCGAGTCTCAGAAAGTGGGTCTCACAGACAAGTTTGGAGGTAGAATAAGTGGAGAAGGAGAGAAAAATACTTGGGTGAGTGGGGAAGCGGAAGCTTTAGAGGAAGTTTAATCCAGTGTATCTAGTGATAAACCTTCTTGCACTTATCATTGGAGGTGAGAAGATAAAGAGGGGTTTACTAAAATAATTTGCAGTCGTGAAAAGATACTGAGAACTATCTTTGCATTTTAAGATGATCCTGGAATAGTGAACGGTTCTTGCAAATGAGAGCAGGACCCAATAGTATGATACATCGTCTAACCAGTGACGGGTTAAACCAATTGTTCACCATATCCTTCCAAGTCTGAGTCTCTTGGATTTATGGACATGGGGATGAGGGCTGGACAGGGGAATGGCCAGTGAGAGAGGAAGTAATGGTTTTATTGAGGATTGGAGCATCAAACGTAGGTGCAGAATGGCAAATGGAGGGCCAACGTCTGGACTCTAGACAGAAGGGATTTTGGACGTGAGGTTGTAAATGAATTCAGAAATGTGTTTTTCCAAGGATGGATACAGGAGTTCGGACAAAAAAGGGGGATGTATATGGGGAGTGATACAAAGAAGTAATGACTGGTGGTCTTATCTGTGAGTGATACCATTCTAAAAACCCCTGCTTGTGCTTATAGAAGGGCACCCTCAGATTTGTGCAAACACCTGAATTACATTCTTCAGAGTCCAGATTACTTGTTCAATTATAGCTCCCATGCTCAGGTACCTTCTATTGTAGCTTTCCTGAATCAGTGGGAAGGTTTTCTGCAGGTATTAGCAACCATGTCTTTCGGGAACAGCTCTTGTCTGAACAAAACATCCATTTGTGAAGGTGCATGTCTGTGGGAGACTTGACTGACATTAAATAAATACAGCGGGACAGCTCTCTGCATGTAGAATCCTCCAGTGCAGAAGGAGGCCATTTGGCCCATCATGTCTGCACCGATCACAATGCCACGTAGACTTTATCTCCATAATCCCATACATTTACCCTAGCTAGTTCCCCTGACACCAAGGGGCAATTTAGAGTGGCCAATCAACCTAATTTGCACATTTACAAGATTATGAGAAGCATGGACAGTGTGGATACTCAGAAGTTTTTTCCCGCGTAGAAGAGTCAATTACTGGGAGGAACAAGTTTAAGGTGCAAGAGGCAAGGTTTAAAGAAGTTTTAAGAAGCAATTTTTTTACACAGAGAGTAGTGCATGATTGGAAATCGTAGCAGGGGGAGGTAGTAGAAGCCGACACAGTAGTGACTTTTAAGAGGCATCTTGACAAATATATGAATAGATGGGAATAGAGGGATATGGTCCCCGGAAGGATAGTGGATTTTAGTTAAGTTGTGCAGCATGGTCAGTGCAGACTTGGGGGGCCGAAGGGCCTGTGCCTGTGCTGTAATTTTCTTTTGTTCTTTGATCTTTGGACTGTGGGAGGAAACTTGAGCACCTGGAAGAAACCCAAGCAGGGAGAATGTGCAAACTCCACACAGACAGTGACCCAAGGCCAGAATTGTGCTGGTGCTGTGAGGCAGCAGTGCTAACCACTTATGCAAGTGTGCATGATGGTCTTTCAGTGTCTGCAGACTGATGGAGTAAAATCCTATTTGGTTGATGAATACTCCTGGGTGATCTGAGTGTGTCCTGCTTGTTGTATGCATGAAATCTATAACTCCTCTCATCCATGAGAATTCAGCCAGAATGGCAAATCTGAGAAGCTTCTCATTCTGACTGGCCTCATTAGTAGCAAAACACGCATTAGTGCTTTATCTGGTAAGCATGGCATCTGTCGTCTGTGAGATCTATTGCTAGGCAATAGATATTGAGATCCTACAGGTATTATCAGTGAAAGGAAGCCGAGGTGAAAACGTTAAGGTGATGAGGACCAGGAATACCAATGCATGTCCACTTGGTCCACTTTGAAGAAAGTTTTGTTCCAAAAGGTTACAAACCTCAGTAACAATCTGATGAGAAAGTATGAGCCTCCAGAGTGAGTACTCAGTCGTCTTCAGAAATTTGAATCTCTGCCTGAATATGCAGCACTGGGGGCATGACCGATTGCAGTCAGGAGCTTTGTTCTTAGCCTCTCTGTCCTGTGGAGTGGTGGGTGGTTGAGGGAGAAAATTGCTGCTTCTCTTGCAGCTGATGGTGTTGCCGCTGCTGATCCTCAGTTCCTCACCAGTGATTTGTTGGAGCTGTGTGAGTGGACTCTAGTGTTGCTGTGAAGACTGACAGCTGAGAAATACAAAAGACTCCAAGAATTGACCCAAAGTACCGGATATCATCCTTGGTGCTGTGAAAGCATATTCTTAGAATAGGGTCTGTGAGCAAAAGCTTTCACTTAGACAAGGATACAGCTGCTATGTCTTATGATCTAAAAGCTTTCTTTCTTGCCTGACTATTACTCAACCTCATCCATGTCACTTTTTGCTTTGTTTGGGCTCTAGGAAGCCTGAGAATTCTGTGCCTCAAATGTACAAATCAGAATTTTGGATTTAAAATGCAGTTAATGATCATTTAACATGTTTAAATGGAAGCCCCAGCTATCCCTTTCAGATTTCCCAAGCATTGAAGAGTGGTTGACGAACAAAGAGATTTAAGTGTACAGATTCACGTCTCATCAAAAGTAGCAACAACAATTAACAAGGCCATAAAAAAGCAAATCAAATATTTCCTCTGGAAATAGAATTGAATAGTTATGTTAAACTTCCAAAGAACATTGCTTAGGTCAAACTTAGAATATCTATTACAAAAAGAAAATAGGTCACAGGGAAAGATGCAGAAGAAATTTACTAATTTGATACTAGAACTAAGAGGCTATAATTATCAGAAAAGGAAGAACTAACTGGGGCTATCTTCTCAAGATGACAGAAAGTTGCGAGGATTATTCTTCTTCTTTATTTCTGCAGCTAAAGGCAGCTCTGACCCCCAGCACTGCAGACAGGGAATGGAGCCAAGTCCTGAATCTTGTCCTCCTGGATCAAGCATTGAACCTCATGCTATTGATACTAATTTCTTCCACACTAGCCATCTAACCAGCTGTACCCCTAAGGAGTCTGTGTTCCTGTGGCAGCGTATATTTTCACGTATATCTTATAAGCTGGGGCTACAAATAGTGATGATTCGCCAAATTCTTTCCATCAGATGATTGACCAAGAATTTCCTCTGCTCTTGTCATCTGTCATTGGCATAAGTTGGAAGAATTTACAATTCGATACCTGTTAGCCACATTATGAGCATATCTTTTTCGTCATCAAATCCTAGAGGGTAATTTGAGTCCAGTGCTTCTGGTTCAGAGGCAGGGATGCTACCCACGATAACTCAGGACCTCCTAAAGAACCTGTTGGAGATCCTTAAAATTATTTAATGGTTTGCTAGGATAAACATAGAGAATGGTATTCCATTTGTGGCTGATTTAAAGAAAGGATCATGGATATATGACAGTCACTAATAAATCCAACAAAGAATTCAATTTAAACTTACTTATCTCAAGAATAGTTAAAATGTTTGTTACTAAATGAAATAGTTGAGATGAATAGCATGGCTGCATCTAAGATAGGTTAAGTCCATGAGGGAGTAGAAAATAGAAAGACATCCTGATAGTCTTAAATAAAGTAGGGCTAGGGAAGGAATGTGTGGAGCCTGGACACTGAGATAAGCCAGTTTAGCTGAATGGTTTGTTTCTGTGCTATACATTGTATGAAATACAAAGTTAATGATTTGTTTAGACTTCTAAAACAGAACTGCTAAGATTTTTTTTCTATCCTTTACGTGAAACATTGATCTCTACACCATCACTGTCTCTGCTACTGGAGTTGAATAGTGTACTTTCCCAAAGCAAATTGCATCTTAATTCTGTAAACATATCTTAACAAAGAACAAAGAAAATTACAGCACAGGAACAGGCCCTTTGGCCCTCCAAGCCTGCACTGACCATGCAGACCGACTGAACTAAAATCCCCTACCCTTCTGGGGACCATATCCCTCTATTGCCTCTATTTGTCCAGATGCCCCTTAAAATTCACTATCATAATTGCTTACACTCTCTCCCCCAGCTGCGAGTTCCAGGCAACCACCACCCTCTGTGTAAAAATCTTGTCTCATACATCTCCTTTTAAACTCCCTCGCACCTTAAACCTATGCCCCCCAGTAATTGACTCTTCCATCCAGGGAAAAAGCTTCTGACTATCCACTTTGTCCATGCCCTTCATAATCGTGTCACAATTCTATCAGATCGCCTCTCAATCTCTGCTGTTCCAGTGAGAACAAACCAAGTTTTTCCAACCTCTCCTTAAAGCTAATGCCCTCTATACAGGCACCATCCTGATAAATCTTTTCTGTACACTCTCCATAACGTCCACATCCTTCTGGTAATGTGACAACCAGAATTGAACACTATATTCCGCTTGCGGCCTAACTAACGTTCTATAAAGCTGCAACATGATTTGCCAATTTTTAAACTCAATAGTCTGGTCGATGAAGGCATCCGATCCTGATGCGGGCTGGATGTGGCCCGTAGGCCGTAGTTTGGAGACCCCTGCATTCTTGACTACCTTTTCCACCCACATTAAATTCTCAGTGAGATTAGCTTTGTTCAACTTCTGCTTCTCTGAGAGAAAGGAAGGATTGAATCTGGGTTATTATCTTTCAGAACAAGATGGCACTACCACCGTGATACCACGGCACTACACCGTGATGTACAGTATGCTTCTGGAGTTCAGTAAGTATGATTGTTCACAGGTTAAGGACTCTGTTCTGATGGTGAGGGAGGCCAGTTAGCTCAGTTGCCTAGACACCAGTGTGTAAATCAGATTAATGTCAAGTGCATTGGTGGGATTTTATTGCCTTGCTCAAGCGAGACCAGAAATTCTCGCCTGAAGTCATGGAGATTTCTGTTGTCGGGCCCTCGCTCGCTCCGATTCTGTGGCAGGTGAGGTAGTAGAGAGTTTTGTTCAAACCCTGTTTCAGCTGAGGTAGACTTGGAGCTTGCCTTCTTGCCTTCCTCATAGTAAGAAACATCAAGGCACTCTGCCATAATTCAACAAATAGTTACCAGAAACCTGCCATCAGGTAGAGAACTGAAGAAGACATCAAAGCTGCCCATAGATGTGACAAGAATTGGCTGAACAGCTATAAGATTGTTCCCAGCTTTATTTGTGGATCTGAACTTTCCAAACATGTATAAATAATAATAAGGGATGAATTAATTTTGTTACTCTGTCTCAAATTAATACTATACTATCTGTCATTACAAGTTTTTTGTCCAAGTGCTTGATCTTCAAGAATATATAAACCTTTTTTTTTGGGCTGTTTTATGTTCTCCTACTCAAGGCTCATATACATCAAATCACGTGGTGCTGCAGTTATCAATCCGAGCAGTGATTGTAAGGAGCATAAAAGGTCAATCTGCCATTCTTTGCTTTTTTTCCAATCATGATACTGGCACATGTGCATGAATGAGTGCTTCTTGAACTTTCTTAGTTTAAATTTGCCTTACAGCTCAAATGTTATTGAATCAGTTAACATGGAGAGAAAGTCAGGGTGAGTATTTTCTGTTTGGAGTATTTTCTGCAGCTATTGCTTAACCGATATTCAGTCGAGGACGTAAATTACCTTTATGTTAAGTGTCCTTAATTTTGTAACATATCGAAAACCAACATTTCACATTTCTACGTCCCCCTTCAGCAACACTGATGATATATGTTTCGGGGACAGGCCTTCTGACCAACATGAGAGCTGATCAAGAGCCACCTCACCCCTCTAAAATCAATAGTCAGTCAGCAAAGGTCAGAGGGTCTAAAGCAACTGCTCCCATTAAAGTCAATGGAGCCACTCTAGAATGCATGCAGGCTGTCCTTGTAACACACATCACTGAAGCAGCTGATGAGGGAATCAGAAACATGAAATGAGGATACCAATAATGAGGAAACTGGAGGCCATTTAGTGCAAGCTAATATATATGGTTATACAAACTTTTTAAATAGACAGCTGGGGCAGTACTTTAATCTGAGTGCATTTTCAAGACTTCCTTTCGCCTTTAATAATGAATCAATGGACTTAGAAAATGTTTCTGGCATCAGAGGAAGGTAAGAAAGTATAAAACAAGAAGAAGGTAAGTAAAGCTTCAAAGAAAAGCAAGTTCTGTGATATTTGACAAACCTGTAAAGGACGAATACAAATCAAACTAATTTTAAAATAAATAAATCCATAATATTTTTCTCCTACATTCCAATCCTTTGGTTCCCCCAAAATTAAACATAATAGTTTTCCTCAGAGTATTTAATTATCTATCTCTATTCCTGTTCTATGGAATTAATTGTATTTAATGAGAGCCTATTCTATCTATCCATTAATATGTGAAAAAGCTATGATTGTGCTCTGAGAATGTTTTATCCTTTTTGCAAGACAAATCTAATATCACAGAAGTAGGAAACAAAACTAGGCATGGTATAAAATAGGCCATCGATTTGATTTCAGCCCCTCCTGTAATACTGGTGTTGAATGACTTCACCCTCATTTCTAGCCTCACATATTAGTGTCAGACTTCCTGGGCTGGCTTCCTCACTGTTGGAAGGATGAGAGGTGCAGAGGAGATTCACCAGGATGTTGCCTGGGATTTGAGTTACGAAGAGGGCGTGGATAAGCTCAGGTTGTTTTCTTTCGAGCAGAGAAGGTTGATGGAGAATCTTATTAAATGTTTTGTATTATGAGAGGTATGGACAGGGTGTATAGGTGATGTAGAGATGCCAGCGTTGGACTGGGGTAAACTCAGTAAAGTTTCACAACACCAATTTTAAATCCAACCAATTTGCATTTGCCTGACGAAGGCACATAGTGTCGAAAGCTGGCGAATTTACTTTCAAATAAATTGGTTGGATTTAAAATTGGTGTTGTGAAACTTTACTGGGTGTATAGAAAGCAGCTGTTCCCCTTCATCAGAGGGTCAATTATGAAAAGGCATAATTTTAAAGTGAGAAGGTTTATAGGGGATTTGAGGAAATATGTTTTCATCCAGAAGGCTGTGGGAGCCTGGGATGCACAACCTGGGAGGGTGTTCGAGGCAGGAAAACTCACAACCTTTAAGAAGTACATGGATAAGCCTTTGAAATGTGATAACTTTCAAGGCTGTGAGCCTAGTGTTGGAAAGTAATATTAATGCAGATTTAGTGTGGCTTTGTCAGTCTCTTCTATACTGCATGATTCTATAACTCTAAAAAAAATTAAACTTAGACTAAATGCAGTGATAAAACTCTATAAATAAAAAAAGGCCAAGATTTTCAAAGAGGAGACAGGAAGGTCAAATTGGGAGATGGAGTTAAGGTTGAATTGGACCCACTGCCTCCAGAGGCAGGTTCAAGGTAGCTCAGATGTGGGCAAATGGTGAAGTCAGCAGACTGAAATTGCTACCTTCTTTTATTAAAATATTGGTCCACTTGCAATGATGAATGTCAGATCATCCATGTCCTCATATATCTGTCATTGTCCCTCCATGCCCCCTCATATCACCCATGCACCTCCCATGATTCCATTCATCCTCTATAATCATTCCCTCAGTATCCAATATCAACAGAATCAAAGAGCCATTGTCACATCTCATAAGTATTTGAATAATCTTGAAACAGAAACTATAAGCAACAGCTTTGGAAAAGCCTTTGAATAAAATAACTCACTTACAGCCTCTTAAAAGTGTTAATCAATACAAGCTGACAACTGTCTAAACGAAAACAAGCTGAATAGATAGCTTCATTATGAATCCCTAGTCGAGCTCCAAAAATAACTAGTGCACATACATTAGAGCAAACAATGTTCATGTAGCTGCATAGGGGAGTGATAGCTTTAATTGATTTACACACCTATAACGTGCTCATTTCCTGAATAGACTTTTTCACTGCCTATATGTTTATTTGCATAAGAGAAATGTTTCTCACATTGATAATGTGATTATTTGACAGCTTTATGAGAAGGTAAGAGGGCAAGTGCATTCAATGGGGTTAGCAAGGGTGGGGAGTGCTGCCTGCAAGTTCGCTGCCCAGACTCTTATCCATCTCCAACCATAACTACTGATAGGAGGAATTAGGGCAGGAATCCTTGAATCAGGTTCCATTCAACTTTTTAAAGGGCATCTAAGTTGACACAACTCAGCAAAAATCCAGTCCTAAAAGTTCAACCAGGCAAATCATTGAAAAACTTTCTGTTGTCATTTTTTTTTTCTGTTAATCTCACACTTCAAGGCTGAAATATATTTCCAGCATGATTGAAAAAACTGTATCTTTATACCTTTAATTTCCTTCATTTGTATATTTTCTCAGAGGTTTCTCTCAATAACCTGGGTTTGACATTCTCAAAGCTGAGGTGATGGTAGTTGAAGGGGTTATAGAGTACACCTGTTCCTACAATTTTCACATAAAGTATGCAGAATGAGCCAAAATGCATTAATATGGTGCTTATACAATGCAACTAAAAGTGTGTCCTTCTTCACATTTGACAGTGTTATTCTCCTTTTCAAAATTTTGGTGGAGACTCCAGCCATCAGCTTTGTCATAGAATCATAGAATCCTGACAGTACAGAAGAAGGCCATTCAGTTTATTGAACCTGCACTGGCAATAATCCCACCCTATCCCTGTAATCCCATATGGGTAGCACAGTGGTATAGTGGTTAGCTCTGTTGTCTCACAGCGCCAGGAACACATGTTCAATTCTCAGCTTGGGTCACTGTCTGTGAGGAGTTTGCATGTTCTCCCCATGTCTGCGTAGGTTTCCTCCAGGTGCTCCGGTTTCTTCCCACATTCTGAAAAATGTGCTGGTTTCAGTGAATTGGCCATGCTAAATTCTTCCTCAGTGTACCAGAGTGTAGTGATTAGGGGATTTTTACAGTAACTTCATTGCAGTGTTAATGTAAGTCTACTTGTGACACTAATAAATAAAAATCTATTTACCCTGATACTAAGGGGAAATTTAGCATGACCAATCAACTTAATTTGCACATCTTTAGAGTGCTCCAGCAATGGAAAATGCACCCACCCAGCGCTGCTGGCCAATCAAAGGTTGATAGCTCGATTGAACAACACTGCCAAAGGGGAGGCAGTATCTGCAACCAATGCAATACCCATTGGGATCTATATGATCATTAGCTGGATCCCAGGCCATAGGTGAGTGATGGAAGGATGGAGGCTATTAAGGAAGTGGTTTGGCAGCAAGGACAGAGAGATGGAATGCAGCAGGTTTCCTCTTCGCACTGCTGAGTCCCTTAATCAGACACTGATTGACTGAATGACTTTCAATTTGGATATCCCCACTCCAGGAACTCGCAACCAAACACATTGGGGTTTAAATGTCACTCTCCCTGTATGACTAGACCTCATTTTGCCGCTGAGTTAATACTAGCAGCAGTACATTGAGGTTCTTAAGTGCCATTAATTGGCCATTAATTACAGTCTTCCTGATTGCAATGGACTTTCCAATCAGGGTGGTTTTATTTCACTTTAAATCAGCTTATTCCTGTTCTAATGGTTTTTCGGATTGGTATCATACAATAGTTCTCTTTTGTTTTTGTAATGCTTCATCAGGTGCTTTTCTCATGATCAATTGCACTGGGATCCTATTTTGAACCTTGTTCAGTCTTATTATGGTTGTCTCATCATAAGTAATTACTCTGGAGCATGGTTTTCCTCTTAATTAGAATTGCAAATGTACAACTGCACCAAGGCCACTTTTTTCCTTCATTCTGCTTTAATTATATAATCTTGCACATTAGTGGGGAGGCAAAATCAAGTACAGTCTTTAGCTGGAAAGCAGTAGAGGTTGGCGGAAAATGGGTTCATAAAGTAATTCAGTTCTAATTCTGACTTTACTCTTGTGCTATTTTGTGCTTTGATTTGATATTTACCACAGTTAAACAGCAATTTGGGAGGCAAAGAGGTAGAGTTAAGTGCAGTATAAAAGTTTTTATTGTAATATAGACTGAGGGGCTGGGGGGGGGGGGTACAAACAAATGCGCCACAGCACCACCACTGCTGGGAGGAGGTAATACATTGTGACAAGTTTCATAGGCACTTTTATTATATATGAGAACATGGCAATATATAATGGAAAACTGGCACTAACGTGTAACAAATTATGACAGCTGAAATTAATATTTTGTAGACAAGGCACCTATGCAGACCTCTTCCTCATTGAACTATTCAACCCTGTACCTTATTATTGCCCTTGATTGTTATTAATCACCTCACACATATTTCTGCATCCATTAGTTCTCCAAAGGTCAGAGAATGAACGTGTACAGACCAGCACATCACCCTCAACCTGTTTCCTTTCTCCCCTCCCAGCCCGGCCTCTTTTGCCACCCTTCCATCCATTTCCCTTATACAGACTTTTGGCCTGTTAAGCAGCTTTAAAACATTTATTTCAACAGAATTTCAATTCCCCTCACCAGCAGATTTTCAGCAATGGGGGGTAACGGGGTGTGTGAGGAGGCTTGAGAAATTTTTCATGCAGCCTTCGCTCCAATTTTTCACCTGTCCTGTCCTCTCTCTACCTTTCTTCACTGGGACAAGTGAAGCCTTGGATAGCCCACCCACCCTTGTCCAAGTTGACATCTTTAAGTGTTTAGTCATTGACCTTTTCCATCCAGCTTCAATTTTCAGGTTGGCAGGAGGGATTCAGGGGCAGGAAGAATTTCAAAAAGTAATCCTTTCAGGCCTCGAATGGGAAAGGGGCCAGACTGCCTCCATTAGTAGCCTCCTTTTAACATAAGAAATCAAAACCTCATAGAAAAATATTAGCTTTGCAGATAATCCCAGCCCCACTGGCTTCTCCACCAATACCTCTCCCTACACATCTCACCCACAGGTCTCATTTCCCCAACGCATCTTGAGAACTGCACACTTATCTGATCCTGTACTTCCGAGACTTAGACTCCCAGTCGTACTCAATGGAGCTTCTGGCATTGCAGGAACTAGAGAAATGTTGGCCAATTTGATTGCCGACAGCCCTCAGATTCGGATGTCCTCTTGACTGGCGGACAGAAGGCATGCCTCCAGCTAATTGGAGTATTAGATATCTGTGGACGGGCAGTATCAATGGTGATATACTCTCTGTCAACTCTGTCCATCATCCTAAAATTCTTGGCCATAGAGAAACAACCCAAGGATCTTCAAAGAAAAGCATCCTCTCTCAGCTATGTCATTATATCAGCAGATACAGAATATCCAAATTCTGGCAGAAACATTTTCTTGCCAGGCCAAAGTCTGTGGAGAAAAATGTCTTTATTATCAGTTGGATGTCCTAATCAGAAACCAAACTGACATGAGCAGAACATACAGATTCTACATAGCGACCCAAGTCAGCACTTGAACCTGACAAATACATGGGGTTATGGGGATAGAACCTGGGTTAGTGCAGACTTGATGGGCTGTAGGATTTTTTCTAAATTTTTTTAACAATTTATTGCAATCTGTGCAAGTTCAAGGTTAGACGTCATTACATCCAAGGCCAACTGCTGTCTTTAAGAGTGGTTGCACAGAGTTTCTTCTCACAGTCTGAAAAATGTGCTGGTTAGGTGGATTGGCCATGGTAAATTGTCCCTCAGTGTACCCAAGCAGGGTAACAAGCAGGTAGTGTGGCGACTAGGGGATTTTAAATGTAACTTAATTGCAGTGTTAATGTAAGTCTACTTGTGACTAGTCAATAAACTTTACTATCTAGTCCCCTAGATAGTATCTATCCCCATATCCCTACACATTTACTTGCTAATCCCTCTAACCTACACATCCCAGGACGCTAAGGGGCAATTTTAGCATGGCCAATCAACCTAACCTGCACATCTTTGGATTGCAATTTACTACTCGGACATCACCGATAACAAGCCCTATTCTGGACTTCCTATGGTGACTTGCATGTGTACAAGCAGCCAAAGAGACAGTTCCCAGTTTGAACCTTTTACTATATATATGTTTTGTGTAGTTAATAAAACCATACACTTAATCTACTTAAGACTTTGTTGAGACCTACCAAATGATAACCAACGCCTGACAGCATGATGTTAAGTGAAGGGTAAATACGAAAATTCATTATTAAAAATGTAGATAATGAATAATACTATATAAACTAAAGAAAAATTTGAAGAAACATTCCAACCTGAAGAAAGTCTCAAGAAACAGACACAAAGAGGCAAATCACCAGGAAAAAGCTCCAAAGAGAAGCTGAAAGCAAGAAATTTAAAATCACTCACTGCAACAGAAGACTCCAGAGAATCTCTTACAAGTCCAGTTTCATCTCTGAATACAGAGTCAACAGACTTATCAAGGGATGATCTAAAACTTTTAAATTCGAGGACAAAGCAAGTTCGGAGAAACATTTAAATAGCTCAATGGCCAGAAATTGACATTTAAAATCTTTTTCGGAAAAACCAGATCCCCAAGTCAGCATTTGAACAGAGCTCACTCCGAAGAGATTGCCTCAGGTCTGGATAAAAATGTCAGAAGCTGAACAAGTGAACTCATCTCTTTACTTGGTAGGCCTGATAATGGATGACATTATTGCTAGAGAAGAAATCAGTGAATCACTTATTAAAGAAGTATCAAAATAATTAATTATTTATATTAATCTAAGAAGCAACAAGATTCTTGAAAGGCTAAATTTAATAAGTGGGTCCAGCAGTCAGGTGAATGAGTTGACTCATTCATTATGAGCATACAAACCAGAAACAAAGGTATTTTACTTGGTCCTTCAAGCTTGCTCTATCATTCAATAAGATCATGGCTGATCTGATTGTAATCTACCACCTACCCTTTGTTGTAAAATTGAGAATGACTCTAGGGAGCACAGAAGGTGAAGAACAATGAAGCTTTATTTACAGGTGTATGTTCTGTCTCATGGCTGCTCTTCTCAGCCTGTTTCCCACGCTAAAAACTTGTGATGCCTCTTCCAGTGAATACATGAACACATTAATACAACACTTAGCTAATAAGAATTAATACAAATACAAAGCTTTTCCCTACCCCCTTAAATTGAATGACCCCAATGAGTTCAAAGCAAATTTAATAATCAATAAGTCAATCACTATTAATAAGTCAAATGATCTGGAGGTCATCGGTCTTGATGACGAGTCTTTAGTATCTTGTTTTTTACACTGTTGGTAACCTCTGGCGTTTCCATCTTGGTACAGGAATCATCAGAGGTGAGTTTAATCGAAGTTAACATAGGCAGTAGAAGTTGTCTCGATGTCTTACCTGTAGATCATAGAATCATAGAATCCTACAGTGTAGAAGAAGACCATTCGTCCCATTAAGTCTGTACCAACCACAATCTCAGCCCGGCTCTATTCCCATGCATTTACCCTGGCTAGTCTTTCTGACACGCAGGGACAATTTAGCATGACCAATCCACTTCACCTGCACATCTTTTGACTGTGGGAGGAAACCAGAGCACCGAGGGAAACACACGCAGAGAGAACATGCAAATTTCACACAACGAAGTGTTGATGAAGTGTTGCTTTCCTCAACAGTGTCCATTGGCATTGGGGTTTAGGAAGATTCAAGTCAGTGCTTTGTACAGTTGAATCTGGATTTTCTGCAAGTTCCAATTGTCATTGGTGCTGTTATAATACAATTTATTTTGTTTTTAGAGATTTCAAAGATTGAACAACAATCATAATGGCCTCTTTATCATTAGGAATGCAGGAGATGTCTCCCTCATTGAATGTGTGGTATTCCTATAGTAGGAATTTGTTAAGTTATTTAATCAGTGAAACTTGTTCTCTGGATGCTCTCAATGTATGTTTTATGATTTGGATGAAATGTTTTGCTAATCCATTGATAACAGTTTGATGTGGTATGGACTTAATATGTTGAATTTCATTATCTTGCAAGAAACCTTTGAATTATTGTGAGACAAATTGGGGTCCAATATACCAGTCGTCCAGGGAATCCAAACAAACTAAATACTTTTAGCTTCTCAATAGTCTCCTCCGATTAAATGGATTTCATCACAGCAAGTTCTGATCACTCTGTGTGAACATTGACTGTTACCAAAAATATGTGTCCTTTAAAAGATCCCGCAAAACCTCTTCAGGCCATTCCTATGTATTTAGCTGTGCTAAGGGTAACAGGTTTTTTACCTCACACACAAGAAATATGTTCTGGCTTTCTGTTCAACTTTTGCAGCTAATCCAGGCACCTTAAATAATTCCTCACTATCTTGTTCATGTGCACAATTGCACAATGACTTTATGTAACTTCTCTAAAACGTGCTTCCTCGATGTGGTAGAATGACCACTCTAAGCTCTATAAAAGACAACCTGACTGTACTGACAGCTCCAATCTCCTAGAATAGTATGGCTTCAGGTTATATGTTAGTTCTGGAGCCTTCCCTTGTAATACAATATCCATCACTTCTGAAAATAGTGGATTGCTTCGAGTATGCTTCCTCACCGTTCCCAAAGTGACTCAACTATTATCTAATTGTTCAAAGCAGAAGATGTTCCCGCTTGAGTAGTCTAATAAACTATCTGGCAGTGGGGATCTTGTAAGTCCACCATGTTACAATGTATACTTGACTGTCAGTATTTACATTGTAAGTATATGCAGACAAAAGCAATGCCCATCTTTACTTGCTGCTAGCAAGTGCCAGGTTGACAATACCAGATTTCCAGGCTAGCCCTGTCCCCCAATCACCCAGGGACTTCTGGGTCTCTGATTTCCACTGGTGAAGCCATCACGTCTGGCCTTCATTGATGGGGTCCATTTGTGATACTTGCTGGTGAGGACCTTGACCCCCAGTGTGGATGCTAAAATAAGTGAGCCTGGACAACAGTATCCAAGGATTGTTAATGACATGCTAATCATGTAATTAATATTGAAATCAGCCTTGTGCCCTTTCATCATGTTGGCACAGTTTAGTTGAATCTTTTCCAGCTATGTATGACCCATCAATGTTCGATTAATGTGTGGTGTTTAGCAAATTTATTGGATTTTTCTGAAGATGTGACTAATGCAGTAGACAGAGGGGAACTGGTGGATGTGGTGCTTTTGGATTTCTAGAAGGCGTTCGATAAAGTGCCTCACAAAAGGTTGCTGTAGAAGGTTAGAGTACACAGAGTTGGGGGTAAAGCGTTTGTGTAGATTAGCGATTGGTTATCTAACAGGAAGCAGAGAGTTGGAATCAATGGACACTTTTCTGGTTGGCAGTTGGTGACTAGTGGAGTGCCGCAGGGATCTATGCTGGGGCCTCAACTGTTTACCATTTACATAGATTATCTGGAGAGGGAGCTGACTGTAGGGTAACAAAATTTGCTAATGACACAAAGGTGAGTGGAAAAGCGAATTGTGTGGAGGGCACGGAAAGTCTGCAGAGAGATCTGGATGGGCTGAGTGAATGGGCGAGGACTTGACAGATGGAGTATCACATTAGCAAATGTGATGTTATCCACTTTGGTAGAAATAATAGTAGGAGGTACTACTATTTAAAGGGGAAAAGCTGCAGCATGCTACTGTGCAGAGGGATCTGGGGGTCCTTGTGCACGAATCGCAAAACTCTGTCTGCAGGTGCAGCCGGTGATCAAGAAGGCGAGTGGAATGTTGACTAGGAGAATAGAATATAAAAGCAGGGAGGCCGCAACTGGAGTACTGTGTGCAGTTTTGGTCCCCTTATTTGCGAAAGGATATATTGGCTCTGGAGGGAGTACAGAGAAGGTTCACCAGGCTGATACCGGAGATGAAGGGGTTACCTTATGAAGCCAGGTTGAATAGACTGGGCCTGTACTCGTTAGAGTTTAGCAGGCTGACGGGGGATCTTATAGAGATTTACAAGATAATGAAGGAGTTAAACAGGGTAGAGGTAGAGAGATTTATTTTGCTTTGAAAGGAAAACAAAACTAAAGGGCACAGCCTCATAATAAGTGGTGGGGGGAGGGTGGAATTTAGAACAAAGTTGAGGAGGAACTTCTTCACTCAAAGGGTGGTGAATCTCTGAAATTCTCTGCCCATTGATGTGGTGGAGGCTTCCTCGTTGAATATATTTAAGTCACGGGTAGATAGGTTTCTGATAGACAAGAGAATTAAGGGTTATGGGGAGAAAGCAGGAAAGTGAAAATGATCCACTTCAGATCAGCCATGATCTTATTGAATGGCGGGGCATGCTTGAAGGGTTAGATGGCCTAATCCTGCTCCTATTTCTTATGTTCTTATGATTGTTTCCCTTTGTTATATGTAGATTAAAAAAAACCTGTTGTTAGTCCATTAAGTTACACAGTTACTTCAGTATGACCCTTCAGTGGAACTATTTCACCTGTGTATGTCTTCAGCACTTTCTTTCAGGTTTTCTAGGAAACATGTCCAAGTATCTTCTTGTAAACAGTTTCTGGCACCAATAAACTTTACTGCTCTTGGGTCAACTTCCATCCTTAGTGACTATTAATCCAGCAGTGGAGTGACCTATCAGTATGTAGCACCAATGATGGCAAGCACATTCAGTGATAATTTTTCACTGAAAGTAAGTGGTTAGATTTTTCTTGACCGTTTTGTATAGCATGAATGTTTTTCATTTTGTTCTGTTTAAGAGCTGTCTTGGTATGTTCTTTGTACTTATTTTTACTTAGAGCTTGCTTTTTCTTCCAGTAGACATGGTCTGTGTGTCCTTCGACATACCATGTCTTTTCACCAGCATTCAGCTGCAGAATGCCCTGGCTTTTCACACCGGTGACATGTACAAATTTTGGGGTTTGTCGGCATCAATTCAGCTGCCACTTTGTATATTTGAATACACAAACTCAATTGCTGAGCTTCTTTTGCAGCTAGTTCCATTGAAATAGTATTTTCATTGCATTTTTCAGAATATGATTACTTTCGGATAGCAAACACCTTGCTGCACAGACCACAAATAGATCCATTCCAAATTCAGCACACCTCCAAATGCACAATATTTTACAGGATGTTTAAATAAAGCCACAAAATGCACAGTTAATTCCTCTTTTTCCTGTTTTTTTTGTAGAATTTGAAGTGTTTTGCAATTAACATAGGCTTTGGTGAAAAATGTGCTTGCAAAATATTAATCATCTATTCATACATTTTAGTGCCTGGCTTCTCTTCTCATACTAAGTGTAAAGAGTACTGGCTCCGGAGAGTAAAAGCTCCCCACCACCCTCCCATCATACTCAGGAAAGTGGACACCCTAACATCTTCATCCATTTTGTTGCCTACGCTCAGTGTAGGAACTCCATTGCTCCACATTTTCATCAAAGGGTCCCACAATGCTGAAAACTCCCACTATTTTTCTCCTAATGGAGGTTTCCTGTATCTACCTTGATGTTTCCTTTACACAAGATAACAACCCAAGCTCTAGTTTCTTACTCAGCTCTATAAGATTATATTTACTCACATCCACCTAGCCCATTAGGTCCAGAGTATATGTGAAATTCTTCTTTTCTAACTTTTCTTTTTCTCTGCAAATTTCTTCATCTCGGATTGCTAGCAGTGCTGTTCATCATCCTCATCAACAGTTTTAATGTTGTATATTGGAGAATGACATAAGGGACCAAGTGTCAAGAACAACAGCTTTATCTACAGGCATGTATTCTCTTACATGGCTTCTTCTCAGCCTATTTCCTGCCCTGGAGACTGGTGATGCCACTTTTGGTGAATACATTAACAGAACAGCTTCAATAACCTAATAAGAATGGATAAAATACATAACATAATTCATCCCAGTGTTTATCAAGAATTTATTGACCTCTACCTTCACAAAAACATTCAAAGATTCTGGATGGGATTTTCCAGCCTACACCCCCCCCCCCCCCCCCCCCCATCCCACCCGCCCCTACAGAATATTTTCCAACAGTAGAGGCCAATGGCTGGCGGTGGGATTTTCCAGTCCCACCAATGTCTACAGGATATCCAACCAGTCGCATTTTGTGTGCACTCTTATTTTTCACATCTTATTAATCTTTTTGTCATTCTTATAATCTGTCCAATCTTCTGACCTACCACCTGTTTTTGTGCAATTGCATGCTTTTTATTTAAGTTTGATGCTACCTTTTTTCTCTTATAGTTAATCACAGATGTTGTGTTCTCACCTTGGAAGTTTTCCTTTCTGTTGGAATGATTCTACTAATGATTTGTACAGGATGGCTGAATGCTGTGAACGTGGAGACCTAAAATCTGAATTTATCAGAAATAGAATAGTTGTCGGAGTAGAGGATGACATACTTTCAGGCATGCTGCAAGTGAAGGAAGATCTAAGACCAAGAAAGTTATCCAGATTATTAGACTATCTGAACTCCATGCGCAGCACAGATCCATTTTAGAGGAGAAAGTAAACTATGGCACAGAAGAAACCTCACAGAAACTGGGGCCAAAACTTTGCCAATGTTTGGCAAAGTCTGAACATGAGAAAAGCAATGTGTAGCACAATGGTTGTTCTGCTGGTTTCTTTTTATTATTCTTGTGATGTGTGTGTCATTGGCTGGGCCAGCATTTGTTGCCCATCCCCAAAGGCATTTAAGAGCTAACCACATTGATATAGATCTGGAGTCACATGTAGGCCAGACTAGGTAAAGTCAGCAGATTTCCTTCCCTATAGCATTCATGAACCAGATGGGTTTTCACAGCACTCGACAATGGTTTCATGGTTATCAATAGACTTTTAATTCCAGATTTTTATTGATTCAAATTTCAACATCTGCCGTGATGGATTTGAACCCAGAGATTTATCTTGGATCTCTGGATTACTGGTCTAATGACAATACCAATCCAGCACTGCCACCCTTTTCTCCATTTGCTGAAAGTAACTAAGAAATGGGCTCCATGATGTCATGCAACACAAGCTTAAAAAGACACCCAATATGACAAAAAATTAAAATACGAAAAAAAGGACCTCCTCTGCCATTACTACAGAGCCTTTATCCCCTCTCCCCCAGTTATCACCACTGAAGCCCCCAACCACATGGAACTCTCCCCCCCTACCTATCACTACCATAGAACTGCCCTCCATCACCACCAAAGGGCCCCAGTTCCCACCCAACCATCATGGAAACCCCTCCTTCCCCACATCAGAGAATTCTTGGCACCTCCCCGACACAATACCCATGCCCCATCCCCACGCCCTCCCCAGGGCTGCCCTCTGGCACTGGCCTCAGCACTTCCTGAGCACTCACCTGTGGCACTGCTGCAGCACTGTCTTTTGGCATCATGCCTGGACAGTACTTACCTGCGCATCCCCAGGCGTTTCTGTTTCACCATTTACTTGTTTAACAAACCCAGAGGAGAGGGGATGGATTCTCTGCACAGGGGAGGGGATTGGGGAGGCCTGCTCAGTACTATGTAATATATTATAATAGAGTTCCCATTGTTGCATGGCAAAAACCATATTACATCACTGGCAGGGGATGGGGACAATTGAGCAAGGAAATCCCCCACTATGTGAAAGTCACTTTGGGACATGCCCTCAATTCTCTGACTTCATTGCCATTTATGTCCACCAAAAATAGGGATAGAAAATTCCCCAACCTCAGGACACCCTGGACCAAGTGAAGAAATACTTCAACCATCCAGTGGAGTGACCATGTGAGCTCTGGAGTTAATCGCCCCCACAGGCATGATTAATATGGTGCAATTTCAGCCTAATATTTTCAATGTAACAGAAATTAAACACATTGGCAAACTATGCAAGATCAAAACATCTAAATGCAGAGAAGACTCAAAACTGATTCATGAGGCGGAGACTAGTCACCAAGGGACCCAAAGTCATGCTTTTTAAGTGAGGTTGAAGATCCTGGAATTTTATATTGGAATCAGACTTTCAGTTAACGACCATCTCAAAAACTTTAAATTGGAGGCAGTGCCCTATCAGATAAAGGGAACTCTGGCTTTGAACAACAGATACAAGATTTTATAGACCTGAACAAATTCCAGTCAAAGCATAATTCTGGAACCACAAAACAGTAGCAAACAAATTTTTGAGCTGATACGCATCTTTGGCAACAGTCTTTTTCTCTCTTGAGCAGAGATGTTTGAATCTTCTCAAAAGGGTAAAATTTGTCAAGACAACCAGTGTTATAAAATATAAAGAATAGCAGGTTCCCAAAAGCTTCAACAGGAAAGAATATTCTGACTGGAACTTTGGCACTGAACTGTCTTGTCATTTTATGGAGCAGGTTTGTTAATTTTCATTACAAGTGTTGAAAAGCCCTCTTTGGTCAGGTCAGCCAACCACTTAGATGGTTAACGCGGTGCCCCCAGAGGAAGATAGACAAAAGAGCAAACAACATTGAGAAGAGACTCAACCTCAGCTCTGATGATTGTTGATGAAATCAAAACTGCAACCACAAAGCAAACGCTACAACTCTTTGCCAGAATGCTGCAGATGAACCAAGTAACAGATGTCTATCGTCAACAACATACCACACAGCCAAATGCAAAGTTGAGTTATTTTATTTATTATTAGTGTCACAAGTAGATTTGCTTAACACTGCAATGAAGATACTGTGAAAATCCCCTAGTCGCCGCATTCCACTGCCTGTTCAGGTACACTGAGGGAGAATTTAGCATAGCCAATGCACCTAACTAGCACATCTTTTGGACTGAGAGTGGAAACTGAAGCACCCAGAGGAAACCCACGCAGAGTTAAGGGAATGTACAGATCCCACAAAGACAATGACCCAAGCCAGGAATCGAACTCAGGTCCCTGGTACTGTGAGGCAGCAGTGCTAACCACTGTGCCACTTATGAAACAAACCTTTCTTCATAACCAAAAAAGCCATTTTCCATTAGAAAGTGCATCATGATGACCTACAAAATGGAGCAAGATGAGAGAAAAAAAACTTCATAGAAATGAGCATAATATTCGTTCACTTTTCAAAAAATAGGATGGGACAACAAACTATCACCACAATGGTTGAATCAACAAACAATAGTTCAATACTAAGGAATGGAAAAGAGGATGAAAAGATATTCAGATATCAAGACAACCTCCAAATCAATTGATTTTACCTGCAGTGACAAAACCTACCACTTCTCTGTCAGCAGTGCAAATGAGATACAAAAGGATTATAAGGCCTCCAGATCACCTGAACCTATGAATTTAGAGACTTGAAGAGAAGAGCTGTGGCAGCTAAAACAATGAAAATACATGGGAAAAAGTAGAATAACTTGATATACATTGGATAATGGCTTGGATTAAGATTTAGGATAAGGATCTGGTGCATACAGCATTAACAAAAACACAAAATGCTGGAAAATCTTACCAAGCATGGCAGTATTTGTGAAGAGAGAACAGATTTGGATGACTCTTAGTCAGACCTAACCTACTTTATTTTAATTTATTCTTTCATGGAATGTGGGCATCACTGGCAAGGCTAGCATTCGATACCATCCCTAATTACCCTTGAACTCAGTAGCTTGCTACTTCATTTCAAAGGGCAGAAGTTCAAGAAGGCTGCTCACCACCACAGTTAGCATTCAAACAAAATTGCTGGAGTCACATGTAGGGGAGACAACAGATTTCCTTCCCTAAAGGCCATTAGTGAATCAGATAGATTATTACCACAATGGTTGCATGATCATCATTACTGAAACTAGCTTTGTAATTCTAGATTATTAACTTGGTAATGACAGCATGATGGCATTGCTGCCTCACAGTGCCAGGGACCCGGGTTCAATTCCAATGTTCGGTGCTTGTCTGTGTGGAGTTTGCACATGTCATTTCTCTGTGTTTGTGTGGGTTTCCTTTGGGTGTTCTGGTTTACTTGCAAAGATGTATGAGTTAGGTTGATTGGCCATGTTAATCTCAGGGGATTAGCCAGATAAATACATAGGACTCAAGTGAGATTGTTGTTGGTGCAGACTTGATGCCCAAATGACCTTGTTCTACACGGTAGAGAATCTCTATTTGGCCCATCAAGCCTGCACAAACAATCCCACCCAGATTCTATCCCTGTAATCCCACATACTTGTCTTGTTAATCCCCCTGACACTAAGGGGCAATTTATCATGACCAATCCATCTAACACACAAAACTTTGAACTGTGGGAGGAAACTAGAGCATCCAGAGGAAACCCATGCAGGCACGGGGAGAACTTTACACAGGCAATGACCCAAGGCTGGAATTCAACTTGTGTCCCTGGTGCTGTGAGGCAGCAGTGCTAACTACTGTGTTACCGTGCCATGCTATGATTCTACGACTCTAGTTCAAATTCTACCAGCTGCTATAATGGGATTTGAACTCCTGTCCCTAGAACATTGTCCTAGGCCTCTGGGTTGCAAGAGCATGATACTACCACTGCATAATTGTTTCCCCTTTGATTTAAAACTATGAAGACTTCATTAAGATCTACCAAATGATAACCAACACCCGGCAACAGTTTCTACAATGGCAGAGGTTGTTCTACACCAATAGATTATAAGTAAAATGCTACAATATAGTCACAACCTCTGGATATTGCCGTTCATAAAACTGATGGAACATTCAAGAAACTGCGATATTTTTTGGATTGTTGCCATCTATATGGCTATTGGCTTCTGTCATGCATTTCAAGAGAGAAGTAACATCAACCTCAGAAGCAGTGTATTATTAAAATTACCTTAACTAACAATTATATTGTGTAATGTGACTTACCAAAATTTTGCTAAAAACACAAAACAATAATTAAGCTTTTAAACTCTAGAATACTTTTATTGCAATGTGCTGAAGTCATTGTAAAGTGTTTGAAAAACAAGATAGCAAAAATGCTGTAAATATCATCAAATGTAATCTTATTTACTGAAATTTCACTACAAAATTGCATAATACATTGTTAAATTTCCAACAACATTGCACAAAATGTCCCTACTTCATCATGGCTTTAAAGCCCCTATTCAATCAAATAAAAGCTCATGGAAGCACTTCCCTTCTAAGCAATAAACAGGCGTATAGTCCAAAAATCCAATCTAGAGTATGGGCTGGACAATACACATTTGCTTCTGTTACAGTCTCTCCTCGGGGAATTTCTGCTGCCACGGATCTTCACTCAATACACACCAGACTGCAGCAGCACCATCTGTGGTAGTCCAAATCTTATTTAGAATTTTATAAAGTATATGGAAAAGTAAACTAGGAATCATCAGCTATTGAATCTAATCTCATGCTAAAATTCTACTTAGAAAAGCTCTTTTGGACTTGGTCTCTGTAAACACAAGCCCTTATCACTCACAATGAAGTACGCATGTATCAAGGATTACTACAGATCAGGGTGATTGCAGGTAATTGCTACTTGTCAAGGGATAGCCTCTCCCAATGTACTCTGAAACAGATAATACACATTTACAACTCTGTGTTACAGTTTTTACATTCCAACATCACACTGTAGAATAGAGACTATGAGAATATATCGCCAAAGTACCAGGGGACTATTATACGCACTGGTCTAAATACATCATTTAATTACAATGGAGACATTATTTCCTACTGATGTTAAGTATTATTAGAATTCATGACATTCTTAGACTACTATGTGTCATTCCATTGACCAGAAGCTATGTTAAAAGATTTAGCACTCGCAGATTGTAAGGGCTGTAACTGAGAAGCAAAAACCTTCATGTTTAAGTTACATAGTTTAGCATTTTGAATTCTGGAGATTATTTTCTCCAAACTAATAAATCTGGAAGCATTTGAAACTTGAAGCTATGATTTGGCCTGAGTAACACCAAATAGAAACATAACTTTGATTTTCTAACCTAATTATCAGAATATCTGCTTAAATGGTTATATTACAAAATTTCAGTATTGATTATGATTTATTGAGCATAATGATCCCACTGCAATTAAAACAAAAAAGAAAGTGCAGATTTATGAAATAATGCAATGGAACAGAGAAGGTAATAAGAGACATTTGAATTTAGCAAAATGTGCAGCATAAGAAGAATGTGAAAAGATATTCAGCAATCTAATAGATTATTGCAGTTCCTGTGGTTTGCTGCAAATACTAGTGACAGAGGAAACATGGCTAATAAGTAATTTGATGTATTTATGATCTTGACATTTTGAGATTCGTAGTTTCCTCAGAGACAGTGACATTCAAATACTTGTAATCGGCTTTGACAGAAAGAAAACTTTTTACAACCAGATTGAACATCATGCCTCAGAGTAAAGGTTAGTTTGCTGACTGAATAAAAATAGTGGGAGAACCTACGAAAACAGCACTTGAGGGGGTAAAGCATATGTCATTATTAGTCATATTCCTAATTGATTATTTGATACATGTGACATTCTTGTACAAGAGACTATGTATCAATAACTTTTCCTTTGAACACTGTTTGTTGGACCATATCCAAGGCGCTGTTGTTTCATTATGATTTATCTTTATTTTTATTTTTATTCCAATTCAATCAAATCAAGTCCAATTCAGATTTTCTAGCTCCAAAAACATGACAGCACTGTTTCAAAGACACATAGCTGAAAACAAATCACAAACTGTGCACTGTCAGCAACACACAATTCCAGGCAGTACAGCTTATCAAGGGTGCCACTCTCTAACTTATTATTTCAATGTGACATTGACATAATCTTGAACACAAGCTACCAAATGTTCAAAGTTCCATTTGCCGTTCCAAGTATTGAAGGTAAGAATTAAACAGACACCACTAAGTTAAAATGAATGCATCGCCACCTGATAAAAGTGAGTTTGTGGGCTTGTTGATTTTCGATTGATGCAGCCACAGCCACACGTTTTACCTTGGCAATCAGTAAATTCGACCAGAACAAACCTCATAAATAAATATTGATGATTACAGATTACTGTTGCAAACGCATCCTTTTAATCTGCATGCAATGCGTCAGTCTTTAGGAACAGTATAATTTGATGTCATTATTGATCCTTGTGCCTCTAAACCTGGCTCAATTACTACTGAATTAGAAATTAAGCCAATATTATAGCTTCCAAATTAGTGAGTTGTAGCTATGCATATCATATATTGAAAAATATCTGCTTAAAGTTATGCAGCAGAAAATTGTGCTTAGCTGATTTTGAACAATTGCCTAAAGTCCCGTATGAGTGATCAAAAATGATGATTCTGATAGATTACCTCAGGCCTTGTTGAACAGTTACAGTAGAGGATTGAAATGGAACAGATTCCCAAGCAACTCATGTGTGCCGATAGTTGTATCAGCATTTATTTAAGTAGAATGACGCAGAAGGACATTTTGTCTATCATGCATATATGGGCTCTGAAGCAGCTATACAACCAGTCAGTTTTCCTGCCCTTTCCCCATAGCCCAGCAAATTTTGTCCCATTTAATTATTTATCTAGTTTCCTTTTGAAAGATATTATTGAATCTGCTTCTTATAGCCTTCGAATGTTGGCAATACATTCCAATTGATCACAATTTGCCATCAAAAAAAATCCTTCCCTTATCATGCTTCTGGTTCTTTGGTAAATTTCCTTTGACTTGTACCCTTTGGTTACTAAGCAGTTTGTCTTGATGTGCTGGGTCAAATGCCTTCATGATTTTGAACACTTTTGTTAAATCTCTCCTTCACTTTCTTTGCTGCAGGGAAAATAACCCCAGCTTCTGTAGTCTCACCACATAATGAAAGTAATGTATTTATGGTGTTATCCTACTGCATCTCCTCCAAACCCTCTCAAAGACCTGAGCTAGCTTTTTTTTTACTTTTTTTGCTTGCTCTGATTTTTTTAATGTTCAGCAGGGACTATTTGGATCCACTACAGCTTACCAATCGCTGCAACAGGTTGACAGCAGACACTATTTCCCTGGCCCTGCACTCAACCCTAGAACACTTTGATAACAAGCACTCTCATGTCAGGCTCCTATTTGTTGATTATACCTCAGCCTTCAACACCATTATTCCCACAAAGCTCATCTCCAAAATCTATGATCTGGTCCTCGGCATCTCCCTCTGCGACTGGATTCTGAACTTCCTCAATCACAAACCACAATCAGTAAGAATAGGCAGCAACACCTATCCCTGATCATCTTCAACACCAATGCCCCACAAAGACTGTGTTCTCAGCCTCCTACTATACTCCTTATACCGTATGACTCTGCAGCCAAATTTCCTTCCAATTCAATTCCCTCCAATTCACATTTTCTGACGACACAACCATAGTGAGTCAGATCTTAAATAATGATGAAGCAGAATGCAAGAATGAGATAGAGAATCTGGTGAACTGGTGCACCAACAATAATCTCTCCCTCAATATCAGCAAAAAAGAAGGAGATTGTCATCGACATCAATGTAAAAGGATTGGTGTGGGAAGAATGGGTTTGGATTTATGGGGTATTGGCATGAGTATTGGGGCAGATGGGACCTCATCAAATGGGATGGTCCATGTCTTAGTCATGCAGAGACCAGAGTCCTGGTGAATCGCATAATTAGAACTGTAGATAGGGCTTTAAACTAATTTGAAGGGGGGAGGGTGCAAGGGTAAGGGGAATTACTACTCCTGGAAAGGTGCAGGTGCATGTGAAGGTTGAGGGTGTGCTGCCTATTAGAGGAGTAGGAGGCATGGGAGGGCCTAGTAAGGTTTCAGCAAATAAGGTCCAGGCAAATGCTGGTATAAAGGCACTTTACCTGAATGCGTGAAGTATTCGGAACAAAGTGGATGAGCTGATGGTGCAAATTGGCGCAAATGGATATGATCTAGTGGCCATTACGGAAACATGGTTGCTGGGGGACAAGGACTGGGAGCTGAATGTCCATGGCTATCAGGTGTTTAGGAAAGATAGACAGGAGGAAAAAGTGGGTGAGGTGGCTCTGTTGATTAAGGATAGTGTCAGGGCAGTGGTAAGAGTGGATATAGGCCCCAAAGAGCAAAATGTGGAATCGCTGTGGGTGGAGATAAAAAATAAGAAGCGGAGCAAGACGCTGGTGGGTGGCTGAAGAAGGTTAAGTTGCAGGGAGTCGGGGGTAGGGTTTTAGACTGGATAGAGGATTGGTTGTCTAATAGGAAGCAGAGGGTAGGTATTAATGGGTGCTATTCTGATTGGCAGCTGGTGACTAGTGGAGTGCCCCAAGGTTCGGTGCTGGGGCCTCAACTATTTACCAATTACATAGATGATCTGGAAGAAGGGATAGAGTGCAGGGTGACGAAATTTACTGATGACACGAAGATGAGTGGAAAAGAAAATAGCGTGGAAGGTGTGGAAAGCCTGCAGAGGGATCTGGATAGGTTGAGTGAGTGGGCGAGGACCTGGCAAATGGAGTATAATGTTAGCAAGTGTGAGGTTATCCTCTTTGGTAAGAATAATGGTAGGAAGGATTACTATTTAAATGGAGAAAAGTTACAGCTTCAGTGCAGAGGGACCTAGGGATCCTTGTGCACAAATCGCGAAAACACAGTATGCAGGTGCAGCAGGTGATTAAGAAGGCGAATGCAATGTTGGCCTTTATAGCTAGGGGGATAGGATATAAAAGTAGGGAGGTTCTGTTGCAGCTGGTGAGGCTGCAGTTGGAATTCTGTGTGCAGTTTTGGTCGCTGCATTTGAGGAAGGATATATTGGCCTTGGAGGGGGTGCAGAGAAGGTTCACTAGGCTGATACCAGAGATGAGGGCATTGGATTATGAGGAGAGATGGAATAGGCTAGATTTGTACTCTTTGGAGTTTAGAAGGCTGAGAGGGGATCTTATAGAGATGTGTAAGATAATGAAGGGAATGGATAGGGTAGAGGTTGAGAGACTCTTCCCGCTTAATAAAGATAGCAGGACTAGAGGGTTCAGCCTCAAGATTAGAGGGGGGGGGGGGGTTCAAATCAGAGTTGCCGAGGGGTTTCTTCATGCAAAGGGTGGTGAATCTTTGGAATTCTCTGCCTGATGAGGTGGTGGAGGCTTTCTCACTGAATATGTTCAAGTCAAGAGTGGATAGGTTTTTAATTGACAATGGAATTAAGGGTTACGGGGAGAAAGTGGGAAAGTGGTACTGAACCACTACAGATCAGCCATGATCTTATTGAATGGTGGGACAGGCTCAAGGCGCTGTATGGCCTACTCCTGCTCCTATTTCTTATGTTCTTATGTAGAACATGCCTCTGTCTACAGCTATGGGGATGAAGTAGAAAGGATCAAGAGCTTCATGTTTTTAGATGTCCAGGTCACCAACAACCTGTCCTGGTCCCGCATACCAAGACTATAATTAAGAAAGCCCACCAATGCCTCTACTTTCTCAAAATACTTAGGAAATTTGGCATGCCTGCTACAACTCTCACCAACTTTTACAGATGCACCATAAAAAGCATTCTTTTTGGTTGTATCACAGCTTGATATGGCTCCTTCTCTGCCCAAGACTGCAAGGAACTCCAAAAGGCTGTGAATGTAGCCCAATCCATCACGCAAACCAGCCTCCTGTCCATTAACTCTGTCAACACTTCCCGCTGCCTCAGCAAATTAAGGACCCCATGCACTCCAGACATGATTAAGGACCCCATGCACTCCAGACATGATTAAGGACCCCATGCACTCCAGACATTCTCTCTTTCACCTTCTTCCATTGGGAAAAAGATACAAAAGTCTGAGGTCACGTACCAACCAACTCAAGAACAGTTTCTTCCCTGCTGCTGTCAGACTTTTGAATGGACTTAACTTGCATTAAGTTGATCTTTCTCTACACCCGAGCCATGACTGTAACACCACATTTTGCACAGTCTCATTTCCTTCTCTATGAATGGTATGCTTTGTCTGTATAGCACGGTAGAAACAATACTTTTCATTGTATGTTAATACACATGACAATAATAAATCAAATCAAATCAAATCAAAGATACAGGCAAGACTAGCTAGATCCGCATTTATTGCCTATTCCTCATTGCCCTTGAGAAAGTGGTGGTGAGCTGCCTTCTTGAACTGCTGCAGTCAATGTGTTCTAAGAACATCCACAATGCTGCTGGAGAGGGATTTAGACCCAGCAATGATGAAGGAGCAATGATATAGTTCCAAATTAGAATGGTATGTGGCTTGGAAGGAAACTTACAGATGAAGGCATTCCCATGTATCTATTGTCCTTGTCTTTCTAGATGATAAATGTTGCAAATTTGGAAGTTGCTATGAAAAAAGACTCTTTGAGTTGCTGCTGTGAATCCAGTAGATGGTACACATTACTATAACCATTCATTGGTGGCAGAGGGGATGAATGTTTATTGTGGTGAAAGAAGGGTCAATCAAACTGACTGTTTTGTCCAAGATCATGTCAATCTTCTTGAGTGTTGTTGGAAGCAACAGGTGATCCATCATTTTCGTGTTGGACTTATTCATTTCACATATGGAACCTTCATTTCTACTAGTCTTAACTTCAGATAAATCCCTTTTGGCTTCACTGTTGATCTGGTCTGTCTCTGTCTTGATTTGTTTCCTTTCTGCAATTCTGACTTTATCCTTCATTTGGTAATTTAGTGTCTTTCATTTCCCCTCTTTTTGGAGCCTTTCAGTGCCATCCAGGGGGCTTTCAATGTCCTCCTTCATGGGGTCTGCCATTATCTCTTCTCTGAGATCTTATTTCTTCCTATGATGTCTCACATTGACTCTTCCTAGAGGCCTTTGTTGTTGATGGACCATTTTTGAAAGTTGCCCTCTATCTGGGATTTTCTTTAATTTTCCTATCCATTACCCTCTGTTTCTTCTTTAAATACATTGCTACATTAAATGCATTACCTCTTTAAATTCATTACCTCTTTAAATGCTTTAACACTTTAAAGTTATAACTTTATAAAAAACTTTCAGCCCCTGCCAATTCTCTCTCCGTTCTTTTCCAGCTGTTTTGAAGTTTTTGCGCAAAACTGGCAAGTACTTCTTTGATCCTTTTTAAAACTTTACTTCCAATGGTCCAAAACTTTCATTTTTACTGATAGAAAACTCTCAGGCTGATCTCTTCAACTTATTTTCTTTTAGCTGCCTGGAGAGTCCACTGGTTGCTCCAGTCCCTGCACGTCTTCTACATGCCTTCAGACTATCTTTTGCCTAAGGTAGGACTCCATTCCCAGAGGTGATTATTCAGTGTCAGTCCCCATTGGTCCCTGAAGCCATTGATCCTCTTCTGATGTGTTGCCCTTGAAGGGACAAACACCACAATCTATAAGTCATGTTTTGCTAGGACTCCTTGATGCCACACTCGGTCAAATGCCTCTTTGATGTCAAGGACAGTCACTCCCACCTCACTTCTGGAATTCAGCTGTTTTGTCCATATCGTTTTTTGATGAGGTCAGGAGCTGGATGGCCCTGGCAGAACACAAATTGACCATCAATGGAAAGGTTACTGGCACAATGGCACAGTGATTAACACTACTGCCTTGCAGTGCCAAATACCTGGGTTCAATTCCTGGCTTCGATCTGTGTGGAGTTTGCACATTCTCCCCAAGTCTGCACGGGTTTCCTCTCGGTACTCCAGTTTCCTCCCACAGTCTGAAAGATGTGTTGGTTAGATGCATTGGCCATGCTAAATTCTCCCTCAGTGTACCTGGAGCTGGAGTGTGGCGACTAGGTGATTTTTACAGTAGCTTCATTGCAGTGTTAGTGTAAGCCTACTCGTGACACTAATAAATAAGCTTTTTAAAAATCAGTGCGAAGGTTATTGTTGAGTGAGTGCTGCTTGATAGCACTGTTGATGATGCTTTCCATCGCTTTGCTGATGATCGAGAGTAAACTGATAGAGCAGTAATTGGCTAGGTTGGATTTGTCCTTTAGAAAATGAAGGATCAATATGCATTTGTAATATAATTCTCAACTTATCCTGACACCTTTTTATTTGTCTAAGTACAGCCCCCAGGTCGATCCTGCACCCTTTTTAAAATTGTACCATTTAGTTTATATTGCCTCTTCTCATACATGCTGCTAAAATGTATCACTCACACTTCTGTTTTAAATAGCATCCGACATGCATTGACTATATTTGTGAGTTTGTTTATGACCTGGTACTGTCCTCTTCATTATTCGCTGCATTTCGAATTTCTGTGTCATCTGCAAACTTTGAAATTATACTCAGGACCAGGCCATTAATAAAACTGAACAGAGGGGGTGTCCTCATTGAGATATCTGGGTGACACCACTGTATATATATTCCCTTCCAATATGAAAAACAGCCATTCACCATGATTTTCTTATCCAACTTCATATTAATTTTGCCATTACTCCATTAATCTATGGCTTTCACTTTCATTACAATTCTGTTCGTGGGAACTTTATCAAGCACCTTTGAAAGTCCATATAATAAGCATCAACTGCACCACCTTAATCAATCCTCCATTGTTTCATCAAAGAATACAACTAAGTTAGTGAAATATGATTTATGCTCTCTGTCATTTGTTTCTAAATGTCAATTAATTTTATTTCACATCATTTTCTCTGAATGTCTCTCATCATCATCATCATCATCAGGCTATCTAGCCTGCAGCAGAAAGCTTTATTCTTCTCTTTTCCGAACAGTGCTGTAACATTCACAATACTCCAGTGCTCTGGCATCACATCACAGAGAAAAGAAATTCACAGCTTAAGAATGTTAAATCCCTTCACTGCCTCATCTCTGTAACTTCATCGAGTCTTAAAATCTTTCCCAGTATCGATCCCTCCAAATGTTCTGCCTTTTCTTTGACTTCTTCTGTGGTCCCTTCTTTCAGAACATCACTGTCAGCTGTATCATCAGGTGTCTAGCTATGCTCCACTCTCTAGAATTTCTTCTTCCCTCCCTCACTTCTCTGCATTCAACTTCCATAAAACCTTCTTTATTTAATCCTTCCTTATTCCTCTTACTTTATTGTAGTCTAGATTTCTGATTGTGCCCCATGAAGTAATTTAAGATGTTTTCCTACATAAAAGGCACAATAAAACATTCGAGTTGTCGTTGTGTTTCCCTTAAGTGTTGAAGTAAATGATTCTGAATGCAAAATCTGCAGAAAAAGTTGAAAGTAATAAAGCAATGTTTGATATTAATATCCACAACACAGCAATCTGTTTTAGATATCTTATATAGTTTGTCAAATAAATCTTTCCTGAGTTACAAAGAGAAATGCTAAATCCTACAGCAGTTTGTTTCAGGAAGAGGAAAGGAAGGGATAATGTGATGCAGACGTTTAACAGTAAAAGCTATTATCAGGTCATTTTACTAAATGTATCACATGTGCCTTGAGACACAATCTGGCGTCTGACAGATCATCTAAAATAGCTGTTGGACAAAATCAGGCTGATCATTTATTGACTTTCCCACTACTTTCAATGAAGCTATTTGCTCACGCACAACTGCCTAACCACACAGACCCTATCACAGTATCCATTCAGTGAAAGGCCATACATTTGTACACTTACATTGTACAAATCATCTTAAAGATTATGGAAGTGTGCAGATTGATATAGTTCTTCAGGTTTACTCCGCACTTTGGCTGAGTTACCATTCGTCTTTGAATATCTGTATAAGATGCTTGCTTATTGTGCTCTGACTAGCAGCTACTCTTTAGCCTTTCGTGAAAGCACATTGTGTCCAGGGTGCTTCAGTGAATCATGGTCTGTGACCTGATGTCATTTAATTCACTGCTCCAGGGTAGCCAGCGATATCAAAATACAAGCTACAGCCATAGACTCAAATGACTAGCAATCTCGTAGCAGCCATTCATTTTGTGATCTGAAGCAATACTATGGAGGTTGTTGATGCTATGGGACATGCTGTATAACAACTCAGCTATACTTCAACCAAAATCATTCTACTATAATAAATAGTTTTATTCACAGTCTTGATAATAACTGAATTGTTTATTTTTATTGTAAAATTTGGCAATAATTTTATCATTACAAATTGTACACTGTTGAATTTCGTGAAGAGTGTGTTCTGCTAATGGAGATGCATTTTGCTGAAGGAAAAATAGGTGTGTCTAAACCTTTAAGCAAAAGCAGTAACTGTCTTTCTTCCCATTTCCAATTGTCCTTCTTTTGCTGATAGTTGAATATGGGTTTAAGAGAGATGTGAACAAACCTTGGCCAATGGTGGAGTTTTTTTTGCATGAGGGTGAAGGAAAAAGAGCCATTTGTTTTTAAAAAATATACCCTGAGCTCCCATTCAGTTCCAGAATTAGTGAGATCATGGTAAGGGAAGTGAATATAAATCCGTCATTAGCTCAATTAACTGTCAATTTTTGTATTATACGACGTATGACAGATTGCATGCATGCATGCATTTGTGAGCACATCAAAAGGAACAGACGAAGAAAGTCTGAACCAATTCTCATGGAAATGGTTGTGGCAATTTATCACAGCAGTTTGTAACAACATGACCTGACAGTTGATGTGTGCAAATCAGTTCATATGGATTTGATAGTTCACGTTTAGATTCAGGGTATGTTTTGCAGAAGACAGAGTGAGGTAGAAATATCAGTTTCGATAATAGGTCATCAAGCTGAAATGTTAACTCTGACTTTTCCCAGCCCTGTGGGGTCAATCAGGCAGAGAGGCAGGTGAGCTGGCAATATGGTGGGGGAAGGGGGTATCATGAGGGGGTGCTGGGTGTTTTCTTGCCATCTTCCAATGCCAACCAGGAAATCATTTGAGCCACTTCAAGGTCCAAATGAAGGTCACCTCCTCCCCTCATGGGATTTTGCAAGATAAAACTTGGTTACTTCCCAACATGTTGCTAGTAGGAGGGGAAACTCCTTGGTGGGCATGGAGAAGCCATCACTGGAAATACTATCTTCACACCCAAGGCCTGAACAACACTTGCCCCAATCTATGGGGCCTGTGACACGTGGCACAATGGTTAGCATTGCTGCCTTGCAGCACTCGGGGCCCAGGTTCAATTCCGTCTTCGGGTCACTATCTGTGTTGAGCTTGCACATTCTTTCCATGTCTGAATGGGTTTCCTCCAGATGATCCGGTTCCCTCCCATAGTCCAAAGATATGCGTGTTAGGTTGATAGCCATGCTGAGTTGCACCTAGGGTCAGGGGGACCAGCAGAGCAAATACATACAATTATGGGGTTAGGGTCTAGATGTTGTCAGTGCAGGCTTGATGGGCTGAATAGCTTCCTTCTGCATTATAGGCATTCTATGATTCTAAACATGTTCCAGCTCATCCAGTGGATTGATTGTTAAGTGTGGTTGTTCGGGTTGGCAGATATTTTAAATGATTATACTTTAAAATGTCTATTTAATTCTAAAACAGAATCAAGATTTGGGGCCTAGAAAATAATGAATTCACATTTTTGCCTGGCTACATATTGTCAAGTTATCTTGAAGATAGTTTTGAGAATGAAGCCATTGTAGGATAAGGTTGCAAATTTTCCTCTATATTACTGAACCTCACAGTCAGTTTGCAAGAATCTGAGAGAGATTGAGACAGACAAAATTTAGAGTGTAATTTTCTGACTGAACAATGGCTGGGATTTTTCTGGTCCCAATAGTGGCCAGTGGGCCATCAGGCCTGATTTTGCCATCAAATTGCACCCGTTTCCACATGCAAAAACTTGGTAAATTTGGGTGGTCCGTGCCCATCTCGGCGCCCACCTCTGCCCCCTTTGCCAAAGCCCAAAAGTGATGGGGAAGGGGTGTCCACTGCCACTCTGTCTGAAATCAGTGACGGGGAAAGGGAGGGTCTGCTGCCACTCTGTCTGAGATCAGTGAGGTGGAAGAAGGGTGTGCTGCCACTCTGCCTAAGATCAGTGGGGAGGAAGGAGGAGGATTCCACTGCCATTCTGCCTAAGGTTAATGAGGAGGAAGGAGGGGGCTTCACTGCCACCCTGCCTGAGATCAGTGAGGGGAGGGGTGGAGTGGAGGGGCTCATGATCAGTTTGGGTGGCAAAAGTGGAAGTGTGATAAGGTCTGCAGGGACCAGGGGGAGGTATTATCTAGTCCAGCAGTGATGCAGTAGGAGAGCTGCATTCTATCATTTCTTTTGTTCAGGTGGAGATTCCAATCGAAGCTACAGGATTTCAGGCACATTAAGCCCTGCCCACAGGCTTGTGCAGTACAATTCAGAATTGCCGATATTTTTGCATACATACATAGACTGTATATTGGGGGCATCAGAGAATGGGTGTAAAAGTTGGATCTGAAACACTCCCAATTTCAAGTCCATCTAGCACTTAGAATCAAAATGGGGTCCATCATCTCTGTTACTTCATCAAAAAATCCAATTACATTGGTCAAACAACATCTGCTTTTTATCAGTCCAAGCTGGCTTTCCTTAATCAACTCAAAATCCTCCAAGTGCCTTGTTGATTTTTTTTCCTGATTATGGATCCAAAACCTTATTTGCCGCTGATGTGGTCTGTAGTTGTTAGAAATGTCTTTGCGTCCTTCCTTGAATAAAGTTGTTGCATTTACCAGTCTTCCCCATATGTATGAAAGATTAAAAGATTAGAGTAAGCTCTTCCGTTTCCACTTCCACGTTCTTTAACAGACTACAATACAAGTCATGCTGACCAGGTGACTTAGTCAGATTCCTCTCCCCTACTAAACACCAATACAAAAACTCATAAGTATTCTAGCTTTACCCTGCACTTCTAAGCACATATCACCCTTTTTATCCTTAATACAATACATTCCACTCTTCACAGCCCCTATTTACATATTGGTAAAAGGTTTTTGGGTTCCCTTATTGTTGACTGCCATTCAATTATCATACTTTCCCTTTGTCAGTTTTACTTAACTCTTTAGGACCCGTACTCAACCTATTGTACTTGATCTGGTTCTCGCTTGAAGAATTCATGCATTAAGGGTGGCACGATGGCCCAGTGGTTAGCACTATTGCCTCACAGCACTAGGAACCCGGGTTCAGATTCCCAGCTTGTGTCATTATCTATGTGGAGTTTGCATGTTCTCCCTGTGTCTGCATGGGTTACATCCAGGTGCTCCACTTTCCTCCCACAGGTCAAAAAGTGTGCTGGTTAGATGTATAGGCCAAGTTAAATTCTCCCTCAGTTTATCTGAACAATGCCAGGATGTGGCAACTATGGGATTTTCACAATAACTTCATTAAAGTGTGAATATAAGCCTACATGTGACTAATAAATGCACTTTTTTTTATATACACTCTCCTTTTTTGTTTCATCATCATTTCTATCTCTCTCATCATCCAAGAAACCCTGTTTATGAGCTTTCGTCTGTGTTGGAATATATCTAGCCTTTACCTGAAATGTTTCTTCCCTAAAGACCATGCATTGTTCTGTTACAGTTTTTCTATCAGTCTCTGGTTCAATTTTAACCTGGCTAGTTCTTTGCTCACTGCACTGAAGTTAATCCCATTCTAATTTAGAAGATCTATATTAGATTATTCCTTGCTTGTCTCCATTGCTAATCTAAACCTTATAATTAAGTGATCTCTCTTACCAAAATGGTGCCCTACGTCCACTTGATGTATGTCATTTCCCAGCACCAAATCCAGTACAATGTCTTCTTTATAGTGGGACTCAGAACGTATTGGTCAATGAAGTTATCCTGAATACTTTTCAAAAATTCCTGCCTCTCTTACCCTTTACTCGAAGATTATCAATATTTGGATAACTAACCTCTACCCCCTTCCTGTGACATCACTCTATAGTTTGACATGGAAGCCCTCCAGAGGAAGCCCTCTATAGAGTGGCCTGCAAAAGGGTTTTCTCTGGAGGCCTTCCATGTCAAACTATAGAATGATGACATAGGAAGGCCATTTGTAAGTCAACTTTGGAGAGATACTGAAAAATGTAAATGGTGTGCTGGCCGCTCAGATACCATCAGTAGCGCATCTCTTTCCATTGGCCATGTTTAGGTAACTGGGTGGGGCCTTCCTGCCTGTCAGCTGGTAAACTTCAGTCAGCATTTGAAGATGACTTTCATAGGCCCCTTAGTTGCCTCATTTGGCTATCCATCATGTTGGTGGATAAGTTGTACCACTTTGACCTGGCCTGTTTGAAAATGGCCTGGAGGTGTGACGTTTCCAGCAAAACCAGCATGGTATTCTTCATTCTTCAGCCGGCCTGCCTCCTCTCTTGCCCCCACCGTGCTTTGAAAGTCAGCACATTGTATCTTTCCTCTTTTTAACCTCCTGTACTGATGCCTCCTGAACTGCAGCAAAAAACTTAGGAGCTTTTTTTTGCTTGCTGCTCCATTTTTAAAATGTTTTTGTTTCTCTCCATATCTTCAAGAGACAGTCTACAGCAACATCTGTGCAATGATTGACAGGCTGGCCTATAAGATGTACAGGCCAGCTGAGGAGGATGCAAGTTGAATATGTTACTGGGCTGCATTCTGAGTATGCAGGCCGCCAACAGTGTGTTCCACGGTGGGCTGTATTTAGATAAAGAGGCAGCAAGAAGTTTGCATGTTGCCTGCCTCAACAGGACTTGGTAAGAAGTCTCACAACACCAGGTGAGTGAGCAAGACTTGGCACAAGGTGATCATGTATCACAACCCAAAATGGGACTTGGTATATTTCTCCCCAATGTGTCTTTTAGGCAGCTTCAAGGAACAGATGCAGGAACAGAAGTAGGCCATTCATCGTATTGAATTTGCTGTGGCTATTCAGAGTTCATGGCTGAGATCATGACTGATCGGATCGCATAAATCTTTATAATATTGATGAAGTTCAACCTTTATAATAAACAAGCTACTGAGCTTGAAATTTCTAAGGCAGAAAGGAACTATTGTCGAGGCATGCTTTAAAATAAAAGTGGACAGGAGTTTCATATGATTAAACTAATATGTTTAGAAGAGATTAGGGATTGGTGGTACTGCTAGTAAGTGAAGTTCAGGGAATAATGAAACGAAACCATAGATTAGAAATTACCCTGAGTGATATTATTGCTCAAATGCTTCCCCAATCATATCAAATTGTCATGAAAATAGCAGGGAAAGGAATTGGAGACAAGTTTATTTAGCGCTCATTTGGTATTATCACTGACAATAATTCCCAGTATTATTTGACATGAATATTATCTGAGTCGAAACCCAAGAGCTAGATTAAGAAATTAGCATTATGATGAACTGCAAACAGAAACAGTAAGGAGCACCTCCTTGGGACTAGGATGGAGAGGCAGTTTGAACTCCACAGCCTGTTTCCATCTTGCAATTTCTGTGTAATGCTGTGTAAACAAAACGAGTACAGCATGAGTTTGTGTGTGTTGGCATGAAAGCATTTATAAATAAACTCAGAAGAGAAGAAATTGTGGCGTGATTCGGTAGAGATATTTAAAATGATGAAGGGATGGCATCGGACAGATAGAAAAAGATCATTCCCTGTAATTGAGGAGTCTAGAATGAGGAAACATTGATATCAGGTTAAATGTCAGGTCTTTACAGATGAGGGCAGGAGATTTTATTTTACACAGAGGACTGAGACTCCACAATATACAAATGGAATTAATGGTGGAAGCATAGATCATTGTCAATTTTCAAGGATAGGTTAAGCAATTGGAGGAAAGAGGGAATAAAGGATTATGGAAAGGAGATGGCCATATAGAATTAGGAGTGCTTTGTGCACAGGAGAATTACACCAATGAGTTGGTTAAGCCAAGTGATCTGTTTGTGTGTTGGAATAATTATGCAACATGGAAGATGCTGGTGTTTTTCTGTCCGACAATCAACCTTTAAGAACTATTTATTCATTCATAGTCTATAGGAGTTGCTGGCAAAGCCAGTATTTATTGCCTACCACTAATTGCCCTTGAGAAAGTGGTGGTGAGCTGTTTCTTTTTTTGAACAATTGCAGTGGTGTACATTCTTCCATGCTGCAGTTAGGGAGGGAGTTCCAGGATTTTGACCCGCAACAATGAATTAATGAACATTAGTATTTTCATCCTGTACTTAGAAACATTAAAGAAAATTAGTTTGTCAATTTCTTGTTATGGGTTGATCTGCAGAGATACATATGGAATTCCTTAGCCAGAGCTCGTGAGGAAACTTTAGCAACTTACAAAGCACAAGCAAAATGTCAAAGCAGTTCAATGTACAACTTGCTACGTTAACATAGCACCATGGCTTTAATCATTACAGTTCAGCTCATCAATGAGCTCTATAACTACACAAAGTTCAGCAGTCTGGACCTTTACAGAGTGTATGCATAAAGATTTACTATACATTCTTATCCTAATGGAATTGCTTTTTTTAAACCACGATTATTTAGTCCATAGAATTACCCAGGATACTTCCAAACAAACAATGATTTCCCACTGCATGTTAAATACTGATAGACCAACATATCTTCTAAGTTATATAATTTTATGCATTGTACAATGATAGTCATGAATGACTGCTTGTGATATTATAATGTAATGTTACAGTGCTTACCAGATGTCACTCAGATGTTATTCTTTGATTGTTTTAAAGTAGCTCTTTTAATTCTTGAACTTCTACTGCCTGACTCATCTTGTGCCTTGTGCCTGGAGTAGTCCCCAGCTGTGGTTATAAGAGCATGTCACATTCAAGAACTTACACCCTCTTCCCAGACCCTGTACTGGTTTGGCCATTCTTGTCATTTGTACCTGCATTGATACAACCAGCTTTAGACCTCAATTTGCATTGTAAAGCAGCTTCCAGGCAAGTAGACTGATGGCCATTGACAAGTCAGACTGAGTATGGCATCATACGAGATTTGGGCACCAAAGAATTGGCAGAGTTGCATCTCTGACTCTCAATTCCTGGCTGATTGTTTTCAGATGCAAAAAGAATGGTTGTGTATTGAGTATTCTTACCCAAAGGCTTTAATTTGCTAACAATGCACAAAGAAAAAAAACACTTGTGAATTTGAAGAATTCTGCTGTGCTCCAATCATTCTTGGTGTAGATTTCTTGCACATTCCCAAATGGGAAAGTTATTGTTTTTTTGCCTGAAACCTTCAATGATTTTTATGGGTTTTGAGTGTAAACCAAAGAGCTCTAAAAAAATATAGATGTGCTTAGAGCAGCCTGTCAAGACATGAGAGAGATTTTCAGGCAATATAGGGCAATCAAAGAGGAACATAAAGCAGATCCTTTGTTTGATATTCAGTTAAATAAAAGCAAATTACCACAGATGTTGAAATCTGAAACCAAAAGAAAAAATGCCGGAAAATCTCAACAGGTCTGGCAGTATCTGTAAGGAGAGAAAAGAGCTAATATTTTGAGCATGTTGTCAAAGCTAAAAGGCAAAGAAAGTGGGAGATATTTATACATAGCCACAAAAACAAGGTGAGGGAATGAAAAACAAGTCATAACCACAAAAACAAGGGGAAAGGCTGCTAATGGCAGCCCATAGAGAGAATAAAGGTTGTGAAAGGCCAAATGGCAGAGAAGCAGAAATCAGAGGGTAAACTGTGACAGATGAAGATGTGGGGAGAGAGGGGTTAGGGGTGAGAGAGAGGTAAAATTGAGAAAAGAAGGGAGAAAGGGAAGCAAAAGGGGAGAAAAGGTAAGAAAATGGGGATAAAGAAAAGGGGAAAGAATGGGGAAAAGGAGGACTGGGGAAGAAAAATAAAGACTGCAAAGAAATAAGAAGTAGAGAACAGTTAAAAATTAAATACAATGAAAACAAATGGGGCCGAGGTGAGGTAGGGCAAATCATCTGAAATTGTTGAATTTGATGTTGAGATGGGAAGGCTGTAATATGCCTAGCCAGAAGATGAGATCTGTTCCTCCAGTTTGTGTTGAGCTTCACTGGAACATTGCAGCAAGCTAAGGAAGACATGTGGGCATGGGAGCAGTATCATATGTTAAAATCGCAAGCAACAGGAAAGTCAGGGTCCTGACTGTGCACAGATCAAAACGTTAGCAAAGAATCCCCCAGTCTACTTTTGGTTTCTCCAATATAGATTAGAGATCAATGCATGAAATGGGTTTCCAGATACTGTAGTTCAAGAGAAAGACCTGATATCATTTAAAATAAAATGCTGAGAGTTTACAATTTTCCTAGACACACTAAATCCCTCATTCATAATTACTGTGTCTTTTGATTTTGTTATTATTCAAAACCTTTCCTATGTTTGTTTATTTCAAGCCAGCCAATCTAATGCACATTAGCCTAATAAGTCAAATGTGCACAGAAATACTGAAAATTTTGGAAAAAGCTAAAATCATTGAGCTCTACTATCAATAGAATTAGAATTTTTATTTTTTAGTGCCCAGTGTCAAAATCTGGGGGACTGCACAGCGGTCTGGGAGGCTCAAGTTTAAGCCGCTTCGTTAGCTTCCTGCTGGATGTCACAGAGTCTCTGGTAGCAAGACCTCTGGCACCACCACCAGCTCCATGTTAGAAATCAGCAGGGAGTTGAATAAATTATGTGAACGAGCATTTTAATATGGTTAACATAAAATTAGCCAACCTGGGATTGCAATCTCCAGGTCTGCTAGCCTCCCTGTCCCTGCCAGGAGTGTTTCATCCCAACAGGGTTTATGATAGCTTCCCTCTTGCAGGTGAGCAATTGGCTGGACCCCGCTGGTATGAGGGGAGGCCATTGAAGCCTCTCAGAAGGTTAGGTGCAGGGGGGGTTGCTCCCTGAGCATTGCCACCTTGGCAATGCCAGCCTGGGCTCCCTGGCATTGTCCAGGGGCATATTGGCACTGCTGACCGGGCATTAGGCAATGCCAAGGGCTGTGGCCTAATGAAGGTGGGGCCTAATGTTGGAGGCATCTGAAGGGGGCCGTCAGTGCGGGGTGGAGGGTCCGGATCTGCCACTCTAGTGACAGAGGAGGGAGGTGGGACATTGTGGCGAGAGGGGTGGCAGTCAGCCTGCCTGTAGGGTTGAAGTGGTGGGGTTGGGACTACGGACAGGGGATTCTTGACCCAGGGTGGTCAGAGTTGGTGGTGAGGTGGGGGGGGTGATCAGGAGATAGGGCTGTGGGGGGAACGGTGGGGGTGGGGGCAATGGGAAGGGGGTGTTGTAGAGACAGCAATGCGAGGTCATGGGACTGGCCAGCAATCGGGTTGGCCAGCTATCGGAATATTGGCAGTGCAGGGCCATTGCACATGCACAGATCTCTACTCTGACAGATCAATGCATGTGCAGTGGCCTGCTCAGTGCTATACTACCAGCCTCTTCAGCAGGAATACGCCTCACCCCCTGAAACCTTGTGCAATTCACGCTAGTGAATTCTGCAGTGCATAGCGTGTAGGAAAATTATTTTGAAGCTCCCACAGGAAAAAAACAACAGAACTTACTCCAATTTTTGACGAATTCCACACTTAGAATTTTTTTGGGAGAATTGCTCCCCCTGTTCTTGTGCAATAACCATTTGGTGTTGTTAACCAAGATCAGGAATATCTGGAATTCAGAAAAGTATTACATTTCTTGCTATGTGCAAGGGACTGTGGCTACATTCAGGATTTTCAATCTATCTTTGCAAATATTAAGGGCAGGATTTTTTGGGGGATTTTTGTGCCCCAATCTTGGGATCCATGGGAATCTGTAGTCTAGGATCCAAAAGCTAGACCAGTGGAGCTACTTTCCCATTTACGGTCACCTAATTGGCTGCCACTGTGTTTGCCAAGCCTATTAAGGAGCTTTCATGGCTGACATTAAGCAATAGTGCCCCCACTGGGAGAAATGAGTTCTGCAGAGACAGCTGGAAAACCACAAGGGGGCCTCAAAATGCCTTTGGAGGCATGAAAGTAAACAATTATTTAATATGCACTCTGCTTGAATCTTTGGGGCTGTGTTTTGTCCTTTGAAGTTTGCTGCGAGGAATAGAGCCCCTAGTTCTGATGGCCAATGTACTTCAGAGAAGCTGCATGCATTGAGAAAATGGCCTCCCCATGTGCCTTCCTAGTGCTAGGAATAAGGACACCCTTCATGCCTGCAAAGGAACTGGGGAGGGGGGAGGATCCTGTTATCAAGGTCAATGTTGGAACTAGCAGCACTGGTAGAATCAGGAATGATATTCTGCTAAAAAAACTTGAGGAGTAAGGGCCCAAGTTAAAATATAACCACCTCTGCATTGCTACCTGAGCTATGCAGCAACTGGAGTAGCATTAAGCAAATTAAAGAATTTGATAAGAGGCACAAAAAGTAGTGTGGGAAGAAGGAGTTTTTATTTACTGAGCATTAACATCAGATCTCATAGAATCCTACAGTGCAGAAGGAGGCTATTTGGCCCACTAATCTGCACTGATCACAATCCCACTAGGCCTTATTCCCATAACCCCATGTATTTTACACTAGTTAGTCCTCCTGTCATTAAGGGGCAATTTAGCATGGCCAATCCACCTAACCTGCACACCTTTGGACTGTGGGAGGAAACCAGAGCACCCAGAGGAAACCAACGCAGAATGAGGAGAACGTGCAGACTCCGTACAGACAGTGACCCAAGCCGAGAATCAAACCAGGGTCTCTGGTGCTGAGAGGCAGCATTGTGTCTTGCTACTCAGGGAAGGGTGAGACATTTTGTTGTTTAGGTTTCACTTGAACTGGGCTTGGATCAGCGTACTGTGGGTTGTGTGGAGGAAGAGCGGGGTGGGGGGGTTGGTTGGTGTGTCTGGGTGAAGGATGATTTAGAAATCCAAAGAGAAATGTTAAGACGTCAGAACAGTATGGTAATATTGTAAGACAAACTGAGTGGCACAGGAAGGGACACAGAGTGTAGCAAAAATTGTGCACCAGCAAAAAGGATTATTGTAGGAAACAGAAATTACCAGAAGATTCCACCCGAGGAGGAAGTTTGAGTTGAATTCCTACATCAGCCACAAACATATTCAATGATGGAGCAGGCTCATTGGACCATATGATGTAATCTTGTTTCTATTTCTCATGATCTTATGCTTGTGCATTCCCATTATTTCCCTGGATGCTGGACCTCTGCCGTCTCAGGGCTGGGCAATTTTTAAAAATTTATTAGCAATTAAGGAGTATATTTTGCTAGGGCTGGGCAAATTCAGCCCTTTCATTTGTGATGCACTCACAGTTAACTGGGTTACACAAGCTATTCTTCATCAATATACAAATAAAAGAGTGGCAATGGTCAATTCAGTGCTATTTCAATGCATTGTGATTAACCATTCGTCTGCTGTTACTGAGCAAAACTATCGCAAACTTCCTTTTTATAAACAAGCCAGTAAAATTTATGAAAGTGAATTTATTCTGGGTAATTTGCTGACAAAATATACCCCTTAATTGCTAACAAATTTTAAAATATAATCTCTTCATTCAATCCAATAAGAATTTAACCTTGTTGATTAAAATAAGTTTGAAACATCTTTTTCATTACCTGCTTTATTTTCTTTATTCCATTATCTTTCCATTTATTATCTACAGGGCCCCATATTTATAATGTCAAATGCATTCATGGTATTTCATTCATGCACATTTGTCTCATCTATTGTTAGCCACCAAAAAAATGAAACTCATTTGGAATGCTTCACTGGTGTCTTCACCTGCGGATTTCCACACTCTCAGCTCTCCGTTTTCTTCCTAATTCCTCAAATTTTTTTCCGAGTGACACATCGCCAGAGCAGATGCATTTGGACTGTGAGTCACATCATGGCTCTTGAACTAATGTTAATGCATGAGTTACTTCTAGGAATTACTCATCCATCTCTCAAGATATGTTCATTGTTCCACTGAAGGAATAAACCTCAGCTGAAGTCTGTTGAACTTGATCCCTTGTGTTGATCAACAAATGGAAGTGTAGAATTCTTCTTGGAAGCTGCTACATATTGTTCTTTGTCCATCAAAATGATCTACAGAAACACCTCTATCAGCATCTCCCTTTACCACCAAAGATGTGCAAATACACTGCAGAGAAACACATTTTGCTCTCTTAAAGGAAAGTTCCAGAAGTATTTGTTATGCTAATGTAAGATGATTGGAAAATTAAGACATTTGGAGTTAAATTTTTGTACAAACATTCACTGTGTTAACAAAGATGGTAAGGTGTGAAATTAACTCTTAGTTACTTCCTTGAAACGCTATTTAAAAAACTGCAGCTGAATTATTTTGCCAAAGACTCCTGCAAGACTTAGTGACAGCTTAATCAGCTGCAAGTATATGGGGTTAAGAGACCTGATAACCCCCTCTAATACATTTCCTCTACCTTGTCCACAACCTACCCAAATAATTACTGCTCTTGTATATTTAAGGGGAGGTGAGGGCCTAGTGGTATTATCACTGGATTATTAATCCACAAACTCAGCAACTTTCTGCAAGTTTGAATCCCACCATAGCAAATGGTGTCATTTGAATTCAATTAAAAACAAATTTGGAATTAAGGATCTACTTAGGATCATGAAACTATTGTTCATTGTCAGAAAACCCATCTGGTTCATTAATATCCTTTAGGGAAGGAAATCCGTTGTGCTTACCTAGTCTGGCCAACATGTGACTCCAGCGCCACAGTAATCTGGTTAACTCTTAACTGCCCTCCAAGGGCAACTAGGGATGGGCAATAAATGCTGGACAGCCACTGCCAACCATGTCCCACAAATGAATAAAAAAAAAACAATAAATCTGCAGAAAGGTACTCCAGACAAATTCCACACTGTGGAAGCAGTAGAAGTGATGTTTTTTATTATTTTGCCTGTATATTAATTGGTTTCACATTTTAGAAATTCAATTCCCAAATAGTTAAAGTGTACATAGAACCAAACTCAGAACTTTACATGCATAAACCTGTCTATAGTTTCCACTTTTGGTACAATTGGCAATTGGAGCATAAATTGTATTTAATATTGCACTGCTCTTAAGACACTTCTAATTTTTCTCAACTTTCTGTTCAAACTCATTTGCAGATTGCCAAACATAGAATTTGTTATAAACACAATAGGGCAGTGTTATTAGAAGGTCATTTAAAAGATAAGTTTTGAATTCAAAATGTTTCTTGATATCTTTAATATTGGTTACTTGATACAGTTTGATGAATATGGGTTTATCAAGAAAAAAATAATCATTTTAATATTTGGATACCAATCAGGAACATCAAAATATATCATGAAACCAGGGTAGACTCCAATAGTTTTTAGTGTGAGGAGTTTCACTCCAGGTGTGATTCTATTGACAAATTGGAGAGCTTTTACCATAAAAAACTTTATTTAACAATACAGTTTAACTGTAACAAGTGAATTAGCTTAAAATTTAACATTTGAATAATGCTTAAACATGATTAGATACAATTCTTAGCTGCTAACTCTATCTCTATATGTTCCAATTCAAGCAACATTCCTCTTACAGACTTAAAACTCCTCTTTAGAATCAGTTAACAATAATCACAACCATACATGTTTGTACTTGTTAACAATTGCAGAGCTCTTTGAACATTTCTGGAGAGATCTTTTCAGAGGGAGCAAGAGAGAGATCTATCTCTTTAAAATAGTTCCAGTCGGTAACTGCTTTTGATTTTAAAAATGAAGCTCAAGAAGTCTTTTCTACAAGCTTAGCTCCTCCCATTTATCACATAACTCTGTCAATCAACTTAAGCAAAATCCCACTCTGAATTCACAAGGGAAACCTAAGTAAACAAAAATGTATTAATTCTGTTTAAACAAACACATTACCAACTAAAATCAGTCATTATCTTGCATCCTCAACATTTGACTCCTTGCTGCCAAGACAATTCAGCACCATTTAAAACAAAGCTGTCTTTTAAATGTACCCCTTACAAGAAACATAATAAAAATACATTTCTTAGAGGCACAGTACCATCACATTGAACAGTGGTTAGTTTATCATCTGTGAGTGATGCAATTTAAAATAATTGAAAATTACTTTTAAGAATCCAGAAGGATTTGCCTGTTAAATTGAGGCTCAGTAGACAGTTTCTTAATAAGTAAAAAAAAAAATGCCCATTAATATCTTTGTGCTTTATTTATCTGATTCAATTTTAAAAGCTTCCTCAAATGTATGCAACAAGTGCAATAAGCATAAATTTGTAGTGGGGATTAATCTGAACTTCTAATCCACTTATAGCTAATAGTGTATCTAATCTAGTGTAGCTAATAGTGGCAGGGGAGCATCTAACCCAAGGTTTTGAAAACTGGAATGAAAGATTTTAGAAAGTATACTTGCACTGAACATAGTTTGCATTTGATCTTTCGAACTGGTTTTATTGAGTTAAGACAAACTGCATTGAAAAAAAATCAGTGCATATGATCGAAGATTCCAGTCATAGAATTATAGAATCCCTACAGTGCAGACGAAGACCATTCAACCCAACCACAATCCCACTCAGAACCTATCTGTGTTATCCCATATACTTACCCTGTTAATTGACCAATCAATCTAATCCACACATCTTTGGACTGTGGGAGGAAACTGAAACATTGGAGGAAACCCACACAGACAAAATGAGAGCATGCAAACTCCACACAGATAATAATTTCAGATAATGAAGGAGCAGCACTTCACATGCTTGCATTACCAAATAACTTGTTGGACTTTAACCTAGCACTGCTACCCACTATGCCACCGTGCTGCCCAGTCCAGTCCATTGTGTTTGAAGTACAGGACAACATGCTTGAGAGACAAGACTTCAATTCACCCAATACCCCAAAGCATTCTAAAATAATATCAACCTTCATATTACTTAATGTACTTGCTACTATTCCAACTTTCACTACCCTTCTCTCAGAGTAACAAGTGGTTCTGAAGCCCCGTTATGTGTCACCATTGGAAGAGGCTTCAGATAAGCAGGTTGACTGCCATCCTCTGTTCATTGAAGTGGCACAGTGGCACAGTGGTTAGCACTGCTGCTTCATAGCCCCAAGGATCCAGATTCAATTCCTGGCTTGTGTCACCGTCTGGGTGGAATTTTCACGTTCTCCCCATGTTTGCGTGAATTTCCTCCAAATTCTCCAGTTTCCTCCCACAGAAAAGAAGTGCTTGTTAGGTGCATTAACCTGAACAGGTTAATTCGCCTGAATGTGGCAACTAGGAGAATTTCACAGTAACTTCATTGTACTATAATGTAAACCTTACTTGTGACTAATAAGTAAACTTTACTTTCCTTTATCTACGTCCAAACTTGCAGCCTGGGAACAGGATTAGAGATGCCACTGGTCACTGTTATTACAGAGCAAGTAGTCCGAAAGGAATGAAAATTAGTCAAATTCCACAATGGGAACTCTGCCAGGTTATCTCCTAAATAATGGAGGTAGAATCATCCCACATGATTATATGAGTGCGTAGGGTGGCATGATGCTTAGCACTGCTGTCTCACAACACCAGGGACCCGGATTTGATTTCCAGCTTGGGTCGTTAGCTGTGTGGAGTCTGCATGTTCTTCCCATGTCTGCATGAGTTTCCTCCAGGTGCTCCAGTTTCCTCCCACAGTCTGAAAGATGTGCTAGTTAGGTGCATTGCCATGCTAAATTCTCCCTCAATATACCTGGAAAGATGCCGGAGTGTGGTGACTAGGGGATTTTCATGGTAACTTCATTGCAGTGTTAATATAAGCCTACTTACGGCCTTAATAAATAAACTTAAAAATGTTATGGGTGTTGTCACACAGGAAAGATTTGTTCAGTTATAATAAAATCTAAGTACATGTTGAGAATAATAGGCTACATTAACAAAAGTACAAATATTTGGATCCAAGCCTTATATCTTCTAAAGCCTTCCATAAGAAAATTGTCCTATTATCTACTGTTACCAACTAGAAATGATCCAGACAGGTATTCAGATAAAGACTTTGTGAGAGGTTCTGATTATAATTTCGGAAATCAGTGCATAAATACTCTGGTGAGGCACTTTTTCCATGTAATTTGTCATCCACTTTTGTGTTAAAAAGACACCGCCCACAGAGTAACTTGCCAAGATGCCAGCTGGCAGCAAGTGTCAAAAGACAATTTTGAAACTGAAACTGACTGAGACAACAAAAACAAATGCCTTTTTTTGATAATGGAGTTTCTTATCTTACTAAAGCAACAATATTCTCTTGACTTAGTGCAATGTCTATTCTTTCACACACACACATGGATGAACTAAACAACAAAAATGTGTTCGGTCTGCAAGTGTATTTTGTCAAGTAACTGAACAGTAATTTGATCATGAAAGGAAAAATGTGTATCTTTACAAAGGGATCTGTGCTGAGGTATGTATTCCATAAAACCGCTCTCCGATGAACCCATTATATTTGTATTTTTCTATTTAATTTTACAATCTATAGCTGTAACGAATACACAAAATAAAATAAGTCAAAACAAGGTAATAATCAGTAGAAAACAGCTGCAATGGGAATCTTGTTTCCAATGTGTTACTTTGCTTAACAATTAGAAACTTAATTGAATTTGTCGTATGGTAGACTGCCTGAGAAAATGACTTTCAGCTGATGTTAGAGCCAACAAGCTAGCTACCATAAAATTTCATTTAATGTCATTTACATGAACAAATCGGGTACAAAATTACTGGTGTAGAAATGCTGAGCATAGAATATAATGCAGTACCTATCAGTGACAGGAAAGTTTGACTAAACTTGCTTACGACCTTCATAATTTCTGCTTCATTTTTAATCTTTGTCGATCAATGCCAGTTTAAAATTGGCAGCAGAAAGGATTATTGACAACTTTCCCATAAAGTTTTTAATGTTACAGCATTGCATGATGGCCAAGAGGAAGACTGTTGACGTTTCAGCAACTGAGGTTATCCTAAAGCTTTTTGCAGCCAGTGCAGCCACTTTAGAAGTGCAGTCACTGTTGCCAATTTGCCCAAGACAAGCTCCCACCATAACCAATGTGACAATAATCAGGTTATCTATATTTGTGATATTGCTTGAAAGATAAATATTAGGCAGGACAAGGGATGAGTCTCCTATCTTTTTTGAAATAATGACATGGGATCTTTGCATCTGCCTGAGAGGACAATCAGGGCCTTGGTTTAATGTCCCATCCAAGAGACAGCATCTCCTACAGTGTAGCACTTTCTCAGTACTTCAGCTTAGGACTTTATACTCATGTCTTGGAATGAGGGTTGAACCCAAAGTCTCAAAACTGAGCGCGACCAAATGAATCATAGCCACGTTATAAGGAACAGTAAAGCAAGAACTAAAGACAATTCAATGTTATCATATTCATAAAATTCCTGATTGTATTTATTTCTATAATAAATGCTGAAGTCTAATTAGGCTTTGCGATGCTTGACAGTCTTCACTAAAACACCATAGAGTTTACGTTTACACATATTCAGCTGATTGTATTCAATTTTCATAAAACCAACACGGGATGTTTTCCTCATTCTGTCATTTGTAATGAAACCATGCACCCTTTGCAAGAAGCAGTTTACGATTCTGGCACGCATAATAACTTTAAGGTCTGCTAATAAAGTAATAATTCAGAGAGTGACTTTGAAAGCTGAGGCAGAGAAGTTGTTAAGGATTTAACGGGAAATCTTCCTAACTGAATATATTTCAATTAACTTGAAATCTTTAAGGAGGATGAAGTGTGAAAATAGCAGACTTTTCAATTCTTGGGAATGAGCAGAAACTTCAGTCAGTTGGAAGTTTGCTCCTGCTTGGTCCTAACTACATTTGTTTACATCAATCTGATGAAGCTTTTAGCTTGAAAGGCCCCTGATCTTTTGTAGAACTGAATTCTTAGGCCCATTGGGGCAAGCACAAAAGGTGGAATCTTGCATGGCCAGGATGCTGGTTCTCTGGCTGAATTATCCTCACCAACCCACCCCCACCTCATGATTTTCAAAAGGTGGCAGGCAGCAGAACTACCTCCCCACAAGTATTAGATAACCAATTTACTCTGTTGAGGCCTATTGATAGTAGCTGACCAGAATTGGCTTGCCTCTGTTCTAATCACAACAGCAGCACAATGCTCTATGGAGGAACTCCCTTTCATTATGAGGGCCTATAGCTCAGTCTACTTTTATTTTAAATCTGAAAACTTTGAAGAGAGGGTGCCTCCATCTTCCTCACTTGAAAAATCCAGCTTCTGCTCTTTCTCATTTCTATTTGCCTCTAGCCTTGAGGATCCACCCACCATCCTTATTTGGACAGCGAGAATACCTCCGGGCCACTAATTCACCAATTTGGGGAAAATCACAGCTGATTGAGTATCCGCCACATAATGTAGCCTCTGACTGCCGTCAAGCTTGATGACAAGTTTCAGAAGCAGTAGCTGCCCCCAATCTCTAAATTCAACATTGTACTTTGCAAACGAAGCATTCAACAAGTTTATACAAGTGCTCTCTCAATTCAAATAAATAACCAAAGATTTCAAAAGCCCTGCCGAAAACAAATCATGTGTGACAAGATCATAGATGGATTAGAATCAGAGTCAGGACAAGAAATAGTGGCAATGCTTTGGTAATCATTTCATTAAATGAGAGTGAATCAAAGCCGGTCCTTCTGTTGACCCAGAAGTTTTGGTTAAAGTGATCCACAGTAACCTTCTAGGTGGCTGGTCTAAACCAAGCAATAGGCCTTTTTCCCAAACTGATTGGAGTCCAGGATTGGTGACGATGTAGAACTTGATACCACTTGGAGTGGTTGTGATGAACAGTGTAAATGCCTTTAAGAGAAGACTAGATAATTATATGTAATGGTGGTGGGGAACAAACAGAAGGAAAGATCTGTGCTGTGGAGGGGGAATGCAAATGAAATTAAATAGCCTCATTAACAAATGCCAGCCAAAAAGTAACAAGAAAAGGGGTAGAGATTATGATCCTAAGGAGTTGATTCTAATAGATTCTTAGGCCTTCCTCAAAAGATGAGGTGTTGTTCTTCAAGGTTCTGTTGAGCTCCATTGGATTACTGCTGAAGGCTAAGGACAGAGAAGGCATGATGGATGTGGGTAGAGAACTCATAAGCTTGGATTCATGCCTGTAAGTTGAACTGAGGTGCTCTGCAAGGCAGTTACCCAATTTGTTTTTGGTCTCTCCAGTGTAGAGGACACCACATTGTGAGCCACAAATACACCATATTAAATTGAAAGTGTATGCTTAAAGGCTTGGACTGTGAGAAGGAAGAGGTTAAAAGGCAGATGTTACATCTCCTGCACTTGTATGGGTGAATACCCTAGCAAGAGGATGGGATGTTGATAATGATTAAGGAATGGACTAGGAGGGACACTCCCTTCAGAATACCAAAGCAGAGAACATGGAAAGAAGTGTTTGGTGATAGCATCAGGCCAGAGGTGGCCAAATTGCTGAAGGAGAGTACAATAAATGGAAAACCGAGAGTAAGAGGCACCTTGTCAGTCATTGGCAACGTGTGCCCAACTGCTCCATTGAGAAGAGATCTTGTTCCAGGATTTGCAGATGTCAGCAGTGCCCTACTTTGAGAGTCAGAACCTCCTGGTGCACTAGTGCTGTTACACTTCAAGTGAATTGATCCTCCACCTGTAGGCTCTGCTTTGGGCGTCATTCTTTTTTCCAGCTGGATCTCAGTATCCATTCTCTCTGCCCTGTAAAGAGACATGTGGCTAAGGGGAAGATAGCTGATACTGTTTTTTCTCTGACTGCTGTTAGAGCTGTTGCTGGTTTATCTTCTATTCTAGTCCTTCAGAAGAAATAGAAAGTAAATCTGCACAAGATGCTCTCATGCCAAGGCTGGCAATGGATACATGCAGCTGAAGTTGAGTAAAGTGCAAGATAGGTGCAGTGCCTTCCAAAATGCTTTCAATAACCTGTCCAGCAGTGATAGTCCTCTCAGAGAAAACAAGTGCTTTGAACAACAGTGTCTCAATGGCCATGACAACAGCTCTTAAGTATAACTGATCAAGGCTTGTCAATCACATCAAAGAAACTCTGTACACTATATACTTGCCGTGGTGGCCCTGATGCAGTGCAAGTACAGCATGTAAGTAGGGTCTTTTATAGAAAATAAATTCATGGTTAAGAAGGCTTTTAATTGCCTCTTCAATCACCTCAAATATTTTATCACCATGCGGTGTTTTCCTGCTAGACTTGCAACCCAACCTGCCGAAAGCTATAAGAGGGCAGAGTGATGTGGAGGTGCCAGTGTTGGACTAGGTAAACACAGTGAGCAGTCTCACAACATCGGGTTAAAGTCCAACAAGTCTGTCCAACATTGGGAGCATGACTGTTTCACTTTCCAGAATTTTCTATGCTCTATCCATCCCAGGCTAGTTAGGAAAATTCTGACCATTATTTGTGTTTCTCTCTCCACAGATGATGCCAGACCAGTTGAGTATATCCAACACTTACTGTTTTTCCTTCAGATTTCCACATCTTTCACTTTTGGAATGTGGGAGAAAGTGTCAAGATAAACACTGGCAAAACACCTGTTGGTCTCACATGTTTCTGTGCAGTAAGTTCTGTGTAATTCTATGCAATGACTTGATTGGAAGCTCAATGTAAATATTATGGAACATGTGGATGAATTTTGTTCCACAGTCAGAATTCCAATCCGGAAACAACTAGTATATGTTATATTTTTACAGGAATAAGAAGAACAGAAATGCTCCTCATACCTCTATTGCAAATGCTGCAAACCATCTTTCAGTCTGGCCAAGCCTCCCTTAATGTCACCCAACCTCCACCTAACCTCCACCCATCTAATTAGCACCTACCAGCAGACGTTGCTAATATCCATTTGCCCTAAACTCCAACTGTTCAGAACCAGCGAGCTGTAAGTGCTGATTTGACACTTGCAGCTCATCTATTGAATTCAAATGAAGCCAATAACGCAAAAGTCATGGCTGCCCCTTTGCCATTGGCCACTTGGTGAACTAAAGTTGACACCCACCCCAAATTATTTCCTGTCTCCCAATTTCTTTTTAGATTTCTTCCAGTGCAGAAGGAGGCCATTCAGCCTATCAAATCTGCACCAACTGACTGACCCAGGCCCTCTCCCCGTAACTCCATGTATTTATCTGAGTAATCCCCTTAAGGCTAACAGACAATTCAGCATGGCCAATCAATCTAAACAGCATACCTTTAGACTGTGGGAAGAAACTGGAGCACCCGGAGGAAACCCAAGCAGATATGGGGAGAATGTGCAAAATCCATACAGACAGTCATCCGAAGCTGGAATTGAACTCGGGTCGCTGGCACTGTGAGGCAGCAGTGCTAATGACTGTGCCACTGAGCCACCCCAATTTAGAGTCAATTCAATGCATGTGGCTTGATAATTGCATCAGTGAAATTGTTAATAATGCAGGTTTTTATCAACTGAGGAGTGCTACATTATCAATTATAACTAAGCAATGTGCACCTTCAGATTTGCCAACCAGTGGAAAGTCTGGATTCTTTGCTTTTAATATTGACAGATGACAATTGTCAGAAAAGAGCGCCGTCAGTTTTATTGATGTGCTTGAAAAATTGCTGAATTTCAAAAGCCACAATGAAAATGTGTTAAAGATATTCAGGCAGCTTGCAGATTATTGTTGTAATAAATTGGAAGCTTAAGCTGAATATTTTTTACCAGGGGCTATGGTCTCTTTAAAGATCAAGAAATTCAAATGTCTGGAACAAATTCTTATTTATTATCAAGAATGTAACTGGTTAACATTTTACTGGTAACCCATAACTTCATTCTAACATTTGAAGATTACATTTGAATTCTGACAGCACAACAGGGAGCATGTTGTTTGTCAGTCACAATGCTCTATTGTAAAATTCTTCAGATGTAAAAGCATATTGAAAAATCCGATCATTTGCAACATAACTCTATACTGCTGCAAGCCACATCTTTAGCAGTTCAAATTATGAGAGCTGGACAACAACTGCAGATCTCCATGGAGATCAATGTTACATACTAGATTACCATGTAAAGCGCTTGCAAGTTTTATGTAGATAAGATTTCAACGTTGTTCCTATCTTAATGATAGTCATTATGCAGCCGTGCTGATTGGAATTCATTTATTACCTGCATTTGATCTGAGGGAAGTAATTATAATTTATGTATCTGCGTTAAAATTAATTTATATTTTTGGCATTTACCCACCTCTTTTTAGGTAAGGGCTTTAGAAATCATTTGAAAACGAGATGCACTGCTTTCTCCCACAAGCTTCTACTTTAGTCCAGAGTTGTTAAATTTGAAAAGCACCATTATTACCGTATTGTTCTAATTTATTTAAGCAATAAATTTTGTTATAAGGGAGTGTATGAGGTAATAAAAGCTGACGGTGCTGGATAAATGCCGAGTCCAAAGGCCAACCATTTATACAGTAGAGGTATGTTTTTATCTCAAGTACACCAGCTCATAATAGAATTTATTGCTATTTTAAATTACAGCCCAGATCACAGATTATTGGTAGAAGTGACAGAAAAATGTACATTTTAGGGAAATATCTAGCATTCGTTTCAGTTACATCCTTTTGTATATCATTTTAAAGGTGGTTAAATCTTCTATATCTAGCCACTATGCCTCCTTAATCCACTTTGAGATCAGCCGTAGCCTCTCTGAGCCTTGTACAAGTTGTATAACGTTATTCAGCTGCATTTATTATTAAACCCTAATTGTTCTTGCTGTATTTTTTTCCTTTGGTTATCCAAAGGTACTGTACAAGAATATAAACGTCAAGAGTTGGGAATCAAGCAATACCACCGAGCCCATCTCGTTCATCTTGTCATTCAGAACATATTTCAATACCACATTAAAAATGTTTCCTGATCTAAGCCTTACCACTCTATCACTTGATGAATCTATTCTTTATTTAACATGAATGCTTCAATGGAGTCAGCATTCACTGTGATAAAAGACAGCTTCTTCCATAAGTTTACAACTCTGGTAAAGACATTGCTCCTTGACTGAATGGTCTCTATTATTTGTACCCTACTCTTGCACAAAATATATTGGTCTAAATATTCACGGACCCTGTTCCAACAGCACAAGTCTGGTAAGGAGTAAGTAACCCCAACCTATCCTTGCTCGGGTCAAAGATTTTGGACCAGATTCTCCAACCTTGCTTGCAGCTGAGATCCTCTGATGCTGCTGCTGTGAACGGAGATTCGGCTGAGTGCCAAATTCTCGCTGGCAGCAGTTGCCAGGCATGTAAGACTGGTGAATTCCAACCCTTGCTGCAAATTCTGGGACCAAAATAATTTCCAGATTTGTGGATCAGCAGTTCCTGCTCAAGTCAATCAGCCCTTTTAGTGTGGAGTTGAGACCTCCAGAGACGTATTCTTTTTAGTTCTTCAAATCCTCCTGGTATCACTGTTCTGGGATCCATCATTTTACTCTAGAAAAGATCTGAGGCTGAAGTAGACCTGAAAGGGACTTGTACTAAGTCTCCACTTGCATGAGTTGTGATGAGGTCTTTCAAGGTGTAACAGTAGGAATTTTCCAGGAAAAGACAGGGAACTCTCCTCAACATAGTCTATTGGTGTGAGGGAGAGGGCAGAAGATCTCTTCAAGACTCTCCAATTGAAATTTTAAGATCCAGAGAAAATGGAGTATGCCAAACTCCAGACTATGTGTTATTCTCCTTCTCCTGTACCATAAGGGTAATTACCACTTACAAGCTCTCCAAGGAATTGTTTCTATTGGCATCAATAGATTACTTAAATGAGACTTGCATTCTCATTTTCAGCTTTCAATCCTGGCATCCATCTCAAAGGGGGCTTCATTCGTAACCAAGATCCTCTGTTTGACATACACTGGCCATTTGCAAGAAATTTTATTTAATGTCTGAAATACAATTCAGTAGTACATTAAGCAAAACTTTTGATTCACTATTTTTCTAGCATGGCATTTCATGTGCCCATTCCTTGCCCTTAATGAAAATAACTTTTTGCATTACATCATGATGAGCTCTTGGAGTCAACTTAAGGAAGAAAATTCCAAATTTGAATTTGAATTTTGATCATCCAACAGGAAAACTTGGAGTTCTATATGCCTGAGCATCTCACTACATCCACCTGAGCCAGACCCAACAAGGTACTAGTCTACAGGCTTCACCGCTATCGCCAAAATGCCTCAGGTGCAGGAGCTATAGATGACATGAGTTTGTAAAGGGTATGGAGAAGATTCATAGGGAGTGGCTGTTTCCTCTGGTTGGAGGAGGAGGTTAATCATGAGGGGCATAGTTTTAGGGTGTAGGGCAGGGGTCTCATCGGAGATTTGAGGAAATAGTTTGCACCCAGTGGGTGGCAAGGGTCTGGAATGCATTGCCTGGATGCCAGTGGGGGTTACCTTACAATCCTTATAATGTATTCAGATGAACAGAGTGTCATGGTATTCACGAGAGCTGGAGAATGGGATTTGAGGAACTTCAGTGGTATTTATCACAATGCAGACTCGATGGGCTGAAGAGTTTCTCCTGACCTGTAAAACAGTCTATTCCTTTCTGCGTGCAGATACCTACGGGAGGGCGAGTCACAGATAGAGGAGCCAGGGCTTTAGGCTGTATTAATGTTTAATCATCCTGTGCAGCGCATGCCTCCCTATCCCTATCAATAGTATCTGCCTTCACACATGCTCTCTTGGTGACCCTACAACTTCTTCACCTTACATGGATTGGTGTTTCATCCAGGTGACCTCCCCCCCCCCGACCCTATCATACCTTCCACCCCCACCCCCATTCCTCAGGATGCGCATAGAGGTGGAGACAGTCTGTTTGTTGAGCACCCTGTGGCCTTTGATACCCTTGGCGAGTGCCCCCTGGAGGCTGGGATGTGGGGGTTCCCTGGGCAACTTTCAAGTGTGACGGACGTAGCCATGCCCCCTGTTCAGCGCACTGACAATGATTTGTACTAATGTCAGGAAGATGGGATTCAGAAGAGTTGGAGCTGCTGGAATCAACTGGGTGGGGGGCTCTAAAATAGTCCCAAAGCTCCGGAGCCCCTTTGTAATTGCCTGCTGTTTCCCAATCATGCTCCCCAGGCTCTTAGCCACAGACCCTGCCTCTGACCCTGCTGCCTACGGCTAGCATTTCTCACCCCAGGCTTTCCACCGCAGCTGCCACCCTTGCAGTGTTGGCCAGGGAACCACCTCCTGAGCCAGTGGAACCTGAGGCTGTGGAACTCCTCCAAACAACCTAGCTATTGCTGAAATGTCGCTGACACCCCACAAATGCAGTCCCCGGCTCTGCTTCTGCATCTCCAGCAGCTTTGGGAGAATTGTTTACAGCGGCCCGGCATCTGGTTGGGAGTGGGGGGGCTATCTCCTTGGCTCCGGCAGACCTCTGGCTGCCGATCCTCAGAGATTCCCCCCTCCACCTGAGGTGCATTAATCGCTGTGTGTGCTCACCAGGAAATGATTCCGGAAGCTGTCTGCTAATGCCACCTACTGAGGGATAAATGGTGGATGGTGCTGGTGATAAATGTGAAACTTGGACGGTGCTTTCCTTAGAACTTTCCTCTGAGTTGTCGATAGGGATTGCGGGGCGGAGGCACTGACAGGTGATGTGTATTGGCACTGCCTTGCCCAGCAGGCATTGTGACAGGGTGTGCCAGAGGGATTTGAGGACAATGATGGGGGGGTGGGGAGTCGGGCACTGGACAGCCATGGGGTGTTAGGGAGTGGATTGATGTAGACATTCCAGGTGTGACAAACAGGACTGATGCCAGGATAGGATAGATGGACACTCATCCTTGTAATGAGATTGTTTATTTTCTTCCAGCATTGGGTGCCGGGCCTCAATTTCAGGCCATGGGTACAGGTTGTCACAGCCACCACATCTGAGGCCGCATTCGAGTCCCTGCTCCTGGGTCATCTACCTTCCCAGGCATACAGGATGGCCTGCCTCTCCGCCACGGCATCCAGCAGCCGTCTTAGGTTTCCCTTTGTGAACATGGAGCCTATCTACCCGCTGCCATCCTCCTGGTGTGACTGGCTGTCGATGCAGCAGGATCTCTCCAAAGTTAATGCACATGGCTGCGGCACTACACATATAGTGTCTCTATCCCAGCGTGTTTCACGGGGAGATTCTTTCAGCGAACTGAATATGGGATGATTGCAATGCAGAGAGACCAGCGTGGATCATTCCATTATCCTCACTGTTCTGAACATTTTCAGGGGGAAAATTCTGCCTGATATTTTAGTCGTTTACAAAAGTGACACTGGAACTGAAGAATGTTTATGAAGGAGTCCAAGTATAGAATTTCATATTTCAATTTGAAAACTCCAATCAAGACCAATCGTGTTCATTCCAGATCTAATTTCATTCAATTTTTTGATTCAATTCAATTTCACTTCATTGTCCATATGGAAATTTGTTTCAGGTACATTCCATTAATTAAAAAAAATACATATAAATGAGTGATAGCAATAAAAGGAAGAAAATTAACCTAACACAGAGATCTAACTTTAATTGAGATATGTATTAAAAGCATTAAAATAATCAGTCAGTGAGTCCTACCTTGAGTGTATGTCCTCATCCATGCATCAAACTCCTGTTAAAAGTTCTTATATAGAAGGGCACAGACAAATTAAGGAACCAATTTGTCCTGCATCTGAGAGAATGTAGACGTGGGTTGTCCCGTAGACATTGGGATGACATGGGTACAAATGGGGTCACATGTCAGTGTGTGAGTTCTCCCGGAGTCAGGAAAGATACTCAGCAAATGAGAGCTGCTCAGCTACTGTGAATAAACAGCTATTATCGTTAGTCCCTGATCATCAGTTTTTGCAACCCAAAATTTTGAAATGGTGTTGGCAGAATGGCACAGGGACTTCATGGCATTGACATGCTGATGCTTGAAATAAAGGTCACAGACAGCTAAATGAAATTCGGAAAAGATAACTTCGGTGGTGCTAACCTATCAGACAAATCAAAGAAGACACAGGTGTACTCTCCTAAATTTGGCAAGACCTGAGGCAATGGAGAGATATATGAGTTCTTGGTTTTTCAAATGAAGGAAGAGAAGGAGGATTCAAAAATATTGGTGAAAAGGTTCAAGCACATATGCAAGCCAGTGAAGAACTTTATACTGGATCAACACACATTCAATACTACCAACCAAGAGTTTGATGATTCCATCAAACATAGTGACTTTAAAATTCCAGCAAAGAAGCACTTGCTCCCTCACTGATGGGTTGATAAGAGATTGCATTGTGTGTGGAGTTCATAGTGCTGTTGTTCGCAAGCAACTTCTTTATGAGAAAAGTTTAACCTTGGAATCTTCCACTAACAACTGTATATTGAATGAGCAGTCAGAAAGAAGCAGCAAAGAATTAAAGTGGACATTGAAGGCTTTTGCAGTGCAAGGCACACCTTGCTCCAACTATGGTGGCCACCACTCAGCGAATAGAAAGACATGATTGGTGTTTAGTAAGCATACTTAACAAGTGTAGCAAATGGAACAATTTTGTGAAATGGTATCTAACATATCTAAGCCACAGCAGCCATGCCACCAGCCACACCACAACCAGTCTGTTCCCTAGCTTCCAGAGCATAAACAGGGTAAATTATTTGGAATGTAATTAGAATAACTAAAGTGCAAAGCTCCAAAATTATTTTACTGTCAACACTATTAAGGAGAAGAGTGAGATTTGCACCACATTAAACAGTGCCTGCAGTATTACAAAACTAAAAGTAAGGATTGACAAGAACAGCTTCTTCCCTGTTGCCATCAGACTTTTGAGTGACCTACCTCATACTAAGTTGATCTTTCTGTACACCCTAGCTATGGGCTGTAACACAACATTCTGAATTCACATTTCCTTCTCTTTCAATGATATGCTTTGCACAAGAAACAATTCTTTTCACTGTATACTAATGCATGTGACAATATTAAATCAAATCAAATCAAAAACAAGTATAATGTCCTGACCAGACCATAGTAGGAAATGGACTCCAATGCTGCACCAAATCCCAACACTGAGAAAGACTTTGTGACATGGTAGATAAACTATCCAACAGATGATGTGGTCACTCTTCACTGCATATGGGACAGTTTTCAGTTTTATGTCATTGACCAGAATGTGAAGCCACATTCGGGTCTTCAGGACAGCGTCACACTGGGGATAATCCACTTTGGTCCAGACATATACACTCTGCAATTGAGGAAACAATTCACTGGCAACACGAACGTGATGAATTTTGAAGATTCTTCATTCAGCAGGATTTGTCAGGATCTATACTTCGCATCCAAGATGCTGAAGACTTTGGTATTGGGTGTATCAGCTATAACCTGTTTAGCCACCTTCATAGGGTGATGAAGTCTAAACAATGCCTCAAAATTCACCATATTTATATAATTATGTGTCCAGTAAACAGATATTGTTTCCTCCATTGCCCGCATTATAAGAAAGATGTGGAGGCATTGGATCGGATATAGAAGAGGTTTACCAGGATTTTGCCTGGTATGGTGGGAAGGTCTTATGAGGAAAGGCTAAGGGACTTGAGATTATTTTCATTAGAGAGAAGAAGGTTGAGAGATGACCTAATTGAGGCATACAAGATGATCAGAGGGTTAAGTAGGGTAGACAGTGAGATCCTTTTTCCTCGGATGGTGATGACTAACACGAGAGGACATAGCTTTAAATTGAGGGGTGGTAATTGTAGGACAGATGTGAGAGGTAGGTTCTTTACTCAGAGGATAGTAAGGGTGTGGAATGCTCTGCCTGCAGCACTTGTGGACTCGCCAAGTTTAAGGGAGTTCAAATGGTCAGTGGATAGACATATAGATAACATCGGAATAGTTTAGATTAGAGGGTCATTAGATTGGTTTCATTGATCGGCGCAACATCGAGGGCTGAAAGGCCTTTACTGCGATGTAATGTTCTATATTCTATGTTCTATTGGACATCCACTGACAGTCATGTCTTCTAACTGCTTACGGAGAAGCTCTTTGCAAGCCAATTCAGCAAAATCATCTTCAATTATATCCTGGTCTCGGATCATACTATGCAATAGCATGATACACATATACATCTAATGTCAGGACTATACAGTTAAAGCTCAACCCTACTGAATGCAGATTCATGGTGAACCAGGTTCCTTATATGGGTCACTTACTCAAAACCGAGGACATTAAGCCAGTTCCAGACAAAAGGTAGAATTACATCAGATGCCAGTACCAAAGACAAGGGTATTTGTCATACCCTTGGTATGACAAATTATCTTTCTATGTTCATTTTTTCCTACAGTGAGGTCAACTGATCCTTTCTTGAGGTCCTCCACCAAGACGTTGATTGGTGCTGGTAGAAATGCCATCTTATTGCATTTAACAAGCTCAAATAGGCACTTTCAGTTCCTGCAGTGAAAAAAAAATTTCAACATTCTAGCCTCTATATTCATTTCAGTTGATGCCTCCAGTATGAACCTGGCACAGTCTGCATCTAGAATGGCAGAGCAGGAAGTTTTGTATCAAGGGTCCACTTTGAGACTCAAATCAAGAAGGAACTCTTTGCCCTCATCTTCATATGTCAGAAATGTCATGCCTTCATCTATAGCCATTCTGTAAGTGTTGAAAGCGATCATTAGCCACTCATTACTATTTGTAACAAGTCTCTTCACACTGTGTTTGCATGACTGCAGCACATGATGTCAAATTACAATGCTACAACCTCAGTGTGATCTACAAAGCAGTAAGAAGCTGTACCTCATTGATGCTCTTTCCAGAGCCTCCTTACCTACCACTGACCAGGCATAGCGTAAGGAGAACATCGACACCATGACTGTCTCATTGAATCAAGGAATTTGTGGATGCCTACAGGCAGATCTCATATGGAGACAACTCCACTAAATCATTACGAATGTCTTGCCCGAGTCTTCAAAGGGACTTCCCTAAAATCTCCATTACATTCTTCTTTTACCAGAGGAACTAACAATACAAGACAGGTTGATACAGTGCGGGCAATGATTTGTTATCTCTACTTTTTGTAAAGGTACTATACTCCACCAAGGGCACCCAGAGTTAGGGATAATAAAGTACAAGGCAAAAGAATCCCTATACTGGCCATCAATGTATACGGACATGGAGAGAGAAGTGCCAAGCTGCATTGAGCTGAGGAACTACACAATGTCCCAAATTTCCCATGGTCATTCATAGTGACTGATATTTTCAAATGGGACATGGAGCAGCATTTGGTTCTAGTCAATTTATACTCTGGTTGGCTTCAATTTGATGACCATCAGACTTGAAGAACAACATGGTTATAAACAAGCTCAAGAGATGCTTTGCCAAACACAACATCCCCCAGTGCATAATGACAGACAACAATTGACTGTTCATTTCCAGAGAGCACATGATGTTAGGAGCACATGAGTTGTCCCAGAGTAAGGACAAATACACCATGTAAAAGTTGTTCATCAATTGTTGTTAAACTCTGGTAAGCAGTTATTGCAACCCAATACTTCTGTAGCCTTTTCCCTGAATGCAGTAATACAGAAAAAGGAGAGATTCTCACTGTTCATGACACCCTTCTGTCAAAATTCTTTGAGAGCAGATTTTGTCAAGAAACATCTGTTCATCAAATAACATTGCTGCCTGGTTCAATAATTTCTGTACCCTGAAAGAATCTGCTTTCCAAAAGCAACAGTACCAGGCAAGGCATCCAAAAATAATAGCATGCTCAAATACAGTCATGTAGAAAAGCTTCATGATTGTAGAATCCATTTGTAAGGATTTTAATTTTCTAAGATAGTATAATTGTGAATATCCCTTGGCCATTATATCTGTACACAGCTCCCTTCAATGTAGCTTATCATCTACTTTGACACTTAGGTATTTTTAGCTAGTAACTACTTTAACGTCCACATCATGAATCTTCATGGGAACAATATCATTAACTTGCATTCTCCTGAAGTTTTTTGCTTTGTTTTTGTTCAGTTAATAGGATTTTTTATCACACCATTCAACTTTTCCATCAAGTTCGTATAGTTTCCTCTGTTATTTCTTATGAGATTCACAAGTACCAGATTAACAGCACACTTCAGCATCATTTATGCCAATTACTCCTTTGAAAAATTATTGCTTGCATGGGCAGATACAATTGCATAATTCTGAAAACCTTACAAATATAAAAACATTTTCTATATCCCACTGTAAGCTTCTCAGATCTAACAGTAGATCCAGTTTTTATCATTTATTCTCAGAAGATGGTATCGGTAGTAAGGCTTGCATTTATTGTTCCTTCCAAGATATTCTTCAAGAGTTTTTTTTTAAATACAACTCAATGTTTAGATCAGTTTGCCAAGAGTCAACCATTTGCTGAGGGACTAGGGTTACACAGAAGCCAAAAGAGATAAGATAATGTTTTCCCCAAATGACAGTGAACTAGTTTGATTTTTATAAAAATCCAACTGCATTAAGATCATTTTAACTGACAACAGCTTTTTATTTCCAGGGCTTTAATTTTCAAAGTACCATAATGAAGTTCATGCGCTTGTATTTGATGTGAAGATGTCCCAACCGCTAGGCAAAAGCTGAGGGCAACCCCACTTCTGCTGGTGAGTCATCACTTAAATCACTACTGTCAGTGTGGTGTAGGTACGAAAAGTGATGAAGGAATGACATTATGTTTCCAAGTCAGAATGTTATAAAAGTTGGAGGGGAGGTTAGAGGATGTTGTTCCTAGGTTTCTGCTGCCTTTGGCCCCAAAGTACAACACAAGTCAGCTGTGAGCATCTGAGCAGGCAGAGCAAGAGCCTGAGTAGCCTGACTTTACCTCTGCTAAAGAAACAGCACATGTTCCACCTACAAAGAGGAAGATTTTCAGCTGACATTCTTTTGATATTGGGGACAATGAGGCAGAAACTGCCCCATCTGTGCCTGTAAAGTGGTAGACACAGCTGTTGGGACGCATGGGCATTGAATGGATTGAGCAATTGGGTGGGAAGTGCAAGTTCTTTGACCCTAACCTCAGCATTCACGTTTCTTTTCACCATCATTCCTCTCCTGGCCCAGCCACATTTCTCTGCCAGCAATTAACCAGAGAACATTTTGTTGCAGATAGTGGGGTGATGAAAAGCAAAGGCTGATCTATTAGGCATCCTATTTAAGGCGATATTCATAATCTGTCAGCCATTGATGAAAGTTTGCAAGCCCTGTGCGATTATTGCATTTTACATTCCGTGTAGGAGACTATCATGTCCTGATGGATGAAGACATCGTCACAAAGGCCTATAGCATTATGCCACTCATGTTTGAGACAAACTCCTCTTGTTTCTCTGGCAACAAGCACAGTATGGTTGAAATGCCTGCCTGTACATCACACATTCTCTGCTGCTGCTCCAAAAGTATCCTAATCATCAATGACCGCTAGGGCTCATCATCCAGCACAGCTTGTCTTGCCCTCCACTCACTGACATGGACGCTCCTTTGCTATCCCTGTCTAAATCATTTACTCCTTCTTATTCATTTCTGATTTGTCAATAACCAATTAGATAGCCAATTATACATTATTTGTCCCATCACAGTGTGAGTATCTGAGCTGCTTTGTCTAATTCCTGTGTCAGTGTACCCTCAGAGTGAGTAGATTCAGAGCAGTTATCATCATTAATCAGTTGCACGAACTCCTGCAGGATGCATGAAAACCCTCTGAAACATTAATGACATGAATGATGCCAGTTAAGGTAAGAACATCTCGTTATCACCATGCACATATTCATCTTCCACTTGCTGCTAACAACTAGTGTTTTAAAGTTTATTTATTAGTCACAAATAAGCCTACATGAAAACTACAATGAGGTTACTTGAAGATCCCCAAGTCACCATACTCCTAGTAAACTGAGGGAGAATTTACCATGGCCAATGAACCTAACCAGCACATCTTTTAGGCTGTGGGAGGAAACCAGCGCAGCCGGAGGAAACCCATGCAGATACGGGGAAAATGTGCAGACACTCAGGCACCATCATAAGCCAGGAATCAAACTCACGCACTGTGAGGCAGTGGTGCTAACTACTGTGTCACTGTGCCTCTCCTAGTCAAGTGAGTGAGTGTTGTACACCATTGCGCAGTCTGATATTAATGTTGTTAGGAAGTACATGGGACTTTCTCTTCTCCACATCTCCAGCTGCCAAATAGGCCAAAACTGACTTGCAGCGTCTCCTGATCAGTGCCTGTCAACTATGAGATGGCTGGTGGGCTCCCTCCTTTTTTTTTGCATCTCCATGGTTGTTTGTGCTCTCTTGTCCTGAAAGGGAAAAAACAAAACAACTTCTGACCAGGAGCAGGGGCATATGTTGAACAGATGGATGAAGTGCATTTGTTGAACATGACTACGTGGATAAAACCAAAGTAACAGTGAGGCTAAGGGTATTCATTTTAGTTTATGCACGAATGTTAAAACATTAAGTGAAAGACAAATCTGTATTCAAACGAGGATGTCGGGAAATTGCTGCCCAGATGTTCTGTCGTTAAGTTTGTTAAAATGACACCATTGGAAACGTAGTAACTTAGGAAATGGGAGCAGGAGGAGGTCACTCAGACCTTCAAGCCTGCTCGGTATTCGTTATGACCATGGCTGCTCATCCAATTCAATAGCCTGATCCTGCCTTCCCGTCATATCCTTTGATTCCCTTTGCCTCAAGTGTAAAAAGATAACAAATAGGTAAAGAGCATCTTATCCAGGCCTATTCCCCATCCTATCTCCATAACCCCATGCATTTATCATGGTTAACCCACATATCCCTGGACAGTAATGTGTAATTTAGCACGGCCAATCAACCTAACCTATAAATCTTTGGATTGTGGGAGGAAACTAGAGCACCCAGAGGAAGCTGACGCAGACACGGGGAGAACGTGCAAATTCCACACAGACAGTCACCAAGGCCAGATCACCAGAACACAGGTCCCTGGCACTGTGAAGCAGCTAACTACTGTGCCACCATGCCATTCTAACATGCATTATAGAATTGTTGAAATCATAGAAACAAAGCTCACCACAGAAAGTTACCTGAAATTTTTATCTAAGTATCCTTTAAATGATATGACAACTGTCAGTAAAGCTCCTTGACACCTTATCTCTTACAAGTGAGGAGTCTCATTCTCTAAGGGTTTCACTGTGATTGAAGACTTTTGGAAAGTATTTGAATTCCATTTACTTTTCCTTTTCTCTATGTTTTTTCTCTCCCAATGTAATAATTTCCTTCTACTCTTTTATTTCTTTTTCTACCTGATCGGGATTGAATTTCATCCACTCAAATGTACATTTCTTTCTCAGTCCCAGCACTGTTCAGTCCTTCAACCTGCTTGGTTAGGGAAATACACAGTTGATTGCCCTGTTCAGTCAAATGCTAGATACTCAGTTTTTTTCAGCGCATTGTTATCAGTTTGCACTTTCAATAACTTGCCATGGAATAAAAGATAAAATATAGATGAACAAAGGCAAGTCCAACTTGCAGCAGATGATGTTAAGTGCCCTCTCAGAGCATATTATGGCCTATTGTCCATTTTGAGACTTTGTGACAAGTTTATCTGTCATTGTATTCAGCATAGCCTCCTCATCAATCAATGTGCTAAATAATGCTTCAGCCTTTGTGATAATACACAGCCTTGTCAGTTTGGTTTTCATGCTTCTTTTTATTCTTATCAAGATGTTCCAAAGATTTTGAGTAAATTAGAGAGGAAATAGACTTGAATAGAATGAAATAGAGCATAGAAGAGAACAGCACAGGAACAGGCCCTTTGGCCCATGATGTTGTGCCGAACATGATGCCAAATTAAACAAATCCCCTTTTCCTGCCCTCGGTCCATACCCTTCTATTCTTTGCATTTTCATGTGCTTATCTAAAAGCCCCTTAAATACTGCTATCTTATCCACCTCCACTATCACTCTTAGCCATGTGTTCCACTTACCACTCTGTGTAAAAACTTACCCCTCACATCTTTTTTTGCACTTTCTCCCTTTCATCTTAAGTGCACACCTCCTAATATTAGACATGTCAATTCTGGGAAAAAGATTTTGACTGTCAACCCTATCTATGCCTTTTTTAACTTTCTAGATTTCTATCCGGCTTCCCGTTAGCCTCTGCTGCTCCAGAGAAAAGAAGCTTTGTCTGAATAAAAGCCAGTGTAACATTTCCATTTCTACTCTGTAATTGGGCACCAAAAGATGCACAAGAACATTGAAGGGTTAACTCATCTACCATTTTATTTCCTCAACTTCCCTTCCTCCTTCATTCAGGGAGACACACTCACCCCCATTCAGTCTATTTCAGAAGTTTCCAGCTATATCTCAGAAAACTTCATGTTATGGCTTAGGGGCCAAGTTATTAGTACACCAAAAACATACTCTGGGTGATTCATAACAAAGCTTTTTTTAACCTATACAATTTCTTAAATGATTATATCGGTATCAGGTTTATTGTCAGATATTCCCTGTGGTTAAGTAAAACCAAAAAGCTACCATTAATATTTAAACAAACGTCTAGAAATTTGTTGTAATGTACACACAGAGGTAAGTAGTTTCATGTTGGTTCCTGCTGTGCATCAAAAGGATCTTCCCAGGGAAGGTTATTGGAAGAATTGCATTTCTTAGCCCTTTTATATTTGAATTATTTTAAGAATGTTTGTGGTTGTGCAGTTATTAAACTGAAAGTGAAAGGTACTGGAAAGGCTTTGCAAAGTGAAAATTTGATGTGCGGCTGAAGTGTGCCATGGAGACTTCAACCACTGAGTATGTCTTATGACAGTTCAGCACCTTGGCGATAGCAGTATTGTAGCAATTACATTGCAGGGTTAATGTTGACTCTCAGTCTGCCTGCAAGTAGGTTTATTCATTTTGTGAAAGATCCACGGGCAGAAAATGTATAGCGGAGAAATTCTCCCATGGTGCTGCACTAATTTTTCAGTACAGCAGGCCGAGAGAATCATGCACGGGCAATTCACAGAATTCCCATGAGCCTTCTCGCCTCACTAGTGTCTTCGACTGCCGGATCATCAACACGACTTGCTCTGCACTGGAAATCGATGGGGAGGCAGGGGTAGTATTAAAATGATATTTTACATATCATCTAAATGCTATTAGTGGGCATGCAATTGAATTGAGGCCCGCTAGCCTCTCCCACCCTGCCAGAGTGCCTCTCTGCAGCAGGGATTACACTAGTTCCCCACTTTTGGGCAACTAACAGCCCAACCTTGCTGGAGTGAAGGAGGGGAGCAATCGGGGCCCTTCACAAGGTTGGGTGGCCGGGGTGCCCCTAAGCATGGGTGCCCTGGCAGTGCCAACCTGTTCTTCATGGCACTCCCCAAGGGGCAAATTATCCATGCTATGGGGAGTAGTAGGGGGCGTGCTAGGGGGTGGGAGTCTGCCGAAGGTGATTGGCACTGTGTGGGGGGAGGGCAGGTCTGACTGGAATTCAGGACAGTCTGGGAAGGAGGGGAAGGGAATAGTCGAGGACCGCGATTAAGCCATAGAGAGGTTGGTGGGGCAGCACAGCAGGGGTCCCGAGCTGGCTAGCAAATTGGAAGCTGTCACTTTGGGGCCACTGTGCATGCACAGAGGCCTGCTCGTTTCAGCCTCCCAGGCAAGAATAGGCCTCGCTCCCTCAAATCTAATGATATTCACACTGATAGCCTCTGCATTGCACAGAGTGTGGGAGATTCTAATGTGAGCTCCCATGAAAAAAAAGTGTGATTACTCCAGTTTTCCTGCAAATTCAACAAATTCTGCCCATAGTATTTGTTGAACTTGCAGATGACATCTCTTGGCAGAAAATCAGTATTTTACCATTCTTTTAAATTACATTGAAGAGCTCTTTAACTCAGAATAGGATTGGATTTCAGTGTAAACCTAGCATAGCTGTACCCAAATTCAACAAGACTTTGTTTTCAGTTGTAATCAGGATAAATGTTTTCAGAAGTGATATTACCTATTAATGATTTGATTACTGACCCTGGTAACTTGTAGTGTTAATAATATTCAGTTCCAAATTCCTATCTATCCTGCAGCACAGGTAGAGTACTATAATACTGCTTCAAGGAATGAATTGAATGGGCCATACTGTGTTGCTAACTTAAAATTACATTTCACCATGAGTTGTTGCCAGTTCTAATAGGAATAAGAGGAGTTTACTACTACACTCATTCCACCATTGTCAATGCACTCTCATCCCAAATTCACTTAGTAATAGCACACCAGTTGTGTCATTTTATCACAAATAAGCATTTTTGGTGAATGCCTCTACTTATCAAAGTAAACAGTTTTAATTAAGGAATTAATTAAAATCTATGAAAGTAAAAACTGTTATGATCTAAGAAGGGCAGAAAACCCATGTCATCACTTCATCACCCAAGCAGTAAGGGTGAGAATTGCTCCTTCTCCTCTCAGTAACCAACATTCCCAAGCCGCAGCACAGCCTCTTCAGAGTAAGACATAGTCTGCTACATGAGTGCCTTAGGACATTTAGCAATGATAAAGATGCTAAATAATACAAGTTGTTGTTGTTGTATCATCCAATGGGCAGTTTTCATAGAATCCTTACAGTGCAGAAGGTCTTTCAACCCAAGTCTGCAGTGACTCCTATCCCATAATCCCACGTATTTACCCTGCTAATCCCCATAGCCTACACACTTTGGGACAGCAGGGACTAGTTAGCATGGCCAATCCACCTAACTTGCACATCTCTGGACTGTGGAAAGAAACCAGAGCACCTGGAGGAAAGCCAAAACATGAAGGACACCCCCAGTAAGATGGGAAAACCAAGCTTAATGCCCCAGAGGATGCCATCAAAGTCATCAAAGGCAATGGGGCATTACAGTCAGCACATTGCCTCCACCTCAGCTGCTGATGTCGAAGTCACACCAAGGTGTAATGACAGGAAAAGAAAATTTAAGGATTTCTGACAGCAAAAATGTGACCCATGAGCTTTTATATTCATTTTGATGAATGCATATATTGTGCAATGTGTTGTTTTCACTTTATTCATGTGTTCACTTTTTTTTTTGACTTGCTTAATTAGGGTCCTAATTATACTGGCATGCCTTATGGTTGGCACACATTAAGAACTGCACAGGAATACTAGACACCTTCTTTGCTGTGTAGGAGACAATGGTGTTGTGTCTTGGTAGTCATTCTTCATTTAACGTTCATGGGTGCATCCATTTGGTTAAGAGTGTTTTGGACTGAAGTTACAAAGACAAAACATGATTGTGCAAACACAAGTTGCATGATTTAATAATTACTGCTGTATTAAAAAATAGAAAGTGTGGGAAAATCTCAGCAGGTCAGGCAGCACCTATGGAAGAGGGAAACAGAATTAATGTTTTGAGTTTGACATGATTCTTTTTGGGGACACCTCCTCAGTTCCAAAGAAGAGCCATATTGGACTTGAAACATTAATTGTTTTCTTTCTTCGTAATTCCAGCACTTTTTATTTTTATTTCAGATTTCCAGCATCCGCAATATTTTGTTTTAAATTATTGTTGCAGTCTAGGTGGAGAACACTTAACATGTTCATATAGCATTGCTGTGGACATTATTTTAACGCAGATTTAATCCTATTTCTTTCAATAGATAATTGTTGCGTAAATGAAAAGCAAACATGGGAATATCAGACAAATGTCTTAACTATTCATCCACTAATATTGCTAGCAGTAATCTTTTGAGTTCATAACATTGGATTAGAAACAGGGCTACAGATTTTCAGCATAAATCTCTACCTATTGTAAAAAGAGAAAGAACCTTCCAATAACTAAAATAAATTAACTTTCATGTCAAAAACTGCATATAAATATGATTTTAAATTAGTACTCCATTCTTCTGCAAAAACATTAAAATTTAAAGCCACTGGTAGCGTTGAGATTAAATCAGTCAGAATACATAGACAAAGAAACAGAAAATAAGAGCAGGAGTAGACCATTCAGCCCTTTGAGTCTGCTCTGTCATTCATTATGATATTGGCTGATCATTCAATTCAGTAATATGTTCCCGCTTTTCCCCATATCTTTTGATCCCATTAGCCCTGAAAGCTATATCTAACTCCTTCTTGAAAATATGCAATATTTTGGCTTAACTGCTTTCTGTAGTGGAGAATTCCACAGGCTCACCACTCTGTGGGTGAAGAAATAACCCCTACAGGGGTTAGACTGTGACCCCTGATTCAGGATATCTGGATCATCCTTCCTTCCTGTATCTACCCTGTCTAGTCCTGTTAGAATTTTATAACTTTCTATGAGATCACCCTCATTCTTCTAAACCCCAATGAATACAATCAGAACTGATTCAATATCTCTTCATACATCAGTCTCACAAAAAAATATAAAATATACAAAATATAAAATCAGGCCTATTTTAATTTGGATTTAATTTAGAATTACCTTGCTTCAAAATAGTTGATCAGAAGTTATCTAATAAACTTAGAGCTTCAGGAAATACTTTGCACTTACTCAATTTACTTTAAACCAGTCAGTTCAAAGGCAATGGTGTATATCCAATAATGGTCATTACTCAACTGTCTATATGCATGTCCCTTTTTAGGGATCAGTGGCACAGCAATAGAGATTACGTAATCATGTCCAGTTTTAGAGTGAGATTCCTGACCTGGAAAGTAATCCAAGCAATTCCAGATAATTTTAGATACATTAGATAGAATTCTATGTTTGCTTTAAATAGAGTTCATCTGACCTAATGCACAGCAGTGGGATTCTTGTGGTATCTGAGAACATGTATGTTTATTTCTTAACACTGCTGGTATATTTTCTCTTGAGTGAAGTAATAGTTTGATACAGCATCGATACATCTTGAGCTACTCTCCAGTTAGTGTTATGTAACAATTATGTTCTTAACGTAAGTGATGAATGTTACAAATATCTGTTTGTATTCTTGTACGGTCCCAACCAACTAACATTTTTCTTTTAAAAATTAATTGATTGCCGACATCTTGACTTAACCACCATTAAATCATCTTTAAAGATATTTTACTTCTCTTCCAGATCAGAGCATGATGAACTTCTAAGACTATAAGAAATAAAAACAGGAATAGGTCATTTGGTCCCTCGGGGCTGCTCCGCCATTCAAAAGCATCATGGCTGATCCAACCAATATTCCTCATGTCCACCTTCCTGCCCTTTCCCCATAACTTTTGATTCTCTTACTGATTGAAAATCTATCCATCTCAGCTTTAAATATACTCATGGATTCTGCCACTTCAGTTGGCTGTGGCAAGGAGTTCCAAAGACTCACAACACTCTGAGAGAAGAAATTCCTCCTCAGCTCCATGTTAAATTCAGGCCCTTTTATTCTGAGATGTCCTCTAGTACTAGACTCTCCTAAAAGGGGAACATCCCCCCAGCATTTACCTGTCAAGCACATTAAGAATCCCATATTTCTCAATGTTTGAACCAAATCTTATTCATGTTGGTTTATGAATAGACAGTATCCTATGTACTTGATATCTTCTCGACATATTCATTTTTACTGTTACCATTCCCTTGTTTTATCAAAGAATAAAAAATGCTGATAAAAGAGACATAGGGGAGGTTTTACCATTGTGAGCACAATCAGTGGTAAAGTCAGGTGTAAAGTGCTTTGCACGATTGGTACCGGTTTTCGAGTGCTGCATTTCGGGTGTGATCAGCCTCTTGTCTGAAATGGGTGACAGACAGGTTAATGCATTCAAATTTATTGTAATGTTGTTTTCCATCTGCTTAGTGAGTCCGACACTCAATCATCTGGGCCCACCCCTCCCATTTTGACCTCACAGGAAAAGACTCGCACGGCTGAGGAATAAACATGACCCCCCTGAACTGGAAACAGTTTATGTTGGCCTCGCTAGTGGAATCAGAGGCCATTGAGGCCTTTGGAGAGGCCAAGGGCGAGAGGAGGGTGCTGCTTGGGCATTGCCAGATTGATAGTGCCACTCTGGCACCTGGACAATGTTAGTCTGGCACCTGGGAAATGCCCACTGCCAGGGTGGGCTTAAGTGGGTGGGGCCAATGGGGATAGAGGCAGTGAGAGAGGGGCAAATATGGAGAAGGGCTAATGGAGGAAAAGGGGCCCACAGTTCTGCAGTCTGCAGTTATCGGTAAGGGAAGGGAGGGAGAGGGGGCCCACTGCCACTCTGCAGGGATCGGTGGGGGGAGGTAAGATAGTGCGTCTGTGATTGTTGGGAGGGAAGGGGTGGCTGTGTGATCAGTGGGGGAGGGCAGCAGTTCTGCGATCAGTGGGCAGAGGATGGTGTGTCCCCAATGGGTGGGGAGGGGATGTGGCACCTCTATGATCGGTGGGCTGGCGGGGAGGGAGTTTGGCAGATCCATGATCAATGGGAAGAGGGTGATAGGTCTGTGATTGGTGGGGGGGGGGATAATCTAAAATGATTGGAGGAGGAGGGTCCACAAATGGTCTAGGCAGCAGGGTTGGTCAGGGGAGCTTTTTCTCGGGCCACAGGCCACCACAATTTCAGCAGGGAGGACTGTTTCAGACAGCCTGTACTAGCAGTGGCCTGACAGCTCCCTCTTTCCTATCACAATACCTCTCTCTGCATGCTTTCAAGTATGTTAAATCCCTCCCACAGCCTTCTATACAATGGACTTTTGCTGAAACTTCTGCAGACATAGTGTTTATTGGGGAGACCTGAAAACTGCCCAAATGACTGAGCTGAAACTCTCTCAGTTTCTAGTCTACTTAGAAAAATGAATGGTAAATCGCCTCCATACTGTCAAAACTTTCCACCTTGCACTCACAAGGAAAGATTCACAAGACCAACCCCAAGTCAAGTAAGTTGCCTCTCCTCGACATGCTAGCTGAGAAATCTGTCAGTGAGTTCTCTACTACTGTGAACTGCAAGCCCACTTTCATTGCTTAACACACAAGTTTGGATTCCTACAGTTCCATTTGCTACAAAATCAACCTGATTGACAACCTTGTAAATAGAGTCCTAGCCATTTTTCCACCATGCAAACTTGATGCTGAAAAAGGGAACATCAAAGCTCTCTTGCAGGATACTGGCTCCTCTGATCAGATCATTGCTTCATTGTTCATGATTGGGCCAAAGGTTGCCAATTTCACTTCTGAAAAGTGTTCAGAAATAATGTCGCAAAAACTTGAGCAACAGGTGAGACTAGCTGTTTCACACTGCTACAGCAACAACAGAAAAGGTATTTATTCCCCACTAACTAGATGCTGCTGTCAAACCAAAAAGATGTCCTGCCTGCCACGCCAGTGAGTAATGTGATATATGAATTTCAATGCCAGTGTGATGCCTGGTATGTAGCCCATGCTTCCCAACGACTGGGGAATTGGATCAAACAGCGTGACCCTTCCGCTGTTCACAACAGGCAAAGTACTGACTGTTACTTAACCAGACTGTGTTTGAAAAATTCAGAACACAGCATCCATTGTTAGATGTGATTCTGTGATTGGATAACACTTGCTAAAAGATTCTGATTGCATTGAGAATAACACTTACAACTGATTTAAGATTATGAGTTGGGCTCATAATGTGACTCACACATGCTAGAAGTTAAATATACTCACACATAAGGCCCTATTCTTTGCAAACAGAAAGAACATGTTCACAAATTGTGACTTTTTCAATGAAGTTGAAGTTTGGGGGAACCATCATTCCCTGGTTCATTCCTTATGGCAATGCCTTGACTAATTAGAGTTGATGTGCCTGGTTTGAATTAAAATACAAGTTTGGCAGTTAACTGTTCCCTGGTGCATTCCCTACGGCAATGCTTCTACTAATTAGAACACAATTCCCAATCAATCAGCATTCTCTTCTCATGCAGTATAAATTCTGTTCCCTTTGAAGTTTGGCATTTCAAGAATGTTGATGCATTGGAAAGGGTACAGAAAAGATTTACAAGGATGTTGCCTGGTTTGGAGGATATGGACTATGAAGAAAGGTTGGACAAACTTTGATTGTTTTTACTGGAGCGTCAGAGAATGACGGGAGACCTGATAGAGCTTTACAAGATCATGACAAGCTTGGATAAAGTGTATAGTCGGAATTTCTTTTTCCAGAGTCGAAGGGTCAATTACTTGGGGGGCATAGCTTGAAAGTGAGAGGGGGGAAAGTTAGAAGGAGATGTACAGGGCAAGTTTTTCACACAGAGAATGGTAAATGCCTTGAACACGCTGACAGAAAAAGTGGAAGCAGATTCTATCAAAACATTCAAGAGGCATCTTATCTGGATAGATACATGAGTAGGCAGGGAATAGAGGGGTAGGGACCATGTTGAGGCATAAAATATTAGATTAAGAGGATATCTGTGTTGGCACAGACTTGGTGGACTGAAGGGCCTGTTCCTGTGCTATGCTGTTCTTTGTTCTATGTTTTTTGGTACTGCTGAGTGCAAGATGAAAATCTTTAGCAATGTGTCTCTTTTTCAGCAATACTGAAGCTCTGTACTACAATGACTATAAATAAAAACCAAATCAAATTAAATTTAATAATATTGTTACATCTTTGACCTTTTCTGACTTTTTTACTCTAAATATTTTTGGCTTCTATTTTTCAGACCATGCTGATATATGAACACATAATTCCTATATTCTTGAAAATGTTCAAGATTGAGTTGATATCTAACCAAAATAATGTGACATGCCTTTGTGTTGACTCAGTTAACCTGGGATTGACCAAGTGGAGAATGTTGTCATTTAACATGCATATATTAAGAATTTATATGGATAAGACTCTTACTGTTATTTGCGAAAGATTTCTATCAAAGAATCCAAATACTGTCTATAAAATGATCTACTGAAGTGTCACATAGGTCTTGAAGGTGTCCAGTTCATTCACGTGATTCTTGTATTCAAAGAGAAACAACTTTTTTGGATTATGTCTCTTATTTATTCAATCCCATTCTTTCAGAAGACTATCTTTTGCTAAGCAGAATAGTATTACAATGAATCTTGTTTGAGAAGAAAGAACAATACAGCATATAAACAGCCCTTCAGCCTACCAAATCTGCACCAATCCCTAATCCTTATTTAGCCCCACCACTTAAAATCCATATGCAGTTTTAATTTTTAATTTTTTTTATCTTTAACAGTTTCCTGCTGAGTGCTGAATATTCTGTCCATTGAGCAGAGCATCTGCCTGCAGAAACAAGGAGTGGCTGGAGGAGAAACAGAAGGATGCTGCAGATGAGAAGACTGGGCTTCAAGCAAATCGCAGGGTGTCATGCTGTTACTGGTGAAAACATCTGATAAGAAACCTAGATATGTTCTTCTGATTGTGTCATCAGAGAAATCCCTTCACTCTGTCCCTTTGTCTTTGTCTTTCTTGCTAATAAAGACAACTCTAAAAAAAACATATTCTGCATTTACAAAACCTCTCATATCAGTCAATCCGCACCAAATATCTCAAATCTCAGGAACAGTTCAATGCACAAAGCATGATCTACACAGCATCTACATTAAGTTAGAAGTGTCAATCTGATTCCTTCACTGTAGTACTTGCCCTTTCTAAGTTAGCTTGCTTTAGTCAGCAACAGGAAACAACATGACTACTGTGTGTTGCAGTACCTCTGTAAGCTTGTAGACCTGCTGCAGCTCATCCACTACGATGGAAGAAGCCTGGCTTAACCTTACTTTAGATCTAGTCAAAAATAGAGTTGGGGGAGGGGGGCGTTGTCGACTGATAATTCTGGAAGGGGAGCCACCTGGAGAAAGGACCATTCCAACTTTTCCCCTTTCTAGTTCATGGCATTCAGAACTTTCATCTATGATTCACTGATTCATAACAGAACCTACATGGGTCCAGCTCTGAAGAGATAAACAGCTGGAACTCCTTGTGAGGATATCTGCATATCTACAATGCTATGCATCGGTGCTTTACAGATGGAAAGTTGTGTACATATTTATGTTAATATCATGGTGGAGAAGATGCATCATCAACGTCTGCAATGCAGGTGAATGTAATAGCTAAGAAGGCATACAGGAGTCTTGCTTTTAGCTGTTGTGGTATGGATTATAAGAGCGAGGAGGTAAGCTTGCAGCTGTTCAGAATGTTGGTTAGGCCACAGTTGGAGTACTGGTACAGTTCTGGTCACCTCATTATAGGAAGGATATGATTGCACTAGAGGGGGTACAGAAGATGTGACTGCGTTAGAAGAGGCATAGAGGAGATTCACCAGAAAGTTGCCTGGAATGGAGCATTTGAGATTTAAGGAGAGACTGGATAGACTTGGATTTTTTTTTAGAGCAGAGAAGACAGAGGGGGGACATGATTGAGATGTATAGGATTATGAGGGGTATGGACAGAATGAATAGGAAGCTGCTGTTCCCCTTGGTTGAGGAGTCAATCATGAGGCAGCATTATTTTAGGATAAGGAGCAGGAGATTCTGAAGGGATTTGAGAAAACATTTTTCATTCAAAGGATGGTGGGAATTTGAATGCAGTGCTTGGGAAAGTAGTGGAGGCCGGAAAAGTTATAGGATGGGATTTTCCAGCCGCGCTCACCCCAAAACTGAAAAATCCTGCCTGAGATCAACAGATGTATCCATGGTCTGCCTATCGCCTGCTCCGATTCCTATGGTGGGGTGAGATGGTAAAATTCATCCTGTAACTTTTGAAAGCCATTTGGATAAGCACTTGAAATATCACAGCATTCAAGGATATGAGACAAGTGCTGGAAAATGGGATTAGTGTGACTTTAATGATAACGATTATCAGTGCACACTTGATGGGCCGAAGGGCCTTTCTGTGCCCAATGACTCCATGACTGCAATATCCAACATTATCTGAAATTATTTCTCTGAAACGATCCACTGCACATTCAATTCCTGGAGGTGTCCTCCTCTGCTCAAACATTGCTTTCCTTGTCTTCCTTTTACTGATCTTTTACTGATCTTTCTGTTCTTTTTCATTGCTTTATGAATATATCTTATATTCTCTATTTATATGTAGCTGTGCTCTGGTTGTCAGATGTTAGCATTACAAAAGGATGTCCAACAATGTTGTTCTTGTATGATCAATTGGCTTCTGATTGTAAAACTAAATTAATATTAAGATGAATTTGTACTAATGAGCTTCATCATCCCTGGCACCTGCAAGGGAAGAACCTGAAAGTTGACATTTACAGGAACCTTAACAGGAAATGAAAGGTAGAAAGAGAACAGTGTTCTCCTGCTTCATCATTTGCTATCATCTCTCTCAAGTTGTATTGCTGGAGTTCCAGAGTCCTTACCCCAGTTGGTGTGACTTATTGAACTGTGTCAGATCCTTCTCCAGTATCTGTATAACGTATTCTGTTAAATGTCACCTTCCCTTGCAGGAACATATCTGTTTTCATGACTTAATACAATATAATTTCCTGTTGCATCACTAACAGTGCCTTTCCCATTTCATCATCAGATAGATACGTCATTATAGAGATGGGCATTAGATCCTTGCAGATACTTGTGTGGAGTGAGCATTACGCTGTAATGTTTTTCCAGAAGTTGCTGTCATTTGGTTTTGCTATCGACTAGTTGATATATAGCTCCCCAGTTGAGTTTGATTTTCCTTAACCCTGCTCTACTGAATAAAGCAGGAAAGTGAAGGAGCAACTCCGCTGTTTGCCCAATCACTTTCACATTATCCTTTTAATGGCACAACCTTTTCTGTATATCTCTTTAGGGTTCAATGATAAATATTTTGACTTCTGCTTATAAATTGTCTCAGATATCAATGATATTGTAGCCCCTGTATCTACTTTCATTTGATTTCTGTGCCATTAAGTTTTGGGAATATCCAAAACGTTATGAATCCCCATGTACTGACAAAACTCCGAGGGCAGAATTTTACAGCCTCGTTTGGACGAGATCATAAAATCCCTCCTGAGGCCAACAGAGATTTCTGTTCTGGGAACATGACCCGCCCTGAAATCAGATGGTAGGGTTTTAATTCTATTGTCAACTCTTGACCTTGTTTGGGCATACTGAGCACAATCATTTTGCTCTTCATGCCAACGGCTTCTTCTAATCCTGCTGATGGTGCAGCCCTATCGTGTGCTTCCTGGTGTAATGGGGTGGAATCAATGGGAAATCCCCTTGACAGCAGTGGGACCAGAGGATCCCACCAATGGCCAATGGTGCATCATCTCCAGCAATGATGAAAATACCATGGGGAAGTCAGAGAATCTCAGCAGCATCTTTTATGATATCTTCATCTTAGCCTGACATCTGGTACATTGTTTCTACAGACTTAGGGGTTTTCTTACTCATGTACATTTTTGGTATAGGGATATTTGTCATGTCCAGAATGCTTTGACAATACAGCCCTATTTGCCATATTCTTGCACTTGTTTGACATGGCCAATCCACCTAACGTGCACATCTTTTGGACTGTGGGAGGAAACCAGAACACTCAGAAGAAATGCGCGCAGATATGGGGAGAATGTTGCAGACTCCACACATCCAGTGACCCAAGCCAAGAATCGAACCTGGTCCCTGGCACTGTGAGGCATCAGTGCTAACCACTGTGCTACTACTGGATGGACTAAACTTTGTATAACTTACCAAGCTGAGAAATGTTATAATTTTTAGGTCACTCAGTACTTGATTTGTTTGGAAATAGTATTGGAATCTTTCTTCATATGAGTTCAAAGTCTCACAATCCTTATGAAATAAATCCATGGTCTACCTTTTCCCATCACATTATTGACTCCCTCCTTTATATTCAGTTTTCCCCCTTCCTTGCACAATTCAAGAGGGTCCCTTAGCTAACAATACAAGAGGGTCCCTGAACTAACAATGCAAGAGGGTCCCTTTTCCTGGGACTTTTCCTTACTTCTGAGTAGAAGGTTTTTTCTACCTCGTTGACCTTACTTTATAGATGGTTATGGTAGCTTCAAAAAAGTATTGCACATCATGATGACCAGTTTATTGTTGGAATTTCTCAGTCTTTTTCTTTGTGCCATGTATCCTTTGGCTTTGGGCGTCAGTCCTGAGCTCTTGGGATGCTGTTTACTTGAGTGGTGACATTGGGTTGTTTTGCCAGGCAATGAAGGCCAGTCTTTTTGTCCCAGGATGTCACATATTATGAGCGTAATTTTTGCTGAACTGGTGATGATAGTGTTCCAACCCAATGGTCTGAGCACAGGAGCCTAGTACAGCTGACTTTATTTGATTCCACTGTTCTAGGAATGTGAGTTGTGCCTAGAGTTCCTCTCTTCAGCCTGGCTGTTTTAGGGCTGAGACATTGATCATCCACCTTTCTCTTGGACCTTTGGACCTTGCAATGTCTTGGTGCTGGGTGAATGTTTATCATTGATCGAATAAGTCCATGATCTATCCAGCATGCATCAATCCCCTGCAGAAATCAATACAGACATCACTTAGATGTTTGACATAATCCAGAAGATGTCAGCACTTTGATCTATGATTCTTCCATGTAGTTTTGTACTTGTTCTTCTGGCTGGAGAGTGTGTTTATTATAATGACACCACATTTCATCGAAATGAGACCAAACACAGACTTTGCAGAACATCTTCATTCAATCTGGAAGCATGGCCCCAACCTTCCAGTCGCTTACCATTTCAATTCACATCTTGCTTCCCTGCTGACATTTTGTCCCTGGCCTGCTACAGTAATCCAGAAAAGCCCAATGTAACTGGAGGAACAGCACCTCATCTTCCGATTAGGCACTTTACAGCTTTCTGAACTTAATGAGTTCTGATCTCTATTTTGAGATATTTTTCCCCCAATCCCCCTTCCCCCGACATCACCAGTGTGTAGCCTGTTTTTATATTTTGCTTTCACTGAATACCGACCCTTGTTTGGCTGTTAACACATTCTCCTAACACATTCATGCCACTATTACCACTTGCCTAATATTATCATTACCATTCCTATGTCTTGTGGCCATAACATCTTAGATCATAGAATCCTCATAGTGCAGAAGTAGGCCATTCAGCCCATTGAGTCTGCACCAACCACAATACCACCCAGGCCCTACCCCATAACGCCACACATTTACCCTGCTATTCCCCCTGGCACTAAGGCGCAATTTAGTATGGACATGCACATATTTGGACTGTGGGATGAAACCAGAGCATCTGGAGGAAACCCACTCAGACATGGGGAGAACATGCAAACTCCACACAGACAATGACCCAAGTGAATCAAACCCAGGTCCTGGGTGCTGTGAGGCCACAGTGCTAACTACTGTGTCACCATTCCACCATTAATCCAATCTCTCCTGAATCCTAGCCTATGCCTGGCCTTCTGTTTTCCTCCATCTGCCCCACTTGCTCCCTTCAACTGTATGAAACCTATTATCGCATTACCATCTCATTTCAGCCCCGAAGAAGAGTTACACTCTGTTTCTTTCTCCACAGATGCTGCGGAACCTCCCAGATTTATTCAACATTTGCTGTTTTTATGTCACATTACCAGTATCAACTGTATTTTGCTTTTATAACAATAAATCATGCCCTACTTTTAATTCAGAAATAAAAGATATCTGGGATTTAGAATTCACTGCTTTAGCAGTGACTCTGTAATTGAGAGCCAAATATTTGGGGAATTTAGAATTCCCTAAGCTTGATAGTCGAAGGTTACTGAATAACGAGCCCTTTACGCATTTCATTTGTAACCAAGGGTTTGGTTCCTTAAGGAATAGACGTACAGGTGAAATATAAGTCGATTTGATAAGTAGCCTACAGGCAAATCTGACTGGAAAAGTCACGTTGTTACAGTTGAGTATGGGCACTTACAAGTAGCCTATGTTTCAGAGTAACTAAAAAGAAATCAGACTTAAAAATGTGACCCCAGTATAACCTAGGCTTCTTGTAAACTTTTTTCTTGTCCTCCAGAGGTTTGTTCTGTAAAGACCTCCTCCAACCCAGACCTTGTTGCTTCAGCTTTGCTTCTCTTAATCATTTAACCAAATGGTAAATAGCCGAGTCACACTTTTAGATGGCCAAGTTGATGCAAAACTGGTTAAAAGACTTTCTTAGATGGACCTTCACATGCATAGCATGGTGCACTTTTGGCACCAAACAAAATTGAGAGCAATCTGTAAAAGGATGAAAGAAACAATTGATTTGTACAGGCAACATTGTACAAATTTACTTTCTGAATAAATGCAACAGTCGGGACCCTAGCAATTTTCGTTTAAATTTTCACTGCTGAACAGCACAGAGCAAAACTGAGCTGTGTGGGATTTAGGCAGACCTAATCAATCAATGACAGATTACAGCTAAAGCCACTTCCATACCCATTAAACCAGGACAAATGCAGAATTGCAACTGAACAACTTCTAGTTTTAAGCCAACAGTGGGACTTCCTAGTTATTTATCAAAGTCAGTCCTCGTAAGCAGCGTGCCTTTCTGTGCGATTGTAGTTCGCAGTAGGCAGAGCTGACTGTAGGCCTGGAATGAAAGAACTGTTTATGCCCTCAGCTGTGGTGCTGTAAGCCCTTTGGAATTTACTGTAAATCACACAGCTTTTATTGCAAGATTTACTAGCTTATCCTCTGTAGGCTCTATTCACTGAAAGCTTGTCCCTATTAGGATGTTAGCCTTAGTCCATAAAGGGACTTACAGACTATCAAACATGAGAGAAAAACCAAAGGTTTCATTTTTCAATTTTCCAAACCTAAATTCCTCTCCAGTTATTCAGCAAGTGGTGCTCAACTAAATTATAGCCCTCACTTTTCTCAATGGAGTTATACACTTACAACATTACTTTTTTTTTTCTGTGCCAGTTCCAGGCAACCTCTCCTAGCTGTAATTTTATTACTACCTTCAGTTTTTAATTTAAAGGAATTTCCAGATGCTGAAACTAAAAGTGAGACAAATTACAATGTAGATTTTGCAGACTCTGTCTCTAAAATTATTAATTCAAGGACTTTTCCAAATTTTAATGGGAAATATCTTTTATGACTTGATACTGCAAGGTATATCTGTCTTGATGATTACATGGAGTCCACTGGTACAATCTGACAGTCTATCAATAAAGATAAAGTACTTTTTACAGCAGGAACGATATTAGAGAGCCGCAATACTAACAAACCATTTCAATAAATAAATTGTGATGTATAATAATATAAATTCTTAGACCATGTGACTTCGTCTTCTTAATATTAATACTATAAACCGATCGTTCAAATATTATTAGATACAATAACGTTAAGTACATCATGAATTTTATGACTATTTGATATATATCTTATTTATTAGCTCTAACATAACTGTTATTCTTCAATTTTATTGTATTTGCATATTCAGATTTTTAATCAAACTCTGTTGAAAGATGTTCCTCAGCCCTCATGTTTGAACATAACTTCCATAATAGAATTGTGCATTTCATTGCAAAGACCAGCTGAAATACGTCCTCATTAAAAAAAATTACTTCTTTAAAGCTTGCCAGATTAGAACAAATAAAAATTTGTAAACTGTATCAAATATGTTTGTTTTTTTAAGTAGGCCCTCATCCACATGCATCAACACATCCCAGATCGCAATTAGGTTGAGTCACAAGAGTGCTATTTATCCCTCAAATGTAAAGGCATCCCTTTCCATTGAAGTCTGGCCATACCATTCCCCTAGAGACACATGGCAACAACATCATCAGGCTCTTTTTGAATGGTAACCATATTTATCATTACAGCCTGTCATATTAAATCAAACCAGACAAAGACCATCAAATCTTTATTGTTACAAATAAATTGCTAGCATGTCCTTTTTTAAAAAAAAAGCTACCATCTTTTGATGTAAATTATGCAATCACTCCGGCGTCCAAAAGTGGAATTTGCCATATCAACAGTTTCATGAGAATGGGGTACAGTGCTACCTTTCAGTTCAAACTCTCCTTTCTTTTTAAACGTGCATCAACACAATTTAAATAAACCTCAATTGTCAGCTGCAAAACAGAGCTTACTTCTGTGTAAAAAAAACAAATTATTTGAGTCAAATACCAAAAGGTCAGGCAAAAGTCTCATAACTAATCCACAATTTCAGTTGTATTGTTGGGAATTGTACATTTAATGTTGAGGCTGTGGTGCTCTGGGTTCAAATAAAATGGATGAATTAGACGTGTAGTTTTTAAATACCATTCACTCACCCATCCCCCACCCACACAGTGTTTCCTGAGGGTACTCTTAATGTTACAAAAGACCACTCATATCTCAATGTAGCCAGTCAAGGGTTATTTAGCATCAGTTAGACTGAACAGTTAAATTTACTGGTATGTATTTGCATGAATCCTTTTGAAGCAATAAATGCACTATTGCCCTGTTTGTATTATGATAGTTTTGTCCTCAGTAAAATGTCAGAGGAATATGATTTCAGCAAACTCTCTGTAATTTAAATGGATATCGAAGCATTTTATAGAATTTTGATCTTTGATCATCATCAATAAAGTTTTACTTTTAAAAATGTGTTTTCCTGTGGTAAATAACACACTTACTTTAGATGAACAGATGTTTTTCCTGACATCTTCCATTCACTTTGCCATAGTAAAATTTACCAAGATTTCCCAGTGGAGTTGCACTGCTCTAAAATGTATCTCCTTTCACTAAAATGCATTTCCTTTTTCCTGAAACTGTCAGCAACAACCCAGTGACACTGGAAATTGTTTTGCTGGAGTTCTGGGGTAAACCATGATTGCGCTCCAGGATAGTGCTAACCTTTAGCTAATGCAAGCAGAGTTTAGTGATATGAAAACAGGAAAATATCTATTCTCTCGCAAATCAGGAATAAACTGTTTGATGTGAGTGTCTCCTGCGACTGTATTTTGCATGTTGTTTACTCCCAATATTAGCACATTGTGTCAATTCAGTGTGAGCTCCCATCCACAACAGCAGGCTGCCTATTGGAACATTTGGATGAGATGACCAGCTGAGGCCCATTTAAATGGTCTTAGCAATCATTTGAATTGATGCATTCTCACCTGAAGCACAAAGCTTTTGAGCAGTTGCAGAAAAGATTCCTTGGCCATTCATGCTAGTGGGATTCTCCAGTCCCGCTGCAGTGAATGGAGATTTGGCTGAGTGCCAAATTCTCCACCTTTGCTGGCAAGAGTGGCAGAGGGACATGGATGGCTGGAAAATTCTACCCAACGTTTCTCAGTTATGGAAACTTCTAACCTGTGCAGTGCAAAGTTTCCTGGATGCCTTCCGGAGCTCATGCTGTTAGGTATGTCCAAATCAAAACGAGGCATGATTTGCAGAGGAACTAAGAGATGATGGTGTTCCCATGCATCTGCTCTCCTAATTTAGGGGAAATACTGGCACAGTGGTATTGTCATTAGGCTAGCAATCCAGAGACAGAGTATTGCTCTGAGGACCCAAGACACATAGCAGATGGTAAAATTTGAATTCAATTTAAAAACAAAATTGGAATTAAATGTCTAATGGTAATCATGAAACCATTGTTGATTGTCACAAGTAACCCATCTGATTTACTAATGTCCATTAGGGCAGGAAATCTGTCGTCTTTATCTGGTCTGGCCTACATGTGACTCCAGATTGACAGCAAAGTGGTTGACTCTTAAAATGCCCGCAAGGACGGGCAATAAATGCTGGTCCAGTCAGTGATGCCCACATCCCATGAATAAGTAATAAAAAAATTGCTAAAGGAGGGAGCAATATGGGAGATGTTGCAATGCAGATGACGCTGCAGGTGATAGATAATGATATGTTGTTGGAGATGGGATTGAAGGGGTGTTCTGGGATTGAGATTCTTGAGCATTTTTGGAGCTGCAGTGATTCAGGTAAGTGGAGAGTGGTTCCACCACACTCTTGATTGATGCCTTATAGTTGGGGGACCATTGCAGAGTTGGGTAAGTCACTTGCAATTAAATCCCCATCCTTTGATCTAAATATTATGGCATTTATGTGGTTGGTTCAGTTGAATCTTTGGTTGATGATTATGTCAGGATACTGATGATGCTAATTTAGGAGGGTAGTTACATTGAATGTCAAGGAATATTGCCTCTTTTTTGATGAAATATCTGAAACATGTAATGTGAATATTATTACTACCTGGACATTGTACAGATTCTGTTGCTTGTGCTATGGACTGCTTGAATATCTGAGCTGTTGAAAAAAGACTATGCAATCATCAGTGAACAATCCCACTTCTGACCTCATGATAGAGAAAAGGTCATTGATTAAGCAGCTAAAGTTATGATCTTATCATAAAGACATCAGATCGAAACAGTTGGCTTTTAAATAATCACAACCATTTTCTGTATCATAGTGAATGTGGTATTTGTTGAGAGTGATCTAATCTCTTTACATTACGACCCAAAGCTATAATGCGCTTGAAGCTAAAGGATTCCAAAATGATTGGAGCCACTGTTGGTACAGTTTCACCATCTAAGCTTCAGATCAATGGTTATTCCCTATTCCCCCCCTTCCCTCCAAACCCACCTTTTTCCCATTCCACAAATATTGGTAATCAGCTGAAATGGGGGTTTGGCTTGGCAGGAGTCTGGGGGGAAATAGTGTTTTTTTCTTGCTGGAAACTGTCGTTATTTGAAATTTATGTGATGCGAATGATGACTGGTACTTGTCAGTCCAAGCCTAGCTGTGAGTCAGTATCAAAGATGTGACAATTGTGGGATAGATAGGAAACTCCTCTGATGAATCATGGAAGTGATCCATAGGTTTGGATGGATAGATGCATTTCATTTGGGAGTGTGAAGTTGTTAGAAAGATTGGACACAGGCCTAGGTGATGCCTAGCCTGTAAGAAAATGTGTAAATGAAAATATTAACTTTTTTGGCCCTCTGCTTCAACTACCTGTAGCTGATTTCAGAACAGGCCAGCAAGGATGTTCATTATGTGAACACTGAAACAAAACAAGGGAACGAAGGAAAAAGTTTAAAGGCACACAAGTCTCTGAAAGTCGCTGAAACAACGTCCATCTCAATCTCCTTGCTAATAAAGGGTACTATAGTATTGTTGCTGCACTGCCACTGCATTAAAAACATTGAGGAAATTCTTTCTGCACACTCAGGTGAGCTGACATTTTGAAAGTAAAACCTGAGACACACTGCAGACAGTCTTCTGAGTGTTGTTGTAAACTATTACATAGTATCAGACCTGGGATGAAAATGGAAAGTTTAAAGTTCCCAGATCATTGGAGAGGAGATGAAAAAAAAGTAATAAAAATGTGGAAAAAATGGAAGCGGGATTTTAAATTCAATGCAGCAGGGACAATCCATGGAGACAAAAATAGAGTGGTGCAGGTCAGCATTTTTACTGCATACAACATGAGGAAACAAGAACTGTTGAAGAAGATAAATAGAACCTAAAAGTATTTATGCAATTTTGAGGAATATTTGTACTTTATTACATTTGAAATAAAAGTTTTACTTTTTAAAAGGAACAAACTTTGGGTATACAAATTCAAAAGTTAACTGTGTTTCCCTCTCAACAGATGCCTCCAGACCTGCTGAGTTTTTCCAGCATTTTCTGCTTTAATTTATGACTGATGACAAAGGTGATCATATAGCTGTGTTTTTGGAACCTATCTTCTGATGACTTAAACAAATCCAGAGGAGATGATAGTGATTTCAGCTTCTAAGAAACACAGTGGGGTTCAAAGGGGCAAAAGAGAGCACATTAGAGACACAGTAGGGATTAAAGAAGTGGGAGAGAGTGTGAGAGATCTCAGAAACACATTAGAGTTTAAATACACAAAACGGCTTCAGATATATAGAGGGACTTTAGGGACGCAGAGGAGTTTCAGATACTTAGAGAGCCTTCAGAAATACAGAACGACTTCAGATACACAGAGAGGGGGACTTCGGATACACAGGGAGTTTCAGATAGATAGAGGAGTTTCAGATACACAGCTGGACATCAGATGCACAAGAGGGACTTCAGATTCACAGAGGGGCTTCAGACATCAAAGATCCTCAGATACCCGGGGGAGGGCTTCAGGTACACAGAGAGGTTTCACATACACAAAAGGGGGCTTCAGGTACACAGTGAGGATTCAGAAACACAAAGGGGCTTCAAATACACAGAAGGGGGCTTCAGATACACAGAGAGGGGCTTCAGATACACAGAGGAGCTTCAGATATATAGACGGGCTTCAGATACACAGAGGAGTTTTGGGTACACAGAGAGGTTTTAGGTACACGGAGGGGCTTCAGAAAAACACGTTTCAGACATTGAGGAGCTTCAGATACACAAAAGGGCTTCAGATACGTGGGGGGGTTTCAAATACACAGCAAGGTTTCAGATACATAGAGGTGCTTCAAATCTTGCATTTATTTTTCAATCAGATGAGCAATATGAACAATGAAAGCCACCCTTGGAGCTGACTGCTTCAATGCCATTTTTTTCCTGCCTGCTGCAACACTTTGCATATAGGTCTATTCGCCATGCATTTCCCTAAGTGTGTAAGCTAGAATAATTAGCCATGGTAAATTTTTGGGGTTATGAGGATAGGGCAAGGAGAGGGTAAGATACTCTGTTGGAGGTTTGGTGCAGACTCAATGGGCCAAATGGCCTCCTTCTGCACTGTAAGGATTCTACGATTCTGTGAATATAGAAAGTTCAGAGAGGAGGTTCATAAAATAGGAAATCAATCTCAGCAAGCAAAAGAAGAAAGTGTATGAAAAAGACTAGCAGCTAACATAAAACGTAATCCCAAAATCTCTACAAGTATGTAAATAGTAAAAGAGTGCTAAATAGGAGCAGGGTAGATTATGGACTAAAAAGGAGAATTGAGCATGAAAGTAGAAGGCATAGCTGAGTTATTAAATGAATAGTTTGTATCTCTCTTCACCAAGGATGAAGATGTCACTGCAGCCATGATGAAGTTGAAAGTGATTCAGACATGCGAAGAGTTAAATATTGATAAGGAAGAAGTATTGGATAGGCTGTCAATTTAAAATTGATAAGGCAAGAGGCCTGGCTGAGATACCTGCAAGGATATTGAGGGAAGTGAGAGTGGAAATTACAGAATTATTGGCCGTAATATTTTACTCCTCTTTCGACATAGGAATGGTGTCAGAGAACTGAAGAATAGCAAATATTACATTCTTGTTCACAAAAAGAGTTTAAAAATAAGCCCAGAAACCACAAGCCAGTCAGCGTATCTTCAGTGGTGAGAAAAGTTCTCAAAACAATATTTTGGGACAAAATTCAGAGCCACATGGGCAAATGTGGATTAATTAAGAGAAAGCAACAAGGGAAAATCATGTTTAATTCACCTTCGGAAGTTTTTTGAAGAAATAACAGAGACAGCCTATAAAGACAATGCACATGGACTCCTAAAAGATATTTCATAAAGTGTTGCCGTCAGATTTAGGATTGATGAGTCAAAGATAGGTGGTCAAAAACTCATAGCTGACTTTCAGATAGTTAAATTTATTAACAAGTAATAGGTTAGATATGATGCATTAGTTAAGTAAACTGAAAAAGCAGACAATCCTTGACGGACAAGAATGCTTCATTGATTTCAGAGAACAAACAGACAATTGGCACTGACTGTGTTGAGCTCAGTAACTTGTGATGGCAGCATTCTGCTCTTCAACCAAAAATGTTAGAGTTCTCTATCATCCCTCCATCTTCCCTAGTCCATCTTCTCTAGCCCACCTTCCATCCAAAGAAAATGGCTGCCAGGTGAGGGCTGCCCCCTCTCTCTGACCACTCGTTAACATACTTTGTTTCTACCGATTAGTAATTTAACCTATGTCAATTATTTGTTCAATCACTTTCTGACTAATGAATATAGGGCAAATTTTCCAGATGTCAGGAACATTACCTCTCCCCTTCAATCACTTCACTTTTAGGCCACTTTTTAGTTACCTCTTGCTGAGGGCTATTTGCTTTCCCTTACAAGACACTTGTATGTATGAACGGGTGCACAAGGTGCTATCCTAATGACTTAGGAGAGTCAACGTAGAAGTCTGAACAAAAAGACCTTGACATTTCTAGGGATTGTTTATATGTTTTTCCAGAGGGAGAAAGAAAACAGTTTTCTTGCCGGGGTGGCTTTATGCTTTGCCTACCAATTCCATAAGAATGTTTCTGAAAAGTATCATGTATTAAAGGTCCCATCTCATACACTGCACATCACGCTTGTGAGAAAAGTGATCACACATGGAATAAAAGGGACAGGTGCAATGCGAGTATGAAAGTGACTGAGTCACAGGAAGCAGAGAATAGTAGTTACTGGGTACTCTACAGGCTGGAGGAAGGTTTGTACTGCAGTTTCCTAGGCGTCCATATTGGGACCTTTTCCTTTCCCTGATATATATTATCTAGATCTAGACCTTGATGTACAGGGCATAATATCAAAGTTTGTGGATGAAATGAAACTCGGAAGCATCGTGAACTGAGAGTGTAGAACTTCAAAGGGGCATTGATAAGTTGACAGAGTGGGCAGACCAGTGACAGATGAAGTTCAATGCAGAGAAATGCGAAGTGATTCATTTGGTAGGAAGAATATGGGGGGAACAATACAAAATAAAGGGTGATGCAGGTGTATATATGCATAAGTCATTGAAAATGGTAGGATAGATTGAGAGCCCAATTAATTAAGCACGCAGTATCCTTGGCTTTTGTTCATTGGGACATAGAGCACAGGGGCAAAGAGATTGTGTTGAACTTGTATAAGGCCTGAACTTGTTCAGCCTGAGTTGGAGTACAACATCCAATTCTGGTCGCTGTACTTTCAGAAAGATGTGAAGATATGGAGACAGTGCTGAAAAAATTCATGAAAAAAATTCCAGAGATGAGAAACTTCAGTGATGAAGACAGATTGGAGAAGTTAGAACATTTTTTTCTGAGGAAAAGGAAGGTTGAGAGGAGATTCAATAGAGATATTCAAAATTATGAGGGATCTGGGCACAGTAGATAGGAAGAAATTGTTCCCTCTAATGAAAAGATCGAGAATGAGAAGGCACAGGTTTAAAATAATTGGCAAAAGAAACAAAAAGAATTCTGAGAAAAGGCTTTTTTCATACAGTGAGTGGTTGGGGTTTGGAATTCACTGCCTGAGATACCGGTGAAGGCATTTTTATTCAAAGCATACATAAGGGAATTAGACTGGTTTCCGAAAAGGAAAAAGGTGCAGGGTTACGGGGAGAAGGCAGAAGAATGCCACTAAGCAAATTGCCCATTCAGCAAACATGATGGGTTGAATGGACTCCTTATGCACTGCAACAACTCTGTGAATCTGTGGAGAAGATTCTCGGGTTTAAAATTTGAAATAGATATCGTGTTGGGACTTCTAAGTGAGTTGATTATGGAAGAAAGATTTCCCTTCACAAATTATAAGGTTCTAAAGCTGGTGGAGCCAAGGAAACAAAAAATGAGAATATGTATCAAATATCCCTTCCTCACCGCACTCACCTATAACCTCCCTGCCACCCCCATCCCACCAAACCTTTCAACTATGCCCAAAGAATAGTAAAATTCAGCAAATTATGCAGAGATGGCCACAATCAACATCCTGGGAATTACCATTAACCAAAAACTTGATTTAACTGAGCTGTTTAAATGCATAAAATAAGCAAAATACTGTGGATGCTGGAATCTGAAACAAGAACAGAGGATGCTGAAAAACTCAGCAAATCTGCCAACATCTATCAGGAGAAAAAGAAGGGTAACATTTTGAGTCATGGACCTTTCACTGGAATCAAAAGAAAGGAGAATGTTAGAATAAAATAAACTGCAGCAAAAAGTAGCAAGTTTAAGATCAAATGACACATTGCCTATTGTGAGAGAGGGAGGGATTGCATTGAGGCAATACATGTATGGAATATTTTAAAAAGAAAGTGGAAGAGAAAGATTAAAATTTGATGTTGCTGAATTCAACATTGAGCCCTAAGGGCTGCAACACGCCCAACCAGAAGATGAGATGCTGTTCCCCCAGCTTATATCATGCTGCACTGGATGGAGTTTTGCAGCAGACAAAGGATGGACACATGGGCATGAGAGCAAGGTGCTGACTTAAAATGGCAAGTAACAGGAAGAGTTTACTGCACAGCAGTAAATACAATTAACCAAATTGAAGGAAGTGCAAGTGAAATGCTGCCTCTCCTGAAAGAAGTATGTGGAGCCTCTAACAGTGAGGATGGAGGAGGTAATGAGGCAGATATTACACCTTCTGTGATTGCAAGGAAAGGTGCCATGGGATAGGGTTGGGGAGTTGTCACGATAGAGGAGCGGATCAGATTGACATGGAGGAAGCAGTCCATGTGGATTGCTGACTTAAATGTATCTGAAAGTGGGGCTTCTGCAGTAACTCACCCGGCCAATAGTCTCGCTGCCTCTTATAAAGTAGAAGTCAGGAGTGTGAGGGGGTATGCTTCACCTGACTAGGTGAATGCAGCTACAACAGTACCAAAGAAGCTTATCAATCAAAAGGGCAAAACCGTCCAGCCAATCCACCACTACAAACTTCTAATCTCTTCACCAGTGGAGCATCATGACTGTGGAGAGTACCAGCTATAAGATGCATTCCACCAACTCACCAAGACTTCTTTGACAGCACCTCACAAACTAGTGACCTCCACCACTAAAAGGATAAATGAAGCCAGTACACCATCACCATTTCCCAGTTCTCCTCTAAGTCACATGCTATCCAGACTTAATATGCCTATCACTGTTCCTTCACTGTTGTTGGATAAAATTCTGGAAATCACTAGCCAACAACACTCTGTGACTGTCTTCACTACACTGACTGCAGCAGTTGAAGAATGTGGCTCAATATCTCTTTTGCAAGGAATACTACAATTCAGGCAATAAATGCTGTTCTTGCCAGTTGTGTATCTATCCCAATTTTTTTTTCAGGAATTTTGACCCCAGTAAATATTCCAAGCTCTTTCTAGAGAGTTTTAAATGTAAAATTGGGTTTAAGTGGCTCTTTTGCATTCAACTAGCACAATCTTTTTTCATGAATATCCTTGAGTGGTTGGGGTGCTCACTTGATTAGACGCTTTTAATATGCCCGTGATGTTTTCTGGACCTCATTTGCCATTTTCAGAGGGCACAGGGAGGAGCTTGAACACTAACATTCTGACATGTCTGAGCGGATGGTTCAGCAAACCAGCAGCTTACAGGTTAGTATTAAGTTATTTAATGGGTTTGGAAAGATTACAAATGTTCCTCCAGGCTCTAGAAAACTATCAAAGATTGTTGATCCTCAGGTTTCCCCTCTTCTCAAGACTGGACCCACCCCAAATCTATCTGATTCTGACTCCACAAGCATAATTCCTGTCACATCAACAGAAATTTCCAGCCTTAAGGGCAGCAGGTTGATACAGTGGTTAGCACTGCTGCCTCATAGTGCCAAGAACCTGGTTTCAATTCTGTTCTTGGTTGGCTGTCTGTGTGGAGTTTGCGCATTCTCCCAGCTTCTGTATGGGTTTCCTCTGGAGCTCTTATTTCCTTCCACACTCCAAAGATGTGCAAGTTAGGTCATTTGGCAATACTAAATTGACCCTTAGTGACAGTGGAACTAACAGGATAAATACATGGAGTTATGGGGACAGGGCCTGGGTGGAATTGTTGCCTGTGGAGGTTTGATGGGCCAAATGGCCTTCTTCTGTACCGTAGGGATCCTCTGATTCTCTCTCTGATTGTAAGGTCTGTTTTTATTCATTCAAGGGACACGAGTGTTGCTGACTGGCCAGCATTTATTGCCGTCATCTAGTTGCCTGAGGGCATTTGAGTCAGCCACATGTAGATCAGACTAGATAAGGACAGCAGATTTCCTTCCCTAAATTACATTAGTGAATGAGAAGTCTGAAGAATTTTGAAATCCTGTCAAGGAATGAAACACACTTTGTGTTATGATCCTCCACGTAATGATGTATTGATTATACAGAGATGCAAAGCAGAGGTCACATACTTCCATGCAGGAATGATCTGAGTATTACTTATAATCATGTTTCTACACAGTGAAGACACCTTAGCAATGGTCATGATGTGGGAGCAGATTACCTGACTGTTTTCCTGGTCTATGCAAAATGGTGCTATAAAGCTCAGGAAGCTGTTAGCAAGTTTAAGTATTAGAAAACGGCATAATTAGATTTATCCTCCATTATTAAACTCATTTATCACTTCGGGATATGAGAGGTAAAGATGCAGGAACAGGAAAAGAAGTCATCTCTGGCATTGCCCGAGCTATGACCTGACGTGAATACATTAAATAATGGTCTCACTCAGCTGGAAATCAGAAGAGTGGCATTGGAGGAGGATATTATGATCAATCATGGAGAGAACACAAGGCAGGATAATGCATTATGGTCATAGTCAGAGAAGATGCCATTTCTGATGTTGATTCGAGCTATTTCAGTGTTATATCAGGACAGGAACTTGATATGGGGGTTGCAGAAATAATTGGCATATGTTTGGTGAAAACATGTTAAAGGATGTTGGAAAAGAAATGGATATTGCTTGTGGGATGGCTGAATGAAAAGGCTGATGTGTCAAGAGTAGAGTTTTTGAGAAAGGGATGGCAGCAGTTTTATACAATCCCTGAGAACTTACAATATCAGCCAGCATGGTTCCTAGGAAAGGAATTTAGTGGGAATGGGATAAGTAAAGCAGAATGTGGGAACTATGAATAGGCTCACTGGTTTCTTTAGTGAAACATTTAAAGGCCAATAATTTCCTGGTCAAACTCTTTCCCTTTCTTGGCATTATCACTCAATTCCTTGGCACTATTCCCAGCTCCATGAATGTTTGGAAAAAATCTAATTAGTATCTCTGCAATCTCTTCATGATCTCTTTTCGTTTCTGGAATGTTTAGAACCCAGATTATTTTTCACTTCTCTGGTCACGCATGCCTCACCACTGCTGACAAAGAGATCAGAGAATTTGGTGCTCAGCCAAATCTCTATTCATAATAGCAGGACCGGAGAATTCCCACCACACTTGAGGTTGGAGTATCTTGTCCCCAGTCTTGTTTAGTTTCAAATACTGGGTGAATGCTATAAATTTTATTTAAGTTGGTAGAATGAGTCTTGGGCCAGGAACATTAGGCCTTTGATTTAGAATGCCATGGCCTGCTCCGCACTCCAGACAACTCCAGCATTTGCGGACCTAAGTTTAGGGGTCTGTATTCTGGATTGGCATCTAATGAGATACTCAAAGGGGGTGAAATACTGCCAACTCCACCAACCATCATCATATCTAACCAGAGGTTGCAAAGCAAGTTAATGATCTGCCCACATTTTATGGAAACAACCCAGAGGTGATCTAAATGCTAGAAAAACTGAGCAGGTCTGGCAGCATTTAAACTTAATATTGTAACTCAGTGTGGCTCTTCTTCAGAGCTCTTCATGCTATTTCAGAGCATGGTCTATGCATGTAAAAGCTGCTTAAAACCATGGAATGGTTGCAACACAGAGGGAGCCCATTTCGCCCATTTTGCCCATCTGCTGGCTCTTTGCAGGAATAATGTAACTAGTCTCATTCTCCCACCTTTTCCCACAGCCCTGAAACCGTTTTCTCCTTCAGATGCTAATTCAACTAAATCTGCCCCCATTACTCATCATTTAAGTACATTCCAGACTGTAACCAGTTGTTGTTGCATAGTTTTTTTTCCCCATATTACCTTTTTTCTGCCGTACACTGTAAATTTATGTGCTCCTGTTCTCAGCTTCCTGCCAATCTCTCTGCTCACTCTATCTTGACCTTTCATGGTTTTGAACACATTTATCAAATCTCCTCACAATCTTGTCTAAGGAGAAAACCTTCTCCAATCTGTCCAAGTCATCAAAGCCTGTCACATCTAGAGTGGTTCTCTTAAATCTTTACTGCACCAAAGACTTCACAACATTTTGCAAGACCGGTGCCTAGAACTACTTCAGGGGAGGCTGAACGAATGCTTTATGCAGCTTCATCGTAACTTCCTTGCTTTTGTACTCTATGGCTGTGTTCTAATGGTCCTGTTCATCATGGGTGCAAATCCCATAATGACTTCTCAATCTTGCGAGTGACCAAAAACGGGATTTGCGTGGACAAGATCTCAGTTTGATATCTTCCCTGGCCCTGTACTGGTGACGTAATCAGATTCACATCCAGAAAGGAAGTAAACCTGATTTTTATATATTTTAATAAATTTATATGTGATTACTGGGCTTGACACTGAAGCATTCACCAACGACACATCCTCCACCCACACCCCACACTCCCACAGAAGTGAAGATTAGTTATGAGGACCATGCTGGAGATGCTCAGGTATTTATAGGCCCCGAGAGTTGAGGGATAAGGCTGGCATATGCCCCTTTAGCACTCTGGCTGTGTCAAGGGGATGATGTAGAGATGCCGGCGTTGGACTGGAGTAAACACAGTAAGAAGTCTGACAACACCAGGTTTAAGTCAGGTGAATGATGAAGAGGATAGCCTCACGAAGAGGATAGCTTCAAAAGCTTGTGAGTTTACTATAAAATAAATCGGTTGGACTTAAACCTGGTGTTGTCAAACTTCTTACTGTGTGTCAAGGGGACACAGGAAGAGGGAAATGCCAAGAGGGCTCTGGCAGGCGGATTACTCTTCTCCATTGGGAGGTTCCTCATATGTCTAGTGGGTGGGAACGGGGAGAACGCTGGTGCCTATGAGGGGGAGGGGAGAGAAGAAAGCTGCCTGCCACTTAGGGAGGGAGAGGTAATCTCTGTTTGGGGTTGGTGGTGAGTTCCTGATCTCTCTGGAGGAGAGAGGAACTTAATTTTAACTTTGAGATTGGAGCACCCTTTAAAAATGGCATCCTGATCTCAGAATTCTGGTGTTATCGGCAGATAGGCCCCACCCTTCCAGCTGGCTGTATGATTTCACCAGCTGTATGATAAACCGAGGCACCTGGAAGCCGGTAGTTCTATACAGCTTTTCTTGCCTAATCCAACACTCTGCGTAATTCAGGGTAAATTAAATCCCATGGGCATGATTTTCCCATTCTGCTCACCACTGAAATCAGAATGGGCGGGAGTGCGGACCATGAAAAGTCTATTAATTCAGGTGGGATTTGCTGGTGTTAAGGTCAGCGCAGCCGGTACATCCTGCCCTTTACATTTATTTGTACCACTTAGCATCTCATATAACTTGATAGAATTCATTTTGATCCATAATTAGCTATGCTCTCTTCTTAGTACTACTCTTCCATTAAAGAAGACTTGTCGATTCCCTTTTATGTCAGTTGCTGGATGATAAGCCTCAGTAGTTGACAACTAGGCAGCAGATGCTGAATGTCCAGTGTGATGCACGGGAAGATCTGTTAGAGATCCCTCAGTATTTGCACACCATGATCTCAGTGTTGGAGGACTCCATGTAGAGCATGAGCATGATGTTGATCCATAGTTCTGAGCGCACAGCTTTCTCCATAGAGAAAGTGACGACATTCATGGAGAGTTAGCTCCAAAAACAGAATCAAGGCTTTTTTTGGGATTGTGTTTGGACCTGCATGTCCATGCACTGGCAGTGACCTCTGTAAGTCACCACTGGTGTGAGAGATGGATGAGACACTGAGCTCTGCTAATGCCTCATCCAACAGTAGTGAGCAGGAAGGTTCAAGCCCACTTTATGCTAGTGGGCAAGCTACAGCTCACATCTGTAGGCACATCTCAAGGCATCTCTTCTGCCAGTAACCATCACATCTAATGAAAACATGGTAACTTTGCATGGTAACCTTGGCACTTGGACAGTGTCAGCACAATCTTCACCAGTCTGACAGTACGTCACAGCCAATAGGCTGCCTCTAAAGCTCCTCCAATAAACTGGGGAGGGAACACCAAAGTATAGCATCAACAGGCTGAGTATAAGGCACTTTGAACACAAGAGATATGAGTTTCACTGAGATGTCTATTTTATATAATTTGTGTTTCAAGGACCAACATACAAATATCTCATCATGTATCATGGCCTGAATGTTCTTCATGTTTTTCAGAGGTTATAGGCAGTGGAGTAGAGTATGACACAGGAGAAAGCTGCAAATTTTATTCCAGAGGTCATAATTTGACATAAGGGTGACAGGATGGTTACACCAGGAATGATCAGAAAAGTGGCAGCACCCTTCCCCTCACTCTTCAGCCATGCCTTGGATGCCTAGCTGAAAAAGCAGGTAATCGAGACCTCCGTGACCCCTTCCGGTTATTCATTTCAGTATCCACCTCCTCACCCTGGGGCTATACCAGCTTCTCCTCGGAACCAGCACTACAGCTTTCCTCTGTGACCTGCAAAGCAGCATCATCCTCCACTGGGTTTCTCCTTGACTGAGCCAGATTGTGCAGAGCACAGAAGTCAGTAATATATGTGATATGTGCTCTGGACAATATTGAATGCTTCCCCAGATCAGTCCAGGAAGTAGATCCTCATTGAGTGGGCCAATGGTCCTCTCAATTAGAGAGACATGGCTTTGAAAATCCTTCCCTCCACTTCTGTTCTTGGGTGTCTGCGTGGCGTTGTGAGCCATCCTTTAAGGGGTGGCTCCCCCAGGAGTCAACCATCCAACTAATCTGGAACAACAAATAGCCTTGGCACCTCAGAGTGTTGGAGCATGTACCCATCATGGCAGCTGCCAGCTTATTTGGCACAACCCTACAAGATCTGAGTCCTGTGGTCACAAACAAGCTGGTTCATAGAGTGGAACCCCTTTCTGTTGACAAAGGCATCCGGCTCGCCCACTGACTCCTTTATGATCACATTCGTACATCTATGGCTCATTTGCCCTGGTTATTGTGGCTGTTCCCTCCTACCACCAGTACCCTGAGACCTTCCCCAAAGATCCCACCATTGACTTAACTGACCCCACCATCTAAGACACTTCCTTCCTTCCCTGGACCATCCCCCCCTTCCCCAGAAAACCCTTCCTTCCCCAGACAACCCCTGAACGTTCCCCTGGAAGCCTGCCTTCCCTGTCAGATCTTGGGACTGTCTGTGATACATGCACCCAATCTGCAAGCCTCTTAGATCGGCAAAGCAACATCCGCATAAGTCAAATCATTGATGAAATGAAGCTCGCCATGTGCACGCTAGTCATATCCAGACTTGAAACTGAATATTCTAATTATCCACTGATGGGGCACTTCATTTTGAAGGGAACATAAATTTAGCAAGTTGGCCTTTTAATGAACATTTGTGAGATGTGAACGTGGTTCCCTACATAGATCAGCAGGTAAGTTGTGTTGCTTTTAGCCCACTATCAAAGTCGGGAGAACAGAATTCCAAACTGATTCCCCAATGGTGGGAAAGAGACTTTTGCAATTCCACCAGATTTTGTACCCCACCCACCATAATTCCCATTACTGGTGAGAATGGAAAATTCTGTCCTTTATATGTACACTGAAGTCAGTATTTCACAATCGTGTGACTCATGAAACCAAAAAGCTTGGCAAACTATGTTGAAGTGCTACTTACCTAAGTAAAGACTGAGACAGTGAATGTACTATAATGGGCAGTGTGGGGGGTGGGAAGGCGGGATATCCTTTTTTGTTGAAATATTTCAGATTCAAAATAAATCAGCATTGTTAACTCAGATAATGACTCAATAATTATTTTTACGTTCAGATAAAGGAGCACCCTGTGAGCAAGTTTACTCTGTACACAAACAATGAAATAGACAACATGCCAGTACAAATCCAATAGCTTCAAAGGTGACTGCGATCTAGCAAAACAGAGACTCAGAACATCTGGATCAGAGCTTTAAAGGTTTTGAAATGGAGCTGTACTATAACCTCTGTGCTAATGGCATGAGTCTGGAATTCATACCCATCAGTCTGTGCTGGAAGCCTTACTTTTAAAATTGTGTCCTTCACATAACTAGTTACATGCAAATATATTCATTGCAAATCGTAACAGGATGTTTAATAATTTACTGATTTCAATACTGCATCACCTACAATGCTTATGCATTGTAATTAATGTAGTATTAACTCCTTCTGTGCTTATGAAGCTAAATGTAACCAACATTTGCTATTTCAACAGTAGGAAAGAACAGCTGAGTCAAATCAATCCATACTAGTTTCTTCCTCCATATCTTTGTGACCTCTGTGTTCTGATTACAGCCATTGAGTTTGATGTGCCAACTTCATGTCTCTGAGATTTTCTCTTGTCTTTGTGTTTTCAAGATCCCTTGGGGAATTGGGAAGTTTAAAATAGGAAGTGGGAACATTTATGATGAAATTATTGATATTCAGTAATGTCTACTAGAGTCATTTCCAAAAATATTATATGTAGCAAAATGTCTTAATTGTTTTATAACACAGCCCATCTTCTTTTTCTATCTTTATTTTGTCTGTTTAGCAGGGATCAGCTTCCATTTCTTTCCCATACAGTGCTACAACTCTCCAACATCAGTTTATGACACACATTTATTTTTTGTCTCCCAAAGATGCTTGAATCTGTAGTCAAAGCAGAAATAACGAGGCACCTGGATACGAACGGTTTGATCAGGCAGGAGCAGCACAGATTCGTTAAGGGGAAATCGTGCTTGACGAATTTATTGGAGTTCTATGAGGAAGTGACTAGTGTGGTAGATAGAGGGGAACCGGTGGATGTGATGTTTTTGGATTTCCAGAAAGCATTCCGTAAGGTGCCTCACAAAAGACTGCTGCAGAAGATTAAGGTGCAGGGAGTCGGGGTAGGGTGTTAGACTGGATAGAGGATTGGTTGTCTAATAGGAAGCAGAGCATAGGTATTAGTGGGTGCTATTCTGATTGGCAGCTGGTGACTAGTGGAGCGCCCTAAGGTTTGGTGCTGGGGCCTCAACCAGATAGATGATCTAGAGGAAGGGGTAGAGTGCAGGGTGACGAAATTTGCTGATGACACAAAGATGAGTGGAAAAGCAAATTGCATGGAGGGTGTGGAAAGCCTGCAGAGGGATCTGGATAGGTTGAGTGAGTGGGCGAGGACCTGGCAGATGGAGTATAATGTTAGCAAGTGTGAGGTTATCCACTTTGGGAAGAATAATGGTAGGAAGGATTACTATTTAAATGGAGAAAAGCTGCAGCATGCGATGATGCAGAGGGACCCTGGGGATCCTTGTGCACAAATCTCAAAAACACAGTATGCAGGTGCAGCAGGTGATTAAGAAGGCGAATGCAATATTGGCCTTTATAGCTAGGGGGATAGGATATAAAAGTAGGGAGGTTCTGTTGCAGCTGTATAGGGTGCTAGTGAGGCCCAGCTGGAGTACTGTGTGCAATTTTGGTTGCCGCATTCGAGGAAGGATATATTGGCCTTGGAGGGGGTGCAGAGAAGGTTTACTAGGCTGATACCAGAGATGAGGGCATTGGATTATAAGGAAAGACTGAATAGGCTAGGTTTGTACTCTTTGGAGTTTAGAAGGCTGAGAAGGGATCTTATAGAAACGTATAAGATGATGAAGGGGATGAATAAGGTAGAGGTTGAGAAACTCTTCCCACTTAACAAAGATAGCAGGACTAGAGAGCACAGCCTCAAGAATTGGGGGGGGGGGATGTGGGGCGGGGGGAACGGTTCAGATCGGAGTTGCCGAGGGGTTCCTTCACACAGAGGGTGGTGAATCTTTGGAATTCTCTGCCTGATGAGGTGGTGGAGGCTTCCTCACTGAATATGTTCAAGTCAAGAGTGGACAGGTTTTTAATTGACAAGGGAATTAAGGGTTACAGGGAGAAAGCAGGAAAGTGGTACTGAACCACTACAGATCAGCCATGATCTCATTGAATGACGGGGCAGGTTCGAGGGGCTGTATGGCCTACTCCTGCTCCTACTTCTTATGTTCTTATGTAACACTTGCAGAAGATCGGAGAATGGTTACGCACAGAAGGAGGCCATTCAGCCCACTGTTTTCATGATGGTTCTGTTAGTTCCATTTCCCTACACTATCATGATAACTCTGCAAATCATAACTCTTAGGACAGCATGGTGGCGCATGGTTAGCAGTGCGAGGGACTCGGGATCATTTCTGGCCTTGGGTCACTGTCTGTATGGAGTTTGAATATTCTCTCTGGATGCTCCAGTTTCCTCCCACGCTCCACAGATGTGTGGGCTAGGTTGATTGGCCATGTTAAATTGATCTCTAGTGTGAAGTGACGGAAGTGAAGAAGAGACAATACTCCAAAAGCTCCTGCTACCAAATAAACCTGTTGGACTTTAATCTGGTGTTGTGAGACTACTTATTGTATCTTTCCCAAAACCTTGCTTCCAGGAACATTCAGTGTCCTTTCTTTAGCCAGGCATCCATTATTGCCTAAACATTATATACCTAGTTCTATAGATGTTGGCACCTTTAATAGTTTTGTTAAATGGTTATTGTTCATGTGTGGACCTGAGTAGCAAAATATTGGGGGAGTAGCCGAACTACCCGTGTTTCTTTTAAAATAGAAAATCAATGGATAGAAAATGATATCAACTGGCCTCAATTTTTTTCTGATGTGTACCAGCTGCATGCCAGGTTGATGGCAGGGCCACATGAAATTTGTCTATATAATCTAACTATAAGTAGAGCTGGGGCTATAATAATGCATCACTAAGGCACATACTGTCTACACCTGATCACCATGCTTAGGTACTTGCAGCATAGATCACTGGTGGTAGTTCAGAACAGGCAGAGGTTTGGGTGGAGGTAAGAGGCAGTATGGCAGATTTTGTTGCTGAGAACAATTTTATCACCTCTCTCTCCATCTCTGCCATTATCTCCCTTACTATGACCAATTAATTTGATACATATCAGAGATCAATTTTAATGCCTCACACACCCCAGAAAGGAGGCAGGCTAGGTTCATAGAACGGTATTCTCCCTCAGGAGGGATCTTATGACTCTCAGGCAGGCGAGAGAGTAAAATTCCAGCACAAATTTAAGCTGATCAAGATCTACATGGCAACATGGCACAACACTCCATTGAGACTTCAATCGATCCCTTTTTCTTTAATAATAGCTATAAAAAAACCTTGATGCAGTGACATATCTTTTTGGAATATATTTGGTAAATACAATTAAAATATGTCTGTGGAATATTTTAACAATACATTGATTCTTTGGTTATCACAGTTTAAATGAGTAATCTTGCATGTCCATATATGGAACTAAAAGTCACATTCAAATAATTTATTTTGGCTAGAACAGAGCAGTTTGTGATTAATAAAATAGAATAAAAGAATTTCTCTTCAATTTCTTTTTCTAAAAATTTAGATCAAAATAGTGAAACAGCCTACTTAATCTGAGTGCAAAAATGTTGCTACAATCTTGAAAGGGTCAAGTATTCTTATTTTAGTATATATAGTGCATTGCAATGGCAATACAGGACTTTACTCTGTTAAGTTGCCCCAGGCTTACCACCTGTATACCTATTTCAACGGAGCATCCTCCAATGCATCATGACATGTTCCATTCTTTTGAGTGTTGTGATAAGACTTCTTGGGGCACAACAACCACATCAGGTGTTGAACTAAAGTTAGGCTTGTACTGAGGCCCCACATTCGCTGGAGAATGCTGTAATGTGACTGCCTCTACTACAACTATCAAAGACAAATTTGCAAAGATACTCCCAAATTGCAGTCAGTCCAAGATGTCAGTCGTGAAAGCATCATAAGTTCCAAAGTACACATATTTCAGCATAACGCCCATACTAATTCTTAACCAAGTTATGTGACATTGCAATGGTACCAAATTATTCTGTTACATAAGTAATCATCTTATACTTAAAGAATTTTGAAATACACCAATATATTTCTATCCCAGATTTTACAGCAAGTGACTGATATTAGTGTCTGTGCAAGTACAGTCCCATGTGTTTGCACTGAAAATTACTTCTTTAGCTTCAAATGTGATACACACTCCACTCTATAACAGTTGACCTGAGTACAGTAAGATAAATATGATATTTGAACAGTATAAATCCTATTGTTTAAGCAAGGTGAACTGACCTTTCTATCTTTTATGACATATTTATACATTTTTACAATGTTACGTTTGAAATGAAATTCCCAGCTGATAACATTTTGAATTCTTTAAGAATGACCAGGAGCACACATTTTCTGTTTGTTCATACTTTATTGCACAAAAACCACTGAGAATTCCACAAAATGCTATTTGATCTCCAAAGGTTTGTTAAATGATTGCAGATGACTGCAGTACCTAAAAACCACTCACAAAGAATTGAATCATTATTACTGTTCATGGTTACCCACTGATATAAATTTTCCAAATGAATGAATTATGTATTTCATGTTTTCTGTTATCAGGCTAGATGTTCTCATTTTTAAATTTGTCTAGATTCCTATAGCACGGCAATAACTAGGCCATTTAAGCACTAATTATGCCTCCACTCTTTCTTAAAATGACTAAATCAGCATCTGTTCTATAATTATCATTAGTGAATGTGTATAGGTGCCATGTACCATGTAAGAAATGACTAAGTAGGAATATTTTAAATATGAAGGTCAATAAAAGTGTACCAGTATAATGTTAATGTAATCTTTAAACATTCTTAAGCTCTGATTGAAACATAAATGAATTGAGTTTAAATGCAAGAGGCTATTTTTATGAAGGTATGTTAGATTTCTGTTTGTTCGGTATTTGATTTTTAAGACGTAATACATCAAACAACAATAACTAAATAATGAAACCACAATTTGTGCTGTATTAATGTCACATGTATTACATGTTATTGCCTGCAATAAAAACACAAATGTTCAATTCTGATAATTCTTTTGATTCTTCAATTTCAGGCTAAAATGTGTAAAATGTCTGTAAGGTGCTGTGGTTTGATATCTGGGTTTATTTTTAGAATAATTTTAGCAACAATCATGCAATGTAATTAGTTAGAGTGCAAGTAACCGTATTGTGTAATGGCTATTTTTTCTTCACTAATAATGGGTTCTTGTTGAAAATTGATGCTCCGTTCTTGATAAAGAGTGAAGTTTAATGTGATCATAATATTTTAATAAAAGCTAGTGCAGAGAAGATATTGCTACTGATTGATTGAAAGCTGATGTCTTTCTCACTTTCTTATAAAGATTACAAAATATGAATGAAATAAAATCTTTTTGCAAAAAAGATATTGTAAGTTCCACTTCAAAGAATAACCAAGCATTTAATATTAACTTTTTATCTTGAAATCGGGGAAAGATGTCCAAAAATCTATATTTATTTTTTTTTATTCTTTCAAGAGATAAAAGTATTTATGGTTAGGACAGCATTTATTGCCCTAATTATCCTTGAGAAGGTGGTGATGAAATGAGTTACCTACTTTGACCATTGCAGTTCATGTGGTGTAGGTACACTCCCAATACTATTAGGGAGGGAGTCATGATGTGGAGATGTGAGACTTTTTAGGGAGGGAGTTGTAGGGTTTGACCCAGCAATAGTGAAGGAATAGTGATATAGTTTGCAATCAACATGATGTGTCTTGGATGGGAACTTGCAGGTGATAGTGTTTCTCTTGCATCTGCAGTCCTTGTACGTCTTGGTGGTAGAAGTTATATGTTTGGAATGTGCTGTTTAGGGAGGCTTGGTGAGTTGCTGCAGTGCAATATATACTCATAATGATGAAAATACAAAACAAAAGTCTGTAAATTGCTGAACAGGGATTGGGATAGAGTGCACTGCCACATACAAAGCAGTTGATATTGACTTCTGATTTGTGACGGTGATAATTATGACTCACTTGGAGCACTCCCACCAGGTTTGAGTTCAAGTTCCATTCCAGGGCTTGAGCACAGAAGTCAAGGCTGACATTTCAATGCTGTACCAAAGGAGTATCACATTATTGGAGATGCAGTCTTTCTGATGAGACAACTGCCTGCTTGGGTGGATGTAGAAGTTCCCATGAAACTATTTTGATTAAAAAAGAGTAGGGGAGTTATTCCCAGTGTCCAGGCCAATATTTATTCCTCAATCAACATCACAAATAAAGGTAGTCTGACTAGTGTTAGTTTGTGGGTATTTGCTGTGAGCAACATGTTTCTTACATTACAACAGTACTTCATTGACTGTAAAGTACTTTGAGTCATGGAAACTGCTGTCTAAACGCAAGTCTTTCTTTCTTTCATGCAATACCGAGATATGTGGTTTTACTAACGTGATAACACTTTTGCTGAATTTACAAAGATCCATATCAATATGCTAAAGCCACAGATCATAGTAGAGCACTTTGTTAGGTGTCTGACTGCTAAAACACATTAATTGCCCAGTGCTGAAAGTGTTATGGATATTTTTGTCAAAGATTTCCAAGACCATTGGTGAGTTAGTTCATCCAACAACTTACGGAAATCTCATAGAATAAGCTGCTATTCTAATGACACTACCAGTTAAAGTTTAATAAAGTATAATTTGATTGGGATGAGTGGGGAATGGTAATGGGAGGTGGGAGAGTTCCATTTAAACTGGGAACCAAACCATTTTTTTATTCAGGTGATCATGAAAGAAAGAATGAAAAAATAATTGGCAAAGATAGAAAACAGTGAGCAAAATGAATAAATATAGATAGAGGTTTAACAATAGAAAATAAACATAACACAAATGAGGCGAAAGATAATAATAAAATGATAAAACAAATGATGGAGAAAAATAAGAAAGGACAAATTGAAGAAAGTAATTAGAAAGAACAGGGAAGCTGAGATGACATTTTATTTAGGATTATAAAAATATGTATTCTATTAATATTCCATTAATATGTAAGTAATAAAATCACTCCTTACATTGTAGTAACATTTCTATAGTGGTATCAAATGATTCTTCAATCTGGTTTTGGAACGTGAAGAAAGCAGTCTTAAGTTTTTTTTCAGATTTATTAAATAGTGTCACAAGTAGGCTTAGAGTAACATTGCAGTGAAGTTACTGTGAAAATCCCCTAGTTTCCACCCAGGCACCTGTTCAAGTACACTGAAGGAGAATTTATCATAGTCAATGCACCTAACCAACACATCTCTCACACTGTGGGTCGAAACCAGGACACCCAATGGAAACCATGCAGACATGGGAAGAAAGTTCAGACTCTGTACAGGTAGTGACCCAAGCCTAGATTCAAACCTGGGTCCCTGCTGCTGTAAGGTAACAGAGCTAACCACTTTGCCACCCTTAAAAGAAAGCAGAAAATGATAGAAATATTTAGCATGTTAACCAGCAAACTCTAATGAGAAAAGACAAACTGTGACCTTTCGGATGTGTATGGTTGAGAACGCAAATAGAAAGAATCAGTGTAAGGGGTGGGTGAATGAATTCTGAGGAGTGGAGGAGACAACTGACAGATAGGCCAATATCAGAGAGGGAGTTAATGTATTAAAAAACTTGTAAATTGCTTTATAGAAACCAGTTAAGTGATATAAAAGTAAGGTAACATAGACAACTTTAACTTTGACCACCCAGATGAATGGGACAATACTGAACTTACATAATAAAATGTTCAGATTAGTGCATCAATTCTCCTTGGCATCATATTGCCCAGGACATTCTGCTGGGTTGTTAAAGCCACCATCTGAGTCAAGTGGGAGCATCATTAATACAAATCGGAAACTGATAATATGTATGGACTTCTGTGCAATTTAATTATCCATTTGGTGGAATACCTACTATGAATGTCTGCTCAGTGAACCTTAACAAAACAGCAGAAGAGGCCTTTCTGGATAAGCAGCAAAATTGTACTTTGTGGACCCAGGAGAAGTAGATGTGACAACCCAGAGGAGTAGGAGTGCTCTCTCAGCTCCACAATAATTATGTGACTCACTTAGGCTGGATTACAATATTCCTCTGCTCAAGCCTGCCAACCAATCTTTTACCCAGCCTGGTTGGTTATTAAGATTGCCCCAAGATTATTACACATAATCATAGGTGTTGAGGTGCAACAGGATATCCATTTGCCCCATGTTTTACTCTCAATATGGCTCAAAAGTCTATCTAGGTCTGTCAGATAGCTAGCTGGCATCTTTTGCTGTGTTAAAACCTACCGTATAGAAAGAATATAAGAATGTGAAAATACCATGGTATGGATGAGTAAAAAGAGTTTTTTTTTAATTAATTCATGGAACATGAGTGTCATTGACCTGCATCTATTGCCCATCCCTAGTTGCCTTTGTTCAGAAGGCAGTAGTGAGAATCAATCACATTGCTGTGACTCTGTAGTCAAATGTAAGCCAGACCAGGTAAGGACAGCAGATTTCCTTCCCTATCGGACATTAATGAACCAAGTGGGTTTTTCCCTGATCATCAGTAGATCCTTAATTCCAAATGTTTTTTATTGAATTCAAATTACACCAGCTGTCATGATGGGATTTGAACTCAGTTCCCTAGAACATTAGCTGAGTTTCTGGATTAATAGTGTAGTGATAATACCTGTAGGCCATCACTTCCCTCCTAGTGCTGAAAGAATGCAGAGTGTTCAGCAACATATGATATTGGTTGTGAAGCTTTCCCAATCTCAGTCTGACTCCTTTAACTTTTATAATGAAGTACATTGGAAGGTTTAAGAACAGTGTCTCATCTACCTCTAGACATTCTGTATTAACACTGTCTTTACTAACTTCAGATCTTCACTCTCTGCTTCATTTTCTTCACAATGGTACATGCTTGAATCGGGGAGAGTCTGTCATTATGGAGGAGAGTGGAATACATCCTCTGTCTGATACAGCATTATCGACACATTATTATTTTTATTTGCTTACAATTGGTGGATGTTTATTAAATGGGTTTAAATGTCACATCTACCACCATTAAGAGTTTCTTTTCCACTCTATTTATTAGGTTTTTCTTCCAAATGGATTTTTCATTTGTCTTTTCAACCTATTTCATTATTTGAACATTCTTTTGTCCATTCCCTCTCAATTTTTTGCCTCATTCACTTTATATTTTCAAAAAATCCAATATGGCTATTTATTCCTTGGTCTTCAGTTTGAAGCAAGGTACACACTAAAGATGTTAAACTTGCTTTTACTCTTCAACGGATGTTTTCTGAACTGCTGCACGTTTTCTTTTCAGATGTCTAGTTTTTGCAGTTTTCCTTCTCATTTTAAAGTGTCCTAGCCCTAGGGGTGCGAAAATCGAGGACTTAAATGTTACATTTTAAATAAAACTTTGCTTACTACAGTGAAAATGCAAACATTTCTCTACACTTTCATGGCATAAATAATGCATCCTGTGTGACACTCAACTCATGAACTCAACTTGATGAAATACACCTATGAATTTGATGTCTGTATTACTCAATCTGGCCCCGTTGATTAATGTACATTATACAATGAACTAAAGGGTATCGCGTATGGAACAATTACAGTCGCAATTTCAATCTAGCTGGACTTTAATTGCACGATTGGTAATGGGTTTGTATATTTCGTTTTTGAATTACACGCGCTTGCTTCATTTTTTCTACAAACGTCTTGGTAAATTTTATAGCACATTATTGTAATTTAAAAAGAACTTTAAAAAGTCATGATAATTTATTATCTTTTAAGTAATTTGTTGAATATGAAAATGCTCAAAATACATTATTTTCAACAACATTTTTTGTTCTTATTTCTGATTTAAAATATTAACAATTTTCCGTTTAATCTCCATGGTTAGGATTTAATGTGATGTATTACTTGTATTACAAATATTATATGAACGGAACCACGGGAGAATAACTGGGGAAAGTTCAATTTTCTGAGCTTAACGGCAAATAGTAACAGTATAGTGTTTGTAGAATGATATTTTTTGTTATTTGCCCAAGTGTTTGACTCTCCAGTCTTCACCTTTATTGTGGTGTTCTTTCGGTTTCACTGTATGCAGAACATGTTGGAAATAATCATCAGGTCAGGCAGCAACTGTGGAGAGAGAAGTAGGGTTAATTAATCTTCTAAGACAATTACCTTTCACCAACTTTGACTATTTCCGCTTCCAGCATATCTAATTTTTATATTAGATTTCCAGCATTCGGAGTGTTTTTCCTCTGTTTTAATTTCTCTTTTATCAAAGGACGGGGAGGACAAGCGGATACGTTTCACGATTGTAAGTCAAAATAAAACTTAAAGATGTCTGTCAATAAAAATCTCATTCGATTCGAAACCTGAGCCACGTTAACGTGCCGGCGACATGCATTGACAGACGATACATTGCCTCAGAGATGTATTTAAATAAGATCGGTGCTTGGTTGTGTTTGTGCAGAGAGGGGACCTGAGCACCAACATTTAACAGTACGTGTTCAATCAACAAGGTATAGAGAGAGAAAATCTCAGTCATCATTAGGACTGAAGTTTTGGGTTCAAGACCCACTCCAGAAGTTGGGGCTGATACCCCTCTCTAAAGAGAAAGCAAGAAAGAGTTGGCATGCGAGACGTTGCAACAAAGGGATCTTGTTCAGAGGCAGCGACTCTCCCGCAGTTGATCAGAGTAAAATGCTGAATGAATGAATGAATGAATGAATGAATACCCTGTTGTTTCACTGTGCTTGTTTGAAATTGCCTCTCCCACTCTGACGCATGCGTGTGTCTCTCTCCTCGGCCCCAGGCAGCTGTTTTTTTGGGTCCGAATTCCAACATGGCAGTCTTCCGAGCGGAATGGTTTGAAAACTTGGAATGATTTCAAATCCTTCTCCGACCTCACTTCAGCCGAGCTCCCTCCGTTCACCGGTAAAAGAGCGGGCGATGCTTGCAACTTCCGCGGCCGCCCTCTGAGCAATCCCCCAGGTAAGGAGCTGATAATTCTTCCTCAACCGCCCCCCCCTCCTTCCTCTCCCCTCCCCTCTTCTCCTCTCCTCCCCCGGTTGGAGCAGCAACATTTCCATCTGTAATCCCGTAAAATCGAAGCGATCGCAGGGAGATTAGGGCATGGGAGAGATAGAGAGCGAGAGCTAACCCCAGCGCCCTGACTCCCCCCCCCTTCCTCCTCAATAGATCACTCTGCACACTGGGCAAAAACAAAGGGCAGGCAGACACTTTTTTTTCTCTCCCTTAAAAGTAAGCGGGTTAATTGCAGTAGTGAGAATTCAAGAGTTCACCACATCACTATAACCTCCCCCCACCTCCCCCTCCTCTCTCTCACTCTCCCCTCCCATGTGCATGTTCTGTTCCCCATTGGAGCTGAGTGGAGTTATTCTGCTGTCGAGCTTGGGCAGATAGAAAGAGGGAAAAGCGCTTTGCTGCCTGCTTCGCTGAAGGCAACAACTTCTGAGCGGAGCAGGAGTAGTGTAAATAATAAAAAAAAGACAGACCCTCTCCTTTTTGTTTTGAAACTTGGCGGCGGTGATTTTATTGTTTTTGTTGTTGTTGTTGTGTCTTGTTAACATTTTCAAAAAAAAAGAGAAAAGGCGACCCCTCTTCCCCCGCCCCCCCCCACCCCCCCAAGGAAAGAAAGAAGTGTCAGAGCCGAGGCTGAAGCAGCACTGTTGGGAGCTTGGAGGGATAAAGCAAAGCATATCATCCTCTTCTGAGGCTCTGGAAGGAAGCATGGTGGGCGGATTGTGCTGTGGAACAGTGGAGCGAGAGAGCGAGATGTATAATCTAATGGTATATACAGTACAGTGATCCTATTACAGTCCTCCCCGGAGCTTCTTGTTAGTTTCCATGGAAGTGAGTGAAATTGACAGCGACTTGAATTCGTGATCATGTGTTTGTATTTTATGTTGTGTGTGTGTGTGGTGTGTGTGCGCTCTGTCCCTCCGTTCCTCTCATCTTTTTTTTGTTGTTGATGTCTCTCTCTTCAATTCCCACCCCCCCTCCTAATTTATATGCATGTAGGTTAAATGAATACCTGAGAAAGAGCCCACGTTTTGAGCTGTGAAATGTGATAGCTAAGAGTGGGTGGTGTGTGTGTGTGTTTGGGGGGGCTGGGGGGAAGTGGCACATGAAAACCCAACCGTCGGAATTCTGAATGTGAATCCAATTGTGCGATTGCGAGAAATGATCAGTAGCGCGAGTGTTTATGGTATGTTTTTGTTGTTGTTGTTACATTATACAAAGCATCCCAGAGCCTATGTCCCCTCTTTCCAACCTCCCTCCCTCCCCACCACCTCTTTTTTAAAAAAAATATGTTGAATGTGTGCACGGTTGATAATTTGGACCTTCAAAGATTCTTTCCCAGCTCATTCCAGAGCTCTGTAATATATATTCATAGCGGATTTGGCAGCGCTGTGCCCAGGATGCAGTGGAGAGAGGCTATCGCGGTTTATAAATTTTAAATCGGGGGCACTTCACAACTGATGAGAAAGCTGGTATTTGACGGGAATGCGATTTTGTGTGTGTGTGTGTGTGTGTGTTGCGATTGGTATTCATTAGCAGGAAATTCACAGCGAGCGGCCGGCAGCGAACAGCAGGTTCGGGTTAGCCAGCGCTTGCTTGTACTTAACAATCATATGATTTAGGATTTATTTTAATACCGTCTGCGCCATTGATTTTTAAAAAAAAAGCCATTGCCAACAAAAAATAACTTGAAGGCGTCAGTCAGTGGCAGTTTATGAAACGGGGTACGAGCTGAGTCGGGGCGATTACTTCTTTTCCAAGGATTTTATGTGAATTTGGGATGTCGTTTAATTTGTGGTGTGTGGACTCAGATGTGTACGCAGCCAGAGTGCTTTGAGTTAGACAGGGGATATAAAAATGTTCCGCCAGTTAATTGCTGGAAAGTCAGAAATGGAAGATGTATTAGATGATAGTGAGATCTAATTTTTACGCTGAGTTTGTTTTAACGAGGCATTTAGAGGAATCTTTCCAATCTATAGTAATGTTGGTCAAAATGAAACGGTAAGAAAACTTCCCAATTTCACTTGATCCACCAATCTGTGTCAGGGTCATTTTGCTTTTTGTCTGGAGGTGATCAGTGAATGGTAGTCCTCCAGTTACATCACGTAAACACCAGTGAAGTGTATTTCCACATATTGATGATGACAGTTCCCCACCCCACCCACCCGCGCCCCTTCCACATCCAGGACAGGGAGCCCTGGTAGCCGCATGCAAAACATGGCATTTAAATCAGTGTGAGGAAAGGTGTGGGAACTTTGCTAAAGTCTTTTGCGTGTCACTGCCGCGGTGCAAACGCTCAGGAGTGTAGATGGACCATCTGCAGACATGGCAGAATTATTCAAGCTCCCATATGTTTAGACAACTAAATAAAACGCCTAATTGACACACAGTTCATTTCAGAATAGGGACTAAAAACTGAGCACAAGAAAGTAGAAATTCCTAGTTAGCAAAGTTTGGATTTATGGAAATGTCAGTATTAATAAGGATGTTGCACCTTCTGAAACACATTGTTTGTGCATCTCTGTGTGGAACAGAATAAATGAAGAGCTTGCATCCAGACAGAAATATAAACATTTGGTCACCCTTGTAACTGTTACCACATCTTTGAATGTAATTATTTTGAACTTTGTTAAGAAATTGATTTTTTATGTATGTGTGTATTTGATTATTTATTAGTTAAATAGTAAAGATAATGAATATGTAAGTAGGTACGTTCCTATGCACTTGTTCTGTACTAGTTACAAGCATAATGCATTTTACAGTATCTGTAAGTAAGACTGCTGGAGTAAAATACCATCAACCTCAGCTTGTCAGCTGTAAGCAAATATGTTAAGTGTTGTGTTTGTGCTTTAGATTAGAAAGAAGAGACCCAGGGGAGCTAGCATCATGCAAATATAACAAATCCCATTTCTAATATGCATGATGTTCACCCTTCCAGCAGCTGGATATGTTTTCTTTGTGTTGCTTCTGTGAGTGCTGACAATTTTTGCACAGATCTAGGTTGGGCTACATTATAAAGTGAAACCAGCTGTCTGTCGCTGCTCTGAGGGATGTGTTTGCTCTGCTGCAAAGATGAAGGACCACAAATCCTTGACACACTTCCCTGACATGATCAACATTCAGCTGCTGAGATTGTCTGCTTGGTCAATTTTTTTTTGTTCTGACTGACAGCATGCAGCACAAACAAATTAAAGGAAAAAGTTTGAGCGCAAATACAGTGCTTTCCTTTTTTTTCCTTCTGCTGAATCTCTGTGATTCTGTTTGAAGCATCAGCTCCGGTTACTCAAAGTACATTTCACCAGTGAAGTATTCACTCCAGTGAGGGAGGAGGAAGCAGAAGGAGATTTCTTGCCAAATAATTAAGGCACCAGCATTGTGAAATAACATGGGAGATGGAAGCAGAATTTTCTATGTGTTGCCTGTTAGTTGCTTACTTTACAGTTTTCTTTTAAATGATCAATTCATGGCAGAGAATGGGGTCTGGATTGTTTGCGTGCAAACTGGGAATTGGCTAGAACAGCCAGTCCCCAATGGGGAAAAAAGGGAGGTTTAGTGGTAATGCTTTTAATCTGGACTTGTAGAGGATTCATGAGCATCCATAGATTTACACTAGTAATTATCATATCCCAAGTGGCACAGAAAGGCATTTGCCTAAAAACTGATGTCTTCATTACAGTGTTTACATTTTAATTGAACAGATTACAGTTTCTGGCAGAGTTACAGTGCAGATTGGTTGTAACTTGGTAAAATAATCAAGATAAAGTTCTCAGCAAAATAAAAACCTCAACTTCAGTTCTAACTTTATAACATAAATATTTAGTGGGAATAAGAGGGTATGAACTTTAGAAACATTGCAAATTCTTGTATCCAAGCAGTGTGACTTTCAGATTGTGTTGTTTATATTCTAACATTCTGCACACTTCCATCTTTTTGCTGTTTACTGAATGCTTTATACATCCAGGCCCTGAAGCATTGTGTGGTTTCGTACTTGGCAGTGTGCCAGACATTGACTGCAGGAGCCTTGGTACCTGAGAGCTTATCAGTTCTCTGGTCTGTAAAAATGTGATGAAAATGTTGGTAAACTGCCATGAAGGTTTAGGGGATGTCGGAAAAAGGTCCATGTAATCAGATTCTAACTCCAGCCTGAGACACCCTGCACTGGAAATAGCTGCCTATTGACTAGTAGTGTGCTTGTAGAAAGTCTGCTTGCTGACCAGTGCATTAGTACATCAATGATTTGTTGCAGTGACCACAAATTGCTTTGGTAACACAGTCAGTATTTATGCGAATACTGTGTGCAATACTAACTTTTTTTATGAGATATGGAAAAGTACATGAAAGACTTGCAAAATTGCCACAGTGAAATAATGGGGCAATCACTTCAATAGCCAAATGCTGAGCCAGAGCTGTTTTTGGCCACAACGATTCGCTTTGGTATCAATCAACAAAGTGTGAATTCATTTGGTCCAAAAACATCAAAGTAGCTAATTCCTGTCTATTCAAATTAATTGCGCTTCTTCTAGGATCCTTTACTTTCCTTAAATCCTGACAGTGATCCACAGATAAAGTTCAAAGTATGTTCAAATTCTGGACCCTGTATTTTATTTCCAGCAGAAGCGATTTTAGTTCAAGGTTACACTGTTATTGCATGATCATTTTTTTCTCTTCCAGTTCCTTTGCTATGTTCGATAACAAAAGCATTTAGGAATTTTATTGTCCGTCTGTTTTTAGAAACAAATTTGTCACTCCAGTATTTCATTACAAAAATTTGTTCTCTTTTAAAATTCATTGTTTTGCTGTCTGTGACAATAATGGGTGTTTAATTACTCAATAAGAGATTCCATTTTTACTGCAGGCTAGACAAACGGTATTGATTTTTTACTTTGCTGCAATATGAAACTGAAAAACACAATTACAATTCTTTGCCTTGTGAAGTGCATTAGTCCTGGTGAAAATCAGGTCGTCTAATTACAGAAATCTATCAGCTGAGACTGTAAAAACATTTATTTGTAGTACTTATGTGCATATTCACAGATGTTTTATGAAAATATTTGGCAATGATGGTTTCCCTACACTTGCATTTACTGATGTGAACCTTATCAAAATTGGTTTTAAATTCCGTAGTTCTGCATTGCAAATTCTTATAAAAGCTATTAAAGGTTTTTTTTATTTTAATGATATCTCAACCATTATTATTATGAAGCACCCTTTCACTACATTTAGTTTGTGATTATGTTCCCACTGATTTCTCACTAATTTTCTCCATTACACATCTATCCAGAAAGCATTGACTTTTGGTTGGAGTGTGTACTTACAGGCATCAGTTACTCTCCACTACCCTACCAAGGTAGTGTTTATTAACATATGAGTCTTGACCGTATGTGTTGGTAGGTTTTTCGACGTCCATAACGCACCCCCTTTCAACAGGAGTCATTGGATCAAAAGATTGAACCATGGCTGTTTTATTCCCTCCTAACCCTGAGGTGCTGTAGCCAATATAATGCTTTAGCACCTTTGGTGGAGAATTAATTTAGCATAGACTGGTATTGAACTCTGGATCATCCAGGTTGGTTTGGTTATTGCTCACTGGATTGGGTTATTAAATAATCAGGGAGGTCTGTTAACCTTTATCTTTTGTTTTGCTTAATTTTAATAACAATTGATAAAACAATTTTTACTCTTAAAATTTGAGGATGTAGAATATAAAATAAAATTAGAGGAACAATGTGGTCTGCAGAAAAAGAAAATGAGCAAAACTGGGTTAACATATAAACCTCATTTAAGTGAAATAAGTGCCTTGGATTCTGCAAAGCTAAGTAGGGCAGAGCTTTATGATTTTAAATTATGTTGAGATTTTAAATTTGAAATAGAAAAAATGCACAGGCAGTTTTAGACATAAAAAATTTCACTGAGTCCCATTTGAATGGTGTAAAATTTAGATCGCAGGTTTAATTTTTCTTCATTAAATTGGTAAAGTGGGATGTTTTACTCTGGATAAATGCAAGTAATAATAAGTATGATGTGTTGCCAAATTTTATTTAATAACTGATAGAAATAAGCCATTTTATATTTTTGTAACATGGTTTTGTTACAATTGTAAATGGAAAATGTTCGGGTTGCCAATGTGCAGCACGTAAAAGCAATATGATTGTGGGTAAAGAGCTTAATACTCCCTTTCATGAAAGTGTGTCCTATCACTTACTTTTTAGTAACTTTAATACTATTTGCCTCCAGATTGTCTATGTTCTTCTTGGTCATAGCATTCATTAGTTGCCTCGTTCACCTTTGTTCACAGCAGACTTGTGAAATGACCTCTTATTTGAGTGACTGTCGATAACAAATTGCAGCATCTTCGCCATTCAGACGAAGAGTACTGTGGCTGCTAAAGACTTCTTCAGACCAATAAATGGCTGTAACATCCACTTAATTTTTTAATTAAACTTTAAAGCTTGGAAACTTAATTACTATTTAATACTAGGCAATTAAAGTGTGTGGTCAGGGCTGTCTATATAAAACGCATCAATTTGAACCTGCCATTTGATTAATAGCCTTGCCGATGTAGAAAGTGCACCACAAAAGAGAGCTGCAATAGGGTCATATCTTTAATAGCTGTATAAAGTGCATTTTAGCTGTTATTCTCTGCAACAATTGACTCAAAAATAATATATTACATAGGTTCCATTATCTGCTTTATAAGTGCATGCAGTTTTGTTTTGAATTCAGATTAATTTTAACACTAATTTATTTTATGGTTAATATATGCAGAAAGGTGTAGAGTTGTTACACTACAAAAGCTTCAAGACATTCAATGTAGTTACAAAAATCATTCATTGATAACTCTGCACCAATTGGTTTCTTTGGATTGTTTATGTTTAAATAGCATCCTATTTGCATCAATTCTACATATATTTGCTTGTAATAATTGTCATTTTTACAAGATCAGAACAAACTTACATATCTGAAACCGATCTATCTCAAATTCACAAACACAAAATTTAAACATTTTTATGTAATCAAACAAAAAGCATGAATGAACAATTTATAAATACAAAATCCGATAGCCTTTGCATTAGTGCAATTGGTATTTTGAAGGATTAAAAGTTTGAGCATATTTCACAACTGAAATATTTTTTCTACTTTTTAACATTTATGTATATGACCATTGTTATTAATGAGTCAGAAAGACTAAAATGTTCTGCATTTCTTAATAACAAGGTATTAGCTGCATACTTACCATTATATTCATTAGCATTCTGCAGGATTCCATATTAATACTGTAACTGGTAGATGTTATATGCATTTTCCAAAGGGAACATTACAAAGTCACCAGTAGTCACTACTAGAAGATAAAACTTGTCTGGTCTGTTTTACCATTGCAGTAACCTAGAATGATTTAGTTCACACTATTTCAATAGCCACTGTTTACAGTGTATCAAGCTCATATTCACAAAGACAGCTGCTTGGATTTCCACCGCTCAACTGTCTTATGGTGGCAGTGGGAAACTCGATATACACACACTGTCATGAATAAGGAAATCCAATTCTTAGATATTGTAATATTGAAGCATGGATTAAACTGCAGAATTGTAAAGCAAATTTTATTTGCTCAACTACAGGAATAATTGGTTATTTTGGGATGTTATGACTTGTCATTTATTCAAGTGCAAATGTCGAGTTGTGACCCATCTGCTTTCCTCTTTACCATGGTGAGTTTAGGATTAGGGGACGACCCTCTTCTGTGTCGTTGTAAGCAGTGCTATTAATCACATCCAGTTTCTATACAGAAGATGCAGTCAAATCCTGTTACTCCTCTACTTCAGCAGCAGAAACCTTGATTCAGGTTTCAACAGAGTGTATGTTAGCCAGTATTGACCTGTGTTTCTGTTTAAACCAGGGTGTTATGATATGATCTTTTTATTGCTACAATAATCACTTAAAACCAACCAACATATACAGGATTGTGATATGGTGGCATTCCATTAGTCCTGCCATTTAGAGAAAATGGGACTGTTTATGCATGGGTGAAATGGCCTTGTCACAGGTGTCATAACCACTTTTGCTGCCAGTTTATCCTGATTAGCAGAATTATTAAGGTTTAATATTTTCACAATAAGGAACATAGATTGCAGTGAACATGTGAGGTTTATATAATCTAATTCAGTGTATGGGGGTTGGGTAATGTGGTTGCATCCCCAGTTTGATTTATCTTTATTTTTTTTTGTTCCGTCAGTGAAAGGTCACATCTGTATAAAATTAAGTTCAAAATATTCACCAGATGTAATTAATTGAGAATTTTAAACAGCAACATAAAATAGTTATCGGTAATTAATGAATGTACTTAGCAGTCAACGTAATCCAATGACCAGTACTGAAATGTAAGCTTCTACTTTATCAAAAATGTTTATGAAAGGGTTAACAGTGCTTAATTTAAACCATATGTGGCATTGAGGTGTGAAGCAAATTTTGAAACAAAAATTGCCCAACTTTCATTGAAACTGCAATATGGAATGCTGATTTGCATAGTTATTGAACACAAGAGTATTTTGTAATCAGAAGTTCAATTTTAAACTAGTGTTTGTAATCGCAGCTAGAATTTTAATGTGCTGGAATGAATAGCCACATAACAACCTAATAGTTCTACGGCAGAGGTGATATGACTGTGTAGTGTACCAATGTGATGTGCCATGGATGGCAAGGTTATGGTTCATGTCTGCTGTTCATTATAGGACCAGTCCTGATTTTGACTGGATTACTGGGAAAAGCATTGGGTTGAGGCCAAAGGGTTTCATCTGGGTGATAAAGGGAAAGCTGGGGAGTGAGTCTCCCTGATCATTCCTCCACACAGTCTAATGGCCAGTTATGGAGCAAGATTAACAGATGTATTTAAATGTATGAGGGGGGGAAACTAAAAAGTGACTGAGTTAAGGAGATGGAGCAAAACTGCTAACAGTTACTCCTTATATTACATAGCTTTTTCTAAACTGTGCATCCTATTTTGGCTCAAGGATAATCTGTTCACATAGAATGTTGTGTTCCAAGGTAAATTCTACTCCATGTGGCATTTATCTTTTTTATGTTCTTTCAAACGCCACAGAATAGCAGAAGGTATTATAGGAGAAAAGAATGATACACATAGCTCTGCAGTTGGAAATCTAAGTCATTTTAGTTTTGATTCAGCTTTTAATATTGGCTGCCATTGGACTTCAACGAAAGTGAGCACTGCAAGGACAAGTGTTGCAGAGCATGGCTGTGATAGGATTTCTTTTGAGGGTTGGAAAGGTAAGAAGCTCACAGAAAATGCATTACAGATCTGCCTGACATTGGAGATGTTGCATTTTTATATATGGTAGATCTGATTTATTTTCAGTGGCTTATGTTTCTGCCTCGACTGCATTCTAACATTTTCACTGTACCAAGGTCACCAGTTGCAGCTTTGATTCTTTCCTTATTGTTCAAGTTTCTGCACAAATCAAGGAAGATGACTAGCCTTACCATTTTTTTTGACATAACTTTATCTCGCTTTATTTTCCAATCCCTGGACTTGAATTTTCATCCCTACCCTTTTTTACTTGCATTAGATTTACTGCTCTTTTTATTGCCTTTAAGTCAGAGTTAAGTTCACTCGTCAGTTTACCTAAAATATAAACAGCTGCAGGAGTCAGAACACATGAATGATATTTTCTTGTGGACTGGGAATTTATAAGATGTACTTGTCACTTGCAGTTTATTTATTTTAATCCACAGAACCCGTTGGGTATTTTGATTTAATCATTACTTTAAACTTATGTTCTGGTGGGACTCAAAGTAACCATAGCTTATAAGTTAGCACATTAAACATTTGTGTAATAAAGCACATTTTTATTAGTTTCTGAATTCTGCTTATATCACCACCAGTAGAGCCATGTAATTTTCCATCTCTCTGATAAAAGCACTGTTCCACGAATTGACTGCCAATTTGCTTCCACATTGCCTCTGCAGGGTTAATACTTGCAATCATGGAGGAAAAAAGAAACCCACGATAATCTTTCGATATACTGTTGTTAAATATATCCTATATTAAATCAGGTTGAAGGAATGAGCGCAGGACAGAAGCAATCAGCAATTTCCTTGTGGGAAAATTTTAATTCTGTATTTTCCTGTTAGGTGTGACTTGAATTTTGCTGCAAACAACTTAACATTTTAAGATCCTTTAAGTCCCACAGGCTGGACTTTAATCAGTGATCAGCTGCTTTAAGTTGGCGTATCTCATTCAGTTTCAAAGGGCTATGCCAACTGAAGACAGCTGAACACTGATTAGAATTGAGCCTGTAGGACTTAACTTTGAAAATCCTAACAGGAACCTGAGCATGCCCACCTAATATATTAGAAGGCATTCAGTTCAGGGCAATGTTCGGAGTCATTCCTTCTCTTTTTTTTTAAAAGAACTTCTTAAGGAAAACCTGATTCCACATTTAGACCTTTTTTTGTTTAGAGTGGCAGCGTTTGCCTTTTTGCACCATGCAGCAGTATGGGAAACCATTTCCTGCAGTTCTACCGATTTTAACCAAGTATTGCAACATTATGTTGAAACTGAAATTTAAAACATTGCAAGTATGTTTGGATTTATCTCCGTAATTCAGATTGAAAGGTGCACCATAGAAAATGTAGTTCTTAAATGATGTTGCTGGACGATATAGCTTCTAAAGTGCCTTATTTAAATTTATGACATAAATATTTGCTTTATCTTTAGCATACAATTGTATATCTAGTCCCCCACTAATTATTGATTTTTCATTTAAAATTTAAGTAAAATTCACTGATGAATGGCAGCAGATAAATGATCTTCTGCTATTTGACATGTCGTTTAGTATTTATTTCAATTGAGCTTTTGATAAAGCTTTGCTGTGTTTTCAGTTATTATGCTTTATGGTTTTCTTTGTAAACATATACATTTTAATAAAAAAAAACTCAATATTGAATTCCATGATGTGTATTTGAGCTGCTGAAATAAATAATACTTGTCCCAAGAAATATTAACAACAGCAAAAAATATCTCGAAGCTATTTTGCTTTTGTGGAACTATGTAATTTCTGAAAATCATGATACATCCAAAATATGGTCAACATTTTCCTGTAAATCAACTTTTTATTTTCTTTTTCAATCCCAATATGTTTTATTCCTTCTGATACACACCAGTGAAAATTCATTTCCATATCTGTTGTGTGCATGCACAGGAAAAATACCAATCAAAGATTAAAGGCAACATTTATACTTCCAATTGTTATTGTCTTTTTCTCAGTTTCAATGAGTGAAATTGGTCTACACCAGTAGCATATAATGAGCTCATAGTAAATTGGCAGCCTGTTTTGCAATGAAAAGGAAATCAGCACAGAGTAAAACAGGTTGTCAGTTTGCTGAGTCTGTACCATGCTATGAGTGTGGACTGATTTCAATCCATTGTCTCTCTTCCATTTCATCCTGTAACTAGTTTGCCTTCATTCTCTTATTTTCTCCTCATGCTCATTAATTATATTTATCCCTATCTTTTTTCCCTTTTGCTGTTTCTTCCTTTTTATCCTTCCCTTGCTTTCAGACACTGACTCATCAACTTTGAGAAATCATCAGCTATCCTTTTTAAACATTTCAAAATAACTCGTGTTATGGTCAATAATAGTTCTGCTTAATTGTGCAATTTTCAAAAGGAATTCTGATGCTAGGACAGGCTCTTTAAATTTAATTCAGCAAACTTTCATTTTTAAAGTCATAGCTTTCATTTTGGTCTGCTCATAGTCTAACCTGTCAAGCAAACCATCATTGCAGTGACACTGGGGGATTGGAACTACTATCTATTGTTTACTTTAAACTGAGTACAAGTCATGCATTTTAGATGTTGTCTTTGATTTCTGTGCAGTGGAGAGAGGAGAACGGAGGGTAATGTTGCATCCCTGCTCACCCCTTCCCCCCCTTCCCCCGCCCTCCCATACAATTGAAATGTTTTCACATTTCTTTATTTTGTTTCTCTGGGAGTATGGCTGTGACTTGGCGTGGCATAGTGGATGGTAGCACAGTGGTTAGCGCTGCTGCCTTACAATGCTGGGGCCCGGGTTCAGTTCCGACCTCGGTCGCTGTTTATGTGGAATTTGCACATTCTCACCGTGTCAGCCTGGTTTCCTCTGGGTGCTCCAGTTTCCTCCTACAATCGAAAGATGTGTGGGTTAGGTGGATTGGTCATGCTAAATTGCTTATTAGTGTCAGGAGGACTAGTAGGATAAATGTATGAGGTTATGGGAATAGGCTTGGATAGGATTGTTGTAGGTACAGACTTGATGAGCCGAACAGCCTCCTTTTTGTGCTGCAGGGATTCTATGATTTTTAAAAAGAAGTAGGCAGGTGAGCTGCTCCCATGTCCCTAATTTTCTTATGCCCTATAATTTTCCATCATTCCTTTGTGGGGAAACATCTTTCTGGTCAATGCCTCGCCTGACAGCAATCCAGGATTGGAAACTCTCTTCTTGGGATCAGTTGTTCAAACTCTTGTTCGCTCTTCCCACAGAGCCCATTAGAGCACTGATAGACAACACAGCTATGACGGATAGTGATTGGGAAACTTTGATTCAAAGATAACATATATAAACTTGTGCTAACAATCTTACAGCAAAACTCTTGTCTTTCTGAAATATGTCTGCTCTTTCCAGCACCTTTGTTACACATATAGATAGAACTGTGTTTCAGAAAATTGTGAAGTATTAAATGAGATTAAGTTTGTATTTTGTGGGTTTGTTAATGAAACAAATTTTACATTACTGTTGCATTTACTAAATCTTACAACATCCAGAATGCCTGTGTAAGTGATATACTTATGAACAGGCACTCACAGAGGCAAGTAAAATATCCCATGTGGAAAATATATATATATATTAGCAAATCTTTTAACATTCATAAACAACAATTCTAAGTAGAATTTCATGTATTTATTTTATTCCATATGAAATATAGATTCTTATGGATTTTTAAATTAGTTGATGATTCCGTCAGCAATGCTGGCAAAGATGTTAATCAAGTCACTGTGTTAATATTGGCATATTGTCTCAAATACTAAAACAGAATCTTATAATTAAAAAAAGGGATATTTATTTGTTGAGCATATTGCTTTGAAAGCTTATTTCTATTGGCTTTATAGTGTAATTACTAGAAAGTGTGTTAGCAACAGACATTTCTGAATGTCATGTTTCTAAGTCACCAGTACATAGATTGTATTAGATTAAAGATTACTAATGAATTTTCAGCTAATTTGCTATTGTTCTTGTCAAAAAAAATGATCTTCTGTATATCTGTGTAGTAGTCTATTGTACATTCCCTGACAGATACCTACATAGCATTTCCCTGAGGTTTAATTTAAAGTCTTTTTAGTCTTGCTGATCTGGTCAACAGCAATATACGAAGAAAGCAAATGTACTCCATGATGTAAATTATTATTCATAAATGGACGTTTTAGACCAGTCTTGCCAAGTAATTATGGTTTTCTTTACATGAAAATGTCTACATTCCTGAAAGGGAACAGACTAGAAATCTTTCAGTCACAGAAAGGAATTGCAGTAGAAATTTTTACTAATGCCGTTTCTCTGTCAAACAGCAATAGATGTGTCTTTGAGAATGACAAGGAGCACTGAAACAAGATACTAGTCATCTTTTGGATGCTCTGTTTTATAGAATAAGGAACACATTCATTTTCTCTCTTATAGTTAGGCCTGCGTAATTGCTTAGTATAGGAGAACACACATGTAGTGAACAGATTCTTTTGAAAAAATACGCAGCTTTGTGGAATTTGCTGTTTAACAATAGATGAATTATGAGTACAGTACATTAAACAGGGGAGTGAATTATTCATAAATAAATTTCTATGCATTTCCCCCATTTCAATTGTGATGTTTGTGTGCTGTGCTGTGATTTTAAGTGGAATAATGAGTTGCTTGATCTTAAATTCAAGTTATTGGCTTCAAAACCAAATCCCCCTGAAAACTGGTGGTTCAAAACAAAACAAAATCACTGATTTTCTCCTCTGTTTCAAACAACTATTATATTCTGTAATCTCAAGCTGTACCATGCTGACTGGATCTCGATGGAACATGACTTGAGAATAGGGGGTATGTGGAAAATATACTAATTGGAGTCTGGACTTCATGTCCATGTGTGCCTACAAAGCATGTGAGTCATTCAATCTACTGTCATTCATTAGTTGTCCATTTCCTAAAAAAAACCTCCCTGCTCTTTGTCATGTTTACTCTGAAGTATAAATCAATTTTTTAGTGGATAGCATAATTGCAGACTTGTTACATGCTCATACATTAATGCGGCCCACAATTTCCCAGTAGATATTATAGTTTGGCGTGTTTGATGCATGTTGAAAGAAAAGATAGTTCATGGCATTACCAATTTATATATTTCTCACTGTTAAATGACTTTTGTATAGTTTCATCTCTCATAAATTCATGATGCTTCTTTTCTTTCAGAATCATTTTAGAAACCTTTACCTTCTATCCAACACAAGTGAACACACATTAAGTGCTTGTTAAATATCAGATTTTCTGCAGGAGTTCTTCAGCTTTAATTCTTGACATTTAATCTTCCTTGGACTGTCAGCCCTGTTTTCTTGCGGTATTCAAATCCTTATGGGCTTTCAGTGATGTAATTGAAATTAGTGTTATTTTATAAAAATGCTACGTTGATTTTGAAGTTTTGAATTTGTTCCATCTTGGGAAGAGATTGCAATGCCAAAAAGTACTTTGAGTGGACTTGGTAAAGAAAATTACCTGATTACATATCCCTTCAATTTTGGTGGTGGAAAGAATCTGACACAAAGTAACCCAGATAAGGTCTGAATTATATCCATTTTACTGGAGCATTAAGCATCTGCAGCTTTCGAACATGCCAGATCTATTTGTCATTTGCTGTGGAATGATTAAAATGGTAGTACTGATCAATTCAAAGCTCTGACATTTAAAGCAATATATGAGACCAAGAACAAACATTTAATTGTTCACCGTTAGCTGGTGCTAATTCCAACAGTGAATAGAAAATCAGATCGCATATTCATTTTTTCAGACATAATTTTTTTTTACATGTTTTGTACAACAATTGCAATCGAATACTTATGTTCCTGACTTAGAAAGTAGCATTGATATACAAACATCTCTGCAATATTTTGTTAAAGAAGCATGTTATTTCCTGGTAACTGCTGTATATAAAAAAGATCTATGATTATTTCAGTTTAGTCATTGACAGCATATCCTGAGCAACAAAGTTTTATAATGTGTTCTCACATGCTTGCCTTTTACCATTAGTTTTAATAACTATATTCTACTGCTATCAATTTAAATGATCTGCATTTGACATGAAAATTGCAGAAAGTTCCAAAAGGTGAAGTCTTATCATTGTGTGCAATCTCTGGAGAACGAGAACATTGACCAGATGACTTGCCTGCTATTTCCCCATCATCCTATTTACAGCACTGGAATGCACATGAACAAGTCAGCTCATTGCAACAAGTTCCTCTTGTTGATGTGCTTCCAGCTCAACACTAAGGAAGAGTCAGGAACGCTTGCAGATGTTTGTGGAAATTCCTTTGGACTCTGGTGCTGTTTAGAGTTTTTGTGTGTGCATCACATCAGCTGTGAGAAGTTGTAAGGAAAATCTCAGCAAATAAAGAATAAGCTTCAGATCTGATTTTGAACTGAGCATGTTATAATCAATCACTGACAGAGCATTATTATTAAAGATGCTGGCGTTCCATTTTGCTAAATTGTTTCGGCTACAGGTCAAAACTATAAAAAGTCAAACAGTGGCTTCTGTGTTTCTCTTACAAATGTCTTGTAAATGCGTACACAATTTTCCAGTAACCCATTTCTGTTCATAATAAATCTAAATACAGGGGGTAGTATATTTTTATAGATTTTTAATGAATCTGCTTAGAATTTATGACAAGGCCTATGAAAACAATTAGACATGTCGAATGGAGTGACCGCTTAAAGTCACTTTTAAAAATACAATATTGTATTGTCTTCTGTGATATTCCGAAGTTGTACCAAATAAGTACAGTTATGCAGTCCGCAGTGTTATCTGGTCAATCAAAATATTGTAATTATTTAATATTTATAGTAATACTGTCAGTTTAGTTGCCATTTGCAGAGTGCCAGATGTGAGTTGTTAACGCTGAAGAACTGGGTAGGTGGGAAGTGTTGCAAGTTAACAAAGCTGAGTATTACATGCTGAATAGCTTGCTGATCGACATAAGTTTGTAAATTTGTTCCAGCTTTCATTTCTTTGTCTCCCCTTTCTCTTTTTTCTGAAGTGTGAAACTCATTCAGTGTCAGTGATGAAATTACTTTCTGTTGTGGTGCTTTATTAATAACTGCTGTTTTTGGATTTTTTACCAATATATTTCATACGCACTAAAGTATTTCAATACAGCAAAGAGATGCAGATGAATTGGAATTACAAAATTTTATTGTACAACCTGCACTTATAGTTTGACCATAATCCTGTGTTTGATCTGTTTAAAGTTTATACCAAATTTCAGGTGCAAATGAAATCCCATTTTTATACACTAAAATATGCATCCCATATTTGAATGAATTTAAACTTCATTGAACATAGAATCTGTACAGTGCAGAAGCAGGCCATTCAACCCATTGCGTCTGCACCGACTCATCTTTCCAGAATCTATCCCTTTAACCCCACATATTTATCCTGCTAATCTCTACATTTCTTGGGACATTAATGGGCAATTTTGGCATGGGCAATTTTGGCATGGCCAATCAACTTATCCTACCCATCTTTGGAGTGTGGGAGGAAACCTGAGCACCCAGAGGAAACCCATGCAGACAATGGAAGAAAATGCAAATTCCACATGGACAGTGACCCAAGGCTGGAATTGAACACAGGTCCCTGGTGCTGTGAGGTAGCCATGCTAACTGCTGTGCAGCAGTATGTAACTGTCTGTGTGGATATGAGTGCCTCTGCAGATCAGAACACTGCATTTGCCTGATGAAGGCACAACATAGTGTCGAAAGCTCGTGGATTTACTATCAAATAAATTGGTTGGATTTTAAATTGGTGTTGCAAAACTTTACTGAGTTTACCCCAGTCCAACGCCGGCATCTCTACATCATAACTGCTGTGCCACCATGCCACGCACTTTCTGTGGCAGACTCACAGTAGAATGGAATTAACATTACTTTTGGCAGACAACTTCTAATTCATAAGTGGGATATGTGTTCCTTTGTGATTTAAAAACCTTTTGGGTGCTGGACAAAAATTCTATCACCAAAGTTACAAAAATAAATGCAAAATGCATTAAAAATGAGTTGAAATTTGTGTTAAACAACTGTTGAAATGGAAAGGAAATTATTTGCTGATACAACAACTTAACATACTTCTAGGAAACATTCCAAACAATCCCATTAAAGTACAATGACTGTTGTTACACAGGTGGTCACTTTGCACACAGAAGGATTCCACAGCACAGATCATAGAATCATACACTACCTATGGTGCAAAAGGATGTTATTCAGCTCATCGAACCTGCACTAACTCTCTGAATGAGCTTCCCACCCAGCTTCATCCTCTTGCCCTATCCCCATGACCCCATGTATTTACCTCACTAATTCCTGGAACCCACATATCTTTGGATACTAAGGGTCAATTTTGCACTTAACCTGCACAGCTTTGGATTATGGGTGGAAACTGGAGCAACTAGAGGAACCCCATGTAAAGACAGGAAGAATATGCAAACTCTCCACAGTCACTGTCTGTATGAAGATTGCACATTTTCCTTGTGTCTGCATGAGTTTCCTCCGGGTGCTCCGGTTTTCTCCCACAGTCCAAAGATGTGCGGGTTAGATTGATTGATTGGCCATGCTAAAATTGTCTGTTAGTGCATGGAGATGTGTGGATTAGTGGGTAAAATATGTAGGGATTTTGGGTTTGGCATGGGTTGGATTGTGGTCAGTCCAGACTCAATGGGCCAAAAGGCCTCTTTCTGCACTGTATGGTTTTTATGATTTCATCCAAGACTGGAATCGAACCTGGGTCCCTGGTGCTGTGAGGCAGCAGTGACACCACTGTGCCACTATGTCATGTGAATGAGTAGTTCATCTGTTGCTTTGGTGCTGCTGGCTCAGGAACTAATACTTAGACACTACACTGACAGAACTCCGCAGAATCATTTTAAATGTTGGTGGATTGTTATCCATTGTTTTGAATGGATAGGAAGATGATGCAGACTGTGAAACAGATGGCTGAGCCCATTGTGTTTTATTGTCTGAAGTTAATATTACTAAAACTGACAGCAGCAAATAATGGCAATCAAAGGTGAAGTCAGAACAGGCCAAAACGTGTATTTAAATTTTCCTTCTATCCATTTACACTGCAAGGAATTCCCTCCTAGTACTGACATGGGCTGGAGTTATAGTGTTCCAGTCCTCATACTGAAGTCTTCATGGGGGTTATTCCAGTCTGCACCCACCCTCTCCCAACATTCTCCAAATTAAAACTGACCTTCGTGGGTTGATTTTATCGAATTACTAGAGAATCATAGAATCCTAACAATGCAGAAGGAGCCATTCAATCCATCAAATCTGTACCAACAACAATTTCCCACCCAGTTTCTATCCCCATAACCTGACATATTTATCCTGCTAATCCCACTGACACTAAGAGTCAATTTAACCTGGCAAATCAACCTAAAAGGCACATCTTTGAACGGTGGGAGGAAATCAGAGCTCCTGAAAGATACCCATGCAGATACTGGAAGAATGTGTAAACTCCAAACAGCCAGTGACATAAGCTGGGAATCAAACTCGGGTCCCTGGCCCTGCGAGGCAGCAGTGCTAACCACAGTGCACAATGTCAAAGATAGAAGCATTGAAATCTGTTAACGAAGGGAGTCCGGTATGTGTGTAAAATGCCCGAGATGAAACAGAGGAATTGCATTTCACTTTATTAAAATATAAAGGAGTGCAGCAACAGACCGAATTTTCCCTATTTTAAATGAAGCCAGTAATTTACTAACGAAGCTCCAACATTGTTGATAAATGTTTTTGAGCTTATGTAGAACATATTTTGTGCAGAGTTGTGTGATGTATTTATGGAGTATTAACTTTTGCATAGATCTGCCACAATCATTCTGACACTGATCTTTGCAGTTCAGAATCTGTAATCAGGAACAGAGCTGAGAAGCTCTTTAGCATTGGAACTGTCTTTATCCAGGGAAGAAGCTTGGTATGACCTGCTGCGCAAACATTTGCCAATTACAGGGTTTTTGAAGCCACGTGATATAGTAATTGATAGGCAGAGAAACAAATCATAAGTATATCAAAAGCATTGATGATTCCTAATTTTTCGAAGCAAGCAGTGAGCGCAGTGCAGTACGTGGAAAGATGAAGCTTGCTAAAGCCTTAAATAGTAATGCTGTTAGACTTTTGTCTCCATTCAACAGCTTGTGCAGTAACACAAATACAGTATATGTTTATACCATTAGCAGATTATGCCTTGTCACAATGTAATTCTGATTGATTGACAACACGACTAAACTAACCACAATTGCATACTGTTCTATATATTTTAATACATAGGCATTTTTCTTTGTTACTGATGCAGTCAGCCTCTTCAAAAAGATTTTGATTGACAATTTTTTTTTGTAGGAAAAAATAAGACCGATTAGGTGTAATCTAATCACAATAAAGGTATGAATTATCATAGATTTAAGCACTTTTGGAAAGCTATTTAACCCTTTGTAGATTCTCTCATTCTGCAAGATATTTCATGCCTCTTTAGTTTATTATGTATGGATAGATTTGTTTGGCAATGAAAAAAAAATCCTAACATGCACAATTTTAAAAAAAAGCCTGTATTGACTTTATGAAATGGCTATGACTAAATGGGAACGGGATGGCTGGGGGTTAAAATACCATTGCTCCTTCATTATCCTGAAAATAAAATTAACATATAGTGCGTGGCCTCTGATTTGTGTGTAAGAACAGAATTGCCGGAAATTCTCAGCAGATCTGGCAGAACTGTAGAGGAATAAACCTTTTTTTTTAAAAGAGCAACACAGCACGGGAAACAGGCCCCTCGGCCCAACGAGCCCGCGCCGCCGTCATAACTATATAGTAGCAAATCCATTATCCTATTTTATTATTCCTATATAATAATATATATATTATTCCTAATATGGAAAATTCTTACTATAGGGACAATTTGTTTCCCAATCAGCCTAAGAGCGAATTTTTGGGTTGTGGGAGGAAACCGGAGTGCCCGGAGAAAACCCACGCAACCACGGGGAGAACGCGCAAACTCCCGCAGACACCGGCCCAATTCCAAGTGTCTGCACAGCCACATCGATAGTCTCTGAGCTGTCATGGTGCCCTTCAGATGGTCCGCATAAAGCACTCATTTACGACATGAGGTACCAGGCAATCCATGAATCAACATCCAAGAGCTGTACCCGCACCACCTGCCGAATGATGGCCACCTTGTTAGCCAACTGAGCTTCCATTCCAAGGTTTTGATCTGGGTTGAGAAGCCTAATGTGACAGTAGCCAGACACCTGTGGAGATTTTTGAGGAGGTGGCCAAATAAGACATTACCTCTAGAAATTCTGGGATTCCAATTAAAGATGGCAGGCAGTTCGGGGAGTGCGTGGGGGCCCTTAGGTAGCAGGCAATCTCAGTGATTAGGTGGGTGCTGCCAGTGGAGATGAGGAACTTCAAGGTGCAAGTGCCTTCTGAAGATTGTTGCCAAGCCATCATAGCAGGGCTTGCCATCATAGCAGGGCTTGCCATCATAGCAAGCCTCAGAAAGGCTTGTGGCCATGGCTTTGGTGTTCTCAGGCCTGCAAATGCATGCAGGGCAGCTTTTCAGATTGCATCTCTGGCCCCTTGCCAACTCCGGCCTGCCATCAGGAGGCTTTCATAATTCTATCTGCCAGTTTAGTCACACTATTCGGGGTGGGTCACCTCCCAGAAAATAGCTGGAGGTGCGGACATGTTAGCAGGCTGGTATACTGGCTAGAAATTGTCAGCACATCTACCTCTAAACCTGCCTTCACCCCAGAATGAAAATTCTGTCCACTGTTTCAGCACAATATTTGATTTGATTTAATTTATTTTTGTAACATACAGTGAAAAGTATTGTTTCTTGTGTGCTGTACAAACAAAATATACCGTTCATAGAGAAGGAAACAAAAAAGTTCAGAATATAATGTTACAGTCACAGCCAGTGTAGAGAAAGATCAACTTAATGCAAGGTAAGTCCATCAAAAATCTGACAGCAGCAGGGACGAAGTTGTTCTTGAGTTGGTTGGTACGTGACCTCAGACTTTTCTATCTTTTTCCCGACGGAAGAAGATGGAAGAGAAAATGTCTGGGGTGCATGGTGTCCTTAATTATGCTGGCTGCTTTGCCAAAGTAGCAAGAAATGTAGCTAAGCTTTCATCCATATATTGACTGCACCCATGTATTAGATACCCTTGTAAAAGCACATGCTCGCAACCATTTTCATATGCCCAACTTAATTTTCTGTTGAAATAATTTTAAATGACATGTATGAGAAATGAAAATGGAATAACTTGTCAACATTTAGGAAGAGCAAAGATAGGTTTTTCTATGGGAACACATAGTGCCAAAATTAGTTCTGTCTGTCTTGTCAAGGAGCAAATGCCAGCTGTCTTTGGCTGAAATTACAACAGCAAGAGTAGCTGTGAGTACATTTTGATGATGGATCCAGGCATGGGGAAAAACAATCTCTCGTGGTCCAGCAGCAATGGTTGAGGAAATGTACTGTTTTGAGTTGCTGACCTAATTGTTTCTGGGGAAGAGTGTGACGTCTATGTTCAGGACTTAATAGTAAGAGACTGTCTGCATACAGTCCCTGGTAAATGTGAGTAAGCACATTTGACTAGAAATTTGGAGGTTGCCTTATCTTCCCAAATGATTTAGTTGTCACATCTGTCAGCCTGTGGAATTCAGGTTAGCTTTCACAAACAAATGCTTCAATTTTACATGTACTGCCCTGCCATAGAAAAGAAGGTTTCAATTTAAAGAAGGCTTTTGGCATATTTGCCTTCATCGGTCAAGAATATTGAGTATGGGAGTTGGGATGTTATGTCGCAAGCATACAAGACATTGGTAAGGCTGTGTTTGAAGCACTGTGTACAATTCTGGTTGTCCCGTTATAGGAAGGATGTGATTAAACTGGAAAGGGTGCAAAAAAGATTTACAAGAATATTACTGGGATTGGAAGGTTTGAATTATAAGAAGAGATTAGATAGCCTAGAACTATTTTCCCTGAAGAGTAGAGGGATGAGGAATGACTTTATAGAAATGAATAAAATCATGAAGGGTGTTGATAAGGTGAATAACTTTTCCCCAGAGTAGAGGAGTCTAAAACTCAACATCAGTTGAAGGTGAGAAGAGAAAGATTTAAAAGGGACCTGAGGAACAACTTTTTCACACAGAGGGATGGTACCAATATGGAATGAGCTGCTAGAGGATGTGGTAGAATTATAGTTAAATTACATTCAGACAGGTACACGGATGGGAAAGGTTTAGCAGGATATTGCCCAACTGCAGGCAAACGGGACTCATTCAGTTTAAGAAACCTGGTCAGCACGAGCGAGTTGGGTTGAAGGGTCTGCTTCCTTGCTATCTCTCTCGCTCTTTCTCTCTAAACTTGGTCAGTAAGACTTTGGGCAATATATTGCACAGGTGCATAGTATGACCAAAGAAAAAGTGATGAAAAATCATTGGCATCTCCCATTGCTGAGAACTCATGTTAAGCTACTGTTTTTATAGCCAGTTCTGGTTCATGACTCACTTCCAAATCAAACTGCATCCAGGGGAGATGAGTTTTATTGAATCCTGTTACGACTCTGGTAGCATTTACACAAGATTATTTACTCAGAAGCTAAATCCAGTCTGCAGCAAAACCCCTCTGGGAATATACCATTTAATAAAACAGAGCAGCGCTTTAAGAGTAACCTGTGTGCCAGTCCTTGACAGGTAGATTTCAGATTGAGACAGGTAATGTTCTCATTATACCTGTCCAAACAAATGGGTGATTTTCATTTAGAAATAGCCCGCCAATAGTTAATGGACAGATACATTTCAGAAAAAGCACCCAATACTCAACTGGTACCTGTCCAAACAGATATTAATCTCTACATTCTTTTAGTTGAGTAATATCTGTGGGATATGAGGCTTTTGTCTTAGTTCTTTCATCTTGTGTTCTAGGTTGAATTTATTAATATTGAAAAGAGAGTCTGTTGCAGACCTAGATTGCATTTTGGGAATCCCATCTCATTTATTCATCTGCTTTCACTTAGTCACCTTCAGTGTTTCCTAGATTTTGTGCTGGCAAGCTCAGAAGTGAACCAAGCAGAGATTGAAGGATAGATACAGATGCCAAAACAAAATCACGGAACAGGAAATAGGATAGCATTTATTCTTTGTTGCATGTCAAAAATTCAAGGTCAGCTGAATCGGAGGTGGAACGTGAATGGATAATGTACAATCACTTAGTTTTTATAGCACATTTTCTGGAATTATATAGTTATGTTTTTGATTTGATTTATTTATTGTCACATTTATTAGAATGCAGTGAAAAGTATTGTTTCTTGGGCACTATACAGACAAAGCATACCGTTCAAAGAGAAGGAAAAAGTGAGTGCAAAATGTAGTGTTTTAGTCATAGCTAGGGTATAGAGAGATGAACTTAATGAGAGAGAGAGGTTCATTCAAAAGTCTGATGGCAGCAGGAAAGAAGCTGTTTTTGAGTCAGTTGGGATGTGATTTTGGACTTTTGTATCTTTTTCCTGACGGAAGGTGGAAAAGAGTATGACTGGGATCCTTGGCAGCGGGAAGTGTAGACAGTGTCAATGGATGAGAGGCTGGTTTGAGTGATGAACTCAGCCTCATTTATGACACTTTGTATTTTCTTGCAGTATTGGACAGAACAGAAGCCATACTAAGCTGTATATTTCCCTGAACATTTCACCAAGCATTGGCTCAAGATGGCATGTCAGAATAAGTCTTTTATTGATCTTACTGTTTCTCCACTTTTCCGTTTGCCCTAAATCATTATTTTTAAAATTCATTTATGGGATGTCGCTGGTTAGACCATCGTTTAATACCCATCCCCAGTTGTCCTTCAGACTGACATAGTGGGCTGCTGCCTGGAATTTCGCTGACCTGTAGGTACAAGCACAGTGCTGCTAGGGAGGGAATTCCAGGATTTCGAGTCAGGGTGGCGAATAACCTGGAGGGGATGCACCAGGTGGTGGTGTTCCTGGATATTTGCTGCATTTGTGGTCATGTGTTTTGAAGGTGCTGTCCAAAAAAGCCTTGGTGAGTTCCTGCAGTTCATCTTGGAGATAGTACACATGGCTGTTACTGTTATTTCAGTGGTGAAGGGAGTGAATGTTTGTGGGAAGGGTAGAAATCAGGCAGGCTTTGTCCTGAGTGGTGTCAGGATTTTTGTGTGTTGTTAGTGCTGTACTCATGTAAGTGGAGAATATTGATGGATAGGCTTTAAGGAGTCAGGAGGTGAATTATTTCCTGCGGAATTCCTAGCTTTTGACCTGCTCTATTTATATGGCTAGTCCAGTTACATTTCTGGTCAGTAGCTGTTGATAATGAGGGATTCAGTGTGGTAATGCCATTGAATATCAAGGGACGATGGTCTTTTGCTGAAGATGGTCATTGCCTGGCAGTTGTGTTACGTGAAGATTACTTGCCATTTATCAGCCGATGCCTGGATATTGTCCAGTTTGGACACAAACAGCTTCAGTGCCTGAGGAGCCTCAAATGTTATTGAACATTGGGCAATTATCAGCAAACATCCTCACTTTTGATCTTACAATAGAAGGAAGATAATTGATGAAGCAGCTCAAGATGGTTAGACCTAGGACATTACTTCAGGAATTCTTGCAGTGATGTCCTGGAGCTGAGATGATTGACCTCCAATCACCAAAGCCATCTCCCTTTGTGCCAAGTATGACTCCAACCAGCAGAGTGTTTTCCCCAGATTCCCGTTGACACCAGTTTTATTAGGACTCCTTGTCACAGGGGACATACCAGGAAAGGTGATGGTAGTGTCTAGGACATTATCTGTAAGGTATAATTGCGTGAGATTGATTATGTCAGGCTTGATGTTGCTTGACTAGCACAGCTCTCCCAATTTTAACATTAGCCTCCATAAGTTAGTAAGGAAGTCTTTGCTGGGTTGACTGGGCTGGGTTTGGCATTGTCATTTCCAGTACTTGGGTCGATGCCAATTGGTCTGTTCTGATTTCATTTCTTCTTTGTTCAGTTTGTAGCTGTTGAATACAACTGACTGATTTTCCAGGACATTGAAAAGTCAATCACATTGCTGGGAGTCTGGAGTTGCATGTAAGTCCCACTCCCAGATTAAGATGGCAGATGGGTTCAATAGCAGTTGACAATGATTAGACTTTTAATGCCAATTATTTTATAGAGTTATGAAATTCCACTATCTGCTGTGGTGGGATTCAAACCCAGATTCCCAAAGCATCACCTTGGGTTTCTGGATTTCTAGTCAAGTGGCAATAGTACTGTGCCACTTTCCCCTATTTGAGGCAGGAATTGTTAGTAGGCCACTTGTTTTCACAACTCAGTCAGTGCTGTTTTGTACTTTGCTTTTAGAACGTGTGTTTAAACTCCCCTGTTAAGTTATCCTCTTATTTTAATTCTCATCCAATAAGGAAGAACTCTATGTAGAGAGAAATAAATTGATTAGTAATAGTCAACATGGTTTTGTAAAGGGTAGGTTGTGCCTCACAAACCTTATTGAGTTTTTTGAAAAGGTGACCAGAGAGGTGGATAAGAGTAAGACAGTTGACGTGGTGTATATGGATTTTAACAAAGGGTTTGATAAAGTTCCCTGTGATAGGCTACTGCTGAAAATGCAGATGCATGGGATTGAAGGTGATTTAGCATTTTGGATTAGGAATTGGCCAGCTGATAGAAGACAGAGAGTAGTGGTTGATGGGAAATATTCAACCTGGAGTTCAGTTACAAGTGGTGTACCTCAAGGATCTGTTTTGGGGCCACTGCTGTTTGTCATTTTTATAAATGACCTAGATGAGGATGTAGAAGGATGGGTTAGTAAATTTGCGGACAACACCAAAGTCAGAGGAGTTGTAGTCAGTGAGAATGAATGTTACAATTTGCATAGGGACATAGATACGCTACAGAGCTGGGCTGAGAGGTGGCAAATGGAGTTTAATGCAGAAAAGTTTGAGGTGATTCACTTTGGTAAGAGTAACAGGAGCACAGAATATAGGGCTAATGGAAGGACTCTTAGTAGTGTCGACAAGCAGAGAGATCTCGATGTACATGTGCATAGCTCCCTGAAAGTTGGCACCCAGGGTTGATGAAGTTGTAAGAAGGTGTACAGCGTGTTAGCTTTTATTGGTAGAGGGATTGAATTTCGCAGCCGTGAGATCGTGTTGCAACTGTACAAAACTCTAGTGCGGCTGCACCTGGAGTACTGCGTATAGTTCTGGTCGCCACATTATAAGAAAAATGTGGAGGCAATGGAAAGAGTGCAGAGGAGGTTTACCAGGATGTTGCCTGGTATGGTGGGAAGGTCTTATGAGGAAAGGCTAAGGGACTTGAGGTTATTTTCGTTAGAAAGAAGAAGGTTAAGAAGTGACCTAATTGAGGCATACAAGATGATCATAGAGTTAGAAAGGGTGGACAGTGAGAGCCTTTTTCTTTGGATAGTGATGGCTAACACTAGGGGACATAGCTTTAAATTAAGGGGTGGTAGTTACAGGACGGACATCAGAGATAGGTTCTTTACCCAGAGGATAGTAAGCATGGAATGCCCTGCCTGCAGCAGTTGTGGATCACCAACTTTAAGGGCATTCAAATGGTCAGTGGATAGGCATAGGGATAACATTGGAATATTTTAGGTTAGAGGTCATTAGATTGGTGCCACTGTCGGCGCAACATCGAGGGCCGAAGGGCCTGTACTGCACTGTTATGTTCTATGTTAATATTCTCCATGAATCCCCCAAGACATTGACTAAGAATAAAGGCTAGGAACAAAGTTGAATGGGCACATCATCTGGTACTGTTGATTGCATGGCAGTTCCCCAGCTCCATTGCATCCCTTGCCATTGCTTGTGAATGGGTAGCCACTTGTCTCAGTGGAAGAGCCAGTAAGGCCTGTTGAAGAAAGGCTGACTGGGATTTTTCAGTTGGCCTCTAGGTCCCTACAGGCAATGGGCAACAATATGGCTGCCTCGAGTTGGCCTCGCAGTAGCAGACTGGCAATTCATCAGGCAGGTTTAGAGGCCTTCCCTACCTGCCTTGATGTAGCAGAAGCCCCAGGCTGCCCTGCGGAGGGACTCTGTGTCTCCTTCTCCCCAGTTCCTGGCCACAATATTAATCTGGCTGCAAAGACCAATTGTTTCTCATTTTAAATTTTAAAAAGTTGAGGAGAAGGCTCCACCCCAAAGTGCCCGCTCTCTGTCTTTCTCATTTATCTGCTGCTTTCAAACTGGAGGACTTTTGACCCTCCGGTTTCCAGAGACTGCCCACCATCCTAACTGGATAACTAGCCCACTCTCACTACATCAGTTTGTTGAGCAGGGGAAAATCACAGTGACTGTTCCCCACATAGTGTAGGTTTTTGATTTCTGCCTGAAGTTCAGAGCTGGTAAAGAAAATCCTGCCCCAGAACTCATTGTTGATGAAATGGCTTGATTAGACTTTTTATTTAAACAAATGAATCTCACAAATATTTTCTTATCTCATTTTCAGATTATTTTACTTACTCAATTTATCGTTCTTAATAACAAAATTTGCCATGGTGTTTACAATAAGATTTCCGATTTCCATGTTTTTTTTTCTAAAATTCAGTTGTCCACCTCTTTTTAATTTCAATAATTGACTTTATTATGTTTGATTTAATTCTGAAAACGTAAATTACTCAAGCTAAGTTTTATCAAATCTAATAACAAGTAATTCAAAACAGATTTATGTTGTTAATATATTACTAAACTTATCTCTTTATTCATTGCCTCAGCTGCGCAAAGTTACAGACTTGGTTCCAGCACTCCTTCCTTCACGTAGAGTTCTTTAAGGCTTCACTAAAAAGCCATTTGTATTTTTGGTTCTTCGTTTTATAAAGTGATATGGTATTGGAAAGAAGGAAATGATGTGCGTTTTTAAAATTACATGTCAACATTTTAACAAAATTGCAACTAACAAAATTCACAACTTGTGTTCAGATGATGCTTTGTTCAAAACATTGTGAATCAATCCAGCATCACGAAGCTCTGGTTAATTGTAGTACGGAAGCTTCATAACTGGGACTGCTACATTTGTACAATCGTAATTACCTGCATTGGAAGCAACAGTTTCACCAGAAGGAACGCGTAACCTCCATGGCAGCAGCTGCGTGTTCTGTGTTACTTGTTACCTATAGCCGCAGTCTCAGCCTCACTGGAGGAGGTCCTCTACTTGTCTGCATGTTTCTTTTGAGAAGGAGGATGGGGATTTAAAATGAAACTTAAAATTGAGCTCTAGTGTGCTGTGTGAGGTCTGTTATCTAGCATGGCCGTAATCCAGGGTCCAGCAATATATTTTGGTGAAACCAGGGAGACAAATTTGGCCTCCAGTTAAGGCAGGAATCATACATTTTTAAGGACTAAGTTCGGGATATCAGAATATCTTGAATACAATGAGGAAGTGTAGAATTTTTTTCTTATTATTTGCATCTTCTTCATTTGGAGATGATTTGCTCAGTTTTCAGATAGCTAGAGCTGTTTAGCTGATGCTTGCTGATTTTCTCAAGAGAATCAGTCTCAAGACTACATCCACAATCCAAGAGGCTGCCATCCAACAGAGATTATACACTTAAAGTTTATTTGTTAGTATCACAAGTAGACTTATATTAACACTGCAATTAAGTTAGTGAAAATCATCTAGTTGCCACACTCTAGCGCCTGTTCGGGTACACTGAGGGAGAATTTAGCATAGCCAATGCACTTAACCAGCACATCCTTCAGACTGTGGGAAGAAATTGGAACACCCAGAGGAAATTCACGCAGACACGGCGAGAACGTGCAGACTGTGCACAGACAGTGGCCCAAGCTGGGAGTCAAACCCAGTCCCCGGCACTGTAAGGCAGCACTTTTAGTCATGCTGCTCTTCACATCTTCAATTTACATTGTATAAGTAAAGTCTCAGGGTTGAATTTTTCAAGTGTTGTGGAGGCTGGACCAGATGTGGGCAGGCCTGCAATTTCCCACCAATGACCAGCTTGTTAGTTTGCTGCAATGCCCCCTTCACTCCCTTCCAGGTTATTTTCAAAATGGATGTTTGGAGAGGTAGAGTGTGCAGTGATATTTATCCATCCACAAGCACTGGGTAGCCAGTTAGGAACACAGTTGCCCCAATTCCCCCACCATCACTTTAGGGCTGAATCCCAGATGATGATTGGAGGCAACATTTTGGGCCAACGCTCCACATAGCATTTTTAATCACCCCACCCTCACAGCTTCATGCCTATGAGGTGGCCACCATTGCAGTCAGTTTTATTTCTAAAGTAGTGTTCTAATAGCTGTGACCAGTGTTGGTTTTAACCTGTTCAAACAGCCTGAAAGGGCATCTCTATCATGAGGTGTGCTGTCTCACTTATCTATAAAAGAAACTTCCACATCTAGCTGTCACTGCTGGAAGGCTCAGGGCCCATTCACTGTACTTAATTAGATGCCAGGGGCAAGTACCCTCACCACTGGTCAGTTGGTCAAAACTCTCACTGGCCAAGAAAAGGAATAATTGAACTTGAAGTCTTATACTGCAATGTGGAAGATTGTTTTTAACAATTTTACATTTTTAATGACTTTCCTTGACTTTTCTTTTATCTTTTTCCCTACTCTTAAATCAAATCTTTCTTTTCCTCTTCCTCAATTGTTAAACTTGCAGCACAATGGCATCAGTGGTTAGCACTGCTGTTTCACAGCACCAGAGACCTGGGTTCGATTCTAGCCTTGAGCGACTGGCTGTGTAGAGCTTGCATATTCTCCCCATATCTGCGTGGGTTTCCTCTGGGTGCTCTGGATTCCTCCCACAATCCAAAGATGTGCAGGTTAAGTTGATTGGCTATGTTTAATTATTTCTTAGTGTCTGGGAGATTAGCAGGATAAATACATGGGATTACGGGGATAGGGCTTGCAATTGTTGTCAGTGCAGGTTTGCTGGGCCAAATGTCTCCTTCTGTACTGTAGAGATACGATGAATGATGAAGGAGCTATTTGGTTCTTTTATTCTTCATGAAGGTTCTAGATGTCCCATTGATCTTGCAGCATTATCACACTTACAGCAATTCACATGCAAAGAACCTTTTTTGTCTTGAAAGATGAAGGAAGTTTTAACCGCTGGGATAGCTGTGAGATGCCCACTCCCCCTGTAATAATGGTAGTGATAATACTTGGAGTGTTAGAAAACCAAATCTCCTGATCTGACTCTCAAGGCCAGTGTCCGATTCAGTTCATTGTGCTGGAATAACCTGGATGTTCTTCCACTGACTGGGGTCACAGATACACCCGACTACTCAATTGCTAAAAATAAGGTGGTTTCATACTCACTTCTACTTAGAAAAAAATATTTCAAGGCAATCAAAAGGACAATTTTCAAATGTGAGTCGTGAGAGAGAGAGATATTACTGTCTTCTGATTACACCAACATAGGCGCAGGTATAAATCGTTCAGCCCCTTGAGCTAAGCCTGTTCCACCATTCATTAAGATTATAGGGTATATTTTGAGGATTGGTTGCGAATTGCATGCCTCTGCCCCGCCCCCTCCCTCCACCCTCCCCCACCCCATCTAAAAGTTCATTTCACTGACACAAAATCCAGCTGCTGTCAATGATGTTATACAAGGAGTGGCCTTAAGAGTGGGGACTCCCCCACCCACTTTACACCCCCAAATCTAGACAGACATCCCACCCTGGAGAGCTGCTGGCCAATCTGATTGGTCAGAAGCTCTGTAGTTTCAGCAGTGCCAGGAGAGAGTAGCCACAACTAGGAGAGTACCCAATCCCCACACAAAATAAAAGATGGTTATGGTATTTAAGGTAAGTCTGGGGATATTTGGGCATGCATATTTGCAGACCCCAGCTGGTAGCAACTAAGGGAGAGGGGGTGCGGGAGAGGTGTGGACGAGTGATTGGTGGGTGGTGCTATTAGGGATCATGTTACATAGGATAGAGGAGATATGGGGGAACAGGGAGCAGGTGATGTATGGGTGGTGCTATTAGTAGTCATGTCAGATAGGACAAGGGGAGAGCTTTAAAGGTGGGGTACAATCTTGGGATCAGGGGACCCACCTCGAAGGAGGGAGCCCCCTTCATGCCTGCCAGCCGACAGTGCAAACTGGGTTGCTCATTTGCCACCGCAGGCCAATAATATTGAGGTGGAGGTAGAAGTGGCAGCTAACTGATCACTTAAGAGCCTCAGTAGGTCTAAGGGCAAGCTGGCAGTCTGATGCCTTATCTGCCCTTCCTTAATTCAGGGAACAGGTTGGGGGTGAGAGTGAATGCAGTAGGCTGGTCAGCTACTTTATTCTATGTGCCACACGTACCCCTACCTTCAACTATGCTGATGGGAGTCCGTAAACCTCAACCACGTGACTGACTGTGGCCTACTGTCATGCAACTATAGTAGCCTTTGTGTTTATAAACAAAAGTGAAAAAGATGAGTGAGATAGGAACTGGCGTCAGAGAAAGAAAGCCTCTATTCATTTAATGTTGCTTCAATCTTCAAAGCATTCAGAGGCTAAATACATGTCTTACCTGTCTTTTATTGGCAATAAGGTCACTGTTAATTATGCACACCTTTTGAAACAGATTTGAATCTAATACCCATGAGACCAAGATGAAGAGATGGAGAAAAGAGCATAAATAAAGTGGATAATAGTCCAGCAGCTTCTTTCCTCATTCTAGATGGATTTTTTTTTAAGTGTGTATGTATAGGATGACAAGTTTACATGAGCGGTTTCCATTTAAGATATGGAGAAAGTGATTTATAATGGAAGTATAAAAATTGCAACAGAATGTATGACTTTTAAAATAAAGACTGGATTACAGCTGTGAGCCCTGGTACAGTTATGCCCCGACCTCTTAACCCGCTTCACCTGAAAACTGTACTTGGTTTTGACTTTCTATGTGCAATACCATGGGAGATTGCCCAGTGCATATAAAATACTTCTGTCAGTGTGGCTCTATCCATCCATTCACAATGACATTGCGAAGCTTACAGCAGAATTGTTTTTAAAAAATGGTAGAGGGGCTATATGGAAGGTTTGGTGTACCTGGACGTTGCCATTTGTAAAGCAACGTGTCAACATGAATACAAATAAGCCACATGGAGTAAAATGTGAAAATCATTGTGCTCTGAAATTGACCAATTTTGCACACTTATAATTTAGACTTCACACCAACTATCTAGAGCATGGATGTGCTTTTTGCAGAAAAGTATTGCAAAGGAATAAGTATTTTTAATTTTTAAAAGATGTAGGAGGAAGAGATTAGAAGTTATGCGTATTTGTGTTCTATAGCTGATGACGATAAAACATTTTGGATTGTTTAGAGATTTTTCATGAGTTGGAATTTGAAGGATTTTAAAATTTTGAATTATTTCATTGCTATTTTTTGCTTCGTAAAATAACTGACTCATCCCCATTGACTGAAATATAAAATTGACAGGAAAATGTCAATTTTTTTGAAATAGGCAGTGCCCAAACTATTTATAAACCACTTTTGTGTTAATATCTGTAATTTCGTCCACTGAAGAAGGATTGAGAAACTATTGTAGTGTAAAAACGTACAATAGAATTTGTTTTATCAAAACTTGAAATATGTTCAATTCGGGAGGGAGTTGCCCTGGGAGTCCTCGACATTGACCTAATGCCAAGAGACTTCCTGTGGTCTGGAGTCAAACATGGGCAAAGAAACCTCCTGCTGATTTACCATGTATCCTTCCCCCAACAACTGATGGATCAGTGCTCCTCCATGTTGAACACGACCTAGAAGAAGCACTGAGGCTGGCAAGGGCAAACACTGCACTCGGGGCGGGAAAATTAATGTCCATCACTAAGAGTGACATAATGGTACCACTACAGATCTGCTTGGCTGAATCCAAAAGGACTTTGTTGCTGGAGCATAGGGCAGGTAGTGAAAGAACCAACAAGATGGAAAAGCCAGACCTCAAACTCACCAACCTGTGAGATGCATCTGTCCGTGATAGTAGCAGTAGGAGTGACCACTGTACAGATCTTGTGGAGATGGAGTCCATCTTCAAACACATTGATACCTTCTATTGTGTTGTGTTGCTTTACCGGTGTGCTAATGTAGGAATAGATTTTGAACAGATTAAGTAATTCAGGACTGGGTAATCTCGGAGGCTCTGTGGGCCATCAGCAGAATTGTACAATTTGTAACCTCATGGATTGGCATATCCTTCACTTTACTATTACCACCAACTGGCAGTCAACTGTCTGATTCAAAGAGGACAGCAGGAGGGCATGCCCGGAGCACCAGCTAATATCTACAAATGAGGCATCAACCTGGTGAAGCCACCTAATGAAGGACTGTTTGCATGCCAAGCAACATAAGCAACAAATTACAGACAGAGCTAAATGATCCACAACCAGTGGATCAGAACTCGGTTCTGCAGTGAACGTTGGTGGTTAATTAAACAATTCACTGGAGGAAAAGGCTCCGCAAAAATCCACGTCCTCAATGATGGCAGAGCCCAGCACATCGGAGTGAAAGATAAGGTGGAAGCATTTGCAACTATCTATAGACACAAGTGCCAAGTGGATGATCCATCTCAGCCTCCTCCAGTGTGCCCCAGCATCCTAGATGCTAGCCATCAGCCAATTTGATTCACTCCTAAAGGAATATTAAGAAATGGCTGAAGGCACTGGGTCACTACAAAGGCTATGGACTCTGACAGTATTCTGGCTATAGTAATAAAGAACTATGCTCCAGAACTTGCAGTGTCAAGCTATTTCTTCCAACTACAACACTGACATCTACCAGCAATGTGGAAAATTGTCTAGGTCTGTCCTGTAGATGTTTCCTGAAAAATACAACCTGACCAATTACTGCCCAAGTTTACAGTTGATCATAAGTAAAGTGATAATACAGGAAGGGTTTATTGGTGGTGCTGTCAAGTGACACTTGTCAGCAATAACCTCCTCACCGATGCTCAGTTTGGCCTTTTTTTCTGTCTGAGCTCTTCATTAATATAATGAAATGTGACAAAAGGTAGTGGAAGGATGAAGCAGTAGCCATTCCTACAGGAAACATCTGTGATTATTGAAATGGATTCATTTCAGTTGCTGTAAGATGTAGGTGTCCATGTACAATAAAAGTCAAATTTGGGGACTATTGAATTTTTTCATCTGGGTGGACATTATCTGTTTAGCCACCTCTGCTTCCACATTCCCTATTCACATCTCACCATATTTCCAAGCTCACCAAATTTCCCTCAATTCTTATTTAACCTACACCCGAATCTCCTCTTTCTCTCTCATTATTTATTCCCTCCAACACCAGCTGCCCCCCCCCCCCCCCCCCAAACTCTTAGAAATCTCTCTCACTCGTGAGACCTACCTCTTTCTCCCTTGAGAAAGGGAAAAAGGCAGGGTAGCACAGTGGTTAGCACTGCTGTTTCACAGGGTCCTGGGTTCGATTCCCGACTCGGGTCACTGTCTGTGTGGAGTTTGCACATTCTCCTGTGTCTGCGTGGGTTTCCTCCGGCTAGTCCAGTTTCCTCCCACCATGCAAAGATGTGTGGGTTAGGTTGGCCACGCTAAAAAATTGCCCGTTAGTCTCCATGGATGTGTAGGTTAGAGGGATTAGTGGGTATAATGTGTAAGGATATGGGGGTAAGGCCTGGGTGGGATTGTGTCCAGTGCAGATTCAATGGGCTGAAGGGTTTCTGTCTGCACTGTAAGGTTTTATGAAGCCATTCCCGCTAAATCCATGATCTTTGATCTTCTCTTTCTGGTCACATGCTGGAGGGCGTTGTAAATTGTACCCTCTTTTTCAATACAATTCCCCTCTATTTCAAAACTGCTGTTAACATTCTTCAATTCAAATTCAACCTTGACCCCTCTGCCTCCTGCAAACTATTACCTCCTGTCCAATCTCATAAGGTAGCTTGGTGATTATGGTACTGGAATAGTAATCCAGTGGTCCTGATTCTGAATCCCGTCATGGCAAGTTGTGAACTTGAGTCCAATAAACCTAGTTATTTCCAGAATAGCAGCAGGGAAAAAAAATTATGAAAGCTGCCTGATTGTAATGAAGCCCAAGAGATTGATTAATGACTTTCATGAAAGAAAATTAGTCTAATGCCAATAAATATTGAATTGCCAATATTACCCATCTCCCAAAGACAAATAAAATGTACACTGTCTTTCCGATTCAAAGTCCATGAAAGTGTTATTGGCTCTCACACCTGTATTCAATTTTTCAACAACGCCTTCAGCAACCTGTAGTCAAGTAGGTATCTGCCCTTTTCACAACATGAAAATGGCCTGAATCAGTGTTGCAAATATCATTCTCTGTGACTGTGACCATGGTGTGGTATCCCTTTTTGTCCTCTGCAGCCTCTCTGCAGCCTTTGACAGAATTGTCTACACCATCCTCCAAAATCTTTCTCAAGAATCAAAAAGTCCAGCATGAGAATGGGCCTTTTGGCCCTCCAAGCCTGTGTCGATCACGATGCCCTCATTAAACTAAAATATAACCTGCCTTTACTCGGTCCGTATTCCTTCCCTATTCACGTATCCATTCAGATGCCCCTTAAATGTTTCCAATGTGCCTGCTTCCACATTGTCCAATTTGTAGCAATTGGTTTGACCCTCCTGGTTGTAGACACAATATATGTGTCTATGTTCCTCAATGATCCATTCTTCTCTCATACTCACACCCACACACACACGCCTATTTGGTGCTCTCTGGGAATGTTGTTTTTCCAAACACATGGATCAGCTTCTATGTGTATATAAATGGTGTTTGGCCATGCCTCTCCACTGCCGGGTTGCTTGTCTGACCTGCTATTATGAACGAGTAGTAATTTCTCCCAGCTAAAGAGTAGAATCATAAAATCCCTGTAGTGCAGAATGAGGCCATTTGGCCTATCAAGTCTGCACCGACCACAGTCCCACCCTAACCCTGTAACCCCATATATTTACCCTGTTAATCCACCCCCCCCCCCCACCCCCCCCGACATGAGGGTTAATTTAGCATGGCCAATCAACTTAACCCGTACATCTTTGGACCGTGGGGGTAATCAGAGTACCCAGAGGAAATCCATGGAGATGCAGGGAGAGTGTGCCAACTCCACAATGTGACCAGAGGCTGGAATTGAATCCGGGTCTCTGGCACTGTGAGGCAGCAGTGCTAACCACTGTGCCACCATGCTGTGCTTGGATGTGTTGTCTTTGGCCCCAGCCCAAACTCCTATCACTTGCTCATTCTTCCATCTATTCCCTGATCACTGGATTGATCTTGTATCAGACTGCTTAGTAATTCTCAGAACAGGATTCTCCAGCCTTTCACACTGGTGGGATCTTTCAGTCTCACCGAAGTTGACTCCAAACAGCAAAGAATGTAAATCCCCACTGAAATCCCACCAGTGGCAATAGTGAGCCACCTTCGTGACAGGAAAACCCACCAAGGGGCATGTCGGGAGGAAATGGAAAACTTTGTCCTCTGTCTCTGGGGCTGTGACCTTTCATTTTCTTCATTGTTAAGATTACCCACTTGCTCGAACTGCCATCATCTCCACTCTTAATTCAATCCACTTGTTGCTGAAATCTTCATTTGTTATCTGGTACCATTGCCTGCTTACTTACAGATCTCGCTTCCGATATCCTTCAGATCTTTTCTGCTCTTATCCCACCCTGTACCAAATCCCATCACCCTTGTCCTCAGTGGTCTACTCTGATCCTGAGCCACCCAGATTCTTTCCATCCTTCTGTTTAAATCCTTCAGTAATTTTACTTTTGCCTCCAGCTCAACAGTTGCCTCGAACTTGCACTCCTGTGACTCTCCAATCTTGTACACGACCTCTCCGTTTGCCCTACTGTTCAGTCATGCGTTCAGATGGCTAGCCCTTTCTCTCTAGTATTTCTTCCCTTAACGTTACAATGTTTCCATATCACAACAGCTTCCAAAGTACTCCATTGGCTATAAAATGTATTATGTCCAACTGTCAGGAGAAGAGGTATACAAGAACAAGTCTGACCTTCTACCTTTCTTTAGTTCCTCTTGTCTCTCCAAATGAGAGAAAAATGCAACAGATATTGAAAATCTTAAATTTAAAAAAAAAGCTTAAAAACACAGCTGAGAGAGAAGGTTGCTGACTTTTTACCAGAAGAGGAACGAGCTAAAGATTGGAAGGAAGATCAGACCACTGAACAGTGGAAGTTCTAATTTTAAGGGTGAAGGTATCAGTAGCAAATAAGTGAGGTAAGGATGAATGGCTGGACAAAGAAGGAGGGAATCTTTACTCATGAAGAAAATGGATAGTCAGAGATTAGCCTCAGAGAGATTAAGAGTGGGATTTTCTGGCTGCCCCCAAAAGCATGTTCACCAGCTGTGGAGGCAGCTTGTCATTGGCTGCTGGCAGAATCTTCCAGCCCTGCCAATGGCTATGGTGTTTTGTTTGGCCGTGGGCAGGACCAAAAGATCCCACTGGCAGGAAGGACTGGAAAATCCCACCCTGAGATGATGAGCAGTCTGATGCATCTTCAGTCAGTGATCAGGGAATGAATGGAGTCATGAATGAACAAAAGAGGGAGTTCTTGGTGGTCAAAGACAACAGGTCCAATCTTTTGATTGTTTAGCTGGAGGAAATTGCCACTCATCCACAATGGCAGGTCAGGCCAGTCCAGAGACTGTAGAGAGAGCTGGTCATCAGCATACCTGTGAAGCTTTTCCCATGTGGATGGACAGTGTTGTTCAGGAGCAGCACTTAAGTGTGAAAGGGGAGGGAATGCCAAGGGTGGATCCTTGGGCAGCACTGATACATATAGTCTGTCTGTAACCGGAGGTATGAAACAGGTAGCAGGTAAAGTGGGGTGGGTTGGAAAGTATAAGAGGGAAGTTTCATGATATAGAACATAGAACATTACAGTGCAGTACAGGCCCTTCGGCCCTCGATGTTGTGCCGGCCAGTGGACCCTCTAACCTAAACTATTCCAATATCATCCATATGCCTATCCACCGACCATTTGAATGTCCACAACTGCTGCAGGCAGGGCATTCCACGCCCTCACCACCGTCTGTGTAAAGAACCTGGGGTGAAAGGTAGGAGAGTTTTGTTTATAAAAGGAATTATCAGGTACGGCGATGGAAATGGAACAAGAAACAAAATGTCATCGAGAGGAAGCGTAAATGAGAAAAACAATCATTCCCAATTGTTGCCATCTAATAAAAGGACAAAATGACTATAAATTGCTGAATGGAGTCTGGAATGTTGTAAAGTGCCTCATCTAAAGGTGAGGATCTGTTTCTTGAGCTTGCTTTGAGCTTCACTGGAGGCTGGGTACAGAGAGGTGAGACTCAAAGTGGTGTTGAGAATTAAAAGGACAGGCAGCTGGAAGCTAAGGGTCAGACATGTGGACTGAATGAATATATTCCATAAAGTGATCGCCAAATCTGTCTTTAGTCCAGTGTAGAGAAGACTGCATTGTGAATTTTGTGTACAGCATACTAAATTGAAAGAAGTACAAATAAATCACAGCTTCAAGTTGGCAAGTATGAGGTTATCCACTTTGGAAGGTATAATACTAAAATGGACTATTATTAAATAGTGAAAAATTACAACCTGCTATGTGCAGAGGGATCTGGGGGTCCTTATGCATTAATCGCAAAAATTCAGTCTGCAGGTGCAGTAGGTGATCAAGAAGGCAAATGGAATGTTGGCCTTTATCATGAGGGGGATAGAATATAAAAACAGGAAGGTCTTGCTGCAACTGTACAGGGACTGGTGAGGCCACAACTAGAGCACTGTTTGCGAAAGGATATATTGGCCTTGGAGGGAGTACAGAGAAGGTTCACCAGGTTGATACCGGAGATGAGGGGGTTAGCTTATGAGGAGAGATTGAGTAGATTGGGCCTGTACTCGTTGGAGTTTAGAAGGCTGAGAGGTGATCTTATAGAGTCATATAAGATAATGAAGAGGCTAGACAGGGTAGAGGCAGAGAGATCATTTCTACTTAGAAAGGAAACAACTAGAGGACACAGCCTCAAAATATGGGGGAGTCAATTTAGAACAGAGTTGAGGAGGAACTTCTTCTGTCAGAGGATAGTAAATCTTTGGAATTCTCTGCCCATTGAAGCAGTGGAGACTATCTCGTTAAATATGTTTAAGTCACAGGTAGATAAATTTCTGATCAATAAAGGAATTAAGGGTTATGGGGAGCACGAGGGTAAGTGGAACTGGACCACTGTCAGATCAGCTATGATCGTATTGAATGGAGGGGCAGGCTCGAGGTGCTAGATGGCCTACTCCTGCTCCTTTTCCTTATGTTCTTATGTTCACCTGGAATGAGTGTTGAGGATCTTGGACAAAGGGAAGTGAGGAGATAAATGGAGTTGTAGATAATGGAATAATGGTAATGTCACTGGACTATTATCCAGAAGTCATGCTAATGCTTTGAATCCTACCATAGCAACTGGGGGAATTTGAATTCTGTTAATAAATCTGGAACATAAAGCTAGGCTCAGTAATGGCGACCATGAAACTATCATTGATTGTGGTAAAAGTCCATCAGGTTCACTAAAGTCCTTTAGGGAAGGAAATTTTACCCTGTCTGTCTGGCCTATATGTAACTCCAGACTTAACAGAATAATTGACCTATGAAATGGCCAAGCAAGCCACTGAGTTCAAGGGCAGTTAGCAGAGGGGCAACTAGGGCTGGCCTGACAGCAACACCTCATTCTGTGAAAAAAATTCATAAAAAGTGAAAGGGTAGATGTGACCTTCCCTACACTGGTATGGAAAGGAAGGGGACGGGTATTTAAGGATAACTGAATGGTTCTTTCAGATTGTTGAAGGCAAGGGGAAGATATATTTGCTAGTGGCATTACATTGGATATGGCAGAAGATCCCTTTCATTACCTGTGAGGTTGGTGGCATGGGAGGTGAGGACAAGAGAAATCATAGTTTTAGCATGGGTCAGGTGTAGACGTACAGAGGACAGAATGAACATTGACGAGGACCCTGTCAGCTGCAGTGGCGAGAAGACATACTACCGGTATAGAGAATGGCATTGTCAACTCAAATTGCAACATTGCAACTGGGAGGATGGAATGGAATCAGAAGTGGGTTGGAAATTAGTGAACTTATAATAAAGAAATATTGATCATCAAGAGCTTCTTCGTCACCTGTCTCTTTGAACAAACTTTGGTCATCCTTTCTCATGTCTCCTGATATATGCTAAGTTAGCTGATCTCAGCGGGGATGACATTAAGGTGCTGCAATTGGATTCAATATCCTTGGGCTAGAAAAGGAAAAATCAGTCAGTGTTCTTGATTGCTACTCAAGGATCCGTGCTGAAAAAATGTGCATGTGAGGACAGGATTAGGTTTAGCTGTGGGGCCTTTATGGTTGAATAGTTTGTGACATTTGCTGTTCACGCTCGCACATCAAGAATAACTGCTTGGGCAAAGCAGTAGATGTTGCTGACATCTATAAAACTGTATCCCAATAGGAGTTACAATTTCCTGAGATAACGAATAAACATTCTTTAAGGCTCGTTATGCTGCACTTCCTTGGATTATTGTCGTGTTCTTTCCTTTCCCTAATTCTGCTCAAACTATTGCTCTCCATCCACCAAACTCATTCCTGTATTATTTTAATAATTGCAGATTTCACACTGCAATGTAACTTGCGGATTCAACACATCACAACATAATCTTTTTTTGATCTATGCTGCATGTCTCAAGGCAGCATGGGATGCCAGTGTGGTAACGTGAGGTCATCACACTGCTGTCTTCCTGAGTGCCTGTGACAGTGGATTTATTAGCAGGATCTAGCATGAGACGTACCTACCAGAGTATCCAGTAAAAATATGATTTTATCTGTCTGTGCAATAAATACAGCAGCAATGTGCTAATGAGAGTAAGTGATTATTTTGAGAGTAAGTGATTTTGTGAGAGTAAGTGATTATTTTGTTTCTTTTAATTTCTTCTTTTGTTCTAAAGGTTTGTTTGTCTGTTTTCTCTGCTTGCCTACTGGGCTCATTTGGATGTATTCAAAGTCTTGCTGTACAAGAAGGCTACGCATTGTGAGGCCATTCCAGTTCCATCCAACAATGCACACAACAGAAATGGGTGTGAATGACCGAGTTTACATCTGACACAAAATCTCACAAAGTACAGTGAAATTGTGAATTTTTTTTCTGGCAAGGAGAGTTTAAGGATGGATGCAGGCTGTTTCCCTTGTCAAGCTTGGATTAATCAGTCATTTTGATATTTTACTATGCGCAACACACATTATTGAGACTGTGCTCAAAGTGGACAACTTGTATTCAATAAAATGAAGTGGAAGATGTGGAGCGAAATGCAGTGTTGTGTGGTTTTGATATTAATTGTGCCAGATTGACCAATAACTTCAATTTATTTGCTGCATTAGAGCCACTGTCATTTCTACCTTCACTCGTGAGAAACTCCATTTACAAGCCCCACAATCTAAAATGTAAACTTCCTAACTGATGGGAAAATGTAGCTGGAATGTGACCGATGTCTGTCCTAGCTCGGTCAGATTGCACCTATTTATCTGTGCACTGTCAATACTTGTGCAGAGTGTATAATTATTACTGCTTGTAATATTTCCAAGATGGTGGTCCCTTGGGGTGATTATGTAGGCAGTGGCTAAGTTGGGTGCTGGTTTCAAACAACAATATTGTATTTTCCTATATGTACACAGTATATGTTATTTTAAATTTATCTATACTGTAGTATATTTTAAATTATTTGTAGTATTCTCAATTATTTCCACTTTTTAACGAACAGTGCTAATTCCATAAGTGTGGCTTAGTATTTTAAAGGTAAACCCAGAGAACGCAACTCCAGTTTTGTGGCAGCATTGTTTTGTAATCTGTTGGTTATATAGCAGCTTAACATTTATAATCATGGAGCAAATTGGTTGTTAAGAACTTGTTACATTTTTTTCAGCACGGTGGTTTATTGGACATAGTTACTTAATAAGCATCTTTAGTATTGTAAATCGATGAGAACAGTAATGAGTCTGATGAGAATGAATTTCAATTACAGTGCTCCCCTAGCATAAAATTCTTTTTTGATGTGGTGGAATCCAGCTACAAGGCATCACGAGAACAGCCACCTCTGTGTTTCCTTTCAGCTGTTCCATAATGAATAGCGAATTGTGCAAACGGCAGTCCAATTTACGTGGTGGGAAATTGGATGGACATACTGGAGGCACAGTCATGTTTGCTTAAAAACAGCAAAGAATACAGAGATTAATAGTACTAAATAAGGTCAGCTTTGTGTTGTTTGCTCTCTGAGCCAGGGTGGTGAAAATATTACTCTCAGTTTGCAAGAAAGAGGCTTGTTAATCCTAGAAAATAATTCTAGACATTACTTACTCAAATTCAGAAAATTCTTATCGTCCAGTACAGTGAAAGGGATAAAAAAAAGCTAACTTTATGTGGCTAATTTTTTTGCATGCTTTGCTGGAGATTGGCATATACAAAGCATAAAGAATGTGCTGTAAAATGTTGTAGGTTTTTATCATTGTGCAGTAGGCTCGACCACCAAGCGCTGTTAAATTATACAAAAGTGCATTCTTTGTGACTCTTTTGAGGTGCTAATCAGTGGAATGTGAGCCGAGGCCCTCGAGCCAGTCAGAAACTATTTCATTATTGGGATGTTGCGTAATAAAACTGTGGCAAAAATGTTGCTGTAGACTTTCAGCACAGTTCTCTTGCAAACTAACAACTGAAATGTGATTATTTTTGTCGTTGTGCACGCTCATGTGTTTGATATTGCTGGTAATATGCTGTGAAAGGGACCTCAGTGGTTTTAGGCAGTAAGGACAAACAGCTTGCTTACTGTTGACTGGTGCACATGGAGGTGACAGTTTCTTTTTCAATGCAAGATCAGATGTTTCACTTGGACCTCCACTTCCCACCACCCCCCACCCCATCCCCCCTCTAATCTACCAATAACTTGGGTTCCCTTTCTGATAACGAACCTCAGATTTTTTTTCTCTGCTGCAGTGTGAACTTTGCTCCTCCTGTGCAGAAGGCAGCACAACATGAGTAGTTAGTTTCTAGATTCTTTTACATGAGCTGGGAGGCTGCTGTAATGCTGCCCGAAGCTCAGAAATCAATTCTAACAGTTGACTGTCTTGAGATGATTTGGGAGTATGCACGCGACAAGAATAGAGTCTGACACTAAATTAATAATCCACCAGTGCCTCCACCACAGACACTTGGCTACCCCTTTATTTGTTTAAATGTTTATAGTCGCACTGATGTGGAGGAGAGAATTTTTGCACATGGGTAATACTTGTGTCCATAACTTGAAATGTTTGCCGTGAAGCCAGACTTGCAAACAGTTGTGCTTTGTCCATATCCGCAGAGAATGGGCAAAGCCTGTCAGCCACGGTTCAAGCTCTGGTTGAATAGTTTCAAGTCAGTCATTGTGCTTCATTTTAATTTTCTGTTTCCATTTCATTTAGCATTTGATGTTGTTGGATTGCAACTGTACCTGCTATAAACACACTTTTACAGGGAAAGGCTTCAGTGATTGTTGGAGGGGCCTCTTTATGCAAATGAAATGGATTTGAAATTAAGTAATTTGCTCCAAGATGCAATGTAATCTGCAAATGCAAGGTGTGAATGTGTGATTTTAAAAAGAAAGCTCTTTTGCCTGAATTTAAATTAGAATCTATTAGCCTAGGAATGCACGTTCCAGTTACATTATCCTTCATTAAAGTTGAGGTATAGGTGGGTTTGGGGGCCTGTTAGCTCAGTTGGTTACATGGCTTGTGTGTAAATCAGATTAGTGCCAACAGCACAGGGTTTGATCCCCACTCTGGGTGAGATGGGTTTGGGGCCTGCCTGCTCACCCTAGCCACAGTAGAAATGTTGACACTTTGATATGGTTTGGTGCCAAGCACTTTCTTCAGGAAATTGATCTTGTTTCAGCCGTGCTTCTCTGAAATGCTAGTCTATTATTTCCTCCCTATTAATGGGTGCATTTTTGTACATTTCTTCAGTCTGGTTGTGACAAAGGTGTCAACTATACTGTGATTTTCAGCGCCAGAAGAAGAGCGGGGGTGTTTCTACCTTTAATTTTGATTAGTTATTAGCAAACATACTTCACCCAAATCCTGCAGCCCCCACTTATATAAAACAACATCAAGACACCCAACTTAGTGGGTATTTATTAAACTTACAGAATTAAACTTAAAGAAGCTTGTCAGTCCACAAGATAAAATGACAATCTATTGAAGAAACATGGCCCATAGGAATCCCAAAGTAAATTTTCTCAGGCAACATGGCTAATAGTGAACTGTGACTGTTTCTAATTATCTAATTACAAGTACTAATTGCAGAGAAAGTGCAAGAGATTTTGACAAAAATTGAAATTGAAGTTTTGTATATATATTTGTTTCAGGAAAGGTCCCCTCGCCCCAACCTTGGCCACTGCACATTAAAGTCCAAGGAATATTGCTGACAAATTATTTTATATCAAATTCTGCTAACGAGCTCATAAGTAAATAATTTTTCGTTAATTTTTGAGCCTCGGTGAAAATAAAATGAAATTGGTTATATTGAAAGCGTTAAGTATTGACTTGAATGTCTTATTTTCAGGATGCTTCTTTCTGTAACTTTAATGACCAGCTTTGATATTGTTTCGACCCTGCTTCCCTGAATTGCTGGTCTTTTATTTCCTCCCTACTGCTCCATACATTTTCAGCTGGAGAGCATATTCAGTCTTTGCATTTTCATACATTTCTTCAGTGCGGAGTTGGAACCATGACAAAAGGTGCCAACTATATTGTGATTTTCTTTGAATTAAACCCTGTAAATTAACACAATTAGTAAAGCATCATCCTGTTAATTAGCTCCCAGTGTCTGGTGCAATGGTTTGCTAATGCCGAAGAGGGTGTCAGATGGGAATCGACATGCTGTTCTGTTACCAGGCAAACAGTATGTTGCATTTGTTTAGTAGAGCAAGGCTACAGCAGCCGCATCTGATGCCTCATCCAGGCTGTGAACAGCTAAAGAGGGGGAGGAGATGAGGAAGGGGGTGGGAGCTGTTTAAAAAAAAGACAGTAATAATTCAGAGTGGAACAGTGCCACAGATGCTTCAATTCAACTGGGCCTCCCCCTTATCACAGAATCTGTGCCAGAGGGCACTGGAGTGTTTGTGAAAAATCACTTTTTGTAATATGATCGAGATTAAGGGAGCCTGTTGATACAGCTGCACCGAAACACTAATGTGTACCATGCTCAGGTAAGACTTGGACAGAGTTAGCTGATGCTTCTGGTAGTCCCTGTATATGTATTTGAGGATTTGGGAGAATGAAGCATTCACTATGCTGCAGATTGCCACAAGATATAATGTAACTTTAAATATCTCTGCTCAGCTTGATAAATAGTGTTTGAATTTGTGTGAGAACGGCAGGATTAGGCTGCCCAGTGCCTTTTGTACCCTGAAGGCTGCTAAAGAAAGAGGACTGGCAGACAAGTGACGCTTGTTTTTTCAGAGCTTCGACAACAGGACTAAGAAGCAAAAGGGCCAGTTGTAATTCATGCCGAGTTGTAGGCTTTGTGTGATGAAAGCGATGGAGCGCTGCCTGGGAGATTGCTTTGCTGCACTCTGTGAAGCAGATTTGAAACTGTCTCAGACCACTCAGATGAGAGTTGGATTATAGAATGACCTGAAATGTCTGTGTCATATTGTTCTGCACAGGGTGCATTATACCACGCTAACTAGGTGTTCAGTATAAAATCAGAAAGGTATCCTAGAAGTAATATGTCAGCTGTGTCTCATATTTTATATTAAAAAGAAAACGGAAACTGTATTGAGAAGCAAGCAGCAAATGCAGCATCTCTGATTGCTGTTCAGTAACACAGACTGTTGTAAGATGGAGTAATGTGTTTTTTTAATATAAATTAAAAAGACAAATATAACGTTAGCCTTGCATTGCAGCGTGCCACAAAGGGTTATGTGCTTTTATTAGAATGATCACGATTAACTTGGACAACACAAAAATCGTTGGCTAATGATACCTGTAGTGCTGTGGTTTAAATGTATCACAAAAAAAAGATGAAGGTGGTTTGTGCAGGCACAAAATAATCTAAAGCTAGGTGAAATTAAAAGGTGCGTTAGTCCCACCCAGTTTTGTCATATAATTCCTTCCCATCTAGACAGAAGTTGATGAAGGTTACCATAAAAATATTTTATTCCTTTGTTAAATCCCTCCTGAAGAGATGTAACTTTTTTTTCAATTGAGATTTGGTTTCAGTCACGCAGTTCGTGTACTTGTACTGCTGACCTTCATCTCCAAGTACCTGCCAATCATCGAGCCTGTGGTGAAGGATGGAAGCCGGTGGCATGACTGGACGCTCTTGATTTTTAGTCTTCGTTGCAAGGTGGATGGTGCTTAGAAAGAAGTTTCTCCCAGTTAGACTTCCTCTGTGGTTTTGCCGTGCATGCAGAAATGTGACTATTAAGCTTTAGCTTAAGTAAATAAGATTCAAGATAAATAAAAATTCAAATACTTAGCAAGGCATTATTGTTGACGAAATCAGCTCCGTTAAGTCGCAGCGTGAAATTCACGTAAAACATTCAGTGCCACGCGAGGTTATCCCGTGTTCAGAGTGTTGGTTTTTAATGGATTACAATATTATTTTTTGCAGGCTTGAAGATGCAGTGGACGCCGGAGCATGCCCAGCCTCTGAGCCAGTGGCCGGAACAGCACTTTGACATCTCCTCCACCACGCGTTCGCCAGCCCACAAAGCCGACGTGTTCAGAGGCCATCTGCAACGCACCTATCAGTACGCCTGGGCCAACGATGATATCTCTGCACTGACTGCCTCGAACCTGCTGAAAAAGTATGCAGAGAAATACTCTGGAATTTTGGAAGGTCCCAGTGAGCGATCCATCTTAAGCAGCTACTCAGAAGGGCCGCCGGGACTGGTGAATGGACGGAAAAATGAAGGCGAGCCTTGGCAATCGTCAGTGAACTCTGAAGGTGTGTACGCTATGAGCTGTGTTCCGGATGTCATTACTGCAAGCAAATCAGGAGTGACCACGACCCTTCCACCCACAGACGCTTCTGGAAACATAGGGAGCTCTCCCGGGGTAGCCAGCAACCTGCCAGAACCAAGTTATTCCAGCAGTACCTGTGGTAGTCTCCATTCTGGGCTCCCACCGGTCGGTGCATCTCAGGAATATGCCACAGCTTACAATGGCTCTTATCTGCATTCAAGTTATAGCAGCCAGCCAGCTCCAGCACTTCCATCACCTCATCCGTCACCTTTGCACAGTTCTGGCCTTCTGCAGCCCCCACCACCTCCTCCTCCACCTCCCCCTCCTCCTTCCTTAGTCCCAGGATATAGTACCGGCTCCTCCAACATTTCTGGCACTGTGTATAATTACCCTTCGGCCGGCTACCCCCCCCAGACTCCCGTCGGCCCCGGGTACAGCCCTGGTGCAGCCCCACCTCCCTCTGCTTATCTGCCGTCAGGCATTGCTGCTCCAACTCCTCTCCCTCCGACCACCGTGGCAGGTTACAGTTATCAGACCCATGGCTTGCCACCCATCGCTCCGTCGCCACTTAGTAACAGTTCAGCCAATTCCCTGAAAAGAAAAGCTTTCTACATGGCCGGGCAGGGTGAAATGGACCCTAGCTATGGAAATTACAGTTATGGACAACAGCGGACTGCGCAGAGCCCTATGTACAGAATGCCAGATAATAGCATTTCAAACTCAAACAGAGGAAATGGCTTTGACAGGAGTGCTGAGTCGGCATCTCTAGCATTTAAACCAACAAAGCAGCTGATAGTCACTGACCAGCAAAGAAAATTCAGCAGCCAGTCAAACAGGGCCCTCACGCCACCTTCATACAGTGCTAGTAAAAATTCCTTGGGACCATCAAGATCCACCGAATCTTTTGGCAAATTCACCTCGCCGGTAATGAATGAACGTAGTGATGAGCATAGACAGCTCCTCCCACATCCAATCCAAGGCCCAGGCATTCGTGCAGCTACCTCGTCTAACCGGCCGGCTGATGAACAGCTAAAGAACACTGACTCACACCTCATAGAACTTGTAACCAATGAAATTATCAACCAAGGGCCTCCAATAGACTGGAGTGACATAGCAGGCCTTGAAATGGCCAAGGCAGCTATAAAGGAGGAGGTTTTATGGCCCATACTGAGGCCTGACGTTTTCACCGGACTCAACGCTCTACCTAGAAGCATCCTTTTCTTTGGCCCTCAAGGCACAGGCAAAACGCTACTGGGCAGGTGCATAGCTAGTCAACTGGGCGCCACCTTCTTCAGAATCAATGGCTCAGCACTTATTTCAAAGTGGCTGGGGGAAGGGGACAAAATCATTCAGGCTTCTTTCCTTGTGGCGCGCTGTCGTCAGCCCTCGGTCATTTTCATCAGTGAAGTTGATTTGCTTCTTTCGTCACAAGTGAATGAAGAGCCCAGTCCCATCAGTCGTATTAAAACAGAGCTCCTCATGCAGCTGGACACTTCGGTGACCTCTGTGGAGGATCAGGTTGTGGTAATTTGCGCCACCAGTAAACCAGAAGAAATAGATGAAGCGGGCCGCAGATACTTTATGAAACGACTTTTAATCCCATTACCTGACAGTACAGCAAGGCACCAGATGGTAATACACTTGCTCTCACAGCACAACTACTGCCTCAGTGACAAGGAGATTGCACTGATTGTGCAGCGTACTGAGAGCTTCTCTGGCTTGGATGTGGTTCGACTGTGTCAGGAAGCAGTAGTAGGCCCTCTCCATGCCATGCAGGGCACAGACCTTTCAGCCATCATGCCTAATCAGTTAAGGCCAATCACTTACCAGGACTTCGATAATGCTTTTTGCAAGATCCAGCCAAGCATTTCCCAGAAAGAGCTGGACGTGTATGTTGAATGGAACAAAATGTTTGGCTGCAGCCAATGATAAACCTGTGAATACGCAGTGATCATTGGCCACAGTAATGTGGTACATAGGGATTAGAAACCCCTTTTTCAGTAGTATTACAGTTGAAAAAGGTACTAAGGAGACAACAGTGACCTTGGCATATGACTGAGAGTCAGGGTAAACTTGAAGGAAGAGCGCAAAATGTCAGAGCTACTCAAACGTAAGCTGTATATGGAAAAGCTTATGTTGATGCTTAGTTCTGCTCAAACAAGACGACGCTCACCAAGGTGCAGAGAAAAGTGGGTTGTTTTCAAAGGACAGGAACCCTCTGTGTTGATTCCATTCTGCTGTTCTTGAGATTCAGTTGCTGTCAAGTGCCTGAAGTGGTGCTTTATTTTTTTGTTTGCCTCACAATTCAGTAGGTGGCATGTGCTAATACAAGAGCTTTAACTTTAAACAGTTTTGAACTAAATGTTTATTGAGAAATGAACGGTTGTAATAGGAGGTGGCTAGCCAGCTTTTGCCATTCTTAGGACAACAGTATTCCTCAATCCTGTCTGTTCTGCAGTATCACCTGGGAACAGTTAAAACAGGGTATTGATAATCTGGACCTTAATTTTAGCAGTTCAGTTCTTTTAATGTTCTGTCCGCAAATACTCAGGAAAGTGATTGTGATTTGTACCTCAAAGGAATGTGTTGAAAGCACTATGTACTGCTGAGAGTCATAGGCTGGGTTTCTCATTACTAATATTACTGTATGTTTACCTCAAAAAAAATAATAGCGAGGAGATGACTTTGAATGTATCCAGGTTTATTCTGAAGTGGTCCGTCAGAACCTTTTACACTGTTTAGCTGTTTCAGGCTTAAACAGAAGGATGAATCCTTATTGTGAAAGTGTTTGCTTTCCAACTTGGGGGTAAATTCAGCCCAAGCTCCTCTTTATCGTAGTGAACTTTAGCAACTGACAATAATGTTTGTGATCTTACAGTAGCTGCAGTACCCAGTCAGGAGGTGCACATGTCAATTGAAAGCCACTTTAATAATTAAGTATTTGGGGAAATAATTTTTCATATTCTTTATTTGGTGGTTCACTACTATCTGAAAGGCACACTTAGCTGTGAACTATGACTGTTGACCTTCAAGCCACTGCCGACTGGTTACAGTTGTAGCTTCTAGGTTATTGAGATGGGGGTGGGGAAGGGTTCATTATATGTCAAAGTTGGAAGGTCATGGGTCACAGAGCTACTACATGTGGCAGGCAGTTGGCTAGCTGCTGGATAAGCAGTAGCTAAGCATGGAAATGAGTGCAAGATTTTCAATACACTGAAAAAAAACTTTTTTTTTGTGTTCGGTCTCAGATTAATTTAACTACCATTCCTCATAGATGTGCCCAAGGAGGAAGTGTGTCCTGCTTTCTGTTCTACCTCAGTTTTGTTATATTCTCTCTGAAAGCAGATTATTAGAGGGTTTTTTGAAGTCAGATTACACTTTGGTATGCTAACCTGCAGAACAAGTTTCTGTGAGCTGCTAATTTTCCCTCAAGTGAGCTTCACGTTTTTTCCCTCCTTCAGCCATACATTCTGTGGAGTGTTCTTTCTGGAACAACTATTAGCTGGCATGTGTGGCATTTTTATCACCCCTCCTGTGTTGTCTTTCTTTTTATCCTTTAATGCTTTATGTGCAACTTTTTGTTTTTGACAGCTGATTGATGTTGGGTAATGTCTCTGAACAGGAGTAGCTTAGGCTGCAGCTGCCCCAAAGCTTGTGACTGCATGAGCAAAACAGTCTCGCTCGCTGCTGAATGTATTGTTTTTTTCCAATTCTTTATTTTATACAGTTAAAGAACTGTTGCAAAGCACTGGTACTTTGTGTTGCCATTAAATAATGTAAGTTTAAAAGCATTTTTTTAAAAAAATAATCTGCACTGAAAACGCCAAACTAGAAGATAAAGAAGTTAGGTTTTGCCCCATGTATTATTTTTGTGGAGAAAGCTCATTTTAATTAGAATTTTGGAGTATCCTTCTCACGGTTTTTTTTTAAACAAGCTACAGTCTAAAATCAATATTTCTCTTAAAGTTTGCCAATGCACTGTGCTGACCCTTTTTGTTGTCTTTAGGTTAGCCATTAATTTTGGTGTCTGCTTTCAAACTGGATTTTTATTTCAATCTTGATGCATTTATTGGAAATGATGAAGTGAAACTTAATTCAATAATTCCAGCTAACCCATCAATTGGAAGACCAATAATGGGTTGTAATATTTTCTTTAACTTGGATTATTTTGGAGTGAAGTGTAATTACAGACATCAGCGCTGTGGGTCATTCCACCCTAATGTGCCACCTAAATGTGACATTGTGCATCCATGTTGTGTCAAAATAGGCTTTAAAAATTTAAACATTTCACAGCATTTCAACCAATGCATGCCATCAGACTGCAGCTATTAAAAAGATAAAATTACCATTTGGGTTTTCCACATCTGTATTTATCATTTGTTGTAAATGCAACACGGAAACCAAAGTTTGTGGCTGGTTGGTGGAAAATATAATTTGTTTTGCCCCAAAATAAATTTCATATTTTATCTTGTTTCATTCTTTTTTTTGATTTATGAGCAATAAAGGGCCAGCTTACGTGGGTAGAATTTATTTGTTTCCAGAATTTTCTTAACAGCCCAGTATTTCTAACAGTAATTTAAATTCTGACCGTCTAAACTAATTAACAGAAAGCGAAATTAGTTTTATTTGTGAAAGCTCTTTAGTCAGCACTCATGCTCTTGAAGTGTAAATAGGTTTAATGTTGTGCTGGAGGTCATTCAGCCAGAGATGCTGGAGTGTGTCAGGCAACGAAAGTCTGTATTATGTTTTTTGAGTCATTGTTAAATTTTACACAAACACCTTATAGCACAGAGATAGGCAGCATTTAATTACAATGGCACATTCTACCTCCTTCCCCAATCCTAATCAGCTGTTTCTGTTACAGCACACAGTCATTGCCTGTCATTCTAAATTCTTCCCCGTTCTTAAATGTAACACTAGTAGTGTAGCACAATACACAGCATTGTTAAAGGCAGTTCAATTTAAAATGGAAGGATGGCACATCTGAGTCCTTATGATAGCTACAATGTAGGCAGTTTGGGTCAGCCATGCTGCGGGACTGAGAAAAATGAAATGATAGAACAGAATGTTCAGCATTTAAAATGGTCCTACTCGAGTGTTTTGAGCACAATCATTCCTGTTTTAACATCATAAAGCTACTATTGTGAAAGAGCTTAAAAAAAAAATTATTTGCAGTTTTAGCCACTCAGAATTTTCTTTTATCCTACATCTGTTGTAAATTCAAACATTGTTGCATTCTTTGTAACCATTTCTACCTCATTGCTACATATTGTACATGTAGTATTTATTATTTTATGTCCTTTTTGAATGTCATGCATTTGTAAAATAAAAAGACTTGTCCTTGAACTTGGAACAGTCTACCTCAGAAAGACTGTCATTACACTGAACAGTATTATCAACTTAAATGATAGAAGCATTAGGAAAGTGTGGCCGTGTAGATAATGCACACCTACTGGTGATATTGTTGGACTGGAAAATGTTACTCATGACCAGACCATTTCTGTAGGTTGTTTGTTACTGTATACGCCTTTTTATGTAGCGATAAATGCTACAAATAATTAGTGTCGTTATTTAATTCTGGCCCATCAAATGAACAATTAAGGATTGTACTAAAATTTAATGAGAACTTGATCCATAGATTAACATTTTTAAAAAAACTTGTATTGACATAAAAGTCCTATACAGTATCATAAATATTTTCAGCAGGTTTTAAAATATATGCATATATTATTTTCTGTCTGCTGAAACCAAATTTGTCTTTACAACACTATAAAGACGTTCCCATCTTCTAGGCTGCACAATATCATTAATTAAGATCAATGATAAATTCACATTGTTTGTGAACATTATTTGTGTAAATGAAACATTTCTGGTTTAAACTGTTTTTTCAGTTGCTGATGTGATGGGATCATTATATGGTTGAATGTATGTGCATTGGAAACTCCTTTTACAATTACATTGGAGGTCTTGACTGAGTTCCTGAAATTGTTGCAATGCATTTTGTCCTCATTGGTGCAGTATCATTGTAAACCTCTGCATCTCAGTCCTAGGAAGTAGTAAGGCACTGTAGTCTGGAAATTCAGTGCTGAATCCTATTATATTATCTAGCCACATAGAATCTTTCTTTTCATAATTACTTGCTACCACAGGGAAATTATTGGAGTAAATTTTCATATAGAATAACTAGTTTAAGTAGTTACCATTAAAAGAAAATTTGTGGTTCAAGGCAGATATTTTTATGAAAAGTTTTCTCTATTGTACAATTTGTTGTATATGGCTATGCTACTAAATATGGAAACAGAAAAGAACAAGCATACCTCAAATAAAATTCTGACTATGAAAGGTTGTGGAATCCTATTTACTTTGCGCGCGCACACAAAAGATAGCGTGATGCAATGAAAATGAGAAGAGTTAGCCCTTTGGAAGACTAAACAACTTTCTCCATCTTTTCCAAATATAACTAAAGGTTTACATTTCCTCAGGTCATTTTTGTGATGCGTCTTGTCACCTGACTTCACATTTATTTCTAAAGGAAGAGTGTTCACTTGGTTGTGTACTTACTACATCCCTAGATTGCTATTGGCAGACAGTGCAGTAGCTCTCGAACCCTGTTTCATATGATCTGAAACTTACTTTAGCATGAATGAGAGGTGAACCAAATTCGAACCCTGAAATGACCCATATGCTCAGCTCATTTGGGTTTAGTTGGTCTACTCCTTTAATAAATGGTATGGCATATATACAGATGGACATCCTTCTGTGTGTCCAACCATTAGATTCCTACTTAGTAGGACAAAATGATGGATGAGCAGCTGCTGTTTCATGTCCAGATCCAAATGCAGCAAAGTTCACTCTCATTTTAGTTTATAAACAAATGTTTCTTTCCATTAATAGTGTCTTTTTGTTTTAGCCCAGTGAGATAGCGGTTTCAGGCTTTCAAGCTAAAGCATGACTCTCTTTCAAGGGCACTGGGTATCCAGGAGAGTATTTAATTCTTGAAAATCCAGTGACAAAAATACATAAGTTTTCCCAGGACATCTTGTGTGCATTCAGTCCCTGGAAATCTAGTGGCAAGCATGCGTCCATGTTCCCTGGTGACATTGGAATGCTGATCAGCCTGGGGGAGGGGGGAATGTGTCTGCATCTGATCCCTGCCAGTGTAGAGGTGAGTATGTGTCTGTATTCCCTGGTGAGGCAGGGAGACTGCTCTGTTGGCCGGTAGAATCAGCATTTGATTTTTTTTAGATTTGGCTCTACAAATACCTTCATTTTCGTGACCCCTGTTTCTTCCTAAGTCAAATCCTCTGGAATTCTGAATTTACGCCGCAGAATACTTATTACGTTATGCAAGAAACAGAATCGCACTTTTTCAAGCATCATTCAATCTTAAGTATAGTGAAAGAACAGCATCGCTGCTGGAAAATGAAAAGTCTTCCAGTCGTCAGAAGACATTTTAAAAAAAATCTGATTCACGATAAACCAGAAATACAGAATTAGATCTGGATTCGGTTATATAATAGTGATCATTTTCTGGTATGAAGGCACGCATCAGCACGTGACATTACTAAGACACAATTGAGTCTTTAGCTGGTACTCAGACCATTAACATGCACTTCATTTTTGATAAACTTCTGAAGGTTCTTTCAGTGGCTGTTTCGGGTTCATTAAATTGTAATTAATTAATGATTTGCTGCAGTTTTTTTTAAAGCTTCCCAACAGCACTGTCTGGCACTCAAAAAAAACCCACGTCAAAAACCGTTTTCGTACTCCAGTTTTTATTGGCGCATTTCTTAATCGGCAAACAATTTTATGCAAAGTCTAGTTAGTCATTTTGCAGTTTGGAAAGGCGCATTATTGGCCTCGCAATGTTGACTGTTCTGTTATCATCAAAATCAGGGACATCTGTATTTCTTTTCCTGTTCTGCTGATGAGAAGCCACGTATTTTTCCTCTGCTCCCTTTCTGGAACCTCCAGACTTCCTGCTCCTTTAGTCCTAGCTGAAAGCCGGGCTACTCACAGCTTCAGAGGCCTGGAATTCCTGGCCTTCAGGCCATGCTCACAAGCAGCATACTCAGCTGTAAGGAATTCTCGTAAAATGTATATACACACACACACACACAGTATTACTTTCAGGCAGCCACAGTATTCACGGGAAGGTGCAATCTAAAAAAAATTAAAGCACCTATGGGTGTCCACGGAGCTGAGATAACAGAATCTGTGCTTGTGTCAGGCAAATTACATTCCGGTTATTAGTGGCTAGTTTGTAAATATCAAAGATCCACTTGTTACACTCCTTCAAGCTGTATTTGCATGCTGATGAAATGCATGTGGATGTCTGTGAACTGCAGGGTTATCTGTAGTGGAACAGCGCTGAGCTCAGAAATCAGACAGCCGTTCATCTGACCGACTCAAAGTCCATGCCGCAGACCTTTCTATTCACTTTCTTCTCAACAATTAAAATATGCAAAGTGATAATTTTACTTAAGTAGCCTTAAATGTGCGATCTATTTAAATGTGAGGAAAATTGCCCGAAGCTTGCTGCTGCAAAAAAGAATAAATTATGCAAATTACAAAAGGACTCTACCACTTGAAAGCCTAATTTTTCTGTAATAAGCATACTGTTTCATTTAATTTTTTGCCTCTTATTAAAAGTGACAGTTCCTTTGCACTGTCTGATGGCTATATCTGACACTGGGTAGAAATGACTGCAAGACTAAATGCTAAAGCATTTTGGTAGCTTTTAGATGATGGTTACATTCACAAAGTAATTATGCACTGGAGAGTAGAGAAATAAGGTTTAATTACACAGTAATCGCTTATGATGGACACAACAGAAGTGTGAACACCGCCAGACTGCAATCCATCAATGACAAACCCCTGGCCACTTTTAATTCTTCCTCATTTGCATCATAACCTCCGCACAGAGTTGCACAAATGCTGTTAAATGTTAATAGGAGCTGTCTCTCCACTCAAAATGAATGCTTAAGCTGTTTCATTTTCTCAGACCTTCATAACTAGCTTCTCTCTGAGAGCAGGCATTAAGCACAGGCACTGTACATGGTCACTGTTGTGCTAATTGGGAGCACACTTAAAGTTTTATCTCTAAAGCACTAATAATGCACGCTGCTGACAAACCTCTGCATAAGTAATGTAACTGGAGAAAGCATGCTAGGAATAAAAAATGCAGCCTCGGCTGTTGTTTGGTGGCTAGCTATTTGATTAAGCCCTGTAGTCATATTTAATTCAGATCCTCTGGGAACTGGGACAAAATTACATCTTCATCTCTTCAAACACTCGGCCATCTTTAACCATTCAGCTGATCATTTTTATTGCTGCCTTTGGATCTGCTTATGGCACACAGGGACAATGATGTCCACTGTTCCTCATTCCATAATCCTGTTGAGACCAGCACTCGGAGCGCCCTGTTGTGTTGGCCACTTTTCTCCCCCCTCTCTCCTTCAGGAAGAGATGCAAACTCCTTCATTTCACATTCCAACATGCAAGTCTACTTCATGTGGTCATTATTAGCTGTGAGACACCAGAAGAGTCATTCCTTTCTTTCCTGTCAATTCTTAGATTTTTCCATTTTTCAGGACAGAAGTCGTGACACTGTAAGTGGCCCTTATTCTGTTAGGCACCAGGCAATAATTCTTGTCATGACAAGAGGCCCCCGCCTGCCTACTTCTCTATATTGCCTGTAGCTGTCCACTTCATAGAACAGAGACTGGCATAGTAATTGCGAGCAGTCTTGCTTAGTTTAACCATGTATTCTGAATGGTGGTTAAAAAAAAACCTCTTCCTATATCGAGATTGAGAATTATCAACATCTTTCAGCACATAATGGTGAGGCCTTTATCACTTCAGGCGCTGCTGATAAGGTTAAGAACACTAGACAAACCACTCATTAGTGCAAAGGTTCTTCTACATTAAAGACTGCTGCAAACCAGAGCCTTTCTCACTGCACTCGATAGAAAAACCACAAGTGCTGAAGCAGCCAATGCATGACAGCAAATTGGCAAAGTAACCCCTTCATACGGTTTGATGGAAAAGATATTCTGCAGAATAAGAACCTTCGTATGCTGTTTACTGCAGGTCAAATGCCTATGCGGTCAGGATAAACAGGAATTAAAATTGCTCCCAAAATCTAATTACTAATAAACATAACCTCAATTAACATGTGTTAATTATGATAACTTAGCTTTCTTTAGATAGTACAGTAGGAAAAACAATAACAGCAGACAATACTTTCTTTATTCGTTTGGCAGTCACCAAACGGTCACTGCTGCTATCATTTTTGGCAATAGGGTTTCAGTCCAAAACAGAGGGAAATAATTTTACTATGTTGTTTTAAATAAATCCAAGCATTTTTGTCACTGGTTGCCTCTTGTTGTGTATTCACAGAGCAGTAGTAAAGCATTCACACTTTTTTTGATGAATCATGTCATTGTTAAAGACAAGGCATGCCACTATACTGATCTTTTAGTGGGCAGTAGGTTTCGTTCATTCCTAGAAAATGAGCAGATGAATTTAAAATCCTATTATATATCTTGGCAGGATGAAATGCTAACCATTATATCACACTAAAGGGAATTTATTTTAGCAATCATGAAGCTAAAAGGAAAAAAACATATATCTATTAGAACGGCAAAGAAAATATAAATTATTCCATTAATTCTGGTGCAATAAATGTAAGAAATATATTGTGTGGAATTTTTATTTAAAGTTATCTGGATCTAAATGTGTTGGGTGTAACTGTCAGAAAAGTAGTTCAGGAATTTATGTAGTTCTGATGAGAACTACTATCCTACAGTTGAGTTTTTCAGTATACATGTATATACTGCCATTATAAAAAAAATGACAATTTAACAATTAACAATTATTGCAGGGATAAACAACTGCAGCTATGAGGATAAATTGGGTCTGTTTTCCTTACAGCAAAGAATGCTGAGAAGGGACTCTATAGAGATATTCAAGATGCTGAGAGGTATGACCAGGATAAATAGTAAGAAACTGTTCTGACTCAAGAGAGCATCAAGAACTAGAGGGCACAGATTCAACGTAATGGGCAAAAGGAGTAAAAGTGATGTGAAGGATATTTTTACACCCAGAGGGTGGAAGGAGTCTGGAACAAACTTCCTTGAGAGGGAGGTGGAGACAAATTTGATTGACAAATTTCCCAAAAGGGAATTGGATTTCTATCTGAAAAGAAATAATGTGCACTGTTATAAAGATAAGGTAGTGGGGTGGAATTAGGTAGAATGCTCTTTCAGGGAGTCAGTGCAGGCTCTGCACTGTATGGATTCTGTTATTCCATAATTTACGATGAATAAAATAATGATCAATTACATTTTCAAGTGGAAAACATTTTGCTGCCTTGCAAATATTAGGATTTATCACATCACATGAAGCTGGTTCTTAAAAATATCAGGAACAGTTTTCTCCTCCTGCCAATGCTGGGAATTGTGGTGGGCGGGGGCACTTAATTTGGCACGATTAAGAAGTCCATTTCCTATTAGTAGAAGATTAGTTTGGAATTCTGTCCTTCCAACTTTGATGGCAGGTTAAAGGTGGGTCAAGTTGCCTGATGAATAATTTTAGGAATCCCATCAGCATTCAGTAGCATCTCCTACATGCTAATTGAAAGACCATAGAGTCTTAATCCCAAATATAGTTTCCCTCCAGCGAGAATTTAAAATGTTCAGTTTTATGATTGTGCATTAATGCTTTGCTCCTGGTGACTGTTGCTTCTTCCACAATCTTGAAGTCAGTGAATATTGCTTTCTCCTTCTTGGGGCCTTCAACTAACTTCTGGCTGCTGGTAGCAAACACTCTGCCAAGGCTGGTGAGTCAGATAGGGCAGAAGGTGAAGTGAAAACTGAACAGCCAGAAAGCAGACTTACTATGGAGGGGAGTGGGGGTGAGGGAAGGAGGGTACTATCTTAGAGGGTAGTGTCAGTGGTGAGTCCTGAGAGATTAAATCAGGGCCCTGGCATTAGGAAGGAACTGTTGCAGTCAGAGGAGGGAGTCACATAGCAAGTCCAGGGCAACAGTCTGGCAGATGAAGGTCTCAGGAGTACATGGGGTTACTGAGTGGGACAAGTGGCTAGGATAACACGAGGGAGCAGGATCTGGACAAGGTTGGTAATGGATGTTGGCTCTAAGGAGAGGAAAGATATGAGGAGGCAGATAGTGATAGGGTACAGGTTATGGGGGAGGTTCAAACATGACACAGGGGAGAGGAATGGTGATACTGACTGGACCAACTATTGTAGCACAAAATCAGTGGGTAACAGGGAGGCAGAAAGAAAGCGAGTGTGAAAATGTAGCATTTTTCCAAACTGGCCTTGAGTATAGAGTTAGTCAGTCAGTGAGACCCCTCGAAGTGGGAGGAGGCTTTTTTCAAGTGGATGGAATCAAGGAGTATCGGGACACCCTAATAATTATAAGGCAGCTGTATATGACCATGCTCCTTTTTTGTTCTCCTCTCTCTGGTGAAGCGCACACTGCAGCAGGTTTGTTCCTCAATCATGTATCATAACTTTGAGATTCCAGAAAGGTGAGGAATTGCTGTTCATACTATGAAATTTTCCATTGATTGCTGTCAGAGGCAGGATGGGGAGGAGGATGCTTCAAGGACATGGTTGCTGGTCACATCCAACTCATGAGTCCAAACCTCTTTTCTCCTGGGTGAATGATCATGCTTAATGTTTCTATGCTGCCATGGCAATGTTCTCTCTACAGAGCCTCAAGACTAGAGAACGCAAGCAGAATACCATCAAAGGCAGGCTTCTTGTACATAGCAGTCATCACCTTGGTCGAAGAACAATGTCTCCAAACATAGTCATGTAAGGACAGGACGAACAACCATCTTTCGATTCTAGGATGCCTTTACCTAGGGGAAGTGAGGCAGGAATGCCATTTCTAGATAGTGGCCAGGTAAGCTGGCTGGCTGATTGTGAGATAGAAGGAAATCTGTAAAGGACATGCTTACTTCAATTGGTTCATATGTTCACTGAGGTGTTGATGATGCACACTGCAGGCAACCCTGCCTTGGTAATAATTCCCACCCAGGAGAAGAAGAGCTGACTGCAATTGACACAGAGCCAGAAGGAGCATAGGCCTGAGCAGCAAGAGATAGAAGATCCTCCAAAAGATCAAGATGTTGACAAACATGGGCCACTGCAATGGCAAGTGTTGGGTGTATCACCAGCACTCTTATCTAGAGATGAGTGAAAGGCAATGCCAGGGACAACCTCACATGTCCCAGCATGTGGTTATTCACATCTGCCAGCTTCTCCAGTACAAGCTACAGCTGCAAGTACTCTGGTGGAGCAATGCACAGCCCTTGAGTGAATGTCTGTCAACGTGCCTTTTCAATATGGTAACATGATCTTCAACCCCAGAAGGTGACAGTAAGTGGGGAAGGGAACGGGAAGCGACTTCCTGCCCGCTTTGCCATTACTGCTGAGCTCCTCGCAAATGCATAATTAATTAGTCAACCAGCAAAAGATCAGGTCATCCCACTGTCCAGCAGTTTTCTTCATTTCCAGGGACTCAAATTATTAGTTCAAAATATTTTTGATATGAAAAATAATTCCAATTACATACAATATGGACAAGTTATTAAATTAGCTTTATGAAAGCGATCCAATTCAAGGAAAATATTTCATAGTATAATTTTAGTCGATGGTCATTTAAGATCAAATTGTCTGCTTGCCTTCTCACACCATAACTACAGTGCTATGCAAATTACTGTGTTAATGTGAGTAAAGTCTTCGCGGATGCAGATCAAATATTTAGCACTTCTAATCAGTTAGCAGTAATTAACTGTGAGGAAGGCTTCTGTGCTCCTCTGAATTTTGGTCATGTGGTGAAGCCTCTAGGACCCTGTGAAGACTGAACTGCAGCAGTGACATTAGAGATGAGCAAAGAGAATACTTGGGTGTAAAGGTCAGCATTGGAGAGTCTGGGCTCCAAGCAGGGAGGAAGGACACGTGTGAAGCTGGGAGATCTCAGAAAGAGTGTGGCTCATGGTCAGAAATACAAAAAAGTACACAGCAACTGTAAAACAATAGTTAAAGGAAAGGTTGAAAAACAGAAACTGAGAGTGAAATCAGAAAAGGAGACTGGCAATGGAAAAGAAATGGAAGATGATTGTGATAGAGAGGGGGAGGTTTAAAAAGAAGCATGCACAGAAATACAGTTTAGAAGACCAGGAAGAAAAGGGAATATGCACTTAAGGTGAGAGGAAGAAAGTTCAAAGGAGATGTGAGGGGCAAGTTTTTTACACAGAGAGTGATAGGTGTTTGAAACACGCTGCCAGTTGTGGTGGTGTAGGCAGATACAATAGAGGTGTTTAAGGGGCTTTTAAATCAGCACATGAATATGCAAGGATAGAGGGATATGGACCAGGGGCAGGCAGAAGGGATTAGTTTAATTTGGCATCATGTTGGTGCAACATTGTGGGCTGAAGGGCTTATTCCTGTGCTGTACTGTTTTATGTCCTAGAAGGAAAAGCGATGCAGCTGCAGAACATCAGGTAAGCGAGTTTATGTAATCCCAAAGCTGCAAAAGTAAAATTCCTGAATTTTATAATATTCAATTCCAGGTTTCCTTCACAATGTTATCCTGATCAATTCCAGAGTGCATATTTGCCAAGGGCTGCACAATCTGCTTTTACACAAACAAAGCAAGATTTATTAACTAGGATTTGACATTAAGGGAAAACAACTTTTAAACGCTGAATACGAAGAGTTTTAATCAAAAATAGCCACGTAAACTTCTGTAAATTGATTCCAATCTATGATTCCCCTCATATGTAGTACCTGCCCATAGACAGGCTGTCAGAGAAACACTAAGAAGAAGGTAAGGCTCTGACAAATCTCCTATGCTCATTCTCACACACCTCCTGGTGGATTCTCACTGATAACACTGGTAGAACCATGGCAGCTGGTTGTCTGCCCTCTCCTTCAGCAAGAAGATGGTAGGTGATGTCATGGGATCAAAAAGAAGAGAATAGATACTACAAAATGTTGGTATACGTTTTGCAGCAAAAGGACATCCTGGAATTTTACACATCAGGTGGACAGCTCGATGTTGGGGAGATGTGTGTGTCATTGGCATACAGGGAAGCTGGTAAACCTTCCCTCCAGATTTCATAAGCTAAATCAATAAACTCAGGGACAAAGCAAGAAGAGCAGCCAGCAAAATGAACAGAAACACCCAAACCAAAAAACAAAGTGTAAAGGCAACTTAATGCATCAAACTAAAATGTGATTAAAAAGATCAATAATACATCCCAGCTCCTGAAGGGCCCAGTGGGCACAGAAGGCCTTGATAGTGCCCATGGAAGGATTTCACAGGTAGCTGCCTTAGGCCACCGGGGTATTGTCCAATTCAGAATAGCCGCCCATCTGCAGAAGGCCAGCAGATGAATTATGAGAATAAATTAGCTCAGAATATAAAAACAGACAGCAAAATTTTCTTCAAATATATAAAATGAGAAAGAATGACGAAAGTAAACATTGGTCTTTTAGAGGATGAGAAGAGGGATGTTATAACTGGAAATGAGTAAGTGGTTGAGGCATTGAACAGGTATTTTGTGTCAGCCTTCACAGTGGAAGACGCAAATAACATGCCAAAAATTGATGACAAGATAGTTATGGCACGTGAGCACGTAGAAACTATCATTATCACGAAAAAGGTAGTGTTGGGCAAGTTAATGGGGCTAAAGATAGGCATGTCTCCTGGCTCTGATGGAATGTATCTCACGGTACTAAAAGAGATGGTGGGGGAAATAGCAAATGCACTAGTGGTAATTTACCAAAACTCGCTGGATTCTGGCGTAGTTCATGCAGTTTAGAAAACAGCAAATATGATGCCACTGTTTGAAAAAAGAGGTAGACAAAAGGTGGGTAACTGTAGGCTGGTTAGCTTAATTTCTGTAATAAGAAAAATGCTTGAATCTATCATCAAGGAAGAAATAGCGAGACATTTGGGTATAAATTGTCCCATTGAAAAGACACAGCATGGATTGATGAAGGGCAGGTCATATTTGAGTAATTTGGTGGGATTCTTTGAGAACATCACATGCACAGTGGACAATGAGGAATCTGTGGATGTGGTGTATCTGAATTTGACAAGGTGCCATACCAAAGGCTGCTGCATAAGATAAAAATACACATTGTTACGGGTAATACATTAGCACAGATGGACAATTGGTTAATGAACAGGAAGCAAAGAGTGAGGGTAAATGGATGTTTTCCCATTTGATGAGCAGTGACTAGTAGTGTGCCTCAGGGATCAGTATTAGGACTGCAATTGTTTACGATTTACATCAATGATTTGGAGTTTGGACCAAGCATAGTGTGTCAAAATTTGCAGATGACTCTAAGATGAGTGGCAGAGCAAAGTATCGGAGGATGCTGAAAGTCTGCAAAGGGATAGAGACAGTCTAAGTGAGTAGGCAAGGATCTGGCAGATGGAATGCAATATTGGTAAATGTGAAGTCATTTATTTTGGTAGGAATAACAGCAAAATGGTGAAAAATTGCAGCATGCAGAGGGACCTGGTTGTCCTTGTGCATGAATCACAAAAAAGTTAGCTTACAGATGCATCAGGCAATTAAAAAGACAAATGGAAGTTTGGCCTTCATTACAGGGTGGATGGAATTTATAAACAGCGAGATTATATTGCAGCTGTATGTGGTGCAAATAAGGCTACACCTACGCACTACAAACAGTTTTGGTCTCCTTACTTGAGAAAGGATATAATGGCACTGGAGCAGGTGAGGAAGAGATTCACTAGGTTGATTCCAGAGTTGAGAGGGTTGGCTCATGACGAAAGACTGAATAGACTGAGCCTATGCTTATTGGAATTCAGAAGGATGAGGGGAGATCTTATAGAAACATAAAAGATTATGAAGGGAATATAGAACATAGAACAATACAGCACAGAACAGGCCCTTCGGCCTTCGATGTTGTGCCGACCAAAATAAAAAGCAATGCCCCTCCTAACTAAACCATTCCCTTCTCATCCATATACTTATCAACTAACCTCTTAAACGCCACCAAACTTGGCGCATCTACAACAGCTGCAGGCAGGGCATTCCACTCCCTAATCACTCTTTGAGTAAAGAACCTACCTCTGATATCCGTCCTATAACTCATACCCCTTAATTTAAAGTTGTGTCCCCTCGTGCTAGCTTTCTCCATCCTAGGAAAAAGGCTATCACTGTCCACCCTATCCAAACCTCTAATTATCTTATATGCTTCAATAAGATCCCCCCTTAGCCGCCTCCTTTCTAACGAAAACAACCTCAAATCCTTCAACCTCTCTTCATAGGACCTGCCCTCCATACCAGGCAACATCCTAGTAAACCTCCTCTGTACCCTCTCCAATGCCTCCACATCTTTCTTATAATGTGGCGACCAGAACTGCACACAATACTCCAAGTGCGGCCGCACTAGAGTTTTGTACAGTTGCAACATGATGCTGCGGCTCCTAAATTCAATCCCCCTACCAATAAAAGCTAAGACTCCATATGCCTTCTTAACAACTTTATCCACTTGACTGCCTACTTTCAGGGATCTATTGACACATACACCAAGATCCTTCTGTTCCTCAACACTATTAAGAGCCCTACCATTAGCCCTATACTCTACACATTTATTGTTCCTGCCAAAGTGCATTACCTCACACTTTTCCACATTAAACTCCATTTGCCACCTCTCGGCCCAGCTCTGCAACTTGTCCAAGTCACAATAGATAATAATATATGAGATTATATATAATATATGATATATATTATATAATATATATAATATATAATTATATATAATATATGAGGAATAGATGAGATAGATGTAGGGAAGTAATTGTTTCCACTGGCGGGTGAAACTAGAACTAGTGGGCATAGCCTCAAAATAAGGGGAAACAGATTTAGGACTGAGTTGAGGAGGAACTTCTTCACACAAAGAGTTGTGAATCTGTGGAACTCCCTGCCCAGTGAAGCAGTTGAGGCTACCTCATTGAGTGCTTTTAAGGCAAGGATAGATAAATTTTGAACAGTAAAGAAATTAAGGATTATGGTGAGTGGGCGGGTAAGTGGAGCTGAGTCCACAGAAAAATCAGCCATGATCTTATTGAAGGCACAGCAGGCCGAATGACCTACTCCTGCTCATTGTTCTTACGTTCATTGCAATGTCAGCAACAGTTTCAGGAGTGGTGGCCATCATTAAAGCTGGTGGGAACCCTTCAGCCTACAGAAGGTCAGCAAGAAAGTTTTTTTTTAGTTCTGGGGCCAACTAGGCACCTTCCTTGCCTGCAGCACCCAATTTGCTTTAAAAATTTCCCCCCCCTCCCCGCATACACACAAAGCCCAACATTGGGAGTCCATCTACATTTAGCTGGTAACGTTTTAGTCCAATAGACCAGTTGATTCACCTTCAGCAAAATGCAGATGGCATGGTAAGATGACCCATAATTGGGTCTTTAGATATTTAAATTGGGAGCCTGTCCTCTTGGTAGGTTATCACATTCTGGTTCACTCTTGGTAAAATTCCCCAATGACAGGAATAGCGGAATTTCACAGTAACTTCATTGCAGTGTCAATGTAAGTCTTACTTATGACTAACAAATAAACTTTATTTTAGATTATGGTTTGGGAGCTGATTCAACGTGGTTCCTCAAGATTTTATAAGCCACGCTCACCTCTCAGCAATATCTACACATAGCTCATTGAGATTATGCTTGTAAGTAATGTTAGCTTTGTGGCAAAAACTCTGGAGGAAAACATGTTACATTAATACTTACATATTTAAGTATACTTGTCAGTTAAGGATCTGGAATTATTCTTCACATTTATGCCGAAATGCAGGAAATCCGGTTACAACTCAACTGTTGGGAGAGAAGATGACAGAATTCTGCTTGTAAGTGAGTTACAGAGCAAACATTTCCTGAAGTTTTTAGATCTGTTCATCAAACTTCCCAACCAACCAGTTTCTGTTTTACAAAATTCTGTACACTCTCGAGTGTGGATTTCCTCTGATTAATGTTTGTCAGAGCTGAGGTAGAGGTCATCCAGCATTACATCTGGAATTTCAGGTACGTCTTCCTCTGCCTGCTTTTTTCAATACAATGATAACAAGAGGCCTTCTCTTGTCTCTTCCATTGAATGAATGTTTTTGGTAAGGTAAGTCACATAAAAATTTAAAAAGCTTCATTCATGCTCCTTTTCAATCCAATGAAAACGTTTTTGAAATTTTATTACTGTGATTTTGAAAGTTGATAGAGGCCTCTATCAATTCCTTCAAGGGCACAGCAGGCATGATACCAAAGGGCAGAGTGTGTGCAACACGTGTTCTACTTGTGAGCTCTGAAAATTGTGTTGGGATCCTACATTTATTAGGGGATCCTAGTTTGCATGTCTTAAGTGTCATATTTGAAACAGGTAGGTGCTCTGGCCACCTATCTCAAGGACTGACTGAAGATGTTGACTATCGTAACACTTTTTATTCATTCATGGGACATAGTGTTGCTGCTGGCCAGCATTTATTGCCCATCCCTAGTTCCTGAGGGAGCTTAGAGACAATCACATTGCTGTGGCTCTGGCGTCCCATGTAGGCCAGAACTGGGCAGATTTCCTACCCTAAAGGACATTAGTGAACCAAATGGGTTTTTCCAGCAATTAACGATGGTTTCATGGTCATCAATAGATTCTTTATTCCAGATATTTTTTATTGAATTCAAATTCCACCATTTGCTGTGGCGGGATTCGAACCCGGGTCCACGGAACATTAGTTGAATTTCTGGATTAATAGTCCAGCGATAATACCTCTAGCCATTGCCTTCCTTCTCTAGGATTGAAAGTAAGATGATAAATTGAGCGCCATGATTTCAGGAACACTTCCGCCCCATTCTCACTCAGTGGATATCAAGAACATTGTTCCCCTCTTTTATTTAATTTTCAAGTGATTTCATTTGCATTACTTGGAATTCTCATCACATTTTTATTCCCATTGTTGATAAGAAACAACACCTAATGGATCTACAAATTATCTGTGGAAACTTTAAAGAAATCATTTTGTTAGCCTTTCCCAAAGAAATTACATAATTAAAGGAGCATGTGAAAATAAATTTATTTGCGTTATATTTGGACAAATATGGCAGAAAATGCTTTTGCTCCATGGAATGTTTGGAAACTCCATAGAATTCCAGGAGACAGGTCATTAATTTGCTCCTGGATTTGAAATTAGTCCTGACATCCTAGGGTTCTGTTTTTTATTGGGGTTACTTTGGCAGTCAGAAAGTCCCATACTCCTAGGCAGACTTGGAGCTGAGAGACCTGCAGTATGTTCTAATAGCTAATATCCCTGGTAATTCCCTACCTTGGAATTTTTTTTTGCTACCTTTTGGTACGTTAATTATAATAAAAAAAAGCCAACCTGAATTAATCATGCTCTCCACATGAGTCACAAACAAGATCAAAGCTGACAAAACATTTAATCTCGTCTTGGGCTTGATCAAACAAGATCCAAGCTGTAAGGATGAGGCATTGCACCTGCTCTTGAGCTTGATCAATGCTTCATTTAGCCAAAAGGTCGAGATAGCTTTGAAATCAGGTAAAGCCTCAGTTTTGCCTCGCTGGCTACCCTACTCTTTTACCTTAGCCTTGGCAAGCCACCATCACAGGCAGCAGCATTATCCCAAATGCAATGGGCTAGACTTGTCCCCGGCTGATCTTGGAAATCCTATTCATATAAATTACCTGGAGCAAGTCATGTCAGCAATCTTGTGATGGTGGCAGTACACTCAGGCTATGATGTTCTTGTCTGTCACCTGGGCAAAGAAGAACAGCCCAAATAAAGTAGGCATTTCAAACCCACGAAGTAAAGCAGTATTCAGTTCTACTTACTGAATGGACTGAAAACACCAGTGGGAGAAAATAAATTCTACTCCATTTTTTCTTGTTCCTGTTTCATTTCCTTATTGCAGCATAGCAACGGAATTGAAAACCACAATGAAAACCACAGATGAGTGGAATCAATCCCAATCTAGTTTAAGGTTAATTTTCAGTGAGGACTATTGAAACACCAAAATAAAGCATCTTGATCAAATATGTTTGCAATCATTCAACTAGTTTCATAATGCATATTTCTTTTTCTCTTCCATGCTTCAGGAACCTGAAAGATCTGACAATTGCTTTCTGATAATCTCCTTTGGCAAACAAGAGCGAGAGGGCTATTAGATCAGTTCAGATAAACACAAGCCTTGGCAACCATTGTTTCTTTAAGAAAACCAATGTTACAATCCTAGTTTTGTAACTAATTGCTAAAGTATAATGAATTTTTGATTAACCAGTAAAGTACATCACTGCCCTTACTCATTTGCCACCTTTGGAAGTTAATAAACTCCAATATCTAAAGAAAATCTGTATAACAATAAATGTTGTATTCAAAAGCATTGTCTAAACTAAATCTTCGATACAGATTAGTTGTTGTACTGAACAAGTTAATCAGCAGTTATATATAAAAAAAACTATCCCATCTCAACATTTGAAGGGTATGTTCTAATATTGTAATTTCTAGCTGTCAAACTCTTATTGACAGTCACTAACTTCTTTTTCACTGTCTTGTCTGATATGTTGTTAAAAAACAAAGTAAAGCACTCCAAAGATTTTAGATGTAGTCAAGTTACATTGAACAAAAAAAGTCATTTTAATGGACTTTGCAAAAAAAGAATTCCTCTTTTCTGCTCTTAGGAACCAATCAAACTGTACAGTCATACAGTATGAAGAATAATGGTTTCAATTCGAATGTCATATCTACTTTGGATTTTAATATTAAAGCTTCAAAACTACAGTAACATTGACTGTGATTTAACAGCCCCATTGGCCTCAGCACAAATTCTGTAATAGTTACTAAATCTTGCAAGAGGCCAAAAACTAGGTTTGTGCTAGCGAAATCCTAGAATGAGATCTTCCTGAAGCCCTGCCAGTGATGTAATGCCTAGGAAGCATGTGAGCCTGATTTGCATTAATTAACATTACGATAATAGGTCTGACATCACGACTTCTGCCCTCATCCTAACTTCCAAACTGGCCGTTGTGATGTCACGCCGACATGAATCACTGCTGGTTTTTAAAAACAAAAACCAATTGAGATGACCACGCTGGGATGTCAAGGTAAGTATAACCCCGCCACAATCATAAGGAACATATCTAGGTATTGCTCCCTAGCTCTCTGGCAGTATCCCCTGATATTGGCAAGGGGCCATATGGAAAACTCTATAATGGCCTTATTCATTGGGAGGGGAAGCTACCCTTCTGTATGTTAGGGGGACTGGGGAGGTTCCCATTATTCATAGAAAGGTGGGAATGGGACTGGCTTTCTCCCTGGGAGAGGTCTCAATGCCTGTGGGGGAATTCTCCATGCATCTGGGGGGTACCAGTGTCACAGAGGGTTTTATTTAAATCAGAGTTCGATCTCAGGATTCCTGGTGCTGGCCTTCCTAGGCCCCACTCCTGCAGCTCATGATGTGAATATCATTTCTCCTTTGAAAATGCACATGTTTCTTGTTCAATATGGCAAGAAATCCAGCTATAGAGCCTGTTAGCTTCATATTGGCTTTCTCAGTTGAGCTAACATTCTGTGCCCCTTTGTGAAGATTCTGGCCATTGTATTGATTGGATGTGCAAATAAACTTTCATAGAAAATTTGGTTGCATGTTCATGCCCAAAGTTCTCCATGTCTTGAATTGAAAACCTGATTCAGATCATCAAGTAGCGAACATTGAGTCATGGGAAGCATTTTGTGATAGTGAGGGATGAAGAGGGAGAACCAAAGCTGATTATTGGAAGCCAGTTATCGAGCTATATTTGCAAGAATATGAGAAAATATCATTTCAGCTGGGAATGGCTGCAAAAGTTTTGGAAAATAAGTATAGCTAATAACTAAAATATGAAAGAAGAAGGACATATATCCCATTAAATAAGCCATATTTTAGACATGGCTGATTGGGTAACATTCTCACCCCAGCATCAAAAGACTGTAAGTTTAAGTGCCATTCTGGACTTTTGGGCACTGTAATTTAGGTTGACACTCCAGTGTAACACTGAAGGAACACCATACTGACAGAGGTACTATCTTTTGGTGGTTATGTTAAACCTAGATCCAGTATGCTCTCTCAGATGGGCATAAGATTCCATGTCCCTATTTCATAGAAGGGCAGGGAAGTTATCCTGGTTTCCTGGACAATATTTATTTCTTAATCACCCTTAAAAATCTCTGTCATTAGTGCAGTGTTTGAGAGCCCACTATGCATAAACTGTCCTACATTTCCAAAATTGACTACAATTCAAAAATACTTCATGGGCTGTAAAGCACTTTGGAATTCCTTGAGATCATGAAAAGCAGTATATAAAAAGCTATCTCCCTTTTCTGTGTGTGGCAAACCATTAAAATGGCTGAAACAAAACACAAGCATTCAATTTTTTAAACAGAATTGTATTCTTTTAAAATTCTGCCATGATAAATGTGTTATAGAAATGGTTAACTGCTGTTAAGTACTAAAACAATGTGATTTTTCTTGAGGTGATACAGCAGCTACATGAAGAGGTGGGAGTTACTAAATGACTTGTTTACATTGTAAGCCTGTTATATTTTATGTAAAATCAGCATTAAATGGGATTCGACCAAACGCTGGTGATAAGACCACTTTGATGTCACACTTTAAAAGATTGCTCAGGAAAAGACTCCAGTCAAATGTCTGCCTGAGCAAAGGCCGTAGCACTGCTGTGAATGGCCATTCCTGGAATGTTCAACACAACACTGTTGTGTAACTACTCTACAAATCACTGGGTGCAACACTGCTCTCTTGTCTCAGTGAAGGAGTTAGACTTAGCTTCCCTTCTTTGTAAATTTAAAAATTAAGAACTTATGAAATCAAAGGAATTTGAAGAACATTTTCTTAGAATCTTGTCAAATTTTTTAAAAAAGGCTATCTTTCATATCTTTCATTGTCCACAATCATATTAATATAATGCAAGAAGCCAGAGTTTATATAGTTAGTTCTATTGATGATTGATGATATACAAAAAGAATAAGAAATTCACTTCTTGTGTAAGGCTTTTAATGTTGAGTCTAAGTAATAGATTTTTGAAATATATCTCATAGCAACAACATACAAATAATCTAAATTACGTTTCAAATGTTTGATTCTTTTTCTGACACCCTTATACATTTTTGTGCTTTCAAATACTTGTCATATTAACCCCTTCTCATTGTTGTTTTAAATGCCCCATAGGAGGGTTAATGCCTAACAGCTGTATCCTGCTTGCTAGGAAACACAACATGTGTAAATTATTAATCTCTCTTGGCAACTCCCAGTCTTTCAGGCACCTATTACCATTACCCAACCCATTCTAGTAACATTCCTGTGTAAACATATTCATTTTACTGCTTTCAAAGTTATGTTCCTGAGCAGCTTGTGATACATTTGTAGTCTCTCTTTTCCAAATTAAGAGAAACCTATGAATGCATGTTTCTATCACTTATGAGATTTTAAATATATGCATACATCTAGATTAACTAGTCGATTGAACAAAGTGAACTGAGAAAGTCTCCCACCCTTGCACAATGATACAATTCATACTACCTGATATCTCTTCCGAAAATCTTAAATTTTTCTACCCCTTTTAGACTTTCAAGTAAAGCTTCTGGAGACTGTAACAATGGCTATTTGTATTACCCACCAATTCACCACACTATTTAAAGTGTAACTCTAAGAGAATCCCGGTGATATACGGATGACAAACGTCAACATCTGTTTCATTTAAGTTCTTCATTTGCATTTTAGTCATTAAAGCTAAAATGTTTTTCATTCAATTGTTGTCATTTGAAATGAAATAATTTGAAGTTCTTTGGAACTCTGCAGCAAACTCCATCATCTGTCATTCGAAGACTGGGATCTTAATGAAAAATTAAATAAAATAATTCCAAACAAATTGTGTCCTTCTCATGCTATTTTCCAATACAATATCAAAATGTCTTTCTCTGAATTAGAGATTTTTAACCAGGAATAGGAATGCTGTGCTTAATTATGAATTGGCCTGTCAGAGGCTTCCCAAATATATGTAGACATGACCATGTTCTGATCATCTTACATCAGGTAGTTTAATTAATTGTCAATAGTCAACTTTATTTGCAGGATTATTTCCTGGTTCTTTAATGCATTGGAAGAAATTGAGAGGTTATACTATAAACACTGTAAATGTCTTTGACTAATGTTGCAAATTATTCATTACCAAAATGTTTAAAATGGTGGTTCCTGAATAAAATTGTCTGTCTTTTCTGAAAATTGTTACAGCCAACAGTGCATATCATCCATTTTCATACAATAAGGTTTCTTTTTCAAAGGATCGTGAATGACTTTCTGATTTATATCACCCCATATCTGGAGTGGTGAAAAGTATCAACGTGGTCACCAAAGAGTTATTTTCTAAAGCTTTATTGGCAACAGGCGCTGGATTCAGTCTACGACATCACTTTACCCCAAGCTGTAGGTCAATTAGAATCTGAGAACACTTTTCAACCAATTACAATTCAGTCACTGGCTCAAGTATTATTGAATTCACAATGTTACAAAGGAAGTGTTCAAAAAAAGAACATACAGAATATTTCTATAAAGTACTTTCTAAGTAAACTGCAAATGTCACGCTTGACATATTTGGCTCCTGGACACTGAAATTCTACTTTGTGAGAGTCTGCTCTAGATTTCAAGGTTTGTTGCAGTCAAAATCAATAAGTGATTTTGTACAATAATGTTTTTTAGGAAATTAAAAATTCCATACTTTAATCTATTAAGCTGAACAATGCTTACACACTTGTTTTATGATTGCCATAATACAAGTAGTAATGTCACGAAAACATCCATCTTAAATATTTACGTATCACCAGACCACAGATATCGTTATTAAAATGTATTAAATTTTAATTGTTTGTGAACTATCAGTCTTAGGAAGTGTTTGGCCATTTTAAAATAAGGAAAGTACATGTAGCTATTAATTTAAAAGATTAAATATCTAGCAGTCGAAGCAACATTGATAGTTTTTTGTAGCCACTGATATCAATAGAACATTGCAAAAATATTTATAGATTTCAGCGGGGGTGGGATTGGGTACCACAGTAGGCTAAAAAGTGATTCAGAATAATGCCAAGTGTGGGGTTTGACTCGATTCCAGCTGTGATAGTCTTGGGGGCTGCATCTATACTCTGCCCCATAGTCAAAAAAATCACAGCATGAGCTGTGGTTTGGCAACCCGTGAATTATCAAAGATACTAAGCTCCAGAAGACAATGTTCTTATTCTTGGACAATAAGGGCAAGAATGTATATTGAGATACATACGGATAATTGTTTGTGTGCCATTGAGTGGAAAGTTTGCATGTTAATAATGTCATTCCCACGTCTGTTTGTTGTAAATGCCATTAGCTGTGGTTCCAATTTGCAGCTGATGCTGGAAGTATGCTGAGCTTAAAGCTATAGTTTAACAAAAAGAAGCAGATGGCTGCCGCCAAGGTCAAATCAGATGGAGAAGTTTGTCAAAATGGGATGACAAAGGCAATCTGTAAACTGTTATTGCGCCTACCTTGAGGTGCTGAAAACATTTTGAAATTACAAAAACACTGGAGTCGTCAGTATGCTGGTAGAAAAGGTTGCCTCGAGTGCTTTGGCCGAATGGATGAATGCCAGATGTGGAATCCGACATATCTGGAATTAATGATATTAAGCATGCTTCCCTATATGCCCAATAATAACTCTATTATGATTGATATAAACCACAGACACTTTATCTAGCGTAAATATAATCATCTGTCATGCACTATATTAAATCATCAATTTCTGCATTATGAGAGCCGTTTAAGGTAACTAATCATCTGTCTAGTTCTGGTGTCTTTGAGGCTGATCCGATAACACAGAATATTGCTACCACAACCATGACAATCTAACCTCGGCATGAAAGCACTGCGAAAGACCCATTACCACTAGAAACCCTGTGGCAGTATCAAAGCTCTTTTTCTACATAATCCACAGCTGTAAATAAACCACCCTCTGCCGCTAAGTTTATTGATCACAGACAGTTCCACACTTGTGTCAAGCAAATTCTCAACAGAATAAAATGTTGCTTTATGTTGTGTCTTGTCAAAATATTAAATTGTTCTGTCATGTAGAGTCAGGCTTTCAGAGACTGCAGTGACAGTGTAATCTTGCATTAGTTCTCTCTGTTGCCAAGTTCATCTCACAGGATCATTCCAATAGTGTCCAATTATACTCTTTAAGGTTCAGACCTGGCTCCCCATTATGCAACACAGGAATCTGGCTACACTAATCATGATGGATATATCATTATTATTGCTCTACCCACTTGTTTTAAGTTATGTGCTTAGTTAAATCAAACTTGGTAAAAAATATAAAAAGGCTTTTGGAATTTGAATTTTCTAATTATGATGCTGGTCTTATTCCGTAGGGTTTAATTTCTGCTCTGTGCTGCTTTAGTGTGTTAGTTAACATATTGATATTAAATTCTAATCTTCACTATTTTAATATAACCATTAATCTATTTATGTTCAACAGGTTAATAACTGCATTTCGCCCTAAATATTTCGTCTGCACTGAAGAGAAGAAGCCAAAAATTTAACAATCTTACTTTTTAATGGTATATCCAGACCTTCCTTTCATAAATTCAGTCAATCATTATGTGTTGCGTCAATCACATTAATTATTTTACCATTAACTTAAAGAAATTCTATGAAAATGATATATTGGCAATGAACTGCTTTCTCTCTTGTTAATGTACTTATAGTAGTGCAGAAAGAATGGCTAATATCCACATCATTTATAATGACCAGTTTGAACTTGGAACAAGCCCTGAATATTACAATAACAATATAACTTTCTAGTTTGCTGCTTCACAAATTCTGAAACATAGCAATAAACCTTAGCAATAGAGCTGAGAAGTTCCTGCCTGCAGGTACAATTAACAACCTGAACCCTGTGGCATTCCTCTTAAACGGTTCAAGCTGCTGACAGCCATCAGGAGTTTGGACAGGAACTCTTCTATTATCATAATGATAGTTTATTTTCAGTCATAGGATGTACATGAAGATAATAAAATTACATCTTAAATTTAGCATGTAAAACAAGAGAACGCCAAGACACCTTTCTGTTTAAAGGGCTGATGCCATTCAGCAGCTCTTACTTGGCTGCAGGCTATTGAACATGTATGAATCCAGATACTTTTGAAGAATTCACTTTACATCTTTATCACGTCATCAGTATTTTATCCAGTAACATGGTGGTACAGTAGTTAGCACTGTAGAGTCACAGTTTCAGGGGCTGGGTTTAATTCTGGTTTTGGGTGACTTTCTGTGTGAAGTTTGTATATTCTCCCCATGTCCGCGTGGATTTCCTCTGGGTGCTCTGAGTTCTTCCCAGTCCAAAGATGTGCAGGTTGGGTGGATTGACCATGCTAATTTGCCCTTTGGTGTCCTAAGATGCATAAATTTACATGGATTAGCCTGGAAAATGTGTAGCTTAGAGAGGGAGAGAGTCTTGGTAAGATACTCTGTCAGAGAGTTGGCGCAGACTCAATGGGTCGAATAGCCTCTTCTGCACTGTAAGGATTCTGTGATGAATTTGTCCTCAAACAAAAGCAAATTTTGACTGAGCAAAACCAAGTTTGATTTTTTTTAAACTCCTTATACTTTTGTAGCTTGATATTCCTTTCCCACCAGCAAGGAGTTCATGGTGGCCACAGGTAGACAATATGCTGTGATGAAAAACATTCATTTCCCAAAGGTAGGAAATGAAGATGAAAACTTATTCTCCCCACTGTCACTGGCAGCTTAATAGTGGCTTTTTTTTTGCTGAACTATGTCAGGAAGAGAATTAGGATCTCAAGCAAACTAATTAAAATCCCAACTGACCAGAATCATTTCCCGCTGACATACCTTCAGCCCCACCAGTGGGAATTGATGCTAGTTGGACTCACAACTGGATAAACCTGATGTGCACTTGGCAAGAGAGTTAAGAGCACTTACCAGAGAAGCTATATCCTTAGCAGAGAAGCCATATCCTGGAGTACCAGAGAATCACACTATCCGAGGTATAGTGCATGCCAAGGAGATAACAGAGGAGATAGGGTGGAGCTACAAGACACGAAAACAGGCTTTGCAGCTGAGAGTGGCAGGAGAGCTAGGAGACACAGGGGTGGTTGGTGACCAGGAAGAATTAAAAGGTGGGGGCAAATGACCAGGAAGGATTCAAGAGGGATATTGTGCAAAGTAAAAATAGGGGCTTGGGGTTAGAGAGAGAAGTCAGTACTATTCATGCTGGGATCATGGGGGGTGGGTGGGGGTGAACCCAGGGTGACAGAAGGAGACTGTGAGAGAGGACAGTGGGATGCGATAGCAAGGGACACTGAGGGTTTGAGTATGGTGGAAGTAGTTTTCAGCAGGGGAGACATTCACAGGGATACAAATTGACTTGTGGATCTTGTGAGTGGGCAGGATCAGGTTTAGCATGGGGACTGTGGCAGGTGCAGGCTCAGTGGGGAGAGAAGGCATGAAAAATGTGATAATGATGACTCTAGAGTGATGTGAGAGGTTCAGGGGTAACTGATGGGAGGTTGAAGGTAATATCACCGTGGGATGGACAGGGTAATGGTGAAGGGGGTAATAGATGGGTGACAGGAGTATGGTCAAAGGCATTGGACACTGAAAAGAGACACATACCATCTGAGGCACAGGCAGAAAGGATGTCAATGTCCTTCCTTCTCGGTGGGAAAAGGATCATTGGGTGGATGGAGATGAAAGTCAATTCGACTGGACAACTGAAGAAAAATCCTGATGATCTATCCTGACAAGGTCTAGAGGACACTGGAGGGGAAGTGAAGAATTTGATTGGGAAGCTTGCCATACATGGCTCACTTAGTCTTTGCAAAGAGCAATTCCTTAATGTTCCTCAGGGATCATTCTGGAGGACATAGACACAGTGTTGGTACCCCTGGAAATGGGGGGATTGGTGGGGGGAGTGCACACAGGCACAGGCAACAACACTGACAGCAGAAAGAAAAAGTCAGAGGTTGCCATGAAATACAATAATTTAAATATTAATAAAAGTGCAATAAGTACATAAATGATTGTACACTCACATCTTCACTGTGAATTTAATACTTTTTAAATTTTTCTTAGCCTACCACCATACCAAGGGATTTCCCTGACACCTACAGCAGAGGTGGAGGCAGCTTGCAAACTGCTGTGCCCTCTTGTCTGTGATGAGTTTAATGGATGTCCTCGGGGTGGCTGAGGTCCAGAGGGCTATTGTCTTTGGGTGTCTTGCTCTGGGACAGGTTTATCCTCAGCAATCCCTGAGGCTATAGACTCTTGGAGAGTCCTGAGTGGAAGCTCCACCATTCTCCATCTGATGCTCCTCCTCCCTTTGTGTGCCCAAAAACCTCTCCCTAACTCCTTGAGAATGGAGGCACCTCGAGCCACTTCAGCCTCCTCTTGTCTAGCTGTTGCATGAGCTTACCTATGGTGTTCGGGTCTGAGAGCATCGAGGGCAGAAACCCCAGGTGCTGCTGGACCAGGGTCTGTATAATGTCTGCCAGAGTTATAAGATCAGAGAGCATGTGGACACATTCCTCCATTTCCCATGCTGTCACTCTGTTGAAGGACTCTGACACATCTGTCTGATGTTCCCCTATGTCTTTTTAATACTCCAGCATGACCACTTCCAGAGGCTCATCATCTAACTCTGACTGAGCAGGAATCTCTTCCCTAGTAGTCTTCTGAGTGCCAATGAGCTTGTCTCTCACAGGCCCCGTCTACTGTGGGTACAAATCTTGGAGATGACTATCAGAATGTGAGCCTAACCTAAGTATATTTGCAAGGGAAGCAGTGGCGTAGTGGTATTGTCAAGCTGGTATATTGTGAGATCAGGTGTGGGTCTGACATGCCCCACTTTCCACTCATGTCTGGAATGGAGGGAATAGAGAATGAGTGACAGCCTGAACCATTTACCCAGGAGGATGGAGGTTTGGAATTGCAAGTTGGCTGTCCTTTAGCAGCTGTGCCTTAGGGGGCATTGATCTCACCTCCCTTCATCCCTGCTTCTGACAGCAGCCAATGGAAAATGGTACAGAATGAACGGTAGCTCCACACCTTGCTAGGATTTTAATGTTATGAGATCCGTGAGTCTGGTGCAATGTGGAATTTACCAGATTAGGAAGTGCACAACTGAGCATGTTTGACATCAAGTTCTTCATAATTATTAAGCTGTCTCTTTAATTAGCCACTTCTACTGACCTTGATCTCCACCCATCTGAAAAGATGTTTCTCCCATCTTGAAATTTCACATTGAGTGTCTAAGTGGGTGGTCAAGGACAGTTTGAAACAATGGTGCAGGTCATCTTTCAACTCATCCCAACACCTTCTTTCCTCCTCTTGTCACCATCAACCTTCTCCCTTAATCATAGACCCATCCAATATTTCCATTCCTTTCATTCTGTCACCGTAAAATTCCCTCCAGTGCCCATCTCTATATGCCCTTCCACCGTTCCAGAGCACCCATTACTGTCCCACTGCCTTTTTGATCCTGTCCCCTCCCATTATCTGGGCCACCAATCTTGTCGCCTCCATCATCCACCTGATGAAATCCTCACTACCGTGCTGTCCTTCTGGACCTGACATCCTACCACATCCTAGTTGCCCTCTGACTTTGACTGTTGCCTATCACCTGTATTCTGAACTACAACCATCCCCTCCCAATTCCCCATCAGCAAAACCACGAATCTCCCTCTCAAAGGAATTTCCTCTTTCCTGTTCATTTTTTTCTCCCCACCTTGCCAACTTTTACCACACTTTCCAACTTTTACTTCCCACTTTCCTGGATTTTCCCTTCCCCGACTTCCCTTCTCCATTCTTCCTTTATAAGCCTGCTTCTCTGTCCAGCTTTTTCTCTACCCCTTCATTCTTCCGTCCCAGCACCCTTCCAGCCTCCATTATCTAGTCTTGGCACACCTGATACAAGGTGGGTATGGTGGCACAGTGGTTAGCACTGCTGCCTCACAGCTCCAGTTTCCTGGGTTTGATTCCAAGTTTGGGTCTTGTTTGTGTGGAGTTTGCACGTTTTCCCTGTGTCTGCGTGGATTTCTTCCACCTGCTCCGATTTCCTCCCACAGTCCAAAAATATGTGGATTAGGTAGATTGGCCATACTAAGTTGCCCCTTAATGTTTGGGAAACAACCTGGGTAACTGCAAGGGGTTATAAGGATAAGGCCTGTGTAGATGTGATGGGCTGAATGACCTCCTTCTGCACTGTAAGATTCTATGATTCTATGATTTTCTAACGGCACTGAAGTGAAATTTTGCATAGTCCACAAAGAGGAGAAAGCAATATCTACAGACCTCAAGCTGGCGAGAGTGATGCAACTTGCCAAGTGCATAGTTACTAATACATAAATGAAGCTCTAAATTCTGGCTGGTTTGGAACTCCATTTGGCGGGCGAATTTTGACAAGGTGGCCTTTTAATGAGCACGAACACGCTTAAGATGCCAATGCATGCAAATGTGGTTCCTCATGTTATTCATTGACATGCTCAATCCACTCAATACACTCTGAAAGTTGGGAACACAAAATTCCCAACTGTCAAAAAACAGATTCTTTTCCTCTCACCGAATTAAATGCGCATGCCTACCACAATTCCTATTTTTGATGAAACTGGAAAATTCTGTCCTTTGATTATTTGATGGAGGTTAAAATAATGTAAGTGACTGAGAATGGGAGAGATTTGCACAATATACACCCAGATTGCTTTCTAGATCTGTATATTTTGTTCCACATGGAATGTGGCAGCATTATATTTAGTTCTAGGATACAAAGTGTGAACAATAGATAATATAAAAATGGAAATGCATTTTGTAAAAATCCATACTAATACTAAGATAATTGTAAATATAAAGAATTAAGAAGAACAAATAGTTAAAAGTAAAGATAGTTGACCAGAACAATAATCTCCAAGCACACGTGAATTTAAAAGAAAGTTTGACAGCTAAAATCATAATTGAACAATTGGAAATTTTGAACAAGACATTATTAGAGTCCAAATTGTACATACTCTCAAAGAGAGAAGGAGATGCAGCAATAAACTGGAATTCCACAGGTATGTAGAGAAATTGAAATATAATTTATAAAAGAAAAATCTAGGACTAATAATACAAATGAAAATTATCAGAATATAGGAAATGGAGGGGAAACAAAATGATTAAAACTAATAAACACACCAGTAATTGAAGAAAGGTAAAGAGGAATTGGAGATGAAAAGATAAATTTTCTTGTGATAAATGAAGAAATGTCTAAAACAGAATCTGGCAGTGATAGGAAGAGGATGAAGACATGGAGCAATTAAAAAGAGCAACCAGCTATAGATAAGTACATCAAGCCCAAAAAGGTTGATGCAACTCAAGGTGTAAAATGCAATGGATACTAATGGAATGTGTCCTAGAATGCAGCAGGAAGAAGGAGAGAATTAATGGGAAATCTGGCCAGAGTCTTTCAAGTATCCTTGGAATTGAAAATTCTGCCAGGAGATTGGAGGATTGCCAATGTGACACTTTTCTTATGTTTGAGAAAAGTGACAGGATAGGGAGGTAACTATACACCAGACAGTTTAATATCAGTAGCAGACACTTTTCTAGAATTCATAATACAGTACTAAATTAGTGCTGGCTTAGAAAGTTGTGGTTTAATCAAGGAGATACAACATAGATTTATAAAAGGCTAGTCACACCTAACAAATCTATTGGAGTTCCTTGATGAAATAATGGAACACTTTAAAGGGAATGCAGCACATGTTGTGTATTTAATTTTAAAAAAAATTCAATAATGTTTTGTACAGGAGACTTGACAATAAAATTAAAGGCCATGTTGGAAAATTGGCTAAAGGCCAAAAATCAGAGATGGGCAGGAATGGATTTTTTTAGATCAGGGAAATTACCCAAGGTGTAAGTGTTATGACCATTGCTGTCACAAAATTTATGTATATACAAGGTCTGGACTTGTGTAGAGGGGAAGATAAAACTAAATATCAACATTTAAGACAACAGAAAAATCAGGACTATGGCCACTTGGCAACTCAGTAAGGAACTCAGGAGAACATGGTCAGTTTTGTAGATTGGGCACCTGATGAAATTAAATTTTAATTGTTCATGGTGTTAGGGGCTGTTACAATGGCTTTCTTGCTGCACTTAGAAAACTATTGTTCCCCTCAAATAGCCAAACAAAGAAACAGAGTGGCTTCAGGATGATTGATTTAATAAACTATAGCTAGTTACAAGATTCTGAATGTCTATTCAGGGCATTCAGAGTGAAAAATTCAAAAATACAAAGGCAATTAAAGACTCAGCTTTGATTACAAGTAATTAGAATACACCAATAGCAGAATAGAAATTATCTCTATCCAATCATAGTTATGGTTACATTATGCATACATAAGGGTAAAATGTCCAATTAAAACTTGTGCATGTTATATTATCAAGAAATGATAGCTATATCTCTGACCAATGGAATCTCAATTCCTCTTTCCATTGTTTCTTGTTCTAATGGGCAGATATAAACTTCAGCTGCACATCATTCAATTAGATAGTCCTCAGGTCTTATCTGGGTTTACTTTAATCAAAACCTGTCATTTGCATTTGATTTTCTCCGTGTGACTGAAGTTCAGCTTGCAGCTTATGTGATTTTTTTTGTAATTTTTAAACTTGTGTGATTTTTAAAGTTTTCAAAGGGATTTTGGCAGGCTTGCAAGACAATATACTTTCAAGTCAAGATGATGTGTGGTTTGCAGGTGAACTTGCAGGTGCTTCTGCTCCCATGTTTCTGCTGCCATTCAGTAATGGTAATCTCATTGAATGTCAAAAGGAGAAGGTTAGGTATTCTCTTGTGGCTGATGGCCATTTTCTCACATTTGTGTGATGTGAATGTTACTTACCTCTTACCAGCCCAAGCTTAGATGGTGTTCAGATCTTGTTGCAATATGGCATGTACTGCTTGAGTAACTCAGGAGTTACGAATGGTACTGAACATTATGCAATCATCAGCTAACATTCCCACTTCTGACCTTCTAAATGAAGGAAGGCGAAGCAGCTAAGATGGTTGGAGATAGGACATTTCCCTGAGGAACTTCTGCAACGATGTCCAGGAACTCAGATGATTGACCTCCAACAACTACAACCATCATTTTTTATGTTAAATTTTATTCCAACCCTGATTCCCATTGACTTCAATTTTGCTTGGGCTCCTTAATGCCGCAATACAGTACTGGTGCTTCAGGTTGTCACTGTGTATTGTAATGGTTCTGAAGAAGCAATAAAAGTCAAAAACAGTCCCAGGGCCACCCAATATTAGACCTCAGACTTCACTTACATAAGGCTGGAAATCCCTGAAAACATTGCGTGTCCCCTGACAGCTGGTCAAGATTGCAATGTCACATCACTGGTTGCAGACAGAAGCTCTCAAATTGGTCATGGGAAATGAGGAAAAGTAGTCAGATGGGAGGGATGATTGGGAAAGGAGCAGGCATAAAGGAGAAGTAGTGGAGTAACTAAGTGTGAAAAAGTTAGCAAGAGCGAGGCAGCAGGAATTGAGTTAAAAAGTGGGACAGCCGTAAGAAAATGAGTGATCGGGCACCAGCAATGGCTTTCAGGGCTGCAGTGGAGGCTCTCTTGTTCGTCCTAATTGCATAGTCAGTTTCATGTATTTTACAAACTTTTTGGTGACAGCTGCCAATAGTTCCTTTCAAGATCACTTGTTAGACTACATATAGATTTAGTTTGACTGAATGTAGCCAGCCCAACATTAGTTGTGTTTCACTCAAATCATTTTGGGAATGAGGACATCAAACAGGAAACGGTCCCCTTGTTTTCATTCACTTTTACCCTGAGAACAACACTGTACAGGCAGGGTAAAGATCTGTTTCATTTGGCAGGAGACTGTCACTAAAAACCCTGGGAGTTCCAATGGGAAAGGAGCAAAACCCATCTCTTGAAATGCTCTTAAAAATTGTCTTTCTCCTATGTGATCCTTTTGTATGCAATCACAAGGACAAATGGCAACATAAATGGCGGAAGGATATATTGACCTTGGAGGGAGTGCAAAGAAGGTTCACTAGACTGATATCGGAGATGAGGGGGTTAGTCTATGTGGAGAGATTGAGTAGACTAGGTTTGTACTCTTTGGAGTTTAGAAGGCTGAGGGAGGATCTTACATAGACATATAAGGAAATGAAGGGCTTGGATAGGGTAGAGGTAGAGAGATTCTTCCCACTTAGAAATGATAGCAGGACTAGAGGGCATAGCCTCAAAATAAGGGGGGGGGAGTCGGTTTAGATTGGAGTTGAGGAGGAACTTCACTCAAAGGGTGATGAATCTTTGGAATTCTCTGCCCGTTGAAGTGGTGGAGGCTACCTCGCTGTATATATTTAAGTCATGGGTATATAGGTTTCCGAGAGACAAGGGAATTAAGGGTTACAGGGAGAAAGCGAGAAAGTAGAACTGATCCAGTTCAGATTAGCCATGATCTTATTGAATGGTGGAGCAGGTTCGAGGGGCTAGATGTACTACTCCTGCTCCTATTTCTTATGTTCTTGTGTTCTTATATCACCTCTCCTAACATGAAGAGAAAGTATTTGCCTCTTTCAAGGAATCACACCAAGTTTGGTAAAGAGGAATTTAATTCTAAACTCTGAGTTTATCCCGTAATTTAATTTAATTTGGGAAGCTGGGCCCTCACAAAAAAAGTCATTGCCACCAGCCTTTATAGCTTTGGTGGAACTTCAAATGATTGTTATGCAGATTCTGATCTTAAACTTGCACTCCTCCATGAAGGGATAGGCAATCGTCTTGGAGAGATAGGTGCAGAACATGGCTGAAAGATTTCAAACAGTAGCTTTTTTGCAGTCTCTTCTTTTCGAGGTTACTGGCTATGACAAGTCCTATAGGATTGGCCCAAGAGGAACACCTTGTCAGGGTGCCAGTTGTCATCAGTTCCTTTGCCAGAAAGTCAGTGGATCAGACCAGGCTGTCCTGCAGCACTTAAGATGAACTATTCTGAGCATGAATGCCAGAAGCCATTGGCTGCAAGTAACTGAAGTGTCTCAATAAGAGGAACAGCAAGCTTTCAATAGCTTTGGTGAAGTCACCAGGGACACACATTGTCAGGATAGAAAAATTAAGCAACGTTATTTTAAGATAGACCGATAGATTGACAAATTGTTGAGAAATGAATGGAAAGCAATTAAGCTTAGCATTAAATTAATCATCTTAATAATATTTAGCACTTGGGTCTGCTGTGTGGATTTCTCACAGTTTCTGAGTATTGTCAGTATGTCACTGATATAGAAGTTAACTTAATATGTTGTGTGTTCCTGAAAGGAGTAATAAAAGGCTCTGTGTAAATTTTCAGAGCAAAAAAAATAAGCTGGTCACCAGAATGACTGAGCAATTAACTCATCCTTCACATCTCTTAAAGTTAAAGTTTATTTATTGGTGTTAGGAGTAGGTTTACATTGACATTGTAATGAAGTTACTATGAAAATCCTCTAGTCGCCACACTCTGGCATCTATTCGGGTTCACCCAAGGAGAATTTAGCATGGCCAACGCACCTAACAAGCATGTCTTCTGGACAGTGGGAGGAAACCAGAGCGCCCAGAGGAAACCTATGCAGACATGGGAGAACATGCAGATGCTACACATGACCCAAGCCATGAATCAAACTTGGGTCCCTAGGGCAGCATTGCTAACCACTTTGCCATCGAGCCACCCCACAGTTTCTGAAGCAAAGCCAGGTCTTAGAGGCAGTGATGCAGGACATTTGGTGCTGTGAGACATGTAGGTTAGGTGGACTGGCTATGCTAAGTTGCATCCTTGTGTTTCAAGCTGTGTATTTGTGTAGGTAAAGTGGATTAGAGTTATGGAGATCGTGTGGGTGGTGTTGCAGACTCGAGAGCTGAATATACTCCTCCTGCACTATAGAGATTTTATGATTTGAGCAAAAATGAAGATCGTAGTTTTGCTGCAAGGTTTTCAGGTGGCTCTCCTTTGCTGCTTTCTCTTTCTCATCCAATAAGGACTGCTACTGAACCCATCTCCACAACTCAGGTTTCTTTGTCCGTCAAGGTTGTGCAATATATAGCGCAGAATGTGATGCAGGGGAACATTTATCGGACATAGTATGTGTAAGCTACAAAAGTGTTTTCATGAACTTTCACCAGCCTTCTGCTACCAGTTTGCTCAAATTGCACCACCTCTTATAGATTGCCCTGTATACCTGCCCAGAATTTGGAGGGTTTAATTTCTTCTGGAGACTTCCATCATAATAATGTGTAGACCAATCTTTCCTTCAGAAGGAGAGAAGACATGGGATGACACTCTGGCACAATTGTTAGCACTGCTGCCTCGCAGCACCAGGGACCCAAGTTCAATTCCAGCCTTGGCTGGCTGCGTGGAGTTTGCATGTTCTCCCCATATCTGCGTGGGTTTCCTCTGGGTGTTCCGGTTTTCTGCCATAGGCCAAAAATGTGCAGGTTGGATGGATTGGCCATGGTAGATTATCTCTTAATGTGTCCAAAGATTATATAGGTTAGATGGATAGAATGAAGGGGTGGGTCTGGGTGGGATGCTCTTTCAGAGAATTGGTGCAGACTCGGTGGGCCAAATGTCTTCCTTCTGCACTATGGAGCTTCTATTCTATGACAGTTGGGATAATTTACATGTGTGGAGTGCAGCAGACTTCACCCAGCCAATGGCACAATCCAGGGAGCCTGAACCTATTTCATGATCAGAGTCATCTGCAAACTGCCAGTAATCAGCAGGGGGTGGATATCCGACATTGACATAAAACTGGACATGGCAGGATTTTATGGCCTCACTCGGGCGAGATTGTAAAATTGCACCTGAGACAATGGAGATTTCCATTGCCTGCCTTGCCTGCCCCAATTCCTGAACTTTCACCAGCCTTCTGCTACCAGTTTGCTCAAATTGCACCACCTCTTACAGGAATTTGGAGGGTTTAATTTCTTCTGGAGACTTCCATCGTAATAGTGTGTAGACCAATCTTACCTTCAGAGGGAGAGAAGATATGGGATGGCACTCTGGCACAATTGTTAACACTGTTGCGTCGCAGCACCAGGGACCCAAGTTCAATTCTCGGGCGAGATTGTAAAATTGCACCTGAGGCAATGGAGATTTCCATTCCTGGGCGAACGAGATGGTAGGTTTTTGGCCACTAGAGGGAAATCCATGGTGGATTATTGGAAATTCATGCTCCTTCCTATACACAAGTAGCATCACTTGCTTCAGTTGCTTTCAGAGTTGCCTGCACTGATTCCTTTAAGAAGTAAGTTCTATTTTTTATATGTATGGTACGACTGGGAATTGCTCAGAATTCTACAACTGGTGTTGGAATCTGATGTAAATATTTCACTAAGATTTATACTCACTTTGTGCAAGACCCTTGGTTGTTTATTTTGAGATTCATTTGAAAATTGAGTGGTGCAGCCTTGGGTAACCAATGGGCAACATTTTAAATTAAAAATTTTTGTTTATTGCTCCATTTTTCAGTACAAATTGGACGGTAGACAGGAAAAGATCATCCCGACTGTTATAGATGAGCAACAAACATGGACCTTTTTCCTAATGAGAGTTGTTGTTTCTCATGATGAAGACTTTGGGAGAGTTCTGTCCCTTTAAGTGAAATGTCCTTGAGAACTAGCAGTTGCCCTTCTGGAAGGCAAAGTGAGTTCAGAGAGTGGCTTGTAAGTTTTGATGGTGGATAAGCAGTTGGAGAGGTTGCCCTTTGCATTAGTAAGTTCCCTTGACACCCAGGTGTGGAAAGAAAAAGAACAACGGAGGTCAGGAGGTGAGTAAAGGCTCAATTAGTGGTGACATGAGTGTCTTGACTTAGTTTGGCCACCATTGTGGGGTCATTGAAGTTTTGTTGACACTCTGTGGCCACTTCTAAAGTGCTGCAAGTTCCACTTACTGCTATTGCTACCTCCCTGCAGACTATACTACTGCCTTAAAGCCTTATTGTCCATGAGACGGTCTCTCCTTGCCCTGACTTTTGCCAGCTGATCTTTCTGCAAACCTTGTTGCTGCGGCTGTGCCAAGGATTGTTGTTCCCTTAGCCATCTTGCAGCTGCAAATGAAAAATTCCCCTTTATTCGGTCACAATTCTTTAAAAACTGAAACACAACTGTTTCCCTCAGAAGCTTTAAGCCAATGAAGAGGTGTTTTCCAAGGGAATTAGTAAGATTAAGAAAGGCACTAATGGTGAGGTTAAGGCTGTTTCACATTGTGGGGCACATAGTAAGCATCACATCAGCAGTATACCAATGAGTGGAGAATTCAGATTGTTTTCTTTCAATACTTCATTGTATAGTCATTTGAATGAAAGATCATGGGACAGCATTTGCAAGTTCATTTAACCATTTCTCAATTCTGGCTGTGCAAACAAAAGAAAGAAAAAACTTGCATTTACATCCTTTGATGACCTCGTGACATCTTTAAGTTCTTTGTTATTTCCTTTTTTAAGTTCCCTCAAACTCTGTCAACCTGGGTTAAAAGTTGTGTCTTTGCAGTGGGGCCTCAACCCATCAACCTCAGGCTCAGAGGTAAGAAAGTAACCACTAAAAGAGGCCAATGGAGGTACTTGTGGTTAAAGGGATTGCTGACCTGGATTTTCGCTTGTGTTGGTATCCCACAGTCAAGACATTGGGCCTGTCAATGTGACCCAATTGGAACTTCATTCTTTTTATACTTAGGATTACTCTAACTTTTAGCACAAACTCTGCAAGGTCCTTCACATCTCCTTCCATTCACTAGAATTGTTCTTTAACTCATAGCGTCATATGAAAGGAAGCAATGAAGTATTCATATTTATATATATATATGCTCTTCTGGATTTATTCGAACGCTTTTAACATGCAGGTAACATTCGCAGTAGAAGGCATTCAAAATATTCGTCCTCATGAAGATAATGCTATAGAATAGCTATGGGGGTGTGCATGGAGAGTGGGGTGGTACCCTGGTCAGTCCTAGGTTTCTCATTCCTTATGAGAAAGGTCTGTGAGATTTCTGGATAAGAATGTCGGAGAAAGAATGGGAATCAGGGAAGTAAAAGGGGAGATGCCAAAAGCAGGTGGTTCTAATTATCATCACTTAGCTCCAACAAAATGTTGATATTTGTGATTATAATACAATATAAACACTACGGTTGTAGCACTCCAGAGGTGTGCCGGTTAGATTGATTGGTTACTCTAAATTGCCCCTTAGTGTCAGGGAGATTAGTAGGGTAACTACATGGGGTGACAGGGATAGGGCCTGGGTAAGGTGTTCTGTTGGAGAGTTGGTGTTGGTTCGATGAGCTGAATGGCCTCTTTCTGCACTATAGGGATTCTATGTGCAGAAAATACTGCAGTCATTGTATTACTCATCCCCACTCCTGGCATCCTCTTTTTTTGTTTAGTCCTGTCCTAAGTATACCTGGCACAACAGTGGAAGAGCAGCAAAAAAAAGCGCATGCCCCTCTGTTTCAGGAGCACTGAGCATCTCTTTATCAACTCTGCCATTCACTTTCTGCATCCTAGAGACCAAGGGCAAGTAGTTAGTGTGCCAGAGTGAAGTGTTCAAGGTGACATGTCATTCAGTCTCTCAAACCTATTTCACTATTAAGTCAGGTTATGGCTGAGTTCTATTTACCCGCCTCTGATCCAAATCCTTTCATATCTATATGTAACAAAAAAAAACTATTAGCCTTGAAAAAATTCTACTGATCCTGTATCCACCATCGTTTTGTCGATAGAATTACAGATTTCTTTGCGGAGAAAAAGTGTTTAATGATTTCACTCCTAAACTTCTTAGCTCTAATTTTAAAAAAAACAATATTCCCTTGTACTGGATCCCCCAACAGAAGAAACTTATTTGTATCTCTCTTTCCAAATTCATTGATTATTTTAAACATATAGATCAGGTCACCCTCAACCTTTTAAAGCCAAGGGAATACAAGCCAACTTTATGTAATTTATACTCATAATTTAACACTTTAAAGCTTGGCATCATTTGTGGTGAATCGGGAGCAGCTGGGGGTGCAACATGAGGAGGTAATCACTGTTGACCGGAAGGTCAGGAGGCAGCTGGCCTTGGCTGAGGAGCATAGGGATCCAAATTTCAAGAGTTCTGTATTTAAAATGAAGATATCGTAAATCAGCAAACATATGTATTGACACTGGGGATAGTGTCCTTGAATATTCTGCAGATGGTAGCTAGTTGGAAATGGTCATCTAATGGCATCTGTGGTACTCTGATGGATATGTGTTGAGTACTACCCAAACAACTCTGAGGTAAGTGACAATTATAGAATGAGCTTCAGTACAGTGTCCCTGCTGCCCCAACAGAGGACCTAGTAACAGTCATGCCTTGTGAAGCAGAGGCTGTTGGCATGAATACTGTGAGTGTCACAGAGGACTGCCTCTTCTGACCTTCAAGAGGCTAGAGCTGAAATACAGAAGAAATAATCTCTCAGGGTTTCAGTGATAAGATTGAAATCATTCAGGCAGCTTTCCCAGATTTAATGATCTGGCAACGATATGTTCCCATGATGACGCTGCCTCTCAAGACAGTATTCTCCTCTTGCCAATATCGCTAGATGCATACATATATGACAGAAGTAGCCAGGGCCAGGCTGTCCTTGTAACCAGCAAATGAGTCTAGGGTTAAAAAGCAACAAAATGATGTTATATAGATTCCCAGGCCTTCAGAATGTGGGAAAGAAGTGCATGCTTATTACAAACTTGATCCATATTGGTAAAGTCAAAATAATTGGTAAGCAGTGCCCGCCTCCTCATATATAAATTTAGGACCAAGTACCCATGTATAATACTTCATTGCTCAAATTGATGCTAGAATCAGCTGCCCTCAGAAAAAAGAATTTAGGCTGCATCCAACAATGTAAAATGTTTTTTAAAATGGGTCCTCACCCTGATCGTTGTTGCTACCAGTGCCCCTCTCCCATCCTCTCACCCTGGCCACTTCTGCCTGCCCAATTGTTCTCTCTCTGCCTGCCCAATTGTTCCCACCCTAACTTCCTATGCCATATCCTTCCTAACCACCAATAACCAACCTCCTGAAGGGTGAACTAGACATCACAGTGAGCCATCTTCCATTCTGCTTCGCTGCTGAACTGCCTGTTAGTGTCACAATTTGTCTGTTCAATGGGAAAGAGGCCCAATGTCCAAAAATGAGGATGACTTTGGTTTTACCATTTAAGTCCAGGAATTTGTTCTTAGATGTTCCCTCCCACCATTTCCCTATCCAGTAATGTGTGTGCCCAACCTTCTAGAACAACACACTCATCAAGGGAAGGTGCAGTGGTTAAAATAACATTTAGGGGGGACCTGTTGGAATCTGCATAGGAAGGTTTGTTTAAAATATGTTACCATTGATACCATTGGCTAAATATAATGGTACTGTGGCGTGCATGATGCCCAATCAAGTGAGTCTGCTTCTTGAGCTGGCAGGGTGGCTGCCAACAAATACCAGATAGGTTCTTCAATTGTCCCATCAATGACAATGAAACAAGGCCCTTATATGATCCTTAACCAGCCACATAAGGGCTTCAATTCCCCTCAAGGAAGGAAGGCTGACATTGCTGCCCAACTTAATTGGGGAGGAGGTTTATGTTTTGAAAACTAATGAGCTCTCCATCACACACCTTCCCAATTGCCTCTCAGCACATTCTCAGAATGGGGGAAAGACATTAAATTCTGTGCAATCTATGCAGATTATTCTGGTGCAAGGATGGAGAATGCCTTGGGTAATAAGTAGATAGCTGTTTATAAACAGAAGTTGTGGTTCTTGTGAATGGGATGGAAATGCCTCGATGTGGTGTATTTGGTGTTTGGTAAAAAAGTGGAAACGTGACTGTGGTCTCAGGTAACACTGATTGGCATTTGGCCCTTTTGGGATATGTGAACAGGTGCTGACTATAAATTGTTCTGCGAACCTCCTTCATGGAAAGATTGGAGCAGAAGTCTTCAGTACCATTGCCAGGCTGTTGTTCGGGTAAATAACCTTTGCATCATCCAGTACCTTCCGCCATTCTTGATACCATGAGTGAATCAAATTGGTTGAGGATTGACATTTGTGATGCTGGGGACCTCAGAAGGAGGCTTGTGGATTTGCATGATGACACCTTCAAAACCCTTCAAAGGATACTATATTCTGTGATTCCTTCTGTTAATGAAACACTTTGGCTTGCAAGTAGACATGCAGAATTGAGCAGTCAGGAATGATATGCAGATATAGTGAAATTTGTGTTATTACTTTGCATCATTCATGAAAGTGATTTCATGTACATGACCAGACAGCAAGAGTCAGAAGTGCAGATCCTTAGAGTGAAATCTTTCTTCGGAACCTCGGGTCAGAATAGTTATAAGTGTAAATGGAAAGTGTGGTTGGTTGCAAGCTAATTATGCGTTGAAGCATTTAATAGAGTTTAAGATCGAACAAGTGTGAGGAAGCATTTTGCAGTGTGCAACTTTTACCCAGATACTCAGTTTAAATTGAGAGTGAGGACCTTATTGTAGTTAATCTGATGAGATCTGTCTTTCTTCCTGCTGTTGCAGCTATATGGTTGGGGTGGTTGAGACAGTATGAACAGAAGTGTCATGACCTTCACCTCTGTGCAGCGCATCAATAGTGGAGATATCTTAGGGTACCAGATGGTACTACACTTCTATGCCATATCTCTTTCAGCAGAGCCCCTACAGATGCATCAACAAACTGGTGCTCTATTAGTCCCCTTCTCTATAATTCTGATTGCCCGCAAACAAATGCCTCCAGAAATATTCTAGCTTTTAAATTGCCTTTAAGTCCCTGCTAGCAGACTAGAATGTTCACTTTCTACACACAATGAGCTCCCAGTGATGGGTTCTAACCATGCCCAGTAGCTCACAAGAAATATATCAAATTCTCACCCCAGAATATACTACAGGACTAGGCATCTTTCATTCCAATGGCCATAAAGTTTTGAAAAATTTCCTTCTATCTCATGCAGCTGGTATAGAATTCTCCCTTGTGTACACATAGATTAGATTTCAATCTGCAAAACCAAATGGGGCGATTCTCCCAGCCACTGTGCTGATTAGTAGCGCAGGGTCCATTTCGTGGGCTTCCAGCTGGGTGCCCCGGCCTCTGTGCTTCTCCACAACCAAGATTTTCAGCTTCATGCTGGAAATCAGTGCGGTGCTGATTTCAATATTGAAATTGGCATTTATATTTGATTAGCAGGACTGAAGTCCCACAGGTCCACCAGTGTCTCCTTCCCCACACCACCAGGAATGGTTTACTCTTGGCCCCCACTAACACAAAACAGACAGCTCACCCCAACTGGAAGGAAAAGAGGCCATTGAGGCCTCCACAGGAGGTCTGGGTAAAGGACTTGACACCTTGGCACTGCTGAAACGGCAAACTGGCACTATCCAAAGGGCACCTTGACAATGCTCACTGGGCAACAGACAGTGCCAAAAGGGGTGAGGCCAGAGGAGGGTGGACCTATTAGGCGGTGATCAGTGAGAAGGGGAAGGTCCCACTGTCACTCTGCATTAGCATCGCTAACAACGGAGGGAAGAGGGCATTTGGGGCTGGCCATTGGGGTGGGAGTTTGGAACATTGTGGACTTTGGTTGGAACTGGTCACTGTGGGGGAGGGGAGGTGGTTTGGGACTGTCTGGGAGGCAGGTAGAATACACTGGTCCAGGGAGGTCCAGGAAGCCAGTAATCGAGAGATGGGGAGATCAGAAGGCCAGTGATGTTGATGGTGGTAGCCAGCAATTGGGATGGCTGGCAATCTGGAGACCGGAATGGAATTGGGGGGGGGTGGGTGGTGGAGGGGGGGTGGGGGGAGGATGGAGGGGGGGTGGAGAGGGGGGTGGAGGAGGGGGGGGCACTGTATCTGCACTGATCTCAGCACTGACTGATCTGCACATGCGCAGTGGCCCACTCACTGGCCTCTTGGCAGGAATAGACCCCACCCACAGATTTCCAGAGGGGATAATGCTGAGGCACAATGTGCTGTACAGTGTTGGTGATTCATTATGGAATTCACAGTAAAAAAAAAGTGAGATTTACTCCCACCCTATTTTCCTGCATGTTGGGGACTTCGAAATTTTTTGGGAGAACTTGTGGAATCATTATTGTGATTTATTTTGACCTTGTACTCTTTTGAGTACATCAAATTGATAAGTGAGGAGGGACAAATTGAAAAAAAGATCAAATGAGCAAACTATACCCTTTTGAATAAAACAATCATCAATAAATTAAAACAGAAATGAAAGGGGAGTTTTGCTCCTGGTGGGGCACTTAAAACATAACGTCAAATAGAAACTTATAAAATCAAAACAAAATGTAATTCCCAGGGCTGACAATGCACCCAAATCCCTGCAGAGCCAACTGATCACAGAAACATTAAATGTTTGCAATTTGATTGCAGTGTTTGAATGACATCATAAACTGCAAGAGCAAACTTGCGCAGTTTACAGATGCAGCGTATTTCTGATAATTCAATCATAATTGCATTAAAGTATTGTAATTAACAAGTAATTAAAATAAAACATTATTTCAATATATGGGATAATTAGAAATATATTGCTAAAATTTGAATGATCAGATAACAATTAGCAGATAATTCAATTTAAGCAAAATTACATTATGAGTAGACTGTATCAGCAGACGGCCAAAAATGAATCGAGGATGTTTAACTCTTTCCATCAAATCTGCTGTTTCATTTAATAGATACTTGTATTATGGGATGAACCTTGGCTTAGTGGTAGTATTTCAATCTCTAAGGTTATGGGTTCACAGCACACTCCAAGCTGTTCTGATGATCGCAGACTCTGGGCCTGGAAATGTGGTTATGCTGCAGCCATAAAGCAGGCATCTCAGTATGGCTGAGAATGTGTGCATGCTTATTCACCTTCAGAAATGTTCTATCAATCTGTCATTGTTGTATTGTTCGCATAACAGAATGGTATGCCACCAGAAATATCACAGGGCAGATTATTGGCATGTTCAAGTAACATTTCTACTGTCTGACCTATTTTGTTTATTAGTCACAAGTAGGCTTACATTAACACTGCAATGAAGTTACTGTGAAAATCCCCTAGTGTCTACACTAGGCGCTTATTCAGGTACACTGAGAGTGAATCTAGCATGGCCAATGCACCTAACCAGCATGTCTTTCAGACTGTGGGAGGAATAGGAGCACTTGGAGGAAATCCATGCAGACACAGGGAGAACATGCAGATTCTACACAGACAATGACCCAAGCACAGGAATTGAACCCAGGTCCCTCGCGCTAAGAGGCAGCAGTGCTAATCACTGTGCCACCATGCTAGGAGTTTTGGCATGTACCTATCCAAATTTGTCTGCTTGCTACATAATTTGGCAATAATGAGAGACCAGCCTGTAGCTGCACCTGGACAATATGATGTATGGAAGCATAAAAAACATAAAAATGTATAGAAGCTTAAAAACTTTTAACCCTCAGCAACATTTTCTTTAACTTTATCATTCATCATGGTGATGACTCTTTCTTTATCCATAATGGACAACATGTTTCCTTCCACTTGGTAGAGGATGTGAAGACAAGTTTAGTTTCCATCAATGATAAATTCTGGTTCTATGGTGTGCGTGACGTTCTCCTGCAAGAAAGAAAGTCTGTTTGTCATATCCTTGTGAGCTGTTTAGAAAATGTGCCTGTCATAATTGAACAGTTCGTATGTCGCATCTAAAATGTGAGATGTGAGGAAGTGGATTTTGCAACAGTGGTGAGAGTAAAAAGTACAAAATGTGTGACTAGGAGGAGGAATTGCAGTGAAAGAAGATAGTGAATGTAAGAGCCTGAAGAAACATGAGGCAGGAAACGTTGCAAGTCATGAGGCTGTATGTGATGCAGGTATGATCAGAGAGTGAGCAAACAGAATTCTTACCTTGACAACTCTTGTTAGATCATCAAATATTTTTCTACAGTACAATCATATCTTGGCACCAGAACTCTAGGCAATAATCTTCTATGCCACTTCTTCTGAGGAGCCCCAGAAATATTTTCAGGAAGGTTGTCCACTAGGATGGTGCCTACAAAATTCTTTCAAAGAACTCAGGTGCTTGATGTGGATCCCTTAAAGCCAATTTTCCACTGATGAAACTTCCCTGTTGCCTACGAATTGAGTTCACCTTCCTAGATGTGCAATCATTCTAAATGTCGAGCCCACCCCAGAACAGTCTAAGAGTTATGGACTCTTCCTTGAATGGAGGCTCAGCCAGTCTCCATCTACTACAACCTCCTCCACCTGACTGAATTTGTTGTCACATTGAACAGCACCTTTTCTCAGTTCCTTCAAATAAAAGGTGTTGCTGTGGGAACCTGTATGGGCTCTAGCAATGCCTGCCTTTTACGGGATATGTCCTGCTCAGGGACCTCTCCCTCACCTCATTCTTTTGATACAGTGACAACGGAACGAGAGGGATTTCCTGTTCTTTACTCAAACTAGAAAATGTTACGAACTTTGCTTCCACCCTCTCCCACTTTTCCACATGGTCCATCACATCACTCATCTCCAACTCCTTCCTTCCCTTTCTTGACATTTCTATCTCCATTTCTGGGAATAGTCATGAACCAACATTAAATATTGGACTTTCACAGCTATCTCAAATGCATTTTATCGTACCCTGCTTTGTCTCAGAACTTATTTCTTCTTCCAGCACTTCTGTCTTCATCGCATCTATTCACACCTCTGCTCTTTTGTATTAACACTCCTGGTACACTGCCTCACCTGCACCAGGGCTGACAAGGCCCATGACTATCTTCATTCTGTTTCAAACACTTCTGCTCTTATCCCTTCCGTTCTTTCGTGAAAGGAGGTAGAGGCCATGATTTTCTCAAAATTAATGGCGAGAAAACTGGAGCAATTGTCCCACACTTCATTAGTTCTTGGGAGAGTGATGAGTTGTGCATTGGTTGTGGGAGGAATGGGACCTAAACACACTGGTGAACTTGGCTGAAAAGTAATTAGGTGCCGTTTTGCACTTCCTCTAGCATTAAGACCCACACTAGGAACTTCAAGATGTTTTGTGAAGTGAGCTGAGACCTTAAGTTTTACATTTGAACTTGGATGAGCATAAGGTATTCCATCAACAGGTCTGATTCAAGTGATCCACTAGGAAGCTCTTATCAAACAATGTTTATTTAAGATTACAGTTAGAACTTAACAAATATAATTAACATAAGAACATAAGAAATAAGAGCAGGAGTAGGCCATTTAGCCCTTTAGCCTACCCTGCCATTCAATAAGATTATGGCTGATCTGAAGTGGATAAGTTCCACCTTCCCGCTTTCTCCCCATAACCCTTAATTCCCTTGTCTATCAGAAATCTATCTACCCATGACTTAAATATATTCAACAAGGTAGCCTCTATCACTTCAATGGGCAGAAAATTCCAGAAATTCACCACCCTTTGAGTGAAGAAATTCCTCTTTTAGTGCCCTTTATTTCTGTTTTCCTTTCTAAGTGGGAAGGATCTCTCTACCTCTACCCTATCTAGCCTCTTCATTTTCTTATAAGTCTCTATAAGATCCCCTCTTAGCCTTCTAGACTCTAACGAGTACAGCTCACTCTATTCAAACTCTCTTCAAAAGCTAACCCCCTCATTTTCGATATCAGCCTGGTGAACCTTCTCTGTACTCCCTCCAGGGCTAATGTATCCTTTCGCAAATATGGGGACCAAAACTGCACTAGCAAACTTTTAATAATTACTAGGCTAAAACATGACACAGTATAATCTTTAACAGGTAGCTATCTCGGCTTTTCCAAGTTAAACATCATCCCACATGTCCCTTCTTCAGACTTAGCACAAAAAGCAAGTATTCTCATGTGATGCTGGATTCGCACCTTTTAATACTATGTGAATTAGTCCTTTGAATGTTGGATCAAATTTCTAAATTTCCCTTTCTTGGAATTTTCATGATATCCACTTGACAAAGAGGTCAAAACATATAAAGAGCTTGTGAGTTTACTATCAAATAAATCAGTTGGACTTAAACCTGATATTGTCAGACTTCTTACTGTATTGAAATTTTCAGAAAGTTTCGGGGAGAGAGAAAGAGAGAGAGATAAACCAAGAGACAATGCCTTCTTCCACCAGCTTCAAGCAGCAACCAAGAAATTAAACTAAAAAATGAATGCTCAGTGGAAAAGATTGTCCTCAGTCCATGACATAATTTGTCAGTCAACCTCAATCAAGATCCAATCAACAATACAATGGGAATATTAAAACCACAGAACACTGCATTGGTTCAGATTAAAATCAACATATAAATATAAAAATATAAAAATCAATTATACTCCCTCAGCAACAATAAAGGACACAGGTCACAGACAAAATGGTGCCAATAAATTGCCAAGGACTGCAGAAACATTCTGCAGAGAAACATGATTAAAATATATTTCTTAAAGGCACGGTGCTATCATACCTTATCATATCATACTAAACATACCTTTTGTTTCTTTATGTGTCCTATTGTCACTTCTATTGGCTTTAGAACATGAATCCTTTCATTATTTAATTGCTCCTATGCTCTAGTTTCATTTTGTTTTCCCATCCTCTCTCCACATACTCAAAATCTGTTACATTTCTAACACGACAGGTTGCAGACATGATCTTTCCCCACGGATGCTACATGACCTGTTATTTCCTGTATTCACTGTTTTGTCCTCATTGAGGAATGTTAGCTGTTTTAATTTTGAGCAGCTGTTTGACTCAACCTCACCAGCAAGCATATAGCTAGTGATTAGTGTGTAGAATACTGACTGATAATATCTGACCTGGTTGATTCCTGTGCAAGGAAGTGGTGATTTAGAAGGTGTGAGTCAGGCTCAAGTCCTTTTTTTAAAAAAAATCATGGGATGAAGACATCCCTAATTGCAATTGAGAGTTTGGAGTCACATATAGGTCAGATTTTCTTACCTAAAGGGCATTAATGAACAAGATGGGCTTTTAGTACAATGGTTTCATTAGACTTTTAATTCTAGGTTTTTATTGAACTCAAATTTTGCCATCTGCTGTGGTGGGATTCAAACCTCGGTCACCAGAGTAGTACATTGAGTATCTGGATTACTAATCCAGTGCCAGTACTAATATATCACTACCTCCCTTCATGTAAAAATCAACCCAGAGTATGAATGCTGAATATAGAGTAATGAAATAATTGATTGCTGAGGCATAGAAGATAAGTATGGAAATATACTTGTTTCCAAACCCATTTTTTATAAATCATATATTGAGTGTGGATAGATAGTCAATGGTTTAATTGTATTATTGATTATTAAATTGTTTGATTTTATTAAGAATAGTCTTTTACTATAATGCTAATATAAAGCATTTAATGGAAGATTAAAGTTCATTATCAATGTCCTTTCAAATTATAGAAGTGCCAATTTGTAAATTGACTTATCAGATGCAATTCTCCATCTTGTTTGCCCTGCCCTGACTGCCAGTGAGAACGGGGAATTTGGCACACAGCTAAATCTCCACTCACAGCAGCGGGATTGGAGAATGCCAGCCATGGGTGAAATTGGAGAATTCCAGCCAGTTTACTCTTTAAATGCACCATTTTGACCCTTATAATGACCCTTCACTGTAACATGATTTTTTTTTTAATAAATACTTTAGGGAACTAAAGAAGTATTCCAGAAATTTTCCTACATTCTTCAACTTTGCATTTATTCTTTCATGAATATAAAAATAAACTAATCTTCATCTTCAAGTTATATATACCATTTCATCATGTGGAAAGAAGGCCCTTTGTATGCATATTATTCCAAGCAAAAGCTGGGATCTTCCAGACCCATCTGTTAGCATGATCGTCCAGTCCTGCTGAAAGTCAATGGACTTTTAGCTGGCCCATCACATCCATCTTGGCGGGTTCTATCATGGCAGGGACAGAAAATCTTGGCCAAAAAAAGGCATCTGGAGAAGAGTGTGGAAATAAACCTTTTTCATTTTGGCCAAATTGATCCATTAAAACATTCTCTCTAAAATCTAATAACCAGGTAGACTTGCACCCATGGGTATTTGAAAATTTATTTTAAGTAAGCTGATGTACAATGTCTATTCTACTGACTAATTTATTTGAATATTTGTCTTGCATAACTCATTATTACAGACAGGAGGGAGACAGACAAACTGTACTTATTTTCCCTCACCACCTATCCATGAGCAGAAGATATTTTGAATTATTTTTAAAGTATATTGTTTTCCCTTGATGCGGGAGATCCAATTTACCAATAAATTGCAGCAAACCCACATTATGATTAGCTCAGAAGGTTAGCTTATCCCACATTCAAAATCCAGGGGAGGAGGGTTCATAATTTTCCAATGTATTACACACACACACAAACACACACACACACAGACACTGTTAAAAAGAAATTAAAAATAGAGTTTTACAACTATGGATAGTAACCACAGAAATAGATATTAGTTCACAAGATGTGGGGCAGCACAGTGGCATAGTGGTTAGCACTATTGCCTTATAGCACCAGGGACCAGGTTCAATTCTGGCTTTCGGTGACTACCTGCATGGAGTTTGCACATTCTCCCTATGTCATCAAGGGTTTCCTCTGGATGTTCTTGTTTGCCCCCTCGCTCCAAAGGTGTGCGGGTTAAGTTGATTGGCCATTCTAAATTGTCCCTTAATGTTAAGAGGATTAGCAGGATAACTACATGGGAATATAGGGGAGGGTGGTGTAGGGCCTGGGTGGGATTGTTGTCGCTGCAGGCTCAGTGGCCAAATAGCCGCCTACACTGTAGGATTCTATGATTGCCAGAGTCAAGAGTTTGAATCCAATGAGAAATTATTTCTCATCAGGGCTTGAGTTCAGCTGCAGTTACAGTGCTTGGAGAACACAAATATCACGGGAGAAAATAATTCTATGGAACCTCGATCTAGATCTGGATCTTGTATTTAAAAATAAACCTTTAAAGTGTGTGTGCATGCTCAATTCCACTAGTATTTCAATTAGTACAATCTGTTACTAAAGAGAAAAAAGACTTATGTTCATAAAGGACCTTTCACAAACAGCAATGCAATGACAAGGCAATTTTTTTTATTTAAGTGATGTTGATTGTGGGATAAATATTCCCAGGACATCAGGATAACTTCACCACTTTTCATCAAAATAATGCCAAGGGGGAATTTTTTAGATCTGGCTGACAAAGTAGCCAAGACCTCAGTTTAATATTTCATCCAAAGGTGGCACCTCTGGCAGTGCAGCACTCCCTGAGTACCAGCAATAGAGTATCACTCCAGATCTTTGTGCTCATAATTCTGAACAAAGACCAAACAAATTCTTGAAAGCATTTCAAGCACATGAGAACAATTTGGCTTCATCTTCAAGTTATGTATACCATGCATGGAAAGTGGAAATAGAAAGTGAATTCAAATGTCTAGAGTAGATGTAATATTAATTATTATTTAATCTAAAAACCCCCCTTCTCAGAAACTATTTTGAAGACTCAAATGATTTCATAAAATGCCATATGCAATGTTTCTAAAACCATTTTAAATGTATCTACTAATGGTTGTAATAATGTCTCACAGTGTTTAATGCTAGCATAAGCACCTTTAGCTAATTACATTTTAATCAGTTCTCTGCCCCCATTCCAGAGTGAAAGAAGATGCAACATCCTTTATGTCTACAATAATATACCTTTATCACGTTACTTATTATTTATGCAAACTGGTGCTGTTTTAAGAAATAATACTATATGTTAAGACACAAATCTGGTCATCTCATATGTACATGATTATAATATTATCATTACAATGCAGAACCAGAAATTGTATAATCCTTCACATCAGTAGGACATTTTAAAATATCGATAACACTGACTGAGACACTTCTGCTAGATAAATGCAGACATCAATATATGTATTAATATTTCCACTTCGTGCAATTTCCATGCACATAAATACATCAGTAAATATAACAACAATGGAAATCTTCTTGTCAAAAGGATCAATAATTGACAAAGAAAAATCTTACATTGTGCTTCGGATGCTATGCAGATTTAATACATACATATATATGTAAAATGAATCTGTGTTCTATGAATCAAACTACTAATTTGTTTGCTAAAATTAGATCAATGAATTTCTGTAGATTAAATACATTTCTGCTTCAGATATCTACACATAGTTAGAATTCAAATACCCTGCAATAGTCTGTGAAAATCTTCAACACACGTCATTTAATAAATCAGTTTCTTTTTATTTTTACAAATGTAAGTCATTACGTTTAATCACTTAAATAAAATCGGACATCAAAAGTCTATCACAAGAAACCTGTATCTGATGATTTGTGCTAATAGGATGCCCTTCCACTTGCAGAATTTACAGAATATTCTCAATACATTCCGAGCACATTCAAAGGCAGGGGACCAAGTGCTATCTTCACAGCTTCATTATCATTCGTAGGTTATTCCATGCCAAATGAATCAGGAACGCAAATGAATTAGTGAGAATTAAGGAGCCTCTGTGGTCTGAACCCTTTCCAAATCTCAGAAAAGATGAAAGGAGCAGAGTGATGCTTTGTGTCCCTCTGTGCCCAGAAATGGAGCCCTCATGCCAACACAGCTTCTCAAGAGTCCTGCAGAAATGCACATATAGTTAATGTTGCCGAACGTCTTATGACCGCAGGTTCAGTCATGTGGGAGAGGTTTTACAAGGCTACAGAATCAAATCCCCCTCACTCACAATTAATTGCAAGTGAATAGCTTTTACACCTCGCTGTCAATGATCCTAGTCTAAGCATACTTCCCTCTTATCTCTACCACTTACAAATAATCAAAGGCATTTCTATTCTTTTAGAATCTAAACTGCTAAAAAGACAGAATACTAAATGTGTAATAAAATAAGGCGGCTGAACGCTTGAATTATATTTTCAGGAACTTTTAAAAAAATTATGCTCCCCAGAATATATTAATGAACCATTCTATAAATCTTAGCCTACAATAACAAGGATTTATTCTGTTTTGTGCAGTTGTAGTAACTCATGCAGCGGTACGGTGTCTCTTCTTGCCCTTGTGCTGTCCAAAACTGACCACTGAATTCCCAAGGGTCCTCTCTGGTTTCTGCATTCTCATTTCATCAGCTGCAAAATATCTGTCACTCATGTCCCAGGCTGAACAAAGTGGCATCTGTCAGTTTTGGAGCAAGGATAAATGAATGCTTCATGACATACTGCAACCTTAAATTTTCCTCTTGCTACCACCCAAAATAGCTGTTTGATCATGCTAAATTAGACTGCATAATTAGCATCATAATTTATAAAATTCGTTATCTTTTAAAAACAAAAATGTTATTGTCACGTAATTACATTTTATATTTTATATTTCATATTTCTTTGCTAAGATCCTCATTGGCTATTTTAACAAGAGAAACATGAGAAGTTAAAAACGACCTACGCTGCAATAGCATAGGAATTCACAAAAGTATTTTCAAACTGTTGTTTGCTGAATTATTGGCAAAAGAAAGAATTAAATGCAAATATAAATCTGCAAGAGGAGTACCGATGGCAAAAGAACAGAGCTAATATGTCAGGTCTGCATGACTCTTCGTCAGAGCGAAAGGAATAATCCAGATTTGGAACGTTGGCTAGAATTTTCCAATTTCACATGCAACTGGGATTCTCCAGTCCCACTGCATGCAATGGAGATTTGACTGAGCGCAAAATTCTCCATTCTCATTGGCGGTGGTGGCACACAGGCAATCATAGAATCATAGAATCCATATAATCATATCTGCACCAACTCTGCACCATACCCAGGCTTAATCCCCTGCCCTATTTCTGTATCCCTACATTTACCCTGCTAATGCCCCTAACCTACACATCTCAGGACTCTGAGGGATAATTTAGCGTGACCAATCCACATAACCTGCACATCTTTGAACTGTTGGAGGAAACCGGAGCACCAGGAGGAGACGCAGTAGATACGCAGAGAATGTGTAAACTTCACACAGACAGTCATCCAAGGCTGGAATCAAACCCGGGTCCCCAGCGCTGTGAGAAATCATTGTGTCACCATGCGACAATAGAGAATTTTAGCTGCTGGCTCTGTTCTCTCTCTACAGTCATTGTCAGACTTGCTGAGACTTTCCAGCATTTTCAATTTTTGTTTCAGATTCCAGCATCTGCAGTGATTTGCTTTTACTATAGATGAGCAGTTTTGTCTGATCCCATGACACATTATTCATGACAGAAGTGAATCTGATTTATTTTTGTAAAAAACGGTGAACTTTCAAATCTTTATAGCTAGACGTCTTAAAGGAAAAATAGTCAAAGGCACAGGTTAGCTGAAGATCGCACCTAAACTGCTAACGGTGGCTTTCTGAAAAAAACATACTTGAACATTCTTGACAAGGGAAGGGAAGAATTTAATATTCAATGAAGTTTACTCATTCTAAGTGGTTCAGAACAGGCAGTAATTATGGGAGAATTATTCGAATATAACCACATCAAAGACTGAAGCTAGTCAAGAAAAATCACTACCCAGAGGACAACATCCAAACCAGCTGGAGGATTCACCAGATGGCAGTGGATCTTTTTGTTCTTTTCCTGATTTTTTCTGGCGAGGTTGATGAGGCTGTCTGAAATATCAGATTTTTGCCATTGATAAAACAAAGCAACATCAAAGCAAAAGACCCCAATCAGATTTTTTCTTAAAAAAGCAACAATATTGATGGAATCATCTGAGGAGCTGGGCAGAAATAATCATTTACCTTTATATTCAAGGTAAAACATTTGGAGAGCAGAAACTAATCTACAAGTTGAATTTCTATTACAATGTAATAGTTTTAAACAATGCTCTGTCCGATTCTAACTTAATGTGAAAAAGAGGGAAATGTTTTCAGTGCCAATAAGTAATTTGCCTATTTTGGCTGGTAGTTTGTACAAGGGAGAACATAGAACATAGAACAATACAGCACAAATAGGCCCTTCAGCCCACGAGTTGCGCCGATCACATCTACCAATCCACAGACCTATCTATAACCCCCTATCCTATTCTTTTCCATATACTCATCCAGAAGTCTCCTAAAAGACCCCAGTGAGTTTGCCTCAACAACCTCTGACGGCAGTCGGTTCCATTCACTCACCACCCTCTGAATGAAAAACCTACTCCTGACATCTCCTTTGTATTTGCTTCCCTGCACCTTAAATCTGTGTCCTCTCATAGTGACCATTTCAGTTCGGGGAAATAGTCTCTGAGAGTCCACCCTATCTATCCCTCTCAACATTTTATAAACCTCTATCAGGTCGCCTCTCAACCAACATCTCTCCAGTGAGAACAGTCCCAGCTCCCTCAACCTATCTTCATAAGGCCTGCCTCCCAATCCAGGCAGCATCCTTGTAAATCTCCTCTGAACTCTCTCAATAGCCTCCACATCCTTCCTATAATGAGGTGACCAGAACTGCGCACAATACTCCAACTGGGGTCCGACAAGAATCCTATAGAGCTGCATCATTACCTCCTGACTCCAAATTTGGGATTTTTTTGTTGGATTTGTACCATTCCAATTGTTCACTTCATGTTAAACTGGGTGGAGACATTTTCTGCACAGTTGTAAAATCTATCAATATCATTAATTTATGGGCACATGTTACCTACTTACTTTAGAGCCAATCCAATCACCCACAATTACAACAAGCTATATTTGCAGAATTCAGACCAAATGAAAATCAGACTGGTAGTAATCCTGAAGAGACAACTGTTCAGGCAAATTTCATGTGAAATATATAGATTAAATGTATTGGAAATGGATTATCCTGTTGTCAATACAAACCAGTACCTATGCCAACCATTTCTTGCAGCTTGATTTATGAAGAATATAACCTGTTTTTTGCAAATAACAAATTTACAAAATACACTTGTGCATAATCTTCCCGAAAAGTAGCCAACCATTTATTAACCAACTGAAAATGGGCTTGGTTGAGGTGGAAGCGCAAGTGAGCAGCTGGTTTTATATATATAGTTATATGCTTTTACATACAAATCTGGGATCCTGCACTGAATGTAGGACTCCAAATGTGATTTATAGGTACAGCTATGATGATTGTGCCACACGCTTGTACCAAGTGATGGGGTCAGCCAAACAACCAATCCTTAAATGGACTACTGGATTAGTTCATAAGCAGTCCACCCAGCCCCCTAAAAAAATACCACCTACTGTCAGCCCGTGTGAGCTTCGCCACCATCTGGGAGTGCCTTCCTGCACCCAAATGGATTGCCTTCCCAGCATTGACAAGCTTCCATTCTTGCTACTTCTGTTCTCCTGTGGCATACTGATGACACTGAGAACTCAAAAACTGCTGAGGCTTCACGTCAGCAAGAATGGACGGGTAGAGGAGATGGTTGGACAGCAGGATGCCTATTAATGTCCTTGAAGTGAGTATCCTACTGAGAGTGGGCAGTCTTCATCAACAAGACTGCCCACCCCCAACTCCATAACATTGCCTATTTCTGCCTCAGCTCAGCTGCTGTTGAAACTCCCATGCCGTCCTTGTTACCACGAGACTCGAACAGTCAACTGCCCTCCTAGTTGTCTCCTGCTATGCACCCTTAGTAAATTTGAGGTCATTTAAGATCCTGCTTCCCTTATTCTTCCACGCCTCAGGCTCTGATCCTACATCATCCCGTGCTTGCTAACCTACACTGATGATGGTTTAATGACATTTCAATTTGAAAATTCTGATTTTCAAATCTCTCCATTGCCTTGCCCCTTCCTCTGTTCCCTCGGTCAGCCCTGTAACCCTCTGAAATCTCTCTTCTCTTCCTATTTTGGACTTTTGCTCTTTCCAGATTTTTATTTCTCCACCCCTAGAGGTTGAGGCTTCAGCAACCTATATCATAATCTCTCAAGTTTCCACTCTAAATCTTTCCGCCACCTTGGGCAGGATTCTCCCATTCTAATGCAATGAACAGAGATTTAGCTGAGCATCCTCTCTGGCAGCAATGGCGAGGCGGGAACGGCCAGAGAATTCCAGCCTCTATGGCTTCTCTTTTTCTCTCCATCTCTAAGATGTATGCTTTGACCAAGCATTTAGTCAGGTGTCATAGTCTCCACTTGGGTCAGTGTAATAAAGCCCCTGTGACATGTCTGTGCATGTTTTACTGCAAAAAGGCAAGTTTTTTTCTGTTTTGGTCTCAACTTAAAAAATTAATATTCAATAAAAAAGTCTCTATGGTAAACAGTATAAACTGTTCACATGTTAAAAACAGCCACTGGATATAGCACTTGGGGTGAATGGGATCAAAGGTTATGGGGAAAAAGCAGGATTAGACAATTGAGTTGGCCATCACCGTAATGAATAACGGAGCAGACTCAAAGGGCCAAATGGTCTCCTCGTGCTCCTGTCTTCTATGTTTCTATGTTTAACTATGAAAATTAATATAAATATTCATTTGAAATGCTATAATTGGAAGCTGGAGGGAAAAATCGGAGACGTAGGGCAAAAAGTTAAAAATCTAAATGGATTGAAGCGATGTGCTGTTGCACATCTGTGTTATAGTTACGATGAAGCACATTTTAGTCTTAACATATCTGCCTGGAATTTACTTGAAAGAAGTTGAAAATCCTATTATCCAGTGCTGTTACGTGCGTTTTAACAATTGGTGCTTGAACAAAAATATCTTCAGTTGGTTATGAGTTAGAGAGCTGAGCTGTTTTCTGCCAACAAGCCAGGTCTGACTCTGTGACCTTTTGACGTAGGAGGACAACCAGAGTGAAAACCATATTCCCAGTCGGGATCTAAAAGTTGAGGAAGGAAGGTGATAATATTCTTTTCAGGTATCAAGCGCACGATTTATATGAAACACAGTTTAACAAATACTTTAAAAGTGTAATAGCTCAATGCAACACTATGCTACATGAAAGAAATGTTCAGATTGTTGAAACTTTCCAGATCAATGTCATATGCATTTCCAATGAAGTGAAAATTTTTTTGGGCACTTTGAACATTTGTTGTTCAAAGGAATGTCGTATCCGGCAGAAAATCTATGTAATGTCCATCGAGTCATGATCTCGATCGCAATCCCTCCCCCTTCTCTCCCCACCTCCATTTAGTCATTTTTTTAGATAGATGGGGAGGGAAAGGATGTGATTCACACTGTGAATGAGAAGAGAGGGGCCTAAAGATGCCAGTAAGGTTTGTTCATAAGAGACCTGGACACCGTTTTTAAAGGGCGATCTAATCTCAGATTAACTTTATTGGGTCTGCTGTCCACCATGTGATGATCCTACTATCCCTATTATCTGGACTACTCCCTGTCAGGATGCACCTCCGCTGTATCTAGCGTTCTGATAAGCTTCTTGACAACCTGGGTCTTTGCAGCCACGAGTATCAGTGTACCAGGAAGAAATGGTGGTAAGCACTGAGGCAGCCGTTAAATGGAGCTTCCTGATGATTAATACACTCAGCTGATGGTGATGTGGCTGAATCAAAAGCTGCCTATCATGAAACGATGTGAACACCATGAAGAATTTTTTTCTCAAGTCACTAACAATATGAAAACCCACCATCACCATCAGCAAGCTAAATACCACTTTTCGCACCACCATTACACTCTGCTAAATACAAAGAAAATTCCACCAATGATTTTCAACCCTTTGCATACAGTCCATGATGTTTTTAAATCTCATTTTACTAATATACTTTGTATAAAATTTCATAGATATTTCATCATTGTTCATTTTTTTGTGAAGTTAGTGATTGATAATGGAAGTCATTTGTTCTGAGGAGTTGTTTGGAATGTTACAGACAAAATGTGTAAACTCGTGGCATCATAATAAACAAAGAACAAAGAACAAAACAGCATGGGAAACAGGCCCTTCGGCCCAACGAGCCCATGCCGCCTCGATGTTCCCACTTCTATCCATGATCCCTGTCTATGTTTATAGATCTGTGCATTGGAACCAAATTTGAGACAATTTAGGGAGAATTTGTTCTGCCAATTAGCCTAACAGCACATCTTTGGGATGAGGGAGGAAACCGGAGCACCCGGAAAAAACCCACGCAAGCACGGGGAGAATGCGCAAACTCCCACAGACACAGGCCCAAATCCATATATCTGCACAGCACAGCAATAGTCACTGAGTTGTCATGTTGCCCATCAAATGGTCCAGGTCAAGTGTACACTAACGACATGAAGCACTAGGATTCTCTTGAAAAAAAATCCAAGAGCAGCTTTCTCACGACCCATTGCATGTATGCCTCTTGTTTGACAACAAGACAGACCAAAGTACCTGTAGGATAACAACAAATACATCAATATCATCAACAATTTACATACTTCCCCTCGGCTCATGATCCCTATTTTAAATCAGTTTTCTATATCCCTCCATTTCCATTCTGTTCATGTGCCCATCTAAGTATTTCTTAAATAACTCCAGAGTGCCTGCCTCCACCACTTTATTTGGCAGCGCGTTCCATACCCCCACCACCCTATGTGTGAAAAAACTTCCTCTGGCATCCAAATTATACCTTACCCCCCTCACCCTAAGCCCATGACCCCTCATGCTATTTGAGTCCATCCTAGGAAAAAGCTTAACCCTGTTTACTCTATCTATATCTCTCATAATCTTGTACACCTCTATTAGATCTCCTCTAAGTGTACGTCTTTCTAAGGAAAGCAGCCCCAATTTGCGTAACCTCTCCTTGTAACTCAGACTTCCATACCAGGCAGCATCCTAGTAAACCTCCTCTGCATTCTCTCCAGAGTCTCCATGTCCTTCCAATAGTGAGGCAACCAGAACTGGATGCTGTTTTCCAAATGAAGTCTAACCAATGTTTTATACAACTATCTGAAAGCTTTTGAGGGAAAAATTAGGTCTAGCAATCAAAGTAGTCACTCAGGCAATGAGGTGTGCAGTGAGCAATAGAAATATAATCACATCTCCATTTGAATGGTAAAAATATTAAAAATCATTAATGTTTTCAGAGAGAATTAGAGCCATATTCAAAGATGCTAGTCTGCAACACAAAGGAAGCAATTGGAATTGCTAAGAAACAAACCTCATTTAACTGTGATTTCATGGTAGAGGATTTTATGGGTGTAGATATACACCAATCTGTAAAAGATTATGAATTCACTTAGCATAAAGATTCTGAATGTTTTATTTACTGTAGAACTTAATTTCAATTGAAATAATAATGTCTTGTGTACATTTACTACTGTTACGTAGCATTCACATTTGCTATATGTGAACTTCCTTCTTGTAACAAATCTGAACAGCAATTTAAATTGAATTACATGGTTGATGATGTGGGCTGGAATTCTCCAACTATTCACACTGAATGGATTCTCCGATCCTGCTGGCAGTGCACTCCTGCCAGCGGGTTTTCCATCAGCATGGGGGTGACATGAAGGGGATTTCCCATTGACAACAGCTGGACCAGGGATTCCCACTACTAGCAAACAACGCACCACCTCCCACTGGTGGAAAACACGTAACTGGGAGGCTGAAGAATCTCACCCATGATATTTGTTTAGAAAAGATGTAAGAAATGTCAGAACAGCACCAATGAAATTGGATTGACTGTATGAATTTACAATATTGGTAACTTAAATAACAAAAAAAATGCCGACTATCAAATCTATGGTTTTCCTTTGGAATCCATAGTTTTACAAGGTTTATCTTTGTTTTCTCCCCATCTTACAGTATTTTCATAATCATTTTAATCAGGTTCATTCATATTGGACAGACCATGAATCAATTCTAAATTTCTAATTAATTTGTATCTTGATATCCATTCTCCACCAACTGTATAAAATATGCATTTCTATTCATATTAGGTTGGTTTACAAGATCCCAAAATACTAGTTACCAACATTGCCCTACTGAACCCAGTTGACTCCCAAAGTATGTAGTTGCTTTTCTGGACTGTCAGAGTTGGAACTATACCAGTTAGTTCTGTAGGTCCAGGACATGGGCCATGGCTTTAATCTTTTCCATTTCATTTTTAGTAATATTTAGTAAGTACTGAATTTATTTATTTATTTTTAATTCTTTCATGGGACGTGGACTTCCACTGTTTCTTGCCAATCTCTAATTGTCCTTTGTGTGCGTGCTTGGTCATTCCAGACGACATTTAAGAGCTACCATGTTACTGTTGGAGTCACATATAGGCTAGACAGGGTTGGGATGGTAGATTTCCTTCCCTAAAGGGCATGACTGAATCTGATGGGATTTTGACAACAATCACTGATAATTGTCACAGTCACCATTACTGAAAGTAATTTTATATTCTAGATTTAATTAACTGAATTTAAATCATCTGCAATGATGGGATTTGAACCCATGTCTGGGCCTCCAGTGACATGATCATTGTCACACCATCTCATCATATAGTTTCTAAAAACAAAAATCTCATGCGGTATCCAAAAGCATAGTGAATCTACAGATGCCATTGAGCACACTTTTGTCTACATTAGATTTCATTGAATTTAATTTGATTTATTATTGCCACGTGTATTAGTATACAATGAAAGTTATTGTTCTTTGCATGCTACACAAACAAAGCATATTGTGTACAGAAAAGGAAAGAAGAGGATGCAGAATGTGGTATTATAGTCATAGCTAGGATATAGAGGAAGATCAACTTAATATAAGATAGGTCCATTCAACAGTCTGATGGCAGCAGGGCAAAAGCTAACCTTGTGTCAGTTGGTACATGTTCTCAGACTGTTCTATCTTTTCCCTAATGGAAGAAGGTGGAAGAGAATATGTCTGGGGTTTGTGGGGTCTTTGATTATGCTTGCTGTTTTTTCAAGGCAATGGGAAGTGTCAGCAGAGTCAATGGATGGGAGGCTGGTTTCAGTGATGGACTGGACTTTGCTTAGGACTCTTTTTAATTTTTTGTGGTCTTGATCAGAGCAGGAGCCATATCAAGCTGTGATAGAACCAGAAAGAATGCTTTCTATAGTGCATCTGTAAAAGTTGGTAAAAGTCTGAACGGACAAACCAAATTTCCCCAGCCTCCTGAGAAATCCCAGCATGCATGGCAGAAGAGATCCATTTGCCTGTGCATTGAGATAATGATCCGAAATTTTGGAAGCTCACTGCAGGGCAAACAGGGAGCTTAGATAATAGTCAGCTATCTAAATTGTTCATTGGAGAATGAAACAAAGCAGAATAAAAGAGAAAAAGATGGGTGTCTGGAAACCTGGGGACAAAAATCATTCAGAATTAAAATGATCAAATAAGATGAGACACAATAAACAAGTTCTCCAAAAATCTATTATATTGGACCTGATTTTGTGATCAATAGCAAAGCAACTTACTGCTGCATCAAAGAAGTTTCCCACAAAGATCCAACCACCTCAATGGTGTTGTTTCCCCCTTGCCAATGGTGGTTTAACTCTGGTGCTAAGTGAAACATATCCAGGCATGCAGCATCAGTAAATAGGTAATTAATCAGATTGAAGTATTCAGACACAATGAAGCAAGAAGGTGAAGACGCTTAATACCCTTTACTTTTATTTACATGCTGAAATAACCGAGTTAATTATTATGATTGAATTAAAGTAAAGAAAAAAATATTTTAAAAATGCAATAGTTTATCTCCTTATAGAGAATTTTGACAATCCACAAATACGAAATTAGCTTTTCAAGGTCAGTGAGGATGTTTAGCAGTAATTATGAAATTAGCACAGCATTAAAATTGCTATTTACTTCTTAATCATTGAGATATAACTTTTTTTTAAAGGACTTTTACAGTAAGGCTGATAGCATTAGTGTTGAGGTTCTCCCCAATTCAATTGATTTGCATTGATTGCAGTCTGAGGTGATGGGACGCATTATGGAGAAAAATAGAATTAGTCGCAGCAACTTCAGGATTTCCATGTTATTCTGAACATGTGCATATTCCAGAAGTTGCTGTTAGTTTCAGCAGAACAATAACAGTGAAAACTCAGTTTCATCATCATTATCATCAGGAGACCCAAGTCATCATCTTTTGCTTTGACCATTGTTGGAGACAAGTTTAAGTCTCAGTACCATGTCTGTTGACTTGAGGGCTACAAGGTAGCTAGGAATGAGTTAAAAAAAGGGCTTAGAAGAGCTAGGATGGGCCATGAGAATTCCTTGGCAGGTCAGATAAAGGAAAACCCCAAGGCTTTTTACTCTTATGTGAGTAATAAAAAAATGACCAGAGCGAGGTTAGGGACAGTCAAGGATAGTAGTGGGAACTTGTGCATGGAATCAGAAGAGATAGGTGAGGCGTTGGCTGAATACTTTCCTTCAGTGTTCACTGAGGAGAGGGGCCATGTTTTTGAAGATGAGTGTTTGATTCAGGCTGATAGGATGGAGGAGGTGGATATTCTGAGGGAAGATGTAATAGCAATTTTGAAAAACCTGAGGGTCAACAAGTCCCCTGAGCCAGATGGAATTCTTTCCTAAGATCCTTGGGAGGCAAGGGATGAGATTGTGGAGCTTTAGCTTTGATCTTTGGGTCCTCACTGTCCATGGGGATTGTAGTCATGAATTGTGTCAGAGGATTGGAGAGTGGCAAATGTTGTTCCTCTCTTCAAGAAAGGAAATAAAAATGATCCTGGTAATTATAGGCCAGTTAGACTTACTTCAGTGGTTGGTAAGTTAATAGAAAGAGTCCTGAGAGAAAGGATTTATGATCATTTGGAAAGATGCAGTTTAATCTGGGATAGTCAACACAGTTTCGTGAGAGATAAGTCCTGCCTCACAAATTTGATTGAATTCTTTGAGGAGGTAAATGGGTGTGTCAATGAAGGTAGAGCAGTTGATATCATACACATGGATTTTATTAAGTTTGATAAAGTTCCCCATGGTAGGCTAATGAAGAAGGTAAGGAGGTTTGGGATAGAAGGAAATTTAGCTGATTGGATAAATAACTGGCTGTATCATAGAAAACAGAGGGTGGTGGTGAAAGGAAAATTTTCAGACTGGAGGCCAGTTACCAGTGGTATACCACAGGGATCAGTGCTGGGTCCTCTGCTATTTGTGATTTTTATCAATAACTTGAAAGAGGGGGCTGAAGGGTGGGTTAGTAAATTTGCTGATGACACCAAGACTGGTGGAGTAGTGGATGAAGTGGAGGGTTCATTAATAAGATGCAGAGCTGGACCAAAAAGTGGCAGATGGAGCTTAACCCTGATAAGTGTGAGGTGATTCATTTTAGAACATAGAACATTACAGCGCAGTACAGGCCCTTCGGCCCTCGATGTTGCGCTGACCAATGTAACCAATTTTATGACCCTCCATCCTAAACTATTCCAATGCTATCCATATGCCTATCCGCTGCCCATTTGAAGGCCCTTAAACTTGACGAGTCCACAACTGCTGCAGGCAGGGCATTGTGGACGCATCCACAACTGCTGCAGGCATGTTTTGGTAGGGCAAACTTGAATGCAGATTATAGGGTCAACAGCAGGGTTCTGAGGAATGTGGAGGAACAGAGAGATCTCGGGGTTCATATCCACTCTGAAAGTTGCCATTCAACTGGATAGAACCATGAAGAAAGCTTATAGTGTGTTAGCGTTTATTAACAGGGGGTTTGAATTTAAGAGCTGTGCGGTTATACTGCAACTGTACCGGACATTGGTGAGACCACATTTGGAATATTGTGTTCAGTCCTGATCACCTCACTATAAGAAGGATGTGGAAACATTGGAGTGAGTGCAGAGGAGATTTACCAGAATGTTGCCTAGTTTGGAGGGAAGATCTATGAGAAAAGGTTGAGGGATCTGGGGCTTTTCTCTTTAGAGTGGAGGAGGATGACAGGTGACTTAATAGAAGTTTATAAGATGATGAGAGAAATAGATAGAGTGGATGTGCAGAGACTATTTCCTCGGGTGGATGTAGCTGTTACAATGGGGTATAACTATAAGGTTCATGATGGGAGATATAGGAGAGATGTCCAAGGTAGATTCTTTACTCAGAGAGTGGTTGGGATGTGGAATAGACTGCCTGCTGTGATAGTGGAGTCGGACACATTAGGAACTTTCAAATTGTTATTGGATAAGCACATGGAGCACACCAGAATGATCATAGTATCATAGAACCTATAGTGCAGAAAGAGGCCCTTCAGCCCATCAAGTCTGCACCGAACACAATCCCACCCAGGCCCTATCCTCATATCCCTACATATTATACCCATATGGTGGTAAGGGTATGGAATGCCCTGCCTGCTGCAGTTGTAGATGCGCCAAGTTTGGTGGCGTTTAAGAGGTTAGTAGATAAGTTTATGGATGAGAAGGGAATGGTTTAGGTTAGAGGGTCATTGCTTTATCTTAATTGGTCAGCGCAATATCGAGGGCCGAAGGGCCTGTTCTGCACTGTAATGTTCTATGTTCTATGTTTTAATCCCTCTAACCTATGCTTCCCAGACACTAGGGGTCAATTTCTTCACATGGCCAATCAACCTAACCCACACATCTTTGGAATGTGGGAGGAAACTGGAGTACCCGAAGGAAACCCACGCAGGCACGAGGAGAATGTGCAAACTCCACACAGAGACTCAACTGGGAATCAAACTCAGGACCTAGAGCTGTGAAGCAGCAGAGTGCTATCACTGTGCTATCATACCACCTTAGGACAGAAAGTCTGATAGTTGATCTTGAGTTTAGACACAGCTCGACACAACATTGAGAGCCAAAGGGCCTGTACTGTGCTCTATTTTTCTATGTTTCTATGTATGTTTTCATGTTGATTAATACAAGAATTCTTTGAGTAAAGGCAAGCATTCAGGATAGATGTAGTCACAGATGATATTTGAATCAAGCAATATGATCTTCCTTAGCTACACTCAGCATGGCACAATGTGAAGGCAATAGATTTGCAACCAAAGTATGGGACAATCAGAATCATTGCAATATAAATGTTTCCTATCATCTGGCTAGAGATATCCAAATCAAAAGAAGTTTAATAAACTCTGGAAAATGAGCATTTTATAGATATGTTTTCGATTCATGGTTTAATGAACAAACACAGTGGGTTCAAAAGTATTTGTAACATTTTAAGAGAGGAAGGAATATTTTAGGTCACTGGTAGCAAATACTATTTCAATTCAAATAGAAAAATCATTCTGAAATCTGTGGCTCTAAGGATGTGAAGGAATGTGAGTGCTCAAGTTCACCTTGTCTTGAAAGGTACCCATGAGTGCAGTGTTCTTCATATTCTTGTTGATATCTTCGGAAATGAATTGAGAAGAATTATCTACCAGATGACTAAAGAATGAATAAACGATTGCACCAGACCATCAATATCTTACTTTCCAGGGAGGTCACAAAGTTTTTTTTTCTAAATTAATCACCAACAGGTTATAAGACTAAATAGGTCTCATTATTTCATTGCAGGAAATTGCCAGAAATTATCTACAGCAACAAACTTTGGCCTTCAATTACCAGAGCTCTATTTTAAGGGCATAGTGCTGAGGAAAGATTGCAGTCTTTCATCTGAGGTTAAATATTCAATTTATGATAAACAATTTTTTAATTGTATTCAGTGAAGGAAAGAAGCCTAGTGATGTAGGTAAATGGCTTTACAGCCACAGCCTTTAGTCAAAATCGCTGCTCTCATCTGAACTTGTCACTGAATCAAGACAAGGGAACGCCCTTCCTACCACGCAGTCAGTTTACCTCACCAATGGTTAGCATTGCTGCCTCACAGTGCTAAGGACCTGGCAATGATTCTCAGCTTGGATCTCTATCAGTGGGGAGTTTGTACATTCTCCCTGTGTCTGTGTGGATTTCCTCCAAGTGCTCCACTTTTCTGCCACAGTCCAAAGATACACGTGTTAGGTGGATTGGCCATGCTAAATTGCTCCTTAGTGTTGGGGCACTCGCTCAGGAAATACATAGGGCTATGGGATTAGGGCCTGGTGGGATTGTGATTGGTGCAGACTTGATGGGCCAAATGGCCTCAGTCAGCATTATAGGTCTCTATGATATGGAATGCAGAGACTCAAGATTCCAATTCAACACTTCTTTCTCAAAGGCAATTAGGGATGGCAACAAATGTTTGAAAAGTAAAAAGCAATGGCAGAATTGTCTTTTATATATTTCACTTTCACCTCACTACATCTTATTGAAACATGTGAACATATCTGTGTGTGCTATCAAGGAGAATATTTAACTTTGCATATTTTTTTATAATGGTCATTTCTCTTATTGCATTCTAGAATATATCTATTGCTGAAAAAAAAAAGGGATTTGAATCCCCAAGTTGGGATCAAGTAAGGAGTGGCAATATTTGACTTTCAGAGTAGGATTGCAACACGCTCCAACTTACTCACAGCCAGGTTTAACAGAGATAAAATTTGGATGTTGGTGGGAAACCTAATCACTGAAGACGGGATCAGGATATTGACTTTGAAGATCAGCCATGATCAAAATGAATGGTCTACTCCTGCTTCTAGTTTTTATGTTTCTATGAAGTGCGGATTTCCTAATTGAAAGTGGGGGGGTACTGGCTGGTGCAGTTAATGTTCTTAGGAGATGCTACTGAAATATTTTTAAATTGTTCTTGACTTGGGTCCAAATTTTTCTTTAAGTTTAAAAGGTTTCCTGGAGATCAGGAAACTGACCAGGGGAATGGAAGCAAGTTGGATCAATAAACATATTATTGTCCCATCTGAATAAAACCTCACTTATTACAGCTATTGTATCAGTTCCATCAGACAATAATTTGGCGCAGGGTACTGATCATTTGAAGATTTCCAACTGACAATATCAAGATGGGAAGCTACTTAGATTTGTCTGACAGAGGAACAGAAGAGGAAGACCATTGCCATTCATTGTAGTGAAGACATAATGAGATGGAATGAGCAGGAGGAAGAAGGAGCTTATCATTCATCTTTAGATTAGGAGAATGTAGAGGGTGAGGAGCAGGAGGAGAAGAAGGAAGATGAAGATGGGGCATTCATCATCACAGCAGCTTGTTATTGCTGTCCAGGGTGCTTCATATGCCCTAATATCACAAAGGTTTACCAAATGTGAAACATAACAAATGAAATCCTGTGAGATGTTCCCCTGTACCAACATCTTTTTATTCCCTTTGTATTAAACAGTTCTTCAGTGATTCATCAATCCAGTGCACATCTGCCTAAAGGATCCCAGCGTGTATTCACATTCATCATAAAACAAGTGAAAGTACAAGTTGGCCCTCAGGATGCAACAATGGGCCAGATCTTAGCAAAGTTATAAATGATATCCTATGTGACTGTGACAAAGGTAAATGTTCCCGTCTCATCCCTCTCAGCCTGTGTTGATCCTTTGACCCTGTATTCTCCAATGTTTTTACACTGTTGTGTAACTGATGGACTGTATTTGCCTTGTTCAATCCTTATCGATCAGGTCCTATCCACAGTATCACCAGCAATGACTAGTCTTACCATTCCCAAAGGGCTATCTTTGTTCTTCCCCAAGGACCTATCGTTACCCTTTTCCACTTATCATGTACATGATGTCCCTTGGGATATCATCTAAAAAGACTGTCATACTGAACAGAATGGATTACTGCAAAAAAGTGTACCGACAACTGAACAACCAAGAATATTATAGACAGTTATCTGCAGATTTGACCAAAGAGCACATCCTCCAACTCCACAGACTGATCAAGACATTTTATTCAGAACTTCAGAGCATCTTCTGTGCTCTCATCCCATGTACTCCCTGCATGAAGATCTCTGCTGCCTTTCAAAGATACACAGGGCCAACATACCCAGCTATCCCATCTTATCAGGCAATGGGACCCTGTGCGAGAAATTCTCTGGCTATGTCGAGGTCATTCTGAAATCCATCATACAAGGAACCCCCAGCTTCTGTCAGGGTACTACGGACTTCTTACAGAAACTCAGCACCAATGGACCAGCTGAACAAGGAATTCTCCTTGTCACAATGACTGTCTTGGCATTCTATATCAACATTCCCCACAATGTCAGCATTTCTGCAGCTGCCTCAGTACTCAATGCCAACAATTGCCAATCTCCTGATGCAATTCTACAACTCATCCATTTCATTCTGGACCACAGTATCTTCACCTTCAACAACCAATTTTTCATCCAGTTACATGGAACAGCCATGGGGACCAAATTCACACTTCAATATGTTAACTTGTTCACAAGTTCGAACAAGACCTCTTCACTGCACAGGATCTTCAACCGATGCTATACACTAGATGCATCAATGACATTTTCTTCTTTTGGACTCATAGCAAACAATCAGTGAAATAACTATATGATGACATCAACAAGTTCCATCCCATCATCAGACTTACTGTAGACTATTCTCCAGAATCGGTTGCATTCTTGGACACAGGCATATCTGTTAAGGATGCTCACCTCAGCACTTCACTCTCCTGCAAGCCCATGGATAACCTCACAATGCTCCATTTCCCCACTTCCACCCAAAACACATTAAAAAAGCCATGCCTTACGGGCAAGCCTTCCATATACAGGATCTGCTTAGATCAGAAGGAATGCAACAGACACCCACAGATGCTGAAAGGTGCCCTCATAAGAACAGGATATAGTGCTCAATTCATCAATCAACAAGTTCCAATGCACCATAGCTAAAAACCACACCGACCTCCTCAGAAGACAAACATGGGACACAGCAAACAAAGGACTCTTTATTGTCCAGCACTACTCCGGAGTGGAGAAACTACAGCATCTTCTTCAGAGCCTTCAGCATGTCATTGATGAAGATGAAAATCTCGCCAAGGCCATCCCCACATCTCCACTACTTGTCTTCAAACAACCGCACAACCTCAAAACAGGTCGCAGCAAACTACCCAGTCTTCAAGGAAAAGCGAGCACAACATCACGCAGCTGTCATGGCAACCTCTGAAGACGTACCAGATCATTGACATGGATACCACCATCGGACATGAGAACACCACCCACCAGGTGATGCAACTCGATCAACATTGTCTCCTTGATACACTGCAGAAAAGAATATCCCAAGGCATGGTACTTCGGTGAGACCATGCAGATGCTACGATTATGGATGAGCGGACACTGTGCCATAATCACCAGGCAGGAATATTCCCTTCCTGTTAGGGAACACTTCAGCAGTCAAAGGAATTCAGCCTCTGATCTTCGGGTAAGCATTTCCAAGGCGGCTTTCAAGACATGCACCAATCAGAATTGCTGAGTACAAACTGACAGCCAAATTTTGCATGCATGAGGATGGCATCAGTTGGGATCTTGGGTTCATTCACACTACATGTAACCCCCATCATGTGGCCTGGGCTTGCAAAATTCTACTAACCCTCCTGGCTTGAGACAATTCGCATTGCTTTAGCCTGTGATTATCACTCTCTCCACTCACATTGTCTGTACTTGTAAAGATTAATTATCAATGGCCAGTCCTGATCAGCCCTTCACTGTCTCTGCCAAGGATCCCTATGCAGCATGGCAGTGGGAGCCCTCACCCTCACTGATTGCCCCCAGAGGTCTCACCCCAATAGTCACCACCCCCATGGCTGTGCTCGAAGCCCATGGAAAGTGCCAAAGTATCCCTGGGCATTGCCACTTCGCCCCTTGGGCAGTACCAGGGCCAAGCTGGCAATGCCCAGCGGGCATCTGTCTTACCTCAGCAGGGTCGGGTCACCAGCTCCCACTTAATGGGGAGTGGTTATAAATTCTGCTGGAGTGAAACACTCCTGGTGGAGTGTGGTGGGGGTGTAAATGATGGGAGAGCTAGTGTGTCTGGATACTTCAATCCCGAGCCTGTTAGTGAGATTGAAATTCAAATTTAAATATTTTCATCAGCTCCACACCAATTCCTGGCACAGAGCTGAAGATACCGGACTTCCAGTGGCCGGACACGTGTGGAGGCCATGGTGCCCAGCTGAGAGGCTCTTGAACTAAACCTGTTCCCAGTCAAGAAATATCTCAATTTTAAAATCCTCATCCTTGTTTTCAAATGCCTCAATATCTTTTCTCTACTCTTTCTCTGTAATTTCCATCAGCTCCACGACCCTCTGAGTTTCTGTGCTCATCAAATTCTGACATCCTGAGTATCCCCAATTTTAATTGGCCCATTACTGATGGTTGTACTTTCAGTTACCTGGACCCTAAGTGCCAGAATTCCCTTTCTAAAGTTTCTATCTCCCTGCACCTCTTTCCTCCTTTAAAACACTGCACTAAACACATGTTGCAGGTACCTGGACTTGACAAATTCTGTGAGTAATAGTGATAAATGGAGACAAAAACAGAAAAATGCTGGAAAATTTCAGCAAGTTTGACAGCATTTGTAGAGGAGAGTAGAGTCAATGTTTTGAGTCTAGTGAATTAAATTTCTATGGCTTATATTTTCTACTGTTTCAAAAGATTCTTCCCCTGTGGATTTGGCAAAAGTAAACACAAGCTGCTCAGTTTATTGCCGGCTAAGACACTTTGGTCAGTGAGCTTTCGGTTTAAAAGCAACTGAAGGCTACTCCTATGCAAGACAAGACTAGTACATCAAGAGTCAAGGCAACATGTCAAGTGTTTGCTGGGGTTGGACAGAGTGGGGTGAGGTGGGGAAGGGTGGTGGTAGTGAGAAATTGAAGCATATCTCCTGTCACTATCAGCATTCTATGACCAGGACCACATCATTCTTGCATCTAGCTGCAGACCAGATTGACAAAGAATCGGTGTCAGACAAGTTGGCACCCAGAGATTGCATGTCTATGTCCTAGCCTGCATGCACCCATTTGAGCACCTTGTTTGAAGCTCCTTAGAGATGGATTCTCTATGGCAGATGTTTTCATACTCACTGTACCACCAACTTATGGACCAATTATAGCCCCTCTGATTGAGATCGGCATTTTATCAGTATTTGACAAAGTTGTGATGCATCTGTAGCATTTTCTGTCTCAGTGGTAATTCCCAGGATTCAGTATATATGTCCAGCTGAGCACAGCTTGGATTGTGCCCACTTAATAAGCACTCATAACAGACGCCTCTATTTTCCATGTCTGCCCCCGTTCATTTAGGGGATATAATTATGAGGTAAAAACGCAACTAACTCTTTGACCTAATTGGTGCTGCTACATGGCTATATATCCTGAAATAGTGAATCTAATAAGGAATAAGGTTCTTCAAGATCTTTGCAAAAACATAAGAAATAGGAACAGGAGTAGTCCATTCAACCTCCCAAGCCTACTCTACCATTTGATAAGTTCATGGATGATCTGACTGTGGTTTCAACTCCACTTTCATTCCATCCCCCACATCCTTTATTTCCTTGATTAAAAATCTACCTAACTCAGCTATGAATGTATTTAGTGACACAAGCTCCACTAATATCTAAGGAACACAATACTGCAGACTAATGTCCCTCTATGAGAAAGGATTTCTCAACATCTCAGTCTTAAATGATTTTTAAACTATGTCCCCTAGTTCTAGGCTCCCCAAAAGAGGAAACATTCTCTCGGCATCCACCCTGTCAAGCCCACTCAAAATCAATAAAGTCACCTCTCATTCTTCTAAACTCCAGAGTGTACAGGCCCAGCCTGCTGAACCTTTCCTCAGGAGATAACTCCTTCGTCCTTGGAATCAGTCAAGTGAGCCTTTTCTGAACTGCTTCTAATGCAATTATATCTTTTCTGTGAAAAGTGAATGATATAGTGTCAAATTTCAACATGCCAACTTCTGTGAAAGTAGCAACTCACTTGATGAAGGGGCAATGCTCTGAAAGCTTGTGCTAACAAATAAATCTGTTGGACTTTAAATTGGTGTAGTGAGACTACTTACAGTACGTATCCCAGTTCAACACTGGCAACTCCACATAAGGAATACCTCATTAGATTTTAATTCTGGACCCATATGAAAAAATAATTCTTTTCTCCAATTTTTTTTCCTGTAAGTCTTACTTTTCTCAATTTGTTTGCTGCATGAGCTCAAAGGAGGCAAAATTGCGAACCCCTTCACACTGGAGTGGAGTTACATATTGTAAATAGACATTTTCAATCCAAAGCTTCAGTGATTCAGCAGTACAGTCAGAACTGAGGCAGCGCTGTACTTACATTGCATCGAGTTCATGGCACTAACCTTGTCAGAAATTCTGGGGTCAACAAATTTAAATAAATGCAGGCATGCCTGCATCTGAAGTACAGTCAGCAGTGTCACAATTATGCTGGTGGGGAGGAGGAAGAAGGTCAGAACACTATAGACAGGCTTAGAAAATCATTAGAAGGGACAAAATGCAAATGGAGTGTGGGGTGTGGAGGAAGAGAACGGTAAGGAAAGAGGTGTGGTGACAGCAACTGGAATTGAGTGGTGGTGCTGCAAGCCAAAAATATCCTAAAAGAGACCTGATGCAGGAGTAGTCTGTAAGCCAAAGATGTAAGAGACAGCTGTCTCCACTGTAACAAGGAAGCATTATATATATTGGCAGGCACTTGAATCTGCAGGCAGATTCCAAACTGGCCAGGAAACATCATCACACACCGATCATACTGACAACATATGAAGACATTACACTTTTTAAAGAAGGCTTCTTTTTATTTAATAAATCATTTACAGTTGCATTAACTATATGATTTGTAAAGCAAGCAAACTAAATCTTTCAGAGTATGCACACCTGACCAAATAACAATTCTTTCTTCAATTTTCCTTTTAAACAATATCTGATCAAGTCTCGGTTTAAGTCTTCTTGATTTTTGCTCAGGTTTAGACAGAGTTGTGTTTGGGACTCGCAGAAGATCCTGGGTGGAAACTTGCAGAACCCCTGAAAGCTAGAAATGAGATAGGCAGGAGAACTGAGTGCGAGGCAAAGTATCAGCTTCCCAATGGCTGGACGAAAGTTGGGTAATCAGTTGGAGGATTGAGGGTGTGCCACGTTTCCTGATGACAAACAACCAGAACTTCTTTTGAAAGGAACTTCTTTTAATGAGCATGTCATGCATTTTCATTAAAATACAACTTCATCAGATTAAACGTTAGAATTAAGCATGCAACAAACTGGAAACTCATACCTTCAGAATTATGACTGGGTGAAGGTGATGTGTGGTAGACAAGGTGTTCTTCCTTGTGGATTTGGATTGAGTAGGAGCTACTTTTTTTTGCCTGGGAATCTTTATTGAAGCAGAGGAGAGGAGGCATTGATGCATTGTGATTGGGTGGTGACAGTGAGAGGAAAGCAGGGCATTGCTGACTGAGAGAAGGAGAAGGTAGCCCTATAAAGATTCCTTGATGACAGAATTTTTACAGTAACTTTGTTGCTGTGTTAATGTAAGCATACTGTGACACTAATAAATAAACTTTAAACTTTAAAGAATATCAATCAAGGAATCATAGAATTTGTACAGTGTAGAAGGAGGCTATCTGGCCCATTGTATGTTGCCATAATCCTGCACTCTTTTTCTTTTCACCTGCCTCCACCAAACTCTCAAGCAGAGCATGCCAGATGCTAACCACTGCTGCATGAAAAGCTTTTTCAGAAGACTCGGTTCATGACATCTGTGCAGAACCTACAAAGACCAGCAAAGCAGCAATAAGATGCTTCCCATGCCTCAACAAGGGCAACAATATAACAGACCATCTGACTGCTGCAGATAAAGTTCCTAGATCATTTAGCTGATGCATTATAATATGTATCACAGAAGGTCTTTTGGATTGTTGTGGCCTACAGTGTCCCAAAATTTTGTGAAAGAAAGAGGTGAGGAATTTGTAAATGAGGAGATGAAAGAGCCAGATTTATGAGTAGTATACTTCTTCTAATTAGTTGCTGCATGATTTATAAAGTGTTGTTTATTAATAAACTTAATAAACATCTTAAAATTATGTATGATTATTTGACTATGTATTTAGATATCTGTCACCACTGAGCCCAAGGAGATCTTACTACTTCCATCCAATTCTTTCACAGAGGTTAGCAGGTTGAAAACTGATGCTGGATAATTCACTTTTCCTATAGCGATGACTTCTATGATAAACATGCAGAGATGAATTAGTCTTGTAGTTAATGGTTCAGAGGTTCTATTGGAAACAGTGTACATTGCGACCAGGCATTCAAACCCAGACAGAGCTCCATCTCTGTGCTGCTGCTCAGCAGATAGAAAAATGGCAGAATTAATTTTCCAGCTTCACAAGGCAATATTATTGACTTGCCAAATAGGGGTTCATATCACATGACTCCCACCTCCCCACTTTGATTTTGACAAAGGTTGTGTGTCCTTTTTTATGGGTTCCTGACATTAAACTTAATGGCTGGGACATTAACAAAGGGAGATTTTGAGATCCTTTGTCCTAGTAGTAGAAGGTCTGGCTTATGAAATGTAAATGTCTTTGTATAGTTCCCTTTGAAATTGGTCTCTGCAGTCTACAGGGGCTCATTAGGGGCTCTTCACAGATAATGAGATGTCAGTTTCTCCAAAATGTTTGATATTCATAGAATCATAGAACCCTACAATGCAGAAAGAGGCCCATTGGCTCATCGAGTCGGCACCGAACACAATCCTACCCAGGCCCAACCCCCATATTCCACCCAATAATCCCTCTAACCTAGGCATCCCTGAACACTAAGGGGCAATTTCTTAGCATGATCAATCAACCTAACCTGCACATCTTTGCATTGTGAGAGGAAACTGGAGCACCTGGAGGAAACCCACACAGGCATGGGAAAAATGTGCAAACTCCACACAGACCGTAACCCAAGCTGGGAATCGAACCCAGGACCCTGGAACTGTGAAGCAGCAGTGCTAACCACTGTACTACCATGTCGTCCAATACTAATACTGTACCGATATTGTTTGAGAATCAGAAACAGACATGGCTTCAGTCCTTTCATAAGGATCTTTCTCCAGTTTTTAAAATATTAGAAATCAACCATTTATATATATTTTATTAAAACAATGTAGAGAATGAGGTCTTAGCACCTGCACTACGTTCTTCTTTGTTTGTTGCATGCTGACTTTTTGGACAGAACTGTTTTTGTTGGTCAAATTTGATAAAGCTAAACTTAAAAAAAAATCATCAATTCATTAAGAGCTCATGCAGTGTATACCCTACAGTAGAGCATTGGGGTGTTCTATACTTAAGCAGACATTATCTAATTTCTGCTTTATACTTGAATTTGAACACTCATTTAGTACCTGCTTCTTTAGAGCTGTCTTGATATTCTCACAGATCTTTCTGCTGCTCCATGTGATGCTGGATGATGTTGAAAGAATGAGGAGATGTTTGATTCCATTGAGCTTCATGAAGTCCTGAAATGGAGCAGGATCAAACAGGAGGACTTTCTGAGACAAAGTCCTCAGGTAAACCATGACACACAAAAATGTATTGTAACTCATCTATTGTCAGCTCAGCGCTGGTGATTTGACCCCAATTACTTTGCTTTCATTTATTTAGAGCCACTATCAATATGCACTGAAAAACAGTCATTTTTGTTTTTCCAAAATTCCATATATACGTTTTGAAATCATTGAGTCAACTGTAAAGAAGTTTGGAAAGGAGTTTTTGTTGGGTTAGTTCTGCAATTTTGAAGAATGATATATTTCAGAACCTGTGATCCTAGGTCAGTGTCTAGACCTGGCCAGTGAACAAGACTCCTGGCTATTGACTATATAGTAACTATACCCAAGTATTCAGCATATAGTAGTTTTGTCAGAATCTTGTCTCTGAAAGAAGAATGTATCACAACTCCACTTAACGTATTGCTTGATTCAGTAGGTGATATTTTATGACCTTGCTCATCCTGAAACTATAAAATCCTGCCCGAGGTCAATGGACCTTTCCATGGTCCGCTCCTCACCCGCTCCGATTCCTGTGGTGGATGAGACAGTAAAATTCCAGTCATTGCGTCAATTGTGGAACGGTTTCAGCCTCTCAAATCTGTTCAACCATTCTTTATCAGACTTTTACTCATTTTGAAACTAGAGTTTCAGGGGCAACTTTTGTTGCAATAATTGGAACATCTTCTTCCACAAGTTTCTTAGAAATCATAGAAACCCTACAGTCCAGAAAGAGGCCATTCAGCCCATCGAGTCTGCACTGACCATTATCCTACCCAGACTCTACCTCCAAATCCCTATATATTTTACCCATTCTAACCTATGCCTATGCATCTCAGGACACTAAGAGGCAATTTTGGCATGGTCAAACAACCTAACCCGCACGTCTTTAGATTGCAGGGGAAAACCAGAGCAGCCAGAGGAAACAGATGCAGACATGAGGAGAACATGCAAACTCCACACAGACAGTGACCCAGGCCAGGAATCGAACCCAGGTCCCTGGAGCTGTGAAGTAGCTTCTACTGCCCACTTTTTTATAATGAAGATTGCGCCTTCATAGTCAACTTTGAATCTTCTTGTGGTAAATGTGAATGTAGAAAACCTATATCATTCTCTTTTGAACTGCAATGTCCAATGTTGCAGTCAAACTGTGAGAGAAGGACAGGCCACTGCTGCATTCTTGATGCTGCCATTTTCAATATTGCAAACTATGAATGCAGAATAGCTACTTGAGGTTTGTGGTCTGCAAACTTAAAGTTTCGACCCAACAAAAACTGATGAGCCCCCCCCCATTTAGATTCCAAAGATGACACATAGCATCTCCTTTTCCATTTGCACATAGTTGCATTCACTCTTGATCAGTGTACACAATGCCATGAGCTTCTTTTGACTATTGCCCAGGACATGATAATTTCCCAAATTAGCAGTTTGAAGAATCAAACACTTGTTTCAAGTCATGATTCATATCATAATGAATGAGTAGATCATTACTGGTGAAGCTTATTGCGTCATAAGTATCCTGTGCTTGAGATCATTCCATTTCTCATCTTTCTTCAACAATTCATGTAATGGACTTAATACTGTTATAAGGCCAAACAGAAATTATAAGTAATATTGTCTTTTGTTTAGACCAGCTCTTAGTTCAGGCACACTTATTGGTTTCAATGCATTAACTATAGGCTCCATCCTCTCTTTCATTTACCTTTCTGATTGATTTTCAGGCCAAGTCATCAGATTGCACAAAATCCTTTTCAACATTACATTGTGATCATTGAGTTTATTTAGCACTCTGACTAATACTTGAAGTTTTGCTTCCTCTTCTGCAGAATGCATGAAGGTACACATAAGAAATGTCAGTTGGTCACCTTAATGCATGGCTAGCAATGAGTCTCTGAGGTGAGACTGGAATACTGCATTCTTTGGTGTTCTCAACTTATATGAATATAGTTCATATGGGGTTGATGTCTGTTGTTGTGGTTGTAGGATCCTCATCATAATATTGCTAATTCTACACACGCATACATGTCATATGTGTCTTTCACATTATCTTGTATCTGTTGTAACTGGTCTGTGATGAAAGTTGACCTGGTGAAATAATAGCTTGGTGGAATGGTTCTTACTGGGTAAACAAACACATTTTCAGTGTTGGTTTCAGCAGTTGATGACTAATGACATTGCATGAAGATACAATATCACAACGTACACACCTACCTGATTTCCAAATAATTTTTGATCAGTGATTTGACTGCCATGATCATTTAGCCAACCTATTTGAAGAAGATATTGAGGTGATAACATGATGTGGTTGACAGCCCATTATTTACACGAGCCCCAGTATAGTTTCCCCACTTATTGTCAGATATAATTTTCATAATGACACCAAAGAGACTAAAGATGGCACAAATTGTGCTGGCTATTGCTGCACTCAGTACATCCCAAAACATCTGAACACACAAGGACTAGAAGCAGGAGTGGCCAGAAGGCTCTCCCAGCCTGCTCTGCCATTCAATATGAAAAAAGCTGATATATGCCGACTTCAACTCCTTTTCTGTGCCACTTCTCCACAGTCCTGTATTTCTTGATCTATCAAATATTTGTCCAATTCCACTTTGAATACTTCTAATGAGCCAGCCTGCACCACCCTTTGTGGCAGCAAATTCCAAAGATTCACCACCCTCTGTGAAAAGAAATTTCTACGCAGCTCAGTTTTAAAGGACCGGCCCTTTGTTCTGAAGCAATGTCCCTTTGTTCAAGACTCTCCCACTAATTAAAACATTTCACCATCTATCCTGTCAAGTCCCTTCAGGATTTTATATGTTTGAATCAGGTCATCCCTCACTCTTCTAAACTCTAAGAAATACTGACTATTTAATCTTTTTTGATAGGACACCCTCTTATCCCAGGAGTTAACCTAGTGAATCTCCTTTGGATTGCATTCAGTGCTATTATATCCTTTTTAAAGTAAAGGGATCAAAATGGCATGCAAAATTCCAGGTAAGGACTCACCAAACCCTGTACAATTGCAACAAAATCTCCCTATTTTTAAATTCCAAGCCCTTTGCAATAAAGTCCAAAATGCTGTTTGCCCTCGTAACTACTTGTTGGATCTGCTTGCTAGCTTTTTGTAATTCATCCACTGGAACATTTCTGTACTTCACTCGCCTGCATTTCTTCCCATTTAGGTAATAATCTGCATTTTAATACCTCCTACCAAAATCCATGACCTCACAGTTCCCCACATTGAACTCCATTTGCCAGGCTTTCACCCAGTCAACCAATTTATCTACAAATCCTCATCACAACCTGCCCTTCCACCTATCTTCGTGTCATTGGCAAACTTGGAAACCTGATGTTCTTTGTTTTTCTCCAAATCATTAATGTAAATAGTGAATAATTGCAGGCTAAAAGCAGATCCTTGTGATATTCCATTAGTTCCATTTCCCACCCTGAAAAGGGTCCATTTATACCATCTCTCTGTTTTCTATGTGACAGGCAGGATCACTGATGCTAGTGGAAAATCCAGAAAAAATTGGGAAACATGATCCTCTCCGGAGCATCACATTTCCTGATGTTCCACACTCGTTTTCAAATGGTATCACAAGGATCACGCTCACAAAGAATGAGAATCTCATTTTAATGGGTTTAAATAAATTTTAAAATAATTAGCCAGTCCCCGCCACATGATCCCCTTCACTGAATATTCAAACCTCGCCAACGTGAGGTCATACTGGTGAGGTTTACCTAATTATAGCCTCTGAAGAGACAAAGACTGCCTTGGCAATGGCCTAACACTGCCCAATGTCACTGCCCACTGGCAGTTTAGCACTGCCAGGTTGATAGAGTGCCAATCTATATCAAAGTACAGTGCCAGGTTCACACAGTGCGAACCTGGCAGTGCCAGCCTGTATCAAAATATAATGCCAGTTGATACAATGCCAACCTATATCAAAGTACAGTGCCAGGTTGAACACAGTGCCAACCTGGCAGTGCTAACTTGTATCAAGGTTCAGTGCCGGGGCAGTGCCAGAGCTGAGTCTTCTGGGCTGCCCCATGGGAAGGGTTCATCTTTTGTGTGTTGGGTAGGGCCGATGATGTGAGGGGGGAGGGTGCTCCCCCAGATTGTAGTGGTGGGGAGAGGGAGGCAGTCACTTCAATGCCTGCAGGGGGAGGAGGGTTCCCAATGTTGGTATGGGAGAGATTTGAGGGAAGGCCCTGCGATGAGAGTGGAAGGAGCCCCCTATTTCTGTGAGAGAATGGCCTAATCTTTACGTCAAGATGGAAGGGGGGAAAGGGCTGGGAGCTATTCAGTATTTTTTTGCTGATCAGATAGCTTATTAAAAATAGTGTCCCAATCTCAATGGCTTTATCAGGTCTCACCCTGCCCTCTGAGATGCTCGAGATCTGGAGTGAAAACTGGGCTGTGCATTTGGAGAACATGATGTAGAGATGACGGTGTTAGACTGGGGTAAACTTAGAAGTTCACAACACAGGTTAAAGTCCAACAGATTTATTTGATAGAAAAGCCACTGACTTTCGGAATGCTGCTCCTTGATCCTGATGAAGGATGAAAGTTAGTGGCTGTTGCTACCAAATAAACCTGTTGGACATTAACCTGGTGTTGTGAGGCTTCTTATTGCAACTGGAGAACTACACACAGGTTTTCAGTCAGAGCCTGACACTTTGAACAAAGATGGGAAAATTCATCCGACTTGTCAACCAGTCAACATTCTTTACTCCTGTGGTAAAAGTTGTGGTGAAATTTGGTATTCTTGTATTTGTCCTGATGATGTTTCTCTTTTCAGTAATATTTAAATTCTGTATTGTGAAGTGACTCTTGTTGGTATGCATGTTTTATTAATTTATTTTTTCATTGGATTTGAACACTGTTGGCCAGGCCAGCTTTTTTTATCCATCCCTGGTTGCTCCAGTTTCCTCCCACAGTCCAAAAATGCACAGATTAGGTTAATGCTAAATTGCCCCTTAGTGTCTTGGGATGTGCAAGTTAGAAGGATTAGTGAGTGATAGGGATAGAGCATGGGTGGATTGTTGTTGGTGCAGACTCAGTAGGCCGAATGGCCTCCTTCTGCACTGCAGGGTTTCTGTAATTCTAAAGCTGATGTGGCAACATGGTGAAATTTTCAAGTAGTAAATCCAACTACTTCCTGTTTAGTAAGTCACCAGTCTTACCATTCTTTCAATTTCGGTATCATTCCAGTGTAAGTGACAGAATTTCCAGGACGACCGCTTTTGCTGTTGCCATCTCATCATTTACAAATGAGCATTACTCTAGAGCTGAGCGAAACTTTTGTTAGCACCTGATAGTCTATTCACCAAGTCAGTATATATTTTACAATGCCTGTGGGTCTAGCATGTCTGCCTTACAGCCTGAATTTGGATTCCCCACACTAACCTCCGTGGAAAACAAATATCCAGGATATTGGGCTTTCTTTTCCTCCCCCAAATGGATTTGGAAAATTGTCATTGCAATAACACTCGCTGTAACCCACTGAAGACGATGTGCTGAAGAAAATACAGGCAATTATTTTTTTGAATAATAAGAGATGCCTTTAAATGGAATTATTCCAATCAATATGCTTTAAGGAGTCTTGATTGAAAGACATTTAAATTGACATATACTTGTAGTCCTCAGCCATAGAAATGCAGAAATAATTAGAGGAACGGCAGTTCCATACGGTGCCATCAGGACTGGGCTGGAGGTGAAGGAGAAAGTATCACGCTATCCTTGTCAGCTGCAAGGGTAATTACTGCTGGCTGAAATTACTCAACATTTGTTTATAAGCTCCCTAGAGCATGCTGTAAATAGATTGTCTGTTATAGTCCAATCACATTAAAACGCTGCTCCTTGCAAACTGCTACCTCCTGTTTGCTGTAAGCTAGATGGACTGAGCTGAGCTGGCTGCTCACTTATGGAGTAGTAAGCACTGAAGGCCATGTAAAATGCAACGGTTTTTCATTCTGTACATCCTAACCAATATTTCATTTGTTCTGTGTAATTATTGAAAACTGCCATGTTTTATCATTTTTATTAAGCGATCGCTTGTTCCCGAATGGAGGGGAATAAAGAAAACTTCCTATTGCTGAAGACGTTTAGTAAGTGCTGCAAGCTATCATGACAGGTATAGCTGGGGTTGTTTCAATGCCTCCCTGGAAACCAGTCAAAGTGAATCACATCTCACAGCAGCCGTGTCTGATCTCCTGCCTTAGATGTCTTCCTAATAATGGCAACTGCAGAGGTGACTCTCTCTGAAAATAAAAGCTTAAAGCAAGTGGACATCCATCATTACTCTCTGGAGCAATATTACATTCAGCTAATGGGCACTCACTTCTTCATTATGGTATTAATTCTTTAAATTTTCAAGGTGATTCCATTTGTAAAATGACAAAGCTCAACTACTCGAGAGGAAAGGAAAATCTGTTCCCATCCCCTTGTATGCTTACAGGCATTGTTTCTAAAGTCTTTCAGGATACAGAAATCTGATAACGTCAGATCTCCTGTGAGATACTATGCTGCCCAACAACTGCTCCAGCTGCCATTCTGCATGTCTCACTGTCATGTTCAACCTTTGTAAAAACAGTGTTTAATGACTACAACATGGATGTTGCTTTACCAAAACAATATAAAAGAAAACAAGTTAGTGAGAACTTGGAAATGCACAACATATCCGTGCTGAAATAAATCAGTCAAATGGTATTAAGGCATTCTGAAACATAACCGATAGAAATAAATCGTGTTGATAAGCAAAATTTAAATTAAAAAGATTTAATTATACAAATTAGATGGAAATTAGATCAAAAACTGGCTCAAAAGATCAAAGAAATTCAAATTAAGTATAAAATAAAAACAGAAAATGTTGAAATACTCAACAGGTCTGGAAGTATCTGTAAAGAGAGAGAAACAGTTTCTGCTAAGGCACCTGAGGGAGTCAGCAGGTACAAGGGTTATGCGTGACAAGGAGATATCAAGAGAGAGAAATCTATTTGGTTCCCAGCTTCACGTTGCTGGAGGCACGAAGAAGGAGCAAAATTTAGCAGTAAAAAATAGCCTGGGAGTTTTGTGCAATCCTCGCTTCCACTCAATGAATTCTGTCAGCTAAATGCGTCTCGATAGGGAGTAGTGTGTGGATGCTGCACTTCACCAGTGACACAATCCATCAGTTGGGATCAGACAAGCAGCTAAAAGGCAAAATTTTGATAGCTCCTCCAGTGAAAATGAAAGTAAGCATTACACTAAAACCTGCAACTTCCAGGTATCATCTGCAGATTGCACCATGATTAGATAAGCCAGTATACAACTCACTGTTGCATCTCATAGTCATAGTTGCTTTATCTGAATATACATCTGTACAGTTCAGCACCGGGATGCTGCAACTGCTTTGAAGTAAACTCAGTGTTTTGAGATGTCTGGCATTCCCAGGCTCCATTGATTGCTCTTGCTTCACTATTTATTCTCCTGAATACAACATTTTTTTAATAACAGGAAGGCTTAGTGTTTTTGCCACAGCTACAGATTATACAGGTTAATGCTCATTTTTATGCTCATAACATTAGCATTTTGATGCAATTTAAAATTCTCCAACAGCAAGCTGCAAGCAGGAAGCAAGATGCGTGATTGGCTATTGAGGGATAGGTCAAACAAAATCTATAAAGAGTTCCAGTGTCTCTCAATGCAGTGTGTTCAAATATATATATTCACAAGTCAGAAATCTTTAGGTTCTTGAGGCAATGTCTCTGATATCTGAATGTTCAGAAGCAATTTTCTATATAACCAATGAGATTAGCACTGTAGGTGCATTCACACAGTAAGGCTTCAAAAAAGCAGACAACCACCACCTTCTCAAAGATACTTAGAGATGGGCAATAAATGTTAGCCTAGTTATGGACGACCATATTCCAGATGCAGGTTACACAGATCGGCCACGCTAAATCATTTTGGAATGTCTGAAGATGTGTAGGTTAGAGTGGTTAGTGGGATAAATACATGGAGTTACAAGACAGGATCTGGGTGGGATGCTCTGTTGGAGAATTGGTTCACACTTAGAATCAGTAAATCATAGAATTGTACAGTGCAGAAGGAGGCCATTTGGGCAATCCAGTCTGCACCGACCACAATGCCTCCAGACCCTAATCCCATAACCCCATGTATTTACTCTAGCTTTCCCCCCCACCCCCCAAAGAAAGGGCAATTTGCGTAGCTAATCCATCTAACTGGCACATCTTTAGAGAATGGGAGGAAAACAGAGCATCTGGAAGAAACTCACACAAACAAGAGAAAGAATATGCAAACCTCCATACAGGTAGTGACCTCAGGTTAGAACAGAACCTGGGTCCCTGATGTTGTGAGGCAGTAATGCTAACCACTGTGCCTCTGTGCTGCCCCTTGATGGGGCAAATAGTCTCCTTCTGCACTATAGGGATTTTATGATTCCATGAAAAGAATAAAACAGATTTGACAGAATATTTTACATATTATCTGATAGTGCAACAGAAACATCCATCGATGGTTGCGAATGAACTATAGCAACATGAAAGCACCAAGAAGACAACAAGTGCAGACCGAGGTCACTCGCAACATAATAGCTGGTTCCCAAAAAAGAACAAGTGCTCTTGACAATCATCAAATCTTTTTTTCTTTTTGCATTGGTCACCCATACCAACTCAAATATAATTTTCATGAAATTAGTTCCATTTCCTTTTTTTGTGTAATCTTAAGAATGACTGTAATGTTTAGAATAACATTTTTATAGTGTTCAGCATTGCATTTATTTGTGCATGAGTGTCTTTACAGATTGCATTTAATGTGGTTTGCTCTTTGACATCTCCTTGAACTTTGTATAATAGTACGGTGAGCTCTGTGTTGCATACAACTTCTAGCCATGTCCAAATAGAAGAAGTAACAATTACCCCCTCCCACATCTGTGATGTGTAACCCATCCTAAGATTATGCCTCAAACTCAGTGCAATCTTATCAAGAGTTTGTCCCTGAATTGGTGCCTGCTTCTAATGGTATGGGTGACACAGAGTGTGGAGGTGAATGCTGCTGTCCTTACGTACTTGTTCTCTCCTCTGTGATATGCAGTCTTTGTGTGAAAAGTGATGGATGAACGATGGACACATGGAGTTTGTTGTACATCGCTGATGCATTAATGTCGGTTTTGCAACAGGTACAAAGACTGCTTTTAATCAATATCCCTCAGGCTCTTCCAACCTCGGCATGGTTGTGTTCTGACAATGGATAGAGTTTTATTTGCTCAGGAGCACCACTAGTTTTCAGAGTATTGCCTGTCACCTTGCCTTCTGTACAATGCATTGCAGAGACAAGGAAAGGCAGCAGAATACGATGTATGTTGCTAGGTACGGGCAAATATAATTTCAAGTACCTCATCAAGTCGACTTCAAAAAATTGAGTGACTACATTCATACTGTCAATTATGTCTGCACATACAACAGTTATCAAATTTTCTCACCAGCAGTTTTTCATTCCCTTAGAATAAATGTAATAATCTATACTGTTCATAATAATCTGTAATACCTCATCGATGAATCAATCTTTTTCGTAATCTCCCTGTTCACTCCATGAATACACAAATACTCCACAGCTGGATTGACCCACTTTATATTACTTTCAAATGATATATATTCTGATTGCCTCTGTATTTCTGCTTCTTTTGCAACACATCTAACCTCATAGCAAAAGCAATGAGTAAATTAATATACTCCACAAAACAACCTTTGTGCTACCTTCACGTATCAATTATTCTAGCATGCAGCCCAGTGCAAATTGTGCAGTTGGATGGCTGCATGTTAAAATCTTGAAATGTGAAGGCAGGAAACAGTCAGTGCCTTCCACAACACATGTGGCAATCACACTGCACAGGACATTAGGCCAGCGAATACACCCACAGTTACAAAACAGGCACTAAGGGAATGGACAAGAGTGACTACTTCAGTTTTGTTGGAGGTTATATTGGAGCCATACAGAGCATTGGTTAGGAATACTATGCAGTTCTGGTCACCTCACAATAGGAGGGATGTGATTGCCCTACAGGAGGCACAAAGGAGATCACCACAACGTTGTCTGAGAAAGAGCAATTGAGCTATAGGGAGAGACTGATTAGGCTTGGGTTTTTTTTAGAGCAGAAATGGTTGAAGGGAGACATGATTGAGGTGTTTAAGATTATGAGGGAGAATGAACAGGGTGAATAGGAAACAGTTGTCCCTCTTGGTTCAGGGGTCAGTCACAATGGGGCATTGTTTTAGGGTGAGGGGCACAAGATTCAGAGAAGGTATATAAAAAAATAGTTACTGAGAGAGTGGTGGGGATGTCAAATGCACTACCTGGGAAGATAATGGAGACTAGAAACCCCACAACCTTTAAAAACTTTTTGGATGGGCACTTGAAATATATAACATTGAAGGATATGAAACAGGTGCAGAAAAATGGGATTAGTGCGACTTTAGTAGTAGATATTGTCAGTGCAGACTCGATGGGCCAAAGGGACTTTTCTGTACGACTCTATAAGTCAATTATTAGCTGGTCATTCATTTCAGGACTTTGACCAAGAGGATGATGTTTTGGTTTGTAGCAAATAGATTGAAACGTGAGAAGTGACAGTGATGCAATCTCAGGAGAGCTAAGTCTATGTATCTGCTCACCAGTGGCCAGGGTAGGAGAGGGGGCTGTACGTGATGTTTATCAATGGGCTTCCTTGCCTTTGGGGATCCCTGGTCCTGGCCACAACACATTTTCTCTAAAGTGGCCACCATCCCACTTCAAGTCGTCCACAGACAAGCATGAAATGAGTGCTCTGCTTTGGGACAACATTCTGTTGCATAAGGGATTATTGGAGCAAAAGCCCAAGTCTGTGCAGCCATTTATGTTGACAGCTTTGGTGTATTCTGGCAGGTGTAGTCTGCTCTTTTGATGCTCTCACCCTCCCACAGAGGCACCAGCCCATTAAAAGACTATATAAGTACATGAGTCAAGGTGGTGGAGTGGGCTGGGGAGAGGAAGGGGTAACAGTTGTAGGAACAGTGAGACCTAGTGAACCTGGAGTGTTAGACAGGGTGGGGATGAAGCATGTCTCACCACATTAACAGCCACCCTGACCACCTCCTGAGCAAGGAAATTTCCAAACCTCACCAGGTTCAGGTTGTGTGAATAAGGGCTGGTTGTGAAAGATATAGATTGAACACCCCAAAGCAATTGCCATGTTTTACCTGTTTTCATATTGGACATACTCTCCATCATGTTGTGTGGCACTACCATCGTGCTAAATGGAATAGATTTTGTACAGATGTAGCAACTTAAGACTGGGCAACCATGAGGTACTGTGGGCCATGAACGGCAGCAGATTGGCACTCAATCTCAATCTGCAACCTCATGACCTGGCATATCTCCCAGTCTACTATTATCCTGATTCAACCCTGTTTTAGCGAAGAGTGTAGAAGAACATGCCAGGACCAGCACCAGGTGTACTTAAATAAAGTAGGTATCAACCTGGTGAAGGTACAACACAAGTCAACGACAGAGCTCCAGAACTTACTGCGCCCCTAGCCAAACTGTTCCAGAACAGCTATAACACTGGCATCTACCCAGCAATATGGGTAGCATCGTGGCACAGTGGTTAACACTGTTGCCTCACAGCACCAGGCACCCAGGTCCAATTCCAACCTCGGGTCACTGTCTGTGTGGAGTTTGCACATTTTTCCCATGTCTGTATGGGTTTCCTCCAGGTTCTCTGGTTTCCTCACACAGTCCAAAGATATGCGGGTTAGGTTGATTGGCCATGATAAATTGCCCCTTAGTGTCAGAAGGATTAGGAGGGTAAATGGGATAGGACATGGGTGAGATTGTTGTAGATGCAGACTTGATGGGTCAAATGGCCTTCTTCTGCACTGTAGAGTCTAAGATTCTATGATTCTATACGGAAAATTGCCCACGTATGTTCTGTAAACAAAACGCTGGTCAACTCGAACCCAGCCAATTACCACCCCATCAATTTACTCTTGATAATCAGTAAAGTGATGGAAGGGTTACTCATCAGTGCTATCAAGTGACACTTGCTTAGCAATAACCTGCTTACTGATAGTAAGCTTGGATTCCACCAGGGTCATCCAGTTCCTGACCTCATTACAGCCTTGGTTCAAATATGGACAAAAAAAGAGCTGAACTCCAGACAGAAGACGAGAATTACTGTCCTTGACATTAAAATAACGTTTAACCAAGTGTAGCACCAAGGAGTATGAACAAATTTGGAGTCAATGGAATCAGGGGAAAACCATATACTGGTTGGATTCACACCTAGCACAAAGAAAGATGGTTGTAGTTGTTGGAGTTCATTCACTTCAGTTCCAGGACATCCCTGCAGGAGTTCCTGAGGATAGTGTCTCAGGTCCAATCATCTTTAGCTGCTTCAAACGATTTTCTTCCATTATAAGGTTATTAGTGAAGATGTTTGCTAATGATTGCACAATGTTCAGTACCATTTGTGACTCCTCAAATACTGAAGCAGCCCATGTCTAAATGCAACAAGACAATATCCAGGTTTGAGCTGACAAGTGGCAAGTAATCTTTGTGCCACACAAAAGGCCAGGCAATGACCATTTCCAAAAAGAGAGAATCTAACTATCATCCCTTGATATTCAATGGCTTTATCATTGCTAAATCCACCACTGTCAACATCCTGGGGATTAGCATTGACCAGAATCTGAACTGCATGAGCCATATAAATACAGTGGCTACAAGAGCAGATCAAAAGCTTGGAATCGTATAATGAATAACTCACCTCCGGACTCCCAAATAGTTTGTCCACCATCTACAAGGCACAAATCAGGAGTTGATGGAATATTCTCCACTTGCTGGATGAGCTCAGCTCCAGCGTTCAAGAAGTTTGACACCACCCAGGACAAAGTAGCCCATTTGATTGACACCCTACCCACAAACATTTACTCCCTCCACTACTGACACACAATGGCAACAGTTGTAACATCTACAAGATGAATTGCAGCACCTCATCAAGGTTCCTTTGACAGCACCTTCCAACCCACAAGCATTACAACCTGAAGAACAAGGACAGCAGACACATGGGAGTGCTATTAATTGGGAATTCTCCTCAAGTCACCCATATATTTGGAAATATATCACCATTCCTTTAGTTCTGCTGGATCAAAATCCAAGAACACTCTTCCTAACAGCATTGTGGATGTAAAAATCATTACCATCTGCAACGGATCAAGAAAGCATCATACCAACACCTTCTCAACAGCATTTTGAGATGGGCAATAAATGCTTGTTGAACCTGCAAAGCCCACATCCCATGAATAAATTCTTAAAAATCGAAGTAACAGAGAAAGGGGATAGTAGGTTCATCAGAATGTTGTGAAGGATGAAAGGCAAAGTTAAGATGAGAAACTTGAGAAACCTGGACACTTTTACTAAAGCCACAAAAAGTGAATGAGAATGAGAGGCTGTTTATGTGAGAGAGTGCGAGTGAGTGAGCAGTGTATATGAGAACTCTGAGACTATACACATACAAACACGCTGTTCAGTGCAGGGATACTGGCCCAGGTTTGGAGGAGAACCTAGGCTGAAAGGCAACCTGCTTCTGAGCCCCGCATTTGTCTGAATTCCTAGTTTGGAGCGTGCACCACCAGTGCAAAATGCAAGGCCAGTGTTAGGTAAGAACTCAGTCACCCCCATCCCCGCAACCCACTTCCTTCCCTGGTGAACAGAACATGGGATCCAGTCTCTCTCTCTCTCTGGTTGTGCAAAAAGGTAAGAAAGATTTCATTAGTTAGCTCTGCTGCTTGGCATGTTTTAATGATTTTTTTTTATTAGTTGGTCTTTTTTTTTCTAAATGTGCAATTTATTGCTTTGACATTGTTTTTATTTATTCTGCATACCTTAACTTTCTTTGAAAAAAAAACATATTTAATGTTGTGCCAAAATAACTGTCAGGCAGCTGCTGAAGGAGAATGAAAGGCTCCCAAGAAGTCTGACTGCATTTTAGAGACTGGCAGAAAGTATTGGAAATGTTCAGTGGTATGCCTTGTGGAATCTGTGCAGAGAGAAACATAGCTGTTCCTCAGAGCTGGTGCAGATCGTGAAGCTGAAGCACTGACTCAGTTTCTCTCTCCACAGATGCTGCCTGGCCTGCAGACTAATTCCAGCATTTTCTGTTTTTGTTTCAAAATTCCAGCATCTGTAGTACTTTGCTCTCCTATTAAATGGTCCACATTGAGAATCTGTAACTGTAGATAATTTCAAGTTAAAATTAGAAAATATTTATGCATAGTGTAATTTTTCTGTTCGCAAAACCCACTGTGGATGGAAATAGCGCGTTAGTGCAGGTGAATTGGTTGTTGCTAATTTACTGGGAGGTTTGGCCAATTTTAAACGGGGAAGGGAAACTTGGGCTAGCATTCTGCGCCTGTTCATGCCCCAGTACCACTGCCACTGCCATGGAGGATGGAGAATTTGGCGCTCAGCCAAATCTCCATTCATTGCAGCGAGGCAGGAGAATGGTGTGAACAGCCAGAGAATCTCACTCCAGGAGTCATGTGCCAATGATTGTCACTGTTGTCACTGTTATCATTATTGTTTGCCATGCTTGAAGTCTTGAAACTTCAGGACATTGCTGTCCAGATACTGCATAGGGCCAGGTTCAAAGAAGCAAAGTTGGTTGCATGATATGAATGACTAAGGTCTCTCTAACTGTCTTGACAAAGCTTTGGTTGTAAAGTGCGCATTTTGAGCACTGCTGTAAAGAAAGCTTTACTCCAGGAAATCTCTCTTTTACAAAATGGGTGGGGATGGTGGGTGTATGGATGGTTCTGTGATGATCTTTGATCTACATGCAGTTCAATGAGGAAAAGTTTTAATTTCCTTAAATCAGCATTTGTTTTTAAGAATGTTTGGAAGTATATTTAAGAGTTTGCATCAATTGTAAAAAGATTGATTGTCATTTTCATGAAATATAGGGCATGCTTGGTTCATGAAACCTGGTGATCCTTGACCTTTTGATTTTAATTTATTATTGTCACATGTATTAGTATAGAGTGAGAAGTATTGTTTCTTGCGCAGTATACAGACAAACCACATCATTCATAGAGAAAGGAACAAGAATGTAGTGTTATAATCATAGCTAGGGTGTAGAGGAAGGTCAACTTAATACAAGGTAGGGCCATTCAAAAGTCTGATGAAGCATGGAAGAAGCTGTTTTTGAGTCAGTTGGTATGTTCTCTCAGACTTTTGTGTCTTTTTTCCTGACAGAATAAGGTGAATGAGAATGTGTCTGGGGTGTATGTGGTCCTTAATTATACGGGTTGCTTTTCCTAGGCAGCGGGAAGAATAGACAGTGTCAGCGAATGGGAGGCTGGTTTATGTGATGGACCGATTTCATTCATGACTAGTTTCTTGTGGTCTTGGATTGAGCAGGAGCCATATGAAACTGTGATACAACTAGAAAGAACACTTTCTAAGGTTGCATTTGTAAAAGTTGGTGAGAGTCATAGTGGAAATATTAAATTTCCTTAGTCTTCTGAGAAAGTAGAGGCATCAATGGCTTTCTTAACTACACTCTCAGCATAGGTGGACCAGGACAGGTTGTTGGTGATCTGGACACCTAAAAACTTGAAGTTCTCGATCATTTCTACTTTGGTCCCATTGATGTACACAGGATCATGTCCTCCACTATGCTTCCTGAAGTCAATGACTATCTATCTATCAACAGGAAGGTGGATAACATATGAAAGTCATGTGGCTGACAAGCAAAATAGAGCTGCAGACTCAAAGGAGAGCTACAAGCAAAGCAGCCATAGAGAAATGGCCCAGTTGTAGGCATAAAGAGAATGCCAACAGAGACAGAAAAAGGAACAGAGAACTTTTGTGAGAAAAAGAAACAAATCGTTCATGAACCATTTTTTGTTTCAATCAAGATAAAAGGAGTAACCCAGATCAAACTCTTTCTGGAGTTGGTCTCCCTGTTCTGTAATGTCCCTGTATAGATGGTGCTCCTATTCTCCTGGCACACAATAGTTGAATATGCTCCAATTTGTCATCTTACCTCTCTGACTCAAACTAAAATAACCAATTAAAGTGTATGTGGCAGTTGATTGTTGTGAAGTAAAACGCTGCAGTCTGGAATGTAGAAATAACAATTATACAAGGACTGACAAGATTTGTTCTTTGCCACAAATAATTCAAAACTTTTAACTAAAATTAGAGTTCGTAATGATACAACTCAGAATTGAGTGGGAACATGCAGGAGTACACACTAATGTCAGGAAAAAAACAGTAAGAAATGATAAATTCACCTTCTGACTTTTCATGCGTGGTTCTCTAATTGGTAAGTTCACCTCATGTGCCCTCAAAAAGCATGCACACATTTAAAATTCATATTACATTTAATGATCACTCACTGTTGTATTGCAAGGGAGAATGCGATTTAACTAGGCTGGGTAATGCCAATGCATTTCAAGGAGTTTGAATTTAATTTGAGGCCCAGCAGACAATATAAACATTGGTCCAGCTCTTCCAGTCTATGGATAGTTGGAGAATGGAAATAACCAACTATATGTATTATGGGACCCCCAACGCAATGACTCTATGGGAATTGCCCAGGAGGTTTGAACTTCCAAAGGGTCATTTTCCATACCTTCCAAAAAGATCTTCATCTCTAAATTAAAGTTGGAGATTTTGGACAGTTCCTTATTACTTATCTGGATAGATTGTTCGGCACATTATAACCTAATCTAAAACTTGGGTAACTACAGAACTGACCTCTCAAAACTCACATTGGAACTTTCCAACTCCCCATTTGAGGCCTTGATTCCCCCACCAACTTCCTCCCAACAGCCCCAGAACTGAAATAAGTAGCCCTCACTAATTGATATTCCCCTAATCCTCTGACACCCTGCCCATTCCCCCCGTCCTGGCACCAACTCAACCTGACTAGCCCCCCGCACCTGACTCCCTTTCTAATCCCAACCCAGACTTGTCTAAACTCACCACTCAACCACATTCCTGATCCATCCAACTAGCTGCCTGACTCCTGACTGCCCACAAACTGACCTGGCCTCATCATCCTACCCAGCTGCCACCCGATACTCTAACCCACTTACTACACCTACCCTATCTCCTTATCCATTTATTTTACCCACCCAATCCCTCATCCACTTTACCCAACCTACCTCCACCCACTTGATTTCCTTGCTTTACCCACTCTATCTACCTTCTCTCCCGCTAGTTTTTCAAAAATGTTTTGAGACACTTATGGAGCAATCTTACAAGTTCAGACGAGAGTCAAAAAATCGGGTTTGTGCCCAATTTTTCACCTTTCGTGATGTTACCAGCAATGATTTGCCAGTGGCTGTAAAGGGTGCAAAAAGCCAATTTCAACATTCATCAGTTCAATTAAATATAATCAGATGAACAATCAATTGCATTCTGTATTCATAGGAAATCGGAGATATCTAAAACTTCCAAAATCTAGCAAACTGATTAGCTTCATCAAATATGAATTTCATATAATGATGAACCTTACTGTTGAAGGAATTTATCATCTGCTTTGCATAGGTTATGGAGTGTAAGAGCCACATATGTCCCCTGTGGATCCTGGAACGATCCTCAGGCAAAAAAAGTTGAGTGCAGTGGTCACCTTCAGGGATGTAGTCAGAGAGTCGTAAAATGTTACAGCATTGCAAAAGGCTGTTTGACCCATCATATCTGTGCCAGCCACCAAAGACTTATCTATTCTAGTCCCAATTTCCAGCACTTGATCCGTCACCTTGTATGCTGTGGCACTTCAAGTGCTCACCTAAGTGCTTCTTAAATGTTGTAAAAGTTCCTGCCTCTACCATCCTTTTGGAGAGTGAGTTCCAGATTCCCACTGTCCTCAGGGTGAAATGGTTTTTCCTCAAAGCTCCTCTAAATCCCCTGTTCCTTACCTTAAATCTATGCCCCATGATAACTGACCCCTTTATGAAGAGAAAATGTTACTTCCTATTTACTGTATCCATGTCCCTCATAATTTTGTACACTTCAATCAAATCCCCCTCAGTTTTCTTTGCTTGAAGAAAAACAATTCCAGTCTAACCAGCCTCCCTTCATAGCTGAAGTGCTCCAACCCAGGTAACATCTTGATTAATCTCCTCTGCACCTTTGCCAGAGCAATCACATATTTCCTGTGGTGTGGTGACCAGAACTGCACAGACCACTCTAGCTGTGGCCTAACATCTCATAGAGCTCTATCAAAATCACCCTATTTTTACATTCTATTCCTCAGTTAATAAAGGCAAGTATCTCATACAACTTCTTAACCACCTTCTACCTGTTCTGCTGTCTTCACGGATCTTTGGACATGCACCTCATAGTTCCTCTAAGCTTCTCTATTTCTGAGCATCGTGCAGTTTATCATGTATTCCTTGCCTTATTAGTCCTCCTAAAACACATCATCTCACATTTTTCAGAGTTAAATTCATTTGCCACTGTTCTGCCCATCCAACAAGCCCATCTGTGTCATCTTGTAATCTAAGACATTTTCCCCATTGTTTACTGCACCAGTAATTTTTGGGTCATCTGTGAACTTACTGATCATTTCTCAAACATTCACATCTAGATTATTAATGTATACTACAAAGTGCAAGTGACCCAGCAACATTGGACTCAAATTTCCTGTCATAAAAACAGCCTTCAGCCATCACCCATGACTCTTGCCACTAAGCCAATTTTGGATCCAATTTGTCAAATTGACCTGGATCTCATGGGCTTCTTGACTAGACTCCCATGTTGGACCTTGTCAAATATCTTGCTGAAGTATATGGTGACTACATCAACTGCATTGCCCTCATCTATATTCATCGTCATCTCCTCGAAAAATTCAATCAAATTTGTTAGACATGTCTTCCCATGACAAAGCCATGCTGACTATCCTCAATTAATCCTTGCATCTCCATGTGGAAGTTAATTCTGTCCCTCAGATTTTTTTCCAATAACCTCCCTATCACTGATGTTAGTCTCACTGGTATGTAATTGACTGTTTTTTTCCCCTATTCCCCTTTTTTCAATAATAGTATCACATCTACTCTCCTCCAGCCCTTTGACAGTCTGCTCCTATTGGCAGAGAGAATTTGAAAATTAACATTGGAGCCCTTGCAAGTTCTTCCCCACATAGTCTCATGTGGACCTTGGAATTAATCCATTTTTTTAGCCTGTTAAAACCACTAACATCTTCCCCACCACCCTGCCACCCTCCCCCCCCCCCCCCCCCCCCAATGCTAATATGTTCAGTTGCATCACTGGCAATGGATGTTCTCCAAGTCCATGGGGCATTAGATCCTCCTGCAAAATGTGGCAGAGATAATCCACCACATCTCTTGACAAGTTCAGAAAGCTGGAACATTTTTTGTTGGACATCTCTGGATAGGAGTACCTTCTTCAGTGGACCCCTGGTCATGTGATTCATCAGACCTCCTGTTAAGGCTAGTCTAGGCAGTGCCAGGTCTTTCTCCTCTACTCTGTCAGATCATTGCTAACAAGAAGGCAACATCAAATGCAGGCTTCATTATTCAATGCTGCTTCTCTCTGGAGAACAATAGCTACAAAAGATTAATGAATGAATACTGGGCTGATATAGTAGACCTCCCACACACACACACACAGAAAGTGAAGAGAAGTGCCTTTATTAATAGCTTTTCGCTGATACAGCCTTGCAGCTGTATCACACTCACAAATCTAGGTACTGACGATGCCAACCCTGACACTTTACATCTCAATCCCACCAAACTTGTGAGAGAGCTTTGGATATATTTTGAGATGTGTGACCTTACCAAAGGCATTCCTGCAATCTATTATCTTTTATGTTGATTCACCTTGACCTGAATTTCAGCACTGACTGGATGCCCTTTGGCCTATGATCCACACCAATTGGATAAACACATTGCAGAATTTCATTGTAGCAGATGTGCAGTAACTGTGCTTCCTATATGCTTGTCCTCTTTCACATTTTCATGTAGCTGTCTATTGAAGCTCAAGTGGACTGTATTGAGAACCCTAATTACTCCTACAGTCTCTCACTAAAATGCAAAAACAAAAATGCAATGCTCCAGTGGAATCTTCCCAAAGAAATCTTACTCTGTTTCATCATCTCTGACTCTATTTCAATGCTTTGAATCCAAGCATTTTGAAGATGATCCTTGAAATGACCCCTGAGTGCAGCCCTGGGGTTCCCCCCATATTACTTCAAACCCCACCCATCCAGATTCTTTTCCACTTTCGATTTGTTACTGCACTTAACTTCGCATCTACAAGATGGTGGTGGTGGATTTTGTTTTGACACTAGCTTCAACTCACCCCCTTTCCTAGAACTCCAACGAGTGCAGGTAGAGCTCCCTTCCATTATTCTCCCATAGTCATTATCCCATAGGCATTGTGGTTGACTGCCCAATCCCCTCAACTTAACCCATAACTAAAGATTTCCCCATCCCCACTCCTCATCTCAAGTGTGCATGGTTACATGGGACCCTCCACCCCACCACACAACCCCAGGAAAGTTTTATAATCCCTTCTGTACAATTTTCTTCCCCTTTACGGGCTGTGCATGCCTCCCCTAACCCTCATCATCCTGCCTGCAGCTTGATTTCTGGCTTCTCTCAAAATTTTCCTGTCCCACCCGCCACAAAGTCCAAGGTGGGCTAGACCAATCAATACACAGGGAGAGACCTTTGGAGGCTAAGTTAGCAGTTGGAAATTTCAAATTAGTTAAATTCCTTGTGAACCATTTTTTGTTCAAGAAACTGAGGAAAGGGGTCCTCTGTAAGAGGCTACTGCTGAAGATGGGGTTTATGATAGATCTTTGTCCAGTCTTGTATAGCTTATAATGTCATAAAAATAGCCTTCAGCCATCACCAAAAAATGGTTCATGAGGAATTTAACTAATTTGAAATTTCCAATCACTAACTTCGTCTCCAAAGGTCTCTCCCTGTGTACTGGTTGATTGGTGTAAGAAATGTTCAGGCCTTACCGAAGAAGATGCCATTGAAGTTCTTTGGGCAACATTTTCCACTCCAGCCCTTCTTGGACTTTGTGGCAGGTGAGACAGGAAGATTTTGAGAGACGTCAGAAATTAGTTCAGACCAACATCAATCATTTCCAAGTTTTACTGGTTTGGGGAATCAGATAAAGTCACGATTTCTAATATGAATGAGCATCGAAGCATTTCAGGCAGAATCTAGTGTGGAGATAGGGTGAGTTGCCTGTTTTTGTGGAGGACTGCCCCATCTTGATCCACTCAGATACTTAAGAGGCCAAAGGCAAGTTTTCCCCATCCTGGGGTAGGAGCCTGCCTGCCAAGAGCTACTGGTCAACCAGAGGCCAACAGCCCTATTAAATGGCAGCATCACTAGGGAGCAGAGGCTATGCTAATACAACACCATACAAATCTCAGATTGTCAATGGATCCAAAGTCAGAGGTGAGAGATGGTATAGTCATGGGATGACGGTCATGGGGACAGTGGGGCTAGGGAAGGTCAGTAGCAAGAACAGTGAGGTGGCTCTCAGTGGATTCCCTTTCCCTGATGCTGGGTTCCTCAGACAGGAATAATCATCACAGGAGAAGGTACAAGATTCTACCCATACATTCAAGTTGAGATGCATGAAAGAGTCCTTGTCCATCAGGATTCATGCATCATGGTTATCTTGCCTGGGATCATAAAGAACATCGCTCACTGAACATTTTCAAAAAGCCTTGCTTTCATGGATATCAAATGTTGAAGGCAGAGAGATATTATCTTGTGCTATGAGGCACAAAGCATTTCCTGGATCTTGTAAATACGTTGTTTGAGATATTGATGCTTCAACCTACCACACCAATTCTCAGAAAGATATTTTACAGCAATGTAACCCACCTATACCTGCACTTCTACTGTCTGTTTTGCTATAGTTATGTTCATGTGTCCATAGAATATTACAGTGCAGTACAGGCCCTTTCACTCTCGATATTGCACAGATCTGTGAAACCAATCTAAAGTCCATCCAACCTACATTATTCCAATATCATCCATATGATTATCCAATGACCACTTAAATGCCTTTAATGTTAGCAAATCCATTACTGTTGCAGGCATGGCATTTCATGCCCTTACTACTGAATAAAGAACCTACCTCTGACATCTATCCTATATATATCACCCCTCAATTTAAAGCTATGTCCCCTTGTTCTAGCCATTTCCATCCGAGGAAAAAAGCTCTCACTGTCCACCGCATCTAATCCACTGATCATCTTATATGCCTCTATTAAGTCAGCTCTTAACCTTCTCCTCTTTGATGAAAACAGCCTCAAGTCCCTCAGTCATTCCTCATAAGACCTTCCCACCATACCAGGAACACACTGGTAAATCTCTTCTGTATTCTTTCCAATGCTTCCACATCCTTCCTATAACAAGGTGACCAGAACTGTATGCAATACTCCAAGTGCAGCCACAGCAGAGTTCTGTACGGCTGCAACATGACTTCATGGCTCCGAAACTCAATCTCGCTACCAATAAAAGCTAACACACCATATGCCTTCTTAACAATGCTATTGACCTGGGTACCAACTTTCCGGGATTTATGCACATGGACACCAAGATCTCTCTGCTTATCAACACTACCAAGTATCTTACTATTAGCCCAGTACTCTGTATTCATGTTATTCCTTCCAAAGTAAATCACTTCACACTTTTCCACATTAAACTCCATTTGCCACTTCTCAGCCCAGCTCTGCAGTTTATCTATGTCCTTCTGTAACCTGCAATATCCTTCCGCACTGTCCACAGCTCAACCGACTTTATTGTCATCCACAAATTTACTAACCCATCCTTCCAAGCCCTCATCCAGTTCATTTATAAAAATGACAAACAGCAGTGGCCCTAAAACAGATCCTTGCCATATACCACTAGTAACTGAACTCCAGGATGAACATTTCCCATCAACCACCACCCTTTGTCTTCTTACAGCTAGCCCATTTCTGATCCAATCCACTAAATCATTCTCAATCTCATGCCTCAGTATCTTCTGCAATAGCTTACCATGGGGAACCTTATCATATGCTTTACTGAAATCCATATACACCATATTAACTACTTTACCCTCATCACCTATTTGGCCACCTTCTCAAAGAACTAAACAAGGTTTTTGAGACACAATCTACCCTTCACAAAACTATGTTGACTATCCCTAATCAAATTATTCCTCTCTAGAGTTCAGAGTTCTTGATGAAGAGGCAATTCCATGCCATAACCGTAAATGGAAATATACTATTAAAGAGCTAAATGACAGCAATGTTTTGTTACTGCAGAACTGATTTCACTGGTATTCACTGGTAATAAGGATATAAAAGGGAATCTAAAATACATTGGGAGATGATTGTCAGAGGAAAACATTGAGGGCACATATGATGGAGTTGATGTTTTTTAAGTTTATTTATTTGTGTCACAAATAGGCTTACATTAACACTGCAATGAAGTTACTGTGAAAATCTTCAAGTCACCACATTCAGGCACCTGTTCGGATACACCAAGGAGAATTTAGCATGGACAATGCACCTAACCAGTCTTTTGGACTGTGGGAGGAAACTGGAGCACCTAGTGGAAACTCAGGCAGACACAGACTGACCCAAGCTGGGAATCAAACCTGGGTCCCTGCCGCTGTGGGACAGCAGTGCTAACCACTGTGCCACCATGCGTATGGCCATGGATCAATAACCACTTAATAATAGAAATAATTTTTCATACATTATCAATTCTGCTGAACTCTTGAGCATTTAAGTCTTCCAAATATTTGTTATGGCTCATGTATTTAATGATGAACAAACTCATTTCAAAACTAAGAGATAATAATTTTATTTTTGCTGGACCATAGTCTCAAAAGTGCAAATCTGAAATGGAAATGTATCTAAATGAACGAATAGATGAAGCAAGAAAGCTGTATGATAAAGGGATGGTATGAATTCCAAGGCGGTTGGGGGAGGAAAATGGTTAACAGTAGATGGTTGCCATTTTGCTCCTGTGTGGATGCTATAGTACTTGCAGCAATGCAGAATACAGACAATTAAATTCAATTGCCAGATATGATTTTTATTTATTTTCATGTATGACAACTGACTCCAGTTGAACTGTCAATTTATTCTAACTGGTTCCAATTGGAGCATGCATACATGCATTACTGTCTCATTTAAAACAGTTAAGAAATGGCCCACTTCCAAGTAAAATTTATTCACGAAATACTGGTTCCCAATGGAAAAGGAGTCCCAACTGGTTTCCAGTTAAAATGATCAATTATTTTGGGTATATCTGGCTGAATTTTGAAAAGTCCACCTAGTTTTGACTGTTTTTTCTTTCTCTCTTTAACATAGATTACTGTTATATATGTATTCAATTAATCATGCCTTCTGCTTCTTACTTACTATTGCAACAAACTCAAACAAGAGCTTAAACAAAGCATTTCAAAATCCTCACAACCCTGGCTGCACCACATCAATATTGGTCCTGCTCTTCTATCTCACCTTTCAAATCAGCGTGTTTTGCAATTTTGCTTTCATGTGCATTTTCCAGCCCATCCGTCCATAGTTTGGTCAGTTCCCTTTCGATCACCTTCTGCAGGGTTCAATTCCAGAGCACAATGTCCAGACATCAATTTATCTGAATAATTTTGTGCAGCTGTAATTGTTTCTCGAATTTTCGGAAACAATGTAGCCCTGTTTTATTATATGGATTAAAATATAACAGGGACTGCACTCCTGAAGTAATTAATTCTGTGAGGTGCTTTGAAGCATTTTAATGTGATAGGGAACTATAAAATTGCAAGTATTATAATTATTGTTATGGGTTTTGTCATTTTAAAGTGACAATAAACAACAGTTGATGATATTTCGGATCAAGTGGATTAACTACTGCTCTGGACTCTTTTGTTTGATCCATTTACAGTTGTTTCAAATGGAAGGCCTTTTTTTCATCTCTTGGGTACACTCAATAAACCTATATTTTTATTTGCATCTGTCCCTCACCCTCCCACCTCTGTTGTGTATGGTTCTCAAACTCCATCAGTGCAGCATCCATAGGCAATAACTGGTGGAAAAGACAATGTACAACTGTTTCATCATTTGAGAAACAATGATTAGCTGGACAAACTTTCAATTATGCATTTAAGCTGTTGAGCTAGGTCCCTGGTTGGTGATATTACATATCAAATTACCTGTTGGGTGAAAGGCTGATATTTGGTTATATCCTTTGCAGTCAGGGAGAGTCACAGGGCAACCAACGCCCAAATTATTTCTGGGGACCAAGAAGGATTCTGAGTGATAGATTGGGGAACGGTATGGTATAGTGCGATTCACAGAATCATAGAATCACTACAGTGCAGGAGAAGACCATTCAGCCCATCCAGCCTGCACTGATAACAAACCCACTCATATTTACCCTGCTTTGACACTATGGGCAATTAGTATGGCCGATTAACTTTGACCCGTGTGAGAGGAAACTGAAGCAGCTGGGAAGAAACCCATCCAGACACGGTGAGAACGTGCAGAATCCATGCAGACAGTTACTCTAGGCAGGCATTGAACCTGGATCACTAGAGCTGTGAGACAGCAGTGCACACTTTGAAAATAAACTGCAACTACTTTTCCAGTTCCTCTGTTTGCTCTGCTCTCCCTTCATAATGAAAGATAATAACATCCTCCCTCTCCTTCATTACCGCCCCTGGAAATGTCAGGGCTGCTCGGCAATGCCAGGAACTAGAGGCCAGCCTTCCACATGCTGTCAATTCTAGCCCCAATAAGTATCAGCTGAAGCTATTGGCATCCTACGTAATTTAGAGAGATGTCTAGGAGCGTCATTAGGCGCCAGTCTGGAAGAACAAGGGATGAGAATAGGACACTGCAGGTGCCAGTTTGCTGGAGACTGAGATCACTCATATGTGGTATTCAGATGCTGACTCCAAATTTTCCAAAAACTAGTGAGGGACATATCAATCAGGAAATGCTGGATACAGTGAGCAAGATGTCAGCAAGCATGCACAAAGCATGGTTGAAAGCATGGAGGGATCCAGCTTCAAATTGTGCCACAGTTTTGACTAGAGCATGGAGATTATGCTGTCCAACATGGAGTGAGTGGTGAGCTCTGCTGTTGTGTTCATAGACCCCATTCATCCACCTGTTCTGCCTTTGAGGCTTGAAATGCATGTTTTACTTGAGATTTATCCTACTCGATGCACCAGATCAGTGTAGCAGGCTCACTTTGTGCAGGAATTAGCTGAACTGGTCCAGATGGGAGAACAAACTGTGAGCAGAGCCACAAATGGTCTGCCTTACTTTGACAGGGGACCAGTGCCAATTGGACAATACTTCCTGGCAGATCCTAAGGCAGATGAAGGCTGCAGTGGGATTGACAGTCTCCAGTCATCATGGTTTGCCATGCCTTTGGTAAAGATTATAAAGATCTGTACTTTTAAGACTTGATTATGTGTAAAGACTCTCATTCCAACTATTATTTTGTAAATTGAGTTTGGTCTTTATATGTATTTGTGAACAGAACTCCCACTTACCTGATGAAGGAGCAGCGCTCTGAAAATTGGTAGTTTTTGCTACCAAATGAACCTGTTAGACTTTAACCTGGTGTTGTGAAACTTCTTACTTGGTATAGATTGCCAGCCCTTTAATATTATGGGGTTGTCGACTATGTACCGATTTCCTCATGTTAAAAGATGGTACACACGTGTGCTTGGGACACCATGAAGTCCAAGAGTGATGGAGAAGTGTCACTGATAAATGAAGCTTTCAATCAGGAGGTTTTTAGTCACAAATCAGCACAGAGGAGGTGGATGCCAGATGGTGACTAAGCTCTTGGATTTGGGACAGAAGTAGCTCCTTGGAAAGGAGGATAATCAAACCCATGGAGCTGGGTTCCCCATCAAAATCAGAATAGTAAAACCTTGAGTTGGCATTAATCTACAGCTCATGTCCCAATGACTTCAGCTTAGTGGCAACTAAGAGGCCACAATCATCTGTGCTTATGCTCCCACACTCAACTCTATTGACAAAACCAAAGACTTTTTATGCAGATTTAGATTCTATATTGGCAGGCATCCCAAAACAAGACTAATTGATCCTACTGGGAGATTTTAATGCCAGAATTGGAGACAATTATACCGTCTGGAGGGGTACCATTGGCAAAGAAGGACTGGAAAAATTAAATGCTATTGCCTCCTCTTCGTCACCAAGTGCACTGAATATGGACTTACCATCTGTCATGCTGAGAAGGCATGAAGAGAAATAATAGGCAGAATTCTCCCAAAACAATTCTACGTGTTGAATTTGCAGGAAAACTGCAATCATTCACGTTGTTTTCCCTCAGTGGAAGTTCAGACTAGAATTGCCCACATTCTGTGCAATGCAGAGGCGTCCTGTATGAATCTCATTAGATTTCAGACGGCAGGACCTATTCCCCTGGAAAGGCTGAAAACGACAATCCTCAGCACGTGCAGTTTGCTGGCCAGCTCGATCACTGGCCAGCCTGGGACCCCCACAGTGCTGCCCACCCCCAATCCCTGATTGTGGCCCACTGACCATTCCTCGACCCCCCGAATCCTGGACAGCCCCGATCTCAGCCCCCCTAAACAGTTTCCCTGCCAGCAGTGCTGATTCCATCCGTCTCCACCCCCCTGCAGACAGATGCAGACCACGCTGTCAGCCTACCCCTAATTCCAGCTCCCTTTCCCCGCCTCCAGTGATGATCACCTCCCTCCCCAGCAGGCAGACTCACACCCAGCAGACCTCATCTTCTGATTGATACCCCTCCAGCTATCCTCAATCGATGTGCTCCCTCCACTTCCCATGCAGCAGAGTAGCAGGAATTCCCCCCCACCTCTCCGATTACCTCTAGACCTCACCCCAGTAGACCCTGTCACACCCCTTAGGCATGGGCACTTTGCCTCTTGGGCAGTGCCAAAGGGCACAGGCCAGCACCACCAGGGTGGCCGTGCCCAGGGGCACCATCCCCTGCAACCCTACTGATTGCCCCGCCTTCATTCCAGTGGGCTCACCTCTCTAGTTTCCCAAATGTGAGGAGATACAGTGAACGCTGCTGGACAGAAACACTGGCAAGTGAGAGAGGCTAGAAGGCCCGAGGAATTCAGTCCTAGGACCACTAATCACATTTAAAAACATTAAAATTACTTACCTGGTCTTCCCACCAGCTTCCAGGATAGATCTGAAGGCACTAGAAATCCAGGTCTGGGAGATACCCATGTGGCAGGAATACATGCGCGAATCATGTGCATGCCCAGTCATGGGATTCATCCACCCTGCTGCACTAGAAAGTTAGTGCAGTCGGATGGGAGAATCTCCCCCAGACTTTCTCTTCCATCTTCTCTTGATTAAATTCTGTTCTTAAAAAATGCTAATTTGTCAAACTCTTGGAACACTCTTAGAAAATTCCAGCAAAACCAGTAGAAAGGACTAATAGATATCTGCACCAGCCAGGTCTGGACAAAGACAGAAATATTGTGACTCCTCATTGCCAACGTTGGCTCATTCTTCCACAACTATCTGCTCAAAATACAATAGTATTTAATGCAGGGTCCCAAGTTTACATTGTTGTTCAGCCCAAAATCATCCTGACACATTACCAAAACTTGAGCTATTTCAGGGGAGTGTCTTAGGCTCAACCATCTTCAGCTGCTTCATCAATCACCTTCCCTCCATCGTAAGCTCAGAAGTAGGGCAATTAAGGATGGGCAATGAATGGTGGCCTAATCAATGGCACCCACATCCCTTGAACTAACAATAAGAAAAATTACTTGAATTGATGTCAATAACTTTTTGACTTTTCTACATAACTCACCATTTGTAACATTCTTTTTCTTTCTTTACCTTGTAGGCTTGTGAGTGTGAATGTGTGCCATGATCCATTCTTCAGGTTGTGAATGTGTTAACAAATCCTAGTTTTGTTGCACCTTAAATAATTTGCTGTTGGATCCTTTATAATATTGGACTTCATAAACCAGGGATAAGCCATTTTGACAAAAGAAAAGATATAAAGCTATGCAAATTAGATTAGAAATTTGTCAACGACAATTGATATCACAATGTTGATAAGAGTTTTCCTTTCTCCTCCAACCCCAAACACCAACCAATCAGATCATGCATGATGCTGGTAAAGTCCAGTTGTTTTATTTTAAAGTATAAGAAATCCAAAATTCCAGTTATTTATTGAAAGAATGAAACGACAGGAGTCGACAGTTTAAAAAGGAACTTTTAATACACAGATTCTATTGACTCTGGCACAGTCCTTACCGATTGGAGGATAGCTAATGTAACCCTACTATTTAAAAAGGGAGGTGGAGAGAAAATGGGGAATTACAGACTAGTCAGACCTTAATTAGTGGGGAAAATTCTAGAGTCCAGACAGCATCAGCAAGGATTTACAAAAGGGAAATCATGCTTGACAAATCTACTGGAATTTTTTAAGTTGTAATTAATAGAACTGATGAGAGGGAGCCAGTGGATAAGGTTTATTTGGACTTTCAGAAGACTTTCAGCAAAGTCCCACATACGAGATCAGCATATAAAATTAAAGAGCATGCGATTGAGGTAGTGAATTGAGATGAATTTTAAAAAAATTCGTTGATAAACAGGAAACAAAGAGTAGGAATAAACAGGTATTTTTCTGAAATGCAGACAATGACTAGTGGTATACCACGGAGATCAGTGTTAGGTACCCAGCTACTCACAATATATAATGATTTAGATGATGGAACTAAATGTAATATCTCCAAATTTGAAGATGACACAAAGCTGGGTGGAAGGATGAACTATGAGAGTACAGAGATGCTTCAGTGCGATATGGATAAGCGATTGAGTAAGCAAATGCATGGTAAAGACAGTGGATAAATGTGAGGTTATCCATTTCAGTAGCAAAAACAGGAAGACAGATTATTATCCCAAAAGCTATAAATTGAGAGAGATGAGAGTGCAATGTGACCTAGATGTCCTTGCACACTGAAGGTAAACATACAGGTGCAGCAGGAGGTATGAAAGGCAACTGATATATTGGCCTTCATAGCAAGAGGATTCAAGCACAGGAACAGGGAGGTCTTGCTGCAAATACACAGGGCCTTGGTGAGGCCACACCTGGAATATTGTGAAGAGTTTTGGTCTCCTTATCTTCACTAGAGTTCAGAAGAACGAGGGGGCAATCTCACAGAAACCTATTAAATGCTAACAGGATTACACAAGGTAGATGCAGGAAGAATGTTCTGATGGAAGGTGGGGGGGAGGAGTGGGCTGATGTTGGGGTGGGTGGTGACCAGTGGTTATGGTCTATGGATCTGAGATAAACCTTTTAGAACTGAGATGAGAAGAGGTTTCTTCACCTATAGAATGATAAACCTGTGGAATTCATTCTACAGAGTTGGATGATCAGTATATAATCATAATGAATGGTGGAGCAGGTTTGAAAGGCTGGTTGGCCCACTCCTATTTTCTATGTTTCTAGAACTGAAGTAAAACAAACACTAAATATAGGCTGGAATTTTCTAACCTCACCCATGGCTGGGCTTATTGAGTCCCACTGCTGTAAACAGAAATTTGGCTAAGCGCCGAACTCTGTGTTCTCATTGGCAGTGGTAGCTGGGCGTACAAGACTGGAGAATTCTAGCCACTAGAAACAAAACAAGTTAAACAAAAATTAAAAGGAAAACTGTAATTGATTACAAACCATAAACTATACATTTATTGGCACAATTTACTAAGACACACCTTGCATATTGGCTCGGCAGTTCACTCAACATATAAGTCACTAAATTAAGTCAGAAAATTGTTCAATACCTTGTCTTCCTTATGAACAATTTCAGCTTCTCTCCTATAAGCTATCTCACTCCTGTAAACAGCAGTGCACACTGAACCATGTTCCATGGGCAAGGACTTCATCAAAAATGGCACACATCTGCAATACTACCTAAACTCTACTTGCAATGGCCTGGATGGTGTAGATTCACCAATTTAATCTTCAAGTAACAGAAACAACTGCAAGAATTTGTTCTCCAATTTTGGATCTGGAATCTGTCTTCTTCAGCTTTTCTGTGCTGCACCACTGAACTCAGCAACTGCTACGACCAAGACTGAATGTCTCTATGTCCCTTCACATAGCCAGTTCCAGTCTGCCTAGAAGTTCTATTTCCAAATCTCAGTTTTTGTTTCCTTAGAAAGTGGGAGGTTACTTTCCTTTCCTTGTTTCCTTTTTTGGTTTCCCTTTTCGGTTAGGGTCTGCCTCACAAAACCCACAGATTCCATCAAACAAGCAGACAATGGCAGTTCGACAACAACACTATGACGATTGTCAGAATCCACATTTAATGTGAAATGAAGAAAATATTCCAAATCAAATTGATTAAGTGAACCAGCAACTCAGAATACAAACAAGGAATTAACCTGTACTGAACAGATAAGGCTTTTGAACAGCATTCCTGTAGGATTTTGTTGTTAGTAAGCGGAAATGTTAGATAACTTTGTCATTTGATAAATCAGGGACTGTGGAAGACCAATTTCTCAATAGAGCCCTGTAACAAGCAGAGGGCTTTTATATGATTAGGTTAAATTTGAACACTTTTGGCTTTTTGCTAAGAGATGGAAGAATCTGTAATAAGATGTAGTGCAATGCCGTTTCAGTGTCACTGCCCTAAAAAATTGGGATCTTGGAGCTTGTGAGCTGGATATCTCACAAGATAGTGGGATACAGAATTTAAAATTTGCTCCTTTTTCTTTCCTTTTCTGCTGTCACTTCACCTCATCATCACAAAGCTTGATGGACAGGTTGTCATCATTTACAATTGGTAACGTTGAGACCAGTCCTGGGGTAGGGTTCCCCAAATTTGTTAGCCCAGGCGAAGAGGAATGAACTGGCTCCCTTTCTTTATTCAACCCCTTTGGTTTGTTGCAACAAGATTAATTTAAAAAGAGACACCACTCCTTCTGGATATCTTTTCCCAGCCCCAAGATTTATGTTTCAAAAGAAACCAATTTAATCAGGCTTCCTTGAATCAAAGAACAGGAGAAAAATGATAAAGCACATGCATATCCATTCACACCAATTAGAAATTAGGAATGTATCCAAAATCAATTTCAGAAAATACATGAATTTGACTTGCGTGAAGAGAAGGTAGTGAAATGTTGCAAATACTTATTCCATTAATGCTGAGTTCAGCAGGTGAATAGTTGTCTTTGAGATTCCAGTCTTCTGTAGTTTCTTTTTCAGCAGTTGCTTTGCTGATTTGGCTTACTTCATCGATCAAAGAAAGAGAGCAACCTGTATGACTTGTGAGAGTTTGCTGCTTTCCTTCCTGATGCACTACACGGTGACAAATCCAGCACTAGTTAACACTCACCAAGTTTTTCAGCTGGCTTTTACCCCAGTCTCTGTATATTCCAGAAGGCAAAAGTCCACAAATCAGTCTCACAGGGTATCATTCCTGCTGAAATGATTTTAATCTCCCATTATCTTAACAAGAGATGGCAGTTAGTTCCTGTATGGCTTTTGATGTATCTTTCTCTGGAGATAATTCCAAAGGGTGGGATTTTTTTGGCCACATTTGTCCCCAAAATCCTGCCCAAGATCCTTTGCATAGTTCCTCCCCTTCCCAGTCCCCCAACTCGCTACGATTTCTGTGACAGGCAGGGTGGGAAAATTTCCCTCCATTGTCTCTCTCTTAGCATCTTATATCAGCAATTCAGCTAGAAATGGAATTTATATCCTCAGCCATCTTTGTTTTCTATGTCCAATTTAAAACCACAGGTCTTATTTAAAGTTCAGAATTTCCATTCATAATTGAGCATTTTCCTCCATCACCATGACAGTAGCAAGCTTCTCCCAGATATTAATGTTAATGCTGCCATTCTTCGAAGTGGGTTTTAGAGTGTTTTTAAAGTGTAATCTCCATCTTCCCTGGAATACTGACTACTTGAGAATTAAGATAACAAGACTTAGCAGGGAGTTGTTTTCCACTTTCTAGACAATGTCCATCCAGTCAATCAAAGTTGATTTTTCCAGAGTTTTGCTTGAACATTTGCTCAGCTTGTGTCAAAAAATAAATTCGGATTTGTTCAACAGACCTCTCATTGAACTCGGATAATGTGGTGAAGGCAATGCTGATGGAACTCCTCCAGCGCTTTTAAGTGTCACGATACAAACTTCAGGTTTTACTCTAATGCGGGGGTATAGATGACAACTGTTCTGTACACTGATAATTGCATTGGCTTGTGGAGAACTTTGTTGTCAAATACTCACTGCCATATGTAGAAGGTTGCATTGGCACAGCTGATATGCAGTGGGTTTCCTCGTCAATGGTAGCCTTTTGCGAGAAGTGGTTGCCAAGGTATAGGAAGTAGTCAACATATTCCACAGACTCCCTTTTAACACATATTGGAGGTGGAATATTTGGCTGACCAGATGTGGTTAGATTTGTTTTAGAAACATTCAAGGAAAAGCTGGGTTTCTTAAATACTGAATTCAAGACATTGAGAGTGCCTTGCAAATCTGATGTAGAGTGGGCAATGACATAGCTGCATCCACAAATGGTAGATCATGTTTGTCTATGACGGTTAGTTTTAATTTTGCATGGAGGCAACTGAGGTAAATGGGTTTTCCATCAAAGCAGTATTTAATGTTGATCTTTGATGAGATAAATAGCAACAGTCAGGTATCTGTAAATAATGGGGGCAATAACACGGCTTTGCTTGGCACTCGTCTAGTTTTTGAAAATGTTTATTCCGGATATCTCCCTCAAGACAATTGCAGTCAAATCATATTGAGGCAGTTGCAGAATTGTGAAGATGCTTCTGGATATCCAGATCTCTGATGCATAATCCATAGAGTCCCATGATTTAGTGAGTCAAATACTTTGGTCAGATTGATTAATGCAATGAAAGATGCCTGATGGTGTTCTGGACAATTTTTTTGTCTTTGTCTGGCAACAACAGTAATGGCAGGGATTTTCCATCCCTCATTCCCACATCCCTGACCCCACACCTCTATATCGTTCACAGAGGATTTTATCATATTGGATGCGGCAAACCATTGGCCTTGTGGATGGATCTTCCAGTCTTATCAAAGTCCATGACTTTTGCACGGCTCACCTGCCCCACTGCCAGGGATCCCACCAAAGGAGGCTAACTTTGGCAGGACTAGAAGATCCCATCGGCCTGAAGGGTTGTAAAATCCTGGCCAACCTCTAGTGCTTTTCTGGAAGGTTTAAATCACATATGGAGAGATTTCTCATCCACAGCAAGTACACATTTCAGAATGCATATCAGAATTTTTCCTGTCACGGACAAGACAGAAATAGCTTGATAGCGATGATTAGGAGGCAATAGTGGTTATGGGATAACAAAGAACAAAGAACAAAGAGCAACACAGCACGGGAAACAGGCCCTTCGGACAGAATACAGCCTGTCTGTAAATGGGATTGGGAGGGAGGAATATTGCTTTTCTTGGTTTCACATTCATGTAAGCATATTTTGTTATTGATTGTGGCCATTGAAGACCATCTGTTAGCCTACCTGCAGACATGGCTTGCTATATGTTTGCTGCCTTTAAGACAACCCAATCTTTAACTGGGGGGTTAAACAAGCTAGGATCCTTGTTTGCAGATAGCAAGGTCTAACACCAAGCATTGAATTCCAGTTTTAACTAATGTGGCAAGTGAGACAGTTACCCAAAGTCTGTGGGATGCTTATTTCCATGTGACTACTGATGCCTTTGGCACCAGACTGCGATTTCAAATCTCCAGCCCAAATAGTTTAAGTTTAGCATGGCCAATGCACCTAATCAGCATGTCTTTTGAACTGTGGAAGGAAACTAGAGCATCCAAAGGACACCCACACAGATATGAGGAGAATGTGCAGACTCTGCACAGACAAAGACCCAAAGTGGGAATTGAACCCGGGTTCCTGGTGCTGTGAAACAGCAGGGTTAACCATTATGCCACCATATAAGCTACAGCAAGTTTCAGGCCAATTCAATGGAGGTTATCAGGTCTAAAAAGGGTTCAAGGTTATATATTTTTAATTAAAAACAAGTCTGGAGTAAATATTTAGAGTATTAACTTTGATTTTCTCTCCATAGATGCTGCCAGACTTTCTGAGTTTGTCAAGCATTTTCTGTTTCTATTTTACATTTTTAATTGTTTGTTCTTACTTTCCTTGTTGCATCAGGAGGGAGGGGAATGTTCCTCTTGGCCTAATAAGGAAAGGCTAGGCCTCCCCCACCACAGACACACAACCCCTATCTGGTCACTTGATTAGTTTAGGCAGGTTGCAGGGTTTCAATCAGGCCCAGAATCTAATATATTCCAGCTCTCATTTCTGGTACAACAATTGAACTTTTAACTCACACGGCCATGCCTATCAATCCAAGACCCTCCAAGAGTTAAAACTAGGACCTGACTGCATGTGAAAGAAAAGGCGGGGAAAAAAAAACAATGAAGTTAGACAATTTAGAAAAATCTACCTGGGCATAAGTAGAAGCAATGAAATGAGAGAAAGGGCTGACAAAAATAAGTGCTTGTGGAATTATAGGGCGCACATGAAAAGAAAGAAATTGGGCAGAAAGACAAATAAGTACTGCCCACAAGAAATCCTGAATAGGAAAGTTTCTGATTTGTATGAAAGCAAAACTATTCAGAGAGGCCAGGAGGCCAGACTAAATAATCCTCAGACTTAGCGTCCAATTCTGAATCACATATTAGCTGCTCAGATTTTAATGTAAATATGCCATTACACTGTCATTACAGTGATCAGTCTGCATGGCTCACAGGTCAAATCTCAGCCACTGTTAATTTTGCAGGCAAAAGCTTTTTTTTCTTTTGAAATGTTAATAACTTTCTATTAGTTAATGTAGCGTGACTAAAATTCAGATTAGATATAATTCACTTTAATATCTGTGACTGGCTACCTTGCTGCATATGATCATTTAGCAATGGTTTTCAGCTGAATACTTGATTGTGGATGGGCCTATTTACATAGGTAAGTTTAAGCAATATCGTGTGAAATACATTAATTTTTAATATCTGTTGAGCATATATTGTAGCACGAGTGTAGAATCAATTCTTTGCAAACTTCCTGATCCCATTACCAGCATGATGGCTGTAGCAATTTTAAATTTACGATGAATTCAATTCTTTCTCCACCATTTTATCTGTTGTGTGAGCAGCTTATCTTCATTCAAACCCTTGAAGCATAAACTAAGCATTTTTTTTTAATATAACTAATCAGTGATGCTCCTAGATTAGTCAACAGGAGGCACATTTGCTGCAGGTCAAGCCAAGACTCATTGGTTTCTCCACTGCTTGAGCTGAAATGCCTCGCACCTATATAATAATTAATCCTATAGTACAGCTGAGAACTGACATAATCACCCAACTGAGGCAAGAGATAGTCCAGGATTTAAACTTTCTGCTCGGAATTTAAGTGTTTAAGGGCTTCAGTGGCTGAACACCCTCATTGTTATATCGCTGACCACTGCGGCATTCACAGCTTGGAGATTAGAGCAAGGACCATCATTTAAACAAGCGAGTGATTTCTAAGCAGATGGAAAATTACAATAGCTGTGGCATTTGCTACATTCTGATTTAGCTAGAGCATATTTTCAGATAAGTCCAATGGTACATTCAGACCAATGGGAGCACCTCCACTCAGCTTTGCTGAGCACCCAGCAGAATGACCGCTTACATTAAATGTGATCGTTACCTGTAATCCTGTAACCCTTCACTGGCTTACAGGATGATGATGAGTGCTGACACCTACCACCCTGAAAATTTAGGCCCAAGTCTTCACTGGTTATGAGTCCTTCACTATTGCCCTTGACTGAGACAGTTCTTGAAGTTCCAGCCTTTGGTTTACTTTCCAAGAGACTCTGCTTTGGAATTTGAAATCTCCTTGAGAATTTCTCTGTCTGCTGTGCACAGTATGAATAAGTATCTCTGGTGGAAATACTGCACAATGAGGGTGGAGAACTGACACATTTCTAACAGTGGGCTTGCTACTTCGATAGACTCAAAGATGATTTTAAGGTGGGGCAGATAGGGCCTCAGACCAGAAGCCCACTCTGACCTCAATGAAGGCCCTTATGTGATCACTTAAGGGCTTGTTCTCACCCAACAAAATATTTAGACTAATGTTTGCCCAATGACAATGGGTGAGAAACTGAAAAAAATCTCACCTTTGATCTCAGGTGGGAATGGGGATGTGTCTCAATTAGAAAGCCTGTTCAGACAAGGTAACTAGAAACCTTTAGCCCTCCCTCCCTCCCCTTACCAACCTACATTCAAACACCAAGATCCCCTAACCTCCTCTCTGTGGGTTCTGGGACTTAGTCTCATCCACGATGCTGCTGTACCGCTTACGGCCATTGCATCACTCTACCCGGATGGATTAGAGAGCTGTCGGTCAATCTGATTGGCCAACAGTTCTCAAAAGTGAAACTTCCATCCAAGGACAGACAGAAATCTCACCTGCTGCCAATCAATGCCCAGTTGTGTGAAATGGTGGCAGGCCTGTCGGAGTTGGCGTGGATGTGCCCTTCACTGGCTTACAGGATGATGATGAGTGCTGACACCTACCACCCTGAAAATTTAGGCCCAAGTCTTCACTGGTTATGAGTCCTTCACTATTGTCCTTGACTGAGACAGTTCTTGAAGTTCCAGCCTTTGGTTTACTTTCCAAGAGACTCTGCTTTGGAATTTGAAATCTCCTTGAGAATTTCTCTGTCTGCTGTGCACAGTATGAATAAGCAAGCAGTGTTTATTTTAGCTGAGAGGAGAGAGAGAGAGAGACAGGCAGCATTTCTGCTATCCTCAGATGTTCACTCTGAAGTTTTTCCCAAAGCCAGCAGGGTTTTCTGATGAAATGCTTCCTAATTAATATAAAAAATCAGAGTTTCAGCCATGTAAGTACTAGCCATTGATATGCAATGGAAAAGCAATCAATAGTCTATTCATCTTAATGAAGGAGTTTCCATTTCCCATGATCAAACCCATCAACATTCAATAGAAGCTAATAGGGGACACTAACACTTCCCTTTTGCATAAGTAATTAAATTAGTTTTCCTTTGTTAGCTGATAGTTTTGGAGATAGAATATTTGAGACTTTATTGTCCCTGGTGTTTTGGGGTAGGTCCTGTCAAAGGAGAAACATTTCACAAGGATGTGTTCCAGGTCATTTTCACCTTTGAGAAGCTTCCAGAAACTTGGCCAACACAAACTGAGGATCAGCACCTCACCTTCCAATTGGGCACTTTACAACCTTCCAGTTTGAATATTGAACAAATAACAAGAGCAAAGAAAATTACAGCACAGGAACAGGCCATTCGGCCCTCCAAGCCTGCACCGACCATGCTGCCCAACTTAACTAAAACCCCTATCCTTCTGGGGATCATATATCCCTCTATTCCTATTCTATTCATGTATTGGTCAAGACATTCCTTAAAAGTCACAACCATTTCCACTTCCACTACCTCTCCCGGCAATGAGTTCCAGGCACCCACTACTCTCTGTGTAAAAAATCTGCCTCATACATCTCTTTTAAGCTTTGCTCTTTGCACCTTACACTGTTCACCCTAGTAGTTGATTTTTCCACCCTGGGAAAAAGCTTCTGTCAATCCACTCTGTCCATGTCTCTCATAATCTTGTAGACTTCTACCAGGTCACCCCTCAACCTCCGTTGTTCCAGTGAGAACAAACCAAGTTTCTCCTACCTCTCCTCTTAGCTAATGCCCTCCATACCAAGCAATATCATGGTAAATCTTTTCTATAGCCCCTCCAAAGCCTCCACATCCTTCTGGTAGTGTGGTGACCAGAATTGAAAAGTATATTCCAAGTGCAGCCTCACAAAGGTTCTATAAAGCATCAACATGACTTGCCAATTTTTAAACTCAGTACTCCGGCTGATGAAGGCAAGCATGCCAAATGTCTTCCTGACTACCTTCTCTGTCTGCATTGCCACTTTCAGTGACCTATTTATCTGTACACCCACTTCCCTCTGCCTATAAATACTCAAGAGTTCTGCCATTTACTATATATTTACTATCTGTATTAGACCTTCCAAAATGCATTACCTCACATTTGTCTGGATTAAACTCCATTTGCCGTCTCTCTGCCTAAGTCTCCAACTGATCTATATCCTGTTGCATCTTCTGATGGTCCTCATCACTATCCGCAAATCCATGAACCCTTTGCCGTCCGCAAACATGCTAATCAATCCAGTTACATTTTTCTCCATATCATTTATATAATTACAAACAACAACGGTCCCAGCACTGATCTCTGAGGAACACCACTTTGTCACAGGTCTCCTTTCAGAAGTGCACCTTTTCGCTGCTACCGTCTGTCTTTTTTGACCAAGCCAGTTTTGTATCCATTTTGCCAGCTCACCTCTAATCCCATGCGACACCATCTTCTGCACCAGTCTGCCATGAAGGACCTTATCAAAGATCTTACTGAAGTCCATGTAGACAACATCCATTGCCCAATCCTCATCAGTCATCTTTGTCACTTCCTCGAAAAACTCGATCAAGTTCGTGAGACACGATCTCCCCTTTACAAAACCATGTTGCTTTTAAAATTGTTGAGATCAACAACCCCTTAAACTCTTTCTCCCAGGTTCACCCCATTTTCATTTATTTCATATCTTCTTTTCATCTTATTTATCCATTTTTTTTATTTTGTATTCTTATTTTTATTTTTCCACTTCTAAAATCTTGCTTCCAGTCTTGTTTTCCAAACCCCACACCCCCGCCTCTCCCACACACACTAGGACCAATTGTCATATTCTTCAGGTTGCCCTTTGACATTCTGCACCTTTGTTCTGCCATTCAGACATTTTGATTTCGTAATGGATGCTCTTAGCACCATTCTCAGCCTTTATCATCATGATTTACATTCCCTTTGTCTTTTTGTCTTTGCCAGTCCTATCAATTACAGCCATTCCACCTTCTCAGCATTCCCCCCCCCCCGAACTACTCTCATATGTAATTTTTCCTTCTCTTTAGCTCTGATGCTGTCAGACTTGCTGAGATTTTCAGCATTTTCAGTTTTTGTTTTAGATTCTAGGATCTGCAGTTTTTTGCCTTTATCCAAATGTCAGGTGACATGTTGCAGCCACCTTAAGTCAGTGTTTTCGCTTTACAGTTAAAGCCGTAAACTTTTAAAAAGTTTCATACGTGAGTCTGGCAGTTGAAATTGAAATTCAATATTTGACACCAACATACCATTATAACAGTAGCTAAGCAACCAAACAATTTATTGTCAATTATATTGAACTGATTCTTCTTCAAAAGTTGTGAAGTTTAAATGACTTTGGTTGGGATTTTCTTGCTGCGTTCGCACAGAAACCAGAAAATCCTGCCAGATATAACAGACTTTCCACTGCCCACCTCTCACCCACTATGATTCCTGTGATGGGTGGAATGAGAAAACTTGCCCCTTTGTCTGGATTTCTGGCAAATTTGGGAATTTTTATGATAGAACATCATAGAATCTCTACAGTGCAGAAGGAGGCCATTTGGCTCATTGAGTCTGCACTGACATCAATCCCACCCAGGTCCTTTCCCCACTTAGATACCCTGCTATTCCCTCAAACTTATCACATCCTGGGATAGTAAGGGTTAATTTAGCATGTCTAATTGACCTAACCCACAGATCTTCGAACTGTGGAAGGAAACCGAAGCACCCGGAGAAAACCCATGCAGACACAGCTGGAATGTGCAAACTCCACACAGAGAGTGACCCAAGCCAGGAATCGAACTTGGGTCCTGGAACTGTGAGACAGCAGTGCTAACCACTGTGCCACTGTGCCGCATAATATATATTATGCTTATCACTTTGTGAACTTTTAATAGTTCTACAAACATGAATCCAAAAATAAACAGCAAAATACTAATTGCAATTTAAATTAAGACTCTTAACATTATCTCTTAAACTCAATATTTGACATTACTACTTCCAGGGTTAGATAAGTAGGAAGAGAGAAAGAAAATCTTGCATTTAACTAATGATTTCAAAACCACCAGACATACTTAAGTGATTTAAAACCTATGAAGCAATTTTATGTGCAATGCAGGAAATGCAAGTCAACTTGCACACATCGAGGTCTCAGAAACAGCAATGTAATAATAACCAGTTAATTTTCTTTAATGATGTTGGTTAGGGATAAAAATTCACGAGAGCAATATGAGAATAAAATTGCAAATGCAGGGTTACATAGCAGTTCAAACATGAAATCAGTGTTAACATTTCTTATAGTGTCCTTATTGTGCAGTAACAGTGCAGGAAAGGTTCAGTGTGAGGGAATTCATTTAGATGCAATTTCTGCTGTTTGTGCACCCTTCGAATATTTCACTGGGGTTTCCTCACACATAAAAGCTGTCACACAATGTACCCATGGACTCAGCTGCATTTTTAGCAGAATGAGAACCTGTGATGAATTACTGCAAATTTTTCTGGGTTTGTACTATTACTAGTAGTTGTGGAGAACACTGGGATACAGGGTTGCAAACTGGAAAGTATTGAAGTAGATAAGGAGGATGTGCTAGATATTCTTGAGGGTTTGAAGTTAGATAAGTCCCCTGGGCCGAACGGGATTTACCCTAGGATTCTCTGGGAGGCGAGAGAGGTGATTGCAGAACCTCTGGCTCTGATCTTCAGGTCGTCGTTGGTTACGGGTATAGTGCCGGAAGACTGGAGGATAGCAAATGTGGTCCCATTGTTCAAGAAGGGGAATAAAGACTTTCCGGAGAATTATAGGCCGGTGAGTCTTACTTCTGTTGTGGGCAAAGTATTGGAAAGAATTATTAGGGATAGGATTTATAGTTATTTAGAGAGAAATGAATTGATTGGGGATAGTCAGCATGGTTTTGTGAAGGGTAGGTCGTGCCTTAATAACCTTATTGAGTTTTTTGAAAAAGTGACCAAAGAGGTGGATGGGGTAAGGCAGTTGATGTGGTATATATGGACTTTAGTAAGGCGTTCGATAAGGTGGCCCATGGAAGGCTTCTGCAGAAAATGCAGATGTATGGATTGAGGGTGATTTAGCTAATTGGATTAGGAATTGGCTAGCTGATAGAAGACAGAGGGTGGTGGTTGATGGAAATTATTCATCATGGAGTTTGGTTACAAGTGGTGTACCTCAGGGATCTGTTTTGGGGCCTCTGCTGTTTGTAATTTTTATAAATGATCTGGATGAGGGTATTGAAGGATGGATTAGTAAATTTGCAGATGACACCAAAGTCAGTAGAGTGGTAGATAGTGAAGAGGGTGTTATAGTTTGCAGAGAGACTTGGACAAGTTGCAGAGCTGGGCCGAGAGGTGGCAAATGGAGTTTAATGTGGAAAAGTGTGAGGTAATTCACTTTGGCAGGAATAACAAATGTGTAGAATATAGGGCTAATGGTAGGACTCTTAATAGTGTTGAAGAACAGAGGGATCTTGGTGTATATGTGCATAAATCCCTGAAAGTTGGCAATCAAGTCGATAAGGTTGTTAAGAACGCAGACGGAGTCTTAGTTTTTATTGGTAGGGGGATTGAATTTCGGAGCCGCAACGTCATGTTGCAAATGTACAAAACCCTAATGCGGCCGCATTTGGAGTATTGTGAACAGTTCTGTTCCCCCCATTATAAGAAAGATGTGGAGGTATTGGAGAGGCTACAGAGGAGGTTTACCAGGATGTTGTCTGGTATGGAGGGCAGGTCTTATGAAGAGAGGCTGAGGGATTTGAGGTTGTTTTCGTTAGAAAGAAGGCGGCTAAGAGGAGACCTTATTGAAACATATAAGATGATTAGAGGTTTAGATAGGGTGGACAGTGATAGCCTTTTTCTAGGATGGAGAAAGCTAGCACGAGGGGACATAGCTTTAAATTAAGGGGTGGTAGTTAAAGGACGGATGTCAGAGGTAGGTTCTTTACCCAGAGGGTGGTAAGGGTATGGAATGCCCTGCCTGCTGCAGTTGTAGATGCGCCAAGTTTGGTGGCGTTTAAGAGGTTAGTAGATAAGTTTATGAACGAAAAGGGAATGGTTTAGGTTAGAGGGTCATTGCTTTTTCCTAATTGGTCGGCGCAACATCGAAGGCCAAAGGGCCTGTTCTGCGCTGTAATGTTCTATGTTCTATATACTTCGGATGGCTTAGACTGAGATAAATAAGGTGCAACAACTGCCAAGATCACCTAATCCATGTTGGCAGTCTGTGAGTTTAGTAAAAACATTGTATAGTGATTTCTGTATCTTAAAAATACTTTTTGAAACTACTTTAATTTTATGCTTCTTTTTCTGCAAAATACCTGCACTTGATTCTGACTATCTCACTGGGCCAGTACCAGAAGATTTTTGGACATTCCTCCACGGCACATTTCAAGGGTAGGTGAGGTTTTGCTTTTGGGAATATTACTTTATGCTCCTATTGAGAGGACCAGGAATGGATGGAACAAAATTGCAATAGGGATCTCCGTGGCATGCTGTATGGAGACCTGCTCCTCACTCACATTGCTCCCTTCATGATAATAAAGATGGCCAATTCACTCAACTTCTGTGGCGCAGGATTACTTAGGACATCCATTATGAATCTCCACAACATGTATCAGAGAGCTGCATGGGCTGGTATTCATCAGATTACTGGAGTATTTGACCACAGTACAGCCCTGCTCACATACTTTCCTTCACAACAAAGTGGTGGAGAGATGGGGCTTTGAGATGACAACCACATTGTACTGAGGATAACCACAGAACCATTCAGCTTTCTCAAGTGGAAGGGATTCCACTCCCACAATGTCAAGAATGCGTGGAAGAACAATCAGATAATCCTTCATGACATCACATGATGTCCCTCCATCTTTGTCATTTTGCCCTGTCTAACCTCTACGAAGAACAGAGTCAGCTTTATGGGTTGTTATGCTCGTGGAAACATATTTCCTGCTTGCATGGCTGATAACCACAATAAGAATGCCTTTAACAGGAGCAAAGGAGGATTATAATGAAGCACATGAAGCTACCAGGCTGAAAATGAAGGGGACCACCATGGTGTTGAAAGAACTTTTACTGACCGGACAGGTCAGGAGGGAATTTACAATATGTTCCTACTCAAGCACCTGGAATAATGGTAGCTTGCTGTGCCATTCACAACTTGATCATTCAGGAAGTGCTGTGCTAAACAATAAATCCTGGTTTCAATGGATCCAGAAAGACATGGGATGGTCCATCAGGATGATGAACATTCAAGTGAGTCCATGCCAGCTCTAGTCAGAAGCACACGGAAACAAATCCTTCCTAAATTTTCTGCTTAACTCAGTCTATCTTCGACACTTTGCCTGACCTCCCAATTGCCAAAAAAAAGACATTTCTTCAATCCACAGACATCCTAACAAAGAAAACATATAAGTTTAAGATTAAATCAATAATAATCACCAGAGTGAATAAATCCATATCAAGTGAGTACATCTTTTCTGTAATCTCTAGGAATAACGGAAAACCACAAAGTATTTCAGTGTAGTGATTGTTAAGTGCAAACAAACACATTATTCTTATCAGTTACACATTCCATTCTATCTACCGATACTTCCAGGTCCTTTCTGAGAGTTTGGATTACGGAAGGTGGGTGATTCCTCATGTTGTGTGAAAAGGTCATAATAATCATTATAGCTGCCCCCTGGTGGGAAGCTATCTCCAATGCTCTGGGTAACCTCATCTGTTACTCTAGAATTGTCTCTGAGGGCAAAGGATGAATTCCTAGCAAATAATATTCTTCATATAGACGGACTCCAATTTTTATTTCCTCACTAGATCTTTGATAAGGACCCAATGCTACTGACCAGCAGGATGGCTAGTTAAGGCTAGCTCTCAGATCCTGAATACTCTGAGGCACATCAGTTGTAAAGTTTGAAAGCAGTGATACATATTGCTCTCCAATCTGTCCATGATTGTCTCCAGAGTGACAGGTCCATGTTTCTATGATAGCGAAGGCAACAACTGCTGTTTCTCAGCAGAGGGCCTATGACGAATTCCAATGAAATTACCTTCCACTCAATCACTGCCTGCAATAAAGAAAAAAAAGCTTTGCTGATATTGCTGCAAAGGATAACTATACAGACTCAAGAATCAAATCTGGCAGTTACCACACACCCGCGGGGAGTTACCTTAGAACCTTTACATGGGTATGGCAATTCTTTATCATCCTTTTAAGTAAGCTCACATGAGTCCTGGATTTCACAATTCCAAAACCATTTGGGTCATCTCCTCAGCCCCTGCTGGGAAGGTGACATATTCTCATCCACAATCCACTCCTCCAGATTTCCTCTCATCTCAGTCAAGCTGTAGGTGGCATATTCTCTCTACCTAATGCCCTCCCTAGATGACAGAATTTGAATTTATGCTTGAGAGTGAGGAAGTATTCGCCAAATGTGGAAATTTGGGAGAGGGAGGTACAATGAAGGCAGTGCATGAGTCTTCGTCTCAAAGAGAACAAGGAATTTAATTGTCAATGGTAGAGGGGGCGTGGTAACTCCAGTAAAATGCTATTCCCTCCTTCTGATTGGCACTCTGCTCTGTCACAATTCATACTTGACTGGCCATTACTCTGTACAAATATAATTAAAAGTTTGAAAAGGCATACTGTGATTTTTTTTTAAGTTAAAGAGCCAAACACTTCCTCACTCTCTTGTTAATGCCCTACCAGTCAGCTGCAATACAAACTGAACTGATTTATTACAATGAAAAGTTTTCACATAGTTCAGCTGCTTGCAGACACTTTTGTCTGGATGTCACACCAATGACTACACTAATGTCAATGCAAATAAGAAGTCCCAGGAAATCTGAGTGCAACTTCCTCCACAAACCAATAGCAGGCACATAAATTTCATGTAAAAGGGACAGTTGTGCTGTTCATTTCAAGATCATTCTAGGCCAATATATCAAATAGAACGTTCATCCAAAGTGTAACCTGTCCTTTGTCCTTACAGATGCTGTCCATTTCCAATATTTTCCATACTTGCTTCAGTACTCAAGTACTGAACCTATAAACCAATCATGTCACAGCAAACATAACTCACTTGTGCTTGCAATGTTTATGAGTTATGTGGTTGTTCTTGTGCATTGCTGCTCCTGTATGGTGGTTTATTTGCTGCAAACCAACATCCATCTTCTGTGCATTGAGCTCGAACAGCTAATATTTACTCACAATATTGCACGATCAATCTGATACTTTTAGTGAGCTGCATAATTTAGGAAACAGCAAGTGTCAGTACCTGTGTGCTTACAAAGTATGGGGATGAATGTTAAACATGAGGAATATAGGAGAGGGAGAAGGCCGTTCGGCCCTCTGAGCCCACTCCCTCATTTGACAAGGTCTTGGCGATTTTCTACATCACTTTCACCTTTCTCGACTATTCCTGTTTCCCATAATTCCCTTAATACCCAATAATCTATTGGTTTCTGCCTTGAATCTTTTCATAACCTGACCATCCACAGTTCTGAGGAGGAGAATTCACAATCCTTTGAGTGAAGAAATTTCTCCTCATTTCAGGCCTGACTAATCCCTTATTCTGAAACTACAATACCTAATTCTAAATTTCCAAATTAGGGGAAACATCTGCTCACTATCTATCTTATCTTAAATAGAATGATAGAATGGTTAATCATACAGGCCATCTGGCCTGCCATGCCTTGGGCCAGGAATGTTGCCATTACACTATCAAACCCCTGAAGAACTTTATATGCTTCTGTAATATCTTAGAAGGAATGGTGTCCATAAGTGGAATAACAGAAGGACGACTTATTAACAGTAAAAACTATGTACAGAGAGTGAGAATGATGCTACTGATTACTTAAGTTGCAGTTCCTAGACTGCCTAGAAGAGGAGGATGAGAATCTGCATGCTTCAGCCCAACAGGCTGAATGAGTCATATGACCATTTGCAACCTCACCTTTTAAAGTGGCTCGCTGTTACATCCTTCCCCCTTAATGTCTCTTATTAACACATACCATCAAAAGTTAAATTATGTACAAGATAACACCATAAATGAATCTTTTAGCACAATTCATTATAAATTCAGTTGGTCAGAGAATTCCTCTCCATCTGGGTGCAGTGCATACCTGTTTAATGCCATTTAATGACATGAAATGCTGCAACTCTTCACTGGTAAATGCTGTCGCATTGTCCAAAATCAACATCCCCAGCAAACTATGGAGACAAAGATTTGCCTTCACTTTTCCACTGTTGCAAAAGGGGTTGCAGACTTCAGTTCATAAAAGTCCAGCCATTTTGGGTGTGCATCCACTATAAGTTGAATCATGGTGTCCATGAAGTGGCCACAAAATCAATATGGAGTCACGCCCATGGCTGACCTGGCCACTGTCAAGGGTACATCTAAGCTGCCGAAGATAACTTCTGCTGTACCTGGGATTGGTTTTATTGTTTAACCATGCTTTCTATATCTGAGTCTAACATGGGCTACCACACATAGCTGCAAGCCAACTGTTTCATGTTGGACATCCCTCAGTCAACACTGTGCAGTTCCTCCAATAGTAATTTCCAGCCAGGCATGGGGATAACTTTCTTTGTTCCCCACAGAAGGACACGATCTTTGCAGCTCAATTTGTCCTTCTGTACCGGAAAGGCTCTCAGTTCAAAGATTAAAAGCAAAATACTGTGGATGCTGGAACCTGAAACAAAAAAAATGGTGGAAAATCTCAACAGGCTTGACAACATGTGTGGAGAGAGAATACAGCTAATGTTTTGAGCCTAGATGATCTTTCATCAGAGTCTGCTGAGATTTTCCAACATTTTCTGTTTTTGTTAGTTCAGAGATTCCCCGTTAACAGCAACCATGAAGGACCATATGGCTAACTCTGGACAATATTGGATCCTTCTGAGTCTAATACTTGATTTGTTGTGACAACACAAGTAGTGTGTCAATGAAGTTCAATGCAAGGACAATTGTTTGTGCACTGGAGGGACAGAATACTTTACAGCAGTGGGAGAAGATTCAGTGTCTGTGTTTGATATTTGTGTCCTCGGTCTATGTTGGGAGATATTTTCATAAGTGACCATGATTAACGTCCAATACAGTATTGTCAGAGAAGGAAAGCTGAGAGAACAACAATTTAAATGGCTGAAGCTATGGCAGGGGAATGTGCCAGTGAAAACTAAAACCTCATAGTTGCCTTTTTACCTACTTACGCAAAAAGGCTTTATTCACAATACTTGTCCTGAGAAGGTACTTTAATAACTTTGGAGATTTGTATGTCTGATCTCCAATTTCAAATTCTGAATAATCAAATAACCATGGATGCCTCTTATGTAGGACTTTGATCGGTTCCACTTACAATTTCTCTCTCTCCTGCTGGTTTATTCTCATTCTGCTTTATCAATTTATGGTCAGTCTTGTTTGAATTCTCAGAACCTCTCAATAGGCAAGTCGACCACTTTTTTGGTAGGATAGTGTGATATATCTATTCCTTTGATCTATCTTTAACTTCCCTTGTTAGCCGCAATTAGATCACTTCTATTATGGCGTTCTTATCCTTTAAGGAAGTATATATTCATTGCAAATAATGAATGTTCTTCAAAAGTTCACCATTGCCATGTCTTTATTCTAGTTTGCTTAACCAGTCTCCTTTTGATTTGTCTGAAAGGCACGCTGGTTAAGTGCATTGACTCGAACAAGTGGTGAACTGTAGCAACTAGGGGAATTTCACAGAAAATTCATTGCAATGATAATGTAAGCCTTATTTATGACTAATAAATAAACTTACTCATTAATTAAATTCCAGATGACATTGCCCCACATTGTTTTGCCCTGGGTGAGGAAAGATGAACTGGTTTCCTTTCTTTGTTTAATCCCCTAAGCTGATTGCAACAGGATTGATTTATTGAGGATCTCTTCCCTTGTAGATATCTTTTCTCAACCCAGTATATTTAAGTAAAAATGAGCCAGTGTAGCTGGTCTTTCTTGAGTTAAAGAAAGGGTGAGTTTAATAGCCACTTAATGCAAGGAAAATGGTAAAGCACATACATATAAATTCACAAAGATTAGAAATGATAATTGAGAAGTAAGTAAATAAGAAAAATATGCAGATTTGACCTATTTGTAAGGAGTAGATGGTGGAATATTGCAGCCATTGAGATTCCAGTTGCACTAACTTCAGGAGATGAACAGTTAGTTTTGAGAATCCAGTGTTCTGCAGATTAGTTGAGAAGCTGCCCTGCATTCTTTCCAGCTGTGGCTTTGCTGACGTGGCTTGCTTCAGCAATTGGAGTAAGAGAGTTACCTCCAGTTCCTTTGCAGGAGTCTGCCGTTGTCTTTCCTCCTGTGTCACAAGCACTAGTCAACACTAACCAAATTTTTCAGCAAGTTTTTACGCCAGTCATTATACATTCCAGTGAGGTGAAAATCTACAAACTGATCTGGGATATTTCTTACAGGATATCATTACCGCTGAGATGATAATCAGCTCTCATTATCTTTACAGGTGATGATAGTTTCAGCATATATTTTGAAATCTCCTTGTTTACAAATGGTGCAATTCGCTTGACTCTCTATTAGTATCACCCACCAACAATTCAGCCAGTGACAGAATTTACATCCTCAATACTTGCTTATATGTGCATTTTTAAAACTACAGATCTTATTTAAAAGTTCAGTTCCAATGGAATTTGGGTTTTCCTCCATCATAGTGACAACTTTAGTCAACTTGCCTCTCATATACCTTTAATTTCCTTTGTTTTGATTTAAGACCCAATTTCAGAGTTAACAAAATCACTCTCAAACTCAACAAAAAATTCTATCATATTTGATCACTCTTTCTCAGAGTTTTCTTTACCACAAAGTTCTAAATTTAAGCTGCATTATTGCATAAAATACTAGCATTAATGTTATTTTTTTCCTAACTGGTTCCTTGGCAATACTGTTCTGGAAAACTATCTTTAATATATTTCATACTCATCTTGTACACTATTATTAATAATCTTGTTTCTCCAATCTGTAGGAAAATTAATTCCCATCCTCACTCCTTCCCCCCATCTCCTATTACCATATTATGCTTGTTACATGCACCTCTTCTAGAAATGCGCAATCTGTGGAGCTCTCAGATCCACTGAGATGTCTGGTCATGATGCCAGCTTCCACTTAGTTCCAAAACCTGGGACTCAAGCTCCTGCACTTGACAACAATTTTTGCTCAAGTGATTGTCCAAGGCTTGGGAAGCATCCTGAAGTTCCCAGATGGGTACAGAATGTTCTCTGCCATGTCTCTATTCATTACTCAACTAGCTAATCATCTACAACTAAATCTGAGACTTGTCCCTGACCTGAACAAAAGAACTTCACCAACAACTCAGCAATCATCTCTCACATCCTTAACCCTGAGCTGTCCAATTGAAAACTACTCTTGCTAAAGAAACGGAATAATTATTTGGTTAGTCAATTTGCCCACCCTCAAAGTTCCCCCTCTCTGTGAATTTAATGTTGTCATTATCAGAACACTTGGGGCGAATAGGATCAAATGTTATGGGGAGAAAGCAGGATTAGACTATTAAATGATCAGCCATGATCGGAGGAGGCTGGAAGGGCTGAATGGTCTCATCCTGCTCCTATTTTCTATGTTTTATGTTTGTCACTTTATCAGAATTTTATAAATTTTCTCGTGTCTATGCCTCCCTCAGTGTTTCTCCTTGATTATTAATTCTCTCTTAGTATCTCTCTGCTTTAAACATGATCAGTTTCTCCTTTGGTGCTTCATCCTGACTGGCACTGAGTGTGCAGATGCTTAAAATGTTCATGGGAAATTCTGTTGATCGTTATTTTTAACTGCATTATGAAGCTATCTATTTTAATACTTAGAAGCTGTGCTATAAATTGCACAATGTGCCACCAAAGCTTGAGTGCCTTACATGATATCTAAGATCAGACAATGTTGACCAAAAAAAAACCTTGTATTATGGTGATGAATGATTTACATGGCTAGGGAAAAAAAAAGTGTATGCTGTAGACTATATAACTAGTTCTTGTCAATTAGTTAAGCCATCTACTTTTAACTCGGGTTATATTCCTCTTTACCTCATTGAATTTTGTGTTTTTCCATTCCAGGATCATTATATGTGACTTCATTATCCTTTTCTATTCACAGATTGAAGCTAACTATATTATGGTCAATATTTCCTCATTTCTTTTTCTACTTTTACATCAAATTAATGTCCTCACTTCATTTCCCAGAACTAAATCAATCAATGTTTCTCCCTTTGTTGGATTAGAAACATGCTGATCTAGGAAAACAATCCTGCATGCATTCTAAGAAGTACCCTGAACTTCAATCACATGCATTAAATGTATTTTAATCTATGCTGCGAGTAACAGACCCCTTAAATGTAATCATTTTGTTCTATATCTTTCAAAATTTGCTTCAAATCTTCACCCTTATCTCACCTATACAGTTTAATGCTAAATATCCATAAATTTCCACTTATCCAATTCTATTCCTATTTATTCCAGTTTATCACCATGCTCTGGGAACATCTTTGTGTTTTAAAAGTGTGAAAGAGTCGATCCTATATAAATTGCCAACATATTCAGGCTTCTGGTAAAACAGGAAATATAGCAACATAAATAGACAATTGGCTGATGACCAAGAGGGTAATTTTTACCTAACACGCCCAGCAGGAAACTGATAGGATTAGATTAACATTGAATTCATGGAGAGTGAAAACAGACAAGGTATAAAATAGTCAACCAGCCTGATCCTGTCATTTTTCTGCCAGGTTAAATTGATTCCAAAGAATTAGGGTAAAGATGCGCTGGTTGGATATATTGATGGTTGTGACCTGGTGTAATTGGAATTACAGTTGGTCTCTCAGTGTATATTGACAATTTAAACTTGGATATATTAAACACCACGTTGAAATTTGCTGATCATACCACAGTGGGAGATTTGACAAGTACCGAGGAGAACTGTATAAGAAATCAGGAAGGCAAAGACATGTTAATGGAATGGGCTCACAGGTGCTAGATGCAATTTAATATTGATAAGTATGTGCTAATTACTTAAAGGTCTATAGCAGCAGGCCCCTTTAAGGGACAAACATCAGGAAGGTCATAGGATCCGATCACCTAGCATGGGGACCGAGAGGATGGATCTAGTTGCAGATAGTGGATGAGTATATGGGATCCAATGGGATTGGGAGTTATAGATAGGTCTATGGCTGGGTAGGTTTTTGATGTGTTCGGCACAACTTGTGGGCCGAAGGGCCTGTTTGTGCTGTAGTGTTCTATGTTCTATGTTCTATAGTGGGCTTTTGGAGCCAGGATCGATTCTAGAACTGGAAATGAGAACATCATAAAAGCACTCTGCATGTATATGTACTTGTGATAATGTGTTATAATAACTGGGAGTTGCCAATCCTTGCATTTATTACATTGGTGATGAAGTAAATCACAGCAACTCCATTTTCAGTGATGAATTCAAACAGAACATTGTAGCAAAACTACAGAGTGAATCATGATTGATCCAAGCCTAAAAAGGAGGGAGCAGACATGCTTTTCATTAAGAAGCTAGAAACCTTCAACACAACCACTAAGAACTGGACAATATGTGGAAAGTTCAAATATTTCTTCAAGGCTAATGGAATAAAGGGGGAGGATAAGAATAATTTTACTACTTTCATGCAGGACCCAGACAAATAACCCGATCCAAACTTTAACGTCCCTGGATGTTGCTGATAGAAAGACATTTGCAGAGCTCGTTGAGCTGGCAAAAGGGCATTACCACCCTAAAGCTTCGACAACACTGCAAAGATATGATTAGCTCAGCAAGGTGGGCTCCAAGAGAGATTTTTGCAGAATTTGTAGCAAACCTAAAGCAGAATCTTTAGCATTGCAACTTCAGGTTAGCTTTAAATGACATATTAAGAGATCGATTGATATGTGGTGTAAATAATGCATCTATACAAAGAAAACTGTTGGCTGTTAAGAAGCAATGAAAATGATGACAGCAATAGAAAGCACCAAGAAAGGTGCTCAAGAGTTACAGTGCAAGAAAAGCATAGAGGTCCACCAGTTAGACTTGGAAATCTTTGAGTAGTAGCAATACAGGGTACAGGATCAAGTTCAAGTAGTGATTTGAATGCAGGATTTATTTTAATTTAATTTTTATTGTGACAATAATTATTATACAGTGAAAGATATCGTTTCATGTGCATACACAGACAAAACATACTGTACATAAAGAAGGAAATGAGAGAATGCAGAATGTAATATTACACTCAAAGCTAGGATATAGAGAAAGATTAACTTAATGCGAGATAGGTCTTTTCAAAAGCCTGACAGCAGCAGGGAAGAAGCTGTTTTTGAATTTGTTGGTACATGTCCTCAGACCTTTGTATCTTTCTCCCAATGGAAGAAGGTAGAAGAGAGTATGTCCGGGTGTGTGGTGCCCTTAATTATGCTGGCTGCTTTCCCAAGGCAGAGGGAAGTGTAGACAGTGTCAATGGATGGAAGGCTAGTTTGTGTGATGGACTGGACTTTGTTCATTACCCTTTATGGTTTCTTATGGTCTTGGACAGAGCAAGAGCCATATCAAGTTATGATACAACCAACAAGAATGCTTTCTTTGGTGCATCTGTAAAAGTTGGTAAAAGTCATAGCGAACATGCTAAATTTTCTTTGTCTTCTGGGGAATTAGAGTTGTAGGTGGGCTTTCTTAACTATAATGCTGGCATGGACGGATTAGAACAGACTTTTGGTGTTCTGGACATCTACAAACATGAAGCTCTCGATCATTTCTACTTCATCGTCATTGATGTAGACAAAGACATGTTCTCCACTATGCTTCCTGAAGTCGATAACTATACTTCATTTTGTTGACATTGAGGGAGATTATTGTCGTAGCAGTAGTTCACCAGATTCTCTATCCTATACTCTGTCTCATCAATATTTGAGATTCAATCCATTATGTTTGTGTCATCAACAAACTTGAAAATTGAGATGGAGGTGAATTTGGCCACATAGTCATAGGTGTATAAGGAGTATAATAAGGGGTTGAGGATAAATCCTTGTGGGACACTGGTCTTGAGGATGATTGTGGATGAGGTGTCGTTGCCTATCCTTACTAATAGCAGTCTGTGGGTTAGGAAGTTCCAGATCCAGCTGCAGATGGAGGAGCCAGGCCCCAGTACACTGTGCTTGGAAATGAATTTTGTCGGAATAATGGTGTTGAAGGCTGAGCTGTAATTGATAAATAGGAATCTGACATAGGTGTCTTTGTTATCTAGGTATTCCAGGGTGTTTGCTATGGACTTGTTGCAGTGGTAGGTGAACTATGGTAGATCCAGGCAATCTGGAAGGCCAGAATGGATTTGAGCCATGACTAACCTCTTGAAGCACAATGATGTATGTCAGAGCCACCGGACAATAGTCATTAAGACACTCTGCTTGGATTTTCTTTGATACAAGGATGATGGTTGTCTTATTGAATCAGATAGGGACCTCAGATTGTTGTAAAGAGAGATTGAATACATCTGAATACCCCCTCCAGGTGGTCTGCATGAGATCTGAACACATGTCCGGGTACCCCTCTCTGTTGTGGCCAACCCTGATCTTCTGTCCAACATACCCACCCACAGAAAATCCAACCACCTCCCTAGACATCCTGATTTCCCCCACCAAGCCCCATCGCCCTCTTCCCTGCCTCTCCCACTGATCCCCTGATGGAGTAGCAGTGAGACTGTGCCCCACTGATCATCCCCAATAGGCTCTGTCCCCATCAGGTCCTGCCCTACCTCCTTGACACTGCCTGAAACCTGTAGGCTGTGCCATGGTGTCCCTTGGGCATTGTCAGGATGCAAAGCTGGCACTGCCAGGCTGACACTGCCCAAGGGTACGCTCCTTACCCCCCGACCTCCCAGGGGGTCTTCAATGGCCTCTCTTCCTTCCAATGGGGTTGGACTACCTGTTCCCCGTTAGTGGGGAGCAGGAGTAAACCCCGCTGGAGGGATCCACTTCTGGTGGGGTGGGGTGGGGGGACGGAGAGCTACCAGACCTGGAGAATTCAGTGCTGGGCCAGCTAATCAAATTGAAATGCTGGCGTGGAGCTGATTATGCTAAAAAAACTAGACCCAGAGTCGCATGGAGGCTGTGATGCTCAGTGGGATGTCCGCAAAACAGCCCCAACTGATGTCTCCTGACTTGCTGCGCTACTCGAGTGGCGCATTGGATTAGGACCCTTCATACTTTATAATATTAGCCAGGAGCTCATATTGCCAATGCAGAACCCATTACCTGAATGCACACCATCTCCTCTAGTCCCACATGAGATTGTAATTTCTTTAAGCATTCTGAACGCTTGTAACTGCACAATAAATTAAGTACTCGACTAATAGAGACCCACTGTTATTGAAGATTAAACATATGATGCTACATGGATGGTGGAATAAAAGAGCTTCAGATGAAGCCTTATTATCCAAAGGCATGAGCTCAACTGCAAGGATAGCATCATCCTTTAGGGGAATGGCAGTGGTCATCAGTATATCAGTAAGAGAGTTTTTACTTAAAAATTGCATAGTGCCCATCCAGGCATGTCAAAGATGAAAATGCCAGCGAGAAGCTATATGTGGTGGCCTGGCATTGATGCAGATACAGAAAGAGTTGTCAAACAATGTGCCAGTTCCAGTAAAAGCTACTAGCTGCAGCCAACAACACCATCCCACACCCCCCACCCATGGGAATGGCCAGTTTGACCATGGGTAAGAGTTCACATGGATTTGTTGGCCCATTTATGAGTACAATGTTTCCTTTGTTAGTGGATGTCCATATGAAATGGATGGGCATATTAGAAATGAGATCCACAACTTCATACACCAAAGTTGAGGAACTGTGTGAATCTTCATTACCCACGGTGTACTAGAAGTACTTATCTCGGATAAAGAAATGGCTTTCACAAGTGCTGAATTCCTGAAGTTCAAGACCTTTAATGACATAAATCATAGCCATACTGTGCCACATCACTCCTTTTCAAATGGATTGGTCGAACGAGCAGTTGACTTTCAAGACTAGTATGAAGAAGAAACCTCCTGCATCACTAGAAACTGAGCACAGTTACTATCTGCCTATAGAATTGTCCTGCATTGTACTACCAGAATATCTCCAGCTGAGCTGCTGATGGGTTGATGCTTGAGAACCGGGTTATTCCTAGTAGTTACAAATTTGGCGGGGTGGATAGAGACAAGTCAGAAAAAGGAACCATGATTCATCAAAAGTAGAAAGGAATATTTGAAATAAATGATCCAGTCTTTATGAAGAATTTTGGCTGCAGACCAAATTTGTCTCAGGAATTGTGGTGACCAGGATGGAGCTACTGTTTTATGAGATGAAAGTGAACGACAAGTTAGTGAAGAAGGAGACTGGGGCCATTCCAAGAACCAGTGCTATTGCCTGATCCAATTGTGAAAGCAAGTCGTGTTGTTGTCCATCCAAAGAATGAAATGGCTGATCAGCCAAAGGCAGGCCAATGAAACTGGGAAAATAGCGGGAACTGAAGCACAGATTCCAGAGAAGAGTTCAAACAAAGCAAGTCCACCAAAACTACCTCTACAGTTGGACGTCAACCACTTGAGCTGCAACACTACCAGAGAAAGTGTAGTTTCCGATTAGCAAACAGGTAGTAAAGGGGGAGATGCTGATAAAATTGGGCGGGCAGATCATTAACTAAATTTTAGTACATGCAAATGTATTTAAATCACTGTTGCACCCGTTTTGGACGCAAAGCGGATTGCCGCCATTCCCGGGTTTCGGGACAGTGGCAATCTACATGGATGCAGGTGCTGATCATGATAATGGTCTCTCACCTGACTTTACCACGTTTTTGTGACCGAAAATGGGCACGAGGCAATGGTAAAATAGGGCCCTATGTTCTGCACTCTCTTCTTTCCTTCTCTATGAATGGTATGCTTTGTCTGTAGCAGGCACAACAGTACTCTTCACTATATGTTAATACATGACAATAATAAATCAAATCAAATCAAATCAAATGCACTCCTTTCCTTCTTTATGAATGGGATACCTTGTCTGTATAATGAGCAAGAAACAATACCTGTATACTAATACATGTGACAATAATTAATCAAATCAAATTTAATGCTCCAGAGATACACCTTTTTCCATTCCTTCAGCCACTTTCCTTATCCTCTTTCAAGAATTTTATTTTACTTTTGCTCCTAGTGTTTAGGTGTCTGGATCCTGTGTGCTTCTTGCATTATTTCTAAAGCTGCTTTGTAATTGAAGACATTATTACATTGCCTCATCCTCTCATCACTGTACTGGATACAATTATGCAACCATATGTTCCTCACCTGCCTTTCTCCACACCAGTCACCCCCATCACCACCAACCTCAGTTACCCTTTCCTTGTCTGAGTCACCATCGTACGCATGATATGGATACGGGCGTATTTTGTTGCCATGAGTGTATGAGATGAACAGTGTTACCTATTTCTTTGTTCATGAATGTTATCGAATTTATTGAAGAAAACACTATTCATTCACTAGCCACAAATAATTTTTAAAAAACCCTTACTACCTCTGTGCACATCTTGCACAAGCTGCCGTCTAAATCTTTTCAGTGGCCATGTACAAATTGTTCACCATTCTCTCACCTCCCCCCATTCCAGCTCTCCATTTTGCAACAGTTTAACCTCTGACTCACCATGAGTAATACCATGAAAAATGCACTAATAAATTAAATTATCAATTCATTTGTGTAATCAAATACAAACTCTTTTGAATGTTTTCATCAGGAGTTTTCTTTCACCAAAACTCAGCAATTTGAATGAAGTAGGCGATTCACTCAGGTGAATATTGTGTAGTGCATTTGTGTGTAAGTTCGTACATCTATATTGAATTGACTGCTAAAATCAAGAATTTTAATCTGCTCCAACTCACTTATCTAATGTAGTGCAGCACAAATTACCACCTTGTCAGTCTGTCATTTAATATCCAATAGATTACAGTGAGGTTCCATCCTTTATGCATTTGTTCAGTGTGATTTATACATTACAGAAATCTTCTATCACTTTAAGTATTATTTTGAGCATTTATATCAAAAGAATGTCTCTAAAATAAATTGTGTGTCATGGTGAATAAGGGAAAAAATGCTCAATGGGCATATATATATATATATATACATATATGAATGCATTGATAGCAGCCTTGTAGTCTGTGTCCCATAATCTAGTTATCTGGAGATCTCTGGACAGGACAATGGAAGGTCATAAAACAATTAGGGTTATCAAAATGTGAAGTAAATTGAGACTTGGAATCAGATATGCTGCAGAAATCGCTACTTAATAAACCACCAGAAATTATATACATAAAAAGCAAAGGATGTAAGAAATTGGAGCTCTGTTGTCTTACAAATCTATATTTCTCTATTGAGTTTCCCAAAAGAAGCTAGAATAATGACTATGGCATTACATTTTGTTTGATAAATACAGTAACAACAAATACAAATTCACTGCCCTTCCAATTATGCATATCCAGTTATATTTGAGAGACAGAATGAATGAAATAAACAGGACTAAACATCATATAACACTGCATTATGGACTTTGGCATCAGATAGAACAAAAGTTTGAGACTTACAGGCATATTTCAGATATTTACCAGGAGAGGGCACAAAAAGTCACTTCAACACAGTAATCTATTAAACTATAAATATTTAAATTCCATCTTCCAAGGACATGGGGACCATCTGTATCATGACCTTTTGGTGCAATCTGTAATGCTACAAGATATAATCTAACTAACCTTTCAAGTTCAGTGGTATAGTTTTGCATTCACTAACAACAGATGACAGCTAACACAATATTGATGCATGTTATGAATGTAAACATTTGTTTGTATGGATCAGACTTACAGAGGAAAACTATCTTAAACAGCAGATATCAAATTATTTATACAACCATACACATTGAACCACAATTCATATTACATTATCGGTTACTTGCTGCCAGTTATGTCCTGATACTGTGTCATTATCAGATTTACTTTGCTTTTACCCAGATCCATCTACCTTTACTACACTTAACTATTAGACTGCTGGGAAGAACAGGGGAAGTTCTATCTTATTCTGCCAACCAATTTTGTGAGCTTTTAGCTCACATTATAATGTAAAATCTGTAACAATAAAAAGTAATTCAAATAGCAGCAGTGGCTTTGCAATTGTTGCATCAGTTCCTTGTAAGTACAGTAAGCGCAGGAAACATTTCAACTGTACTTTTAAATTTTCCACATTTTTTTCTGCTTTCTGACTTGTATTAATCTTACTGCAGATTTTCAATTGCCATTGCCTTCCAAGTCTCTGCAGCGCAGTTAGAAAGATGGGCCTTTGCATTGAGCTTTATGAATTAGAGAACCATTTCATGAGGGGTCAAAATCTTCAATTTTACTGAGACCCCGGCCAGTATGTTTCTTCTCATCAATACCCAAGCACTCATATTTATAGACCGTGCCAGACGAGACCTGCCATCATTGCCTCCATTTCTCTGCAGAGGCAGGGATCGAACGATGCCATCTGCTGCTAGCTGACTTACAGACAACTTTATGAACTGAAATGGCCTGTTCTGTGACTCGAGGTCACAATGCCATTGGCTTTCTATACGGGATCTTTCTAGGCCGCCACAGGGGACAGATAAAGCTATCTGCAATTCATACCATTTAAAGCAACTGACCGAGACCCCTGTTTGCCAGGGGAAAGACCTTCATAATTTTGACATTGGAAAGGAGACACCGACTGGAGAGGGCACATTGACTTCAATAAAAAAAATCAGCAGCTGATTCAATTTTGTCAATTTTACCAACAAGTTCATCTCATGTATTCTGTTGAAACATAAATCTTTTAAAAGTTTGGCATCTATTTTAGTTTTTAGTTCTCTCAGATAATTTTACTTATTTTTACTATTTTCCCAACGCTTCCTTTCAGTCTATCCTGCCTTTTGTTCATTCCAGCACTCTGCTTTATTCAATGATTCTGGTGTGTTTTGGTCTTATGCAACTAACATTATTGTTGAAAACCTGAAAACTATTTTATGATGGAATATTGGGCAAAAATGAGATCAATTTCAAACTCTTCCTTTCCTCTCCTTAGTTGGACTTTTTTATGACTTAAAGTTTAAAATCTTCTGACAGACAATGTAATCATTCAAATTAATCTTAGTTGTGCTCGGAGGAGGGTGTGAGCTAAAATGAGTTGCAGTGTTCTGGCTCTACACCCTCCAATGCTCACAATGGCTAGTGCTCCTGACGTCTATTCATATAACTCTCAGGATTTCATGTTTTCCCTGAATCCCAAATGCTCCTAAGTGCTCACAGTTCACCCTCTATATTCCTTAATCACCCCTTCAAATGACAACTAAACCAATTCCCATAACACACTTCCTCAACTGCTCTCTACTTACATGCTCATTAATTCCCCCATGATACTCATTACTTTCCAATCAAACTGCAGCCCAAATTTTCACAACATGCCCAACCCAGGAGCATCACAGTGTTTAGCACTACTGATTCACAGTGCCAGGGACCCGGGCTGGATTCCCAGTTTAGATCACTGTCTGTGCAGAGTCTGCACACTCTCCCCGTGTTTGCATGGATTTCCTCCGGATGTTCCGGTTTCCTCCCATAGTGCGAAAGTGCCAGGGTGTGGTGTATAGGAGATTTTTATAGTAATTTCATTGCGGTGTTAATACAAAGCCTATATATGACACTAATAGATAAACTTTAAACCCAACTACCATATTTCTCAATCCCTCAATATTCACTACCCCATTGAATGGTTCATTATCCCTCTCTATCCCTCCACTATTGTCTGAGTATCCAGTTGTGCCTCAAAATATTCACTGTTCCCATAACTGCTCACTTTCTTTGTTAGCCCAAAGCTTCACTACAGACTAACTGTTCACTTTAGAGGTGAGAGACAGAAATCAGTGTTGTTTCTAGTCCTGAATCTTTTTGGGTTATAAACAGTCACTACAGAGGCACTCTCTTAGTTAATGCAGAAACCAATCTGCTGTCCAATTGAGGATGGGGGCAGGATCTAAAGGTGAAGAGCCAATCACATGCCTTCCAGCTTGGGTAGAACTATAAACTGTGTTAGAGGGTGAGTATAAGAGTTTTAGAGGTATCCTTCCTTGACTTTTTTGAAACTTTAGGTAAAGAATTGGCTCTTGCAGTCAAGCCATTATAGTGAGGCAGAAGAGCATGGCCTGTGCCTGCTCTCACACTCAGCCTGGACTGGCTCCCAGGCAGTTAAAAAGCCCTGTGATGGTTCAGGAAACTGGAGGCCATCTGGAAAATTCCAGTTGACCTCCTTTAATTGTAGTTGACAAGAGTCACAATGAACCTAATTGGCTGCCTGTCTCATGGGGAGGTGGGTTGGAAGATGGGAAGGAAGGTGGGTTGGAAGATGGGAGGGGGGTGGTGTGGGGGGCAATGGTAAGGCCTTCTGGTCTCAAACTTACTTCAGCAAAAATAACTTGAGTATGGAGTTAGGAAACCAGCACGTACACTGGCACCTCTTGCAATGTGCAAAATTCCTGTCCCACATTTCTCTTACTCAGTATTCTCCCCATGTTTTTTTCCCACAACTTTTAAGTTCCTCAACTTCCCTTAACTGCATTCACATCTTTTTCAGCTTCTGAAATCAAACACCATCGTGCATCAGAGTCATTAACCATATGATCAGTGGATATTCTTTCATCAACCATAATAACTCAAAAACCAACTACTACATAATGAATTGATAAGTGGCACCCATACCCCACACGGTCGACATGTGGCACCCATGGGGTTGAAATACATGACAACTATGACATCCTACATCATAGAAAAGCCACATGTTCACCCTAACTTCTTCCTTGCAAGAGGAAATGAGAGGTAGTCAGCTCTCTTAGTGATGTTGAAATACCTTCCTGGAAGGAGCAAGGTTAATTGCTATGGTCATCTTCAGACACACTGGCTCTGAGAATGCAATTTATAGCTGTGCAGGTGGAGATTTCAGTGAAGGTATTTTTACTGAAGTGTATTATATCACATATCGTTCTATGCTGATGTTCAGAAGAGTTGCTCCCTGAACATCCTAGACATATTGAACCTTGTACTGACATCCTTCTCCCTCTTTTTCCTTTACCTACATCTTGTCAGCCTCTATGTGGCCTCTGTTCATTCACAAGATATACAGAATATTAACATGCAGGTAGAGCAACCGATTAGAATTGGAAATGGGGGTTAACTATTTAGGACTGAGATAAGGAGAAATTTCTTCAGGATTCTTCAGAGCAGCATAGTAGCACAGTGGTTAGCACTGTTGCCTCACAGTGCTAAGGATCTGGGTTCAGTTCCAGACTTGGGTGATTGTCTATGTGAAATTTGAACATTTTCCGGTTTCCTCCCATAGTAAAAAGATATGCAGTTAGATGGATTGGCCATGCTAAATTGCCCCGTAGTGTCCCAAGATGTGTAAGTTACATGGATCAGCCATGATGAATATGTGAGTTAAAAGGATCAGTGGAGTGAACCTGATCACCTGATGAACAGGTAGTGCTCTGAAAGCTCGTGATACCAAATAAACCTGTTGGACTTTAACCTGGTATTGTGAGACTACTTACTGAACCTTTTCAAAGGCTGTTAGGGATGAACAAGTAGTAGCCAAGCCAAAGGCACCCACATTATGTGAATGAATGATTGGAAAAAACTGGAGCATCAACCTGTCCAGATGGTAACATGAGATCAAGTGCAACTTCCTGCAAAAACGATCAAACAAAGATGAGACGGAGTACAGAAAAGAGATAGAGAATCTGGTGAACTACTGTAATGACAATAATATCTCCCTCAATGTAAACCAAATGTAAGAGATAATCATCAACTTCAGGAAGCGTAGTGGAGAACATGCATCAATGAGGATGAAGTAGAAAGGGTTGAGACCTTCAAGTTTTCATGTATCCAGATCACCAACAAGATGTCCTTGTCCCCCCATGCTGACACTTTTATTTTCTCAGAATACTAAGGAAATTTGGCATGTCCTCTACAACACTCACCAACAAATGCACTATAGATAGCATACTTTCTGGTTGTATCTGGGCTTGGTATGGCTCCTGCTCTGCCCAAGACCACAAGAAACTATAGAGGGTCCTGAATGAAGCCCAGACAATCACACAAACCAGCCTCCCATCCATTGACTCTGCCTACACTTACCGCTGCTTCAGAAAAGTAGACAGCATAATCGAGGATCCCACACTACTGTGAACACACTCTATTCCACCTTCTTTCATTGGGAGAAAAATACAAATGTCTGAGAACATGTACCAACCGACTCGAAAGCAGCTTCTTCCCTGCTTCCATCAGTCTTTTGAATGGACCTATCTTGCACTAAGTTGATCATCCTCTACACCCTAGCTATGATTGTATCACTGCATTCTGCACTCTGTTGTTTCCTTCTCTATGAATGGTATGCTTTGTCTGTATCGCATGCAAGAAACAATGCTTTTCACTTCATACTAATACATGTATACAGGCGACACGGTAGCACAGTGCTTAACACTGCTACTCCACGGCTCTAGAGACCCTGATTCGATTTCCTTGGGTCACTGTCTGTGTGGACTTTGCACATTCTCCTCGTGTCTGTGTGAGTTTCCTCCCGGTGCTCCGGTTTCCTCCCACAATCCAAAGATGTGTGGGTTTGGGCTGATTGGCCATGCTAAATTGATCATAGATACATAGGTTAGAGGAATAGTGGGTAAAATATGTACAGATATGGGAATAGGGCCCGGGTGGGATTGTGGTTGGTGCAGACACGATGGGCTGAATGGCCTCTTTCTGTACTGTAGGGCTTCTATGATTTCAATGTGACAATAATAAACCAAATAAACGTTTGATAAGGTGGCCCATGGAAGACTTCTGCAGAAAATGCAGATGTATGGGATAGAGGGTGATTTAGCTAATTGGGTTAGGAATTGGCTAGCAGGTAGAAGACAGAGGGTGGTGGTTGATGGGAGATATTCATCTTGGAGTTCGATGACAAGTGGTGTACCTCAGGGGTCTGTTTTGGGGCCCCTGCTGTTTGTAATTTTTATAAATGATCTGGATGAGGGTATTGAAGGATGGATTAGTAAATTTGCAGATGACACTAAAATCGGTGGAGTGGTAGATAGTGAAGAGGGGTGTTATAGTTTGCAGAGGGACTTGGACAAGTTGCAGAGCTGGGCCGAGAGGTGGCAAATGGAGTCAGGTCGAGAAGGTTGTTAGGGAGGCATATGGAGTCTTGGCTTTTATTGGTAGAGGGATTGAATTTCGGAGCCGCAACGTCATGTTGCAACTGTACAAAACTCTAGTGCGGCCGCACTTGGAGTATTGTGTGCAGTTCTGGTCCCCACATTATAAGAAAGATGTGGAGGCATTGGAGAGGGTACAGAGGAGGTTTACCAGGATGTTGCCTGGTATGGAGGGCAGGTCTTATGAAGAGAGGCTGAGGGATTTGAGGTTGTTTTCGTTAGAAAGGAGGCGGCTAAGAGGGGACCTGATCGAAACATATAAGATGATTAGAGGTTTAGATAGGGTGGACAGTGATAGCCTTTTTCCTAGGATGGAGAAAGCTAGCACGAGGGGACACAGCTTTAAATTAAGGGGTGATAGTTATAGGACGGATATCAGAGGTAGGTTCTTTACCCAAAGGGTGGTTCGGGAGTGGAATGCCCTGCCTGCAGCAGTTGTAGATGCGCCAAGTTTGGTGGCGTTTAAGAGGTTAGTTGATAAGTATATGGAAGAGAAGGGAATGGTTTAGTTTGGAGGGGCATTGCTTTTTATATTGGTCGGCGCAACATCGAAGGCCGAAGGGCCTGTTCTGTGCTGTAATGTTCTATGTTCTATGTTCTAAATCAAATCAAGTATGAGAGTGATCCATGGATGTCATTTTGAGCTCTTAGGGCTCGTGGAGCAGCTAAATATCAGACACATTCAACTCAATCTCTTGCCTTGCATCTACTGGCTTCTTATAAGCAAATTCGTAGGTGATCAATTAGTAATTTATTGAAAATGATATGATAATTTTGGAATTATGCCCTGACAATATACATTTTCATGGGCAGAAATTTTTAAAATCGCTATTCTATAACCATCCTGTCCATTTACCGAATTTTCCAAAATTGAAGCATGAATAATAAATTGTTTGGAGAAAAATAAAATCTTTTCATCCAGCACATTTCCCACAAACTGAAGCGTCTGATGTCCAAAATAAGGCTGATATCTGAACAAAGGCAAAAAAGTACATACTTCACAATGAATGATTAAATGTATCAAAAAAATTGTACTTTGTCTTTCTGAGTCACTTCGTCCATGTTTTCATTTGGAGGCCTCAGCCTTTCTTAAATGTCTGGATGGCGAATTAATGGAGCTGTTTTTTCCAAGTATACGCAGCCAGCGGGAGTTGCCTGCTGGCCGTATATATCCACTAATTGTGGGCTGTGCGTTTGCAAGTTTCGCAATATGCACAGCCTGCAGGTCAGACTCCCTGCTGCTACTCAACACATGTCTTTACACAGAAATGAATACCAACAAGCATAAATTTCAGAGACCTACTGTGATGAAAAGAAGATGGTAAGTGCTCTCGACTCTCACTTTAAATTTTAGTTGTTGTATTGAAAGTTCTGGCATACCAGAAAGCCCAGTTGTATGATCCTGTCTTTGCAAAAGGTGCTACACATGACAATTTGTGGAGGGAAGTTTTGGCTCACAAATAGACTGAGTGTTGCCTCTCCAAGATTGATGTTTCTGGAGGCTAGCTGTGGTCCAGGCTATGATGAAGACCTAGATCCTTGGAGAAAAATTTCCAGTTTAACAAACAATTCTCACTTATAAGGGGATAATAAAGGTATCTGTATGTTTTCCAAGGGACACTGGCAACATCTCTGTATTAAATGATGACAGACATTCATAGAAGTGCTTCTAGGAACATATGGGCTTCGGTCATTCAGGTAATGAAAAGTCAGCTGAGAACAGAGAGAAGGATATATACAGCTCTAAGGAGATGAGCAGAATGTGTAACAGAGTAGTTGGGCTTCTTAATTTAAGTTCTTAAACTAAATTGAATTTTAAAAACAAAGGGTAGCATTTTCCCATCCCACCTGACACATGGATCATAGCAGACAGGACAGAAAATTCAAAAAACTATGCAAAGGTTCATTAACCTCGAACAGAATTTCCAGTCTTGAGGCAAGCATGGCTGGCAAACTCTGCCTTCAGCCACTAATTGTAATTTAAAAAAATCTTAATAAAGATCAAATTTTGAGTGTCTGCAGAAGGTTTATGTCAAGTTATGTTTTACTGAAAAGATATTAACCAGAGTTCTCTGGCCATTCACACCCCGCATTCTCTGCAAGAGAGGACGGAGAATTTTGTGCTCAGCCAAACCTCTGTTCCCTGCATTGGGATCAAAAAAATCTTGCTGGTGTGAAAGGCCAGAGAATTCCGGCCTTTGAGTCTCATCAATACATGCTGTTAATAATACACAAATTGGCCAGAAACTTTTAGCAAAGAAGAGCTAACCTGTGAATTTGCTACAATTGCTGGCTGATTTGCATTGTTCTGGCATTATTAGTTTCACAATGATGGCATCTTTCCCTTAATCTCCCTGTGCATTTCATAGAGTTGCTGCATTTGCACATTAATTGCCTTTCACAGAAAGTTAAGTCTAGTAATTAAAGGTACATGTGCCCTTTTAACGGCACGATAATTGTAAATATATGCCAATCAACCGCTCTTGCATAGAAAGTGATCAGTTGTAAGTAGGAAATCTCTTTCCTTCATGTGGTCAGTTGTTTTAGGAAATTAAAAAAAAACAACAGTTTAAATTTTACATTTTTTTCCTTACTTCTCCTGGCTGACTTTTGCTTTTTTAATTTAATCTTTCTTTCCTTCTGTTATTGCCTCTTTCTAAACCTACAGGAGGGAAATAAATAAAGGGAAAGAAGGATTGGATTGAAAAAAAAGGTACAGAAAATAAGAAAGAATGGTTGACATTTTAAGTCTCCAAGAACAATTCACTGCCTAAAAAAAGTGAGGCTCTACAATTTAAATGATTTTCTTTCTTGACCAGAGAGATTTACAGTTATTCCATTGCTAAGATGGTACCTTCACTTTTAATTATAATAAATCACAGGGGTAAATCAACTCAGCATATAAGATGACCCCACCTTGTTGGCATCAAACATTAGGTTTCAGCTTAAATTCAGTGTAACAATCACCCCCCTTTTCTGCTAAGAAATGCTATATAATCAAAGAACATTACAGCATAGAAACAGGCCTTTTGGCCCTTCTAGGCTGTGCCAAACCATTTTTCGGCATGGTCCCACTGACCTGCACCAAGATCATATCCCTTCACACCTCTCTCATCTATGTACCTGTCCAAGTTTTTTTTAAATGTTAAAAGTGAACCCGCATTCATCACTTCATTTGGCAGCTCATTCCACACTCACACCACTCTCTGTATGAAGAAACCCCCCGCCTCCAATATTCCCTTTAAACTTTTCTCCCTTCATCCTTATCCCATGACCTCTGGGGTTTTTTTTTTCTCCCATAGCCTCAATGGAAAAAGCTTGCTTGCATTCACTCAATCTATACCCATCATAATTTTATACACCTCTATCAAATCTCTCCTCATTCTTCTATGCTTCAAGGAATAAGGTCCTAACCTATTCAACCTCTCTCTGTAACTCAGTTTCTCAAGTCCCAGCAACATTCTTGTAAATCTTCTCTGTACTCTTTCAACCTTATTAATATTCTTCATGTAATTAGGTGACCAAAACTCCACACAAAACTCTAAATTCAGCCTCAGCAATGTCTTATACAACCTCATCATAACATTCCAACTCTTGTACTCAATACTTTAATTTATAAAGACAAATGTGCCAAAAGCACTCTTTACGACCCTATCTACCTGTATCTATCCTCACATTAGGTGTCAGTCTCAATTTTGCAACTTAGAAATGCATGTTTTACTTACCTGATAAGTCAGTGCACAGGATCAGGCAGGAGTACAGGGACAGGTGGAGTGTTTAAGATGTGCCCATACAGAGCAAAGTCGCATGGCAAATGACAAATAGAAATGCATTTTCTGGCAAAAATAATGAAATCGAAGCTTGTTTGAAGCTAAAAGTCATAATCTTGGCTAACTCATCAAGACTAATTTGTCAATAATTGTACTGCAGCAAAGGAGTTTGGTGTTTGTGAAAAGCCAGTATTAGAACAGAAGAAGGAATTAGCACTGAAAAAGATGCCCAAGATTAAATGCGCTATCGGAATAGGGTCCAGCCATTGGCCTGATCTTGAGAAGCATGTATCAGAATTGCGCTTGGAAATTGGCAGAATGGTTAACATTTTTATAAAATGCCTAAACGGGGCAAATCAAATCCTGATTCCAGCAGAGATTTCCAGCAACTGCTGCTTGGTATAGCCGCTTTATGGAATAAAATGCCTAGTGTTGCAGTAGAAGATCAAGACCAAGGTTGCTTAGAGACAATCAAAAGATCTTGATGCTAAAACAACCAGTTTTCACTGACATATCATTCAACTGCAGCAAAAGCATGAGTACCCATTATGTCACATTGACAAAATGAGCAAAACATTTTAGTAAGGCATTTAATAAGGTATCCCATGGTAGGTTTATGAATAAGATAGGGAGGTGTGGGATAGAAGGAAATTTGGCCAACTGGACAAGTAATTGGCTGTATTATAGAACACAAAGGGTGGTGGTGGAGGCAAAATTTTCAGACTGGAGGCCAGTTATCAGCAGTGTGCCACAGCGGTCAGTGCTGGGTCCTCAGCTTTTTGTGATTTTTATCAATGACTTGGAAGAGAGGGCTGAAGGGTGGGTTAATAAATTTGCTGATGATACCAAGATTGGTGGAATAGTGGATGAAGTGGAGAGTCTAGCAGGCTGCAAAGAGATATTGATAGGATGCAGAGCTGGGCTGAAAAGTAGCAGATGGAGTTTAATCCTGATAAGTGTGAGATGATTCATTTTGGTAGGACAGACTTGAATGCAGATTACAGGGTCAACGGAAGGGTTCTAAGGAACGTTGAGGAGCAGAGAGAGCTTGGGGTTCATATCCACAGATCTCTGAAGATTCCACTCCAGTGGATAGAGCCGTGAAGAAGGCTTATGGTGTGTTAGCGTTTATTAACAGGGGGTTTGAGTTTAAGAGCTGTGGGATTTTGCTGTAACTATACAAGATGTTGGTGAGACCAAATCTGGAGTGTTATGTTCAGTTCTAGTCACCTAATTATAAGAACGATATGGAAGCATTGGAGAGAGTGCAGAGGAAATTTACCAGGATGCTGCCTGATTTGGAGGGTAGGTCTTATGAGGAAAGGTTAAGGGAACTGGGGCTTTCCTCTTTGGAGCAGAGGAGGATGAGATGTGACCTAATAAGGTTTATAAGATGATGGGAGGGATTGACAGAGTGGACGTGCAGAAACTATTTCCAGATGTAGCTGTTACTAAGGGATATAAATGTAAGGTTCATGATGGGAGATATAGGAGGAATGTCTGAGGTAGATTCTTCACTCAGAGAGTGATTGTGGTATGGAGTAGACTATCTCCTGTGATAGTGGAGTTGGACATTTTAGGAATTTTAAGTGGTTAGTGGATAAGCACATGGAGCACCCCAGAATTATAGGGAGGGATAGATTAATCTTGGGATTGGACAAAGCTCAGCACAACGCTGAGGGCTGAAGGGCCTGTACTGTGCTGTAATGTTCTATGTTCTATGTTCTAAGACATTCATGAATTGTAAGATGCCGAGCAACTGAACTGTGTGGTGCAAAGGATCAAAAATAGTTTGAATGAACATGCTGGTAAATGGGATTAATACAGATTTGCTATTTAATGGTCAGCATAGACATAATGGGCCAAAAGGCCTGACTCCATTCTATGACTGGAATTTTACTGTCCTGCCCATCATATAAACGGAAGCGGGCATAGGGTGGATCATATGGATGGGGTTTTACAATTTTGGGATGAACAAAGTCATAAAATCGCATCTGTAATTATATGAGAGACTAGCCTGTGTGCCCAATAGAACAAAATTAAAGCTATGGTGACTTTGAAACTTAAATCTGTGCCAAGAATTAAGTTACATGCAAGGGGTTTTGTCCATGTCTTATGACAATAGTTGAATGGGTGACGGTGGAGCAAAGTTTGGTATAGGTGTCCTATTAGCCTATGCAAAAAATGTAGCTTATTAGTGTAGGAAATGTTCTGCACCCATATAACAAATGAGATAACAAGGTGCCTACAAAGAAAAAACACACAAATTACTGTTTACCGTGGAGTCAATTGCACGTAAGTTCAATCTTTGGACCCGTGCCTCAACAAATCATTCAAGGATCATGTTCACACCGAGTAGAACAATAAAGACCAGAAATATACATGTTGCCTCATTTGACGTTTTGTGTGGTTTGACCAATAAATAGTGGAATCATATTAATGCACAAACTATCAACGGATCTTTTAAAACGTGCATAATTTTCCAATTCAATGGACAGAGAGGAAAATTATGGGCAAAGAAGGGTGATTCTGAAACCAAACAACCTAAATCTGGTCCAGGGTGCAATCCTTATGATAATGTCATTTTCAAAGTCACTCAGAATCAATTCAACTAATCTGATGATTGGTTAGTTGTATGTTGAAGACAATCGCCAAAACCTTGTTGTCATTCATGCCCAAAGGATCTTGTGATCCTGATGACGGCACACCCCCACCACAGGCTTTCTGGTGATGAGGGGTATGTTTAACGAGAAACACTATTGATAATGGCAGGACCACTGGATCCTGCTACAATCCAGTGCCACGCTACCTCCAGCCTCCGCAAAACACATGGCAGAAAGGGAGAAAAATCCCACTGAATGAATTTGACGGTTTTTAGCATGTTTTGATGATAGTTAAAGGTTTCAATAAATTATGTCAAATGATTTAATACAAATTGCCATTGTTTATTTTCATATTTTAAAATGGCGACTACATACACCAACACAAGCAGTTCACATTTTGTCCTCAACATTTAAAATGCTTTAAATATTTAAATCAACAGCAACATGGGGAAATTTGCAACTCCTGAAGTGTCAGTAGAACTCAGTGGCCAATCTGCATGTTAATAATAGTGAGCAATATTGATAGCCATTATTTTTTCATCAAGTTCTTGTCTAATATATAAATGTTAATCTATCTCCTTAAAATTGAGGTCATCCAAAATTCTGTTGTCTGTATCCTTAGTTAACCCAAATCCTGTTCCTTCACTATCCTTGGATTCACTGACATAGATTAATGCTAATTCAAATAATGTCACAATTTTAATATTTGTATCATTGTTTACAGGCCCTTCCATAGCTCTCTTTTTCCTTCCCTCACCACTGCAATCTCCTCTGGCCCCATGGTATCAAGTTGCATCCAGTTCTGATCTCTCCAACATCTCTGAATTTAATCACAACTGTCAAAGACCAAACTCTGGAAATCCCTTCCTAAACTCTTTCACATTTCCACCTCTCTCTCCTCTTTTAAGGCACACCTTAAACCACCTTTACCTTAGCTTTTGATTATCTGCCTTATTATAATCCCTTGTACCCCTTACTGGGACTCAGTAGCAAAGTTTTGTTGAAAATACTTCCTTAAAGTATTTTAGAATGTTTCATTATATTAAAGGTGCTATATAAATGCAAGTTATCCTTGATGTTGTTGTTAATGAAAGTAGATTTTTGCATTTGCCCACTTTACCTTCAATGGAAAAGCTACAGAAATCCTGGACAAAAAGGATTCAGCAATCTTCATGCCATAGATAAAACAGTCCAACTTACTTCATTTTAGAATCCGTTATCACCAGCAAAGAGAATAGCTTTTTTTGCCTCTTCAATTTTGGACAGATTTAAAACCAATTCCCAGTCATAAAAGGACATTGTTCAACCAAGTGGTGTATCCTGAAAATCTCTTTAAATATTGCAGAGCCTTGTAAAGAGAAGGGCTAATTTGTGGTTAAGTGTGGGTTATATGCGAGTGTGTTTTTTATTAAAATATAAAAGCATTTGGAAGTGCCTACCTATGCTTTATACATGAACTATGCTCACTCATGATAGATTGCAAAGATTAAACTCGTAACTAGGTTAGCTGAATTTCAACATTGAAGAATGAGAAAAGCATCTCCTTGAGTTCATTTTATTATTATTTTACTACAGGTTACTACTGGTCCTTATTAATTATCAATTGAAACTGAATAGCTAAAAGTTACAAAAATACAATAAAAATATGCAAAAACTAAAAAAAAACTGAAACATTCTTTATTATAAAGTGTACTATATTTACTCAAACATAGTAGGACTTTCTTTAACCACAGCATAGAAAGAGGCTCAAAATGGCTGCAGAGCCTATAAGACGTACTTATTTGAAAGTCTGCATTTAACACCATTTTGGTCCTAAGTGTTGATTAGTATAAATTGAACTAGCCTCGAGGTGCTAAATTGACACCTCCAGGTTTTGTGATTATGTGCTGATTAAATACAATTTTTGTGGTGCAATATGTGTGGGCTACGAAAGTCTCATGATGCAATGGGTAATGTCCTTGCCTTTGTCAGGATTTGATTGCCACACCAGTTGTGTTCATACTGAGGCCAGGTTGAGTATCAATATGTAAAATTCCCATGGTTATGATAAAAGTGGGAGCAAAGAAAATTTGCCATGTCTGCTACAACTCTCACCATCTTTTACAGATGCACCATAGAAAGCATTCTTGTTGGTTATATTACTGCTTGGTATGATTCCCACTCTGTCCAAGATCACAATAAACTACAAAGGGTTGTGAACGAAGCTCATCATGCAAACCAGCCTCCCATCCATTGGTTCTCTCCACACTTTTCACTGCCTCGGTAAAGCAGCCAGCATAATCAAGGACCTCACACATCCTGGGCATACTCTCTTCCATCTTCTTCCATTGGGAGAAAGGTATAAGAATCTGAGCTCACGTGCCAATGGACTCAAGAACAGCTTCTTCCCTGTTGCCGTCAGACTTTTGAATGTATCTACCTCATTGTAAATTAATCTTTCTCTATACCCCAGCTATGACTGTAAAACTACATTCTGCACATTCTCCTTTCCTTCTCTATGAACGGTATGCTTTGTCGGTAGAGTGCACACGAAACAATATTTTTCACTATACACTAATACATGTGACAATAATAAACCAAATCAGATCAAAGCCATGTGGTGGAAAGGAATTGGAACAAATACCATCACTACTCATAGCTCTGGCTCACAACATGTATTTAAAAGTGTATGTTACCATAACAAGGTGCTTTGCTGACTGAATGGTGGAGTGTTGTGGCTGCTTCATGTCACAGGATGACCCAAAGACTGGGAGAGAGGTTCTCAAATGTGTCAGTGAAAGTCCAGAGAGTGGGGAATGCTGTACACACAGGAGGCCACAAATATGCTCCAACCTCCCTCTCCATTAATAGCTGATTCTCTCTGCTTGCCATTCTGCCTTCCTCCCATAGCTTATCCAGATGACTTAACCAATATCTTCATTTCTCCAGGCAACTCCTGTAATATTGAATAGCAGAGCACCAGCTCTCTTTAGGTGATGTCCTCAGAGATTTTCTGGAATAAATGTTATTAGTAAAATCTTGACAAAGTGTTCCAGAAATTTCTATATTTGTTCCTGAAGCTCTTTTCATAGCTTCAATGGAATATCATGAACTGGTAAAGATGAAAAAATTAGAGACACAGGCAATGAAAAGCAGAGACAGAGGAACGAAGAAAGCACAGGAGTGATAAGCAGATAGATGGCTCCTCTTCCTTCCATAGTGAGAGATTTTTATCTTTAGCAGGGTGTATAATTCCCTTTCCCAGATTTTAATTCAATGCAGAGAGCATTGCTGATCAGGAATCGTGTTCAGAGTCAATTTACCCTCTTTGGACCACTTGGATGTTTGGAATGCCAGTCACCAGGACTGGTATTTATGGAGATGATGGAGTAGCATTGCTGTCTAGGGAGCTAGTGAGACCTCCCCTTTGCCTCTTTTGGGCAGCCCACTGAATTAATTGCTGAAGTAACATGTAGGTAGAAGCAGTCATTCTCCAGGATCAAGAACTTCAGGAGCGGAAACATTGCCACGCAAGACCTGGCAATCAATTAGATATTTATAGCTATACATATAGGCAGTGCTATCCCTCCCAGGACCCATGATTGCTAAGACATCCAGGTCACACATGACTGATGGTAGAATGGGAGTCAGCAACAAGGCCCACTGCCACCCTCATCCACCCAGGCACTGAGACATACAACACACACATGCACACACATTTACTGCCCTGTCATGAATGATGTTGGACAATAAAATATGTAAGAGGACAAGACTCAGGAATATCCCTATTCTTAAACATGGGGGTGTCCTACTTTAAGTGCAAAAACAAGGCTGAAGTATTTGTAAATATCTTAGCCATAATTGTTGAGTGAATCTTGGCTCCTCCTGAAGTACCCACCATCAGCTAATTTAATTTGCTCCACATGATATCATAAAATGGCTAAGCACACTGGACATAGCAAAGGATGTGGGCTCTATAAAATTTTGACTAATGCTGAGGATTTGTGATCCAAAGCTAGCCATGCTTCTAATGTAGCTACAGCACTGGCAGCTATCTGACAAAGCTATGCCCATTCAATAAAATGTAGGACAAATCCATTCTGGCTAAATATTGCTGCATTAACCCAGTGTCAATCATCAGCAAAGTGATGGAAGTTGTCACTACCAAGTTACTCAGCAGTAACCTGCTCATCAAAACTCAGATTGGGCTCTGCAAGGTCCACTCTACTGCAGATTTCATTGCAGCTTTAGTCCAAACATGGAAAAAAAATTGAATTCTGCAGTGAGGTGGGAGTTATTTCACTAGGCCTCAAAGCAGCAATTAACCAAGTTTTTATTTATTCGTTTGTCAGAGTTCCTGGCTGGCCAGCATTTATTACGCATCCCAATTGCCCTTGTACTGAGTAGCTTGCTAGGCTATTTCAGAGGACTGTTAAGAGCCAACCACATTGCTGTGGCTCTGGAGTCACACCAGGTCAGACCAGGTTAAGACGGTAGGTTTCTTTCCCTAAAGAACATGAGTAAACCAGATGGGTTTTTCTGTGGCAACAAGACACTCAAAAACACAAAACAGAAGTCAATGGAAATAGAGGAAATCTTCCAACTGGCAAGAGTCATACATATCACAACTAAATTCGTTCTGGTCCCAAGCCTGGAACGTAATTGTAAGAATTTCTCAGAGTCTTAGGCACACTCATCTCAACTGCTTAATCAAAGACCTTCCTTACATCATAAAGCCAAAAGTGGGGGTGTTTGCTGACGATTGGACCTCCTGTAATGATAAAGTGTTCCATGTTCACATTGCAGCAAGACCTGGACAATGTTCAAGCTTTGGCTGACAAGTGGCAAGTAACATTCGTGCCAAATAAATGTCAAACAGTGACCATCTCCAACAATGCAACTCATTTGATAGGCAACTTATCTAACATTCACTTGCTCCACTCTGGTGCACTGTGGCTGCAGTATGCAGCAACTAATTAAAGCATTTTTAAAAGCATTTTCCAAACCTGCAACCTCTACAAATTGAAAAAAGGACAGCAAGTACATAGGGAACACCACCTTTCAAGATCCCCTCCAAATTACATACCATCATGACTTTTGAACTATATCGCTCTTCCTTTCTTGTAACTGTGTTAATATCCTAAAACTCCCTTCTTACAGATCTTTGAGGGTACCTTCATCACAAGGATTGCATCAGCTCACCTTCCCAATCACAATTAGGAATGGAAAATACATTCTGGTCTTTTCAACAATGCTCAGTTCCCACAAACAAACAAAATAAGAAGTGGCCTTTCATCTGCTCTCATACTGACAACCTGGCATGCAAGTTAACTTTCAAGATATTTATGTGGGTAATGCTACTGGTGGCTATTTTCATTTTTACTTAATTAGTAACTTGCTTGAGATTATAACTGAATGATATTCTCAATTATTGACAGTTTTTAAAATTATTTCCATGTTCTTATTGTTTTCCCTTTATGATGCTTACAAGAAAAATGATCACACATGTGCTAGATTCTTAACTTGCAAGCCTGGCATAAAATCAACATCCATTGCAGAAACTGCCTGATTTTTCTTTCCATTAATTACAACTGAGTTTAAAATTGGGCATGTTTTATATGGATGGCTGATCTGTAACATGAGTTTTACCCTAAGGCAACAAGTTGACAATCTACTCCACAGTGTTTGGCAGTTTTATATGCAACTTCTGACGATCCCAGTGTTGTCAATATTACTGAATGTTATGAGGGCTAAACAGCTGGGTCTTATTCAAGGTGCGATTTGGGCTGTCTTGAAATAACTGCTTCCCATTAATATCAAGATGCTTTGTCTCGTTACATTCACAACATTACTTTTGGTGAAGTACTTTTGGAATTGTGTGGCCGAAACCTTATTTGAAGTTGTGTTTTAATTGAAACATATGTTACCAAGAACAGAACCAAATTAAACAGTTTACATAATTCAAAGGGTATTGGCAATTAGGAGGTGGGATTTTCTGGTTACATGTGTTTCTTGTCAGCAGGAGACAGTGCACCGTTCGCTGGTGGCAGGATTCTCTGGTCCCACCACTGTCAATATCATTTCCCACTGATGTTACCCCATATCACCGGGAAACCCGCAGAAGGAGGAGCACTGTGAGAGAATCCCGCCAGCGCGAACAGCTGGTGAATTTTGTCACGGAGGTATGCATTGCTACTATTATAAGCAATTCAAAAGCTATATATTAGAATATTGTGTGTGTAAAAGGTTTAAAAGTGAATTATTTAATGCATTTGTCATGAATGGAATTTATTTGGTATTCCATATTAATCTCATTAACACTCCTGTTTATGTCACTTGCACATAATTATTAAAAATAGAAGATCTCTTGTGATTGAATCTTGTTTTAACCCATGTAAGTTGCAGAATACTATCCACACCACTGATTTACAGTGGCTCCAACAGTTTAAAGACATCTTTATTTCACAGTATTGTAGTTTTGTATTCGATTTGAAATCCATGAAGTGTGGGCAAACTGTTTTTAATTATATGATCATTTCAATAAAATGTTATTTTTATCCCTTACCTTGCTGTTTAAAACTGAGGAAGGTAGGACAAATGTTTCAGGAGGCAATTAGATAGTTAGCAGATATTGTGGTGAATTTAATGGTCACAGCATTGGGCCTGTCCATCAGCAGGAATAAGTGTGACAACTCCACCATGGCCATTTCTGGTAGCCCCAGCAAGAGTAAAAGCCAATCAGCCCTTTGCCTGGTGAACGCCGATGTTCCCTGGCCCTGGATGAAGAGTATCTCTGAGAGTTGCTGGCCAGTCACAGGATGGCAGCCCTCTAATAACCGCAGCACCATTGGATGCGGTGGCCACATCCAGTACTGCAGTAAGACCCAGAAGAAGGATTATCACAGCAGCCTTCAAACATAGGTAAGTGGGAAGACTCACTGGGGCCTGTCAGCCAGGCCCCAATAAGGTCAGGTACAATTGTGGGGCAAGTGTAAAGGGCAGGATGGGCCTTCTCACAGAAATAATCCTTGCTTCTATCAGGTCCCTCCATTGGGCAGAAGATACCCAAACAGGAGGCACCCACCCCATACCAAGCTGAAGGCATGCCTGCCTGGGTTTTCCTGGTGTGCTGTGTTTACCTCCCTACCCTTTCACACTGCTTACCAGTTGTACTGAGTTGAGGCCCTTAAGTGGATTTAATCGTAAATGGTCAGGAGGACGAAGGGCCCTCACCAAGAATAATCGTGTCCCTTTATAAGCTTCCTCCCCTTCCACCCCACTTTTCTCCAGGGTGAAGAAATTAAATATCACCCTCCATTTGTAGCAGAACTACGCATGCTGGGAGTTGGTTTCCTTAAGTATCATTGTAAGAAAGGTCCTGCAGTCAGGTATAACTGAGAAGGGGTTAGTCAGGTCCGATAAGAGTAAAGGCACGTATTAATGAGGATTTCAGAGTTGTTGTGTGCTATGGAATGATGGTCCCAGAATGGTCCTAGGGTAAGATCAGAACTTTGCCTTGCTTGGATAAAGAGATTGTCTGATCCCAATGCAAACCTGAGAGAAATCACACAGACATCATTGACGCTAATTCTGTGGAATTTACATCAGTTTGTCCCTGGAGTGAAGGTGGGAGAACCCCGTATGCAAATTCTATTCTTTAATATTTAAAGAAATATGTGAAATCTATGCTGAAAGCTAGTCCAGGTAAAGAGCAGCATTAATGAACAGCTCACGTATCATGATATCAGGACAGGCACTTACACTTTGATAATATTATCTAACTATTAACCCTCTATTTCAGAAATAAATAGTTAGTTGAAAAATTGTGTATTATTGTTTGCCTTCATTCTGTGAATTTATAAAAAAATCAAGATTAAGTTATTTCTTTCCATCCAGGCAACCTAATCTAACTCTTTTCTACTCATGAAAAGTATTTGCACTACCATATTTATCTTCTTCTTGGTTCTCACAACTCTTACCTGAAGTTGGAAAAACTTGCAAAGAATCTGCAAAAGCCATTTGTTTCAGCCAATTAAAAGCCCAAGATTGAAGCTTTACATATCCTATGGATGATCAGATCATTCTCTAACTCTGTACCATGTTTCATGAAAGGATCAGCCATGATCTTATTGCATGGTGGAGCAGGCTTGAGGGGCCAAATGGCCTACTCCTTCTCCTCGTTCTTCTGTTTTCATGTTAGCAAAGGAAGAAATATTGTTGAAGGAAAAATAACTTTTGCTGTGGCACCTAATCACGCAGCAACAAATTAGGAATTAGCTTTGGAAGATATTTGTTTGAATAAAAGACAGACATTAATTCCTCACTGTCCAACAAATAACATAAAAACCTCAAATCTCTTCCTTCCTGCTCACATCCAGTATTGAAGACACTTCTCCATAACCTGTCTACAATCACATACTAACAAACAACATCAATATCAATATATATTTCTGTTTTTATAAATTTCTGTTATATTCTCAGAAAGACAAAATAAATTTTGAAGGTGATAAAAATTGTTTTTATAAAATGGAAAATTAATCTCAAGACTTTACTCCAATTAGCTGCATTAAGGTACGAGGAAACCCCCAGGCATTCAATATACTGTGATCTGCATTTCAATGTATTATTCCTTGCCACAACAGAAATAATAAGAAGTGTTTTACATGCATTTTTTAAAATAATTAAGCCTGTATTGAATCTGAAAATAGATGCTATTTTTGTGACTATTGTATTGGAAAGAGAATATTAGCAGGCCCATAGAATTCTAACAGTGCAGAAGGAGGCTATTTGGCCCATTGAGTTTGCACCAAATATCCAAAAGAGCATCTTACCTAGGGCTACCCTCTCCAGCCCCTCAAGCTTCCCCTCACCCACCCACCCCCCCACGACCCGCCCACCCCTGTAACACCACACATTTACCATGACCAATCCACCTAAACTATGTAATCTTTGGACTGTGGGAGCAAACAGGAGCACTCGGAGGAAACCCATGCAGACTTGAGGAGAACGTGCAAACTCCACACAGTGAGCCATGGCTGGAATCAAACCCAGCTCCATGGTATTGTGAGACAGCAAAGCTAACCACTGTGCTACCCTAAATCTGAGATCTTTCAAATAAAAAGTACCTGTTTGTCTTAAAAGATAGAGAAATCTTTGTTTTCTTCTCTAACCAATCTGTTATATCTGAGGATTTTTTTTATAAATTAAAATGTCTGGTAATTTTGCTTCTGTTTCATAAACTAAAATTTTTATCCTTGTACATCCTTTAAATTGAGCACAAATAGGCCTTAGATACAAAGCAGGAAAATTACAGAATTTTACACCTCTTGTATGAAATGTTTTACATTATAAGGTACAGATACATCCGTGGGCAATTAGAGGTACACTCTTTTGCTTGAGGCAAATAATTTAATTGTGCATTCCATTATATATGCTGAAAATAGATTTATTATAAATTTTATGGGTTTTTTGCATGTAATACTTCAGGGCAGTTCAGTAAAAATTATAACGGATGTATTTGAGTGCACAGTAATTGTTGAAGTAGAATTATGGACCATATCCATTCTCAAATGAAGTACTAGTCATGCATGTGGTTTTCATTAATGCATGGAAATGCACACTTGAATTCCTTCAATGGTTTGATGAGACATTTTTAGGAAAAAAAAAGTGAACTGGAAATGAAAATAAACCAGAGAGGCCATGCACTCAATGTGTGTTACAGTGTAGTGGAAATGGAAATTCTGAATCATTTCATCTAATTGTCAGCGCATCTGTCAAAGCACCATATTCGAGGAATATGGAAGATTGCCATAAGAGGTCTGTCACTTACATTCAGATGAAAATTTTACAATGATTCGACACAAGAATAGAAAACTGCCTTCCTGGCTAAACAGTACAAGTGTATTTCTGTTAACTTCCAGGTGTCTTTAATGAAGAAGCATCTAATTCCTTTACATGACATATTTTAACAATTCTAGAGATTTTCCACTAGATTAATTTCTCTCTGAGTAAGAACAAACAGTTGCATCAAAACGCCATTATTCAATTACGAGAATGCTTCCAATACCTCTAGAATAATGTGAAGTACTTTTTTTTGAGTTTTATTCCCACAAGCATACCCAAATCTTTTGTGACCAACCCAGATTCAACACTGGAACTTTGATTAATATGTCAACTTCATTCTAAATCTATCTCATTTAAATCAAAATATCCAGCATACAAATAACAATACCAATGGGAAAATATGATGACGACATAAATATATGTACCTATTTATTATTTTGATTTATATTGATCATTTACTAAATATTGCAACTTTAGAATTAAAGGTACGTCATGAGTGTGCTTTTACCACCTTGGTGAACAGTATGACAAATAGGAAACTAGTGTGCGATGCTAAAAATACAATTGATGCCCAATGTCAAATGTTTGTTATTCTCCTGGTCCCTTTCCAATGGTCTGAACTGCATTATGCCCAAAAAGGGCATGAAGCCAATTAGCATATTTAAAGTATCATTCAAATATGCATAATCTATTCAAAACCACAGAATCTTCCGGTCTTTGGGCATGGCACCATAATGGCGAGAATGGCTACTCTCTACTGATCTCTACTAGCACAGGCCTGGCATGATGATCATACCAGGGAACTTGGAGGCCACTGCCAGGGTGTCAAGTGGGCATTGCCAGGGTGCCTGGTGGCACTGCCCAATGGGCTCTGGCCAGCCCTGATCCCGACCACCCAGGGAGCTGTTCGTGGGCATGGTGAGGTGACAAAGTCATGTTCTCATGCACTCAGGACTTTTAAACAGTAATTCAAAGCATGATACAGAGTAGTGGATAGCAGATGGTCACCCAACAGAGACAGATGTAATGAACAGGTTTAGAAGGAGGCTCAAGCATCACCAAAGAAGTGCAAAAAAGTTTTTTTAAAGAAATATGGAAAATGGCAATGTGGAGAATTTGAAGAGGGTTAGAGCCTTGGAGAAATCCATCATTCAAGGTCCTTCTAGAACTTGTTTGACCTCAGAGTGGAATCCTGCATCTTTAGTTGTCAAACATTGAAGGAAGTACTCACATTGCACCTAATTTAAATAAATGAGCCCACAATATGTTTATACAGTCCCTCCTTATGAGTGATTGGCGTCTTCATATCATTATAAAAGCTCATCAGTCACCCAATCACACTGTTCACCACATCATGAATGAATATGACTTTGTTGTCCAACTTAGACTTAGACTTGTAAAACTGCAGGATGTCTAACACAAACTGAAGAAGTAAAGTCTGTCACTCTGAGCATGTCAGCATAGGCTATCAGCCAGCAAGATGTATTGGCAGAAACTGTTGGCATGGGCCTATGGTGAGGACTATCAATGAGCTATCAGTGTGGTTTTTCAGAAAAGCATATCAATGCAAGCTGTCAGCATAGACTGTCACCTTGGACTGTTATTTCAGTCTGATCATGTCTCTCATGCTCTATTGGTATGAACTCTCAGTGTGGTCTGCCACCTAGTCTACTGTCCCTATAGTCTGTCAGCAAGGTCTACAAACATGGACTGATGGCATGCAGGGTCTGTGATGTTTAGGATTGATCGGTTGACATGGTTTAGCTATATGATCTATCATGTTGACCTGACAATCTACCACTCAAAACTGCACAGGGAGACAATGTATCCCTTGCACATTATAAACCATAAAACAGGTTAACCAGCAAAGCCTGTCTGTTTGATGACAAAGCAATAGATTAGCCTTTTTACAGTGGAGATAAATTGGTTGAATATGGCAAATGTTGGAGAAATTAAAACAAATATTGCAGATGGGAGTTTACAATTTGCTGGATGAAACTGAATTTTGTGCAAATAATTTGTACTGCAACATAATGATAATGGGCCAGATTCTCCAACCTCGCCCACAGTTGGGGTTTTCCAGTCTCACTGCACTGAATGAAGATTTGGCTGAGCACCAAATTCTCAGTTCTAACTGGCAGCGGCATTAAGGAGTGAATGGCTGGAGAATTCTGGCTATTGTGTCTGGGTCTGTTACAACATAAATTACTAATAGAACTGTCTTTTAATCCCACTTGCAACTCTGTCACCTATGTTTTCAGCTGATGAAATACACATCAAAGCAAACAAGCCTATTCAGGATAATGTTTTCACAAGGATTTTGAAATTTTAAATTTTAACACTTAAAATAGGTATCAGAGCCTGAATTCTCTGATCTCGCTCACAGCTAATATTCTCCATTCTTGGGAGGAACAAGATTGGAGAATCTTGGCCTAGATCTTTGTTTGTATCCTTCAGTAAAATGTTGGGGTTGAATTTCCATGGAAATATTGCTGATCGTCTGCCATAACTTTAGCGTAAATGCAGCTTACATTATTTTTCCAGATTTATTTTTGTGAATTTGCACTGAGGTGACAGCAATTGATCAAGAGAATTTTTGTAAAGGTCAGTGGCATATTTATTTTACCATGAGTTTGTGGGTATGAAGCCCCAAAAAGGTTTCCATTCTGTTGCCATAATTTCAATAAAGGATCAGTGGTAGTCTTGAAAAGCAGTGGTTTCCATTGCTGCAATGCTTTCACCAAATTTCTCATGGAAGTTTGGGTAAATCACTGTAAAAGCTTGCAACCATGACCGTCCATGCCTGTGAGTATTTATGAAAGTAGATGCATTTGTGAAAATACATATGTATGTGCAGGAAGTCTTATGACATAATGGGTAGTGTCTCTGCCCCTGAGCCAGAAGCCCTGAGTTTGGGTCCCACCCCTTGATGACCAGAGAAGATGTATTTATAATGTAGATAAACTGTTTAAGTGTCAAATCTGCAAATTCCTCCAACATGCTTGCAAGAGCGGGAGAGACTCCTGATCAGCCCGCTTGGAATGGAGTGGTGCCCCTCAAGTAATAAGGTCCTGGTGACAGGCTCACGGGTGGGATCTTTTGGCCATGCTTGCTCCAAAACCAGAAAATCCCAGCTAAGGTGTATGGACCTTTGCATATTTTGCCCATCACCTGCTAAAATTCTTATGGCGGGCAGAATGGGAAAATTCCACCTATGATCTATTCTGAACATTGCTAGCTATGGAAAATGATGACAGTCCCACTAGGTGCAGGAAGAGAATTGAAATTGAATGTTAATGTGTGAGAGTGGGTGCTGCGTGCCTATTTTGAACTTAGCTTCAGAGGAGTGATATGAATATTATTGTATTTGTTTTTGCTACGATCATTGCTATTTTTATGTGTTGCCTTTTGTTCCTTTCTTCTCATTTACTGCGTATTTACATTTTCCGAACGTAATATTTCTCCAGAATATGAGGATGGCTCTCAAGCTGCCACTAAGCTACTTACAATATTAAGCAACTAGGATGCCCAGTTCGAGCAATTAGTAATCCAAATTGCACAACGCAATTATAATTTTAAATTTCTTTTTTTAGCAAAATGATTAACATAAAAAAATTATTATTTTTCCTTTTTTTTTCCAAATGCTGCACATGATACTTAAGTCCTGAGATGAGGACACACTTGTTTCCATAACTGAATAGTCAGAGGGATGAACAAAACAGTGAATAATCACATGGCAGTACTTAACCTCACAAGAGTACGCTTGTTATCAGCAGTACTCAGTCACACAAAAATTGTTAGTGCACTCCAAACATTAACAACTTTGAGTAGCTGCCATTTTCAGTCTGTGTAGCACAAATGTATTGTGATGTATAATTACTATAATTTACATATTTTATATTAGATATAGCTCCATTCAAATATGATAAATACTATCTCACTGCTGCCTCACAGCGCCAGGGACCTGAGTTCAATTCTGACCTCAGGTGACTGGAGTTTGTACGTTCTCCCCGTGTCTGCATGGGTTTCCCCTGGGTGCTCCAGTTTTCCCCACAATCCAAAAATGTGCAGGTTTGGTGGATTGGCCATGCCAAATTGTCTGTTAATGTCCCAATGTGTGTGAGTTAGATGGATTAGCCATGATATATGTGTGAGGTTACAGGGATAGGGTAGGCGAGTAGTTCTGGGTGAGACTCTCAGTCAGAGAGATAGTGCAGACTTGATGGACCAAATAGCCTCTCTGCACTGTTGGGGATTCTATGATTCTACTTGTGCTCAGCTCAAGGAGATCTATGGCTATCATTTTCCAAGCATGGGTAAGCCCTAACATTAGGACCACATTCTGCTCTGGAGCCAATATAGCAGCCAAAGGGGCCACGGCAAGCAATCAGCCAGTGGCTGCCAGTTAACTGGCCAACACCAGGTTCACATCTAATGCAGGACAGTGGACTGACTCTCATGTTGCTGCTGGATCAATCAGAAACCAGCAGTTCTGCAGCCTTCAAGAGAGGTAATCACTGCTGAGGCTGCAAGGGGAACAAGTGGGTGCCTTCATTTTGAAGCACCCTCTAAGGGGTGCTTAAAAAAATTGTTCCAGTGTCAGGCCCTTCTCTTTGAGGATAAACTCTTCAGCAGTGACACAGTACCATGGGGACAAACTCTGTGACCAGGGGCTCCATCCAATATCCAAGGAGTCTCCAGGTTGGAAGATCCTCCCATGGGAAGCTGCTGAGAAGCTGTTTCCACACAATAAGGGGATGGACAGAATCAGTAAGATGGCATTGAATTGGGCCTTGTAATTAGCTTAATTTCTTCCTGATGTAAGCCTTTGGCATCTTATCAATCTTGCATCTCCTTGTGCACTTCCCTAGGCCAGTAAAATATAACCCTATGTTCAAAGCAGTAACATATAAAATCATAACCTATTAATTTAAAGTTTAAATTTGAAGTTAATTTTAAAAATTGATATGGGTATACACATTCACAGCTCTGGGAAAGAATTTGGGCAAGATCTCTGCATCTAGCTGGTGTGGCCTGAGATGTCTTTGAGTTTGGACCTTGGGCCTCATACTGTTGCTAACTTGTGAACAAAGATTGAGCCACTGTCCATTTCTCTTAGAAACTAAGTGTGAGCAAAAGATTGGGGCATATTTTTTGTCTGTATGTGGGTGCAGTTAAGCGATGAGACAAGCAAGGTCTTCAAATGGTCCAAGCGTCAGGTCTTCTTATTTCAGATTTAAATGCAATAAGTTATTTACAGGGATCTCTTTCATTCAAACCAGTTCTGCTACAAACACCTTACTAGCTTACCCAGGGTTTGTATGCATTCCCCAAACATTCAGTGGGCATTGCATATAGGTACAAACTACCAGCAAAAAAAAGAACTAAAACCCTTCAGGAAAGCAACAACAAAAAAAAATGCAGGTACTTTTTGGAGGTATTCACCGATCCAGTCATCAACATCCAACATAACAATCTTTACCACAATGAAAAGTGGCATATTGCATTATGAGTGTTTTTCTTCGAAGAGATCAGAGCAGCTTTCTCAAAGTCAACCCACAGAAAGCAATTGGCATGGATGGGGTACTCAGATTCTATGTGGACCAGCTGACATGTGTACATGTAGACATCTTCAACTTCTTTTTACAACAATCTGAGGTCCTTATCTGTTTCAAGAAGACGACCATCATCCTGGTGCCAAAGAAAAGCCAGACAACATGCCTTAATGATTATTTTCCAATGGCTCTGGCACCAATCATTGTGAAGTGCTTTGAAAGGCTAGTTTTGGCACTTAGTAATTCAGACCTCCTAGATTGCCTGGATCCACTAGTTAGTCTACCACCACAACAGGTCCACATCGGACACCATCTCCCTGGCCTCGCATTCAGCCTGGATCACCCAGATAACAAAGAGACCTATATCAGACTCCTATTTATCAACTACAGCTCAATCTTCAACATCATTATTCCTACAAAAACCAATATCCAAACTCCATGGCCTGAGGCTTGAGTCTTCCTTTTGCCACTGGATCCTGAACTTCCAAACCTGCAGAGTGCAATCAGTAGTGATAGACAACAACACCTCATCTACAATCATCCTCAACACTGGCACTCCACAAAGCTGTGTCCTCAACCTCTTATTATCCCCCTTATACCAATCACTGTGTAGCCAAATTCCCCTCCAACTCTATTTTCGAGCTTGTTGATGATGTGTGTCAGATCTCAGACAATGACGAGACAAAGTACAGGAAATGGATAGAGAATCTGGTGGACAACAATGATTTCTCCCTCAATGTCAACAAAATGAAGGAGATAGTCATTGACTTCAGGAAGTAAAATAGAGAACATGCCTCTGTCAGCATCAATGGGGACAAAGTAGAAATATCAAGAGCTTCAAGTTTTTGGGTGTCGAGATCACCTGTCCTGATTCCTCCACGCTGATGCTATAGTTAGGAAAGACCGTCAACGTCTCTACTTTCTCAGAAGACTAAGGAAATTTGGCATGTTCACTATAACTGTCACCAACGTTTACAGATGCACTATAGAAAACATTATTTCTGGTGTATCACAGCTTGGCATGACTCCTGCTCTGTTCAAGACTGCAAGAAACTATAAAGGGTCATGAATGAAGGCCACTCCATCATTCAAACCAGCCTCCCACACATTGACACTGTCCATGCTTCAGAAAAGCAACCAGCAAAATTAACTCTGGACATACTGTCCAGGCACCCACGCACTCTGGACGTACTCTCTTCCACCTTCTTTTGTTGGGAAAAAGATATAGAAGTCTGAGGTCATGTTCCAACCAACGGAAGAACAGCTTCTTTCCTGCTAACTTCAGATTTTTGAATGGACCTATCTCGCACTAAGTTGATCTTTCTCTCCCTACCAGCTCTGACTGTAAAACTACATTTTCCTTCCCTCTCTATGAACGGTATAATGCACAAAAAACACTACTTTTCACTGTATACTAATACATGTGACAATAATAAATAAAATCAACTTAATTTAGTTTTGGTGAAAGATATAATTACACAAGCTCAATTTAATGCATTGGATTCAGTTTTCATCCACCACCTTCCTCATGACCAGAGAATTATACAGCAAAACATCCCAAAGTATCATGTTATCTTATTCCACTCTTTTCAAAAAATGTGACATTGTTTTGCTAGCAATTATTTTACTGCATATGTAAATATTCAATAATACCCAAAGCTACCAAAGTTCACCATGTATAAGAAGACCCCATATTTGCAACATCACACAAGACCTGAACTCAACATGTAAGTCAACATCTTTTCTGTTTGGGAATGGTGTACTTGCATGAGGTGTCTGCCTCAATTATTTACCTGAGAAATGCATTTTCTGTTCACTTTATGGACAGAATTCTCGTATCTGGGATTAAATCATGTGGTGAGAACGTGGACCAGTGTTTGTCATTATGGAGGCTGGTGAGAAACCACAGTAATGTGGAATTCTACCACTTTGCCTACTACAGAAATGTCCATTGACCTTGGATGGGAATTTCTGATCTTGTTCAAATGAGGTCATAAAATAACGCCCTATATCTTCCAGCCCCAACCTTATTAATTATGCACCTGAGGTTTAGCACCATCTTCTGTGATGGGGCGGGCATGAGGGTATTTGTCTGGCCATTATACTTGTGTGCCCCTAATGAAAAAATGCCCAATGTCACGGACCTCATTGAAGAAAGAAGCTGGATGTTCTGAAAAAGAAGTGGGATCTCCAGGAACTGAGGCTGGACTTCCTTAATAATACTGAAGCTCAAAGATTCCCCTGTAGATGCCATCCTACCTCCCCGCTCCACCCGCTACTGTGGTGTTCAGGATTGCTGATGGCCTCCATCCTGAGCTGCAGGGGAGCTTCATGTATTGGTCAAGTGAATCCCAACTTCTGCATGTTACATTGTTCCAAATGTGTTCTGGACCAATGTGTTTTCCCATTGCCTTCATTGGAGAATTGGATGTGGGTAGAAGTTTCTAGTCAGGCTGTCGTCTCTACTCAATGAGTTTCACGCTGTCTCCCAGTGCCCTTCCTGATCCACCATGGCAGGCATCAGCAAAAAAAATCCTATGGGAAATGTGCGCACATAAACTGATTTTTGGCTCTCTCCTCCTTTCCCCATTGAACCTGCTGATGGGCACATGGGAGAGTTTGCATTATAAGTTGACACATAAAGTCAAGCAGTTTATGAATTAAGCAAGTTCATGATTAATTTGGCAATAATGGAAATCTGGTATAAGAAGGCGAGAAATGGAACAGGAACCAGCTACTGGTCTGATCTTGAGAAGCCTATATTGGAATCAGTCCTTGAAAATCGTTGAAATAAGTGAGTCACCACCAGAAATGAAAAGCACACTTAACTGGGACAAATTAAATCCTGAACAACAAAGGCTTTCAGACCAACAGCTAGTTGATGTAGCCATTACATAAAACAAAAATATCTTGTTGCAGCAGAAGAGCAAGATCATTCAGAAAATTTGAAAGGACCTTTATGCTAAAATGAGCAGTTTCCACTAATTAGTCATCAGACAGTGACAAGTAGCAATTGATGATATAGAAGAAACACCCATAGATTTCAATATTCCAACAGCTAACTGTGAAGTGGAAAGGTTCAGAAACAGTTCCAGTGAAAACAATAGGGCATGACAAGACATGGTCGAAAGCTTCATGTTTCTCAGTGTTCAGATCACCAACAATCTGTCCTGGCTTTTCCATGTTGACACTATAGTTAAGAAAACCCACCAATATCCTTACTTTTTGAGAAGGTAAAGAACATAGCTACTATGACTCCCACCAATTTTTTCTGATGCACCTTAGAAAGCATCTTTTCTAGATGTTTCATAGCCTGGTATACCTCCTGCTCTGACCAAGACTGCAACAAAGGATTGTGAATGCAAACCAGCCTCCCATCCATTGACTCTGTGAACACTTCTCGCTTCTTCCCACATCACAAACCTGGGACATACCATTTTCCACCTTCTTTCATTGGCAGAAAGGAGAAAAGGTCTAAGAAAACTTATAACTGACTCAAGATCAGCTTCTTCTCTGCTGCCATCCGACTCTTGAATGGACCTATTATACATCAAGTTGATTTTTTTCTTCACCTTGGTTGCAACTGCAACACTATATTCTGCACCCTCTCCTTTCCTTCTCCCCTACACACTCTATGAATGGTATGTTTTGTCTGCACAATTCACAAGAAACAACACCTGTCACTGTATCCCAATACATATGACGATAATAAATCAAATCAAACCAAGTCAAATCAAGATGCACGGGAGTATAGCCAATGGAACAAAAGTAAAGCTCATGTTAATTTTCAAACATAAAACCATGCCAAAAATCAAGTTCATCACATTCAGCTTGTCCAGATGAGGATGGAAGAGCTGTAGAGCTGTGGATTGATAATATGTGGAATCAGTGTCCCATGATACATGAAAAGAGCACAATTTAATAATGTGGGATATATACAGTTTCCATATAGCCAATAAGTGAAGAACTGCAAATTGCAATTACATTGGGGAAGAGGGAACAAGGGTGGGATCTAACACCCATACTTCCACATTCAAATGTGAGCCTCAACTAGCTATTCAAGGATCATTTTCATGCCGACTAAAAAATCCTGACCCATATTTGGAAAAGGACAGTGAATAACCACGTACCAAGGTGAAGAAAAAGATCAATTTGATGTATAATAGGTCCATTCAAGAGTCTGATGGTGGCAGAGAAGAAGCTGTTCTTGAGGCAGTTATAAGTTTTCTTAGACCTTTTTATCTTTTTGCCAATAGAAGAAGGTGGAGGAGGGTATGTCCAAGGTTCGTGATGTGGGAGGCAGTGGGAAGTGTACACAGTGTCAATGGATGGATTAATGAAGAAAAAAATTTTCACCAAGAATGGAAATATGCCTACTGCCCCACTCGATGTCTTGTGTGATATTGTCAAAATCATGCTGCATAAACTGTAATCAGATTGTTCAAAAGTGTAGAATGTGGAATGCAATGGATATAAAAGAGGATGATTTGTTATGGAAGGATAGTTCTGAAGCTAAAGATGCCAAATCTGGTTCAAAATAGGAATGTCATGCCCTGTAAAAGCATATCCTACCCAATGGATAATATTTGAAACAGGAACTGTAATAAATGTGGTATCTTCTGGAACTGACTTTTCTTCTAACAATGTGCATTAATTTGTTGCAAAAGATGGCTGCTGAGAGTCACTTAATGTGGTCTGTGAATGCAAATAACATACTGTCTCAAAAAGAATAAAAGATGTGTTGCAGACCAAGAAATGTCATTACTCAACTCCTGAAACCATTCCAAAGGTGTTTCCTGACTTTAATGAGCCATTCTGCAACCAAGATGTGATTGTCTTAAACCCTCAGGGTGAATGTCTGTTAGGTTGTGGTTAATCCATTGAAGAATGTTACCATGGCTGTGTTTTTTCAGACCCACCCACAAAATTGCAGGCAGAATGGAAAATTTTGAAGAGGCTGGTAAAGTTCATTGACATTTGGTGGGAATTTCCAGTCCCACTCATAGGTGAGACTGCAAAATCCTGACCCATCTTTGGAAAGAGACAGTGAATAACCACATACCATGTCGGTCTCTCTTCTAAAAGTGTTGTCTGTATAAACAACAACTACAGAAACAGCAGCAGCAGAAAGGACAGCAACATCCATGCCTTAAGACCCAAAAATTGCAATCCTCTAATGTCACCAAGCCTGTTTCTTTTCAAGTCCATCAATATGTAAAAGCAAATCCCTGGTAACAAACACAACTAACTAACTTTGTGACCTTATAAGAAGTTCATTTCTTTGAGGGAATCTGCCACAAGCCTGGTATTTAAATTTAACGATTGAATGCACCTAGCTACACTTGAAAAATGGAGAACCTCTTCTTCACCAGGCTGCCCTGATTGTTTTTCACAGCAAACAAATTATTAGATTTACAAACTATTCTTTTGTATCATTTGTAAAAGTGCACTATTTTCTTTAACCACATTTTTTTGCGTGTGTGTGTGTATACGTAAGTGAACGAGTGAATGATGTCACATTAGATTTTCAGAGTAAACAAGCGAGTAAATATTCTTCTTTATTTAAATCCTCTTTATTTAAGCCCATCAAAAGCTTGCTACTCATTTTTCAAACTATCCATGTACTCAGGGGTTAGGATACACACAGTTCTTTTATAAGATGCACCCTGATTATAGACTGTACAGAAGGGAACAGGGGTGTCAGTTTTCTCTCATCCCTGTTCATAATAGGGCTCCCAATGTGATGCCTTTGTCAAAGTGATTCAGACCGAAATTGATTATTTTTTGTTGCATCCGATGCCAAAGCTAATGAATTTGACGGTGTTTAAATATTTTGATTGTGATTTAAGCTACTGTTGTAGAATGGATTCATTCAATTAAATCTGTCACATTGATTTAATTTGAATTATTGCTTTTCTTTTCATGCCTCAAACTGGTAACTACCTGCACTAACACTGGCAGTTCACATTTTGTACAAGTAGACATCCTGTTTTGGGAATGATTTTATGTGGCATCAAAGGTCAATTTATATGCCACAATCCACAGTATATAATCCTTCAATTAATATCCCCTTTTTGACCATGTATTTTAAATTAAAAAGGCTGCAAAACTTAGCTCTTTAGTACTATTGGTTCCAAATCTACCAGAACCCAATTGACTGATAGTTCTTCAACTTCCAGGTTGACTCAGGTCAGTGCTGTAAGGATGACCACACCCCACATATGTAAAGTGGGCATATTGTAATGTCAAACAGCACCTAATGCTGATTGGGTAAGCAACCTGCCATTTTAAACTCATATCTTCTGTTAACACTTTCTCATGAACATGTGCTGTTGAACATGCATTCCCAAACTATTTAAAAGGATTGCAATGTAATTTTTAGGTAAGTGCTTTTGACTTTCTCTTATTTCTGTAGAGTTCATTACTGTGTTTTTACTATTTATTTCATCACAAGTAGGCTTACGTTAACATTGTAGTAAAGTTACTGTGAAAATCCAGCACCTGTTCAGGTTAGCACAGCCAATGCACCTAACTAGCACGTCTTTCAGACTGTGGAGGAAAACTGGAGCATCCAGAGGGAGCCTATGCAGATACAGGAAGAATGTGCAAACTCACATAGATGGTGACCCAAACTGAAAATTGAACCTGGGTCCATGGCGCTATGAGGCAGCAGTACTAATCATTGTGCTTGAAATGATCAGGCAATCTATTTTACTAGCGCTGTTTGAGGATAAACTTTTAACTTTTCCTTATTGCTGCAGAGTTAGTAGAATTGCTGTATTTGGAGGAGTTCTCACAATTTTTTTCATTCAGGGAATTTTGACTTTTGTAGGATGCTGGACCTTTGCAAGGAGTGATGAGAATTTGAAAGGTCTTTGAGTAGAAAGCTCACTCAATCACAGCATTTTTAGTTTAAGTGCCTCTGCAGCAAGTGCACAATGAGGAGATGGAGCATAGGAGCAGAGAGGAGAAACTTCTCACAGAAAGGGAAAGAGGAGGACTCATAGCGGAAGGTCATAACTACATAAGGTCTTCAGCGACCAGTTCTCCTCCCTGCATTTTAGCTAAGAGTTGTGTCTGAAGTAGCCGTGCTTTGCCAAAGAGTTGGTTGCTGAACAGTGTCATCCTTTCCAACTAGATTTGCAGCTACAGAGCAGGGTAAGGGTGACACTGCCAGTGGTTGTCAAGGTAACTGATCCTCAATTTCTGTGCATCAGGATCTTTCTAGGCCAGAGTCAATGACATGGCTAACATTTTTCAATTTGCTATGCATTGCTGCATCAGGAAGGTCACTGAGGCCCTTATAATTGACAGGTTGTGGAGGATGCAGCAAGCCTGTCAATTATGAGGGTGTTCCCTAGCCAATAGGGCTTCAGCAAGCACCTCAAGAGCATTACAATACCCAACGTGGTGCTGACATGCATCTAAGCCTGTTTCTCATTGCTTCACTGATGCTTCCTCCTATTAAGGGCCACTTTGTTCTGCAGGAGCGAGGAAATTGCCAATGAGTATTTTGGTGTGTTTTTGGGTGTTATGTTTATAATAGCTGAATAACTGAAAGTAAGTGGAGATTGAGGGATGTGGATGTGATGTTTGCAGCAATGATAAGAATGTGAGGATGAAATGAAACATATTAATGGTGGCTGTGATTCCTGGTTGCTGATGGGTAAATAGTGGGGGTGTGAAGCACTGTGGTTGGTGATGCACTGCATTCACTGACCTTGACTACAAATATGAGGTCATTGAATTTTTCCAGCACTATAACCAGATTCTCAGAGAAAATTCATCACACTGACCTGTGCTGTTTACTGTTCCTATTTCCTAAATGTATATGTCTGCACACTGTGGTGGGTTTCTGTAAAAAAAAAACAAACTCTCTGCTCCTTTTCATCTCCATCTTCAAGGTCTCCAGTGAGGTATCAGAAAACCTTCAAAGCCCCTCATTTGTCGGCTGTGCCATTGGTCAACTTTTTGATTAGGGGGGCTAGCGAGGGTAAATGCATGCGGTAATGGGGATAGAGCCTGGGTGGGATTGTGGTCAGTGTAGACTCAATGGCTTCCTTCTGCACTGTTGAATTCTATGATTCCATGATGATTCTTTCAGTTCACAAATGGCGGAATCTTCTCTGCTGTACTTTCAGACATCAGAAGCATTTGTGGGTTTGGGTCCTGCTCATGTTGGAAGTGCTCCCTGGGCTGCAATTCTAATGACAGGCAGCCAATTAACTGGCCACTTCTGCAACTGCCAGTCAGTGAAGGGTGTCAGGCAAAACATGGATGTAAGACGTCCAATAGAGAAGGATCTGGATGGCCAGCAGCCCCATTGGGAGATGTGGCAGAAATTGAAGAAGGTGGGGAATATGGGGGTGCTTTAAATGAAGGCACTGTTGAAAGGTTTTGATGGGCTGATTAATGTGTGTCTGTGTATGTATGTGCGTGTGCATGTATGTGTATGCATACGTTCATGTATGCAGCTTCTGGCCTCTTGCCATGAAGCTGCCTCTAGAGGATTGTCCGGCTCCTGATGCATTGTAGAGCCTTCATGCTTTCCCTAAAATTGCATTGCCATGCACAATTATGGGTCAATTACCATTTCACACAATTTGATTAGTTATTTGCCATAAATAGGTGGACAACATTTGGAAGTAGATCAGATACACCTCAGTCTGGGTTCCCACAACCACTTTGGAAAAAGTCTGGACAACAAACTAGTAAAAGTGCCAATCATCCAGGCCTTTTGAAGTTTCAAGAACCATAAACACTTGAAATCACTTATTCATGTCAATGAACATTGTGAACTTGATCACAGAGATCACAGCACCAGAACTGTTAATCAAACAATGTTTCCTCTAGGGAGTTCTTTTATTCTAATGATGTTCAGGCACACCATGAATTCTGCCATGTCTCAGGCATATGAGCACACGTCTTCATCTGTGGAAAGCATAGTGACTACCATGGAATTCCAACAGAGCATTTGATCCATTACGCTCTGACCTGCATTCTATCATTCTAGCCATGGATTCAAAGCTGCAGCAGCCAGCTGAGAGGAGATGAGGCCCCTGTAATACCCTTCAGGAGTCCCTTACCCTTAGCAAAACTTGGAGGTGCCATCACACACCCATTTGGAGAAGGCACAGATGCCAACTACCTTGGGACTTTCCCTTCAGGACAGCCCCAAGGTTAGTCGAGTCTCTTCATTACCACCACCACTCTCCCCCCCCTCCCCAATTGACTTCTGTAGCTCCAGCAGGCAGGGCAGCACTAGATATCCAGTGTCCTGGATCTCCCAAGGCCCAATGCCTCTGAAGAATGCCCATCACAGTCAGCTAAGGAATCAGGACACAACTCTGGCAGACTGACCTCAGTTGCTGATATCAGGTTTGCACCCAGACATAGAGCTAAGAAATGAAAGCCTAAATAAAAAGCACAGAAGTGGCATGGCTGATTCATTTGTTAATATAAGCACAACATGGTTCTTTTATGTATGCAATAGCAATTATTAAGAAGTGTTGTGGCCTGTCATAGAATCAAATATTAACAGTCATGACAGCCGTTATGTTTGTCACAATGCAATGGCTTGAGAATAGATAGGGATATCAACATTATTCCTGAATGAGATGTGTTGCACTCTCATGCATTCTTTATTGAATGTTCATTTGAATTTCTATTTGTGTGATGATCATTCTGTGGAAGATGGCCAAAAGCGTAGGCACTTAAGAAAATATTGGGCCACATAACACTTAGCTGGTATAAATAAGGCTGGTGCCATCAAAGCACATCAAAGATGGTACTGGATCAAAATCATCAGCCCTGGATGTCCACATATTCCTTCGATGTCCTTGATACCACTCTCTAGCGAGTCTGTCTAACAAAGCTGTGCTCTCCAATCTATTCTAGATACTTAAGGAGACAAATAGATACTTAACAAGGGAGCATGGCAGGCCTAGGTCAATATTCCAGGAAGGCAATGGAGGACTTGTGATGGAGCGACAGTCATGCAGATGCATTATTATTGTGCAAATCATATGTAGATTAGGTTGTCCCTAGAATTCTTTGCATACCTCTCCATGGTCCTGGCATTGAAAAATTCATTTGAATTTATGGCCTTCTTCTCATGCTCTGACAAATTGTCATCATTTGATATTCCTCGCACTCTTCCTCTTGCAACTTCTGTCCAGATTACAACATCAGGGTGTGCAGGGAACAGTAGGCCATTACCATTCTTAACATCTTTTGGTGTGTATATCACACAGCACTACCAGACTGATTAAGGCAATGGGAGTGCATTTTAAGAAGCACAGTGATGTGTTGTATGATGCATGAGTTTGGTTGTAGTATTCCTCTGCCTTACTCTGCTGATGTCTTATTGGTATCATCAGCCATGTGCAAAGAGGAAAGCCTTGTCAACAAGGATCTAATTGGAAACTTGAACTGGGGTCTCAAAAAGTTCTGGGAGCTACACATTGCACAAGACATACACCTCATGATTGTTCTTGGGGAAAACAGCACAGATCTGCATTATTCTTCTGCTGTGGTCACATAATAGTTATATATTCAAGGAGTGAAAGTCTTTACAGTTTATAAAATACAGCTAGCTGTTCCCTGGGAAATTTTATGGCCACATCTATTCTCAAGTATCTTGCATTCAAGGAAACCCAATGCTGGCACTGAAAATGACTGACCTTACTGCCTAATTATCTTCATCGGTGGTGAAGTGGATAAAATCATTGGCATGAATGAATAGGCCATCAGTCACCTCCCTCATATGTGGCACCCTGGAAGCCACCACTGGCATAAATGTTGAGTGTTGACCTAACCTTGAGGGTTGGAATTCCCAATAGATCTGGATGAGCTGGATGACTGGATGAGCAATCTAATATATCTCTGTGCTCATTTCATACATTCATAGAATCCCTACAGCACAGAAGGAGGCCATTCAGCTCATCGAGTTTGCACTGACTATAATCCCATCCCAGCCGTACTCCTATAATCTCATGCATTTACCTTGCTAATCCCCTTGACATGAAGGTCAATTTAGCATGGCCAATCAACCTAACCCACACATCTTTTGACTGTGGGAGGAAACTGGAGCACTCTGAGGAAACCCATGCAGACATAGGGAGAAAGTTCAAACTCCCAAAGTTCAAACTCACATTCCCATCGGTGGGAATACCGATGGGACGGTGAATAAGGAGTTTAGTTCCCAGGTAGGGAAGGACTGCAGGCACTCTGAGAGGGGGGTTAGGCTGGTGGTGGAAAAGGGAAATATCCTGACTGAGGGGCTGAGGTATGTCTATTTTAATGCCAGGAGTGTAGTAAATAAGGTAGATGAGCTTAGGGCGTGGATTGCTGCTTGGGAGTGTGATGTGGTGGCCATTATAGAGACTTGGTTGTCTCAGGGACAGGATTGGGTACTTCAGGTGCCGGGATTCAGGTGCTTCAGGAGGGACAGTGTTGGGGGCAAAAAAGGAGGTGGTGTGGCACTGTTGATCAGGGACAGTGTCATGGCTGTAGAGAAGGTGGAAGACGGGGAGGGATTGTCTACGGAGTCTCTGTGGGTGGAAGTTAGGAACAGCAAAGGCTCGATAACTTTGCTGGGTGTATTCTATAGGCCGCCCAACAGCGGCAGGGAACTTGAGGTGCAGATAGGGAAACAGATCCTAGACAGATGTAGAAATAACAGGGTTGTCGTGATGGGAGATTTCAATTTCCCAAACATCGACGGGAATATCCCAAGGGTAAGGGGTTTGGATGGTGTGGAGTTTGTTAGGTGTGTTCAGGAAGGTTTCCTGACACAGAACGTGGAAAAGCCTACGAGAGGAGAGGCTGTACTTGACCTGGTGCTTGCTAATGAGCCAGGGCAGGTGTCGGATCTCACGGTAGGTGAGCATCTTGGGAATGGAGATCATAATTCTATCTCTTTCACGATAGCGATGGAAAGAGATAGGATCAGGCAGGCTAGGAAGGTGTATGTCTGGAGTAAGGGGAAATATGAAAACATTAGGCAGGTAATTGGATGCGTAAACCGGAAGGAGGTGTTCTTGGGGAAGAGTACAAAAGGAAAGTGGTGGTTTTTCAAGGAATGTTTGTCTAGGGCACTGCAAGACAACGTTCCGAGGAGTCAAGGAGGTTCTGGTAGGACGCGGGACCCGTGGTGCACGAAGGTAGAGGTGAAACCTAGTTAGGAAGAAAAAAATGGTATATAAAAGGTTCAGAGAGCTAGGGGATGTTAGGGATCTAGAGGAGTATAAGGTGTGTAGAAGGGAACTTAAAAAGGAAATTAGGAGAGCCAGAAGGGGTTATGAGAAGGCCTTGGCAGGTAAGATTAAGGAGAATCCCAAGGTCTTCTACAAATATGTGAGAAGTAAAACAATGAGAAGAGAAGGGATAGGGCCTATAAAAGGTGAAGGGGGAAAAGTCTGTGTGAATCCGGAAGAAATGGCAGAGGTACTTAATGAGTACTTTGCCTTGGTATTCACGGTGGAAAGTGAACTGGCAGATTGCATTGCAGGTTTGCGGCATACAGAAAAGATTGAGTATGTGAATGTTAGGAAAGAGGATGTGTTAGACCTGTTAAATTCTATCAAGATAGACAAGTCGCCAGGACCAGATGGGATGTACCCCAGGTTATTGTGGGAGGTGAGGGAAGTGGTTGCAGAGCCCCTGGCAATGATTTTTGCGTCGTCCATGGAAACGGGAGAGGTTCTGGAGGATTGGAGGATTGTGCACGTGGTTCCTATCTTTAAGAAAGGGAACAGGGATAGTCCAGGAAATTACCGACCGGTGAGTTTGACTTCAGTGGTTGGTAAGCTGATGAAGAGGCTTCTGAGTGATAAGATATATGAACATTTGGAGAAGTTTGGACTGATTAGAAATAGTCAGCATGGTTTTGTCAAGGGCAGGTCATGCCTTACGAGCATAGTTGAGTTCTTCGAAAATGTGACTGAGCACATTGATGAAGGAAGGGCAGTGGACATAGTGTACATGGACTTTAGTAAGGCATTTGATAAGGTCCCACATTGCAAGGCTTCTGGAGAAGGTGAAAGGGCATGGGATCCAAGGGGCTTTGGCCTCGTGGATCCAGAACTGGCTTGCCGGCAGAAGGCAGAGAGTGATTGTGGAAGGGTCTTATTCTGCATGGAGGTCGGTATCCAGTGGAGTGCCCCGGGGATCTGTTCTGGGATCCCTGCTGTTTGTCATTTTCATAAATGACCTGGATGAGGAAGTGGAGAGATGGATTAGCAAGTTTGCCGACGATACAAAGATCGGTGGTGTTGTGGATGGTCTGGAGGGATGCCAAAAGTTGCAGCGGGACATAGACAGGATGCAAGACTGGGCGGAGATGTGGCAGATGGACTTCAACGCAGATAAATGTGTAGTGGTCCATTTTGGCAGGAATAATGGGATGAAGAAGTACAATATAAGGGGTAGGAGTCTTAGCTGTGTTGTAGAGCAGAAGGATCTCGGGGTCCGGGTCCATAGGACTCTTAAATCGGCCTCGCAGGTGGAGGAAGTGGTCAAGAAGGCGTACGGTGTACTGGCCTTCATTAATCGAGGAATAGAGTTTAGGAGTCAGGAGGTAATGATGCAGCTCTATAAGACTCTTGTCAGACCCCAGTTGGAGTATTGTGCGCAGTTCTGGTCGCCTCATTATAGGAAGGATGTAGATGCTATTGAGAGAGTTCAGAGGAGATTTACAAGGATGCTGCCTGGATTGGGAGGCAGGCCTTATGAAGATAGGTTGAGGGAACTGGGACTCTTCTCACTGGAGAGACGTAGGTTGAGAGGCGACCTGATAGAGGTTTATAAAATGTTGAGAGGAATAGATAGGGTGGACTCTCAGAGACTATTTCCCCAAGCTGAAATGGTCACTACGAGAGGACATAGATTTAAGGTGCAGGGAAGCAAATACAAAGGAGATGTCGGGGTAGGCTTTTCACTCAGAGGGTGGTGAGTGAATGGAACCGACTGCTGTCGGAGGTTGTTGAGGCAAACTCACTGGGGTCTTTTAAGAGACTTCTAGATGAGTATATGGAAAAGAATAGGATAGGGGGTTATAGATAGGTCTGTGGATTGGTAGATGTGATCGGTGCAACTCGTGGACCGAAGGGCCTGTTTGTGCTGTATTGTTCTATGTCCTACATTCTATGTTCCACACAGACAATGACATGAGACTGGAATTGAACCTGGGAACCTGGTGCTGTGAGGCAGCAGTCCTAACCAATGTGCCACCATACTGTCCATTTCAGGAAAAACCTCAGAGATGTCTGGCATTGCCTGTCCAACATCTAGACATAATTCCCTCATGTCCTCTGGATACATTAGCACACCAATATCCATCTTTGTCAATATCCAACTTCCCTGAGTGTTCAACATAGACAACCATGGGTGGCACAGTAGCACAGTGATTAGCAGTGCTGCTTCACAGCTCCAGGGACCTGGGTTCGATTCCCAGCTTGGGTCACTGTCTGTGTGGAGTTTGCACATTCTCCTTGTGTCTGCGTGGGTTTCCTCCAAGTATTCTGGTTTTCTCCCACAGTGCAAAGATGTGCGAATTAGGTTGATTGGCCATGCTAAAAAAAAAGTCCCTTAGTATCCTGAGATGCGTAGGTTAGAGGAATTAGTGGGTAAATATGTAGGGATGTGGGGGTAGGGCCTGGATGGGATAGTGTTCGGTGCAGACTTGATAGGCTGAAGGGCCTCCTTCTGCACTGTAGGATTCTATGATTCTTTAATTCTATGAACTGCTTACCATGGTCACAACTGCATAATACCAACACTGCAGCACATCTTTGAATAATGGTGAACCAGGTGAAAAGAAAAGATTCTTTTGTGCCACTGTCTTCATTTGAGGATGGAACTTTATTAAAAACTGTTTCACACTAATGAGAATTCAGGACATACAAACATCTTACAAGTTTGACCAACATTTACAGCAAACACATCGTTAACTTTATCTCTGCATCTCATCCACCAGCACCAATCAAAATTTTGTTTCCTGACTAAATACATGATCCCATGTTGCGCATTTACTGCTATTGAAGGTTCCATAAAACCCTCTGACAAATCCTGTTGCTTTATTTATGCAAAGACTTCATTCTAAGATATTTCTGCCGATACAACTAACTCTGCTAAGCTTAAAAAAAATTGACTGCTAACTTGACTATATTTTAAAACTCAGAAAGCTAAAGGTTGGCTGAAAATTGACTGCATTCCTGAAGCGTACAGAACTGAGACAAAAACAACAACTGCAAAAATTGTTTTTTCAGGCAGACAGACTGCGAAAAACATTTCCAATAATGAGATAAGAATTGAAATATAGTTTGGATAAGTGTGTTCAGTTTCAGTTTGTTTTCAGTACATGTTTAGCTCAGTTTTCAGATTTCACTCATTTCTGAGCATGTTTCTGTACAGGGCCTGACTGTGAATCAATGAATGGACCCTACAACCTGAACCACACAAAGACAATGCGATAATATGTCTATACAGGGTAAAGCAGATTGATTCATTCATATTTGGAGCGTCCTGTAGATTTCTGGTCATCGTATTACTGATGCAAGAAAAGGTTGCCTATCAGATACTTGACTTCAGGCACATGAGCTCTAAGAAAAGCTAGCAGGAGCTGTACCCACTGATATGAGAGAAGATTTCAAGAGGATTTTACAAATGCCTTCAAGACACTTTAGAGGATCCACAAGTTGAATCCTGACAAGCTATTTACCACAACCCTGACAGGAACAATAAGGAGATATTGTTTAAGAGAGAGAGTATCTTTCAGATCCATAGTTCAGTCCAAAGTACATTCTTCTTCTCTGGTAGCGGCCTTGATTATTCAAGAGTTGCAGATAGACAGCTTAAACCATAGTTTTACCACAAGCTGGGTGAGGATGTCTGCAGGGAAACATAATAGCAAATCTGTGCACAAAAAGATTGCTCAAACTGCAGTGATATAAACATCCAACAAGTCTGTTTTATTTACATCAGTTGAGCAATAAGTGTTGCACAAGGTGTTGAAAAGCGTCCTGTTGTACTTCAACTAATGCTGTGGGAATTTTTGCAGCCACCTGAAAAGGCAAATGGTTCAATGTCTTGTGCAAAATATGGTCTTGGTGACAAGACAGCATTCCCTCAGCTCTACATTGGAAGGGTAGAATTTTTCAACCCCTGACATTGGATATGCAGGCAGGGTCCCCGTAAACTCTCTGTTCGGGTTTTCCATTGCCCATTCACCCAACCCTAAATTGTGAGATGTTTTAAAGGAAGTGGGTGAGGCCTAGGATGGTCCACCCTTGAATGTGCCAGTTGAAGCCATTAAATGGCCAGTTATCTACCCCTTAAAGGCCATTTCTCAACCAGTAAGAATCGGATCAGTGAGGAGGTGAGTGGGGGGAAGGTGAACTGACAGATTAACCTGTGCAAGCTTTAGGCAGGAAACACGGAGGAGAATGCCCCCATCACTAGCCCAATTTCCAGTTTAGCCCTCTGCAAATTGTCCAGATCACCAGCTCACTGTTAAACTGGTTTTTGCCTTGTGCTCCTGGCATTTCGAAGCTGTGACTGCCTGTTATCCCAACATTGGCCACTATTCCCAGTGGCGCCACTGGGACTACAAAGCTGACAGCCAATCAGCTTGACCATCAGTGTTTTAAGGCAGATCTTCCATTTGAATGCAGGACAGAAAGGTCATCTTCAGACAATTAACTTACAATGGGCTGCAACAATGGTGGGGATGTGTTCCTTGGTGACACTTGCAGTTTTGGGGCAGGAGACCCCGCCATTTGAAAAATTCTTCCCAAACTGATTACATGTTCAAGTCCATGGGTGGAACTTGAGTCTGATGTTCAGAAGAGGGAAAATAAAGAAAATGATTGGAGGTAACTATTTCACTCAGAGCACAGTGAATGTTTGGAAATGGGTAAGTGATTGAAGCTGATAACATCAATGATTTTAAGAGGGTGTTGGACTTGCAGTTATAGAGAACATGATTTGAGGGGAATAGCTAATGGAGTGTGCATTCTGTTTTTGAACTCCAGGGCAGCCAAATGAATTCAAATGAATTTCTAATGGTAGGATATGAAAAGCAGTCCTGAAGAGGTGAGGAATCAGGGTGGAAGGTGCAATTTTGGAAAGACAAGATGTAAGGAGACACCCAATGATCTGGTGAGCTGCACCATTTGCAGGGGGCTAATCTGGTAAGTGAGCCAATGATAATGGCATTCTCCACATTTCCTGCCCAAAGCCTGGGCAGGTTAACCTGCCAGTCTGCCTCCCCCCCCACTCACATCCTTACCAACCCAACTCTTACTAGCTCTCAGTGGATGGGAAATGGCCCTTATGGGGTCAATAATTGACCATTTAATGACTTCAACTGGGACATTCAAGGGTGGTCATATGCATTCCTATTTTCTCAACCCAATTCGTCAGGAAATAGAATGGTTTCAGGGTGCCATTTTAGGTGCAGCTGTAGTATCTTTCTCTTCATGCAGATTTGATCCTATGTGGGTGGAATAGGCAGCATTGGCCTGGCAGGGAAACTGAGTATCAGAATTGGTACCAGCACCAGTACAGGTTGGCGAGAATTGTTATAAGTGACCTTATGGGCAATAAATTTTGGCCTATATAGTGCCAGCCACATTGATGAACAAAAAAAAAGACTTTGGGTGAAAATTTCTGGCTCTGAGTTGTCCAATCCCATCAATAATCAATGAACTTTTGGTTGAGCCACAGAACCTCCCATGGCATGTCCCTGCCTGGAAAATGTGGCTGGAAAATCCTGGCCTTTATTTCCTTTACATTTCAATTGATATACTTTTAATTTTGATTTCTCCTCAGTTAGTCTTTTATTGTTACTGTGGAGAGCTTAAGTGTTGGTGTGTGAGAAAGATCTCCTAGAAACAGCTCCAGACTGGGAGCAGGGTAGGTTGAATCAGCCATCCAGTCAATGGGCTGCAAAAAATAGTCCTGTTCTGAATTTCTTGGATTTCCACAATGAAGTGGAAGTGAGTTTGAGAGATCATGTGGTATTCCTTTATTAAAGCAACAGCAGTTTGCCTTGTATAATACTGGATTTTTACAGTTAAACATCTAAGAGAGCGTATTATTTGAAAGGCATTTACTATTGTGTCTAACATAGTAGGGAGTCTTTCAGGGAGAATGTTTAGTAAGATAGATTTTAACTTTGTACCTGTGATCTTGTGTGCTTCACTTTTCTTTTCTTCTTGTTAATTAACCTTTTAAATTGCATTTTAAAATCCCACAAGCGTTTTTGGGACTTCTTTCTGCTATAATTGGTACTTTTCTTATTTTCAGAATACACAAATAGACACGATTTCCATCTGGGATTTGCTTTTCTCTGCAATTAACACTTGATGGGCTCATAACACTGTCTCTTTGTGTGCTTTATCTAAGTAAATTTAACATGTTTGATGTGAAATTCTTTTATTCCATTTAATGTTGGTAAATTATATTTCACTGAGAAACGTTGGTTGCTGTGAGAAGATGCCAGCCTGAAAAACAGCAACATTGTGAAATTTCAAAATTATATTTCTCAAGTGGAATTATGGTGAAATATTTCCTCCTTCACAGATCTAAAGCTGATACGTGATCATAAATATTACATCCAATCTGTACCTCATACTCATCATAATATCTCATTAAAAATGCACAAATCTAATACCTTTATCCTTTCATGTCTTAAAGCTCCCAGATGGTCTGTCTCTAGTGATGACGTACACACACACACGTGCACACACATAGTGATGTTAGTGTACCTTTAAGAAATGTTTTTTTTAAAACTGAGGTTCTCTGCAGCTACAAGCTATTTTTGTTTCATTGCTGCTGGGCTGTCTGCTATAAGTCTTTTTATTGCCTCTTCAGTAGTTTAGCTGGGATTGTTTATTTTTACTCAGGAATCTTTTATGACCCTGCATTGTTAGAGGAAGTTCATATGTTTTGGACAGGTTATTTTCTTCCCAGTGAATTTAAAGTTTCATTTTTTTGTTTTGGCTGGCTGCAGTTTTTTTGTTTCAGAAGGGACATCAAGCTGAAAAGGAATGTTTCTCTCTCTCCCTGGTTTTGAAATTCTGCTGATTCACTTAAAGCAAGGTTTCTTGCCTTCCTAGAGTAAAACATCTGCTGTTTGTGGCTTGATCACATTCTCTCCTTGGTGTTCTGGAACTCTGTCCTGGCTTCAAGCTGTTCTGATTGTGTCCAGAGGATTGCAAGAAGTTACAAGGCTGAGCAGTCAGGATTTTCAATTCTCCAACCAAATGACTCAATTCCAATATCGCATGAGCATTAGTCTTTTGCTTTGGTAAACCTGTGAAAAGGCTTTTTTTGTCAATGGGGAATTTTTGTTTGATTGGAACATCTCAGATATATTTGCTAAGGGTTATATGTTAGTGTGGTTGTTTTGTTTTTGTCTGTAATTCTTAAAAGTTACTAATAATTTTCTTAGTGTATATGTTAACCATATTCTTAAATAAACTTTGTTTGAGTAAAGCTCCCTAACGAGTCATTTGAATCATACCAAAGTGAAACATATGATTATTCTAGCCAAATTCAAAGTGCAAAGCTTACAATCCAGGTGGGCTTCATAAAACACTTTGGAGTTTCTGACCTGAACTATAACACATACAAAATTACATTGTTGCTGTAATTTGCAACTAAAGCATTCAGATTAGAAATGATTGTTGGAGCAAGAGTGGAAGGAGTGTTACTTTCTATTTGTCCACCCTGAACTTGATGATAAAAGATGATAAAATAGAAATGTTGCATTCAATGGCAACACACAACTCTCAACCTAATGAGCATGTAAAAATGGCAATGGTGCATTGCCAGATTCGGAACTCTGATGGCTGTTCCTCTCTATCTTTGCATGGAATAGAAGCTGTCGAACCATAAAACAGAGCAAAAACTCTTTCCCATGATGGCTACTGGAATTTGTCCCAACTGCATGTACTAACCATGATCCTGAACTGTGTGCCAGAAATAGGTGTCACCTGCTAGCCCTGCAATATCATCCTGCACTTTCTAGGGATTGAGAATTATTCTTCAGTGTATTGTGAGAAATGTAAAATACAAATCAGTTTCTAATTGGCATGGGAAACTGATGCATGTGAGGATGCGAGTTTTGAGCGACCAATGAATGAAGTGGGGGGAGGGGGAAGGCAGTCGCAGGCAGATGATGAATTATCTAGAAATTCTTGTAAACAAAATTACCAACCCTACCTGCCACACTTGCAATTACTTTATAAGTAACCACAAGAAACTGTACGAGAATAAACAAATGTGAGTTGTTTGCCGGTTTAACACATTATTCTACTTAACAATTGCACCAGTGCATCTTCCCACTAGCCTGTTTCATAAATATTTGCATTCCTGCAGTCAGACAGCAGAAACAAAATGATGAGTTGTTTGTAGATTATACACAGTTGACATTAAAGCACCACTGGAATCCATTCAGTACAATACAAAACTCCAGGTTCCTCACCACAGTGATCGATAGGCTGTATGAGATGTCTATGCTCGGCTTGGAATCTTTCTGTCACGTTGGGAAATCTGTCTCTGATTACATTTCCGTATTTCTAAATATATAATTGCAATCTGAAATGGACCATTAACATAGGTTTAAAATATATTATTATTCTTCTCTTACCAACGTGCTTCCTCTTTCTCTGTTGCTTATTTATTTGCTAATGCAGTTGTGCTACCCGCTCAAGTGTTGCCCTTCACGAAATCACTGCTGGAGACACAGAATCAATGGGGGAAAGAGGAGCCTTTAGAATCTTCAGTCCTTTTCACACAGTAATTGTTTAACTGTAGTAAAGCCCAAGTAAAACTTCATAATATTAGAGCACTCATTAATTGGTCCTGAAGTGTCTTCAGATACCTGCATAATCTGGCAACGTTTACTGGCCTTCTTTACAACTTACATCTTCAAACTATAACTTTGTTGCCCTAAACATTACCACAATAGTTTATTGTTATTATTCACGATGTCAGCTGAAGGCCTCCAATTTATTATGCATGCATACCTGCAAAGTAACTGTATTTTCTGCAAATGAAATAGTGTAGCTTTTGAATCTGGAGATTTCTATCTCAGGATGGATAGTTATTTTTGCATAAATTTCCATCTCTGACAATGATATCTGTTCCCTTTTATTAAAGTTGACCCATCTGTATGTATTGTGCAATAGTGATGCCTCATGCCCACATTACTTTTCATTAGCAGATCATATTACTGGATGAAAAGAAGAGAAAGAAACTGTGCTCACTGCACCGAATGAAGGAGGTAAAGGGATATGCTGTAACCATTTATTTTGTCCTTCATTATTTTGAGGTGTGGATGTACACTTGTGACAGCACTACCAATGCACAACACAGGCCCAAACCAAATCAAGACCACACACAGGTCCATCGCTCAAACCAATCCTGTGTTATTTTCACAGTAATGCCACCTCCGAGCCGCCTATTATTTTCACAGTGAAAGTGGCCCCATCACTGTTGCATTGCCATCTTTCACGGGACCATCAGAAACATAGCAATGCACCATAGCAACAGTGTTCATTGAAGTGCATCACTGGACAACACTGAATAACACTCCACCTCCTTGGAAACTAGTACAAACAGTAACATTTCACTTAGGAATAAAACCATAGAGGAATTGAGGCAAGCAATTAAAAGCATCAGATTGCTGATTTTTTTTTGCATTTTCATTATGTTTTGAAATTGGGATTATTTTCTCACAATTCATGATGCAAACCAGCTACATATAACATGCAAACAACTTCAAAGCCCATGTATTATTTGGTGAGGTCACCATTCAGGGAAAATACCATATCCATCAACTATTCATTATCTTTATGTCATGTACTATAGACTTCTTGCTGTATGTATCTACCTGTGTATTCTATTTTATTTTAAAAGCCTTTTATATCATCTTGAGATTCCGATTCAACAGTGATACTTTCATTATACACCTATAAAATGAATACAACAATAATTTAGCAGAGTAGAGGCCTACACTCGAGCTGTATAGATGTTCAGGCTACTGCTAAACTAGTTAAGTTTTTTTTTAAGCAGCTTTGTGGATGCAAGCCTCATTTCCGTATTGAAATCAGATTCCAACGTCTATTTCAGATACGGAAGCCTAAATTGATTTTGACTAATTAAAACTTCCAAAGCACCAAGACTGTCTAGAATTCCCAGGTCTTGAGTTGCCTAGAGAGCACAGAGACTAATCTAAAAGCAGAATACTGCGGATGCTGGAATAAAAATAGGAAGTCCTGGAAACACTGGGGTCAGGCAGCATCTGTGGAGAGAGAAAATCTCAAGAGTTAATGTTTCAAGATGATGATTTTTATCAAGCAAAATAAGAGGTGTACATTTTGAACAAAGAATGAGAGACACATTGAAAAAGGAAGGAAAGATTGAAGGACATAAGCGTTAATCTTCCAGGGCCAAAGCGAATAGTGATGCGGCAAGACAGATAACAAAGAAGCAACAGATTTGCTGCGCTACAGTCTAAAAGCAAAAACAAGAGACAAACTGGCACGTGCAGAAAAAGAAAACAAATGGCAGGATAGAGTTTATGGTCTGAAATCATTGAGCACAACGTTGTGATTGGAAACATTTGAAGTGTCAAATTGAGAGATGAGCTGCTGTTCCTCAAGCCAAAGTTGAACTTTGCTGGAATATTGCAGCAGGCCAAGGACAGAGAAATAACATGACAACATGGAAAAAAATGACAATACCTTTGGTATCCGCAGAAAGCAGATGGGTTGCTGAAATGGAAATGTTCAAATTCGCGAAACGCAAAAAATGAATCTGATGGAGACATCCAAGTGTTGGAAACACAGAATAATCTGATAGTTTCAGCTCCGAGCCAATAAATATTGCTCAAAGCAGCTGAGACTATCACTCCCCGAAATGTGACCAGACTGAAATCTGGAAGAATTGATAGGTCTCCAGGCCATCCGAATTTATAAAATCAGTGATTTATGGGAATGTGGGTGAAGGAGGACTAGCGATTGAAGTAAGATTATGGGTGGCATGGTAGCACAATGATTAGCATTGTTGCTTCACAATGCCAGGCACTTGGGTTTGATTCCTGGTTTGGGTCATTGTCTGTGTGGAGTTTGCGTGTTCTCCCATATCTGCATAAGTTTTCTTCAGATTCTCCACTTTCTGCCCATATTCTGACAGATGTACTGGTTATGTGCATTGACCCGAACAGGCGCCGGAGTGTGGTGATGAGGGGAATTTCACAGTGATTTCATTACAGTGTGAATGTAAGCCTTACTTGTGACTAATAAATAAACTTTAACTTTAACTTTGGATTCTCCAACCACACCCGCGGCTGGGATTCTCTAGACTGGCTGCAATGAAGAAAGATTTGGTTGAGTGCCAACTTCTCTGGTCTCATTGGCAGTGGCAGCAGAGCGTGAATGGCTGGAGAATTCCTGCCTATGTTGTAATCATATTGGGCAAAGGTAATGATTTGGGCAGGGATGGGGAAGAGGTAAAGTATAAAGGTGTTAGCATAGTAAGGGTTAATGTAGGACTAGAGAGGAGGCACTGGTCTAGGGATATTGACACTGGACTAGTAATTCAGAGACTTGGGGGACCTAGGTTCAAATCCCACCATGGCAGTTGGTGAAATGTCAATTCAATAAAAATCTGGAATTAAACGTGTAATAATGACTATGAAATCATTGCCAATAGTTGGAAAAACTGATTTGATTCACTAATGCCTCTTTGAGGAAGGAAATCTGCTATCCTTACCTAATCTGGCCTACTTGTGACTCCAGACCTACTCAGATTGACTCTTAAAATGCTCTCTGAAATGATTTATTTCAGGGGCAATTAGGGATGGAAAATAAATGCTGATAACACATCCAATGAATGAATAGAAAAGAAGAGAACAGTATCACCCAGACTATGATGTAGAGAGACACATCACAGTACACAGGCGACATGCATGTACAGAGATACTCAAGTCGAGATCAGCATGAAGTTAGGTCTTAGTTTGGGCAGTGCATTGTATATATGAAAATAACTATGTGTTTCCAATAAACAGTCTGAGAAAATTTTTCATGAGACCTACCAAACAAATCCTTACAAAATCTTTGCACGTGTCAGCTCTGAGATATACTGCGAATGGAAGAGAGTCTATTTCCTCAATGCCAAGACTATATGCAGCATATCAGTCAGACCAATGACTGGTATCCTGGCCAGGTTGTCATTCTGCTGCACACCATCTGTATATGAGCCACAACAATAAACTAAAGGGTGTCTACTTGGACATAAGGACTCTCCTTTAACATCATGGCTCATGATGCTGGTGCACAAATCACTCACACCTGGATAACAGGTACACAATAAAAGCTATGCTATCACACAAAATACCTTACAAAGAGCAGCTGAAGAGGAGGCAGAAGGGAGGATACTCTCAACCTGCCATGCTGTCTGTAATCGATTCACCTGACTGCAATATAATAAATGTGAACCTATTTTGTCATTCACCGAGAGTCCCATATCTTAACTTCCTTGTGTTGCTAACAATCACATTATGTACAGATCCTGTTTCCCATCTGCACTCTAAGGTAAGCCAGACATCACTATCTTTTTGATGGTTGTGAGTGAAAGAGAGAGTGATCTTCATTACTCTTCCCTGCTTTTTCAATCCTTCCTTCTCCCCCACTGCCTGGCCAGGTCAACTCCTGGTTATCTGAAAGGAGGAAGGCTTAAGGTCAGAGTTATGATGAGTAGATGGAGGAGTGGATGGAGTGTAATTTATAAATCAGAACAGAGTGCAGACAAAGACAACAGTGGGATTTGAGAAAAAGAATTTGATATCAGCACACCGTCTTCTCCTGTGATTTAGCCACCATTGACCATGGCCTCAGCTATGGCCAGTCCAATGACTGCAACCTTTATACTCTGTCAGTATAAAGGCACATAGCTGTGCCCATTCCTTGGTTAGTTAAGTTCTGCTGCCTCTGGTTATGCACAACCTTGTCCAGCAAAAGAGTGGTTCGATGCAGGTGCAAGTGTGTGGTTTGTAGCAGTGCTAAATGTGTGAGGGTGAGGTGGAACTATGAATTGAGGTTTGGATCATCACAGGCAAAATATATGCCTTTTCTTATAATCTATAATCAATGTGTTGTATAAGTGAGCTATGTGTATTTTCTTATCCACAGAGTGATTGTTCCAATTTATGCAACTCCAGCAGCAAGCTTTTTGTGAATATAAAAATCAGAAATGTTGGGGGCGATTGTCCCAAAAAATTCTAAGTGCTGAATTTGCGTAAAAACTGAAGTATTTCTCGCCAGATATTTTGGTGGGATTTTCAGAATGAATCGCCCACTCTCTGAGCATTGCAGAGCATGCTATTGAGATTCAGACTGAAAATCAGGGGACAGGGCCTATTCCCGCTGGAGAAGCCAGCAGCAAAGTGGTGAGTGGGCCACTACACATGCACCAATCTGTCAGAACAGAGATCGACGCATGAGCAATGGCCCCGCACTGTCAGCCTTCCAATATCTGGCCAGTTCGATTGCCACACTCCCAGTTTATTACCAAAATCAATGACAATAATGTTCATTTATATAGCATATTTGACATAGCATCTCAAGAAGCTTCCAGGGATTGTAACAGGACAAGATTTTGACACCGAGTCACATAAGGAGACACTAGGTCAGATAACCAATGGATTAGTAAGGAGCATTATTAAAAAAAAAGAGAGATGGCAAGACGGATAGAATTCTAAACCTTCACACCCAGACAGCTGAAGATATGACTGCGAAGCATGGACTTATTAAAATCAGCAATGCTCAAGATGTCAGAATTTGCAGAGTGCAGAGATAAAGTGGGGTGAAAGAGCTAAAAGAGATTGCAGATGGAGGAACTAGAGAGAGGCAAGGCCATGGAGAGATTTGAAAACAATGTAAGCTAATTAGCCCAGGAGAGATGGTTGAGCATAAGTTAGTATAAGTTAGGATCAGGCAGCAGAGTTTGGATGACATCAAATTATGGACGACAGAACATCAACAGTCAGCCAGGAGTGTACTAGGATAGTCAGGTCTGGAGGTAACATAAGCATAGATGAGCGATTTCTCAACTGAGACAATGCCAAAGAAGGGTGATGCTAAGGTGATAGAAATAGTCTGTCTTAGTGATGGTGCAAATGTGTAGTAGGAATTTGATCTAGGGGGTCACATGTGGCACCATATAAAAGACAAATATAGGTTTTTTCACAGGAAAAGTATCTGAAAGATTATTGAAATAATTATTTTGGAGGTGTGCAAGCCATAAGAGCTGTATAGTTTTATTTTTTCTATGATTTTATTCACAGAATTATTTTAGCACCAACAAATAGGCCATTGTAGTTTGAAAGGATCCAAGGAACATTTGCAAAATTTTAAATTTACCAGTAATATGAATTACTCAAACACTTGCTGCATATTTTCGAGCTTTTTTAAATATATGGTGATATTTTAGCCAAAACACATACAATACAATTTAGCAAAATTCATTAACTGCAGCATACCATAGTCTGCAAAAGGAAAGGCGTGAATAAGCAATTAGATTTGTTCTTTTTCTAGACATCCCAGATGAAAGTGTTCACAAGCTATCATGTTCTGAGGAACTAATTACTGTCTTACTAATTAAATTCAGTATATAAACATATGGAATTACTTTCACTTTAAGAAATATTTTTAACATGCAATTAGTATTTAAGTGCCACATTCACAATAAAACAAAACAAAGTTGTCTGTTTTGTGTAAAATGCTAATCACAAATGACCATTGCAGAACAGCTGCTATTTTCTAATGAGACTCAAAATATTTCATATGCTGTCTGGTGATCAAATTGAAAGTGCTAAACATATTTTGACTACATTTTATAATTCATTACTTGCTTAGAAGAAGACTCATTAAAATACTCTATTGATATAAAAGGGTTGCTTTTTATTACTAACAACAAGGAGGAAACATCGCTGGTTAGGGCAGTAACAGTGCTGGAAATGTTGACAAGAAACTAGCAGAAAACAACTTATTTCTGAATATTAGAAACAATATTTTATTTTACCACCTACCACTCTCATTTTAACTAGGCCAAAACGTAATTTTAACAGTCCAACAATAACGTGCAATGCATTTAAATTGTGAGTGAATGGAGTTCATTAAACTTATTAAGACAAAGAGAAATGATTTCCTCTGTGGATTACTTTGGCAAAAAGTCATATTTCACTAATACCCACCTACAAGCAGTTCAGCAGCACCAAAAAATGCAGGTAAGTTTTATTACATTGCTTTCTTCCCCAAGTTGTGAGGCACCATTGCACATGTAGACATTGTTGCACCGACTGACAATTTGATGGCACATCTAAATAGGTAAGACTATTATGCCATCATTGTGCAAATCATATGCAACTTTTCCCAGAAAATAATTCAGGTCAATGCACTCTTCCTAAGAGGAAACATGATGTTTTCATTCTGGAGCAATCAGACATCACAGTGCTCTTTGAAGGAGAAGGATGGATGGAGAACTGATTCCTCTGAAATAGGGCTCACAATACTGTCACTTCTGATAGCATTTCTGTACAATGATGTACCCGAGCAGAGACCTGATAAAATGAGGCATATGGATCAGCAAAACTCTTTGTTGAACAGATATTTGGGGTGCACAGACCACATTCCATGCTCTTGGAAAAATCTATGAGTGCCTTGCGAAAGAGGAGCAGTGCTAAGCTCCTGAAAATCAGGTGGCTGCTTTGTCAACCAACGGTTTACAGAGAATCCTGAGGGGCTACCACAGGCACCTATTCGCTCCCCTGATAAATCTCCATTGGTACCAGCTATAATATCAATGCAATCTAGAAGTGATTGGACCTTATGTATGCACCATATACGCAAGGCTCATCAAGGCATGGTATCAATGCCAGATCTATGATACCTTAATAGCTCCCTGACAGGAGAGGATGATGAGTTATAGTTATGTTATATGTTAGTACCGATGATATAGGTAAACTGAGAAAACTAAGAAAAGAGGCCTTACCTCAAGAGTTCAGTGAGCAAGGCAATTGATTAAAAAGCAAGACTTCGAAGGTTATAATCTCTGGATTACTCCCAGTGCCACATGCTAGCGAATATAGAAATAGGAAAATAGGGTGGATGAATTTTTGTTGTCTAGAGTTAGTGCAGGAGGGAAAGTTTTCAATTTCTGGATCACTGGGACCATTTCTGGGAAAAATGCTACATGTACCTTAATCACATTTGGCCTAACATCTTTGAGGGTAGGATTGCCAGTGCTGCTGGGAGAAGTTTAAACTGGCCTGGCAGGGGGAGGGGACATGGAACATTAGTAAAATAGAGACAAGTCATGCAATAGTAAAGGAAGCAAGTCAAGGTGAGTTCAGATATATTGGGCGGATTTCACGGCCTCACTTGTCCCAAAACCATAAAATCTGCCCGGGATCCTTGGACCTTTCCATGTCCACCCACTATGATTCCTGTGGCAGGCAAGGTGATAAAATTCCGGCCGTTGAGTGTCAAAAAGCAAGGCAAGGCAGGATGGCCTTTAATGCTAGGACTGTAATAGCTAAGAGTGAAGAGTTAAGGATGTGGATTTATATATGCAAGTGTGATATGATTGCCATCATAGAAACATAGTTGAAGGGAGGACAGGATTGGCAACTTAACATTTCAGGGTATAGGATCTTCGGGTGAGATGGAGGAGGGTATAAAAAGGGAGGTGGTGTCGTACTATTAATTAAGAAATCAATTACTGCAATAAAGAGAGATCAGGCATGATTTTACCACCTCGCCATGCGCAGTGAACAGCGCAGCAAACTGGGAAACAAGCCTGAGATGCCAAAAATCAGATTGGCACTCAGCGCTATGTTCTCGGCCCCATTCCAATTACGTGAACCACTTTGCATCCTCATCATATTTAAAGTAGCATTTAAATATGCATTGTCCATTCAAAATCCAGCACCCAGTATCTTCCGGCCTTTAGGCATGGTACCATAACAGCAAGAATCACTATAGGTCTCCACAAGTGCTGATTTCATGATCATACTGTGTGGGTTGGAGGCCATTAAGCCCTCAGATGGTTAGGAGCATGGCCAGGCAGTGTCTATCAGGCAATGCTCACCATGCACCCCAGCAGTAGCCACTAGGCCCCCAGCAGTGGCCACCAGGCACCCAAGTGGCAACAGTTGGGACAACCTGTGTGACAGTTGGGCACCACCAGTTTGCAAGGAATACGGGCGATGTGAATGGGGTTATGCAGCAGTGGATCGTGGACATGGATAAGATAGGGGGATGTCAGGGGTCATGATGGAGAGGCACGCCTGGGGGTCTGGCAGGGGCTCCAATAGGAGGGTCCTATGTCCTGATGCAGGCGTCTCATATGAGGAGGTGAAACATGCTACCAATGAGGAAAGGAGTCCCAATGTCTCTGAGAGGTAGAAAGGTTCTCCTAGTATTCTGTGAGATGGTGTCTGAGCACGCTGCAGCCAGCTCACTGGTGTGTTTAGCTCCCCCCATTTACTACCAGCATGCATCCCTGAAAGAGTGTGGTATGATTGTGGTGTGGAAGGTGGCCGAGAGACTGATGTGATCATTCCATTTCTCTCACCATTATGACACTTAGAAATCTTTTGGAAAAGTTCTGCCTGATATCTCAGAAGAGTTTTCAAACATGGCTTTGTGGGTAAAATGTAAGAATGTGAAGGGGGGAGCCACAATGCTGGAAATGTATTATAGACACTGAAAGAGTCAGCAGAAAATAGAGGAGTAGACATGTAGACAATTCACTGAGGTGTGTAAAAATAACAATTGGGTAATTATACTCGGGAATTTCAGTCTCCCCAAGATAATTTGGGATAGTCATAGCGTAAAGGCTTTAAAAAGAGTGAGTTTCTTGAAATGTGTCAGGGAAGATTTTTGTATCAATAAGTAGGAATCCAACAAGGTATGAAACATTGCTGGATCTAATTCTGGGAAACGTAGCTGGACAAGTGTTTAGTATGGTAGTGAGGGAGCATTTCAGTGATAGTGATCACAACACAGTATGGTTCAAGTTTGCTATGAGAAGGAGAAAGATGGCCTGCAAAAGACAGCTTTGGATGGGGAAAAGACAAATTGTATTAAGATAAGGTAGGATCTGGCCAAAGTTGATTGATAATAGCTCCTTTCATGAAAATCCACAGCAGAACAGAGGGCGGCATTCATAAAAGGAAATAGGGTGAGTAAAGGTCCAACATGCTCTCTCTATGGGGAAATGTAGGAGCAATAAATTTAGGGAAACCCTGAATATGTGGGACAATTTAGGACTTGATGAGGAAAAAGAAAAAGACTGTTAGCGAGTTCAAAGGGAGCAATGCAGCCCTAGAGCAATCTAGGAAGTATAAGAAGGAACTTAAGAATGCAATTAGAAGAACAAAAAGGGGGTGTGGAAAAGAACTTGCAAGCAATTTTAAGGAGAATCCTAAGGTATACGTTAAGGAGAAGAGATTAACCAGGGAAAGAGTAGGCTCCTTAGGGACCAAGGGACAATCTGTGAGTGAAGCCACAGAACATTGCAAAGTTGTTAAACTAATATTTCTCATTGGTCTTCACTCAGCAAAAGATGAACATAGGTACAGAATTCAGGAAAAGGACCGTGAGGATCTTGAACAGTTTGATATAGGAAATGATATAGGAAGTATTAGAGGCTTTGATGGGCTTAAAAAATGGACAAATTAAAAATGGACAGGTCCAGATAAGTTGCATCGTGAGCTACAGTGGGAGGGAGTCAGAAAATTATAGGGGCTCTGACACAAATTTTTAATTCCTCCCAGAGGCAATCCACCTAGATGTGTTCTTTGTAACCCCAAGTATTTACCTTGCTAATCCCCCTAACCTACACATCCTTGGAATGTAGGACAAAACTGGAGCACCCAGAGGAAACCCATGCAGACACAGGGAGAATGTGCAAATTCTACACAATCATCCGAGACCAGAATTGAACCCAAGTCACTCACACTGAGAAGCAGTAGTGCTAACTACGGTGCCACTGTGCTGCCCCTTGTGCCATTATGCTGCATCTCACTTAATGAATGGCAGAATACTAGGAAACTCAGAGGAACACTTGGATCTTGGGTTATTTATTCACAGACCCCTGAAGACAACAGTGCAGTATCTTCAAGAAGACACATGGACATCTACTTGTATCAATCTTGGCAAAGAACATAACAGCAAGGAGGTTATGTTGAAGCTACAGAAATCATTGGGTAGATCACAGCTGGAGTACTGTGTGCAGTTCTGGTCAGTTCATTATAGGAAGGATGTGATTGTACTGGTGGGGAGGGTGGAGAAGAGGAGAGGAGATTCACCAGAATGTTGTCTAGGATACAAAATACCAGCATTTGAGCTATAAGGAGAAACTAGATAGACTTGGATTTATTGGAACCATCCCCATTATTTACATGCTCTATTGGCAACAGGGGTAAAAGGAAGAAAATCAGGATGTTTTACTGGCAAGTACAAATCTCCCAAAACACTCAGGAACAGGTTTCTGTATGTCCTGACTAGGTACATTATTGAGATGTGTAAGATTGTGAGAGGTATGGATAGAATGAAGAGGGAGCTGCTGTTCCCCCTGATTAAAGCATTAATCATGAGGCAGCATAGTTTTAAGGTGAGGGAAACAAGACACAGAGAGATCTGAGAAAAAATGTTTTCATGCAGAGGATGGTGAGAATCTGGATTGCTGTGCCTGGAAATGTAGTGGAGATCAGAAACCTTACAACTTTTAAAAAATATTTGGATGAGCATTTGAAATATCATAACATTGAAGGATATGGGACATGTGCTAGAAAATGGGATTAGCGTGACATTAGTGGTAGGTATTGTCAACACAGACTCAATGGGCTGAAGAGTCTTTTCGGCATTGTACAATCCTATGACTATGCCAATAGTAAAGGGAGAACGTCACAAAATGCAGCTTCCAAATACCATATAAATCTGGTACAAGAGATCTCTACTTCCAATTAATGATCTGAAGTCGGAAGGTTTCTCTCAAGCCCTCACTCATTCTCATTCCATAGAACATTCAGAGATACAAAATACCAGTCAGTAGATAGCCCTTACACATCAAAGGAAGTCCATCCTCATTACTTTGCATCATTTCAGTGGCAGCAGCAACTCAGGATTGTAAAGGCAGAAAAAAGTAAAGCAAAATCTTTGGGCAGAGCGCACAATCTGGAAAGATTATTAATTTAGAAAACCCAGTACATACTGTTCTGAAAAATTGCAACATTAATTCAGCTTTAAGAAATTGACTTGAACAGGTCAAGCCCCTAGATCCCAATGTGCCTGTATTGCAGGTACGGAGGTGCTGGTTGTGAAGATTGTATAAAATTGGGAAATTTCGCATAAGCCTAATTTGAATGAAATTCACTTTTGCTCCTGGTGTCAGGATGTAGAGCATTCCCTAGATTGTTTGCAGAGAGGAAATTTGAAGGGGAGGAGGGCAATAAGCATAGATCACACATCTATAGAATTCATAAAATCCTTATATTGCAAAAGGAAGACATACAGCCCATCAAGTCTGCACTGACCCACAATGCCACCCAGGCCTATTCTCATAATCCCGCACATTTACCCTGCTAATATCTTGATACTAGAGTCAATTTGGCCAAGCCAATGCACCTAACCTGCACATATGGGAGCAAACCAGAGTATCCGAAGGAAACCCACACAGAGATGGGGAGAAAGTGCAAACTCCCAGCAGACAGAGATCGGAACTGAACCCGGGTCCCTGGCGCTGTGAGGCAGCAGTGTTAACCACTGTGTCATTGCACTGTGACATTGCATAAGAAAGGAAACTCAATTTTCCTATGATTTCAGTTTACATGAGCAAAATCAGATAGAGCTTACTTTTCCTCACTGAACTTTGGCTGAGTGATGCTTTAACCTAATTAAGACGCACAAAAACCTGTTCCTAGGAATTTTGTGAGGCTTGTGCTTGCCAGTAGAACAACTTAATTTTCTTCCTCTTATCTGCATTGCCAGTGAAGCACTGAAAGAGATGGATACAAACCACGAAAAGGTCCGTTGACTTTGGGGAGGATTTTCCGGTCTTGGGGCGAGCATGGTTGAAAAATCCCACCCAACATGAAATGGTCGGAATTCTCCAGCTGGTCCCACCATTGATGATGCACCTCTGCCACTGGTTTTCAAGTGGCATAGGATGGAATCACTAGGAAATCTCGTTGACAGTGGCAAGATCAGAACATCCTGCCTTTGGTGAAATGCATGTCTCCCATCACAAGAAACATGCAACAGGAGTCCAGAAAATAGCCTCCCCCACCCCACCTGCCCCACGAAAATTCCTGGTTTCAGAGTCACAGATCTAAAATGTTGGGTGGAATCTTACCGTCTTTGCAGAATTTCTGAGGTTAAGGCAAAGAGTGGGTCCCAATACAACTGCTGAAAGCTAGTCGCCTATCTGATCGATCTTATTGCAGATTACTAGCAATTAAAAGCCATCTTAGCAGCTATGTTCAATTAAGGAGAGTGGGCGGGTAGACCAAGCACCTTTAATATATTATTGATGACCACAACTACCAGGTTATCACCATAGGGGCAGCCGTCTCCACACAATGGCCCATTGTTGTAGCTGTGGGTAACAGACTGCAATCTGGGTCTTGCTGGGTTTCAGCTACAGTATGGGACTCATTCACTGATGGTGAGGTCCTGGCAGCATCTCCAATTGGAGTTAAATGGCTACCTGCCGCTGCCAGGAGAGAATCTGCATCTATTGCTCACCCATTTTGGCAGTATTCCCGGGACACAGGAAGACATCGAGTGATGTGGCAAATTTCCCCCTCTGCCCATCTCCAAATCTGACACCACATGGTGGTTAAGAACCCACTCATTTACACTGTTTCTCTCTCCACAGACACTGCCAGACCTGCTGGGTTCTTTTCAGCATTTTCTGTTTTTGTTTCTGCATCTACGCTACTCAGTTGCTGTAATGACTGTATTTAAATTCACCATGAACCCACAACAAGCTAAAATTAAAATGCTGACACGAGACTGTTTAAATTGTGCATTTCTTTTCATTGCACTTAACATTTTGGGTTCTGACTCATTACCACTTAACAGTTAAAAAATCTACAGTCATTTTGTTGCGTCATTTTTCATGTATTTTGCTGATAACTAATTAATGTTTTCCATTTTATAGTATTAGGCTCAGAAAATGCAGCATCAAATGCATAGCTTTTTACAGATGATAAACAAAAGGCTTGGATATTTTGAAAGTAACGTAAAAGCTTAAAATATATTTTAGGACTTGGTGCATTTATATGAATATCCATATTAAAGCATCTTCAAAGCATTGACTAGCCAAACATTTTGGGATATGTTTTTATTCATGTTTATTCTCATTTCTAGTTGCGCAATCTTCATGTTACATCTTTTTCTGTTTGCACTACAATTTATCACCATCTCCACTGATCTCTGAATGTTGAATAAACTTGATTTTAAAATTCTTTTAACTGAAGTGTGAATTTTAAAATTAAGACGTTGCAAAAATGTAGCATTTTGTTCATCCTCCGACTCGTTTTAAAGCTAAGTCAGCCTTCTTCATCCAACATATATGAAATAATTGTGAATTCCTGCTTTGTTAGAAGTCCTGTTAGTCAATACAGGTTTACAATAAGCTGATCTTTCAGCTCCCCAATGACTGAGTTGGGGTAGGCAGCATTAGCTGACCCCTGCAGTCTAAAACATCCCTATTCGATTGCTGGCCTATGCTGAGTTAGCTAATCTCAGCCACAATGTTAGTAGAGCTACAAACATGATCTAGGGTTTGGCAGGGGACATTCAGCCATTGTTTCTCCTATTCAGTTAACCCTTTTGAAAAGGAAGATACGGCATTGGCTCATCTGTTATGACTGGTATGGTCAAATAACTTGCTATCATTCTTGGTCAGAAAAGAGATCGCTTGGACAAGGGTTAAGAGGGAAAATATTCATCAGTCAGTTGGAACAACCATGTAAATACCATGGTTATTAGAGTAGATCAGAGGCCAAGTATCTTGACCCTAAGGGGTCAAGGGCAGAATCTATTTGGCTAGAGCTAAGGAATAAAAAAGGCTACTGATTGGTACAAAGGAAGCAGAGGAATAAATTTGCAAGGTGTATACAGAGAGGTGCAAGAATTATAGAGTAGTTATGGTAAGGACTTTAATTATCTGAATAGGAGTAATAGGAGTAATAGTATAAAGGACCAGGAGGGGCAAGTGTTCCAACAGTATGTTCCTACAGAGTTCTCATAGTGAAATGTTGTTCAGCAATATGTTTTCAGTCCAATGGTTCTTGGAAACGTGATGGATCAAGTGTCAATGGGAGAATGTTTAAGAGACAGTGATTGTTATATCATAATGATTTTTTAATTCATTCATGGGATATGAGTATGTGTCTGACCAGCATTTATTGCCCATCCCTACTTGCCCTTAATTAATATGACTGAGTAATTTGCTAAGCCATTTCAACCACATTATTGTGTAGGCGAGGTAAAGACAGCAGATTTCCTTCCCTAAAAGACATAAGTGAACCAGGTGGGTTTTTTCGACAATCAAAAGTGGTTTCATGGTCATCAATACATTTTAATTCCAGATATTTTTTATTAAATTAAAATTCCACCACCTGCCGTGGTAGGATTTGAACTTAGGTCCCTACAACATTAGCTGAGATTCTGAATTAATAGTCCAGTGATAATACCACTAGGCCTCTCTGGTTAAGGTTGGCTTTAGAAAAAGTATAGGGAGCATCCAGAATATTATTCTAGCCTATAGGGGCATAGAGTACAAGAGCAAAGAATAAAACAAAGTTAACAGAATTTGAAATCCAATAATACCTGCCTTCAGAACTAAACAGAATTCTCAAGAGTGAGTTCTGAAGAGGAGTATTATTGGGCTTGAAACATTAACTCTGTTTCATTCTCCACAGAAGTCGTCGGAATTACTTAATTTTTTTCAGCATTTACTGTTTTTTTTCCAGTGTCCAGCAGCCACAGCATTTTGTTTTTATTATCATACAATAGGTTATGGTGAACGTGTATGAGACCTCAGGTGGAGTATTGCCTTCAGCTCTGGGCACTACACTTTAGGAAAGATGTAAAGGCACTAAAGCAAGTGCAGAAAAGTTTCATGAGAATAGTTCAGTTATGAAGATAGATTGGAAAAGTAAGGACTGTTTTCCTTGGAGACTAGAGGAGATTTGATTGAGGTATTGAAAATCACTAGGGATCTGGATAAAGTGGATATTTCTTCATGAAATATCATACTGAAATGGTCGCGACGAGAGGGCACAGATTTAAGGTGCAGGGAAGCAAGTACAGAGGGGATGCTAGGGGAAAGTTTTTCACTCAGAGGGTGGTGAGTGAATGGAATCGGCTGCCGTCGGTGGTGGTCGAGGCGAACTCGCTGGGGTCTTTTAAAAGACTTCTGGACGAGTATATGGGATCCAATGGGATTGGGGGTTATAGATAGGTCTATGGCTGGGTAGGTTTTGATGTGTTCGGCACAACTTGTGGGCTGAAGGGCCTGTTTGTGCTGTAGTGTTCTATGTTCTATGTTAAGTATCAAGAATAAGAGGGCGCAGATTTAAAGTATTTGGCAAAAGAACCAAAAGCGACATAAGAAGAAAAGTTTTTCACGCAGTGTGTGAGTTGTTAAGGCCTGGGATACACTGCCTGAAAGTTAGTGCAGGCAGATTCAGTTGAAGCATTCAAAAAGAATCAGGCTGTTATCTAAAAAGGAAGAGTATGAGGAGAAGGCAGGAGAATGGCACTGGTCTATTTTGAAAAGCCAGTGCACATATAAGTGCTGAAGGGCCTGTAAAATCCCCTGACTCAGTGATCTTTGTTCATCTCCTCATTTCCCAAAGCCTTCCCTGATCTAGAAGGCACAAGTCAGGAATTCAAGAGAACACTCCCTGCTTATCACTTAAGAAACTGTACATCAGCAAAAACAGAAAATGCTGGAAAATCTCAGCAGATCAGATAGCATCTGTGGGGTGAGAATAGAGCCAATGTTTTGAGTCTAGATGACCCCTTGTCAGAGCTGAGAGCAAAGAGAATTAGCAGAGATTTATACTTTGAGGGTTGGGGGAGTGAGGGTGGAATAGGGCAAAGGGAATGTAAATGAAGACACAAAGGCTGAGAAGGTACTAAATCCATTTAGCGATCTGTACACCATCTGGGACAAAGCAATAAAGTAGATTGGCATCTTACTAGGTAGGTCATTCACACTATGCCACCCTACAACTTGAGTACCGTGGCTGTATTGTCCGCTATCTACAAATTCACTATAGCAATTCATCAAAGTTTCTTCAACATGTACCAAAATGTCCCACCTCCACAAGCCTGGAAGACAAAGACAGGGGAATATTAGCAACTCCAGCTTCCTCTCCAAATCAAATATAGAACATAGAACATAGAACATTACAGCGCAGCACAGGCCCTTCGGCCCTTGATGTTGCGCCGACCAGTGGAACGAATCTAATGACCCTCTGATCTAAACTATTCCAATGTTATCTATATGCCTATCCGCTGACCATTTGAACACCCTTAAAGTTGGCAAGTCCACAACTGCAGCAGACAGGGCATTCTACGCCCTTACTATCCTCTGAGTCAAGAAATGATCCTGCATTGGACTTACATCACTATCTGTTTATCATACTGGATCAAAATCCTGCAACTTCTGACCTAACAGAATTGTGCAGCACTTTCACCACACGACCTGCAGCAGATCAGGTATACATCCAAATCCACCAGCTCAAGGGCAACAAGGTTTGGGTAATAAATGCTGGCCTTGCCTGTGACATCCATATTCCAAGAATCACTGAAATAAAATTCAACCCTTAATTTTTGGAGCACAGAATTAAATAGACCAGTCACTTGTGTCTCAATTACTCCTCAACCCCTCCATCACTGAAATTCTTTGCCTTTAATACATTCTTTTATCACCTCCAGATGTGACTACTCCATCACTTCTTTTAATTTTCTTTCATTCTCCATCCTCATAAATTTCAATTACTCAGAGCTCTGCAGCATGTATTCTGTCCTGCATTAAATCCTGATTACCCATCACCATGCTCCCTGCTGAACTACATTATTTCCCTGTTTCCCAATCCTTCTGTTTTAATAACCTGCCTCTCACCTTTCATTGTTCCTAGATCTCATCCCTACTCATTCTGCTGCATGCTCTCAACACCCTTAACTACCTTTCTGCTGTCACTGGTAACCATTTGTTCACCTTGCAATGGCTCTTGAACATCCCTCTTTCTTTTGTTCCATCACTGGTGGCTAAGTCTTCAGTTGTCTGGTACCCAATCTCTAGAATTCCCTCTAGAACCTCTCTACCTCAATATTTTTGAAACCCCTTTTCCAAGTCTATTTCTTTTCCCAAGTTTTGGAGCCTCCACTTACTCTTTTTTTCTGGTTCAGAATCTATTTTCATCAACTTCTGTGACTTCTTTATATCAAAGGTGTGAACAGAGTTGTTATTATTGTCATTATTGTCATTGTCATTACATACAATTACAACAATTCATCAAAGATCCTTAGACAACGCCTTTCAAACCCATGGCCACTTACATCTAGAAGGACAAGGGCAGCAGATACATGGGAACCATCATCCACCTGTAAGTTCCCCTCCATGCCACTCACCATACTGACTTGAAAATAAATCGCTGTTTCTTCACAGTCACTGGGTCAAAATCCTAGAATTACCTCCCTAACAGCATTGTGGGTCAACTCATAGCACAAGGGCTGCAGCAATTTATGAAGGCAGCTCACCACCACCTTCTCAAAGGCAATTAAAGATGGGCAATAAATGCTGGCCAGATAGCGATGTCTATGTCCCAAAAAAATGAATTAAAAAATACAGCACAAGTTTAAATGTGTTGAAATATGTCGTTGCCATTGAAAAATGCACGAGGAGAATCAAAATCTCTGGACAGGATTTCCCACACACACCCCATGGCGTGTTTTGCGGCAGCAGTGATGACCCGCCAGAAGATCCCATCACGATCAATGGGATTTGCTCTCTTATGCACCCCTCTCCACTGGGGAACTCACAATGGTGGTTCGCCATTGGAGGATTGGAAGATGCTGCCGGCAAATACAGTCAGAAAATTCTGGCCTCTTTCTCTCCCTTCTTAACATAATTCCATAGGAACCATGTCATACATCATTGAACAGACTAAACTTAGCACAGTTACATCTTTTGATTTGATTTATTATTGTCACATGTATTAACATATGGTGAAAAGTATTGTTTCTTGTGCACCATAAGGACAAAACAACAAAGGATGACTAAGAAACCAACAAAGAAAGGAAAGATAGAGTATGAAGCTAAACTAGCTCTAAATATAAAAAATGATAGTAAAAGTTTTTACAAATATATAAAGAAGAAGAGACTGGCTAGAGTGAATGTTGGACCCTTGAAGAATGAGAGGGTGACTTAGTGGTGGGTAACGAAGAATTGGTGAGACTTTAAATAAGTTTTTTGTGTCAGCCGTCACGAAAGAGGACACAAATAGCTTACCGAATATTAAAGATAGAGGGATGGTAGAAGATGAGGTCCTTAATACAATTACTGTCACTATAGAGGTAGTGGTTGGTAGACTAATGGGACTGAAGGTAGACAAGTCCCCCGGATCAGATGGAATGCATCACAGGGTTCTGAAAGAAATGGCAGCAGTAATAACAGATGCCTTAGTAATTATTTATCAAAATTCGCTGGACTCTGAGGAACTGGCAGAAAATTGGAAAACAGCTAATGTTATGCTGCTGTTTAAAAAAGGTAGCAGACAAATGGCAGGGAATTATAGGCCATTTAGCTTAACGTCCGTAGTTGGAAAAATGCTAGAATCCATCATCAAAAAAAGTAGCAAGATACCTAGAAAAGAATGATTTGATCGAGCAGACACGGCACAAAATTGTTAAGGGGATGTCATGTTTAATGAATTTATTGAATTTCTATGAAGATGTGACTACTGCAGTAGACAGAGGCAAATTGATGGATGTGGTGTTTTTAGATTTCCAGAAGGCGTTTGATAAAGTGTCTCACAAAAGGTTGCTGCAGAAGGTTAGGTTACAAGGTGTTGGGTATAAAGTGTTAGTGTGGATTGAGGATTGGTTATCTAATAGGAAGTAGAGAGTTGGAATCAATGGGTGCTTTTTCAGATAGGCAATTGGTGACTAGTGGAGTGCTGCAGGGATCAGTGCTGGAGCCTCAACTGTTTACCATTTACATAGACGAACTGGAGGAGGGGGCTGACTGTAGGGTAACAAAATTTGCTGATGAAACAAAGATGAGTGAAAAAGTGAATTGCATGGAGGGCGCGGAAAGTCTGCAGAGAGATCTGGGTAGGCTGAGTGAGTGGACGAAGACTGGCAGATGGAGTATAATGTTAGCAAATGTGAGTTTATCCACTTTGGTAGAAATAATAGTAGGAGGGATTATTATTTAAAGGATGAAAAGCTGCAGCTGTAGAGGGACCTTGGGGGTCCTTGTGCATGAATTGCAAAAACCCAGTCTGCAAGTGCAGCAGGTGATCAAGAAGGCAAATGGAATGTTGGTGGATAGAATATAAAAGCAGGGAGGTCTTGTTGCAACTGTACAGGCCACTGGTGAGGCCACAACTGGAGTACTGTGTGCAGTTTTGGTCCCCTTATTTGTGAAAGGATATATTGGCCTTGGAGGGAGTGCAGAGAAGGTTCACCAGGCTGATACTCGCGATGAGGGTATTAGCTTATAAAGAGAGATTGAATAGACTGGGCCTGTACTTGTTAGAGTTTAGAAGGCTGAGGGGGGATCTTACAGAGACTTACAAAATAATGAAGGGGATAGACAGGGTAGAGATAGAGAGATTCTTTCCGCTTAGAAAGGAAAATAGAACTAGAGGGCACAGCCACAAAATAAGGGGGCCGGGGGGAGGGGGTGCAGCTTAGAACAGAGTTGATGAGGAATTTCTTCACTCAAAGGGTGGTGAGTCTTTGGAACTTTCTGCCCATTGAAGTGGTGGAAGCTACCATGTTGAATACATTTAAGTCATAGGTAGATAGATTTCTGATAGACAAGCAAATTAAGAATTATGGGGAAAAAGTGGGAAAGTGGAACTGATCCATTTCAGATCAGCTATGATCTTATTGAATGGCGGGACAGGCTGAAAGGGCTAGATGGCCTACTCCTGCTCCTATTTCTTATGTTCTTATATTCTTAAAACATAGTATTCATAGAGAAGGAAACAACAAGTGCAGAATGTAATTTTGCAGTCATGGCTAGGGTGTAGAGAAAGATCAACCTAATGCAAGTTAAGTCCATTCAAAAGTCTGACAGCAGCAGGGAAGAAACTGTTCTTGAGTCAGTTAATAAGTGATCTCAGACTTTCGTATCTTTTTCCCGAAGGAACAAGATGGAAGAGAGAATGTCCAAGGTACATGGCATCCTTAATTATACTGGCTACTTTGCCGAGGCAGCGGGAAGTGCAGATAGAGTCAGTGAATGGCAGATTGGTTTGTGTGATGGATTGGGCTACATTCACAACCTTTTGTAGTTCCTTGCGGTCTTGGACAGAGCAGGAGCCATACCAAGCTGTGATACAACTAGAACGAATGCTGTCTGTGGTGCATCTGTAAAAGTTGGTGAGAGTTGTCGTTGACATGCCAAATTTCCTTGTAGAGAAAGTAGAGGTATTAGTGAGCTTTCTTAACTAAAGGTTAGTTAGTTAACCTTTAGTTAAGAAAGGACCGGGGTGGGGAGACAGGGTGGGACCAGGACAGGTTGTTGGACACTTAAAACTTGAAGCTTTTGACCCTTTCTACTTTGTTCCCATTATTGTAGACAGGGGCATGTTAACCTTTATGCTTCCGAAATCAATGATAATTTCTTTCGTTTTGTTGACATTGAGGGAGAGATTATTCAAAACAAAGCTGAAATATTGGTGTTGTTCACGTTGCTTGTGCCAGCCCAAGAGTTCTACATTAATGGCTGCACATTGAGGCCTGTTGACTGTTATCCAAAAACTATCTTGTAGATCATTGATTTGATCATTCCTGCATGGGAACAGACAATAGCATTAAGGCCTACTTCTTCTGGTTGGCCCTTCAATTGGACAATATCTCCAAGTTTATCGGAATGGCTGCTCCAGGTCAGTGCTTACCCCAGGCTTGAGTGATCTGCCAATTTCTCCTTCCCAGTAAAAGTCCCAAAAATCCCAGGCAGCATCAAAAGAGCTGATCAAGGAAAATAGTTCCACTGTCATAAATGATTGGAACATGTACTACAGTGTATCACTTCAGATTCTATCCAGCATTTCATTCATAAAGCGTAGGATAGTTGACAGTCAATGATTTTGTCTTAGTAAAATGAAAGCAAAATATTGTGGATGCTGAAGACTTTAACTAACAATACAAAATGCTGGAAAAAACCTCAGCCAGTCTGATGGCACCTGTAGAGCGAGAAAAGATCGAACGCATTATTTTTTGGAATCCCCGGCAGCATGTCTCTCAGCAACGGGAGGCAGCCTGCTGTTGGCTGACATTGGGATCTTCTGGTGTTGCTGTTGTCCAAGGGATTTACCATTGAATTTCCTCCTCCCTTTCCCCCTCCCCTTTCCACCGCCACCAGGAAACCTGCGGTGGGGGTTCCCCGTTAGTGGGACATGAATACTCTGCCAGTGGGAAGAGCCAGGAAATTCCACCTTTAATGTTTTGAGTCCAATATGTCTCTTCTTCGGAACAGTTGCAATATCAGACTCAGAATTCCATTTCCCTATGTACAGATGCTGCCAGACCAGCTGAGTTTTTCCAGCATTTTCTCTTTTTATTTTTTGCCTCATTTCTCTTTGAGTCTTTTATCCATCTTTGCTTGGATGTGGCAGCTGAAGTATATTTCCCAAATATAATCCAAGATTTATCCACATTATTCATGATAGCCACGTAAGGCACTGGACCTAAAATCTTCAAAATCAATGAAAGCAGTAAAAGTGAGACATCCTAATTCTGAGGAGGCTCTGTTATCAAACACAACTCTTTTTGCCAAATTCCCTACAAGAGGAAAATTTAACCTGTTCCTTCTGGATTACATACAGGATTCGATGGATATATGTGCTGCGGATAATCTATTTGCAACGACTCATTTAGCTGTTATAAAACTGTCAAATCACAGGCCCGATGGCTGCTGTGGCAATAAATGATATTAACCAAAGAACCTTCACTAAGAGGTTCCTGCAACTGTGTCTCATAGATTTTATTTTGGAAGTGGTGATTGGTTTTTAGCCTTTGGTTCTGCAGGGTTGCCTGTAAGCCATCATATTTCCATAGTGGGGATACAAGGAGGAGAGAGGTTATTTTTAAATCTCTAGTGGGCTCGCAGCACTTGGACTTGTGACATTTGCTGACACTGGTTTCAACCTGCCATAAAGAAATGTCATATGTCAAGATAAAGTTTATGCTGCTTTTTGTTTCAGTAAGGAGCTCTCCTTAACTCTCCATTGTGCTTCCAAAGCCTGTCTAGAGTCTGCCAATGAAACCTTTGAGAGACCCTAAAGCCCAGGTTACTAGGCTGTGACTTTCACACCATGATGAGCATTTATGATAGAGACATGCTCTTTTGCAAACACACGTCATTTCTACATAATTTATCATCATCATTTTTATCATAGACAGAAAGAAAGAGAGAGCAGGTATGTATGCATTTATATTTAAAGTAAATGTGCTGAAAGTGGCACTTCCTGATTTTTTTGAATCTGATTCCTGGCATTCCTTGCCTCATGCCAGTTCATAAAAATGCAAACATTTAAGTTTAAAACAGTGCTTTACACAATGTGTCAATGAGTTTTTGTTTTTTGCAAGAAATCCTTGATGTTTGCAGAACCTTTGAGCAAATGATGGAAACTCAGAATGTTGTTGAACATTTAGGAAAGGATTAAGATCAGTTAAACAATTGTCAGACAAATGGCAAATTAAATTTAACCTGACAAATGTTACATTTGGGATTTTGGTTGAGCATCGTGAGTGACTTAGAAGGAATAGAATTAGCACAGACTTAAATAAGTAATGCATATTTAACCAGATACATGTTCTTTCACATCCAGACTACTTATGTGGAAAAAAATAACTTAATTATTGGAATATACAACTCAACAGTGAAATATAAGTCTACAGAAGTAATGTTGAAATTTTATAATACAGTGTTGAGGCTAAATTTGGCTACCAAACTTCAAAATGGATCCCCATGCTTGGGAAAAGATACTTGGAAGAAGAAGGTCAAGAATCATCTCAAAATGACCAAAGAGAGATTACAGAAGTTTTGATGACTTTTAAATTTAGCAGCAACCATCCCAAGAGAGATACATCAACATGAAAAATTAATAAATGGCACAGACAAGATAAATATACAATATGATCTCAAGACAAGTCAGATTAATAGGATAACAGGAAATGTATCTGTGACAAGTATATTTAAATGCATATGTGAAAACATTTCTATACACAAATGTGCAATAATATGATGTATTTCAAAATACAATTAGACACATTTGAGTGAGTTATGCAACCAGAAGGATGATCATAAATGGGCTAAATGGTCTTTGATTTCCATTCTGTTATGATCTTCTGGGCACACATATAACTAGTTTTCCTATTCGCAATGGGATGCAGGTTAATAGTGTCAGTTTTCTACATGGTGAGTTCCTGTATCCACATGTGTAAGTCATTCCTTTCCATTTTTCTGTGGAAGGTATTCCACCAAAATGAGAGAAAAAGAACTCAGATTTTTCATTTCATATTTATATGTGTCCAAGTGTCTAGTTACAGCTCATTGACAAAACTGGTAACAATCACTGGTCTGCACTCTCAGTTTAGCACAGTACCTATTGAGGTGCATCTAAGAAGAAAGATAACAAAAAATAAAATTCAACAAAGAAGGGTCTTAAAATTAACCAACTATTCTAATCACATATAACAAATACAGCTGGATCAAATATTGTTCAGAAAAATGGAAAGGAACGACTTACACATGTGGATTGAGGGAATGTTGGTGCATTTGGCAGCTGTAGAAAATAAGAGTGATTTCAGTTATAGAAGGAGCCATGTAAATAAAATACCTCTGGCCAGCATTTTATACTTAACAAAAAATGACATTCTGCCGTTAAATGAGTGGCAGTGATAAATCATATCTGTGCATTGCCATAGATTCATCTTGTAAAACTTGTAACTCCCAAAGCTCTGTAGCCCTACAGCTCAGCAAGATTCAGGCTGGTACAACCTGATAGAAAGCAGATCTAAAACACTCTAAGAAACGCACACACATACACAATAACCTTGAAAATATATGCTTTAGCCAGAATTACATTTCTAAGTCAACAGTGCTACACTCACTGAAATATTAAGATTTTTTTATTGACTGGTAGCAATGAGGTTTAAATTAATTCTAAAAGTAAAGAATGTTAATGATATTAAACATACAATGTAAAATTCTGCTAGCAATTTGCTAATGATTTTTCAAGACCCACTTCAATTTATACTAAGAAGAAGAGCCTAATTAACCTCGGTGGACTTCAATAGCTTTTTGCACCAGAAATAAACAATTTGTGATGTTTATTCAGAGCAGCAAGAAACATCATTATCTATATTTACCGAGTTTTATCTTATAATAATGACTTATAGAAGCAGTGTCCATTTCGAAGATGTTAGTTAATACCTTATAAAATCAAGTAGAATTTTCCACTTGTATTTAACAGGGGTTGCTTATCAACAATTTGTCTTCCTAAATTCTCTTGTTCATTTCAATCTGTGTGTGTAATAACAAATAATAATGCTATCCTTAACAGAAAATTAGTACCTTAAGACACAATCAACACAAAAGAAGCAAACTTGATCCTAACCCAAGCAGTCTGTGTATGATGGAAAAAATTGTCATTTTTTTTCAGAACTATTACAAGCAAGTAGATGTTAATTTAGTACGCCATAAATTAATGCACATCTAAATACAAGATCTGGTGGCGACTAGCATATCAAAGAATAAAAATAACTTCAGAATAGATTTCTTTTCCTCAATGAAGCACCCTAGGTCTTAGCCTTACTTTTGTCTTTTTCCAACAAACACAGTTTTTATTGTGTTCTCACCTCCCCCACGAAATAATCAAAGTAACACAGAGTTGCATTCTGTATCAAGGTTTATACGGTTGCCACAAAGAATTTTCTCCCTGTCCTTCACTAAAACACATTGGGTCTTTGGCAAAAGCGCGAAATGAGCAATTGTGAATCATTAGCCCATTGCACACCAGCCCTGATTTTATTTTCCATCGAAGGCAATGCACTGATGATTCACTGTAGCCTATTTATCAATTTCAGTGAAAATTAATTTCACCCCCATCAAGTTAAGATTAAGACAATAGCTAAATACTATCGTTACGTTTTCTTTATTTTAGTTCTTTTCTCTTCCCTTTTGGTCTTAAAACATCAATCACCAATCCCTTGAGTAGGGAAATGATCTGCTTCCTAGTCTCTGGCTACACTGCTCTGTAAGCAGCTTGAGAGCAACCTGAAGTGACTCAACTGATTATTTGCCTCCTTCCCTAAGGAGCTTTCACTTGCTGCATCCCCTAGATGATCAAACCAAAGTCAGGAACTAACGTTGGGGGAAATCAGCACACTAACATTCCAAGGCACAGTGAATTAAAACACCAACCACAAAACCACACACAGCTAACAAAATATTTAAATTTTAAACACAGAAACACATTAGACCATTTGTCTTGAGAATACACAGTTATAAACTGAGAATTCCATTTGAATCAATGTTGTTGTAAGTTAATTAAATTGTGATGACCATGTTATTACTGTAATAGAAATGTTTGGTTTACATTTGTGTGATATGCCACAATCATGGGTAAGTAAGAGTTTTTAAATATTTAAAAATGTTCAAACATTAAGAAATGAGAATTTTCACGGCAAGATTGTAGGCATTCTTTGCTGACAACTTGAGAATGTCATTTTTTGTGTTAAAGCTGCCCCCTACTGTCCACTGCCTTCCTATACATACCATACAAATAAGTCCGCAGCAACAATTGAATGCAGAATTGTACTGATAATTAAAAGGTAAAATTCAAACATCTGGGTCATCAAAAGCTACATTTACAAAATGTTTCCAATAAGTCACTGTACTCTTTGTAAATGGTGGAGGGGTTTTAAACCGCATACCAAACGTCAGAAGTTAAACTTCTGCCATGAGTCTGTCATGTAGACCAAGTATAGATTAAACTATTTGCTCTGTTTGAGGTAACTTATGGCAGTTCCAGATCAGATTCCCTGGATGGATTGTAACATGAAAAATGAGTGATCTACCTAAAGATGGAAAAGCCTTGATATCATCCAGTTTCATGCCAATTACCCTTGCTTTCTTTTGTCTGATCATAGAATAGCATCAATGAAGTGGTGATGAAACCTGTTTTCCATTTTTCTGGTCAACTACTGTAATATAGCAGAAAATTAAAAAAAAATAAATAAAGATGATCCTCCCTTATTAGACGCTCCTTTATATAAGTACTGCTGAAAATATTGAACTATTTAATGCTACATAACTCCCAGTGTCATAATGCTATGAAATATTAATTATGTTTTGGAGACAATACGTAACAAATGTGGAGAGCTACAAAAGAAATCCTACAGCATCTGAGGATCAAAAGATTAATGGACAGAATAATTTTAAACATCTCAAGAACATGATGCTTTTATGTACGAAAGAAAGCAATGACACAGTAAACAGGAGTGTATTGCCCACTTTGGTTATTAATTGTAGAAGTTCATTATTTCAGCAACCAGTATATATTATAAATTGTATCTTTTTTCATTTATTTTCTATATGAAGAAATACGAGAGAACTTTTTTCATTCCCACGTCAAAGGATTCTCTGAACTCAAATATGTAAAAGGTTCATTACCTCTTCCTTAGTTAAATGCTGCTGACCAACAAAGCTATTAGTTAAATAGATAATTACTTTTTTGCTTTATAATTTAATTGCATCAGTAAAGAGGATTTATAATGCATTTTAATTATTTGTACCAGGTGACCCTTGTAAAAGGTTTTACAGTCGAGCCTCCATAATTAGCTTGTCATAGACCAGTTTGACTATTGCCTTGTTGTCCTTTTCATGGTTAGTCACTGCATGACTAGCATTCTAAAAACCTTGTATAAAAACCCTGCAACTGTTTAAAAGAAAAGCGCTAAAAATATGTGTGTAACAGTCAAATGGACTAATTTATAATAGTTATGCCTGGCGTGACGTGGGAGACTCTCCAGGGTTTTGTGAAGTCTTCCCACTCCAGGATTTCAAATGGAACTCAGACCCTAAATGGTTGAAGAGAGAGCTCCTTCCCTAGGGTAGATAATTAGCTTACGCTACAGCACACCACCTGATCTAACTCCATTTGCTTCTTGCTTACCAGAGTAAATACAAACATCCAGACAAAAAATCTTCTAAAAATCTAAATAAGGCAACAATTATGTAAGTTTATAAAAAATATTCAAAGTAAATTGCAGCTAAGCATTAAAGCACTGTTGACAAACCATTAAGGATGTGGACCATTGTATATTACTAAGTGACAATCTATTAAAAATTGGTTAAGGCAGATAGAGCAAATTATATTACTGTTGGTCTTTAATGTCTATATGCTTCATGTGTTTTCACTGTATATTACTTTTATCTCTGTGGTTTTTAATGGAAAGCAATTTGGTAAAGAAGCAATTTTCATTTACTTATATTATGCAATTATGAAACAAATTAACCTTACTGGTCTTAATTATGTTTAGTTCCATATGGCTGATCAAGCAATTTATATGCTATTACACTTTAGAAATTAACAACCTTGTTATAATTTTCAAAGGAACATGTATTGTCTTTTAATAGGTGCATCGCTGGATGAAAGATAGACTGGAATACAAAACATGTGTTCAGAGTTTATTAGCAGGGAACATAAATACCCAGTATTTCATTTAGATAAAAATCAGTGTAATGCTCGTGATTTCTGAATTTCCCAATTATTGCTGTGAAATGTGCATGTAAAATGTTATATGTGGATTTCAAAGAAGCAAAAGTTCAAATGTCACAGCATGGGTTGAGGGTAGAGAGCTGGTTTGCTATCTGCAGATGGAATTTGGAACAAAACCATTGGCAGAATTTTCCAATTTTCCTGCTGGCGGAATTTTCAAGTGCTTTGAATGACTCACTGCACTTTCTGGCCCTGGCCCCACCCCCACTGTGACAGGACTATAAAATTCCGCCCCATATTTCTGGCTTGCATTCATTTCCCAGCAGCAGCTATCATTGGTGTTCTGTTTTGTTCGTTTTGGGCCATTGTAAAGATTAATTATTTCCTCCTCACCTTTGCCGCATCCATGCCCAAACTATGTGATTAGAATAATATGCTGCACTACATTGACAGCTAGCTCCTGATAACCTCCAAACCAGAAGAAAAAAAATGGTTCGTTGACAGGGAGTCATACCATTGACATACAGTAGTGATGATTGGCCATGGCTGGCACCTATTGCATTTAAATAAATCGAGTACTGGGTCTCCATTATATCGGACTTTGAAGACCCTTGCATTTCTTGCATATAGAACAAAAAACAATGAAAATTACAACACAGGAACAAGCCCTCCGGCCCTCCAAGTCTGCACTGGTCATGCTGCCTGACTGACATATCACAGTAAGGCAAACCTGCACAAAAGAGTGTGAATGATTATCATTACAGTCTGCAATTTTATTGAAATGAGTAATATTTCCATTTGTGGTTTAGAAGTCTGATTTGCTCAGCACCTCTATCAGGATATTGCTGGGTTCTTATTGTTAAGTCAACAAAGCAACGCTGGTGAAACTTTGTTGGCAGCAGCAAAGAACAGGTGATGGTAAGTTGACAGTTAGTTTTACATCTCACCTGATTCACTTCTCTATTGAAGTCAATGCCAGTTTCGTTGTAGCCCTGACAACTATGTTGTTTCCTTTCTCTCTGATTTGCTAGTACAGATGCAACTATCAGTTAACTTGATCTTGGGACATGAGTGATGCTGGCAAGCTAGCATTTATTTCTTGTCTCTGACCCATTCCCAGGATGTTTAGAGGGAGCTATGTATCAGCAATGCCAGTTACAAGCAACAGGCTTTCTTTCCTGAAGGTTATTGTTGAACCGGTTTGTAGTAACAATCTAGCAACTCTGAAGGTCATTTGTTCTGCCCCTTATCGAGAAATTACCAAATGCTTTGAATTTAACATTTATAAGTGGTCATGGCAGGGTTTGAATTTAAATTCCACGGTTGGGATCTTCTTCTCACATTGAGTGTCCCAACAGCGAGACTGGAAATACAAGGAAGTCCATTCAGAATTGGAATATGGCCATGCACAATCATGTGATGGTCAGCAAATTTGTTATACAGGCAAAGGGCCCAGCCAATCATGTGGTGGGGTGGATAGGAAGTCACTGGCCCTGCCATTACCTCATGAAATGGAGATGCGGACACCACATTTAAACTGCACCCAGACAAGCATTCACTACCTGCCATTTTAGTAACATTAGTCTTGCTGCTTCTGAGGAAGGTTTTTCAGTGGAACTTCTACCCTGTTCTTCTCCTCTTGATCCCGGGAACTGTTGCTATCAGCACGTCCCTCTATCCTCTTCTGATCTCCTCAGAGGCCATTAAACTTAAAAAAAAGTGATCTTCTAGTTAATAAATGAAAGGATGACGCAACAAGATTTCATGGTTAAGACTTTTACCATAATAAACAAATTGCAAGCACTATCTATTAAACATTACTTTTGAAAGCAGCTTATACTTTAAATGACAGAACCAAACTCACCCTTCTACCTTAAATATAACAAAATAAGCCATCTATTTTGGACCTCCCATCCCACCCACTACTGGAATTCTAGCTGATGGTGAGGGGCGACCATGTAAAGCTCCATTGAAGTTGGGCAGGTATCTACAGTTTTCAGGCTAATGCGGCTGGGAAATCCTGTCCATATAGTTTACACTGTCCCTTAAGTAAACATTCAATTTTCCTGAACCAGTCAAAGTGAATCTTAGCTCCTGTGGGTTTACTTCCATTCTTTGCCTACCCAGCCTGGTAGCTTTGAACCTGAGAACCATCCTCCACAGTGAGGATGCTCCATGCACATTTTCCCATTAGCTAAGATGAGATGAATCTTCTCTCCACATTGAAAATCCTCATGAGTTTTTCAATACAAGTGTAAGATCCGACCTGCATTCTTGTACAATAAAGCAGACATCCAGCTTCTAGTTGCACAATCCCCTGGATTCTGGGAAATTGCTTGTATCTGTGAGCTTTCAGGAACATCTTAGAAATCCTTCCTCTCTCAAAGTCCATCTCCGTGGCAATATGAGTCAGATGGATATTATATCCAGATAGAAATATTGATAAGCTGACCTTGAGAGCACAATTCTCTTTTACCTTAGAAGTAAATGGACAGTTCAAAGTACAATTGTTCATAACTCAACACCTCTTGGGACTTTGGAGACTACCAGTCCTAACCACTGTAAACACAGATGCCTCAAAGTATGATCACTTCACACCTTCTTCCCAGGAAAGCAAATTAGGTCTTTCTTTAAACTTTTACAGCCCTCTTCACCAAGGCCAGTTGTCAGGTAAATGGCAGAGTAGGTCATATTACTCTTTAGAGCAGTACGATGGCATAGTGCTTAGCTGTTACCTCACAGTGCAGGGACCTAAGTTCAATTCCAGCCATGGGCAATTGTCTATGAAGAGTTTGCACATTCTCCCAGTGTCTGTGTGGGTTTCTCTGGTTACGCCAGTTCCCTCCCACAGTGTGCAGATTAGGTAGATTGGCCATGCTAAATTGCCCCTTAGTGATCCAAGATGTATAGGTTAAATTGATTAGCCATGTGAAATAATATGGTGTTACAGGGATAGGGTGGGGGAAAGGGGTGAGATGAGCGAGAGTTAGTGCAGATTCAATGGGCTAAATGCTTTCCTTCTTCACTGTAAGGATTCTATGATTCATCATACCCTAAATCAAATACATTGTTATGTTTTGGAACAATCTTCTAAATTTCATAATTTATATGAAATACTATAGCTCCTGGATTCCTGGAGCTGCTGTTAACTGTCCCACCTCCTTCTTCTGAATTGCCCCATGGATCTCTGGAACTGCTTCTACCCTTACCCATCCGCATCCCCCCCCCCTGCCTTCTGATTAGTTCCCTTCAGATCCTTGGAATTGCTACTACTCACCTCCCACTCTCACCTGATCCCAATTATCTGCTGTCACCTCACTCAATTTATGAAGTCACAGTGCAGACAGTGAGTGGCCATAGGGTTCAGTGATGCTTCCCGGTTGTCCTGCCATCCACCTGGGAATGGTAGATGATCCTGTCTCCTAGTGAAGGCAATGGAAGGCCCGCCCACCTGACCAAAGGATCATAGCGGAGGTCAAAGGCTTCATAAGTGAGACTGGGTCCAGTGCCATGAAAGAGTCAATGATAAATGGCACTCCACAAGGATAGTGCATCAAATGTAGTCACCACAAAGTCACTTGTAAGGCCATCAGGCAATGTGAATGTGCAGGTGGAGAGAAAATCAACTAGGCATGAGTTTGTGTACTAGGCCTCAGCAGCATGTTAGCTGAATGTGTAAATGCTAATTCACAGTGGGAAAATTGTGCCTGTTGCAGGAGAGGGAGTGTGTGGAACACTTACTAGGAAAAGCACAGGGGCTGTCAGAGGCCTGTATGCTCAGTAAGGAGTAAGGCGTTCACCGAGATGACACTCAATTCTTCTGTCTGTCTTCAGAACTAAAGAACGTGTAACAAGAGGGATTGGTCCAAGATGGGAGGAGATGTCACAGGCATCAGGGTATCGATCCCTGCAGAAGTGTAGCTATGGAATTAGCAGGCTTGGAAGCTGGATGATCCTGTATAGATGGAGAGGCCAGGTGTCTCAAAATGTCAGAGTGAGGATGGCTCCAATTTGGTTTTGAAAACTGGGCATACAGCTGGTGAGACTGGAAAAGTGCACCTGTGCAGAGACCCTCAGATGGCTGGAGACCTCCAGGTCTCGGACCACCAGAGGATGGCAGCCAAGGTCCCCTCATACAAAGGGGCAAAATGCTCAGTAGACTGCCTCCAACATCATTTATTGTGGGGCTTGGAAGCAGTGGCATCTCAGAGTCTCTTGATAAGTGCAGGTTTCTATTTTTGTCATCCCTTGTTGGTTCTAAGGTTTAGAACCAGCTGGCAAGCCACCATTTGATTTGATTTGATTTGATTAATTATTGTCATGTGTATTGACATACAGTGAAAAGTATTGTTTCTTGCATGCTGTACAGACAAAACATATCATTCATAGACAAGGAAAGGAGAGAATTCAGAATGTAGTGTTACAGTCATAGCTAGGGCACAGAGAAAGATCAACTTAATACAAGTTAAGTCCATTCAAAAATCTGACAGTAACAAGGAAGAAGTTGTTCTTGAGTTGGTTGGTACATGATCTGATTTTATATCCTTTTCCTGAAGGAAGAAGGTGGAAGATGCATGAGGTCCTTAATTAGGCTGACTGCTTTGCCGAGGCAGTATAGACACAGTTAATGAATTGGAGGCTGGTTTGCATGATGAATTGGGCTGCATTCACAACATTTTGTAGTTCCTTGTAGGTTTGGGCAGAGCAGGAACCATACCAAGCTGTGATACAACCAGAAAGAATGCTTTCTATGGTGTAACTGTAAAAGTTGGTGAGAATCATAGCTAACATTGCAAATTTCCTTAATCTTCTGAGAAAGCGGAGGTGTTGGTGGGTTTTCTTAACTATAGTGACAGCAATAGAGTCCAGGGCGTGTTGTAGGTAATCTGGACACACAAAAACTTAAAGCTCTCGACCCTTTCTACTTTGTCCCATTCGATGTAGACAGGGGCATGTCTTTCTTTATGCTTCCTGAAGTCGATGACAATCTCCTTCATTTTGTTGACATTGAGGGAGAGATTATTGTTGCCACACCAGTTCACCAGATTCTTTATCTCATTCCTATACTCTGTCTCATCATTGTTTGAGATCCGACCCACTACGTGGTGTCTCAGCAAACCTAAAAATCGAACTGGAGAGGAATTTGGCCACACAGTCATAGCTATATATGGAGTATGGTAGGTGGTTGAGAACACAGTGTTACGGGGCACCGGTGTTGAGGATGATCATGATGAGGATTTGGCTCTGGTCTCTGGTTGTTTGTGATTTGTGAGTTAGGAAGTTCAGGTTCCAGTTGCAGAAGGAAGTGCCAAGGCCCCAGGCCACGGAGTTTGGAGATGAATTTTATGGAAATAATAGGCTGAGCTGCAGTCAATAAATAGGAGTCTGACGTAGGTGACCTTGTTATCTAGCCGTTCCAGGGTTGAGTGCAGGGTCAGGGAAATGGCATCTGCTGTGGACCTGTTACAGCAGTAGGCAAACTGTAGCAGATCTAGGTAGTCAGGAGGCTGAAATTGATTTGTGCTATGACTAACCTTTTGAAGCACTTCATAATGATGGATGTTAGCGCCAATGGCCAATAATCATTAAGGCACACTGCTTGTTTTTTGTTAGCAACTGGGATGATGGTCATCTTCTTGAAGCAGGTAGGGGGCTGAGATTGTTGTACAGAGAGGCAGAAGATGTCTGTGAATATTCTTGCCAGCTGATCTGTGCTCATCCGGGTACCCCATCCGAGCCAGTTGCTTTCTGTGGGTTTGAGAAAACTGCTCTGACATCTGCGATGGTGACCCCAGATACAGGTTCATCCAGGGCTTTCAGTGTGGAAGGCATGGTCTCTTGTAGCTTGTCATTTCTTGCAGACCTTGCCATAGTCGGTGGGGATTGGTGTGGCTAACCTGGGATTCTGGCTTGGTCCAGTACTGTCTTTTGGCATCTTTGATGGATTTCCTTAGATTGTTTCTGGCTTTCTTGTATAGGTCAGTGTTGCCTGACTTGAACACCTCAGACTTGGACTTCAGCAAGCAGTGGGTATCCCTGTTCATCCATGGTTTCCGGTTGGGGGACACATGGATTTGCTTCTTTGGTGCACAGTCATGTGGTGCTTCATATAATTCTTTGAATCATTCATTGGTGTAGAATTTAAATGCCATTGTGGTTTTTAAAATCATTGGGACTGGATTGCCTAACAATCCATGTGTTCATAGATCTTTCTGTGAGAGATAATTTAGATGAATGACAGAAACCCGTGACATCCTCAGTCAAATGTGACACTACCTCTCTGAAAGTTGCAGGTATTTGCATGAATTTCAGCTTATTCTGTTACATGCCAATGCACAATGTCTCACAGCTCCTGGTTGCCATCATACTGAACTGCCTCATTGCTATCCTGGCCATTGGTGTACCAGGCTCTTGGCCATTCTCTTTTGATTCTCCTCCAGATATACCACAGCTAGCATAATCTCTGGTTGTACTTGATCCATCTTGTTTGTCTGAGGTGAAAGTGACTGCCCTTGACATCAAGATAGCAATTGTTTAAGTGTGACATTAAGGCGCCCTAGCAAAACTGAAGTCAATGGAAATCAGGGAGAAAATTCTCTTCTTGCTGGATTTGTATCTGAAGATTGTTGTGATTGTTGGAGTTCAGTCATGTCAGCTCCAGGGCATCATTGCAAGAGTTCTTCAGGATAATGTTCTAGGTCTAAGCATCTTCAGCTTCTTCATTAATGACCTTCCTTCCATCATAAGGTCAAAAGTGACGATGTTGTTTGATGATTGCACCTTGTTCAGCACAATTTGCAACTCTTCAGACATTGAAGCTGCTCATTTTGAAATGAAGAAAGACTGGACAATATCCAAGCTTGGATTGACAAGTGGCAAGTAACAATTGTGCAATGCCAAAGCCAGACAATTGCCATCCCCTGCAAGGAATTAGGAGAAAAAATGGCAATCAACATAAAGGGGAAATCCCAAAGTCTTCTATTGGCATATAACTAGCAAAAGGATGATGAAAGGAGGAGTAGAGACCAGAAAGGGAATTTTCATCTGGAGATAGTGGATATGTGTGAGGTATCAAATCAATAATTTGCATCTGTGGTTACCGAGGGCTTAGATGCCATCCAGGACGTGGTAATAGATGAGGGAAAGGTATACCTAGAAGGATTCTAAAATAATAAGGATAGGTGTTGAATAGACTGTTGAAACTGAAAGTTGACAAGGCATTGCGATTGGATGAGATGCATCCAAAGATGTTGAAGGGAGAGCAATAGAATGGAATCTGCAGAGGAGCTGGCCATAATCCTCCAGTCTCCTCTAGTCTGAGAGGAGGTACCAGGAGACTAGAGAATAGCATATGTTATACCCTTGTTCAAATATGAGGATAGCTTCAGTAATTACCAGCCAATCAGTTTAACATCAATAGCTTGCTCATGCAAGCTTCCGGAAACAATTATTTGGGATAGATTTAGTAGTCCTATGGAAAATATGGGTTTATTAGCAAGAGCCAGCCTGCATTTCTAAAGGGGAAATCATGTTTAACAAACTTGCTGGAGTTTTTTGGGGGTGGTAGTATAAGGGTAATGCTGTTGATATGATGTACGTGGACTTTCAGAAGGCACAATATAGTGCAATACAATAGACTTTGAGAAAAATATAGTCCATGAAACAAAAGGAACAGGAACAACATGGAATCAAAGTTAGCTGAATAATGAAAGCAGAGTGTAATGATCAGTGATATTTTCAAGCTGGAGGAAGGTTTGTAATGGTGATCCCTAAGGGTCAGTATTTGAACACTTGTTTTTCCTGATATCTATTAATGATCTAGGCTTTGGTGTGCAGGGGACAATTTTAAAGTTTGCAGGTGATACAAAACTTAGAATTATTGTTAACTGTGAAGAGAACAGTGTAGAACTTCACAAAACACAGACAAGTTGGTGGAGTAGGCAGATAGGTGAGAGTTTAAGTTCAATGGAAAGAAGTGTGAGGGGATACATTTTGGCTGGAAGAACATGGAGAGACAATAGAAAATAAGGGATAAAATTCTTAACGGTGAGCAAGAGCAGAGTGACCTGAGTGTCAATGTACATTGGTCATTGAAGATAGCAGGACAGGTGAAGACAACGTATAGTATTCTGGGCTTCATTAATAGGGGCATTGAGTTCAAGAGCAAGGAGGTTATGCTGAATTTAGATAGTTAGATTTCAGCTGGAACATTGTGCACAGTTATGTGTGCCACACTATAGGAAGGATGTGAATGTATTGGAGAAAATGCAGAAGATGTTTACAAGGATGTTTCCAGTGATGAGAGACTTCAGTTACAGGGATAGATTGGAGAAGTTGCAACCTCTCCTAGAGAGAAGAAGGCTAAAGAGAGATTGGATAAAGATGTTCAAAGTCATGTGGGGACTGGACAGAGAGATAGAAAGAGGCTGTTCCTGCTCATAAAAAGATCATAAAGGGGAGGGCAACAGGTTTAAAATGATTTACAAAAGACCAAATGTGATGTCAGAAAGAAGATTTTCATATAATGAGTGGTTCTAGTCTTGAATGCTCTGGCTGGAAGTGTGGTGGAAACAGGTTCAATCAAAGCAATCAATAGGGCACTACATAATTACCTGAATAGAAATGTGCAGGGGTACAGGGTAAAGGCATGGGAATGGCTCTAAGCAATGATGTACACTTGGAGAACTAGTGCACACATAATGGGTCAAACAAGCCCCTTCTATGCCACAACAATTCAGTGATTTTGTAAAGACAGACTCTAACAATCATCCCTTGATATTCAAAGGCATTATCATTATTGAATCCACCACTATCAATATCCTGGGGTTTACCATTGACAAGAAATTGAACTGGACTAATCATAGTAAGTATCTTGGCAACAAGAGTAAGTCAAAGGCTAGGAATCCTGCAGCATGTAACTCACTTCCAACTCCCCAAAGCCTGTCCAACATCTACAAGGCACAAGTCAGGAGTGTAATGAAATTCTCTCCACTTGCTTGGATGAGTGCAGCTCCAACAACACTGAAGAAACTTGACACCATTCAGAACAAAGCAACCCAGATGACTGCTACTCCCTCCACAAATATTCAATCCTCCACCACTGATGAATAGTGGCAGCCATGTGGACCATGTACAAGATGCACCGCAGGAACTCACCAAGGCTCCTTAGGCAGCTCCTTCCAAACCCACAACCACCACTATCTAGAAAGACAACAGCAACAAATACCTTTGAGCACTTCTATCCCAACTTGGAAATATATCACCATTTTTTTCACAGTTGCTATGTTAAAAACTGAAGCAGGGAATTCCGTCAAAGAAAGTCATGCAATGTTGCTCTGAGGAGTCAGATGATTTCCTATGAGACTGCTTAGGATCAGTGGACTGGTCAGTATTTAAAAATTCTGTGACCTGCCTGAACAAGCACACCACTACAGTAACTGACTTCATTAGCAAGTGTGTAAAAGAATGTGTGCCAAAGAAACAAATCCGAAACCATGGATGAACGAGGATATCCATTGCATACTGAAGTCCAGGTCTGAGGCATTCATGTCAGGCAAACACTGAAACTAGATATTTTCTAAGGGGCTCCATCAAAGAAGCTAAAGACAATGCTGGACCAAGTTAAAATTTCAAGCTAGCCACACAGACCCCCACCAAAAATGGCAAGATCTGCAAAACATAACAGGCTACACAGTGAAGGCATGTAAAATCACCAGCACCAATGCATTCCTCCCGATGAGCTCAATGCATTCTATGCCTGTTTTGATCAAGAGGTCAATAAAGCACATCGTCCACCCTGTAAGCCTCAGATGAACCTGTATATTCGAGGTCACCATTGCAGATGTCAAAGCAGTTTTCTTGAAAGTCAACCCACTGAAAGCAACTGGCTGGATAGAGTACGTGGATGAGCACTCAGATTCTGCAGACATGCTGGAGGGGGTATTCACAGGCATCTTCAACATTCTTTACTGCTAACTGAGGTCATTATCTGCTTCAAGAAGATGGCCATCATCCCAATATTAAAAAAAGCCAAGCAGCATACCTTACTGATTATCCTCTTGTGGCTCTGACATTCATCATTATGAAGTACTTCGAAAGGTTAGTCATGGCACAAATTAATTCCCCCCCTCCCAGACTACTTGGAGCCATTACAGCTTACCTACTGCTGCAACAGTCCACAGCCAACACTATCTCCCTGGCCTTAGGCTCAACTCTGGAATACCTAGATAACAAGAGCACCTATGTCAGACTCCTGTTTATCAACTACAGCCTCCAACACCATTATTCCTATGAAACTCATCTCTGAATCCTGTAGTCTGAGGCTCAGCTCCTCCCTCTGTGACTGGATCTTGAACTTCCTAACCCACATACTGCAATCAGTAAGGATAGGCAACAATACCTCTTCTATGATCATCCTCAACACTGATATCCCACAAGGTCGTGTTGTCTGCCCCCTACTATACATCTATAACGATGCGGCCAAATTCCCCTCCAACTTGATTTACACATTTGCTGATCTCAAACAATGATGAGACGAAGTACTGGAAAGAGATAGAGAATCTGATGAAATGGCGCAACGACAATAATCTCTCCCTGAATGTCAACAAAAATAAGGAGATAGTCATCAACGTCAGGAAGCATAGTGGAGAAAATGCCCCTGTCCACATCAATGGGGACAAAGTAGAAATGGTCAAGAATATCAAGTTTTTAGGTATCCAGATCAGCAACAACTTGTCCTAGTCTCCCATGCCAATGCTATAGTTAAAAAAGCCCATCAATGCCTCTACTTTCTCAGATGGCAAAGAAAATTTGGCATGTCCACTACAACTCTCACCAACCTTTACTGATCACCATTGAAAACATTTTTTCTGATTGTATCACAGCTTGATATGACTCCTGCTCTGTCCAAGACTGCCAGGAGCTAATAAGCAAAGTCCAGTCCATCTTTCAAACCAACCTCTCATCCATTGACATTGTCTATGCTTTCTGTTGCCTTGGAAAAGCAGCCAGCATAATTAAGGACCCCACACACCCAGGACCTACACTCTTGCACCTTTTTCCATCAGGAAAAAGATAAAGAAGTCTGAGGATACATACCAGCCGACTCAAGAACAGCCATCAGATTCTTGAATGGACCTACTCCACATTAAGTTGATCTTACACCATACCCTAGCTTTGTCTGTAATGCTACATTCTACACTCTCTCCTTTCCTTCTCTATGAACAGTAAGCTTTGTCTGTACAGCACACTAGAAACAATACTTTTCATTCTGTCTAATACATGTGACAATAATAAATCAAATCAAAGAACACTTTTGGAATCCAAAAATAAGAATTTTATTGTTTGGAATATATAAGGAGAATATTACAATTCACTCCTGCTAGCTCTTCATGGGCTTTAGTCACTTACTATGCTCTGCAACAGAAGGAGGTAATGAGTGCACACTGTTGCATGTTGGTGCTCACGTCTGGCGTGAAGGTGACTTAGTGCCTCATTCAGCTAGGTTGGAGATTTACCCTACAAGTGAAGGCATCATGGTTAGTGATGAAGTGGCCATGGGTCTGTTTGCTCAATGACGCACCTCCAGTCATTTGAATTTATTGGCAGAGTGTTTGGAAATATGTTTTACTTAAAGTAATGTCTCCATTTTCTGTGCCCACTGCTGTCTTCATCTTGCTGCTGTGAGATTTATCAGAAAAGAGTTGGATTTGTGTGACAACAATGAAAATGTTTAAGCTCTACATGATATTTGTTCCACTCTGACTTCCCATTTTGATGAATCCGGAGAAACAAACTGATGTAGAAAAGTGTTCAAGGTCTCCAGTGCACACCTCAAACCATTTGTGAAAGCCCCTCTCAGAGTGACACTAAAAGATTAGGTTGTGTCCTGCAGGGGCCATTTTGTGGTCATTTTCTTCATGGCGCTCTGCAATCGAGTCAGCAGTAGAGCAGCAGTTTACATGTGCTGCATGACATCCCAAAATGCCAGTATAACATAGTTTTAAAATTACTCCATGAAATACTGACACTGAGTCAGCAAGTATTTTTGGTATATTCTATGATATTTGAAACCCTGCGAACAATAACAAAAGAAGGTCTTCAGCTGTCTCTTATGATATCAGCTTCAACCCTTTGCAATTCCAGCTTTTCTTAACTGTCCTCAGCACTTACAAACAGGAGGAATATCACACGGCTACTAAATAAACTTCCTGCAACTTGCTAACAGATTGCTTGCACTTCAGAATGGATATTTGTGTGCTGGTGCTTGCCCTCAGAGGTGTTGCGGGCACTGGGTATCATCAAGTATACAGTGAGCTCAGTCACCTCGTCTTCAGAATTTGCAGGAGAAGATGACAATATTCTAACATGTTCGCTCTCGTATACTCTGGAAACTTGGCTGCATCTGCCCAAGAGATGCAATATGTTACATTAACATGCTAAAGTGTGGACAAGTGTATAGGAAAATGACTAATAAAATAAATAAGCAATGCAAAAATAAAGGATAAGCATTTTAAGTTGCTAAGATCTCCGATTTCATTCTCTTTTACTTTTCCGGTTGTTTTTTACCAAAAATCTCAATGACCGTCTTCAAGACTTAAAAGTCACTGTTTTTCTTTTATTCATTCACAAGACATAGGCATCGCTGGCTGGCTAGTATTTAGTGCCCATTTCTACTTGCATGTGAAGGGCAATTGAGAATCAATCACATTGTTATGGCTTTGGAGTCACATGTAGGTCAGACCAAGTAAGAATGGCAGATTTCCTTGCCTAAAGGACATTAGGGAACCAGATGAGTTTTTGCGATAATTGTTATGGTCATTGTCAGATTCTTAATACCAGATCATTTTTAGTGATTTCAGATTCTACCATCTGCGGATTCAAACCCAGGTCCCCAGAATATTAGCTGAGTTTCTGGATTAATTGTCTAGCAATAATACCACAAGGCCATTGCGTTCCTACTAGGATAACCTCTCTCCCGTTTACAATGACTGCCTTCTGTCATGTGCAGCCTTCCCCTAAATGCAAACACATGAAGGCAATATGTTTAAAGGAAGATTGAGAGAGAAAATGAATTTTTACTCAAGCATTATCAAATGAGGTAAATGAGCAAAGTTCATTGATTTGCTGAAGCAGCGATTGAGAGAGAAGGAAAGACCATCAAGGAAGAAGGATTCAGGTGAGTGGGACAATTAGAAGAGGTAAAATGAAAGATAGCAGCGGCCTTCAAGGGTGCAATGAATATCCACATTCAAGTAGCTATTTGCTTTTGTAACTTGTATTTTTGGTGGCAGCCTCCTGTGATCCTATTAAGCATTACCAGCTAAGCTACACATTGACTAAGTTAGCCTGACCTGATGCGAGCTCCCTTCCAATCATTTCCTCCATATCTGAATCTTTTTGACCACCTCCAGGCTGACTCCCCACGAACAAAAAGACAAGGAAAACTCTTAACGAATATCAAGTGGGGACACTATTCAACAAAATGAAAATGAATGAAAAGCTAACCAGTTCAGGAAAAAGGGAGCAGAAATGAAAGAGGAGAGCCACAGAAAGGTCAAGAAATTAATAGCTACAAGATTCACAAAAAGACTGCCAGAAACATAAGATAAACCATGCCCAGCAATACAAAGGGAAACATTTCATTAATTCTCACAAAACTCAATTAAATGTCCCACTGAGTGACAATTAAGTTCTATCCAGGGTGCTGGAGATGGATCTGTTGGAAAAAAATTAACATGGAGTTAACCATTCCATCGTAATTCATGTGGAACAATTACAGTTAATAGAAGAAATGAGTCTTTCTTTCCATCAAAGATCGGCTGGATTTGGACCTGCGTGACAACAAAAAAGTAAAAGAGGTAATTTTCTCATTTTGTATTACTGTCCAGAGTGTCTGTTAGAAATTTGGGTGAGTGCTGTACATAATCTTCTGGCAATAAGTTCAAACTTGTCAAATCACCCATATTGAGCGGGATATTTTGGCCACACTCACCCCAAAGCAGGAAAATCTACCCGAAGTCAATGGATCTTTACGTGGTCCACCTCTCCATCTCCACAGCCTCCCCCCACCCCCCCACCCCGCCCTGCCCCGCCGCAACTGTTTGATTGCCGTGGTGGGCAGGATTTGAAAACTCCCCCCATCATGTATCTGATTTCAAATATGTGTTTGAAGCAGTGGGTTACAATCTCACCTAATGTTACTATTGAACAAGTCAGATCCCAGGATAGAACCTAGCTTTTATTTAAAGATGCAGATGAACAATAAGGACTGCTTATGATTTTTTTTTTTTACAAAGGAAGATACTTATTTAAACAAGAAAAAATTAACTATAATATACCATTCCTTCTCCCATGCAAATACTTTACAGATATATACAAAATTGTAAGGATAGCACAAGTTACAGAATCTATCTTACATCTAATATTCTCAAAAATTACACAGTCTATGTAAACCAATAGGCAAACTGTGATCAGAAATATCACACTCTGAAACTAAATGACCCATGCTATCCAATACAACCTCTGCAGATTTCACCACAAATGCTTTTCACACTATGAACCAACTGGTCTCATTGGAACTTTGACTTCTACATAAGGGTTCCCAATCTCCAGTCTCAAAGAATACATCTTGAAATCTTCTCCCAAACAATGCTTTCACTGGATGTCTTCAATGATCCACATCAAAGATTTCAAATTTTTCTTTTGGTATTTATCTTCACTGGATTGCTATGTGCATTTAAGCATTCACACAATCTCTCAGATACCCCGCCACTGCTCCATACGCTGTATTAAAATGTCACCAACACTTTGATTTCTTTGGATGTCTGGCTTTGTGCGCATTGCAGCTCTGTCTTTAATTGGGAACCCTCTCTCTCTATTTTTTCCATATTTCTCTTTGTTCCTTTAATTTTCAGGAATATTCTTCTCTCCCATTTCTAGGTTACTAGGACTTACTGTTCTTTAACTTCTGGGACTTGTTTTCTGTCACCCTATATTATCCTGCCTGTTCTGGTAGTCCTAGTGGAATGTTCCTTGCTTCTTGGTTACCTAGTTACCAACCAACTTGAACTGCTCTTGTTGGCCCAGTGTCAACCTCCAGCAATCATTTAGTTAATTTTATATCATGTATTTGCTTTAAGGGTCATAAACCCTTATCCTTAACACACAAAGAAACACAAAAATAAGCTTACATAAATTTATACCTTATTCCAAACACACACACAATACAAATATAAATTACTTAAACAATCTCTATTATCTAACAGTAAACATGTCTTCTCCAACAGCTAATCCCCATAAGAAGAGCAAAATTGTGGGTTATCAATTATTTTTAACCTAATCCATCATCAAGTCCACCTTTTTGAAGTTATCATAAGATTGATTACAGTACATTGTTCCTAAAGGTAAGACTATAGTACTGGCACATCCAACTAACAAAACCATATTGAAGTAGAAACTTACAGTGTAAGTTTAAAAACAGTTAAGGTCCCCATTGACTCTTAGCTGGCTGTATATTTACAGTTAACATTTTGTACCTTTTGTTTTTATTCTTTCAGTGACACCCATATCCCACAAAAAATAAATTTAGAAAACACTCCATTGATATCAATCAAATTCAGTTTTTTTTCATTTATATATGGGGGTAAACTTTGCCCTTAAAAATGGTTTTGCTAACCAGCCTTTTGAATTCCTTGTAGTCTGTGTAGCGTAGGTAGACCTATGGTGTTGATTGGTAAGGATTTCCAGGACTTTCATCCTTTGGTTTTATTTTGACTGCACTTCATGAAGGATGTGAAGACATTGGAGAAAAAGTAGAAAGATTTCTGAGAATGGCTCCAGGGATGAGGAACTTTGTTATGAAGATAAATTGGAGAAGTTGAGACTGTTTCCCTTGGAGAAGAGAAGATTGAGAGAAGATTTAAAAGAAGCATTCAATATCATGAAGGTTCTGGACAGATCACTTAGAGAAAAGACTTTCCGGTCTTGGAGTGGTCAAGAGCAGAGGGCGCAGATTTAAAGCATTTAGCAAAAGAAGCAAAGCGACATGAGGAAAAACTCTTCATCCAACGAATGGTGATGGTCTGGATTTCACTTTCATCTGAGCATGATGAAAGTAGGTTCAAATGAAGCTTTCCGAAAGGAATTCGACTACTATTTGAAAAGGGAGAATGTGCAATGTTATGGGGAAAAGACAGGTGTATAGCACTGAGTGAAATGTTCTTTCGGGAAGCTGTTGGAGACACAATGGGCTGAATGGCCTCCTTTTGCACTGTAACGATTCTGTGATTTGTTATCTTTGTGATCACAGCAAATTGGAGAAAGAAATCATCTCTACCTGGTGTTGTGACACAGATTGCAAAGCACAATATATTGATGTGTCAAAATAACAAGTTCCGAAAACAATTACCATAGAAGGGCTCAATGACTTTCAATAGGACTTGAACAGATAACATGACTTGACTCCTCAAACATCATAGGCAAATGACTAATGTGATTCAGAAGACTGAATTTTTGAATCAGGTCTGCCACAGTTAGGAAGGTAAATCAGGTGATTGTGATTAATAAATTAGCTATTGTTCAGTTACACCATTCACTGATTTTCCTGGACTATTTCTTTCTACATTTCCACTTACTGTAGGTATTACATGTCCATTTGTGGACCATTACACACATACGCACACACACACACATACACACACACAGAAACAGACATCATCATGGAATGTAATTCATTTCATCACTTCTGTCTCATTTTCAATTTTTTTATGAAGCAAGCCTAAGGTTTATGTGATGCGAGGAAGAAGCTTGAAGGGAATTGGAATAGCTGAGTACTTATTTTGATAGTAATAAAAACAGAAAAGAATAGAAATACTTAGCAGCTCAGGTAGCATTTGGGAAAAGAGAACCTTTCATCAAATTTCATCAACCTGAAAGTTTGACTCTGTTTTTGTCACCACAGCTGCTGTCCAACCTATTGAATATTTCCAACATGTTCCAATTTTATTTCAGGTTTCCAACATCTGTAACAAATAAGAAATTTACCAATGACTTATATATTAGACAAATGGCCAAGATGGCAGATGGAGTTTAACATGGAAATGTTTGAGGTTAAATGTTTGGCTGGAAAAATAGAAAGGTAACTTATTACCTAAATGGAGAGAGACTTCAGGGTGCTTTGGTGCAGAGAGATTTTGTGTTATCATGCATGAGTCGCAAAAAGGTCGGCAGGGAAAGCAAATTAAATTTTGGCATTTATAGCTAAAGAGATAGAGTATTAATGAGAAATGTTGTTGTGACTATACAATGCATTAGTAAGACCACACTTGGAATACTATGGACTGTTTTGGTCCCCTTATTTGAGGAAAAATGTAGTGGCATTAGACAGAGTTCAGAAGAGGTTCTCTAGATTGATTCCAGAGATGAAGGGTTTGTCTTTTGAAGAAAGATTGAGCAGTTTGGGGTTACATTCTCTAGAGTTTAGAAGAATGAGAGGAGATCTAATTGAGGTATATAAGATGATAAAAGGTATTGACAAAAAAGCATAGAACAGATGCTTCCTCTTGTGGCGCAATCAAAAATAAGAGGTCTTAGTTTTAGGATAAGGGACGGCAGATGGGGTGAAACCATTTGTCGTATAGGGTCATGAATTTGTAGAATTTACTATCCCAGAGTGCAGTGGATGCTGGGACATTGAGTAAGTTTAAGGAGGAGATAGATTTTTAATTAGAAAGATGTTAAAGGGATTGGGGAACAGGCAGAAATGTGGAGTTAAAGCCAAGATTAGATCAGCCATGACTAGATCGAATGGCAGAACGGGCTCGAGGGGTTGAATTGCCTCCTGACACTCCTAGTTCTTAGGTATGTAATAGTCAGCATAGTATTGTTAAGGGCAAATTATGTCTGACCAACTTGAGTGAATTTTTTGAAAAGATGACCAGGTGTGTAGATGAGGACAATGCGCTTGACAGCCTTCTTGGACTTCATCAAGGCTTTTAACAAAGTTCCACAATGGAAGACAGATAGCAAAATTAAGAGCACATGAGATCCGAAATAATTTAGCAAATTGGATCCAGAATTGGCTAAGAGGCAAAAAGCAAAGAGTGATGTTTGAAGGGTGTTTTTCAGACTGGAAGACTGTGTCCATTGTGGTCCTGCATCAGCACTGGGCCTTTCTGTTTGTGGTTTATGTAAATGATTTAGACTTGAATATTGGAGGGTTGATCAGTAAGTTTGTGGACAATACAAAAATTGATAGGCTGGTAAATAGTAAGGCAATAGCTTTAGATTATAAGAGATATAGATGGACTGCTCAGATAGAATCATCTGTGGCAAATGGAATTCAATTTGGATAAGTATGAGGTGAGGTACTTGGGCACAACAAACAAGGCAAGGGAATACATGATAAGCAGCAAGACCCTAGGAAGCATTAAGGTCAGAGGAACCATGGTGTGCCCTTAAGATATTAGACGGGATAAAGTGGTTAAGCAGGCATATGGAATATTTACCTTAAATAAGTCAAGGCAGAGTTTAAGAATAGGGAGATTATGCTGGAACTGTATAAAATATTGGTTCAGCCACAGCTAGAGCATTGAGTGCACTCCTGGAGTGCACATTATAGGAAGGATGTGACTGGAAAGGTTGCAGAGGAGATTTACCAGAATGTGGCCTGGGTAGATGGGTGGGGTAGATAGGTTTTAGTTATGAAGATGTATCAGATAGAATAGGGTTGTTTTCCTTGCAGCAGAGGAGACTGAGAGGGGACATGACTGAGATGTATAAGACTGTAAAGAGCACAGACAGACAGGAAGAAATATTTTGCTTTGGTGGAGGGATCAATGACCAGGGGACATAGATTTAAAGTAAGGGGCAGGAGATGTAGAGGGGACGTGAGGAAAAGCATTTTCACTCAGAGGGTGGTGGTAGTCTCACTACCTGAAAGGATGGTGGAGGCAGAGACTGTCATAATACTTAAGGAATATTTAGTTGTGCATTTGCGATGTCTATACATACAAGGCTATTGGCCAAGTGCAGGATAATTAGTGGTTTGTCTTTAATCGGTGCAGATGTGATGGGCTGAAATACTTCAATGAGTCCTTGACTTCACCTATTACACCCAGACTGATGTCCTCGAGAGATGTCTCAGATGGAACACGTGGCAACAGCTTCTAATCTCTGCAGCAGTCAACTCTGCAAATGCAGCATGAAAACAATGAGTTGAATGAGGATTTAAACATTGACTACCATTCATGGGTGCAGAAGGTTGCCATGGTAATTGCTGGGTAAGTGTAATTCATTCTCACTCTGCAATCCAAACTCATCTAACATGAACTGTCCAGTCTGCCCTCTGCCAGTTCCAGGATTTCTAACTCTATCAGCAGTTGAACCTCTCCTCTCCATACCAGGTCTTAGCCCTCTCTTTGATGTTGTGGGCCTTTCTGCCCTGCAAGCATTGTGGCTGAGATTTTACTGGTCTGCCCAGCCTATCAATGGGCGGAATGAGCTGCTAAAATCGCCTCACCGGAAATGGGCGAGAGGCTGAACAAATCATTAAAATATATTTTAATGTTAATTCACACGATATTAGTGAACCCAGCCCTCAATCGTCTTGCTTGCTTGCCTTTATGGGTTTCTCTTTGGCAAGGAGGCCCTCAACCGGAATCTTGAGTTCATATCACACTATCTGTAACCCCCATTACTTGCCTGGACTTGCAACATCTCACTTACTGCCCTGTCTGGAGACAATACACATCTCTTTAACCTATGCTTAATGCTATTTTCACATTGCCTGCACCTTTAAGACTTGATTAGCTGTAAAGACTTACATTCTAATCAGTATTCTGTAAACTGTGTGTACCTTTATATGCTCTGTTTGTGATCAGAACTCCCACTCACCCGACGAAGAGGCAAACCCTGAAAGCTCGTGGTGTTTACTACCAAATAAACCTGTTGGACTTTAACCTGGTGTTGTGAGACTTCTTACTGTGTTTACCCCAGTCCAACACCGGCATCTCCACATCAAATCTTACAGCTAGGGTTGACGTTGGGCACATTGACGTTGCTTGTGAAGAAACCCTTTACATTGCTTCAGTCATACATTCCAATCGCAGGTGGAATGTTGTAGGGTCAGTGCAGTAGGAAAGAATCACTGGATGCAAGAAGAGCCTGGGGAAAGGGAGGATATACTCCCTTTGCATGACATTAACTGCTGTATTTATGTAGGCTTGTCATGGTCCAAATCTTTCAGTGAGTTAGTGAATGAGTGAGTGAGTCAATGGGTAGGTGGATAAGTGATTGAGATAGTTGGAGGGGTGGGAGGGGTGGATATGTAGATAAGCAGATAAATGGTTAGGCAGATAGACGGCTAGGTGGCTGAGGTAAGTAGGTCGGTGTGGTGAGTGGATGGGTGAGGTGGATGGGTGAGTAGTAAGGCAGATAGATGGGTAGGTGGCTCAGGCAAATAAGTGTGTGTGTGAGTGAGATGGTTAGTTGGTTGGATGAGTAGGTGGGTAAGATGGGTAGATGGATGAGATGGATAGATGGATGAAGTGGGTGTGTATGTGGATGAGGTGATTAATTGAAAGAATGAGGAGTGGGTGAGATGGGTAGGTGGGTGGATGTGTGGATGAGGTGGTAAGGTAGATAAATGGGCAGGTGGGTGAGGTGTGAAGGTAGCTGGGGTGGGTGAGTGGTTGAACTGGGTGTGTGTGTATTCAGGTCAAAGGATTAATTGAATTTAGTTAAGGGGACAGTAAGCTGATTAGGGATTATCAGGTTGTTGGGTGTAAATGGGTGGTTCTGGTTTGGGGGGGGGGGGGGATGTAGATGAATGGTCAGGTTTGGGGGATAGCCAGTTGTGCAACTAGGGCATTGGTTGTGATGGTCAGGATCAGTGACATTTTCAGAGTGACCTATGGAGCTACAATCAGCCCACGTGAAGTTTAAACTTCCTGGGTAATTTCCTCATGTCTATGCATCAGAATCTCCACAAATTTTCTAATTTACATCCCATTTCTGATGATAGGAACCCAAAGATTTGGGACAATAAAAATGCTTTTCATATTTTGTGCTGAAGTTGTCCCCTGAAAGCAGCTACTCAGTGATTGAGATATCATACCTGCTGTTTACATTTCTCTCACTTATTTAACAGTCTTTGGCAATTTAATATTTTTAATTTGATAACTTAAAGGAATTGGAGTGCATTTCCAAAAAAGTTTTTGAATTTGCCAGTCACCAAGTGAATCCACTTAACTAAGTGTAAACAAGTTAATTCTTTGTAATAGGAACATCACATCTATATATTTAATCCATTAATTCATAGAAATCATGGCAGCACTCCTTACGAGACCTTAGACTTCGATTTCATTTATACAAGATTCACTCCTAATTAAATGACCACTGTTCTCCTTTGCTAATTTATCTTATTTGATTCACAAACGTGGGGTGTCTGCTACATTTTTGGGTCATTTTGATTAACTTGCTGCCATTTTAGCTAATAATTTTGAGGAATTCATGCTACGATTCCTGCTTTTGATCAGTGTTGTTTCTGCCTGAACTCAATGGAACATCTTGCCGTTTGGTGATTAATGTTTCTTTTTTATTTGGATGGGAGGCCTGCTATATTTGTTCAATTTATTTAGTTATTTAGTTAATGGATTTTGGAAGAAGTTTTAAATTGCTGCTGTTTTTATTTAAAGGATAAATGTGTGCAAGCGTGTTGAATTAAGCAGCCTATCTCATTATTGCTACTTTCATTAAAATAATTAGTTTTTGGGGTATTAGTCAGTTTCCCCCAACTTCCCATCAGCAAAGTGACAGGAAATCCATAATCAACATCAAGGGCAATTTTCAGGTCAAGGGAGTGAGGTGATTAAATCAAGGCAGTGGAGGACAAGGAAGGCACTATCCACCCGCTGGCATCAATGGGGGCCCCAAAAATACATTTCCATGGTCGACTCTATCTATATCATTTGGTGATCGACAACCAGTCAATGAACACTGGCAAGCAACTCATTGGGGAGCAAGTGTTGTCAATTTTGGAGCAGAGGTAAAAATTTAAAAGGAATACTATTAAGCAGCTGGATTGCATGCAAAGCTTAGTGCATGTTGCCATAAGGAGAATTATTCCTGGTCTCCTAACCCTAAAAGAGTTACTGAAAAAATGGCTTACAATTCTTCTTGTGGGTTGGGGCCCTTTAAAGGCTGACCATACATTTCCATTACATTAAGGTCTCAAAAGCATATTTCAGGCAATAACACTGCTATCTCTTTTTGAGGCCCACTCAAAAACTGAGTCGAGAAGGGCCAACCAGGTTTGGTGTAGATTTCTAAATCACTTTTGGTTTGACCTCCATCCGTATAGGATTCCTACAATGCACTAAGAGGCCACTTGGCCCATTGAGCCTGCATCAGAAAATTTGTGGAGATTCTGATGCATAGACATGAGGCTCTATCCCCGTAACCCCACATACTAACCCTGCTAGTCCCTCTGACACTCAGGGGCAATTGAATAAGGACAATCAACTTAACCTGCATATCTTTGGATTGTGGGAGGAAACCGAAACACCAGGAGGAAACCATGAAGACACAGGGAGAATGTGCAAAGTCCACAGAGTCACCCAAGGCTGGAATTGAACACAGCTCCCTGACAACGTGAAGTAGCCATGCTAACCACTGTACCACCATACCATATTTCAGTGTTAATGAGTAAGAGGCAGATAAATTGAACCATCATATCGCAATATAGTCAAAAGCATAAATCTTTCTGATTTTGAAAGAAATATATTTTTAAAATGAGAGCAATGATTCACATTTAACAATAACATGAATTGCCATTTATCTTGAGTAACAGCCAAAACTATGGGAAGGCAAGTATTCCAGATACGTTTGTTTACCTATTCTGATATACATTTCACTTACTGCAAAACAAAGCCACTTACAGATGCATAGAACACAAGAAACACTGCTGTGCAATTTAAAATGAAGATAAAAAGTGTCTTATTGTGTCTCTCAGATATGTATGAAAATTCTTCACGTACAAGGAAGTGCTTTGAATTTTGGTGATTGGTGATTTGTAGGTAAATGTTGAAACCATTTTCCACACAAAGCAAAATGTATTATTAATGTTATGCCAGCAGTAAGAGTGGCATCTGCCTTATGTTTGTTCTCCCACCTTTTTTTTCAGCACATTAATATTTTAAATCCTAGGCTTATTTTTGTTGCAAAAGCACATGAATACACATACGTAAGTCTAGCTGTCGTGAGAATTTTGGACGATTCAAGCAATATCAAAGAGTTTGTTCACTGAGATACATTTTGAAGTATTGGCACTATTTCTAGTCTTTCATTCACCATACTATTGAAATTACTGAACTTAAAGAAAAACAATTATGAATGTGAGAAAGCTTACTGCTGAAATTACCACCATCCTTGTCACCTACCCCTTCAGCTTACAAAACTTATAAAAGCATGTAGCTAGTGATTGCAATATTGATACTGTAACATTTTGTGGTAGGTAAGGACCTTCTCAGAGGAGGGAAGCATCCACCCATTTTAAAATTCAGCTGGCATAGTTGAGTATGTCTATATAATTGAACCAATGTCTCAACAGTACCGCAAGAGCTATATCACCCAGTCCAGGACACTGAAGTCACCACTGGCTATTCAGTCACATCTGCATCATAGCTCTGCAGAAGGCCTTTCGATTCAGAAGCAAGCAGGGTACTGTCTACCCTATCATCCAGCTGTCTGAGACGTAATGCACCACCATCATGAAGAACATCCTCCATTCTGGACTAAAATAAAATGATGTTTAGATTGTTTATTGATGTTTTTATGTTTCTATGTTTCTAAAATAACATATGATACATTCCAAACACTGATATAAGACTGACAATGGAGTCTATCGGGACTTTGGTATATATATCTGCATTTTAAATAATTTAATGCATTGTTATACTTCATATAAATTTGTACAATTAAATATCTCTATTTTAATGTATCATATTCACATGAAAAAGTCACGTATTATATTTCATATATATTTCTCCCACTCTTCTATTATGATTGTTATTATACACTGAAACTAATGAAATAATTACATTTATTTATGTGATCATGATGCATGAGTGACATCCATTTATTGCTGAAACCTCAGTACATTATAGGTGCATGTGAATTTCATTCTGGCATTAATAATATGTGAAAAATAATCTTTATATATTTGATTTATTATTGTCACTTGTATTAGTATAGAGTGAAAAGCATTGCTTCTTGCATGCTATACAAAGCATATCATTCATAGAGAAGACAATGAGAGTACAGAATGCAGTATTACAGTCATAGATGAGGTGTAGAAAAAGTTCAACATAATGCAAGGTAGGTCCATTCAAAAGTCTGATGGCAGCAGGGAAGAAGCTGTTCTTGAGTTGGTTGGTACATGACCTCAAATTTCTATATCTTGCTTTGTCGGGGCCCAAAGTTAGCTGAAGTGTGCCCTGCTACTTATGCTTGTTCAGAGATATTTTGGTTTTCAATTATTTTGCCTCAAAAGTTGCTATGAGTATAAGCTGATACACTGTGAAGACAAGAGAATATCTGGAACGTTAATAAATTGTGAAAGCAACAGTTTACCTCCTTAAATAATGAGATTGAGGACAAATAGTGGAAGGACTGAGAACAAGGGTGAATTCGAGTGAGTGAACTTCGGTATTGAATGAGAAATAAAGAGAGGAAAAGAAAGGTTGTTTGGGAGAAATAGAAAAGAAGACCTCGATTTTTAAAAATGATGGATGGCATTCATTCCAGGATTCCTGCCCCATTCTCAGAGTTATTTTTTGCTATCATGGGAGATTGCTGTGGGTAGTAAGCTTGCAACCTGCATTCCTGACCTGCCTGGTTCCACTGTGAGGTAGGCATCTCATAACCTTCTGCAATTTTTGTGGAGTCAAGCCAGCTTCTCAATAACTCATATTTCAATATCCCTCAGGGGACTCCTGAACTTCTATTTGGACATTGCAGTGTTTTGAAAGATAACTCATGCCTCCTCATGCCAATATTTGTCACCCACTCACTGATTGCCCTTCCTTTCCTCCAAGCTAGCTCATTGCACTTTCATGCCCATTCATCAATTTTACACAATTTATAGGTGAACCTTATAGTAACATTGGCATGTGTGGAAATGCTTTTAAAAGGCCATTCATAATGTTCTTTTAAAAATATTGCTATAACAATCATATGAAGGTCAATTAACTAGATCATTAAAGTATCAATAACAGAAACTATAAGCACTTGACATGTCTTTCTTTTGTGTAGATAAACACTAAACTATAGGCAAACACACCTAAGAAGAAAAGAGCTTTAGTTGTCAATTAAGCAACATTTTCCCTTCTATGTACCTGTTTCAACTAAGTAGTGGAAGTCTAGGCTCTTAGTCAAGCCTCATTATGTATGTTAAACAAGGTCATTGGCAGTGGTGGAGAATGAGTGCTATCATCCTCAGAGCAGCTGCAGGTTTATGTTGCACAGTTCTACTCTGCAACTTCAGTAATTCTAGTAACCTGCTAGAGCATAAATGTTTAGCTTGTTATAATTATCTGCCTGCATCTTTGAGCACTGAGATCCATAACCAGGATGCTGGATCTCAGAGCTTCCACGACAGCACTGAAAATATTGATTGGCTTCCAGCTATTACAGCAATAGAAACCAAGATCTCAGCCATCAAATACTCGATCATGGGCACATCCAGTGGAAAAGATGGGCTACAAACAATGTGATGCCCTCTGCCATGGTAAAGTTGGATTCTTCCATGTTCTTGGACAGTGACAGGAGACTTCTGACAGGTCTGCCAATGCAACATGTGTGGGAAATAAGGAAAGCAGGAAGACTATGGCCAGAGAATCTTCAGCTTTTACTTCATGTCAGTAGCTAGAGAACAGAATAGGGAAGAGGAGATTAGAAGAAGCCCCACTGAAATTGCAGCTATTGATGTCTTGAAAGAGTTGGGCAGTGCGATACTTGGGTTGGATATATCATTAGCCATCTTTGTGGGTCATCTTCCAAGATGCAAGGCATGTTTTTTTTATGGTTTCCTCATTGATATAGAAACCCATCCCCCCCCCTTCTAATGTACCTTTCCAGGGACTTAGACATAATCTTATAAACCTACTCTCTTTGCAGTTTTAATGAGTCAGGGTAGGAAATTTAAACTAGTTCAGTGATCATTTATTTAAATCTAATGGTTATCTGAGCAACTGCAGCAGTAGTGAGAAAGTAATCGCAATTCTCATGGCTGAATAAATTATGGGAATTGGAGATTATTGAATAATACATTTATCCCACGGTTACCATAAATGTATAAGGTTAAAAAACAAAATAAGTAAAGGTACGGATTTAATTAAACAAAATTAAACTTAAGTCAAAACCATATTCTAACATCTTGTGATTAGAGTCAGCTAGTAGTCTACTCCTAAAATGAATGCAATTTCATTGAAAAATCCACTAGCTCATTAAAAACAAATTATCATAATTGGTATTTGTGGAAGCATCTTAATTTTTTTCCCCATCAAATAAACACCTTTATTCCAACTTAATTTAATAATCCAAATGCAAATTTTCACATTCAAAAAGGAGGTTACTTATTTAAATCAGCCAAATGCAGCAATAAGTGTATTTGAAAAATCTCCAAGAAATAATTTAAGAACTTTAACATGTCTACAAGCTTTGTGTGGAGATAATGAGCATTGAGAAAGAACACAGTGATTCACCATTAATGAGGAAACCAATAATAATGTCTTTCCTGCCAGAGGTCAAAGTGTATCATAGAATGCTGCAGTAAGGAGTTCCTGAACTCATTTATAGGGTAAGAATCTGCATTGGTCAGAATCTAAGCCAGTGCTTTACAGGCAATAGAAGATAGTAGGTAGGCTGCCCGTATTTCCAGAGGAAAATAAAGGCTTAGAGTGCCATCATTGTAATTCATACTTTAAAATAGTAACACAGTAATCTTAAACAAAGCTTTTTACTAACAGAAAACTCACATAACACTACTTTGACATAGGAACAGTAAGATGATTTTGTATCATAAGTTTCTCTTAGTTTGATATAGACCTTGTTTACATTAATGTATCGATGTTGCCTGAGGGGACACTTGTAGATCTGGATTTCCGTTATGGTTGCCTTCCCACTCTTTCCTCCCCCAGTGTCACTCTTATTGGCCCAATACGGAATAGACATATACCTTCCCTTCATAAATGCTACAGTTTCCAAAGCCACTTGCATAAAACTTGCCCAAAGGCAGGCTGTTAGTGATTTATTTCCAAGTTATCACATTGGGGATGAAACAGCAATCAATTACAAGAATCCACTGATTAATCATCAACACCATCATTGAAAAGAAACAAAAAAGAAATTCCTGCCAGTACTTTGTATTTGTGAAGCAGATGGGAAAATCACTCACAAATAGTTTGGTAGAGAGATGTATCATTGTACAGGTTAGATTGTACAGGCATTATTGATTTAAATGTTGTGTACAGTAAATCTATAAGGCACTTTGATGGAGAATAGAGGCTAGGTTAAATAGCTGCGTTTTTTTTTACTTTAAGAATCAAACTACACTATTCATCATTGCTTACATGCATTTTTCAAATAGTTCCATCCAATGTCCCATTGTGCGGATTTTGGAGAATGCTGCAGCCAAATATATTGCCCAAACTTTCAGTAGCTTTACAGCAGGTTCAAGCCATCGAACAAAAATGATTCCATCAGTTTAACTATGTGGCACTTCATATTTTGCAGTCCAAGCTCGTGCTCCTCTGCTCTGCAGTTAATACCATTTCACATTAGATACATCAGATAAATACTTGATCGATTATGGAATAAATCACACAAATTTTCATTGGAAGTGTATTTCCCCTCTTCTTGCAATTTTCATCCAGCTGTGAAGGAGGAAGAGATAATGCTTATAAGATATGTGCAATAGACATAAGTAGCTTGTAACTTATAGCTAATAATCACTGAGGCAGTCATCTGTGGCTGTATAAGAGATTAAGAAATGAGGAAGTCAAGCAAGACGGGTGCTTTCCTGACCAGAATGGTAGATGGCTTGCGCCCAGACCCATTTTGACATTGTGTAATTTCTATTAAAGCTCATCCTTATAGATTAAGAGGCAAATTTGATAGCAGTGCTTAAAATTATGGGAGGTTGAAACAGTGTAGATAGGAGTCTATTTCTAGTAGTTGAGAGGCTTAGAGCAACGAACAATCGATACATGATTAACGTAAACGATTTAGAACAGAGGGTAGGAGAAACTTCTTTACTCAGAAGTTACCAGGCTTTGGAATTCACTTCTAGGATCAGTGGTTGAGACAGAAAAAAACATCAACATTCAACATCAAATTGGGTCAACAAAAGAAGAAAAGAAGCTGAACAGATATCAGAACGGGGAGGATACAGTCACCTGAGGAATAAATACTGAGACATTGTACACTCAGGAATAGGTTTTGCTCACAGTGTGAACCATGTTGGAAGTGTAGAAGCAGATGAGGAATATTATTATCATTATTGTATGACATTTCATGTTTTTTCTTGCCTATTAGCAACTTACTTCATAAATTGCTGGGAGACAAATAATAAAAGCGGAGAGAAAAAAGGTTACTGCTTACTAATAATCGAGCTCATGAATTCAGCTGTTATCCTTCGAGCAGTAAGATATTAAATGTCACTGGAAAAAACCTGACATAATTTGAACATTGTAAACATGAAATCACATGCAGCGTCATTCGTCAAACCTGTTTTTGTTAAAACTTAAACTACAGATGAATATTATCATTTAATATATTTAAAGTCAAATCCGCAGTGATTCATAGTGTGATTGAACAAAGCAGGAAGGAAAAAGAATTTTAATATATCTTTTGAATACAAGTTTAAATAATCCCATTGTTTTTCTAAGGCCCTTTTTATAGTCCTATTGAGATTCAACTCAACAAAAGTGCACTTTTCAATGATTTAGGGGAGTGTAAATACTTGATTTGTACATTCTCCCTGGAAAAGATATCCTACATTTCAGCTGTAATAATCTGTTCACTGCTCATAGATCCTCTCCACAATAATCCTTGGTACACAGAGATCATTTCATTCTGAATTTATGAAATTGACCTTAAACTGAAAAGTTGACCTTGAAGAAAATATTGCAGCTCTTCTGCGCCTTAGCTATGCTACTAAGCATAAACCTACATTACCAATTTTTTTTTACATAAAACTTTTCCCTACTAAGAATTCACGGCAAGGCTCTAATATTACCTAACCTCAGCAAGATTGTGTTGCTGTCAGTGTAGAAGGCCATGCATAAAACATAGCTTTATTCTGTTAAAAATGAATGGCAATAATGATGCTTGCTTATACTGAAGTCTTTTGCTGTTGAAATAAAGTCTCCACAAATCTCTGGTGGTGCTCTTAAAAATTACTAAGTGTACAAAATTATCATTCAAAGAGATCTGAATTGATTTAGAATTTCAAAATGTTTCAAATCGACACATTAAAGTTAAAGTAGCTGAAACAGAAATAAAGCAGTAAGCTTATTTAGGTGACATGATTCTAAAACATCACTAGAAAAATCACAGAGGGACCACAGTTTGATAGTGGGGGAAGTTCCAAAGTTTCATATAGTTAAATACAGGATAGCATCAAACAAATTATCCCATGCACCCCGCACCCAATGCATCTTCTCTAATTCAGTCTGACCCACAGCATAATTTCTTTTGCACAACTGCCCTATCCATTTGATAACCAAAATACCTTCATTTTCATTCACTCATTTCTATGTGATAAAACATTTTTGTGTTCTGCTTTTTGGCTTGATAGTAGCCGTTCTCTGTAATTCATTATCCTCACTTTACAGGATGATTCCTCAGCCCCTTCGGAGAACTAGCGCACCACTACTGTCTGTGGTAAATGCCCTCCAACTGCACTAGAAAATTACCTGATGCTGCAGATTGAGTGGCTACTGGCCCTTTACTGACCAGTGACTCTCAGCAATCCACTCCTGGCAGTTACAGCTTCTTATGATAACACACCCAGAGCAACAGAAAATTAAGAAGATGAGCTGGCCTTGGGTGATGTGTATAGCTGCACATCATGCCTCGAAAGAACCAGCAAAGCTGTGTGTGGGCTTTATTATCAGCTCCATAAATTCAGCAGTTCCTTATTTCAGCTTAATCCGACCGTTATTATTTTAGCTAAGGGAGATAGCAAAGGATGATGATGAATCCACAATCTTAAATATTGCTAACAGTATAAAAGACATGTTCAGAGAATCAGGAGCTTAAAATTTTAACATCTGGAAGAATTAAGGGTAATTTTGCATTTACATATTACATTTGCATTTCTGCACTTGCCCGTAATTATTTTTAGCAGAACTCCCACGAAAGGGTTTTAACGCAGTGGGCAGTCAGGTCTGGCCAAAATGAGAGACAGCTCACACAGACTAAGGAGGAGTATTAAACTCCCTCTGCTCTTAGAAGTTCTAATTAGAATGAATTATTTATTCTAAAAAAATGACTCTGACAGAAGCCTACTAAGAAAATATAATTTATATAAATCAGCGTGCATGGGAAGCTGTGAAATATCCTGTATGGAATGCAAGTGTAGAATTTGGATGATAGAACCCATGCAGTAAAGATGGATTATTGATTCAACTGGAGTCCAACACAGATGTCATGTTATATAGTTACTCATATATATTACGTACATATATGTCCTGTGAATAATTAAAATAATAACATAAATAAAATGTTACTCCCAACCATCAGCATAAGTTAAAAGGAACAGGTGATTCTCAGAATAAGAGGCAGGCCATCTGGGTTAGCACTGCTGCCTCACAGATTCAATTCCAGCCTTAGGTTATTGTCAGTGTGGAGTTTGCATATTCTCCCCCTGTCTACGTGGGCTTCCTCTAGGTGCTCCAGTTTCCTCCCACAGTCCAAAGATGTGCAAGCCAGGTGGATTGTCCATGTTAAGTTGAATAGAACATAACAGCACAGAACAGGCCCTTCGGCCCTCGATGTTGCGCCGACCAATATAAAAAGCAATGCCCCTCCAAACTAAACCATTCCCTTCTCTTCCATATACTTATCAACTAACCTCTTAAACGCCACCAAACTTGGCGCATCTACAACTGCTGCAGGCAGGGCATTCCACTCCCGAACCACCCTTTGGGTAAAGAACCTGCCTCTGATATCCGTCCTATAACTATCACCCCTTAATTTAAAGCTGTGTCCCCTCGTGCTAGCTTTCTCCATCCTAGGAAAAAGGCTATCACTGTCCACCCTATCTAAACCTCTAATCATCTTATATGTTTCGATTAGGTCCCCTCTTAGCCGCCTCCTTTCTAACGAAAACAACCTCAAATCCCTCAGCCTCTCTTCATAAGACCTGCCCTCCATACCAGGCAACATCCTGGTAAACCTCCTCTGTACCCTCTCCAATGCCTCCACATCTTTCTTATAATGTGGGGACCAGAACTGCACACAATACTCCAAGTGCGGCCGCACTAGAGTTTTGTACAGTTGCAACATGACGTTGCGGCTCTGAAATTCAATCCCCTACCAATAAAAGCTAAGACTCCATATGCCTTCTTAACAACCTTCTCAACCTGACTGCCTACTTTCAGGGATCTATGCACATACACACCAAGATCCCTCTGTTCATCAAAGGGGTGGCTAGTCCAGTTCAGTTTCTGGTCAAGGGTAACCACCAGGATGTTGATAACAGGGTCTTGTTGTTGCCAAGTGACTGAAGATGTACACATCAACAGGAGCTATCTTTATCCCCAAAGCCCAGAGAAAGGAAAGGCATTTCAGCAGTCCCTGTCCTATCCCAGGTCAAAACACAGTCCAGTGATGGCTGAAGAGTGTCCTGACATCAGGATCAGTGAGGAAAGGGGCTGGGCTGATCCTCAAGTATCCTCAACACCAAGGAGACCAAACACAGATTAGCAGATTGCTCTGCTGAACATAAGTCATTGTTACTTCAATCCTGGGAGTTCCATAATGATGGAGCTCCTAATTAATCATAGAAAATCAAATGGACACTCAGATCTGATCTGAGTAAAACCACCATGCTGAGAATCACATGTATAAATCCATGCGTCCCTCACAACCATCTTCTCAAGGACAAGCATTAAGTTGCTCCTTAATGTCGCAGGTTGTTGTCAATAAATCCCCAATTGTCAATTATATCACGTTTTACAAGAGCAACATCTGGAAAAATGAACATTTTAAATTGTGAATTCAAAAGATTTATTAAGCGTTAAAAGGTATAAAGGTGATAAGATGGAAAGATAAAGGCAAAGTTTCAATTAATAGGAGTAATTAACAATAAGAGAAGAAAGCTGATTTTAATAATTAAACAGACTTCTCACAATTTTCTTTGGTTGATCAGATTGAAGATGCGAGGTGATAATCCCAAAAAGTGGATAATATGTTCACAAAAATGGCTCCTCAAAACATTTATTTTATACGTCAAAGATGTTGTAAACCCAACATAGCCAAGTTGTTGGTACACCTAATTGGTCTATAATTAGTCAATAATAAGATAAGAATTAACTCTATTGGTTCTAGATAATGTACACACATTGTTTTAACCTTAAGACAATACCTTACTTAAAGCTACGTCCCTTATCTTGAGTTAGCCTGAATGTAAACAATAATTGGTTAACTTAACCGCCTGCTCAGTTATAAGAATGAGACAGTCTGAATAAGGCTCCATTCATTCCCTGACTTAATGTAATTTGCCAAGGTCATGAAGGTTTTGAGTTTAGCACACCTTATCTTTTTAGACCAGCTGAAAAGACACCATTTTATAGTTTGCATGATTTATGACTAGTGTGCTTAAAGTCAGGTATTAATTATAAAACATAAAACATTATAAACTTCGTATTGCAGGTTATATTACCAGCCTAACATATCAATTGATTAATTACTTATTATTTATTTGCCTTACTATTAAGGCTCTTTACTTGTCTATCTGTCTGGTTTTCAATTTTACAATAAAAGTTTTAGGTTTTAAAATCTCTTCTAGATCAGTTTAAGATAGTTTCTGGCCATGTCAGTTTATTATGCTAAATAATATACTTAATTCAGATTATAAAAATCTTCATCACACTGAGACAAGGTTAATATAAAAGATCCCATCACACATTTCAAAGAAGATTGTCTGGTTGTAAGTTGGAGAGTTCTGAAGTTCTTGCTATCATCCAACCCTTAACCAACAACAGCAAAACCTTTTGTCAGATTTATTTACCTTAATGCTGTTTCTTGGACTTTGAGCATGAATTGCCTGCTACACTTCTTATGTTAAAACAGCAACTAGATGTCAAGACCACTTCACTGACTATGCAATGGTTTGGGTCCTGCAGTCGCAAAAAGTGCTTTCAAAAAGATGATTCTTTTGGCATTATGGAGTGGAACAGTGAAACATGGAAGCTGGGAATGAAGTTACAAAAGTATTGCAGATACTGGAAATTCAAAATAAAAAAGAATTCAAGTCAATGACCTTTTGTCAGAATGAATTAGATGAATGTTAGCTGCTTTTTGTGAGGACCTTACAAAATCTATACTGTGCAGAAGGAAGCCATTTGGCCCATCAGGTGTGTAATGAAGAGTACCTTCCGCAGGCCCAAAACCCCCTCACTGCCCATCCCTGTAAGCTCGATTATTTTCCATGTCCAACCCACTAACCTACACATCTTTGCACTGTGGGAGGAAACCAGAGCACCCAAAGCAAACGCGCAGACATGGAGAAAATGTGTGAAATAAATAGACAGTCAGCCAAGGCTGGAATTGAACCTGGGTCCCCGGCACTTTGAGGCAGCAGTGCCAACCACTGTGCCACCATACTGCCCCAAATAAACTGTTTGTTTGTTCAGAATAACAAACTATTCAGTAGCAGGTAATCAATACAAGTATATTAGTTCCAGTAGCTGATGTTCTAAAACCTAAATTGCAATCGTTATTAGTTTGACCTATATTTTCCTGACTGGGACAAAAGAAATGGAAAATTATGGAGTACATGGCATAACTTCATTAAGTTAATTGTATAACTTTATATTTCCTTGGGATTTTAGCTCCATTGTTGCTCTTAGCGGGAGCAATTAGAAGGTGATTATCATAGATGTGACCCCTCCACTAAAACCAATTGCAGTCACAATTTCTGCACTTTAGCCAGTTTTTAAGGCATTGGGATACAAAAGTAATAGCACCAGTGGCCTAGCAGCAGCATGATTTCTTTGCCTCAACATGGAGTTCAAATTTCCAGTTGTTAAAGATTGATCATTGTTGCAAAAATGAAACAGCTGGAACTCTATCTATTTCTTACTACTTGGATTCATCTTCATATTGGCATGTCATATGTTTGCAGTCCATTCAATTTATGAGATTGTTTTCAGAAATTAAATGGCACAGTGGGCAGCACAGTTGCTGGCACTGCTGTTTCACAGCACCAGGGGCCCAGATTCAATTTCAATCTCTGGTCACTGTCTGTGTGAAATTTGCACATTCTCCCCTTGTCTGAGTGGGTTTCCTCCAGGTGGTCCGGTTTACTCCCACATGCAAAAGATGCGCGGGTTAGGTGGATTGCCATGCTAAATTGCCCCTTAGTATCGGGGGCTAGCAGGGTAAATATGTGGGGTTATGGGGATAGAGCCTGCGTGGGATTGTTGTCGGTGCAGGCTGGATGGGCCAAATGGCCTCTTCTGCACTATGATCTTCCACAATGTTCGATGTCACTAAATCCACTAATACTACAAACATGCCCTTTCTAGTAACTCTAATTTTCTGATTGAAATAGTAGCAATTAATCACTTATGAGTGAATTAATGTTTAGAACATGAAACTCAAAAACCTTTCAAACCCAAGTAATCAGAGGGAAGTCAAAATATCACTGAAGTCACAAAAATTAGCATTCTTCACTCCCATTCAAACCAAAATTATGAAAACTTTGCAATGGTTTAAAAAAAATGTTTGGATTGGTTAAGTCATGTCCTGAAAATCCACAAAAATAAAATCAATAATTGTTTAAACCTGAAGTATTTATAATGTATAATGTAGCCGTTTACAGATGACATTGGCAGTAAAATGGTACAAAACCTCGAAATTACTGTTTAAAAGAATTAAAACTAAAGTTTATACTTTATTTTGTGAATCCAAAGTTCTTTCAGTCCTGCTGTGATGAGAATGGATTGTCCTTCACTGAATCTGTGGATTGAACACCCTTCTATGAAGTGATGCATTGAGGGCCGAAGGGCCTGTGCTGTGCTGTAATGTTCTAGTTTGCTCTCCCCCACAGGCACATCAGAGGCTGGCAATAATGTGGAGGTATCGGGGCTATAGCTAGTTCTGAACCTGTTAATGGTGGACTATTCCTTCCTTGCAAGGTTCAAACCAGGCATTTGTTGGGATGGGTTGCATTGAGATCAGTTACTTGCTTGTCATGTCCAATGATTCCCATTCATTTGTCCAAGAGGAATTTGGGTGAAATCCTATGTGGGAGAGTTTTTCCAGATTGGCTTTCTTGATGGGAGTCTTTTCTTGGGTGGGTTGAATAGATCGGCATGAAGCAGCAACTAACAAACTAACCAAAGGCAAAGCTTATTTATGAAGTTACTCTTCCATTCATTGTGACCTTCTCAAGGGTGGACATGGATAGGCCAACACTCATATTAGAGTTATGTGTCAGATTAGTGGTCATGCTCACTGCAGCATATTCTGATTAGAAAAGCAGCAACATTTGGAGCAAATGAACAAGATGGTTAATATATTTGATTTGATTTATTGTTGCCATGTGTATTAATATACAGTGTAAAATATTATTTCTTGTGCGCTATACAAAGCGTACCAGTCATAGAGAAGGAAACAAGAGAATGCAGAATGTAGTGTTGCAATTACACCCAAGGTATAGAAAAAAATCAACTTAATTGAGATAGGTCCATTCAAAAATCTGATGGCAGCAGAGAATCTGAGTCAGTTAGTGTATGACCTTAGACTTTTATATCTTTTTCCCGATGGAAGAACATGGAAAAGAATATGCCCAGGGTGCGTGGGATGTCTTCAGGATGTACATTGTGTATCAAGAGGATCAAATTCCTCACATTTCACACTCCGTACAATTCATTTACTGATCTGGACTCAGCACTTTTATAAAACCACTTGATTAAGAGCTGAAATCAATGGGGCTAGATAATCACCCTGCAATTCACATTTTCAATATTACAGCAGCAAGCAAGTTGTGCAAGCCAGAAAATACATACTAATTAAAGGGCAACAAAATAAAATGGGGTTAGAAAATTGGGACTAGTCCATACAGCTGTGATTTATAACATCAGACATTGCTTCCAAAAACAATATAACGATAGAATAGTTTGATAAAGTAAAGCAACAAGGATGAGAGCAAGCTGAAGAAAAGTTAAGAGGAAAACAATTTTCAAAAAAAAAAATGTTTCACATTGGCAGTCAATCATTCGTCAATCCATTGGTCGATAAGGGGTTGCATACCTTCTTCAGCTTTCTTTTTGAAACAGGATTCACAAAAAGGGGCAATTTTTTTCCAGCTCTTGAGGTCAAAGCCAATTTTCTTCAAGTAGGCTTTCAGGATACTTTCGAAATGTTTCCACTGGCCACCGTGTGATCTTTGATCAGTTGTGAGTGGAAATAGAAAGTACACTTTGGAAGTTGAGCGTTTGGCATTCTGTTACAGTAGCCTGTCCAGTAGCAGTTGTCACATCAGAATGGTTAGAACTATGCCCAGGATATCTACCTCTTGGAGGATGCTCCTCTTCCTACAGCGATTCATTCAGGTGACACATAGGATATCCTATAGGCAGAGTTGATGGTATGACTTGAGCATTTTCAGGTGTCAGCGATATGTCACCAAGGTTTCATAGTCATAGAGGATGACTGCCTTGTGTTCATCTGTAGGTGATGGTGAGTAATGACTCCTCTGAGCAGCTTCCCAAATGAAGAACTCACGCACTGCATCGTGTGCAGGATCTCAAAATTTATGATTTTAAGACAAAGGCCCACCTCCAGCCAAAACTGGGGCTCCTACAAAATCCACTCAGCATAAAATTGCCTGGAGAATGCTGGTGTCAAAAGAAAAAAAAAACCTGAATGCAGTAAATAGCAATCTTTTGAGACCGAGGTTAAGGAACATATTCTAAAGGGAATTTTGATTTAAATCCGGCCTCAAGCATACCTAACCTAGAAATACCAGAGGCATAAAATGAGTGAGAGGTGGGGAAAAAATCATTGGCAAAAATACCATTAATTAGTACACCCAGCAAAAAGGAAAAAAAATGAACCAGTGCACTCTTGTATTTTTTATATTTTATAAAATCTAATAATGAGAATTCTTAGAATCCACAAAGTTGCACGCATTATTTAAATTTTAATCATTTGCCAGACTATGTTCTTTTCTTGAAGGTTCTGCTTGAGGGAAAGCCATGCAATTGATAGAACTAATTGGTACAAAATGGTGAATAATTTATGTAAGTATTAACAGCAGTCGTTACTGTGAAGGTATAAGGAGCCAAAATTCAGTGCGACTGATTTTTTATGTGTTGGTGCAACTTATTTTAAAATGGTTAAGAACTCTTGTGAAGTGAATCTTTCTGAATGGCAATGTGTTTAAAGCAGTCAATCTTGCAGGGTCATTCTTTAAGTACAATTATCCACAGATTGAAGTGAGCAATTCAGGTGGATGCACAAAGAAGACTGCACATAGAGGAAATAGAAAAAGGCAAGTACAACTAAAGGGGACTGTCACAATTGGGTGTCAGAACATTTCTGAAAACATTTTGGAAAATCTCCGAGGACATTTCTTGGGGCAGCATAGTGGCACAGTAGTTAGCACTGCTGCCTCACCGCGGCAGAGATCCAGGTTCAATTCCGGTCCTGGATTACTGTCTGTCTGGTGGTTGTATGTTCTCCCTGTGTCTGCATGGGTTTCCTCCAGGTGCTCTGGTTTCTTTCCACACTCCAAAAATGTGCCGGTTAGGTTGATTGGTCATGGTAAATTGCCCCTTAGTGTCAGGGTGACCAGGTAAATACATGAGTTATGGGGATGTGACCTGGGTGGGATTGTGGTCGGTACAGGCTTGATAAGCCGAATGGCCTCATTCTGCATTGTAGGGATTCTATGATCTCAACCAACTGGCCCCAAGGAAAGGGAAGCTGCAGAATAAGGATCAGGCAAAATTAAGAGAAGGGAAACCAGAAGCATAGATTATGTGACGGATCAGGTTAGTATCCGTCCCTCTATGTGATGGTTCATGTAGTGGAGGCAGCTTTAAATGTGGTAGTTCTTTGTGCCACTCTGTTGTATCATAAGAATTGCTGCAGACCTGTGGGGAGGTGAAGCTAAGTCCTGAAATATGGGTATCAACATCTAGCACTGGGGTGAAGGTTGGGGTGAAAGCAGGTCCCAGCAGCAGAAATCTGATCATTGACAAGCCAACTGATCGGCCAACTGTTGGTCCACTATCCAATTAAAGACAGCAGACAGGCCAGTATAGAGGACCAGCAGCTCTGATGCCACAGAATTGCCATTGGGAATGGCAGTTGATGCTGAAGCAGGCAGGAGGCCTTGAGCCACCTCCAAAAATGTTTTCAAAATATACTTAAGAAATCAAAAAAGCTAAGAAGAGGAGGGGAAACACTGTCAGGTAGATCCTTGGAGCCAAAGAGGGTGACTTCTGTGGTAGCTTGTTCTCTTTAAGGAAGGAAAGGGGAATCCCCTGAGAGCCATGTGATCATGTTAGACCTTATGGAATGACAGCATAAGAAGCAACCAGTAGTTTCTGTAACAGAGAAGACAGCAGCTACAGAGAAGTATCTCGACTCTAGAGTGATGAGTTTCACCTTCCGCAACCACCCGACCAGATTCATCATTTCTTGAAGAGAGTAACCCCAGGGTTGAAACATTCTACCAGGGTTTGGAACTTCCCGAACTGACTGAACTTGTAATGAATTTGCCCTGGGTATTCCTGATGTCTGTGGTAACGTGCATGCCTCTGCAAATAATGCTTCTTTTTCTCTCAATCCTAGGTATGCTCAGGAGTTGGGGGCTGGGAAGGAATGTGGTAGCATGGTCCTCTTAAAGGGGCAATCCCTGAGTCCCACGCGATTGGGCTGGACCCTATGGAGTAGCAGCACAGGAAGTTGAGCCAATCAGAGACAAGACTATCCATCTTGGATTGGAGAAGATCATCAGCTGAAGCCAGGTAATATGGAGAGTAGTCATCTATTCATTTCTGTCAGACTCTTGTTTGTGTATTTCTATTTATTGTTGGTAATAAATCCTTTATAACCTTAAGCCACAATGATTCGTGTTCGAAGTTATTACACCTTCCCTGGCTGTGAACATTTCTTTGTGGTTTGGAGCCTCTTATTTGTCTCGGTGGCCCTCCTGAGCTGCTGTGGGAGCTGTCTCCTGTCAGCTAGCAGCTTTGCTAAACATCAAGAAGCTGGCAGGCATTGTGCTTAATGGGGCATTTAATTATGCTAATCAGCAGCCTGCCCCAAGGAGGAAAATACCTCAGTTGTGGGACCGCCATGGCTCTCTGCAAGTTTAGCAACACCCTCCCCTACCCCCTTCATTCCTGCCTCCCAGTGAGGAAAGGGAAAAGGTAAAATACAGGCCTAAGTTTGAGCTGAGTGTTAATGAAGCAACTGGGACAGCTTTGCATTTGTCTTTCCATGATGCTGAGGTAGTATATCATAACCTGCAAATACCTTTCTGATGGCATCTTAGATGTCAGTCTTTGTTGGTTTATGCCCATTCTGGTAATTCTTCTTTTAGGCACTGCCAACAAAATGATAAAATACTGGGATTTGAAGTCCTTAGAGAAAGCAATTAGCATTACATTAAGTCACGTCTGCATATGTCTTAATGATACCATTGGGCCAATTTACTTGCTACCTGTAGAAACAGGAACTGCCATAATCATTTATTAAGATAGGAACAGTTCACCTTTGTCTGCCAATACAAAAATGGGGGCAGTGGGCTGTGGACATGCAACATCATTCAAGTAGCCAGTCCTTCCTACTTTTCCAGACCTCAGCAAAGGTCATTGCCCAATTGTCAATGAAGCAATTAAAATTGAGGGTGCAATTTATTAGCTGTTCATATTATACACCCGCTGCAGCGAGGTTGGAGAATTTGGCAAGGAAGTTCATTCAAAAGTCTGACAACAGCAGAGAAAAAGTTGTTTTGAGTCGTTGGCGCATGACCTCTGACTTTTGTATCTTTTTCCTGACGGAAGAAGGTGGAAGAGAGAATTTCCAGGGTGCGTGGGGTCCTTAATTATATTCGTTACTTTACAGCAAGAAGTATAGACAGAGTTAATTGAAGGGAGGCTGGTTTGAGTGATGGATTGGTCTACATTCACGATTTTTTGCAGTTTGTTGCGGTTTTGGACAGAGCAGAAGCCATACCAAACTGTGATACAACCAGAAAGAATACTTTCTACGGTGCATCTGTAAAAAATAGTGAGGCGCTTAGCTGACAAGCCAAACTTTCTTAGTCTTCTGACAAAGTAGAAGGGTTGGTGGGTAATGATGGAAAGAATGTTCCCATTCACATTTTAATATTTAACCAAATCTCTCCTGTCACTGCAGAAGGCATAAATGGAGTAGAGATTGTTTGGAATCACAGGTCCCCTTCTTTGCCAGTTTGGTATGTCCTGTGAACTGAACAGAACAGGAACAATATCCCTCAAAGGAAATAACTCAAACTTGCATGATATTGAACCACAGCTATATATGAAACACTACTGCTACCTACAGCCCAGAAACTGTTAGTAACATTTTTACTGACTGCATTTCACACATAACTTTACATTCTATCAATTTGTTTTCATATAAGGAAAGTGGATTATCACAACTAAAGAAATTCCATTCAAAATAATTTCTTGAAAGCATGGGAAAAATAGTTCATTCTATATACCCACAACTGAAACTACAAGTGGCAATTAATTCTATTGCTAAGGCTAACACTTACAGGCACACTTCACAATTTTTTTCAAATTTAGAATTTTGCCAACAAACAGCAGATTGGTGAAATAATCTGGAATTTGTACATTTACAGAAGTAAGGCAGATACAATTGCAAAATATAAATCGTCAAATTGAATAAACATATACATTACTATGTTAACAATTCAGGTTGGATAATAGATGACAATCTTTAGAAAGGCTTTGGGTTTCTGCAATGCATGATAATCATCAGGAAAAAACTGAACAGGTTGGAATTCAATTCTCTAAGAGAAGCCTGAGCAACACTCAGATAGTGGCTTTTATAATGATTAAGGGGTTCAATAATTTCCACTTGTCCGGGCCTCAAAGATTAGGAGGCATATCCATCAGATAATCATTACTAACCCATCAGGGAAGTTAGGAGAATATTATTTACTCAAAAACTGGTAAGAATGTGCCCCCAACCCCACCACCCCTACCCACTATCACAAGGATTAGTTGAGGTAAAGATAATAGATGCATTTAAGGAGAAGCTGAATAAACTGATAAGGAGATGAAGAATGGGATAGCATGCTGATAAAGTTAGATGAACAGGGGTGGGAGAAGCTCAGAGAATCACAGAATGGTTGCAGTACAGAACAGACCATTCAGCCCTCTTGTTCACCAGAGTGGCTGTAAAATCAACTCAGCTCGTCTGACTCCCCTGCCCCCCCTGTCCTGTCCCCATAGTCATCTTTTTCTTTTCAGATCATTTTGAAAGTCATGATTGAGCTTATGATCGTGGCACTCTCACTGAGGTATATTCCGGATCTTAATCATTCACTATGTGAAAAAGTTTGCCCTCATGTTAAATCTGGTTCTTTCGGCATTCATGTGAAACAAATATCTGCTGTTTCCGCCAACAGGAACAGTTTTTTTAAATTCCAATCTACTCAGTTTCGACCAATGGTTCTCACACTCTGTGTTGGAACCCCAAATAGGATCGTGGGCACAGTGGAAGGGAATACGAGCTGCCCTTCCAAGACCACACCCTGCACCAATGACCAGGTGGCATCCAGTCCTGCCCTTGCCTACTTCCCAGTCTTATTCTCTGAGTCAGTGAGGAGAATCCTGCCACAGCTGCCTACATTATGGACAACAAGTTTGACCTTTGAGCCATTGATTTTTTTTTTCTCCTCCCACTTCACCTTTCTCCTATTGAATCGTTTGACTAGATCTGATCCCCACAATGGCAGCTTGGTATCAAGGATTTAATTTCTTCTCTCAAGACTAGTTTAAAAGTCCACTTCCAGTGGTCTCGGCTCATGCATTCCTGTTCCTTGATTCATAGGAAAAAAAGGTGGCTTAACAAACAATAATCTGAAAGAATTAACTGGAGCCTGAGGACCACACAGTTCTTACATTCATAGAATTTCTAGAATGCAGGAGGCACTGACAACAATCCTATCAAGATCCTATCCCAGTAACTCAACATAGTTATCCTGCTAATGTCCCTGACATTAAGGGGCAATTTAGCATGGCCAATCAATCAAATCTGTACATCTTTGGACAGTGGGAGGAAACTGGAGCATCGGGTGGAAACCCATACAGACACAGGGGGAATGTGCAAACTCCACCTAATCACCAGAGGCCAAAATCGAGCTCCCTGACACTATGAGGCAGCAGTGTTAACCACTGTGCCATCCATTGATGAGTATGTGGGTGGTGACAGTGGATGTTGAGAGGGTGCAATGGGGAAACAACCTTCCTAATTATTACATAGAACATAGAACATTACAGCACAGAACAGGCCCTTCGGCCTTCGATGTTGTGCCGACCAAAATAAAAAGCAATGCCCCTCCAAACTAAACCATTCCCTTCTCTTCCATATACTTATCAATTAACCTCTTAAACGCCACCAAACTTGGCGCATCTACAACAGCTGCAGGCAGGGCATTCCACTCCCTAATCACTCTTTGAGTAAAGAACCTACCTCTGATATCCATCCTACAACTCATACCCCTTAATTTAAAGCTGTGTCCCCTCGTGCTAGCTTTCTCCATCCTAGGAAAAAGGCTATCACTGTCCACCCTATCTAAACCTCTAATCATCTTATATGCTTCAATAAGATCCCCTCTTAGCCGCCTCCTTTCTAACGAAAACAACCTCAAATCCCTCAACCTCTCTTCATAGGACCTGCCCTCCATACCAGGCAACATCCTGGTAAACCTCCTCTGTACCCTCTCCAATGCCTCCACATCTTTCTTATAATGTGGGGACCAGAACTGCACACAATACTCCAAGTGCGGCCGCACTAGAGTTTTGTACAGTTGCAACATGATGCTGCGGCTCCTAAATTCAATCCCCCTACCAATAAAAGCTAAGACTCCATATGCCTTCTTAACAACTTTATCCACTTGACTGCCTACTTTCAGGGATCTATTGACACATACACCAAGATCCTTCTGTTCCTCAACACTATTAAGAGCCCTACCATTAGCCCTATACTCTACACATTTATTGTTCCTGCCAATACATGATACAGTCTGAACAGGGACAGCATTGATTACAGCTTTCCTCCTAGCATCAGTTTACTCCAACAGTGTTCAGGAGTGAACATTACAAGAATAGCAAGTTTGAATTAAAAATATGTTTGGAAATTGGGAAATTCTTAATAAGCAGTGACTGCTGGACAGAGCAGGAATCATAGATGGGTGAATTAGCTGCACTCTGGCTTGGGCTGGAGCTCAGGGTGTCAGAACGGCTGCATTTTCCAGGGGGTGGGGGCTTGAATACTGTGTGTGTGGGGGGGGAGGAGATGTGTTGGGGGATGGTGTGATAGTAGTGGATGGGCTGATTACAGTGTGTGTGGCAGAGAGGGGGGCTGATTACAGTGTGTGGGTGGAGGGAAGGGTGCTGATTACTGTGGTGTGTACGTGTACGTGTGTGTGTACGTGTATAGGGGGGCTGATTAGAGTGCATATGTGTGGTGTGTGTGTGTGTATACACATAGTGTGTATTGGGGGGGCTGATTACAGTGTGTGGGGCAAGGAGGAGGCCTGATTACAGTTTGTGTGTGGAGGGAGGGGTGCTGATTATGTGTGTGTGTGTGTGTGTGTGTGTGTGTGTGTGTGTGTTGTGTGTGTGGTGTGTGTGTGTGTAGTGATGGGTGGGCTGATTACAGTGTGTGGGGCAGAGAGGGGCTGATTAGAGTGCGTGTCCGCGCGTGTGTGTGTGTGTGTCCGCACGGTGGGGGGAGTTGATCACAGTGTGTGTAGGGGGAAGTAAGGTGATTAAAGTGCATGGGCGGAAGGAGGGCTGATTACAGTGTGTGTGTTGTGTGTGTGTCTGTATGTGTGTGTGGGGATGCTGATTATTGTGTGTGTGGTGTGTGTGTGTTGTGGAGGGGGAGGGGCCCATTTCTCAAAGTTATATTTGGTGTTGCCTCAGCGTTCAATGCTGGGATCACAACTTCTCACAATACGATTAATAACTTGGAGGAAGGAATTGAAGATACTATTATTAAATTTGCAGATGATACAAAGATATATAGAGGAACAGTAGTATTGAGGAGGCAGGGAGGCTGCAAAAGGACTTGAACAGATTGGGCTAAGAAGTCGTAGATGAAAACATGAAAAAGTGTGAGGCTATGCACTTCAAAAGAAGGAATGGAGGCACAGACTATTTTCTTAATGGGAAAATGCTTATGAAATCAGAAACACAAAAGAACCCAGGAGTCATTATTCAAGATTCCCTTAAAGTTTTCATGCAGATTCAATCAGCAGTTAGGAAAGCAAAAGCAATGTTAGCATTCATGTCGAGAGGGCTAAATTACAAGAGCAGAGATGCACTTCTGAAGCTGAAGGCGGCTTTGGTCTGACCCCTTTTGGAGTACTGTGAGCAGTTTGGGCTCCCACATCTAGTGAAGTAAGGACGTGCTGGCCTTGGAAAAGGTCTAGAGGAGCTTCACAAGAATGATCCCTGAAATGAAGAGTTTGTTGTACGAGCAATGGTTGAGGACTCTGAGTCTATACTTGTTGGAGTTTAGAAAGATGACAGGGGGTGGGGGGGAGGATATTATTGAAACTTACAGGATACTGCAAGGCCTAGATAGCGTGGACGTGGAAAGGATGTTTCCATTGGTAGGAAAAATTAGAACCAGAGGGCCCAAGCTCAAACTAAAGGGACAAACCTTTAAAACAGAGATGAAGAGGAATTTCTCAGCCAGTGAGTGGTGAATCTTTGCTGCAGAAGGCTTTGGAGGCAGGTCATTGCATGTCTTGAAGGGAGAGATAGATAGGGATCAGGGGTTATGCAGAAAAGACAGAAGAATGGGGATGAAGAAGATATCAGGCATGATTGAACGGCAGTGCAGACTCGATGGGCTGAGTGGCCTAATTCTGCTCCTATGTTTTATGGTCTTATGGTATAATTTTGTATATTAGTCAGCCATTTGAATCAAACCTAATACTTGTGATGACGGGTTTCATCTCGCATGAAACAAGATTAAACATCTAATATGGTCACAATGTCATTTAATAGAACTGATCAGGGAAGGTTTCTAAATGAGAGAATAAGAGGAAAAAGTTAGGATGATGGAAAAACAGCAAGAAATTTTAAAAGCTGTAAAATGATATGACTGGACCTCAAATATAAAACTATACACTTCCATCAGAAAATAAACAGTCTTGAAATTGGAGTAAATATGACCAAAAAAGCAGTATTGAGATGCTGTGCTTCAAAAATTGCATTGATTATCACTTGCTTTTGGACACAAAGGTGTCCTTTGAGCTCCAGGATAGATCATGTATCCTGTAAAGGATACATCTATGTATCCTGTATCCAGGATCATGTATCCTGTAAAGGTTACTATCTACATGTAACACTGATTTGACACTGAAGGTGGCATTTTCCACTCACCACTCTAGTAGTACATTCTCTAATCTCACACAGCTGGACCCATGCTCAACAGTAAGGAGGAGCCAAAGATCCATGAACCTCAGGCAGGATTTTCCAACCTTGGGCCCAACACAGCCGGAAAACCCTATCCATAGTAGCTCTAAAGTAAGCTGGAACTTTGCATTGGCATCAACCCCAAGAACAAATACTTAGCCATTGCAATGATCCAAATACTGGTATAAAAATGTTAATCAAATGGCTTTTGGTAAATGAGCAAATCAAGGATAGGAAGTAAACTTGAAGAATTTGGGTGCATAGAATTTCTTGACACTGAGAATCAATGTTCAGTGAGAGGTACAACAAGAGCCAAGAGTTTTGGGACATATTACAAACATCAATGCTTTTATTCCTATATTAATATCAGAACTTTCAATTCAAAGCTTCAGGTACATGCCAGCATAACACTAAATTCTTCAGCAAACAATCTATGGCCTCAACTATGAATCCCATAATCTGAGTTCAAACCTCAGTCGAAATTTAATTCTATTAATTTTAAGGAATTCTGATTAAAATACTGATCGTGTAATCCAAATGCTTCAACTAATTATTCAGAGAACGTGAATTCAATTTCCATGGTGGAAGCTGAAAAGCAGTGCACATTTGTGGCTACAGTGGAGACTGCTGACTCACTGGGGCAGAATGCAAATGACGTCGAGCACATCTAAGGCCCAATTGCAGACAATACCACGTCCTTGACTGGCTAGTTGACAAACAACTTGGGACATAGGAAATGCTATTTTGCCCATCGAACCTACTCCACCATCTAAACTGATCATCTAACTCTATGCCATTTTTCCTTACTACCTACTGAACATGCTCAATGATTGAAGTCACAGCCCTCTGAATTAGAGAATTCCAAAGATTCATCAGCCTCTGAGTAAATAAATTCATCCTCATGCGAGTCTTAAATGCCTTGTCCCTTATTCTGAGCATGTGTCCTTGGTTCTGGATTCACTGGACAAGGGTAATATTCTATGGGCAGCATAGTAGCATAGTGGTTAGCACTGCTGCTTCACAGCTCCAGGGACCTGGTTTGGTTCCCAGCTTGGATTACTGTGTTTGTGAAGTTTGCACATTCTCCTCGTGTCTGCATGGGTTTCCTCTGGGTGCTCCGATTTCCTCCCACAGTCCAAAGGTGTGTGGGTTAGGTTGATTGGCTATGCTAAAAATTTTCCCTAGTGTTCTGAGATGCATAGGTTAGAGGAATTATTGGATAAATATATAGGGATACGGGGGTAGGCCTAGATGGGATTGTGGTTGGTGCAGACTCGATGGGTCAAATGGCCTCTTTCTGTGCTGTAGGATTTCTGTAATTTCTTTCTATGATTCTACCTCCATCTACAGTGCCACCCTTTGTCAGTTTCAATGAAGTCAACTCTCATTCTTCAAAATTCTAGAGAATTTCCTCGATCTTCCTTATAACACAATCCTGCCTTCCCAGGTTTTCCCTAGTTAAACCAAGAACAGAGAAAGCTGGAAAAATTCAACAGGTCTGCAGCATCTATCGGGAGAGAAGCACAATTATCTTTTTGAGTAATGGGCTTTTCGTCAAAACTGAAAGGGGGAAGCATGTTGGAACAAAATAAACTCAAACAAAAATTAAGAACTTTAAGAACAAACAACAGATGATCAGATGTGAGAGCGGGAGGGGGCATTTTGCAATACAAGTATGGAATATTAAAAAAGAGTAAGGAGGTTTGAAATGGAGGATAAAGGTCAAAGCCTATATTGAGTTTGGCAGCCTCACCAATGTTCTATACAATCTTTAGTCCTGTACTCAAATCCCCTTGCGATGAGGCCAAGTTGTCACTTGCCTTCCTAATTGCTTTTTGCACTTGTATGCAAGCTTTTAGTAACTCATGAACAAGGACACTCAAGTTCCTTTGGATATCAACATTTCCCAATCTTACAAGGTTTAAGAAATATTCTGCCTTACTAAAGTAGAAAGCTTCATATTTATTCACATTATATTCCATCTGCCATGTTTTTGACTGTTCATTTAGCCTATGCTCCTCCTCACAACTTACATTTCCCACCATCTTTGTATCATTAGCAAATTTAGAAATATTACTGTTATGTATTTTAAGTGGTTGCACCTCTGTTGGTATAATGTCATGTGATCTGTAGTGATGTAAGCAGAGAGATTCATGGGATTTTGGGGTGCTTCCATCTTGGACCTGAAACAAGCAACATCTCCTAAATAAACCTGTAACATGTTTCACTAAAACCCACAAGTGTGGCACCTCATTATTCTTTGTGGTAACTCCCAGTCAATATATAACAAAAAGGAAACTGATGATGAGATTTGGAAAAAGAAATTATCTAGGAAGTAAAAAACTTGCACTTTGAGTTCAAAGGCAAGAAAAAGAGACTTCCGATGCACAATAAAAAAGTTTAAAAAAGAATGTGAATAAGTAAGAAACAAAGGCTAACTTTACTTACCACTAAATAAAGTGAGATTGCACCTGATAGGCTGATGCATCGCAAGCAAATTATAACTTCAGTTTGGGGTTGAAATGGACCAATAGTTGACTAGCTGTGGAGACATCTGATGTGGCAAAGTGAAACTGGCTGCAAGAACAGAGAATCACAGGCAAGAAAACATCAGTGAGGTCTTAAAGAAGCTACTACTTAGAGACGAAGCGGAAAAATTCTGGGCGAAAAGAAAATTGCTGCATTGTTAGATAGTATGATTTCTTACATGTATGAGGAAAAGACAGAAACCGAATAAGTATAAAACTCGAGAGCCAATAACTAAACATGGCAGGAAAAATGTAGCATCTTGAAAAAGATTGTAGGACTTAGAAAGGCCAAACTGCCAAAGAAGGCTGGACATGATAAATTTCTATATACCAAAAAGCAAGAATTGATTAAGTATTATGGTAATTTGTTCCAAATTTTTTGCAATGTTATTGAAGCCATCACATACTTTGCAATATGTCAAATCGGTCATTGGACAGAAGAATGCGAAAGGGCTTATAAAGAGGTAAAAGACTTCAAAAAGTCAGCTATTCGTCCATTTCAACCCCAAATAAAGTTATATTTGCTTCCGATGCATCAGCTTATCAGATAGGTGAAATAGTCTTGCTCATAGTTCCCCGGAAGGAGATCGATCCAAAATCTTCACTTCACAAACTCTCACTAGCGCAGCAACAAATTATACCCAGCTGGAAAAAGTAGATGTGAGTATCATATTCATAGTAAGAAGATTTCATTACTACCTTGGATGCCATTTTACACTTTTGACGGATCACCAACCCTTGACGACAATCCCTGGGCTCTATAAAGGTATTACTTTTTTAGCAGCTAGTAGGTTACAACAGAGGTCTTGAAATTATTGGCACACACCTACGATATTAGGCATCATCAACCTGATGCCTTGTCAAGATTGCCATTACAAATCAAACAAGAACCTAAAGAAAATGTTATCAACATCCTATATTTCTCACCAGCTGATAGTGTATCTATGACTCCATTTGAAGTTCAGAGTCACGAAAAATCAATCTAGTAATGGGGAAGATTATGGCTATGGTCTTAAAAGGAAAATGATGGAAGTCCATCAAAAAATATCCAGATCTAAAGACTTACATCACCAGAAGACTTGAATTGACACTCCAGAATGGAGTTCTATTATGGAGAATCTGAGTTATTATTCCTTCATTCTTGCATGGAAGAATCCTTGGACAACTACATGTGGGACATCCAGATGTGATATGAAGGAAGAAACTGGTACATAACTATTTTTGGTGGCCAGAATTAAGTGCACAGGTTGAAGAGAAAGTCCAGAGCAAAATTAGGAAAAACTCCACCACTCACCAAAGCAGTCGTGGCAGAGAGTACACATCGATTACGAGAGATACATGTGCTTAGTAATTGTTGATGCACATTCAAAAATGGCCAAAAGTGATGATCATGAAATCCATGACAGCAGAACAAACTAGTGAGAAGCAGCATGAAATACTTGGCAGACCAGAGCAAATCGTAAGTAACAATGGAACATAGTTCACTTCAAAGAAGTTCAAAGACTACTTGAAAGAAAATGGTATTCAATACATTAAATCTGCTCTGTACCATCCAACAATAAATGGATTAGCTAAACAACTCATATAGTCACTCAAACACTCAAGGCATCAAAGAACCAAAGTACATTGTCAAGACAAGTAAATAAATTCTTGATTTACAGGAACACTGTGTACACAATTTACCAGAGATACTGCTTTTAAAAAGAAAGTTAAGAAAAAATTTTCACCTTTTTATACCACCTGATACTTCGGAGTTTGCCAAACAATAACAGAAAGTACAGGTTGCTCGGAGAGAAAAAAACTCTAAGAGTTTTTACTCAAGAAAAATGAGTATGAGCAAGAGGCTACACTGGCAATGAAAAATGGGTACCTGCGATTATCCAAGTGAAAACACATCCAATATCATACACTGTACAGATAGATGATGAGAGAGCATCCACTGTAACACTCAGATATTGAGTTGGTGATGCTGTTTCTTCTGCAATGGAAACTGTGACATTAATCATTAAATGTTGCATCAGGAATAGTCCATGGCTATACAAAATTTTCAAAAACACCTTTAAAACCTATGACTTCAACTGCTAAAAGAACAAATGGCAACAGGTACATGAGAACACCAACACCTGTCAGCTCCCCTCCAAGTTATACCATTCTGAGTTTAAAATACATCACCTTCATCATTTCTGGGTCAAAATTCTGGAACACCCACCTAAAATCACTATGGATGTACGTACAATATATGGACTGCAGAATAGGATTCAAGCAGATTCCAGTGAGCTGGCAGCTGTGCTTTCCTTGCTCCATGACCAGGCTGCAGGTATTTGTGCCTGATGCTTCCCCACATATAGCTCCCACATGTAATCTAAGCTCTAAAGTATGCATACATAGTGTCAGTATCTGAGCTGATGATTAGATATAAAATTGAGTGACAATGCTTCTGTCTCTTTAGTGCCCTGCTTATCTTGACCCCCTCACTCCCACACCAATGCTGCTCTAATGTCAGTTCTTGGGTATCTAAAAAGAAAAAGACACAGGGGTAGGACTGTGGTGAGGGATAAAGATGCAGGATGGTTGCAGGGAAGTGGGAAGTGAGAAGATAGATTAGGTAGTAATAGACTATCACAGCCACCAGTCGCGTCCTTAGGGATGGCCGCTCTAAATATAGTGGACCACTGTCTCGTCCAGGGGGCTGTGGACACGCAGCTGTGCTTGTACCTGGCAAGTTACCTTCTGCTACCTCAAGTTGTACTCCACCATGTTGTTCCTGCAAGAGAGAAGGAAATGTGAAATTAATTGTTGCACAATGTTTTTAGATGATGTAGCTATCATGATCATTACTCGATGTACAGAAAGATTTTGGGGTTCAAATCAATAGCACCTGAAAGTGGCCACCTGATTACATGGATGGTAAAGAAGGCATATGGCACACTTGCCTTTACCAGTCAAGGCATTGAGTACAAGAGTCAGGATGTCATGCTGCAGCTTTATAAAACTTTGGTTAGGCCACATTTGGAATATTGTATTCAGTTCTGGTCGCCACATTACAGGAAGGATGTAAACACTTTGGAGAGGGTGCAGAAAAGGTTTACAGAATGCTGCCTGGATTAGAGGATATGAGCACAAAGGAGCAGCTGGACAAACTAGGGTTGTTTTCCCCAGAGCATAGAGACTGAGGGGAGACCTGATAGAAATCTATAAAATTACGAAAGACATCGATAGGATCAGAATCTTTATCCCGGAGTTGCAATGTCTAATACTAAGGTTATGTACTTAACTTGAAAAGGGAAAAGATTAAAGGAGATCTTAGGGGTAAGTATTTTACACAGAGAGTGATAGGTGTCTGGAATGTGCTGCCAGGGGTGGTGGTGTGGGCAGATATGAGAGGGACATTTAAGAGGCTTTTAGATAAGCACATGAACATGCAAGGAATAGAGGGATATGGACCAAGGGCAGGCAAAAAGAATTAGTTTAATTTGGCTTCATGTTCAGTACATCATCGTGGGCCAAAGAGCCTGTTTTTGTGCTGTACTGGTCTATGTTCTATAACATTGTAAAGATGCTGTGAGATATGATTGTGAGGTTTGCAACAACGCTGAATATGGGAGGGTGAGATGAATGTGAGGGATGAGCCATCCTGGATAGAGAATTTTGGCAGGTGAATGATGGAGATGTGGTGTATTGAGCAGCGTGGATAGCGTATGACTCAGTTGTAAGGAGATGGGCTTTTGAAGATGAATTCATTGACAATGATTACCTGCACGAGATGATTAAATTTGTTTCAGCAATCCACTCAAGTCTTCAGAGTGATACCGTTTTCATTTAACTTTGCGACCATCTGCTCCCATTTCCCAGAAAAGCCTCCTAGTTCTCTTTGGAAAAAGAAACTTCTCCCCTCCTGCCCACCTCTGCCTCAGGGCCTCAAGTTGTAGCTTGCTCTCTGCCATGTTGCTCCATCTTTCTTCTTTTATAAGTTAGGTTTGTTTCTCAGCCACTTGCAGTCAGATTGCAGTCAAAATTCATCTCTCAGTAAGAGGAGCAGGCTAGTTTTAAATGCTGCTGGTACACAACATAAGTACCTGCTGAGCCCTCACCAGCATGTTTAACACTGGGCTGAATGCCAATATCATCATTTAAACAAGCACACAGCACATACTGTCTCCAGTCAGTTAAATGGACCCTGATTACCTGTGCACCAGGTTTTCCTCTTTTCCTTTACATGGGAAATAGAATTTTTAGCTCTTGGATCCCGTGGCACAACTAGAAAATATTACCAATAAACAGAATTTGACAGAACATAGGGAAAAAAATAACAAGGCACTTTGGAAAATAAACAATATGGTTTGTAAAGTGTTTAAGTGTAATATAGGCAGCAGTTAAAAGGTAGAAGTGATTTTTCATGAGGCAATGTGAGATATTAAAGAAGAGGCCTGCAGAGCACGTTAGTAGCTGAAGGAGTGAGCAATTGACAGGAAGCCTGAAAACTAGCAAACCAGATCCGGCTGTTGTGACCCAGAAGAAGAGAAAAGCTGTGTGAAAGTGCAGACCATCTGCTTGGAACTAGAGGAGGAGAGGGGATTCCGATTCCCACGTCTGCGTGGGTTTCCTCTGGGTGCTCCGGTTTCCTCCCACAGTTCAAAGATATGTAGGTTAGGTGGATTGGCTATGCTCAATTGACCCCAGTGTCAGGAGGATTAGCAGGGTAAATGTGTGGCGTTATGGGAATACGGTTTAGGTGGGATTGTAGTTAGTACAGACTTGATGGGCTGAATGGCCTCCTTCTCTATTGCTGGGATTCTATCCCAAGCACCAATACTCGCCACATTCCCAGAATTCACCCACTTCCACTCTGAATTCTTTGTTTTTGGCTGTCTATACTGCTATACTGAAGCATTAGGATCAGTGCCTTATCGTTCCTCTTCCTACCATGCAGTCCTTTGTTAACAGCTTTGACTTTTTATAGCCCAGTTTCATTTTGGGAGCAAAATGAATTAGACATTCAAACATTTCCAGTGATGGTGGGAATAGGACCAGATGGCAAAAGTATCACAGAAGAAAATAGATTAGTACTTGAGGGGGAAACCCCACACAGAGAAAACACTGTGCTGTTGAAGTGCTCTGTTCTCTCCACAGACATTGCCTGGCCTGATTTTGTTTCACGTTTCTTGATTGTATTTTAGATTTCCACATCTGCTGTATTTTCCTTCTACCCATTCAAAGCATTTGCATACATATAGACTGTGTGCTTCCTTCTAAAGGAGAATAGTTACTCACTCCTTCCAAAAGTAAATACGAAGGGCAAAAAGAGCCAACCAAATAATTGAGTAATCCAGATATATAAAGCCAACGTTGATAAATCCTTGAACATGTTTTTGAAGTCCCAGTAATTATAGTTAATCATACATAATTCTTAACCTTGTTTTACCCTCCCTAGCTGAAACAGAGTTATTCAACATACGCCAAAGATTAAATGTGAGTTTCCCACTTTGTACAGCTTAGCTACACATGACCTTAACCTGCTGAACCAGTCCAGAAATTTTCAGAAACATTGTGGCATTGCCACATTTGGGGGACGTCAGACCAATTAATCTCAGCAAATTGAAAAGTTGCCAATAAGCAATTTTTTAATGGATATATGCATCACAATCATTTGATTTGTTCTTCCCTTTTATATCCATTTATCTTAATGAAGTTGCCAACATGTTGGAATTTGATCAATCATTTCAAGAATTCGAGGTTAACTGTCAGTCAACACCATTAATGGAGTAAAGGTTTTCAATATGGGACATGTATCTTAATAAAATGTTGGCAAGTGGCCAGTTTTGCAATATTTAAAACTGAAAGATGATTCTAGATTGGAGAACATGAAATTAAAAGCAGGTTGATAGATTGTTCTTTTGTTTAGACAATGAAATACCTGACACCATTAAATTAGTTAAGAGAGACCCTTCATGTACAAATGTGAACTGGTGATCTACATCTCAGAATATTGCATGTGCATCCAAAATAAGTGGACACATTTCAAATCATGAAATAGGGTCAAAAATGACAAAGAGAATGTTACTGGAAATGAGTTTGTCAAATATTAAATTTAAATTAATTATAGTTATCCTAATGCCAGTAGGATAAATTGTTTCTGGTTAGATTTATTTCCCTTAATAAAACAGTGCAATTCACAATCTGGGTCCAGTAACAAAGAATAAAATATACTCTTTACTCCTCTGACCACTTTCATTTCGCCACACAACAGTAAAGTTTGAACGTATGCTGAATTGAGAAATTCTGAACAGTGCAGAGCAGTATATAATTCACCTCACCAACAAGTATGACAGAACACTCCAATTTAAAAGACAGTTATATATTATTCTCAAGAGTACCACAATGTATTACTTCCATTGTGCCTTATAGATTATTGACTTATAGATACTTCTCAATTTATTGATAAATGAAATGTCAAAGATAAGAAATACAAGACACAAAAATAAAAGTCCTAGTTACTAAATACAAGATAAAAGCTCAAAGAGTATTTGGATTAACCTAATTGAAGCAGTAATTATCAGAGGTAAATTAACAAACCACATTTAAAAGTTGAACTTTAATTGTTTGGTTGGTGACAACTTTGATCCAATATCTCATATTGTATCGTTGGGCAGCACAGTGGCACCGTAGTTAACACTGTTATCATACAGTGTCAGAGACCCAAGGACAATTCCAGCCTCGGGTTACTGTCTGTGTGGAGCTTGCACATTCTCCCTGTGTCTGCATGGGCTCCCTCCAGTTGCTATGGTTTCCTCCCACAGTCTAAAGATGCGTGGGTTAGATGGATGGTCCATACTAAGATGGCAGGGGGATGAGCAGAGTAAATATGTGGGGTTATGAGGGAATAGTGCCTGGGTGGAATTGTGGTTGATGCAGACCCAATGGGCCAAATAGTTTCCTTCTGCACTGTTGGGATTCTATGATTCTGTGCTATCTAGAACATTACCTTCAAGGGTCCATCAAGGTTTAACTCACTACCACTGTTGTTACAGAACAAAACCATACCAGTCATGTGTACTTTAGAATGTTGACAACATGGTATAAAGTTCTTACACTTAACATTAAAAAATAATTGAGTGTATTGGACATAGTATTGAATGATAGACCCTGAAAACATTTCCATTGTAATGCTGAAGAGCTACACTTTACAACTAGCTGCTCCTCCCAGTCAAGTTATTAAATGCACCATATGCAAATGGAATTCAATACGGATAAGTGAGGTGATTCACTTTGGTAGGAATAACAGGCATATGAAATATAGGGCTAATGGAAGGACCCTTAATAGTGTTGTCGAGCAGAGGGATCTTGGGGTACAAGTACATAGCTCTTTGAAAGTTGGCACCCAGGTTGATAAAGTTGTTAAGAAGGCATACAGTGTGTTAGCTTTTATTGGTAGAGGGATTGAATTTAGGAGCCGTGAGGTTATGTTACAACTGTACAAAACTCTGGTGCGGCCGCACTTGGAGTATTGCGTACAGTTCTGGTCGCCGCATTATAAGAAAGATGTGGAAGCATTGGAAAGGGTGCAGAGGAGGTTTACCAGGATGTTGCCTGGTATGGTGGGAAGGCCTTATGAGGAAAGGCTGAGGGACCTGAGGTTATTTTCATTAGAGAGAAGAAGGTTACACGGTGACCTAATTGAGGCGTATAAGATGATCAAGGGATTGGATAGGGTGGATGGTGAGAGCCTTTTTCCTCGGATGGTGATGACCAACACGAGGGGACATAACTTTAAATTAAGAGGTGGTAGTTATAGGACGGATGTCAGAGGCAGGTTCTTTACACAGAGGGTGGTGAGGGCGTGGAATGCCCTGCCTGCAGCAGTTGTGGACTCGCCTACTTTGGGGGCATTCAAATGTTCGGTGGATAGGCATATGGATGATATTGGAATAGTTTAGGTTAGAGGGTCCACTGGCCGGCTCAACATCGAGGGCCGAAGGGCCTGTACTGCACTGTAATGTTCTATAATATTGATATCTATCTAATGATATAGAAAGATGTACAGGTGCCTTATCCAGAAAAGTCAGTGCAGACTGAATCCGGCAAAGCGCTGTCCATCTTGTCCCAATCGTCAGCCATGATCGTGAATTATCAAAAGTAACATCTAATCATATTGAAGACTCTTATCTAAGAATACTTGCTTATGAATAACCAGCTCACTGAAACTCTGTTCAGTTTCTACCCGAGCCATTCTATTCAAACGTTTATCACAGGAGGTGGCCAGATATGGACACAAGAACTGAGCTAGAGGGAAGTTAAGAGTAGCAGCTCCCAATAGCAAGTCAGCGGTCAAGCAAGTAAGACACTAAGGGGCACGAATGGCAGGATAACCATCAGAGCACAATGCAAAGGAATTTGAGGTATAAACAAAATATCAGCAAACACAAAACAAAATGGGAACTTCTGATTAAAAATTGTTGAACTGAGTATTAAATCCAAAAGGCTGTAGAGTGCTGAGTAGATGAGATGCTGCTCCTCAAGATTGCATTGAACTTCATTGGAACATGTTAACAGCCTGAGGACAGAAAGCTCAGTGTCAAAGAATGGTGGGACAAAATGACAGGTGAATGGAAGGTGTAGATCACGGTTGCAGACTGAATGGAGCTGTGCTGCAAAGTGGCCATCCAGACTGCACTTGGTTTCCCCAGTGTACAGGAGACCAGTTTGTGAGCAGTGAACACAGTATATTAAATTAGTTAAAGAAGAGATTATTATATTAGAAGTATATTAGAATATTAAAAGTATATTATCTTCATAGTATATTAAATTAATTAAAAGAAGTACAACTAAATTGCAATTTCGCTTAGAAGGCTTGTTTGGTCTTTGGACAGATAGAAGGGAACAGGTGAAAGAACAGGTGTTAGATCTCCAATGCTTTCATGGAACAGTCCGGTGGAAAAGGAGTGAACGTTAGGTGAATAAGGAATGGACCAGAGTGCAATAGAAGGAGCAGTCTCTTCAGAATGCTGTTAACGGGAAGGCAGGAGAAAATGTGCTGGAACTGATATTTTCCTTCTTTTCTTTCTAATTTCCCTGACCCTGTGTTTGGACAGTTCCTTTTTGGGATCATACCATTCACACCTCCTCGGGATACATGTTTATGTTTCTTTGCTTGTCCTTTTACTACTCTATTTGGTCTTGCACCATGAAACATTTTGTCATTTAATTTCTTCTGCCCTCTTGTATCAGATTTACCCTTTTGATCTTTATCTCCCCTATCGCTTTCTGTAAACCTGTTATTACAATTCAAATTTTCCTCAATCCTGATGAAGTTACTGACCTGAGCATTAACTTTGTTTTTCTCTCCATAGATGCTGCCTGACCTGCCAGCATTTTCTCTTTTCATTTCAGATTTCCAGCATTCACCATATTTTGCTGCTGTCTTAGCAGTTAATTCACTGCCAATTATCTTTCAGGAATGTACAATTTGGAGAAATTTTGCCCTTCTCTCCTGTAGAATATCCGTCTAACTCCTTTGACTCATTTGCCTTCAATGTTTTCTATTTCCAACCTTGTGTGTGATCGTTATTTATCATTCTTGCTTTCACTGTCACAGTTGCTAAGGGAGTAATATCTCCAGACCCAAAATATTCCACAAGAATTCCAACTGAAATTCCACTCACATTTATAAATATCTCCTGGACATTCAATGTTCCTTGAACACAGTTAGTGCTTCATCCTGAGATCTACACTCAATGCCATGTATCACGTGCACAGACTGATCTCTCACTTCAGCAACACAACACACTCCATCTCAGAACCCTCTAAGTTTGCAGTTTGATTTATCTTATACCTCATCCAGCTCTTTAACAAAAAATGTCTCGGCCATGATCTAATCGGCTCACCATGCTGGTTGATTAGCTTGGCGAGCCAATAAGATAGGGAGAGAGGCAGAAAATCAGAATTGAGGCCGATTTTTCACCTCTCACAATCATGTGATGTTAGTGTACCTTTAAGAGTTTTTTTAAATTCATGCTTATAGCCCCCGGTGATGTCATTGTTGGGAGGAGAAAAAACTGAGCAGGTCAGGTGACAAGAATTCATTTTCAGTTTGCAGCTGCATGTTTGAGTTTTTAGTTTTAGAAGGGACAGCAAGCTAAAAAATGTTTTCTCTCTCTTCCTGCTTTTCTTTCTTTGAAAATTCTATTAGTTAGCTGAAAACCGGATGTTGTTTTTCTGAAGGGTGAAAATCTGATGTTGTTGGGGCCGATCTAGAGTTCCTCTGATGTTTGGGAAGCTGTCTTGTCTTCAAACTGTTTTGAGTCTCAAGAGCATTTGACTGCAGAAGTCAACTAATGGCCTCAATTGAAGTTTCGTGAGCATTAGTCTACGCTGTGTTAAACCTGTGAAAAGGGTCTTTTGTCTATGGCATTGGTTTGATTGGAACATTGTAGATATCTTTGTTAAATATTATACATTATCATGATTGTTTCTTGTTTATAATTGATAGAAGTTCTTGATAATTTTCTTACTATAAATGTTAACTATATTCTTAAGGAAGCTTTGTTTGATTAAAGCTCCCCGTGGGGCTCATGCTTATCCTAGCTGAATTAAAGATGCAAAACTTAAGATTCACACGTGCTTAATAAAACATTTTGGAGTTTCCAACCTGAACCATAACAACTGGCACTGGTATGCCAGTGAAATTGGCTTTCCATCCTTTCTATGTTCATGAGCAGCACAGAGACTGATTAATGGTGGGTCCCGCTGTCTATGAAGTATTGAGGGGGCTGGTTGGAGATCTCCCAGCACTCTGGGAGATTTGGGCATCTCCGCAATTGCACCCCTAGAGCTTGGCAGCTGGCTTCACTGGCAAAACTAGGTTCCACCCATCTCCCTACTGGCAAGAATTGCATCTGTTTTTTATAAACTAATTACAACTGGGAGTCGGCATGGTACATCCCGTTCTCATGCTTGTTTGATACTTAGAATTTTTAAAACAAAATTCCACCCATAACTTTTCAACAACTCATAGCTGTCAATGCTCTTCCAGATCCTTCTCTTTCACTTCCCTCTGATCCAATCACTTCTGTGAATCTCATTCCTTGCCACATACAAACAATACTTTCAATCTTCTCCCCTCTGACCCTATACAATACATCCTCAGCAAAGACCTCATCTCGCACCTCAGCACCGTGCTGAGCTCTGCTTTGGTCATCTTTGCTTTCATTCACATCCACTTCATTGACATGTAATCCATCCCCACTCACTGCTGAGTAGAGTCTTCTATATCCCTCCTCCCTCTGATTCCGACTCTCTTTTCATTGAGAACTGTCAGCATAACACACTGTAACCTATCTCACTCCAAACTTGCAAGCACTCTGTTCTCTTAGTTCCAACTCACCTTCAAACCTGTTGACAAAGGTGTTGCCGTGGAGTCTGAAGCCAAATGCCCACTCTCTGTCACTTCCTTTGCAAGACCACATCCCTCTTTCTACCTGTGTTGTTAGTATCACACACAACCTCTGCTGTTCACCCAGTGTTCAGCAGCCATTTAGTTGCATCCTTGACCCTAGCACCAGGCAAACAAGACACTATCCTGGATTCACATCCATGGAAACACTTACCTACTCCATTTGTTGATGATTCCCTTATCGCTACTCCTTTTCCAATCTCCCTTGTAGCCTTCTATACTCCACATTACAAATGACCATGCCCGAATAAGCAGAAATAAAGTGAAAACTAGCTGTAGCTATATTTATTACGTTATACAAAGAATAAATATCTGGAACTGTTCAAATGCATATTATAAAATAAGTTTACAGCACTAGCAGATGGTCTTTAAACCACTAGATGGTGCCACAGGACAGAACAGAAACTAAGACACAGAAACAAGTAGCTGGCAATTGGGAAAAGGGTTGCAGTTGGAGGGGAGGTGGCTGCAAGTATAGGGGTGGGATCAAGGGCATTTTGGCCATCCCATTGATACCTCCAAGGCCAGATAGATGTAATCTTCAGTGGATCTATAATTTAGTGAAGTACAAGTTTGTCTAACTCCAGGATAGATGGGAAGCTGGAGTTTAAAAGCAATTGCCCAGACTGACAAAAGAGCAGGAGTTGGAGTTACATAAAGATCAGAGCTCAGGCACTGTTATTCACCATATCCAATGATTTGGGGTCAAGATCAGAAGTACAAGTAAAAAAAAACTTGCAATTGACACCAACTTGGGGCCAACTTCTCAAAGACAACTAGGAATGGGCAATAAATGCTGGCCAACCAGCAACGCTTTAGTCTTGCGAATGAATAAAAAAATTAACCCAGAGCAGGACTACCACAGAATACTGGAAAACATTAATACATTTACAGAATGAATGTGGGGCAGCATGGTGCAGTAGTTAGCCCTACTGCCTCACAGCGCCAGGGATCCAGGTTCGATTCCTGGCTTGGGTCACTATCAGTGGAGTTTGCATACTCTACCTATGTCCATGTGAGTTTCCTCTGTGTCTTCCAGTTTCCTCCCACAGTCCAAGTGACTGGTTATGTGCATTAGCTATGCTAAATTCTCTTTCAGTGTACCCAAAAATATGCCCAAGTGTGACAACTAGGAGATTTCACAGTAACTTCATTGTCATATTAATGTAAACCTACTTGTGACACTAATAAGTAAACTTTGATTTAAGTTTGTGTGACTGGTAAAGGAACTTTGATAAGTGTAAAGTGGACACTGGAGGAGGAAGAATAAGGAGGAAACAAACTCCTTGGAAAACAATAGGAGAATTCGAATCCCCTAAACAGATAGGTCTGGGTCATATGGCATGTTGGAAAAATTTGAACCCAATTTATCTTGCGCTTACCCATTTTTGGTTTGAACAGAGCTGAAATGAAGGACACTCAACCAATTTGTCCCAATTATAATGGGATCTCAGATTTATTTTAGTGTCACAAGTAGGCTTATATTGTATACATTCCTGTAAACAGTACAATGAAATTACTGTGAAAACACTCGCTGGTTTGGGTACACAGAGGAAGAATTTAGCATGGCCAATGCACCCTAGCAGTCTTTTGAACTGTGGGAAGAAACCAGACTACTCAAAGGAAACCCATGCAGTCACGGGGAGAATGTGCAGACTCTGCACAGTGACCCAAGTTTGGAATCAACCCAATCCCTGATGCTGCAAGGCAGCAGTGCTAACCACTGTGCCACCCCGCTGTCCATAGATTTAAACTCCATTGTAAATTTAACCTTCACTGTCTTTCCACTCACCTAACAGATCCACCTTCTATGTTTCTATCCCACAACCTGTACTCCACGTCACCACTTTGTGTTTCCAATTCCCCATCCCTCCTCTGTGGGTGCTGACTGTAGCGTCTGATCTTCTGCTCCCCTCTCCAAGGCCTCGGATCTCCTCTGCACCCCATCTCTCCATATAATCCAGCACTTTGTGCAGAAAACACCTGAAGGTATAGCCCACAACATCACGCTGATGGAGCGGGGCTGGAAAAAGCTGGCAGCCAGGCATCCCAAGATCGGGTCTTCCCTGCCATGAACACAGAGACACACCCATCCCATAGGGAAACCACCTCTACAAGGAGAACCCCTCCTGCCATGGACACAAGGAGAACTCCCTCAACCAATAAGGGGAACCCTTCCCAATGGAGGTCCTAAGAGGGCATCCCTGGAATTACCACCTAGCACTGCCCTTCATAGGGGCAGTGTCAAGGTTCTAGAGGGCAGTGCCAGAAGCAATGTCAGGGAACTGCCCAGGCATGTATCTCCAGGGTTATATCAGCCCCCAGCTCATTCCCCGTGCCTCATTTCCATTTTTAAAAAGCACTTGTAAACTTTACCGATGTGATGAAGGCAATATGCCAAATGTGAGATCATGATATGGTGGAGAATGAGGATTTCTGGAAGCCCAGGTGCTACAAATCATAAGATTTATCATTGCTCTGAAACCATGCTTTATAAATAAATGATTTTGCAAGTTTATTAGCTAGAAATAATTCACTGTTTTATTGGATGACTAAAGCAACATTCCAGTGATTTTAACTCATTATCAAAAATGGTTGCACATTTGCATTACTATACCTTCCACATTCAAAAGCCATGAAAAATATGACTGGGAGCAGGCATCTCCTATCCTGTTGGCAAAGCACCTAGACATTCACCTGGAGACATAAGAGGACACAGACAAACCATTAAATGTAATCAATCACTTGGACAAGGGGATTTTAGCAATGAAAGGATTGTGCTTAGATGTAGTCTGAGCATGCAAACCAGGCAACTGCAATCCACTTACTATGAACATATTTGAGTCAGTGGACAGTTGGGAAAAGGTGATGTGAGAAGCCAGTTAATCCTTTGTGTATTTAAGAACCTGTTCTCTCTGTAAACCATCAGATGCAAATTAAATGCTGAAGAAGAAAGATCCCTATGTGGGATTCTTTCTCTCTCCCTATCAACTGCCAAATTTTGAATCCTTTGTTGTTTTTGATTCTTTGTGTGCCACAGAGAGATTTTGGGAAGAATTCAACCCCAAAACTGGTATTTCCAGAAGAACAGATAAATCATCTTCCAACATCTCTATGCCCAACCAAGAGGTGGCACTAAGTTCATAGAATCCCTATAGTGTAAAAGAGGCCATTCAGCCCATTGGTCTATTCCAACTCTTGGCAGAGTATCTTACCCAGGCCCTATCTCCATAATCCCACTTCCCATGGCTAATCCATTTCACGTACACATCTTGGGATACAAATGAGCAATTTAGCACAGACAATCCACCTAACCCACACATCTTTGGACTTGGGAAAAAACCGGAACACTGAGCAGAAACCCCTGCAGCCACCAGGAGAACATGGAAATTCCACACAGTCATCCAAACTGAGCATTGGACCCAGGTCTTGGGAGTTGATGCAGCAGTGCTAACCAGAGTGCCACTGTAGAATATAGAGAACATAGAACATTATAGCACAGAACAGGCCCTTCGGCCTTCGATGTTGCACCGACCAATATAAAAAGCAATGCCCCTCCAAACTAAACCATTCCCTTCTCTTCCATATACTTATCAACTAACCTCTAAAACGCCACCAAACTTGGCGCATCTACAACTGCTGCAGGCAGGGCATTCCACTCCCGAACCACCCTTGGGGTAAAGAACCTGCCTCTGATATCCGTCCTATAACTATCACCCCTTAATTTAAAGCTGTGTCCCCTCGTGCTAGCTTTCTCCATCCTAGGAAAAAGGCTATCACTGTACCGCCTCTGCAAGTCGTATAACCTTCAACTTTACATAGAGGATAGGTTAATCATTCTCTGCAATTATTGCACACGCGTGGTTGATAGTGTGTATATATGTGCACGCGCACAGACAGGTGAAAATTAGAGCATTTTTATATTAGTTAGACTTGGTTACATATGATAAATAGAATTCTGTTTCCTTCTTTAAAAAACTCAAGGCAACTTGCCTGTCTGTGTCTTCTACTGTCACAGTATATAAACAGTTAAACAGTCATTGAATTGGCAAGCAAATCCATTTTAAAACAAAACTGTCACAATCAAAGAAAAAATGGGGAAAGAATGGAACCATTTAATCATGCCTCGCCTAATCGTAACACCATGGTCAACTTGGGGAGTCCATGAAGTCGGGGTAGCTTGGTTCTAAGTGCACTACCAAAGAAGGTAGGATTTAATATTATTATTCAGAATTCCCTTGACTGTCCCATTCAAGCTCTGCTTGAATGTTCCAGGCAGAAGATGTATTAATAGTTTATTCATGCACCATCCACTCTGGCCACAACAACAACCCCCCAACCACTGTCCTCCAAAAAATAGGCACAGTCCAGTCATACACAGGAGAAACAGAGGGTGCAGCTGTTGAAATGACCCCCATGTCGATATTTTTTAAACGTTTAAAAGTTGCCTTGAGTTTTTTAAAGAAGAAAACAGAATTCTACTTATCATATGTAACCAAGTCTAACTAATATAAAAATGCTCTAATTTTCATCTGTCTGTGCGCGTGCACATATATACACACTATCAACCACGCGTGTGCAATAATTGCAGAGAAAGAGGATAGGTTAATCAATGTAAAGTTGAAGGTTATACGACTTGCAGAGGCGGTACAGTGATAGCCTTTTTCCTAGGATGGAGAAAGCTAGCACGAGGGGACACAGCTTTAAATTAAGGGGTGATAGTTATAGGACGGATATCAGAGGCAGGTTCTTTACCCAAAGGGTGGTTCGGGAGTGGAATGCCCGGCCTGCAGCAGTTGTAGATGCGCCAAGTTTGGTGGCATTTAAGAGGTTAGTTGATAAGTATATGGAAGAGAAGGGAATGGTTTAGTTTGGAGGGGCATTGCTTTTTATATTGGTCGGTGCAACATCGAAGGCCGAAGGGCCTGTTCTGTGCTATAATGTTCTATGTTCTCTATATTCTACAGTGGCACTCTGGTTAGCACTGCTGCATCAGCTCCCAAGACCTGGGTCCAATGCTCAGTTTGGATGACTGTGTGGAATTTCCATGTTCTCCTGGTGGCTGCAGGGGTTTCTGCTCAGTGTTCCGGTTTTTTCCCCAAGTCCAAAGATGTGTGGGTTAGGTGGATTGGCCCATGTTAAGATCTACTTCTCTGAGGATCCCTCAGATATACTAGTACAATGTAAAGGGTGTGGAAACCAAATTAATGCATCTTTGCTCATGTTTACACTTCCTTTCAGTTCAGAGCTGAAATTTCCCCAACTACTGTTGAGTGGGAGATCAGGGTTCATTCTTCTGTGGTCAAGAAGGCAGTCACCCCCATCACATGAAGGATTATTACTGAGAAGCAGTGAACACTGGCCTAACACAGAGAATCCCATATCTCATAAGTTGACATTTAAATTTCCAAAAGGAATATTTGCTTTAAGGCTTTTAATCTGACCTAAATTCTTTGTCTTCATTTGTAGTGCACACGTTGCAGCACATAGTTTATCGAATGAATGCTTGGAGGAATTAATTATTAAATAGCTAAATGATTTTGTTTAATTTTATACTAACAAAAAAAAACATTTAATTGTCTCTTTCCTGACATAATAGTATTTACTTAGCACAGGAATTGATAAAGAATGGGTTAATGGACCAGCTCTGAGTTGAGTAGCATTTGCTATGTGGAAACTGGATGGGTGCAATCCTTGACTAATTATATCAAAACCTCTTCACAGCCGTGCAACTGCTGAATTGAATGGAACAATTTCAATTGAAATAATTGGTTGAGCAAACTGGTTGAAATCAGTGGAGGCTGATTGAAGTCAGACAGCTAATCACAGTGGGACAAGAAGAAATCCTGAAATGGCTAAGCAAATAGAAGGCAATTTGGGAACATGCTAATCAACCAACAGCTGATCATGCACCACACTAACCAGTTCATAGCCAGAAGAAGATCATTATAAGTTCTTTCAAAAACTGCATTAGAAATATAGAATCCCTCAGTAGAGACCATTTGGCCCATTGTGTCTGTACTGACAATCAGAGTGAGAATCTCACCCAGAGTCTCCACACTGACGTGTGCATTTACAGATTTTTGGACTATGGGGGGAAACCCATGCAGACACTGGAAGCATGTGCAACTCCACAAAGTCACGGAAGGCTGGAATCAAAACCAGATCCCTGGTGCTGAGGCAGCAGTACTAACCACTGTGCCACCATGCTGCAAAAACTCTGAAAAAGTTCCACACAAGAGCACTCAAGAAACAGAAGATATGTGTCAGTGGGAAGAGTCCCGGTAAACCGAGCAGGAAGATCTGTTACTGATCACTTTTCAGCAACCTACAGTCATCTCAAATTAACCACCAGGGGGATAACTTTGTGATTTAGAGTTTAAAATTCTAATGAAATCATAATTGTTTAAAATTCTCAATAAATGTCTTGGATTTAACACGCGTTTGTACCAATCACATTTCTCAGTCTCCAACTCTAGACGATATGTAAAATCCACAATTTTGGCGAGTCAGGCAAGAGACTGAAAAATTGACACAATGGCTAAATCTAAAAAAAATGGAAGACTTAGTGACCGTAAACATCACTAAAACATCCAAGGCATCGGGGCCTTCAGGTTAGTAGATAACCCGAGGTGAAAATCTAGTCGAAAAAGCTGGCAAGTGATCCTTTTCTTTAAGCCATATTAATGAAAGCTTTACGTCTTCTGGCATCAAATGTGCAGGTCCAGAGACAAGAGGAGAAAATAAGACTGAGAAAAAGCAGGGTTCAAGGAAAAGCTACAGTAAATCAATTGGTGAGTGAGTTTCAGGAGGAACGGGAGAAGATCTGGTGTAATGCCAAAAAGCACAAGTGTGCTGAGCTATTGCACAAAGCAGAGTTGATGGAGAGTCAACAAAAATATGCGAAGTTAAAGGAGGCGTGTAAGTAGAATGTGGAAAAAATGAAGTGGGCTGAAAAGAAAGAGGAAGATGCTAAAAGGTACCTGGCACTCATCCACACAGATTCCAGCAACATTCCCATAACAGATATTGGATTAATTGCCACAAAATTTCCTGACCTCTTTTCCCCATTTATTATTTAAAAAAAAAATGAAGTGACATTAGCAATTTTCTAATTCAAATGGTCAATTTCCAAATAGAGAGTGTTTTGGAAAATCATGGCAAAAACATTTGCAATTTCCCTATCCGCTTCCTGCAATGCTCTGGAATGAAAAGTCTTCGGGACTCTGCAGATTAAATTTGCCTTCCATGGCTTTTCACATGCTGCAGCTACTTTTTCCCAAAACCTCTAACTTGTATGGTGGAGATGAGAGGAGGAAATGATAAGAGATTAAGTTCCTATCAGCTTTTGCAATAGAAAAAACATTCCACATTTGCATTCTAGATTTCCTGGTGTGAGCGAGAGTCCAGATGACAATTTGAAGCCAGCGTTTTGCCAGCTTTCCACGCTGTGAAGAGGGGGCTGCAAAACAAATTTGAATTATTAATTTCAAACTTCCCTGTGAATAAGTCATAAAAATGAGACAAAATTGAAAACTTTACTTATGATATAGTAAAGGACAATAAAACATTATTTACAATAACATAAAATAGGCCAGTCTAACAGTTCATTCACCCATCTTTCCTCTTGCAGGCTGATCTGTAGAAGAATATTTTGTGAAGATTATTCAACAGAAAACTCAAGTTTAATCCTGCAAAACCCTAATCTGCAAAGTGGGAATCATTACTTTATGCAGTACACAAACACACTTGGAGTGAATAAGGTCAATTTAGTTGTCATAAAATGAAGATTTTTAAATCTTCCACTCGTTAAACTATAAAAAAAAATTGGCTGCAGCTTTCAGTGATGGTTCAATAAAAACTCTGCTCAACTGGCTGAGTGTTGTACCATCTATTTGAGAAGTGAGCTCTTTGTTGGCATTTTCCCAATAGCTATTCATTATGAATGCTTGGCTCAGTTTCAAAAGTTGTAATCATCTCAGCAGGGTGTTCAGAGCTCATAGTTTAAGATGCTATTAAAGGATTAGGGGAATGAATAGAAGGTAGCTTTAACCACTTGAGGAGATTTTAAATTTTTTTTTTTTAAATGGGAGTTTTTTCACAATCAAGTCTGTGTGGTGACAGCTGTATTAGACTTTTAGAAATGTGTTTCATTTCAAATCCATGTGACTCCTGAGATCTACCATGATGGATACTGGTTAGGTGTCAATGGTGTTGGCATGAGGATTGAGTGGGGAGTTTGATTTGGCACAGGGCCATGAGGTATAGGTAAAAGCATGAGTTGGTATTGAGATGCCATGGGTGCATAAGGAGCTATAGGTTGGCCTTCTAACCAGCCTGTCTTGACATTTGTCTGATCTCATGGCCACCTACCCTCTGCTTCTGGAATCAAAAACACACTTCCAGACAAATAGCTCCCTGCCCACCACTATGCCCCATCATAAAAATGGGCACCTTTACTGGGGCAGGTCAGGCAAGTCAAGAAATTTCCCAACTGTTGCTACTACTGAGGTAGTCAAATTATAGCCTGAGATATGCTTGCATATCTCCACTTAGAGATAAAACTATGTCCTCAGCTGGAATTCTCAAGCTGTTCACACCCCGCTGCTCCTTCAAGCAAGAATGGAGAATTTGACATTTAGTCAAGTCTCTGTTCAGTGCAAATATAAATGTATCACAATGAAACAACATTTGGATGGTAATGTTAGAAGGCATGACTATCAACTAATGGAAGAACAGCCAGAGAATTTGGCTCTCACATTATGATGCTAAAATTATTTTACAAGAAACAAAATGAATACTTCAGCTGCAAATACATTGGCATATTTGTATTGTGCATTCTGTAGAAAAAAATTCATTTATAAAATGGGTCATGAATTATTACAATGCTCTGGCAACGTGCAAGCCTTTTTTAAGTAGGATAGCAAGAACAAAAGCAGAACAAAAGCAGGATTTTATGGCCTTGCTCATCTCAAAACCATAAAGTCTTGCTCAAGGTCAATTGACCTTTCCATGCTCCACCCCTTACCCGTTCTGATTCCAGTGGTGGGCAGGCCAGTAAAATTCTGGCCAATATTTAATCCATGGAAATACTTAGGAATAAATTAAATTTTCTTTGACACTCATTTTAAAAGAAAGTAGGGACAGCTTGTCAGAATAAAAGTTTCATTTTAATTTTAAAACCTATTAAAAGTCATTTCTCAGACATCATTCATGGGTTGGCTACATTCATGTAGTGATTGATATGCTACATTGGTCATGATATGGACTCATACCCAAATAATTATTTTTGGAGCAAAGTCCATTTTGACAATAAACCAAGATGATTAGAATGCCAGATTTATAAAGAAGTAATCAAGTAACAATTTGGTAACAGTAAAGAAAGTCAGTTCCATTGCTACAATACATGTTATATTAATGTATTCTGTACTAACAATTACATATTGAAACACAAAACCTCTATTGATGTGAACATTTATAGCAAGTTTGAGAAAATAAAGATGTAATACAGTGAGTGAATTGAATGCTTGATAACCTAAAATTACATAGTACATCCAGCATCGCTTTGCACAAGTCACAATCATGTCCCTTCACACACGATATCCATCAACATTTACTTCAAAGCACAGTTCTTAAATTGCAAAAAAAAAGTACATATCCAAATCTGCACAACTTCGCTTCAAAGTATGAAATCAGGTTGTTTCGCCACTAGGTTCAATGTTCATTTTTATCATTTGAAGAATCAATCTCTTGGCAAACATTGTGCTTTATTACTCATGGCATGCAATGATCTTAATACCACTTCAATGTCTTTTTTTTTTAAAATCACTTGTTGAGCAGAGACCATTTTCTTGTGAATCTCTCCCTTGAGCTGTGTAACTTCTGTTAACGCAATATTGACATTGTTCTGGAATTTCTGCCATTAAGAGATGTGCATCATGAAATACCAATTCCACATGGGTGAATTGGATAAAATCAGCCAACTGTCTTGTCTGAACATCACCATTCAATGCCACTTTCCTTGGTCCGAGGCACATTGTACATTAACTAAGTATATTTGCAGAACTCTGGTGGTCACTCCTCAGCCCACACTGTATTTATTGTTCCCAAGTTCTGGATGGACTGGTAGTTTTGGAGATTAAAGTGTAATTCGAGCACAGTGGTGTTTCAGTTTGCAGGGCAGCACACCCTTGTTGAGTTGGTAAAACTCCACAAGCTGGATAAGATCAGTAAATTTGGTGTGTCCTTCATCCAAGGAATAATACAATTCTCCATCTTCTTCTAGCTGCATTGATTACATAGCAGTTTATGAAATAGTTCCAATGCTGTTGTGTGCATTCAACAGTTTCTGCATAATTACTCAACCCTGTTATTTTGTATCTTTTCATAATTGTCATTCGGCAGTAACTTAAAGGAAACAATTATCAGTGTTGGAACACACAGCTTTTTTTGGCACAAGACATAACATGGTGCACATAAACAACTCATTCGCAAATTATATGCACTTCTTATCACTTCCAAAGCTCACAATTATGCCGAGTTAACTATATGAGGCAAATGCTACTGACCACCTGTCAATAATTTTGGAGTCATATGTAAATACACCGTTTAAAGTGTATTGGGCTCTAACTTCCTGGGAGTGGCAATCAGCAACACTGACTTACCTGCACTTAATTTCTAAAGCATCTGTCTCGACCAATTTTTCTGACTCAGACAGTGAAGCTGTTAAAAAGGCATAGGGGATCCATGGCCTTATCAGTTCAGTCAGAGCATGAAAACAAGTACATTATGCTAAACTTTTATAAGATATTGGTTTGGCCCAGTTGGAGTCTTGCTGTCAGGTCTGAGTGCCATACCTCAGCAAGGATATCATGGACTTTGAATGAGTGCTAGGAGAAATGCTGGAATGGCAACAGCAATGAATGGTTACATGGGGAGACAAAAGAAACAGATTTTTTTCCGTCTTGGAGCAGGGACTGTTCAAGAAAGTTTGTGACCAGAAGGGATAGATGCAAGATAAATTGGCAACAGGAGTTGACAAGGAAATTTTTTTTCTCTACGCAGTAAAATATGATGATCTGGAATGTGCTGCCTGCCAAGTGTGGTGGAAGCAGAGTCAATGATAGTTTTCAAAAGGGAATTGGATAAATAAATACTTAAACAGGAAATATTTACAGACCTTATGGGAAGGAGCAAGGGTGTGGAACTAATTAGATAGCTCTTTCAAAGAGCTGGCATTGGCATGAGAAGCTCATGACCTCCTCCTGTGTTGTATCATTCCATGATATTTGTACAAAAGAAGGCAGCAACCATACTAGAGGGCATTCCATTCACAACAAAATGTTTTTTGGCAAATCTTAGTGTCATTAATAAAAATACCCTTCCAATAACTTGCACTTAAAAAGTCTTAACAAGATGAGTTCATAACAAAGTCAGAACAAGTAATTATTTCATAAAATATTTCGGTGATACGGGGTAGCAAAAAGAATTCTTGGTTATTTCTTGGTCAGATTTCCTCATTTGTCTCAAAAGTAAAGAATATTTTACTCATTCCAAATTAATCCCTTCCTTGTCCTCCGCTGACAGAGTAATTTATTGTTGACAGCCATTCTGGTTCTTACCGAGTTTTTATTTTTTCTCCATTTTATGACATATTTCTGGTGCATAATTGAGGCAAGGAATTTTTGTTTTAAAGAAAATAAAGCCAGAAGACACCACCATGGCTATTCCTAAAATTACCTCCCCTCTGCTTAGTTCTCATGAATTTCTGGTGCAATATGCTTGCCAAGTTCCAAGTATTCAGTTTCATTAGCAACTGCTCCAGTTCAGAGCTATTTTAGCAGCCACATCCATAACCTCATGTGTCTTGATCCACGTATCCTCAAGGCTGAAAGGCCTTGTGTACGTGACTCCAGACTGTGAGGATGCACAAAGCTTTTTCCACAGCAACAATAACTGAAATGCATCATGTGGAAATTTACCCCCAATTAGTAAAGTAGAAATATTCTACTAGAGTAAATACGGATTTTTGGGGGAACAATAGGACTGGACTGGACAATACAACAAAAGAAATAAATTAGGAAAGAAATGTGGACCTGGTTTAGAAATGCTACACATTTATTTAAATGCTAATATCTTACACTAGGTAAAATAGCTAACAAGGTGTTGGGAAGGCAGTTGTAGATCATGAATGGAAGTTATAAGCTATCAGCAACTAGGTAAATTGAGATTTTAATAAAGCATGTTTCTATAAATATATTCAGATGAAATAAAAACAGTGCAAACATTGAAAGACTCCAAAGGTAATTCTATCAATTGACCAATACAAAATAAACTCTTTTCCGATTCATGGTGTCGATCATATGGAACCTCCCATCATAAAATTGAATTTTTGGTGTGAGGATAGAGAAGAAAATAGTTAAACAAATGGTATTTCACAGGAGAGAGTGGTGCAGAGCTGAACTAAAAATCCAGTAGCCTAGGATACTGGAACCATTTGAGATCCCACTTGTTCAATTGGCAGTTGGTGGAACTTAAAGTTAATTAATAAAATCAGGAATTGAAAGCTAGTCTCAGCAATGGTGACCGTGAACAATTGTCGTAAAAACTCATCTGGTTCACTAATATCCTTTAGGGAAGGAAATCCTCCATTCTTAGCGAAATCTGGTCTACATACATGACTTCAGATAGGTAAACACAATGAGGCAGCCTAAATCCACTAACTTTGGTGGGTGGGACCGTAAAATCCCACCCTTTGTTTAAATTCAAACTGCAGCCCATGGGTAAAACAAACAAACAAACAAACAACAAAACAGCACGGGAAACAGGCCCTTCAGCCCAATGAGCTCGCACCGCCACCTCAATATTCCCACCTCTACCCGTGATCCCTGTCCATGTTTATAGATCTACGGATTAAAAACCAAATTTGAGACAATTTAGGGAGAATTTGTTTTGCCAATTAGCCTGAGAGCACATCTTTGGGATGTGGGGGGAAACCGGAGCACCCGGAGAAAACCCACGCAAGCATGGGGAGAATGCGCAAACTCCCACAGACACAGGCTCAAATCCACGTATCTGCACAGCACAGCGATAGTCACTGAGCTGTCGTGTTGCCCATCAAATGGTCCAGGTCAGGTGTACACTAACGACGAGAAGCACTAGAATAGTCTCGAAAAAAATCCAAGAGCAGTCCTCTCACGACTCATCGTGTGTATGCCCCTCGTTAGACAACAAGGTGGACCAGAGCACTGGTAGGATAAAAAAAAAGTACATCAATATCATCGTCTATTTACACACTTCCCAGGGACTCCCAAGGCTCATGATCCCTATTTTAAATCAGTAAATTAAAAATGAAAACCAATTTGGATAGATTGGGGTGGGGAAGTGGGTGGAGAGGGCTGGGATTTTCCTATCCTGCCCACAACACAGAGGTCCATTGATCTCGGGCAGGATTTCCCAATTTTGGGGCGAACACAGCTGGAAAATCCCACTCATGACTACATTTTGATTCTGTTTTCAGTACTAAGAGTGGAGGTATTGCAGTTTAAAAAAAAAGTAACCAAACTGGAACTTAACCTAGGACATCTAGCCCATGAGCAGAGATGGAATACCATTGGCTTGTTTACTTTGAAGAAAAGGTTTGTGAGAGATATTGAGCAACAATTCAGAAAGAATTAGATTGATAGTTGAGAGTTGGTATTTGAAAATAATTAAATTTGACACTGGTCAGGTGAATTTGAGTTTTTTTGGTTTTTTACTTCTATTCCTTATAGAAGTATGGCAACTCTTAAGAATGCAAAGCTTCTGTATTCCTAGAAATGTTAGTTTTATTTAGTCTACTTCTAGATATGGAAACATTTGATGCCTTGCAGAGTGATCAACACTTAACACTGGCACAATTCCTTAGAAAGTGGCATGCATTTCTTCAAAGCTGCATTTATTATTACCTCCAGCATCTACTGAACGACGAGACCCTTGGGTCACAATTTACGAATGGAATAAAATGCAGTTTGTAGAATTAATGTTGAAGAGATAGAATTTTTTTTGCTCTTTCAAAGTCATCACATTAAAATGACAGATTTTGTCATGATGCAATCATATATTGTTAAACACACACACGCGTAATCTATTCATATAAATAATTCCCACTGAAATTTTGCTCTTACTACTTACCGGAACAATCTGAAAATGTCTGACCTTCTGACAATGGCATAGTGACAAAACAAAACTTTTCAGATTACTCTGACTGTCTCGCAGTAAGAACATCCTACATTGGATGGAAAGAAGAAAATCAGACCTATGTATATGCATCGAGTTTTTACACATTATTGCTTAACTGACACTATCAAAGGCTTCTCATCAATTCCATTGCCTGAACACTTAATCTAAATCAGAGTGTGCAAAAACATGGTACTTTATTCAACCCAGAACTAAAATTTAACCCAACATCCTTCACCAATTACAGCATAGTTGTGATCTCCTGGCAGATTGTTGGTGTAAAATAAAGTTATTTAATTCTGCCCACATTTATATGGGTTTGCATTTAAGTAGCTTGATACTGAAACTGGATGATTAAAATAGAAACACACTCCAATTCTCATCACTGGAATCCTTTATTTGAATGCAATAATTTCATCTTCACCCCAATAGCAAGTAACTATTAAGTTTTGATTGACATGGGAGCCAAAGGACAAGAAAGAGGAGTTGGAGTCACAATCAGACCAGCCACAAACTTATCAAAGGGCACAGCCATTGTAATCAAAAACCACAAAATGTATCTGAATTGCAAATTTTTGCTGGTTTCAAGATAAAGGTTTTTATAAATCAAACTGACTGGAAATACTTGCTGTTATCGTTATACAATGATTAGCATTTGAAGTGAATTATGGCAGTAATGTCCCACCTAATCAGAAAACTCCTTTAAAGATTGATGCTTACCCATCCACAAGACCTTGTTGTTCTATTAGTTTTTGAGCTTCATCTCTGGAGAGTCGGTGATGAAACCATAGCTGCATCCGGTGAATAGCTAAAGTTATAAAGGCAAAATAGAAATCCAAAAAGTGATTTACCTAAATGATGACACATTTGTTATTAAATTTGTGTCTCAAAAGTAATTTCATCCACCATAACCACAACTGAATTAGCAAAACTTTTAACTTTGTTTGAATTACAAAAAATAGTCTTTAGTCCTTTAATAAGATCCACCAATATACATTTTTAAAACTATCGGCAAACATCTTTCACTTAAAATTAACTGACACGAATAATTTATCTGAATTTTCCAAAATTGTCTTTTGCAACAAAGCAATATTGAGACAACCTTGACACGGAGTAGTGCTCTGCGACGTGGTTGGACTCCCATATGCGTTCAAACGATGGCAACTTCTCCTCTGTTAATACAAGAATTTAAATTTAAAAGTATCAATTTCATTATGTAGCATATTTAATTTGAATTTTAAGCATCAACTGATTTGTGTGCTATTTGCCTTTTACCTTGGAGATGTACTGGAATCCTACATTTTCATATAACAATTAGGGTATGCATTCCAAAATCTGGGCCCGAATTTTGCCATCCTATCTGCTATGCGAATCGGAGCGGACGAGAGGCGGACCAGGGAAAGATCCGCTGGCCTCAGGTGGGATTTTATTATTTTAGGATGAGCAAGGTCATAAAATCCCAGTTGTTCATCGAGATTAGTGCACTTTGATGTTAGAGGTACTATTTATGGTAGTTCCCGTTGGTGAAAGATAGTTGCACTATCATTGCTCAGTAGGATCCAACATGTGAATGGATAAATAATATTAATAATGCACTGCAAAATATTCTCAGCTGGTTATTTGTAAGACATCCCACAGTTATCGCACTGCTGCTCAATTTTCACCAACAATCAGCTGAACAGTTCATGACTTGAAATTCTGTTTTTGATTAAGAGCAATGAAGGGAGTAAAGTTCTAAGCAGCATATACGAGAACAAAATGCTGAGGAATTATTTAAGAAATAATCAATGCCCGATTACTTGTCCAAAAGCCATGAAAGGTGCTGATAAAGGAAAACGAACACAGAAAAATATTCAGGTCAGGCAGCCTTGTGAAAGGAACATGGACCTGAAATGTCAGCTAGCTGACTTCTGTCTGAATTTATATCATACCTAATCACAGTTTTCAAATGTACTAAAACACTATATTTTTGTGCAACCAATCAGCTGTTTGCATTGCAGCTGAATTTAAGCAACATTGCTCTTATATATTTTTTTAAAAAATCATGAAACAGTATTCATCAGGGCCTGTTATCTTCTGTTACACTGAACAATTAATTACACTGATCATTTAGGGCTAATGACCAAAATCAATCACTATAAGCAGGATTTTCTTGTACAGGTGGTGATTAAAATGTAGTTGCAACTGATTAATTACAGGAAACAAGATTCATTGACATAGGAAAACTAATTTGGAGAATAATTTGAAGTGTACCATTACCTATCAAAGCCTTTTTTAAAAAAAACTGCACTTGTAAGCAACAATGCAAACCAATATTTTACCCGCCATGCCAATGCCTCCTCAGCCGCAACTGTAAGCGCCTCTGTGGGGTTTTCAATTACTCTTCCCTTGTGTCCAGAGAAGTCCATAGCTACCAATGAATTTTCAGAGATGCTTCTCTATGAGGGTGAAAGAAACTATTTTGAACAATGTTTAAATACCATTTTATTTGAAAGAAGTCAGAAAGTCTGCAGAATCCACACTGGATATATTTTTCAGGCTGGAAGAAGATTTATAGTGATGACCCCCAGGGGTCAGTATTGAGACCCTTTACTTTTCCTGATATACATATATATTAATGATCTAGATCTTGGTGTGTTGGGGACAGTTTCAAAGTTTGCAGGTAACACAAAACTTGGAAGTACTGTAAAATGTGAAGACAACAGTGTAGAACTTCAGAAGGACGCAGGCAAGTTGGAAGAGCGAGCAGATAGATGGCAGATGAACTTCAATACAAGAAAAGTGAGGGATGCGCTGTCTCTCATGTTCTTCCTCTCACAATAGAAAATAAGGGGTAAAATATTTAAAGGTACACAGAAGCAGAGGGACCTGGGCGTGTATGTGCATAAGTCATTAAAAAGTGACAGGATAGGAAGAGAGAGCAATTAATAAAATATATGATATTCCAGGCTTTATTAATAGATGCATAGAGTACAAGAGCAAGGAGATAATGCAGAACTCATACAAGACACTAATTAAACCTCAGCTGGATTAGTATACAGTTCTGGCTGCTACGCTATAGGAAGAATGTAAATGCACTGGAGAGAGTGCCAAAGAGGTTTACAAAAATGGTTCCAGGGATGAAAAACTTCAATTGTAAGGATAGATTGGAGAGGTTGGAACTATTCTCCTTAGAGATTTGATGGAGATGTTCAAAATCATAAAGGGAGCTGGACAGAATAAATGGGGTTAACTGTTCCTGATCGTAAAAGGATCAAGAACACGCGGGCACAGATTTAAAAGAAACAAATGCGACGTGAGATAAAATGTTTTCACACAATGAATGGTTCAGGACTGGAATGCACTGTCTGGAAGTGTGCTCTAGACAGATTCAATTGAGGCATTCAAGAGTGCATTAGATGATTACTTGAATAGAAACAGTGTGCAGGGGAATGGCAATAAGTCATGATGTTCATTTTAGAGAGCCAGTGCAGACATGATGGGCCAATTGTATTGTAACGATTCTGAGATATTCATTCAGGAGTCATTAATGCAAGTCCAAGTTAGCACAGCTTCAAAAGAAAACAAAATAGAAACTTGAGTTAAATATACTTACTGAAATAAAACAAAAGAATTAAATCTTTATTGGAAATGGGAAAACTGCAATTAATAAAATTATGATTTTTTTTTTATTAGCAGTATGCTAGTTTTGTAGTTTAGTACGAGATAAAAAGTCAACTTTCTTCACAACGAGTTGTTAAACTAAATTCAGTATACTTGGTTATCCATTCCTTCAAAAGCTATTAAATCAAAGGAATTGAATTACTAAAGAAGGGTATCAACAACCACTACCAACACTGACACAATGGGCCAAGTAATCTATTTCTATGCTCTATGGTTCTACAATTCCATATGTCTTCTGACCTACACTTGATCTCAGTCCAGAGCTATGCCATTAGCTCTTGATGCTTTTTGAAGTGACTGAGCATGGTTTTCAAAAGACTGAAGCAGCTAGGGGCGAGCAATAAATGAGGTATTTCTTCTCATTAAAAGAGAATTGAAGTATCGACTCAGGTAAAACATAAATTCCCCCGTAACGATGATATGGTTCCTTTTGTACTCTACCAATCTTCACATTCAACGGATGATTCTCCAACATCTCTAGAGTGAAGCCAAATCCACTTCCCATGTTTTCCTTCAACGTGTCAATGGCACTGTTCCTTTTGTGACACCCTTTTCCAATGTTCAATCAATATCAAAACCCCCTCAGCTTGTCAGGAAAATGCAGGAGATGAAACTCCTGCTCTTTTACTTCCTCACTTCCCATTATCCAAATCTCCAAACAATGCTTGCAAGTGAAATAGCAATTTACTAGGGTCTTTTGAATTTAGTGTACTATACTCTGCACTGAAATGACAAAATGTAGATTGGAAACCTCTTTGCAGAATAGACCTGTTCAATCTGCAAGTGTGCCCCTGAGCTTCAAGTCATTTATCATTTGGATTCTCTGACCTATGCCTCTTGTGTCCTCAACTTCCCATGCCATTTTGATGAAACTTAACATAATCTCAAGAAACAACACCTCATCTTTCTATTAAGCATTTTAAGGCCATCCATGTTGGGTGCCGAGTTCAACAATTTCAAATTCTAACTTCACTTTCCAGCGCAGCATTTGTTGGTAATTCTGTGTTTCTCCATTTACACCTTCTCTACTGGTTGAGTTTTGATGGTAAAGTTCAACATATTTACTTTACTGCCACTTAAATGTTAAGCTGGTCTAGAAAGTTCGAGCCAACATACATTCTCATGCAGCTGAGAGAGAAGAACTATAAGTTACTAACAAATACCCTGTTGATGTTAACATGATGTGCCAACAAGCTAATATTCATCTTAATGAGGTTTTCCTCAATTCACTCATTTGAAACAAAGACCCTGAACGAAATTCTCCAGCCTCCCAGCCACGTGTTTCCCACTGGTACGAGGTGGTACATTGTTTGCTAGAGTCAGGATTCTCTGGTCCTGCCACTGTGAACAAGAATTCCCATTGATATCGCCCCATGCCAGTGGGATACCCACTGGTGGGGATGCATTGCTGACAGGACCAGAGAATCCCGCCGGTATGAACGGCCATAGAATTCTGGCCCCTCAGTTTTTCATCTATCTAGGCATATTAATTTAGAAGTGAACAATTAGATCAGCAGAAGTTAAAAGGAGATAGAATATTAAGTTCAGATGATTCACATTAATGCACAAGTACTATTAAATCAAACTCTTACTACTTGTAGTTTTATATTTTGGACTTCATACCATTGGTGATGAATTCAGTGAGGTAAGGCTTCCTCTCCTTTGCTGTGGTATTTTGTAGTTTTGGTACAGTTGTATTCCATACTGCAAAATAAAAAGATTATTCTTTGAAAATGAGGAAAACTATTTGAGGGGTTAAAATCAAAATTAGCTGACTAATTCCATAAACTGAACTGAGGGAAAATAAAATAAAGTTACTGAAATATAGTCATTTCCACTTTAAAATTAAACTTCTCCATACAAATAGTTTCACTTACTCAAACATTTGTTTCCAAGATGCACAAATATCTTCAATTCTGCATGTGCATGACACCTGTGTAATATTAATCTCCCTTTACTCAACCAGATTGAATCGTAGAACAATCTGAAGGCAGGCTAAACCAAACGTATGCTGGATTATTCTATTGGGAGAAACAAGATTATTCTGCAATCTGATTGTGTTACCACAATGAAAGGAAGTGTGCATCACAAGGAAAGTAGGAGGACCAATACTACCCAGAGGACAATGAACCAGATGTATCATTGAAGCAGAAATGAACAGATTAATGGATTAACTTGACCATATTAATATTGGCACATAGTCAGAAAGTTGTAAATGTACATGCTTGTAGGGGATACTATCCAGTTATAAAACTGTAACTACTCATTACCAAGAAAAGCTACATCACTGAGGGTCCTTTACTTAAAATTCATCCATCCTTCTTTATCATAAGAATTGTAGGTGTTGGAACAGAAAATGCACAAACGTTTGGGCAAATCCACATCCTACATAACGGGAGTTAAATATAAAATTCAGAGGAAAGGTTGAATGCACTGGGGTTGTTTTCCCTTGAAAGACGTCGGCTGAGAGGGGATCTATTAGAGGTATATAAGATTATGAGGGGTATAGATAGAGTAAATGGTGGTAAGCTTTTTCCACCATTAGATTCGGATAGAACGAGGGGTCACGGCCTTAGGGTGAGGGGGGCTATGTATAAGACGAATATTAGAGGGCATTTTTTCACACAAAGGGTAGTGGGGGTGTGGAATGCACTACCGAGTAAGGTGGTGGGAGCAGGCACGCTACGGTTGTTTAAGGGTCTCTTGGACAGCCACATGAGCGGTCTGCAGATAGAGGGATATAGAGGACTGTTTAAATACTTTAATTGTTTCCACAGGCTGTTCGGTCCACCTTGTTGACCAACAAGGTGCATGCATTCGGCAGGTCGTGCGAGGGCTGCTCCTGGATGTTACTTCAGGAGTGGCCTAGTGCTTCACGTCGTTAGTGTATGCTTAAACTGGACCATCAGATGGGCAACATGACAGCTCAGAGACTATCACTGTTGCTGTGCAGACACATGGATTTGGGCCTGTGTCTGCGGGAGTTTGCGCGTTCTCCCCATGGTTGCGTGGGTTTTCTCCAGGTGCTCCGGTTTCCTCCCACATCCCAAAAACGTGCTCTTAGGCTGATTGGGTAACAAATTGTCCCTATATTGGTCTCTGTATGTCATCAAGACGTTAGGACGGCGGCGCGGGCTCGTTGGGCCGAAGGGCCTGTTTCCCATGCTCTGTTGTTCTTTGTTCTTTGTAAATACGCACAGTCTCAGTCTTTATAAGATTCATTTCTCCTGGGGGTGGGGGAAGGAGTGATTATATTGATTCTGTCTGCCCCGACATGGTTCAATAGTGTTAGTGGGATTGTCCCACTAACACTCACCATACCTGCTTCTCAGCCTCAATGGGAATATGATGCAAGTACACAGCCTCCTACACTGACTGAAATGAGGTGTACTGGGTTTCTAAAGGTTCAAATTAGGTGCATAGCATTAAATCATCCCTCTTTGAAAAGGGATTGAAGGGACTAGCGTGCTGCTTGTTTGGAATGGGGAAGGGGGGGTGGGGTAGAAATGGATAAATGATAGGGCATTGGTGTTTCTGATCTGAGTGTGCTCAAGGGCATACATGTATCTTCTCTCAAAGTTAGGGGTGGGGCTGGGGATGAAGAAGCAGGAGGCAGCATACGATGAGCATTATCACTAGACTATTAATCCATAAACTTAGCTAATGTTCTGGGGACCCGGTTTCAAAATCTTGCTACAACAGATAGGGAAACCTGAATTTAATAAAAAAAAGTCTGGAATTAAGTGTCTACTGATGACCGGAAAGCCACTGTTAATTGTCAGAAAAGCCCATCTTGTGCACTAATGTCCGTTAGGGAAGGAAATCTGCTGTCCTTACCTAATCTGAACCTTACTCCAGAGCCACAGCAGTCTGGTTGACTCTCGGCTGCTCTCGGGCAACCGAGGACGGGCAATAAATGCCGTGCCCACGTTTAATGAATTTGAAAAGGCCTCAACATTTGTGCATCATCCTTAACCCAATAACTCAACACATCTTGAAATGAGAAATACAAATTTGAGATTAATATTAGTACGCAAATGCAAATTATGTTCACAATAGACTGAAAGTATCAATGCTGAAAGATACCAGAAGTTACAATTAGCACACGGTGGCATAGTGACTAGCATTGCTACCTCATAGGTTTGATTCCTGGCTTGGGTCACTGAAGAGTATGCACACTCTCCCTGTGTGGGTTTTCTCCGGGCACATTGGTTTCCTCCCACAGTCCAAATGCTGGTTCAGTGCATTGACCATGTTAAATTCTCTCTCAATGTACCCAAAACAGGCATTGGATTGTGGCAACTAGTGGATTTTCAGTGTAACTTCATTGCAGTGTTAATATAAAACCTACTTGTAAAACTAATAAACAAAAAGCTGAACACAATTATCAGATTTGTGTCCCTATTTAAATTTTTGGGCACTTTTTTTCCCCCCACTTTTCCTGAAAGCATTGTATAAATGGTGCAAGACAACATGGGAATAGGAAAACGGGAGGTAGTGGGTGGGATTCTCCAATCTTGCTCGCCTAATCAATGCTGTTAGCAAAAATGGTGAATTTGGCACTCAGCCAAAACTCTCCTTTGCTGCAGTGGGACCAGGGAGTCCCAACCACGGTGGGGCAGAGAATTCCAGCCATGTACATTAGCATAGAGAAATGACATATACAATTCCAGCTGAACAGAACGATACAATGAACATCTTAGGAAACCAAGCATCATCAATTAACTTCTATCATAATTGCTCAACATTTTATATACGGTTGATGAAAAGAAAAAATATACAACATTGAATTGTCTTAAACAGCTAGATTAAAAGAATCAATTCCTCTGATACAAAGGAGGCTCTCTATGTTTGACTTATACACTTGGCTGATGCAACTAAAGGAAGGGAAAAATGGAAATGGTCCATCACTCATATTTCTTCCCATGACTTATTCAAGAGACTTCAGCACATAATCTAGGCCAATACTTCAATATAGAATTATGGGAATGCTGCGCTGGTGGTGTCGCTTTTTTTTGGATAAGACTCTAAACAGAAACGCCTCTCCCTACAGTACTGGAGGCCACCATTCAGCCCCTCAAGTCTGTACTGATCACAATCCCACCTAGGTTCTATTCCCACAACCCCACATATTTACCCTGCCAATCCCTCTGATGCAAGGGTCAATTGAGCATGGCCAATCAACCTAACATTCAATTGGTCCCAACATATCCCATGGCACTATTCAAAGTAGAGCACGAGAGTTTTCCTCCTGTACTTGCTGTCAATCAATTTCACTGTGAAACAGGAATCATCTGGTCATGTTGCCTCTTGGCTGTTTATGGGATCTAGCTGTGCCAAACTATGCGGCACATTTCCTCAATTACAGCAATGGCTATAATTCAAAGTACACTTCGTGGTGTCTTAATTTCATAGAAAGCAAACCCATGACTTTTAATTCACAAAAAATACTGGGCAATTGTCAAGCCACACAATGCCTTGGTGCAACAGTCAATGCAATATTATCAGAGCTGTTCATGAGTATAAAAACAAAACTATTCAAGTACATCCCGTAAAAGCGTGCAAATTTTCTGACTCTGACTCAGAGTCAGAGATCTTCACAGGGGTTCGCCAGGGAGCAGATGAATTGCCCTTCAGAAGTTTAAAAATGCCAGAAAATTCTCACATAGATTTGCATCTCAGGACTCCCCCAAGTCCTAAGGCAACTCTTTTCGTCATATGTTCAGTATCTGACACTCCAGAGACTAGAAGGTTGGCCTTCTGTTTTCTTTAGATAGTGAAAGCAATAGTTCACCTTGTAACCCTTCTTCTTTTTCACCCTTGCCCTCTCACTTATTGTCCTCAGAATTATTACCGTTAGGCAAGAAATAATTACAGCTTCTGTTCTCCACAAAACATGCAATAGAAATGAGCATAAGATTGTCTCTTAGTTTCTTTTTGTTCCAATAAACTCTGGCAAGTGTCTTATTTTGTATGGGCTGATAGGGCAGGTTGATGTTCAAGACCCAATACCAAAAGTCCAACTAGAAGCAACAACTGAGTGGGAAGTGGGGTGGAGACTGAGGGTCAAGAAATCTGATGATGAAAATATAAAACAGTATGGTGTTCATCAACAAAACTGCAATCAGCATTGAAGGATCAATTGATCATGGGTATTACATGTTTACATTTAATGGTCATCTCAGTGTGACAATAGTTTCAGTGTTATGTACCAATTAAATGTGCATAATTTAGAGACAATCTGTTTTCAATCAAGTATTGGTCTTGTTTAACTAAGCAATTAAGATAGACAGAGGCTGTACTTCTTGCTACAATGAAAACAAGAAGTCCCTGAAGATGTTGAAAATCTGAATTAAAACTGCAGACTTCTTACTGTGTTCATCCCAGTCCAACACCAGCATCTCTACATTAAAACTGCAGGAACAGAGTAAACATTCAGATCTGAGACTTTTCAGGACTGCTGAGTTATTTCCAGCATTTTCTGTTTCTATTTTTGTTGCTCACCATATTGTTTTATATTTTTCAAATTTGGTCTTATTTATACAATGCAACACCATTACGTTCTGTTGGTTTAAGTCAAAGAAATAACCTTTGTGCAGAGCTTCAAAGAACTTGTTGGAAGTCAAGATACTATATGAAACTTGTTCCTTTTTTTGACACAGCTATTTCCTCAAAAATGTCAGGATTAGTCAAATAGACTGTTACGATGGCCACAAAAGCCAGGAGGATTGTCAATATATCTCATTGTGAGCTTTGTGGAGCATGAGCTGCCTTATTGAATGAGTGGAGGCTCACCCAACGAGCAGTCAGTGGAGGTTTTTAAACCTGTTACTCTACTTGGACCATTGTTATAGGTCTCAAGGTGAAGACTCCCGGTACAGCCCTTTCCTTTGGGAAACTGATATTTAGCTGAATTACTCCCTTCAGCTTCTGAATGTGTGCTGACTGCATTATCATTTGATAGATATTCTTCAACTTATCCTAGGTAATAAAAAAAAAACTATTGTTTAAACACAACCACAAGGTCTTGCCTCGTTGCCTTTGTTGAAAAACATTATGGAATGCAAGGACCCCACAACATTATTGGGAGAGCTCCCTGCCCTCCTGAATATTCTGTCAAAGTTTCTCTCTCGATCAATAGCCAACAAAATAGATTAACTGGGCATTAGTTGCTGTTAGTGGAAATGGCCATGTTTCCCTACATAACAATCACTGCACAGTTCCGTAATGTAACAGTCAAAGATATTTCTGAAATACGAGAGAGGATTCTATATAAATGCAAGTGTTTCATTTCAAATTTTCTCAGTTCATTTGTCATTACTTCACTAATCATTTCAGTTATTTTAGCTTCATTGGTCTGTTGAGATTAACAAATTCTCCAAGCCAGTATCTTCAAAATTATACAAGCATTCAATATTTATATTTAACTAAACAAGTACAGAACGCCATACATCGATTGAATTAGACACCATGTACAGTTCTAGGACGAGTGCATTCTGCATATATTACTTCTCATACTCTCAGTAAAGAACCACGTCTGTCAGCAGGATTTTATTATCTTTACAAAATCTGTAACAAAACAAAAAACTGAAACAAACACTTATTATAATTCACTGCAGTATTTAAGCTGTTTCCATCCTTAAGAAACAAATGTGTAGTCTTCAATTTGACTCTGAAAAGCAGTTTAACAAAAAACTGAAGTCTTTTTGGCAAAGCAGATTCCAAGTAACCAGCCATCAATTAATATCAATTTCAAATAGGCCAACTACAATGGATCCTCACCGTCTCATAGTTAGTCAATTCCAAATTATTTAGCTTTATTTCCTTCCCACAGCAAGTAATCCATATTATATTCTCAGCACTGAATTAAGTTTACATTCAGCCCCTCAAATATGTTCCAACATTCAATTAGATCATGGTAGATTAGTACCTGCACTCCATTCAGCCCATATGCTCTATTTTAAACATTCAACCAAAATGGAGGTGACTCAACTGCTTTCGACAAAATCAGCCTGTAATGTGGATTGTGTTGTGAGGCGTTGGATACCGTTTGTTATGTCCTAATGAAGTCTTCATAGTACGAGATAAGTATGTTATCATTACTCTATGTTATCATTAAGTATAAGAACAACAGGCCTTGACTTGATCCAAGTAGAAATCAGCATAAGATTGTTACTACTCTGTACCTGCTTTGACTGCACTGCATTTCTTAAGTGCCCATCTCACCTGACCTTTCTGACTGGGACCGGGTGAGATCCAGGCAGTGCAGCAGGTCTCTCGGTATAGCATCGGAGCTGAAAAGAATTAAGACAAAGGACACATTCCCTCCCCCTTTTTCCACCTGGCACTGGCTGCACGGTTAAAATGACTGACTAAGTCCTACTGGTTGCAATAATGTTACCATTCACTGCTGTCCAAGTGCTGAGACGAGGACCTGGGCCCCAACAAATGAGAATCTTAATATCTGAATCAGTTATTAATGTGCTGACCTCAAGAAAATGTACAAAATAAACTAATCCAATCAAAATGTACACATTGTTACATTTAGAATCCAGCTAACAAGAGGTTGAGGTGCAACTTGAATCATAAATGTGATGGTTTTAAGATATTTCAAAGTAATTAGGCAAACTTACACACCAAATTGTATTTAGTCAAGTTGGGGTATTGTAAGCAGAATGTATTAAATGCATAATGGATACATTCACAAGTACGCGCACAAAAAACAGTGAGAAAATAAAGAAACTCAAACCAGACTGTCTTTAATCATTTCACAATTAAGTATATATTTTAAAAGAATGAGTTTTAATAAAGACAAAATGGATCAATCTTCTGCATGTCAAGAACAATACTATTACCTTAAAAAGTCGAATCACTGTCACCCAGCATGTCCTACTCTGTTCATCTTCAGCACAAAATAACTTCAGATCTCTGGGACCTCCTGATTTGTGAAGCTGGAAGGCCACAGCAAATTGTTTAGGATTAATGCATGCCTTAACAATAATACCTGTTGGAATTAAAAAAAGAAATCACTAAAAACACCTCTAAATTAAATCCTGTTCCTTTTATCACCTTCAATCCATTTGTGTTCAGCTAGCTGACACTTTAAATGCACCAAGTAAATCCCTACAGGAAAAGTAATTTTTTGATAATTGGTGGATAGACTTAGCCTTTGTTTTGTGTTGTACCTCAACATGTGCATTGTGCAATGCAGAAGGGGTTATTACTTAATCTTTAGTTTCAGTTTGGGTAAAAAGACACATATCCAAATTATACCATCTATTCGCAACAAGAATTCAATCCAACAGAAAAATTACGTACCTTGATGCAGAATCCAAAATTTGTTGGGGCACCATACATCTTCCTTCCTGATAACAGTGTGTAAACATTGCTTTCACTGAACTCAGCAACAAATTGTAAATGTCTTGGTTCCTGCATTAGGAGAAGAAAATAGTTAATGCACAATTAAGAAATGAATACATTTTAAGTGAAAAGGAACTTGACCGTTAACCTAAAGTTTTCAACCAATGACAAAAACTATGAAATGATAGGTACAGGGGAATAGGTATTGCTGCTTTAACAAAGTGTGAAATGCTTACAGAATTGATCAAGATAGGCACCAAGGTGAATAGACATCTTTGTAATTGATTCCTATGATGTTGTAAAATATTCATATATAATGGCTTGCTATAGTAGTTGCTACCCTGAGTGTGAGCTGAGTAAGTATTGACAATATAAAATCGCAAGTGATGTGTGGCTTCTAACCAGAAGGATATTGGCCCAAATCTTCCAATTTATAATCCAACCGATTTATTTGATAGTAAAAAAGCGAGCTTTCGACTCTTGTGTCTTCTTCAGGCATTTGCCTGAAGAAGACACAAGAGTCGAAAGCTCGCTTTTTTACTATCAAATAAATCGGTTGGATTATAAATTGGTGTTGCTAAATTCTTACTGAGTTCTTACCACCCCAATCCAACGCCGGCATCTGTACACCAAATCTTCCAGTCAGTCATGAAGCAAGAGTGCACACCGCTAAGCGTATTTAAAATTCTGGCCTTGTTTTAACACGGGAGCCTTTGGACCTTGCTGTCTCAGCTCTATGTTCTAAGTCAGGATGGTGAGTGATTTGGAGGGGAACCTCCAGTTGGCAGAGTTGCCATGTACCTGCGGCCCTTGGTCTTCTAGGTGGTAGGGGTTGTGGATCTGTAAGGTGGTGCTTAAGAAATCCTTAGTGAGCTCCATCTGTACATCCTATAGATAATACACATTGCAGCTGTTGTGCATTGATGGTGGAGGAATTGAATGTTTGTGGAAGCGGTGCCAATTAAGTGGGCTGTTTTATGCTGGATGGAGCAGGGTGAGAATTATCAGCGGTGCAGGAAAGAGAAACACAATCAGGAACATTGGAGGGTTGAGCAATCTGTAAAAGGAGAGGAGTAAGCATTGTTAAAGTCAAAGCATGAGTATTGTTCTGGGAGAGAATGGTTGTGTTTTGTTTTTTTGACTGATCCAGAACGGATCCTACTGTTAATCATTGACATAAACCAGAGATTAATGGGAGAGTGGTTGGGTAAATTTTTACGAGTGTTGAGCATCAAGCAATAATCTCTAACACTGAGGTCTGTGTCAGATTCATTCTCAGAAGGTGCTCAGGCAGCATAACTTTACCTATTATAAATTTAAATTTTCTGGGTACACACTATGCATGTGCACTGTTCAGAACTTACACAGGATGTCATCACACAACAACGTCTCAATATTCTCTACTTGAGCCATCGGAAGATTCTGCTCATTATCTCCCCCACAATTATTTTCTCAATGCAATGTTTGAGGCAAAATATGGCACATTTTTTAAAAAAAATTAGCATCACAAAATAGGCTTACATTAGCACTGCAATGAAGTTACTGTGAAAATCCCTCATTTTGGTTTGAACAAAGTTTTCATTTCTGACACAGTGGCAACAAGTTCTACTTAAAAGCATTTGCCAAAACATACATTGTGATCAATCATTTTAAATATTGCATGGTGCTTTTGGGAATCAGTTAGACATTTACATCTACAAAGTCTGGTGAAACAAAAATAAAATATAGTGATTTACTGGGTATAGAATTCCAAATTTGCTATGAATTATCTATCTCCGAGCTGTAAAACTGAATTCAATAAGAGATACTTTATGGGTTGACAATAAAAAAAAAAATCACTAAATTCTGCTGCATTGCTGTAAAAATCTGAATGAATTCGAAGAATGAAAGGTGCCGCTCTTACATGACTAACAAAAACTCCAGTCCCACAAGGTACTGTTCTTATTCCTCAAAAAGCCCAGCAATATAGTTGGTTGTGAAACATTGCTACTCAAGAAGACAGCCTACCATCTTGTTAAATCAACTAAAAAAGCACAATTAATGAATATCACAAAAATCTGAAATCTATCTCAGTTAATTTCTCTGCATGGCAATCCTCATAATAACCAAGAACTTAAGGAGAAATGAGAACTGTCATTGAATGACTGAAAAGATCGCAAGACAACACTTCAAGATTTTTACTGTCACAAACAAACTAGAGATAACATTGATTGAACTTTAAACTGAGAAAAGAAAATGCTGGAAAAACCCAGCTGCTTATGGCATCATGTGTGGAGAGAAACAGAGTAAACCTTTCAGGTCTGAGACCTTTCATCAGAACTGCAAAAAGTTAGATATGTAATAAGCGGTAGGTGAGCCAATAATAAAAGAAAGGTCTGTGATAAGAGGAAAGTCAGGAGACATTGAATATCAATACTGTCATGGACAGATACATCAGTGGTAAGGAATGAAGTGAGCATGAGATCATGTAGATTTTTCTCCCCTCCGTTGGCTCCCTCAACACTTACTGCAGACTTGGTGCATCAGATACATCCATCATTGGATCGGATGTTATTACCAATACTAGTTGATGGACATTGAAGTCTCTCACTAGAGCAAATTCTATGTCCTGATTATCCTCAATGGTTCTTGCAAGTTGTATTCAGTAAGTTCATCAGCTGAGGTAGCAGGTGGTAATGAGCAGAAGGTTTCTTGTGAGACTTCATAGTATCAATGTCTATGTTTAGGACAGTAATTCCTTCATAAATTTATGACAGTGTAAATCAACTCACCTAATCCTTGTAGGAGAATTGGGACTCAGACAGGCTTAACCGAAAACCCAGATTCGCATAAAAGGTTAACTTTGTTGAATGACGTGCAAAGAAGTGAATATGTTCCTTGATTGACAGCTATAAGCTAAGCTGAAAGTTATAAGCTCTTTTATGATCTTTTTTGTCAATAGCTGAATGTTTGTTCACACAAGTTAAAGAGCTGTCAAGTATTTAGGTCTTCTATACTTCTGTTATCTACATAGAACATACAACAGTACAGCACAGTACAGGCCCTTTGGCCCTCGATGTTGTGCCGAGCTTTGTCCGAAACCAAGATCAAGCTATTTTATTCCCTATCATTCTGGTGTGCTCCATGTGCCTATCCAATAACTACTTGCAGGTTCCTAAAGTGTCTGACTCCACTATCACAGCAGGCAGTCCATTCCACATCCCAATCGCTCTCTGAAAAAAAGAACAGACATCCCTCCTATATCTCCCACTATGAACCTTATAGTTATGCCCCCTAGTAACAGCTATATTCACCTGAGCAAATAGTCTCTGAACATCCATTCTATCTATCCCTCTCGTCATCTTAAAAACCTCTATTAAGTCATCTCTCATCCTCTTCCGCTCTAAAGAGAAGCCCTAGCGCCTCAACCTTTCCTCATAAGACTGACCCTCTAAACCAGGCAGCATCCTGGTAAATCTCCTCTGCACTCTCTCCAATGCTTCTACATCCTTCTTATAGTGAGGTGACCAGAACTGTGCATAATATTCCAAATGTGGTCTCACCAACATCCTATACAGTTACAGCATAACCTCATGCTTCTTAAACTCAAACCTCCTGTTAGTAAACAGTAACACACTACACGCCTTCTTCACAGCTCTATGCACTTGAGTGGCAATCTTCAGAGATCTGTGGATATGAATCCCAAGATATTTCTGTTCCTCCACACTCCCCAGAATCCTACCAAAATGAATCACCTCATGCTTATCAGGGTTAAACTCCATCTACCATTTTTTGACTCAACTCTGCGTTCTATCAATGTCTCTTTGCAGACTACAAGAGCTCTCCGTTTCATCCACTACTCTACCAATCTTGGTGCCATCAGCAAAAAAGCCTTGGGGTTTTCCTTGATCTGGCCTGCCACGGATTTCTAGCTCTCCTAAGTCCTTTTGTTTAAGCTCATTCCTTGCTACCTTGTAATCCTCAAGTGACCTAACTGAATCTTGTTTTCTCATCTTACACATGCTTCCTTTTTCCTCTTGACAAGACATTTAACCTCTTTTGTGAGCCATGATTCCCTGATTCGGCCATTTCCTCCTTGCCTGACAGGGACATACCAATCAAGGATTCCTTGAACAAGTTCCACTTTTCATTTGAGCCTTTCCCTGACAGTTTCTGTTCCCATCTTATGCTTCCTAATTCTCACCTAATCACATCATGATTACTGCTCCCCCATTTATAAATCTTGCCCTGCCATATGGCCCTATCCCCCTCCACTGCAATAATGAAAGACACTGAATTGTGGTCACTATCTCCAAAGTGCTCTCTCACAAACAAATCTAACACTTGGCCTGGTTCATTACCCAGTACCAAGTCCAATGTGGCCCCACCTCTTGTCAACCTATCCACATAGTGTGTCAGGAATCCCACACATGGTAGAAAAATTACCCCATCTAAACTATTCGACCTATAAAAGGTTCCAATCATTATTTGGAAAGTTAAAGTCACCCATGACAACTACCCTGCGACCTCCACTCCTATCCGTGATCTGCTTTGTAATTTCTTCCTCCTATTTGGGGGCCTCCTGAAAACTCCTAACAACATGACTATTCCTTTCCTATTTCTAACATCAGCCCATATTACCTCAGTAGGCAGATCCCATTCAAAATGCCTTTCAGCAGCCATTAAACTGTTCTTGATTAACAATACTACTCCTCCACCTCTTTTACTACCTTCCCTACTCTTACTGAAACATCTATACCCTGGAATTTCCAACAATTTTCCTGTACCTGTTCTAACCATAACGGCCACAACATCACAGTCTCAAGCATCAATCCACACTCCAAGTTCACCTACTCTTCTTCTGGATGCTCATTGCATTGAAGTAGATATACTTCAATCCACCTTCCTGTCTGCCAATACACTCCTGCGACCTTGATACCCTTCTCAGTACCTCACTACGTTCAACACTGGCTTCAGGATGACAGTTCATTTTCCCCCTCCCCTAACAAATTAGTTTAACCCCCCCCCACCCTTCCCCAAAGAGCCCTAGCAAATTTCCCTCCCAGGATATCGGCGCCCTCTGGTTCAGGTGCAAATCATCCTGTTTGTACAGGTCCCACCTTCCCCAGAATATGCTCCAATTATCCATGTAACTGAAACCCTCCTCCCTACACCAGCCCTGCAGCCACGTGTTTATTTGCATTCTCTCCCTGATCCTTAACTCGCTAGCACATGGCACCAGCAACAAACCAGAGATGACAACACGGTTTGTCCTGGCTCTCAGTTCCACCCTAGTTCCCTAAATTCCTGATTTAAATCCCCATTCCTTCTCTTACCTATGTTGTTGGTACCAATGTGTCTCATCTTGTGACTGTTCCCCCTCCCCCTTAAGAATTCTGAAAACGTGGTCCGAGATGTCACAGACCCTGGTACCCGGAAGGCAACATACCATCCGTGAGTCTCTTTCGCTGCCACAGAACCCCCTGTGTCGCTCTAACTATCTGATATTTAAAAGGTGTAGTTGACTGACACTTTTATTGGGTTGTAGCAATAGCAGTTCTTCTTAAAAACAGAAAATTATGAACGGGCGTTTGTTAAGCAGTTCTACACATGTCACTATTACTACAGGATTCACTCTACAGAGTGAACGGCTTATGCTATGAGATGACATGGATAAGATCTTTCGACTTTACCTTTCAACAGGTTTACAAAGCCAGATTCTGGTCCATGACTCCTCTGAGGAGCCATGAGTCATAGAGAGATTGATCTGCTCAGAGATAATTACTTCCGCAATAGAATGGCCAAGTCAAGACTGCAGAGTATGGACTCATTACTGACATCCTTATCCATGCCACTCTGGCCACTCATCCTCCCTCTCTTTCCAGGATCCTGGCAGACTAACTTGCATCTTAGAGCTATCAGAGATATCATCCCCTCTAATCATAGTAACGTGAATCCAAGGGCCTTTTATCCAGTGCAGATACTGATTAGTTATCCTCAAGAGTCCAGTTTTCTTTCACCTTAGAATTAAATGGACAGATTACAGATAGCCACTCACAACCCAGCATGCTCAACACTTTTCTGGACTTTCAGGATTCACAATGTTTAGTTCACAAGGTGCTATCATTCACTTGCATAAGTGAATAAGCATAAGCTTATTCATAAGCACTTGCATAAGCATAAGCACTTGCACCTTCTTCCCAGTAAAACAATATGGTTCCCCCCTTTGATTTATAACAATCAAGCCACCCTAGGCTTGCTGGTCAGTAGACTTCAGAACAGGTCAAATTACCCTCTTAATTTAATCTTATATTTGGAGATATGATCCCAAATCATAATAGTAATCTTATAACTCTTACAACTATAATGGCTTGGGATGCGAGGGCTATTAGTAATTGAGGATCAGGACTGCAGAAATGCAGAATAATTAATGAATTGTTCTTAATCTTTAAAACAGGGCAAAAGTTGGATGATAGAAATGCCTCTAGATAAAAAATTCCAAAATCTTTCCATAAAATGTTAAATTGGATGAAACGGAGAAACTCCTTTTGGTAAATAAAGCACAATGTTCCAAAAAATCCTTAGAAACTGGAATTATGCCCAAAGATAATAGTACTGCAAATATTAAACTAATTTGCAAGAAAGAAGTAAGGGATAAATCAGAAAAATTATAGACGAGTTGGTCCAGTTCCAGGTGTGGTTCAAATTCTGAGGCAGAATTTAATGGGACCTGGTGTACACGAGGGTAAGGAGGGGGTGGAATATAACTTTTCTGAGGAGTGGGCAAGTATAACTGCCCTTGTCACAGTTGCAGCCAATCCATGACCAATTACTGTTGCTTCCCAGCAGGTTATAATTTTGAGGCTGGTGGTGGAGGTCAGAGACAAGAGGAAACTCTGCAGCTACATCTGTTCAGGCCTCGTGAGAAAGGGTGGGTGGATTTGCCTCCTCCACCAAGTCACTTTCCAGATCAATCCACCTCCCCAAGGTCAGTATCTTTCCATCCCCAATGTTCTCTCATACCCTAGCCTCCAAACAGTATGCCAATCCCCAGCTCCTGTCCTTCCCAATCGCTCACTCATCTGTCTGTCCGTGAGGCCATCTGAATTACCTTTGTTCTGGGCTCTTGGCTGTTAACCTTGTGGGACTAAATATAGTGGCCACAATGCCTAATGGTGCTGCTGGACTGAAGAGTTGCTGACCAATCTGAGGAAGGACTTTGCTTTGTGGTGAAGAGTGGAAGTCCCATCTCCAGCCAATTATCGTTCCACTGAGCGTTGAACGGCTGCAGGACAGCCAACATTGGCGGTGATATGTTTAGTAATGGAGCAGGAAAGCCTGTTATTTGAAAAATCCTGTTCCCAGATTAGAAGATGCCAATAGGAAGGGTTGATTAGGAACAATCAGCAAGAATTTGTTAAGGAAAGATTGTGCCCATCTGATTTGGATACATTGTCAAGGAAATCCAAGTGCATATATAAAGAGAATGCATGAACAAAGTAGCACCATTTTAGACAGGAACAAACCAAGAAAGACTATGAGAAATACAAAACCATGTTTAGAATGCATGGATGCAAATACACAAAATGTGATAGTTAAAATTATTGAGCTGCATGTGCAAATAACTCTAGGTGAATATGATGTGATAAGAACAGAAATGTAGCTCATGAATGGTGAGGACTGGAGCTTGGTATTCACTGATATAAAGTGTTGAGAAAAATTAGGGGGAGAAGAGATGGGGTGATAGTATGGAACGACAGGTGATCTTTAAGACCATATCCAGATTACATTCCAAAAAGGAAAAGGCAGGGGAATAAAAGCCAGGATGACAAGGGAGATAAAGGATATGATGAAGCAAAGAAAAAAAGGACGTATGTGATACACACCAGGTGAATTCTTCAAAAGGAGACCCAAATACAGTGATTTGAAAGGAAAAGTGAGAAGACAGATTGATCCCTGTTTAAAAAAAAACCTTATCAGCTCGGAAGGTTACCCAATTCAACTCATCAGCCTCCTCCATTACAACCTGTCCACATCACTCCAAAGTGCTACGTAATTGACATGTTACAAGGAATAATGCACAGAGTAGCTTTATTCCCTTATTATACTAAGATATAGAGGTAGTTGTCAATTGGAGACACATAGAAATGGAGAATGGATATCTTTTAGGAAGAGGGGTACGGCCTGCCTGAAGGCTTTGTACTGAGACCATGTATTTCAATTTCTATAAATAACTTGAGCATAGACAGGAGGAAGATTATGAAAGTTTGCTGATACTTAATAGGAACATGGCCAATAGAGGAAGAATGTAGGAGGTTGTAGGAGGATATGAACAGGCTACTGGAAACAGCAGCCAAGTAGCAGATGCAGTCCAATGCACAGAAATGTGAAGGGGTATATTTTTGGAAAAGGAATGTAAAAGTAAGTACATAGGGAACAGCTATGATTCTGAAAAGGTTCGAGAAATAGCTTCAAAAGGTGCAGTGCAAATAAAAAGACTGTAAGAAACACATGGAAATCTGGGGGTTAGACATGCAAGATTGTAGATAAAAACAAGTAGGAGATGGGCTGCACAGTGGTTAGCACTGCTCCCTCATAGCACCAGGGAACCAGGTTCAATTCTGGGTCACTGTGCAAACTCCACAGAGACATTCTCCCCATGTCTGCATGGGTTTTCTCTGGGTGTTCCGGTTTCCTTCCACAGTCCAAAGATGTGTGGAGTTAAGTTGATTGGCCACGCTAAATTGACCATAGTGTCAGCTGGATTAACAGGATAAATGTGCAGTTACGAGAATGAAGCCTGTGTGGTACTGTAGTCGGTGCAAACTCAATGGGCCAAATGTCATCTTTCTGCAATGGTAAGAATTCTACAGATTAATCCATTAATCCCACTAATGCAGTTGTGCATTAATTAGGATGTTGAGCACTGGATGCAGTTCTGGGTATCATTTCATAGAAAGGATATCAAAGCGATACTCATGGCCACTTCTTTTCAACAAAGGTAAAGCAAATATTAATTATGGTTATGAAAATCGTTTGAAAAAGTGGAGGTTTTTCACCAGTGTTAAAGAGGAATCTAATAAACATATTAAATTTAAATGGTGAAAAATTACAACATGATAATGTGCAGAGGGACCTGAGGGTCCTTGTGCACGAATTGCAAAAACTCAGTCTGCAGGTGCAGCAGGTGATCAAGAAGGTGAATGGAATGTTGGCCGGGATAGAATATAAAAGCAGGGAGGTCTTGCTGCCACTATATAAGGCACTAGTGACGCTACAACTGGAGTACTGTGTGCAGTTTTGGTCCCCTTATTCACGAAAGGATATATTAGCCTTGGACAGGGTACAGAGCAGGTTTAGCAGATTGATACCAGGGATGGGCAGTTGGCTTATGAGAGATTGAATGGATTGGGCCTGTACTCGTTGGAGTTTAGAAGGCTGAGGGAGGATCTTATAGAGACATATAAAGATAATGAAGGGGCTAGACAGGGTAGAGGCAGAGACATTCTTTCCACTTAGAAAGGAAACAAGAAGTACAGGACACAGCCTCAAAATAAGTTGGGGGGTCAGTTTAGAACACAATTGAGGAGGAACTTCTCTCAGAGGGTAGCGAGTCTCTGCAATTCTCTGACCGTTGAAGCCATGGAGGCTACCTTGTTAAATATGTTTAAGTCACATGTAGACAGATTTCTGGTCAATAAAGGAATTAAGGGTTATGGGGAGTAGGAGGGCAAGGGGAACTAAACCACGTTCAGATCAGCCATGATCTTATTGAATGGTGGGGCAGGCCCGAGGGGCTAGATAGCCTACTCCTATTTCTTATGTTCTTATGTTCTAAATTATTTAAGGCTTTGAGAAGAAACTACTGCAGTGAAACATCCTTTCCACAGGTTAATCATTTTTACAAGGCATTGTATAATCAAAGGGAAAAAAAACACTAAATAATCTCTTTTATTCAAAGAATAATTAGAAAATCGACTGTTGTAACACAAGCGGACATCAGGTAAGGACATCATTTAAAAACCAACCCAATATATTTTTTAACTTCTATTTTCAGTCCCATTAAATTCTGCGTGAAAAGGAAGACAAAAAATTTGAGGAAAAGGCAGGAAAATCCGTAAGAGTAGATAGTTTTAATTGAAGGACTAGCACTGTGACAAAAATGATGTGGCAATTCTGCTTTTCAAGATTTGGGTTCTCAGGCATTTCAGCTGCTTCACAGAATTGTTCTAAAATATGGCATCAAATCATAAGAGGATGTTAAAGCTGATAACTAAACTCTTGATCAAGGAAGTAGGTTTTAAGCAAGCTTGTAAGGAAGAAATCTTTTTAACTCACACAGTGCCCTCTCATTTCCTTTGAAAATAAAGTATGATCCACCTGTAGAATATCTTCTTTGATACTTTTTTCCAGATTTATTTAATGGATCACTTTTTTTGTATTCGTTCATAGAATGAGAACTTCACTGACTGGGTCAACTATTATTGCCCTTCCCCTAGGGCTTTTGAGAATCAACCACATTGCTATGGGTCTGAAGTCACATGTTGACCTGACCAGGTAAGGATAGCAGATTTCCTTCTCTAAAGGACATTAGTGAAACAGATGAGCTTTTATGACATTTGACAATGGTTTCATGGTCTTCATTAGGCTTTCAAACTCAGATTTCTATTTGATTCAAATTTCACCATCTGCCACGGTGAGATTTGAACCCAGGTCCCCAGAGCAGTACCCAGGTTCTCAGAATTACTAGCACAGTGATAAATCAATCCACAAGCATTAAATTCAAACTATATGACCACCAGTGGCAACTAATAACTACTCACTGCAAAAAATAAAACAACTTGAACTCTTTGCTCCCATGGATTTGATTGTAATGCAAGAACACTTGCATTGTTAGGTTATAAAAATTAACTATCAACATCATGGGGTTACCATGGACCAAACTGAACTAGACTAACCAAATAAATACTGTGCCTGCCAGAACAGGTCAAAACTAGGAATCCTGCAACAAGTATCTCACCTCTTGACACCCCAAAGCCTGTCCATGTTAGAAGTGTAATGGAATATTTTCCACTTGCCTGGATGAATATAGCTCCAACAACCCTCAAAAGGTTTGACATCATCCAGAAAAAAGCAGCAAGCTTGATCAATACCCTTTCCACATTCAATCCCTCCACTATGAATGAACAGTGGAAACTATGTGTATTATCTACAAGATGCACTGCAGGAATTCACTAAGGTTCCTTAGACAGCACTTTCCAAACTCACAACCACTACTCTAAAAAGGACAACAGTAGCAGATTCTTGGGAATCTGGAAGTTTCCCTCTAAGCCATTCATCATCCTGATTTCTAAATACATTGTCATTCCTTCACTGCCACTGGGCCAAAAACCTGGAATGTCCTCCCTAGCACTGTACCTATACCTCAGGGAATGAAGCGGTTTAAGACAATAGGTCACCACATCTTCTGAGAGGCAACTCAGGATGGGCAACAAATGCTGACCTAGCCAGCGACACCTAGATGCCATAAATGAATAAAAACATTAAAATTGTTATGTGGAATGTACAATTTTGGGGAGGATGGTAATAAGACAGTTGATATTTTATCTTGTGTACGAGGTGTGTTTTAAACCACAAAATTAAATCAGACTTAAATTAAGATCAAAAGATTAGATTAAAAACTAGAATTGGGGTAGATTGGAATCAATGCAGCCGAAGTTACGAGGGGGAAGGCTCAACTTCACATGCATTGAAGTTAAGCACACTGAATTCCCCAAAGGAGGGAATCTCACCATGCTTTGTTTTGGAGGCAGGTTAGAAGTTACCACCAGTTTCTTACTAATATTTTAGAATTGGTGTGAAGCCCAAACAACTTTTTAATCTGTGCTAACAAATGCAGTTCAAGTAGATCCTTAAATATAAAAAAAGGAAAACAAATAGATTGCGATAGTCCATAAAATACATCTTTGATAAACAAAATTTTTCTAAAAACACTTCAGGTGAAACAAAGTTAAAAAGTATCTGCTTTAAGTGTTTTTATTGGAAAAAGTAGTGATATATAAAACACCCTACCATAAAAGTGCACATACTTTGTCAGTTATTAATTAGTATAAGTAAATGTTTAATCATACTTATTGTAACAGATATATATACAAACTGACATGGAAAAATACTTGACATAACAGTGTACACAAACATATTTTACTTTCAGAAGCATATCTTATCTTAGTTTATGTAACCTACAAATCAGATAGTAGCTGAAGGTTAAGGTTGCGATGCCAGTTATTTAGTCTCATTGGCAAATATTATCAGCAAATGAGGAGCACATTTATTCATACCGATAGACCATTCTTTGTTTTTTTTTTAAAAAAACATAGAACTTCACAAAGCACCAATACTTCAATTAATTCAGATGTTCTCTTTCCAGTGTTGAGCAAGAATACACTGTTGGAGTAAATTTAGTACTACACTGTTAATCATTAAACTTAAAAAAAAACTTACCATGAATTTAGTCAATAGTATATCTTTTTATTTTACAATGAAATCACTAATTCACATGCCCAAACAAAAACAAAAAAAAAAAAAAAATCAGGGTCAGAATTTTGTTACCAAGATGGGGAACCCGAGTCAGGAAATTGCCAAACTCAGCAGATCCACCTTTCTTTCAAGGGTTCTGGTACACCCAATTTTCACTCTGGGAAGCAGGGCAGGATAGAATTAGATCTGCTGACTAAGGAAGCAGATCATAGGTGACAACCTATAGATGGGAGGAATGAGTGCCATGATCGGGTCTGGCTCGATTCTCTAGCACTTTGTCCCAGTGGTTGTAGAAGCTGGTCAGCCTCTAGTCACTACCCCTCACTGCTCACGTTCTCTCCACGTCGGCTCATACCACCACCACCTGTTTCTATGCCCTCTCAGAATCCCATGCATCCTCCATGCCATCTCCACAGCCACTTATCCGGTATTGTCTACGGGCAGATCTCAGGAGCCATGCTGGGTTGAAAATGAAAGAATCTAATATACATTTTGATATTGAAAAAAACTCTCATTCATGAAAAATATTCAAAGATTGTGAATTTGCTCAAGTATTTGATGTTATAACAGTAAACTTCTGTGCAGATAGCTAATACTTTAACAGTTTCTTTAAGCTGTGAATCAAAATATGAACTCAGCATCTCCAAATCTCAGCCCCATCCCTGCTGTGAATAATGCCACTGATTTTTGAAACTTAGCCAAGCATTCATTATGACCTTAGCTATAATAGAATCCTTAGAGGATAGCAACAAACTACTCTACTGAAGCTGCAGGAACAGATAGTAATTTTTTCTAACCTACACCAGCTGATTTCTCAAAGTACTCCAGCAGAGACATTTTTAAACTTTGATAGAGCCCTTTTTTTTTTCTTATGTTTAATGGGCTGGGAATTTAAGTAACTTCAGATCACGATAATTAAACATATATTGTCTGCCCTTCAAGAGCACTGACCATACATTTGCAATTCCCACACTCTGGATTAAGAGTGTTCACTCTGAGAACAGAGAAAATGGTGTCTGACTGAACTCAACTCAAACTTCAAATGGCCCTGTTGAATTCCAGTTTACTACTGGAGAGACTCACACTCTGCTTCCTTCCAGTTGATGACAAAAACGTGATCCATCAAAAATTGGAACAGAACTTCTGCATCAGGTTCAGCCTGCCGTTTTTAAAGTTCACTGGAATCAGCCCAACTCCGCAGTCTGAACATCGAAAAATTAATCCAGCTGTTTTGTTTATTTTCATTTAAATTGTGAGATTAACAGATTTGCCATTCTACTACTCACGAGCAGTACAGAACGTAACCAAGGTCTCACTGCAACATCAATAAACTAGTGTCACTGCACTGCAGCAAATTTACAGGACCATCATTTCGGGACTAACTTAGCAAAATATCAGGTGGAATTTTTCCAAAAAGAAACAAGTTTCATAACAGCAAGAAAAACAGAGTGATCCACGTCGGTGTCTCCACACTGAAATCATACCATGCTGTCACTTTTTGGAGAGCTGGAAATTTGTGCCAGTAAGGGAAGACAGAGCCTAAACATGCCAATTAGCCTTGTGTTAGAGTACTCAGGCACTTTTTCACAAGAGTGCCCTGATCTCAGTGCAATGGGAGACCCCCACCCTCCCCCCATGGACATTGGGGTGGGAGGGGGGAAAATTGGTCCATCGGCGACATGTTTCCCCCACCCCTCCTCGACAATAGGTTGCACTCATGACTTCTAACATGATCCACTCCTGCATTACCCCTCCCATGAGGTAGGGATGCATTGGACTGGGTAAATATAGTAATAAATCTCAACATCGGGTTAACGTCCAACATCTACTGACCGCTCCCATGCCATAGTCCCCCTGCACAGTCCCCCCATCACAGCACCCCTGTAATAGTCCCCACTTAGCCCCCACCTCCTTGGCACTATACCTTATACACTGGTGGTGCCCAGCTAGCACACTAGAGATGCCAAGTGTTGCTCAGCACTGCCCACCAGACAGAGGCAGTGATCCCTAGGACACTAGTTTAGCTCCACTTGAAAGCACTGCCCAGTCATGCCCCTGACCTGCAGTGCCTCTGAGCTTCCTGGTGTGACCACTGCTGTAGGTCTCCGCTAGTGGAGACTAGGAGTGATTCTCATCATCATCGTGCCATGTCCAAAGAACGGAAGATTCTGTGCGTTGAGAGCTGAACAGGCTATGCATATTTAACTATTACTTAAGTGTGTTAATTGGCTTTGCATCCTTTCTGGGTATGATCCTATTTGTGCTTTTAGAAAGGGGACAATTGCAAATTATTTTGTGCAGAGTGCATTACCAATTTTTAGGCCCGCATGCTATTTTCACAGATTGGCACAATTCATCCTAACCGCAGTGAGATGGGAAAACCACCCCTAGTATACATCACCCCAACATGGGCATGAGGTGGATGGGGCAACTATCAAAGCACAAAGTAATTTGCATGGCCTGGGACACAAATCACTAAAAACTAAACAGATACAAAAAGTAAATCAAAGGCCGATAGAATGTTGGCTTTCATCTCAAGGAGCTGGAATACCAAGGGAGGAAGTTATGCTTCAGTTGTACAGAGCTTTGGTCAGAGTCCATTTAGAGTACTGCAATCAATTTTGGGCACCACACCTTATGAAATACAGACTGGGCTTGATTAACGCTGCATGCAATCACTCACATAATTGTAGAAGCGAAGGCCTAATTTTGCCAGTCCTCTGGTGCTCATAAATGACGACTTGACATTCATTCTTGTAAAATCAATGAAGGAGATTGGTATGAAAAGAAAGTAAATTATGTATTTTTTGGATTTTCCTTGGGCTCTGTTTGTTTATTCCAATGTCATTCTTAATAAACGTGATCATAAAATTTCTGTTCCTCAATGTCACCACACAAACAGGGATCAATTCTGGCATAATTTCTGTGAAACGTGACACAGAAGATTCTAGGCCTGCCTGCTGGTCCACATCCTTGCTTCAATTCTTCTGGCCTGCTTTTTCTCTCACTAAAGTTTGCATTTTTCAGGACTTTGTCTTCACCGTAGGCTATTCTCCCTCCTCATCAGATTATTGCATTAAACTTTATGGTTGGAGTTGCTCCAAAAAATTTAAGTACTGAATTCATGTAAAAACTACAGTAAATCCTGTAGATTTTTTCAGCGGGATTTTCAAAATGAACCTCCCACACTCTATACTGAGAGAGTGCCCCAGCGTGAATCGCATTAAAAATCAGTGAGTGGGGCCTGTTCCCAGTGGACAGGCCATCAGCACAGTGCTGAACAAGCCACTTCGCATGCACTAATCTGTCAGTGTCGAGATTAACACGTACACAGAACCCTGCATTGCCAGCCTCCTGATCACTGGTCAGCCTCGCAACCCTGCATCCCTGGCCATGCGACTACCTCCCCCTCCAATCACTGGCCTCTCAGACCTGTCTGGGCCAGCCCTGACCACCCCTCCCCTTCCATCTTGACACATTTCCATAAGCCCCCCCTCGCAGGATGACCACCACCCCATACTACCTCCCCCACTCCAATTCAGTCTTCCCTCCTCTCCCTCTGTTTGCAATCCCTTGGCAGAGTGGCAACTGGACCCTCCATCTCTACCCATTCCACCTCCCCCCACCATTGGCTCTATCCATCTTAGCACTGACCGATACCCAGTGGGCAGTGCCAAGATACCCCTTTGGCAGTGCTTGGGGGCCATGCTGGCACAGACAGTCTGGCAATGCCCAGGAGGCACCACCCCCCTCCCTTACCCCTCGGGGTGGCTTCCACTGCCCCTCTTCACTCCAGCAGATTCAGGCCACCAGCTTCCCATTAGTAAGCAGCTACTGACAACCCTACTGGAGTGAACCACTCCTGGGGAGTGTAAGAGTTGCAGGCACAGACAGACTTCAATTCCAGGCCTGCTAATGAGATTAAAATTCTAATTTAAATATTTCTGGCGCTGACAACACTGGAATGCCAGCAGTCGGAGACGTGCAGAGATCATGGCATCACAGCTGCTAGAGCAGCGCAGCAGGCTGCAGAATCACCCCCATGTTTTGGTTGCTGTTTCCTTGACAAGCTTTTCTCATTATCTAAATTACTTGCTTCAACTCAGCGATAAATGGCAGCCCTGACACATTTTGTAAACGTAATGGATTTTTGGTCATTTGCAATCATTTTTAGTTGTGGTCCATCATTGGAAGGATAAAGTCGTCAATACTATGCTTTCACAAGCTTCATAACTTTTCCCCTTGCATTTCTTAAAATAAAATTGTTCCAAAATCCACTTACTTGAATCTCAGTTTTGTGGTTCGACAAATATGAATTTTGATAAATAGACTGAAGTTTGCATACCTTTTATTATCGATTGGCACAGCAATTCTGCTTTTGGAACAGCATTAACGAGAGAAAAAAAATTTGAGCGCGATCTTACCAGCCGTTCACACCCAGCCACGGCTGCAAGTGAGGATGGAGAAATTGGTGCCAAGCTAAATCTCTGTTACCTACAACGGGGCCAGAAAATCCCACTAGCAATGAACAGCCAGGAATTCCAGCTCATTATGTCAAAACTTTGGAGCAAATTAATGACATTCCTAGATTTTCACAGCAAGCTTCCCACTTTAAAATATACAAATTGCAAACGTGTTTGATTGATTGACATGTAATCTTTCTGAATCAGCTAGTTAGATGGCCTCAGCTGCAAACCAGACTGTACATTTTTTTTGCCATGAATTAAAATCAAATATCCTGCACTTCCGGGGTTTCCAGTTGGTACACATTCCATTTTTTAATTGATATTCCAGCTTCGATGATAAAATCTACAGTTCCATGAACTATTCATTTGACATATTCCTTTAATAGAAGAACACAGTAAAGTAACAATTGCTTTCTTTGTTTTAACATTTGAATAACCTGGCAAGCATACCAAATCAGTGACGACCAAGCTTTGTGCAAGTCAGCAGGATAGTCGAAAGAGCGCATTTTTTTAAAGTAAAATCAAGAGAAATTGTGCATTAGTTTTGTACTTTGTATAAGGTGATCTAGATTTTAAATGTGGCTCCAATTTCAAAGTTTCTGACATAATAGTTCACTCAAACAATATCAAATAGCAGGTCAAACCAAGCTAGTGTTGTTCAGTAAGGGCTGGTGAGATTAACCCTTACCCTGCCATATTAAACTAAATTTCCATGGACTAAAAAGAGTTCATGAAATGAAATTCACAACATTCAGATTAGATGTATCAAAAATTCTGCAATAAACTTGCTGATTTAGATACAGCAGAGATCAGCTCAAAATTTTGAGATAAGGATCTAACTTTATCAGTTATGAATCGTCCAAAGTGTAATCATTCATCTATGTTGAATTAATTTAGCTTATGCAGGGACACAGTGCTTCTGCACTCTTGAACTTAAGGAAGGGGAGAACAAGGTAGATTTGCAACTGCTATGTAGCAGATATGTGAAGGTTGGCTAAGAAAACATAAGGATTAGTTATGCTTTTCCCCATTGAAACTTTTTCATGGTTAATAAATGACACTTTGTAACAGATTAAAAGACAATTACTGCCCATGGATCTATAACAATAGTAAGACAGCTATTTCTTCAGTTCGTGAGAGAAATTACTAAAGAAAAAAATTCCAACACCCACCTCATTCTCATTTCTGTTATGACAGTAAATGTTTTGGCAGTGACATGCCTTTCTATTTTTGGAAAAGTTATTTTCAGAGGCATTCTATAAACCCTCCTCACCGGGGCTGATTAATGATAGCACTAGAATTTCATGGAAAATGTGCAAGTGAGTATAGCACAAAGTGGGAGATAGTCTCCTGCAACCCCCCCCCCCCCAAGTGTTTTAACTTTATCAGCTACTTCTACTTACAGGGCAGTTTATTGATAAACATCATGGTATTAAAAACTAAACAACGACAACAAAGGCAGTGATGGGCGACCAAAAATTAGAATGGTAACTGTGACAGCGGCAATAGTCAAGTTTACAAAAGTGAAAGTCAATAATGAGGGCATGGGACAAAGTGAGTCAAAAGCATTATAAATATGGCAAGACATCAGCAGGCAATGTGGAACGTGGAAATGTGGAAGCCAAGTGTGCTTACTCTGGGTAAAGTATTGAGTTTAAAGCTTAGATCAGATAGGCCTTAAACTCTACAGCAGCCAAGGAAGGAAATATAAGGGGCTGGAAAAATATGCCATTCTCAAGGTTCAAAATTTCCTGACTGGGGAGAAGCGGAGGGAGAAAGGAAAGGGGAGGGAGGGAGAAAGGAAAAGGGAGGGAGGGAGGGAGGGAGAAAGGAAAGGGAAGGGGAGGAGGGAAAGGAAAGGGGAGGGAGGGAGTCAGGGAGGGAGAAAGGAAAGGGGAGGGAGAGTGGCAATAAAGGTAAGGACAGAGGGAAGTAGAGAAGGAGGGAGGGAGGGCACGAGAATGGCCATAAGGGGAGGGACAGAGGGATGGAGGGAGGGACGGGATTGCAGCCGCAAGATAAGGAAGGAAAGGAAGGGGAGTGAGGGAGTGAAGGCAGGAAGTGGGGGAGCAGGGAAAGTGGCCATAAGGAAAGGAAAAGGTAAGGAAAGGAAAAGGAAAGTGGGGGAGGGAGGGAAAGAGGGAAGAAGAGAAGGAGACAGGGAAAGAGCCAGGGAGGGAAGGAAAGAAAGCAGAAGGGAAGGAGGGCGCAATAGTGGCCAGAAGAAAGGAGGGAGGGATTGAACCCAGAACCTCATACATGCAAAGCATGCACTCTCTACCAGTGAGCTACATCCTCCCCTTTTTACCCACCTTTTACAGTTATCTGAAACACTTCTGGTTTTTTGGGCCAAGTCAGTGATGGTTCCTCACACTGTGTTGTGTAGTAACACACAAGGTAGCCCCAAGCTGGTTAGTATGAGCCTGAGCCTTGAATCATCCTGCCACTTATAATTACCAAGATCTGGATTAAAAATATGCCTCAATTGTGGCCAAACACAAAGGAAAGTAACCTCTGCTATCCCAGCTATTAGCTTAAATCAACAGATAGATAAAGTGTACGGCAAGTCTTAATTGTCAAACTAAAATGGTTTAGGGGTGCATTTAGGAATTTAAATCCCCTAAACATGGAGTTGGGTCAGGTAGAGTTGGAGTTGACAGCACTTTTTCCTGAGGAAGTGTTTGCCATTCTCTTGGAGCTAGTTCACTTCTCTTGGGCTTCACTCACCTTGAGCTGCATCTCCTCATTGCCAAAGTACAGCACAGAACAGGCCTTTCAGTCTTCCAAGCCTGTACTGATCATAATGCCCTAACTAAACTAAACAAAATACGTTATTCAATCCGTATCCCTCTATTCATATACCCATCAAGGTGTTTCTTAAATGTTGCTAACGTGCCTGCTTCCACCATCTCCTCCAGTGGTGCGTTCCAGGCACCCACCATTCTGTGTGAAGAACTTGCCCTGCACATCTCCCTTAAACTTTCCTCCTCTCACCTTAAACCTGTGCCCCCTTGTAGTTGGTACTTCCACTCTGGAAGAAGCCTCTGACTATCAACCCTGTCTATGCCTCTCAAATGTACAAAAGTAACCATCAATTGATTAGAAGGTAAACAAAAAAAAAAATTACCACTGCACTATAAATCATTATATTGTTCAAATTTAGAATTAATAGCTCTCCTTGACATTTACAGAAGTGGCTACATTTGAAATTAAAGTTGAAGGGGTGGCATACTCTTGTGAAACTGAGATATACCACTCAAACTCACAGCTTTTGTGCTTAGGAATGTTTTGCAACTTTAAAAGCCTTGCACGCAAAAGCAATTATTCTTCAGCATTTTCCCCAGCAGTTTACATCTAATCCTCCAGAGATCTGAATCACTAGTAACTGCTCCTTTGAATATTTCTCATCAAAGATCTAACCGATGGCTATCCACTGGCTTCAACAATGGTCTCACGAGAATTTAATCTTTAATATTTAATCATTCCGTTGCCATGGCTGATGGTGCAAGATGATTCAAACTGGCAATCGATAGTACTAGAGAGCATACAATACACACAACCTCCCTGCTTAAGACCTTGGGTCCATATCAAAACATAATGCTTCATCACTTAGCATCAACATCAAACCAACTTTCTATTAAATAGGCCAATACACAGCTTTCAACAAATCATCTTTCAAAAAGATTATAATCAATGTTCTCAGCAAGATATAAATAGATTACAGCATATTCAGTGTTAGAACATTATCCATTGTGTAAATAAGTGAATAGGGGATGCATACATTGATAATTTGCCCTGACAGATCAATTTCCCTCAAAATATATTTTTTTCTTTTATTACATATTTCAGTAGCCATTGCATAAATTTATTATTGTTTAGAAGGATAAAAGGGCATCAAATGCATAGGAAGACCACCACCTGCAAGATCTCCAAGCCACAAGAATTCCTGACCTGGAAATTTTTCACCGTTCCTTCACTTTCGCTGGATCAAAATCCTGGAACACCCTTCCTAACAGCATTGTGGGTGTACCTGCACCAGATAGTCCAAGGCAGTTCCCACCATCTTCGAGGATAACCAGGACTGGAAAACTAATCAGGGCTAGCTGCCCACATCCTGTAAAAACATTTTTTTTTAAAGGGAATGAAGAAAGGGGAGGGAATATTTTCAAAAATGCAGAAGACTGTTTAGAATGTTATAAAGTAAAGGGAGGAGACAAAATTCAGAATAGGTTCTGATGGAGAATATTTGATATTTAACAGAAAAGGCACAATTGGACCAAGTAGGTAGCTTTTTGTGACAGTTGAGATACATAAAATGGCTTTGTGCGAAAAGTGAATAATTTTCAATTATTTTTAACCAACAGAATTCTACTTGTGCAGAAAACTGTTTGTTTAATGCAGTTGGATTAGATGCAAACATCCCACTCAGTGTCTGAATTACTTTTATGATCTGCCAGACAAAACATGCAGTCAGCTTGTATCAGTCTACTTAAATCCACCATCATTGCTCAGCTACCAGCTTTCATTTCATGACTTTTGCTATGCTACTCAGGATGATAAAACTGAAGCACACAGTTTGGTTCCATCAAAAACTTTGCTTAAAAGCCCCCATCCTATACACATCGAAAGCTAAAGCCAATGACACACAATCCTTAAAAGCTTTATCCCCACTATACATTCAAAGGCATTTACTTTAACCTCATCAAGATTACCTGATGTCATCGCTGCCTGGCTTTCGCAACTATTGATAGCCATTTTCACCTTTCATATCTCCATCCTATCCTATACACATTCCTACTGCCATGTAGGAATGGGGCACAGTAGTTAGCACTGCTGCCTCAGTGCCAGGGACCCAGTTTCCAGTTCCCGGTTTGGATCACTATATGTTTTCCCCGTGTCTGCATGAGTTCTGTCTGGGTGCTCCAGTTTCCTTTCAGTCCAAAGATTTGCAGGTTAGGTGGATTGGCCATGCTAAATTGCCTCTTAGTGTCAGGAGACTAGCTAGGATAATTGCATAGGTTTATGGGGATGAGCCTGTGGTTGGTATGAACTCAATCGATCGAATGGCTTTTGCACTGTAGGATTCTACAATCCTATGCTCCAACCTCTTGGACACAATTCATCCAGCAGTGCTGCCGTACAACCTTGTTCAGATAAACCCTGCTATATAGTACCGGAAGAAGTCTCCTTGTACTCCCCAACCCCAGGCACAGTATTGATCCAGGAGGGCCTGTGGGTCCAATAGCACAATGCTGTCCATGATGACCAATGGAGTTGGAGGCCAGGACCCAGCCTGCCCTGGCAGAGTAGTATACAGCACATCAGGAACCAGTGCGGCACTATGACAGAATGTTGCTGCGACACCCCAAAGTCTCCAGCAAACTGAGGACTGTCCTGTGCTAGCCACTCATTAGTAGCTTTGACACTGACGCAAATTCCCACAAGATTGAAAGTCTTGACGGAATATGAGTGGGTGGCTGTTTTAATGAGCATTCCTGAAATGCAAATGACATTAATGGCACCAGCCAACGGGAAGAGTAATCCTTTATTAATCCACTACCATTGGGAGGATTGCAACAGGAACTTATGAGAGTGCTTATCTGACTTTTTGGTGCTGCCAGATGCACCACACATACCCACCACGGACTGATTGAGAGAAATTCTCCCACAGTCTCTGAATAAGGACAGAAGTGAGGTGAAATTTCTTCAGTTAGGAAACTTGGCGCGCGGGAGATTTTAATTTGGCACAAAGCCGAAAATCAGTTTCCAAATGACAGGATGACCTTTAGCAGTTACGTTCTCAGGACTTTAAAGACAGGTTGGGCTTGCCGACGAATGATGTCAGAAAGTGCCCTTGCACGCGTTAGCAAGTCCTCAAAAGGCCACCACTTTAGAATAAAGCTCCTCTGGCAAATTAGATTGTCTGCCAGCAAGAAATTAGAGTGTTCACTTTTACAACTGCAAGTATCTAGTGTGCACCTGATGAGATGATTAATGGTGACTTGCCGCTACAGCGTCCCCTTCCAACCAATGCTGGAGACCAGGTACAGTGCAGACTGTATGGAGGATGACCAATGAAGGGTGAGCAGGTTAAAAAAAATGGGGCAGTGGCCAGGCAAAGGTGTAAAAGTCCGTACAGCCTGCGTGTCCTAGAAATATAGCATCTAGACCTATGTCTTGAGCGTGTGGCAGGGATGGTGACTTGCTGCCAGCCCCTACCAAGAGATTTGCCATGCTCTGCATGAATGCTTAGGTAATGAGCTGACTAGTGCACAATCACATGTAATCAGCCATCCAGCAACATCACAGATCTATATGATCCAGAAGATGCTGTCAGTGATTCAATGCTTCTCCATATAATGCACTGTTAAACATAACCCAGATGGCACCAAATTAGAAAGCATTGAAGTGACATGAACTAGCAGTTTTCTGCAAACAGTCTCACTGTAAAAACACTCAAAGTCACAGCTTGTTGAATTAGATGCAACTGTGTCTTTAAATGACATGTTAAGTTGGCATTTACCACTGAAAAGCATCTCTGACCACAAAAAACTTATTTTATATTTGTTCTAACACAAATTTCTCCAATTGATAAAAAAATTTAACAGATTAATTTTTAAAAAAAAATCTCAGTTTTTATCTTAATACTATACGTACATTGCAAAGATTTAGGATGGCACAGTGGCACTGATGGCTCATGGACCTGGGTTCAATTCCAACCTTGGATTACTGTGTGTATGGCGTTTGCACGTTCTCCCTCTGTCAGCGTGCATTTCTTCTGGGTGCTCCGGTTTCCTTCCACACTCCAGAGATATGCAGGTTAGGTGGATTGGCCATGCTAAATTGCCCCTCAGTGTCCCAAGATGTGGAGGTTAGAAGGATTGGTGGGGTAAATACGTGGCTTTACGAGGATAAAGCCTGGACAGGATGCTGTCAGAATTGGTGCAGATGTAATGGGCCAAATGGCTCTCTTCTGCACCGTTCGGCTATCTACATAAATTTAATTAAAAAGCGAAGAGTTCTCAGGATATTGAACCTCCCGATTGAAGTAATTTCACAAACAACCAATGTGACTGGAGATTCCCCCCCCCCCCCCCCCCCGACCTCCCTCCATTTGATGATATCACTGCTGCTGAATGCCTGGGGATCTCCTTGACCTGGAGCCAGATTCAAATTAACAAATCGGGAAGGAGAAGTCCACGCCGTAGAGATCACCAGGTCTTTCTGAAACAAAAACAAAGTGCTGGTAAATCTCAGCAGATTTGGTGACATCTGTAGAGAAAGAGAGAAAAAAAAACAGAAGGCGGAGTTCTCCCACCTGCGACTAAGTCCTACGCTGGGGATGGGGTCGTGGTGTGCCTCTTGCTGCAGAGGCTGGCAGGTAACCATGACATAATGATCTGACTCCAACCTCATTTATTCTGTGATTTTTCTGCTGTATTCCATAATGGGGCAGGCATGATGACATGAGTCCTGCCATCCTATCCAGGTGCCACATTAAAAAGGTGCCCAACATCACTGACCCACTCTTGGAGAAAGAAGGTGGACCTCCTGAAAAAGATAATCCTCCAGGGACACTGAGGCTAGAAGATAGACCTTCCTCCATGAAGCTGAATTTGGAAAATCCACTTGTAGGTGCCCCTCTGAACTCTCTGTTGTGGTATGCCAGCGTCCAAAGTTGTGGGCGGCATCCATGCCGAGTTCCAGAGGCAAACCCTGGCATTATTCGGATGAGTCCCAACTTCTACATGTCATGTTATTTCAGATGTGTTTTGGACAGGGGCCAGTGCTGGTATCCTTATTATTTGTATATATAAATGATCTGGTGGATAATATTGGGGGGTGTGGGGGGGGGGGGGGGGGGGTCTGATTAGTAAGTTTGCAGATGACACGAAGATTGGTGAAGTTGCTGATAGTGCCAGGGATTGTCAGAGGATTAACAGGACATAGATAGACTGGAAACTTGGACACAAAATGGAGTTTAATCCGAATGAACATGAGGTGATGCATTTTGGAGGATCAAATTTAGGTGTGAATTGTTCTGTGAATAACAGAACCCTTAGGAACATTAACATACAGAGGAATCTGGGGAGTACAGGTCAATAGTCTCCTAAAAGTGGCAATGCAGGTGGCCAAAGTGTTTAAGGCAGCATTTGACACACATGCCTTCATCAGCCAGTGCATTGAGTACAAGAGTTGGAAAATAATGTAGCTACACAAAACGTGGTTCGGTTGCATTTGGAGTATTGCATGCAGTTCTGGTCACCACATTACCAGAAGGATATGGAAGCTTTGGAGAGAATGCAAAGAAAGTTCACCAGGACATTGCCTGGTCTTGAGGGTGCTGGATATGAGGAAATAAACTAGAATTGTTTTCACTATAAAGATGGAGGCTGAGGGGAGACCTGATAGAGGTTTACAAGGTTACAAGAAGCGTAGACAGGATGGATAAACAAAGGTTTTTCCCCCAAGAGTGGAAGTGATAATTACAAGCAGGCACAGAAGAGGAAAGGTTTAAGGGACAGTTTGGGGGGATTTTTTCATGGAGAGTAGTGGTGCCTAGAACACACTGCCAGAGATGATGGAAGCAGGCACATTAGCAACATTTAAGAAGCATTTGGATGGATACACAAATAAGGAGGGAATAGAGGGGTATAAACCAAGTAAGGACAATAATTTTTAAGTTTAGTTAGTGCGTCATGATCAGCACAGCCTTGGAGTGCTGTACTGTGCGGGTGTGATGTAGAATCAGATTGGTAGAAAGAATTTGGTTGAAACAGAATGCAGATGACGTTAGTGGGATGCAAATCAGCTTCAAATTGGTTTCCAGCAGCTTTTCCAAGATGCCATGGCAGGCACCAGCCGACGTGAAACTGCCAAATTCGCCACCTCCCCTGCCAGCGGGCTCTACGGAGAATTCCACCCAGAATTAATAATTACAAATCTAATATGACTCATCTTGGACTCAAAATATTAACTCTTTCTCTCTCCACAGATGCTGCCAGACCTGCTGAGCTTTTTCAGCACCATCTACTTTTATTTCAGATCTCCAGCATCCACAATATTTTGCTTTGATACCAGATCTTTGTGGCCAGTTTTGTTTGAGACCAGCAGCAAACACCTTTACGTCACAGCTGACCACAAAATCCAAGGCATTGTTGTTCAAATAGCTGACAACAGAGTCTTAAAAATCCCTTGAGATTTAGTGGACTTAAAGCCAAACGCTTACCAACACTAAAGCTATTTTGCTTAAGCCCAGACTTTTTTTCCCCCCCCATTAGTAATTAGATCATGCTTTCTCATTTGAAACAGCAGATACCACTTTAATGCAAATTTATTATCTAGACAACAGGGGTACCTGGCTAATTACAAGAAGAAGTTGAAAAATTATACACTCTATATTTTGATTTTTTACATGGCATATAGCGTGGTGCTAGATTGAAGTAATTAAATAGTTCAGCTTTTACATGCAATAGCTGCAATTGTTTTAATTTATAAAATACAGAGTCATATTTTGTAAATCTCAAACGAACACAGAACAAACAGCAGTTCATCTGTTTTTGTTCAGAAATGTGGCCAACCAGCAAAGCTAAGCTTATTAGCAGATTTGAAACAGAATAATCTTGTTCCAAATGTTGGTGGGAGTCACTGATACAATCTCAGGTCATGCTGGATCCTTTATTTATGCAACATCTTTTACACTCCAATTGGCTGGTTCAATTTGGCACAGAACAGGATCTGCCCAGTTTGGATCTTTTACTGTGATAGTACTGGACTTTAATCCCAGAGAGGTAATGATTTTTAGGTTCCTTTCAGTTACTCCCAAATTTCCTTTCCTTTCGAAAAATGGTTTTAACTTTGACAATCCTGCAATAAAATCCTGTGTCAAATTATAAATCACTATTATCTAAGAACAATTTATTAGATTCTGTTAATTGCTTGATGGTCTGAAATGATTTAACAGACAGCATAATGGTTAACACTGCTGCCTCTCAGCACCAGGACCAGGGTTCAATTCTGACCTTGGGCGACAATGTATATGTATATGTGTGTATATGTAGTCTACATGTTCTTCCCAAGTCTGTGGGTACTCTGGTTTCCTCCCATAGCCCAAAAGATGTGTAGTTTAGTTTGATTGGCCATACTAAATTGTCCCTTAGTATCAGGGAGATTAGCTGGGTAACTACACAGGGTTACAGGGATGAGTCCTTGAGGGCGAGGGGGGAGAAAGAGGAGGGGGAATTGTTTTGGGTGCAGACTAGATGGGCCAAATAGCCTCCTATTGCATTGTATGACTCTATGATTCTATCCATTTCAAAAATAAAATGGTGATTTTGTGACACAATTAGCACACAATCTTGGCATCTCTGAGACTTGAATTTAATAACCACTAATCTGCTATAAACAAAGAACTGTATTATAATTTTTTTAATCCATTTTGTAATGACACTAGTAATAAGCAAAGATATGGATGAGAACTGCATTACCGCTTACCATTAACAACAGTGGAGCCTGCTATTGATAACATGTAGCCAATGATACCATATACAGTTTCTAAACCTACTATCTTAACTACTTAACTGTCATATAGCAACAACACTGGCATCAAGCTGACAATGTGGAAAACTGTCCAGGAATGTCCTTCCCACAAAAAGTGGAACAAATCTGATCTGACCAATTATTACTCCATCACTCTACTCTGACATCTTCCATGACATCAACAGTGCTATCAAGTGACACTTACAGCAAAAGCTTGCTCACCAAAGCTCAGCTGGAGTTCCACCAGGGCTGCTCAGCTCTAGACTTTAGTCTAAACATGGACAAAGTAATGGAATTCTATAGGTGGTGAGAGTGACTGCCTTTAACATCAAAGCAGCATTTGGCCAATTGGGGCATTAATAGACTCTGCCAAAATTCAAGCCAATGGGATTCAAGGGAAAACACTTGAGTGGTTGGTGCAAGATGGTTGTGCTTGCTGGAAGTTGATCATTTTGGGCCCAGGATATAGCTACAATTATGCCTGGGAAGAATCATCTTAAACGTCACCATCACCCAGTCAGAAGTGAACATATTTTCTGATAATTGCAGTGTGCAGTAAGAACTGTGACTCAAATATTGAACCAGATCATACCCATATGCAGCAAGAGCTGGACAATATTCAGTCATGGGTTTAAGTGACAAGTGGCAGGCAATAACCATCTTCAATAAGAGGGAGCCTTATTGATATATTAAATGGGAAAATCACCCAACATCAACATCCTAGGGATTAACACTGGCCAGATACTTAAAACAGCCATATAAAATGTTGTAGTTACAAAAATAGGCCAACAGCTGGGAATTCTGCCTCATTTCGCTTCTTGCCGCACAAATTTCACGGTTAAGGTGATGGTTTCAGGTCCAAATTCCATCTCCCGCAGCCACTGACTGGCCTATTGGTTCTGACTCTCTCAAAGGGAGAATCACTTGAGAAGAAGACCATGCACATGTAAAAGGAGGGAAATGGTGACATTCATGGTTTGGATGGTCTCCTCCACTGTTCAAGCCAGGCTGCACATTCCCTCTGGAATCTCCCTCCACCTGATCTTCATGCACCTCATGCAGTACATCCAGCATCTGCCACCTTACAGATAATTCCAGAAGCAGGTCAGTCTGTGGCTCACTTTGTGTCTCTCTTCCTACTATCTTCTGAGCGTCAGTGGCCTTGCCTGTCTCAGCAGCTGCTCAAGCGAGTGTTCTCAATAAATTGGTGACCCCAAAAATGAATAAATAAACACTGACATGAGTGTGAGTGTGAGTGTGAGTGTATCTCTGTTGATGGAAGGTGTGAACAATGAGGTGGCAGTACCTGTGATGACCCCTCCTCAGGGAGGTGGGCAACAGAACCCTGAAGACAGGCCATAAGACAGAAACAGAAGTAGGTAGTTCATCATGTCTGCTCAGCCATTCGTTGATATCACGGCTAATTTGATAGTCCTCAGCTCCACTTTCTTGCCGTTTTCCATATAACTCTAAATTCCCTTACTGAGTAAAAATCTGTCCATCTCTGCCTTGAATATGCTTAATGACCCAGCCTCCACGGCTTTCTGTGGCATGAATTCCAGATTCACCACCCTACTGAGAGAAGAAATTTCTCCTTTTTTTTTTTAGAAAGGGCGACCATTCATTCATAGATCATGTCCTCTGGCCCTAGACCCTCCCATAAGAGGAAATATCTTAATAGCATCTACCCTGTCTAGCCCCTGAGAATCTTATGTCTCAATAAAGCTGCCTTTCATGCTTCCAAACTCCAATGAGTAAAGGCCCAACCGACTTAATCTCTGTTCATAAGAAAACCCTTCCATACCCGGAATCAGCCTAATGAACCTTCTCTGGACTGCCTCGAAGGTCTGAATTTCTTTATTTAGATAAGGGCATCAACACTGTTCTAGGTGTGGGTTTAACTAGTGCCTTGGATAATTTTAGTAAGGCTTTACTCTATTTATACTCCATTCACTTTGAAATAAAGGCCAACATTCTATTTGCCTTTCCCATTACCTGCTAAATTTGTAATACTAGTTTTGTGATTAATGCACAAGGACACCTAAATCCCTGTGCTGCAGCTTTGCTTCATTTATAAACTACACAGCTCATTTATTCTTCTGACCCAAGTATGCTATTTTACATTCACCTACATTCTATTCCATTCACCAAGTTTTGCCCCTTCACCTAATTTGTATATACCTCTCCAAAGATTCCACCATCCTCACTACTTACCTTCACACCTATTTTTATGTCATCCACAAGTGTGGCAATAATACATTCACTGTCCTTATCCAAGTCATTCGTATACATTGTTAATAATTGTGGCCGCAGCATGGATCTCTGCGACACTCCACTAGTTACAGATTGCCACTCTGAAAACTTTGAAAAAATGGATTTTAAATTTTTTCTATCATTTAGCAAACTCTTTATGCTAATATATTATTCCCAAACACCATGGGCTCTTATGCGGTACCTTAATTTTTTCAAATTCAAGTATATTTTTGTGATGAAACACTGCCTTTAAGAAGTGTATTTGTGTAATGCTTCTTATGTAGGATTTGTTTTAGCAGTTATTAACTGATGCCACTTTGTCTTTATCCAACAGCTCCTGCAGCAGCATAAATCGATCTTAAGTGCTGGGAAGTCTGTAATAGCTCAGATGAAAACAATGTTATTTTCATGCTTTCCGTTGAGGTTCTTTCACAGCCAGACTTGATTAGAGTGATTGACAGGAAAAGTCATGTGACTGGGTAGGACTAGTCTTACACAGAGAAATAAACTCTGTTGCTATATCTCCTTCTGTCTTTTGTTTTAGAGACTGGAATCTGCCAGGAACTAAGTCTTTTATCTCTGGAAGTTGCTGTATTGGAGTCAGAAGATAGGTATATTTCTGTATTTTCCTTGAGGGATTAAAAGGCTGGAAACATAGCAAAAAAAAAAGCAGATATTTTCACGAGTGCTATCTGATTTTGGAGGATGCATGTCTTTGGGGATATTGCTTACATTGGAACTATAGGAGGTGGCCAGTGTTAAGAACTATACTTTATCATATTTCAATTGATAAAAGTTTTACTCACTGCAAAATCTGTAAAAAGTGTAAAATCTCACTTATTATCCTGTCAAGACAATACATATCTCTTTAACCTTTGCTAATGCTATCTTCACTCACATTGTCTGCATCTTTAAGACTTGAATAGCAGGTTAGCTGTAAAGACTTGCATTCTAATCAATATTCTGTAAACAGTGTGTGACTTTTTATGCCCTTCTTGGATCAGAACCTTTTACACACTTGATGAAGGGACACTGTTTCCAAAGCTTGTGGGATTACTATCAAATAAATTGGTTGGATTTGAACCTGGTGTTGTGAGACTTCTTGCTGTGTTTACCCCAGTCCAACGCTGGCATCTCTGCATCATGATTTCCAGAGAAGCCCAGAGGAGAACTTGCAAGGAATCATCACTGAATCACGGGGCCATCTGAGATCTTCTTTCTGTTATGTGCAAAACAAAAACCTTCTTCCTTCAGCCTTAAGAACACCTGCTTCGACCAGCAGGGCTGAACAGAGTTCTGTGGCTCCAGTGCAGGCAGCAGCCAGATTCAAAGAGTACCAATGGCCCATGAAACAGGACTCCAGCACCCAAAACTCTACAACCAACACTACAATCGCTGCCTCATTGTCTGAGTCCTTTCCAAGACTGATTACCCCCACCCTCTCCCACCAATAGTTAATTAGACAACCAGCAGAAGCTAACATTCCATTGGGGGTCAAATTGTATCTGTCAGTGGCACCTGGGTCCAGTGATGGGACATCAAAAATTCCAGCTATACGGTTATTATGGCACAGCATGCAGATATTTGGCACATGAAGGCTCTTCCTATACAGTAATCCAGTCAGTCCCAATCCCTTGCAAGTTTATTTGCTCACATCCATCCATTCTCCTTTCAAAAATCATTCACCATCATTGCTTCCACCACCTTCACTGATGGCAAATTCCAGATAATTACCACATATTGCATAAAAAAAAACACACATTCTTCCTCACATTCCACCTGCCTCTTTTTCCTCAAAAAACTTAAACTTGTCATCCACTTGTCCTTGTACTATGTGCTAGTGGCAACAGCTTTTCTTTGTCCACTTTATCTAAACCTGACATGATGTGTACACCGACATCAAATCTCCCCACAATACTGGAAAACTACATCCAAAAAAATTGACCCGGTTTCCCTTACAATGTGAATATGTTAAATATTTACATTCCAGAACCATGAAAAGTCAACAGAAAAGGATCTTGCAACAATTAATAACAGCCCTTGGAGTTGGGAATAAGCCAGTGCGAAGTCAAAGTTTTACAGGTTGTAATTCAACAATGTATATTGAAGCATCAGATGTAGAAGAAAAGTCAATCTGCTTAAAAATGCATTAGAAATAAAATGGCGCTAAAACACTGAAACTGGAAAAGGGAATGGATAAAGTGGATGAGCAGAAGCAAACAAAAGTTATGTCTGCTTACTATCACAATAGCAAAGCTGTTACTAACATCTACATAACTCTGCTATCACAATTATGCTCGTTTTGGGATTAATGTGCATGAGGACAAGTTCACAACAGTGGCCAGGTAATAAATCCTGAAATTCCTAAAAGAGGCTGGCAGTCTAAGGAGTTAAAAAAAATTACACTGGCTATAATTTTTGGTAAGAAGTCTCACAACACCAGTTAAAGTTCAACAGGTTTATTTGGTGGTAGATGCCACTAGCTTTCAGAACGCTGTTCCTTTGTCAGGTGAGTGGAGAGTACTGATCGCAAATAGGGCATATAAAGACACACACAGTTTACAGAGTACAAAGAATTGCAGTCGAACCAGTATTCTGTAAACTGTATGTGCCTTTATACGCCCTGTTTGCGATCAGAATTCTCCACTCACCTTACAAAGGAGCAGTATTCCGAAAGCTAATGGCATCTATTACCAAATAAACCTGTTGGACTTTAACCTGGCATTGTGAGATTTCTTACTGTGTTAATCCTAGTCCAATGCCAGCATCTCCACATTATAAATTTTGGCCCATAACCTCCAGTGGAGTGACAAATGAGTCTAATTACTATATGGCTCATAGCTCCTTACCTGGAAAGCCAGCCACTCCTACCTCACTGGACCTTCTGACTCAAGCCACATGAGACCATCACAGCACAGGAACTTCTCACAGCTTTCTGTCTTGGCCTGCAGCGTCAGAGGTACAGAGGACATGTGCTGTAAAAGGAGGGCGCTGGCCACCATGAAGCAAGTTTAAAGGTCCAATCACATTGAGCAACCAGGGAGAAGGTAAATGGAGAGGGTAGTGGAGTGTACTCAAAGAATGGGGAAGAGCAGTCAGCAGGGATTGGAGTTGCCTGCAAAAATCAGCAACCTTCTGGGGAGGGGAGGGGAGGGGAGGGAAGCAGGGTTGGTGTGCTTTGGTATATCCCCAAGGTACACTGCCCTGGCGTCTTGGAAGTTATGGGTCTTGTTTCATCAGTATCTAGTCTCCATATAATAAACTGTGAGTAATAAAAATCATGCAAACTTTTTTTGAAAACCTGCTGCTATCAGTCGAACAATGACACTTTACCTTAGATGTGCCTTTTGTAGAAAAGTATAACCCAGATCTTCTCAAGACAAAGTAACATTTCTTCCATGTCTTCCTTCCCTGCTCTCTCGCATGAAGATAGCCATGAATCTCAGGATACATGCTTGAATTCAGGAAATTCTAAAAACACAAATTTCAACATTTTAAAAAGGCAAAGAAAGATTAACATTAAAATTTTTCTTATCCCTTCTAATATAGCTATCTTGATATGTTGAGCCTCAGGAACACCAGTACATAGCCTCTTAAAATTACACTGCGTGACAATGGCTGATCTGGGACATTGCTCCAAGTCAATTACTGCCAGTTCAAAAAAAACAAGCCCATTATATCTATGCATCCACCACCACTTTACATTTTTCCTCCTAGGCCTTCCAAGTCTTTCTCTCCATATCCCAATAATTTCATTTCTCTTCTCTCTAATACTTCCCATCTCTACCCTATACAATCAGAATTTCTGTCTACCTACTTAGTAGTTTCTACTAGTGTAGGATTCAATTTCCCTTGGTCAAAGACCAGCCTCTGTTTTGTGGACATCTGAGGCAGCAAGGTTCAGAACACCAAGAATGCTTCTTTAATAGAACACAGATCAGCACTGAAAAGTCTTTGGCTGTTACTTCTGAACACTAGTCACAACCCCATGAAGCTGGTGACCATTACAACTGCTGCAGGGTTCTGGGGAGTATAATAGTCGCAATTCCCACGTCATTTTTTTTTTTTAACATCGGGCAATTGGGATTAGCTTAGAGGTTCAAAAAGGGCAACATGGACAAGTTGACCTGCTTCCATGTATAAACCTCTATGACTCTAGGTTGTTGTCAAGAGGCAGGCCTAAGGTGCAACATGTGCGTACAGGCTAATGACCAGAGTGTGCAAATATGAGCCGGTTCACACAAAGTCAAGCAGAATGCAATTTAGGTTTGTTCTTTCTTCCCCATGTCCCAAGATGCTAGCAATGAGGAGGGGTTTTTATGAGTATGTTTTTATTATTGCTACAAAACAATAAACCAACACTTTCCATCTGTTAATTTTAGAAATGATGTTTGTACAAAAATACTGCCGCACCTGTATTAACTGAGATTGACTTAAACTTCCATTTGTCTCATTGGAGCTAGACACCATGTGTTCTGGAAAAAACTGGTTGAGAAAAGGAAAAAAAATGTCAGGAATGCTTGGCAAGGAGAAGGCAAAGTACAATACAAGCGTTCTGGGTTAAATGTGTTAGATTCTGATACTCATTATTGTGGCACTTGGAGAAAAAAAATGAATTTTACTTGTACATAAAGTTCTGTATTTGCATCCAAAAATCTATATAATTACACAGAGCTTGTCTCTGATGTTACAGAGAAGTTCTAAACCCCCCGCAAGCTGTGCGTCAGCAGACCATCTATGGACTACCACTTCCCAAGAATCTCTTGATGATGACAAAGACTAAAAGGCAGGTAGATACAATGACTTGCATTTGCCCAATTGTTATGGAACAGCTGGTGATGGGAGAAAGCTACTGGTGCAGGAACACTGAGGCCTCACTGCCCGATTCTTTTTTTGATATTATTCAATCCATTTAAGGGCCCAAAAGCAAAGAAAACTGCAGGCCACTTTTTTTTTGCTTGCCTTGAAAGTTGTACAATTTGTAACAACACAACTGCATTTTTACACAAAATGTAGACCTTTCACATACCAGCAAGGGATTTCCATTTCTGTACTCACTGTTACGAAAATTTTCAAACTAAATGCTAGGGCTAGGTCTAAAGATGGAAAATTTAAGCTAAACACACATTTCATAGAATAAAAATGGATGAAGATAGAGTTTGAAAGGCTGACTGGTTTAAAAACAAACACAAAATATGACAGCAGCGTTTAATTAAGTTTGCTGGCCAAAAAAAGTTTAAACTCATGACATGACAGGTTAGGACAGTTTTCTTTTTTGGATACCTAGGCATAAAGATAGCACAGTTGTTAACACTGACATTACAGCATCAGGGGCCTGGGTTTGATCTCAGCTTTTGGTGCCTGGAGTTTGCACATCCCCCTCTGGGTTTCTTCCAAGTGCTCCAGTTCCTTCCCACAGTCCAAACATGTGCAGGTTAGATGGATTGGCCATGCTAAATTGTCCCTTAATGTTCAAAGGGTTGTAGGTTAGATAGATTAACCATGGCAAAATGCACAGAGTTGTGGGGATAAGGCAAGAGATGGTCTCGGTAGATGCTGTTTCGGAGAGTCAGGGCAAAAGTGTCTATCTGCACTGCAGGGATTCAATAGATAACCAAGATTTGCATGGGAAAAAAAAAAATCACTAATTATCCTCTCCAAAGGATTGTAGAATACAAACTCCCCGGAGATTGGTAATTACTTAGCAAGTAGAACTCGTATACCAAAACTTGCATAAAGCAAGGCCCTGAGTGGGCCCATTATTATATTGTCGCAATCATGATCTATTCGTGTTCTCCACAGACTTGTGATTTTGCTTTACTTTATTTTGTGCGATAAATCTTTAAAGCTAACTCCTGGAGTTATTATGCAGACAATTGATAGAATAATCCTTCCTGATCAATTTTCCTTGATGTTCATCACTTACACAGTTCTACAAGAGTAAAATCTGGTCATTATCATTTTGATATTTCATGCTGTATAAAGAAAGTGCAAATGGTACAGAAGGTTCAACAAAAGACAATATTACAGAATCCTACTGTGCAGAAGGAGGCCATTCAGCCCATCAAGTATGCATCAATCGCAATCCCACCCAGGCCCTCTCCACAACCCCCATACGATTACACTAGCTAGTCCCCTGACACTACAGGGCAATTTAGCATGGCCAATCCACATAACCTCCACATCTCTGGGGAGGAAACCTTCACACACACAGGGGAAGAACGTGCGGAGTTTGCACAGTCAGTGGCCCAATCTGGAAATCGAACCCTAGAGCTGTGAGGCAGCAGTGCTAATTACTGTGTCACCCTCATATAATGTCATACAATCAGCTCCTTCAAACCACAAACGGAAAATCTGGTTTTCCTGTTAAAAACACTGATAAAACCTGAAATTAACGTCCATACATTGGTAATTTTGCAGGAGGAATTAACCATTGACTTACCAAAGGGTTTTTGAAAAACTCATATTTTGCATAATTTTTTCTGAAATATAATCTGCTGTCTGTGTCCATCCCCCATGTTGATTGCAGCTGAATCACAGATTCATGATCTTCCACAATTCTCTCTGTACAAGAAATCAAAAGGATAAATAACAAGCAATTATAAAAGAATTAATCTTTTGTTTTTCCTTCATACTTATAGTTCAGAAAAACTGAACACACACCTAATGGAGATAACATACTAAAGGTTGAACTTCACCCATGTGCTACAAGGTAGGATTAATAAGTTATGTATTTTCCCAGTTAGTAAAAAATTACCATAACTTAACTGCAGTAATAAAAAAGGACCACAGTGGAAGAATCAAATGTCTATAATTGCATGTAATTGATACATTTAGTTAAAAGTATAATTACTGTATGCTCTTAAATGACATACTAGGTTTGTCCTAGGAGCAGTTGAGTCTAAACCAGAAAAAGATCCCAGTTTCAGCTGCTGATTTATGCAGAGTTCAAAATATTTACTCTCCCCAATCCACAGTTCACACTGCAAATTCCACTTCCTTCTTATCCCACTGTTCATGTTGGTCCTGTCATGGTGCCTGAGAGTTGACCTGCATAACAAGCACCACCAAAATTGATCAAACAAGTTCTTGGAAAACAAAAACGTGACTAGGAGACATAGCCCCTAATTACTACATACCATTGTTACATAATCATGTCGCACACAGTCAGGAACTCATCCAGTCCCTTTGAAAGCTCCTGCAAACTACACTGTGATGTCAAATCTAGTTTTGTGCTAATATAAAATCGTACCCTAGTTGTGGCAAACTGAATTAATTTATCAATGTATATCTATCACTTTTATTAAAAAATCTCTTCAAAGTCTGCACCATTCAAGCATAAAAGGCTGCTGCTTCAAGTTCATGGTAACTATTGGTTTTTTTAGCTGGATATCAAATTACTGGCTCTTTCTTGAACCTTTTTAGACACTCTGATAAGACAGCATTCTAGGTTCTTATGTGGAATTTGGGGTGTTTGAACCATTTGAACATTGGGATGTTTTACTCAATTTACTTTTTCAATAATTAACTGATGTGAACTCTTAAAGTGTGATTTTCACTCACAACCTTGAATGATGCACACATGCTTGAGGTTGGGCCATGTGTTTTTGAAAATCCTTCCCCATTTGCCTTACCACTTTCAGAAGGATGTATACCCCAATTCTCAGTTCATGCAACACCATTTAGTTTACATTAGCCCCTCATTCTTCCTAACAAAATGATTCATTTCACACTTTGCCGTGTTACTTTTCATCTGACGCCTGGGGTAGCGTGCAGAGTTTTGGTCTCATTACTTAAGGAAGGATATACTAACCTTAAGAGGGAGTGCAACGAGGATTCACTAGTTTGATTCCTGGGATGAGGGGGCTGTCCTATGAGGAGAGATTGAGTAGACTGGGCCTATATTCCCTGAAATTTAGAAGAATGAGAGGTGATCTAATTGAAACATACAAAATTCTTCAGGACTTGTTAGGGTAAGTGCTGTTAAAGTTGTTAGTCCTTGCTGAGGGGTCTAGAATAAGGAAGGCCACAGTCTCAGAATAAAAGATTCAGTAACTTAGGATGCAGATGAGAAAGAAAATTCTTCACTGAAAAGATTGCAGCTCTATGGAATTCTACACATAAACTAGCTGTGGATGGTCATTGTGTTCATTCAATGGAAATGAATTGAATTTCAGATACTAAAAGGTATTAAGAAATAAGGGGATAACAAGAGGTTGCAATTGAAGCATGTCGTCATATTAAATGATGGATCATGTTGGCCTCTTTTAGGTTTTAGGTATGGATCACGTTGGAAGGATGAGGAATCCTTTTCCTGTTCTGATTTTTTTTTAAACTTGCCTGTCCATTTCACCAGTTCAACTTTCCCAGTGATCTGTTACCATCCTCCTCACTGTTTACTGTGTTTCTGAGTTTTATGTTATCTGAAAACTCTGAAATTATGCTCTGCAATGCAAGTTGGTATTGCATACCCAGAGACAAATTATTCATAAGAGCAGTGATCCGAACACTGATCTGTGTTGAAGTATCCTTTCCTCCGGTCCATTCACTACACTATTATTTCTCATGGCCAACTCTGTATTCATGCTGCCATTATCCCTTTACTCTCATGGGCTCGAATTTTGCTCAAGTTTTTTGTTTTAAAAGTGGTTTATGCTAAAACGCAGATTTTCAAGGACTACACCATTGGGTCATTAGCTTTGTCTAAGTGGCATCTCATTACTTGGCAAACCACGTATGGCATGGAGTTGCTGTATTTACATGGTATATGACAACTTTGGCACAGAAAGTTATCATTTCAGATACAAATACTCTTAACAATGTGATCAGTCTTAAATGGTGTTGCTCAATCCCCCTAGAATTATGAAGTAAGTTTTACAAGTGTGGAATCTCAGCCCTTTAGATTTTGATTTTCATTGGAGGTTTCCAAAAAGTGTAATGCAAAATCTATTTAACTTTTTCTTCTCTCTCAATCTATTCACTCTTTCCCTCAATTTCGCTTTCTATATACAATTTGACATTGAATTCACATAAATTATGTTTTTTCTTTAGCCCTTGCACCATTAATCCCATAAATGAAATGTACAATTACTTTTCCTGTTCCATCAGGTTATATTTACCATTCCCCTTGCTGCAACATTATCAGCTCGCATTTCCAGTAACTAGCCTATACATATCTAATTTAATAGTCTATAGATATCTTAGTCCAGCAAATCTGGCTATTGACCACATTTTAGAAAACTGACCTGATTGTAAGGGTTAAATTAAGGACAGGCTGCTTAGGTTTGCGTATTCCTCAAGTATAAAGAGCTGAAGAGTGATCTAACTGAAGTGTTTAAAATCTGCAAAGAATTTTTTTAGGATAGAGAGGTGTGTTGCAAACAGTTACATGCAGTTCAGAACAAGAAGACGTAACATTAAAAGTTGAGCCACACAGTTGAAAGATGGTAAAAATGTTTCAAATGCTGGAAATCTGAAAGAAGAACAGAAGATGCTGGCAAACACTCAGCTGTCAGGCAGCACCTGTGAAGAGAAAGAACATTTAATCTCTATGATCTTTCATCTAATTCTGACAGAAGTCATTGACTTGGAACGTTAAGTCGGGGGCGGGGGGGAGGGGGGTGATTACTTGACCTCGCTGTGCCTGGCACTGATCACGGAAAATGGTACGCGGGCTTAAAAAATCAGTTCTGTACACACTGCCAAATAGTTTGCAATCATCCCAGTCCCTTTCTACAAACCTGATCATATCCAAGAAGGGCATAAGGTTGATTAGCATAAAATTCACTTGATTTCAATCTCATTAGTGAATTCGCCACACAATCATCCACCCTTCCAGAGTGTTCTTACCTCTCTGGCAGGATGTCACAAGGACACAAATTAGTACTAGCTTCTGCAAGTGGAATCCAGGCATGATACCATGCTGAGAGTTTGGCAGCCATTGAAGACATCAGGTAGTCGGAGACATATCTAGGCAGTGCCCTTTGGACAGTGCCAACTGGGCACTGCCAGTGTGACAGGGCAGTGCCAAGGAGTGGGAGCCTGATAGGGGAGTTGTGCATATCAGGGATCAGGCAGTGGGCCCATCGGGAGAGCCCCAATATCCCAGTGCTGGCAACCTGCATTAGGATAAGGGAGGGGAGATCAGGGGAAAGATAGAGCGGGCTCCCAGTACACAGAGATCAGAGCATCCTTGCAAAACACTGCCCAGGCGCTCTGCAGCTATAGTTACCGGCACGTATGACTGGGTTTGGGACGATTGCAGTCCAAAGCAGATCACTCCAATATTCTTGCCATTATGATACTTAGGGCCATTGACGCTGGGAGGATATTTCCATCTTGATGCTGTGAACGGAGATTTGGCTGAGCACCAAATTCTCCAATCTTGCTATAGCAAAAGTGTGGCATGAACAGCCAGTAAAAATCACTGTGCCCAAAGATTTTGGGAGGGGAAATTCCACCCTCCATTCTCTTCACAAATGCTGCCACGCTTGCTGAGTGTTTCCAGCATTTTCTGCTTGTAGTTCAAGGATAATGCAAGGAAGCATAAAAAAGGTAGTCAAATTCTAAAACATCTCTCTGAAAATCAGTTGAGGCTAGGACAATTGAAAATTTCAGACCAATACATTTTGTTAGTGAATGGAGTTATTAAATGGGAGCTGCTGAATATATTCTTCCCTATTCCCTCAACACAGTTATCAGTAGACTAATTCATTTCATGAAGAAATAAGCAAACAAGGAGTTTGAATACTTTACTTTTAAAGTATTGTTACAAAAACTAGCTGAATAATTGTTTATGAAAAAAGATAGTTCTGAGTGGTGCAAGAAAAGGGTAACAAGTAGAATAATTTTCTAAAATGCAGGTTATTTCAGCAAGAGTTTGCCAGAATTAAATTGACTGTCAATTCTGCATCCCATCTGATTTCATTGAAAAGTAAAATATCAGGCTGAGAATGAAATAGTCAACCAATTTTATACCATTAGACTCCTACTGAATGGTTTAGGTGAAAATTTCTCTTATCGACTAACTATACAAAAATTGTAGCTATTTGCAAATGGCTGGACAATCAAATTTTTCTGTTCACTGCCTCAAATGGATTCTCTTATGTGTGCTGTGACACACAGTAAAATTGCTTCTGTGCAACTGAACAATTGCCTCCTGAGGGTGGACAAGAATGACACCACACTCAGTAAGTACTGAACATGTTTGAAAAATACATGCAGGTATGTAATTTGCATACACTCATTTTTCCTTGGTAATTAAAGCCATATATTACAAGTTACATCACAATGAAGAATTTTTTAAATAGTAAATAAATTCATAGCAAGAATGTCATAACTAAAGCTCATACTTACCTAGTCCAATATGAGGAAGGTGCTCTATGAGTGTCCAGGTATTGTCATTGACACAGTGATGTTTCAGTATGAACAATTGGCAGACATCGTGAGCTATGATATCACTTGGCACCTCCAATGCTTGACTGCTGCCATCCTCGTTAAATACTTTAATTACCTGCGTATAAAAGCCAAGAGATAAGACACCTCAGAAATATAAAACTTCTGATTGCAGAATCGAACGGCCGCAGATGCTGAATCCTACTCGCAAGTCAAATGAATGAAATCTTCACCATCTCACCTGCTGAAAGTTAGATATTCCTTCAATTTTTTTTGCATTACACAAGTTCACAAAAACAATTGCCCAAAACGTTAATCAGAGCAAACACAGAAAAATAAAATCACGATACATCGTGGCAGTGTAAAATCCAGATTTTTGAACGACTGTTCAAAGTCTTCTAAATGTCTCCACAAACTTCCACATTTTCCAATCTTGATTATTTTACATTAGCTTCACTTACCAGCAGGCAAGAAGACAAACACACTTGCATATTTTGGTCCGCTCTGCAGTTAATGTAAGTGTGTGCACATTGCATTATAAAATAATCGTACAAGTAACTTAGAATTGCACATTAGGGCACACTAGATGAGCCTTGGAGATATCAGCGATTGCACCAGTCTGAAATGAGGTGATTACACGGTGCTGCCTGTTAACAGCAGTTTCCTGACTCCACAGCTGCATGTCATCACATTTTTCACCCAATCACCTGCTACCTTTCCAGGAATCAGCATAGACTGAACCTCCCTTATGCATAAACTTAAGCAAAAAAAAAAGCTTTTCCCCTCATTTCTTAGTCACAATTCTTTTTTGAATGATGATTACTAAAATGATGCACCTTTATAAGTCAATTTGCAGTCATGGAGATAAGACACAATTGTAATGTTAGATAGCTCAACTTTGCCTACGTTAAAAGATGGAAGGGGGAGGGGTTAGAAGGCACTAAATAGGGATTTGCTGATGCAGCCTTTATGTTCTTTTCGATGGAAAAGGCGATCAGAAGGGGCAAGACAAGTCGGCCTACCTATACAGAAGAAATCTTGTCAGTATGTTCCTGCCCAGCTAAGTTAAGCACCCTTTAAAAGCTCGCAGCAAATGAGAGGCTCCTGTTATGATGTCATTTGAACCGAGGTAAATGATCTGCTATTTAAATCAGTCAGCACGGAGATTTAGAAGACAAGGTCTGAAGGATCTCCAATCGCAGACTGCGAACAAAACACAGGAGCTTATGTACTGAAACCCTTTCCATGCTGGAGTCCACTGCACGATCATCAAGCATTTTTAGCCAGGAGAAGTGTTAAACTGAAACTACAGTGAGCGTAGCTGCTTCGCAAATGCAGCCGAACAAAATATTCCTAATTTCTTGAAAGTAATTTGTTCGTGCAGAATCAAAGTCTAAAATGATAGTTTTTATTACATTGAAAGTTACTTCCCTTGTCGAAAAACGATACAGGAAATGCAGTCAGACTTAATTCCAATTGTGTCCCAGTGTGCATTTTAATTACAGTGGTTCTGCCAAACCAAAGCTCAAAGCTATCATATTGCATGAGGAACAGTGCTCATTTTGTCGTGAGGTGCAGAACACACAATGCTTCAATACCCATATCTTTGCCTGAAAACTTTTCAATTAGTGTAACTGGAGTAACCTTGCTTTAGTCTGTCCAAGACGTTAGGGTACAAAAAAAAATAAGCTGACATGTCGAGTTCAAATTTAAATGTTTATATTTGGAGATCAAACGTAATAATTCCAATCTAAGACATTCCTTTTTAAGTTTGTTACTGTGAAATTGAAAATAAAATAGGCAAATAAATTCATCTGTTTATAGCTGAGATATTTACTATGGTGCAACTGATGCTGATATATAATCGCAATATATAAAAAAAAAGCAAAAAAAAGGGGGTGGGGGCTGTGACTAGTTCCCCCTCAAAGAAAGAAGGATTAGATACCCCTACTCAGCTCGGCACAGTGCAAGACTTCAGGAGGTCCTGTTTTGAATTGCATCAGGGGATGTGATCCTTCAAGTCAGAGTTTCCTGAGGATGCAACAGTCATGGACTGAGAGTGAGAGAGTGCATCCAACTCACATGTGCCATAATGGTTCAGGGCTTTGAAAGCATAAGTTTCCCCCATGGAGATACGGCCAACTATTTCGACAGCCATGTATGACAGAGTGCATGCAGGATCTGCGTATTGACATCCATAAAATATTTGAGATTCTGTATCATGGACCACTCAGTGACACTAACAAAGCAGAAAGCTTTGTGCAGAGTGGGAAGGTGGGGGGGGGGAGGGGTGGTGATGCCCCTTATGACCCAAAAGATGCCCTCCTCCAGGCATCCAGAGAGACAGGCAAGGGCTAAGGATATCACAGAGGTGGTTCAGGATGCACTCTCAGCATCCTTGACTCCAACCTTCATCTCTTAAACAGGATCAAGTGATGGTGGCTGTCCTTTGGGCCCTCACCACCCTCCAGATCCATATGTTTCTGGAGGCCTATGTTTCGAAGAATGCAGCAGATCATTATAATGACCAAGACCCTTGCAGCAAACTAATGGAAGGCACCACATTACTGGTCCATGCATCAGAATCAGATCTTCAGAAACCCAATGGTCTTCCCATTTGTTTCCTAATAAGCAAGTGGCAATGATTTGGAGATGAGCCTAGGATATATCCATTGGTTGGAATGAAGAGTTGAGAAATCATAGAATGCTGAAGAATGAAGGAGTCATTACTGCATGTAAGTAAACACACACATGAAGGAAGTTCGTGTTGTGTCTGCAGACCTGTTGAACATTGAGGGAATGAAAGCTCATCCTATGGGTGAATCTGAGTGGGCAGTCACAGGGTGTGTTAATGGTCACATAAGTGCACAATCTGATGGCCTGCACCTTGGAAAATTCTGCAAAATCCAATGTCCTCTGTGTCTGCGAGGCTGCATCTGAATGTACTAATCAGTTATCACAAAGAGAGCATCACTAGCCTGTGAGGTGGAGTTGTATGCTGTCATTTACAAGATGCCACCAAGGTCCTCAGCTGATCCTTGAAAAGAGATAGAACTGAAGACATTGAAAGCCACAATGATGTTAAGCAGGGTGTGGTGTCAGTGCTGCGAGGTAAGAAGTCGTCAGCAATAGGATCATAAATCATAGAATCTCTACGAGGCAGAAGGTGACCGTTTGGCCCTTTGAATCTGCATTGACTCTCTGAAAAAGCATCCACCCCAGGCCTTATCCCTGTAACCCCACATATTTTACCTCACTAATTCCCTTAAGTGGGGACACGTACCAAGGCAATTTACCATGGCCAATCTACCTAACCTGCACATACTGAGACGAAACTGAAGCACCTGGAGGAAAACCATGCAAACATGAGGAGAATGTATAAACTCTAGACAGATAATACCCAAGACTGGAATTGAACCTGGGTCCCTGGCACTGAGACACCAATGCTAACCACTTTGCTATGCTGCTGCTAAATGTCTGTGACCCTTTGCCTGGAGCGTCACAGTCTCCTTCAGCACTTGGTCTTAGTCATCTCCAGTTAGCTCCTGTGTTGAGGCTTTGGCTACTGTTACCTTTCTTTCCCTCTTTCCTGTTCTGTGCCCTCTTGCTAGCGGGTGTTCTATCCTTCATGCAGAAGGGTGTTTCCCCACATCACCACTTGGCCTAAATTCTGACAGATGTGGCCACCATTGCCAGTTACAGCCTTCCTTAAGGACAGGCAGCCATTCTATTGTCAGTCTTGCTTCCTGCCCATGCCCAGCAGAGTGGTGGGGTGACAACCACCATCTTCTTCTGTGTTTCTTTTTCTCTTTTTGTTTGTTTTGCTGCATTGGTCTTGCCTTGTTTCTTTCCTTCATCCTTCATGGTGCATTCAGATAACTTTTATGGAACCATTCACATGTCATCTGGTCAAACAGGGGCTGACAGGTGGCGTCATGGGTTGGGCCTGGAGTGGGGGGGACGTTAGGTCAGGTGAGGGCGCAATGGTCAGGTCTCAAGGGGGTGCTCATGCCGAGGTGAGTGTTGAGCCTGCAGTGGGTGAAGAGCCCTGTGTGGGTGGGGATAATTTGGAAGAATTCGTAGAGGGTCATTGGGAATACTGTGGGAGGTAGTTAGTCGAGGAGATGGGGGTGGCCTCTGGGAGGTCAGGTATGCGCAGGTCATTGGTCTGGGTTTTTGCAATAGTTATCCAGAAGTTAGAATATGTTTTAATTCTTCTAGTTTTATCTGAATAACTAACGGTGGGAACAGCCAGAACCATCTGATCTAAATCATATTTTTGGATGGCTCTGAGCGCAGGACGATTGTCCAAACACAATTAGCAAGTCAGGGCAATTGGCATACAAATGATTACCTGTGAAGTTCTGAGACAGGTTCCCCAGTGCATCTTTTGTGAAGATCCCCAATCTGATGCTGGGAAGCTCAGAAGTTATTTCTGTTTTCCCAGGTACCTGCTGAGCATTTCCAGTGACTTTTGTTTATGATGGGATGATGACTCTGTTCATTATATGCCCAATCTCCCCACCACCTGTGCAGCACCAAGGGCACCTTTAATCCAATGACTGAGCCCCCTATGCATCACTGATCCTATTAATGGGCCAGGGAATTATTTCCTGTGGCATCCAGAGTTTCTCCTGACTTTGTACCTGCCTCGTTCAGAGGTTTCACCCCAAACAGTGCATACAACTGACATGACCTTGTGAAACCTTCTACCTCCCTCTTTAATGAGCTCATAAAGAGCTCCAACCATTTTTATTGACCTTAATCAAGAGGTGAATGGAATTTCTGTGCTGCCCTGCTGAACATTCTCAGCACCAATCTCTTAAACCTGCACCAGTATTTTCAGGTCCCATCCACTTCCACTCCTGCTCACAATGGGGTCTGAAAATTCAGTCCGTTGTGAAGAGTTACTTGTTATTGTATTAAGATATCAATTTCTATTAACAACAGAATTTACTGAGAATTAAAGTCTAAACAGAAGCTTTCCCTTCTTAATTCTACTTCAAATTTTGATTGGTGCTATTTAAATTAGTTTCATCAACCCCAAGGCACTAAATGGATGGTTCACAACCATGCTTATAAAAATATACAGCCCACGGTAAAATGTATTCAATTTCTCAGTTATAAAAAATTACTGATAAAGTTACAGCAGAAAAAGCTGCCAATACCTTTATGCTCCCTAGACTTTCTTTCAGTCCCTGCAGTTATTATGAAATTATCATTTCAATAAAGCTCCTCAAGCATCAAGAGTAGCATTATCTATGCAATATTTCCCATAAACATTTTAAACAATGTTACATACAAACATAAGAGTAAGTACTTAATTTCAATTTTTTCTTATCTTCCAATTCTCCTGCTTGGAGTATATGAGAGATATTTCATAGAATCCCTACAGTACAGAAAGAGGCCATTCGGCCCATTGAGTCTGTACCAACCACAATTCCACCCCTATATCCCTACATATTTACTCACTAATCCCTCTAACCTCCACATCTCGGGTAAAAATTACCAAAAAAAAGGGTAATTTTTGACATGGCCAATCAACCTAACCTGCATATCTTTGTGGGAGGAAACCGGAGCACCCAGAGGAAGTGCACACAGACACAAAAAGAATGTGCAAACTCCACACAGACAGTGATCCAAGCTGGGAATCGAACCCAGGTCCCTAGAGGTGTGAAGCAGCAGTGCTAGCCACTGTGCTACCATGCCACTCTATGATATTTGTGAGGTCTAGATCCCTTGATCCCTTGTCAAGCTACATACTCAGATTAAAAGGGTTTACGGGTAGGAGAGCAATGTTTTACAATTCTTCAATTCTAACTCAATTCCAAATGGTTGGTTATGCTTACCAGTGACCGTACTCCAGGATCCTGACTCGACATCACGCAGTAAACTAAGGAGGCCAATTAGCTTTGGCTGGTCACCCCTACAAATGTAAATTGTAGACTGACAATGGCAGATGAGTGCAAGGGACACTACTAAGTAGTAGGAGAATGGCTCAGAAGGTGTATATCACCAAAGCGTGCCACATAATCAGGGCACAGCCATGCCATGTATAAGACACATGGTCAGTCACCTGTGAAGAGTCTGGGGTCCTGGGACCTCACACATAGTTAGTCATGGGAAGTACCAAGACAAGCAATGTCCTGGTCGGAGCACTACAAGAAGGAATAAAATTCTCTCTGTAATCAAGTTTTAATGTTAATTATAGTGCTGTTCCTTTTGAGCTAATATTCTTACTATTTTTCATACCAAATATATTGATTGTCTATAGAACCATTTAACAGCACAAAAAGAGAACATTGTGCCAATCATGTCTGTTTTAGTTCTTGACCACAAGCAAACATCCATCCAAAGAACAAAGAAAATTACAGCACAAGAAGAGGCTGTTCAGCCCACTAAGCCTGCACTGACCATGCTGCTCGACTGAACTAAAAGTCTCTACTCTTCCTGGGACCATGTCCCTCTATTCCCATCCTATTCATGTAATTGTCAAAATGCCCCTTAAAAGTCACTATCGTATCTGCTTTCACTACCTTCCCCAGCAGTTGGTTCCAGGCACCCATCACTCTCTATGTAAAAAGTACTTGCCTCGCACATCTCCTTTAAACCTTGTCCCTCACACCTTAAACCTATGCCCCTAGTAATTGAATCTGCCACCCTGGGAAAAAGTTTTTGGTAATTCATTCATCCATGCACTTCATAATCTTGTAGATTTCTATCAGGTCGCCCCTCAACCTCTTTCCAGTGAGAACAAATCAAGTTTCTCCAACCTCTCCTCAATGCCCTGCATATCAGGCAACAGCTTGGTAAATCTTTACTGTACCTCTTCAAAGCTTCCACATCCTTCTGGTAATGTGGCGACCAGAATTGAACACTATATTCCAAGTGTGGCCTAACTAAGATTCTATAAAACTGCGAAATGACTTTACCAATTTTTAAACTCAATGTCCCAGCCGATGAAGGCAATCATGCCATATGTCTTCTTGACTACCCTTTCCATCTGCGTTGCCACTTTCAGTGGCCTGTGTACCTGTACACCCAGATTCCTCTGCCTATCAATACTCTTAAGGGTTCTGCCATTTATTGTATATTTGCCATCTGTATTAGACCTTCCAAAATGCATTGCCTCACATTTGTCAGGATTAAATTCCATCTATCACCTTTCTGCCCAAGTCTCCAATCGATTTAAATCCTATTGTATCCTCATCGCTATCCGCAATTCCACAACCTTTGTGTCATCTGCAAACTTACTAATCATTTGTTAATAGATTAATCCTCCAGTCCATTCTTAAACTAAAGTGTTAGATAACCAACTAAAGGCAGAGTTTGTATTTTTTTTTACAAAGTGAGGAACTTTGACGCTATTATCGAAATTACCAATGATCGATTTACTGAAGTTTTCTTTGAAAATAAGTCAAAAATTCATCTTAATAATATCCAAAAAGTACACCAAATAAAGAAGTTTCCATTGCTATGAAGGTTAAGGAAATAACTATTTTTAGGAGTGCTCAAAATAATCTACTATTTACACTTCCTAATCTAAAAATTAGTAAAGGAAGTACATTAAAGATCCCATCACTATTCACACTTATACTCTGACTGCTAACATTTGGTTTGAGGTCATCTTTCTCTAAATAAAGCAATTCCATTAGCAACAGATGTGTTCAGCGTAACATTTTTTTTTATCTCTGGGGCTGTGTTTCATGTGATAAATTTAAATACCTATCAGCAACAATACAGTTAGTTTCACAGAAAATCTGTTTTCCATTGGAGAAATTTTACTCTCCACCCTTTCCAAAGAACCATCATCCTCTACAAAAAGCCCACCAATGAGCCACATAATCAAGTTTCCACCCTGCTTACAGTATCAAACTTGTCTTAAGCAAAATCACAAAGATTTCATTAGTGGCAAAGATCATGGTGTATTATAAATATTTATTTCCTTAATTTTTTTTAAGACTTCAGCATAGTTGATCACCACCCTCATTTTGTTCCTCTATTACCTTTCTGACTGCAGGTAGTGCTTCTCCCAATGGCTTATCTTCCTACCCTTCAGACCTATCTTTCCCCACTCCACTTTCTCACTAAATATAACCTTCCACACGAAGACATCACATTCAGTCTGCAAAGCAAAGTCTGTACCCATGCCATAAATCTCACACTCCAAGATCTATCTACGCTTTTTTTTGAACCTCTGACATGTATGTTTGCTACTTAATATTTGCTTCAAATTTAAACAATTCAGTAGTACATTAGCACATGAGTAATATCCTATCTCATCATTTGCCATCAATGCAACATTTTTGTGTCATCGCTTTAAATCCTTTTCTTGGATTCAGCATCTTAGAGCACTTTGATATGGAGAGTGCCACAAAGTTGTACTTCAAAACTTGAACCAAGATCTAAATGTCAGCATGGAATTGACAGGCAAGATGGCGTCCTTCTGCTCTGTTCTATAATTTTATGTAGATCACGGGATTCGATTTGCATGATATAAATGATTTCCTACTTGAAACTGGAGCTATCTCCAACTGTCCACATCAGGAGCCTAACTAAAATGGTGAAGCCCCGAGAACCTGCATAATGAGGGCAATTAGTGACAATGTCATTTTTGGGACACTATCATTTCAGATATATCAGGGAGAACATGTTACAATCAGCATCATATGGCTGGATGCTCCAGTTTTCAATGAAGTGTGAGGGGCAGAACTGGAGGTGCCTTAATACGTTGTTAATTGTTTTTGGGCTTCCGATTTTGGCACTTGCTCATCTTTGATTTTGATTTGATTTATTATTGTCATATGTATTAACATAGAGTGAAAAATATTGCTTCTTGCACGCAATACAGACAAAACATACCTTTCATAGAGAAGGAAAAAAGCAGGTGCAGATTGTAATGTTACAGTCATAGCAAGGATGTCGAGAAAGATCAACTTAATGCAAGGTAAGTCCATTCAAAAGTCTGAAGAAGCTGTTCTTGAGTCGATTAATTTGTGACCTCAGACTTTTGTATATTTTTGCTGACGGAATAAGGTGGAAGAGAGAATATCCGGGGTGCATGCGGTCCTTAATTATGTTGGCTGCTTTGCCTCAGCAATGAACACAGAACATAGAACATTACAGCGCAGTACAGGCCCTTCGGCCCTTGATGTTGCGCCGGCCAGTGGACCCTCTAACCTAAACTATTCCAATATCATCCATATGCCTATCCACCGAACATTTGAATGTCCCCAAAGTAGGCGAGTCCACAACTGCTGCAGACAGGGCATTCCACGCTCTCACCACCCTCTGTGTAAAGAACCTGCCTCTGACATCCGTCCTATAACTACCATCTCTTAATTTAAAGTTATGTCCCCTCGTGTTGGTCATCACCATCCGAGGAAAAAGGCTCTCACTATCCACCCTATCCAATCCCTTGATCATCTTATACGCCTCAATTAGGTCACCGCGTAACCTTCTTCTCTCTAATGAAAATAACCTCAGGTCCCTCAGACTTTCCTCATAAGGCCTTCCCACCATACCAGGCAACATCCTGGTAAACCTCCTCTGCACCCTTTCCAATGCTTCCACATCTTTCTTATAATGCGGCGACCAGAACAGTACACAATACTCCAAGTGCGGCCGCACCAGAGTTTTGTACAGTTGTAACATAACCTCACGGCTCCTAAATTCAATCCCTCTATCAATAAAAGCTAACACACCGTACGCCTTCTTAACAACTTTATCAACCTGGGTGCCAACTTTCAAAGAGCTATGTACTTGTACCCCAAGATCCCTCTGCTCGACAACACTAGTAAGGGTCCTTCCATTAGCCCTATATTTCATATGCCTGTTATTCCTACCAAAGTGAATCACCTCACACTTATCTGTATTGAATTCCATTTGCCACCTCACGGCCCAGCTCTGCAACCTACCTATGTCCCTCTGCAAACTGTAACATCCATCCTCGCTGTCTACAACTCCCCCCACTTTGGTATCGTCAGCAAATTTACTAATCCAACCCTCTACACCCTCTATACTTCTTGCAATGGGAAGTATAGTCAGAGTCAATGGATGAGAGGTTGGTTTGCATGATGGATTGGGCTACATTCATGACTTTTTATAGTTCCTTGTGGTCTTGGGCAAAGCAGGAGCCACACCAATTAGTGATACAAACAAAAAGAGTGCTTTCTATGGTGTATCTGTAAAAGTTGGTGAGAGTTGTAGCTGACATGCCAAATTTCCTTAGTCTTCTGAGAAAGTAGAGGCGTTCATCATGCCATATTTAATCAAGTTTCCATCCCTGCTTACAGTATCAAACTTGTTTTAAGCAAAATCAGAAAGATTTCATTTGTGGCAAAGATCATGATGTATTATATATATTTATTTCCCCAATTCTTTTTAAGACTTCAGCATAGCTGAAGCATAGCACCATCATCCAATGTCTTTCCTGACCAGCAAAATGGGACGGTCCTCATGTGGGGTGGGTAAGAGGTAGCAGGCAGCCTGCCCAATTTGCTGCCCTAATATTCAGCCCATAATGTTTTTTTAACCTTCACTATCCACCACCGGAAGGTGGAAATTAATAGTTAATTGCAAAGCAAACTTGACCAGACATAAGTTTGTTAAATAATGACCTTGAACAGCAGTCTTCTCTTGCCAGCCATGGAGTGCCTCTGGCTTTTATCAATCTGATCACTTCAGATGGATCATTTTAACAAGACAGAATGAGAAATTTAATGAAGAGGCAATGCAATCTTAAAAGCATCTTGGGCTAAACATCAACACAGCCCAATTGCCCAAATGGTAAAAGTAGACTTATTTTTCGGGGTAACTGCTAATCCAAAGACAATTAGCTGTTACCAAGTTAATGTTTTATTAAAATGGCAAGAATTAATTTTACACAAACATGTATCCTTGTAATGAGTAATCATGTTCTATGGCTCCAACCCAACACTATAAAAGCTGCAGAAAAATATGAAAAGTTCTGTCTTTTAAAATAAAACTCGTTGCACAAACATAAAAATCAATTGACTATAAGGGCTGGATCTTGGCTATCAAGGTGTATCGCTAATGCTGGGATATTTCTCAACTCACCAGATTTTCCTCAGTAAAAAGTAGTCCAAAACATGCAACCTTTACTCTTGGGGGAAAGAGGTGTAGCTTTAGACTGGCCGGTCCACCCCAGAAACAGGTCATATATACTCACTGGGGTGAGTGAGTATGAAGCACACTGGTTAGGAGACCCACCTTAGCTCACTGGAATTTCATCCCAGTTGTTTTAGAAGCTGTTAAGCTCCCTACCCCTTACACTTTCTCGCTCACTGCATACGGACCCTTATACCCACAATATCAATTCAATGCCTCAACTTTTGCCCCTTTCATATTTCAGTTCAATGCCAACACAGGTCCCCAAACCATCTCACTGCACCTCATTTCTTCTTTGTCAACCCCTGCCCCCACCCATACCCCAAGCCCCTCATTTGCTCCATGTCAATACAAGCCCCCAAACTATTCCTCATTGTACCACATTCCCTCCATGCCAATTTTTATCTTCACCCAGTCCCATGGCTCCTCATACCCTCCTGGGCAGATCTCAGGAACCATGCGGAGATGAAAATAATCTAATAGAGGTCTCACTCCTACATCTTATGGAAAAAGAAACTCCCACTCATAAAACCAATTCAAAGCTTTTAAATCTCCTCAAATTTCATTTTAAACTTCCAATCTGATCCCACATCAAATATAATGAATTCTTTAATAAATTCTTTAAACTATTGATTAATCTGTGGACTCAGAATCCCCTGCTAAGATAGCTTTTGAAACATAGGAAAGTATTTATAATGTTTGCTCTTGGGAAAATGTCAATGAAAACTGCTATTGACGCTGCTCCAATAGATGCTACGATTTTTAAAAATGTGCAACAGATGGCCCGTCAAAGAAAACAGTTCAGCAGAAGTTATTTTCTAAACTCAGTGACAGCTGAAGCCTGAACATTTTGAAGTTTAATGAGCAGAGAACTTTTGAAAAATCTTCAGATCACGCCAGTTATCCAGACCTTATTCTATATCTTATCATTAATTTTCATTATCAATACATGTTTTCCATACTTTGGGTTAAGGGCCTCCCAATAGCCAAAATGTGCTCTCTTGGAACTGAGCAGTAAGTTTAAATGGCTCTGCTGAATTTGGATTTCCTTCTTGTGTGGATCACACCCAATCCCTTCCCTTACTGCAAAATTTGGATGTCAGAAATAAGTACAGGACTTCTGCACCTAGATACAACCCATCAACTTGAAATTGCAGATTCAGAGGACTATGCAAAAATATGACCCCAAGTCTGGGATTTAAAGATAAACATTTTCTCTCTAACCATCGCAAGAAAAATCTTTAGATTCTGACAATTTAGTTAATTCTGTAAAATATTTATTTCCCAATTGGATTATTCATCAGTATATGTAAAAAAAAGCTTCCTTTGTGAATGTGGTTTACTATTTTTGAAATTAGATTTGAGCTCTTTTGTATAACATAAAAAGGCATACAGATAGAACCATGGGTAATGCATATATAAATGTTGCATTAAGTGAGAAGTATAATGCTCACAATTATAGGAGATATTTTGCTTTTCAAGTTGACCAATTTACATTTCCCATCTGATGCAAGATGACTTTTAAAAAGGGACATAAAGTTCAGAGTACAATGGTTTCAAATATAACATTTACACTACTCAACCCAAATTGTAAACTTTGCGATACATTATTTTATTATCCCAAAAACTCTTATTCTATGCTATTAATAAATGTAAAGGCAGGCATCATGATCGGCACAGGTTTGGAGGGCCAAAGAGCCTATTCCTGTGCTGTGCTTTGTTCTTTGTAGGCTGGAATTCTCCAGTCTCATACGTCTTGCCACTGCTGCCATCGAAATGGGAGAATTTGGTACTCAGCCAAATCTCCATTCACTGCAGTGGGAGTAGAGAATCAGAACCACAGGTGAGGTTGGACAGTTTTGGCCTTAGTAATTTAGTTATTCTCACTTCTCCACCATCGATGACCGTATTCCACTGTCAATACTCAAAACTGCAAAATTTCCCTCTTAATCTTCTCTGTCACTGCCTCTTCTCATTTTAGGCACCCTTAAAATCTTCTGAATTAACTAAGCTTTCAGTCACCTGTTACATAGCTTAGAATCAAGTATTGTTCCTGTGGAGGGCATTGATAATATTTTATTATGTTCAGGGTATTTTACATATAGATTTTGTTGCAATATTTTTTGGAAGAATATTTGCATATATGTTTATTGTTCAAAGCTTTTTTTCAGTTGTTTGTAAGTGTATACACACATATACATGAGTTGCCAAGCCTCATTGAACAGATTTCTGGATATTTCACCATGCAATGTATGATCATGTGCTGTGCCCATATTTTACATGCCTTACCATAAATTATAGGTTCCCAACAGTTAAGCATTGTTGCTGGTGGTTTTGTCAGGTGTTCAGAGTCCCATATGACTATCCACAAACAGGTGTAACCACAAGCATTAAATAGAGGGAGAAATGGAAACAGGCTTGCCTTCAATAAAGTGATCATGCAAGCAGAAAAAAAATGTACATTGTGATGACCTATTTGCTGGGAAAAGCCTGGGAGTTTGCATGCAAATCTTAAAGTCCCTTTAAGAGCAAAGTGAACTGAGATATAGTCTGAAAGGGGGTTAATTGGTTTCCCGATCATGATATTCTCAGATTCCAAGAAATGCCCATGTAACCAAATATTGTCATCCACAGAGGCTGGGGTGCATTTTTGACCCTAATAATCACACTTTCATTTGATGTTTTCAAGTTTCCTTTGTACTTCGATTTTGTTGGGGCTGCTCCCTCTCCTTTTGGGGAGCTGCCTCTTTTACTTTGTCCTGGTTTAACTTGAGTTTGTTTATTTGATTTGACCATAAAAGAGGCCAAACATTGCCATGGGGATGAACAGCTAAGAAGCAACAGGTAAATTGAAAACTATTTGCAGAGAAGTTAGCTTAGTCAATGTTTTTGTTTGACAGATATGCACACACAGAATTCGTGTAAAGAGAAAACAAACAAGATTATCTCTGAATGGGACACTATTTTGTTTGGCAGTTTGTGAATTGATCCTTATGTAGAAGCAGGTAAATGAGAATAGAACAGAGACTGTGTCACTGAGTTTGTTATCCAGCTGCAAAGTGCAGAGAACTGAAGGGCAAGGAATTATCGATTAGACAAGACCTACTGTTGTTGTTTCAGTGTTGCTAGAGCCCACGAGACTGTTTAAAGGATAGAAGAGATTCTCTAGAGATTCTGTACCATTAAGACCGTCATTACTTGAACAAGAGAAAGTTTGTAGATATGCACCTTGCCAGTGTTAAACATGACTGGGGACATTTGATGGAATGCAACTCCAGCTGACACCCTTACATAATGGATGCCAAGTTGAAAAGATTGAAATATTACAGATGTTGCCAAAATTTGTGCAGGAACTAATACAAGTGCTTGTAACTGAGTTGTTTCTCTGTCGAATGGACTAAAGTGAAATTTAGCCTTTTATTTGAAATATCCTACATGAATCAATGTTTGAATTATGTTGATCATAATTGGCTGATTACAGTAAAAGATTTTTATAAATTGTGATCTTGTCCAACGTTTCTCCTCTTGTTGACATTGTGGGGATTCAAATTTCTTTCTCTGTTTTAAAAGGGGGACCTCTTATTTATAAATTGTGTTTCCTAGTTGCAGAGTTGTTTTCCAAGTTGCAGAGCTGGGCCGAGAGGTGGCAAATGGAGTTTAATGTGGAAAAGTGTGAGGTAATGCACTATGGCAGAAATAATAAATGTGTAGAGTATAGGGCAAATGGTAGGATTCTTAGTAGTCTAGATGAACAGAGGATCTTGGTGTGTATGTGCATAGATCCCTGAAAGTAGGCAGTCAAGTCGAGAAGGTTGTTAAGAAGGCATATGGAGTCTGGGCTTTTATTGGTAGGGGGATTGAATTTCGGAGCCGCAACGTCATGTTGCAAACTGTACAAAACTCTAGTGCGGCCGCACTTGGAGTATTGTGTGCAGTTCTGGTCCCCACATTATAAGAAAGATGTGGAGCATTGGAGAGGGTACAGAGGAGGTTTACCAGGATGTTGCCTGGTATGGAGGGCAGGTCTTATGAAGAGAGGCTGAGGGATTTGAGGTTGTTTTCGTTAGAAAGGCGGCGGCTAAGAGGAGACTTTATTGAAACATATAAGATGATTAGAGGTTTAGATAGGGTGGACAGTGATAGCCTTTTTCCTAGGATGGAGAAAGCTAGCACGAGGGGACACAGCTTTAAATTAAGGGGTGATAGTTATAGGACGGACATCAGAGGTAGGTTCTTTACCCAAAGGGTGGTTCGGGAGTGGAATGCCCTGCCTGCAGCAGTTGTAGATGCGCCAAGTTTGGTGGCATTTAAGAGGATGGTTGATAAGTATGTGGAAGAGAAGGGAATGGTTTAGTTTGGAGGGGCATTGCTTTTTATATTGGTCGGCGCAACATCGAAGGCCGAAGGGCCTGTTCTGTGCTGTAATGTTCTATGTTCTAATTCTAATCTTTCCCATAGGGGAAGCATCTTCTGAGCATCCACCCTGTCAAGTCCCCTCAGTATCTGATATATTTCAATAAGACCATTCTCATTCTTCTAAACTCCAGTGACTATAGGCCCAATCTTCCTACATAAGACCTTCATCCTCAGAAAGAACTGAATAAACCTGCTGTGCACTGTTTCTAATGCAATCACATCAATTTTCAAATAAGGAGACTACTCCAGATGTGCTCTCACCAAAAAATGAACATCTTCAGTCAAATTTCTTGTTTTTATATTCCATGTCACTTGCAATATATGCCGAAATTCTATTTGCCTCCTTAATCACTTCTTGTGTGCCTGCATACTAACTTTTTAAGATTCACATAACAGCATACCTAAATCCTTTTGTATTATTGAGTTCTGCAATCTCTCTCCATTTAAGTAGCATATTGCTTTCCCAGTCTTCCTGCCAAACTTAAGGCCTCCTACCCTAATAGAACATAGAACATTTCAGCACAGAACAGGCCCTTCGGCCTTCGATGTTGCGCCGACCAATATAAAAAGCAATGCCCCTCCAAACTAAACCATTCCCTTCTCTTCCATATACTTATCAACTAACCTCTTAAACGCCACCAAACTTGGCGCATCTACAACTGCTGCAGGCAGGGCATTCCACTCCGAACCACCCTTTGGGTAAAGAACCTACCTCTGATATCCGTCCTATAACTATCACCCCTTAATTTAAGCTGTGTCCCCTCGTACTAGCTTTCTCCATCCTAGGAAAAAGGCTATCACTGTCCACCCTATCTAAACCTCTAATCATCTTATATGTTTCGATTAGGTCCCCTCTTAGCCACCTCCTTTCTAACGAATACAACCTCAAATCCCTCAGCCTCTCCTCATAAGACCTGCCCTCCATACCAGGCAACATCCTGGTAAACCTCCTCTGTACCTCTCCAAAGCCTCCACATCTTTCTTATAATGCGGGGACCAGAACTGCACACAATACTCCAAGTGCGGCCGCACTAGAGTTTTGTACAGTTGCAACATGACGTTGCGGCTCGAAATTCAATCCCCCTACCAATAAAAGCTAAGACTCCGTATGCCTTCTTAACAACCTTCTCGACTTGACTGCCTACTTTCAGGGATCTATGCACATACACACCAAGATCCCTCTGTTCATCGAGACTACTAAGAATCCTACCATTAGCCCTATACTCTACACATTTATTATTCCTGCCAAAGTGCATTACCTCACGCTTTTCCACATTAAACTCCATTGCCACCTCTCAGCCCAGCTCTGCAACTTGTCCAAGTCTCTCTGCAAACTATAACACCCCTCTTCACTATCTACCACTCCACCGACTTTAGTGTCATCTGCAAATTTACGAATCCATCCTTCAATACCCTCATCCAGATCATTTATAAAAATTACAAAACAGCAGGGGCCCCAAAACAGACCCCTGAGGTACACTACTTGTCACTGAACTCCACGATGAATATCTCCCATCAACCACCACCCTCTGTCTTCTATCTGCTAGCCAATTCCTAACCCAATTAGCTAAAATCACCCTCTATCCCATACATCTGCATTTTCTGCAGAAGTCTTCCATGGGCCACCTTATCAAACGCCTTACTAAAGTCCATATATACCACATCAACCACCTTACCCCCATCCACCTCTTTAGTCACTTTTTCAAAAACTCAATGAGGTTAGTAAGGCACGACCTACCCTTCACAAAACCATGCTGACTATCTCCAATCAATTCATTACTCTCTAAATAACTATAAACCCTATCCCTAATTATTCTCTCCAATACTTTGCCCACCACAGAAGTAAGACTCACTGGCCTATAATTCCCTGGAAGGTCTCTCTTCCCCTTCTTAAACAACGGGACCACATTCGCTATCCTCCAGTCCTCCGGAACCACACCCGTAACCAACGACGACCTGAAGATCAGAGCTAGAGGCTCTGCAATCTGCAATGTATAGATTTGAGGAAGAAATACACCTACAGATGCTCTTAGTTGAATTTTTAATTTATTTTAAAATTATAATGTTAAAAACCTTCTAGACTCTGATTTTCATGGATTTGGATCCATCCTGGAAACCTTTAAAAAAATGGGTTGGGATCAGATGAGGAGGTCTTGCCCCTGTTTTTGGCTTTTTAAAAATGTGTTTTTTTCATGAGATGTGGTCAGTATTTATTATCCATTCCTGAGCGCATTTTAAGAATCTATCATATTGTTGCAAATCTGGATTCACATGTAGGCCAGCTAAGGTAAAGATGACAGATTTCCTTCCCTAAAGAACATTAGTGAATCAGATATTTCTTTTTTAAACAAGAAATTATCAAAGCTTAGCTAAAACTCAGTAATGTATATTTAAATTACTGAAATAAATTAATAAAACTGGGTATTTGACACAAAATTTGCAAAAAAGTTGATAATGAAACAATAATTGTCCCGAATTATGACTTGCTCTTCAAACGGATGGCATGGAAAATACAATCAAAAGAAATCATGTCAAGGCAATTATGTTATTAATAAAAATGACATAAAAGTTCTGGGCAAACTGAAAGATTGTACAGATACATCCCCGGATAAAGTAGCAATTACCTCTTTGAAACTCTACATTACAGTCACATCTATATGACAATAACGCATGACCCCTTTGCATTCCTTTCAAACCAACTGCAGCAATTGACAGTTACCACATAATCCTTCAATGTCTAGTCAAATTAGACTGCCCTCAATCGATACCAATTCTCAACTATTCAGTTATAGCCAGCAAATAATCTCCCATCCTCTAACCCCCATACTGTAACCTTTGGAGAGCTGCCAAAAACCCATCTTTGATCCCTCCTATTCCTTATTGACATGTTACTCCTTGGCAACATTAGCTGAAAACATCAGATATGACACATAAACAGGCAACACCCAACTCGACCTTACCAGCCTTTCAACCCTTCCACTGCTCACTAGGTTGCTTACCAACATTCAGCAGAAGATAACCAAAAATTTCCTCCAATTAAATATTGAAGCCACTATATATGTCCCCCACAACAAATTCAATCTTGCAGCCAATAATTCCATTCTCTTAAATGAAACCAGGCTTTTCACTGCCTGAGGGTCCTATTTTATTTGGAAGCAGGTTCCAGCCCTATGTTATCTTCGTAGCTAAGACCATTTATTACCACCTCCATGATTTCACTAATTTTTGTCTCTGTCTCAGACCATCTGTTACTGAAACTAATGTTAATGCTTTTGTTGACACCAACTCAACTATTTATATGCTCTCTCAGTCACTCTTGTCTGATTTACAAATGAGCACAAGTCAAGAATGCAATGGAATATCTCCAATTGACTGGATGAGTGCAGCTCCAACAACAGTCAAGGAGTTGGACACTATCCAAGAGAAAATAGCCAACTTGATTGATACATCATGCAGCACCTTAAACATCATTCCCTCCAACACTAGCACACAATGGCAGCAGTGAATACCATCAACAACTTCTCTTCAACTGCACCTTCCAAATTCTTTGGGATGGGATTTTCTAGTCATGCTTTCCCCAAAAACCAGAAAATCCCACCCGAGGTGAACTGATTTATCCATGGTCCACTGCCACCTGCAATCCGTCTCCCACCCGTTTACTCTTCCCACGCCCCACCCCTCCACCCTTCTCTCCATTCCTCCCCCCACCCCCTCCCAAACACCTCCCACGTGCTATGATTCCCGTGGTGGGTGGGGTGGGAAAATGCCACACCTCATCTCTACCACTGAGAAGGACAAGGGCAGTAGATGCATGGGGATACCACCCCTGCCATTCCTTCACTGTCATTAGGTCAAAATCCTGGGCCTCCCTCCCTAATATCGCTGTGGCTGTACCTGCACCACATGGACTGCAGTATTTCAAGAAGGCAGCTCATTGCCGCCTTTTCAAGGGCAATTAGGGATGGTCAATATAAAGCTGACCTTGCCAGTGATGCTGGCATCCAGTGAACAAAGATTTTTTTTTTTAAATTCATAGCGAATATAATAATGACAGGAGGAGAAGATACATTAGGAAATAGTAGTTCTAAGACAGATATCAGGAGGCAGTTCTTCACACAGATAATAACCAGCACTGTCAGAATTGAATTACAGAATAGAGTGCTGGAGGTGAAAGCCCTGGAATCGTTTAAGAAAATAAATAGAGCAATGGAATGGGTGGGGGAAGGGGTACTTCAGAATCTTTCTGGAGAGATGCGTTAAAGGAGAATGAATGGCTCGCCTCATCTGTTAAATATCTTGTGATTGCGTGATTAGAAGTGCCTAGTCTGGAAATTAAATATTTAAAGAGGAAAATGGGTATGTACAGCAGATAAAGCCATAAAGAGATGAGGGTCCAAATCGTTCAGCAGTATTTTCAATATCTTATGCACTAGCTTCCATAAACCTCGACTAACATTCTGTTATAAACCATACATTTTTCATAGATTTCCTGCACTTTATTGGAAACGAAGATAGAGGGAAAATAATCTGCTTAATACTTTTTTTTTATTATTTATTTAATTGCAGTCTAATCCTGATGCAGTCTAATCCTTGTGTTACATGTAATGTTAAACACAAATTCCAGGTATTTTAGATAAATTTAATCTTTGAAAAATACAGTGGGATAAGCCTTGCATGTGCAGGTTCACATCAGCATTTCTAATTATCGGTGTTTAACAACAGTTTTGAAGAGTTTATCCAACTATATGTGCAATTTGGAGTAAAATTTACTTCCAGTATTTAAATTTTTTTGTGGGTTCTGAGTGCCCATTAAATGTTTTTTACCAATGATGTTTTAGATGTATAAAAATCACGCCACATCCAAAATGACAACTCCAGAAAATGCAAAACTGAAATGACATCTGCAACATATCTTTATAACATTCTAATCTCTGATAATGCTAAGTGGTTTTAAGTCCAGTTTCATTTCCTGTCTCATATTGCTTACCCAAAAAGTACATATGATAAAATGCTGATGCACACCAAAAATGCCCAAATTATAAAAAGTGCCTGCAGATTTTTAAAACGTTTTTATGTTTCAAGGTTTCTTTTTATCTCAACATAGTTTCTAGACTATTAACTGGAGCCAATGGCCCTGATTGTGTCTTTCACAATTTATTTCCTTTCTGGCAACATTTCAGCATTAATATTAATTTTTGCGGAGTATGTTTCTACTCTAGATGCATCAGCTGCTAGATCTAAGCAAACAAAATATAGTCAGAATTTAACTCCTGCTAGGAGTCATGAAGACAGGGGCTGACTGAGGCACAGGGGAAATCATCTGACTTTCGCAGAGTGAGATCGGTGAGATTTTAATCTTGCTGGCGTGAATGGTCAGAAAATTCTAGCCAAAGTCTTTTTTTTAAAACCAACATTTTTTTTGCACCTTATACAGGGACGCACTGTTATCATTGAAATCATTAACATCCTGTCTCACTCAGCTTATTCTATCCAAATTGCTGCACGGTTTTAACTTCTAGGCCTCATCTGTCAAAATTTGGTCCATTTTCTGCATAACTCAAGTGCGAACTGACTGATGGATGGATATGGTGGGGAAAAGTGTGGGCTTGAGGGATGGAAAGGATCAGGTAAAAGGTAACCTAGAGAGAAAAAAGTCAAATGGAACTGTGCAGCAATTTGGATAAAATAAGCTGAGTGAGACAGGATGTTAATGATTTCAATGATAACAGTACATCCCTGAATAAGGTGCATGAAAAAAATGTTGGTTTTAAAAATAAACAAAAGACTTTGGCCAGAATTTTCTGACTGTTCACACCAGCGAGATTTTCCCATCCGCTGCAGTAAATGGAGATTTGGTCTGCTGCCAAATAACATCAATGGGTGGTAAGATATGCCCTTTATCTGAATGTACAAAGCATTGGTAACAAGACAGATGAACTGGAAGCACAATTCAAGAAACGTGCTTGCAAAGTGAACATGTTTGGGAAATAAAATATTTGATGGTATTTTGAAAGAATAGGTAGAATGAAAAAGGGGGAATAGCCCTGACAATAAAGGATAGGATAGGAGTAAGAAAAGATCTTAGCTTAGAAGATCAGGGAGTAGACTCAGTATGGGTGAAGATTAGGAATAGAAGGGTAAGAAAACATTAGTAGGAATTAGTTTATAGGCCCTGTAACAGCTTGGGCAGAGCTTTAAGCAAAACAGAATTGAGCTTGAAATGTAACGATCATGGTGGGCGAAGGGAGGTGGACTTTAATCTTCATATGAATTGAACAAATCAAATGAGCAAAGGAAGTCTGGAAGCTAAGTTTGTACAATAATTTCATGACTGTTTCCTCTATTGTGAGGCCAATAAAGCTATTTTAGATCTAGTGTGGTGTAATGAGGATCAATTAGTCATCTCAGAGCAAAGAACCCCTTCGAAAAAGTGATCTTAATGCAATTAAATTTTATACTAAGACTGGAAGTGACATTTTTTAATCCAAAACAAGAATCTTAAGCTTAGCCAATTATATAGGTATGGGGAGAGAGTTGGCTAAGATTGATTGGATAAACAGACTAAAGGATATTGCAGTAAATAAACAGTGGGAAACATTTAAACAAATTTTCAACAAAATTACATTCCATTAAAATCAAACAGAAACTCGGCAGGAAAGATCTATCTGTGGCTTATAGGGGAGTTAAGGCTGGTATTAGATTAAAAGAAGAAGCTTAAAAAGTTGCAAAGAATGGTAAGCCTAAGGATTGGGAGAGATTTAAAAACCAGCAAATGGTGAACATTAAAGGGAAGAAAAAGAATAATTACCAAGCCGGGAATATAAAACAAATTGTAAGAGATTTTACAAATATATAAAAAAGGCTGAGCGCGGCTCAAGTAAACAATTAGTCCCCTAGAGACAGAACTAGGAAAAATTATCGCAGACAATGAGGAACTGGCAGAGATGTTGAACAAATATTTTAGGCAGGATCTTCAGTTTTCCATGGAGGCAAAGAGGCTGTGGGCACGCATTGAAAATTACAGTCACGGAAGACATCATTTCTGAGCCTATTCAGCAAAACGGTTTTAAATTTTCAGTCAGTAGGTGGGGTATGTATGAATACAATGTCCATGAGGGCCAATGGATGCACTGGTCAGGATTCTTAGAAGTGGAGAATAATGTTCAGCTGCACAATCAGTGGCAAAGAGTTGCCACATTTGAGCTAAAAAGCTTGCATTTCACAACAGTGACAAGAATAAACCCCAAGATGGATATGAGGCCGTTGACATTACTTGGGCAGCAGAAATTGGTAGAGAAAGCCCTGGCAAAACAATGGGCACCAGTTGAGGGAGTGGAGATGGGAGCAAGACAATCTGACATTGGGAGAGGGTAATGGTGAGGAGTCTCAGCAGGTGCATGGTCCAGGTCAGGGGAGCACAGCAAAAAGATGCAAGAGGAAGAAGGTTCTCCACAAGACATTTGGTGTACCACTCGAGAGTCAGTGACCTGCAAATGGCAGACCACTAGGGGACTCTACTTATACAATCAGTTGGTTTTGCACTTATAGAACATAGAACAATACAGCACAGAACAGGCCCTTCGGCCTTCGATGTTGTGCCGACCAAAATAAAAAGCAATGCCCCTCCTAACTAAACCATTCCCTTCTCATCCATATACTTATCAACTAACCTCTTAAACGCCACCAAACTTGGCGCATCTACAACAGCTGCAGGCAGGGCATTCCACTCCCTAATCACTCTTTGAGTAAAGAACCTACCTCTGATATCCGTCCTATAACTCATACCCCTTAATTTAAAGTTGTGTCCCCTCGTGCTAGCTTTTTCCATCCTAGGAAAAAGGCTAGTGCAGTGGTCCGAAATAATCTGAAGCATTGCAGGCATAGAACCATGGAACTATAGAAAAGATACAACATAGAAGGAGACCATTCGGCCCATCTTGGCAGATCCTTAACCTTAGGTATCAAGGTCATTGTTGTCTTGACTTTAAAGATCTGGACAGTTCCAGGGTTCAGCTGCAGACCTGGGTGGTATCTCACACTTGGCAGTTGCTTAAACCTTCAGATCATAGATGCCTTATTCCAGAGGGTGGGGAGTTACATACCTTGTGGGATGGATAGGTCACCACAAACACAGAGAGAATTGGGGTTTGCCACAAATGATGGACCCCACCCCCACCCCCCCAGGTCCAGGGAGTTATCAGTTGTATCCACATAGCCATCAAAGACACTGACAGATGCCTGAATAGAAAAGACTCAAGATACTGGGTTGTGGAAGGAGAGCTGTGAGACTGAACAAAGTCAATAAGCTCTCCCAATAAAGAAAAGCTCAGCGTCTTGATTACAACTTCACCAACTAACTTAGATCCTGTTAACATGAAGCTAGGTGAAGAGGATGGAATACCACTCTTACTCAGATGAAGATAAAGAGGAAAATTAACGGAACATTCAAAAGGAACCAGCCACCCAAGCTTTGGCTGAAGATCACTGAACTCTCCCAGGCTTCATGGCAATTGGTAGGGATGGGAAAATCACATGCTCAGGTTGTCTACATGTTGGTGTACAGGGTTAGAAACCTGACATTCAGGTGTTGCTAGCCACTCACCTTTCCAGACCTTATCAGATCATTAAATCCTTTCAACATCAAATCCAGGTCCTTCTGGTCTGTCCTCTGCAGTTGACTTCTGACAGCATCTCCATTCAGGCTCTGGTGATGTCACAAACAGTTTCTTTCTCCTGTTCACCACTGCCTCAATGAAAGCCCCAAGGAAGGCATCAGAGAACCATGGACACTGGCACTATGAGCACCCTCTGCTCCATCTCGCCGGCGAGTGGCAAGATTGCCTTTCACCTGTTCACAGGTTTCTCAGGTACTGGTCCCACCTCCAAGCTGCTCCAACATTGTTAATAGAATGCCAAATTCACACCTGAGCTAATTACACAGTTCGCATATATAAGTCATGTTACATCATTGACAAGCATGAGGTAAAGACTGGGAACAAATCTAGGTACCAATTCCAGATTGAAAATGCAGCCCTTTGTATTATCTTGTAAATAAATCATATTTCAGAAATAAAAGGAAACCTAAGAGCCAATAAGAGTTATGAAATTGTCTTGAAGATGAGGGAGGTCTCTTTAACATATGAACTAGGAGCAGGAGGAGGCCACTCAGCCCCATGAGCCTGCTCCACCACTGAGGAAGATCATGGCTGATCTGTTTGCAATCTCAACCCACATTCTTATCCACCCCAGGTCATCTTTCACTCCTTTGTTAATCAGTAATCTATCTAGCTCTGTCTTAAAAATTATTCAAAGACTCTGCTTCCACTGCCTTACAACCTTCCAGAGAAAAGTTCTCCTCATCTCTGTCTTACAAGCGTGACCCTTATTTTTAAACAGCGACCCCAAGTTCTAGGTTCGCCGACAAGAGAAAATATCCTTTCCACATCTACCCTGTCAATACTTCTCAGGATCTTAACAATTTTGATCATATCACCTCAAAACTCAAGTGTTTACAAACCTAACTTCTCTAGCCTTTCCTCATAACACAACTTGCCCATTCCTGGAATTAGTCTCGTGTATCTTTTCTCTAAGGGCAGTTAGTCTGTGGAGTTGTCCTTCCTAGAAAGGAGTGGAGGCAGAGTCACTCAAGGCTGAGTTAGGTAAATATTTGATAAACAAGAAGTCAAGGATGTTGAGGGTGGGGGAGGAAGCAGGCAGGAAGATGTAGCTGAAATCACAAACAGATCTGCCATGATCTTAATAAATAATGAAGGCTCAAATGACCGAATGGCCAACTATGTTCCTAAGTCCTACGTTCTTAATGTTCCTAACATCAGCAGAGTAGTAGTTCTGGAGGAAATTGAGAAAGGAAAAGCTGAAAAATCCTTAGGATCTGTTGACCTCTATTGTAGGGTTCTAAAAAATATAGCTACAGAGACAATGGATGTATACATTATATTTTTCAGAGTTGCTTGAATGCTAGATTGGAAGTTGCTACAATCTAGTAATTGGAAATGTAGGAAATATAAAACTACTGTTCAAGAAAGGAGAAAAAAAAGAGAGGGAGAGAGAAAACAGGACCGTTGCCTGACACAATCTATCATGCAAACCAGCCTTCCAACCATTGATTCTGTCTACCCTTCCTGCTGCCTCAGCAAAGCAGCCAGCATAATTAAGGATCCCAGGTACACCAGACATTCTCTCTTCCACCTTCTTCTTTTGGGAAAAAGATACAAAAGTCTGAGGTCATGTATCAACCAACTCAAGAGCAGCTTCTTTCCTGCTGCTGCCAGATTTTTGAATGGACTTACCTTGCATTAAGTTGATCTTTCTCTCCACCCTAGCTTTGACTGTAACACTACATTCTACACTCATTTCCTTCTCTATGAACGGTATGTTTTGTCTGTATAGCACGCAAGAAACAATACTTTTCACTGTATGTTAATACATGTGACAATAATATATCAAATCAACATAAGTCTTCTGGAAAATGCTTGAATCTATTGTTATAAAATTTGACAAAGCGCTTAAAAAAAATTGAATGGTCAGAGTCAACATGACTTTACAAAAGTTGGTGGCTGATCAGTCTAGTTAGGGTGTGTAGATATTTTGAGTCATGTTGAGATTGAAAAGGAGAAGGTACTGGAGTTTTTAGAAAGATTAAGGTAGACAAGTCCCCAGAGCCTCATAGGATATACCTCAGAATATTGAGACAGGGAAGGGAGGAAATTGCTGAGGCCTTGAGAGAAATCTTTGTTTCCTCATTGGCTAATGGGAGATCCCAAAAGATTGGAGAATAGCCAAGTTGTTCCTTTATTTAAGTAGGATAGCAAGGATAATCAGGTAATTGCAGGCCAGTATGCTCTATGTCAGTGGTAGGGAAATTATTGGACAGGATTCTTCAAGACAGGATTTATTCCCACCTGGAAATAAGTGGACGTATTAGTAAGAGGTATCATGAATGTGTGAAGGGGAGATCATGTCTCACTAACTTGATTGAGTTTTCTGAGGAAGTGATGAAGATAACTGATGAGGGTAAGGTAGTGGATGTTGTCTACAGGCGACTTCAGTAAGACTTTGACAAAGTCCCTCATGCAGACTGGTACAGAAGGTGAAGTCACGTGGGATCAGAAATGAGCTGGCAAGGTGGATACAGAATTGGCTCCATCATAGAAGACAGATGGTAGCAGTGAAGGATGTGTTTCTGACTGGAGGGCCGTGACAAGTGGTGTTCTTGAGGGATCAATGCTGGGTCCTTTGCTATTTGTAATATGTAAAGGAGGAAAGTGTAATTGGTTTGATTGGTAAGTCTGTGGGCAACACAAAGGTTGATGGAACTGCAGATAGCGATGAGGACCATCAGAGGATACAGATCAGATGGAGATTTGGGCGGAGAGATGGCAGATGAGCTTAAGCTGGACAAATGTGAGGCAAAGCATTTTGAAAGATCTAATACAGATGGGAAATATACAGTAAATGGCAGAACTCTTAAAAATATTGAAAGGCAGAGGGATCTGGTGTACAGGTACACTGGTCCCTGAAAGTGGCAATGCAGAATGAGAAGATGGCCAAAAGGGCATACGGCATGCTTGCCTTCATTGGCTGGGACACTGAGTTTAAAAATTGGCAAGTCATGTTGCAGCTTTATAGAACCTTAGTTAGGCCGCATATGGAATGTAGTGTTCAATTCTGACAACTACACTACCAGAAGGCGAGGATTTACCAGAATGTTGCCTAGTATGGAGAGTATTAACAATGAGGAGAGATTGGAGAAACTTGGTTTGTTCTCACTGGAACGATCGAGGTTGAGGGGCGACCTGATAGAAGTCTACAAGATTATGAGGGGCATGAATAGAGTCAGAAACCTTTTCAAAGGGTGGAACAGTCAATTAGTAGGGGCATAGGTTTAAGGTACAAGGGGCAAAGTTTGAAGAAAATGTACGAGGCAAGTTCTTTTACACAGAGGATGGTGGGTACCTGGAACCTGCTGCCAGGGGAGGTAGTGGAAACAGATACGATACTTTTAAGGGGCATTTTGACAAATACATGAATAGAATGGGAATGGTGGGATAGAGTCCCCAGAAGGATAGGGGATTTTAGTTCAGTCAGGCAGCATGATCGGTGCAGGCTTGGAGGACTGAAAGGCCTATTCCTGTGCTGTAATTTTCTTTGTTCTTTGAAAGGAAAATCGTATTTGACAAACTTACTAGAAATGTTTTTAAGATGCAGTTAGCAGGTGGATAAAGAAGACCATTTACATGTAGTATATTTGGATTTCTAAAAGACATTCAGTAAGCTGCCACAGAAGTTTAATGTGCAACAGAAGTGTCCATGAACATTAAGGTAATATATTAACATTGGTAGAGAATTGGTTAACCCCCTCTCCCCAGATAAGAAACTGAGGGCAGGATTCTCCAACTGCATTAGTCCCAAAATTGGAAAATCTTATCCGAGGTCAATGGATCCATCCCCTGCCTGCTGTGATTCCCGTGGTCGGCAGCATAGGAAAATTCCTCCCTGATGTGTTCAATTTGGCACGCTGACCTTGTAAAGTGGTACAGGTACTTAGGTATTTAGTCGTAAGCTCACGTCATAAGATAGGTCATGAAATATCTAGGCTAGATTGATTAGCCACAGTAAATGTGTGGGTTTGTGAGGATAGGGTGGAGGGGAGGGCCAGGCTGTGATACCCTTTTGAAGAGTCAGTGCAGACTCTGTGAGTTGAATGGCCTCTTTCTTCACTGTAAGGTTTCTATAGTTCTACAGACAAAGAGACTGAGAGTATTGTTAACGCAAAGCTCAGTGAAAATATAAACTGTGAGGAGGACACAGTGGCTGCAAAGAGGTATGGACAGCTGATAGCATATAATACATGAGGTTATTCAATTTAATTATAAGAGTAGAAAAGCAGAATTTTTTTAAGAAGATGTAAAAATGTTTTAAATATTGGTGTTCAGAGTGACTTGAATGTACACATACAAGGAATGCAGAAAGTTAGGGTTCAGGTACAGCAAGTGATTAGCAAGTAATGGAAATTTCACGTTGACCTTCAGTGCAAGAGAATTGGCGTACCAGAGTAAAAACACCTAGACATTGTTGCATCAGACTTTGTAAGACCACACCTGGAGTACTCGGTGCAATTTTCACCTCCATATTTAAGGAAGGAGATACTTGTGTAGGCAATTTAGCAAAGAGCACTGAACTAGTTCCTAAGATTATCATGACCTTTTGATAAAGAATAAATTGGTCCCACACTTCTGGAAATTAGAAGAATGAGAGATGATTTCATTCAAACATATAAGATTCTGAAGGGGCTTAACAGGTAGACAGGGGTAGTTTGTTTTTCTGGCAGGGAGATCAAGAAAATAGGAAAACAGACTAAGTATAAAGGGCCAATCACTTAGAATGTGAGCAGAAATTTCTCAAGTCAGAGGATTAAGAATTTTTGGGATCCTCTATCCTTAAGAGTTATGAGTATTCCAACCAGTATACAAAAGGTTGAGAAAGCTAATTTTTTCATTTCTCAGGGAACCAAAGGATATGGGAGCGGGTGGGAAAGGAGTTAAGGCAGCAGATAAACCAGTATATTATTGTCTGGCAGAACAGACTTGAAGAACTGTATGGTCTACTCCTGTTCCTATTTCAGAATCACAGAATCATACAGTACAGAAGAGGCTCTTTGGCCCATCAAATCTGCACTGACAAGTGAGAACCACTTATCCTATCTACCTAATCTCATTTATCAGCATTGGCCAATAGCCTTGAATGTTATGATATGGCAAATGCTCGCCCATATACTTTTAAAAAGATGTGAGGCAACCCACCTCTACCACCCTCCCAAGCAGCACTGTCCAGATCATCATCAGCTAAGAAAAGATGTTTGCTAACACCCCCCTTAAATTCCTGCTCCTCACTTTGAACTTGTATCCTCTTGTTTTTGATCTTTCAACTAAAGAGAAACAACTGCTCCCTATCCTCCTTGTCCATGCCCTCTTAATCTTATACATCTCAATCAGGTTATTCCTCAGTCTTCTCTGCTCCAATGAAAACAATCCATGCCTATCCACTCTCTCTTCATAATTTAAATGTTCCGTTCCAGGTCGCATCCTAATGAATCTATGATTTGATGATTCTATGAATTTCCTCTGTCCTCCTTCCAGCGCAATCACATCCTTCCTATAATGTGATGTACTCCAACTGTGGCTTTGCCAAAGTTCTATACAACTCCAACAGACCTCCATGCTTTTGTAATCTATGCCTCAATTGATAAACACAGTAAGAAATCTCACAGCACTAGGCTACCATCAACACCGTAGACTACCAGCTCCAAGTGGAAAGGATCTCCAAGAAAATCGTGCATATCAACACAGACATCAAATTTCTACAGGACCTGGTGTTGTGAGACTTCTTACTGTGCTTACTCCAGTCCAATGCTGGCATCTCCACAAAAACTGATAAAGGCAGGTGTCCCATATGCTGTTTTCATCATTCCATTAACATGCCCTCCCACTTTCAGAGATAAACACACCAAGGTCCCTTTGTTCCACAGGACTTCCTCATGTCATGCCGTTCATTGAATACTCTCTTCTCCATTTACTACTTCCAAAGTGTGTCCCCTCACACTTTTATTTAATGTTCTCAAAGATTGAGGTATTGTTTATCAAGGAACTGATAGTGTAGAAATATAGATAGGGCTGGAAATTAGAAGCCTATTGTTTCCCCCTCAAAATTAATTCTTTTTCTGGGTCTCCTCTAGGTTCACTGCCACCAAATTGGTGTGATGGCATCATTAATACCTGAAAGGATAATTTAAAAATTGTCCCCATTACTTTCCAGCAGGTATTCTGTTCAACTATTCAAAAAAGTAGGCTAAATTGCAACCTACAGGAAGGTAACCATTTTGCTACTAATGTTGAAACCATCTCTAGTACATTAGTTTCTAACCTGTTTGACTTTTCTGTGTAGTGACTGAAGATTTTTGCTGATTCATACTTACATTGGCATATTCTTAGAAAAAGATTTTAAACTTGATATGATCAGTAGACCCTTCTACAAGATAAAGCAGTGGAAACATTATAAAGCCAAGTTAACCCTCCCATGTACAAAGGACCCATGATTCCTCATACATACTCAGACATTTAAAGTCTTCAATACATGTAAAGGAATTTTTTTGTGGAGTACTGGATTATAATTTAATACCATAGATTTTAACATGCAAGTCAACCCGTGAAGCCTCAAAAAATCCCTTCAAAAATGAGGGTCAACTTATACACCGGGTGTAAAGGTAATCAGCTGACTGTGGATGGTCACCATTTTGAAATATAATTGCCATCCATCGCAGAGACTGGGCATGTTTTAAACTCCCGCTTACCTTTGCAATGCAGCTCATTTCACCGTCCACTTATAAAGTACCAATCAGTAGGGGAGGCAATGGCGTAATGGTATTGTCACTGGATTAGCATTCCAGAGACCCAGGTAATGTTCTGGAGGCCCTGGTTTGTACTCCACCACTGTAGATTTTGAAATTTGAGTTCATAAAAAATTGAAACATTTTAATGATGACCATGAAACCATCGTAAAAACCCATCTCGTTCACAACTGTCCTCTAGGGGAAGAAATCTGCCGCCCTTGTCTAGCTTACATATGATGCTGAAATGGCCAAACAAGCCACTGTTCATGGGATGGCAACAGATGCTGGCCCAGATCACATCCCATGAATTTATAAAAAGAAAACATGCAGAAATAAAGTGTAAAATTAAGACTGACTACTCGTGCAAGTGCAAGTGTATAGGGAGGGAATAGCTTGATCTTGGGATTGGGCATAGCTCGGCACAACATTGAGGGCCAAAGGGCCTATACTGTGCTGTAATATTCTATGTTCTATGTATCATCATGACTGAAAAGCAAAGGGAAAGTCAACTTATACACCGAATATACACAAAAATATGATTTTTGGGGCTGGAAAAATGGGATCATGTTACACACTGTTGCGATATACAGACAATTGCTGAGGATAGATGGAAGAATTTAAATTTGTTTTGCAAATGCTTTTACTGAGTTTTGCAGTCATTTAATTATCAAGATAACTATCACAAATTTATTTTGGCAGTAAAATGAAACTAACAGACTCTATGGCATTTGAACTCCTCCCTCTATTTATTTTTTACCGAACGTCCCTCCCAGAGATGCCAACTACTGAGAATTAAACACTGTGGGATAATAAAAAAAGCCTTATTGCAGAACAAAAGCTATTCTATACAAATACAATTACCTAGGTTGTAAAGTAGTGAACTACATTATACTGTTTCTGGGTAAGGTAATCTTCTGTATTTCAAGAAAAGACTTTCTCATAGACTATCAGATTGGAGGAATTTTAAAAGAGAAAGATAATTTTCAAGCCTTTTTTGAGATCCTTTTTAGCAAGGTTATTTTTCATGATCCTCTATGCCAATTATTATCTTTTCCAGCTTTCAATAATCTTGGGTATCAGTAACACACAGCCACAGGCAGACTTCATTGATATTATTGGTTATCTCCCGCCAATTTGCAGTTATGTGATACTAGTGGCCAATTCTAACACCATTGCAGATATGTGTCCAGCAGAATTATTATCAACACCATATCAGGTCAATACATTCTTCAATTGACTAAATATAGTCGTGAATAGAAGGTGTCCGGTATGAATGGCATAAATGTCTCTTGCAGCCAAGATCTTCATAATGAGGCATCTTAGTAAGGCAAATTATGCAGTTTTTGGCACTGACCTACGTTCCTCAAGGTCATAAAAGGACTATACTGTAGGAGCAATAAGAAAGCAAAGTTCCAAAACAATTCATCCCATCTATTATTTCTTAACTAGTGAAACAACTAGAAAAAAATGGCTTTACAGATGTAAAGCAAATATGATTTATTCAGAGGCAGATTCTTTTAATTATTCAGGTGTTTTCCAAACGTTCAAAGGATAACATAAAGGGACAAATTTTCCACAACACACTAGTAGTAGCAAGGCAGTCACCGGACAAGCCAAGGAAACGTTTCACGTAGTCACTTGTGGGTTTTTTGACTAAAATTAATAACGCGCATTGAATAAATTTGCCTGTATATTTATTCATATGAGTTGTTGTTGATGGGAAAATGACAAACAATGGATATATATGCAATACCATCGTGACAACTCTGGCCAGCAGGTGGCATTCAGCATGGCTAACGGAATTGATGGCAGTAGGGCAAGGATTGTGCGGGGGTGTTAATATGGAAAGGGTTACCATGCCAATTGCAAACAGTTGCTGGGTGGCTAATTTTGCCATGACGAGCAGAAGATTTTGTTTAAGAATACTTTCTTTCACCCAGGACCTGCTGGATCCCACTCAGTGGCACTCAGGGCAGCCAACCCCCTTCTCATCAGTACCCGAGGTATGTGAGTCAGCAGCAGTAGAAATATTAGCAGAACACCAACACATCAATGAGTTTGATCCTGAAAGTTTCACAGGGACAAGCAGGCACATCATACTCTCAATTCAGGGCAAAATCAGTCAGTAAAAACATCCAGCTCTTAATTCAATTTGTAAATCGTGGCTCATGTTAATGATCTATCTGTAGTTGACATGTAATTCAACACCAAGCATTCTAATGTTCATCCATTATTTCATAATAAAACAGCTACAGTAGATGGTTCTATTCTTTTCTTATTGAGTTACATTACAGATTTTACAAGTATACTTAAACTATTGAACATACACAGTTCATTCTAAACTATTACAAGACTTAAATCAAGGTGAAATATTCACGAATGGAAACCTCCTTCAGTCTTTAAGCATTTAAAAGGGCTGGTTCAGTAAAGTTCAGAGGAATCCCTATTTAAGCATTAGACTTGTAAATAATTGGTTTTAAATAACAGAGAACTGAACATAAATACCAAAGGCTATCTTACCCGTTTCTGCAGTACAAGTGGAGTGATTGCAGGCAATGTGACTCGTCGTGCAGACAAGCTCATGTCTGTTCTTCAAAAAGCGTACCATTAAGCGACCATGAAAGACCAATCTGTTACGTGGTTGATGGAAACTCTTGACAAAAATTCCTTGCAGATTCAATACACTGTACACAAAATTCCTTTGGCGTTGCATAGAGGCTGCTATCAAAACATAATACTGAGTTAAAGGATCAACAAATACCACCCAGCCTATGTGAATCTGTACTACCCAAACTAATTAAGAGACGTGGTCATAGGACAGGACAAATCAACAGCCAATCACAGCCACGAAAAGCTCCTCCTTTGTCCTTGAAAACAAATTCTTTTTTTTGTTTATGGTTTTAAAGAACACAAGATTTCCTGACTGCTTAAACAAGAATATAGTTTTAAATCTGTTGCGAGTCAGGAAACTCTTGTTTTAGTCCTCTCAAATTCAATAATTTGGCATCTCATATTAAGAATAGTTTAAAATTCCTTTTCAGTATTAATAATTATTTGAGACTATCCTCCACATACGTAACAACATTCCATGCAGAATTGTTTGCCAAATATGCTTAAATGTTCAATACATTTCTAATTCAGCAGTATTTCTTGCTATTTCTTTTCTTTCGAAGAAAAATTAAAATCAATGAATAATGTGCATAATTTTACAACTGGCTATAATTTTCATGATGACCATAATTGCTTGTCAGCTGGAACTTGGTGAATTAAATGGTTTCAACTAGAAACTTGTCTTTTATGTTATCATAGCATTGCAGCAAAGATAATTATTTTTAATTTCCAAAGAAATAGACATTTCACAGTTTTTTTTTATGGCTTTTGTATCACTGTTTATGGACAATAATCTATCAGAAATGAGAATTATGGTATTCATTAAAGAGGAAATTGTTTCCTATTCTTCAAAGTAAGGTGCCCTTTCATGTTAGATACATTGCTCAAAGTGATAGCATTGAGACTTCCCAAAGTCCGCCCCATCAATAGTTATTTCTAATATTTATGTTGCCAAATTGCCACACATCCTAGCATACTAGTTAGTGAAACCACTGACTAGTGAAGTCAAATTGAAGCCAGCAGGGGTCTACAGTATAGATGGAGTGCCAGGTTACTTATCTTGAAACTTAGAACCTCCAAGTATAAAATAAAAACAATTGAACTTAATTCCCATTTAACTTCTTCAACCAAAGTAACAAGCCCAAAACAAGTCAAGTGGAACATTAATTGTTACAATATCAGAATGCAAAGTGAATAGTTGAGCTACACAGTCTAGGAAGATCTCCGATTCAATGATGTATTTTAACCTTGACATTGATTTGGAGGAAAATGTAACTGGTTTGATTAGTAAGTTTGCAGACGACACAAAGGTTGGCGGATTTGCAGATAGTGATGAGGACCATCAGTGAATACAGCAGATTGTAAATCATTTGGGAGACTTGGGCTGAAAGATGGCAGATGAAGTTTAGTCTGGACAAAAGTGAGGTAATACATTTTGGAAGGTCAAATACAGAGGGGAAATATACATTAGATAACAGAACCCTGAAGAGTATTGAAAGGCAGAGGGATCTGGGTGTACAGGTACACAAATCACTGAAAGTGGCAATGCAGTGGATAAGGCGGTCAAGAATGCGTACTGCATGCTTGTCTTCATCGGCTAGGACATTGAGTTTAAAAATTAGCAAGTCATGTTGCAGTTTTATAGAAACTTAGTTAGGCCACTCGTGAGATATAGTGTTCAATTCTGGTTGCCATACTATCAGAAGGATGTGCAATCTTTAGAGAGAGTACAGAAAAGATTTATCAGGATGTTGCCTGGCATTGAAGGCATTAGCTATGAAGAGACATTGGAGAAACTTGGTTTGTTCTCACTGGAGCAACGGAGGTTGAGGGGCGATCTGATAGAAGTCTACAAGGTTATGAAGGGCATGGCCAGAATGAATAGTCAGAAGCTTTTTCAAAGGATGGAAGAGTCAATTACTAGAGAGCATAGTTTTAAGGTGCGAAGGACAAGCTTTAAAGATATGCAAAGCAAGTGTTTACACGTGGAGGGTGGGGGAGGAACAGGTGATAGGTGCCTGGAACTCACTGCCAGGAGAGACAGTGGAAGCAGATAGTGACTTTTAAGGGGTGTCTTGACAAATACATGATAGTATGGGAATAGAGGGATACAATCCCCGGAAGGGTAGGGGGTTTTAATCGGGCAGCATGGTGGGTGCAGGTTTGGAGGAACGAAGGGCCTGTTCCTGTGCTATAATTTTCTTCATTCTTTGAAAGGAAAATCATGTTTGACAAACTTATTAGAAATGTTTTAAAGATAGAAACATAGAACAGTACAGCACCTTACGGGTCTTTCAGTCCTCAATGTTGTGCCGAGCTACACCCAAACCCAAGATCAAGCTATCCCACTCCCTGTCATTCTAAGATTTGCACATGAAAATCTAATGCCTTAGATGAGGTCAAAGGAGTTAACTGACACTTGTGCACTAAAACTGAAGTACATGGGCAGGGGAGGGGGGGGTGTCAAGCCTCCATAAAGAGGAAAGAAAGGGCAAAAAACAGAGTTGAAAGAATTACAATAAAAACAGAAAATGCTGGATCAACTCAGCGGGTCTGGCAACATCTGTGGAGAAAGAAACAGAATTAAGATTTTGAGTCAGTATGCCTCTTCTTCACAGATTCTTCACAGCTTTAAATACGAATCAAAATATGAATACCCTGTTACTATTTCTGAATACACTTCTTTGAGACTAATTCTGAAAAGTGAATTGAATATTGACAACATATTTCATGCTGTTAGCTCAGCCAACTGCACACATTAATAACAATAGACATTTCTTAAGAATTCTCACAGCCAATTATTCCATATATGCTGAGATACCCACAAGGGTTCCATACTGGGAATTTACAGATGAGCCTTTGTTTGTTTTCTTGTCCATTAAAATCAAGGAAAGCAATTTTCTAATATGCAGCCTGGCATGCGAGCTTCACAACAGGAAAGCAGATCTGACTTGATAAATCACCCCTAGAGTTGTAATAACTAGAAAACAAAGTTCTCATCCAGCACAAATTTCTTTCCAAATTAATGTAATAAAAACAAAAACTCCTGAAAAAGTCAATCTTGTGAGTAATGCCATCTTAACAATAAACATTCCACAATTGACACCAGAGTATGTTGTTCAAGATTGTTTAAAGCTGCACAGTGTTCCAACAAGAGTTCTGCTCCCACAAAAGAGAGCATCTCCTAGCTCAGAGAGTGCCAGACATTGGGTGCAAACTTACCAGCCATTGACACCACACTGCCACATTTGACACCCAGCTAAATGTCCATTCACTGCAGCGGGGTGGGAAAAATCTGCCAGCGTCAATCCAGCCATTCTTTTGATCATGTGAAATAACACTACCATGATAAATTATGAATCTTTCACATGAATGCACTAATTTTTCTCACATTCACATAATCTAACATTTAATTGGATGAATTATCCACTCTCCTCTTTTAACCTTCTACAAATATAGTTAGTATTGATCTGCCCCAAATCCAGCCCTCTTCTTCTTCAGAACAATTCTGCGCCACAATCCTCATTTATCATCTCATTGCTTCTTTTTATAGAAACAAGATCCATAATCCATGTAAAAACATGGGATGGAATTCTCCCAAAAAAGTTCTAAGTGTCGAATTTGTGGGAAAACTGGAATAATTCATGCTGGTTTTTTCAGTGGGTATTCACACTAGAATCTCCCACACTGTGTGGAGGCCATCAGTGTGAATATAATTAGGTTTCAGGGGGCAGGGTCTATTCCTGCCTAGAAGGTGAAACCAGTGGGCCTGGTGCATGCACATTGGCTCAGAACTGTCAGCTTCCCCGCTTGCAGGCTAACTCGATCGCTGGCCAGCCCGGAACCCCTGCATTCCCAGTCCCCCAACAGCGTAATCATGACATACCCAACCATTCCCAGGCCAGCCTTGCCCCACTAGTATTCCCACTGGTTTCCAGCACTTATTAGCTGGTGCTGGAAATCTGGTGCTGAGAGATGCAGGTGCAGTGGGAGTGCATGCCTAGACACGAGATTTTCCCACCACATCGCACTAGAAAAGTAGCACAGCGGGGTGGGAGAATCATCCCCACAGTGCTTACAGAGATTAAACATATGATTGAAGGAATATTTTTGGAAGAAATCTAAACTAGGCTGGTATAAAACCATAATGTGATAGCTCTATGTAGAATATATTTTGAAGTTTATGCAAAATCAGAAAACATGGGAGAAAAATATTTTTTTTTAAAAATCACCATTATTTTAGTATGTGTTGCTCAGCAATTTATTGATTTATTCTTTTTACTGTATTTTTTACACAGTGATGCCCATTCATATGTCTTTGAGAAGATGAGCTGCCTTCTTGATCTAATGCAGTCCATGTGGTGTAGGTACACCCACAGTGCTGTTAGGGTGGGAGTTCCTGAATTTGACCCAGCGATGGTGGAGGAGCGGCGATGTGATTCCAGGTCAAGATAGTGAGTAACTTAAAGGTGAACTTCCCATGGTGGTGTTCCCCACGTATCGGCTGCCCTTATCCTTCTAGGTCGTAGGACTTTGCAGGAATTAGGTGTGCCGTTGTCGGTTCCGGTGCCTAGTAACGATGGTTGTTTATTTAATTGCTCACGAGATCAGCTATGTTTTTTTTGATACATAAGAAGCCAGTGCTTTTTATTTATAGCTCACCTCATTCATCTGTGCTTTTTTGTTAAGAGTGGGATGAAGGGAGGATTATCTACATGGTGATATTGGGTAGCCAACAGCAGCTGAAACAGCAGGACCTTTAAGTATGCATTCTGTGGCTTTGGAGGAGAATATTGCGTTTAAAATAAAAGTTGTACATATTTGTCAGTAATTTTTTTTGCAAAAACAGGTGTTTTCAATGCTTTTGTTTTGTCAAAAGTTGAGAATTACAGAAAAAAAAAAGAGCTTGAAAATAAAAGTAAGAACAGCAAAAAACAAGTCATATTCATTTTTCTACAGAACAACAGTAAACCACAAGAAGACAAGCCAGAGACAAACAACAAAAATATCACTGAGCTAAACAGCATTCATTTATAAAGAGGTCTGTCAGATGAGGTTTTGAGTTGCTACATATTAAGATTGAAATCCTAAGTTTACAGTAAATGAACATTAAAGAGAGTCAAATGTTTTACTGCTTTTACCCTTGACCCTCCCCATGTTTGAATTATCCTACCAGCTTCCACTTCGTCCTCTAACCAGCCCTTCCTATCACCAATTCCCTGAGTATGCCCTGCAGTATTCCTCAATTGATACTGCAGATCTCTCCCTCTAAACTCCTTTTTCTTCTTCAATCCCCTCTCCTGCTTTTTCACACTTTCATTTCCCATTCCCCTGCTCCCATTCTCATTCAGACCCGCATAGGGAAGATGATAGTGGAATGATATTGTCACTGGACCAGTAACCCAAAGACCCAGGTTAATGCTCTGGGTATCTGGATTCAAATCCCACCACAAATGATGGTGAAATTTGAATTCATTAAAAATATTTGGAATTAAAAGCCTAATGATGACCATGAAACCATTGTCAATTGTCATAAAAACCCATCTTGTTCACCCTTTTAGGAAGGAAATCTGCCATCTTTACCCCTGCCCTTCACGTGACTTGAGACCCCCAACAATGTGGTTGGCTCTTAACTACCTTTGAAAAAAGTCCAGCAAGCCATTCAGTTCAAGGGTAATTTGGGATGCACAACAAATACTGGTCCAGAAAGCAATGCCCATATTCCATGAACAATTTAAACAAAAACCGCCATGCCAATCCAAACCTGCACATTTAAATAAAAATTTAAATCTCCAAGATGTTTTAGCAGTACATTAGGAGCAAGAGAATAACAAAGGATACAGTAAGGCCTAACAGAGATGTACAAAGTAATTGATAGATTGATGCAGAAAATATGGATAGGGTCCTCAATGAATAATTTGTCTACATCATCATTAAGGAAAGGAAGATGCAATTATTCTAGTTAAAAAAGAGCATGAGGTCGCAGTCTCAGAATAAGGGGTAAGCCATTCAGGACTAAGATGAGGAAGAACTCCTTCACTCAGTTGTGAACCAGTGGAATTCTCTGCCACATAAAGCTGTTAGGGTTAGTTTGTTAGGTATGTTCAAGAGGGAGCTAGACATGGCCCTTGTGGCTAAAGAGATTAAGGGTTATGGAGAGAAAGTGGGAGTGCGATACTGAAAATGCATGATCAGCCATGATCCTATTGAATGGGGGTACATGCTTAAAGGGTCTAATGGCTTACTCCTGCAACTATTTTCTATGCTTTCTATGAAATATTAAATAATGTTAGCATGAGAGACGAAGTACTGAAGGAACTAAAATTTTTGAAGACAGAAAAATCAGTAGAGCAGGATGGATTGTATCCTAGACTGTTGAAAAGAAGCCAGGGAGGAAATAGCAGATGCTGAGGATCATTTCATATTATTGACTAAATACACGTGGGTGCCAGAGGGCTGATATTTAAAAAGGGTGAAAGGGATAGGCCAGAAAATTATAGGCCAATCAATCTGACTTGGGTCATCAGATCATTACAGTGCAGAAGAAGGCTATTCAGCCCATCAAGTCTGTACTGAACACAATCCCACCCAGGATTCCTATAATCCTTCATATTTACCCTGCTAATCCCCCCGACATTAAATTTAATGTAGCATGGCCAATCAACCTAATCTGCACATCTATGGACTGTGGGATGAAACCAGAGCATCCGGACAAAACGATGACACAAGGAGAACATGCAAATCTCACACAGACAGTCACCCGAGGCTGGAATTGAACCCAGGCACCTGGCACTGTGAGGCAGCAGTGCTAATCACCGTGCCACTATGCTGCCTGGTCATGGGCAAATTACTGCAAACAATTCTAAGACTGATAAACTGTCACTTAGAAAGGCATGGATTGATATGGAATCACCAGCATAGATTTGTGAGGGGATGATCACATCTTACTAACAGAATTTTTTGAGGAAGTAACAAGAAGGATTGATAAGGGTAGTGCAGTGGATATTGTCTATGTGGATTTCATTAAGGCATTTCACAAGGTTCCATATGGCAGACTGGTCAGCAAAATGTGAGATACAGGGGAAGGTTGCAAGTTGGATCCAAAATTATGTCAGTGACTAAATAGAGGCTAATAGTTGATGGATGTGTTTGCAAATAGGAAGTGGTCTCCACTGACTTTCCACAGGTCTCCATTCTGGGGTTCTTTGCTGTTTGTTGCATATATTAAAGATTTAGAATAAAATGCCAGAGGCACGACTGGGAATTTTTGCAGATGACACACAAATTGGCCATGTTATTGATGGTAGAGATGATAGCTTTTGGGTGGGAATCTATCCCTCCTCCCTCTCCTTCCTCACCCGTAGCATGTCACAGTGGCAAGAGGTGGCCCACTGTTTGATGATGGCAGAATCTTCTTGTTCCGCCACTGTCAATGGGATTTCCCATTGAATACGCCCCATACCACGAAGAAACCTGCGGTGGGGGCCCATCAGAAAATCTCATTGGCAGGAAGGGCAAGAAAATTCCATTTGTTGTCTTCAGAATGATATCAATGGTTTGGTTAAATGGGCAGAAAAGTGGCAAGTGGAATTCAATCCAGAAAAATGTGAGGTAATACATTTGGAGAGTGCAAACAAAGCAAGGAAGTATGTCAATAAATAGGAGGATATTGGGAAGGTAGAGGAAGTGAGAGATCTTGGCATGCTCGTCAACATTACCCTGAAGATGACAGCTCAGTTAATAAAGCTGGATAAAGCTGTAAAGAAGGCGTATGGAATGTCTTCATTTATTGAATGCGGTATTGAATACAAAAACAAGGATGTAATACTGGAACTGTTTAAAAGGCTGGTTAGGCCACAGCTGGAATATTTTGTACAGTTCAGGGCACCACATTACAGGAAGGACTTAATTGCTCTGGAGAGAATGTAGAGGAGATTGCCAGGGTTTGATAATTGCAGCTATGAGAAAAGATTGGACAGGCTGAAGTTATTTCACTTAAAACAGAGGAGCCAAGAGATTACCAAATTGAGGTGTACAAAATTGAGGGACTGTGATGTCATAGACAAGAAAGTTCTTTTCTTCTAACTGACGGGTCAATTACTGGGGATCATAGATTAAATGAAAGATTAAAGGGGTCAATGAAAAAGTTTTTCCACCAGGAGGCTGGGGTGTCTGGATTTTACTGCATGAACTTGTGGTTGAAGTAGAAATGCTCAACTCATTTAAAATGTAGCTGGATCTGCACCTGCAGTGCTGTGACCTGCAAGGGTATGGACCAGATGCTGCAAAGTAGAATTCAAATAAACAGCATTTCTTTTGTTTCTCTCTTTTTCAGCCAGTGCAGACAAATTGGGCTGGATGGTGCTGTAATTTTGCTATGATTCTTTTGAAGAATATTCCTAGCTTCAACAGAGTAACAACCAGTCATGCATGTCTGTGTAAGTTCGGTTCTACCTAATAAACCAATTATTGTTCAGACATATTAATGTCTCGGCTATCGCTTTGCAGCTAGTCCAACCAACATACAACATAATGCTCTTAAATGTCTGCATATATCTAAGATGTAGGGGGCCATTATACCATTTTTAGTCTAAGTGCTGGGCAGACTTGAAACTGGGAGTGTTTCAGAACCGCCGTTTAGCCTGCTTTTTGCACTCGGCCTGGAAAATTCATGCTGCAGAATTTGGTGGATGGGGCTTAATGCGCCTGAAAAACTGCCAAGGGAGGTAGTGTGCATGTACAGACCTTTGATGCTGCACATGCGCATCAGGAGTATCTGGGGTATAAGTGAAAAGAGAGGACTATCAGGTTACTGCAGGCTGCCTGAAACAGCTCCCTCCTCCTGCAATCATAACGGTCCATGGCCCGAGATATAGAACCCGCTATCAGCCCCCACCAACCCCCCTTCTGCCCAGACAGACCCCACTCCCCCATCGATCACAGATCTGCTGTTCCCCCCCACCACACCAATTGTGCAGAGTGGCAGTGTGTTCCCTCTCCCTCCGTCTCCCCAGTGATCACTGCAGAGTGGCAGCAGACCTCTCCCCCATTAACCCCACACTCTGGTACTGTCCGGTGGGCATTGACCAGGTGCCAAGTTGGCATTTCCCATGTGCCAGGGTGGCACTGCCCAAGAGGCACACCCCTTGCACTCAACCTCTGGGGGCCTCAATGGCCTCCGGTTTCACTGGTAAGGCTAAGTCAACTGCTCCCTATTCATGGGAAACATTTTCCTTGCTGGAGTGAATCTTTCAACGTGAGATCATAAAAGGGGGGCCGGGTCCAGACAAATGAGTGCTGGGCTCCTTAAGCAGATGCAAATGTTTATTTCAATAGATTTAAATATATTGACCTGCCTCTTGCCCATTTCTGGTGAGAGGCTGACTGCACCAGATAACCAGTGCTTGTAAAATGGCATCACGGCAAAAACTGGCACCAAAGATGCTCAGCACTTTACAGCCCACTCTACATTGTGTCACGCCTGAAAATGAGCACAACACAATGGTAAATCACCCCCATAGAATCATTTTTTCTGTTCTTCTCAGAATCATTGTTTTTTTTCTCTCTGAAGTACTTTCTAATTATCAATATCAGCAGTAGTGACAGTGTTGGGCTACACAGCAGTGGTTGACAGTGATAGCTGCAGTGTGGGTTTGAGGCATAGCTCAAGATCAAATCAGAAGTAGATGGCTTCAATCTTTCCGAAGTTAAATAGCAACATGCTCCTGATCAACCACAACTTCATGTTGGACGTCTATTTGGAGTGTATTGGCTGTAGACTGAAGATAAAGGAGCAAAATAAGTGAGCTCAGGAATTACATTTCAAGTCACATGCAAGGTAACTGTGGGCAGCAAGGTGACACAATGGTTAGCAGGGTTCCCACATTCAATTCCAGCATGGGTTTTGTCCAGGTACTCTAGTTTCCTCCCACAGTCCGAAGGGCATTTTGATTGGCTATGCTAAATTGTTCCTAGTCTCAGGAGGATTAGAGGATAAATCTGTGGGGTCAAGGAAATAGAGCCTGGTTGGGATTGTGGTTAATACAGACTTGATGGGCTAAATGGCCTCAATCTGTACTGTAGGAATTCTGGGCAGAATTTTACAGACACGTCTGCCCAGGTTTTGTACAATCCTACCCGAGGCCAACAGAGATTGCCATTCTCCAAGCCTCGCCCGTCCCCAGAATTAGGAGGGGTGTGCCGGTAAAATTCCAGCCTCTATGATTAACCATACTGTCAGAGGATAAAAGAAGAAAAAAGCATGAGAAGAATCACTATTCTTTCAATGTCATCTGCAGGACTGAAACAAAGAAATGCCACATTGATAGGCTGGAGGAAAGACAAGGGAGGATAGAGTGGTTAATAGGTTTGAACACTTCACAGAAGCATAGAAGATAGAAGCAAGGAGGAGGCCATTTGGCCCTTCAAGACTGCTCCACCATTCATTAAGATTATGGCTGATCATTCAAGAGTCTAATCCTGCTTATAAGCATGGAGCACAGCATAAGGATTAGAATAAGAAAATGTGTATCATTGCTGACTTTAACCAATATAGTTTCAGTGCTGTGAACAAAATAATAACTTCGCTGAAGGGTTATAAACAGGGTATACATAATAGGAGCATAGGTATGGGTGGCCACAATGCTCTGAAGTATATTATGGAGCAGTGGAAGTTTGAAGATGGGCTGCAGGTAGTTGATGATGACAGAGCTGTAGGTTGATATCAGAAAGTAAGAGATACTTGAGTAGAGACAAAGTGATACAAGATCAAGCTAAGCACACTTGCTCCCACAACTAATTCTACAGGCTGTTCATCTGGAAAACTTCCTATTTTCTATCTGCCTGGTTAAATTGGAAGGTCACAAGCCTGCTCACTCCAGACCTCCATTAGGTTCATGTTCTGACTTGTCAATCTGAACTTTGTGCTGCCTTTCAGCTCAGACTTTTATTGAACTGTTTTTCAGCGCTCCTCTGATACACAAATGCAAAACGAGAACTTTTGCAGCATGACAAAGTGCTTTGTGTGTTCAGTCCATTGGATCTGTCATTGATTTCCTGAAGTGGGGGAAGGGAAATGAATTTGTGTAGGAGAATGAATGGTAATGTTCTATTTGAATAATATCCAAACAGATTCAGAACACCACAACAGAACAATCCAAACAACTGCACAATATTCCAGCCATGATGATTTAATCATATAACAGTCCACTATACCACAGTTATTTGATGGAGGATGCAGAATCCATAAATGATTGCTAGGATGGAAGTAGAGTCGACCCTTGTTTCCACTGTTATTAACTTCAGCCTGTAACCATCACACGGAACCCCAAGATAGAAGACATGCAATGAAACCCATGTCCCCATCAGAATTCTAATGGGCCACACTATTGGCTTTCAAAATGGTGCTTCTAATGTCTGGGTAGATCAGGCTGGGTCTTCTCCTACAGATTGGAAAATCATCAGTGTCTGAAATAGAACCATAGAAGGAGACCATTCAGCCCATTGAACCTGCACCAATTCTCCAAAGGAGCATCGTATCCAGGCCTAATTACCTCCCCACCCCTCTTACCCAAGGTCTGACCCTTCCGCAACTCCATACATTTACCATGGCTAATCCAACATATCTACACATCTTTGGAAACTAAGGGGTGAGTTAGCATGGCCAATCTATTTAACCACATACTGTATAACTTTGCTTTTAGTAAGCGAGAGATTCCTGATTGTAAGACAAATCTGTCACCTCAATTCCAGGATGAAATGTAAGAGCAGCTTCATTGATGTTAATTTAATGTTCTGTAATGATGAAAAAATTCTAATTTTTTTCAAACCTATTCCATTTATAATAAGTTAATAATTCCTATGGGAAACAGTTAACAAATTGAAGACTGAGAAATTAATTAAAAATATACATGGCATATTACTTGGCATCATTCAGTGTATAAGCAGTAAAATAGATGTTTCAATTTATGCACTTCTTGCAATAACTTTGCATAATATCCTCCCATTGTAGATTATAGTACATGTATCAATGAGAAAATTGGTTCTTGAGTTAACACTGTACAATCTTTACTCATGAATTAATCGGAAAAAGTCTCATATTAAACCAATGTAACAGCATTGATTTACATCTCCAAAACCATGTCTGTAATTTTATAATATGTAATCAGTTCATTGCACAATTTATATTTTAAAATGCTGGACAATGTGGCAGGAAATATTTTATTGGAAAAAAGTTTCTGAATGGCCTGGAATTTTAAGTCAGTAAACAAATTGAACTTTGTTCATTACAATTACAACTGCCTTCACATCTCTCATGAGATTTTGAGTAGTTCTTTATAGTCATCGGGCAGGCAATATGACACCCCTTACTCGGGATTTGGGCTCTTTGCCTTGATCAACCCACCATTCCCCCTCACACAAGCCCTCATGGCGAGCCTGGTTGCCCGCTCCCTCTTTCCCTCACCAATCCCATTGCAGAGTTGGCAGATGTGCAGCAGGTTCCCCCCTCCTCCCCACCACTGATTGGTCCACCAATAGGCCTCCTCTGGTCTCACATTCCCACACTATGCAGTGGACAGTGCCAGGGTGCCTGCTGGATAGGGCCAAGGTGCCAGGCTGACATTGCCCAAGGGGCAGCCCCCTGCCCCGACTTCCTAGGAGGTCCTGATTGGCCTCTGTCCTCACCAACGGGGTGAGCAGGCCCAGGCCCTGTTGGGGAGCAGTTGTAAACCCTGCTGAAATGCACCTCTCCTGTTGCGAGGGGAAACATTAGTGAGCCTGGACACTACTGTCAGCATTCAACAGCAACACAGATACATTCATGCCAGTGGCTGGTACCATGTTGGGAGAGCTGCTAGGGCACTTCATGCTAGACGAACAGATGGCGGAGGGAGTATTCAGAGTGCTAGCAATCAGAGAATGTCTGGGGACAAGAGCCACATTGAGTCCAAGGAGATGATGAGCCTCCGAAATATTCCATTAGGTGGCAAATGCTAGATTCCAGTGTAATGCATTATTAGATCTGGCGGAGATCCCTAAGAGGCCTGTTCCTCCAATTCAGCCATGATTCGTGCTGATTGCTACTTAAGTTAAATTTGGATGTGGACTGAAACAGTGTTTGCAATTGCTCCTGGTTCCACCCGCCATGCATGCCAGTCAAAGGTGAAATTCTACCTCTGGTTTCATGATTTTACTGTGCATGTGTGGATGCCAAAAAATGAATTCTAGCATAATAATGCTGAGGGCTGTTTGCTTCAGTTCAAGTTCTCAGAAAACCTGGCCATTGACTTGCAAAGATGTAAACACTGCAATTTAAACTATATAAAGGGAAACTTGATTTTCTTAGAAACACAGTTCACGAATAATTTATTCAGTTCATACAAGGTTTAATAGTTTGAAACAGTCATTAACATAAATATTGACTGTTTCTTAGTTTAAGTTTATTTTATTAGTGTCACAAGTAGGCTTACATTAACACTGCAATGGAGTTACTATGAAAATCTCCTAGTCATCACACTTTGGCACCTGTTCGGGTATACTGAGAGAGAATTTAGCATAGCCAATGTATGGAACCCGCACATCTTTGGACTGTGGGAGGAAACCGGAGTACCTGGGGAAAACCCACACAGAAACGGGGAAAATGGACAGATTCCACACAGGCAGTGATGCAAGCCAGGAATCGAACTTGAGTCCCTGGCGCTGTGAGGCAGCAGTACTAACCACTCTGCTGTTATGCCACCCCATAGCAGTATTTCTCTCCACAGATGCTACCTAATTATCTGAGTTTTTCCAGCATATTTTCTTCTTATGTCAGATTTCCAGCTTCTGCAGTATTTTGCTTTTTATTAATATTTTTGAGTTGCTTTATCTCAGGTAAAAAAATTATAAGAAAAAAAGCATTAACATAATTAAAAATGAAAGAAGAGAAAGTTGAAGTGCAGGACAAAAGCCTCAGTATGATGCTAATCTCATTTCTAGGTATTAGCTAAACATAGTTACAGATAGAAGTTATTGGCATGGTTTCAATATTGTGATTTTTATAACAGCATATGACAATGGTTCCCAACCTTTCATACGTCACGCATACCACCATACAATTAAAACATTTTGAGGCACACCTCCTATTTTCTCTGAACTGCCCTTTAGACTTTTTATATATAAAACCTCTGAAAAACAAGTCAAGGCATCATCTAATTCATTAGTTTGAGAAGTTTACAATGAAAGCTTAATTACCAGTTGCACGTCAAATACGATCTTTTTTTATTGAAAATGTACACAATTTAAAGATGGTTCCCATTTAAGATTTCAAATGTTTTCAGATTTTTTGAGCCTGAAGTTCGAAGGAAATGCTGTGAACAACATTGCACTGGCAATGTCGGTATGACGCCAGGGCCAACTTCTCAGCAGAGTCGCTTGATCCACGAAGGAACTGATGACAAAACAACTCACAGGTCTGGTTTCACTGTCAGGCACTTCTGCCTTTTGTTTCATTACATAAGCCAGTGTTAAAGTTAAAGGTTTTTTTTTAAAGTTTATTCATTAGTGTCACAAGTAGGCTTACATTAACACTGCAATGAAATTACTGTGAAAATCCCCTAGTCACCACACTCCAGTGCCTGTTCGGGTACACTGAGGGAGAATTTAGCATGGCCAATGTACTTAACCAGCACACTTTTCAGACTGAGAGGGGAATTCTTAGCACCTGGTGGAAACCCATGCAGGCACATGGAGAACGTGCAGACTCTGCATAGACAGTAATTCAAGCCTGGAATCGAATCCCTGATACTGTGAGGCAGCAATGCTAACCATTTTGTCACCATGCTATACCATGTTGAGAGTGCCAACTCAAAGATAACTCGTGAGGGAAGCAGTAAGAGTATAGTGGGATCGGAAATAGATGATATGCTTCTCCCGCTAGCAACCAAAATACGTCCACAGTCATCTCTGGAAACTTCAGTTTCAACGTATAATCCATTTTGAGTTCTGTGAATTCCGTTTGTTTTTTTAATGACTATTGTCTTTGAGGATTCAAAAGGAAGTGAACAAAATGGATCACCAACTCAGTCAACGTCTTCAATACTCATGGGTGGGAAACAGCATCCAAAACACTCTCGTGGTGTTTTAAGATGTGTGGGGATGAGCTTGAGCATTTTTGCTAGCAGGGTTTGCTGATGCTGGCTTGAACATCTCAGTCGACCCACTTGTCACTTATTCCTGCCAAAGGGCCAGTTTTGATCTGAAACCTTGAAGCTTATATTTAGCTGGTTAGAGTGCTCTTGTTTTTCTCCTGTGTTTTTAACATTCAGATGGCTAAATATATATGACTGATATGCAAGCCCAGCACATCAAGAATCATCACATATTACGTTGTATTGCGGTTACTCAGGCAGAGCCAAAAACTCTCAGCACGTTATGGAACTCAAACACAAGAGAAGATCTTTTGCCAAGACAACCGTTGCATTTCTGTGTGCATGAGTAAACCCTGGTACTCAGCTCCCGTCTCTTCACGCAAAATAGTGAGCAAGCGTGTTACTTATTGACTGGGTAATAGAGCAAAGAAAAAAGTGACGAGGTGCCACACTTGTGATTCAAAGTCAAACACAAAGCAGGCTTATTAAGGAGATGTTGCTTATTCCAGGTCAAAGAGAAAAGTCTACAGATCTCTCTGCTCACATCATTACACATGATATACCAGCAGAGATACAACCACTTTAAAAACATAACAATGTGCAACGTCAAGGAACGTGATTTCACATTATTATGATTTTCGCTGTTTGCTCTCATACTTCAGTTGACAAAGAATGTTACAGCTGTGATAACAGGGGATTCACAATGCAGGACACAGTGGCAGGCCTGGATGTCAGGATTTGGTTTTTCACACAATGAATCCTTTGATATTTCCAGTCAAAGAAGTTTGCTCTGTCATTGCAAATGCAATTGCATCTGGCTGCTACGTGTTGACTAGGAATTTTAGCAAAGAGAAAAATAATGAGGTGTGGATTTAAGTCAAACATGATGGCAGTTCAACTTACTTGGTACCATTACAGCGCTTGAGAGTTTCTCTCTGCAAATTAGGCATTCCAAGACAGGACAAAAGGCATCACCAGTCCAAGAAAATCCAAAGGCCAAATATCTGTTGTCGAACTGTCCGTTCTCTTCATGTCTTTTTCTCTTCATGTTCTGTTCCTTTGCCACATCTGAACTAGAGGGGCATTCTTTGCTCCTCTTCAAGAATTTACCCATGGTAAATCATGATTAAACACACCACCCTATGTTTTGAATGTCCTCAACCATCAACTTACAAGAAGAATTTCAACCAGTGCCAAGTAAAACACACTACTTCAAAGATTTATCTTGCCCCAAGACCTGCAGCATGGAATTACAAACCTTTAGTTACCTTCTCAGATCTTTGGGGCTTCTTTGACTGGTAGGGCTTCTCCCGAGCCTACTTGAGTTAAAGTCTGCTCCTCATAGCACATCCCCCAATTAGAGGATGTTTCTTCTTTTCTGCTTCTTGTCTTGTACCTTTGTCTTCTTCCCTTATTGGAAACTTTGTTTTTAATTTCTTCTTGTACACTGTCCTGTTGTTTTTGTTACCTCTCCCTTTCTTTTTGTGGCCTTTTTGAGCTTTTTGTGCAGATTAACAGGGTCTTTGCCTTAGCTCCAAGCCCCACTTGCCATGTGTAAAAAATCTAAGGCACACATGTGTGGTTCTTTCCCATATGGCAATGCACAGGAGGTCCAAGATTTGTCAGGTCTTGAAAGATGCCAAGCACTGATGGTTAGTTTTAGTTTAGCTGCATGAGTTTTGAATTTTATTTTCACGGCACACTTGGGGAATCTTCTCAGCATAGATGGCACATCTGTTGGAAACCACTGGCATATAGCACATGATAAAATCATATCATAAATGCGATGGCAGCCATATGGGACCATCAATACAAAAATAGAAACTAGAAGCAATAGTAGACCATTCGGCTCTTTGACCCACTCTGTGATTCATTTGGATCATGGCTGATCATCAAATTCAATATCCTGCTCCCCCCAACTCCTTTCACTCATATCCCTTGATCCCTTTAGCCCCATGAGCTATATCTAATTTCTTCTTGAAATCAGATAAAGTTTTGATCTCAACTAGATTCTGTGGTTGTGAGTTCCACACATTCACCATTCTCTGGATGAAAAAAATTCTCCTTACCTCAGTTCGAATAGATTTACTGCTCCTTTTCAAATCATAACCCCTAGTTCTGGGCTTCCTCCATCATTAAGAACATTATTTCTGAATCCACCCTGTCTAACCCTATTAGAATTTTGTAAATTTCTATGAGAGCCCCTCTCACTCTTCTAAACTCCAGTGAATATATCCTAACCGACTTATACTCTTCTCATATGACAGACCTGCCATCCCAGGAATCAGCCTGGTAAACCTTTGCTTTTCTTCCTCTATAGCAAGGACATCCTTTCTCAGATAAGGTTTCCCCATTGGCCTCATGGAGTATGAGATCTTGGACTGAGCGAGTTGAGGCTCATCCAATAGGAAAGGAACAACAGGAGTTGAAAATCAGCTGCCTCTACTCTGGTCTACAGCCAAAGTTCCTGGGCTTGAACTGTGTACTGTAGCCCCAGAAACAGTTCTTTAATCATCATGTAAATAAAGGTGACAGAAGACTGGCCCCGGCGAGTTTATTACAATAACAGCAGGTTGATCTCATGCTGGCTTGCAGCAAAGTTCAATATGATCACACTTGCTATATTTTGGAATAAAATTTCATCAATAACCTATTATGACTGTTACTCTGAATTATACCAAAACATAAAATACTTCTGGACATACTTTCAAGAAAATCTCTTGTGCAAAGAGAATATTTTAAAACATGACTTTAATGTCAGTCTTGAGTAAACTAGCTGGCATTGCTGAGGTCTTATTTTAATTGCCCAAACCAATTGAAATGTTTGATCCAATTACAGAAAATTTGAATTTTTCTCAAATTAAGTGTTTAAAGTAAATAATTGTATAAACTTATGGCTGATGGCTATCAAGCCAGAAGACTTAAAAGTAACAGTAATTCGGACTATAAATCAGTGACACTGACCCACGTCTCCTACACCAAAGAAAGACGTGATCAAGACAGTAGAATTCACCTCAGGAAAAGGTGATTGAGTCAAAGTAAGCAATAAAACTGTAAATGGTGATGCTGTTAACTATAAATCATCAGGATGAAATTAGTTGTTGGTGAAGTACCAAAAGAAATCTTCCTGATTTAAGTGGCAGGTTCATGGCATACATATTAATGCAGAATTAAAAGCTTTTGAGTTCAGTAAACTGGTGTGTAGACATAGATTAGCTGTCATTCATTAGCACTTTTTAATTATACTAGAATACAGCATTATATATATTCCTGTTGAGAACTGTGTTTACACTGCACTATTAGACAGTGAAGTAGAGATGGGTAAGGTATGAAATATTTGTACTGAACACTTTTTTTTAAATGATCAAGAAGTGATAAATTAATTATGTGAGATTGAGGAAATAGCCAGATGGGTTTTTCCCCAATTTAAAGCTTTCTTGTGCTATTTTTACACATTTTCTCTTTGCTCCTACTCCTCCAATATCACCCTTCCTTACTGTTCCATTGCAATCCTTCATCATCTTCACTTGCCTGTTTCTCACCCCACTCACCACCAGCTTGAGATAAATGAAATTTATTTTAAAGTGCTACAACGGTAATGCTTCAAATACTGCTAAAAATTAATTGTCAGTTTCTCCAATGACAAAAATAGTTGTAATGAAACCTCCAATCTGCAAATGCACATGTCCAAGTGCACACCCCACTTTCACCAATTTGATTTAATTTGATTTATTACTGTCACATTTGTTAGTAAACAGTGAAAACATTTTTCTTGCATGCTATATACACAAGGCATACCATTCATAGAGAAGAAGACAAGAGAGTGCAGAATATAATGTTACAGTCATAGTAGGGTATAAAGAAAGAGCAAATTAATGCAAGGTAGATCCATTCAAAAGTCTGATGACAGCAGGAAAGAAGCTGTTCTTGAATCAGTTGGTATATGACCTTAAGACTTTTGTATTTTTTTCCCAATGGAAGATTGCAACCCACCCCCTCCAACATTGACTGTTATTTTGAAATGAAGGCCTGCACAGGGTATATCTAGCACTCCTTAACCTCCACCATCACTTGGGCAGTCAGCATTGACAATCATCTACCGACCAATACTTAGTCCACTTCACATCTGTTTTTGGGAACAGAATCCAACCTTCTCACTGATGCATATCTTCCCTTTTTGCTCACACTTGGACGATTGGAGCTACCCTTCTGGTTTTCATTTCCTCATCCTTCTCATCTCACGTTCCATATTCTCTTCTGTCTTCCTTCCCACTTTCCCTACCTTGGTTCCAATTACCACTACCTCACAAAAATAAATATTTGTCCTGACATGTCTGCAGCACTTGGCTTTGACTTGCAATGGCACAAGAGACTGATTACTTGATTGAAATTAATTCCCATTAGTAATGGGAAATTCACTATTTCTATGTGACACAATAGTGTAAGAGACAGGGAATGATATGCATCATTACATGTTGTAAACTCTCTAGATTTCACTTTATCACAACGTGAACCATTCAAAAGAAATATCAACGTGAAGACAATATTCCAATTAGGCACGTTACAGTCTTCTGGACTCAATGTTGAGTTCAGTAGTCTAAACTGAACTTTCTTTTCCAGTTTGATACTTTTTTTAGATTCAATATTTTGGGGGGATTCTGCGCTCTGCAGGCTTTGGTCGCCAGGTGATGGCCTGGCGAATTGGGAGTGGGTGAGAAAGCGGCTTTATCCAAAATGATTCACCCAGGCCATGCGGCCAGCCCCAGTCAGGTTCACACTCATGCATGTTCATAACCACAAATTTAAATACAAATAGCAGCCAAGTCAAATAGCTGTCATTTTCAGCCCCTCCCCAGTGGGATCTGCACAAGGCGAACTTTCAGATAGGTCCTCACAAACGAGAACTTGGTGTATTGGACCCTGAGGGTCAAGGAAGCACCATCAACTCTTCAGCAATGAGAAGCATCCCTCTTTCACCCCCTCTCCCCACACAATGCAGGATTGAGGTATATCTAATCTGACCCAACGCTTTCCCCAATTAAGCCCGCTCCCCTTCAAATCTCCACTCTGTCTTTTCTACCCCCTCAGACCTTCCCACTCAGGCCCCCATCCCATTCAGAACCCCCACTCAGGCTCCCAGCTCACCTTAGAATCCTCCACTCAACACATCATCCTCCTCAGGCCTCTCTACACAGTTCCCCTTCCCTCCTACACTCTCCAATCGTCTCCCTTCCCTCTTAGACTGCCACACTCAGCCTCCCTTCAGGTACATCTTAACAGTGCCAACAGTGCATTGGCACCTCAGCATCAAACTCCTAACCTGACAACTTGGGCACCGAGAGAGCTCAAGGAGACAGTTCCAGTGGCCGTTTACCTTTCTGTTGCTGCCAAGCTGCAGAGGAAGACTCCCTCAATAATCATGTTTGGGTGGACTCTAGCTGGGGTTGACGATGGGGGGGGGGGGGGGTGGAATGCAGTGGATCAAGAAGTTGACCTCGCCACTCTCCACAGGCATGGGAATGTCGTGGCTGGACTGTACCTTCTAATCCTGGCAGACTTAAAGATCACCCCTGCACGATGATTTCAGGCAGCCTTGTGATTAACATCTGCATTCCTGCCTATCAGCCATGTAAATTCTAAAGTAGCCAGGTAGCTTTAACCTCCACCATTGAAACCCTTTCCATTGCACTTGAAGCTTTGGATCTGTAACAAATTCAATGTGCAGTGCTTCAGAAAAGATTCAGCTTCAACTCAATGGATTTCTATCATCCTCCAGCCACCTATGTTTATTTTGATTTCTCTTCACAGTTGAATGGACCTCAAGTACTCTGTAGATCCTGAGGGCAATGTAGACAGAGTGTAATCCTCATTAATAGCTTGGGGTTTCACTTCCTCTTTTGTAAACCAGTTCAGGAATGCAGATGTTGATCATAAGATTGCTGGAAATCACCATTCCAGGGGTGATCTTCAGATTTACCAGGGATAGAAGGGGCAATCCAGCCATGATCCCAGCACTGCCCGGAGTGGTGAAATCAACCCCTCAGCCTGGCCTGAGCCCACCCAATCCCCAGGGCCTTTGAGGGACCTTTCTTCTGCTACCTGACCCCGCAGAGTGGCAAATAGCCACTGGATCCACTTCCTTAAGCCCTCAGAGGGCCCAAGGCACAAGACCACAGTATCGGGGGTAGTGCACTGTCGGCACTGTCAAGGTTTTTGTTCTGAAGGGGCCTGAGTGAGGGATCTGACAGGGAAAGGGAGCCTGACTGGGGGTCTGAGAGGATAGGAGAACTGAGTTGCCGGCAGGTCATTGAGGAGGGGGCGGGGGTGGTTCGGGTCATCCCGATCATGCTGGGAGATGTGTAGGGCGTTACATATTATTTATGGATGAGAGTGGGGGAGGATGGTCCTCTTTGGTGAGGGTTGCTGGTGTTCCCCTGGTCATTGCGGGGGGTACCAGTTATATTTCTGTGGGAGGGAGGGTCTTTCTCTAAACACAGAAATCAGGTTGCCATTTGAAAATGGTGGCCTGGTCTCAGAATTGAGAGGCTGGCTGACAGTTTGTCCACTATGAATAAATTAGCACTCATCGAATAAGAGAATCTGACCTCATAATGCTGCTATTGACAGCATGGGCACTTAGTCCCAACTTGAAAAAAAGATTTGTGGTCTTTGCTTTTGCCCAAACCCATCCCCACCCCTACTCCTCGCTCGTAGGGCCATACATCTCTTGTTCTTTAGTTTTACTTTCCCTGAGCATTGACCTTCGTTCTCCTTTTAACACTTGCTGCTGTCTTTATACCACTATCAGCACCTTCTACAGCTCTTAAACTGCTTTTAACACTTCCTTAGTCTTGTGCAATCTCTCCTAGCTCATACCTGTCACTGACCTACTTTTTGTTCCACTGACCACCGCCCCTCCCCAGTTCATCACAATTGCCCCTCTCTTTTTCCCTATACAGACTCAAAACAATGGGAGGACGATTCTCCCAAAAAATTCTCGAAGGGCTGAATTGGTGGGAAAAATGGTTAAATTCACAATTGCTTTTTTCAGTGGGAGTTGAGACTGGAATCTCCCACACTCTGTGTAATGCAGAGGTCACAATCATAAATATCATTAAAAGCTGGGGGACGGGGGATGGGGGACGGGGCTTATTCGTACCAGGGTCTGACAGTTCTGGAGCTCAGTTCGTGGCCGCATGCACAGTCAGCCTCCCGTTTGCTGACCAGTTCAATTGGAACCCTCACAGTGCTGCCTGCCCCGCAGCTCCCACCATAGCCCATTCGCAGGTCCCACAAGTCCCAACCACCCCCCACCCCCCCTCCCGTCCCAAAGCACTGCAAATCTCCCTCCCCAGCAGTGATGATTCTCCCCCACAGAGGAATCAGACCCCTCTCCCATTGGGCACCCCCACTATGGGCCACACCCTTCCCCGCAGCCTGCCCTGATCACTGGCCTTGCCCAGCCCCAATCAATCACAATTGCAGAATGGCAGCGGGACCCCCAACCCCACCGATCGCTCTAGGCCCTGCCCACAATAGGTCCTGCCTCCTTAGCACTGCCTGATGCCCGGTGGGCAGTGTCAATGTGCCTGTGGACACTTTGCCCCTTAGGCTGTGCCTGGGGCACTGGCTGGCACCAGCAGGCTGCCCATGCCCAGGGTGGCCCTGCCCAAGGGGGACCACCACCACCACCTCCCCCCCCCCCCCCCCCCCCACTGCCTGACTCCTGGAAGGGCTTCAAGTGCCTCCCGTCAACCCAGCAGGGTCTCCTGCTAGTTCTCCAGCTAGTTCTCCAAAAGTGGGGAGTTACTCTATACCCCGCCGGAGTGAAATTGCACTGGCAGGGAAGGAGATGCTATCGGGCCAGGAGAATTCAGTCCTGGGCCTATAATGACATTTAAAAGAGATGAAAAATAGATTTAAATCACTTACCCTGTCTTCTCATCAGTAGTTTCCAGTGTCCTGACCACGCCTGTTTTTCCCAGCAGTGGAAGACACACATGCTTCGGGAACACATGCACGAGTCCCACGAATCGGCACATGTATGTGCCTCCCATTCCAACCCACCAAAACATTAACAGGTCGGAATAGGAGAGTCACTCCCATTAACTCTGTTCCTCTCTCCAGAGGTGGTGCTGGACCTGCTGAAATTTTCCAGCATTTTCTGTTTTTATTTTGGATTTCCAGTATCTGTAGTATTTTGTTTATATTAAAATAATAGTTGTTGTTTTTTCAATTATGATAAAAATCTATGCATCTGGGCAGCGCAGAGGCACAGTGGTTAGCACAGCTGCCTCACATCACCAGGGACCTGGGTTCAATTCCAGCCTTGGGCCAATTGTTGTCTGGAGCTTGCATGTTCTCCCTGTGTCTGTGTGGATTTCCTATGGTGCCCCAGTTTCCTTCTACAGTCCAAAGATGTGTGGGTTAGGTTTATTGGCCATGTTAAATTGCCTCATAGTGTCAGGGCGACTAGAAGGGTAAATACATGAGGTCGGGGGAAACAGCCTGGGTGGATTGTGGTTGATGCCAAGTGGCCTCCTTCTGCACTGTAGTGATTTTTGATGTGACTGAACAGATGGCCTTTATCTCGATGAGGGCGAAAAACATGCATGTTGTTGTTGCAGGAGGATGAGCGTTGGTTGATTGGCCATGGTTAAATGTGTGTGTTAGGTTGACTGGTCATGATAAAACTGACCCTAATGTCAGGAGAATTAGCAGGGTAAATAAGCAGGAATAGAGCTTGGGTGGGATTGGTTTTGGTGCAGACTCGATGGGCCAAATGGCTCCTTCTGCACTATAGAGATTCTATGATCTATGATTTATATTCTAAAGTATCTCCCCACCCCACCCGCACCTCAACATATTAGAACCGGGCAGCTATTACTTTGTTTACCCAATATAAAAACATTCCTTAAAGTACTTAAATCATAACAGTACATTCAATCATCCTGACATATTTCCACAACCCAAGAATTTAAAAACAAACTTTGGTGCTGAAAAAGATACAGCTGAGTTAGTCCAGCTGTTTGCAAACAAGAAGAACAGCTCACAGTCTAGTGCATGACAAATCACAACCCTCGCCACTCAAATAATAAAGCCTGCTTATTGACAAACAATAGCTATACTAATGAAATTAATTTTAAATATGCATTTTCTTAATTAAATTAGCAAATAAAAATACATAGCTTTATTGACAATCCTTTGGTACAATGAGATTTCTCTCTTAAGAAACTTTCATATCATAGGCCACGCTTCAAGGAATATATGAAAGCCCAAGATTAACTGTTTCCAATTCACCTTCTATTAATTATATACCCATAGAAGGCTCATTTTGGAAGTGAGCTAGTCTGTGCTTCGTACAGCTACATATATTTATTGGGAGGTATAGCCCCTGATACGCTGTAAGATATGGTTACGTTGGCAAACTATCCCTTCATTTTGGATTTGAACTTAAACTTGGATCTGCTCCCACCCAAACTAAAGCAATAGCATTACTTTCCAACAGTTGTTCCCAAGAAACCACAAATAGGTATAAGCGCCATTTCAGAGTGGGATGAAGTTGTGTAAAAATGAACAAGAGAGCATTATGCTATTAGGGTATAGGCACATTATTGGGACAAAGTTGAGATAGATTTATTGTGAATCTAGTCTATGTTATACCTGACCTTGGTTTGGCTGAGCTCAGTATCAGTTGCCAGAAATACAAACATATTTAGCTAATGCTTTACTGGTATCATTTGCCTTGGAAGAAAACATTTCACAGTGCATAAAGTGATGTTTAAACATTTTTAACTGAATTTTGCTGTCTCTTTTTTTTTGTCTTCATTTGTACACTTCTACAAATTCAGTAATGAAGTAGATCGAAGAAAGCTTCTTTTATTGTCTGCATACAACTGTCCGTGACAATGTTTGTTTTGCTTTATCAAATGGGGCAACATAAAATATCAATCTTCAAAAAAATACTAATGCACATGCTATTGAAGTATTTTAAAAGAAATTTGCTTTTAAAATGGAGAAAAGTGGACAGCTGAGTAGGGTTCAATTCATTTTGTTATAAATGCTAAACATAAACTTGATTGTATCAAGTGATATCATTATTAGATTTTCTATATCTGCCTATTAACATGGACATACTTCATGCATCAATCAAGGTTCATGACAAATGCATTTACAAACTAAAGCATATTATTAACTATGCACCTGAAGTAGAAGTTTTTAAAAAAAGGGCGACAAGGACAAGTTGGGCCAAAGGGCCTGTTTTCATGCTATGAACCCCCATGACTCTATGATTCAATGGGTCCAGGAGAATGAAGAGGCCATTTCTGTTCTAAACCTGGCTGTGATGAATTACAGACTAGCTATAAATAGATGGTAAAAAGGGAAATACTTATCTACACCCAGAACAGTACATTAAACTCCCAACAGCTTTGATGGCGGTGCACCAATTATTGTAATCAATCCAGACAGCATGATGTCAAACACTGTTCTTGTTCACCAAGAAGTGCTTGCTTATATCAGAAGGGCTAATTTCAGTGGTCAAGAGGGAACTATGATCAGCATGAGAACAGTTTACACAATAAACACAAAGTCTGTCTCATGATTACAATGACAAAACTCATTTCTGCTCGAGTGGTGGCCGAACAACCATTTTCATGTCAAAATGAACAAAACAAAATTCACCTGCATCACCTCAAATCCATCAGAGATATCAAATAACAGGATTAAATTGCCAAATATGAGAGGCAACAGAGGACATCAAACACCACTTAGTGTTTGTAAAAATGCAGCTCCATTGGGCAAAACATGTTATTCTGGCACAGGGCTATCCAAGTATGAACTTCAATGTAGCAAACGTATATGTGGTTGGAAGATAATATTTGGCATAAACACAAACAAATCAGATGCTTGTAGGAAAGTTATCAGAGAGGCATTCAATTTTATGACACAAAGTGGGCAGCTTTGAAATGCTGAAATTTGAATAGTAACAAAAAGTAGTAAAAGTAATTGTTCAAAACAAATCAGTTGTGTGCATACTCCACATGAAACCCAGTACTTCATAAAACTAGACCATATATTTATGGAAAAGGTTACATAAGGCATACAATTGTTCACTGGTTGTCTTCATGCCTGAGGGAGTTGTAATCCTAAAGCACGTTTTCATGATTTTGGAATTCCAGAATTGTTACAGTACAAGAGGCCAATCAGCCCATCATGTCAGCACTGGCTCTCCAAATGCACATTATGACTGAGTGCCTTTCAAACCCCTTTCCCTTACCCTTACATATTGCTTCCATTTAAATAATCATTTAGTGCCTCCACTGAAATTGCCTCATCAGACCACCTTCTCAACTGGAGACAGTTTTGTGATGACACGATTTTCCTCTGGCAGCTATCCCCCTAATTCCTAACTCCCCCATTCCCTCCCCAACCTGCCCACACTGTCACCCAGCAGGGTTGAGCCTGCTGTCATCTGACTGCTTCACAGCGATGTTGGCATTGAATAGCCACAAGTTTCTTCAGTTTGTACAGGGAAGCCATCAGTCTTGGTCCCACATCACAAACTGCAGTAAAACATCTACAAATTTCACCCATCTCCCCAGTCACTATCTCAGATTGAATTGGACTGATGGTAATGTTGGCATCCCACCTGAACCAAACTGAGCTTCTGACTATCACAAATGTCACCTGGTACTAACTTTGAAACACAAAAAGCTTCCCTGAATCTTCAGCCAAAACCTCATTCACATCTGCCATTCCCAGTTGCAACCTCCCACATCCACAAACTTCAACTCAAACACAAAGGTGATGCACACATGCTATTTGACCATATTTCCTCTCATCCATCACCCTTGGTCTCTCAATTTATGATGATTAATTATACTCAGCATCTTAAATTTAAAGTGCCCATCATTATGTTCCAATCACATGAGGCCCAATTTTACCATTTTGATTCTAAGTGCTGATTCTGGGTGTAGTACAGATCTGACTTAGAAATCCACTTTTTAGGTGCTCTCATAAGCTCTCAGCCATCTCCTGTCCCATTCGCGCTGTGGGCGGGTCTTAGCTTTGGCAGAACGATTGGAGCTCTGAACTGCGCATGCGCAGTTAGAAAAGAATTGGAAAAAGCATGCCTGTGTCAGATCGCTTCTGAGCCACAGAAAGCAGAGAAAGCAGCTCAAGAGCAAAAAGCGGGAGCAAGGATGTATCTTGGGGGCGGGGGTGGGTTGCGATAGATAAGATGTACCTCGGTGGGGAACAGGTGGATCTCTGATGGGGTGGTGGTGGTGGGGGGAGCAGATGGATCTCTGTGGGGGGAAGCAGGGGATTCCGCTGTCAATCTGCGGGCAATCGGTGGTGGGGGGGGAGGGGGTGGGGGGGCGATTGGTCTGGTAGTTGGGCATGGATAAGGAGGCGCAGTGATGTGTGTGGGTAGTGGGGCTTGGATAAGGGACACACACATCATGCCCCCCTAATACACTCACCCCCCCACTACCCAGACTGATCGCCACCCCTGTCCCCCTCCCCCCCCGCCCACCCAACCAATTGCCAGCAAAGTGGCAGCAGAACCCCATGCCCTCCCACCAGAGATCCATTTCCCCTCCCACACCAGAAATCCATCTGACACACCTCCTCCTCTCCCATCCCCCAAAGGCAATGATCTGGCCTCACTTCCTCCCACCCTCCTAAGGAATGGTCTGGCCTTACCCCCCAACTCCCTTCCAGAAGAACATCTGACCTGCCATCTCCGCCCCAACCACCAGACAATGATCAGCATGCCCCACATCACCAGACAACAATCAGCCCTCCCCCGCACCAGAGATATATCTGACTCACTCCTCTCCTCCCCCTCCAACCAGACAACAATCTGACCTCACTCCCCTCCAACTACAGAATGTTCTAACTTGCCTCCACCCCCACCCCACCACCGATTTGAATCCGAGAGCTATTGGAAACACTGAACACACTCTTGAGATGCTGGAACACCCAACTCCGACTTCTATTTAGCAGGTCCCTAAAAGCGCAGTTCCGGAATCATAAAAGGGGGAAATGCTGATAAAGTTGGGCAGGCTGTTCATTAATTCAAATTAAATGCATGCAAATGCATTTAAATTGTTGTTGCACCCGATTTGGGTGCAGAACAGATCCCTGCCATTTGAGAGTTTCGGTAAAGTGGCAATCTGCTTGGACTTGGGTGCAGATCACAATAAAGACGTCATAAACGATTTTATTACAATTTCGCACCTGAAAACAGGTTCAAATTGCTGGTAAAATCGGGCCTGTGGTCTCATTTCTTCCCATATGGGCGGCATAGTGGCACAGTTGTTAGTACTGCTATGTCACAGTGCCAGAGACCTAAGTTTGATTCCAGGCAACGGTCATTGTGCAAATTCCACACAGACATTCTCCCTTTGTCTGCGTGGGTTCCTCTAGATGCTCCAGTTTCTTCTGCAGTCCAAAGAGGTGCAGGTTAGGTGGATTGGCCATTGTTAACTTGCCCCTTAGTATGTGAGGAGGATTAGCTAGAGTAAATGTATGATGTCAAGGAATAGGGCCTGAGTGGGATTGTAGTCGGTGCAGACTTGATGGGCCAAATGGCCTCCTTCTGCACTGCAAGATTCCATGATTCTATCTAACTTTTGCAACTCTATGACCCTAAGGAGAATTTCAGCTTATAAACCTCTGAGCATTGGAATTCATCCTTAAACCTTTTCTCCTCCTTGCCTTCTTTTAAAACTTTCCTTAATACCCATCTCTCCAATCAAGCTTTGATCACACCCTCCAATTATATCTTTATTTGCTCTGACATGGAATCATCTGGACTCAAAATGTTGGCTCTATTCTCTCTCTACAGATGCTGTCAGACCTGCTGAGACTTTCCAGCATTTTCTGTTTACCTTTCTTTGACTGGGCCTCGATTTATCACTGTTTGATCTCCTGTGAAATATCTTGCAATGTTAAAGACACAGCACGAGTGCAAACTATTGTTGTTTCAAGAACGCAGACACAAGGTGCTTCCGGGAACTTAAATAAAATATGTTTTAATGCATACAACCTCTCGGCTTTCTGGCTGAGATCAAATGTAGTATCGACATGCTGTACTTGGTTGAAGTCATGAGATTACATTTCAGCTTCATTTGAGGCAACTTTTAAAAGCAGCATCTCGGCCTTTTGGCTAAGATGCAAATGAGTAGCTATGCCTACTCCAATCAGCTTGGATCATGTAGATCAGGCCAAGACAGGAGGTGAGAGCCCTGTCAGCTTGGATCGGGAGTGTCTCAACTTGTTGAGACTCTGAATCGGACTTGATTGGATTGAATTGGAATAAAAACAAAACAAAAATCTGTCAACAAAAAAGAAATGCTTACGGTTGCAAGATTCATTATAGCATGATGTGAAACAAGTACAGAGATATATTTGTCTCTACTTTTTAGGCAGAGATTGAACTTATGACCTAGTACATACTGTACAGTTTGTGTATTTAAGATCAACCCAATATTACATAACTCAATAGTCACTATGGACTGATACTTGCAGGGAATTAAACAGCACTGAAGCAACACAATGACAAAAGTAAATTCACATTCGTCACTGAATAATCAAGGATCGTGCGTTTTGCAGCAAAGAAAAGCTTGCTTAATATAGAAATATACAGCTCGTATCAGGGTCAGAGCCTAGCTTTCACATAGAAAACACAAATTAAGTATGTTAATGTTTACCTCACTTCCTGAGAAACCAGAGCAGGCCTAAACATATTTTTGGCTCTAATTCATCACTTTCCTTTTTAAAAGAAAATATCAAAAAGTCTCTTCTGAAGTATAGAACTGAGTAAGACAAAATATTATTTAGTAATCTGGGTAGTACACCTTTATGTTAAACCAAGTGGGCTGCACAGTGGTTAGCACTGCCACCTCACAGTGCCAGGGACCCAGGTTCAATTCCAGCCTCAGGCCGCTGTCTGTGTGGAGTTTTCATTTTTTCCCTGTGTCTGCGTGCATTTCCTCCAGATGTTCCAGTTTCACCCCACAGTCCAAAGGTGTACAGGTTAAGTTGATTGGCCATGCTAAATTGATCCTAGTGTCAGAGGGACTAGCAGGGTGCATGTGTGGGGTTATGGGATTAGGGCCTGGATGGGATTGTAATCGGTACAGGTTCAATGGACAGAATGGCCTCCTTCTCTACTGTACGTATTCTATGATTCTAAGAAAATCCAGGTGAGCCTTTTGTTTCTTGCACTGAACCACAATCACATAATCAGAGCATTATGCCAAGAGAACATTTAGTTTAACTCTGACTACCTTCGAAACCAGATCAATATCTTTCCATTGTAACTTGAATCTCAGAAATGTAAGTTACATGCCACAATAAATCAAGACTTTTGTTAAGAAGACAATTCAAAAGTAACCCCAGGTAAAATCTCAAATTGCATTCTACGACTGCGGCTGGGGAAGAAATTCCAGCAACCACACCCCAATATGTATACTAGTTGGAAAGCTAATTACAAAATTATACAGAACAGGTAGACAAGTTGACGCTTTAACTTATGACAATACATGTACATATAATAAAAAACCATTTTTTTTTAAATTGCTTTCAATTCCTTAAAGGTTCAGCTGTTTAAACCAATAAATAGTTAAATTTGGCAGATCAAGAAATAATTTGATTCAATCTAAATCCACATTGAGTTAACTACTTGCAAACAGTAGGGTTGCTTCAGTTGACCTCGTTATCAACTATTTAAGGGGGGGGGGAGTAAAACAAAAATCAAACAATATCCCCAATCTTGATCATTATCCTTTGATTTCTGTAGTAAGTGTGCATGTACGTGTATTGGATGGGGACGGGATCAGACTATAATGTGACATTCTCTATGAATGAACAGTTCTCTGACACCAGTGAAGAGCCTGGTGACTTGGGTGTGGAACCACATTCAAATATGTCTCAAAATGTTCTGCAAAGTAAGAGGGGAATGGGTGTAATGGGGGAGGGGGAGAGACAAAAGTGTGAAATACTGAGGGAACATAATTGGCAGAAGAGGGAGAACATTGAAAAATCCCTGGTTCAAAAATATAAATTTACATGTTAAACCTCAACATGTAGATCTATCTAGTTCCATTATTCTAAACTTCATGGGGCTAATTATAATTGATATGCAAAAATCATTTAAAATAAAGTTTAAATTAAGTATTTTTATCTTTTGATTAAAAATTGAAATGAATGCAGTTCCTACCCAAAACAAACATAGAGTGGGTAACATGATCCCATCAGCTACCCCATACCAACTTTGGGAGGCCTGTCGGTTTTTTTCTATTCATTCATGGGATGCAAGCTTCGTCGGCAAGGCCAGAATTTGTTGCCCATCTCAGTCAAACAATGTCTCCATTTTAACATTCTCATTCTAGTTTTCAGTTAACTCATGGACTCAACCCTCCCTATCACAAAAATCTCCACCATCCCGCACTCTCCAAGAAATCTACGTTCATTTAATCCTGGGTAGCAATTCTTTGGTCTCCCACACCAGTGCCTTTCTCGTGGTGAGAAGCAGCGTGCTATTCACCAGTGGCAGGATCTTCTAGTCCCACCACTGTCAATAGGATTTCCCATTAACAGCATCCCACATTGCCGGGCAACCAGCGGCAGGGGTGCACTATTGGCAGTACCAGAAGATCTCATCAGAGTGAACAGGTGGAGAATTCCGGCACCAGTCTCGAGTATCCAATTTCAACTGTGCCACCATTGGCTTTGGTTGCTGAGGCTCTAGGCTCTGGAATTCCCTCATCAAATCTCACCCTTTCCTTCTTTAAGTTGCTTCTTAAAATCTACTTCTGACCAAACATTTGCCTTAATGGCTTTGTGGTTTTGTGTCTAATTTTGCTCCCTAACACTTTTGTGAAGCAGTTTGGGAGGTTGTATTTGAGATGAGTACAATTGTTATTTGTTTGCAATATTCTAATAACTTCCTGGGTGCAAAAGGATTTCCTATCTTCCTCCCTTCATTCTTCCAGTGATAGTCCTGCACTGGTATGTCCTTGTTACCAAGTTATTACCGGTGGTGTAGTTATCTGATGAAGAAGATTTTGATAGGATGGGTTAGTATCCATTGAAGTTTAGAAGAATGAGAGGTGATCTTACTGAACCATAAAGATTCAAGGGGAACTTGACAGGATGGATGCTGAAAGCACCTTTCCTCTTCACACTTTTGTCCCTCCCCCTCCCCCATTACGCCCATTCCCTCTCTTGCTTTGCAGAACATTTTGAGACATATTTGAATGTGGTTCCACACCCAAGTCACCAGGCTCTTCATTGGTGTCAGAGAACTGTTCATTCATAGGGAATGTCACATCATAGTCTGAGACACCAAAACTCAGGAACAATGGATTTCCATTTAAAACAGAAATGATTTTTTTTTCACTCTGAGATTTGTGAAACTTTGAAACTCTGTTCCCCAGAGAACAGTGGAAGCAGGGTCAATTAATATTTTTAAGGCAGAGGTAAATACACTCTTGACTAATACAGGAGTCAAGGATTATTGGAAGTGGGCAGATTGTGGAGTTGAGAATACAATCAGATCAGCCACAATCTTATTGAGTGACAGAGCAGGTTTGAGAGGATGAGTGGCCTACTCCTGTGTTTAATTCATATGTACATATGGAAAGAATTTTCACATTTTGTTCTTAGCTTTTCCTAATTATATTAAACATGTAGAGGCCCTCTTGACTGTCTCTGTTCCAGTAGAGGTATTTTTTCCCCAGTCTTTCATTACAGCCAAGAAAATTTTGTTAATTTTCACCAAGAATTCTCAAATTGTTGGGTCAAAATTTGATAAAAACTGATTTTCTCAATTTTAAGAGGAACAAATTCTGAAATTTTCCATTATCCCAAAAATCTGTTATAGAAAGGTATATTCACTGCATCTGTAATGCAATGAAGGTAGGACAGTGACACAATGATTAGCAGTGCTGCCTCACAGCACCAGGGACCTGGGTTTGATTATGGGAGTCTGCATGTTCTCCTCGTGTCTGGAAGGGGTTCCTCCATGTGCTCCCTCCCATAATTTGAAAGATGTGCTGGTTAGGTACATTGGGCATGCTAAATTCTCCCTTTTCTCTATTCTCCTGAACAGGGACCAGAGTGTGGCAACTAGGAGATTTTCACAATAACTTCTTTGCAGTGTTAATATAAGCCCACTTGTGACTAATAAATAAACTTCAATGATGTATTTGAAGAGCTTTCAAAATGACTCCAGTTTGGAACTGAAGCAATAATTACAGTACACAATCCATAATCCTTCTAAAGTATTAATCTTTGGCAACTATTTCATCATTTAGTTAGAGTAAAACAGAAGTTCATGGTATTGATCTACTGATTTCGCTCTTACTGGTATTTATGTAACACATTTATCTAATAAACCATCCCACTGTCACAGGAGTGTTATCACAATTTGACAGCAAACCACATTTGAGGGTAGATGACCAAAAGTAGATATGTGCTTAAAAAGGAAAGGGAGGTAGAGAGGCGAGAAGTATTTCTGAAACAAATTCCAAAGCTGAAGGCAGATGCCAATTGTAGAGCAATTAAGATGTTAAGTTTAAAAGGTCAAATGAATGTAGGTACCATGGACAATGGATGACAATCACAAATTTTAGCAAATTTACAATAAACTCCAGGGTGGCATGGTGGCACAATGGTTAGCATTGCTGCCTCTTAGTGCCAATGACTCGGGTTCAATTCCCGGCTTCAGTCACTGTCTGTGTGGAGTTTGCACGTTTTCTCTGTTGTCAGCTGGGTTTCCTTCAGGTATTCTGGTTTCCTCCCACAGTCCAAAGATCTGAGGTTAGGTGGGATCGGCTATGCTAAATTCTCCGTCAGTGTACCTATACTGGCGCCGGCATGGCAATTAGGGGATTTTCACTGTAACTTCATTGCAATGTTAACATAAACCTACTTGTGACAGTAATAAAAATAAAACTTTAAAATCTTTAAATAGATGTACTGTCTTCCTAAAATAGCTTCATAATTTTCAACAATTATGTCTTGTCATTGACAAGAATTACTTTTGGACCTGCCTTTTTATTTAATTTTTTACTCCATTCTTAAAGTTAAAAAATCAATGCACAGAATGGAGCAGGCAAAGCCAAATCCAGTCTTTGCTTGCTCCAAAAATCAAATTTAAAAACCAATTGAATCTATTTCAAGGTCCCCACAAGGTAGACAAACAAGATCCAAGCCAACAAGATGAGGCATTGCTCCCTATCTTGGGTTTATCTTAGCTGGACCTGTCTGTGAGGCTTACAAAAGTGTTCTGTGAACGTTGTAAATGGTTGTGGATTGTCACTTCACTTGATTGTGACTTATTAGTGTCTCTCTTGTTTGAGTATCACTAAATCTCAAGTAAAATAAATAGATTGTCTTTGATTTTAATCTATTTATTTAGATCTCTAATTATTTCCCAATTTCTCCACTTTGCTACTAAAATGTATTGCTTCACCGTTCCCTGCACTGAACAGCATCCACCCCCATGTGCAAACTCAACTAACTTGTCTCTGACGGTTGGAATCTCCTGAATTTTGCGCTATTTACCACATTGAGCATTTGACATCAGCAGCAAAATTCTGTTTATATAATTGTAAGACAAGAGATGCTGGCATCCTGGAGCTAAACACCATCATTTTGATATCCATTCACCTGGATTATTTGCTTTGTCATTTCCTGTCTCTTTAACCATGGTGCTTTCTTAGTAAATGTCTTTTGAAAATCCATATGTATGACATTCACCACATTCTCTTCTTCAATACCCATATGTTACTAATTTAACAATATGTCTGAAGCAATCACGCCCACCTTTATAGACATTTAGTTTGTCCCTTGTTAAAAGGCATGCATTAAAGTGTGGAGTTTAAACTTGGACTTAAAGTCCAACTTCAAAAATCTTTGAAGTTGTAAAGTGACAGCAATGCTGATGAGGCACACCTTAACTTTTTAAAAATTTAATCATGGGATGTGGGCTTCGCTGGCTAGGCAGCATTATTACCTATCCTTAACTGAAGGTAGTGGTAAGCTGCACAGACTCTTGAACCACTGCAGATCTGTTAGCAAGAGAGTTCCAGGAATTTGTTCCGGTGATATGAGGGAGCAGCAATTTATTTCCAAGTCATGGTGGTGACTGACTTGGAGGGGAATTTCCAAGTGATGGTGTTCCCATATGTCTACTGCCCTAATCCTTCTGGGAGGTAGTGGGTGTAGATTTGGAAGATGTTGTCTAAGGTGCCTTGGTGAGTTGCCTGCAGTGCATCTTGCACACAGTCACACTGTTGTCACTCTGCATCAGTGGTGGAGGAAGTGAATGTTTGTGGATAGGATGTCAATCAACTGGGCTGCTTTGTCCTGGATAGTGTTGATCTTACCAGTGTTGTTGGAGCTGCATTCAACCAGCCAAATGGAGAGTATGCAATCACAGCCTTAATTTGTGTTTTGTCAACAGACTTTGGATGGCCTTGGGAGTGCTGCAATTCCAGTCCTGTGCATAAATGCTGGGACAATTTGTGAACCCAGTGACATTGTGGACAAAGTATGATAGTCATTAGAAAAACACATTTGAGGCACCAAAACAATCATGGTAATTATTAGATTTAAACTTTTTTGTAATGAGAATATACTGTTGCACTTTGAATTAGCTTTGTTGCTTGTTAAGTATGAGTAATTATTACATTTAATAGTACAGAACAGGCCGTTCAGCCCGTATGAATATTCCTGCTCCACTTGAACTCTTCCTTCCTCACCTGATCCAACCCATCAACATATCCTCCTATTTTCTTCCTCATGTTTATCTAACGCTCCCGTTAAATGCATTTAAGCTCATTACCTCAATTGCTACCTGTGGTAGCAAGTCCAATACCTTAATCACCATCTGGGTAAAGGAGATCTTCCTGAATTCTTTGTTGGAAATATTAGTGACTATTATATAGTCATGATCCCTAGTCTGGTCTCTTCTCCAAGTGGAAACTTCCTCGTTATGTCTACCATAACCCCTTTCATAATTTTAAAAGTCTTCAGCAGGTTGTCCCCTCAGTGTTTTCTGCAGGGAGAGCTCCAGCCTAACCAATCTTTCTTGCACTAGAACTGAGAGTTATTCCTTTCCAAAAAATCCTTTTGCACTTTCTCCAGATCCAGTTTTGTTTTATAATATGGAGACCAGAACTATTCAGCAAGTCTACAATAGGTGCCTACAATATAATTTTTACCTACTCCTCCCTGAACATTGGAACACAAACTATGTCACGCAGCTGAAAGATTGTCTTATGTTGCTGCCTAAAAATAATCACAAAGTGGGTGAAATCTACAGTACTTTAAGATTAGACTAGGGATCTGCCATGAGACACACCAGATGATATTCGAGGTAATATTGAATCTTGCTCCCACAATTATCAATATTTAAAAGTTTAAACCTATGCAAGTTACAACTGCCATTGGCAAATTTAAACTAACTTGGTAAGAGGATAGAACCCAAAGCAGAAGGAAGACAGAGGAGAAAGTTGAGGACAGCATGGAAGTTAAACAGGACATTAAATAGTAAAGTTAGTGTCAGTAATCTAGACAGATTACTAGACAGATCAGGCAAAAGCAGGACAGGGAGCAAGGGAAGTCCAGATTAGACTGCATTTTTTTCAATGCAAAAGGCCTGACAGGCAAGGCAGATAAACTCAGGACAAGAATGGGTACATGGAACTGGGATTTTATAGCTACTACTGAAGCATGCTAAGGGAGAGACAGGACTGGTAGCTCAATGTTCCAGGGTATAGATGCGATAGGAAAAATAAACCAGGAGGTAAGAGAGGAAGGAGAATTGCACTTTAGATTAGGGAAAACATCACAACAGTACTGAGAGGACACATATCTGTGGGTTTGCCCACTGAATCTATATGGGTAGAACTAAGAAATAAGAAGGAGGGAATCACATTGATAGGATTGTACTAAAGAACCACAAATAGTCAGCAGGAAATTGAGGAGCAAATATGTAAGGAGATTATAGATATCTCCAAGAAAAATAAGTTGGTAATATTAGGAGATTTCAATATTTCCACATTGACTGGGACAGCCATAGTATTAGTGAGTTGGATGAAAAGAAATTTGTTGAGTGTATTCAGGAGGAATTTTTCATTCATTATGTGAATGGCCCAACTGGACAGAGGGGAAAAACTTGACCTCCTCTTGGGAAATAAGAAAGGACAGTTGACAAAATGTCAGTGAGGGATCACTTTGGGGCCAATGATTATAATTCCATTAGTTTTAAGATAGCTATGGAGAATGATAGGTCAGGCCCAGAAGTTGAAATTTTAAGTTGGGGCAAGGCCAATTTTGATGGTATCAGACATAACTTTCAAAAATTAATTGGGGGAATCTGTTGGCAGGCAAAGAGACATCTGAGACACTTCACATTCCTCTTAGAGTGAAGGGCAAGGCTAGTAGAAGTAGGGAACCCTGGATGACTTGGGGATGTTGAGGCCCTGGTCAAGAAGTAGAAGGAGGCACATGACATGCAGAGGCAGCTGTGATCAAGTGGATCCCTTGAAGAATACAGAGGGTGTAGGAGTAGAGTTAAGGAGAGAAATCAGGTGGGCAAAAAGGGAACATGAAATTGCTTTGGCACATAAGGCAAAGAAGAATCCAAAGAGATTCTACAAATACATAAAGGGAAAATGTATAACTAGGGAAAGAGTAGGGCCTCGTAAGGATCAACGCGCAGATCCACGAGATGGGTGAGGTCCTAAATGAGTATTTTTTAATCAGTATTTACTGTTGAGAAAGGCCTTGATATTAGGGAACTTGGGAAAATGAACACTGATGACTTGAGTATGCAAATAACAGAGAAAGAGGTGCTGGAAGTCTTAAAGTGCATTAGCGTTGTGCCTCAGGGATTGCTGCTGAGTCCACTGTTATTTGTCATTTATATGAATGATTTGGGTGAGAATTTAGGAGGCATGATTAGTAAGTTTGCAGGTGATACCAAGATCAGTGGCATAGTGGATAGTGAAGAAGGTTATCTAGGATTGCAATGGGATCTTAATCAATTGGGCCAGTAACCTAATGAATGGCAGATGGAGTTTAATTTAGATATATGTTAGGTGATGCATTTTGGTAGATTGAACCAGGATAGGACCTACTCAGTTAATGATAGGATATTGGAGAGAGTTATAGACAAAGATTTGGGTATAGGTTCATAACATCTTGAAAGTGGAGTCACAGATGGACAGAGTTGTGAAGAAAGCACTCGGCATACTTGACTTCATTGGTCAGAACATTGAATACAGGAGTTGGAAATCTTGTTGAAGTTGTACAAGACATTGGTGGGGCCACGCTTAGAATGCTCTGTACAATTCTGGTCACCTTATTATAGGAAGGATTTATTAAATTAGAAAGCATGCAGAAAAAATTTACTAGGGGTGTCACTGAGACTTGATAGTTTGATTTGTAAGGAGAGGCTGGATAGACTGTAACTTTTTCTTTGGAGCGTGGGAGCTTAGGGGTTCTTAGAGGTTTTTATAGAGGTCTATAAAATAATGAGAGGCATAGATCAGCTAGATAGCCAACATTTTTTCCCAAAGGTAAGGGAGTCTAAAACTAGAGGACATAGGTTTAAGGTAAGAGAGAAGAAATACAAAAGGGTCCACAGGGCCAACTTTCTCAGAGGATGGTGAGTGTCTGAAACCAGCTACTAGAGGTAGTAGTAGAGGCAGGTACAATTTTGTCTTTTAAAAAGCGTTTAGACAGTTCCATGGTAAGATTGGTATAGAGGGATGTGAGCAAAATGCGGGCAATTGAGACTAGCTTTGTGGTTAAAAAAAAACAAGAACAGCATGGACAAGTTGGGTTGAAGGGCCTGTTTCCATGCTGTATGACTTTTTATGATCTGTGTCAGGTAATGAAGAGAGGATTTTGCCGATTCACATTTTAAAAAACTGTTGATTGTCTCATCTTCAAAAGCTGAGGGAAGTTGTTGGAGGATAGATGAATTTTCCAGTACAATATACAGCAAGAAGAGTTCTTTGATAACCCCTGTGCTTTCTTCAAGAAAAAAAACAAAGCCCCCATATTGAGCAAATAAAAAACTTTTAATTATAAAAGTGTCTTTAATGTAGTAAAATGCATTTTACAAATACGATAGAAAACAACATTTGAAACTGAGCCCCACAGAGATATTAGGGCAGATGACTGAAAACTGGTCACAGTTAGGCTTTAAGAACACCCTTGGCAGCAGAAGGCATACCACCACTCATGGAGCAATTAAAGTCAAGGATATTCAAGAGGCCAGAATTTGAGATATAGATATTGGCTGGAATGTTACAGCTGTTTATGCTGGTGGGACTTTCCCATCCCATTGCAGTGATTAGCTGGAGGCCAAATTCTCCAACTTCATTGCAGGGCAGCAGTGGCATGAACAGCTGGTGAGATTGTGCCCATTGAGCAGGATTCTCCAGCCAATCACGCCAGGAGGATTCTCTAATCCTGCTGGAGTGAAGGTTGATTTGGCTGAATGCCAAATCCTCCTTCCTTGCTACCGGCGGTGGCAAGATGTGAACAGCCAGAGAATTCCAGCCAATTCTGGATTTGTTTTGGGTGAGGATAAATCTATGGAACCTGAAATGCTGACCCAGACAGAGTATCTGAAATTTAAAATCTCACAATCTTTTTTGGCAATATATTGGGCAGCTTTTCATGTAATTTAATTCTCAATACTGTTTCAATTCCTGGAATTTGACACAGTGAAATAAGCAGGACTAATAATTTATCTAAACAAACATGATCCAAAATGTTTCAATTTGTAAAAGGTGTCAAAAGTCAATATCAGATTGGCCATCCGTTATACATTCTCTGATTTCCCTATGCCGATCAGATATTGCCTGCTTTCTGCCCTCACTCGAGTTGAAATTCCTGTTCATGACAATCCATGTTGGCCAAAATACTGCTGAAATGCTTGTTCAGTGTGCGAATCATCCAGCTACCATTTTAAGTTTATTCATTAACACTGGAATGAAGTTACTGTGAAAATACCCTAGTCGCAACACTCTGCCATCCATCTGGGTACACTTGAGGGGAAATTTAGCATGGCCAGTGCATCTAACCAGCAGGTTTTTTGGATTGTGGGAGGAAACCAGAGCACCCAGAGGAAACAGTACAGATGCTGGAAGAATGTGCAGAAATTTGCAATGTTGTTGTCCCAAGCTGGGAATCGGACCTGGGTCCCTGGTGCTGTGAGGCAGCATTATTAACCACTGCACCACCGTGCCAGCCTTGTATGATCAAGTGGCTGCATTTTGTTTTTCATTTCCCCTATCATGGGGTCATCTGGACTCAAAACATCAGTTTTTTTGCCTCCTTGCAGATGCTGCCAGACCTGCTAAAATTTTCCAGCATTTTCTCTTTTGCATCCCCTAGTCATGGTCTTCCAGTCTGCTCCACTTTCCCATCTCTCCATGTTTTCCGTGACTGTTTTCTCTACTTTCATTGCATGATGAGTAAAACAAGCCGGAATTCACCGACTGTTTGCTAGTGGTGGATTCTCTGGTCCGGTCAGCAGCACACCCTCACACAAGGTTTCCCAGTGGCATGAGGTGGTTACAATGGGAAATCCCAGCTGGGAGTCTCCAAACTCATCCATGGCTGGGATTCTCCAGTCCTGTTGCTATGAAAGGAGAGGACCAAATTCTCTGTTCCTGCTGGCAGCACATATGACATCAGAGAATTCCAGACCCCTTTGACAGCGATGGGATCAGAGGATCCCAATACCGGCAAATGATGCACTGCCTCTTTCTCTTGAGAAATACATTGATGGATGGCTGGAGAATTCCAGCCCAAGGACACCACAAAAATATTTAAATGAATTGACCATTCACTATCGAGTGAATTAAGCTCATTCTAGCCCAACACATGGAGCACCTGAACAGCACTAGCCCACAATGTATTTTTGTATCCACATATGATGACTGTGCACTTTGTTCCAAACTGATAGTTATATGTTTCTTTGCTCAAGGATACTTGACGAACTGTTTCACACTTCAAGTAGTTCAAGGCAACTTTGGAGCCATAGATTTCCTTGAAATTGAGTTCAAAGAAGATATGAAAAACAAAGTTTCAAGGAAAAGAACATATAATTCTTCGAGAAGAATGTTATCATTTCTTCATATCCACTTGTTCTTCTTAATCTTTCAATTCTATTTTTAATCCCTGTAGACTAAATCTTCCTTCAGGATTAATCTAAACTACTCAGTCGAAATCATTAACCATAATGGCCTTGGGAAAATAACACTGAATATATTTAGATGTCTGAAGAATAAAATTGTGGAAACAAAGAAAAAAATGAAAAGCAGTAATTTTAACCATTAGTGGGTAACGTAATAACATTTGATTTTCATTATATTGGAAAGTTTTTTTTATTGTTGCATTGATTAGTGTTCCATCTGATTTAAAATAATCAGACATTTTTTTAACACTGATGCACATTAATGTATATTGCAAGATTCAAGCATTTTGTTGCATGACTCTCTCTATAAATAAAATTAGCTCAAAACTGCTACCTCAGTGCCGGGGATCGGGGTTTAATTTTGGTCTTGTATGAAGTTTGGAAGTTCTCCTTGTATCTGATTGGTTATGCTAAATTGCCCCTTAGTGTCAATGAGATTAGCAGGATAAATACGTGGAGTTACAGGGATAGGGCCTGGGTGGTGTTCATGTCGGTGCAGGCTCGATGTGCCAAACGGCCTCCTTCTTCACTGCAGGGAATCTCTGGTTCTATGCCTATCCACAACTGAGCATGTGTTATTACTCAGTACAATATACAACAATCAACTTACTTGTAAATGATCAAAAACATGGAACTTCAGCCATCTACTTCTCGCAAACACATTTTCCATTGCATAATGTGGATATTTCTGCATTTTTACTGAAAAAAAAATCAAAGCTCCTGTGCTACTAATTATCCTTTAAACATTTCTGAATTTACTGAAACAATTAAGAACCCAGTAAGAATTGGTTCAGTATTAATTATCTCAAATTCAAGATTTCCCCATCATTTAACAAGTGCTCACAGCCAAAGGACAAGATGATGCTAACCTTGTGAGATTAGCACATTCTGTGTGTGGTGTTCATGTGGGAATAGTGAGCCCAAGGTCTCAGGAAAATGTGTCAGGGTTTGGATAGGATCACTTGCAAGTGCTGAAGGAGATCAAAGACCACAGCAGAGAAGGGGAAAAGCAGGATAGACCAGCAAGAGGGGCTGGGGGAGGGGGTGGGAGAGGGAGAGGCCATGTCTCATTTCCCTCATGGCTAGGGGCTGACTCCCATGTACTCATTAGGCTTGAAGAGTGCAGCTCTGCCAGTGTAACCTGGGACAATGCTTAGCATTGCTTCCTTGCTGCACCAGGGACCTGAGTTCCTCCTGCACTGTAGTGATTTTATGATTCTATGATATGCCGGCTGATGGAGGAAAGGAAAGATTGCAAGAGAAGTGCAGCAAGACAAATGGCCACAGCACGGTGAAGTAGAACCCTTGTTTGTAAAGAAAGGGAGATATTTTGGAAGCACTAGGCTGGAAAACGCTATTGTCAAAACAGATGAAATAGAGATTGCAAAACTGAGACATGAAGACAGGGAATTTGATTCACCATGTTCGAGTGAGGCAAGGGTGGAAATTGCAAGCAAAGTAGATAACATTTTCCAATTTGGGTTGTGAACAGGTCCCAACACAAATAGAGTCCTCAATGTATTGGATAAAAGTTGAGGAAAGGTGCCTTCATTGGACTGGAATAAAACATGTTCCACAAACCCCACAAGAAGGCAGACATAGTTTGGACCTATATGGGTTTGCATAAGGGTTTCGAGAAAGTGAGTGGAATTAGAGAAGTCAGTGTGAGAAAAGCTGGTTGGACCTCTGTTCAAGGAAGGGGAAAAGAGTCTTGGACATTATGGGTAAGGGGAGGAATTGAGCAACCATGATGAACAGGTCACTTTTGGGATGGGGAAACTGTTAAAGTGGCAGAGGTCACCTGAGGAAGGGTAGAGGGGAAGAGATTGAGCAAGGGAAGAGAATAAAAGTCAAAGTAGAACACTTTCAGAAAATCTGCTTAGCCATACATAACACTGATGCAAAAATTAATACCAGCAGAAAAACAAAATGATTGAGAGTTTACAAAACAAAATGGCGTGATGAAGCCAAATCACATGACATGCTTAATAACAAATTAATATACACCAGATCTTCCACTCTTTTTAATCTCACAACCAAAGAAAGCTGTCCCTTGTCTGAGTTCTGAATCACAAGACCTGTTTGGCTGGCACTAACATGATTTTCAATTCATCACTGCTCCATTTTCTCTCAAAATAAAGTGGTAGATGAACTAAATGGTTGACTAGTTTTGACATCCATTTTACTTTTTGGATACGTGTTCATTTTGACTGGAACTATTAGAAACACATGTGCTAAATGGGTTCAGGTGGCATTATGTAAATGTAAGCAGTCTGTTTGTACACTGTGGCTTGCCATTCTCAGGTGACCTCTGATGTAATTGTTTGTAAACAAAGGTTAAAGGGAAGCAACTATTTTACCCACTATCTGGAACAGTTTACATAGGTTAGCAAATAGCATTTGAGATTTTAAAAAAGGCTTTACTGTGCTATGATTTAGGTGAGGTTGTTTACATAATTATAAAAGACAAATGATCGGAAACACTTACAAAATTCAGTCTAAATATGGGTCTGATGGGAAGCTAACATTCTGTATTCAATGCTGCACAGTTCTGAAAGAATGGCAGTAATTATAACTGAAGCTAGTCAGCAGGAAACAGATTCAATGACATCAACCATCCATTTCGCATCCCACAGAATTTATTTTCTATCTGATTCAGTCAATTTCCTGCCATGCCGGTTCAGTTAAAATTACCCCAAGTGACATTCCTCTATTGTCAAACGATAGAAGTAAGACATCTGCAATACTGGAAACCAAAGTGTAAAATATGTTCAGAAAGCAGCATATCATCACTCCTTTTCAGCTCCGACTTTCACATTTGGGGCAAAACAAATTCCTTCTTTGACACTTTTTTTGCACGTCAGTCTAGCTCTGAAAAATCATCAGTGTCCTCTGGACTCAGTTTGTAACATTCTCACATCAGAGTTGTCCCATTACAAAACCTGAGCACAAACCAAGTGCATCCTTCCATGGAATGCCAGCCTTTATCTTCAGTAATTGGCTATTACAATCAAATTTCATTAGTTACTTGCATTGCAAAACAAAACAATACTGCTTGCTAAAGTTATAGGGAAAACTTTTATCAATGTCTGAAATTGCATTAAAATCCCACAGATGCTCAAATATATTTGACAACACAGCTAAATGGCAATGCCATTTAGTTCTAAAACTGGATTTTCTTGTGTACAAATACCTCTTACTTTTGAACTGGATAGCAGATGCTGTCTAATGATGTAGCCAGGTTCAAAATAATCTTGTTTAAAAAGAGGATAGTTTGATGATCTAGCAAAAAAAAAAAAGTATGGTCACTTTTGCTACTACCTAGTCATGCTCTTCTATCACCAGCTCACCAAACTTCAGTGGCCTGTCCTCCATGTTGGCCACTATTTAGGCACTGAAATAGTTGCTGAAGCTAAAATAAACGTCCAAGTAGCTAACCCCATTTTTTCCACCAAGCGAACAAAAAACATCATTTGATGAAACTCTAAATGAAACAGTCCAGAAGATCTCAACTTTGATACGGCCGATGCTAAGTTAGCTGATCTTGGCCAGAGCAGCAGTTGGCATGCAGCAATTGGCCTCAGTTTCCCATGCTAGGGGGAAAAAGTTCAGCGAGATTCCTGAATCCTGGCCAGTGACTTTTGCAGGACTTGAGCACATTCGTGGAAATAATAACTCCAAGCCAACCATAACAGCACTGGCTTCATTTCTTCTGCTTCTCTCTCTGGGAACGGGCAGAGCTTAACATATCGACAAACTCCATCTAGTGGTCCAAGCTGAGAACAAAGTTTGCAGCTAATCGTTGCAGGACTGGATTTCAATTCTCACCACAAAAAGATCTGAAACAAACCATTACGCCACTCTCTGCTACAATTTAGAATAAAGAATACAGAATTTTTTTTTTCAGAACTGCCACCAACTATGACATGAGAAGCTAAGGCAGCTTAATTAATGATCTTATTTGAGTTACTCATTCTCTTAGAATTAAATTGAGCTATGAAATAATCAAACCACATCGGTGACAAACCGTTCTGAGGTGCAGGTCAGCAAAATGCACCAATTGAATCAAAGCATGTTTTGTGCCCAAATTGCACATCTACTATAACGTGGTAGAAAAATGTTGGACAAGAAATGATGTAGTCTTCCTGGAAACCATTCTAATGCAGCAAGAAGTCTCACAACTCCAGGTTAAATCCAACAGATTTATTTGGTAGCAAAATCTACTAGCTTTCAGAGTGCTGCCTTTTCATCAGGTAAGTGGGAGTTCTGTTCACAAACAGGGCATATAAAGACAACCTCAATTTATAAAATAATGGTTGAAATGCAAATCTTTATAGGTAATCAAATCTTAAAAAGGTACAGACAATGTAAGGGGAGAGAGTGTTAAGCACAAGTTAAAAGAGATGTATATTATCTCCAGACAGGACAGTTAGTGAGACTTTGCAAGCCCAGGCAAGTTGTGGAGGTTACAAATAATGTCACATTATCTATAAGCCATTATTTTGTAAATTGAGTTTGTGTCTTTATATGTCCTGTTTGTGAACAGAACTCCCACTTACCTGACAAAGGGGCAGTCCTCCAAAAGCTAGTGGATTTTGCTACCAAATAAACCTGTTGGAATTTAATCTGATGTTGTGAGACTTCTCATTGTGTTTACCTCAGTCAAACGCCGGCATCTCTACATCATGACAACCATTGTAATGGCATATCTATATCTCACAGTATGAAAAAGGAAATTATTGAATTAGTGACTCATGTCAGTACTCCCAACAATCCATAATTTCACAGACTTCTGTGTAGTTTTGCCCCTGCTGAAGTATGAAAAAATTAGTGTTTTCCCATGCTCACAATTAAAATCAATGGTGCTTGCCATTTTTTATGTTTGCTTTGTTACCAATGCTATTTAAACTGGAAAATAAGGGCGCTGGTCATGATGCAGCAGTGTGATTTATGAATTTCAAGGATCCATTAGCCATTCACACAAACAGCTTCTGAATAAGCCAACAACTATCAGAATGTATCTTAGGCATCTAATTCAAGACAGAGGAAGAAACTGCTAATCAATGCACACTGGACGGATAGGGTAGAAAAAGTTAATTTGTAGAATCAATTAGCCTTGAAGGAACATCACAATAGCAAATTCAATTTGTGTTGTATGGATGTGATCTATTACAACAGAAACTGCAGCAGTCTAAAAGACCATAGCACTAGTCACAAGCAGGTTTTCAATGATTGTGCATGTGAGAAATTGTAAAGAATACTTCACTGAATCTTCAAGCCTGATAAAACTCACTCATATACACACACAAACTTCTTATCCACCCTCTTGTTTCTTACTCTACACCATAACACACAGATTAATATACTACAATAATACTGATGAAAAACCTGTTAGGGGAAAAGAATGGGAACATCAGCAAATTAGTGATGAAACTACTCTAATATATATGGATGGTGTTGAACAGCTGTACAAGTGGTAAGCAGCTTTATTATCCATTTCAGCGAGTGAAACAGCTATTGTTTAATCCTCGGAGAACAGCAGCAATTCTCTGATATAACGTGCTTCAAAGCATCTTCTGGGATGAAAGACTACTTTGTCTGTGCATGTTCAGACACTACATTGAAACAGTGCAACAAGCAGTCATTATCAGTGTTCTTCTTTCAATATGCTCACCATAGTAATTTCAATATACAAATCATCTTTATTGTTTAGATTTACATAGACTTTACATCTTTACAAACTCACATGCTTATTTTCTTTTGTGGAACTGGCACATCCAATTATAAGCTACACATTTGTAGCTGAATGCATTATGGATTGATAAAAGTTTGTATTGGATAAAGGAGAAGTTATGTGGAGAAATTATTTTGTTATCGCATTATTTTAGATAGGACTTAATTTTATTGTAACATTGTTATTGAGTTCAGTGTCAATAGTATAACAACAAAGGAATATACAAAAAATATAGCTTCTGATCTACACACGACAAATCCTAAGTTAATATTAGGCTTAACTTTAGATAGATAATCCAAAAGACATGCTGGTTAGGTGCATTGGCCACGCAAAATTCTCCTTCAGTATACCTGAACAGGTGCCAGAGTATGGCGACTAGGGGATTTTCACCTCATTGCAATGTTAATGTATGCCCACCTGTAACACTAATTAAATAAACTTAAAAATGCAGTATAATTTGGAAAAATGAGAGATTATCTACTTTGGTAGCAAAAAATAGGAAGACAGATTGTTTTCTAATTGACTGTAGATTGAGAGAGAGGAATGCAAAACAAACCTGGGTGTCCTTGTAAACAGTCGCTGAAAGTAAATATGCAGGTGCAGCAGGCAGTAAGGAAGTAAAACGTTATGTTGGCCTTCATAGTGAGGGGATTCGTGTACAGGACCAGGGATGCCCTTCTTCAATTATACAGGCGTTGGTAAAACAACACCTGAAATATTCTGTGCTGTTTTGGTCTCCTTATCTGTGGGAAGATGCTCTTGCTACAGAAGAAGCGCAGCAAAGGTTTATGAGCCTGATTTCTGGATGGCAGGATTGATATACAAGGAGACATTGGATGGAATTCTGTGCAAAAATTCTGAATGCCAAATGAGCAAGAAAACAAGAGACCTTTGCACTCTTATAGTACTTAGTGAGCAAAAGTACCAGGATGCAATTTTCGCCACCAGAGAGGGTGGAAGGGATAGAGCCTCAGCTCACCAGGGAATCCGGCTGCTAAGCATTAGGGGCATCATTGTGGGGTCTCCTGCTGCCCGCCTCATCAGACTCATGGACATCTGAACTCCCACACCCACCCCACAGACATCAGGACCCTCCTTCCCCCACCGATCAATTCCTTTTTGCAGAATTCCATTTGCAGTCTTACCACCCCCCCCCCCCCCCCCCCCCCAAGGCAAAGTTCCATCGCTCCCTCCCTCAATTGCCAATTGCCCCTCCTGCAGAGTTCACTTATTGCCACACGTTTCATTTGCGTTTTGCAAAACAAAGGGTTTACACAATTGCACCTCGGTGAAGTATTTACATAAAATATGAAAAGTTAGCAGTTCAAAATTCAAAGCAACTTCTCCCATTACTATCTTGAATGTGGTATTGCATACAAGCCCAAATGTTGTAGTCAGCAACACAAAGACAATGCTCACTGTGAACCTCAAAGACAAAGATCCCTGATGTGAGTTCTCACCATCCCAATAGCAGTTTAAATGTGACAAAATTGAAGGAGATGCCTTTGTGTACAATAGCAGTGATGTCAGGAAACATAAAACCCATCCCACTAGTACTGATAACAAAAGCTCTTAATACCTTCATTTTTCAGATAGCGAAATAAATCATGAATGTTGGATTAAGAAACCAGCTAAAGTAAAGTCAAACAAGTGTGTGTGTGGTGATATTTGACAATCTAAATATAGAAATAGTTTTTGGGGCCACTGAATGAGTTCAGCAGAAATTATGAAATTAGTACGTTGTTAAGTATCCGGTAACACCTCATTCAACAAGATGCAACTTTTTAAAGGATTTTTTTGTGACACCCCTAGTGCACAATAGTGAAAGTTTTCATCAACTTTCATTGATTAGAGTTGGGGGTGTGTGAATTACTTAATAGCATATCCTTTGGAGAAGCAGCAGCTTCTGGAGTTGTGTGTTACGCTGCACTCGTGAACTCAAAGTTGCTGTAAGTTTCCGTGGACTAACGTTAATTAATTCTGATAGTTTACTCATCACTACCACTGCAAAATCTGGACCATTATATCCAACTGATTTTAATATACACAACTGCCACCAAATGTTAATTATTTAAAATATGATGGCAGGAAAGTAGAGTTGAAGATTATATAAGATCAGTCAGTATCTCATTAAATGGCAGAGCAGACTTGATAGGTGAATGTCCTACTTCTGCTCCTACATCATGATTTTATTAATAAAGTCCATTAATAGTAATTTTGAAAATACATGCTAGATATATGTTTTTATATATCTACTTGCATACTTATTCAAATCTATTTTGATAACTATATAAATAAAAATATTTACCCATTTTTGTTTGGTAGCATGGTGGCACAATGGTTAGCACTGTTGCCTCACAGTGCCATGGACCCCAGTTCAAATCCAGCCTTGGGTGACTGTGTAGAGTTTGCATGTTCTCCCCATGTCCACGTGGGCTTCCTACAAGTGCTCTGATTTCCTCTCACCCTCCAAAAATGTGTAGGTTAGGTTAATTGACCAATGCCAAATTGCCAAGATATGTGGCTTAGTGGGATTAGCAGAATAAATTTGTGGGGTTAGCGGAATATGGCCTGCATAGGGTATCCTGTTGGAGAGACAGTGCAGACATGGCGGGCTGAATGGGAATCTATTTTATTGAAGTCATGCAGCATTAAGCCCTCTCACAAGATCAGAATTTCACCCTAGATCAGGTTAATGAGCAACTATAATTTAATCAAAAATAATAAATCGCTGAAAGCTCAACATTAAATTAAACTATTTATGCTACTTACAGATGAGGTACAAAATACTCACACCAAACCAAACATGCAGGATTTGAAAGCTATCATACTTACCAAAGAACAGTGATGTTTGTCCGTAGGCAAAGAAATAGCAGCCAAGATTGAAGTGCCATAAATGTAGAGTTCAAGAAAATAATTTGGAATGGGTAGCACAGCCAACATTTTGTTCTTTACATCTCTATATTAAACAAAAAATTATTTTAATATAAATGCCATTCAGTATTTAATATAATAAATGTAAATAAAGTTCAAGCAAAACCTAAATATTCTTAAATTTTGCAGGAATATGCTATTGCAACAGATGTGTGTAATTGCTCCTGGAATTTAGTAAAGCATTGTAGGAACATGGCTTACCAAGTGCATATTAAGCAATAGTCATATAAACACAAAGAAGAGGCATTCTACACAATCAATGTTTTGGGGACCCATTCTGCATTTACTGTGGCACAGTAGTAAAGTGGTTAGCACTGCTGCTTCACAGCTCCAGGGACCTGGGTTCAATTCTCTGCTTGGGTCACTGTCTGTGTGGAGTTTGCATATACTCCTCGTGTCTCTGTGGGTTTCCTTCGGGTGCTCAGGTTTCCTCCCACAGTCAAAAGGTTAGTTTGATTGGCCGTGCTAAAGTCACTCCTTAGTGTTCTGAGATACATAGGTTAGAAGATTAGCAAGTAAAGTATGTAGGGATATGGAGGTACAGCTGTATGGAATTGTAGTTAGTGCAGACTCAATGGGCCAAATGGCCTCTTTTTGCACTGTAGGGTTTCTATGATTCTATGAAAAAGAAACATTCCAAATATTTATTCCCAACCCATTCTTCTCACAACTCTAAAGAATGTACCAAAACAAGTACTTCTGTTGTCTCAATCATATTCCCAGTGATAATGTTTAAATTTGTGACCCCTATATATTGTAAAGAAAACAAGAAGCTAGAAGGACATGCCTCAATAAATTAACTAGCAAACACAGGTTTAAGGTTGTATACAAAACTAAAATTAACTATCATTCTGCTTCCCATTTCCGATTCAGCTAAATTCATTCAGGAGGACTTGCATTCCAATTTCCAACTGAAAGGCAATTTTCAGGATTGGAAAATGACACGTCAACCTTCATCCCTCCCTCCATTCCCTCTTCCTTAAAAATGTCTAAGTGGAGATTATCACTAAATTCACAAACACAACACTCAGGAATACAATAATAAGCTGTTGACCCAATAAGTCCATGTTAGAGTTCATCCTCTGTATGAGCAGGACTCCTATTCACATATACCATTTCATTTCCCATATCTCATTACGTAGCGTCCTTAATGCTGATATAATCTCTTTTTCAGTCACCATCGGAGGTTTGCCAGAACAATTGGAGAATGCCACTGAGGAAATCCAAACGCCTGACAATTTAACAATAACTACAACATTGGAACTATAGAAACACAGAGGGACCCACATCCAACAATCCAGAATTTCCTTGTGGTATTGCACTCTTGGCTTTTCCTAAAATTGCCAGTTTAGAATGGAGACAGGACTCATTTCAGCAGTTATGGCAATGGGAAAACAAGGATCCACCATTCTACTATGAAATTAAGATTCCATGTAATGATGAAACTAAAATGAATACCATTACATATACCACAAGGACTATAGCAGCTTAAAAAGACAACTCACCACCTTAAGGACAATTCGGAATTGTTGATAAAAGATTTTGTTTCCACAAACACACAACCCACGAACAAACTGACAATATTAGGATGAAGTTGATCAATTTTTGATTTATATTGCAACACAAAAACATGATCCAAGCTAAACCTGTCAGATCTTTTGATCTTCTTGTAGCATCAAATATCAGAATTCCATACCCAAATGACCCTATGTTATTTTCTATTTTGGAGCAATGTGAGCTGCCATATAATTATTATTCCCTTAATTATTTTGTACAAATGCACGGTGAGTACGTCACCATTAGAATCAGCATAGCAACAAAGTCCTGAAGATATTGGAAATCTTGAAATAAAACGTGCTGGAAATACTCAGTTTAAGTAGCATCTGTGGCAAGAGAGAGAGATCACCAATAATCTGTCGTGGTCACTCCACAATGTTATAGTTAAGAAAGGCCACCAATACCTCTATTTTCTCAGGAGGCTAAGGAAATTTAGTATGTCCACTATTACTTTCACCAACTTCTACAGATGTACCATAGAAAGCATTATTTCTGGTTATAGCACAGGTTGGTATGCTCCTGTTCTGACCAAGACAGCAAGAAACTGAAGGATTGTGAACATAGCCCAGTCCATCTCACAAACCAGTCTCCCATCCATTGACTCCGTCTACATTTCGCTGTCTTGGAAAAACAGCCAGCATAATTAAGGACCCCATGCACGCTGGATACATTCTCCTCCACCTTCTTCTGCTGGAAAAAAAGGTACAAAAGTCTGAGGTCACGTACTAACTGACTCAAAAACAACTTCTTTCCTGTTGCCATCAGACTTTTGAATGGAGTTACCTTACGTTAAGCTGATCTCTCTACACCCTGGCTATACCTTCTTTCCTTTTCTACAAATGGTATGTTATGTCTGTATAGAAAAGAAACAGTATTTTTCGTTGTATATTAATACATGCGACAATAATAAATCAAATCAAAGAAGAGTTAGCATTTCAGGTCGATGACCTTTCAGTAGAACTACTGGAACTATGAGATAATCCAAGCCTGCCAAATATTCCCAGCACTTTTTTAATATAATAAATATGTTGAATTTGTTACTACTGAACAGATTAATAGGATAAATATTTTGAAATGTTGTAATCTTTTCATCTGCCCACATTATTTGAACTAATACTCGTGGGTCAAGTGAAAGAAAATGTGAATTTCACTTTTGCTTTATTTTTCACGCTTCCAATCTGCAACAACAAATTCCACTTTTGGTATTTATTTGTATTTTAATGGTTGAGGATTATGTGATTCTGTAGTGATCTCTGGGATCTAGTTTCTGAAATTTACTCACGTTTGTTAGACCCCAATAAAGTATTTCATTTCAGAGAAGGAATGGAGGTGGCGTAGTGATATTGTTTCAGGGCAGAGACAAAGGGTAATGCTTCAGAGATCCCGCTATGGCAGATGGTGAAATTTGATTTCAGTGAAGATCTGGAATTAAAAGTTTAATAATGACCATGTAAAAACCTGTCTGGTTCACCAATGCCTTTTAGGGAAGGAAATCTGCCATCCTTACTTGGTCTGGCCTACATATGACTTCAGTCCCACAACAATGTGGTTGACTCTTAAAATACCCTCAGGGATAGACAATAAATCCTGGCCCAGCCAGTGACACCCACATCTCATGAATGAATAAATAAATAAAAGATGTGTGTGTACACACATACATGTTCCTTATTGCAATTGTATAGGCCTTATAGTAGATTGGCTGTAGCTAGCATTGAGGATTAGTGGGCTTTTGTGTGCTGTAAATAAACAACATTAATTACATATTTTAAAAGTTCACAGTAGATGGACAACCCGTAGCAACCGATAGTAAAACAGTATTTTTCTTTTATAATCATGAAGTCAGTCACACATTTCAATATCTGTTTTATCATTTCAACAGAAAAGAACAATTTTACAGTAAAGTGTTCTCACATTTTTTGAAAAAGGTGCAGAGACAAAGTGTTTAAAATGGTAATACACTAAACTTTGTTGTTGTTTTCTCAAAAGATGAATAATTTATTAGCCTGTCTCAATAATTGCTGTGCCTCTAGTTCTAAAATTTCTTGTCCCAGGGCCCTTCCCTCTTGACTATAAAGATGGTGACAAAAAGTCATATTTTAAATCAAAATCATTTAAGGCAAGTTTTTCCCCCAAATGCAGAAGAGTGGGTAACTTTTTTTAAAAAGCAAAATGATACATTAATTCTAAAACCAATACAACTTAAGTTCAGCATAACTCTTTGAACATATGCAATTTGAACAGGTGTTACATTGAGGAATGAAAAGAGCTGACGTTTTGAATCCAGATGACCCTTTGTCAAAGCTTTGGGTGGCACGGTAGCACAGTGGTTAGCACTACTGCTTCACAGCTCCAGTGATCTGTGTTCGATTCCTGACTTAGGTTACTGTCTGTGTGGAGTTTGCACATTCTCCAGGTGCTCCGGTTTCCTCCCACAATCCAAAGATGTGCAGGTTAGCTTGATTGGCCATGCTAATATTGGCCCTTAGTGTCCTGAGATGTGTAGGTTAGAGGGATCAGTGGGTAAATATGTAGGTAGGCCTGGGTGGGATTGTGGTCATAAGCAGAGCAAAACATTCACAAACTGAAACCTCACTACCATGTGTAATTGAGATGCCCTCTGCTGCAGTGAACCCTTTCCTACTGGAAAGCATGGGATGAACATCACACCATCATCTCCTAAGATGAAATGTCACTAACATCTAAGGACATCAAATTTGAGCTAAGAGAAGCAAAATCCAAAAAAGTCAAAGCACTAACCAAGGTGACACATAGTCTATTAATTGATCAAATGTGAGCATCCCAAATTATTGGACTTAATTTCAACAAATTCTTCTAGTGAGGCATGTGGGAGCTAACAGCTGATGGTGCACTTGGCAGAATTTGAAGATGCATTAATTGACATTGACCTCTGCCAGATGAGGCCATGGAACTTCTTATGGCATCACCTAGCTCTTACATATCTGTTACCATGTCTTTGAGCTTGGCTGGAGGGTCTCCCTGAAAATACAGCATTGATCCCACTTCCCACCTTCTGTACTATGGCTTTCAGTGCAGCATTCAAAAAGCTTGGGAGTCTATTCTCTCCCATAGTGAAGAATGCACAATGATTTTGATTTGATTTATTATTGTCACATGCATTAATATAGTGAAAATTATTGTTTCTTACATGCTATACAAAGCATACCATTCATAGAGAAGGAAAGTAGAGTGCAGAATGGAGAGTTACAAGCATAGTTATGGTACAGAGAAATATCAACTTAGTGTGAGGTAGGTCCATTCAAAAGTCTGATGGCAGCAGGAAGAAGCTGTTCTTGAGTCAGTTAGTACATGACCTCAGATTTTTGTACCTGATGGAAGAAAGAATGTTTCTGGCTGTGTGGGGTCCTTAATTATGCTGTCTGCTTTTCCAAGGCAATGGGAAGCATAGACAGAGTCGATGGATCCAATTCAAAAGTCTGTTGATAGCAGGGAAGAAGCTGTTCTTGAGTTGACTAATACAAAAGTCTGAGGTCATGTATCTTTTTCCCCCAACGGAAGAAGGTGGAGATCACATCCTAGGCAAATGACAGTATCTACCACAGAAACACAATTCCTGTTGTAGTGTCAACTGTTGAAGTAGCTGAAAGCCGTGATCATTAGCTGGTAGGTCAAGTTTCATGATTACTCTAACATAAGTTTAGATGGTCCCAAATATAAATGTAGACAACGATCTATAACAAAGATTCAAATATTGCATTTGAAATACATGAAAATCTCAAGATGTGGTTTAACTTGAATTTTTGTTTTGTCAATAGTATCAAGGGGGACAGAAAGGGCCAGGCACTTCTAGCAAGACTAGTCACTCCTTCTTAAAACATTTCAGTATGAACTCTGCATACATTGTATTTAGAAATGGTATTTGTTCTTAGACATGTATCACAATCTCCATCTGTCATTCAAGTTTGTAATCACATCAGTGAATTAGTGACATATTTTCTAACAAAACAGGTGATAACTTCTCCTGTTTGTTTTCAAAGTTCAACATCTAACAATTAAAATTAGGATGGACATTATCTTCATTTCTCTCACTTTCATTAACTTTTTACAGCTTACAAGGTATTTACAATTCCAAACAATAATGTAATGTAAGGAATGTAATTGCTTCAACCAGTCTTGGTTGTTTGCTGTCTGTCATGGTAGGAGTACGAGAGAGTGCAGCATTGTTGGGTTAAGAAGTACCTGAGGAACAGCAAGAACAAATGTCAGCATATAGAAATGGCAGCACAGGAATAAGAGGTGGCACTGGCTCAGCTAAAACTTACTGTACTCCTGGTGGTATCAGCTGCCAGTTGGGGAGCCAGGAATTCTTATTCTGTACTTGAAGATTAGGTAATAGCTCAATAGCAGTGCTGGAGAATGAAATCTGCAGCTGCTAAATGGATTTGTGGCTATTTGGATCTTGCCATATAAAGCAAAAGATGAGATGTGTGGAGGTGGAGGTATTGAGAGAGAGAGAGTAAAAGATACTAAACATGGAGAGAAATCTGTTGTTATCTGCTGGTTGGTCTAATTAAGGAAGATTGCTGAGACATAGATAAACAATAACGTTTATTATAATATCTATAGATACAAATGAACTATGTATAGGTATACATGACTAGGTGTCACACTTCTGAAGCTAGGAACATTCTCCTCATGAGTCTTGGTCATTTGTTCTTTTGCATCATCATTAAAAGGGAAATGTTATATACACAGTCCCCCACACTAAAGCTAACAAACCCATATGATTGTCATCTCTGCAAGATTCAGTGGTCTCAGCTGCTAACTAGACAAGTGGTGAAAATGCCATAGCACCTCTTCCTGAGAAGGCCCTCCTCATCTTGTGTCACTCCGGTACTTGATAGATTAGCAGACTTCCTCTGGGAGCAAGGAACTGGAGCAGAAGTCCTGCAGTCAGATGTCAGCCAACCAAGAAGAAACCCAGCATATGTTAGTGATGGAGGGTCAATTGCAAGGGCAGGGAGTGGCTTTCAACAGACTTAGTCAAGCACTTACTGCCTTTGAATAAAGAACCACCTGGGAGCCACAAGCAAATACACCAGGCGATCACTCCACCATTACCCTGCCTCCACAACCAGCTTGGCAATATCCCAACCACCATAATATTAGCAGTGGCTTGACGAGACCTCAAATGGGTCTCAATCACCCATCTAAGGTCTTTTATTGGCAGTGGGGAAGGAAGGTTCTCTATGGACCTTCCCACAACAAACTTAATTGTGGTGGAGGCAGGTAGATAGGAGACTCCATCCATTAGTCTCTTGTATGATTAAATGCCCCTCCCCTCCCCAGCACCACAAAACACGTCTCAGGAGTGGGCACAATGTTCTGCCAATGGCTCCCTTCATTAAATATAAAATACTGTGAGCATTCTTCAACCTGCTCTGTTTGAAACAATAAAACAAAGATCAGTAAATCAAAGATACAGACCTCTATTGTAATGCCAGTCTCTTCCTCAAGGCTGATGGTATGTAAACAGCGATTCAGAAATCAGCAGCAGCATCATTTTGTGGTGATACTTTGGCCCTGGTCTGCAACTGATGCCATATTGTTTGATATGGCTTGTCTGCAACTCCAGGCCCACAACAAATGTGAATGAAACGAGCAAGTCAATGTGTTGCACCACGGCGCATCAATCTAGACACTGGGTATAGAGTTATGAAGTCCTTCTTGCAACATCTGGACGAATGCCAAAACTGGGAGAATTGTCCCACAGACTAGTTGAGCGTCAGCCACAGTTTCAGAATCATACCTTTCAGCCAATGTCCTATCCAATGCCCATCATGCCCCATTTCCCAACCTAATGACATGACAGACCTAAAGGTGGCACAGAAGTATCGAATAGAGAAGGAACAGCCCTCAATATTGACTCCTTGTGGCATCAGGTCAAACAAAGGCAAAGAAGCATCTTTCAGATGAGCACTTATGCCGATGAATCTGTACTCCACGTTGAACAATATTTGAATTAAGTACTGAAGGGATAATGTATTCTGGGTATGAACTTCAACATCCATCATTAAGAATGTCCAGGTTACAGCAATACTGACCAAGCTTGCTGGAAGCAGGAGGACATATTACCAGAAGATGGCAAGAAGGAAAAACACATACTCTACTTCATCCACTTAACTGTCACAGATGCATGGGTCCATGATAATAATAGTAGGAATGGCCACTGCACTGTGTTTAAAGATGATAAGCACACTCTGCGTGCTGTTTGGCACTACTGTGCAGATGGGAACAGATCCAGTGGCTCATTGTGATAGATTGCAATTCTGGTGCTGATGAGCACAGCACCTAATGAATGCACAATCTGTAACTTCATGATCTAGTATATTGTTCAACCATTACCATCCTGATTCAGAGTGCAGAAGAGCATGCCAAGAGCAGCACCTAATAATGAATTGCTGAGACTGTCACACAGGACCACAAGCTTGATAAACAGTGGAATCAGCACACAATAGGCAGAGCCAAGCAATCTCACAATCAATGGATCAGCTGAAGCTCATTGGTTCCACCATATCTGGGTGTGCTGGATAATTAAGTTACCAATGGCAGGATGGTGCTGGCAGAGCACAGCACACCAGTGCAAAAGAAAAGACCAAAGAATTTCCAAGTACCTTCAGCCAGAAATGCCAAGTGAACGATCAAACTCCATCTCCTCCTGGCAGTCCCAAGTGTCACAGATGCAAGTCTTCAGCTACTGCCTTAATATCAACAAACACGGAATGCACTGAAAACAGAAAAAGGCAACGGGCCCCAACATCATCCCTGCTGTAATGTTCAAGTCTTGGATTCCACAAATAGCAATTCTCTAGCTAAGCTATTCTGGAGTACCTACAACACTGATATCTAGCAGGAAAAGTGGAAAAATGCCCGCATATATCACGTTATGCTCACAAAAAGCAAAACAAGTTGAATTGCCACTCATCCATAAACTACTCATCGATTCTCAGTTTCAGCTCTGCCAGAATCACTCAGCTCCAGATCTCATTACAGCCTCGGTCCAAATATGGACAAGAGAGCTGAATTCCAGAGGCGAGGTGAGAGATTGACTGTCCTTCGTATCAAAGCAGCTTTTGACCATGCGTGGCATTAAAAAGCCTAGCAAACTTGAAGCCAGTGGGGAAAAAGCAGGGGGACAGGGAAATTTCCCACTACTTGCAGTTGTCTCAGACACAAAAGGAGATAGCTGTGGTTATTGGCAGTCACTCAGTACAGGTTCAGGCCCAGGACATCTCAACAAGAGTTCCACAGGTTAATGTGCTGGTTTGTATTTGGGCTTGAGTGACAAGCGCCAAGTAATAACCATTCCCCCCCCACCCTCAAAACAAGTCCAAATCTTGACATTCAACAAAGTGATGTTTTATTACAGGTTATTATTGACCAGAATCTTAACCAAACTAGCCACATACATAATGTCGCTATAAGACAAGGTCAGAGGTTGAGAATTTGGCTATAAGCAATTCACCTCTTGACTTCACAAGGTCTTTCCACTATCCACAAGGCATATTTCAGAAGCATATTGCTTCAGAATGGTGCAGCGCCAACAAACTGCAAAAAAAAAAAACCATCCAGGATAAAACAGCCTGTCTTATTTGCACTCCTTGCGCTGCCAGAACACCATGGCTGCTATGCTTTTCAAATCACATGGTAGAAATTTGCCAAGGCTCCTTCGACAGCATCTTCCAAACCCAGAATCCCTATCACCTAGGTGGACAAGAGCAGCAGATGAATGGGAATATGGGAACTTGGCAAGTTCCCCTCCAGGTCATACATGATTCAGCTTTGGAATTATAATTGCTTCTCCTTTACTGTTGTTGGGTCAAAATCCAAAAGCTTCCTTCTATGGTTTATGTACAACTCACAAACTGCAGCAATTCAAGAGCAGTAGATGCCAGCTTTGCTGTGCTATAATAAACAATAAAAAACATACAACTATTTGAATTTTCATCCTGAGGTATCTGCATCAATGCAAACTTTATTGAATTCTTATCCAAATGAATAATTTTCAGATTTGAGTGCTTATGGTAAGAGGGTTTCACATCAGGCTGTGCTTTGAAACTTCTGCTCACATAGAAGAAACATGCAGGAAAAGCCAAAAGGACCAATGATATAAGAATTACAAGCAGTAATTCTTAGAAATCTTTTAATTCTACAAAGAAAACTTAGACTAACTTTGTTTATTTAGGTTACAATAAAATGATCTCTAAAATGAATACCAAGAATATAATTCAGTTCAACATCCACATTGATTTATGAATGGATTCAATTTTTAAAGTCAGTCAGGTGTTTATATTGTGAAAATGCAATTATGAATTCACAATTTTGTACATTTCTAACTTTCAGACTTCGGATCTTTAATGTGTTGGTCATCTACATTCCCACAATTTTCTCAAGATAATAAATCAACTGAAGACCAAGTTCTGAACTGATCAGTTCTGCTGTAGTGACCAAAACTTGGGGAGGAGGGAAGTCTCCCATCCCACTGCACTGCTTTTATAGTGCAGCAGGCCGGAGATTCTAGTAGCGGCTGATTCACTTGATCTACCTTGGGCTCCACTTGTCTCCCAGTACTGTCAGTTCCATGCCAAAAATCAAGCTGCATAATATATTCAGTGGGACTGAAATCTCCAGGCCCGCTAGCCTCTTCACCATGACGAGGATTACTCTTGATCCCCACTAATAGGGAGCCGGTGGCCTGAACTGCTGCAGTGAAGGGTGGAAAAGGGGGCAATTGAAGCCTCCCCTAGGGTTGGGCATTGGAGTTGCTCCCCTGGCATTGACTCCTTGTCAGTGCCAGCCTGGACCCCCTAGCACTGCCCAAGGGACAAAGTTCCAATGCCCAGGGATCATAGCCTCTGGGGGAGGCCATCAGTGGGGACAGGAAGGTCCTGCTGCCACTCTGAAGTCAGGATCAGTGGGGAGGAAAGGAAGCCAGTGATCGAGGCTGGCTATCTGGCTGGTGGATGGGGTGGGATTCACATGTTCTATGACACAGGGTCATGGAGCTGGCCAGCAATCAGAAGACCAACAGACAAGGGCCACAACACATGTACTAATCTCAGTGCTGACAAATTGGTGCATGCGCAATAGCCTGCTCAGCGCTATGCTGCTGGTCTCTACAGCAAGAAAAGAACCTATCCACAGCGTTTTAACGTGATTCATGCCAGGGCACTTTACAATGCACAGAGTGAGAGATTTGTTTTTTTTAAACTCCCACTGAACAAAATAAAAAGTAGGATTTACTCCAATTTTTGTGCAAATTCAACACTAGAATTTTTTTGGGAGAATTCCAGCCTGAGGGAATCTCAAGTGTCTGCATCAAACAGAAAAAGCTCACCACGAAACAGAAGCATCACAAAACATTTTACAGGAAACTTGTTTTACTAAACATATGGTTAAATCCTATAAAGTTTAGAAACATACGTAAACTTGCTGCAGTAGCCAAAATGAAAGGTTAGGACCTGCGCTACTCTGATTTTGTGGAAAATAGATTGAAGCCAAGATTAGTTTCTTTACCCTCGTTTTGATGCGTATCTTCCAAAACACCAGGTTGTGTATGCCGCTATTGTATTTATCTTGTGCTGTAACAAAAATAGTTATAATTCATGTGATAATCATCAAGATAAAGGATCATCTGTAGAGATAAAGAGAAGAATTTTGCTGAAATGTCAAACTACACAAACCAAAGGTTGATATCATAGAATCTTTTCAATCAAGAACCTGACAACTGTACACTTATGATGTATACTATACAGTTGAACAATCCATGCAAGTGAAAGTGTAATTACATATTTTCAAAGTGGCTCTCCTCTATACAAAATAAAGGAACAGAGGTTTGATAAAACATGCAACTCTCAAACTGGCTAAACTGAGGGATGTCAAATCATTATTTTCCAAAGCAGGATATATGGCAGGCATGCTTTGCTTTTCCATTCAGCCATGTCATCCGTGCTGTACAACATCTTTATTTTGTTCTTAAAATTGACTGTTAGTTTAGTACAATTAACACGCTCATAATAATCTCAAAGTGCTTTAAATATGTTTTGACTTACATTTGTTTAAATAGCTCTAATTGTTTTCTTTGCCTCACCAAATTCACTGTAATTGAGAGTCATTCTACCATCATGCATAAAACTAGTACAGAGAATTAAGATTTATTTTTTGTGCACCCCACCTGTTCAAAGTTTGAATGGAGGATTAAAGATAGAAAATGCATGTTTTTAATAATATACGAATTCATACCAAATGGTTTCGTTGAATGCTACAGGCACAATGAGACCATTGAGTCTGCACCAATCAGTCTCACCCAGGTCCGGTCCCCATAATCCTAGCTAGTCCCCTTGATACTAAGAGACAATTTAGCATGGCCAGTCCACCTAACCCACACATCTTTGGACTGTGAAACCAGAGCACCCAAAAGAAACTCAAAGACACAGACAATGACACAAGCCGAGAATCGAACCCGGGTGCCTGGTTCTATGACGTAGCAATGCTAACCACTGTACTGCCCCTTTTTTCTAACTGGACCAAAAATGTGCTTCATCTTTAAGCAAAGCAAGCTATTTATTTTGATACAATTCAATGTGACAGGAAATGTGCAATGTAAAATGTTATGAAGCAAAGCGAACTATTGAATGCCATGAAATCCACAAATTAGAATAGTTTTACAATTTAGGCAGTTGAAAGTTGTTGCATTACTGAAATACTTTGCAAACAAAATCCAATATTGAGATGTGTGCCATATTAGCTCATTTATTTCTGCAAGATAAAATACACTGCTACATGGTTTTAAAATTAGCCCTTTTAGAACTGAGACAAGAATTCTTTTTGTTCCCTCAGAAAGTTGCGAGACTTTGCAGCCTCAGAAAATGGTGGAGGCTATTTATTATTGTCACATGTATTGGTATACAAAGAAAAGAATTGTTTCTTGCGCACAATATGGACAAAGCATATCATACAGAGAAGGATATTGTGCAGAATGTAGTGTTACAGTCATAACTGGGATGCAGAAAAAAAAAATCAACTTAATGCAAGGTAGAACCATTCAAAATTCTGATGGCAGTAGGGAAGAAGTGATTTTTGTCAGTTGGTGCACGACCTCAGATCTTTGTAGCTTCTTTCTGATGGAAGAGATGTCTGGGGTGTGTGGGGTCCTTGATTAGGCTGGCTGCTTTTGTGAGGCAGCAGGAAATGTAAAGTGTCAATAGATGGAAGGCTGATTTGAATGATGGACTTTTAGTCTTGGACAGAGCAGGACCCATACCAAACTGTGATACAACTATATAGAATGCTTTCTATGGCACACCTGTTGAAGTTGGTGGGAGCTGTCAAATTTCCTTAGTCTTTCTTTAAGGTGGAGTTGGATTGAGTCCCTTGTCTAACAAGAATCTAAGGTTATCGGGAGTAGATAGGAATGTTGGAATTAGAAACACAAACAAATCAGCCATGAGCTTATTGAATGACGAAGCCGGCTCGAGTGGGTGATTGGATTCATTTTGCTCTTATTATCTACGTTTTTATGTTCATACGTAAGCAATCTTGAGCAAAATCAGAATGTTTTTCCTGAAATGAAATAAATTCTTATAGGCACTTGACATGAATGTCCAATAAAGAAATAATCACAATTCTACGTGTCATTTAATTTTCAACAAATAAAGTATTTGTCAACCATGTTTATTAGTTTTTTGCTTCAAGTGTTATGCAGGAGAAAATAGCTAGCTGGAGACCGAGTTCCTCTTTGAATGGATGTCTCAAGAGGAGAAGAACAAAAATTGAAGTGGCAATGGTTTCACAGCTATAACAATGACCCATGTTAAAAGCTACTCATTGAAAATTTATTCAAAATTTTCAATCATTTTTAAAAATGCACCAAACCAAACACATTTCTGAGTTGGAACTGCCTGGGGTTGCATATTTGATAATATTAAATCAGGCCTCAACAGAGCCAATTGCTTGTGTCATTTTGAGCTGAATTTTCTCGTAAACCATTCATAGTTTGTAAATCATCCAGTGAAGTAGTCATATTATTACACACAGTCACTGGGTCTAGAGAAAAAGTCACCATAGTCCCAGATAGGCTGCTCTCACCTTTGAGAGAGAGCTGACTGGCAGTGATTTAACCCGAGGATCACCACATAAGCAAGGTTGAGATGGCAGGCCTTCATGAATGTCTAGAGTATCAACTAACCGGAAAGAAAATTCCATTCACTCACCAACAGCAACTGTCTCTCTTCTGCAACTGCACAATTCTTTGTTGATACTTTAAACCACATGTGCTGTTCATGTCAACTCTACATGTTCACCTGCTGGCACTGTTAAAACCATGGTGATAATTAATTTAAAAAGAAAGTAACAATCTAAAATCAAAAGTCTTCATTTTTGAATGAACTTTGTAAATAATTTACTTTACATCAAGCCTTAAATATTTTGTATTTGTTACATATGATCCAGGCATATTTTTCTAAAACACAAACTGGGAATCACCTCACAAACTATGAATACAAAAGGATTCTTAATGGTGTTACATAATTGAGTTCTGTAATGAAAGTGGCAATCTTCCACACTGTAATCCAACTGCTACCTTATCGTAGACTTTTGCTTAGAATTCCTAATTGAACTGTAACTGCCTAAACTTAAAATTAACTTTTAAATTACTGAAGAATTAGAAATTTTAGTGCAAGCTGCTAAATTTAACTTGCCTATTGACAAATATATTTTTGTAACGCATCTTTTGCATTTAAATTGGATAATACTTTCACTGAGCAACTGAAGACTAATTCTAGCACCCCAGCAAGCCCCTCTCCCCGCTGTCCCACTCCACTTCAGTAAAACAAATTCTATTGCTGGAAGTTAACAGGAATGATTGATTATATATGCTTATAAGCTGGTATTACAGTGTAGATACTTTTCCATTGCAATTGGTTTTTGAAATGCTTTTTGAAAGTTAAAAAGTCATGAAAATTTACACAACTTTCTAAATGCAATTTGCGGAAGAGAAAGACAAAAGTAATCAAATAACTGAGTGTTTTGTCGTTCATTATGCAACACAAAAGATTTACAACACAGACCATTTGGCCCATAAACAGCTGATAAAAAGATTGTACACTAAGCTCTTCTAAGTCATAGTCCATAGCCCTTTAGCTAATGACACCTTAATTTTTTTTAATACAATGAAGATTCCTGCCTCTAGTGCCTTTACAAAGCAGCGAATTCCATACTCTCATTATCTGCATGCTGAAAAGATTTCTCAATTCCCTTCCAATTCTTCCAGCAATTACTTAAAAGGTATACCTTACGGTTACAGGTCTCCTTGCCAGCTGAAGCAAGAATTTCCAATCCACCCTCTACATCCCTCAATTCTATCATATCAGGAACATCTAAAATTATAGATTAGACAGCAAACGATATCAACACAAGTCAAACCAAATGCACATAAAATGATTATGTTGTCAGAAATGAACCAGCTGTATTTTCTCACAGACGTTTAGCTACTCTATTATTGAGTGTAAAAATCCAGGGTCTAAGGCAGTGTACAGAATCATGGAAATATTACAATGCAAACTGGCTATACATTTTCAAGACAGCAGTTTTTTTTGCCCCAAAAGCCACCTACCTATGCTCAGCCTCCTGTTGGCTTCCTCGACTGACTTGTGTTCTTCCTTTTCAAGCAATTATTTGGATATATTTTAAAGAAAGCTTAATGGACCCTGATTCAATAATCACAACCGCAATATTTATAATTGCGTCTTTCATGTAACAAAATGTCCCAGAGCCCTTCACGGGAGCATTAGAAAGCAAAATTTGACTCAAGTTACTAAAAGATGATAGCCAAACATATAACCAAAAGCTTAGCTATAGAAGCAGGTTTTAAAAGAGGGAATTTTAAAGGAAGAAAAGGAGCGAGAGGAACAAAGAGTTTTAAGAACAAAGAAAATGACAGCACAGGAACAGGGCCTTCAGTTCTCCAAACCTAAATCCTGAAAAATGCCACTTGTCACAACCTTCCATTCAGAAACACATCCTTTCATTGCTATCCTCTGTACTCTATGACCAAGCCAGTTCCATATCCATCTTGCCAGCTCACCTCTGATCCTGTGCAACTTCACTCTTTGTACCAATCTGCCGTGAGGCACCTTGTCAAAGATTTACTGAAGTTCATTTGGACAACATCCACTGCCCTACCTCAATCATATTCGTTTAAGTGAGGACATTCCAGAAATAAGCACTTGGGCAGCTAAAACTATACCAACCAAGGTGGAGCAATGAAAAAAAACAGGAAGGCTCAAGAGACTAGAATTAGCTGAGCCCATATACTCACAGTGACCAACTACATAAGAGACTTTTCAGCTGGAACGTTGGTAATCACAAGGTCAGATTGTGGGGTACTGGTGACTATGAGTGCAGATGGAAGGATGAATATAAAAAATGACTATAGGGCATGGGCTCACACAAAAAAAAAGAGGCAAACGTAAGAGGAGACACCTAACTCAGGAATCTCCCACTGGTTGTCCTAGAAATAAGGATCAAGAGATATTCCACAAGGTATGTGGGATGAACAGTAAAAAAAAAAAGGGACAATTGGTCACCCTGTATATATTAGCAGATTATGGGCTGCAGGAAAGAAGAGGGGCAAGACCATGGCAGGATTTGAGAAATAAGGATGTATTTTAAAAATTGAGGGACTTGAGGGACTGAAGCCAATATACATTAGTGGGCACATAGACAATGAGTAAAGGGGCCTTGCAACATGCCAGGACATGGACAGAGTTTTGAATGACTTGAATTTCACAGAGTGTAGGATGTGGGAGGCCAACCAGAAGTGCATCAGAATAGTCAAATTTGGAGCTAACAAAGGCATAGATGTCAGCAGTAGATGAGCTGAGGTCAGGGTCATACTCAGGTGATGTTACAGAGGTACAAAAAGATGGTCTTAGTAATAGCATGGACATCCCAGCATCAAATATGACATCAAGGTTCAGCCTCAGATAGGTATCAGGGAGACAGAGGGAGTCAGTAGATGGGAGTTTGGCTTTGATCTTCCCATTACAGTTGGGAGGAAGTGTCTAATACTGGATGTTAGAACAGGACTTCTGCTCCCAAGGGAGATGCAAATTTACCTAGTGCCATTCCCCTGCCTTCTTCCAATAGCAGCGTACATTCCTCCTTTTCAGGTAACAATCCAGTTCCTGCTTGATTGAAGCTATTTTCAACACTTTCTCAAGTAGCCCATTCCAGATCCTAACCATTTGCTTTGTGAAAAGATTCTTCATGTCACTGTTGACCTTAAATCTCTTCCCCCCTACACCTTCCCCCCCCATCCCCACGATCCTTCTACCAGTGGGAAGATATTGTATCTCCATTTACTTTGTCCAAACGTCCCATAATTTTGAATACCTGCCAAATATGCTGGCTTTTTCCTACTCTTTGATGGTCACCCACCAGCTTTCCCTAATTCTTACTGCCTGTGAAGTGAGCACTTCCTGAAATATTTGATCCTGCAAACTCCCTGAGGATGACAGTTGATCTCATTTTGCTAAGAATGAGATGATTCTGGAGAATGGCAATCTTTCACTATTTTAGAGACAGCACGTCACCTCATTTATTCATAATGTATGTCAAAACTGCTCTCCTGAAATTTGATAACTGCATTTCTTTAACATCCTGTGGTCTGTGACAACATAGAGCTAAATGAAAAACATTCTGCTGCCCTGTTTAGAAGTACCACGTAGTAAGATAAGGTCAAGTGAACCAATTTCATTACAGATTTTTAGTCATCAGGGAAGAGAAGTTTTCATATTATTATTCTAGGTCTAAAATTGATTGATGTGATAAAGTGTTCACTAAACATATTTAGTGCCACAGCTAATAAAAGGCAACTGTTCATAGAAGAAATTGGGCATGTGGCCTATATTATCAGTTAAACTAAATGCTGTAACTGAACTACCACCTCATCCATTCTCAGCCCTGCCAACAATCTTCATCTTGCCATCTCCTCCAACCTCATCTCAAATGCTGAAACTACCATATTAAAGCTAATCTCCCTTTCACAGTCAACACTTTGGCTTTCCACAACTTTGTTATAAAATACAGGTTGACCCAGCACGTTTTGTTGCTGCTGTACTTGAGGAAAGTCACAGTATCTAATAATTAAGATATGATCAGAGAAATAAACAACTCCCATAACAAGCAGCTTGTTTTAATTCTAGTCTTTAATTTTTCTACCATTTAAGCCCTACGGTGCAGAAGGACCAAGTGAGATTGTTGTCAGTGCAACAATCTCACTTGGGCCCTCTGCCTGTATCTCTATTTATTCTATTAGTCCCCCTGACTTTCAGGGGTAATTTAGCATGATCAGCTAACCTGCACATCTTTGAACTGTGGGGAAAAAAGCCAAAGCACCTAGTTGAAACCCATGCAACACAGGGAGAATGTGCAAACTCCACACAGGGGCAGTGATCTGAGACCAGAATTGAACCTGGGTCCTGATGCTATGAAGGGACAGCGCTAACCATTGTGCCATCATGCAGCAATGATCAGACATTAACTTTTAAAATAATTTTTTTTGTTCTCAGTTTGGTCAATGAGTGCCTTCCCCTGGCTCTAATATAAAAGATTAAATCTTGCAACTACTATTATGAAACCTAATTTTACTAAAACAACAATACTCTGAAAATTAACCATGTTGACACCATCTTTTTAAAGAAATTCTATTAAAATAGTGCTGTTTGCAGCTTCAGGACATTCTATAGTTCTTCATAGACAATTAATTACTTCTGAAGTGTAGTTACTGCTTTAAGCAACAGGCCTTAGATACCACCAAAAGCAGTGGGATAAATTGATCTATTTAACTGTTTTAGTGGTGTTAGCTGAGAGATAAAAGATAATGTGGTCACTGGGAGAACTCCCCTTCTCTGAAGAGTAATTTATTTATGGCATAGATGGAGCCCATATTGGTTCTCTGGTCAGTCCAACACTCCCATTTTGTCCCTGGAAAACTACAAGTTTATTTCCTTCAAGGACTCATTCAATTTAATTTTGAAGTTATTGTTTCATGGCTAATCCTCACCATTTTTGAATCTCGTTCCCACATTTGCCACTATATCATACCCCCATGGTGGCTGTAGTTCACTAACTTCATTGATCATACTTTGTGCATTTATAGACAAATTTTAAACCCTTCTTTGCAATCCTCGCAGACACTTCAGTCTGTGCCTGTCTAGGCTCTTCCTGTTCTACTCCACGCACCCCATTCTTCTTATTTATTGAATAGTGTTAGGAGCTTCTTTTCTTGTATATATGCACAATGGAATACATACTAAAAAATGACAATGGACTGATCAATTCTCTTCTGCAGTATTGCCCTAAAGTGGGATTTGAGCATGTCTATCTGACTCAGAGGCCAGTGTGCTACCAAACCTAAATTAGTAACTTCAGCAGCTAATGGCAAAAAAAAAATGGTCAGATACAAAGCGCTGTACCTCCACTCCATTTCAATACAAATTTCATTGTATTGAGACATAGAAATGTTGCCAGAGCACAAATAAATATTCTACCAACACTGACTTTTAATTTTATCCACTCTTGGCTGCATAGCAGTCTATTTGAGCTGGTATGGCAACAAATTATTGTTTTAGTGGAACAGTCGCTACGGTTGTCAAATGATGTTCTACATTAGCATTATGTGCTACCTGTCACTACAATTTCATAGTCAGAAGGTGATTATGCCTCTTTCAGCACAAATTAAGGTTGCCCTTGACTTGGTGCTTCAAAACATTAAAAAAGTATTTAAAATTAGCAATGCTACACAAGAATGTAGTAATGATGATACCAAGTCAGTCACCAATGCCAAGCGGACTAATTTGAGATTACATTATGAATAGCACAAAATTAATATGTATCGGCTTAATCGATCACTCAAAGTAAGCTAAATATTGTCATTCAAAAGGCAGAATACTGAAAAGGACTAAAAAAACTCATTTTATGATGAACTGGCCAGTAAACAGTAACTGGCTACTGTAACAGGTAAATCTGATCCTACATACCAGGAAGCCTAGTAACTCCCACCTAAACCAAATTAAATGTTTGAAGGGGATTTCAACATAAAATGAAACAACAAACTACAATGTTGTTATGCATCTTGTACAACCGTGTACCAAAATGAAAAAGGCAAGGCACAATATGAAACTGCCTCTAAAACATTAGTTTGGAATTAACAAAACATGGAAGATATTGGATTGAAAGCACCTTACAGTTATCTGCTGTAATATGGTAAACAGCAAAAAAGGTACAGGTAAAATGTTCAAATTTCATACCAGATCCTGAAAATATATTTTGCAGTAGATCCAACTAAGATAAAAACACAAGTTGCAATTTATTCCCAACAAGGACATTTATGATGAATAGATACTGATCTCCCATTTCATCCAGCCTTTTATAGAGGAAGCACTTATATTCAACAAATTTAATGAGGGAAAAATCTACAAGACAAACAAAAATGAATGTGAATCGAAAGGAGAGTGATATCCAAATGCATTTGGTTGGCCAATAATCTGTGAAGTTCTTTCTTGACATTCTAAGAGAGGGAAGCTTTTGAGATTAAGGAAGTTTTATTGTTTTATTTCTCGATTATGAAGGACAGAACTACGAAAAACTGAGCTTTCAATCTGCAAGAAATGATTGAGGTTAGAATGTGTCAGCTACTCTGCTCTGGGCTTTATAAATAATGGCAACTGTCAGCCAAGCACTCGGCATTATTGAGTTAAATGCACATGGCTGCATCCTGGGGGCGGGAGCTTTTTGGGGGCAAAAATTCAATCCCTGAAACAGGATTCTCAACAATGCTGACATGATACCAAAAGCTAAGCAGCAATCTCGGTGTATCCGCAGAACTCTTTTCAAATCTAATTTAAAAGCTGTAATTTTGTTTTAAGTAATATGGAGACAACGATGGCATCACAACACATTTTTCGAAGTTAATTCAAGTTTACTAAGTGAGTCTCTTTAAAATGACACCTGCAGTCAGGAAGACGGGAGACAAGCTGCCGAAATTGTACCTGGAAAGATAAAACATTGGTAAAGCCAGAATTACAGCGACAGCAGGGCAGAGCTTCCCCCCACCATGAAAACATGTCGAAATTTTTCAATGATCAAAGGAGGGTAAAACAAAATCCTGATTACAAAACCTGTCTTCTCGAAAGGAGAATGAATGAGTTAAGAGTGCGTTATCAGTTGACTGGATACTAAATATTAGGATATACAATGAAACATGACGCCAGAAAGCACAATAAAAGTTTTGCTTCATTTTAAAATTCAACCCCTTTTGATTTCGGATAATATCCACCCGTTCAAGATACGCACAGCAGAGTTTTCGAGCTAGAAATCAAGGAATAACATTCAAACTTAAAGCTGTCATAGGACAACTCCGAAGTATTTATAGGCTCAAGAGAAGCCAGAGAGAACAGCAACAATTCCAGTCTCTGTGCTAAATATTTGATCTTGGGCTGTGAATACAGTAGCAACTTAACCGCACTTTCTTTTCAGCCCCTTTGAAAGAAAATAGCCGTGGAAATGCTGACCTTCAAGCGCCTGGATGTACACTCGAGCTGTTCACCTTGTCTCGAAAACTCAGACTGGATGGATGAATGAATGAATGAATGGCAAGCTCCTGCTTCAGGCTCGTTAATTTCAATCACCGTCAGCAAAACGCTCTGACGTGATTTGTCCCCTCCCTCACCTGTATAACCCACCCACGGGTTCTGCAATCTGTCACTGCCATCATCATTCACCATCCCTCCTTCCTATTTACCATCACAATTGGCCACAAGTTCCAATGCAAGTCGCAGTCGGTCGGACAAACCGGTTGAATTATTAATGGAATATTTAAGGTTGGGATAACTGTGCTGAAGAAGTCATATAAGACTGGGAAGTCAACTTGGGTTCTCTCTCTCCACAGTTGCTGCTTGGATTGCTGAGCTTTTTCCAGCATTTTCTGTTTCATTTATCTCCCTAGTTCTGATTTAATTGTTTATCAATCTCTATCCTATACCAGACAAGCTTGTTTTTGGCATGGTTATTTGAAAGGCTCTCCATAATAGTCTCACCGTGATTTAACGATTATCTACTGCAAATGTTCAGGCTAATCCTCTCAGTCCCGGAACAACACTGCAGCAGTCTCTTGGGCCAACCATCTTCAATTGTTTCACCAATGACCTTTCTTCCATCATTATCCTTGCAGTTTATTCATCCTGCAACCTATATGCTGCATCTCAGCAAGACTGATAAGATTATATCTTTAACTATTTACATTTACATCATTTTTTTTCCTGTAAAACCCTTTTTTCTACTGCAGTATCTACCCAACTTCAACTTCTTCTGTTCCCCTGCCCAAGTCATGGCCCTGTGATTTTCCAGCATTTTCTGTTTTTATTTCAGATTCCAGCATCCACAGAGACATTTGCTTTTATCTTAATGCTGACAGCAATCTTGCAAAAGTGTTGAACTATTCTGCAGATGGTGGCCTATCAGATGCAGAAGAAAACTTTCATATTTCCAAGGTGTCTTCCCTAAGGGCCACAAACACTGTGGGAGATTGAATCCCACAGGGCTGTGACTTGGGCAGGGGAACAAAAGAAGTTGGATTTGGGTACATTCTGCACTTGCAAAAAGGGTTTTACAGGGAAAAAAAAGACAATGTAAATAGTTAAAGGTGTAATTTCATGTTGCTAAAAATAATATAATACACTTAGAGGAAGTATCATATAATATGATTATAGCTGGGATATGCTAACGTATAGTGTAGATGATTATGTACCACTCAGTCATGGGTTAGACACTCTCTATAGAGGTTAGAAACATGCCCAGTCTGCAACCTGTTTAAATATAGTACCAATAAATAAGTGTTAAGAAGGTCCCAGAGTATGTCTGCAGTCTGTCAACTGACGACATCCCACATCTGGACTCCTTGATGTTAGAACATCCAAGCGTGAGGAACCTGGTCAATGTTCAAACGTATGAGCATATTCTAATTGGGTGCAAGTGAATGGGATAATGTCTATGGCACTGTTAATCATTCATCCATAATCTTGGTAGTTAACTGCATGACAGCAAAATATCTATGCCAGGTAAAGGTAGGAGGATAATACCATCCCCATTAACATATCTTATGAATCGACTCCATGCTTTCAGTGTTTCAGTGTAGTACAGTAAGAATATGTAGCAAAAACGGGAATTTTTTCCAAGGGAAAGTCCACATTTGTTCCAGAGTCAGTTAACAGCCGGGCAACATTTACTGAATTTTCACTCACTTGAGAAGTCAATTAAGTCTGCTCTGCAGCATTGTGTCTTCACCATGGATAACCAGCTTCTCAAATGGGCCTCAGGGCCTACTTTTTAACTGCACCAAGTTTACCAATCTGACCGCCTTCCTACTTCCAAGGTCACTTCCTCAACTCCTTATATAGTCTGTTCCTCTAGACTGAAAATCTGACAGTCAGTCAGATAAGTTGGATATGCAGAGTCTAGGATTCCCCTGACTCTGTGCCACTGGTGCAATGTTGAAAATTTAGGCCCTGGTGTCTGGATTAATGAAATGGTTCCTTAGGTTTGGGAGGACTGAGAAAAAACAGAGAAAAGCATGCCCCAAAAATATTGGAATCTTTCAACATCGATGGCAAAGAAAAATGTCAGGAAACTGCAAGATTGTTGGGATGCCGCCATAGTCTGACAGTATTAAATAGCATTTATTTTGGAAGCATTAAAAGAGATACCAATTTCTAACAGTATAGGGGAGAGGTCCAGAATATGACTGGGGAGAGAAATAATGGGAATCTTGTGTCATTACAGTGGAGCATTTTTGTATCAGAGACAGGGCACCCAAGGCTTTGGCAGCAATAAAACGAGGACTTTCTATAATCTGAGAGTTACAGTTTGGGAGCAGGAAACCATTTGTTGAACTAATCCCAGCCACTACTGATTGATGGCACAAAGCCAATATTTAAGCACAAACCTGCCATTACAATACTTGAGGATTTTATGAAGAAAGACTTGCATTTATATATCATCTTTCACATTAGATAATCCCAAACACCTAATGAAAAACTTTGAGGTGTAATTATTATTGTAATGCAAGTCATGTCACAGCCAATTTACATACATCAAAATCACATGAACAACAATGTAGTAAATATCAGATAAGGCCTGTCTGAAGTTGGCCAAACTAGCCCAAATTGATTTTAAAACATTTACATGGTATGTGAATTGACCTCCATTGAAAAAAACATTATGCTCGAAGTGAGTGTATTCATAAAATTGACCATGCCCCTAGTTTGAAATAATGACAGTGATAAGGTTTCACTGATTGTGTCCATTTGTAATCATTAGAAAAAGATCTTCAAATTCAGCTTTTTTGTAAATAAATAATGCCTATTGTTGCCTTTGTATCTTAAAAGTTTAGTGTAAACCAATGAAACTAATAAATAGTTCAGTAGATTTTTTAAAAATGTCACTGAGTAATTTCAACTAAGATAGTGGACAGCACATATTAAAAATGTTTTTTTTTGTGATAAACGCTTTTTTGTTAGAAATTGGTATCTCTTTTAATGCTTCCAAAATAAATGCTATTTAATACTGTTGGACTATGGCAGCATCCCAATAATCTTGCAATTTCCTGACATTTTTCTCTGCCATCGATGTTGAAAGATTCCAGTATTTTTGGGATATGCTTTTCCTGTTTTTTCTCAGTATTATAAAATTGCATAAAGTTGCCACTCTCAAATGGATATCAATGAATACTTCATAATGCAAGGAAAATCATAAAGAATTGATCATGCTGGCTTATGAACAAGTTTAAGTTTCTGATTATGCAAATAAGTTTATAGCTGAAACTTGAGTCATAACTTAAATTTGAACAAAGTACAATTTCTAACCAGTTTGTCAATTTAATCCAAAGCACAAGTTCCACTCCAATTTATTCATGGTGTTACAATGATGCTTATAAAATTATTCTGCTTTAGAGCTACATCTTTGGGTTTATAAGATTCTTATAGTTTGTTATTGCAGCTGTAAATGTAAGGTGAAGGTGAAATGTGATCAGTTCTGCAGTCTGTCTGGTGGTTTAATTGTTAGAGATCAAAAGACTCAGATTATTTCTGAAGGAAGTGTAAGATATTTCTGCCTGGAGACAATGACTGCAGTTTTATAATGAGTAAACCAGTATGTCCCAAAGTCTCAGATTTGTCAAGGTGTAAATAGTTGTGTTGTAAACCATCCCTTTAGTTTAATGATGAACTGGAGTTGAGGTCAAATTTAATTAATCAACGTTTTTACTTTGATACAAAGCTAAAGGGGGATTTTCTGCTCCGGAGAATCGAGCAGGAGACCCTTATGGTTTTTACACTGGCGGGATTTCCCTGCTTGATCTTCTACACCCATGACACAGCATGGTGGCACAGTGGTTAGCACTGCTACCTCGCAGCATTCCCGGCTTGGGTTACTGCATGGAGGAGTCTGCACATTCTCCCAGTGTCTGCATGGGTTTCCTCTGTGTGCTCCAGTTTCCTGCCATAATCTGAAAGATGTGCTGGTTAGGTGCACTGACCATGCTAAATTTTCCCTTTGTATACCCAAACAAGTGCTGGAGTGTGGCGACTAAGGGATTTTCACGGTAACTTCATTGCATTGTTAATATAATCTACTTGTGACATGAATAAATGAAATTTACAAACTTTTGACATAATGGGTCTTCCAATTCTAATTTACATCTCCTTGAATATATGAATCAGCATTAATGCCCAACTGTGTTTCCCCACCCAATGTCAGACTGTCCTTTCATGTCATGTGCCAATCATGACAGGCTTGCCATGATGTGCACCTGATGACAGAACCTGCCAGAGGCGCACAGGTGAGTATAGTTCTAGCGACAAGAGCATCATGGCTGGGCAGTGCCCAGGAAATGCTGGGGCAGTGCCAAGAGTTCAAGTTCCTTAGAGGAGGTATAAGATTTCTGTGGGTGAGGTTCCTTGGGGTATTTTGTAAATTTCTCAATTTTTTAAATTGCTGTTTAAAAATGTCATACAGTCTTTGAGCTTGCTCCATCAGCATGATCTCTTGCGTCCCCTATACTTTTTTTCAGATTGTCAAAAAAATTTGATGGGAAATGCCATCAATGCAGCTGACAGACTACATTCTGCTTTTCCCACCTGGGTTGACACTTGGAAAAAAAATGAGGAAAATTTCACCCAGTGTTATTTGTTTCCATGGAAAAGAGGGTAGAGAAAGGCATTTTGAGAACATGTTACAGGATTCTCTATAAATCTAATGTATCCTTAAATTGCTTGGTTAACCATGGTTGATTTTTCCCTTTCTAAACACCCATGATTTATGTACTGCTTTTTCTTACATGTACTCAGAGGCAAGAATATTACCACTAAGTTACAATTGGCATTTATACCACTTAATGGCTGGAAATAGATCCATTTTATTTATTTGCATCACAAATAGGCTTACATTAACACTGCAATGAAGTTACTGTGAAAATCCTCTAGTCACCATGCTCCATCATTTATTCAGTTACACTGAGGGAGAAGTTAGCATGACCTACGCATCTCACCAGCACATCTTTTGGACTGTGGGAGGAAACCGGAGCACCTGGTGGAAGCCCATGCAGACATGCGTAGAACATGCAGACTCTGCACAGATAGTGACCCCAGCCGGGAATCAAACCTGAGTTCCTGGCGCAGTGAGACAGTGGTACTAACTACTGTGCCACTGTGTCGCCAAATAATCAGACTGGGGGAGTTGGAAACAGGATTGTTCTTGGGGGGAGAACCGTAGGGGAACAGGGGCATGGAAATTAATACGAAGGTAAGATTGGATTGGAAATGTTCCCACTTTGTCCTGCTTTTCCTAGATATAGTTCAGTGCACTGACTAAAATCCTCCTGAAACAGCTTGAAGTCAACTGAGGGTATAAGTGAATCAATTAACAGGTATTTCCTGAGGACAAAGGAAATTTATTTGCAGCACATGGGACTCCCCCAGTGTCTGCAGTTCATCAATTCACAGAAGGCAAATGCAAGTGCGAAGTCAGAGTACCATGAAAATACATGCAGTCTACTCATTAAATGTGCAAATCAGAAATCCTGATGTCCCTTTCAGGAAAACATTTGCAACTGCACAATTACCCCTTTGAGCCTATCATGGGTAGTGCCGGTGGTTTAGAAGTGGCTGCTGTTCACTCCACTGCTTTTACACATACTTTTCATCTCACCATGTCTCATCAGCACACTCACCACAAACGGTGACGATTGTCAGCCGCCTTCGCAATTGCGCATGCCAAGTTGTCCTGCTGTCCAATATCCTTCCATCTCTAATTGGGCAGTGATCTCACAGGCACCCTCTCAATTTTACACCTACCCAAAAATTAGGATCATAGAAATATGCAGAACACAAACAGGCCCTTTGGCCCAACTTGTCCGTGCCAACCAGATTTCCTAAACTGAACTAGTCCCATTTGTCTTTGTTTTTGCCTATTCTTCTAAACCTTTCTTATCCATCTACCTGTCAAAAAGTCTTTTAAATTGTTCCGGCAGTCTCGCTGCTGTGGCATTTAAGTTTCTGACCTGAAAATGATCCTGCTCTGTAGGGAACAAAAAACGGTGGGAAAATTCAGTCTTTTAATTCTGTAGTTCAAATTGAAACAAAAAATGCTGGAAATATTCAGCATATCAGGTAACATCTGTGGAGAGAGGAACAACAACAAAAGGTAGGTAAATACAGCTGCTTTCCAGGTCAACCATGACATGGTTGAATGGCAGAACAAGCTTGAGGGAGTGAATGGCCTGCTCCTATTTCTGTTATCTTCCGAGAAAGCTGTGATGTAAGATTTATCCTTTATTTTAAGATGGTGCGATAAGGAAGCAAAGGTTCTACATATATGATGAGGATATCCAGCTGCACAAGTCTACAACTTCTGCACTCCCTTTGTGTTACCAGACTGCTTGTTCAACATCCAATACAGGCTGAAAAATGTGACTAATTAAAGAGATAATACCACTGGCCAGTGGTGTTCAATGTCAATGTTACGGAAAAAAAACCTTTAATCTTTAATTCAGGTATGTCTGTCTTCCAGTAGTTAGGGCCACCTCTCAGAAATGTCTACGTAGAAGCTATTTCACATGATGAACCATTTCTTCTGATTGGGCAGGCGTTATACTATGCCCAATCTGCAAATGGAACTTGCAGAACCTCTTTTCATCTGTCAAGGTAAGGAAAAGACAGTGCTCTGAATGACCTCTCCATTAAAGCAACATGCCTCATTGTAGTGTTTCTCTGCTGCTACTCATGCAATATTTTCCATTGGAGCTAGAAAGTAGGCCTCTTACTCACAATACATCCATTTCCATTATTTTCTTCTCTGTCCCAGGAGCACTAAGGCAAACTCTCGCACCATTAACATTTCCCCATCTGAGATTGTTCAACACAGATCAAGAATTCAACCATTCCAGAAAATTCTAAAAACTTAAAAATTTTAAGAATGGAACTGGGGAACACCGAATAGTCTTGCGCAGAACTGAGAGAAAAAAAATTGAGGGAAAAAGATGGGCACATGTATTCACAGATGCTACTGGAGAATTTCCAAGCTTTTCCTGATCTCCCACCGTAATGTTGAGGAAATCTGGAATAATAGTGCCATTTTTAACTAATTCTTCAAGGTTTCTGACAAAGATGCAGTGAGGGATCGGGACAACTCATACAAAGCTTTCAGTAACAGATGTTCCCAGTTAAGTTGGGAACCACAAGATAGGTTTGCTATTTTGACAGGTTTTTTGACAGGCTAACTGACAGGTTAGGACATTTGCATAAACAACTGTTAAGTAAACATAAAAGCTTTTAAGAAGATATTAGGGTCATGAAATGGATCTTTTGTTACAGCTCAGGTACTGGAAAAGCCAAGGGATATAATAGTTATAAATGATCTGTTTTTCATCAAGATACATGTAATTTGACCATGATACTTACTGAAGAGATGCCTGTTCAGTTTACAAACTCCAGGCAATGTTCCCTGTGGCAAAATTCATCCATTTTTGGCCACTTTTCCAACAAAAAGTGGGTTTGTCCTCTTGGATTTAAGTTATGAAGGTATGCTTTTCCCCAGGAAAGACAGACAAGAAAAAGCACAGGCCTGTAAAGCAAAATGACAGCAATACAAACATGGAGAGAAGATTCCAACAAAAGTACCATCGGAACTTTCTAGGAAGGACAAAATACACAATAGAAGTTGTAAAGAATACTCAAAGTATTTCTGCAGGAACGGAATGAAACTATTCAAAGGAAGATTTTAGGATTAAGAAACATTTAACCTGACTGAAGTGAACCTGTGATCCAATTGCACTTCATTTTACAATTTTGGGCATTGTAAATGTGACAGATTAGAGTGGACATGCAGAGACTATTTCCTTGGGTGGATGGAGCTGTTATTAGGGGGCATAACTATAAGGTTCATGGTGGGAGATAATGGAGGGATGTCTGAGGTAGATTCTTTACTCAGAGAGTGGTTGGGATGTGGAATGGACTGCCTGCTGTCATAGTGGAGTCAGACACTTTACGAACTTTCAAGCGTTACTGGATAGGCACTTGGAGCACTCCAGAATTATAGGGAGGGGCTTGATCTTGATCTTGGGATTGGACATAGCTCAGCACAACATTGAGAGCTGAAGGGCCTGTACTGTGCCCTAATGTTCTATGTTCTATCAATTTACAGGTTAAAATGTCTGCAAAAAAAACACAAATGGTCAGTAAACAAGCAGTACAGAGTCGCATATACATGCAACATTAGCTAAGTCAGAACAAGACAAAACTAAGGACAGACCACCATAATTAGCAACTTGTACATGATGACAACAAGGTGAAACTGAAGTTCCAAAGGAAAATTAAACAAATTCTGATAACCAGATGAATCTAGCAAAAAAAGGACTCACCATATGTGGATATAGTCTCACAATGCCAGGGACCTGGGTTCGATTCCTGGCTTGGGTCACTATCTGTGTGGAGTCTCATGTGTCTGTGTGGGTTTCCTTTGGGTACTCTGGTTTTCTCCCACAGTCCGAAAGACTTGCTAGTTAGGTGCATTGACCATGCTAAATTCTTCAGGCGCCAAATAGGCACCGGAACTAGCGCGGCCAGTAGAGGATTTTCACAGTAACTTCATTGCGGTGTTAATGTAAGTCTACTTGTGGCACTAATAAATAAATGTTAAACTAGTCTGTACATTCAAGTCAGTTAACTTGGCAGCAACGTTTAACATGAATAGCAAAGTTAACCTTGTTAAGCCGTACAATAACTTCATCATTTCAACATAGTTTCGTTGTTCTATAATTAAGAGAACATAGCTGCAACAGTGATGTTGCAATATACTGGTCAAATTTATGCTTGTACTTGTTACACTCCTGTTTAGTATCTGCTGTAATTTTTAATTCTTAATCTTTGTTGCGTCCAACCAAATCTTTAGTGACTTTGGCAAAAGAGTATCAATGCTACTTCAACTGATATTTATTATTCAAATACATTGCGCTAGGTAAGCAAATAATTCAAATGTGAGCCAAATTGGACAGTTTCTAAACTTTGATACACACACAGTAATAGTTTCTACACGTACAGTGTGAAAAAGAACAAAGTTTAATCCAATCCTTTTTGGTTGTTTGTTCATCAGAAATGGGAAATTGCTGGTAAGAGTGACTTTATTGATTTGCTTGGTTGACCTAAGAAGAAGAGCTGATGGACCTCCTTCTTGGAGTGGTTTATTCTTGTGCTGTTGGTTCAGTAAGTTATTCCAAAATTTGGGCCCATGGCAATAGCAATATATACCCAAGGCAGAAACTCACAGGCACCGGAAAGAATTTCAATTGTTTCATGATTTCCATCCATAATTTTGATGAAAAATCTGAAAAATAGTGTTAAAGGCCATTTTTAACTGATCCTGCAAGGAGTCTGTCAAAGATGCAGTGTGAGATCAGGAAGAATATAGTAGCATTGCCCTTTAAGCTTTTAGCTTACCTGGCACCTAGAGGATGAAAAAGACACCCACCCCAATAGCCCGTTATGGCTTCCTTGAATTTTTATGCATCTGAATCATTTTAGGGCTCGACTGGGGACTTGAATGGAATTTCTCAAATCTCTAAAGACAGGTGCATCTGTTGTTTGAAGGATGTCCTGTAACGCTGGATAGAAGGATTCTCTGCCATTATGGGATGCCCCATGTCCAGTGGCAATAGAGGGCATCCATGTCACCATTTATCCCATCATGGGATGTTCTTTATTAACAGGAAAGGATACCACTCCATGAATATCCAGCACATCTATGTGTTCTACCCTGGGAGCATGCATGAGTCCTACTTCCTAGGACAGTCAGAGGTATCTGACATTTTTGAGAGTCATCTTTGGCTGAAGGGTTGGTAGTGAGGGACAAGGCTTACCCACAGAGTTCATGGCTGATGCCACTTGTGTGGAAGCCCCAAAGTGAGGGGGAAACCCGTTACCATGCAGACTACTCTATCATCAGCAGCATCATCAAGCGATGCATAGGCATCCTCAAGATGTGTTCTGCTGTTTGCACCACTTTGGTGGGGTGCTGTAATTTGGTCCCCAAAGAGTGCAGATAGTGGTCATTTGCTGTGTGCTGCACAATCTCATGCAGCAGTGAATTGATACGGTGGAAGAGGAGGAGGAGAACATGTGGCCTCTTCAGAGGAGGAGGACAAGGATGCCAAGGGAGCGGAGCATCCAATAGCCGGGGTCCGAAAGGCACAGGGGAACAGCGAGGTCTTCACTGCCTCCAGATTCAAAATATAGGAGCTGCATTGTCCGCAGCTCAATCCCCACCACCCTCCTGATCCTCATACTTTACCCGGTCCCCTTGATTTGATTTCATTTATTATTGTTACATCTATTAGTATTCCATGAAAAGTACTGTTTCTTGCATACTACATAGACAAACCATACCATTCATAGAAAAGGAAAGGAGAGAGTGCAGAATGTAGTGTTATTGTCATAGCTAGAGTGTAGAGAAATATCAACTTACTATGAAGTAGATCTATTCAAAAGTCTGATGGCAGCAGGGAAGAAGCTATTCTTGAGTCGGTTGCTATGTGTCTTCAGGCTTTTCCCGATGGAAGAGGTGAAAGAGAATTATGTCCAGAATGTGTGGTGTCCTTAATAATGTTGGCTGCTTTCCAAGGCAGAGGTAATGTAGACAGAGTCAATGGATGGAAGGCTGGTTTGCATGGTAGACTGAGCTTCATTCACGATCCTTTGTAGTTTCTTGTGGTCTTGGGCAGAGTAAGAGTCATACCAAGCTACGATACAAACAGAAAGAATGCTTTCCATGGTGAATATGTAAAAGTTGGTAAGAGTTATAGAACTAAGTGTTAATGCTAACTCTTCTTAGTCTCCTGAGAAAGTAGAGGCATTGGTGGGCTTTCTTAACTATAGTGTATATGGAGGGACCAGGACAGGTTGCTGATCTGAAACCTAAAAACTTGAAGCTCTCATTCATTTCTACTTCATCCTTATCGATGTAGACAGGGGCATGTTGACAGGGTGATGATGACTTATGGTAAGAAAAGCTGTGGTGTTCCTCAGCATCTGAAGTTTGACTCCAGTCTTTCTCATGACAGTTCCGGTAGGCATAGATGTTGAGTTCACCAATCATGTGGCTTGTTTAATCCGAGCTGATTTGGAGCTACTTTGTGGCAAAGAACAAATATTTCATCATAGTTGAATCTGCCAGATCATGAAACTCCTTTAAGGGAAGCAGGGGTGAGCCACTGGTCACAAGCCTCTGCTGTAATCTGGGAACCAAATGTTTATTTTAGTGATCCCACTCAGCTTTCCAACAATGGCAGTCTCTGGGATATTCATTACAAAAACACGGAGATGGTATTGTCACTAAAGGACAAAGCTGGATGTTTGATGTAAATTTTGTTGCAGATTGTAATTAAATCTTGAGCTGAAAACAATAGACTTGTCAGATTATTGAAGTAGTAACACCCTCAAGGAAGTAACTGTAATTGGACTTAGAACGATGAAGTTCTTCCCAAAATGCTGTCAGTTTGGGAGTTTCAGAGTTTTAAATGAGTAATGATGAAAGAAGCACAATAGTTGTTTAAATCATGGCCAGGTTTTGTTATGGCTTGTTTTCAAGCATAGTTACTCCCATCATATGGGCCTGATTTTCCTTCCATTGTTGGGAATCTAACTTTGTGACTATTTCCAGGTTCCATTTCCGTATTGGAAGTGGAGCAGTTATACACCCTGATATTCATAGGGATGTTGTGTTAATTTGCTGAAAGACATGTTAGGACAATGTCTTTAGTGCCCACAGAGGCAAACTAAACAAGTCCAATTTAAATACATCATGGCAGCCATTGCTAAGGCTTGCATTTAACTCATTGAATTACCTCCACAGTCATGGAATAGGAAAGGCAGAGACAACTGTGACCTGGATCAGGACTTGCTCTTTGATTCACCTGAGGGCAGAAGGGAGAAGATGGAGGGTGGAGGGAGAAGATGGAGAGGAGAGAGAGAAGATAGAGGGTAATAGGAGAAGGCCACCTTTCCAAACCAAGCATGCATAGATCAATGTAATCGAGACTGGTGGCAGACAGTTTGTAGTGGAGAGGGACTAGATCCATTAACAGAAAAGGTTCAAGGACCTTATTCACTTTGGCAAGATGATTGAAACAACAGACTCCTTTGGTAGGCCTTGTGATATTCATCTTCAAGCAGATATAACAGCTGAGAAATTTGAGGATGCATGTTGTTCTTGAACATGGGAGGAATGTGTTTCCAGAGTACTTTCTGACCCCTTGCCAATGCTCATAGACATGGTACTATTGAGGACCTGTCAGTGCTGTTACATGCAGCTTCCCATGTCAATAAGCCTACAGTACTCGCCAGAAAGTCCAGTGCCTAACCTTTATTTTCAATAGTAAAGATCCTATAATCGCAGAGGGAAGAATGTCCCATTTATACGTTGTCACAACTGTTACAAATCAGAGGTTTTATAAGATCATTCTGTTTAATTGAAGGTAAAATGAAGGATGAATGGGTCATGTGACCTGTTCAGACATCAACTTACAAGAAGCTGTGCTGGCTTGAAACTGGCTAATGATTAGTTGCGACTATAAACAGTGACCTGAGCAGTTATGTTGAGAGTTAGGGCTGGATTTTCACAGAGGTGGGACAACTCCACAGACCTTTAAAAATAATGGGAGGACCCAGCTTTTGAAGTCCTTCCCTCATTCCTGACAGAGCAGATTTGATTTTTTTTTAAATCATCCACTTTTTAAACTAGTAAACTGGCTGCAACTGTGAGTATTAAAAAAAAATCCCTTCACTGGATTGTTTTGATGGGTGAATGTTAGAAAGAAAAAAATAGCATATGGTTGTGTTGTTTCAACAGAACTCTGATGACATTTCCCCAAGAGCTCTCACTGTAAATAGCTCCTCAACTATTGTATACAGTACATTAAAGGATTAGTTCTCTGATGTGGGATTTGAATGGAAGTTTTTTTTTAAAAATAGAATAATAACCTTGAGTTTTTAAGAGTTTCAATTAGTTATTTAAATGGTAATATTTTTCACTATCAAGTGTATAGGAGTGAGAACTGAATTAGATTATTAGAACTTCTTTTTCATCTCCATATGACTCTTGAGATCTGGATACTGAATAAGTGGCTATGGAGGAGGCATGGAAAGCATAAAGGGTCATTTGAGTGAGAGGGTGTTGGGTGGGGGGGAAGGGGTTGATGGTGAAGATTGGAGGCCTAACAACTTCTGAAACTGCTAGCACAACATCCCATGAAGCTGAGGCAAGCTTTCTCATTGGTCTGCCTCAGGACCATATAATCATAGAATCTGTACAGTGCAGAAAGAGGCCATTCTGCCCATTGTGTCTGCACCGACAATCCCACCCAGGTCCTATGCCTGCAACCCCACATATTTACCTTGACACTAAGGGGCAATTTAGTATGGTCAATTAGCCTAATCTGCACATCTTTGAACGAGAGGTGGCTGAGAGGTAAACCGGAGCACCAGGAGGAAACCCATGTAGACATGGGGAGAATGTGCAAACTTCACACAGGCAATGATCCAAAGCTGGAATTGAACCCGGAACCCTGTTACTATTGCCTTACAGTACCAACTACTGTGCCATCATGATGTCCAGCCACACTTCTTCTGGAGTTGGTAGGCCTGATCTTATCAGACATTGTCCATCTTCACCCCTTCCAACACCCAAGTGAAAATTGCATATTTTAGTGTGCTATTCACCAAGGCAAGTCTGGCCGGTCAGCAGATTTCTCAACTGAAGTCACCCACCTCAGTGGCAAAAATCTGCAACAGTAAGTGAGAATTTTTAATTCTTGATTTCAATGAAAAGGGAAAACTGGAAGAGGTATTTAATGGATTGCTGATCAGTTATTACAAGGAAAAATTATACTTTCAAAGTCACTGTGAGCAAAACCCTGAAGGTAGCACAATTTCTTTAAGTGATACTTCCTGCTGTGCTTTTACCATTAGTCTTTTGATTAGTTTAAACAAATCAAAACGGAAAGATTGGGAATGTATCAAATGAAAAATGGCCGGACAACTACTAATGAGAAAAAGTGTGGCAATAAAAATTTTGGAAACAACACATCTTGAATAATTAGGGGAACTTATAAAGCAGAACGCAAACTAACCTGACTGCAAAATAAAAGTATTTCCAACCTCTATTTTTTTTCGTTAGTAACTGAAATTTCTAATTTTAAAAATAATAATAATTTTAGGAAGAAACAATTAACACAATTAAAGTTACACACATGGTTTTCCTGCTTGTCCTTTCATCCCATCGTAAAGATTTTACAGCACATTCCCAACTGTTTGAAAAGTCTAGCTTCAGAATAAAATAGTTTTCTGCCAAATAGCTGGAGAGTTTTCAACTGAACCTCATTATTCTGATTCTATATAGCTGACAGAATTTAACGTTAATCCATGAGTTTTGCTGATGTGTGTTTGCCATCATCTTCTGATTATTTCAGTATGTTGTTCCCTTCTGCATTTCCGAAACTTGCCTTTTGAACATCCAAAATGATTCCTTTTAACTCACTGAAAAGAGAGATTGTATCAAGACTTAGAACCTGTGCAAACAATTAACATTTCAGCATTTATGGAGCAATTTTTAATTTAAAGTCAATACTGAAGAGCATGAGTCATTTTCTTCAGCTCCAAACTCAGAATATACTTAGGGCACAAAGCAGAAGAAAAATGGACAGAAATACATTAAAAGTAGGTCCATGCCTATACTTATTTTGGAAACTTCTGGGCCATAGCAGAGCTGTGATATTCAAAGCAGGTGCTCTCTGGAAAAGGCAGCAAGTCTTCTCACCTTATTTTCATGTTGGAGAGACAGACACTCTCCAGGAGAGTGTTTGGAGAGGCACTCAAGAGATTGACCGGTTTCAGACACAGTTTTTTCGGATTGCTATCTAAGCCTCTCAAATCTTCTAATGGCAAGAGGCTTGAAAAAGCTGGGTGCAACCATTTTGTTGACCTAAAGTGCCAGTGACTAAGTTTCTACACAATCAGTAATTAACCTTAAAGTATTTCATTGTCTGCAAGGATTTTGATCTGAGGTTCTAAACAAATATAATAGTTTCTTACAAACCTAACATCATTTAGCTGCTGGATTATGAGTGCAAAAATGAATTCTTTCCAATATAATACTGAATATATAACAGACAACATGATTTTTGTTGTACGCAAAGCTTCTCAACCACTTCTTCTGTTGACTTCTTTTCTTTTCTGAGATTGTTTGGATATGTATTAGTTTCACTGTCTTTTTCTGTGATCTACCATAACTTAGATTTACTCTTGTTGTGGAAAGTACTGAAGATATATTAAAAAAAAGTGCTGGGGCACAAGGACAAAGAGCTGAGAATAGCTGAATTATTCTTGCAGGGAATTAGCATGAATGCAATGACCAAAATGGCCTTCCTCTTTGTTCTAGGCATTCTAAGATTCTATAACTACACTCCACACGTCTGAGGATTTCACCGCCTCCCCCCTCCGACCGCACCTTGCATGATCATCCAAATTTTCTATTTTTGATAACGATTCTACATTGGCATTTGATGATTGTTAGCTTTCTGATGAAGCATGATTTCACATCGTTTTTCATCTCAGAAACCACCCTCAATTCTGTTCGTACCAGTTTTGTCTGGATGTTTGCCTGATCTTGTGTAACGCATAAACTTTAAATATCTGCCTATCAACATTGACGAGACTGAAACCGTGTTATTCAAATGCAACTAAGCTCTGTTCTCTTGTCTGAATCAATGTCCTTTATCAACTATTGTGATGGTGCTGTGCATTTAAGGAATTTATTTTAATTATGTTTCTTTGCAGGATGTTTTGTCTGCACTGTGTTGCCTGTAGCCAATGTCTTTTATCATTGTTGAAGCAGTAGTATTGACATCACGTTGATTTTGAATGAAATGTTATGTGCTTTTAATGTTCCCCTGGGATTGCTGGGTGGAGCTTGATTAGGGGTGATCGATAGGCGACTGAGAGGTAGCTTTCTTTCACACCGAGTATCCTAGTTTTTGTTTTGCTTTCAGAAACTACATGAAGTCAAGAGAAAGAGCAATGTTTTTTACCATTCCCTCTAGAGTCAGGGTTTTTACTGTTCAAGTGAGGCAGTGTTGAAAGATGCCAGAGACTGGCAGTTTCTGAAGTTTTGCTATTTGGAGGATATTTCCTTCTCCAAAGTTCACTATTCAGAAGTGTTAAAAAAGTTGGAAATCCAACCTCACATGAATACATTTGTTTTCGTGCTAACTAATGCCAGAGAAGGGTGTATGTCTGATTGGAACAACAGAGACAACTAGCTGTTGTGAGTTATACTATGTCATGTTAGAGACTTTAATTGGTAAAAGTTATGCTAATTCTTTTTGTTATATTTTACTTATGTTCTTAAATAAACTTTGCTTGATAAAATCTTCCTAGTCAGTCACTTGAATCATACCTGGAGTATGATGCTCATCAATGCAAAATTTGATTATTGTTGAATGTATCAGTATACAGTGAAAAGTATTGGTTCTTACTAAACAGACAAAACATACCCTTTATAGAGAAAGAAACACGAGAGTACAGGATGTAGTGTTGCAGTCATAGGTAGGATGTAGAGAAAGATCAACTTAATACAAGGCAAGTCGATTCAAGAGTCTGACAGCAACAGGGAAGAAGCTGTTCTTGTGTCAATTGGTATGTAAGCTCAGACTTTTGTATATTTTTCCCAAAGGAAGAAAGTGGAAGAGAGAATGTTTGCGATGCATGGGGTCCTGAATTATGCTGGTAGTTTTGCTAAGGCAGTGGACAATGTAGACAATGGTTGGGAGGCTGGTTTGCATAATTGATTGGGCTACATTCACAATCTTTTTTAATTCCTTACAGAGTAAGGAGTCATACGAAGTTGTGATACAATCAGAAAAAATGCTTTATGGTGCACCAGTAAAAGTTGGAGAGTCGTAGCTAACATGCCAAATTTCCTTAGTGTTCTGAGAAAATAGAGGCATTGGTGGGTTTTCTTAACTATAGTGTCGGCAGCGGGGACCAAGACAGGTTGTTGGTAATCTAGACACCTAAAAACTTGAAGCTCTCAACCCTTTCTATTTCATCCCCATTGATGTAAATAGGGGCACATTCTGTACTACGCTTCCTGAAGTCAATGACAATCTCCTTCATTTTGTTGACATTGAGGGAGAGATTATTATTAGAGAATTTGGTGAACTGATGAACCATCTCATTCCTGTACTCTTGTTTCGTCATTGTTTGAATTTAGACTCACTAAGGTGGTATCACCAGCCTAAACTTGAAAATTGAATTGGACATACGGTCATAGGTATATAAGGAGTATAGTAAGGGACTGAGAACATAGCCTTGAGGAGCACCGCTGTTGAAGATGATTGTGGAGGTGGTATTGTTGCTTATCCTTACTGATTGTGGTCTGTGAGTTTGGATGTTCAGGATCCAGTTGCAGAGGGAGATGCTGAGACCCAGGCCACAAGTTTGGAGATGAGATTCGTGGGAATAATGGTATTGAAGGCTGAGTTGTAATCAATAAATAGGAGTCTGACTTTGTTATCTAGCTGTTCCAGGGTAGATAACAGGTCTAGGGAAATGGCATTTACTGTGCACCTGTGCAGTGTAAGCAAACTGTAGCAGATCCAGGTAGTCCAGGAGGCTGGAATTGATTTGTGCCATGACTAAGCTTTTGAACAACTTCATAACGATGGATATCAGAGCCACCGGCTGATAGTCATTAAGATCCGCTGCTTGGTTTTTCTTAGGTACCAGGATGATGGTCGTCTTCTTGAAGCAGAAAGGTACCTCAGATTGTTGTAAAGAAAGGTTGACGATGCCTGTGAATATCTCCACCAAATGTAAAACTTAGGGTCCAGGCTAACTTTATAAAACACCTTGACGTTCTGGCCTGGGTCTCATCATCATACAGACTGAAACAGTCTTCGTATCTTGTTCTTTTCGATTTTGATGTAAGCATCACTGGCAAAGCCAGTGTTTATTGCCCATCCCTAATTGCCTCGAGCTGAATGGTTTGCTCAGACATTTCAAGGGACAGTTAAAAGTCAACTACATTGCTGTGAGGTTGGGTGGCACACAAGCCAGACAGGATACAAATGGCAGATTTTCTTCCTTAAAAAGGAAGTGAATGAACCAAATAGGTTTTGTGGTCACCATTAGACTAGGTTTCAATTCCAGATTAACTAATTGAAATTCAAATTCCACCAGCTGCCACGATGAAATTTGAACCCATATCTCCAAAGCATAACTGGGCTTCTGGACTATTAGTCCATCATTCAAACTTCTTTCCTATTAATCCAAGAAGACGTTTTACTCACACCCCCTGAATATTACTGGTTTTGCTTTACCCGCTTTCCGACAACACTAAAACATTCATATTTTTGTTACGTTCTGCTTTGATTTCAGAACGACATTGAAGCATTTTATACAAATTACAGCTCCTATACCCCCATCTTGCCTATTAAAATGAAATTAAAACATTCATGTGTATTGATGGTAGTCTCCTTGTTTATCAAGTACATCCAAGCTCTGAGTGACTACTTGATCTTCTGTGGATCTTCTCATAACTGAAGAATCTGATGTGAGATTGGCAAAAACTCCAGAATTGGACGATCAGATTATCATTGTTCATACTTGGAAAGTTTCTGCAGTCACACCGCCTCTGGCCATATTGGATTTTAAGAGTTTAACATAGGTGCTCCACTAAACATATTGAATCAAATTTCAGTGCTTGTTATCATGTGGGCCAACTGCTGCAGTGTTTTCCATATAGAAGTTCATAAGGATCTTCTTTAGGTATCATTCTATTATTTGTACTGACTACCTTGATGTTGTTTATTTTGGTAGATCTGCTTGGGTGTTCTGTGGTCATCCACAGAGAAGACATGGTTTATTTAACAAAGTCATTTTTTCTGGAGGATGGTGTCCATGCCATTGAGCTTAGCACGATGAAGGAACTCATTCCAAGTGATTTTGTCCTGCAATAGAATTCTCAAAATGAATCTTGGGTGTCTTTGGTGGTACACCTACTAGCAGACTCAGAATTCTGCACCATACGGAATAAACCTTGTACAGAAAACCATCCTGGATCTTTCCCCTTGATCTCCTTTAAGTGCTACATGTCTAATCATGCTGTTCAATTTCTGAGCAGGCATTCCTGGTTCCCACAACTCTATCAAACAGTGGCAGAGCTTTCCACTGAGGTCAATTTTCAAACTTCCTCTTAATCTTCAAATCTCTCAATCTTCAAACTTCTCATCTGAATCTATTCCATCAGCAATGCATTTAATCATCTCTATACAAGTCAGTTTGTAAATACAAGTTATATTGTATGCTTATTACAGATTAGATCTTAATACCAGTACATTGATGGTAGACAACATACTTATTTAGCTGGCCCAAAATCTAGTACTGAGGAACACCCAGTGCCCAAATATGCTGTGAACACATTGTAATCAGGGTGTGGGTTAGTTAGCACCACCAGTTCCCAGCCAGATATTCTCCATGTAGTGTTTGTTAAAGGTGTAGCAGATAATAAAATAACTACTCTGCAGTTCAAGATGTTTACAGAGAACGCACCCATTTAAACCAATTACCTGGACCTAGTAAGGTGAACCTGAAAGACTTTAGGATAAATAGATTCTGTATTACAGTACTGAATAAAGCAATGAAATAAGTACCTCCAGAAGTCAGGCATTCTGTAACAATATAAAGGAGACTATCAAAATAGTATTCACAATCCAAAATAAGAAGTTCTTAAATATCCAGTCTCCAAACCTAGTTTGTGACAGACAAGGGACAGAAACTGAAGACTTCTCACTATGGAGAAGGGGCAAACATCATCCATTCTTGATAATACAGAACATAGATGTTACTTTCTGTGACTCTTACTCACTCAAAAACATTAAAATCATGGAGTACAGATGATAAATGATTTTTCAATGTGTTTAAAAACAACAGATGAAACCCATCACCTTTTCAGCAGATATCTGCACATACGTATATTTCCTATTGGAGTAGATGATGCTGCAAAAGGAGACTTTTTCTTTGTCACGGCCTGGGGGACCCTTGGTCACTCTCATCACACCTATCATCAATTAGCCTGAAAAAAACAGCTCGCCACATTTGGATCAAATCTGGGATTTTTCTGGTCCACTGGCCACAGTTTAGATTAAGTCAGTCTGTGGGTATCAGTTCTGTCATTTTTAAAAATATTGTATTCTTGGAAATAATGTGCAATATAGAGAAATGATACTCAGTGATCCTGTGAGTAAGGAAAGATGTTGGTATTGGGAAATGTGACTGTACTGTTGGAAAGATTATCATGCACTTTGTAATTCATCACTACAACTTCATTACTAACAAAGTTTAGTTGATTTTTTTTTATTATTCATTCGTGGACTTGCATGTCTACAGAAGGGCTGCAACAGTCTTAATTTCAATAACTCAATTGTTGAAACTAGCACAGAATTAAGTGGGAAAATAACAAATTTCAAAATGAGTACGTTACTCTTAACCAAGGAAATTGGATCAGCTTCTATTTATTTATAATCTTTCAGAACTCCAATACTTGCCATTCAAAAATAATTCACTAACAAATTAGACAGAAGTAGATCCCCCTCGTTCAACATTGAGAATGTAGATTGAAAGAAAATTTAAGGTTGAGAATAAAGAACTTAAGGTTCAAATTATACATTATATATGCTGTTAGTGTACAGAAATTGAAACATTGAATATTGTAGGTCATAAGAAATTGTGAATTCTTAAATACAGTGCTAAATCAGAAAATATATTCAAATCTGAAAGTGGACATATCCAACTATATAAGCCCAAATAATATTGACAGCATTTTTACTTCAACATAAATATTGCACACTTTTTGCAAAGACAAGCATTAATTATATATTAGCAACTTAAGCCATATTTAAACATTAGAATTTCGTTCCCTCATCCCATAGCTTTCCAATGATTGAGTAAAGCATTGAATATGGCGAATTGAGTGAATTGCTTCAATGAGTGATATTAGATACATTATTTTCAATTATTTCATTTTATTCTCACTTAAACTACCAATTTCTTCATAAAAAATTCACTAACTGAAATTTCTGGATCAAACTAACCTTTAAAACGTTAAAGGCAGAAGATTTATGTCAAATTTAATCCATTGCATAACACTTTATACGACATCCGTCCTTGTAACAGTTCAGTAACAGAACAAGCTAGTTTCTATCTACAGAAAATTTTCACCAAATATTTTATATATATATTTCTAAAATTTTTATTACACAATCAAGTACCTATTGATTTGGCTTTGAGTTTGCAGTAAAGTGCAAGCCAAGGGGTCCCATAAATGCTTCTACTTGGTGCAGAAGGGGATAATTCACTGCAGAGCTTTTGTTGGGAGACACAGGGCTGGGTTTTACAGCAGGCTTCACGAGCCCAATATTAGAACTAAACGTGAGTCAATAAGCTGGCAGCAAGCTGACAATCTTCCACAAGGTGGCCTAATTATTGGCTATTTGTGCCCCATTAAGGGTAGCAGGCAGGTTCCCAGTTCAATCAGAGGGCAGCAACTCTGATGCCTCAAGACACCACCAAACAGTGAGCACTGTTGAGGCAGGTCAGGGATTGAGAAGACACTTCAACACTGAGGTTCGCTTAGGGAGTCATGAATTTAAATTAAAAATTGAGTATGGCAAAGCCTCTGAGGTTAGGGAGAATCCAGCCATATGAAGCAGATGGGCTGTGGGATTGGGCCAATTCTGCCCATCTCCCCCTCTTTGGGGCATGGAAGCTTTACTTCTCATTGTTCTCTGCATTGGCACAAGAAAGCCATCACCATTACAATGGAGGCCTCCAGATGTGAAGAGGTATCTCTACCACTGCAAAACGCTGGCGTGTCTAGTAGATCAACATTTAGTATTTTAATTATCTCAACTGGCCGCATGCCTCCAAGACGCAGGCAGCCAACTTAGGTCCAGGCCCTGGGTTATCCATGGAAAATTGGCTTGGCAGTGAGAATGCATTGGTGAACTGTCCAGAGATGGCTTTCCCTATTCTGCCAACCAGCCAACCCATGTCCCTCTACTCCCATAACCCCTTCCTATCCAAGTTTTGCCGCAAAGGAGCGGGATAAATCCAGTCCATGATTTTGCGAACACCAGAGATCTGAAATTATAACATGGAAATACAACACTGCTGAACGTTCACCAGGAAACCCAAAAATGTTGGTTGTTGTTGAACAATTGGAAGGCATATCACTAAATTATAAAAGCCAGAAAGGCTGAAGACAGTAATTGGAATTAAAAAAAGTATGACAAAATATTTTCAATTGCAATTAAAATATTTTTAGTCCTATTACAAAAGTGTATTTTTTTACTATTATTGTATCCTTCTATGTACAGCATAAAATTTTAATGCAAAACTGGATTTTATACTGAAATTATAACAAAAGGTGTGAAGCTGGGATTGGTTTGATTACAAGTGCACATAATTTCGACATACCACATAATATAGTATTTGTTTTTTCAGGTTCAGAATTAACAGTTGAGTTATCATGTCAAGTCTATTTTGAGACAGAACCTCTCGTATTCCAGTGAATTGCAATGCATAGTGCAAGAAGATACTGAAGGACTATGTGCTTTAACAGTTTTATCATTACTGGACAATTTTTCAATTCTATTGGAATCAATTTCAAAAATATAGTCAACTTAGTTTGAGTCAATTGTTAATGCATGTAGTTACACTGTGGAAATGGCGTCCACCTTTTTAAGTTTGGCAGCTCCTTCTCCTGAGCGAATGGCATCCAGTACAGCTTGATGAATTTCTCCTGGGTCACTCATTTGGGAAATTAAAGTAGGTTTTGATTCTCCTGAAGGAGATGGCAACTTTGATTGTACGTGCTGTGCCTGTGTTCCTGCCAGGTTGTAGTGATCCTTTTCTGTTTCTCTTTCAGGAGATAAAGTCTGTAAAAGATTACAGAACCATTGAAATTCAGAACACATCAACTTACTGCGATAAATATGACAAATTCTGCAAATGTAAAGATGAAGAATAGATTTTAATCCTTGCTTGCACCCCCATCTTCTGCAATAAATATATTAAAGTCAGATTAAGCATATTGTATTATCCTGAATATGGATCCTTAACCAGACCTCAAGCTTTTGGTAGAATTGGGTTAGGGACACCACACTGTTTATTTAAAGCAAACAAGGTTTGAGATTCAATACAATTGCTCAGTGAATAAAATTAACAGAATACATGGACAGGATTTCTAAACTCTCAGGCCCTCCCCCCCAACAAAACCCCATAATTCCTCTATCTGGGGCTTTTCTTTTAGGGACCTCTCCTTGTCCTCTCTCCTTTTGGAAGCTCTCTTGATTCCCTGTCTTCTACCTGGGACAATTATTTTCATTGGCATATCACCACTGGTCATTTTCATTCCATTTCTGTTTTTGCACAGGCACGCCAGGCCTATTCTTGACTCAAATGGAGATGCAGATCTGCTCACATACGACCCAATCTTAGTCTGAGCATGTGTGGAAATCCTGGGTCTGTCAGGATTTGGAGTTCCCAACCTCTGCTCTCAACTGTCAGGTAATGCTACGCAAAGTAATCACCATCATCAGCTCTTCCACTCTTTGATGATAATGTCTACTGCGAGTTTCTTCAGGTGACTGAACCGCAGACCTTTGAGGAAGGATGTCCCATCAGGTATTGGGATCCAGAGTACAGAATTTATTTCTTTATTTTCCTTCTCTGGCATTACTCTGCCTTAACATTAAGAGGCAGTTAATGAGTGACTGGTAGTAAACTCCTCTCAGTCATAAATGTCAATGCTGCTGTAATTCAGGGAGGAATTCAGAGTGCCTTTGAACCATTTTCTTTGTCTTCCCTGGAACACTGGCCATTTAGAGTTGGGGAAACAGGACTTGGTTTTCAGCATCTGAACACAATGTCCAGTCCATCAAAGTTGATTTTGCAGTTCTGTTCAAATATCACTGGAGCTGATTTCAGGAAGTGTTTGTTTGATGATCCTCCCAGCCGGGAGACTTTGCAGATGGAGATTCTCTACTGCTGATAAATGGCCTGTGCTGCACTGCAGCGGTCACAACAACTGCTCTGTATACTAAGATGTCTGTTAACTTGCAGGGGTCTTTGATGTCAAATCTTTAAATGTAACCATCATGGCCTTTACTTGAAATTTCATCATTTAAAATCATAAGTAATAAAAAGTACATTCAATAACTTTATATCACTAAGCAAAATTGTGCGATTAGCTTTCCAGCCAAAAGCCAGAATCATTGCCAAACAGGAGTGACTACAAACGGATGTTTTAAACACATTCTGAAAGTCCTGCCATTCTCCAACTCTCCTGAAGTTTCTTGATCAGTTGTAATGGGAAAGCTTTTAGAAGGAATAACTGAGGACAAAATTAACAATGTAGATTCATTAGGGAAAGCTAGCATGGATTTTCTAAAGGCAAATTATGTTTAACTAGCTTGATTGAAAGTCTACTGAGGTCAGTAACAGGGTTGCTATGTTTTTTGACATACGTGAATGACCGAGAACTGAGTATGCAGGATGCAATTTTAAAGTTTTCACATGACATAACATTAGTGTTTCAAAGTGTGAGGATAGTGAAACTCTTCAACAAGACATTACGAGGACTTCCAAAAGACATGCTGGTTTTGAACATTGGCCATGCTAAATTCCCCCTTAGTGCTACAGCATGGCAACTATGGGATTTTCACAGTAAAGTGCATGGCAATGTTAATGCAAACCTACTTGTGACACTAATAAATGAATTTTCAACTTAAAACAGGTTAATGGAATGTGCAGGCATGTAGCAAATTAAACATAATGCAGAGAAGTGTGAAGTGCTATATTTTGGTAAAAAGAATGAGAAGAGGTAAAATAAATTGTGCGATTCTAAAGGTGTTACTGAAAGGAAGACCTAGGAATATATGTGCATAAGCCACTGAAGTCAGCAAAGCAGGTGACAAAATGTTTATCATGGTATGCAGGACCCCTGGGCTTAATGAACAGTGCATAGAAGCAAGGAAATTATGGTGAACATTTTTAAAAAAAAATTTTGCTTTGGCTTCATTGAAACAGCGTGTCCAATTCTAAACAGTGCATCTTTAAAAAGATTGAAGATTTTACAGAAAGTGCAGAAAAGACTTTTGAGAGAGGATGCAGAGATGAAGAATTTCACTTTCATGAATCAATTGGAGAAGCTTGGATATTCTTTATATAGTGGAGATTTCACAAGAGGTGTTCAAAATGAGTGGCATGGTGGCACAATGGGTGGCATGGTGGTACTGTGGTTGGCACTGCCCCTCAACTCCAGAGACCTAGGTTCAATTCCCGGCTTGGGTTGCTGTCTGGAATTTGCATGTTTTCTCAGTGCACTCCGGTTTCCTCCCACAATCCAAAGATGTGCAGGTTAGGTGCACTGGCTATGCTAAATTGCTCCTTAGTGTCCCAGGATAGAGGGATTAGCAAGGTAAATGTGCGAGGTTGTAGGGATAGAGCCGAGATGGGATTATTATTGGTACAGACTCGATGGGCTGAATGGCCTCCTTCTATACTGTAGGGTTTCTAAAAGTCAATACAGTAGATAGAAAAAAATGTTCCGTTTGGCCAAAGGATCAAGAACCAGAAGGCATCAATTTAAGATGCTTGGCAAAAGAAGCAATGGCAACACGAGGAAAATTATTTTTACGCAGGAAGTGGTGGATCTGGAATGAATTGCTTCATAGCATGATGGAGGTAGATATAATTAGGGCTTCCAAAAGGTGAACTAGCAAGCAGCTGAAATGAAAGTAAAAAGAAATACCTAGTGACAAATAAAGACCACAGGAGTGAGATTAGACAAGTTACTCTTGCAGAGAATTACTGTGGATTCAAGGGGCTCAACGCCCTTTCTCTATGCTGTAATCATTCTATCATTACACACAAATTAGGAGCTGGAGTAGACCACTTAACATCGGGCGCCTTCTCCAATATTTTAAAAACTCATGGTGGATCTGATTGTTACCTCAACTCCACACTCTCACCTGTCCCTGTTCTCTTCATTGGTCACATTCAATACTACCATTAGGATTAGTACAAATTATAGCCTTGACATCATTTGGTATGTCTTTGAAGAGAAAAAAGCAAATGTGTGTCTTTTTATTTAAAAACTGCAGCATCAATTGGATTTAATAAATCCTATAATTAATATTTTTTTTTGTTTTGTTAAAGTTTCAGTATGCAGCAGTTGAAACCTGATAAACTGATTGCATTGCAAGAGAACACTCTGACCTGTTACAGAGACAAAGGGCTGGATTCTCTGATCTTGCTGCAGTGAACAGAGATTTTCTGTTCTTGCTAGCATAATGGCTGGAGAATTGCAGCCAGGATGTTTAGGATACTAAAGTTAGAAACTATTATAGGCATAGTTTTCTGTACTATTCTTTCTGAATGTTCACCATAGTAGTAGTGGTTAGCACTGCTGCCTCAGAGCTCCAAGGACCTGGATTCAATTCTTCCCTTGAATGACTGTGTTGAGTTTGCACAGTGTCTGTGTGGGTTTCCTCCGGTGGTCCAGGTTTCCGCTCAGACTCCAAAGATGAGAGGGCAAGTGGATTGGCCATGTTAAATTGCCCCTCAAGTGTCCCAAGATGTGTAGGTTAGATGGATTAGCCACGGGAAATGTGTGCGGTTACAGGAATGGGGAGAGGTGGCGGCCTGGATAAGATACTCTTGTCAGAGTGTGAGTGCAGACTCGATGGGCCAAATGGCCTGGTCTGCCCTGTTGGAATTCTACGATTCCATGTGATTCTACGTCATTCCACTTTGTAGGATGGTGTCTCATCAATAAAATGGTACAGATAACTCAAGAGCCTTTACTCCGGAACCTAAAAGTCTATGAGATCCAGAAGCAAGTCCAATTGAGCTTCTGGCCCCTTTAGTATTACTGATCTTACAAATCTAGACTTCTGAAGAAGTAGTTGTTCCCTGATAGCAGCACTGCATTATGCAAACTTTAGAAAAGGAAATACATCCTGAAATTATAAACTCGGAATTTTTGACATTTGATATTTCTTGGCATTGAGTAACAGTCCTGATTTCATTCAGGTCTACATCATCCCTGCCAGAGTATCTTGCCCCTGTTATTAGGGATGCTGACTTAGTTAATTGTCAAGGTCTTGGTACAATTATTTTTTTTAGCTGTTCAGAACAGAGCTACAAAACAAAGTAAACATGAAGATTCTGAGTGGAAGCAAGCCAAAATTGTTTGCGTGTTACTTGGAAGCATCTAACTTCAGTGGTTCTTGCATCAAGATACAATCTGATCCATTTGGGACTTAGCACATGGTATTTCTTGCAAGAAAGTGAGAGATCTCATCAGCATTGTAATAATTTAAACTCTGCTATGGACTAAAGATAGTTGTTGCCTGGGTATGGATATATGTATAATTAATACATATATAAAATAACTTATGGCTAAGGTGAAGGTAGGCAACTAAAGAATGTCATTTTTCACTAAGATTCCTGACATCTAATTTCTCTGCACATTGCCAGAGAGATACACACCTTTAGAGGAAATTAATTTATTTTGAAGCCATGGGGGCTTTCTAGGCTAAAGATGCAAAATCTAAATTGCAGATGTAATTTAGGGAAAGTCTGCTCATTTCATCATTCACTCAACACCCCAAGCACATGGGTGTTCACTTTTGACACAGCTAATGTGGACATTTATGGCAGGTGCTTGCAGAGGTTCACTGTTACGATCTCAATTCCAGGACTTCACGTGTCACCGAGACCAATAACACCCTAAGGAGTAAATGACCAACAAATTATTCAAAGCACTAATGAGCAAAAAATCCAAAATGTCAATGACAAATGGTAGATAACTGATAAAAGAGTAGATTTATAGATCTGACACGAACAGCTATCCTCTAAAGATTTTTTTGGCTCATTTTTATTTCAGTTTATTGTTTACATACTACAACTGTAAATTAAGTTAATTGAGGGCCATCAAGAGCTTACTTAGCTCTATCCAGCATACTAATGCCCCTGTCTAGGATTATTCTTGTCTGATCTCAGTGTGCCAAAGTCAGTTTCTCTCAAAGATTCTTACTCAAATGAACATACAGCCAAAAGGAGCATTCCTTCTCCCTAATCTTTTCATCTCCTTCAATGACTGGAGAGTTACCTGCAGGGCTGCAGTGGACACTCACTGTTACTGGGATTATTTCCTGTGGTTCTAACATCAACCTTTTGTATGCAGTCTACCTGGATCATGCTTGGATTCAGGCTCAAACCAATTTTCTAAGTCTAAGTCAGAGCAGTTTGCAGCAATTACACTTTAGAAACAAGAAGTCATATCTGTAGAGGGGCAGAGGGCATTCAAGACTCAAGACTGATAAGGAGAAGCTACTTCTCACTGAAAGTTGTGAATCGATGGAATTCATTGTCCCAGAGTGCAGTGAATGCAGAACCAATAAATATTTGATCAAAAATGGAATAAAGGGCTATGGGGAAAAGGCAGGAAAGTGGAGTTGGAATGAGATGGAGATCAGCCATGATCATTTGGATTAGCAGAATGGGCTCGAAGGGCTGAATGGCTTACTGTCACTCCTAATTCCTATAATGAAAACCACTTTGGGTTACAGTATTAGTACCTTCCAATCACTCATTAGGAGTGGTCAACTCAACATTTTCCTCAAGATGCTGTATACACTAATTCGACCTTATGTCCTGATGAATAATGTAATAGATTGGGCTTAACTTCACAGAATATTCCTATTATTGTAGCACATATGATTTAAAATGAGCACTATTACAGGAGATCACTTGTTTAAAATCACAGCACAAAGACATTTCCACAGATTTCTAAAAAAAGCTTCATACTTACTCAAAATTCTCCAAATAATCTAGTTGTAAACTTAATTGTATTATTGATTCGGCACGTATTGGAATTTAAGAGGCACATAGCAATTCTAAGTGGAAGAAAGTATACTTAAAACTACAACAGATTTATTGCAAGTCAAACAGTGGTAAATAATTTCCCATTGTTGTAATATTCTTACCTGTTTTATTATGTTGTGATTGGACTCATTAAGTATAGGAGGAGGCAGATGCAATTCTCTGTCACCATGTTTAGTGGGAGAAGATGGGGTTGATGAATCCATTACAGCAATCTTAGGTTTAAAGGGACAGGCTGCATTTGTTTGGGTTTTCTTGACAGCTGAGGATACCGCAAGAGCAAAAGGTGATGGTGAGGTAGAGGTATGTGTTTTCGTAGCAGCTACAGTAGTTCCGAGAGATTTTGTGTCACTTAATTTTACACGGAAGGATGGCTTATTTGGTACTTTGGGAGGTTTTGAAGGTCGAGATGCAGATCTCTCACCAGATTTGGACAATTCCTTTTGGGTGTTCCCTTCAGAAATAGCCGCAAATTCTGGTGGCGGTGGAATGATAACATCCAGGCCATCTATGTTTGTCGGACTAACTGACTGACACTGGACTCCATCTTCTTCCTTTATTAATGATGTGTTTTCTCGATTCAAGCTGGATTGAGAAGGTAAACTCGAACTTCGGGCAAGTGCTGAGGTAACATATTTCCCTGAGTTCCTCTTTTGCAGCTGGAGAAAGACAGACCCAGACTTCATCTTTCTCTCTGAAGTACTCTGTGTTCTATTAACTATTAGCTTGGGTTGCACAGCTTGACTGTCAGCAGGCAATGTGGAATCTGCTATTTCTGGGTGACTTGTTGAATTAATCTCCTTTGCACTTGTATCAAAGTGAGCCCTATTGTGAAAAGCAGTCAGTTCTCTTATAACACTTGTCAAAGGTTCTTCTGATGTCTCAGGCTGCTTTGTTGGCACTTTTGACATGTCAGACTCTGGCACAAAAGTGTAAGACAATGTTTCTTCATCTACCTTTTCAGCTTGCGGCATGAATCCATACGTGACAAATGTTTCATTTTCTAAAGACTTTGAGGGGACAATTTTATAGGTAGTCATTCCAATTTTTGGTATATAGTCCCTTGTGATTTCATTCGAAGGCTTAGGCTTAGGCTCAGATTCGCTCTTGTATAGCACTGGAATCTTGCTTGGGCTGTCTGGGCTTCTAGTTGCATCTTTGTTTGACAATGATCCACAAGAATCAGTAGATGCCGATGATTCTGTAGATGGTTGATTCACAACAGGCATTATATCTTGCTTACTAGCAAGCCCCGGTTTGTTTGAGTCAGCGGACTTTACTGTGGCAGACACATAATTCTGGTGCTCAGGAGACACTGGCAGCGTGAGGTTATTGACTTGCGGACGTTGTATATTTTCAGGAGTATCTTTTAAAGTTGTATCATACGAAGGGCTAATGGCCCCATCAACTGTTTTGGTACATGGAGCACTCCGAAAATCCAGTGTTTTATCAACTTCTTTAGAATTAATTTCTTCAACATTGATCTCCATTTTGTCCAAAGATTTATTTTGGCCTTCAGCATTAGGTGATGGAGAACTGGCAAACTGTTTTGCCACAGGACTGGTTCTTGTATTTTTAGAAATGCTCGCCGCTTCTGAAGTCTGAGTCAACTTTTCTGCTATTCCTTTATCTGGCGCTAACACGGAGTTTGTTCCATCAGAACCTCTCTGATACATCTCGCTATTTTTATTTTCAGAAATTGGTGGGTCTCCAACTAAAATGCAAGCAAAGGATATGATCAGTTTACTCACATGAGGAAAATCACCATCAATAAAAGTTCCACAAGCATTTTTAATCTATAATACAAAACAGAAACATGTTCAGCCAAGTAAGTATTGGGCTACAGTGCTTTCGGTCATTCGCTAATCTCCCATGGCATTTCTCACGGTGAGCATCATATTTCAGGATTCTGTGGTCATTATTCTACACCAGGGCCCAGAAGCAGGAGATGTTTAAAAAGGCCTTTTGAGCTTAAGCTTGCTTTAAAGGATACCAGTCCCAGGACATCAGGGCCTGAAATTAATGATGGGGCATCTGAAATTAATGTCTTCAGGGCAAAATGAGATAACTTACAATTCAAGTAACTACTGGCGCTCCCTGATGATGAGGCAATCCTATTAACTTAAACTCAGTTCAGCCACTGATCTAGTAACTCAATGGATTCCCCGGCAGAGGCAACATATCGTCAGTCTTGACGAAAGGCTGACTCTGAAGGCATAGTTTGCCCATCGCATCTGCCATGGGAATCATAGGTGGAGGCAGACCACACAAAGATCTGCTAACCTCAGGTGGTAATTTCCAGTGTTGGAGTGAGTGTGGCCAGAAAATCCTGCCCTGAATTATTATTTAAAAGAAAAGACACAGAGCAAAAAGCAGTTAAGCATCAAGATGTCATGTGAAGGTTGAGAAGACAGGAGATTGTAGGACAGAATATTCTGTCTTGGGCTGGAAGTCAGGGGTCAGAGAGATTATTCTGTTTAAATTAAGTAAGATAACCTCCAGAGAAAAAAAGCACCATATGTTCTTTTCTATATTATGTACACAAATACTTAGTTGCACTCATGGAACTATATGATTTTGATTCATCTCTCCCGGTAATTCACTGACATACATGTGATTATGACAAAGATGCAGTTCAGACTGCAGGACATTTTTACATCTTGTTGCTTTACAAATAAATATTAGACAATGAGATTCACTATTCTAAATCTAGTAGAAGAAGATTCTGTGGAGCGTAAACAGCAGCACAGAGTTTGAGGCAGGAGGACCTGTTTAGAATTGTTATGCTTCAGGAGGCCATTACACCAGTTCTCTACAATTTAATGTCTTTCATCTGCCTTTACCCCATAACCCTTCACAATGTTTGATTCTATCTAATACCCTCTTGAACGTCTCAATTGAACCTGCCTCAGGCAGTGCATTCCAGACCAGTGTCACTCACTGTATAATAAAAATTACATCGCATTTGTTTCTTTTGCGAATCACTTCCTCAATACTTATACGAGCTGGAACAGTTTTTTCCCATTTACTCTGTCCAGCCCCCTCATGGATTTGAATACCTCTATCAAATCTCCCCTTAGTCTTTTCTCCAAAGAGAACAATCCCAATTTATCCAATCAATTTTTCAAACTGAAGTTGCCCATCGCTGGAACCATTTTTATAAACTCTTCTGTGCCTTCTCCAACGTGCTCACATCCTTCCTAAATTTTAGCACCCAGAAACTGCACTGTATTCCAGCTGAGGTCTGTTAAGAGTCCTGTATAAGTTCACCAGAGCCTCCTTTCTCCTGTACTTTATATCACTTAAAATATATAGCACCCTAGGCTTTATTAGTAACTGTTCACTCCACCTATTCTGCAATCTTTAATGACTTACGTACTCATACACCCACGTCGCTTTGCCCTTGTATCCTTTGTCCCCATTGGAATTGTACCCCTTATTTTATATTGTCTCCCATGTTCTTCCTACCAAAATTAATCACCTGACACTTCTCCACATGAACTTCATCTGCCACCTATCTGCCCTCTCCAACAACTTGTCTATGTTCTTTTCAAGTTCTACACTGTCCTCCTAGTAGTGCTACTAATTCTGTATCATGCACAAACTTTGAGATTTTCCCTTGCATATCAAGATCTAGAATATTAATATATAATCAGGAAAAACAAGGGTCCCAATACTGTTGTTTATGTTACAAACGCTCAAAATGGTCATAGGAAGAATTGATGCCAATAACAGATTCTCATTCATCACAGGTTTAAAAAGACTGGGGATCTTCCCAGGTACACTGACTTATCAGCATTGATGTAGAGAGATGCCGGTGTTGGCCTGGGATAAACACAATAAGAAGTCTGACAACACCAGGTTTAAGTCCAACCGATTTATTTGATAGTAAACTCACGAGCTTTCGAGGTTACCCTCTTCGTCAGGTGAATGCGATATTCTGATCTCAGATAGCACATATAACAGCACAGACTGTTTACAGATTATTGATTAGAATGCGAATCTTTACACCTAACCTGCTATTCAAGTCTTAAAGTGGCTAACAATGTGAGTGGAAGGAGCGTTAAGTCCAGGTTAAGGAGACATGTATTGTCTCCAGACAGTACAGTAAGTGAGGTTTTGCAAACCCAGGCAAGTCATGGGGGTTACAGATAGTGTGACATGAACCCAAGATCCACGTTGAGACCTTCCTCAAGGGTGCGGAACTGAGTTGTGCTCAGTGCTCCATCCACTCATATTGTAGGCCACTTTAAGACTTGAATAGCAGGTTAGGTATAAAGATTCGCATTCTAATCAGTAATCTGTAAACTGTCTGTGCTGTTATATGTGCTGAGACCAGAACACCTCATTCACCTGACGAAGAGGGTAACCTCGAAAGCCTGTGAGTTTACTATCAAATAAATCGGTTGGACTTAAACCGATTGTTGTCAGACTTCTTATTGTGTTTGTGTTTATCAGCATTGGGCATAGCTCTGGAATCTGAGTACTGGAAATGAAGCCCTCTCTCAGGCAGATCACGGATGGTTGACTTGGGGACAATTCTAAGCAGAATCACTGGGTCTGGAAAATATTTGACAATTCAAGATATATTACAAAGGGAGTCTAGGAATATTTGTGAAAGGTCTTGAGATCTAGTGAGTTAGGTGAATTGAGGAGGATGTTCTTGGGTCCAATAGCATTGCATCAATTTGGTTTTCAAGGAGCACTGATAATGACGTTTATCTTGCCATATTAATGCATCATTCCCCAATATTGCATCTGCCTCCTTCCAGAATGTCTAGAAGTTTAGCTTCATAATTTGCACAGAGATAAATGTCCTTTTACCAGTTTGCAGCTCTCACCCTCTATTCAAAGTTTCACATAACATAGAAGTAAACCTTTTTTGAAGGCTTTATGTAGTATTTCTCCATATAATTGTGATATAACTTTATAATTCTATGAGTCAAGCAATCACAAGGCATATTTGTTATTTTCTATTGTAATTTAAAAGGAGATTTGCACCATCAGATGGACATTCACAGACAATTGCTTAGAAATTTGGTTCCAACAAAAATGTGGATAATATTAAAATACTACAGGCTACATGTCAGTAAGGATATTGATCATTTTATGTTTGTTTAAATAATTTGAACTATTTTAAACCAAAAATGATACTATTATTCTCAAAGCACTATTTTATCAAATCTGAGTATTTTATTGATGATCGCCAATAGACCAGAGAAACTGAGAAGCATGCAATGTTACTTCAGAGGGCAATAAATTACATTGTAAGTGTTGTAATGACACAACATAGTCCTTTCCTAAAGAACATAAATGAACGGGCAATTTGACACCTTCATAGTCATTTTTATTGATATGAGTTTTCATCCAAGCATTTTATAAAAATTGAAATGAAATTCTCAAACTGCTAATCTGGGACTTGAATTCAGATTCTCTGGATCATTATCCCAGCCTCTGCATTACTCATTTGGTAAAACTACACGATACTATAGTATCCACAGAAATGCCATTTTCAGGACATTCTCAGAAGAGAGGCATACAAGTAAAATATTTATTTCTCCCCTCAATAAGGGATGCCAAAGCTGGGAAATGGAATACTTGTACAACATAACAGAGTTCAACTTCTTTTGCTTTTTATATAATTATGTGCTTAACTTTAGCTAACAAGAGTGCCTCCAAATTCAGCAAAGTATTTTCTTATCCAATTTCAACATTTTTAAATTGTCATAGCTTTTCCAAGAAAGAGTTGGACTAAATTAATGGACAGAATTTTATGCTCCCCCAAGGTAGACTCAGAGGAGTGGGGAAGTGTAAAATTGAATCGACGGAATTCACTTTGCCAAACACCATATGCAATTGCCTGCTTGGGCAGGTAGGAAATGCCTATTAGGTGGCTACTTAATGGCCTCATAGTGTCCAGCCTCAGTATTCAGGCTGGGAAGCAGGTGTGGGGATAGTGAGAAACTGACATTTCCACATTTCCCTATCTTGGATGTTTAACTATACATTCTGAAGGCCCCCTCAAGAGTTGGGCCACCCTCTCCCTAAGATGTCAGAGTTCCGGGAACTCACCTGATGCTTCCAAATATCCTGGGTATCCTCCACTATACTGGCCCTGGGACGTACCTTCTTGAAGATCGTGGGATTTAATCTCAGGCAGTGCCACAGTGCTGCGAATGGCAGAGTTAAAGAGCTGTCAACCATTGGCCAACAGCTTCCAGGGCCAGACTTCACTCCAGGGATGGATGAAATCAACACTCAATTAAGTACTGATCGCTCGCCATTCCCAAAATCCTACCTAATGAGTCCCATCAATTTGGGCTAAATTCAAAGCACAGCAGATTTATGCTCACGCTCCAGACACTGTCTGGCTTGTAAGTGACCCTAACCCAAACAATATGATTGACTCTTAATTCCCTACAGAATGGTCTAACAAGGGAGGACAACAGCCGCAGTATGCCAGTGTCACCTATGTCGAGGCAGGCATTGATACTAATAATGCACGTACATATGTACTTAAACAAGAAAATTGAGGATAGTCCTGTTTATGGGGATTACTTCAAATGCTAACCTAATTCTAAAGGTTCAGTATTTCAGGTAGATTTTTATCTTTGTTGTTTATATATGGCACTTACCAGATGTGTTTGTCAGTGACAGATCCTTACCTATATTTGCCGTCATCGAATTTTCATCCTTTTCCATCACAGTTTGGTTGTTGGCACCTTCAGTTGTACTTACTCTGTTGAAGTACAAGTTCAAAAAAAGTGGATGCACGCAATATTAAAGCAGATGAGTATTTACTTGTGCAGAGTGTTTGCAAATGTTTAACATCAAAAAATTGAATGTGGGTGTTATAGAGAGAACATTTATGGTGCCCAGTACTTCATATATGATTTTGTACAAAAGGTTTAAAATCTTTTCAAAATTAAAGTTTTAAATTAAAGCATAACTATTCACTCCATGCAAGACGATAAAATGTAAAGAAAATGTAAATTGGCTTCAAATTTTCAACAGATGGAAACCTTAGTATAAGAATAAGCACTAGATACACGCAAAGGATTTCCCAAAAGCAATTAACAGAATCCACGTGTGGAATGTGCTGAAATATCTGTGATATCTCTGATAGAAATCTACAAGATTATGAGGGGCATGAACAGATTGGATTGTCAGAAGCTGTTTTCCCCCCAGGGTGGAAGAGTCAATTACTAAGGGGCAGAGATTTAAAGATGCGGGGGGGCAAAGTTTAAATGAGATGTACGAGGCAAGTTTTTTTTTGCACAGAGAATGGTGAGTACCTGGAACACGCTTCCAGGGAAGGTAACGGAAGCAGATATAATAGTGACATTTTAAAGGGGCATCTAGACAAATACACGAATAGGATGGGAATAGAGGAATATGGGCCCCAGAAGGTACAGAGTTTTTCATTCAGAAGGAGTCAAAATCATCAATGCAGGCTTGGAAGGCCGAAGGTGCTGTTTCTGTGCTATAATTTTCTTTGTTTTTTGATAACACTGTACCTTTAAGAATTTTTTTTTTTGGTGTGTGCCTTGCAGGGAATGTTTTAAACTTCATCTGAATACAGAAGCATATTGCAGTGTTTGTTTTAATCTGAGCTAATGCAGTTTTTTTTGGGGGGGGAGGGTATTCCTCTAGGATTTAATTAGGTTGATTGACAAGAGACAGCCATGTGACTGGGTAGAGCTAAGCTTACAGAGACAAGCAGGCAGTTTCTGCTTGGGTTTGTAAGGAGCAGGAAGTCTCCTCTCTCTCTCTTAACCCTGATGTTTAGCACATACTGGAAAATAGGTAGCTCTCTCCAGAGATAGTCTGGTGGTTTGAGGGCTAGTAGCTTATACCAGCACACAATCCTGTTGTTGGCCAACTTATTTTTTGAAGGGGAGTTTACATCTATGAAGAATATTGCTTAAAATGGAACCAATAGGAATAGGTTAGCTGTTAAGAATTGTATCTTGTCCTGTTTATGTATTTCAATTGTTAAAAATTAAGGTAATGAATTTATTGCATTTAAAATAAGATTTGTTTTGATAAAATCTTTGTAGTCTATCTACAGAATCACACCTGGAGTAAAACATCTTATCCTTACAGTAAATGTGAAAAAGACAAAAATATGTGGGGGTCTAGTCAGGCTTTATAACATACTTTGGGGTTTCACATCCAGTCCCTAACAATCAACAAGTGTTAACACCAACAAAAGAAAAATCAAAAATCTATAGACAGGAGAAATTTGATAAACCACAAATTAATTTTGCACAAGGAGACAGACCATTCAGCAATAATGTGATTTAGGAGTGCTGAAAACCCAGTTACATCCCATTGAAACAGGTATAGTTTAAAAGTTATTTAATTTAAAAAATGCAAAGTTCTAATCACTGAAGTCCTTATCAGTGAGGACTTCAACATTGCATCCTGCGGAAAAATGGCGAATCATTAACAACAACTTCTGGATTTAACTGTACACATGCTGAACCTACAAGCTACTGTCAATTTCATGGTCAACAATAGTAAATGCTCATAGGTTTGCGCGGGCAAAGTCTGAGTTGAACTATCTGATGAATGTTTCTTAATAAATGGTAACAGGCTTCAAGTAGTCAATATTTTACATCATTAGAAGACTCTCTTGTCTTATTCTTACTGTGGAATTTTTACCTTCTAGATGACTGGAACAAATGTTAAAATACATTTTACCTCATTTCTATACAACTGTTCATAATCAAAAGAGATAGCAAGCAACAGTTTGAGTTCCATTTAGTGCAAAAGTAATTTAATACTTAAAAGGATTAAACTATTTTGGGAACCATTTAAACAATGATTGTCATCTAATGTACACAAAAAGTCACCAATAACATTAATCAATACGTACTTGTTCTCAGCTTTGGTTTCTGTCACAGTAGAGGAACTATGCACATCTGAGTCACCAGATTCTGAAGTCTCTGCGTTTTCAGAAGTGGATGGAACATCTGTGGAAACCTGTGTGCACAGTGCCTCTTTTCCTTTTCGAACAATAGCTCCTTCTGCATCATCAACGTCTAGGGCTCTTATCTCTTCTGTTTCAACAATCTCCTCAAGGCTGCGTTCAGATCCAATGCCAGCTGCACCCACAGGAAAACAAGAGTCAAGTGTATGCACTAATGAACAGGCGATGGTACTTTATCAATTTACAAAGCTGTTTATCAAACCAAAAAGTTCAACAACTGAACACACACCTTTCAGATCTATATTTTAATGGGATTAAATCACAAAACAAACCTCTTAAAAATCTGCAGTAAGACAATATGCTTTTCAAATCATTTATTTATCAGATAATAAACTTGCTCAAATTCAAACACACATTTTCCTTTGCTGTGTGGTCTATAATATTCAATTTCAAAATGCATTGAAAACGTAAGTGTCTGCCGATGACAACATTCATTATAACAGTGTTATTGTTTAGTTATGATGTACTGCTACCCATCTTCTATCTCGTCTTTCTGACCCAACATTAATGGTAGCTTACTTTATATTTGACTCATATGCCTGATTGTAAATATAGTCTCCTGGTAAAATCTCACTACTTTTCAAAGTAAAAGCAAAATACTGCCAATGCTAGAAATCTGAAATCAAAAGTACTGGTAAAACTCAGCAGGTCTGGCAACATTTGTGGAGAGAAGAACAGTTAACATTGAGTCCAATTTGACTGTTTTGAATCCATAGCTTTCTGTCTGTTTGAAGATACACGGTTTGGCTATTGGGTGAGTGGTAGCACGAACTGATGTTTCTTCCTTTAGTACTGGTGAATCATCAGGTTATCTGCTGTGAGATACGCATAAATAGGGAATGAATTAATGTTAATAATTAAGTGCAAGCAGGATGCTTTCCTGATTTCCCAAGTGGGAATTTATGGCCTTGCAAGAGTGAGATCATAAATGCCCACCCAAGATCTACAAACATTTCCGACGTCTGTCCATCGCTTGCTCCGATTCAGTGGCAGGCGATGTGATAGAGTTTCGGCACCCATGTCTGAAAAAAATCCAGTTAACCCAAACAGCGTGCAGTTTATCCCAGTTTGGGACATATTCCTTTCTAAGCCCTCACTGGCCTAAGTACATCATTGGCACCTTCTCCCATAGCAACCATCCACCACAAGGCAAAGACTAATGTTGGGACCTGAACTGACTTCCGTCGGAGAATTGCAGTTGGAGTTGGTGCACAGGGCTGCTGGAGAGGATGTTGTGTACTGGAGAAGTCCAAGTGATACTTGAAATGTTGGTCTGCAGATAGAGGACTCAGCGTGCCAGATTTCAGCCAACAGATCAGCAACATCCCTCCTCCCCCTTGCATTTGATATTCAAGTTGCCCAAACAAATTTTCAAGCTCAATGTTGGTCCTTACAGCACTGGGCCATGTGTTTGACTGTCCTATTTAGAAATATTCCATATATGGACTAAATGCAGAAATGTTGCACGGATCCAACTTAAATTGGAATGCAATATTTCATATGCAAAACAATTAAAGTATTTCAGCTGAGCCCATGGTAACTATAACACTTCTGTCCCTAACACTATGCAGATCACAATTATGGGGAAAAGCCTTCTTTAATCTCTACAATGGTTATATCATCATCCACTGTTGCTACTTTCTCAACCAAGTTAGCACTCAGTTAAAAAGCACATCCATCCAAAGTCAACACAGAAAAGTTCACGGCACACATCGACAAACAACAATCAAATATATAAATCGCTATTATTGTGGAACTTAAAATAAATTATTCAATGACTCAATCTTGTAGTCTGTCATTCTTTAATTGTGCAGAAAACAAAAGTCAAACAAGACAAATGCATCACACAGCAAAACAAAAATCAACCTTAAAATATGTTCTAAAGAAAATTTAGTATCAAACTGTATATTTCTTGAGTGGAGATCTTTGCATATATAATCTCCTTATACTAAATGTTCAAGACCGTTGCAAGCTTCATTGTCATCGAGGGGTCAGAGATACTTGATTGTTTCTGCAATCATCAAAGACCAATGCGACACTACCTCTCTAGTGAACGTGGACCTCCTCAAAACATTCCTGCCACCCAGACAACAGACTGCTGGGGTAGGCCCATCTACAACTTGAGCCTTTTAAAGTTTAAAGTTTTTATTTATTAGTCACAAGTAGGCTTACATTAACACTACAATGAAGTTACTGTGAAAATTCCCTAGTCGCCACACTCCAGCACCTGTTCAGGTGCACCAAGGGAGAATTTAGCATGGCCAATGCACCTAACTAGCACATCTTTCTGATTGTGGAAGGAAATCCATGCAGACGAAGGGACAATGTGCGGAGTTTGCACAGTCACTCTAGCCAGGAACTGAATTTGGTTCCCCGGCGCTGTGAGGCAACAGTACTAACCACTGTGCCACCATGCTGTCTTTGTGCAGCCTTTTGCACCCTATACAACTAGACCTCTCTCTGATTGGAAGAATGAGCATAATTGTTATCATTAGGAAACATTATGGCACAATTAGGAAACTTCAAAGCTAATTATACTGTTACTGGTTTGCGTAGCTCCTCGAATTCATAATCCTATAAACATCAGTAAAGTGTGCCTTTTCATGAGTGTCTTATGACTGTGAAATCTAGCATAGATTGTACATTTGTAGCATTAAATAAGTGGAGGTTAATCAAGCTTAATTGGAACCCCCTCCCACTTTCCCCCCAACCCAAACCCATCCCACACACAATGTCCTAGAAACCTTGAACACTAATTAGAGTGGAGGATTGCTCAGAGGACAGATATCTAATCACCTTCTCAACATTCCATCTCTCTCCATAGCATACACCCATTTTATTATAGCTTGATCAACCTAGCCAGATTTGCGTACTCAGAAAGCATTGCAAATGTCTCATGTCAGAACACTCCTTAGAACATAGAGATGAAGCACAGTAAGAAGATCAATTCAGGAAAGCAAAAATTGCCTTTGCCACATGAAAACAGAGGAGATGTTGAAAGTAGAATAGAAATAATTCATTAAGTTGAAGAAAAAGACATCAGTAAAAGGAGGCTGCAGACTTGAAACAGGGAGGAAGATGATGCAGTTCACAGAATAGTCACAGTCCATTCAATTCATTCTTTCGGCAGAACTGGATTTTTATATCTGTAGACAAGAATGAAAGTGGCGGGTTACTTCAGCTGCTTTTTTAAAGTTGATTTCTTTGGAATAATTACGGCTGGAAAAAATATTTTTAAAAATCTGGGAACAGGAGAAATTGCTAGGTGGTAATAGCCAGTCATTTGTAAATCTCTTCCCATGAGAAACACAATTTAAACTTAAACATACTGGTAGTTGCTTGCAACAACGTGATTTCAAATTGGAAATTGTAAGGACAAAGTATTTGAAGGTGAGCATTTATTTTTGGAGCAGAAAAGGAAGAAATACTTGAAGGCCCGATCCTCAGAAAATTGATTCATTTGGGTAGAACCGCAGTGAGATTCTTTTGAAGAAATATGGCTGATGGACTGAATGTCTTTACTTTGGCTGATAACATTGTGTCAGCAAATGCAGTCTCTCCATTCATCACACAACAGATAAAAAATGGTGGCAGAGAAATGAACGTTCATGCTCAGATGTCTATAAAATTTGTTTTTTTATAAAGGTAAAATGCATAATAATTTCAAGCTCTTTCCATTTTGGCTGAGCTATTAAGGGAGAGGTAAAAAGCATACAAGGCTTCATGAAAAAAAAAACACCCATAATTTACATTTTACGTTTTAACAATTCAACTGTTTGCCAATGCATGTGTAATGAAATGAGAGATTGATGAGCATAGGCACTGTCAGCACTGCACAAGAATATAATTTCAAAACAGTTTATGATAATAGGCCAAATTATGACTTGCACAAATAAATTAAATCCCTCCAGCAGCAACATTTCATCCCATGATTAATTGAAAATAAAGTATGCTGAATCAAGTTGCAGCAAGAGGAAAGGAACATAAAAATAGAAAGAAATCTAGCCATAACTCTTCAGGGCATTGGTGACTCCACAACTAGATTAGATTAATGTGTACATTTTTGGTCACCTAACTTAAGAGGGGACATACTTGCACTGGAAATAGAACAGAGAAAGTTCACTAGGCTGATTTTAGAACGGAGGGGAGTGTTGTCTTATGAGTAGTAAGCATGTTGGACTGATACTCATTGGAGTATCAGTCCAACATACTTAGTGAAAGACAAAGGAGGATCTTATTGAAAGATGTAAAACTCTGCAGAGGTTTGACAGGATAGATCCAGTGAAGGTATTCGTTGCATGGGATAATCTGTTACCGAAAAGACAGTTTAAAAACAAGGGGTCTCCCATTTTTGTTGAAAAGGGAGTGAAGGGTTATAGCTGGTACAGGTGGAAAAAATGGCTGATCTGGCTGATCTTATTATGGCCTTAATTCCTTGATCTTGAATGATGGAGTAGGCTCCAGGAGTTGATGCAAGTATCCATCAATAACTGACTTGGCTAGGAAACTGACTGAGAAGCAAGAGTTTGCCAATATCAAAGGTTGTCTATGACAAAGATCAACATTGTAAGCAGGATGGAAACAAATTACAAGTTATTAATAGATTAAATAAGTGTGAAAAACTACAGCAAATAGATAGGGAAATGTGAGGTCAACCATTTTGAACTGGGTATTTTGAAAAGGGTACACTTTCTGAAACTGCAGAAGTCTTGGAAACTGGAGAAGGTCGATCGTTTATATAATCCCTACTGTGCAAAAAGGAGATAATTCAACCCATCAAGTCTGCACCAACTCTCTGACAGAGCATTTTACCCAGGTCTTCTCCTTGTAACACCATATATTTACCCAGCCACTGCTCCTAATCTGTACATATTGGTGCACGTTGGGCAATTTAGCATTGCTGATCCACATAACTTGCACATCTTTGAACTGTAGAAGGAAACTGAAGCACCCAAAGAAAGCCCATGGAGACACAGGGAGAACATGTAAACTTCACACAGTGATCCGAGGCCAGAATGGAACCCGGCGCTGAGAAGCAGCAATGCTAACCACTGTATCAGCGTGCTGCCCCAAAATATGTTCAACAGATATAGAGGGAGGGAAAAGGGAGAGCATGATAAACAGGAGGAAAGGGTGACAGGGAGGGAGTGCACACAATGGGGAGGAGAGAAATGGGGTAGCGAGCAATAGGGGAAACAGAAGAGAGTGAGAGCCAGGGGGTTGGGCTAGGGCGAGGAGAAAAGGGAGAGCAAAAGGTTAAAAATTAAATTCCACTTCCCCCATTAAAAAAAAGTAAACTGGTTACATAGTTTACTCTGCAGTCCATATTTCTAGACTGAGGAGATGTTGTTTGCCACTGGCAGTAGCATTTTGATTCCAGTTTTACTGAAATTGGTTTGACTAATCTTTGAAATGATTTAATTTCAAATGAGTGGAAAATCTTTGCTTAAAGCAGTCCAATTGATTTTATTACTACTCTGGCTTCATTCAACATTTTCCTAAATAGATATCTAACACGAGGCAAGATGATTTTTATTGATTTATTTTTCAAGAGTACATATGCATGAAACTGAATGTCATTACAAGTTGTTGAATGGACACAAACATTCATCTTTCAAACAGAATTCCTCTTATTTGTGTATTTATTTATCCTTAAGAGTGAATGACATTTAAATGGGTAGATAGTCAAACTGGCTAGAAGCATCAAGTCAGCTGATAATTAATTGATAGCACATTTTACAATTTGTCTTATTTCTTTTCTATTTATCTAATGTAAAACAGATGGCCCGTTTGCCATTACCAGTATTGTGCTCCTGTCCAAGATTAATTCCCAGTCCATTATATACAAGTAAATTTACATTTTTAAATTTATATTTTTTAATTACAAGTGACTACCCTTCAATAAGTACTTATTGGCTGTAAAGTACTTGAGGGCATCACAAGGTAATGAAGTCACTATGTAAAGGCAAGTGTTTCTTGAATAAACATATGGATGAGATTGGAATAGCATAGGTTAGATGGGCTTTAGATTAGTTTCATAGGTCAGCACAACATCGAGGGCTGAAGGGCCTGTACTGCACCATAATGTTTTATGTTCCAAGTATTCACTTAATCAAAAGCCGACTTTTAATTGCTGCATACTGTGGGCTTTTTATAAAATTATTTTGAAACATTACATAGTATCAAAAGAATTGTGTGCTAAATTAACTTTTGTTTTTAAAAATTGATCAGAACTCTCATTTAAGCAAATCATGTACAGATGGGGGCAGAACTGATATTTGCTGATAAGTGGGGAACATTTTTACCTTGATCATCAGCTGAACTGGAGGATATTTTAACAGCAGCTGTGTTATCTGCAGTAGCAGGACTCGGGCAGGAATCTGCTGATCCTAGATTAGAATCTGGCAGAACAAAACACAACATTATCATCAAGACAGAAATACCATTTTTCCAATTATGTTACATTTATTGAAACCTTTGAAATATCTCTACAGTATGTGTTTGAGACAATCATTATTTTGGAATTCTTACAACAGCTCAAAAAGATTTGTACCTCAATCCTCAACCTAAATGCTTCAATCAGGACAAATATAGATTTTGAATTAATTGATTTGCTTAAAATAAATACATCTCCTTTGATTTGATATAATCAATTGAAAAGAGATATTTCACATTAATCTTCAACCGGCAAGAATTGACAAATGTCTCAAGGTTTGACAAAGCTATATGAGGTACACAGTTTTAAACCATCTAAGTCTTCATACTTTAATCCAGCCACTTGTTTCTGAGGAAGTTAATTAAAACTAGTGGTTCTCTTTTATATTAAACTAAATCTTGTACTAAACTAAATTAAATCTAAGTCTTGTTTTACATCACAGCACATTATCGGCCAGAATTTTCTGACCTCCCATCGGCAGGTTTCTCGACAACGAGAGGCATCGGGCCGTTTGCCAGTGGTGGGATCTTCTAGTCACGTCACTGTCAATAGGATGTCCCATTGAAGCTGCTGCAAAATAAGTTGCAGGATATGCCACCAGAGGGAACAGATCAGGCAGTAGCTAACAGCCAGAGAATTCTGGTCACCAAGTTTTAAATACCCTCACAGAGAGGCAATGAAATACTTTGCAGTAACAGAAACATTGCTTCAGCACACCAGATGTTAGTTCGAGAGCTGCCCCGATTCTGATGGTGACTTTGTTACACACAGGCTGAAAAGGGCTACACTGAAAAGGCATGAAGGGAACAGAATTCTTCAATTTAAAAAGCTGCACTCTCCCATTTCTCCAAGATTTCAATGCAATTCCATACAAACTCGAAATGCATTGAGCAGTGTTAGTGAAGGTTAAATACACACTGTGTGTGCAGCAAAAGTTTCACAAAAAGCAGCAAATTAACCTTTATTTTGGTAGCAGAAAGAATGTTGACTAGGATAGACTGATCTGACAGGTTGGATGAGCAGAAAAATCAATGGCAGATGCAGTATAATTTGGATAAATGTGAGGTTATTCTCTTTGGAAGCAAAAACAAGGAGGCAGGTTACTACCTGAATGGCTGTAAATTAGGAGAGGGGAGTGTGCAGCGGGACCTGGCTGTCGTCGTGCACCAGTCACTGAAGGTAAGCATGCAGGTGTAGCAAGTGGTAAAGAAGGTAAATGGCATGTTGGCCTTCAATGCGAGATGAGCAAGGATGTGTTGTTGCAATTAAACAGGGCATTGGTGAGGCTGCACCTCAAGTACTGTGTGCAGTTTTGGCCTCTTTTCTAAAGAAGGATATTCTTGCTTGAGGAAGTACAGCGAAGATTTACCAGGCCAATTCCAGGAATGGCAGGACTGATGCATGACAAGGGATTGACTAGATTAAGATTGTTTTTGCTAGAGTTCAGACGAATGAGGGGAGATCTCAGAGACTTAAATTCTAACAGGGCTAATCAGGGTAGATGAAGGGAGGATGTTCCCAATGGTGGGGGAGCCCAAAACCAGGGGTGCAGTCTCAGGGTACACCATTTAGAATGGAGGTGAGGAGACATTTTTTTTAAAACGCAAAGAGTGGTGAGCCATTGGAATTCATTCAGTTGATGCGACAACATTGAATATATTCAAGAGGTGGCTGGGTTTAGCATTTGGAGCAAATGGGATCAAAGGTCATGGGGAGAAAGCAGAATTAGGCCATTGACGAAAACTTTTCATTTGTATACTGTGCGGGTTAGGTTGATTGGCCATGCTAAAATTGTCCCTTAGTGTCCTAAGATGCGCAGGTTAGAGGGATTAGTGGGTAAAATATGTAGGGATATGGGCATAGGGATTGTGGTCTGTGCAGACTCAATGGACTGAAAGGCCTCTTTCTGTACTATAGGGTTACATGATCTGTGAACTTCTATGATTCAGCAATGGCAGGCAAATCATCCAAAGAGTGAAATGCAGTGAAAGTAAATAGGCTATAAGCAAGCACAGCTAAGTCAAACACACAAAAAAAAGCACAATGTCCTTGTATGAGACCTTGGCTTAGCACCATTTAGAATATTTTGTTCAGTTCTTTCCTAAAGAGATACTAGATTAATATGCAGTTTAAAACATTTAAGATCTCACAAGAGACTCAAACAATGTGATCCTTCAATTCTCGGCTTTGTGGTAGATTTGACTGAAGCATCTAAACGACGATGAAACGAGACTGTGCGCATCTGAACAGAACATTTGAATGTGATAAGTTCAGAAATGTTAGGGATATGCATTTATATTACATCCAAAACTACATTAGGGATAAAATTTTCCTGCCCCAGTCACGATAGGAACCATAGCGGGGAGGGGTGGCAGGGAGTGTGGTGGTAGGATCAGGCCATGCAAAGTTAGTTCCAATGATGTTGGGCAGGATTTTCCAATCTTGGGGACTGTGTAGCAGGAAAATACCACTCTAGACATCAGGAGATTTTATTTTCCACAGAGGATCAATGATCTTTGGAATAGGAGATTGGCTTGTGCAGAGTGTGTGGATTTGCCACAGATATTAAAAAAATAGCTGAACCAGTTCCTGGGGGAAGCAGATATTGCTGCTTTCAACTTGGTAAGGGGCTTGCTAGGTGATGTTGGATTATCTCCTGGAACGCATTGATGATCAACTTTGGATTTTTCCCTTTGAATTGATTTAGGATTTATTCCCTCTGGCCCAGGAATGACAATGGCTGCTGCTGGGGTGGGGAATTCAAGTAGGAGTAGATAATATTGTTTCATTTTATTTATTTGTGTCAGAAGTTGGCTTACATTAATGCTGCCATGAAATAGCTGTGAAAATCCTGAGTCACTACACTCCAGTGGCTGTTTAGGTGCACTGAGGGAGAATTGAGAATGGCCAACGCACCAAACCAGCACATCTTCCAAATAGGGGGAGGAAACCCACACAGACACATGCAGAATGTGCAGACTGTGCACAGTGACCCAAGACAGGAATCAAACCCAGGTCTCTGGCACAGAGTGTAAACCAACATGCCACCATTGCCTGATGAGCCAATTCCATTATTCAACGCAATCATGGCTGATCACAGGCTTCAACTCCATTTTCCCATCAGCTGTGAGATCCCTCAATTCCCTGGGAGATCAAAAATTCCACTTTCAGAATGTCGCAAGACACTTTCTAGCCAGATAATTGCTTTCTAAGCCCAGTCACTGTATTTTATGGAAAAATGCAGCGGCAATCTGTTAATTGCATGCTCGCACACAACAGTAACGTATCGGTTGACCAAGTAATATATATTTCATGGTCGCAGCTAAGGGTTACATATTGGCCCAAACATCTGGAGAACACTCCGCTGCTTATCTTTGAATAGTGACATGGAATCCTTTAGCTTAATTCAAGCTGGCAGCTACGGCCTAGGTTTATCAGAGTCAATTGAAAACCTGGCAACAGCCCTGCAATTTATTATACTGCTTGATCCTTTTGCAGCAGTTTAACATGGGAATCGGGCAGAAGGAAATCCAATCTCCTTCCTAAAAAGTTGCTGGAAAGTGTGCTATGAAAACGGGCAGGCTGCTCACTACTTGACGTAATCTGAGTGGGAAACCCGTCAATCATATTAAAATGTGATCTCAGTGTTTGACTCGCCAGACTACACATTGATGCTGCCAAGGAATTGTGCTGCACATGCAGTCTCAAGTTCAAATTGGAACTTTTGAATATTTTGACTTTAAAAACAGTCCAGCAATTGGCTCTAATTCAAAACTTCCTCCTTTGCATTTTTATCTGCCAATGCTTTGTGATTCGTACACCGCGAGCAATATTCATTTATCTGCAGTCTCTTCTCCCTGCGTGAATGGAATGGTTTTAGCTGAACTCAGTCCGATCGAAGGGATTAACGTGGAAATGTCTGAATTGCTGGGACCTGAGATGCAGCGTGGTGGTTAGCACTGCTGCCTCACAGCGCCAGAGATCCAGGTTCTGTTCCCAGCTTGGGTCACTGTCTGTGCAGAGTTCTCCCCATGGTGGTGCTCTGGTTTCTTCCCACAATCGAAAAGACGTGCATTGGCCATATTAAATTCTCCCTCAGTGTACCCGAACAGGCACTGGCATGTGGTGACTAGGGGATTTTCACAGCAACTTCATTGTAGTGTTAATGTAAGCCTACTTGTGACATTAATAAATAAAAAACTTTGCAAGAAGGGCTTCTTGATGTTAAACCTTCACCAATGTATTGCTCAGAGGTTCCCCCTTCTGTCATATAAAGGTACTGCAAAACAATTTGCTGTAGCATAACTGTCCGAACCAACGCTATCCTCGCATGGCTGGAACCTGGGTCCCATTCAAAAACATGATCCCCATTTGGGATTTCGCCGTCTAAGAGATTTTGGGGGAACATAACCCCTGAAACCACTAGACTTTATCATGTAACAATTTTCTTCATTTAGGAGCTGGACAGAATCTCGTTGAGGCATCAGGGGTCTCGAGTGGCAGCTGGAGGTCTGAAAGAAACCCAAGGTGTCTCACCTCGGAAAGGCCCATTGAATGACATCAGATAGTGCTGAGGTCACAATGGGCTTTCCCTAGAATTAAGTGTGGAAATCTTGCCAAGCAAAAGCTGTCAGCCAGAGGCCAGCAACACTTGCACTCAGCAGCATCAACTTTGGCTACTGGTGGAAGGATGAGACCCTGACATTGTCATCAATTGACCGCATGGCAGGAAGGCTGCCCTTGGTCTTCCCACCCAAAACTTGATTGTGGCAGATCTGGGAAGGTGTCTGCATTCAAGTACTCCACCATCCCATCTAATTTAATACCCTTCTTGCCTCCAAATTTGTCACCAGTGGGGAGCAGAAGATTGGGCTGCAACTCCCCAGCTCTTGTGGGGTTGGGTACCCTAGGTTTCTAGGTGAAAAAGTAATTTAAGATGCAAACTTTGAATGGTTCTGACTACCATGCAGCAATAGATACCCAGAAAAAAACTGGAATTATCATTTCTAGCTTCTGAGTAATTAGATTAATGAGCCACACCCATTGCCAACATATCACCCCACCCCACTTGCAACTAACTTCTTGCAAGACTACCTTCTTGCAAGACTACCTTCACAGTTCCCAGTATCTCAATTGACTAACCTCAACCTCCACCCCTCCAGCTTCCAGCAACCACCCACTTCCTCCCACAATTTTTACCCATTTCCTTTTGCCCTGGCTCTTCAAAAGTGGCAGGGACCTTGAAGCTCATCTGCTTTGAGAGCTGATAGGAGGGCCTGGCTTAATTACCTCAGACTGTTGGCCTCAGGAACTTGCTGTGTCATACAGATCTCACCCAACCTGAGTCAGAAGCCTGGGCAAGTCAGGTGTGGCTGGATTTCAAGGTAGTAAGGAACGGAGTGGCAATTCGACTCAGCTACCACAACATTTGATTTATTATTTCACTGTATGTAAATACATGTGACAAAGTATTGTTTCTACGTGCTATACAGGCAAAACATACTGTTTATAGAGAAGGAAACGAGAGAGTGCAGAAGATAGTGTTACAGTCCTAGCTAGGGTGTAGGGAAAGATTAAGGGAAAACACAATGCAAGGAATGTCCATTTAAAAGTGTAACAGCAGCAGGGAAGAAGCTGTTCTTGAATAGTGAAATAATAAATCAAATGTTGTGGTAGCTGAGTCGAATTGCCACTCCGTTCCTCACTACCTTGAAATCCAGCCACGCCTGACTTGCCCAAGCTTCTGACTCAGGTTGGGTGACCTCAGACCAAAAGAAGGTGGAAGAGAGAATACCACGGTGCATGGGGTCCTTAATTATGCTGGCTAGTTTGCTGAGACAGTGGGAAGTTTATACAGAGTCAAAGGATGGGAGGCTGGTTTGAGTGATGGATTGGGCTACATTCACACCCTTTTGTAGTTGTTTGCATGGTTGGACAAGGCAGGAGTTATACCAAGCTGTGGTACAACTAGAAAGAATGCTTTCTGTGGTGCATCTGTAAAAGTTGGTGAGTTGTAGCTGATATGCCAAATTTCCTTAGTCTTCTGAGAAATTAGAGGTGCTGGTGGGCTTTCTTAACTATAGTGTCAGCATAGGGGAACTAGGACAGGTTGTTGGTGATTGGGACACCTAAACATTTGAAGCTCTTGACTTTTTCTACTTCACCCCCATGATGTAGATAGGGGGCATCCTCCTTTACGTTTCCTGAAGTCGATAACAATCTCCTTCGTTTTGTTGACATTAAGGGAGAAATTATTGTTGAAATTATTATTGTAACCAGTTCAGCAGATTATCTTATTCCTGCACTCTGTCTTGTCATTGTTTGCTGTGGTGTTGTCACCAAACTGGAAAATCAAAATTGGAGGTGAATTTGGCTGCACAGTCATAGGTGTATAAGAGTATAGTGGTGAGCAGGGAACACAGTCTTGTGGGGCACTGGTCTTAAGGATAATCGTGGAGGTTGTGTTGTTGCCTATCCTTACTGATTGTGATCTAAGAGTTAAGAAGTTCAGGATCCAGTTGCAGAGGGAAGTGCCGAGATCCAACCCACGGAATTTGGAGATGAGTTTTGTGGGAATAGTAGTGTTGAAGGCTAAGCTGCAGTCAATAAATAGGAGTCTGACTTGGATATCCTTGTTACCTAGGTGTTGTTATCACCAGAAGTTAGAGGCAGTTGTGTCATATAAAGTGACAATTTCCTTCCATTTTGATGTGTATAAATAAGGTTGTATACAGTCTGGAACATATCAAAAACTGGCAGGCCAGTGAGGCCTTCGAAATGAAGAAACTTCTTACTTCAGTCCGAAATATTTAACCCCTTATCCTGAGACCATGTTCCTGACTGCCCTGCCAGGGCAAATAGCCTCAATGCAGACTGTCAAATCCCCTCAGGATTTTATTTTACATTAAGATCACCTCTGCTTCTCCTAAATTTCACAGAGCAGGCCCAGTTTACTGAACCTCTCATCAGACAATCCTCTCATTCCAAGAAGCAAATGAGTGAACCTTTGTTGTACTCTCTCCTTACAGGTCAAACAAGGCATAGTTCTCCAGATGTGGTCTGAAAGTAGCAAGATGTGTTTATCTTAAATTCCAATCCCTTTGCAATTAAGGCCAACTTGCAATTTAGGCCAACTTGCAATTTGCCTTCCCAAATGCTTGCTGTACCTGCACGCTAACTTTGCTGGGCAAGTACAGTCAAGAATCTTTGAACATTAACATTTTAAAAGATGTAAAATGTTTAAGTCTGTTTTTCTGTTCTGATAACAAAAGCGAATAACCACATTATATTCCATCTGCCACTTTGACATCCACTCATTTACGCCTCTCCGCAACTTCTGTGTGGCTCCTCACAGCTTACATTGCCATCTAGCTTTACGTCAGCAAACATCCACAAATTACACATGATTTCTCAAAATCATTAATGTAGATTACCAATGGCAAAAGTCCTATAACTGATTCTTGCCGCACTTGATTAGTTACAGCCTGCCAAATTCAAAACACCCTATTTATGCCTACCATCTGCTTTTTATCTGGGAATGCACAGTGGTTAGCACAGCTTTCTCACAGTGTCAGAGACCTGGATTTGATTCCCAGCTTGGGTCACAGTCTGTGTGGAGTTTTCACATTCTCCTCGTGTCTGCCTGGGGTTCCTCCAGGTGCTCTGGTTTCCTCCCACAGTCCAAAAAACATTGACCAGAACGAGTGTTGAAGTGTGGCAACTAGGGGAATTTCACAGTAACTTCATTCCAGTGTTAAAGTAAGTATTACTTGTGACTAATAAATAAATTTTAACTATTCATTGACCAATTCTTCATCTATGGTCATACATTACTCATAACTATGAGCCCTGATCTGAAAATGCATCATTTTCTAAACAGTTCTGATATTGTTCATATCAATCTTTCGCTTTAGAAAAATAGTTTAGTGTAGCATTACTTCATTTTTTTTCCCAAAATAAAACAAATAAGCCCTTCAACTTTGAAAAATGTTTTCAGTTTTGCAAGAGTACATGCTCTTTTAGTATAACGGCTGAAGCTACAATTTTTAGAAATATACCTTCTTCCCTTGTTTGCAGACAATAACAATGTCATCCTAATGAAGCTGTGCTATATTACTCAAATCACTTTTGCTACAGAAAACTGCAAGTAAATATAAACAACCTGTTGAATAATCGTGGGTCTTTTGGATTTCCACTTTACTCGGAGGCAGAGGGGCTTTTCTTTTGGTCTTTTTTGAGTTACACGATGCAGCAGCTCCACTAAGTGGCATTGACTCTGTCCTTTGTCTGCCCGGACCTGTCATGTTCTTAAAAAAAAAGATAGGAAGCGTAAACAGGGGTAATGTTGGCAAAGTCAGAAATCTTACAGATTTTACAAGTGCAAATAAGCCATGAACTATTTTCTAAGGAGAAATCTGACACTTCTTACACCAGCATGTAGGTTTGCAGAAGACTATTTACCTCTCACTGATGCACAAGGCATTGAGCAACCACCTTACAGCAACAATGTCTGGGAAGATGCATACTAGTTACACCTTTAGTTGTTCCAGACATGTAGTGACTTCAAGCCAAAATTCTCTCTTTTTGTTTTTATGGGGCAAGATGGTGCACGATGTTAGGAGAGAGCAAGAAGACGAGGACTCAAACCTCTGCTTTCTGATCCTCACAAGCAGAGGAGGAAGCGGCTCCTGATGACTAGGAGCCACAGTGGAGGCAATTGAGAGTCCAGTCCAGCACCAGCTGAGGATTTGTTCACTTGTTATTTTAATATACATTGTCAAGTGTCACTAACTCCTTCTCCATGAACCACTGAAAGGCAGCAATTCTAACCCACTGCTTTTTATTCCTAGGAGGTCACTTAAGTTGACTGAAGCTGGTCTCTGTGGAAGTGGAGAGGAATGACAGAGAAGAGATAGCAAAGGGTGAATATTTGGGAGAATATTTAGGGAGTCTGGGCACAAGTTCTGTTGAGATTTGTTCCCAATCAGCTGCTAGACGACAGGGCAATGGAGCATAAAAACGCACAATTCTTCCTTTTCTCCTGGGGAGAGAGAACTCTGCCCTCAGTCAGTCTCAAGCAGAATCAGAGTTATCCAGCTCTCCACTGGGAATTGATATAAACCCATTCTACCGAGCAAGGCGAGATGAGCTCTCCAACATTGCAAGTGAGTTTCATAGATTAAGGAAATGCAGCATGCCACCATCTCCTCAGGGTAGTTAGAGAATGGCCATATACTGGTGTGGCCTCCAAGTCTGCTGCAATTGTCATGCCTAACATTGTGCCAGCAAAGTTAAACTTGAGAGTATCAATGGAGTTTCCACCTTGCTGCAAGCTCACATCTCTGTCCTTGATGTTTTGGATGATAGAGTGAATGATGCAAACACTGTATCTTTCTAATCTTACCAAGGTTTTACAGAATCTGGCAGCTGATATTGCCGTCACCCTCGGGGCTGCAGTGGAGGGCAGTTAAAGCATTCATAATATCTGCTGTTTCCTACCAATTCCAGACAAGGTTTCTGTTTTATTTACTTATTTATTTGTACAGAAAGCAGCAGAGGCAATACTTGACCTCATATCTGGGATGCAGGAAGCAGCAACTTTGTTCCAACAAAAGCTGTCAACATAGACAACATACTGGCCCACAACTCAGTAGCCTCATTTCCCACCATATATTATATCTTGGGAATCATTGGAAACTGGAATTAAACTAATGGGAACGTTAGAAATTGCTGTAACTTTTGCACATTTAATAGATAAATATTTAACTCTTTGAACCAAATAATTCTTAATTACCAGCAATGAGACATCAAAGGTATCATAGTTACTGCTCAAAATGGAGAATGCTTGTAACAATTACTCTTGCAACTAAGTAGTTTTCCCATTTTCTGGCAAAGGAGAACAATGTGCCCTTACACAATAAAGATCTAGTTCGCAAGGAGCTAAAGAAAGGCTGTTGCTAGGGAAACACTGACAATTCAGCTATTATTCACATGCACAATTTCAATCCGTAATGTGATGTCATCTATTAACCTTAAAAATATATAGTACTTGCATCGTCCAAAATTTAACAAGTTTTCTTACATTTGGAAAAGAACACCATATAAATTTTAGCAATGTAGGAAAATAAAATGCACTTAGTGACTGCAAAATCTTCAGAAATTCTAAACTTATTTCAAAATGCTTTTTCTCACCCGACAGTCTCTACCTTTTACATGCATTTAATAGTATTTGGCTAATAGAATAATGGTAGTGCATTACAACCTAAGTGGTGACTGCCTATCGCCAATGCTCCTGAGCTCCTGTTGGGTACCAGAACATCTAGCTAAATTAGGAACTATAGTAACTGGAGAGCAAATGAAAGGTTTGCGAACTCAGTAACATTTCATTAACATTACATACAAACATCATTTAATGCAACTACTCCCACTAATGTTCATAAGTTATAAAATGACACTATTGAAAACTCAGTGCCTCAAACATGCATTATGGAAAACATTGTGAAGTTTCCATGGTTATAATTTAGGTTTTCCTCCATTCCTCCTCCCCCCCCACCCGACCATATAAGAAATATGACTGTTTTGTGCACTGGGTTATCTCAGTGTGCAAGTCAGGATATCCAAATCTGACAGTGAATCTCAGATTGTGGAATACTACAGAACATATGAAAGACCCTCCTTCCACTCTTAGAGACAGAAAGTTATGACAGATCAATATATATAAAGTCTAAAGTTAATTTATCAAATTTACTAAAAGCTATTATAATAGATGTGGGGGTTTATTTTTCTTAAACTGCTCCCACCAGGTGGAGAACAGATGGCAATGGATCAAAAACCCATTTTCCTCCAAAAACACACATGACAACAAACTACAGGGTCACTTTTAACATTTAAAAAAAAACTTGGACGGGCGCATGGATGAGAGGGGTGTGGAGGGATATGGTCCAAGTGCAGGTCAGTGGGATTATGCAAAAGAAATGGTTCGGCACAGACAAGAAGGGCCAAAAGGCTTGTATCTGAACTGTAATTTTCTATGGTTCTGCATGTTAATTGTCCACCAAGTGAGTAATATTCATTTTGTTCAAGTATAATACTTCATTGAAAGAGATTAAGTACTTTCCTCAATCTGTTGCAGAAATTATGGAGTGCAAGTTATGCCTATCCATATGATCTGACTTGCACCTGAACACATTCTTCCTGAGAGGAGGGCTAATTCGGATGTTCCAGGTAGATTTGGAACCAGAGTCTGACTCATTGGCTTGATAATACTGAGATAGAAGAAAAGCCCCATTTCCATTTGTAGACATCTTATCATTCCACATTTAAACTTGCCCTACAGGAAGGTCAAAACCCGTATGTGAACTGTTGAGAGTTAATTGACATTAGTTAGGTTTAAAACTTGTTCTTTATCTAATACACTATTTTGCAGTGAGATCTGGCTTCCTTAGCGGGACTGTTCACAGGATGTGCATGAGCTAAGAGGGATGACATGTCAGGTTAATCACTTCTTTATCTGGGATTATGCTGGCAAGTCTCACACCTCAAGGGGCAAGGTAATAATAATGATACTGTCCAATTCAGCGCTTTGGCATTGGAAATCAAAGTTGCAACTGACAGTCATAACATTTCCGACCAGCAGAGACTTTCAGGCAAAACAGTAAAATAGGGAATTTGATACTTCTCCCAGTGATAAGCAACCTGATGATACAACTTCCAGAGCAAGGCCTGAGCTTTCATAGACAAATAGCTCATGATTTTCAAACATCAAGTGGAAAGATGGACTGAGACTGGTCTCATCTCAAGCAATTGAGCAAGGTATTGAGGGAACACCTTCAGCATTATTGATTGATGCAAGCAGAAAACTCTTTTGTCGGTGACTAAGATTATGTTAGTATCTTATTCAAAAGTACAAAAGAAAGAACTGGTTGGACCAGAATTTGTTGGCTTCCATTACCTCCCAGCTGGGGAGTTACCAAGTACAATGTGAATGCTCAAGCCCTGCTTAGTCCTGAAGATTTGACAATACCAAACTGACATGGACTGAACCAGTCAAAGGAAGTCAGTTCGTCAGTTAGAATATGGTGACAACATAATGCTTTAAGAAACAAAAATATCAAAGATTGTCACAGCTTTTAAGACTTTAAGGAGCCCCTGTCTCTGTTGCTCCACTTCTTGGGTATGTCTTCCTTAGATAAGGAGACCAAAACAGCACAGTATTCCAGATTCGGCATCGCCAATGACCTGCTTACATAGAGTGTAGAAAGACTACTTCAAACCCTTTTCATGCCATCTGCCATGCTTATTGCATGCTATACTACCATTTTAACTCATGACGTACAAGGGCACTCTTGACCCTCTGAATATAATTAATTACCAGTATTACACCAGTCAAAAGATAATAAACTTCACACTTTGTTACATTGTACCACATCTGCCATAAGCTTGCAAACTCATTCAATCTGTACATATCCCTCTATCCTATCTACTTTTTATTTCTCCAACCAACTTTGTAGCACCAGTAAACTCAGATATTTTACACTCTGGTCTCTGCTTAAAGTCATTAATATGGATTATAAATAGTTGAATCGCAAGAACAGATTCTTATGCTACCCCATTTGTCACAGTTTGTAAACAATTCTGTTCATACAGAATATAGAATTTAATAGTACTACTCTTCTACTACAGCATACCATTTGGTCATCGTTCTTTGAAAGGTATATATTCAATATGCACCATAACCATACACATTTCCATTTCAAATATTTTCAAAGTTAGTACTGAATCTACTTCCATCACCTTTTCGGTAAATACATTCCAAATCATTACAACATGCAATGTCAAAGTTCTCACTCCCTCCTGACACCTCTGGTGCATTTCCTGCCCTTTCTAGCACTGGGAACAGTTTCTTCTCATTCACTTCATCAAAACCAAACACAATTTTCTATATCTTTCAGATCTCCCCTTAACCATTTTTGCTCATTGGAGAACATTCAATTTTGTCTTATCTCTCTACATGATTGAAATCATTCATTCCTCATCCCATTCCAGGAAAACTCTTCTATAACATCTCTAAGATGTTGACATGGTTCTTAAAGTGCGAGATCAACATTTGCTACAATATCCCAGCTGTGGCCCAACTATGTTTTTTTTAAGAAAACGTTGAACATAATGTTCTTCTTCTGTACTCTATACTCCAATGTCTAAAGCCAAGGATCCCATCTGTTTTCTCAAGATATCCTTCCGACTTCAAAGATTTGTATACGTACATCAGGTCACTCTGTCCTTCAACCCCCTTTTAAAATTATTACGTTTCATTTCTATTCCCTTTCCTTGAATTTGATCAAAATTAAAGACTTCGTATTTCTCTACATTAAACTTTGTCTCTTAAATACAACTTTTCACCAGTCCTCTTGAAGTTTGTAATTATCCTCATTATTTCTACATGTCTAAGTTTCATACTAGCTGCTAACTTTGAAATGTAACCAGATATACTCAAGTCCGGGACATGTAGATCAAAAATAAATACAACCCAATACTGAACTGTAAAGGGACTATCACGGAGTGGGGTTGCGAGGGGAGGTAAGAAAGCAGAAGAGTGGACTTATGGCTACAACAGCATCTACTAATAGAATTCTCCCCAATTTGAATGACATTCACCACTGCCCTTTGCTTTCTATCCCTCAGACTTCATATTCAAATAGTGACTGCTGCTTTAATTCCATGGGCTTCAAATCTGCTAACAAGTCTATTCAGTGGTGCTTCATTAAAAGCATATTGAACATCTATATACACCATCCACAAAAAAGCCTTCTTTACAAATGCTCACAGAACTCATTCAAATTAGTCAAACATAAATTCATGCTGGTTATCCTTCCTTAGTTTGATATGCTGCAAACAGTAGAATCGGAAAGAAACTCAATTTTGCAACATTCTTCCATCAAACATTTTTTGACAATGAGAAAAGTTCAGATGTTCTGCATATTACCAAGACAATGTTATAAATTTCCAAGTAACTGCTGGAACCTATAAAAGGGTAAAATCAATCATGCCGCATGTGACATCAATGATTCTGTCTGTTTAGATCGTAACAGCTATACGCAGCTGTCACCAAGTTAACAAAAAAACAGCCAAATAAATGGCTCAGCATCATCTTCTGAAGGGCAACTAAGGATAGGCAGTAAAAACGCCGGCCAAGCCAGCAACGTTCACGTCTCAGGAAAGGAAAAATATTAGGAGCTGGAAAAAAAATTACAGCTTTTGATAATTTGAAATGGAAACTGTTACAAATATGGCTTTCCATTCAAGAGTGTCCTCTTGTGGCTGAGTGTTTTTATGCAACTAACTGTTGATAATGTAATAGTACACTCTTGCCATGAGATAAGGTGACAATATTATTACTTCAATTCAAAACATTTCTGTTCTTTCATTGCTGAAGTAAAACACTTACTTGCATTTTAAATTTGTACTTTATACCCAGTCAGGAATAACAAGGTTTAAAATACTGGTGGAAGAATGGAGAAGAAGGGGGCATGGATTCAATTCAAGGTAATTGGAAAATGAAACAAAGAAGACATGAGGACAAACCTTTCCACACAAGGATCTAGAAAGCACTGTGTGGAGTGTGGAGCAGATGTCAATTGAGGCATTTCAGCAGAAACTGAAAAGGAAGAACATGCAGAACAACAGGGAAAAGGCCAGGGAGGGGCACTAGTTAAATTGCTCCTTCGCAGAGCCACTGCAGACATAAGATGCCGAATGATCGCCTTTGCTGTAACCATTCTGTGATGTATCTATACTTGAAGTAGATCTCACTAGGGTTGCCTGTAGGGTGTTTTTTTTTACTTATTTGCATTAAATATGATGGTAAGCACATTCTCTCACCCTATTTAGATTTTGAGAAAAACCATTTGATATTATTTCCTGACTGTTTCAGGAAGTGATCAGAGCTGAGGTGATTGAATTTTTTCCCCACTGACAACTACCAAAGCAATTGTACATGATTTTAAAAAATTCTTCCTCAAGTTTTTTATTTATTGCTCATCCCTAGTTGGCCTGGAGAGGGCAGTGGTGAGCTGCCGTCTTGAACCATTGAAGTATATGTGGTGTAGTTACACCCACAGTGCTGTTGGGGAACCAGTTCCAGGATTTTGACTCAGTAATAGGGAAGGAATGGGGATATAGTTCCAAGTCAGAATAGCTTGTAGCTTAGAGGGGAACTTGCAGGTAGTGGTGTTTCCATGCATCTGCTGTCCTTGTAATTCTGAAGTGACAGAGATTGTAGGTTTGGCAAGTGCTGTTAAAGGACGCTTTGCACGTTCCTGCAATGCACCTTGCAGGCTGTACTGTTACAACCACTGCCACGTAAGGTGCCTGAAAAGTCGTTGATCCAGGTGAGACCTCTCTATTCATCAATGTTCAGCTAAGATACCCACAAACTGTTACAAACTCTAATGCAGAGGGATGATCGGCTGTGTCTTTATTCAACCCATCCTCTGCTAATAGCAAAGACGTTTAATTCAATAAGGTTTTCTGCTCCTTGGGTAGCTTTACCAAACCTAATAGTAATGCAAAGAACAAATTCGGCTGGGTTTTCTTCAGCTAAAATACAGTAAGTTTACTAATAGCTAAAAAGGCAAGGAGAAATGATAAAGTCCATGTATCTATATTCATATGGATTAGTGACTGCAATAGTAAGTAAGTATAAAATTAAAAGTTATATGGAATAGTCCTTGAGCTGAGAGATGATGATGATGTGTTGTGGCCATTGTGAATTGATTCCAGTATAGTTAAATTCTGCCAGTGAAGAAATGATTCTTCAACTCAGGTGTTCTGTGGTTTGGTACAAATATTTCAATTCATTTTCCCAGCTAAGATCTTTGTTGCAGGCTGGTTGACTTCACAATCAGAGCGGGAGCAAGTGTTTGAGATATTCCAACAAAAGATGGATATTTTTGCAGGGATCCTGCTCCCATTTCCATATCACATTACATCATATGGAAAATTTCCATCCATAATCAAAACAAATGGCAGACTCAAAGGGCCGGATGACTACTCCCGCTCCTATTTTCTATGTTCCTAAGTTTCTCACACTGAATATATTGAACCACCAGCATGGGTCTGGATGTTCACCATTTCACATTGATATGCTCATGCACAGCAAATCATAGACTCCCATGTATCTTCACAACACAGCGGGTTTGACTGTTTCATCCCTTGCATCCAGTTATACCATAATTAAAAACACTCGTGTGGGAAGAAAAATTGAGATTGACAACTTATGCCACCAGAATGACTGGAAATACAATTTTTGGTGTTGAAAACAATGAATTTATCTTACATACCAGGGACATTTATACAATATAACTGGCATCAAATACTAATGGTGGTCACAATATTACTGAGTCTTCGATACAGAGGACTGACTATTGCATTTTTATGATGTGGAGACGCCAGCATTGGACTGGGATAAACACAGTAAGAAGTCTTACAACACCAAGTTAAAGTCCAACAGGTTTATTTGGTAGCAAACACCACTAGCTTTCAGAGCACTTGCTGCTCCTTCATCTTTGCTACCAAATAAACCTGTTGAACTTTAACACGGTGTTGTAAGACTTCTTATTGTATTGCATTTTCTACAGACTCATCTTTTTAAAAAATCAAATAGTTGGGAAAATTAAAATGGAAGCTTAAAACTCTTCATTTATAGTTTTGAGCTTTGTGAATTGAGAAAAGCAGTATTAGCAAAGTTGCAATTGACAAAATTCTTTCATTCTCTGATCCCATAACCAGAAAGGAAACCTAGTTTCTAGTTTACTTGAGCGAGCGGATGGACAAACAGGATTTTGATAATTAATGCAAAGAGTTATGAGCAAGCACATATTCTACAGTTCCAACTCAGGGGTAATTGTTATCAGACAAAGGAGTAAGAGCATTGCCACCCACCAGAAAATGAAACAAAGGACAGTAAAAAATGAAAATAATGCTCAGCAGACAGACAATCATTCAACTACATGGAAAACTAATGCATTTTATAGGACAGAACACATATTTTAAGGGTTGAAGCCCAATTACTAAGCCCAGTGTACTAAGGAGGGCTGAAGCATACAAGAGTTAGATGCAGAAATTCAAACTTAAAACAGCAACAATACAAAATCCTCCTAAGATTGCTACCTGTTATATACTTCACTGACCTGTACTGTACCATTGGCAGAATCATCTAGATAAACACAAGATGTAGGCCTATTCAATGCTTGCTGGGTTAAATCTTTTGGAAAGCTCTGTGAAACTGATAGGGGTGGTGGTGGTGCAGGAGCCCGTCTCTTTTTCGGTAGATCTGAAGGTAGTGTATTCGATTCATACGTCGGGCAATAGGCACTTGCACTGCTCATGCCAAGTGGTCTCTGTTGACTTACTAGTGGGGTTGCAGGAGCACTTGCAGGCTGAAAATGAAAATAAAAGTTTATTTTTTAAAACCCCCTCTTGTATTAACAGTTCTAAGACTTTCTACGAAGGAGTCAAAGAACAAAATGCGATTAGTTGACTATCCTTCTGTATTGCTGCTTACATGTGTCATGATACTTTGAATACTGAAGCAAAATACTGCTGGTCCTGAACTCAGAAATAAACACAAAAAAAAAAGCTGAAATATTCAGCAGATCAGGTTGTGGAGAAAATGGAGTTTGGAACTCAGTAGACATTATTGACTTGAGCCCTGTTTCGGGCTCCACAAAATGCTGCCTGATCTGCTGAGTATTTCCTGCTATAGGTTGGTATGGGCTACTAGAGACTGTATTGGAGTCAAACAATTGAGAACAATTAGCAAGCAACTGCATTTCTGATAATACAACGGAAGAAAAGCCAACTAATGAAAAAGCTGAAGGTGGGCAACAATGGTCTACATGGTTTAGCTTGTGATGACTGGCCTTCAAAATCCTGAATCACCTCCCATGACTCCAATCATTTATTAGATCAAATTGCTTTAGATGTCCTGACCCCTGACCTTAAACTCTTGCATTCCAAGAGCTGAAGAAAGACCATGACAAAGCCAGGAGCTCAGTGGTCCTGATAAAACCCAAAATGAAAATGGGCAATCAGATTATTGGTGAGTAACATATTTTTATGGTATCATGAATTAATTCTTTTGTCATGATTGAAGAGAAACACATTGCAAGGTTGAATGGGCTAATCCACTGTCTGAGTAGTTGCTGATATGTTTGTCTGATGTGTCTCATTCCATATATGGTTGTTTCACTAGTTGCTAAGTCACAAATTACAAAACATATTTTTGTAGTTGTGTTGACTAAACTGGGTAAGGGAGCAAGATCGTTTCCATGAAGAACCAGCTGTGTTTTTGTAAGTCAGTTCTGCTAGCCTAGACTTAGTAAACTCATAACTATAGGGTAACCAGTCCAGTATCAAAAACACTGGGCTACGGTGACCAATGTTTGCATTTTCAAATATATAAAATAGACATGGAGGATAGCAGGTAAATCAGATTAAAATAGACTGTTCAAGTTGAAGTCTCAGCATCACATATTAATAAATGTTATTCTTTTACACAATGGCTATACATCTTCCATTAACTCAATTGATCATGCAATATTAGATAACTTCATAAATCAAGTCTATGAAATTAGAATATTTTCAGAAATTTGAACTATATTTTTAGAATTTTAAACTGGACAATTTAAAGTAAAAACTGATGATTTTGGCTTTTTTTTTTGTAAAGTAACTACATTTCTTTGTTCCTGTTCTGGATGGTATTTTCTTGCTCTTAAGCCAATGGAGGACTGCACACAATTCTTCACGAAGAAAGCTGGTTGGCATGTACAAATCTATCTGTTAGTCTGCACTAACCACCTACAGTTTGAGACTAAATATTATTAAGACCCATATGAAAAGCTTACTTTTTCCCGTTTCTTCTTACTGAGTCTAAAGATGTTGAAGAAGCCCTTGTTTTCTTTCTCCAGAGTTACATTTCCAGGAACCCGAGATTGTCCTAAACACAGAGTACATTTGCACGGAGTTAGAAAAGGAGGCAGTAAATGTCGGTTGCACAATACACGTTATAGTTGTGCCTATGAATAATACACTAAGTATAGCAAATTCTGCACATTTTGCTTACAATTGTCTTTAAATTAATTAACATCCCTTACTCCAGCTAAGCTAGATGTTCCACCAAGAAAGCACTATTCAAATAAGCACTTTTTGTATAACTTTAGGTTATGAACCATAAAAAATAAGACAGCAGATAGCATGCATTTACCTTAAACAGGATCAATTTTTACAAATTAATGATAAAGACAGATAAATGGACTCCCATGCTAACATGAAAATGGGGGAAAAGGAATAGAGAAAGGGGGAAGAGGGTGAACAAAAGAGGGGTAGGAGGAGTACAAGCCAAAAGGGAAGGGCAACAAATAAAAGGAAACAAGAAAAAAAAAAGGTGGATAACAAGTGAGAGATGCACACATACATGAGAGTAAGGCACAATTTCAGTACAAGTTAAGACAACAGAAAAACTGAAGTACAGTTTGCAAAACTGTAGATTAAAGTCTGAAATGGCATTACCTTGTTGAGTGGATCCAATTTGAAAAGGTCTCTGCGACGGTCCTACAAAAAGGTGGAAGTCACAGTAAATATCTAGTTTCATTACCGATAAAGTAACTACTTTGCAGAATATTATTTAAGTTTTGGTTTATAACAATAAGTGTTACTCACATTTGCCCTTTGGCAATATTGTCTATAGATATGGATCAAGTTCTACATACATATCAGCAGCAACTATCTTTGGACACTTCTGACTCACACATTGATCCATCATACAGGCCAATATTTTTCACCCCCATAATATAACCTGTCTCTGTCTATCAGTCACTGAAACCCTCATCCACAATGCTGTTATCTTCATCACCAAGCATCCTGATGCTTTCCTGTCCAGCCTTTTATTTTTTGAGTATCATAAATTCAGTCCATCCTACTTGTTCATCACTCCCATCCTTCAATGGTCCCTGTAAGCTGTGGATACAGATGGCTGTTCCGCAATGGCCAAGGTATCATACTGTTCACAAACTGTTCCTTGTGCAGCTGCCCAAAATAATTGTGCATTAAAATAAGCAGACCATGCAAACAAAGCAAATGTGGAGGGATCATTGTTGCTCTTGCTGACATACACTGGCTCAGAGTTCCAAGAACCAAGTCGCATACAACTCCCACCTCATGTTTAAATCCTCCATTGTACCGCCATCCATCTGAAAAAAAAATCTCTCAAATCCCTTCCAAAGACACGGTTAAAAGAAAAGACAGAAACTGTGTCCCTGGTGACCAGGCCTTCAATGCTCAAGCCTCTTGAGTTCTCTGAACTTTTTTTTGGTATGATTTATTATTGTCGTATGTATTAGCATAGTGAAAAGAATTATTTTTTGCATGCTATACAGATAAAGCATACTGTTCATAGAGAAACAAGAGAATGCAGAATATAGTGTTACAATCATAGCTAGGGTGTAGAGAAAGATTAACTTAATGCTCTCCACCCAAGCATTTGCCTCTAGAGATCAACACGAAACCAATCTCTTTAACCAAGCTTCTGAACATTTCTTATAATTTTTTTTTTTCTTTGTTTTGGCATTTATTTCTGTCTGGAGCAGCATGGTGGCACAGTGGCTAACACTGCTGCCTCACAGCACTATGGACACAGGTTCAATTCCAGCCTCAGGTCGCTATCTGTATGGAGTTTGCACATTCTCCATATCTGCATGGATTTCCCCTCCACAGTCCAAAAGATGTGCGGGTTATGTTAATTGGCCATGCTGAGTTGACCCTAAGTATCAGGCAGATTAGCAGAATAAATAGGTGGGGTTGTGGAAATAGGGACTGGGTGGGATTGTTGTCGATTTGATGGGTCAAATAACCACCTTCTGCACTTTAGGCATTCTATGATTAAAGATTTCATGCAGATTGGGATACACATCTGCATAAAAAGGCACTTAGATATACAAGTTGTCAAAACCGTAAAAATTCATCTTTGACAATACTGGTGACAATTGTCTCTCCTGACGCAGTACTTTTATTTATACGACAGAAGTAAAAACGTTATGCAATAGATCAATCTTATTGATGCAGTTTTTAAAGTGCTACATGTTTCAGATTTTGCTGATTTTTTTTTTTAAAGATAGCTTTGATTGCTGTAGCTTGGCAGTGTGCGACAACATTCAGAGGGCTCAGGCAAGTACTCACCTATGCTGGTGTCCAAAGCATATACTTCCCGTAAACCAAGGTCCTTCAGAGATTTTGTTAAGTCATAGGGCTCCTGACACTCAAAGTCTTTAACGAGAATAGTGCTCTTTGGATCAAATTCACACTTATTGCTGATTATTGGTACCAGTTCTTGAAGAGGAACAAGAGGGCTAACACGGACTATGGTTTTCTGTGTTTTCTTGTAGTTCACAACGACACGCACTGTTTGCTGAAAATAGAAAGAAAGCTCATCAGTGTTTGGTTAAAAATGCTGACACAATTATGATTTAAAGTGCATTACTTTTAGGTACTGATCCAGCATAGAACAAACCTGGGATGAGTTGCACTTAACCCAACTCTTTGGAATCATGTTTTCCCCCAAATTCTCAGCTGTTGGAAAATTGTCTTATGGCTTCCTCAGAAGAGATTTTTCAGCAGAAGTTAATGATAAAAACCACGGGCATATCCAATACAATAGGATCAAGAATGAAAAGATCCTTCAAATCTGAAGATTTCATTAGCTGAGCATAATCTGTTCTGGACTCAATTAAGAACTCTTTTGAAACAAGAAAGAAAGAATTGCCTAAGATGATTCAAAACCTTGTATTGACTTCTGTCATTTGCATCTAAGACAAAGTGAAAGGAGTATCCCAACTGTATAAAGAGAGGCATGGAAAGCAAGTTGAGATCAGGACATAAGGGATATAGATAAAGTTAGCAGGCAAAACATTGGCAGGGGAATATAATGTGGGAAATGTGAACTTGCTCACATACCTCATGGAGAAAATTTGGACAGACTGGTCCTATACACACTGACCTTCAGAAGAATGAGAGGAGATCATATTGAAACAAAAAGGATTCTGAGAGGACTTGACATGGTGGATTTTGAAAGGGCTGCTGCTCAGAGGCTTCAGAGCTTTTGGAACTCTCGTCATAAGAGCGCAGTGGAGGCAGGGTCATTGAACATTTTTGAAGCACAGGAAAACAAGAGAGAGCCAAAGGATATTGGTGGTAAACAGGAATATGGAGTTGAGGCCATGATCTTCTTGAAGCATGGAGGAGGCTCAGTGGCTTCCTGCAGCATCTAATTCATTTGTTTGCATATTTGTAAACCTGGGAGCAACCCAATCCTCACCAGGCTCATCTCAGCATTGTTATTTTCAAGCAGGAATTCCAACAAATGATTTGAACTTTGTCTCAGCTAACTACAAAGTCACTCAATATAGGTTACTTGCTTGTGCCAGTGTGAAGTTACCAAATAAGGGTAATCTTGCAACAAGGTGCACCAGACTGACTGGTTGAAAAGAAATCAAAAACTTTTACTTTGAGAACGAAAGATGGCGTTTTGCCATATTGTGTCAAAATATGAAAATAAAGATAATATTTTGAAAGATTTGAGGAAAAAAATCTTATTACGAGGAGGAAAACAAAAACAAGAGAGTGACTGAACACAGAAGCTAAAGATGTCTACTAGTGAGAGATTGATCTGTTGCTCTTTGGTTAATATCATATACAAGGTACATCTCAGTGTTCTTACACAGCTTTAAGGGCCACCATTTTTTTGAATCTTTCAAGCTTAGTCTTGAAAAGTAGAGCTATAAAATATCATCTGTGTTACAAGGTCATGCAAAGTTGACATTATTGGCCAGTGAATAGTGGAAGTTGAGTCATGAATGCATCAGTCTCTTAAGGCAATTTATTCTAATGTCATGTAGATCACTGATGAGGAAATAATGGAAATAGTGTGTGAAATTTTTGGCATTTCATGCTGATGAACTAGGAAATCACAAAGTGTGATACATGTGTCCATAATTTGAAATTATGCAAGGACCTAACTTGTTTCCACTGAATACAAGGTTGAGAGGAGGCATGACAGGATTGTCAAAATGTCAATTCGAATTGGAAATATAAACGCGAGCAGGTAAATTATTGCCGACTGAGAACAAGGCAAGCAGATTACAGTGCAATCTTTAACAAGCTTCAAGTAGGATGCTTCCACTGGTGGGGTATTCTAGAACAAGAGGCTTTAGTCTTAGTATAAGGGGTAGCAAACTTAAAACAGTATTAAGGAGAAATTACTTCTCCCAAAAATTTATTAATCAGTGGAATTCACTACCCCAAAGTGCGGTGGATACTGGAACTGAGTAAATTTGAGGAGGAGTTGGACAGATTTTTAAATTGGCAAAGGGTTGAAGAATTATGGGAGAAGGCAGGAAAATAGGGATAAGAAGCATCAGCCATGATTAAATGGCAGTGTGGACTCAGTGGGCTGAACCGGCTAATTCTGCTCCTTTATCAAATGAATTTATGAACTTGAGAATAAAAAGAAAATGCGATGCAGAATAAATTCAGACCTACAGTAATACATAGTGAACAAATTTATACACTTCAGGAAAAAAAACTGGACAAGTATCTGGTTAATAAGGTCCAGATTATAAAGGATTAAAATGGAAAGGGGGAATCAGATAGGTCGGCGGAATTACTGACTGTGAATTGATATACTATTCTGTTCTTTGCCAGAATAGCCATCTTCTCATTCACTCTGGTCTAATATATTAACCCAATAACATTTTGACTTTCTATCAATAACTTCTAATAAATAATTCATTAATGACAGACTAGCCCAGATTTTGTGGCAGTAAATCCAGATTTTGCTGTCAGAGATTTAATCTTTTGCTGTTCTCCAGTTGATCTTCCACAGAGTCCAACCCCTAATCATCAGTGAATTGATGAAAACTTCCATTTGTATACTGCTGGTTTTACTGCAAAATCCTCAATAAAAAGGTTAAAATCTTGTTGAACAAGGCACAATTATTACTTTTAAATGGTGTGCTAACTTCATCATTACTACTAAACAAACCTATTGGACCTGAAAAGTTAAGTCTATTTTGGTGATGACAAATTTATCCATGTTTGAAAAAAAAAGAGTTGAATGGATTTTTAAAGTTTATTCATATTGATGTTTTAGCTTTCCATATAAATCCAATGATTTAATTAATTATCTGAATTATCTAACTGTTATCTTATTTGTCATTAGTGAGTACTTCCACTGACTTCCTACTTGCTTGTGGACATCTCTATTCCTGCACTCCTGTGGAGATCTCTGTCTTCATGTCAGATTTAACCCATCAGGGAAAGAGAAATCTAGTTACAAGAGGTAAGTAGATTTTTGTCAGCAGCTTTTTGAGATCATAGCAAGCACAACTGTTTCATAAGAGTTCTTTCTCCGCAGATGCTGCCGACTGAGATGGGATTTTACAACCTCGCTCATCCTAAAACCATAAAATCCCACCAGAAGCTAACAGACTTTTCTACAGCCCACACCCTCTTTGCTCAATCTGATTCCGTGGTGGGTGGGATGGTAAAATTCAGACCGCTGTTTTTCCAGCACTTGGTTTTATTTTCATCAGCAATATTTTGCTTTAATTACCATTGTTTTGCTGCAGATTGCAAACTCTAGCCTATCGTATTCTATTTTCTATTTTAATTTGTTCATGGGATATGAGAATTGCTGACAAGGCCAGAATTTATTGTCCATCCCGAATTGTCCTCGAGAAGATGAGGATGAGCAACGTAGCATTGTTTTCTTTTGTAGTGTGCAGCTGATATGTTTAACTTCAGGCGCCCTTTTAAATTCATTTGTGTGGTTGCGCATGCAGAGTAACGTAATGAAACTGCCAAGTAACCTTCCAGTTGATGTGTCACCAAGCAGCTTAGAGGGAATATTGTGGTCAGCCATCTTGAACCTCTGCAGTCTTATTAGTGAAGACATTCTCAGCCCTATAGCTCATTATAGTCCTTTGCTGAAAGAAATCTGTTCTCTTTATTGGGTCTGGTCTATATGCAACTCCGGATTATATCCATGTAGGTCACTCTTAACAGCCTTCTGAAATGGCTGAACAAGTCACTCAATTCAAATATAATTAGAGCAATAAAAGCTCACCTTACCAACGACACCCACAAGAACAAACATTAAAAAGTTCTGATGACAGAGTAGACTAATGGGGTTGGATTGGACTTGTCCTACTTTTTCTGCACTCAACACATCTGAGCAAATTTCCATATTGTGAAGCAGTTATCAGTTGCAGCTATACTTAAGCAGCTTGGCTAGAGACAATGATAATTCTACAATACAAGCTTTTAGCACAATAGTTGTGATGCTGGTGGGGCCAATGCCTTTGATTTATCCAATATTAAGCCTTTTCTTAATATCAGATGACAGACTTCTGTGAAGATGGGGATGCAGCGACAAGCCAAGATGAATCATCCAATGGCACTTCTTGCTGAAGATGCTTGCAAATGCTACAGTCTCCTCTTCTAAACTTATGCTTTGAAATATACCATTACTGAAGATGAGGATGTTCATGGTGTCTTCTCCTCCTCCAGTTAATTATTTAACTGTCCACCACCATTCATGACTGCATGCGACAAGACTTCAGAGTTTTGATTCGACCCATTGGTTGTGATCAACGCTGAAGCTAGTGAGAATCTGGAGTGGCTAGCCCACATCTGCCGGACTTCACATTAGCAAAGACCAGATGCATCACAAAAGATGCATGTTGGGCCACTGCAGAAGTCTCTACGCACTATCCTCGTGGGAATTAAACTTACAACTGCAATTCCTATGCTCCCAAGACCCATCTGAAAACATCTCTGAATCTGACCTAAAGTCAGACTTTGCAAGTTCTGTGGAAGTTACCTGAATGATTGCCCAAATAATGTCGTAAGGAAAATAATAGTTTAGCTCAGCAATCTCCAACCTCCAATCCGGATGCAGCCCATTGGTCATAGTTTGGAGACCCCTGGTCTATCTCATGGGCAACTACAGAACTAACCTCCAATCTCTCCCACTCAGTCCTCCACAGACTCTTACAACCCCTCTGATCCAGCCTGACTACTCCCAAAAGCAACTTATCAATTCACCTGTCATCCTACCCACTTACAATGCTCACTCTGCATAGCCTTCTAGCTTACTCACTTACTTATTCATCCACTCACCCATTTACATTTTACAAAAAAAAACTTCAATCCAGAACAGGAATTATTTTCAAATCAAATCAACGTAGAGGAAAATAAATGACAATGAGAAGAGGAAATTTTGTCCTGGATGAAGAAAAAGAAGAATAAAAGCCATGCATATTGAAATAATTTGAAGTAGAATTAATTACTTATTTTATGCTTTCTTACAAATCTTTGCCTTTTGCCAAGTCCCATTCACAAATTTTAACTCTTCTGGTATATGTGCACACATTTGAAATACAAAATCAAATACTAGGGGATAGTGATGACCACAATAAGCAGTCTGATGAAAATCATGTACAAATTTGTATTTGTTTTCAGAAATGTTCCTCCTTTTTGTTCAAACATGTACGCATGCCACTGAATCCCCAAACTGTCATGGGTCAACGCAATCAGGCAGCTTTGAAAAAGGTAAAGTGAAGAAGTTGCATGTTCTTTAATTTGGTTAAGAGTGGCCATGCATTGCAGTTTGTCTAAAATGGGTTTAATCACAAGAAAATCATTGAAATCACAGAGGCAATCACCAGATCTTGAATTACTGAAAATTACTTGTAAAAAAAATACAATTAGTTTGCTGCTTATATTGGGGTACAGTAAGTTAGAAAAAAGCTAATTAGCTTTAAAATGTGTCTATTAGTATGTTTGTACCCAAAAGAAACCCTGCTTACATCTTTAAACCCTCTTCAAAGATCCACAAGCTCAATTAATAGAAAATTTCAATAGTGATTAATTCATCCTGGATGTCTAACACGTTTTATAGTGCAATTCTTTTTAAATCAGAGAAGATTAGTGAAAAGCGATTTTTTTTGCTCAACATAAATTGCACTTACAATACCACGTTATTTTGCACACCACTTCAATTTCAGACAGATTGCCTCACAAGAACTTAACACAACTGAATGAAAACTCTTCCTCTGCAGTTTTATTTTCTGCAGCAGAGTTGGTGGACGCCATCTCACCAACCATTCATGCTACGGTCCTGTTATAGCAAGGTCAAAAAAGTTGGCACCCAGACAAATCTCTGTTCATTTTCACAGGATGGGAAAATATCATTAATGCGAATGGTGGTAACATTCTGGCCTATATTTTCAGTTAAACCTATTTACTACAACTTAAGACAAGTTCCCTATTAAAATTATTTGCATGTTTTATTGCCATTCAACAATGTGCAAATCAACTGTACTAACCTCAGGCACCACTGAAACAGGCCTCTTTTTTTCTTGCATGTTTTTCTGCTTTAGAATTACTTTCTCCACTTCCAATGTCCCAATCAAAGCGTTGGGCTTGAATTGGATTAGATTCTTCTCTGCTCCCATCAATTCCATAGTGTGACTTGATGGATTCAAATGATACTTGCCACAGAGGAATACCAACAAATCCATCATGGGTGTGCTAAAAAACAAATGTTTGTCAGGTTAAACTGCGTATTGTTAAAAACAAACTGCAAAACACAAAATTTAACTTGCAGACATTTGCGATTCCATCTGATAATGAGGTGCTTTTTTAAAACGATCATTTATAGGACATGGGTATTGTTGGCTGGCCAGCATTTATTGCCCATCTCTAGTTGGCCTTGGAGGGCAGTTAAGAATCAACCATATTGCTGTGGCTCTGGAGGCACGCACAGGCAAGACCAGGTAGAATGGCAGATTTCCTTCCCTAAAAGGCATTAGTGAATCAGATGAGTCTTTCTGACAATGATTTAATGGTCATCACTAGATTCTTAATTCCAGTTTCTTTTTTCTAATTATTGAATTCAAATTCCACCTTCTGCTGTGGCAAGATTCAAACCAGGATCCCCAGAACACTTGTTGAGTTTCTGGATTTACAGTCTAACAATAATACTACTCAGCTACTGCCCCCCTGAAGACCTTGGTGATCACTTTCAACAGAAACTGCCAGGTTGCTGGAAAATTATGAATGAATCCCAACAGGACAGGATAAGATTCTGTTCTTAGTTTTAATAAATCTTAATGAAATTGTGATTTCCTAAAAAAACAGTGGCTTAAGTACAAGTGTCTGGATAGATCAAAATAAATATTGTTTTGTTTATATTAATTTAGGGGCATTCAAAATTGGAGATGTTTTTGTCACCTAATGCTTTACAGTTGGTTTTCCCGAGGCTAACATAACTTTGGAATAAAAGTATAGACTAATGTGGTGAATGATGCTCCTCATCTTCACAGGAGAGCTAGTACAATTCCTGTCTGCATGTTATATATATGCTAAGTGTTAAAAGTCATAGGCAACACGATTTCAATTTTTTTTTGTTTACTTATTAATGTCACGATCAGGCTTACATTAACACTGCAATAAAGTTACTGTGAAAATCTGTTCGGTTACACTGAGGGAGAATTTAGCATGGCTAATGCACCTAACCAGCACTTCTTTCGAACTGCGGGAGGAAACTCATGCTGATTCATCTATGATTCAGAAATGGGGAGAACATATAGACTCCACACAGACAGTGACTCAAACCAGGAATCAAACCTGGGTCCCTGGCACTTTGAGAGCAGTGCCAACCATTGTGCCACTATGCCACCCTTTTTAGGCTAATTTTAATTGCTGACAGGGGAGTAGGGTTGAGAATATGCACACTTATTTCCTAATTCACTGTAGTTTTAAGAAAAAAATTGATTACAATCACATGGATCAAGCTAACTTCACCAGTTGGTCTGATATTGCATGGAGTTACGTGACTATAGCTAACACCGACATAAATAAAAAACGCCTTATGCAAGGATAATTTTCTTTAAAGGAAACATTTCTTAGAAACAAAGTAAATCAATTAAAGCTTTCTAAGAGTTTGGAGTTGTTGTCAGAACAGGAATGGTCAGCAGGAGTTCAAATGCTTTGTTTAAATAAATCATTATATTTGAAATATCAATGCCCACATTACTTTGTAACTTAACAGGAAATGATTCGGTCTTAAATATTTTGTCCCTTAGAAAACTCAGGCAGTTTTTACCATTGAAAGAATTCATTTCAGAACAATCTATCCAGATGATTTCAGATCAACTTTAGTCATTCACATGGACCAAAAACAAGGACAAATATTCTACAGATTGGAATCTGCCAGCCACTCATGCCCGAGGGATCTTCTGATCCCACCGTTGATATGGTTCTGCTGATAGTGCATCACCGCCACTGGTTTCCCAGCAGTGAGGGATGCATTCAACTGGACACCCCATTGACAACAACGGGACCAGAAGATCCTGGCCAATGGCAGGCCGCCTCTTGGCAGGCACAAAGATTGCACCATAAGTCTAGAATATAAAAGGTCATTATACTCAAATAAACAAGTGACTGCCGCAAATTATATCAACTGTCTGCTTTTCAAAAAGATCCAAGTAGTTCTTGCCTCCATTTGTGCTACTTGTGCACAGGCCAAACGTTTGCTTATTTTGGAAGATCTCAAATTGTCCCACATTGCATTGGCAATCATCTCATCTGCACACACATGCATTTTTTAGTGGAAGCACAGAATGCTTTTTGGAGCAAAGCTGTTCCAGCTCTTAGGAAAGTATACAAACAGGGTTTGGAAATTAGTAACTATGAGCTAACCGTGCTTCTGGGAATTTTATTGGGTTTAACTTCTGGCATTGGCGAATTGTGAAGTATATTAGCCTTATACTAACTCTATGCTTACAACGACTGAGAACGAAAATGTTACTTTATTCCTTCTCACAAATTTCCTTTTGCTTATAAAGTTATTTTTGGGTATTACAAATGAGACTAAACTAATGTATTTCATTTCCATAGACAGCAACTTATAAAATTCTAATAGGGTTAGATAGGGTAGATTCAGAAAGAATGTTCCTGATGGTGAGGGAGTCCAGAACTAAGGGTCAGAGTTTGAGGATAAGGGATAAAATTTTTAGGACTGAAGTGAAGAGGAATTCCTTTATCCAGAGGTTGGTGAATGTGTGGAATTCACTACCACAAAGTAGTGGAGGCCAAAACATTGTCTGATTTCAAGAAAAAATTGGACTTAGCTCTTAGGATTAAAAGGGTTATGGGAAAGGGGGAAAATCAGGATATTAAATCCAATGATCAGCCATGATTAAAATGATAGAGCAGGCACAAAAGGACTGAATGGCCTACTCCTATTTGTGGCTTCTGTGGAGCACCAAGCTGCTAAATATTCTTTGCAGGAGAAGAGACTAATTGGATAACTCTTCCAAAGAGTTGACACAAGCAAAAAAGGGATGAATGGCCTTCTTCTGCAGTGTTATTCTATGATTCTACAAAGTGTATAATGGGAGGCTGTGCCAATTTTAATCACCACCGAATTATAAGACTTGTACAATTGCTAATCGAATGTAAATTTTGCAACCATCTGAAGCTAGAAAATTTAAAGAACATAGAAATATATATATTTTTTAAATAAAACACAAGAAATTGCTTATATGAATGACTCAGAAAAAAATGGTTGGTATTTTCTGCCAAAACCCTTGGGTGGGCTTTTCCAGTGGCACTAAAATTAAATGGATTCCAAATATTCCATTCCCACCCGCCACAGGTCCTGGTTGTAATCCTGGTCATTGTTTCAGACTAATAAATATGTAAATACTCTAGATAGCATGCCATGTCAAATTATTTGGTCATGCCATTCTGTAAAGACACTGAAAATTATAACAACTGGACTGATATGAGTATAGTGAGGTCTTCAGTCAATGTGAACTGGTATCACATTTGAAAAGGGAAATATCTCACGCACATTGCCAAAACTTTACAATTCCATAATTTGGTCTAAAAATCAAAAGGAAATGAAGGATGCAGTAGCTCACTGGTCTCTTTAATTTTCTCAGACCAGGCATCACTCAATCCATACCCAATAACCTCTGTCCCACCACTCTTCTGGGACCACTCACTACTCAAGTGCCCTAAACCACATCAGATGGTCAATGTGTGAATCTACAAATGCAATGAAACTTGTGACATGTCACAATCCAAGATAGCATGCAAAATCCTATTTCAAAAAGCTTTGAAATTACTTTATAACACAAACCAAAATGAGCTGAGAGAATATCGTAATGGGCTCCAACTTATTGCCCGTTCATGCCACGCTTCCCGCTGCAGTGAAGAAGAAGAATTTGATGACAAGCCAAATTGCAGTGAGGCGGAAAAATCCCACAGGCATGAATGGTCAGAAAATTCTGGTCATTGCATCCATTAAATCAAATGAAGCTATATTTGTAAATATAGAAACATAGAAAACAGGAGCAGGAGGAGGCCATCTGGCCCTTTAAGCCTGCTCCACCACTCATTACGATCATGGCAGATCATCCAATTCATCGCCCCAAGTGTTATATCTAGCTGCCTCTTGAATACAGTCAATGTTTTGCCATCAACTACTTCCTATGGTAATGAATTTCACAGGCTCGCCACTCTCTGGGTGAAAAAGTGTCTCATCTCCTTCCTCAATGGTCTAACGCGAGTCCTCAGATTCTTGGTTCTGAACACCCCACCTCGCGAACATCCTCCCTGCATTTAACCTGTCTAATCCAGTTAGAATTTTATAAGTCTCTATGAGGTTCCCCCCTCATTCATCTGAACTCTAGTGAAAACAATCGTAACCAAGTCAATCTTTCCTCATGCATCAATCTCGCGATCCCTGGAATCAACCTGATAAACTTTCACTGCACTCTGTGAGAGCAAGAACATTCTTCCTCAGAAAAAAAGGAGACCAAAACTGCACACAATACTCTAGATATGGCCTCACCAAGATCCTGTACAATTGCAACAACACATCCCTGCTCCTGTACTTGAAACCTCTTGCAATGAAGGTCAACATACGGTTTGCCTTCTTTAATGCACAGGGAACTTTTTTTTTAAAAACTTGCACCCAACCAATTTGTGCTGACACGAGCAGGCATAATTTTGAGATACATTTGGCGATCACAGAGAATAGCCATGGTGATGTGATTTATAGTCACAACATTATTAGCAGTGAGGCAAGAAATCTTAGGAAGTGTCTCAATAGAAACACAAACCTCTGAACTATAAAAAGATGCATTACAGGTAAATGTGGGATGAGGTACAAAAACACTAACCTTCCATATATACTGGTTGATTGCTCCAGTCCTCCTGGCAGAACCACAGTCAAATTGAAGTATGCATCCAAGACATTGTCTTTCTGTTCCATGGTTTTATTTTCACACCCTAGGTTCTTAGCTACTGACGAACTTTCAACATGCTTGGAGAATGTTGGTGGCGCTGGGGCTTTTGGCTTGGATCTTTTGCTGTTGACAAGAAGGACATGAAATTATTACTGAAAACATATTGAACAACATATTTACAAAATCTTAAAAATAAAAGCTGTATAAGTTTTGCAAATTAACTAGTTAATAAAATACTGTTCAAAGTGGCACCAAGCCTAACAATATCAAGAAGTCATGATACCTGTTCAGCACAAATGCTGATCTTAGCATCTTTGATGAGCGAAGGGTGGGAGCATTTAAAAATACAGTAAGAATTTAGCAACACCAATTATTAATCCAACCGATTTATTTGATAGTAAAAAAGCGAGCTTTCAACACTCTTGTGTCTTCCTCAGGCAAGTGCAGTGTTCTGGTCTGCAATAGCACACATCAGCACAGACAGTCAGAGATTGCTGATTTTGGCATCTTTACATCATGGCATTTAAAAATAGTCAGGGTTTGTAAACCCAATTTCTCCTCAGAAACTCCTGCAGATGGACATTGGCTGAGGATATTCAGATTTGGCTCAGATATTCCTGTTGGTCTGGTAACTTGCTAAATACAGACCTGATAATCCGATAAAGAACAACCATTTAGAAAAGATACCATAAATGCTCACATCACCCAAGGCAAAATACATCCTGGTAAACAACTGCACATTCAAAAGGGGAAAGTGTCGAAAGAGAAGAATGGAAAGGGAAGGACAGGTTAAAATCTGATCATTACTTGCTTTATATTTTTATGAAAATGTTTTTTAAAACCTGAAGAATAGAAGCACACCAATAAATGAAGCAATTATAATGAATGGGGGAGACAAAAACAATTTAAATTCAGACGTCTAGCTTCTTCGAGCTAACTGCAGCATTCTAATTGCCATTTTCAGTCTGAACATTGTGTTGAGTGTAAAAATGAAACATATCCTTTTGGTAAATGAAGTACCTGTAACTGGTTTTGGATTTATATTCTTTCCTTATTAAATTTATTAACATATTGAACAAGTTGATGCCAGTGACATAGTAGCCCTTGCACTGATGCCTGTGGTATGGTAGTTCTTGCACTGATGCACCATACATATCGAAACATCCCCCAGGACGATAACACCCTCTTTATTCCTCCTTGCCTGATCTTCAAAAAAAACTTTCTCCCTTGACACACCTCCTTGTATTCCCCAATCCCCTCTGTCCAACACCTCAGACATGCCTCTCTTCAGAAACAACATCCTCTTTAATCAGGGGCCTCCCTGCAATCCCAGCATTACCCACAACTGGCTTTGCTGTGACTGCGAACGCAGTTGGCTAATCAGATTAGCCAATGGCCCTCGAGGGCATGAGTTCCTCCCTTCAGTGGCAGAAGTCCCATTCTCCACTCATTTAGCCACACCCTCTCTAATCATTGAGCTGGCCAACAACACATTATGTTGCTTCTTTCAGATGAGTTGGCTGGCAGCTGATCTTGTAACGGGGGCAATCATTTCTCTCCACATTGTCCAATCTGCTGAACATTTCCAGATTTCCAGCATGTGCAGTGTTTTGTTTCGGTTGTAGGTTATGCACATATTTATCTCCAAAAAGAGGCCAGCCAAATAGCTGCATCGACTGCCCTTCCCTCCCTCTCTCTCTCTGCTCCTGTCAAACATCCCAAAGCTTAATGTTTACATGTTACCTCTCAGCATTAATTGAAACAAGATCTGCTTTCACGTGTCACCTAAATATAATTGACTCAAGTGTTGTTGCACTTTGGGACTGCTTGATCAGGTGATGTTGCCTTCAACTCAATGCTAATCAAACCAAACCCATTCTTTTTGGCTCCTTCCAGTACACAAGTATTTCTGGCAGTGAGCAATCAGACTTAATGCTTTCTAATTGTATCTCAATGGCATACAAACAGAATTGTACCTGGAAACGGTGAGAATTATGACTTAAATGGAACAGCGACATCGAAGGCAGATGCAAAGCAGCTGTTGTGTAGCCAGACTGCAGTTGACGCCTCAGAGGAAGTAAAAGATTGCAAAAGGAGAAAAATGAGGGTATTGGAAAAGGACAGCTCATTATTTGCTCATGTAAAAAATCTTGCAGGAAACGTCACAAATAACTCATTTCCATTCCTGAATCTCATAGAAAATTAGGTACAAATGCTAGCAGCTTTTTAAAAATGGATTTAAATTGCACACAGACAAACCAAAATATACAGGAAAGGGTCAGCAGCCCCATCAAGCCAGGGTCAGTCAGTGGGGGATACCTTTCTCCTCCCTTCCCTTCCTCCTCCCTGTTAGTCCACTGAAAATTTTGACATTGAGCCCTATCTACTTCAGTCCCAGTTATTGAAAATCTCAGCCGGTCTGCTTGCTTCCGTGGAGAGAGAATAGAGCCAATGTTTCAATGACCCTTCATCACTTGACAAGTTTAATGAGGATATCTGTCTTCACTCCAACTTCTTCACACTAACATAAACATGCTAAAATGAGCCAATGTATTTAATAGTGTAATAAAAATAATAAATAAATCCTCTATCATTCAAACAACCATTTCTGAAATTCCCACTATACTATTTTGTTACAACTAAATAAAATAGAAAGGACGAGAAAATTTATTCTGCTTGATTAAGGGTTGTAGATTCTGTGTACAGAGGCCTTTTACTAAAAATGATTCCGTGCAATTTCTCTGCATTTCCCCTCACCTTGGGGCAACGTTTGCTTCCCATCACTTGCTAGCCACGTTGCATTAAATTCATAACAGGTAGGATAGATTTAATCCCAATTCCCATTTTACAATACTGCCTTGCAGGGACAAGGCATGAAGTGATGCTCAGAGTTCTTTTAAGGCAGGAACGGAAGAGTAGGAATGAGGAGGACATTTTATCATTCTCCTTTAACCTTCCGCTTTCCTTATTACAAATTGTTGTGCATCCGGGGTTTTAATTTTGGAAGCTTCTCAATTTTATGCAGTTGTTGGCCTCGCTGCTGAAGGAACTGTTGAAATGAAATGCCGCAGCTGCACCCGATAGCTCTCCCACACAGTGGCAACCTCCCAATAGAAGGTGTACATCATGAGGGGAAGCTGAACTGAATACTTCATCAGCCATGACCCAGGAACAGTGGGGTCAGCCAGAGGACCTCCATATCATTGCAGTTAAAATGCTGACGAAAATTCAGTCAAGCATCACAAAATTTAATCAAAACCGCCCCTTTCCACAATGTCCTGTCCAAATTTACAAGAGGTTTTAAAAGAAATATTTTCTAACACAAGTGTCACGTTTCTCCTTCTCCAATTGCACCAGCCCCAACCATTGGTCACATCTGTTCAACTCCTATTACCAAACGCGTTTAGATTTGAAAACTTTTAAACAACAGTTTTTCTGATCACGAGGAATGAATCGTGCCATTGGGGAGGTTAACGGTCATTGAGAATATAGTGCAGTACAGGAACTTAACAATGTTCAATAGCAAGAGGGTATTTTGAGTGTGGTTGGAAAGTTAATACTCAGTAAACGAACAATTACAGATCACTGACATAGTCAGGCAGAGATGTCGTGAGAGAGCAAATAGAATGAGTGGCTGGGGATCAGTTTAAAAAAGGTCAGGGTTACGATGACATAGTACAGAATGAGCTTGGGGAAATTGGATAAACTCAAATTAGAAATAGCAGGAACAGTAAAAAAAAATTGCAATTATACCCATGACATTTCAATAAAAAAAAGTCAAGCACTGCCAAAACAAAGTCATAAAATCAAAGGGCTGAAATTTACATTGCTTGGCAGTGGATGGGAGTCCCAGCTCAAAGCATGTGGATCACCAACTCCCGTCTCCGCTGTGAAAGATGCTCAATAGTGCGTCTCGCGACAAATTAAAGACTTGCCCACTGAGCAAATGGCCAACAGTGGGCAGCTCACCCAATTGGAAATGATAAGGGAGTGGAATAGGTAAATCATGAACCAGATATTGGTCACAGCCATGCATTGAAAAGGGATTCTTGATACGGGACGCTGCAGATGTCACAAGATTCCAACCCACAGAACCGTTGCAGTACCTGCAGGTAGGAACTTGGTTTTGAGTATGGATGACTAATAATCTAAAAATGAATCATTCATTATCACAAAATTATTAATGTGCAGGAGCCATTCAGCCCAGCATGCCTGCATTGGCTTTTCAAATTAGCATTACAATTGAGTCATTCCCCTCCTTTTCCCTCATACACTGTTCAATTCAAATAATCATCTAATGCTCTCTCTCCACCACATGGCACAACACACAAAAACCATGAGTGAAACTCTCAGAGATGTATCTTGCAATGTGTCACCTAATCTGTCCAAACATCTGAAGCTCATTGATGACCCACTTAATGAAGGCCTGAGTGGAAGCACTGCTTTCATTATACCTCCTTTCAGTCTCCATTTGTGGATTCTTCACTGGTTGGAAGTTTGGAAATCAGTTGGAAGTGCAGCAACGTTACTGGTTCTTTCGGCCTACACATAAAATCCTGTTCATGGATTCCTACAGCACAGAAGGAAACCATTCAGCCCACCGTCTACCTGCTTGCTCTGTGTAAAGAACTGCCCAACTTAGTCACCAAGCCCAGGTTTTACCAGTAAATGGGAAAAAACTTCAAAATCATCTTAGTGCTTAAAAAGAAAGCCAAGAGAAATACTGTTCATTGGTTACCTGGTGAATGATATAAGCAGTACAGAGAAGATCAAAGTCATATCAGTCTTAGAGGACAATAGTCATAGAAATATCAAATTTAAAAAAGGGATACCCAATTAAACCCTAGAACAGCAACGAAAGCTACATTCATAGAGATAAGGAAACAGACAGTACAAATGTGGATGTTTAATGGCATTTCAATAGAAAACAAATTTTAAATAGAAGCCTTTAAAAGAAATATTGGACAGACTCAGATCACCGAGCCCTGGCTAAGCCAGCATGACTAGAAACAGAACAATAAGTAAAATACAGGCAAGTATCTTTAGTAGACCTGTCTGGGTGAATATTACATCAGGCAGAAACAAGGTAATAGGATGATCAAAAGTGTTGATAAACGTGTGGGCCAAATAAAACTGTTGCAGAGCTAAATACATAACATTAACAGCAAGGGAACAGTTACAAATGTACTAAGGACATTAAAAGATGCAAACAGCTTGAAACAGAAGATGAGGACAAGATTCTGGACTAAATCTTCCGGTCTCCAGATTGTCAGAAACCAAACATATGATTCAAGATGCACCTTGGAATCCCCAAGGAAGCCCTGGGAAATGCCGAGAAAGTTTCAACTTTTGAATGGTAATTTCCCTGCTTCCTAGAATCTTCCAAAATATCTCCAACTCTTGAGCTAGAGTCAGAGGCTTTGGACTGTTCTGTGGTATTTACTTGGATAATTGCCCATAAAATATTAGACAGCAAAAAATCCAGCCTAATTCCAGACTAGCTAACCCTTCAACAATCCAAATAGCCTCTGACTATCCAACTAACCCTTCAGATTTAATTCAAGTATCCCTCCAAACTATACTAATCTCATGCCCAGGAAATTGGATCCTAACCTTACCCCAATTCTAACCCTTCTTGACTACCCTGATTCACTTGTCCACTGACCCACTTTCCTACACTGCCCCTCTATCCATTCACTAACATTCAAACTAGAGCTTCAAACTTGCTATATGGCAGCCAATGTGTAAAAAGGAAGCACATCTTCCACTGTGACACTGCACTCCACATTTCTGGTACAGCCAGGCTTAGAAAACGCAGCAAATAACGTGGAGTAGCACAATTTGGGGTAAAGTTTGACTGGACTGGCAGTCATCTCAGAAGATCCAGTATACTAAACGATTACTTTCGCAAAGTATTATTAACAAGGAATGAGACGTACAACTTGCTCCCCCTGCAAAAAGACAAGGCAAAATTCAGGATTTCAGTTGCAATGAAATGGAAATACGAGATCAGAAATGCATTCCCAAAAATGTTGGGATAGCATAGAGATTGGAAAGAGACTGCCAACTATTTTGAGGAACTGATTGACTGGACATTAGAGTAGGTACCAGAAAGTTGAAAACACGCTAATGTGGTATCTATATTGAAAGAGTCAAAATAGATACCGTAACAATGAAGGCATTAGATTTTCTTTTATTCCATGTAAAATAATGGAATCAATTGCTGAAAATAAAAACTTGAAGATCTGTATGACAACTACCTCGAACCATCTCAATAGCAATAGTCAGCCAATGCAATTTTAGGGTCACACTTAGGAAGATCACACTTGTGCAACTTCTTCAAATTCCTTGAGGAAACAACAACCAAAATTGATTACAATAAGCCTAACTGTAAATAATTTGTTAAAAAGACACTGGATAAATTTCCACTTGAAAAAGAATTAATTAAACTTACGTCATGTTTCAAGTCAAAACTTGGGTTTTGATAACAAATTGTTCATTTAAGTGGACGAGGTAAAATATAAACATGCAAGGAAATTGTTAGACATTGTGAAAATGAAATGGGAAAACTTTTCAACCATTTACAGTGCAAGCTGCCTATTAAATCATGTTTAGACAATGTGGCTTTTAGTTCACTTATTGCAGCAATGGCCTTAAAACTTGAAATAATATGTGATCTTGTGGTCATTGGAAATTAAAATACCTTTTACACGTTATTTTCAGGGGTCAGATTTTTATGGCTTCACTTGTCCAGAAACTGTAAAATCCTCCCCAAGGTCAACAGACTGCTCCTTGCTATGTTCTGTTCCTTGCCCCCTCTCATCCCCGTGGTGGGCAGGATGATAAAATTCTGGCTTATAAAGTATAAAAGTTCAATGATTCAATTGATATTGTACAAAAAATTCTAGTATATCAACTGCAACAAAGTAGGTAAAAACAAAAGAAGTGCTATGTCATTAGTACCATGGTCACTTTATATGCTGGGAGTTTACCCTGGAATTTAGTATTCTAGATGAGGACCAAATGGGGGTCAGGCATCTGCACTCGCTTGCAGTAAAGCTGGTAGATCAGTATCCTGGGAGGCAACCTCCTAATAGACTGCCTCTCTCCTCGCCATCCAAACAAGGATGGCAGATGAACTCTGGATTACAATGACACAGCGGTTAGCACTGCTGCTTCACTGTGCTAATGATCCAGGTAGCTGTCTGTGTGGAGTTTACACATTCTCCCAGTGTCTGCCTGATTTCCAAACTTCCAACCAGTGAAGAATCCACAAATGGAGACTGAAAGGAGGTATAATAAAAGCAGTGCTTCCACTTGGGCCTTCATTAAGTGGGTCATCAGTGAGCTTCAGATGTAATCCGTGCAGATTACATGGATTGGCCATCTTTAACTGCCTCTTAATCTTAGAGAAATTAGCAGGGAAAATACACGGGGTTGTGGAAATAAGACCTCGGTGGGATTGTGTCAGTGTAGGCTCAATGGGCTGAATCACTTTTCCCTGCATTGTAGGGATTATAGATGATGCTAACCAAATCAGAGGCCCAGCAAGTCAAAATGCTCTGTAACCCCACAAGGAAAAAAATCAGCATTGCTGAGGCAGATCAGGGAATACAAGGTCACTTCAACATAGAGCAGCACAGCAGTCTGTACTCAAATCAACAAATAACTGGGATCTAGCCCAGTAGGCAACCGGAAACCACTCCGCTGGATCAGTCTCAGCAGCAATTATGTCCTTTATGATTACAATTCGCTCTCCGCAGTTTGGATGGCTTCCGAGCCTAATGCAGGGAAATAACTTCCAAGGAGTATGACAGAGAGCCAATGGGAATGGGGGAAAGCCCTCCACTGGTTGGAATCATATAATTAGCTATATAATTTCTGTGGCTGCAAGAGCAGATCATAGACTAGAATTTCTGCTGAGAGTAACTAATTTCCTGACTCCCCAAACCTGTCCACCATCTACAAGGCACAAGTCAGGATTGTGAGGCAATATTTTCCACTTGCTCAGATGACTGCAATTCCAACAACGTTCTAAAAACTCAATACCATCCAAAAGAAAGCAGCCCGCTTGGTTGCCACCATTTCCATAAACATTCAATCCCTCCACCACCAATGAACACTGGCAGCAGTGTGCACCAGCTCTAAAGATGTGCTGCAGGAACTCACCAAGGTTCCCTTAGGCAGTATGTTCCAAATGCCACAAACATTACCTCTAAAAGGACAAATATATGGGAACACGCCACCTGGAATTTCCCTTCGAAGTCATTCAAAATCCTGGATTTGGCCATATAAATCGCCATTCCTTCACTGTCACTGGGAGAATCCTGGAATTCCCTCCCTAACAGCATTGTGAATGTACCTACACCTCAGGGTCTGCATTGGTTTAAAGCGGCAGTTCACTACCACCTTTTCAAAAGGGATTAGGGATGGACAGTAAATACCGGTCAAGTTAGCGAAGCCCACGTTCTATAAATGAATAAGTGAAAAGGAGATCTCTGCACACTGCAGGGATTGCTCCCCCAGCAGCAAAAGCCAAAAACACCACAGAAGCACCTCTAATTCAGGTGCAAACTACTGTAATTGGGTACTCCTTGGGAGTACATAGCTGGCTGATTCATTTTCCAACTCATCCCTGGGGAATCTCCCAATCACATGAATGCGCTGGGAAGCTGTCCCGCTGCAGCTCTCTATAATTTTCTCAACCTCCTTTCTGACTCCAAGAATGTCATAAAGGGAGTCCAATCCAACACATATATGTTTCTTTGTTCCACCTCAACGAAAACAATGTCAGAAATTAGACACAAATAATTTGCAGTCTGCACTTTAAAATGCTATGCTAGGTATTCAAGAACACAAGAGCATGTCAAATTAAAACAATCAGGTTCAATCCTTGGGGAATACTGCATCCAGTATTATTCTGTACTGCATGTATATGATTTTAATTTCCTTCCCAGAATCGATGGTGTACAATTAAATCTTGCTATAAAGAAGCGACAGTATCAGAAATTTTATCATTGCAGAAAACGTTTTAACATCTATCACAAAAACTACACACACTATGAATCACATGTTTTAATTAACACCAACTGAAACTTAACAACATTGGAAAATTTTCAATCTAGGTCCTGAACAAGACAGAGAATCAGGAGACCTATAATTCATAAATCATTGCAATGAATTAGAAGGACCTACTTCACAACGTTAGGAGGTCAATCAAATCTCTGAGTCTAGATTGCGCGGAGCTGTCACTTATATGAGAGAGTGAAATAGGAGAGATTGAATATACCATCGCATGGAGCAAGGAACGCGGACTCTGTTGTTTTCATTTAATAATTAATAACAAAACAATACTTGTTTTAATACTGAATTACCAACTGACCCCCCTACCCCCCACCACTCCTTCTGAATGAACAAGTGTTGATTCCAACTTGTACAGAAAGTAAGCAAGAGTGGAAAAAGATAAGATCTGAATAACTGTTGCCAATTTGGGGCAGGGCAATGAACAGAATAATAAGGCATGAAGACATCACACATGACAGGAACAATGAAACAACTGTAACACCCATTTCCGAGCTCTCAGACAACAGCCCACTCAACTATTTTAAGGAGCAATTCAGCCTTTTTAGCTAAATTTCCTCCTTGCTAATAAATAATCAAAATTAATGCACCCCCTCAGAAGGGGGGAAAAGAAAATTTGGACCAGTTCAAGATTGAAATGGCCCGACTGGAAGGAACTGATTTCAGCTGAATGTGAGTGCAGGTGACAGATTCACTGCTAGTTAGACTGGACTCCACAGAATCCAGCAGGGACACCCTGCTGCTGAGTTCCAGAACTTTCCAACTCAGGAAACAACTCCAAAATGAATACCAGATCCCAACTGACTCTTGAAAATAATTCTTTCAACGTCACAAAAACAATTTTAAAAATTATTGCATGTTCTCAATTGTTATCCTTTCGTTCCATTATTTATTAGAATTGATTCACGTTTGCACCGACTTGAACATTTTGCAGATTTCTTTGGGCTGGAGACCCAGATGTGTCAATTCCTCACCCACTCCCACAACTCCAATCTGCCAGGTAACTCCCCTACCTCCTCAGCCCCCAGCTCTCTCCACTTTGACTGTAGCAAGTCCCACCCCACTGATGACCATCCCCCCAATCCCCTCTTCCCCCCCAGATTGCAGCAAGATCTCTGAAACCTGCCCCCCACCACCTCAGTGACATGTCCCTGCCACCTGACTGATCTCTCTTCGCCCTCATCACCACAGTGCCCCAACTCCTGCCTCCCTCCCACCTCAGATTTTCACTAAATTTTCCCTCATCTCAATCCCTGGCCCCATCCAAAACAAGCATCCTTTTCTTTTCTTGTGTTCCACCAGTGAGGTTTTTGCAGGGAGGGTCTGCACCTAACATGATGGAGGGTGATCTGCACTGGTGGCACCTCTCAACCCCGACTAATGGGTGAGTTGCTCCTGCTGCAGTTAGGGATGAGACTGTGGAGGGAGGGGAGGTGGTGCAACAGCAGCCAAACCAGTGAAGGAGGTTGCAGCTCTAGCGGTGGAAGAATTAGAAGCTAAGGGAAATGTTAGCAGGAACAGTGGCAGCACCATCAGACAATGTAGAGACGGTGACAGAGGCAGCCACAGCACAGAAGTTGGTGAAGCAGTGGTGTAAGAGAGGCCATGGCAACAATGGCAGAAGAGATAGAGACAGTGGAGATGATGACAATGGAAATGGCAGCAGAGGCTGTGACAATAATGGCATAGGAGACTGAGGTGACAAGATATCTGCTGTGATCAGTGGTGTGCAGTTCCAGCTCCATCTACCCTTTCCCGGGAATCCCCCTCCATGTCTATCATGGGTGGGAGGAAAGTCTGCATAGAATCATAGAAATCCTACAGCACAGAGAGGCCATTCGGCCCATCGAGTCTGCACCAACTACAATCCCACCCAGGCCCTACCCCTACATATTTACTTATTAATCCCACTAACCAACGCATCTCAGGACACCAATGGCAATTTTAGCGTGGCCTATCAACCTAAACCACACATCTTTGGACTGAAAGAGGAAACCGGAGCACCTGGAGGAAACCCCACACAGACACGAAGAGAGTGTGCAACAGCTGTACATTTGGGAAAGCAGTTATTCTCAGGCTAATGTTTCACACAAAATTTTATTCTGAATGTTTTGTTCGGGGTCCATTCTTTCCTATGTTTCAATGATTTGAGAGTGTCCTGGTCCAGCATTCTAAAGGTTAACATGCAGGTTCAGTTGGCAGTTAAAGCAGCAAATTCAATTTTAGCATTCATATCTAGAGGGCTACAATATAAAAGCAGGAATGTACAAGGCTTTGATCATTTGGCAAATTGGGAGCAGTTTTGGGCCCCATTTCAAGGAAGGATGTGCTAGTCTTCGAAGGGGTCCAGAGGAGGTTCAAAAGAATGATCCCAGAAATGAAGGGTTGTCATATAAAGGAGTGGTTAAGGAGTCTGGGTCTATACTCAATAGACTTTAGAAGGGAGAATCTAATTGAAACTTACAGAATACTGAGAGGCCTAGATGTGGAGAGGATGTTTTCAGTCATGGGAGAGACTAGAACTTGAGGGCATAACCTCAGAATGAAGGGACACACCTTCAAAACTGAGATAAAGAGGAATTTCTTCAGCATGTGGGTGGTGAATCTGTGGAACTCATTGACACAGATGGATGTGGAGGCCAGGTCATTCAGTGTCATTACAACAGAGATAGATAGGCTCTTAATCAATAAGGAGATCTAGGATTATGGGAAAAGACAGGAGAATGGGCCCGAGAATAATTTCAGCCATGATTCAATAGTGGAGTAGACTCAATAGGCCAAATGGCCTACTTCTGCTCCTATACCTTATAGTTTTACTACAAGCAGCGCTGGAGTTTATTTATTACCTCTTTTCTCCACAATAAAGTTTCCACAGCTTTTACTCAAATGTTTTGTTTGGACACATGGAGGTGTATCCTCAAATTCTGCTGAATCACATTCAGTGCCAACAGAAAAAAGTTTGGAACCTGCTGTGCTCACAATCTATGCAATTTTACTGGTATTATATATTAGTTGGCCAGTTCATATCTGGTCTTCAATCTGCAGTTCAGAGCTGGGTCTACTGGTGCCAACATGACTGCAACTTCCTTTTAAATGATTAACCCAAGCATCAATACAGTTCACTAGACACTGATTCAAAGTCAAATCTTTGCTGCCTTCATAGTATCAAATTACTCACTTAACACCTTCCAAAATTTTTAAACAAAGTTTCCCAAATGGCTTATTCCAGATTCAGATCCTGGTTTGTGCTGAATGGATGATTTTCACAGGAGTTGGTGGAAGAGATGTCAGAACTCACTGGTGGAGAACCAAACAGGACAGGAGGGAGACAGGAAAAGGTGGTAAAAGAAATATGGCATGGCCTGGATAGATATCGGATGACAACGGCACTAAGCTCGCTGTGCTGTTCCTGGCAATTCATTGGCAATCAACAAATCACTTGAGACTTCACTATGAACTATGAACAATTGGCAGAGAAACAAGAGGACAGCCATCAGGTTATATAGAAAGAAGATTGGCAAGGACAAAAATAAGATAATCAAGCTTAAGTACACAATAAGGACAGCAAATATTTTCAAATGGATTGTAATTATAAAACTAAAAAAGTCAGATCACAGAAACATGTTAAACTTTCATTCTTCGAATATTACAATGTAAGAACAGATCTGTAACATAGGCCATTTCACCAGAAACTTAAATTTTCCATGCTGTGAAATTTTCTAGCATTCATTCATACCTCATAAAAAACTCCACCTTCTTTGTAAATATGCACACAATATGCAGCTATCAGCAGTTTATTAACAAGTTAAAAAAAATCCTTCCTGTTTTGAAATAGATTTTAAACATTCAATCTGAAGTCCTGGAATCAACCAGTTAATTTCCTGAGTCACTAGTCTTACGCAGACCACTGTATATAGGCATTTGCAACTTATCCCTATGATGGTGATTACTATTTACAAATTAATGATTCTCGGAGGATACAGAATATCTTTAAAGTACAAGTATGAAATGTTTGTAACCCTTACTGCTGCACACAGTCTTTTACACTCAAGCTATGATTATCTTATGACTTTTTTTCCCCTACATCAAACATTGAGGCATGTGACTTTAACCAAGTGCCTAACATGTGGCCCTTGGAATGTAAGCACCAAACAGTAAGCATATTCATAATCATGATTATTACTACAGACCTTTACATGCATATACAGAACAAAGGCAGTCTTATGCATTGCCGTAAATGCTGGGGAATGAAACCACTTTGAATAACAGGAGTTAGACTAAGGAATACTGCCTTCAACACATGTACTGACCTAGTCATGACATTGGATTGTTCCTTTTAAGAGGCACATGGTTTGAAAGAACAACACTCATATAGAATGACAAAATTATTCCACTAGAACTGAGAACAATGTTTAAAGATATCAAAGTCACAACTTCACTTTCAACTCAGATTACTACAGTGGCATTTAGAAACAGTAAAGGGCAGGATTGGCATCGTATTCAACAAGAGCACCAAAGGTAAAATCGTTAGTTTTAGCGGTGATGTAAGGAGAAATGTTCTGCTCACCTCTACGTTAAATACATTTGCAAAATAAAAAACCCAAATTCTATTTGTTTTAGAACTGCTTAACACAAAACAATTCCCGAAAAGAACAAAAATCTGATATCACCATGGTTACCAAAGGTTATTAACTCAAATGGAATGAACCTGGAGATTTGTTCATCACATGGTTATTAATCCACAAACTAAACTGGATGTTAAGCATAATTTGAGCTTTATTGCTCTAGTGGAGAAGGAGATGGAGAAAATGTTACTTTAAAAGAATATTGCGTATAAAATGACGATGAATATGACACATTCTTAATATTACACAAAGGACTGAATGTGGTCTGACTGACCTACTGGATTCTGACATTAGAAGTTTGGGCGATTCAATGTTGTGTGCTAAAACAGGAGTGCCACATGTTAGTAGATAGCTGCTAATCAGCCAGACTAAAGACTGGCACCATGAAAGTGCCCTTGTCTCAACTAATTATGTAAATAAAAGTTAATCGTATTCAGCTGAAGCAGAGGCACAAATTTAATACTCAATAGGTTGATCTCTTAATATACTGAACACTTCTAACTATAGCCTTTATACTTCTCTCTCTCATCTAAGTTTAGCAAAAGGAGTTAGTACACATGCTTTGTGTGTGAAATTGTAACAGGTTTTCCCCACTAATCACCACACCCTTTCCCCTAGGAAAAAGGTAATCGGCTTTCGAAAACAAACCCCAAACAAAAGAGGATTGCAAATGCCCGAACAATGCAACTTCCAAGTTATCCCAGCTAACAACTCTTTCCCACTTGGCACCAGACCAATCAGAACTTAAATAGTTATTCGCTATTTGTACTAATATAGAAACCGCTGCTTTCAGATTTGTAACTTTTCAGGATAGCTATTCAGTCTTGAACTATAGATTCTTCCTGAACCCTTTATTACTACCCACCAAAATGCAGGCAACCATCACAATCTCTTTTCCCTTCTGACATGAAGTGAGGAACCTCAATTAAAGTGGCAGCGGAGACTGTTTATACATCATGTTGAAGAGTGCAGGAGAGAATTTATATTTTGACTGAACTTGAAGGCACAGCATGTTGTCCACTACAACTGTAAGTTAGATAAGCAGAAACATACCTGAAACAACATTAAAACCAGTGGAGCCAATATTGTGCCAATCGTTTGAAATCATCATCAATTTTCAAGATTTAGAAAGCTGGAATGTTTCTACTGTAGGTTTTTTCAGACAGCTTAGCTGGTGGATGCCAGAGCAGGATTCATTCCCACTCTTCCACAGGTAATAGTGGGCTGGATTTAACATGCCACCATATATTCTGCACTCATTCACTGGAAAGTTAGTCATGAACCCATCCACCTAAAATCCTGCTGTCCCAGGGTGAATTTACACCAGAAGCTGAGTTACTTCCACGCCCGTCGTGGGCATCTTGCCATAGAAAACTGTTAACTTGTAGCTGCAGCAGCAAGAGCGAGAGTGACGCTACATTTGAGGTACCAGGGGCTGGAATTAAAGAGGGTGATAATGACTTGGGGAGGAGGGTGCAGTGTGTGTCTCGAATAGGCACAGGGGACCAATCAATGGAAATCTCCCCTCCTTGTCCAACAACAGCTTATGCACTGGAAGTAGCCGGGCTAACTGCTTGGCTTGGGCCTACCTCTACCATGAATACAATACAATGGAATGAGGCATTTAAGTGATATTAATTGATTACCCAAGGGCCTTAAATAGGCCCAAGGGCAGGTGGGCTGCCTGACAGTAGCACTTCCCCCACACTCCCCCTCTCCCAACGGGAAACAGATGAGGCTTTGGCATTTTACTAAGTCCACCTTCAAATGTGCCAGCAGAATGTCCATACAATCAAACCCATTTTAGTTCACAACATAATCCGGAGTCTTCCAAAGATGCATTTGCCAATGCTTCTGGTAAGGTAATGACCATATTAAGGTGTAAAGCAGTAATGTTGGAATCCCTAATTACTGTGACCTTCAGTAACAGCAAGGGTATTTAGAAAAGAAAACATCTGCAGCTAATATCAGTTGAGTCAAACCGTTTTGCTCTGGAGCCTGTAACTAAGGATTTTTCAAAGAGATTGTGACAGTTAAAGAGCTGTAAAGTATTTTTCTCATACTGAGCCAGATAGCCTACGGACCTATCAGATCTGATGAAAACTCTTCCCGCATAAAGTTCCAAGGATCAGCTAAGAAATTCCCTAGTGCGCAATTTCAATGAAGAGAAAGAGCAATTTAGATTGGGTGAAAGGAAGATGGAACAACATTTTGGGAGAGAGGTTCTGACGAGATATTATTCTGGCCCTTGAAAAGGTTTACAGGACAGGCAGGTTCAAGAAACATTTTAGCAAGGCACTCTATTCTCATTATGCTTCAGGTAATAGCACAGCTGCCGACAGGCCTGCGGCAACACTCATCTGCCAAGGCAGCTCTTTCTATATCTGCAAAAGTCACAATCGCACTCAAATTTTATGCATAGGCTTATATCAGGTAGCCACATAGTCAAAGAGGGGGATCTGTGCAGTGTTGTACAGGATGCAGTTCAGATCATTGACCCACTTAATTTTTGAAAAGTTGGGGAACTCAGCCAGTTTGATATGGCACCAGCAAAAAACAGAGCTGAACAAGGGGCAATAATCTTCAAATAAAAGTTGGGGCCATTTAGGAGTGAAATCAGGAAATATTTTCCAATGCAAAATCTACAACTCTTACCCCTAAAGGGGTGTGCATGTTGGGTCAATTAACTTGTAAGACAAACTGTTAGATAGAAGCACCAAGGATTAAAGAGTAATGCATAGGTAAATGGCATTAAGGGAGAGAGAAGCATAGTTTAACTGAATGGGAGAGCAGGCTTGAGGAACAAAAGTTTATTTATTGGTGTCACAAGTGGACTTGCATTAAACAATGCAATGATATTACCATGAAAGTCCCTTAAAGTTTGAGAATGATCTAAGAGCAGGCTGCTGTAAAACTCGCACTCACATATCACTGCAAATTCCTAAAATTAACTAACTCAACTTTAGAGAGAGAGTAACACTTTCTGAATGCACTTTATCACACAGGATGTGAAGAAAAGAATTCTTCATAGGAATATCAAATTTGCTGGAAGTTGCTGCGCTTTCTTCATCCTCAGGAATTCTACAACTGGCATTTTTTTTGTAGGACATATTCTTCTGAAGTTCTAAAGGCACTCACAAAGCAGCACTGCTGGGAATTTTACTAAATTCAAATAACAGTGCCACAGCAATAAAATAACTTGTAAGTAGTGAAATATATATAATGATCACAATAAGTTCTCAAGTAATGTTATTAAATGTTTTACTGCAACATTGATTTTTTCATGGACTTGAATGCAAAATTTAGTCTCAACATCTTGCAATATAGAGCAGGGTTTCTGGCCTCCCATGTTTCTTGGCAGTGCGACACTAGCCAATGGCGGAATCTTCTGGTCCTGCCACTGTCAATGGGATTTCCCACTGATTCTACCACATGCTGCTGGAAACCCATAGCAGAGGTATGCCATCAGTGGGTGGGACAGGAAGATCCCACCAGTGTGAATGGCCAGAGAATTCCAGCCAAGAGCTTAGAATCCCACACCCCAAAGAGTAATTGTTTGACTTGAAGCCATTTTTCTACCCATGGGAATGATGATTAAAATGAGCAATTTCCCTTCTTGCAAGCTACCTCACAATATTGTACATATTTTCCAATTCAACAAGCTAATCTCTTGCTTTTCTGTTCCACATAAAATAAGCCAATTTAGCATCACAGTGTCAAATACAGTGTGGATATTAGCATATTGAAAAACTGGATCAGCAATTTTCTTCCCAAGTCAAGAAGCATTGCGAGGTGGGAAAAGGCTCAACTAATATCCAGTTTGACAGTATTGCAGTGAGAAAAGTAATGGTGCAATGGATATGACAGCGGGAGGTGATGGCCCAATGGTATTATTGCTGGACTATTAATTCAGAAACTCAGCTAATGCTCTGGGGTTTGAATCATGCCATGGTAGATAGTAGAATTTGAATTCAGTTTAAAAAAAATCTGAACTTATGAATCTACTGATAACCACAAAACCATTGTTAATTGTTGGAAAAAACCCATCTGGTTCAGTAATGTCCTTTAGAGAAGGAAATCTGCTCTCCTTCTGTGGTCTAGCCTGCATGGTAACTCCAGAGCCACAGCAACGTGGTTGACTCTCAACTACTCTCCAAGGCAATAAGGATTGGGCAGTAAATGCTGGCCAACCAGCAATGCCCATGTTCTACAAAGGAAAAAAAAACACAGCTTACCATCAAGGTCAGGTTTGAACTCTTGCTGTGGTCCATTCCAACCATTTAAAGTCAGACTCCATCACCAGCCCCTCAACACATACATCTTCACTGGCAGGTTTATCCATCCAACTAATCTGCAGGCAGACAGGCTCTCCCACTCAGATAGCCTATTATTTTTACACAAATGATGCTAGCTAATTATAACTCTGCTACAATAAGTAGTTACCATAACTTCTTCATGATCAACACTGCAACTGTTAATTCTGGAAGAGAAAAACTTAGATTATATTTATGGCCAGTTTTCCCAACAAGAATATGGAATGTGACACATCAATTCTGAAATATGCTAATGGAACATACATACCATAGGAAATAGGAGCACAAGTAGGCTATTCAGTCCATCATGCTTGCTCCACCGTTCAAACAAATCATGCTGATCATCTACCTCCATGCCATTGTTCCCCCACTACTTCACATCCCTTGATGCCATTAGTATCCAGAAATCTATTGACTTCTGCCTTAAACATGCTCAATGATTGAACCCCCAAAGCCCACTGGGCTAGAGGATTTGTCATCTGAATGAAGAAATGCCTTCTCACCTCACTCTCAAATGGCCTTCCCCTTATTCTGAGGCTAGTTCTCCTAGTTGTAGGGTGACCAGACTGGGGGAACATTCCATCTTCATCTACTCTGCCACACCCTGTAGAAAATGTTAAGTTTTGATGATATCACCTCAAAAGTCTGAATACATGCACACACTCCTCAATCCTGTCAAGCCAGATATTAGCATAGTGCACCCTTGCTGTGTTTCCTTAATGGCATGTATACCCTTTCTTAGATAATGGCAGCAAAACTGTACACAAAACTTCTGGGATATCTGACTAAGATTCTATGCAATTCAGCAAGCCATCTTTATTCCTGTACTAAATTCATTTTGCAATGAAAGTCAAAGTGAACCAATGGAGTTCGTTTTTCCTGTAGTGAAGGTGCATTTCTTCCAGGTAATATCCATCACGACTTTGATCTAAATAAGACCATTCCTTCCTGTTATGGTTTCGGCAAACATTCTGAAATCAGCTACTGTAACACAAGTACAATCTGTATCTATAAGTATCAGATCACGACAAGTTACTAGCGCAATAATGAAAATTTTTTTTTTATTAATTGTCATAAGTAGGTTTACATTAACACTGCAACTAAATTATTGTGAAAATCCTGTAGTCACCACACTCTGATGTCTGTTCAGGTACACAGAAGAGAATTTAGTGTGGCCAATGAACTAAGCAGCACATCTTCCAGAGGGAACTGGAGCATCTGGGAAGAAACCGCAGACATGGGGAAAACTTCCCTCACTGCATCAAAATAGGCGTTGGAGAGTGGCGACTAGGGGATTTTCACAGTAACTACATTGCAGTGTTAATGCAAGCCTACTTGTGACTAATGAATAAACTTTGTAATTATTGCCCTTTGAAATTGAGAATGTTAAAATCCCTTTACTTATGCACTCTTCATAAATTTACCATTCATTACACCTCCAAACATAGCAAAGCAGTTTGCAATAACAAAGGAGCGTGCACATTCTCCTCGTGTCTGCATGGATTTACTCTGGGTACTCTGATTTCCTCCCACAATCTAAAGATATGCAGATTAGGTTGATTGGCCATGCTAAGAAATTGCCCCTTAGTGTCCAGGAATGCGTAGGTTAGAGGGATTAGTGGGTATGATATGTAGGGATATAGGGGTAGGGATGGGTGGGAGTGTGTTCAGTGCAGACTCGATGAGCCAAAGGACCTCTTTCTGCACTGTAGGGATCTATAATCTGATCTAAAAACCTCCAAATCACCATTCCGACATATTCCACAATATCTTGTTACTTTACCACAGTATTTAGATTTTTACCACCTCTATCAAAATCAATTTACATCTGGGCACAACAACAGTAACGCAGATCCAAGTCTAATTTGACCTGAGTCGACTGTACAGGATTGACAAAGTATTCATAAATTAAAAACCAAATCCACTTAATACATTTTTGACAAATATATTCAATCCAAGTTGATTTCAAACAAAAGCAAAGAAAATGGAGGAGTTATATGCTTTTCAAAAATTCACAAATATGTCAACTCCAAAATCAATTAGAAAAATAATTCTTACCACTGGAACAGATGATCCACTTTGCTTATCTCATTTTTTTTCAGCTACCTCACCTGTTGCTAAATGAATCTTGGGGTTCGGTTACACACTCAGCAAGTCCAAGTGATGAGCCAATATTTGTCACAGAAGCATCTGGCACAAGGTTGTTTATGTGGTTCAATGCCCTGAGAGAGCACCCAAGGGAGCAGGGTCACAGCTTGTGCTGCTCCTCGCTTTCCTCAGTCCAGCATGAATGGTGTAGGTTAAGCTTGTGATCTAAAATCAGGCCGTGCAGTATCAACACACACAGTCTCTACTTACCCTAGTGTAAACAATCTTTCACTATTTACCCAAGGTATCATTAACCCCTTCACTGAGCGCCCCTCCCTTGAAGCCATTTCCACTCAAATCATTCCTGCTGCTATGACCCACTCTCCAGGGAATGCGGAGACTCTTACTTCACCCAATTCCACCCCATTGCTTAGTCTTCAATCCTCCACCATTAGCTTTTCAACCATACATTTCCCTCTTTCCACATTTCACCTGAGCTCCAATCTGCTGACCACATTATCCAATTTACTTCTAGTCCCCAATTTTCCTTTTTCACATCACCTTCTGTTATACATTGTATATCACACCCTGGGTGCCAAACGAATATAAGCACTTGTTTTTTGGCATTAAACATCTGAAATAGCGCACATAACTAGTTCCTATCTTGGCTTTATCTGTGTTGGCAGAAAATGAAGGCAAGTCATTTCCCCTGAAAAAAAGCTAAATAATTCCAGGTATTTCTCATCGCTAAATGAGATTGCGGGGCCAACAAAAGCTCCTTGAACCTTTATTTATGATACCTACTATCATTGTTATCTTGTTTTGGGTGTGGGGAAGACTGAATCAACAGCAGTGATAAAACACTGCTGCAAAGCTGTCCACAAAGCAAAAATAACTTTAAAATGGAAGCAGTTGGATTCCCTAATGGGTCAGTGAGATTACTCAATCATCTAAGGTACTGCAGACCGGACAGGTTCCGGGTTCAAGACCAGGTCAGTGAATTGTAACTGAGGCAGCAGGAGGGATTAGTGTCCCTGGTGCGAAGAGGTGAAAAATCAAACATGGGTATCTGCTGTTGATCCAACAATGTGACGTGGTCCTCTGATCAGGACTAGATTATGGTCGCCATAATTCATGTGATCAAATTGCTTGCTGACATTTGCCAACAAGATTTACATAAGTTTCTTCTCATGGGAATGTACTAGAAGTTGAATGTATAGGTGAATGGGGCACAGTTGTAGCTACCATCATCTCCAGGAAAAGGGAAAATTGACACAAGAAAATCATTATGAAGGAAATGCAAGCAATTACTGCAGCAAATGATTCCCAATAGGTTATACAGTTCAAATAAAAAAAAACTCCCAAAATCCGTTTGGCAAATATTATTTGCTGATTTAATGAATAAACTATTCATTTTGAAATAGGACAGACAAGTGTTCATGCTGTCGTACAATGCCAGTGACATTTGTAAATTATATTCCCTAAAATATTACCAGCGAACAGCTATTACTCCTTCTTGCGGATGCAAATTGTACTTTGTTGACAAATTCGTTTCATAAATTAACCAGCTCCATTCAAAATAACTCATCCATTTCCCCATCGCCTCACCAGAATTTGAACGTGAAGGAATGAATCAAAAATGTCAAGGAATGTATGACTGTGTAACTAGTTAATATATTATCTGAAAAGGAAAAACGTTCAGAGCTACAGGGAGAAGGCAGGGGTATAGCATGAGGTCCATGGCTCAATTGGAGGGCAGACACATGTGGCCGAATAGCCTCATTCTGTGCTGTCCTAGTTTCATGTCTCAGATTTAGAATTAAAATATTTAGGAGACAATGGGGGTCATTGTAAGCACTCCCAGGCCACAGCCTAGAAAATCATGGATCAAATTTGCCGATGACACAAAGATAGGCGACATGGTAAATAGTGTAGATGAAAGCATAAAATTATACACACTGATAAATAGAAAGCATAAAACTGCAGCAAATATAATAATTATTAACTGTTTCTCAGATTTTGATAGCCATTTGAATTTAACTGTTGTAGACCAGTTTACCGATGATTCAGCTTGGCTGAAAAGATCGATGGCAGATTCCACGTTTAAGTACTGCTTTTAGACTAGGAAGAGCAGGTGTTTCTTTACTCTAGTCTCTCAAGTGCACCTTCTGTTAAATTATTCCCTCCCAAAGTTCTTACAAAACATCCTTGATGTCTGCTGGAGGATGCCTTTGCCACAATTAAAGTACCTCCCCCTGCTGATCCTCTCCTGTTGCCCTGGGCCAGTCTTAATGGTCTCCGACTAGGCCTTTGCTACCTGGTAAAGGTGGTCTCGCTGTCATACAGGAAACAGAATAAAACACTTTCACAAGGTCCCACCATTACATTTGGCAGGATCTCCACATTCTCAGCATAGATACATTTTCCTGCTCCTTCCATGAGGAAAACTGGGTCAAACCGAGTCAAAAGTAAAGTAACCAACCAAAGATATTACCAGCTTTAGTTTGTACTCATCAGCCTTTAGAATTCTGGTTTACAGATTTTATCTGTCAACTCTATGCAATCACTTGGAGAATGGCAAGGGCAAAAAAGAATGCCAGCCTATTACTACACCAATTTCTTTTTGTTTCTTAAAACCAGTTGCAGGATCTTCAACACATCGCTTATAAGGTCGTTTTTGAGTAGCTGGAATACGTGAAAAGTAAGTCAATTCATGTCAGAAAAACGTACACAGTTCTTTAAACTTGCTGGCTACATCGTTGCAATGTTTTCACACTTCACATGCACAGCAACAAGTTATACTAATTAAATATTAATATACAAAAAGTTAGATAAAATGATAATCTGTGGCTGAAGGTCACACAATCTAACTGGCACTATAAATTAGCACTATTCCCAGTAAAGAAAGTAATTCATAGAGAAAACAGGTCCTCGGAGACTATCACAATTATAATGTATATTTATAGAAGAGTTTTAACATAAAGACAACCAAATGTATGGCACAGGCGTGTTTTTTTAAATGACGCCGAGTCACATCAGGAGATGTAAGGCAGGTGGGCAAGCATCTAGTTAAAAAGCTAGGTTATAACAAATACTTTCAAAGATCTGACACAGATAGAGACTGAGAGAGGTTTCAGAAGGGAGATCCAGAGCTTGGAGACTTGGCAGCTGATTACAGATGGTCAAATGAACAAACAAGAGTATTCTCAATTAACCAGAATTGGAAGGGTACTGATAGCCCATAGGATTGTGGGACATGAAAACAGGATTAACATTTTTAAAAATGCAGCATTGCTCAACCAGCGGTCACTGCAGGTTAGCACGTGGAGTGGCAATGGGTGAACAGCACTCAGTATAATTTGGATCACAGACAGTAGTTTTAGATGATCTCAAGTTTGCAAAGAATAGAATGCAGGAAAGCAGCCAGGAGTGAATTGGAATAGTCAAACCTAGGAGGTAACCAAGGCATGGACAAGGCTTTCAGCAACAAAAAAAAGCTGAAGCAGCATACTACATCATCATGTAAAACACACTTCAATATCTGAGCAAATAAACATCTGTCAGGTGTGCCATATGGTCTCAACAAAAAGGTGAGGGGAAGAAGGGTATAACTTGAACTCTATTTATCCCATATCCTTCTTTTTATCCATAATTCTCATTTGCTGCAAAATGCTACTCTTCCTTTCCAGCTGTCACAGCTTATGCCCAAAACATAGACTCATTTGGAAAACCTGCTCTTTTTATTTTCTAATCCACTTGGTAGGAATCGTCACCGTACTCATCTCTGGAACAAAAGCATAAAAACAAACTACACCTGTCAGCAGGGACCAGCAAGTCCCACAGCTAAGCTGCCAGTCAAGTCCAATATTCCCTCTGGGGAAAAAGGCAAGCTGATAGTGCAAATACACTGCTAAATAAGAACACCACGCCACACCCAAAATATTTCCAGAGATAGAAAGCTGTTTCTTTAAAGATAGCAGAAGGTAGCTAATTTCATTCACTTAGATCTGAGCATTTGATTAAACAATTTTCTAAATTTAAATGTTGCGACAGAGATAAACATAACTGGGCAGCCTTAAACGATTCGTCAATCTGCACATTGCAAGGAAATAAATGAAAGGAAGATCTGTACAAATGCTAACTATGGGTCTATTGAACTGACACATTAATAAGGGAATAGCTGTAAGATTAGTAAAATCCTATTTTCAGACCATTAACAACATTCTATGGTTCTAAGCATTCATTAAAAAGATTATATACAGCCGCTTTTGTGCTGTTATTCACACTTACGCTTTCTAATAAGTCAACGACGTTTGAATCATACATCATTTCTCACCCATTTCAACATGACCCCAGCAATGCTAATGCGCATCAACAAAGCCTGGGATAAAATTCACACACATAGTTCAGACTTTTCATCAAAAAACTTTATCCAGGCTCAAAACTGTTTACACGTGGGGTGAAAGTCTACGTTGTTGTTTTTACGATTTGAATTACATAAAGTACTAAACCGTGTGCTGTACTTTGTGTTGGCCAAACTATGATAGCATATAATATATACATGCCTGCTTAAAGAAAATTACTGATCAGTTCAATGATGTTCATTCATAACATGCACACTGCTGTAAATTGATTTTGCTGTTTTAGAAATGAAAATGTGTTGAGCCGTGAATAAGTATCCCAATCTTACTTATCTTTTCAGAAAAGCACAAAAAAAATTACCTTTTTTTGCTACTTTACTCCTCAAGCCAGTATTTCTTTTGTTCAATCTTTTCAAAGTTTTCTTGCTGTTGAGTGGTTAGGAGGAAATGATTGCTTTTTGAACACACTCATCTGACCTATGTTATTGCCCCTCCCTGCCTGTGACGTCAAGCTAAGCCATATTTCCTTTTAGTCAGTCCTCTTGACATGCACTGTATACTTAAGGTACATGTACTCATCCATGATACATCTGCCTTAACCAATTAAGGATCACTGGTAAATACCTCTAATGGCCACTAAGAGCTGCAGGCAGTGAAACAAAAAAAATATACAAACTGTGTTTAAAAATAAAGCACTGCTTCATACAACGCAACAGTGACTACACTTCATTAAATAAAGCACTTTACAGTCAATGAATTGAGATCTCCGATGGTCATGAAGAGTGTGAATAAATGCAAATCTTTAAAAATAATTACAGCTACATATTTTCATGTTAGATTTGAAATTTAGGGATCAGTTTTGAACAGGAGTAGAATCAGTACATGGTGATGTGTATAGGGTAAAGGGTGGATGAGAGGGCAGCCACAGCTGGTTCAAGATCCCATCAATATCAGCTTCCAGCCCGCCATTGTAATACACTGGCAGACAGATCAGTCAATAGCATGAGCAGCAGTATGCCTGTTTATGGGATTCAGGGCAGTACATTGAAAATTCAGTGAAAGCACTGTGCTGAATGGTGGAAGGTGCGGACAAGATTTCTCCAACAGACGCCTCTTTGGAGCCATTGATGATTGCAGTTAGGGTCAGCTGGAATGGGCTCACTGGCAAAGTGGGAAGATAATGCCCAATAGCATTTCAAAGAGAGCCTGATTAGAGTTAAGGGAAATGGATCTTGGCAAGGACCTTCCATTCAGGGCAAGGAGAGATTCTGTGATCTTGCATGGTCAACAAGGGGTCTGCAGCTCCTTTCTACACTTCTCTTTGCATTGGCTTGCTTACAGTCGCTCCCCTCATTCTGTTCACTGGCTGCCAAGTCCATCCTCTCCTGTCGACCAAGATTGAACCATGCTGTTTGCAACCTTAGTGTCATATCCAAGTCCAAGATGAGCTTCCAACCATATATTCATGCCAGAAGCAAGACTGCTTATTTCAACTTCCATGACATCATCCAACTCCACCCCTGCCAGAAAGACTAGTCCATATTTTTTTTAACATCTTTAGACTTGAATATTTCAATGCGCTCCTGGGTGAGCCTCCTACATTCTCCCTTGGAAAAAATGAGCTCATCCAGAACTCTACTGCTCATGTCCTCACACATCCCCATACCAACCCCTCAAAAACAAAAATCAGCCAATATCCCTATGCCTGCTAATCTGTAATTAAATAATATCTTGATTTTTCAACTCTGTCACATCGCTCCTCCTTATCTCTCTAACCTTTTATAGCACCTTGCCCCTCCCTATTTTTGCAATCTCTTCCAGCCACAACCCTCCAAGATATCTGAGCTCATCTAATTCTGGCCACTTGAGCACCAACAATTTTAATCATTTCTCTAGTTGGGTCATGCCTTCATTGACCTCAGCTCTAGGTTTGGAATTCTCACTGTAAACCTTACTACCCAACTTTACCATGCTCCTTTAAAAACTTTTTGATTAAGCTTTTGGCCATCTGTCCTAATATTTCTTAGGGTGTCTCATTCTTCTGAAGCCCTTTGGGCCATTTTAGGCACTATTAAAAACCAGAAGCAGGAGGTGGCTATTCAGTCCTTCAAGCCTACTCTGCTATTCATTTTGATCATGGCTAATCATTGAATTCAATATTCAGATCCCCCTTCCTCCCATATCCCTTGATATCTTTAGCCCCAAGAGCTATATCTAAATTTCATCTTGAAATCAGACAACGTTTTGGCCTCAACGATAATCTGTAATAGTGTTTTTACAATCATACCCTCTGCATGAAGAAGTTTCTCCTCACCTCCATTCCAGAAAGGTGTACCCCTGATCCTCAAACTATGACCCCTAGTTCTGCACTTTTCCACCATTAGGGGCATTCTAGGATGTTAGGATGGGGAAAATCAGTGATAGAATCTAATTGATTCAATTTTAAAGGACAACAAAGGAGCTATTATAAACTAGGTGTAAACCAAAGGCCACCGCATAATGTCAAAAGGTCATAGAGAACCAAATCTGCAAGCAAATTATAGAAAGATGCAAGAACTGTAGAACAAAGAACAATACAGCAAAGGAAAGAGGCCCTCCAAACCTGCCCTACTCATCGGTCCAACTAGACCATTCTTCTGTATCCCTCCATTCCCAGTCTGCTCATGTGACTATCCAGGTAAGTCTTAAACAAACCCAGTGTGTCTGCCTTCACCACCTGCTTGGCAGTGCATTCCAGGCCCCCACCACTCTGTGTAAAATACTTTCCTCTGATATCTGAGTTAAACCTCAGCCCCTCATCTTGAACCTGTGACCCCTCGTGTTTGTCATCTCCGACCAGGGAGAAAGCTTCCCACTGTTCACCCTGTCTATACTCATAATTTTGTAACCTCTATTAGGTCGCCCTTCATTCTGCCTTCCCAGGGAGAACAACACCAGTTTACCCAATCTTTCCTGATAGCTAAGACCCACCATACCAGGCAACACGCTGGTAAATCTTCTCCGCATTCTCTCCAAAGTCGCCACATCCTTCTGGTAGTGCGGCAATCAGAACTGAACATATTACACCAAATGTGGCCTAACCAACGGTCTACAGTTGTAATATTAGACACCAATTTTTGTACTCTGTACCATATGCCTTCTTCACCACCTTCTCCACCTGTGCTGCCACCTTTAAGAATCTGTAGACTTGCACACTTAGGTCCCTCTGTAGTTTTGATGGTTCTGCCATTTATTTCATAGCTGCCCCCTTCATTAGTCCTAACAAAATGCATCACTTTGCATTTATCTGGATTAAATTCCATCTGCCATTTCTCCACCCAATTTTCCAGCATATATCCTGCTGTATTCTCTGACAATGTTCATCGCTATCCACAACTTCAGAGTAATAAGAATGGGGGAACTTCAATTATCCTAATAAAGATTGGGATAGCAACAGTGCAATGGGTAAAGAGAGGATACAATATATACGCAAGAATTTTCTTAATCTCTCCAGTGTTAACAGCCCAATAAGCAAGTAACTAATGCTGGACCTAATTCTGGTGACTGAAATAGAGCAGGAGAATGTTTCAGGAGGCATATGGAATTATGGTCCTAATTTCAGATTTGGAACAGTTTTGGAAAAGGACAAGGAACATCTCTAAGCATGTCATTCATATTTAAATCAGCTTCGTGCCTAGGCCAATTGCACTGGAAAACATGGCTGGGAAGATAACTTTTAGCGTGAGACTGGTTCACACCAGATGAGAAAGTCTCATGTGCTATCCTTCTGATTGACTGGCACTGTGGTTGCACCCTTCATTTCTGATGAATTAGTTAATTTCAATTAAGACAATAACAACGTACAACAGTTGTTAGCACTTCAGGCTTCAGGGAGTGGGGCGGGATGGGGGGGGGGTGAGTAAACAATATTTCTATTGCTTTCCCCCCCAACATTTTTAATTTTGTATTTACATTAGGACCGGAATTCTTTGGCCATTCATGCCAGTGGGATCCTTTGGTACTGCTGGATTTCCCAGCAATGTGGGATGATATCAATGGAAACTGCCATTGACAGTGATGGGACCAAAGAACCTCACCTCTAGCAAACAGTGCGCCACCTTCCAAGAAACACATGGTTGGGAACGTGCCCCAGAAAAAGCTATTGATAGAAAGTGAGTCTCTGCAACTCTGATTCACATCGATAGCACAGAATTGGCAATGGCCACTTAAGTAACAATCACAAACTCTTTTGTTTGTTCTCAAAAGTGTCAAGTTCCACAAAATTAGATTTTTCCATACCTTAAAATAAATGTTTATTTACATATAGGAAAATGCATGGAAAAGGAAGCAGAAAATTATCAGTCGTACAGCGACTGAAAATCAATACAAGATACAAGAAATCAAAATACAGATTCAGAAAATGTTTTTTAAGCAGTCAAATAATTTGCAGGCTTTGAAGATAGAATAAATCAAAATTCTGCCAAGCAGGTGACTCAACTTAATGAAATACAACTTCACAAACTGGTTCAGATAAAATTGAACAGATAGAGCAGCTCATCATGCTACAGATAATCAGAGAATCTCTACAATGCAGAAGGCAGCTATCTCACCCAGCCCCTATCCCCATTGCCCCACTGACACCAAATGGCAATTTAGCATGGCCAATTTACCTAATCCGCACATCTTTGGACTGCAAGAGGAAACACATGCAGACATGGGAGAATGTGCAAACTCCACACAGACACAGTGACCAGGAATCAAACCCAGGTCTCCGGCACTGAGAGGTAGCAGTGCTAACCATCGTGCCACTCTGTTAACGAGAGAACATGAATCAGCTTCCTCCCAAACTAACAAATGTATTTACTTTTCCTTGCACAATGAAGATTTCGTGGAGGAGGCTTGCCTCTCCATTAGTCAGATCCTTTTCTAAGTTCAGGCTGTCTTTCTGCAGAAGGCTAGTGAACTCTCTGAAAACCTGACTAAGCGTAATCAGTTTCACGCATCTGAACTTTAATAGACCAAAACGATTACTTAATGATGCAGCCATCAAAGACATTTTTTAAAAAAAAGATTTCCTTATTGCTTTGGTCAGAACTCATTTTTACCACTATTCAGTGACTCTGCAAAAAGACCCAATTGTGAACAAAATTTACTTTGACTTTAAATTCTTCACCATTGACAAAAAAAGCAAGATACCGAAAGAGTGACTATACCTGGGGAAATATACACCAGTGAAAGAAAGAGGAGAAAATAATACTTCTCCCAAGAGGGGTTTAAAAGTGTAGAGCTGCAAAAATGACAACTTGCCGAATATTATAGTGACCTAGGCTGGAAATCCAACTCGGGTCTCTGGTGCTGTGAGGCAGCAGTGCTGACCACTACAGTTTAGAACTAATATCAGAAGATATTTTTTCTCGCACACAAAAGGAGTAATCAAAACATTCAGTAAATTTACAGATCCAAAAGAAACCGAAGTCAACTAAATGCTACAATGACAGAACGGCATCAAGAGAGCTCTTATTGGATGAACGTAAACAGGCTTACCACACTGATCTTTTGAACTGCTAAAATCTTAAAATGTTCCATTAATTTGAATACTACCATGACTGTCTGTACAAGTAGGCTGTCAATGACTTTCTTTAATTTCATTTGGACCATTGTGTAAAATATATCAGGGGCTTCTCCTTCTGACGCTTCACAATATAATTTAAAGTGTGGATTTCAGCCACTGAACTTAAAAAGAGCACTGGGTGAATCAAAGGAAAATTTAGTCGATGATTATCTAAAAAAAAAACCCACTGAATTTCTGGCATACATAATTAAAAAAGAACAAATTTCCACAAAATTAATTTAAACTGAATTAAATCCATATGCAGTAAATCCCTCAATACCAAACTAAATACATAAATAGTCTTCCTATAAATTATTTCCAACACACTTTGGAATGTCATGACAGTAATCTGAAGACAGTGATGAAAAATATGACATTTGATGTCATCTCCATCATAGTGCAAGATGTACAGTGAAAATTCTTTCAAACAACAATAATCCTAACACATTATGTGCTTTGTTTTTGCTGTTAAGCTCCCAAGCTAACACTTCCACCAAACTGCTAACTGGATTTAATTGAGACACGATTTAATTGGGACACAATTTAATTGATTTTAAGCACATATTCTTCATATCTGTTTTGCACTTGTTACGAGCCCTATGAAGATTAACATTCACGATTACTTAACAGACCACTAATACACAAAATTACAGAAAAGATAGCTCCTCGTTATTACTGATAACCCCACATTTTAGTCAATATGCATTACAACATTCTGCAGAACTGCAGTCTTTTCAGGAAAAGGTCCAAAGTCACTCCCAGCTTCCCAATAGATTCACTTCTCCCTGTTTCACTGAGGTATAATGCCCAGTATCTGTCAAAAATCATTGTCTTCCCAAAATGATCTCCAACACCACTAATGATTCCTTCCCTCTGACCAGGCAAAAACAAATCTTTCAGAATTCTTTCATTCCTGTCAGTTCCTTCTCCTCAACTAGCAGACCAACTTCCAAGGGCAGTGCACCTGATATTTAACGTGAACACCCTGTTCCCTGCTGCTCAGGGCCACAGTTGGTATAATGGGTGGGATTTTACAGTTTCACTCACCCCGAAACCATAAAATCCCACGCGAGGTCAATGCACCTTCCCAGATGTCCCACCCCTCACCCATTCCAATCCCCATGACAGATGAGGCGGTAAAATTCCAGCAAATTTCTCTCTATTCTAGATGCAATTACCCTTCTATATTTATTCCTGTTTAAAGATTCTGAGACAGAGGCCAGAATTTTACCAACCACTATCAATAGGAATCAGAGCAGGTGGACAACAGGAAGGCCCATTGATCTCTGATGGGGTTTTATGGTTTTGGGATGAGCGAGGCCATAAAATCCTAACCAAAGAGTTTGCAATAACTGCAAATGCATGGGGATGTCACCACATGCCCCTGCCTTTGTTTTCAAGAGTCATGCATTTCAACAACACTCAACCTGCCCCCTCCCCACCATGTCTACAGTAGTCAGGTCAAACAGGCCTGTCGCCAGGTGAAACACATTGCAGAAAAAAGTAGAAAGTTGATAACTTTTACAATCTCTGAAATTAATGCATTATTATATTCAGGTGGTGGATCAAATAAAATGTACAATGTATCAATAAAATGGAATCTAACTTCTGTTATTTTCAAGATATTCACTATACATGGAGGAAACCCATACAGTAATAGGGAGAACATGCAAACTTTACACTGAGAGCGATCCAAGCTGGATATTGAACCTGGGTCCCTGGTACTGTGAAACAACAGTATTAACCAGTATGTCACCACCGATTTCCTCCCCCCACCCCCAAGTGTACCTCATAGATAGTAAATATAACCACCGTATAGCCCACATGTTCTGCATGAATTGGTGTCTGCAAAGCATTGACAAGTGTGTTCTCAGCAATGCTGTCAGAATCCTGATTAAGAAATTTGGCAGTCAATATCTTGGTCAATTTTTGCAATTAAAATATTGTAGATAGAAAATTATCAAAAATTTGTCCAAACATATAATTAAACAAAGACAACAGATTGGGAGGCACAGTGGCTAGCATTGCTGCCTCATAGTACCAGGGACCCAGGTTAGACTCCAGCCTTGGTTGACTGTGAAATTTGAACATTCTCCCATGAGTCTGTGAGAGTTATCTCCATGTGCTCCAGTTTCTTCCCACAGTCCAAAAATGTGAAGGTTAGGTGGATTGGCTATAATCGATGTACAGTGTAACAAAGATATCTTTGAACAGTCGGTCAGGTGAACCAGCAAATCTTTTACAATATTTATAGTAACAAAACTCTGAACATTTTTCATACATTTACTTACAGTTAAGGCATTTCTGCATAGTTTTCAATAATGTATTTTGCATTCAGGCCTGCTAATTACAACTGGTAGTAACATATCACTAATTAAATATTAGTTGTCTTTTTTTTAGAAAAATGAACCATGAAAATCTAAAAAACGTATATTCTAATTTCAGATTATTCTATTGGTTTCAATAATAAGCATGAAATATTTTTAGTAATAGTAAATATACAAGATATACATCAGCTTTTAAACTTCATTTTTTTTTAAGAATACCCCTGACAATTTGAGAGAAGAAACAACATTCAATGCTCTCCATTTAACAGTTTTTGCACCGAGCCCCATCATGTTTCATTGGGCTCTTGGTCATTGTAACAGTTTTAGCTTAGTTTCTAATTAAAGCAGAGTTTAACCTTGGATTGAACAATAGGTCACTTAAGCTTCCTTTCAGGCATGGAACAACTATGTCAGAAAACAAAAGGCTAACTTCTGTTTTCTTCACACTGTGCATAGAAAGGGAATTCATGCTAACTTAGTCCTTCTGTCAAAACATGGACAGAAATTTGTTCACCCCAATTTTTGAACAGAGGGATCAGAACAGACAGTGTACCTGTTGGAAATGAGGTGAATTTGAAACAAAATTCACGTATCCAACCCATTTCTCCAATGGTGTCATTGCCACAAACTGTTCCCACGCAGCTCGCCATCATTCCTCTGCTGATGACCTCCACACGTTGCAGGAAGCTCAGCAGTGCTGCGAACAAAGTGTGCGTTCCTGTCATCCTAACCTTTTTCAGAGGCACAGTGTGTATGAAAGGGAAGTTGAAGCCATGCACTGCAAGTTGCTGAATAATATCTTTTGCCATTGAGGTGAAAAGAATATGGCAGGAGAAGGGAGGACAGGGCTTCCTGTTTTAATGACGGTGTCTTGAACAGACTAGGCAGAATTTTCCCATCCCACCCACCACGAGAATTATAGTGGGCGGGACAGGACCATGCAAAGGTCTGTTGACCACTGGCAGAATTTTCTGGTTTGGCATATGCACGGCCAGAAAATCCCACCGTACTACAGCTACAGATTAAGACCAGGGAAAGAATCAGACTCATTTTAGAGTGAAAGGAATAGATTTTTGCCATCAAGGGGGAAACCCACATGAAGAAATTCCCAAGTTAGCATACTAATCCCTATTGAAATGACTCCTGTACTCATGATTTTCACTCTGAAGGGGTGGGACCATATACAGTCAGACTTGCCATCTGCAGACGAAGTTGGGAGTTAGCCACAGAGGCAGGGAGTGCCAAAGGTTTTTTTTTTAGAAAGTCTGCCTCAGTTCCCATAGGTCCAGTTATACAAAGGGCTACTAGCCTTCTAGCCTTGCCCCCTCATAGCCATACAAGCAGTAGCTACTTCAGAATCAAATGGAAAGAAATTAAACTTTCATCAAACTAATTCAGCTCACGCTCCCAAACCTGACAGAAAAAACTTGAACTCAGTGAGAATTTAGCAACACCAATTTTAAATCCAACCGATTTATTTGATAGTAAAATTGCGAGCTTTCAACACTCTGTCGTGTCTTCGTCAGGCAAGTGCAGTGTTCTGGTCTGCAATAGCACACGTCAGCACAGACAGTCAGAGATTGCTGATTAGAATGCGAATCCTTACATCTAACCTGCTATTCACGTGTTAAAGTAGCTAACAACGTGTGTGAAGGGAATCCTGAGCATTGGTTAGAGAATTGTGTATTTTCTCCAGACAGCACAGTAAGTGAGGTTTTTTGCTAACCCAGGCAAGTTACGGGGGTTACAGATAGTGTGTCATGAAGCCAAGATCCCTATTAAGACCGTCCTCACGTGTGCGGAACTTGGCTATCAGTCTCTGCTCAGCGACTCTGCGCTGTCGTGTGTCACAAAGGCCCCCTTGAAGAACATTTACCCGCAGGTCGGAGGCCGAATGCCCATGACTGCTGAAGTGTTCGCCCACAGGAAGGGAACTGTTCTGCCTGGTGATTGTTGAGCGATGCTCATTCATTCGCTGTCGTAGTGTCTGCACAGTCTCCCCAATGTACCATGCTTCGGGACATCCTTTCTTGCAACGTATTACGTAGACAACGTTGGCCGATTTGCAAGAGTACGTACTGTGCACCTGGTGAATGGTATCCTCACGTTTGATGATGTCGTCCATGTCTATGATCCGGCATGTCTTGCAGAGGTTGCTGTGGCAGGGTTGTATGGTATTGTGGTCACTGTTCTCCTGAAGGTTGGGTAGTTTGCTGCGAACAATGATCTGTTTGAGGTTGTGCGGTTGTCTGAAAGCAAGAAGTGGGGGGGTGGGGATGGCCCTAGCGAGATGTTCATCGTCATCAATGATATGTTGAAGACTCCGGAGAAGATGTCGTAGCTTCTCCGCTCCGGGGAAGTACTGGACAACAAAGGATACTCTGTCCACCGTGTCCCGTGTTCATCTTCTGAGGAGGTCAGTGCAGTTTATCGCTGTGGCACGTCGGAACTGTCGATCGATGAGTCGAGCGCCATATCCTGTTCTCACGAGGGCATCCTTCAGTGTCTGGAGGTGTCTGTCACGATCCTCCTCATCTGAGCAAATTCTGTGTACACAGAATTCCTGTACACAAGTCCTGTGTACAGGACTTATCCATAGGGACCACCTCAGCCCAACGCCGGCATCTTTACATCAGAAAAAACTTGATACATGAAACACATTCAAAAATATTAAATCTCCTTAAAAAGTCAACCTGTTGTTAAAAAAACTTTTATTCACTAAGCACAAAGCCAGCTACTTCTTTAACAGAAAAATAGAAAAATTCCAGCAGTTGAGCATCTGCAGGGAGAAAACAGAACTAATATTTTGAATCTGAATGACGTCTCATCAGAGCAGCTCTGTGACTGAGGACCTCAGTTTAAAAAAAAGTAGTACTTATGAAATTGAAGTCAACGGGAATGGTAAAGGCAGAAGAGGGTGCTGTGAATTCCACACTAGTTAGTTATGTCTAGCACAAAAGATGGGTGTGATGCTTAAATACCAACTTCAGCCCCTAGAAATCATTGAAGGAGATCCTGAGGGCAGTATTCTTGGCCAAACTGCCTGTAGCAGCTTTTAATCAATGAACTTTCCTCCATCACCAAGGTTAGAAGTGGAAACATTTCCTAATGATTGTAGTGTTCAGTTTCATTTGCAACTTCTCAAGTAATGAAGCAGTTTATGCAGTAAGATCTAGCCCACAAATCAGGTTTGGGCTCATGCACGTTGTGACTGTTTCTTGCACATCTTCAACCATCTCAATTCAATATTCAATCACCATCATTGAATCACACACTATAAACCCAAAGATGTTAATTATTGATCAGAAACAGAACTGTATCAGCCATTTAAATGTTGTGACTACAAGTGCGGATCAGAAATTGGGAATTCTGTAAATCTGCTGGCTAGCTGAAGCCTTTCTACCATTGACAGGGCACAACTCAGGAGTGAGATTAAAAAATTATCCACTTGTCTGATTAAAGCAGCCCCAACACTTGATGTTTGACACTATCCAGGACAAAGCAGTTCCTTTGACTGGCATCCCATCCACCACCTTCAACATTCATTTTCTCCATTACTGGCAAACAGTAACAACAGTGCACACCATGTACAAGATGCACTGCAGAAACTCACCAATACTCCTTCAACAGCACCTTCCCAATCCAAGATCTCTACCACCCAGAACAAAGGTCACCAGGTACAGCCTGTAAGTTTTTCTCTCAGCATACACTATCCTAACAGAACTTTATCAGTGTTCCTTCAATGGCACTGCAACAAAAAAAAAACTGGAATTCCTCCCTGTCAGCACTATGGGTGGACCTATACTGAACAAGATGATTTGTCATCACTTTTGACTATTAGAAATGGGCAGTAAATGCTCACCATTCCATCGATGCTCATATCCCATGAACAAATAAAAATTAAAGGAGCACCCTACCACAGCAGAACTTTTAACATATGCAATTGTTAACCGAGCTTCCACTTAAATGCGATCCACATTCATCTGGAATACTCCAAGTGGTAATGCATTCCTCATTCTCTGAACAAACATACATAATTGATCAGTGAAAACAAGTGCATTTCAGGCCAAAAGAGAAAATGCTGGAAAATCTCAGCCAGTCTGGCAGCATCTGCAAGGAGAAAAAAGAGCTGACGCTTCAAATCCAGATATCCTTTTGTCAAAGCTAAAATGGCATAGAAAGTGGGAGATATTTATACTGCAGCGGGAAGGAATGAAAGCTGAATCATAGCCACAGAAACCAGAAGAAAAGACTATTAATGGCTGTCCACAGAGAGAATAAAGGGTGTGAAAATGGCAGTGAAGCTGTAAACTGTGACAGATGAAGATGTTGGGTTGGGGGCGGTGGGGGAAAGGGGGGGTAAAGAGGGAGATGGAACAAGAGGTGAAATGTAGAAAAGGAAAGCGGGGGGGCAGAAAAAGGGGAGGGAAGGGGAATAAAAGTGGAGGAAGAGTGGGGTAGGAAGACAATTGAAGACAGACAAAAAAAAATTTAAAAAAAAAGGTAGATAATGGTTAAAAACTTAAATAAAATAGAATGAAAAAGGGAGCCAAAGTGGGGTAGAACAAATCTTCTGAAATTGTTGAATTTGATGTTGAGACGGGAAGGCTGTAATGTGCCTAGCCGGAAGAGAGATGTTGGTCCTCCAGTTTGTGTTAAGTTTCACTGGAACATTGCAGCAAGCTGAGGACAAACATGCGGGCAGAATTATGTGTTCAAACGGCAAGCAACCAGAAGATGAGGGTCTTGACTGCATACAGAATGAAGGTGCTCAGCAAAGTGATCACCCAGTCTATGCTTGGTCTCTTAAGCTACTGAAGAGACCACATTGGGAACAGCAAATGCAATACGCCAAATTGAAAGAGGTGCAAATGAAATGCTGCTTAACCTGGAAGTAACGTTTTTGACCTTGGACGGTGAGCATGGGAAGAGGTAAAGGGATAGGCGTTACGCGTTCTGTGATTGCATACAGACGGGCCATGAGTGATGGGAGAGGTGTTGGGTATAGTGGTGGAATGGATTAGGTTATCCCAGAGGGAAGAGTCTCTGGAATGCTGACAGAGGAAGTGAAGGGAAGATGTGTTTGGTGGTGGCATCATGCTGAAGTTGGGGAAAATGGCACAGGATTATGCTTTGCATGCAGAAGCTGGTGGGGACTCTATCCTTGTTCTGGGAGAGAGGAGAGGTGAGGGTCATGGGAGATGGACTGCATGCTGTTGAGGGCCCTGTCGATAACTATCAATGGGAATCCACGATTGAGGAAAAAGCAGCACATATTAGAAGCACCACCTTGAAAGTGGCATTGACTGGAACAAATATGACAAACGCAAATAAACTGAGAGAAAGGAATAGAATCCTTACAAAATGTAGGGTGTGAAAAGCTGTAGTCCAGATAACTATGGTTGTCAGTAATGGATATTGCTAGATAGTCTATTGCCAGGAATGGAGATAGAAAGAAAGGTCAAGGAAGGGAAGTATCTGAGATGAACGAGGTGAAGGAAATGGAGAGGAGGAAACTGCAAACGAAGTTGATGAATCTGGATGAGAATATGAAGTGGCACCGAAAGAGTCATCGATGTACCGGTAAAGGAGTTATGGGATGGGACCTGGGAAAGCCTGAAACTAGAAATGTTCCACATACCCCACAAAAAGACAAGCATAGTTAGGACCATGAGGGACAATTGCTACTCCTTTGATTTGGAGAAAAGTTACCTTTTAACTTTGATAAAGGGTCATCTAGACTCAGCTCTTTTCTCTCCTATAGATGCTACCAGACCTACTGAGATTTTTCCAGCATTTTCTCTTTTGGTTTCAGGTTCCAGCATCTGCAGTCATTTGCTTTTATCAACTGCATTTCAGCTGCAGTCGCCAGCTTAGATTGATCCAAATTTTTAAATAATTCCCATTGAATCCCTAAAGTGCAGGAGCCATTCGGCCCACTGAACCAGCACCAACTCTCCAAAAGAGCATCTTACCCAGGTTCCTCCTTGAAGATTTTTCTCTACATTGCAATCTCACATTACTGAATTCTCTCATAATTTAGTGTCCTGGTAAATCCTTGCTCAAGCATGGTATCCTGACTTTACCAGTGAAGTGTTTAGCACAACTTCATTTTTTTTTATTTACACAGCCAATCTTCTTTAATTGCTTTATCCAATTATCCTTCAACCTTCAAAGCTTTGTGCTTATGTGCTCAGAGTCTTTTGTTTTGACACCTGCCTCAGAACTGTGCCATTTGAATCACACTGCCTCTCAACTCCAAAGTTCATCTTGTAGATGATACAGATGGCTGCCACTGACTCTGCCCATTTTATCAGTCTGTCTATATCTTCCTGAAAAATTTGTTCATTATCGTGTTGCCAAGGTTGTATTGTTAACAAACTTCAAACAAAACTATCCTCTTATACCCAATCCAGGTCATTTATGCAGCGTGTAACATACAAAACATGTAACCAATGGTCTTAACGCCAAACTGTAGGGGAAATCACTACCATCCTTCCACTTCCCCTCTCCCATATATTTTGCACCAGACCAAAAAAAAAAATAATATTTCTCTATCTCCTTTCCAAATTACAAGTTACCAAGTTTCCCTTAAAGGACATGCAATGCTACTTTCAGAATAAGATGGATCAGGTATAGGAGTGCAGTTGATGTTTGTTAATGACACAACATTGGTAACACGATAAATAGTGAACAAGTTTTTCAGGAAAATGTAGACAGACTGGTGAAAAAGGCAGATTCAGTGGCAGCCATGTGTACCATATACAAGATGCTCCTTGGAGTAAAACACTTGCAGAGACAGAGACAGTTTAATTTCCATGGCACAGTTTTGCTTCTTAGAAATCTATACATTCACAACATCCACTACATTATCTTCCTCAATCCTTATTGTTACTTCATGAAGGAATGCAATCAAGTTACTCAGACACAATTTGCCATGAGCACATAATGCTAGCTGCCCTTCGTTAAGCAATGCTTCATTAGTAAGAATTTATTTAATGCTTGACAATAAATTCTTGTAGTTTTTCCATTTTTTTTTGTTAGGCCGATTAGCCTGTAGTTACCAGGTTCACTCCCCCCCCATTTTTAAACAGGGAGGCAATATACACAATCTTCTGCTGCCACTTCCATATTTACGAAGGATTACAAGATTGTAATTAGAGCTATCATTTGAAAATTGTTATTATTTTCAATAGTGTATACCTGCATCACTCTAGTAAATTTTTGCTGATACAGTTTCTAACATCAAGAATCTTGCTGAACTACTTCTCTATTATTAGAAGCAAGGTGAAGTTGTCCTTCAAAGTTTTAATATAAATGAAACATTTATATCATTTTAATGATCTTTCAAGCAAACAGATTTTATAAGAACAGAAAAGGTGAAATTTGATTTCAGGTCACAGAGTTAGCTGATCGTAACTGGAGATGCAAGACTGAGTAGCTGGATATGACTGAATGGCTTGTTAATGCCAAAGAATCGTTGTTAAACGTTTGTCCGACATAATATCAAGATGGCAAGGGCTGATGCTAGTTTATCAGTAAGTGGCGAACAGCACTCAGGAGGTCAAAGTCAGATAAAGAATTGGTGGAACTCGAGATTAAGTGAAACAAAGGAAATAACACAACGTGGAAAACAGATGCCCTGACCACACAAACGGTCCGCACAATGAGTCAAACACATCATGATTTAGTATCCTGTACAAGCTAGGGTAATCGTACATCACATCAGCAAACATCGAACTTTATGATGGAAGGAAGGCAATTGCCTGGATGAGTGCAGCTTCAACAACACAAAAACCTCAATATCATCCAGGACAAAACAGCTTGCTTGATTGCCACCCCTTACACAAATATTCAATCCCTCTGCCATTGACAAACAGTGGCAGCTGTGTACACCATCTACAAAATGTATTGTCAGATCTCACTAAGTTTCCTTAAGCTGCAACTTCCACTATCATCTAGAAGGGCAAGAGCAGCAGATATCCGAGATATCTGGAGGTTCCCCTCACTGGTGAACCTGAACAGTGATTTTGGATTGGGTGAGATGATGATCCAAATATTTGTGTACAGGGCACACAGTGAAAAGAGGTTGTTTGAGCCTTCTTCAGGCTCCAGTTGACAGAGAAACTGCCATCTAAAAAGACAGGTAGCAACGAAGAAAGACACCACTCCCAAAACAAGATGTCCCAACAGCTCTGTCTTGAATTCTAAAACTCTCCCTACAAAAGGTATATTATGATTGCTGACCAAAATTACAGAATAACAAGTGCCTATGATGGATGCTCTCTTCCAGTGATTCTCAAACAGAAATCTGTGGAGCCCTGGAAAACTCAGGAAGAGGTCTGACAACACCAATTTTAAATCCAACCGATTTATTTGATAGTAAACTTGCAAGCTTTCGGCCTTTGTAGCCTTCGTCAGGCGAATGAGGTGGTCTGCAGACCAAAGACCTCATTCGCCTGACAAAGGCTACAAAGGCCGAAAGCTTGCAAGTTTACTATCAAATAAATCGGTTGGATTTAAAATTGGTGTTGTCAGACCTCTTCCTGAGTTTACCCCAATCCAACTCCGGCATCTCTACATCATGAGCCCTGGAAACCCATTGGAACATGTTGTGGGCATTCACAGCAGCCAGCGGTGGGCTTGGAGCAAACTATGAGGCAGAAATGCAGTGCATCCACCATATCAGCAATACAGGATGGGGCTAGCTGTCTCACCTACGAGGATAGCGCACACCAGGACTGCTGAGGAGAGCAGCTCAAAGATGGACTTGTCGATCCATGGTTACCAACGTTGCCAGTGAGCACCAGATAATATTTAACATTGTTCAAGAGCTGGGATTTTTAGATGTCGATGGTGAGGGTTCCAGTGGTGCCAAAGGAAAATAGTTAGATCCTCTCTTCCTGGAGATGGTCATCGCCTAGCATTTGTGTGGCGCAAATGCTACTTTGTTTAAAAAGGGGCTGCAGGGAAAAACCTGGGAACTACAAGCCACTGAACCTCACAATGAAGGTAAGTTGTTGGAAGATATTTTGAGAGACAGGATCTACAGGCATTTAGAGATGCAAGGACTAATTAGGGACAGTCAGCATGGCTTTTAGTGAAAAAAATCATGTCTCACAAATTTGATTGAATTTTTTGAAGCAGTAACCAAGAAAAAATAGATGAGGGCAGTGCAGTTGATGTTGTCTACATAGACTTTAGTAAGGCCTTTGACAAGGTAACACATGATAGGTTGTTGCATAAGATTAAATCTCATGGGATCCAAGATGAGGTAGTGAAATTGATACAAAATTGGCTCAATGAAGATGCCAAAGAGCAGTTGTAGAGGGTTGTTTTTAAAACTGGAGATGTGTGATCAGTGGTGTGCCTCAGGGATCAGTGCTGTTATTTGTCATTTTTGTTAATGATTTGGATGAAAATAAAGCAGGCATAGTTAGTAAGTTTGCAGATGACACCAAGATTGGTCGCATAGTGGACAGTGAAGAAAGTTACCTTCAATTGCAAAGGGATCTTGATTAATTGGGCTAGTGGGCTGACGAATGGCAGATGGAGTTTAATTTAGATAAATGCGAGATTATGCATTTTGGTATATTGAACTAAGATAGGACTTACTCAGTCAGTTAATGGTAGGGTATTGGGGAGAATTCCAGAACAAAAAGATCACATGGTACAAGTTCATAACTCCTTGAAAGTGGAGTCACAGGCAGACAGAGTGGTGAAGAAGACATTCAGCATGTTTGGTTTCATTGGTCAGAACACTGAATACAGGGACATCTTGAAGTTGTACAAGACATTGATAAGGCCACACTTGGAATACCGTGTACAATTCTGGTCATCCTATTATAGAAAGGATATTATTCTACTAGAAATAATGCAGAAAAGATTTACTAGGATGTTACCAAGACTTGATGGATTGAGTTATAAGGAGAGGCTGGATAATTTTTTCTCTGTAGGAGGCTGAGGAGTGATCATATGAAGGCTTATAAAATAATTAGAGGCACAGATCAGCTAGATAGTCAATATCTTTTCCCAAAGGTAGGGGAGTCTAAAACTAGAGAGCATAGGTTTAAGGTGAGAGGTGATATAAAAGGGTGATGAGTGTCTGGAACAAGCTGCCAGAGGGATAATTTTTTTTCCACACAGGGTGGTGAGTATCTGAAAGAAGCTGCCAGAGGTAGTAGTATATGAGGCTGTACAGTATTGTCTTTTAAAAATGAGAGACAGGATCTACAGGCATTTAGAGATGCAAGGACTAATTAGGGACAGTCGGCATGGCTTTTAGTGAAAAAAATCATGTCTCACAAATTTGATTGAATTTTTTGAAGCAGTAACTAAGAAAATAGATGAGGGCAGTGCAGTTGATGTTGTCTACATAGACTTTAGTAAGGCCTTTGACAAGGTAACACATGATAGGTTGTTGCATAAGATTAAATCTCATGGGATCCAAGATGAGGTAGTGAAGTTGATTTTGACAGTTACATGAATAAGATGGGTATAGAGGGATATGGACCAAATGCCAGCAATTGGGACTAGCTTAGGGATTTAAGGGCAGCATGGACAAGTTGGGCCAAAGGGCCTGTTCCCATGCTGTAAACCTTTATGATTCTTGCCAATCATCAACCCTGGATATTGTCCATGTCTTGCTGAATTTGGACTTGGACTGCTGAACATTATGTAGTCATCAGCAAACATCCCCATTTCTGATTTTATGATGGAAGGAAGGCAGCTTCAACAACAGTCAAAAAAGCTCAACACCAGCCTGGACAAAAATAGTCCACTCGATTGCTAACTCTTCTACAAATATTCAATCCTCCTACCACTGACAAACAGTGTCAGCCATGTGTACCATCACATACTGCCAGATCTCACCAAGTTTCCTTAGATAGTACCTTCCATTACCATGTAGAAGGGCCAGAGCAGCAGATACCTGGGAACACCACCTGCAATTTCCCCTCCCCCAGTCACTCACCATCCTGACTTGGAGATGTACAGTTGTCCCTTCAGTATCACTAGATCAAAATACTGATATTCTTTTCTTAACAGCACTGTGGGTGTACTTATGCCTCAAGGATGCAGCAGTTAAAGTCAGTTCAGCACTATCTTCTGAAGGGCAACTAAGGATGGACATTAAATGCTGGCCTAGTCAGCAATGTTCACATCCATAAAGTAATAAAAACCACACAAACTAAAGAAGAAACAAATCCAAGTTCACCCAGGGCAACATTTTCCCTCAAGCTAAACCTGTTCCCTGTGCAATGACAGCCAAAAAACCTTGATTTTTCAGGTGTCTGAAAATGTCACAAATGCGCACTGAGGAAGCTCACAATTCTGTAGAGAGCAAACCAGAGCAAATACATTGCCTTAAGAACATATTTTACATTTCTGTCATTCTGGCATCTACATACTCCTGTAAAACATAGGGACACTTAAGAACACGGAGATGATAACATAAAGAGCAAATTACTTTAAAATGGAAAAAAATGTCAAAATTGCATCATGCAGCCATTGCAACTATTTCTATTAAAGCCCTGGACAGTGTGGAATCCATTGGCAATAAACAATGGAAAATAGGAAGCATGAGATGAGTTATTTAGAATTCCAATTCACTCGGGGCTCAGTGATGTGATGCACACTGGAAAAAGTTTACCCAATAAAGCAATAAAATCTATAAAACTAAAATAATAATGCACAAGTTATTTCAAATATGATAAATAAAAGGACTCATTTAAATGGAAATAAAAGCCAGAATATAAAAATCGATTTTAGAAAGCCCGGAAAGCATTCTTAAGTATTACATTCTTAAGTATTATTAAGTAAAAAAAAAGTTCAACCAGTCAGACAGAAACTTATTCCTTAATCTGTTGTCAAAATATGCAAAATGGCTCTAAGTGAAAAGCAGTGCAAACGTTGAAGGTCACACTTTGTAATGGCAGAAGAATCAAAGAGCTTTCAAGAGACGCCAACTGGTGAGAAGGTATGAGTAGTTTGCAATTAAGCTTTATGAGATGGATGATACCAGTAGTGCAGCATGTTTAGGCACATTAACTCTGCCAATCCAGAGTTAGAGTGTTAATCTGCGCCTACTGATTAATCTGAAAATGATGTCAATCCTGTCACACCTCAGCCACCAACTCAGGCCAGGTAAAACAATGTAGTGAAGTAGGTTTCGAGGCCTTGTAACAAGGGAAGTTGAATTGGAGGCAAGGAAGCCAGCCCCTATTTTTACAGTATCAGTTGCTATAAAGCAGGCAGGTTTAAAAAGGTCCAATTATAAATCAGAAACTGTAAAGAATATAGATTTATAAAAGTGGGTAGAATTAAGAAGATGAGGTGGGAGGATGCCAGATGGTTAATAGGGGTGGGAGGCAGAGTGGCCAGTATGGATGGAGTGGAAGGTGGGTGTCAGCAGGATGGGAAATCCGATGGGAGGTTTGAGGCAAAAAAGGCAATGGGGTGGGACAATCAGTTCCCTGATGTTTGAAGTGGTTTTAATTCTTCTAACATTTCTAGCTAACTGTTAGAAAATCAGAACCATCCAAAGTTTGATTTATACTTTACTTTCAGATAGTTCATTGCAAGACAATTGCCCAACAGAAGTTTGAACTTCCCAGCCCATCTTTACCTAGATACTTCTGGGGAAGGGGTGGGGTGTATCTTTGGAGTATCCCATCCCCCTCCACCCGCCGCCAGGTTACAAAATCCTGAAGTTCAGAAATTACAGGCCATGGTTATTATTGGTTTGTTATGTTTGGCTGGGAGGGGATTTGGGAAGAGCTCCTATTTTGGGCAGGCCTTACCTGAATGAGCAATGATTAAGGGAGCATTTAAGTGACTCATGGAAACAGATATCACCTAAGTGGGAGCAGTGTGTTGATGTTTGCAGACAAAGTGATTGCTGGAGAACAAGAGCTGTACAGAAATTCAGGACACCGTGCACTGCATTATTGCCATATCCTTACTTCAAAAATAATAGAACATGGATTACATGCTGTGTGAAATGCAGCTAGGACAGCTGTGAATCTTGTGAAGTCTAGACCCTCAAATTCACATCAGTCTGCAAAGTTTGAGTTCAGAGAGAATGCAGGATATGAAAAGTTATTATTTTACACTGAAGTATGCTGTCACTTGACAAGAGTCATAAAAAGGGTTTTTGAGCTTCTCAAGAAGGCATTGGCTTTTATTTCTGTGCATGATCTTGCATTAACTGAACATCTTTCAGGGTGGCACTGTAGCACAGTGGTGAGCAATGTTGCTTCACAACTCCAGGGACTTGGGTTCAATTCCTGGCTCGAGTCACTGCCCGTATGGAGTTTGCACATTCATGTCAGTGTGGGCTTCCTCCGGGTGCTCCAGTTTCCTCCCACAGTCCAAAGATGTGCTGGTTAAGTTGATCAGCCATGCTAAAAAAATGCCCTTATGTCATGAGGTGCATAGGTTAGAAGGATTAATGGGTAAATATGTAGGAATATGGAGTAGGGCCTGGGTGGAATTGTGGTCAGTGCAAACTAGGTGGGCTGAATGGCCTCTTTCTGTACTGTAGAGTTTCTATGATCTTTCTTGACCAATTATGAATGAAACTTGTGTACTTTGCTGATATTTTTAACCTGTTAAATATGCTGAATCCAAAAATACAAGGGACAACACAACTGTACTCAAAAGTGTGTGACAAGACTGCAACATATAGGAAAGTTGTAGAGATTTGGAAGGAGTTTCAGATACACTCTCACCATTAACTGAGTTTATAGATGCAAACATAATGACAGCTAAGCATGTGAAAGAAATAATCATTGCTTATCTTAGAGTATTTCAGTGTCTAATATAAACATAATAAAATACAATTGAGTTCAGGATCCATTTTCAACATTTTGCTGTGTCACCTTGCTGCCAAAGTATGAAAATAGAAAAGCTGGTGAAATTGTCTTCTGACATTTTCACTGAGATACAGAGCAGTATATAATCACTCCCACCAGCTGGACAGCCAGTGAGAGCCCCACGTCACCTCTTTCAGGAAGGGCCCATTGTAAATGTCGTTCAGGTACAAGGCACCAACTGATCTTCCTCATGATCAAAGACCCTGGACAACTGGAGGCCGGCAGCTATTTCAGGTAGTGATGGTGGTGACTGTTGTCGATGTGATAGCACCCGAGGTCTGGTATCATCACTGGATTCCAGACCACTGGTGAGTGTTGATGGGAGAGAGAGTCATGGATTGGGGCATGAAGCAGTTCAGCATCTAAGCCAGTGACCCGCTCTCCACAGTCCCCTCTTTCCAATGCCAGATCCCTCAATAGTTTTGGCCAAGGGAGTCTCCCTGAAAGTCAACAAGCAACTTTGGGTTTGTTTATCATGCTCCAGACGGTCAGCTGGGGTGTTTCCAGTGATGGTGGGATGAAGCCCAAGTGCCTAGTAGGGCCTCAATTGGCTTTAATCTGGGCAGGGTCTCCATCACTTTCCAATTTGATTAAAAGTACCTCCCCTACCACCACACCAAACACACCAAAATTTCAGGGAGAGTCCCTTGGCCAAAGATATGAAAGATCAGACATTGGAAAGAGGGGATTGTGGAGAGCCGGTCGTTGCCTTAGCTGCTGAACCACTTCACGCCCCAACCCCATGATTCTCACTCCCACCAACAGTCACCAGTGGTTTGGGAGCCAACACTCACTAGTGATGATACTAGGCCTCGGATACTGTCAGGTGAGCCACCGTTCACATAGTTCAATAGAGCAGCCAGCCTCCAACTGGCTGGGTCTTTGATCATGAGGAAGATCAAATAGTACCCAGTGCCTGAGTGAGCCGGGGGTATTAAATTCCACTCTCAGTTTCAGGAATAAATCTGTCATGGGTAACAGCAACACCCAAACATTCCCAATGAGTGTGAGTACAACTGAGTGATGAAGCTAGTACTGTATCTATAACTGAGAAAATCTTGTTGATCACTATGCTAACGCAGGTGCAAGACCATGCTAAGATTAGAAAGGCAAAGAGGAACTATGAAATTCTAAGAAACTTGACACCATTCAGGACAACAGCACCCAGCTTGACTGGCACCACATCCACAAACATCTGCTCCCTCCACCACCCGACGCTCAGTAGCAGCAGTGTACGTTATCTGCAAGATGCACTGCTTAAATTCACCAAAGATCCCGAGACAGTACTTCCCAAATTCATGACCACTTCCATCTAAAGGGACAGGGGCAGCACATACATGGAAACACCACCATCTGCAAGGTCCCCTCCAAGCCACTCACCATCCAGACTTGGAAATAAATCACGTTGTTTCGCTCTAGCTGATTAAAATCCTGAAATTCCCTCCCAAACATCACGTGAATCAACCCACATCCAATCAGTCCCCACAGGCTGCAGTGATTCAAGATGGTAGCTCACCACCACTTTCAAAAGACAACTAGAGGTGAGCAAAACATGCTGGCCAGCCAGCGACACCCATGTACCACGACTGAATAAAAAAAACAAAACTATGAAATGGGGATTTAAACAATACTGGAAGATTCCCCAAGCTTGGCTAGTGCAGATCTCTCTAATTCATCTTCACTTTGGAAGTCTGAGATTAGAAGTGGTCCATCTGGGAAAGAAAGGAAGCAAGATTGAAGGCAACATAGAGTCACATTGGACTTGTTCCTGAAGAATGAGGTATCCATTTAAGAGACAGTGGAGAGAACAACCAAAACATGGGATCTTCAGTCAGTTAGAAAGTTAAATGAAGAAACCTTTCTGTAGTTTAGAGTAAAGCTGCCCACAAAAATAGTGTTTGTCAATGTTTCTTAGTTTTTTTGCTGCGGTAAAAGTCTTATACCTTGTGTGATCCTGTCAGTCAGTCACTGGAAGTTAGAATTGTTTTAAACTGTTATCAGTCTCTAAGGGGATCATAACAATTGCTAAGCAAAGTATTTAATATTTCTGCCATTTCTCAATCTGTACCTGTGGTATTATTCTTAATACCCCTTAATTGCCCTTTCCCATCATAGCCTATTTCCTATAGAATTATCTGTAAAATATTTTCCTTTTTTATTCCATGTTCCTTGATAATTTATTTTCATAATTCTTTGTCTTCTTAATTGCCTTGTTCTTTTATTTCTTGACTAAACTCCTTGTATTCTCTCTTATCCAGCAAGCCTCTGTTGTCTACATATAAAATGTGTGCCTCTTCCCTTACCCTCAGTTTTTTCCTCATCTATGGTGCTCTTTTAGCATTTTGTTTATTATATCCTTTTCATGGAATATGCTAGAACATACAATTGAGTTAGTGGAGGTGGAGGGGGAGCAATGATTATTAAATTATTTGATGAAGTTTCCTTCAACCAACACATTTTAAGAAACACTGGTCTCAGTCCCCCTCTGCAGGCTCAATGGGTAAAAGCACTTAATCTAATCAGATTCCCTTCGTGTTTTACTGGGTAGAAGCTGCAATTCCTGGTCTGTGCTGTCTCAAAGTGACTAAACAGTTCCAGTGCATAAAAATGGTATAATCCTGTCATGGTTCAATTCCATTTGCTTGCATTATTGAAAACTGTACTAGAGCACAAAGAAGCACAGCAATTTGTTCTTTAGATCTTACACATCAGCCTTTCTCAGCTACAAATCTAAATCAGCTTGTGGGGAGCTTTGCCTTAAGGTTTGCTTTGTTCTTGCTGTTGAAAATATTTTCATGGAATTAAACCTATTAGGAGCTTTCAAAATATAAATGTTTCTAAAACATACTTATACATTCTGGAAGGGAAATGGTAACATTTGGTTATAAGGCAACACTCAACACCGCAGAACATATTCTATTATAAAAGTTGCTTTTACAAGTGGCTAGAGCAGAATTATCTTAAGGATGATGCAAATCCAGTACTACATGACTGAGCAACAAAAACATTATAAATTCTTAAGTGACAAGTCATTCTCATCAAAGTTTTTAACAAAAAAGTCATATTTTGAATCATTTCATTCTACAATGAGTAAATGGCAAATTTTAATTCTTCCTTGCACTAAATACATCTTACTCTATTTTTGAATGTAAAAAAAATGCCCACAGTATAAAAAGTTCAAATTTTTTTGTAATAAATTCGATTTCATTTTTTATTTTACAGATTCAAAATACAAGTGTCAAAAATTTTATAATTACATTCTTGCAAATCTTTAGCTTTATGGGACACCTTTAATTTTTGCTGTTGGAAAACGTAAAATTACAAATTATTTAAAATTACAACTTCATCTAAGTAGAACTTACGATATACGGAGTTCTAGTGTGATTGATAGTTCTACAGAAAGCTTGTTCCAAATCTTAGACATGTAAAATGCTCCTTGTTAGTAAAGCATCTAAAAAGCCACCCAGATCCCATAATTGCATTTTTTTTTGGAAGGGACAGCTGAGGCCTAAGGTCAAGGAGTTCTCCGAGGGTGATCCAAATCAGAGTCTGGTAACATCCAGTAATTTCCTGAAGCTCACAAAAAGATGCCAAGCCTGCAAGACAAAGCCAGTTTTACCGGGCCAGCAAAATCCAATTTTGTGAGGCCAACAACCAAGTGACCAAGTCATCCAGAAATCTGAGGCAATTCTCAACTCAGGCCAGATCACAAGTTACTGCATTATTTTACATAATAATAATGACACATTTTTAATTCCAATTATTTTCCTGTTAAATTTAAGTTTGTTACTTGCTGCCCAGACAAGAAGACAAAACAGCCAAACTCATACATCCAATCAGAATACACTTCGTCTTTTGAGCAGATCGGGAGTAATCACTGGGGGTGTCACCTAAATTGCGCGCCTTGCAATAACACCCAGACACACAAGAAACCGGACCCAAGAAGCAAGGGACTTTTAAAGAAACTGTTGTTTTGAATCATTTAATAATCTGTATCATCATTTTGTACAATCAGAATTCTTCAAAGCATGACAGAGCAATTTACTTTTATTAAATTCACATCAAAAATTACACAGGGTTAAAATCAAACCACATGAAAGATCCCTGTTCAACATAGATTTCAAACCATTTTCTTTCTGCTATCTGGCTGCAGCTGAACTCTAGGTGTGTGGCTATTGTCGCCCTACCAGCACTGTTCCTTTATTATGTAAATAGATACTGTGGAATTTGCATTATGACAGACTTGCACATCACAGATCCCATGATAGATTAGGGGCTGTGGCTGTACATACACAACTTGCAAAGACAGGTCTCTCTCTGTGAATGTACAGTATAAACAGCATAGTCGTGTGCAAGATATAAACTCAAGACGAACTTAGGAATTCAGTGTTCTCACAAAGACATTTTTTACAAATTTGAATTACAGGTAATCATATACTACATAATCAATCACATTAATGAGGAAACTAACAAAATATTAAGATTAGAAAGGTCATACAGTACAAAAAAGATTGAAGGAAACTTACTTTCATGGTTAGAATACTCCTTTGAATGAGAGTTAAGAATCATAGAAATCATAGAAACTCTACGGTGCAGAAAGAAGCCATTTGGCCCATCGAGTCTGCACTGATCACAATCCCACCCAGGTCCTATCCCCATATCCTTATATAATTACCTGCTAATCCCTTTAATCTATGCATCTCAGGACTATTAAGGGGCAATTTATAGCATGGCCAATCAACATAACCCGCACATTTTTGGACTGTGGGAGGAAATCAGGGCATTTGGAAGAAACTCACGCAGACACAATGCGCAAACTCCACATAGACAATGACCCAAGCTGGGAATTGACTCCAGGTCCCTGGAGCTGTGAAGCAGCAGTGTGCTACCCCATAATAAAACTCCAATGATAAAAGCATTCTTTTAAAATTACAATTCATCTAAATATTCAGAGTTAGAAATCATTCTACTGGAAGTCTGTCTACCACACAGTGAGGATCTTCCATGTACACTGGAGGATTAGCTTCAATCCTGGTCTTGGATGTTAATCTTGACAGTTTTGACAATCTGAATGCAAATACGATGGTTGTGCTGCTGCAGCAGTATTGAACAAGAATCACGAAATAACAAACTCTTCAACAACACCCAGAGGGTGGTGACTGTCTGGAGTATGCTGCCTGGAAAGATGATAAAGTCAGGTTGCCTCATATCCTTTAAAAAAATCCGGATGAGCACTTGATACATCATAGCATTCAGGGCTATGGGCTTGAATGGAATTAGGCAGGTAGGTTAGGTGGTTCTCACGTGGCAGTGCAGACTCAATGGATCGAAAGGTCTCTTCTGCACTGTATGAACATGACTAACCAAGTGTCTTTTTCTCAATTGATGGTAATAAATTTCTGATGTTAAGTAAAGCCTGACATTTGGGTGATGTAACCTTGTAACTTGCAATCCTTCCTATCACAAAACTAGACTCAATATTGTTATGCTGCTGCACTTTTTATCATTTTATCTCTCTCTTCAGACAGCACAGCTGACTATAACTTCTGTAACTCAGTGAGGAGCAGTACGAGAATTATATGCTGCTTGCAGCTGTGCAGGAGGAACTTTTTAAATGCCATTGATGAGAAGTCACAACAGTGAATTTAAAATTACGAATCATGAATGACCTCTCAAAAGGTTGTGCTTCATAAAATTATACTTCTCTTTGAAGGGTTTTGCCATAATGAAAAGCAGCTGACTGGCTAGGAAAGGTGACCCAAGAACTCAATACCCCCCCCCCATTACCTAAAAAAAGTGTTCCTCAAAGCAAGTGCAATCTAGAACAGCTTTCATGTTCACCTCCATAAGTTACTGCCCTCAAAACAAAGAGCAATTTTACCTATTCCTGTATTGACAAATCGAATTAGAAAAAGGTTTGTCTTACAAGAATGGAATTATAGTTCAAAAATAGGGCCCAAGTGAGAATGAGAGGTCAATTGGCAACATCAAAAATGTACTTTTTGCATCTCCCATTATCTGCAGATAAATGCTTAGAGACCTTCCTACTAAAGGTGACAGAGAATTATGCAGCAAAAAGGGACCATTTGGCCCTCTGTGCCCATGCTGGCTCTCCAAAGCAGCAATTCAGGCTGCTACTTTATCCGTCCCCACTCTCCTCTCCCCACATCACGGCACATTCCTCCTTTCAGATATTTAGAAAATATAGAACAATGCACAGCATTGCAGGCCATACTGCCCATCGTGCTTTTGTCAGTAAAAAAAAAAAGCCACTCAGCCTAATCCAATTTTTTTAGCATTTGGGCTATAGTCCTGGAGATTACCAGACCTCATATGTATCCAGATGATTTTCAGGTTTCTGCCTCTACTAGCCTTTCAGATAGTGAGTTCCAGAATTCTACCACCGTCTCAGTGAAAAGTTCTCTCATCCCCACTGTCATTCTCTACCCATCACTGAGCGCTCTGTTGAGGCTAGTGGTTCTTCCCATCTACTCTATCTGGGCCCCTCAACTTTCAATCAAATCTCTTTTCAGAGCCTTCTGTTCCAAGGAAAACAATCACAGCCTCCCCAATCTTTCCTCATAGCTGCAACTGTTCAGTCCTGGCATCATTCTCATAAATCTTTTCTGTACCGTCTCTAGTGCAATTACATTCTTTCTGTAATGAAGTGACTAGAACAGCACACAGTATCCAAGTTGTGGCCTAATTCGTGTTTTATATCGCTCCAGTGTAACCTCACTGCTCTTATAATTCTATGTCTCAGCTAATAAATGAAGTTATTCTACATGCCTTCTTAATCACCTTATCAATCTGTCCTGCTACCTATAATTAGCATTCAAACTAATCAACAGTCTTTGTTACCTCAAAACAAGTTAATTAAACATAATTTACCTTGAAAAAAAAATTGCATTGGTTTTCATCAATCAACCAACATTTGTCCAAGTGAGTTAATTTTGTTATTGGTTCTCAAGGCTTTCCCATCACAGAGTTAAACCTATTCACCAGTTGTTGCTGGACTTATCCTCACATCTTTTTTCAGGAACAATTCTCCAGTATTCTCACATCATCCCTCTAAGGATTAGAAGATTATGACCAGCATTGTGTTCCTACCTCATGTCTACAATTTCCTCCCTCAGATTTCTCTGATGCAACTTAATTGGTCCTGGTAACAGAGCAACTTTGTGCAGCTAGCCTTTCCAATTCTCCTTTATCAATTGTTAGCTCATCCTCATTCACTACGTACTTTAACACCATCTTCATCCTTGGTAAATACACATGTAACACAATAATTCAGCAACACCCTCTGCCTCCATGTGTAAATCCTCCTTTGTTGTCCCTAATCAGGCCTAACCTTCATTTTACTACAGAAATGCCAAAAGGAAATTCCAGTAGACTTGTAAATAGATAGATAGTTTCATTTCCAGACATGGCTAGTGTTATAATGCAAGTCAGAAACTACAAAGTGTTTTATGAAGTCAGCCAAGACCACAAGTTTTGTACTTTGAATTTTGACATGGGTTAGCAAAAGATGTTTCACTCCAGGTAGTTTCAAATGACCCACTAGGGAACTTTTATCAAACAAAATTTATTTAACAATATAGTTAACATACAAAACAATTAGAATAACTTCTACCAATTACAAACAAACAAAAACAATTTGATATTGTAGATATTTTAACAACCTATTGCTCTAAACAAACACACTCTTACAAACATACACCCACCCACCCATTTTCGGCAAATAGAAAATAAGAATACTCACGTAATGCTGGATTTTCAGCTCTGCAACACCTGCTGTGAATTAGTTCTTTGGATAGAAAATTGAAACTCTGACTTCCCAGTCTTGGAGCTATAAGCCCATCTTGAGGTAGATCCATTGCTTACTGCTAGCTAGCAAAACACCAGCAGGCAAGAAAAACTACCTTAAACTAGCTAGCAGAATTTTTAATACCAGGACACTATATCCAGTCTGGAGTCCAAATACCTTCTAACAAGTTAGAAACCAAAACTGAAAGAAAGTACTCTTATGCGAGGGAAAAAAAATCCCACGTAACTTGTCAATCATTCTTCCCCCAACAATTCCAAAAAGGTTGTAAAACTTCAGGGGATCACATTAGGTCCAGATTAAGAACAAACAAAAAGCTTATGATATGACTAACAACAACAAAAGATGCCACCACAGACCTCTGTGCCAATAACAAAAAAAGGTTTGCTTACAAACTGCAGAGAATATGATTAAAAATACATTTCTTAAAGGCAAAGTAGCATCACACTAGGATATTAAAGTAGGACGCTGATTCATTAAGTAATTATGTTCATCCAATTTTTTTCATTAATTACCTATAATTGTTTAATATATTTAATAGGTTTTAGGCAAGAATGAGGTAGGTAATAATTTGGCTTCAGTTAAGTGGCAGCTCTTTGCTAATTTTCAGTAGATCTGATCATTCTGTTAATATTCCTGATTCCACAGATCCCTACATTCAACCATTTTAACAGTAATGATCATTCTGAACTGATAGGACCAGGGATGCTTTAGGTCCTAACACACAATCTATGTAGATTTCAATCCTGGACTTTTTCCAGTGTCTTCCAAATAGTTGCCCTTTCTTGAAAATGCTCAGCGGAAACTGGGGGAAGAATAGTTTTACCAAAATGACAAAAAGTAGATCAATGCCACTGATATAAAGCAGGTACAGTGAAATTGGAGTCTGGTCATCTTGCACCACATTATGAAATGAAACAGCGAGCTCACTGCTGCTGCAAAATACCTCATCTACGTGTTAGCCAATGACACAAGATTCTAAAACTAGCTGCTTTTCCAATACCCTTTATTATAATCCCTGCATGAGAGTATGGAATAATGGAAATTTCCAGCACTTCTCTGCTTCATTAATACATTTTCAACAAAAAAATCCATACTTTTTTTTTGCTTAAATTGAGTCCCTGCAATGCATCATGTTTCTCAAAAGGTCACCAAATATAAATTTAGAAACATTGCAAATATTGACTTTGGTTGAGAGCAAAGGCAATAAACTGTCTTCAAATAACAGAAATGACCTTGTGTGAAAGAATGTAGCTGGAAGATGCAGGTTATTATTATACACATTAAAAGGAAATTCTGTAATCTGAAGGGCAGCAGTTCATGAGGCCCAAAAAAAATGCAAATACCTGTACACATTTTATGGAATTCAGGCTTTCCAGAGCCAAACAAATCTACTTAATTAAAAAAATATATTTTTAAGTTGTGTTACATTTGCTCTCGCGAAGTAGGTCAGTCTTAAAGAATGAAAAAGAAGATCAGCATAACCAAGGAGGAAAAAAAAATACAATGTTCCAAGAATTTGCAATGCTGTTCAGGAACACAACACTTGTCTAGCTAGGAATTTAAAAAAGTATTCATCAATTCAGTTTAAAATTTATTTATTAGTGTCACAAGAAGGCTTACATTAATAATGCAATGAGGTTACTGTGAAAATCCCTAAGTCGCCACACTCCTGTATCTGTTCAAGTACATGGAAAGAAAATTCAGCATCCCCAATGCACCTAGCCAGCACATTTTCAGACTATGGGAGGAAATTGGAGCATCCAGAGGAAACCCACGCAGACACAAGGAGAATGTACAGTCTCCACACAGTCAACGCAAGCCAGGAATTGGACCTAGAAAGTTGTAGTGCTAAAGACTATCATCTTTTCAAATAGGATGCAATAAATTACCACGCATTTGAAAGAATTTCCATAAGTTATGACACATGGATAATCTACAATTCTAAACTACTTATCACGAGTTATTTGTTAACTTTTAAACAAGACCCATCCTGACTCACTCTCAGTCATCTAAGTCTGGATGTCGAGTCAGAATCAAATTTCCTGAAATTAATCGTAGGAGACAATGGTGGCATCTTAAAAACTCCATGGCTGCTAATTGAAAAATACTCAACATATCAAAGAAAAGAAGAAAATTTCACCAAGAAGTAGTGTAATTAGGAGTTTTAAATTGGAAAGACTCTTTTATCCTGAAGGGGGTTTCTTATCGAAATCAAGTTCTATCTACCCTGACTAGGGAAGCTAGATTTTTATAGTAACTTCATTGCAGTATTAATGTAAGTCTACTTGTGCCAACAATAATTTAAAAAACGAACATCGGGGCACAGAACGTGGGCTGATCATTTGGGAGGTGCGGAAAGATTTCTTCACTTGATTTGTGAATTTCTGGTACCTTCACCCCCAGAAAGTTTTGGATATTTTTCGTTGAATACATTTCAGATAAAGATGGGCAGATGTTGGATTCTTAGGAATTAGAGGAATATGGTGTGTGAACAGTTAAGCGGAGTTGGGGCAAATGATCACCCATGATTGCAATGAGTGGCGAAGCAGGCTGAAAATGCTGTAAACTGTATTTCCAACTCCTATGTTCTTATGATATAGTAAAGAATAATTCTAAATCCTGATGGTCCCTTGGGAAAGATGTACATTAATGAAACTTAGTAGTTACACTGTCACACTAAAAGTGTGGGGCAATATATAACCCTAACTGGTTACAGCAAATTCCATAACATATTTCAGGCCTGGCAGGGTGTCATTAGTGTGCGCATGTATACATGCATGTGGTTGGCTAGAAGGGTAGGTGAAATGTGGAAATAAGATAAATGATTGAACTGGGCAAAAGAGACTTCAATGGATTACATTATACGGTGACTTGAAAGTTCATGCTGCATTCAGGTAATAGACTTTAAAGTTTAAAAAAAAGTCAATGATTTGAGAGAACCAACACAGTTTATAATACACTGATTATTCTTCCCATCTTGACAGATAGATGTGTGTGAACGTTGTGCACAGTTCTGGTGTTGTGTTCAGCACTAATATTACAGGACAGGTCTTTTAAGATTAGAAATATTGATCAACAGGACATCCATTAATCTTATGTACTGTAGTGAAATGTTGACATTCTTAAAACAAAATGTGTCACAGAGTCCAACTGGAATAGAGTGTTGCATCCTCCCAACGGTTTTAAATATGAAATAGACAAGATTCCCTGTTCCAAATTAAATGGTTCTAAATAATTAATGGAGAGATAGGAGTGGGTTAAAAATAGTCATTCACTTTAGTGAATTAAGAGGGCACCTGGATCCCAGAATTATAATTTGAGATAAATAGTTGCATGTATTACAAAGCAAGTTAGTGGATATTGTTCCATAACACAGAACAAAGCTTTATTGATGTTATACACGATACTGTCCGCACTAACAATGTATATCAACTGAGAAAGTATAATTCTGTCTTGTTACACAGTAGTCATTTTACTGATGTTTTTGTTAAAAGAAATTCTGAAACTGAATTTTCCTCTCAAAACTGAAACAGTGGCCTTGATTGTTCCATGTTGACAGAGGGTGAAATGTGGAGTTTGCTCCAACAGTGGAATCCTTAATTGTATTTGCTTAAGAGTTGGGGAGTGGTGAAAGGCTCTGACAACATGAATAGGACTGTAACTGGTTTTTAAGTATCTATAATTGGGGTAAGGCCATTCAACCTTCTGGTCCTCTTAAAGAATTCCCTGCTCCCTTCATTGGCTGTTCATGGCCAGCAACATACCCCAGTCATTGAGTTCTCTGGCATAGTGCACACCAGATGGATTAAAAAAATAAGCAAACTCTCTTTTCTACTTTATGTGGCTACATTCCTCCTTGATTTGGAAAATTTCCAGTCTTCCCCCCCACACCTACTAAATCCAATTTCCCTTCCCTATGCCCGGGTTTCATACCAGCCTTCGCCATTTCCTCTTCGTCGCAAACAAAGACTTCCTGCATGGGAGGAAGGACTGCTACACGAGTGCAAGCTCTTTTATTCAGGATTTCTAATAGTGTTTGGAAATTCTGACCAGAGAAATTTCCATGAATTGGAATTTAAAGATAGTGGAAAACCTGGGTCCAGCATTATCATTTTAAGAATAATGGCTTTGAAGACATTGTGTAGAGATGCCGGCGTTGGACTGGGGTAGTAACTCAGTAAGTATTTAGCAACACCAATTTTAAATTCAACCGATTTATTTGATAGTAAATTTGCGAGCTTTTGACACTCTGTCTTTGTCAGGCAAATGCAGTGTTCTGGTCTTTGAAGACATTGAACAGATGAACTCTGCAAAGTTGCCGTTTTTCATATTTATCAGACTTAAATATATCACACTGGGTTCTCAGTTCTCCCACTTTGTTGCAACTGCATGGTGCCACAGTAGTTAGTACTGCTGCCAGAGACTTGGGTTCGATTCCTGGCTTGGGTCACTGTCTGTGCAGCGTTACATGTTCTCCCAGTGTCTGTGTGGGTTTCCGGTTTCCTTCCACAGTCTTAAAGAAATGCTGGTTAGATGGATTGGCCACGCTATATTCTCCCTCAGTGTACCCAAACACGTGGAAGAGTGCGATGGTTAACGGATTTTCACAGTAACTTCACTGCAGTATTAACTTAAGTCTACTTGTAACATGAATAAATAAACTTTATTTATTTTATTATTTGATATATTTTAGTTTAACTACAACCTCACTAAGTGATATTCTCCGACTGGACTCGCTGTCAGCTTAGAAAGTAGTATCAGCTTGCCATTACAGGATTTGTTTGCTGAACTGGTTTACGACACAAATGGACTCTCTGTCGTCCTTGAATGACACTTCCAAGGCTCCCCAAATAATACATGTTTTTTTCTTTTTGTCATTGCTAGATGATGCACAAAACACAGCTTTAAACTGTAGATTGATCATTTCTGCACCTTAATATCTCTCTTGCAAAAAGTGGTTATTTAGATAAAAATGGGTCTGATTTTGTTCTTATCTCCAGTGAACTTTGTTTTCTGTTAAATATTAATGGATTATTTATTTTCAGTTGATAGAAGTTTCCTTGTTTGAAAGAGAGAAGGAATAATTAAATGGGTAACGACTGATGAGTTAGGTTATGGCAAACATTTAAGGCATGATTTTAGCACTGGGCATAAATTTGGCAAACTATCCAATCCAACAGGGAATCCAAATGAACTCTAACTTCTGGGCTTCATTTTACTTGACAGAACTTTGAACTCCCACCTGAACACAGGAAAGATGGCGATTCAGCCAACGCATAACGACGCATGATAACAATCCCACATTTTACTCTGATACTCCCCCTGGACTAAGGGCAATTTAGGATGGCCAATCAACTTAATTGGAAAGTACAAGGAGACTGGGTCCTTGTGGAGAGCAGAGGTACACTGCTGCAATGGTAAGCTTAGACTTTAAGGAGATAATTAGAGATAAAATTAGTTATGATCTAAAAAATGTTACAAATTTAGGTTCACCTTCTTCTCGGGTACTATGGCATCAATTGCTCCCTTAAGCAGTCTTAGGGCTTGTAATTGGATAGCCCAGTAATTTGGTCCACCAACCTCTCCAGCTGCTCAATGCACCACACCCTCATAGTCACCCAGCCACACACTCTGGTCTCACATTTGATACGTAGATACTAACTACCTACCAATGCCACCAGCCTCATGTCCACCTGCAACTGCTTCCCACATATCTCCAGCTATTCAGTAATGTCAGACACATGACCCAAGGACCTCTTGTTCTATATCCTACTTTTTGTCCCATCACCCTTCAGACCATTTCCCAGCCAGGCCAGTCAAAAAAGAGGGAGAGAGCATGCAATAGCACAGAACTAACGAAGCAGAACCTGTCACAGTCACTAGCTAACTTAGAAGTGGCAAATGGTAGCATAGTAGTTAGCACTGCTGCCAGGGACTTGGATTCAATTTTGGCCTTAAGTGACTTTGTGGAGTTTGAATATTCTCCCCATGTCTGCATGGGTTTCCTCCAGGTACTCCAGTTCCCTCGCACATTCCAAAGAAGTGCATTGGCCATGCTAAATTGCCCATTAGTTCCAAAGGGATGCAATTTAGGTGGCAAATGCTCAAGATTACAGAAAATTGGGGGAGGGGAGCGTTAGGCCTGGGCAAGATGCTCTTGATAGTCTGTGCAGACTTGATGGGCCAAAATGACCTCCTTCTACACTATAGAGATTTTATACTAGTTTGCACATACCCTGGGTAGAGTTATGATGAGCATGTGGTGAGATATCAAGGCATGAGTACTCAGCAGCCAGGCTAGAGGCAAAGGATAGTTTGTTTGCCGTTTCACCAGAAGATGAGCTAGCAGACATGTTCTGCTGCAGATGTCTCATTTGAGGGCCTAGATATGGCAGAATCAAGGAAAGTGCTGCTACATAAGTATATCGAGTTGCAGGGGAATTGACTGCTCTGACAAACAGTCCCAGGTTACTGTTAAAGAGTTTGGAGGAATCCAGCTTCAATTTGGCACAGGGCATCAAGCAGATCCAGAGACATTACAATTGCTGCACCAACTTATTGTGGCCACTGAGTGGATAGCTCTGCCCTCCTGAAGGATGGAGCTACACTCGGCAGCAAATCTAGACTATGCTGGGGAAACTCTCCAGACACACTGTAACAACTGTCAAAAATCACAGTTCCTGGCCTTTTAAAGGAATAGTTGTGCAGAGCCCATGCTGCAGTACCTAAGTTGCTGGGTCTTTTAAGTGTATTGAACAAGTTTGTGTACAGGAACTGTGTGCAATGTTCCCTTTAAATTTTTTTCTTGTGCTTGACCCAATCATTTTTGTATAGTAACCCACATGGCCCAACTTACCTTCAGCCTGCATGGGAATTTCCATATAGCAGCACAGTCAAACTGTGACCATGTGGTTCAAATTGATATGGATAGTGCTGGTTCAAGTTTTGCAGTTCTCAACCCAAGTTGTCTGCCCTCCTTATTCTGCAATGCCACATATGCCAAGGGGAAAGAGATTAGCAGCAGCAGACACATTAAAAACATTTAGTTATGAAGTTGAAACCATTTTCAGCTGTATTAATAAACTGCACTAGGGTCCACACCAAAAAATGAATATATACTGCAAAGAAATTCTATGACACTGACTGAGGGAATATGCAAATACATTTTAGCAGGAACTTGAGCTGTAACAATGCAAGTACAATTTGAGCTCAAATTCCCAATTTGCATCCAAATTGGAAATTTTATCCACAGTATTATGCATCAATTATAATGTACATCTCCTAAGAATTCACAGAATCGCTACATATGGCCATTCGGCCCATCAAGTCTATACAGACCACAATCTCACCCAGGCCCTCTTTCCATAACCCTACATATTTACCTGCCTAACTCCAACACCAGGGTCAACTTAGCAAGGCCAAACAACCTAACCCGCACATCTTTGGACTGAGAGGGGAAAACGGGAACACCCAGAGGAAACCGTACAGACACGAGGCACACTTTACACAGAAGGACCCAAGGCTAGAATTGACACTGTGAGGCAGCAGTGCTAACCACTGTGCTACCTTAAAGCTAAAAAATGTCACAAATTGATATACTGTACAATACAGTACCCAAAAATCCTTTGCTGACTTGTCAAATTTAACAACAATTGCAAACATTTAAAAATGATGATGACCAGCCCTGATGTTGAACCAAAATCAGAATTAGTTGAAACTGATTTCATTCAATCAAAAAAATGTGAAAAGGTTCTGATTCTCAGTCAGTGTTTCTGAACAAATACTCCTTGGATATGCTGGATATTTTATCTAATGGTCTTCAGAACGTAATTGAGATAGAACAGTCATATTGAAAGCTGATGGAATAAGTAAAAGTGTGTAATACACGCTGACACTGGCCATCTCCATGCCTTCTATGCAATTACATGAAACTGCACAAAAACATCTAGAACAAGGCTATGCCGGCCTTTACGTTCCACGAGTCTCCTTGCACCCTTCATCTAAACCTCAATGTATCCTTCTGTTCTTCCAAATGCATCTCAATGCAAATTGGCCAACAATAGTTATCAGGTTTGCATAGCAAATGGAGGTTAAATGTTGAACATAAATACGTATATCAAGTATGGAACATAATATTTCAAGCACAAATCAGTTGAGTGGCAATAAAATGCATGCCATATTAGTGCTTAGAGCAGTAGGACTCGTGTCTCCATTAATTATACATGGAAACTTTCTGATAACAGCCAGACTGTGGGTCAAGACAAAGATGTAATACTCTATGAAATAATAGCTAATCAATTTAAACTGTTGTTCCTGGGTGGGAATAGTTCCTTTGTTATACTCACATGGCTAGGTATACAAACTAGGGAAAGGTAGGGAGCTAGAAATGTGAAAATAACAAGGCTGGGGTTTTAAAATATGAATATGCATAAACAATCTGATTTTAATGCATTAAGAGTAGTTTTCTCATTTTCTCATTCCTACTTATACTTTATATTTCATATCAACACATTGAGAATTTTTTGCATCCTGATGTATTCTGCTGACGTCAACCAATATATAACCAAAGAGCCAGTCCAGCTGAAATGGATAGTCCCACATCATTAGCTTCAGAAGATAATTCTGCCAATTTGACTTCTGGTTTGTTGTTATGGAAACAGCCTTATTAATTTTGATATTAACAGCAGTCACAATGGAAGCCACAATACAATGAACGACAGAAGATTTTCTGAAAACAACATGCATGGTTCTGGATTTCTTGAAAAGTGACAATATCCCCAAAGGGAGCAATTTTTTCCCCAACCATATTGAGAATCCACATTGAATAGAGACAAATACATCCTGTTGAGTTTGTTTTCCCTGGAGTAGAGGAGGCTGAAAGGGGGGGGATCTGGTCAAGGTATACAAAATTATTGGAGGCATAGATAGGACTGATAAGAATATTTTTCTCATTGCAGAGATATCCAAGACCAGAAGGTTTAAAATATGGAGTAAGTGACTTAGAGCGGTGCTGAGGAAATCCTTTTCCACCCAGAAGGTGGTACAAATATGAAATGCACTGGCCAAGATGACGATGCAGGGCAGGTACTCTAGCAACATTTAAGCAGCATCTGGACAAGCACTAAATCGCCATGACATAGTAAGCCATGGACCAAGTGCAGAGAAAACAGGATTAGGACAGCATAGATATGGCAGGCTAAGGCACCTCTGTGCCATATTATCTATGATATCCATCATCATAAAATGTCATTTATCTGATTAGAAGTCAGCATTCTTACTGATGCTGGGCACAGATTCTGGTACTAAAAAATGCAAATACAAGGTTCACTACTGGCAGCAACAGAATTTTTTGCTGATGCTAAACTTATTCATTACATTGCAGATCATCTCAGTGAATTGCACGTGCTTCCTGGAGACTCAAGAGTGTGAAAATAAATGCAAAGAGGAAAAAAAATAAGACTCATCAATCCTTGGCAATTTAATTTTCTTGTAATATTTATGCATCACTTTATGCTTAAACTAGGTAATGTGTATCATTTCTCACATTTTCATTTTCAAGACTGTTCATGAGCTAGTTTTTCTGGTTTTACTGCTTTCTACTGATTTTGGCTTCTTCCATTTTAAATACTGCTCTGTAACCCACCAATAAATGTCCTTATGGAAAAAAGGGGATGGAATTATGTTTTGATATTTCCATTTACAGCTTTCAATATCGCAAGAGGTGGTGCAGGAATTTCCTGCAGAAATCTGAACTTCATTGTCAGGATCAACCAGTAACCCATCATCATGTTTTGCAAACATTTACTTAATTGTGATTTTCCCTGATATAGCCAAAGTGGGCCAAACAGCAAATTCACTTCTTAAATGAAAATAACAGGTCGGTTCTCAAAAGGTAGAGAGCCAATAGGAGGCTCTGCAGTGAACTGCCTTGGCAGTTAAGAAGGTGCCCCAAAAGCAAAGTGGCCCTTCTTCAAATTTGAAGCGAAAAATTTTTGCAGGAGGACCACATGTTGGCACCCAGACAAGGAGAGCCCTCTGAGCCTGCCTGGCACACTGAACTCCCAGTCCACCACCAGGACACAGGAAAATGCCAGTCATCCACCTTCAACAGGTTGTCACACTACCTGCCCAACCCCTATTCCACATTTCCCCCCCTCAAACAACCACCACCTGGGAGAGCAAAATGGAGTAAGAAATTTCACAACACCAGGTTAAAGTCCAAAAGATTTATTTGGCAGTAAACACCACTAGGTTTTGCAATGCTGTTCCTTCGTCAGACGAGTGGGGAGTTCTGACCACAAACAGAGCAAATAAAAGGCACACACAGTTTACGGAATACTGATTAGAATGTGAGTTTTTACAGCTAATCAAGTCTTGAAGGTGCAGATGATGTGAGTAGAGATAGTATTAAGCATAGGTTAAAGAGATGTGTATTGTCTCCAGACAGGACAGTAAGTGAGATGTTGCAAGTTCAGGCAAGTCATGGGGGTGTGGGGGGTTACAGATAATGTGACATGAATCCAAAATCCCAGTTGAGACTGTACTCATGTCTGTGGAACTTGGCTATCAGTCTCTGCTCAGCGACTCTGCGCTATTATGTGTTGTGAAGGCCGCCTTGGAGAACATTTACCTGAAGATCAGATGCCGAACACCCGTGACCATCCAGCTTTGGTGGGACTAAAAAGATCCTGATCAGGTATAGTCATTCCTCCAGGATTAACTTGAAGGCAGAATAGACCAAGCATGGTTTTGCAATCTTATCCCTTTTAGGGGAGTAAATTACTCAACTACATGAACAGCTCTCCTTGTGATATTAGTCATTTTGTTTGACTTATTCAAAAAGATAGACTTTTTTAATTGGCATTGGACGAAATTTGACAAGCAATTACAATTTGCCAAAAGAAACCACAGACCTTTCAGATCAATCATAAATTTAAAAAACAAAAAAAAGTCACCTCTTAAAGTTAGGTGTGTGTCCTAAAACAAGAGAACAAGTCTATTTTATGCCTGAAATCTTACTGGATCCTTAATTCACAGAAACTATTGTGGAAATTTCACATAGACTTGGGTGTATAAGAATTAGGGATTAAAAGGCTGCAAATCTATTTTGACGACCTTTGACCCAAAAATAGTGCACAGCAAAGAAAATATCTGAAGTCTTTAAAATGTCAGTGGACATTTAAGAGTTAATATCAATTCTAAACGGATCAATTGCAATTTTCTTGGATGATAAGAAATACTGTACTAAGACCTGGAGGCTCTTGACCTGAAAGCTGTACCAACAGGGAGGAAGTGTAGCAAGACACAGGGGGGCCTGTAGAGGGGAGAGCACAGAAGGCAGCTGGAATCATCATTCACATCCCACTGCTTCTGCGAGCAAGGATAGAGAATTTGGCACTCAGCCAAATCTCCATTCACTGCAGCAGAAGCAAAAAAAAACCTACCAGCATGAACATCTGGAGAATTCCATCCAACATATTTACAAGGGAGCCGCATGAGTGACAGAGTAAAATAGGACAGAAAGCTGGACACCAATGTTGTGAATTTGACAATTTTAAGACTACTGCTGCTAGTGTTTAAACGGGGATTAAATGTCCAGATAAAGTGGTCTCTGGAAAGCACCGTGCTGTAGTGAACCTAGCTGTATGTCTGACATTAAAACAGTCCAAGAAAGCAAAAAAGGAAGTCTTCGATCAAGAGGACCAAATGATGATAGTAAGCATCACAAAGCTGAAGTCAAGATAAGGGACAATGTACAGCCAACATTTTGCAAGGCAAGACCAGTGCTTTATGTACAGTTAGAAGCAAAGAGCTAAATGGAATAAGAAAGGATAGTATGGGCAAAGAAAATAAGAGCAATGAATGGGTTGCATCCAATGTGACAATTCAAAAATCAGGTCCATTCTGATTTGTGGGAGTTGCCCACCAGTGAAGGTTTATTTCTAATTTAGTCAATGGAAAGGTAGTGTTCAGCAAGTCACTAAAACAAACTGACAATCGTATGGAACCATTCTTACCAGTCATACATATGGAGGGTATCTCACCAAATGCAAGATGGTGTGGAGAAGCCTATAGCGTTTGCTTCAAGTACTTTAATAACATCAGAACAAAATTATTCTGTGATCTCACGTGGTGTTACAAAGTTTCACAAACGTCTGTACAGTAGGAAGTTCATGTTATTAAGAGTTGAGGAGAAACTACTTCTCCCAAAGGGTTGTGAATCTGTGGAATTTGTTACCCCAAAGTATGGTGAATGCTGGGATGAGTAAATTTGAGGAGTTAGAAAGATTTTGAATTAGTAATGGCTTGAAGGGTTTTGGGAGAAGACAGGAAAATGTGATGAGGAGCAAATCAGCCATGATTGTACAGCAGAGTAGATTCAATGGCCTGAATTGCCTAATTCTGCTCCTATGTTTTAATAAATAAACTGATCAAATCCAAATGGTCAAATCTGATTTCAAAGGGAGAACCAGCCCTTGCAGTAGCACGGTTTCAGAGAGGAGTATTAATTTTGATGGAATATTAGTACAACATTAAATATTGCAAATTAGCAGATCATACAACTGTGAATGCTGCTTCAAGATTTCCCACAAAAAACTGAGTAGTAACCTGTGAACTATTTGATGGACACAAATGAGATGCCAGTGTCTGCCAAAGAAATTGGTGAAAAAACTTGAAGAGATGTGCTATTCAGTAAGTGCTCAATTATGTTACTATTGGCTAGCCTAAAGTATGTGATGATCAGAATTTGCAAGAACATTTCAAATGCAGAAATGAATAGAATATAAAGAGATCTTTGCAGAAGCATATAGAGGTTATTATCTAGCTTGTTACCTAGCATGTTTTTCTTCACCACAGACTAGACAATTTTTATTCTCTTATGGAAAATGCTAAGTCTACAAAAGGTTGCTCACTTAAGTGTTCAAACGTGCTCAAGGGGGGTGCAAAAAAGTTTGTTCAACAATGGCTGCCAATCCACATTGTGGATGGGATTCTCCAATCTCGTCTCCTGCCCCATTTCCAGTGAGAATGGAGAACTTGCATTCAGCCAGATCCTTTCACTGCAGCGGCACTGGAGAATCCCAGCCGCAATGGAGGTGGGAAATAATCAGCGCGAGTGTCTTTTCTCAGTGCAATACATAATAACACTCAAGCATAATAATGGTGGCGTTTTATGTCTCCTACCCAAGTAGAACTGGGCTGACCACCCCAATTTCTATAGGGTCAGCTTAATTTGAGATTTATGCAAAGTCCCTATCAGCAGTAGCATTTTATGTAAACATACCACTTAGAGGAACGGGAATGGGCTTGTTTTTATAGTCAAATAACAACTGTGTCATCACAAAACGTAAAAACTATCAAAAAAATGGAAAAAATATCAATAAGACAACAGAAAGGTGGCCACGTAATTACATACAATAAGCCATCTAGTGATGCAAATTACTTATGGCTATAAGTGAAGAATGGCAATGTAGAGGTCACCATGCAGTTTTACAGCCTATGATATTGAGCAACTCATACAAGGGGAAATGCACTGGATGAACCACCACAAACTTAAGCAAGCTAAGTCAGGCAAAGGTGTTTTGGGGGTGGGGTGGGGTGGGGTGGGGGGAGGAGAGGAGGAGAAAGCATTGTTGACTGCAGCATCAGGAGTGCTGTCCCCACCCAGGACATAGATGCCCATAGGTCTGGCCATTAAAAAGCTTGTACAGCACCATAAACATCTGCAAGTATTGGGAAAAAAAAGTTTCCAAGAACAGCTGGTGGGTCAAAGCGAGGAAACAACCACACACAAAAGATAGAAAATGCTGGATAAGCTAACCAGGTTTGGCAGCATCTGAGGAGAAAGAACCTTCAAGTCCTTATGCCTTTTCTTCAGAATTCTGGTTCTCTCTCCACAGATGCTTTCAGACCTGTTGAGTTGATCCAGCATTTTCTGTTTACGTTTCAGATTTCCAGCACAAAGAGCATTTCATTTTTACCCAAAAGAAAAATAACCAACCTGAAAACATCTTTGCAACAATATAATAACATGTTGCCTTGTGCTATGTTGATAGCTTTTTAGCCTGCTAGGTACCTTGTGAAACTTAATGGAAATAAAGAACAATTTCTTTTGACCTTTCAATTATTTCAGCTGGGATAAATAACTATTTCAGAGGGCTTCACTTGTTTCCAAAGTTCTGCTTTGCCACATGTAAAGAAGTGCCCAGTACTGGCAGCATGGTTGGCATTAACATGTATGATGCTTCTCTCTCAGTGCGTGCAATCCTGGTTGCACTAAATAAGACTAACAAAACAATCAGCTGCATCAGCCACTACTGAACTAACTTTATTTACAATACTTCACAAATTAGCAGAGAGGGCAATATAAATACTCAGATCCTTTAATATGGTACACCTGGAGCTGGCTTACTCAAATTCCTGTATAAGTATCTGAAAGAATGCAATTCCAGACTGCCTCTGCAGCCCAAACACTATAATAGACCTTAAGACATTGGCACCATGGGTGCAGGGTTGGGGGAAAGGGGAATTGCCACATTACAATGGGGCACATAGAAAATGCAGACCCTAAGCACCATTTCAGGTGGGAGAGGAATTGAACCCATATTATTGGCATGATTCCACATCACAATGTAGCCAACAGAGGTTCCAATCTCCAAAATCAGGCGAGCAAAAAAGTCTCTTGCATTCAGCAATGGTTTTTCATCCAGTTTATTTACATTACTGCTGCTTCTTTTGCTAAAGATCTTGGTCCTCATGGTGATTTTTCTTCTCTGCATGGCAAAATTATGCAGAAGACAAGTGGGTAAAATCAGACTATAGCCACACTAGCTGTACATGTTACATTGTTCTATAGTTCAAGTCCTATGTGACTTGTTAACATGACGAACATAATGATACTTAGCAGCATCCTCAAAACTCACTCCATTAAGATTCTCTGCCAATGTTTGCCAAGGCTCCTCCTTAAAGAGGACAGATGTCTGTTGCAGGAAGACTGTACCACAACAGAAGGTCAAATTGTTCTGCAAGTTATGTTGCTACATCAGAAGCTCACAGAAAACTATGTCAACAAACAACAGTCTTCAGAATTCTGGAATAACAGGTTCACTTTCAAGTGGTCTTAAAACAGACTTTCGGGATTCTTAAATATTCACATTGCAATCTTGAAAGCAATAATTAGAGTACCATATAGGACTAATGGAGAACAATAATCACACACTAGCATTAATGTAGCACCTATCATGTCTTCAGCACCTTCCCAAGTTCTTTCCATTTATACAAACAGCAGTGAAGCCTCTAGTGAAACATAAGCAAGAACAGCAGTTGATAGCAAGCTCCCAGATAAATGAATAACCACATGCTCCATTTTAAAAAAGGCTTTACATCAATGGCTGCTCTTATGTTGGCCTTTCTAAATTAGTAACCTGGCAAATAAATGGTTATTAGCTAAAGTGTCATGGGCCTATGATTTCTGGTACTGTAATAAATAAACCAGATTTTGCAGTGCAAATGTTGGGACCTGACTGTCAAAAGGTACCAGTCTCCTGAAATCAAAATTAAAACATAAAAGCAGCTCCCCATCACTTCCCCCAGAACTGCAAAGTAGCAGCATACCATAGTAAACTTTGAGGTTGAACATCTATGTATGGATAACTCATACTTCATGAAAGCATTTGCGCTTTCTGCTGAAAAAATATAGAAGGTGATGCAATTTCATTTCATTTGTTGTTTGCTCACTTCATTATCAAAACCGCAAAGAGGTGGTTATCCAAACAAGGGTTTGCCACATTTATCTGAAGTAGTATAGCATGGATGCTGGAAATCCAAAACAAAAGCAGAAAATCTGCTGCAAACAAACACTCAGGTCAGGCAGCTTCTGAGGAGAGGGAACAGAGTCGCTGCTTCCAGTGGTTGAAATTTCTGAAAAGTCATCCACCCATTTGAAGCACTGATTCATTCTCTTTCCCCACAGATACAGCCCAACCTGTCGAGGATTGCAGCATTGCCAGTTTTTGTTTGCTACGTGTCTTCATAGAATTTCTCAATGCAGAAAGTTGTTTGGCCCATCGAGTCTGCACCGACCACAATTCCACCCAGACCCCATAACTCCCCAATATTTACCCTGCTAATCCCCCTGAAATTAGGGGCAATTTAGCATGGCCAATGAACCTAACCCGCACATCTTTGGACTGTGGAGGAAACCCACACAGACACACAATATGCAAACTCCACACAGATAGTGATCTACGCCTGGAATTGAATCCAGGTCCCTGGTGCTGTGAGGCAGCAGTACTAACCACCATGCAATCCCTACATTGCACATTAGCCCATATTGTCCTGATTTAATATGCTTCTAAATCTTACACAGGATCAGGAAAAGGCCATTCTGCCCTTCAAGTCTGCTCCACAATTCATTGTGATCGTAGTTCATCATCCAATTCTATAGCCTGATCCTGCCTTCCCCCCATAGGTTTTGATCTCCTTCACCAAAGCTGTAACTGGTAATTTCACCTTAAAGAGGTGGTATGGAGGAGTTGGATTTCCTATTTTACGATCTCCAGATCTTGTATGATTTTGTACCAATTGAACACAATCTACATGTGAAGTAAAGGTGATCGATTCTCAAAAACAAACAGCAATATCTAGACTATAGTAATGTACTTTGGGTTCTATGTAGCTCACCAAGTCTTGTTAATATATTGTTAACACGCAACAAAAGTAAAGTTGACATAAACCAGACAGAATATCACTGTGCAGCAAAATGCTGCAATGTGTTTTAGACTGCTCAGTGAAATAAAGTTGACTACTGTGTGGATCCAAATCCCTAAATGGATCAGAAACCCCTTGGGATGGAATCCTGTCACTTATGCCACGATTACAGCTGCTGTGCTTGCTACCACAGAACTCAAGGGTTAATACAAAAGCTGCCTGTCCCATGTAACCATTAATTCTGATACCTGCTATTGGGAGAGAGAGAGGGACCACTCATGTTTGCCCCATTCCCCCGTCTCCAGAAGCTCAATTTCCTAGTGGAGAGAAACTGGAGACATTTTAAAGGAATAAGTTCCTTTTCTTTGGGAGTTCCAGGTCTCCTCACAGATGGAGATTATTACAACACAATTCTCAGGCATAACAGCAGCCCAAGTTATCCTGGGTCCCAAATGAGTCAGGCAAACAGGAATTTCCAACAGAGTAAGTTCACTGGCCTTAGTTCTGCTCTCCAATTACGTTTCTGGCACAGAGACTCTGCCTTAAAAAGGCACACTGGAAACTTCCAGAAAAATGACAAAGGGAGACTTTAGCTGCACAGATGTCTATCACAAATTTACGGAAAATTGAACCAGAGGGATAAGATTGGTCTGACAGATCTTCACAGGTTTACAGGCCCTATGTGATTTTTAGTTACTGCTAAAAGTTTCTTGCAAATATCATAGCTAACATTAACTTGCTTGTCGCAATACTTAAAACAGCCTGTATGTGTTAACTGAGAGAGCACATTTACACTGCATTTCCTGGTTATCATTTGACTTTTCAAGGTCAACTACAAATTGATTTTATTTTTGAAAAGAAAGCAGGAGTTGATTTGGCCAGGTATTCAAATGGTGTATTTTACCTAATTTTTTTTTGCACAATGTTCGGCTCTTTTGTTATCCTTAATCATTGTGTTTCTGTCTGAGGAGGAAATGATTATAAGTTAGCAACAGCAGCAAATCCATTACCACCTGCACAGAACAGAATACAGGACTGTTAACATTACTGCCAGATGAGGTTCTTTTCTGGAATGTTCCAGGGAATATCACAAGTCTGTGGTTATGACCAGACAGAAAGCACACTGTGCGAGAGTGGACTAACAGCAAAGTGAGTCATGGGAAAGCCAGAATAGTTAAAACTGTACAGGCCAAGAAAGGGAAGTCAATGGCAGACAAAGAAAACAGGAAGGAAAACAATGCAACAAGAAAAATAAATGCAGACAATAACAAATAGAAAGCAGGGAAGAGAAAGTTGTCAAAAAGGAGAAAAGATACTGCTTAGAGTGAAAAATAATTTCAAAAAATGAAAGAGAGTGGTCATTAAACAAGCAAAAGGATACAACTCATAATACGTGAGTGACTGAAAATAGAGTTGACAGATAAATAAGCCATTGCAAATAAACTATCAGCGTTAGTTCTCAAGTGTGGTACAAACCCTGTCCAACAAACCCGAACAACATTGCATAAAGCTGCTGTTCTCATGTATTTTATCTATCATAAGTGCTCCCAACTTTACTGAAAGTTACATTTTCATTTAAATTAATTAGGAGAAATAACCAGTCACTTCCACCATGATAGCAGCGTTTTCATATTAAAAAAAAGACTGAACAATCATGACAGATTTATTCAGCACATGTGGTCATTCCTAAGATATTATCGTGTTCATAAATATTTTAAGTCGACCCCTTCTTTCAGAACAAGTTTACATCTTCTGGAACTGAGCCACTCACATGTGCAGTGCAGTTGGGGCATGTTTCTTTGATTGTTTCTTTTGTCTGCAGGTGAATGCTGAAGAGTGTACAGACATCTCGAGAAAAGGGAAATAATTTCTCCTTTTTGTACATAGTTTGAAACACATCAATAGAATTATAGTTTCTCAGCAGTGCAGAAGGCGGCCATTCGGCCCATTGAGCCTACACCAACAATCCCATCCAGCCCTTATTCCCTCAATCCCACGTATTAAGCCACCAATCCTCCTGACACAAAAGGGGCAATTTAGCATGGCCAATCCAGCTAATCAGCACATCTTTGGAATGTGGGAGAAAACTGAAGCATCCAGAGGAAACCCACTCAGACATGGGGAGAATGTGCAATATCCACAGTGACCGGAGGCCACATTGAACCTGGGTCCCTGGCACTGTGATGCCATCTGTCCCAAATGTTAGTAGATTCTCTATGTTTGCATTTCATTTAACCATAAAGTCCTTACCATTTAAGCAAGATTAAAAGAAATAAGATTGAATGTTCATACTATCACAGTACCATTATAAAAATCCATGATTGCAATGTTCTGTGATAACAATTAAAAATGTGCCTCATTCGTACACTGCCCTTCTTAATCAGATAAACATAAAAAATATACAAAACTGTAAATATAGTTGGTTCTTTCACAACCAGTTCTCAATGTTTATGGCTGCATATCAAAATAATGGCAGATGTGTGATGTGAATCAGAAGTGACATTTTTGTTTCCCTGCATCTTAAAAAGAAAGCCAAGTTTCCCTTTCACTAGAAAAAGCGATCCAGTTCTGTTACATAAATGGTCACAATAAACTGATTTTCAAAACACTGGATATTTCCATCAAGGTTGTTATTGGAAGGTGAAAGTTGGGAATATATTTATGCTCAAATATTGCAGTCAGTATGATAGCTATGTCTGGTGGTTTCCTACACACTGCACCATTCCTTCTACAAACTGTGTACTTCAAACTAATTCTTCAGGGCATTGCACTTCATTCTTCCCAAGTTGTTAATGTAATTACAAACTCAACACCGGATATCTCTGTTGAAGATAACTGCAGTAATTGTTAAAAAGAAAACATCTATTGCTATCAGCACTGTTATTCTTAGCATTTAATTTACATTCCTGACAAAAAGCAGAGAATATGTGCCAAAAAGCACTCTTCTCTTTTAGTCATTCCTGCGGCCATCATTCCTTCCTGTGTGGTGTCAGCAGTCATTCTGCAATGGCCAGCAGCTGCTCTGCAATTCGGAACACAGTTTTTATTTGGACAATTGGATGGAAGACATGTTGAGAAGCCCATCACACCATGTTAAAATTTTCCAACAACAAAAATTGTTGAAAACCCACATTGCAGAAGGTCATTCTCCTCGATGAATGCACTTTCTCTACAGCAAAACATGTCATTATTCACTTCTTTCTTATGGATTAAGATTTTATTTTAAGGGGTTTTGAGCAATTGAGAGAAAATACAATTATGGAGAAAAATGAAATTGTAAAAATAAAAATGACTGCTAATTTTCTGTTTCTTGTCCACTAATTCAAAGGACAGGGCGAAGGAAGACATTCATTTACTGACCCTTTGCAACTGATGTATATAACAGTCAGAGTACAGAGTGAATAGCACAGTGGCTAGCACTGCTGCATCATTGCTAGGGACCTGCGTTCAATTCCCAGATTGTGCAAACTCCACGCAGATGGTGACCCATTCTCCTTGTGTCTGAATGTGTTTCTTCCAGGTACTCTAGTTTTCTGCCACTGTCCAAAGGTGTGCAAGTTAGATGGAATGGCAATGCTAAATTGCCTCTTAGGGTCACGTGGACTAGCTAGGCTAAGTGAATGGGGTTATGGGCGTAAGGGCCTAGGTGGGATTGTGGTTAGTACAGACTTGATGGACCGAATTGCCTCCTTCTGCACTGTAGGATTCTATGATACAATCCAGGGGCAAAACATTGTTCAAAAGAAAGAGCTTGCTTTTAGCTACAGTCTTTCCAACCAAGACATCTCAGATTTTTACAGCCAGTAAAGGACTGCTGAGATATCACAAAGTAGGGAAGTTAAATTTTATAGTTTGTATATATTAGCAAATCATCATTTCCTTAGGAACTCAAACTTTGTTTCCTTTGTGAATAGCAGTTAAGTTTTTTTAAAAAGATTAACTGACTGGGATTTTTCAGACACAGCAGCTGTAAAGAAACAGCATCCATTCCAGCAGATTCCTAGAAGACCAGGTATAACGGGTTATACGCATCTCAACCAACTGCCAAAGCGCCTGCAAATACCCTGTGAACTGTGGTAGAAACTATACCCTATAGAAGGATTTTGATACAGGGACGTCAGGCTGCGGAAAACACCAAGTCTTCAAGTGGCATTTTCAGCCCCTCCCGTTGGCAATATCTTCTGGTCCCAAATGATGTCCCTTCACAGTGTGGTGGCCGAGACACGCAAAAAGAAGTTAATGGAGAGTGTAGAAAGGAAGGCCAGAAACGAGACGATTGAAATGGTTGACTCTATAATGGATGAAGGCATGAGAGAGTTTAAAAGTGATGAGGCAGAGGCTGGATTGGAACTGTGTGATGAAAGAAGGTGAAAGTAAACGTAATTGGTATTGGAGAGGATATCACATCTGAAATTAAGCCCCAAAGTTACATATGTCTGGTTCAGCATGACACAGCAATTGGGGAGTAGAATGGACACAGGTTCTTCCAAATGTTGTGAAGGAAATTGGATTTAAAGACAGACCTCAGTCAAACAGTCTGACAGCATAAAATGGTTTAGGGAGGCACAACTTCTATTCTGCTGCACTCAATCTTGCTCACCCCTCACTGTGGTCTTCACTGGAAGACTTCTTGGATGTGCTCATCACATCAAGCCCCACACTTCCTCCCACCCCACCTACAACCTTCCCCTCTAATCCTTGAAGACATCCCTCAAAAACTAGAGATTTTTTTTTAAATTATAAAAAAGGATCTGTATAAATGCAAGTTTGGAAATAAGGCTTTATGTCATGACAAATATGGATCAGTTCCAAGTAAAAATGAAAACACAGAAATGACAAGGTAATAAGATCATAAAACAAACAGGAACTTTAACAAGCAAACATGTGCTGACACGATCAGCTTGAATTCAAATTTTTAGTAGAGTCCCAATACATGTAGCCTGGAAATTAGTTTGCATTTGCACTTTAGAAGATTATAAAATAGAGATGCAAGTTCTGTTGTCATACGTATCATTTCTATAAAAAGATTAAATATAAAAATGTTCCAGTGATCCCACACTGTCAACAGCAAGACACACTCACATGTATGTAGCTTAATGAACTAGGGATGTAGAGTATAGCCCAGTTCTGAAGAAGGGTCATTTTCAACTTAAAATCCTAACTCTATTTCTCTCTCCACAGATGCTGCCAGACCCGAGTATACCCAGCACTTTTGTTTTTACTATAAGTACTGCAGCCATCTCCCACTGCTTGCTACAGGCGTAACTTGCTGGTTGTGAGGGCAAGATTGAAGGAAGTTGCACAATCACATAAGTAGGTAGTGGCACCATAAAACATAGAAACAGGAGTAGGTCTTTCAGTCCTTCAAACCTGTTCTGCCATTAAATGGCTGATTTGTATCCTTCGCCTATCTTAACTCCATGTCCCTTAATACTCATGGCCCACAAAAAACTTAAAAGCACATTTAAAATTAAATCAAACTAGTATCTGTAACTTTTTGTAGAACAGCTCTTTTACATGAACTTTTACATGAAGTATTTTTTTAATTTCTCTCCTGAATGACCTGGCTCTGATTTAAATTGATGTCCCCTGATTCTGGACCACTCCAACAACAGAAAACGTTTCTCTCCATCTATTCTATCAATTCCTTTTCAAAATCCTAAAATTACCCAACCACCCTTCATATCCCACACAATACAAATCCAGTTGAAGTAATCTCTTATAATCTGTCTTTACACTGCAATCTTTTCAAAGCCAACATATCCTAAGGTGCAATGCTCTAAATTGTGCAAGGTACTCCAGGTATGGTGTGATGAGGATTTTGTCTAATTACAGCAAAACCTTCTCCCAGTTTTATTCCAGTTCTTCTGTGAGAAAGGCTGACATTCTATAATCTCTGATTATATTCATAATTGACAACTATATTTTAGTGATCCGCGTACATTGTAGACAGCATCTATATAAAGAGGTCATTCTTTCTTCCTATCTAATTAATGTTATAAAACATCAGCATGATGACATAATGGTTAGCACTGCTGCCTCACAGCGCCAGGGACTCAGGTTCAATTCCTGGCTTGGTTCACTGTGTGGAGTTTGTACATTCTCCTCGTGTTTACATGGATTTACTCCGGGTGCTCTGTTTTCCTCCCACAGGCCAAGAGAGGTGCTGGTAGATTACATTGGACATGTTAAATTCTCCCTCAGTATACCCGAACAGGTGCCTGAGTGTGGTAACTAGGGGATTTTCATTTGCAGTGTTAATGTAAACCTACTTGTGACTAATAAATAAACTTTACCTGACAAGTTTTCTGTAAATTGGAAACAAATATCCATAATCTAATGAAATACACAGGAATATCAGGAAAAAAAGGACTTCCTTGTGTGTTTACCATGGCTAACCCATCCAAACTATACATCCATGGATACAATGGGCAATTTAACATGGCCAAGCTACCTGACCTGCACATCTTTGGACAATGGGAGGAAACCAAACCAGAGCATCCCAGGGGGAGAACTCAAGGTTGCCAGAATTGAACTCAGGCCCCTTGCACTGAGGCAACAGTGTTAACCACTGTCATAATAGATAATACTATTCTAAAGTCATTTTGCATTTTTCTAGAGTCATGTACATATTTCTTCCCCATAATATATTAGAGGGGCAACAGTTTTTGACAAACTATTCTGACAATTGTTTTGTTATTGCATAGTTCTGATACCTTCTCTAAACAAAGGGAGGGAGCAATTCCTAATTGCATTTAATTGCACACCATTAAATGCAGTCTCCATTCTTAAAATTAAGATACATTTCACATACCATAGGCTGAAAGACATGGGGAGGGGGAAATAAAAAATACCTTTTCTCCAGAATGTCTGATCATTCTTTTAAACACTGTTTAATACCCTACCATCTGGGCATTAGCCCAGGGCCATTAGGCAACACCTCAGCTGTCCAAACCCAACAGGGCATTCGAATTCTGCACATCAGCAAGATCCTAAAATCAATCAGGCAAGCTCACCTTCTTTAACCGTAAAATGGGTTCAAAATATTGCACAAATGTTAATCTCAACCTTAAGATAAAAATCATAAACCAGCATTCTTGCCCAAAAACTGGTTGTTTCCTACACTGGATTAGGACCGAGCTTTGAAGAATTTTCAAGAACAAAGTATAACATGCAGCACGTGCACATACACAGTGCCCACTTAAAATCAGTCTGAACCTTCTTTTGGGAGGAGACGGCAGTTTCCAAGGGCAACGAGGAGCAAAAGTGTTTTTCCTAGTCTCACCGCAACCTACTGCCAGTTGCTGAGTAACACTGCACATCTAGCCCCAAACACTTCTTTCCCATTTTCTTGCCAATTTCTAAGTCAGTTTGCTCCTGCTCTATTCTTGCTGGATATAATTACTTTTTTTAAGCCCAAGGTACAAGAGAATCAACATTTTCCTCACTTTTGTCAGGTTTCCTGATTTTTGCCATTTGGAGGACAGAAGAAGCCACGAATTCCAGATTCCTGTCCTTTAGCTACTTTTACATGCGTTATACAAGATCCCCATCCCTGAAGGCAAACCAGTACAGGCCTGAATCTGTGATCGATAGACAGGAGTTCAAATCCCACAATGACTGCTGATGAATTTAAATTCAGCCTGCAATTAGGAACTGCTATCAGGGATAGCAAACATGTAACAATTATTAACAAACCATCTGATTTTCTAATGATCTATATGGAATGAAATGTGAGATCTTACATGGTCTGATCCACATGACTCCAAACTCACTAAGCTCTGAAATCGGGTCAGACGATTTAGTTGTCAAGATGATTCATTACTCATTTTTACAAGGGCAATTATGATTAATAAATGCTGACCTTGCCATCAACACCACATACCATGAAAGAATGGAAATAACTCTTATGATTGTACAGATCTGTGACTAGAGTAATGTGATTTGGCATGTGGCTTGGAGGGGAACTTGCAAGTGGTTCCATTTCCCATGCATAGACTGCCTGTGGTTTGGGTCATAGGTTAAGATGCTGTTGAAGAAGCCTTAAGTTCTACATTGATCTTGCAGATGATGTACATTGCTACAATGCATCTGTGGCAGAAGCAGTGAAAGAGGTGCTAATAGACCAAGCTGCTCTCTCCTGAATAGTGTCGAGCTTAAGTATTGTTGGAGCTGCACTCATCCAGGAAAGTGGAGAGTATTCCATCCCACTCCTGATTTGCATCTCATAAGTGGGGGACAAACTTTGGAGAGTCAAGAGATGAGTTGCTCTCAGGAGAATTCCTAGCCTCCAACTGCCCTTGCGACCACATTTTTGAGGTGGTCCAGTTTTATTTCAGGTCAGGGTGAACAAGGGTAATACCACTAAATGTCATGGGGAGATGATTGGATTCTCTCTTGTTGATGGTCAGTGACTGGCATTTGTGTGGCGTGAACATTAATTGCTACTTATCTATCATGCTCTTGCTGCATACAGACATGGACTGTTTCAATTGTCCAAAAGCCAGGAGTTGGCTCAGGCACTAGTTTCCCCCCAAATCAAACACAAACATACATTACTGTAAAAGCAGATTTACAAGGTTCAATGCCCTTCTGATTACTCCAATTGCAGCAGTGAACGTAACACTGATATGTGAAAAAACACAAAAAGGAAGCATTTCTGTGTATCTGACCTTCAGTTGGATCATTGTGCATAAACAATTATGAATAATTATTGCTAGAATTTCTGCTTTGGCAATCTAAAATATCCATGTGACTCTGCTATATTGTTTACACACTGATAATTTGCAACTTTGATCAGACATTTTCCCTCAACAGCTTTTAAGCTGTTTATTCAACATGATCAGAATAATCCTGTTCAAATACATGAATAAAAGGACACAATTGGAGCTTGATCAATTGGTCAGTATGTAAAGTGGCTGAATTTTTGAATTGTGATTTAATAGAACATAATTGCATTTACTTTTAATATCAACTTCAATCCACTTCCATTCTATTGTGGTCCAGCTTTTCAAATGTTGAAATCATCTGTTGAGCAGAATTCAATGTTGAGTATGAAGTGTCCAAGGTGCCAATAACAATTCTCATTAATTCTTCTGTTGCATTGCTTGGAACAAAATTATTCTCCCTCCAACTGCATAAACACAATACACAATGGGGATTGTGAAATGGAGTTTTACGCTCAAGGTGAATTTTCATAGCACACCAAAGCAAAAAAGTAATACTTTACCATTTTGTATTGTACTTGATATTAATAAAGATTTTCTTTTTCCCTCCCCCCAAGTCACCTTCAGGATGTAAACATTACTGGCTAGGCCAGCATTTACTTCCCATGAGACAATGGTGGTGAGCTGCCTTCTTGAACTGCTGCAGTTATTAAGTGTAGGTACACCCACAATGGTGTTAGGGAGGGATTTCCAGAATATTAACCCAGCAATACTGAAGAAATGCTGATATACTTCCAAGTCAGGATGTTGAGACTTGATTGGAACATTGTACCTGCTGCTCTTATTCTGCTAGATGGCAGTGATCGTAGGTTTGGAAGTTACTGCCTAAGGAGTCTTGGTGAGTTCCTGCAGTGCATCTTGTACATGTCGGTGGTGGAGGGATAGAATGCTTATGGAAAGCGTAGCAATCAATTAGGCTGCTTTTTCCTGAAAGGCATCGAGCTTCTTCAATGTTGTTGGAGCTGCACTCATCCAGACAAGCAGAAAGCATTCCATCACAATCCTGATTTGTGTCTTGTAGATTGTGGACAGGCTTTGAGGAGTCAGAAGGAGAGTCACCCACCACAGGCTTCTGAGCTTTTGACCTGTTCTGGTAGCCACAGCATTTACAGGCCTGGTCCAATTCAGTGTTTGGTCAACAGTAATCCACCCCCCCAAAAACAAAATGTTGATAGTTCATCACAAGTAGGCTTACATTTACACTGTAATGAATTTATTAAAATTTCCTAGTCACCATATTTCGGCACCTCTTTGGGTATGCTGAGGTAGGATTTAGCATGGCCAATACATCTAACCAGCACATCTTTCAGACTGTGGGAGGAAACTAGAGCACCCAAAAGAAACCCACGCAGACAAGGAGAGAAAGTGCAAACTATGCACTGATAGGTGAGCAAAGCCACGAGTCAAACCTAGGTCCCTGGTGCTGTGAGGCAGCATTGCTAGGAGATTTAGTGATAATAGTGCCATTGACGGTCCAGGAGCAATGGTTAGTTTCTCTCTTGTTGGAGATGGTCTCTGTCTGGTGCTATGTGGCTACAATAATTTCTGGGATTATTTTTCAATTGTCATGTGGGAATTTGTCTAACACAAAACATTTCTAATATAGCTTGAAACAGAGGAAATCAAACCAGTCGCATAGCTACTTATTTAGAACAGAATTCACATGATAATATATTCAATACATGACATTTGAGTCTTAAAGCCGTATCAGCATTTCAACACATTTGCTACATAAAAAGTTATAAATCCATCCTAGAAGTTCATTAATTGTCATAAATTTAATTGGAAAGAAGAGCTTAATTTTCAGTAAGTCAAGAAATATTCCAGTAGGTTGGATTTTTAATCCCTAATTAGTTAATTCCATTTGAATACAAAAATTAGCATTTCACTTTTCTTCAATACGGAACTTAACTACGCAACAATGTCACAATAGTAGAGCCTGTAAAAATGAAATGAGTAAATTGCTAATGTACTTGAAGTTTTTTTTTCCCACCAAGAGTTGAATCAGTAATTTAAGTTAAGCAACAAAGGCAACACAACCAAGTGGGAATTTAGTGCAAATAAAAATTTGGTTATCAAATTATGTGACACTCTTTGGGTACAGTGGGGCACAATTTCCATATTTAAAAATGCAAGCAGGCAAATGAAGTTACAATGAAAAATCACCTAGTCACCGTACTTCAGCACCTGTTTGGCTACACTGAGGCCATGCTAAATTCTAACCAGCACATCTTTCAGACTGTGGGCAGAAACTGGAGCATCTGGAAAAAAACCCACACAGACAAAGGGAGAACATACAAATTCCGCAAAGATAGTGACTCAAGCCAAGAATCAAACCCAGGTCCCTGGTGTTGAGGTAAGATAATATTCTAATTCTTCCCCTGCAATGGCAATAAAAATATATTTCCTCAATTGGGAGCATTTAATTCAGATGCCATTTAATCTGTACCATAACCAACATCTAAATTTTTATTTCTAGCCACAAAATGACTTGGTCAACACATGTCTTTTCTTCTTTTAATGGTGTTTTTACATAGGGAAAGGCGGGCACTCAGGTAGGAAATCAAGCACAAAGGGCACCTCAAAAAGGGCAGCATGTTGGCACAGTGATTAGCACTGCTACTTCAGTGCTAGTCACCTGGCTTTGATTTCTGGCTTGGGTCACTGTCTGGTGACTGCGTTCTCATGTCTGAGTGGGTTTTCTCCGGGTGCTCAGGTTTCCTCCTGCGGTCCAAAAGATGTGCTGGTTAGGTGCATTGGCCATGCTAAATTCTTCCTTGGTTTACCCAAACAGGTGCCAGAGCATGGTGATAGGGGATTTCCGCAGTAACTTCATTGCGATGTTAATATAAGCCTACTTGTGACAAATACAAACTTTAAATGGAAGTGCCCCAGACTCATGGACAAAAACTTTCAAAATCAAAAAAAGAGGCCAGGTGTTGATGTGGACCAGTCAAGTGGAAACCCCATCTGAAGATTAGTTTCAGCCCCAGATGCAGCCCTGCAAACATGGCATGGAGCCTCAGATTCCAATAAACCTTGGCCTACCAAACTAAGGAGCTTCATGGAGCTGCTGGGCTCTGTACTCATCATATGTTTTCTCCAATGTCAGCAAGATCCTTGCAGAGTTTTCACCATTACTGCTGTCAGCCATTTTATTGATCACTACTGCTTAGGCTTCACTGCTAATGAATTGGTTTCTCTCACTCAATTAAAATGACTAACAACTGACTAACTGCTTATTTATCCTGCTGCTGTTCTTAGAAAGTTTACTAACAAAAACATTTATTGCAGTTTAGTTTATTTGTCTCAAGTAGGTTTACATTAACATTGCAATGAAGATACTGTGAAAATCTCCTAGTCGTCACACTCACAGTGCCTGTTCGGGTACACTGAAGGAAAATTTAGCATGGCCAATGCACCTAACTAGCACATCTCTTAGACTATGGGAGGAAACCAGAGCACTGGGAAGAAACCCATGCAGACATGGGGAAAATGTACAAACTCAAGCCAGCAATCAAACCCAGGTCCCTGGTGCTGTAAGGCAGCAATGCTAACCACTGTGCCATCGTGCTTATGTAAGCACCACCATGCTTTACAATAGTCCATTAAATATGAAACGCTTTTGTGACATTTGTAAGGGACATGTTAAGGCCCAATATAACTGCATGTATTTCTTAATTACCTCCCTAACTTTTTCATCCAACTTTAATTATGTAAACAAGAGTGCACTGTTTCACAACATCTATTTCCAATTTTGCAAAATTGTAATTCCATAAATTATATATCAGTATATCATAGGTTTCTGTGAATGCAGTTCTATACTGAATTTCGGCTCAATGTAACAGAAGCCTCATCTAATTTCTTTAATTCACGTAAACAAATAGCCACTATTGAAAATCAATTGTTGCACACAACACCCTGGAGAGGATAAGGGAAATTCACGAACCCATGCAAGTTCATACATGTCTGGGTAACATAACAAAAATGTCAGTTCTCCAACTAGAATGGAATGTACTCGTAAAATTGCAATATTTCTAAAATCATACCATGGCTTGTACTAAGAATTTAATTGGTATAACCTGAAAAGTCTAAAGCTCTGGTCATCAATCCAAAATTCTTTCTTAGTAGGAAGTTAAGAATTTGGAATTTATCAAAATTAGTTCAGGCTCGGAAGAATGAAATCTTCACGGTAACTTGAGATATTTTTGTAATTTGTATTATGACCCAAGACATGTTAAGAAGTATAATAAATGTATTCTTTTAAAAGAAATTTTTTTTATAAAACAAATCATTCAAATTTCCATAAATTTAATAGCCAGAATCTTTTTTACTTTGAAGCACAAAAGAAGTGCTCCTTAATATATTTTATATATACTTCATAATTTAAAACAGTAATTCGTTAAGACAGTGACATTCCCAACTCAAGATGAAAAGATGATTTTCAATCAGAGAATCCCTACAGTGCAGAAGGAGGCCATTGGTGCACTGAATCTGCACTGACCACAGTCCTACCCAGGCCCTATACCAGTAACCTCACATGTTAATCCTGCTAGTCCACCTGACATAAGGGGCAATTTACCATAGACAATCAACCTAACTGCACATCTTTGGAGGATGGGAGGAATCCAGAGCAAACCCACAAAGACTCTTTGTGAACTCTGTCAAATGAAGAAGTCAGGAAATTATATATTTTACTGATCAAGATGGCAGGCATCAAATGCAAACTTTAAAATATTGTCAATAAATTTCAAAAGAATTAATAGTCATTTTGAACTAGAAACTAATTATGCACATAAATACAGTATTAAGTTAATGATGATGTAATCATCTTAGAATCCATCAAAACAAGTTATTTATTCCAATATTAATTACAGTTCAAATGGGTTTTCTATTCCTTATTTTAATACTAAATCAGCATTAAAACCTTGATTAAACACCCACCAACATTCAGGAAACAATGGAGTGGATTCTCTGACCTCACTGCGCCATTAGTGGATCGCACTGGTCCTGGGAATAGCACGTGAGCCTAAAAATCCATTTCGTACCCGCCAATTTTCCCCATCCCTACCTGATGATGCAAACAGGTTTGCGCCCAAAAAGGATGCAAGCCTGAATAGCATATTTAAAGTAGCATTTATATAGGCATTGCCCATTCAAATCCCAGCACACAGGCACGGTGTGATAATGGCAAGAATCATGACAGGTCTTCACTGATAGAGACCTGGTGCAATAGTCACACCAAGAGTTTCATAGAAACTAGAAGGAGGAATAAACCATTAGGCTCTTCAAGCCTGCTCCATCATTTATTTTGATCATGGTGGATCGCCAAAATCATTATCCTGATCCCACCATTTCTGTCCCCCACTTCCCTGGTCCCTTTGGCCTTAAGGAGTATATCAGCGGCTCAGAGATCACTGAAGTTCTAGGTGATCAGGACCATAGTCTGTCAGACCTTGTCTACCTGGCAGGGCCCAGTTAGCACGCTGGTGGAGCTAAGAGGGCAAGGCTATGATGAGGGGGCTATGTATTCTGAGATCAGGGCACCCTTGCGGAACAGCATTTGAGCCCTCAGAAGCCAGACTCACCAGTGTATTTGGGTCCTGCTGTCCTCAATACTGCACACAGCTCCCAACTCTCCACAAAAAGTGACTTGAGTGTGGGACGATTGTGATATGGAGTGTGCCTGAGAGACCAGCGCAGATCACTCCATAATTTCCACTTTGAAATTTTTTGGCAGAATTCTCAAAATCTATTGGAAAGTTGAGGTTACTGCTTATGATCACTCAATTTAAAATAGAAAATCTTGCAATGGCCCACATATCAGAATATCATGCCGTCATTCCTGTTCAAAGAGCTATCTGCTATTAATCATTTATAAAGGAACACGTTGCTCACTTAATCAGCTTTCACACTGATCATTCCAGACAGAAACTAAAATTGACAAAATTATAATGAAGTAATAGAAGCAGACGAACATCAAATTGCTTCAAACCTAAAACAACTTAAAAATCACTTTGACACACATCAGCAAATCTTTTGCTGTCCTTGTCTCACTCGGGTCATACATTTCATTGTTCACAGTCTAATGCTAAAGCAAAGTTCAAGGTTCTCCACCATTGACACACACATCAGAAATTCCTGCTTTCATTATTACATTGAGACGTCATGTGCTTCTATGGTCCTACCCCTTGACTTCAAAAGGTTCACTTCACCACCCTCTTCAAGAGCTCTTTTCTTTTCAGCCTGGAACTCCCAAGTACAAAATATCCTAGATCTGACCAGAATTATTAAATAACTAAAACACAGTGAATTACTTGCAACATGCCATTTTACAAAACAAAAAGCTAGAAGCAGGAGTAGGCCATTCGCGCTTTTGAGCCTATTCTGCAATTCATTATCATGGCTCATCATCAAATTCCCTCTTCCTCCCCAAAATCCCTTGAGCCCTTAGAATTATATACAATTTCTTCTTGAAATCAAACAATATTTTGGTCTCTTTCTGTGATAGTGAATTCCACATTTACCACCCTATGGGTGAAGAAACTTCTCCTCACCTCAATTCTAAAAGATTTACCCGTTATCCTCAAATCATGATCCCTAGTTCTGGGCTCCCCCACCATTCTTTCTAAATCTATCCTGTCTAACCATGTCGGAATTTAAGTTTTTATGAGATCCCTCCTCAATCTTCTAAACTCCAGTAAATATAATCCTAAGCAACTTAGTTTCTCCTCATAAGACATACCCGCTATCCCAGGAATCAGTCTTGTAAATCTTTGTTGTACTCTCTCTTATCAAGGCTCGTTCCTTTTTGGTCTAAGTACAAAGGCACCAAAAAGGGTAGCACAGTGGTTAATACTGCTACCTGACATGCCAAGGTCCTGGGTTCGATTCCCGGCTTGGGTCACTATCTGTGTGGAGTTTGCACGGGTCTGCATGGGTTTCCTCTGGATGCTCCGGTTTCCTTCCACTGTCCAAAAGATGTGCTGGTTAGGTGCATTGGTTTCTCCCTCAGTGTACTGGACAGGTGTCAGTGTGTGGCAACCTCAACTGCAGTGTTAACATAAGCCTACATGTGACTAATAAAGTTTTAACAAAACTGCACAATACTTCAGGTATGGCCTCATCACACTGTACAATTGCAGTAAAACATCTTTACTCCTTTTCTCAAATCCCCTCACTTCGAGGGCCAGCAAGCCATTTGCCATCTTTACATTGAGCCTTCAATCCCTCCTGTATTATGCAAGAGATATAGAGCTGGTCTGTGCATTGTACATAATGCTAAAGATTTTTTTCTTTGGGATGACTAACTTGCATAAGTAATGCACATGTGAGAATGAAAGCTCTACTGCAAAGGAATCTGGCCAGAAGTTCACTGGTGTTCTGTTTACCTCCTCCCCATTTGCAGCTTGCACATCACACTGCTGTTTCATTTCAGGAGTGGCATTCTGACTTGCCTTGTTAATTAGAATTCCTGAACATAGGCCAAAAATCTTTCATTCTGGTTCGTTGCTGGGATTCTCCAGGACCACTGACAGTAGAGGAAGTTTTGACTAGAACACCAAATTTTCCTTTCTTGCTCACTACAGACAAGACCAGAGAATCCCACCCATAGTTTTTGCCAGATAAGTATTGTTCATATGCAACAAACTGTCCAATATGGGGCCACATAGTGGTTAGCACTGCTGCCTCACAGCACCAGGGACCCAGGTTCAATCCCAGCTTTGGGTTTGCACATTCTACCTGTGTCTGAGTGGGTGGGTTTTCTCCAGGTGCAGATTAGGTTGACTGGCTATGTTAAATTGACCCTAGTGTCAAGGGCTTCTCAGGGTAAACATGAGGGATTAAGGAAAAGGACCTGGATGCGATTGTAGTCAGTGCAGACTCAATGGGCCAAATAGCATTCTTCTGCACTTGTAGGGATTCTGTGATTTTATGAGAACATGCCCCACTGGGTTGGAATTAGAAATTAGTAGTGAAGAGTCCTCCCTTTAAACTGGGGGCAGGGGGGGGGGGGGAAAGAGGAGGAGAGAGAGAGAGAGAGAGAAAAGGTGGGGGGGGGGGGTGAGGTTATAAAACATTTTTGTGCAGGGTATATATTCAGACTATGAAAATGCCTCTATATAAGACTATAGTTGGAAGAGGAATGTATCTCCACGAACATGGGGGTAGAGTGCTTCAGGAAGGAAATCCCCACCAAAATTTGTTGGGGCTTACTTTTAACGGGTGAGAATATTTTTAAGGATAGGAAGTACTTTGTTGGAACTTTTAATAGACATTTTGTGTGGCCTGAACATCAATATATTTTCTTTTTAGCTGCTTAAAATAAAACAATTAACTCACACGCACCTATACCTAAGTGGAAACTTAAATTCATAAAGCACCTGTTCAGTTCCAAGACACTTCACGTCACTGTTCTAGTGCAAAATTAGCGCTGATATTATGCCTGATCAAGGAAGCAACACCTTATAAGCAGTATAGGGAAGCAGAAGGGGAATTCCAGGGCTTAGACCCTTAGGCAGTTGAAGACATGACTACCAATTTAAAGCAATTTAAATCAGGGATTTGCGTAAGGGCAGAACTAGATATATCTTGCAGGATTGACAGAAGGGAAGAGATTGAAAAATATGGATAAGGATTTTAAAATCACAGTTGTTGTTCAATCAGGAATTATTGTAAGATGAAAGCAAAGAGATTGATGGGTGAAAGGAATTTGCTGCACGTAAGGGCAGGAGCAGAAGAGTTCTGGATGTCTTCAACACCATCACTGCAATTCATTGAGCAGACAGTTTAGGAGAATTTTAAAATAAATATTTCACCTTCAAAAACCTCTAAGAAAAACAGTGAGTCAAATACGAGGCGCCACAAGGGAACATATGATTGAATCTAGAGGCAACCAATGGCATGCGTGAGGGTTTTCAGCAGCAGATCAATTGATGAAACCAATGGAACATTTGTGATTGAGGTATAGCTTAAGAGCCCATCAGAACTGTACTTAGCAATATGCTCAGTATTTCAGCATATATAGTTCTTATTTCAGTATACATTCTTGCTTACAAATTTGTTTCAAATACCATAAAAAGTTTCATTCCACAGCAAACTAAAAGCTCTTTCCTCTGCATAAAATAACTTCTTGTGCGTAAGCCATTCCTGGTTTTATTTCACAAGAGTTGGAGAGAGGACTTACACTAGATGAAACTAAAGCTTCCAGGACACCTGCAAAATATCAGCAAGAAAATACTTCAGCTTCTGTGAGTCCCTTTATTTACACTTCCTGATGTCTCATGTGTGTATATGGTAGAAACTAGACATGGACTTTGATGTACATTAATCAGAGGGAAACCGAATTGCAGAAACTTCCAAGCAAATGCTTTGTAAATTGCATTGTGGTGCCAGCACTACAGAACTCACATGGACTCAAACATATCACGTTAGTAGGGAAACCTGTGCCAACTGATGTAAGAAACCCATAAAACTTAACCAAATTATTTGGTTCAGTCACATGTTGGAAAATTACAAGCAATGCTAAAAAGCAGAAACATTCAACATTCTCAATAAATCAACTGACAAATGTGAATAAAATAATTATTATTAATGTCCTGTCATTCTTGCCTGCAGCCATTATGCATCATTAAACTTATACTCAGTACATATATATTTTATTTCAATACACAGAGACTCTTTAGAAATAAACTCAAATCCTTATTTTTCCTCAACATTTCACAGAGTGCTGCTAATTGGAAATTCAACACTGAAAGACAGAAAGAATCAGCAAATGGGCAACAGCAAGCCTATTAAAAAAATTGCACAATGGAGCACAAATAATTTAAATGTTACTAAGACAGCACTATTAGATTTTTTGGGATGACTGCATTGCTTCTGGTGACTAAGTTTGTTTAAGAGGCTCACCGTGTGAGTTTTCAGTAGAAATGATTACACTGTCGTTTCAGAAGCAGCATGGATGATCGCAGCTCTCTGGGAAAGCTGCAATCCATTAGTCTTACCCATTTAAATTGAAGTCTGCCCTTAAACCTTGCAGCTAGGCAAGATTTTCTTCCCACACTTATTTGCACTAGTTCCATTATTTAAGGAGACTCATAAAATTTTAAATAGTCGATGAATTGTGAGAGAGGAACTGAATGCCAGAAGATGCATAGGTGCCTTTGGCATCTGGCATTAAGAGCAGATCAAATGAAAGGAAATAGACAATTTTGTGATTTGCAAATAATAATACTGTCCTACCTTGCTAAGGTATCTTCAGATATTCAAAACTGTGAAGCTGCACTTTTCAGCCTAGCAGCATATTTCATATACCATTCAAACTTACGTAAAAGTAGAAAATTCATTCTGAATTGAGCAATTTTGATCTTCATAGAATAAGATTTTTTATTTGTAGCTAAATTACAGAGAGTTAGGATTCATTTCAACATTCTTTGGGTTTTTTTTTGTTACTATTATTATGTTCTATTATGATTATCAATCACAAACAACCAACTTGGAGAAATAATTAAACTCAATACAGCAACTGTATTAGCAGCAAAATATTAGTTTACATTACCAAACAGGGTATTTTGTCATCAAATTTTCTCTAGACATTTCAAAATCCACTTAGATTTTTACATTCTAAAACATTGTGGCACAGATTTCATACCAATTTGGAATAAAACACTCTCAATGTTCTCGAAGGACTGATCCTCATTGGTAGTAATTAGTCACTTTATTTAAAATGTGATTATTTAATTGGCACTTTTTAATGTGCAAATCTCTGCAAATGAAAACATTTAGTTTTCAAATAGTAATTTGCACTGTTTCATCAATTTTATTCTGTCTGTGTGAGACTTCACAGCTCTCTGTCTGGATCAGAGAGAGAGAAAAATGTGAACATTTCACAGTCAACAACTAGCAAGAGGTCAACTAATTCCACATTGTGCAACCCTCGAAGTGATGTAGCACACTGCTTGTATCCAGCAGAGTTTGCTGGCTAATTATCTGGCATTTAGAGCCTGCATGGCCCAGGAAGAAACAAGTATTCTCACTTCCATATTCCAGAGCTGTAATGGAAGAAAGCTGGTTTCCCAAACAGAGGGCTGGGAGTTCAAATTCCAGTGCTGGCTAATATTTCAACATCTAGGGCCTCTCCACACAAATGTCAGTGAGCAAAAACCACTGAAAGGAGCATTGCAAAGTTCTGCTTCTCAGGTATAATTGGTCATGACTGTTGATGGCCTGGAAAAGCTAATCCCACATTGCTAATTACTGAAGTGACACGAAACACAATTGTGAAATAACAAGCGATTCAAAAGTTGGGAACCTGTACGGAAAAGAGAAAATGCACACTTTTTAAAAAAACTTCCTTCACTATGAAGTCAATTCCATTATTGCTGTGACATTCAATCACCAAGATGCCAGAAGGGAAAGTAGAGAGACCATCATCTTCTTTGCTTCAACAATTCTTGTATATATGCCATTTACTCCAGGTAAGGGATTCTTATATTTCATGGAATAAAATGTGGATATGAAAACCTGAAATGGATCCAGAATAAAGTGGAGGAGGACTTCCTCACTCACTTATTTTGAGAATGCATCCAAGCTCTTTATTTATATTGTAACTGCAGCATCAGTGAAAAGCAAAACACATTTATAATCAATGCTGATTATAATTGAATACATCTGCATCATCATTGATTAAAGACAAGGAACTATAATTCAGATACTTTCTTGATATTAAAGCAGTTTCTAGATCATACCTTAAGATATGGGAGCAGAATGAGGCAATTTAGTCCATCAAGCCTGCTCCACCCCACCATTCCATCATGGCTGATCAGTTTCTCAACCGCCTTTTTCCATATAATCTTTGTTCCCTTTACCAATCGAGAACCTATCTATGACTTAAATATACTCAATGAGCTGGCCTGCAAAGCCTTCTGTGACAATGAGATCCATAGATTCACTGTCCTCTGGCTGAAGAAATTCCTCCTCATGAGCACTAATATTCTAAGATAATTGAAATGCTTACTCCAGGACCTGTAAACCACATTTTCATAAACATAATAAATTCACTATTCTGGATTTGGGGGGAGGGGGGAGGGTTCTATAATTTTACAATTGAATTATTTATTTATGCTTCTGCTTTCACCATCTTCTCCCTCACTGCTCCTACTTTTCCCCTTTCCTCAATATCAAATATGTTTGGTGCCCTTTTGCATCTGAAACATTTGGTATATTTCAATTTGGAGACTGGTAGTTCCTTTTCTCCTCCACCCAGTTCTTGTTCACATTTGCTTATCCAGTTCTGACTCATTTACTAATAAAGTGCTGCAAGCGTTGCTTTTTTTTGTTCCGCAGGTTTAATTTCCTGCAAGTAATATCATTCCATCAAGCTGCCAGTGGTTACTGCAGTTCCTCATGGAATTCAACACCAAGTTGCCTACCAATCTGAAGCAGCACATTTTGTTAAAGAAATCTTCCCTTGCACATTTTCACAGAATTAATAATTATCCACCTTGTGGTAACTTGCATGCTGTGTTAAGTGTAATTTTAGCACCATGATACTTATTTTCTGATATGGTAGAATAATAAATTAAATAAATTTCAGAAGCCACAGGAAGCCACTTTTCTATTTAATTTGTGGCTAGACAATATAGAAACCAACCACTAGATGCTACGTCTATGAGACCAAAGTAAACAGCACAACATTAAGTAGCACCCATAACATTTCTGAAGAAATAGAGGACTTAGAATCATAGTATCCCTACAGAAGGTGGCCATTCGGCCCATCAACTCTGCAATGACCACAATCGTCCCAGGCCCTATCCCCGTTACCCACATATTTACCCTGTAATCCTCTAACAGTAGGTCAATTTAACATGACCAATCAACCTAATCTGCAGATCTTCGGACAATGGGAAGAAACTGGAGCACCCAGAGGAAACAAAGGAAGAATGTGCAAACTCCACAAGGACAGTGACCCGAGGCCAGAATTGAATCAGCACACAGGCACTGAAACAGCAGTTCTAACCACTGTGTCATCATGCTGCCCCACTTCTGGATTTGGAAAAAAAAGCTGAGATTGTCAGCAATATGATTTTATTTAAAATGAATTAGTGGCAATGGAGTCTCAATATTGTCACTGCTATCCAAACAAGGATTTCAAAAGTAGTTTCAGTTTGATTTTGCATCAGGAACTAACTAGCTCCAAGACTTCAGTCACTAACATTCCCAACACTCTCTGAAGTCAAGTTTTTCAAACGAATATCAGAATGATTTACAAACTAGAGCAGTATTGTTTGTAGTGAGTCCAGAAATAGTGCATGTAGCGATGTGCCAATAGCAACCATTCTTCCACTTTGTTCCCAACAGAGTAAGAATGAATATGAGCACTATTAATGAAAAGCTTTCACTTCCAAAAAACCTGCTAGCAGAAACAGGTAGTCTGCCAAGAGGGATTAAAAGAAATGCATGAAAGATCTGCCAGTGCAAATAGTTGATCTATTGCTACTAGTGGTTGCATGGGATTGGAGCTCAGATTTAATCAGTCCCAGACGTGTAACAGCAGCAGTTACCTCAGATTTTTTTTTGAGTGCTATTTGGATTGGATAAGCAGCAACCAAACTACACAACCAAAAAAAATGAACCATAGTTAAATATTTAACATAGATCCTTAATGAATAAGCCAATAGATAAGAATATTTCATAAACTTTTTGTTTACAAGCTGGAGACACATTATACAGCAAAGCCCATCTCCCCATGTGTACTGTTTTACAAACAACATCAATATTTCTCCAAGAACCCAGTTATCAGTCAAAATAATTTGATATTCGAGATCAAATCATCTAAAATTACACCAGGAAAATAGCAGTTATTAATTAGTGATCCAAGTTTATCCTTCTGTCACCCTTTATTTTTCTTTACTAGGACTCCAAGAGCAAGTCTTTCCTTGGCTTGGGGCCAGCATGTCAATTTGAGCCAGCAGTGCAGGGTTCAACCCTGATCAAAATAGTCCCAACATGCGAAGACCAAGGCTACACATTTGAGTTGACATCCAACAGGATACCCATGTTCAGTGGCTGTGGGTGCAGGATCCCACCCCACAACAATATAGCTTGCAATGCTCAGCACCTTTCCAGTATATAGGACTAACTACCCTATTAGCTAATATAGAAGATGGCTTTGGAAAAGAAGAAATGTTTCCATTGTGGCCTGTCAAATTGTTAATCAGCCTCTGAATCCTACCATAATTCTCCAATAGAAGAGTGTGAAATTACAATGAGCAAACAAAATCTTACTAGGCAATATATATATAAATTCAATGTAGTTAATTTGATTTTGCATTTGTGCCTCAGAAATTTAATGAAGACAAATTTTCTTTCAATTATGAGAGGAAATATTTGAGTATCTTACCACCATTTGTAAAATCTACATATACCAAAGAACACAAAACTAAAAGCTAATCACAAAACATTTATCACTACTGAAAAAAATCAAATAACAGGAACTTGTCTTACATAGTACCTTTAACACAATGTGCCAAGGAACTTTACAAAAGCATCATGGAGCAAAATTTGACTCCAAGTCATACAGAGATCTTAAGCAAATGACCAAAAGCTTTGTCAAAGAGGTATCTTTTAAAGAGTATTAAAGAAGGAAAACGAGGCAAAGACATTTAGGGAAGGAGTTCCAGACCTTAGAGCCTAGAAACTGAAGGCATAGCCATCAATGGTACAGCAATTAAAATGGTGTGTGGTCAAGAAGTCAAATCAGAGGAGTGTTGTGGGGCTGGAGGAAATTTGAGGTAACGAGGTGGGAGAGCATGAAGGTGATTTGAAAGGAATGGTGAGAATTTAAAGTTGAAGTTTTGCTTAACTCAGAGCTAACGTAGATTAGCAAGCACAGGGAGATGGTGAATGGAACTTGGTATGAGTTAGGACACCGGTAGCTGAAGATAATCTCAGGTTTACAGGAGATAGAACTTGGAAGCATAGTCAAGTATTCAGAAAATTCAAGACATGGATGAGGGTTTTAGCAGCAAGTTAGCTGAGGCAGAGAAGTCAGACAATGTTACAGAGGCAGAAATAGACAGACTTATATGTCAACATGGAATAAATTGTCAATGACTTTTGGCATATTGAGCTCACAATGTTCTTGTATAACCAATAAATAAAGAAGGTGTGTTGTCTAACCAGTTATGGCTTGTCATCATTGAAATGCTGCCAAGGAAATTGCCTAACTAATTAGTTCATATTATATATCGGTCTCGTAGATTTTCTAATTTGAACACTTTCAATTCTCTATCAATTTCACACACCAAAGCATAATGAAAACTTTATATAAATTCCTTCAGTGACACACCTATTCAGCAGATGGCAAACACAGTACATAACTATTTTTGCACATAAATGTCCAATATGCTTTATGCTGGGCTCTGAGAAATAACTCAAGAACATGCATTGACAGATGTAATGTATTAGTAAAATGTTTTATCAGATAGCATTATTGTTTCAATGGAAAACCAAAGCATTCAGTCCATTGGGTGCAACTGTTTCTCTCCATGAGCTTCCTACTCACTCTGTCTATCTTTAATATTCTTTTCCAAGGAACTTTACAATTATATTTTTAAAAATAAAGTATTGAAAGAGTGCTGTAAAAATGATTTCGGACAGATCATTTTACATCCTCTCAGTAAAACATGTTTTCTCATGTTCCTTTTAATTATTTTCATGATCATGTTAAAACAGTGAGTCCTCTCGTTATTATTTCAGTGATAAAAAGAAACAATTTAGTCACCTTTATTCTAAGATTGGCTTCAAATGTATTTAATGGGGTTCCAAAACTGTACATATTACTGCAACTGCAAACTAGACAAAGTCTTGCACCAAGTTCAACAATATCATCTTGATGTTGTATCCTAAGGGTAGTATTTTGTAGCCACGCTTCCCCCAAGGCCGGAAATTCCTGCCTGAGGTCAATGCACCTTTGCGTGATCCGCCCCTGCCCACTTCAATTCCCGTGGCAGGCGGGATGGGAAAACTCCACCCAAAGACTCTTAACGCAAATTCAAATGCATTACTGTATTCTATTTGCTTTGCCTTTCGAAAATTACTTCATCTATTTCTGTTGCCACTCTTAACGGATCAGCACAGCACCTTCCCTCTTCTCCCAAGCAAAAATATATGTTTCCTTTTTCTTATTTCCAAAAAGTAATACATCATTTTCTGCAGACTGAATTGCATTTACAACCTAAAAGTTGTCTCCTGTACATTTTCTCAATTACCCGACAAATTGCTATCAGCAAAAATATCAATATTTTTCCATTCATTCTAAATGCAGATCATCGATGTACACAGTCTGTTAAAGTGAATCCAATCTAAATCCCTGTAGAACAATATTTACCATGCTTTTCCAGTCCACAGAATGTCCCTTTTATTTCTGCCTTCAGGTGGCCATATTCTCCACAACTCCATACATCATTAACTTTACCAAAGTCTCTCGCTAAACTTATGAATCACATCTACTGCACAGCTTTTCATTTATCTGTTTATTTCTTCTGTGAGAATGGTGAAGCAGGACTTTTCCATTAGAAATCTAATTTTAACTGAACTTGATTAGCTAATGTTTCTCCAGTGCTTAATAATTTTGTATGAACAACTCTACTACTTATATTTATACAGCAACTATAACTTATTACAGAAAAACTCAAGATTCTTCACAGGGCCAAACGATGTAATACTAGAAAGAGTAAGCAACAGCTTGGTACAGGAGGTTTTGTTTTATGGAAAACTTGGCAGAGTGGGAGACCAAAATGGTGGATTTTAGAGAAGGAATTCTACAGTCAGGGCCTAGGAAGCTAAGGCATAACAGCCAAAGGTAGGCTGAGGGGAAGGAATGTTGGGAATGAATGCACTAACATAAGAGGAACAAAGTTCTGGAAAGATTGGACAGATGGAGGAGTTTCCTAAGGTAGACAGGGGCACATCTCTTTGATGGGATTTAAACTGGAGGATGAGAATTTTAAATTGGAGGCACGATGGATCAGAAACCGTTGCTGGTCAGCAAGAATAGGAGTGATGGAGGAGTGGAATTTGAGGCAAACAGCACAGCTTTTATAAGCTGAACTTTACAAAGTGAGGAGGACGGGAGACCAGTCAAAAGGGCATTAAAACAGTCCTCAAGTGACAAAAACATTGATGAAAATTTCAATATTGAATCAGCTGAGGCAATGGTCAGGGAGGTAGAATCATAGAATCCCTACAGTGCAGAAGAAAACCATCCAACCCATTGAGTCTGCATCTACCCTGCCAACAGTGCATCTTACCCAGGCCTTATCCCTGTAACTCCACTAATTTACCCCGCTAATTCCCCTAACCTACACATCTTGGGGCACTAAGGGGCAATTCAGCATGGCCAATCAACCTAACCTGCACATCTTTAGACTGCAGGAAAAAGCCAGGGCATCCAGAGGACACCCATGCAGACATCGGGGGAACATGCAAATTCCACATAGAGTTCAATTCTGGCCTTGGATCACTGTCTGTCCAAATAGACAGACAGTCATCCAAGGCCAGAATTGAACTCTGGTCCCTAGTGCTGTGAGGCAGCAATGCTAACCACTGTGCCAACATGAGGTACAATGTCTTAGAGATAGAAGTTGGTAGTCTAAAAGGTAGGGAAGATAAGGAAGCTGGAAACTCAGCCACGGTTCGGATTGAGTTTAAACAGCATGGTTGGGCCTCAGACAGTAGCTTAGGTTGGTAAAGAATTTGTTGCAGGACTGAAGATGATGGCTTTTGTCATCCTAATATATAACCAGAGAGTATTGTTGTTCATCCAAGACCAGGTGCCCCTCAGCAGACTGACAGTAAGGAGGTAGTGAAGAGGATAGCAGGGTGGTGGATAGGTAACACTGGTTTTGCTAGTATACGTGTGACAGTGCCTTTCAATGATGTCTCATTACAGTATGTTATTATGGAAGAGAAGAAGCCAACAATTTATCCTTGAGACAATGATGAAAGAGTGGAAAGAAAATCTATTTCTGGATGTGATTAGGTAGATAGCAGAGAATCAAATAAAGGCATCTTATTGAGCTGCACAACAAAGATGTTGGAGGGTGATGCTATGCTCTACCATTTCAAAGGCTACAGAACGCAAAGAAGACAATAAAGAAAAGTTGCCACAGTCTCAATCACAGGATTGTATTTTTGATTTTGATTGTAGCTGTTTCACTACTACAACAGAGATTTATACATGGAGTCCTGGGAAAGATGAATACCGATTGGCAAGCAATACCACATTCAAGGACTCTGAAGACAGGCAGTGGTTTGCAAAGACTGAGCATTTGCAACAGGGATTTTTCAAGAAGGCTGTTTTGAAAGAAAATAAACAGCACCTGAGACGGAACCATTCACACTGGAGAAAGAAGTTGGGTTACAATAATTTACTGGAAATAGAATGAAGGAAGCAGGAAACTGGTCTCATGGACAAGATGAGCTAAAGAGGTACAAAAGGAGATAGAAAGGAACTAAACCTGGGGGTTCAGGACTGGGCCTAAGGGAGTGTGGATCCATAGAGTTCATAGAATCCTACAGTGCAGAAACAGGCCCTTCAGCCCATTGAGTCTGCACCACCCACAATCCCATCCAGGCCCTATCCCCTTATCCCTACACATTTACCTCCTAATCCCTCCAACCTACACATCCCAGGACACTAAGAGGCAATTTTAGCATGGCCAAGCAACCTAACCCATACATCTTTGGACTGTGAAAGAAAACTGGAGCACTCGGAGGAAACCCACACAATCACAAGGAGAATGTGCAAACTCCACACAAACAGTGACTCGAGCCGGGATTCGAATCCAAGTCCCTGCAGCTGTGAAACAGCAGTGCTAACCACTGTGCTACCATGCTGCCTCAGATGTTTGACTTAGCGGGCAAATGGAGGATGGACAAAGCAGTAAAAGTAACTGATTAAATGGTCTCAATTATAGTGACAAAGCAATCCACAAAATCCTTGCACTTGTTATGTGTAAGGCAATGGATCAGATTTTAATGGAAAATAAAAGCAGGGTGTTCTGTTGACATTGTTGGAGTGAACAGTTTAGGGAGAGAGTGAGAGCCAACAGCAATCAACATGGTCCAGCTAGATCTGATGATAGATGGTCAAACCAGTTGCGCACCAAGTCTACGTCTCTTGTGTTTGCAGCAAAAGGGAGCCATGCTGAAGGGAACAAGCAGATAGAAGAGGATATGGAAGAGGAGTGCTTCAACAAATCAACATGTGTGTACAACCGTTGTGGTGAACAGAAGATTGAAAGCTCAGCTGTTGGACATTTGAAAATATGATGGTAAGTGACGTGAGGGGTGGGGGTAAGAATGTGTGTGGTACGTGACTTGAAGAGTGGAAGTAAAAGTTCCTTTTAATTGTGAATGCAGGAGTGCATTCCTGGAAGAGAGTAGGAGATGGTGAAAATAAAAAACTCCAGCAATTTACCAACATCAGATGTAAAAATATTGGCCTATAAATTTCCTGAATTAGCTCTCTCTCTATTTTGAGGAAGGGTCTCACATTTGTCTTCTTCCCATACTTAAAATATAATTTTCTTTGATGCAGAATTTTGAAAGATTATAGCAAGATTATATTCTTTACATTCCCTTAAGATCATTCATAAACAATCAAGACGTTCTGATTTACCTGTATGAAAAGAATGACTTGCATTTATATAGGTCATGACCTCAGGGCACCCTAGCATATGTTACAATCAGTTAAATACTTTTGAGGCATAATCAGCTTTGAAATGTAACACTAGATATGTATTTAATTCAGTAACATATTTCTTAAATTGTAACCTAAATTATTAGTCTGAACACAGCACCAAAGGCGTGGTGGGTTGTCTTTCTGACATGACTGTTTCCTTTCACAGACGCACCACAGAAAGCATCCGTTCTGGTTTGTCACAGGTTGGTATGGCTCCTGCACTGTCCAAGGATGCAAGAAAACTACAAAGGGTCGTGAACAAAGCCCAATCCATCACACAAAGCAGCCTCCCATCCACCGACTCTGCCTACACTTCCCACTGCCTCAGAATAGCAGTCAGCAGAATGAAGTACCTCACACATTCTCTCTTTCACCTTCTTCCATCGGGAAAAAGATACAAAAATCTGAGGTCACGTACCAACCAACTCAAGAGTAGCTTCTGCCCTGCTACCAGCAGATTTTTGAACGGACTTATTTTGCATTAAGTTGAACTTTCTCTACACCATAACTGACTGTGACTACATTCTGCATTCTCTCCTTTCCTTCTCTATGTACTGTATGCTTTGCCTGTATAGCACACAAGAAACAATACTTTCCACTGTTTACTAATACATGTGACAATAAATGAAATCAAATATCATGTCTGAAAACGATTAACCACAGAATCATGACAGTACAGAAGGAGGCCACTTGGCCCATCAAACCTGCACCGAAAACATAATCCCACCCAGGCCCTAATCCCATATCCCCATATATTTACCCTGCTAAGTATACATTTGGTAACAATGCTGCCATGTAGATATTCTTTTCTGCAAGGTCTGTGTTTCTGTCTCACTGAAAAGCTTCTATTGCCCTTTTGTGACTTAGATCTGTTTCTCTGGTATCCTTCATGAAATCTCTCTTTTTGCAATATGCATACCGCCACAAACTAAGGAGCCAGGTGGTTTTGTTAAGCCACGTTTTCTGGTGTCTCTAGTCAGGAACAGAAAAAGAAATGCTTTATGTTCTTGGTGTGAAGGCCAAAATCTCTTAATTTAGTCCAGAGAACCATTCGAATGACAACTGGAATCGATGGAAAGCAACTACTAGGTTAGGCGGAGCACTCACCCTGAAATGGGCAAAGTTGCAGTGTCAGACGCGGATACTTGTACCTCCATCGCCGTCTCAAGCACAGGGGCAAAGTTTTACAGCAGTCCTACTCCAGCCTTGTGAAGTTCGCGCGTCAGCAAAGAGCTTTGTTTTAAAACAAACCTCCCCTTTTTTTTGAACTGTAAAAAGGAAATAACAGCAAAGGATTAAATGATACAATGTAACGATGATCAATGAATTCAGGTATTTGTGGCGTGTGGCATTGCACAGAGCAGAAAGCTGGGCTTGGAAATGTACGCGTGTGGATTTCCCACCCCTTTCACATACCTCAGTGCGCTGGAGGGTTTTGTTAGCGTTCAGGGGGAATCTCTTTTTCTCTCTGTGTTCTGATCTGGCCAAGTTCCTCCCACGGTCTCCAGAGCAAAAAGTCTCAGTTCCAAATCGGCGCCGATCGCTCCCGCTCTGCTTTCGCAAAGACAAACATTTTCAAGCCATGACATGTGCAAAAACTTGCCAATCCTGATCAAACTTTCCAGACTGTGTGTGTGTGTGTGTATGTGTCTGCTGGATTCCGGACACAGCCGCTTTCAGTATTCCCTCCTGCTCCCACCCTCCTGCTTCTTTAACACACACCATCCAGAGCACCCACTCACTGCCAAATGGGCATTTGCATACACACACACACAAACTCGTTTTGTTTTCCTGGTTCAAGTTTCTGCTCACTCCAGCTGCGCTTTCCAATTCCTGCCACTGGGCTGCGAGAGAGATTTGCAGCCAGCACTGAAATGGTCCACCTGTAATTAAAGCAGAGACGGAGCTTAGAGCTGCTAGATTTCAGCGGACTGGTCAAAAGAGAAGGATGTACCTGGCAGCTGAAAAAAAATCACCCCCTCCCCCCGTTCACCTTGCTAAACATGTCGAAATGCAGCTTTTGCATTTGGATTTACACTTAATAATGGTGAAGAATTTCTCCCCTTTAAGAAACCTCACAACACCAGGTTAAAGTCCAACAGGTTCTTTACAGAATCACGAGCTTTTGGAATGCTGATCCTTCATCAGATGAGTGAAGAGGTAGAGCAACAGTCTGAAAGCTCGTGATTCCAAATAATCTTGTTGGACTTTAACCTGTATCCAACCCAGTCCAATGCTGGCATCTCCACATCATGGTTAAGATACGCAAAGTGTTTTTTTTTCTTTGCAGATGCAGATTAATTTATTGGACTTTGGTCCTTTTTTTGCTGGCTTTGTCCTCAGTAATCAAATCCCACAGTCTGGTCTGATAAAAGTTTACACTATTCTTCTGTGCTGTGATTTGTGTTCTCAATTAGAAAATGCCTTCCTGAAAGTGTGGCTGAAAAGTGATCACTTTTAATACCCTGTGCTGTGGATGACCAATCAGATCCCTATTTCATAGCAAGGTGAACATGCAGCAAAGTTTCGCTATATCACTGCTCCCCCTATGACCAGGGAGAGGGCAGAGTTTTCTTGTCTGCCAACCATGACTGGGGGTGGTGAAGGGGGTGAAAGAAGGAAGCGGATGCCAAGGCATTTAAACAACCCCTACATTTCTATGCATTTCTCTTTTATCAGGTCACTCCTTTTTTGGAAAGAATGTGTCGTGGATCATTTGATACATATTCCTCCAAAGCCAGTCAGTTCTGCAATTTGACCAGTGAAAATGGATTCTTAGGCTTGCACTTCTAAATCTTCACCAGAGTTTTACAATTAACAAGAGTAAGTATTCATGAAGCAGAAACACATATCCAGTGCTTAGAATTTTTGTCCCACAAAACTTTTTCATTTATTTGAAATTGTTAGATTAATAGAATGTTCTCAACTAAGCCTTATTGTGAAATTCTTATTTGAACCGACATTGAAATTGTTTCCTTTGGTCTGACACACCCCCACTCCCCTGAAAAATGCTGTCTGTGTCACTGCCTCACACATTGTAACACTAATTCTATTGATATGAGCTTTTACAGAGCTAAATCTCTGCCTACTGGTAAAGACTGCAACTTTTTTTTAACTTATTCATGGAATGTGGGCATTGTTGGCTGGACCTGCATTTATAGCCCATCCCTAATTGCTCTAGTGGAGGCAGTTAAGAGTCAATCAGATTGCTGTGGTTCTGAAGTCACATGTAGGCCAGACCAGTTAAGGTTAGCAGATTTCCTTCCCTAAAGGACATTAATGAACCTGATGGGTTTTAACGAAAACCAAAAATGATTTCATGGTCATCATTAAAGTTTGAATTCCCAACTTTCACCATCTGCAGTGGCAGGATTTGAACCTGAGACCCCAGAACATTATGTTGAATCTCTGGATTACTAGTCCAATGACAACACCACTATGCCACCGCCTTCCCTAAGATGGATATGGACTAAGACACACATACAAATGCAGGTCATGCCAAAATAAGGTCAAAGCCATGGGAGATCCAATGACACGTTGATATATTGGTTTACAGACATGGTGCAAAATCCAAATCTGTAGAGCCATTGAGATGGTGCTATGGAACATAGAGGCACTTTGGATGGGTCACATGATGCCTCCAGCTGTTGCCTATGTGGCACCCTGTATTGGGAAGGGCAATCACATGGGCATCCCACATTCAGCTAATTTGATGCACTATTTACAAACTTGGATCAGGCTTGTCCAATTATTGTAATCGTTTGTCACTCAGCAAATAACATGTTTCCAGCTGCAAGAGTAGCTCAGCAACAACATTAGTTGAAGGACCAGCCTTCTAATTAAGCTAATTTCCAAGGTGAGGTCATTCAGAGTGATAGCCATTATTGCAATATCACTAGAAGCAATGTGGAGTGTTTTTGGAGATGATGTGGTGATTTCCTGCATTCAATAGGCAGTGTTGCTACATAATCACAGGGAGGACAGAGAATTCAGTTACCTAACCACACAAAGGCTGTAACAGGTTTCAGTGCCCCTGCATCTACGATATGACAAGGAGATGGGGTGTTGCTATGGAGAGGGTATGTTGTTGGTGATACTATCTGCCAATTTGGGGCAGAATCTCCACCATGTCCTTTCACTGTGACAGGAGCCTGTCTGGCAGGCTGGCCTCAGGAATGCATCCTCGTTTGCTCTCTCTCCTATACACTAGATGTGCAGAGAGCTCCATCAGCCTTCTGATTGGAGGTGCCAGCTCCTGAAGGTCAGATGACCATAACCATGGCTTATACACTGAGACCCTGTTCACCTCTACTCATAATCCCCAGGTCATCCTCCCCTCCCTGCCCTGTGAACCTTGCCACTAACCTCTGGGTCCCAGGACTTAACTCCAGGTAACTCCATGCAGTGTCTCTTCCAGCTATTGCAGCACTGTGCCTGAAGAAACCTTCTGGCTAATCTGACTGAAGCTCTCTAAGATAGGATTTTCTCTCAGGAGAGGTCAGAAGTCCTGCATTATACCAATCAACACTTATTAGAGTGTAATATGGCTTTGGGAGTTGGTGGAATGTGTTCTCTGACATCCTAAAAGTTCAGGCCTTAATGAATTATCAGTCAACTCTTATGGATACAAACATGGAATAAAGGAACTGAAGTAATGTTAAAGGATATAGGTGAAAGGACAACAACATGCAGACATACTTCAGTCTCCACTATTCAAAGTGGCAAAGTGGTTTGCACTATTGCCTTATAATGCTAGGGACCAAGGCATTGTTTGTGTGGGGTTTTCCCCATGTCTGTGTGGGTTTGCTCTGGTTGCCTCTCTGTCTGAAAGATGTATTGGTTAAGTGCATTGGCCATGCTAAATTCTCCCTCAATGTACCCAAACAGGTGCCAGAGTGTGACAACTAGGGAATTTTCACACTAACTTCACTGCAGTGTTAAGGTAAACCTGCAAATAACTAAACTTTAAATCAGTATGCTGTCCTTATGTTTACATTTTTTAATATATTATAAATTTCTGTGCTCATATTTGTAATGAAAGCTTCCCATGGTCATTCAGTATTGAAGGACAGTTACATCTGTGTGATCAGGGAAATACTTCAGTTTTAAATCTGCAGCTTCTAGAATTTTCTGTTTACATATCAACATTATTGCTCAGGTGAAGCAGAATGCAGCAATGCTAAAGTTAACATCTAATTCAACCTAACCTAAATAAACTCAAATCAGTAGTGTGGCAGGCACATTGGCAGTTTAAGTGCAGAGATTTAAACTAAATGATCCACTGTTTTTAACTTGCTTTTACTACATTCTCCATGGTTTCTTGCAGCTGATGAATAAGTAAGATAGTCCCATTTCCACTCTGACCTTTCTGTCCTTGACCTCCTACAATGTCCCAATGAGGCTCAGTGTAAGTTTGAGAATCGCATTTTATCTTTTCACTGGGCTGTCCAATCTTAACATTGAGTTTAACAACTTTAAACCTTAATTATCATTATCATTTTCTCCATGTACTGGTAGTACAAGATAGCTGTATCAGATCCACTGGAAGTGGAGGAAGAGTGAGTTGGTGCTTGGGATAGGAATCTCATATCAGTGCACGACCAGTACCTGTCTTTCTACAACCACAGAGCTTAAAGAGCCACAAGACACTCCTTTGCCAAATTTCTAATGTTTCCTTCATCCTCTATTTACTATGGTTGTTTATTTGATGGGTCCTTCTCTTCGTCCTGGAGGAGAGCGTGGAGGTGAGATCGCTGGTGATGTTAGTTATTGTAAAGCTGAGAACCAGTAACATTGTTGGGTCCAAGTAAAATATTCTTGCTCCACCAGGTCCACAGACAGGAACCTTGCCTTTGTGCCTGAAATCTTGATCAATGCCCCCCCGCCCCCATCCCCATATGCAGCAAAAACCAGCAATGGATGTGTTAGGGTAAATATGAAATAGTTTACATTTTAAGTTCTTACTCAACAGAAGCCCATCCATTTTTGGGGGTTAGATTATCTTTGTTAACTCTGATTCTCTTTCAGTCTCCATTTGAATTTATAGTTTTAATGTTTATAGGATACTTGCGGTGCCAGGGCAGAGACTACAAAGTCTGAGCAGGAACACTGTTTCAAATTTGCACCTATCCCAATGTTCATGTTATATTTCCAAAGCATCTGTTATTATTTTACTTCTGATTTTACCTGTGTTTACAAAATTAAAGAATATTATTTAGCTTATTAAGCAAGTTGTACTCAAGGTTAAACATTTTACAATACTAATAACTTGTTACAATCTCTTAAAACTGAAATATTAAATTCTAAACCAAACCATGTCACAAATTCAAGACTGATACTCGTAAATGTCTGAACTCTTTCTCTTCAATTTTGCTTAACTATATTTGAATATCATTTCTTCTTGATTCAAGCCACATCATTTAAGTCAAGACTATAAATTAAAAGGCAAGAAGCAACGAGTATTATGTAAGGAAGCAAACTTTAAATAATTTAAATTCCAGTGATGTTCCAACCCATTTGATTTGTTGGTATGGTGCCTTTTCCAGCTGACAGTTCTTCAACCAATTGCACTTTGTTGCAACAAAAGGCACAGCTGTTATAGTATGAGGCCATTGGAGTTGTCCACCATTTCCTGTTTTGTGGTATTTTGGCTGGTCCATTTAAATTTGTTTTCTAAAAATTGACTGGATTGTATCTGTCCAATGAAAGGGAAACCACTATTGAGCATGTGTTAAGTGTAAGTGTTTCAGCTGAAGTTTGGACATGTGTTTTGTATGCATAAACTATATCAAATTTCAAGAGGTCTGTAATTAAGAGCTCTTTAGGTCTATGACAAGCAGCAAAGGAACATCTCAGAGAAAAAGCTTAGTAACTCTGCCTACCAGAAAGCAGTCAAAAGAATGAAGGCATTTCTGGATTTGGATCTAAAAAAAAATCCTCTGCTTCATAGACTCACAGAGATGCACAATTTTAATTTGGGCTACAATATTCTAAATGTGGCCTATTGCTCTTCTAAGACATTTGGCTGATATCAATGAGTATAAGACAAAAATGCTGCAGCTGCTGCTTTGAGAGGTGTAAGGCAGTGGATACATTGATGGTTCTCATGATTTTTGTCTATTAGAGTTTTTTTATCTTCCTGGGAAATGAACATCATTATTAGCTATGGAGCATATAGCCTGCCTCAGATACATACTTCATCATTGCTGCTGACTAATATTGCTGATAGTTGGGGAAAAAACATTAATGGGAGAATGGTGTTCGTCTAATGACTTGAAAACTCATGAATGCTATGTTAAAAAAGCAAAATAGAAAGGAAACTTTAAAATATAATTGGCTTGGCAACAACAACCTACTGTGATGTCCTTAATTAAGACACAATGATTTTTTTTTCTTTTTTTCTGTGTTTGTCAAGGCATTAGATAGCTGGACTGAAAATAAAAAAATCCTTCTAGTAGTAACAAAATTTGTGAACATTTTAGTTTTGGATAAGTTGGGCCCATATGCAACGCTACCAATTTTACACTGACAATGTATCTCCACAAACCTCAGACGGGTAACTTGGTAAATGCACTGTTTTTATGTTTTACACACAACAAGGTCAACAAATGCTAATTTAATTTCTATTTGAATCTATATTCATGTCTTCCAAGGATAGACTTGCTATATTGGCTTCTGTCGATGAAGGAAGTTAAAATTGGCCTTTGGGAACATTATATCTTTTATTAAATTATTCCAGCTGGTAGCATATTTAAAATTGGGGCTACAGAACAACTATACTGTATTCAATGTCTATATTTTGTGAACCAAACTCATTTGTCTGTCTGAATGTCAAACCCTTAAGCTAAAGAGGACAGAATGTTTAGAAAATCTAAATAAAATTAGAGATTTTGTTAGTGATCACTAATAAATAAGCAAGGATCACATTAAAATGGATACTTTTTTCCACATCCCTCTGTGGCTGAATTGATGAGTTGAGCAGAAGTCATCACTGGTGTCTGATGATGTCGACGTGTAAGTCTGTCACTATTTAACATTGCACTGGTTTGAAATTGAAAGATGAAATAAAGATGACATTTGAAAATTAAATAAATTTGAATTAAGTGAATTTGGGGGTATTGCTTTCTATTTGGAAACTGCTGCACTTTATTCATTCGTGGGACATGGGTGTCAGTGGCTGGCCAACATTTATTGCCCATCCCTCGTTGCCTTGGGGGGACAGTTGGTGTCAACCATATTATTTTGGTTCTGGAGTCACATGTAGGTCACACCAGGTAAGGACAGCAGATTTCCTTCCTTAAAGCACATTAGTGAACCAAATGGGTTTTTCCGACAGTGGTTTCATGGTCATCAATAGATTCATAATTTCAGATATTTTTATTGAATTCAAATTCTACCATCTGCTGTGGCAGGATTCGAACCCTGGTCCCCAGAACTTTGGCTGAGTTTCTGGATTAATAGTCTCATGATAATATCACTAGGCTATAGCCTCCCCCCACTTGAAGAGCTTGCATGGAAGAGAAGATAATAAATCTGGTTTATTTTTTCATTTCAGTGGCGCATTATTCTTTCAAGCTTTATTTTGAAAGTAAGTTTGTTTTGTTTGATGCAATATGATTTCCTGTGCCTGTTTACATGTTGTGACATTTTTATCTTCTCTAATTCAGTTCCCACCAAGTTCATATGACAGTTTGAATCTCAGTGACACTAACCATACTGGTAGGAATGACATAACTGCCACATAAAATGTTATAATAATATCATAGAGATAATTAAGCAATGCCAACATCTGGAGCCTATGCTGTGGATGTACTTTCATTCGGAATATATTAAGATGCAAGACTTTTATTTGTAATATATTAAGACACAATGTGCAACAATCGAAACAGGAACTATAAGAATAAAAAAAAGTTAACAGCAATGCTGTAGCCCTAAATGTCACACTTGATGATGTTATATTGTAACATGAAATTATGTTAATTATCATGTAACAGTAATTTAGAAGTGATATCTATGTATGGTAACATACCTCCATACTGCTAGAAGGATGCATTTTGGCACTGAAGTCTCTAAAAAATATAACAATATAGAATTGACACCAATACTGTACAAATGAATGATATAAGCAAGGAATTAGATCTTACTTTGGGACATAAGTCATATTCATCTTTCTGTCTGACTTATTGTGATGAAAGGAAAAGATAAGGATGTTTGTCCTGAAACAATTTGCCATCCCATTTTTGGAAACTAAGAGGCTAAATTTTTATCTTGGCATTGCCAGCAATTTTTTTAACAGTATTTGCCTCATTCTGGTATATTATAACTTCTCGAACATTGAACAAGGCTCTCAAAATGACTAGCAATAACTTTGCAAATCATTTAATCTTTCCAAGCCTGACATTGAAAGGTTTAGAACCGACGTTGTTTCGAAGCCCGGACAGATCTGCGACTATGTGTATCAGAATGCCACGTAACTCTATTAATGAACGTAAGAAGTAGAAACAGGAGTAAGCCTTTCAGTCCTTTGAATAGCAGAATGGACTCAATGAGATCATTGCTGATCTTCAACTTCAACAACATTGTTCTGCAATATGTCTGTATCCCTTAATATACTGTGTAGGAATCTATCAATCTCACCCTTGAATATACTCAGCTATTGAGCACACAGCCCTTTGGAGCAGAAAGTTCCAAAGTTTCACCACCCTTTTAATTAAGAAATTTCTTCTCATCTTAGTCCTAAATGATCTGGCCTTTATTCAAGCCTGTGCCCCCCTGGTTTTAGATAAAACCCACCACCAAACCCACGCACCCCACCCCCCCACCTTGAATTCCCCAGTCAGCAAAAGCATCCTTCCTGCATTTACTTTATTGAATCCTGTAAAATATTTATTGGAACAGAACTTAATTTTTTTGTTTGGTCATTCAGGATTGGGAAGAGAAGGAGAATATGTTGGAAATTAAATGTGGTGTTAATTTACATATGCAATGCTGAAAGCTAGGACTGTTCAAGTTTGATACTGACAAGAAGGGAGTGAGCATATATGGGAAAGATGTCAGAGAAACATACACTTGTGCTTACTCACTTGATGGTTTAGCTCTCATTTCACTTGTTCAATGTCTCAAAGGCACATGAGAACTACAAAGACAAATTCTAATGGAATACTTAAGTGTAGCAGCTTACTTTATAAGGAAAAATTAACTTCAATATATATTAATAACACTTGAAGGATTGTTTATTCTGATTTTCAAATAATAATTAGGCTTATATTGTCAATATCAAGGATGAGCTGTGGCTGCTAGAAATGTGAATTTAAAATAAAAAAGGTTGGAAAGATCAGTCAGTTGTTCCAAAGAAAATATTTTTGATAAGTATATCTTAAATATACTGACCCATTATGCTCTTCAGAATCAGGGATGGAATTCTCCCAGAAAAATTCTAAGTGCTGAATTGGCATAAAAACTGGAGAAAATCCTGTTGATTTTTTCAGCGGGAGTTTCAAAATGAATTTTCCACACTCTCTGCATCACAGAGAGCCTGAATGTGAATTGTGATGAAAAGCTGGTAGAGGGGCTTATTCCTTCAGGAGAGGCCTGCAGCACCGTGCTGAACATGCCATTGCACATGCGCCAATCTGTCATTGTGAAGATTGGCACATACGCAGTAGCTCTGCACTGTCGGTCTCTTGATTACTGGCCAGTGATTGAACCGGCTAACCCTGTGAGCCTGCAATGCTGACCCTCTGATCTGCCAACACACCCCTGATCACTATCTCCCTGATGTGATCAGGGCTGGGTCGGCCACCCCCCCCCCAAACCCCTCTTCCCGCAACCCCCCACCGCAGCCTGCCTTGAACCCTCCTCCCCCCTCGCCTTCACAGTTTCAATCTCCCCGATCCCTCTCACAGTCCTAACCCCCTCCTGCCGCCCCAACTCCCCCATAGTACTGACACCCCTCTCTCCCATCGTTCCCCCCACCGCCGCATCCCAGTGGCCACTCCCAATCGCTGGCCTCCATCCCTCTGTCACTGATCCAAAGTGTAGAGTAACAATGAGGCCCACTGATCTCCCCCAGAGAGCCCCCATCTCATAAGCCCTATCCATTCTGGTTCCACTCGCTTGGCTTTGCCTGATGCCTGATGGGCAGTGCCTACATGTCCTCTGGGCATTGCTACTTTGCCCGTTTGGCAGTGCCAGGAGTCGAGGCTGGCAATATTAGGCTGGCAATGTCAAAGGAGTGCCCCCTTACACCTGGCCCTCTGGAGCACTTCAATGGCCCCCTCCTTCACTCCAATGGGAGTCAGGCCGCCAGCTCCCCATTAGTGGGGAGCTGTTGTAAACTCCATTGGAGTGAAACACTCTTGGCAGGCCGGGTGCAGGAGGGAGAGACTAACAGGCCAGGAGATTTCAGTCCCAGGCCCGCTAATGATATTTAAATAATGATTTAAATAATTTATTCAGCTCTGCACCGATTTCTGGCATGGAGCTGATGATGCTGGAAATCCACCGGTAGCCGTGTAATGGGCTGGGAGAATTGCAACCCCCTGGACACCCTGCTCCTTCCCACACCCCCAGATTTGTATTTCCTGTATTTTTTTATATCTATTGCATCATCAGTGTCTTTTTTTTTAACCAATTTGGTTATTCAAACTATTTGAATTTACAACTGTAATGTAAAATTCTTAATCCTTCAGAAATTGCAAGTGCAGAAAGCTCGCTTCTACTAGGTTAATAAGGTATTCAATTGTGTTCTGAAATCAATGCATTATCACAAAATTGTTACAGCACAGAAGGAGTCATTCAGTCCATCATGTCTGCACTAGCTCTCCTAATGAGCATGATGACTTAGTGCTATTCTCCTGTCTTTTCCCTCTTAGCCCTGCATATTACTTCTTTTTGGATAAATATCTAATGCCCTCTTGAATGCATTGATTGAACCTGCCTACACCACACTTCCAGGAAATGTATTCCAGACCCGCGCCACCCACTGTGCAAAGACTTTGTCTCACATCACACTTGCTTCTTTTGAAAATCACTTTAAATCTGTGCCGCCTTGTTCTTGATTGTTTAATGAGCAAGAACAGTTTCTCCCTAACTACTCTGTGTACTTTCCTCATGATTTTGAACATATGCATCAAATCTCCTATTAACCTTCTCTCCAATACAAACAATCCCAACCTATCCAAACTTTCCTCAACTGAAATTTTTCATTCTTGGAACCATACTTGCAAAACACTTCTGTACTCTCTCCAATGCATTCACATCCTTTCTATTGTGTGGCATCCAGAACTGTACGCTGAAGTCTAACTAATGTCCTATACAAGTTCAACATAACCTCCTTGCTCTTGTACTCTTGCTCTAATTTTCAGGTCAGTTGTAGCTCAGAATACAATATGCTTTATTAATTGCTCTCTCCAACAGTTCTACACCTTCAGTGACTAATACATATAAGCATCCATGTCTCTCTGGTCTAATCCATCTGTTAGTGTTATACCCTTTATTTTATACTGTCTTAGCATATTCTCGCTACTAAAATGAATGATCTCACACCTCTTAGCTTTGAACTTTATCTGTCACCCATCTGCCCATTTCACCAACTTGTCTATTACTGGATAAGTAACTGGCTTAGTAATAGGAGACAGAGAGTAATAGTGGAAGGGGTTTTTCTAGCTGGAGGTCGGTCACTAGTGGTGTGCCGCAGGGCTCGGTACTGGGACCTCTTCTATTTGTAATATATATAAATGACTTGGAAGAGGGAGTAAGTGGAGTGATCAGCAAGTTTGCAGACGATACAAAGATGGCTGGACTTGCGGATAGTGAGGAGCATTGTCAGGCGATGCAGCAGGACATAGGCTGGTAGCTTGGGCAGATAGATGGCAGATGGAATTCAATCCTGATAAATGTGAGGTGATGCATTTCGGGAGAAAGAATGTAGGGGGGAGAGGTATATGATAAAGGGTAGACCTATTAAGAGTATAGAAACGCAGAGGGACCTGGGGGTGCAGGTGAACAAGTCTCTGAAGGTGGCAGAGCAAGTGGAGAAGGTTGTGAAGAAAGCATATAGTATGCTAGCCTTTATAGGAAGGGGTATAGAGTACAAGAGCTGGCCTTTAATGTTGCAGTTGTATAAAACGTGGTTAGATCTCATTTGGAATACTGTGTCCAGTTCTGGTCGCCTTACTACCGGAAGGACGTGGAGACTCTGGAGAGAGTGCAGAGGAGGTTTACCAGGATGCTGCCTGGTATGGAAGGTCTGAGTTACGAGCAGAGGTTAGGCAAATTGGGACTTTTTTCCTTAGAAAGACGTAGATTTAGAGGAGATCTAATAGAGGTGTACAAGATTATGAGGGGTATAGATAGAGTAAACAGGGTTAAGCTTTTTCCTAGGATGGACTCGAATAGCACGAAGGGTCACGGGCTTAGGGTGAGGGGGGTAAGGTATAATTTGGATGCTAGAGGGAGTTTTTTCACACAGAGGGTGGTGGGGGTATGGAATGTGCTGCCAAGTAAAGTGGTGGAGGCAGGCACTCTGGAGTTATTTAAGAAATACTTAGATGGGCACATGAACAGAATAGGAATGGAGGGGTATAGAAAACTGATTTAAAATAGGGATCATGAGCCTTGGGAGTCCAAAGAACAAGGAACAAAACAGCACGAGAAACAGGCCTTTCGGTCCAACGAGCTCGCGCCGCCACCCAGATGTTTCCACCTCTACCCGTGATCCCTGTCCATGTTTATAGATCTATGGATTAAAAACCAAATTTGAGACAATTTAGGGAGAATTTGTTTTGCCAATTAGCCTAAGAGCACATCTTTGGGATGTGGGAGGAAACCGGAGCACCCGGAGAAAACCCACGCAAGCACAGGGAGAATGCGCAAACTCCCACAGACACAGGCCCAAATCCATGTATCTGCACAGCACAGCAATAGTCACTGGGCTGTCGTGTTGCCCATCAAATGGTCCAGGTCAAGAGTTACACTAACGACGTGAAGCACTAGGATACTCTCGAAAAAGGTCCAAGAGCAGCCCTCTCACGACCCATCGCGTGTATGCCCCTCGTTAGACAACAAGGTGGACCAAAGCACCTGTAGGATAAAAACAAGTACATCAATATCATCATCTGTTTACACCAGGGATTCCCAAGGCTCATATCCCTATTTTAAATCAGTTTTCTATACCCCCCCATACCCATTCTGTTCATGTGCTCATCTAAGTATTTCTTAAATAACTCCAGAGTCCCTGGGAAGTGTGTAAATAGATAATGATATTGATGTACTTGTTTTTATCCTACAGGTGCTTTGGTCCACCTTGTTGTCTAACAAGGGGCATACACGCGATGGGTCGTGAGAGTGCTGCTCTTGGATTTTTTTTTCAAGAGTATACTAGTGCTTCACGTTGTTAGTGTACGCCTGACCTGGACCATTTGATGGGCAACGTGACAGCCCAGTGACTATCGCTGTGCTGTGCAGGTACATGGATTTGGGCCTGTGTCTGTGGGAGTTTGCGCATTCTCCCTATGCTTGCGTGGGTTTTCTCCGGGGGCTCCGGTTTCCTCCCACATCCCAAAGATGTGCTCTTAGGCTAATTGGCAAAACAAATTCTCCCTAAATTGTCTCAAATTTGGTTTTTAATCCATAGATCTACAAACATAGACAGGGATCACGGGTAGAGGTGGGAACATCGGAATGGCAGCGCAGGCTTGTTGGGCCGAAGGGCCTGTTTCCCGTGCTGTTTTGTTCTTTGTTCTTTGTACTTTTGATATTCTACATTGTCCTTCTCAAAGTTTACAATACTTCCAAGATTTGTATTATCCTCAGATTTTGGAATTGTGCTCTTCAGTCAAGATTTTGATCATCAATATACATCAGCAACAACAAATGTCACAATACTGACCCCTGGGCAACTCCACTACAAACATTTCTCCAGCCTAAAAAATATTCATCAATCATTACTTTCTGTTTCCTGTTACTCAGCCATTTTTGTATCCATGTTGCTATTGCCCCTTTTATTCCATCAACCATAGCATTGCTTATGAGCTTGTTGTGTGACACTGTACCTGCCTTATGGAAGTCCATGCACATCACATCAACAGCATCTCAATTGTTCTTCCTGTTATCTCTTCAAAAAATCCCAGCAAATTAGTTGAACATGATTTTCCCATATGAAATCAATGCTGCCTCTTCCTAATCAAGATATAGAGATGCTGGCGTTGGACTGGGGTAAACACAGTAAGAAGTCTGACAACACCAGGTTTAAGTCCAACCGATTTATTTGATAGTAAACTTACACAAGCTTTCGAGGCTGCACTCTTCATCAGGTGAATGAGGTTTTCTGGTCTCAAACAGCACATATAACAGCACAGACTGTTTTCAGATTACTGATTTTAATGCAAATCTTTACACCAAACCTGCTATTTCAAGTCTTAAAGTGGCTAACAATGTGAGTGGACGGAGCACTGAGCAGAGGTTTATGAGATGTGTATTGTCTTCAGACAACACAGTAAGTGAGATTTTTTGCTAACTCAGGCAAGTCATGGGAGTTACAGATAGTGTGACATGAACCCAAGATCCTTGTGATGTCTGGAGACAATACACATCTCTTTAACCTGTGCTCAGTGCTCCATCCACTCACATTGTCAACCACTTTAAGACTCGAATAGCAGGTTAGGTGTAAAGATTCATATTCTAATCAGTAATCTATAAACAGCCTGTGCTGGTATATGTGCTGTTTGAGACTAGAACACCTCATTCACCTGACGGAGAGCACAGACGCGAAGCTTGTGTGAGTTTACTATCAAATAAATCAGTTGGACTTAAACCTGGTGCTGTCAGGCTTCTTACTGTCTCTTCCTAATTAACCCAAATTTTTAATGTGACTATTAATTCTATTCTAAATAAATTGTTTCTTTATCACCAAAGTTAAACTGACTGGCCTATAATTGCTGGATTTCTCCTTACAACCATTTTTGAACAAGGTTCAACGTTTGCAATTCCCCATTCCTCTGGTACCTCCCGAGTCTAGAGAAGGTTGAAAGATTACGGTCAGTACCCTGCAATTTCCACTCTCACTTACTCCAATATCCTTGGGTGCATTTCATCTAATCTTGGTGTCTTGTCAATTTTATGTATCAACAGTTTATTCTATACCTCCTCCTTATCAATATCAATCCCTTCTAGTGACAGCTTTTCCTCCTTCATACAACACTACATAAAATGGGTGAACAACAAGTAGTCACCCATTATACAGCCTGCCTGATTTTTCTTTCCAATGAAATCAACTGAAGTTTAAGTTTATTTATTAGGGTCACAAGTAGGTTTACATTAACACTACAATGACATTATTGTGAAAATCCCCTAGTCGCCACATTCTGGCACCTGTTTGAGTACACAGAAAGAATTTAGCATGGCCAATGCATGCCATCAGCACATTTTTTGGACTGTGGGCAGAAACAAGAGCACCCAGAGGAAATCTATGCAGACACAGAGAGAATGTGCAGATTTCGCATAGATCATGATCCAAGCCAGGAATTGAACCTGGTTCTGTAGCATTGTGAAGCAGCAGTGCTAACACTTGTGCCAATGTGCAGCCCTAAACTGAAAATCAGAGCAATTTATCACAGGTAGCAGATCTGGTGGAATCTCCGATCCCACCAGCAATGCACCTCTGTTGTTCATTTCCCAGGAGTGTAGAGTGGCTTCCATTGACAACAGCGGGATTGGAAAATTCCATTATTGATAAATAATGTGCTGCTTCGCAGTGCCAAGAAACCTACTAATGGAAGGCCGGAGAATTCAGGCCCTGATCTTCTCCATTTTACATCCTGCATAGTATTTATTTTTGGTAATAAAAAGAAGCCATGCACCTTTCTTTGCTTTTATTCCAGTAAAGGAAATGCATGGAGCAAAGTATGGATGTAACGTAACAGCCTGAGATTTTGAAATTTTGTGCATAATGTAGAGATATAAGGCTGTACAGAAAATGAAACCAGCTGCTAATAATAATCATCTGAAACGCTTTGTGATTTCTGATATTGTGCCAAAAAAACAGCTGTTAAATGATACTGCCTTTAATATTACAGATTGCAGCTGCTGCTCTTAGGTAATTATGAGGTACAATTTTCTTGCAGCTGCTTGTGTTTGAATTCTCACTCCTGTTTACCTATTATTTTAATTATATCCTTGTTGTACATACCAGAACCTTTGTCTTTACAAAAGTCTATTATTTCCAGTTCCAGGTTGCAGAGGGGAGGTGCCATGTAGAAATTATGGGAGGGCATTCTGATGTGGTTAATTGGTTTTGTCTGTGGGAGGAGGGAGGGAGCGTGAGGGATATATGGTGTAATGTGAGTAAATTGCAGAGTTCTTGTGGTGTGGGAATTCAGGGCAGAAGCACCACAGCCACGACTATTCACCTATGGGCAGCATGGTGGCACACTGGTGCATCCCAATGCCCAGCGCTCGGGTTCAATTCCTGGCTTAGGTCGCTGTCTGCATGGAGATGCAAGTTCTCTCCGTGTCTGCTGGTTTTCTTCTTGGTTCTTCAGTTTCCTCTCAAAGTCCAAAAGTGCAGGTTAGGTGCATTGACTGTGCTAAATTCTCCCTCAGTTTTGCAGAACAGGTGCCAGAGTGTGGTGCCTAGGAGATTTTCACAGTAACCTCATTGCAGTGTTAATATAAGCCTACTTATGACACTGATAATTAAACTTAAAAACATGGCTTGGGATCTTCTTCCACTGCTCCAAAACTTTCTCCTTCTGGCAGCCTTCTCAAATCTTAAAAAGCCTTATGCATTATCTCAGTTTTCCCAAACATTTAGAACAATAACTGTGCTTTAATTCAAACAATTTAATCTGCCTTATTATAACGAGGCAAAATTTTAAAAATCGTAGATCGAAGATGTCCCATCTGGCCTGCTAGTTAAAGACTATTCTGAAAAGAATTGTTACCTTCATTGCATTCATAACTGAAAATGGGTTGGGGAGTGACTTGTACTCAGACACTCAGACAACTCCTGTACTACCTGCCTGGTTTATCCCTGCCATCAACGTCAGTTCACTGCCCATGACTCATTCTAGCTTGTCCTTGACTAGAAGTCACTCATTTCAACTCTGCCCAAACTCTCGTAAACTGTGGGTGATCTGTATCAGAACCTTGCTATCCACGTAGCTCTCAGCCTCACATCAGAGTTTGGCCAGCTGTTACTTTTAAGTTTTGGAATTTGGAGTTCAAGCTCCTTCAACTGGCAACATTTCCTGCATGTTTTTTCAGGACATGAGATGCATTCTGAAGTTCCCACGTGGTACGGGATGTGCACTCAACCTGACTGAGGCATGCTGCCAAACTTCCATTTATTAGACAAATGATGAAACTCAGCAGAAATAAAACTTGAGACTTAAAAAAACAAAATGTACAAGTTAATATCTTGCAGTTTTTAAACCTGATTTAATTATTCGAGCTTCTCAAATGCTTATCTTGATTACAATTTTAGTTCCCTCAGGCTTAGATCCCACTGTTGTGTTGGTGATATCACTTGTTTACTTATTTGCTCTGCAGTTGTTTTGTGATGCTTTCTTTCACTCTCTCCAAGCCTGCATTGTATTTATGCTCTTTGACCATCCCATGATAATCTGAAGAACATGTGTCATCTTCGTATCTCAAACTTAAACAACATATTTTCTAATTGTCTCTAGATCATATCTGACATTTTGTGTCTGTATAAAGGTTTTGTAAATCTTGGTTTGATGCCTCACTGTCTGTGCAGCTATCCTGTCTTTCACAAAGCTAATGTCTCCTCTCTTTTATCTTCCATTTGTTAACAAAAGATCTACCAGTACAATGGGTGTGAGGTGTTCTTTCATTATCTGGAGATGCTAACAAATGGTGTTGTTGTATTCATGCGTTATTGTCTGATCTCTAATAAATCATCTTTTGTCAAGTATGTTATGGACAGGAGGGGGTTGATCCATTCAATCAGCATTAAATTTTCCTCTCACTGTCCATCCATGAACGGAAAGGTGTTTTGATTTGTTTCCTTTTTAAAAAGCAGTGCTATATTTCCCAACCCCTCAGTTTTTGTGTGATCTAATTCCTACCAGTTCTCCCACTGCCAACTCATTGTACAATCAATTTGTTGAACACATTCTGAAACTGCAAAAATGACAATCTACATTTCAAACAGTAAAAGGACAGATAATGTATTTGGGAACAGATCAGAAACTCCAAGATATGTTATAAAATTAGCCTAGACTTCAACTGTTTTTGATTTTAGTGTTAGTGAGAGCAGTGGTGTTTTGCTCCAGGTGTGATTCTATTGGCCCTTGAAAAAGTTCATATTACCAGAATTTGGCAAAATGTCAGTTACAATGAGAAACTTTCCAGTTTCTCTGCAGACTAGTTTTCTCACCAGATTTTGAAATTCTTAGAATCAAAATGGTAAAATAGGGCCCTAAGTGCTGGGCGGATTTGAAACCGGGAGTGTTTCAGATCTGACCTTTTAGACCATTCTCAGGTGCCCCCATACGCACTCTGCCTGAAAAAATATCAGCAATTCTGAATCGTGATGCACAAGCATGTGAGCAAGGGTTAATATACCCAAATCCTATGGCTCCAATTGGCACCTTCAACTGCACATACGCAGAAGAAAATGACAGAATGCTGCTACATCTTCCCAGGCTGCGTAATGAATCCCCTGGCGCCCACAGATATTACCCCACCTCTCCCTTATTTCCTCACCCCCTCTGCCAATCATAAGCCCCTCTCCCTTCCCCCTACCAATCTCAGGCAGAGTCGCAGAGGACCTCTGTTCCCCCTCACTGATATCAAGCAGAGTGGGAACTGACCTCACTTCTTCCCCCACCCCCATCGATCTCAAGCAGACACCCGTCGGACCCACCATCGATCTCAAGCAGAGAGCTCGGCACTTACCACCTCACTAACTGGAGTGTCCAAACCAGACTCTTTTAGAGCATGTATGTTTTGCATCGATTCTGGCTGGGCGAACACACTAGTAAAGAGGGAAATGCCACTAAGATTGGGCATGCAGCCCGTTAAATCAATTTAAATGCATGCAATATGCATTTAAATAGCTGTCACATCTGTTTCAGACGTGATCACAATCACAGCCATTTTCAGGCCTCAGTAAAAGGGGAAACAGCACAGAGGTGGGCACAGATTGCGTTACTTTACCAAGATTTCACACCCGAAAACCAGCACAACTTTACAGTAAAATCGGACTCTTAGTCTGAAAAAAAAAATTGGCGTGGTTGATGCCATTTCTCTGGTGAGGAGGGAACTCTTAGCAAGAATGGCTACACTGAGATCTGGGCGTCATCTTTAAAAGAGTGCCCAATCAGAACACAAAGCTTACTTACCCTGTTCCCCCCAGCAATCATCGTCAGAGTTCACATCCCTCACCCTCACCCTCACTCTCACTCTCACTCTCTCACCCTCTTCCCCCACCATCATTGCCAGCATTTATTACCCATCTTACTATCTGCTCCCCTGCTCTCCCATCACCTAGTCCCCACCATCCTTCTCAATGAGGCTCCCTCTAAGGTCTGCACCTGACCCTGCCCCATGGCACAGACAGGGTGCTACCTGGCCATGTCCCTCTCCCTGGGGGCTGCACTTACCTTTACAATTTATCTCTGGCCTCACCAATGCGACGTGATGTTAGCAAGATGAGAATATTTAATGAGGAGGGATAATTTGGTGAGGCGAGTGGATAATTATATTCAAATTTATTGAAATCAATTAAAATCATGTACGCACCCATAATGGGCGTGAATCTGATTGAGTCGCCGGCGAGGGATTGGGAAAATTTGAAATTGTGATCTTACCAGCAAGATACATGATTACTGGTTTTTGCGTTCCTGCTGGTGAACCCACGTGTGGACAGTGTAGGCTCAGGAATCTGCCCATTAAATAAAAAATGTACGCATAGAGAGATTCTTAAGCTGCTGCTAGATTTTTTTTGGCTTAATGCTGAGTTATCACAATACTGTAGCACCAACATGGAAACACTTAAATGCAGGCAGGGGTCACTCAACTGTCCTCTTCCCCCAGTGCTGAGACACAGTTTCATTCTCATGCCTCTTCTGCTACCTGAGCTGAGATCGGGTAGTTCAATGCAACCAAAGATCAAACATGGTCTTAGTATGTATACCGTTCAGTTACTTATGAAGTAAGTCTGCTGAATCACTGGTCTAGCTAATCAATAGTGAAGTGCATTAGCTAAATTCATTTATTGATGCATCCAAAGCAGTATCATTCGTTGGTGCGGTCAAACATTTGCAGATTAAAATTGCAAAAGTTCAATTTACTTCACTTACAAATGGGGAAGCTGGTGTTTTCTTGTTTTAAATGTTGACAACAAATGAAAACATTCAATTATAAATGAGTGGATTTCATACTTTGGAATGAAGTATGGAACTTACTTTTTCAAGCAAGTGTATAATTAACAGCAAGTTTGTTAAAATGCAACAGAAATCCACACATGTCAATCCACCCATTGCACAATCTGATATTTGATATTTTACAATATGCTTGAAATGAACGGTGGAGAGTGACTGTAAGTCTCATTGGCAGAGACTGTAACATTATATGCAGATGAATTTGAAGGCATGCAGTAAAACATCTCCTTTCCATGACTGCAATCTTGGGGAAAAATGACAGCCATCACAAACCCAACAATCATCATCAATATACCAGTGATCAGGATCACACTAGACTGAATGCTGTCCCAATGATACCATGGCTCTTCAGAGAGTTTTAGATAACATGCCGTTGGAATGATAAAAACCAATGGAATAGCTGCAATCACGCCCTGTGAAAATACAATGATAACAATGAAGGACTTTTTACTGAGTGATTTCATTTCATTGTTTTTAATCATCACTATATGTAGTCACTTTTATAGTTCTTGTCATGTCAGAGTGAAAGGAGTGATTTCTAAATTCTCTTGTTAATTTCATTATTACTCACTTTGTCCAACAGCCAATATTTCTGGGGTTTTTAAGTCCATCCTGGGATTTTAGTGCAAAATGACTGTTTTGTACTCCGTCCAAATCTCTTTCTCATTGAAATATTGGTTGGATGCAAAATGGGCTGCTCATTTATTATTGATCATTTTGTACAATTGTACAAGGTCAAATTCTACTCCTCCCACCCAGGCCTTCAAGTATCATCCACTGGATTAGTGAGGAAAGATAACTGAGGATTCATTTTGAGAAGGAAACATCCAGACAGCACTGGAGAGAAGACCATGAAATGAACTAAAGTAAAGGGCGATGGTTCAGCTTAGAGTTTGAAATGGATGAAAAAAACAGTATTTGATATTTTGTTAGAAATCATCCAGCAGTAAAGAATACAGGTACAGAAATATCGAAATGCTGTTACTGGAACAGTAATCCAGAGGCCTGAACTAGTCATTCAAAGGAATTAGTTCAAATTCAGTATTGTATTTTAGAATTTGTGTTCAGTTTGAGATCAGTAAAAGCAACCATGAAGTTATTAAAAAACAAATTGATTAGGGGAGGAAAATCACCATCATTTTCTGATCTCCCCTACGTGTGATTCCAGTTCCACCTCTGTCTTTTCTTGTTGAATCTTAATTTAGCCAAAAGTTAATTTCATCGACTTTGTAACTTGTATTCTTGCATGCTTGTATTTGTCTGTGCTTTGTGAAAGCTTTGATATGTTTTTTTTTTATTATGTGAGTATCTTTACCTGAGTCCTTTCTTAGTACACTAAGGACTAACCCCTAATTCGTTTAAAGCCAAGAAAGCTGAGTTCTTTGTAATCAGCATGTAAACAGTTAAACAAATACACTGAACTGGCACATCCTTAATTTAAATTTATAAAAATCCTGTTATGATCAAACAAGGAATGGGAAGAAGGGAAAAGTCTTTGCACCTTTCCTCATAACACAACATTGTAAGAGAACCTCCATCGCATGGGTCAAAACAGTTGAAAAAGGTCTTTTCAGGAATATGTAGTGAGTTCCAAACTTGACAGTGGCATCGATATCCCAAAGATGAATGGCAAAAGAAGTAAGCATCTCTTATCTTAGGAATACTCTTACTCACATTTAATTCCAAAACTATTCCGAGGCAGTCATATGCTAATGAAATGCCTGTCGATGCAGCAACAATGCATACGGTGACAACAATATGAAAAATTGTTGATAGGTTCCCACCGAAAAATAAGTTTGCAATAACCTGTAGATGAAAGACAATTCTGTGACCCCTTACAGCACTTTTCTTCCAATTTCTGCAATGATAGATTTTTTGAAAAAGTCCAGATGTATATACATATTATGTGATATCAAGCCTAATGAAAACATATTAAAAAATCTAACTTCATTTTACTTTTTGACAGACAAAATATACAATTAATCTCAATTGTTACTATTTCAAATTGCTCCAAAGCATTTTTAATTTAAATGATTAATGGGGTTTGAGTTCCACAGCAGATGGTAATGAAGAATGATAATCATTCACATACCTTCTTAGTTTAACATTTTCAATCATAAAGTTTCATATTATACAAAGCAATGAATATGCCTAAGTATATACATTACAATATGGATGCACAGCATTGTAGTAGTGAGGTCTGGTACATATGGGGTTAATGTGAAACAGTCCAATCATGCCCTCACAGTGAAGGCACATGACCCTGAGCGTCAGTTCAGAGATGGATAGGATGAGAAAATACTTAGACTGGAAATGGCTCCAAAACTGTACCCTCTACTATAAAAAATTATCTGTTATTAATTAGACTCACTGTTAACATTCTCCAGGGGAGGGCAATGGCAAGTGGTATTGTCGCTGGACTATAACCCAGAGACATAGGGAAATGCCCTGGGAACCCGGGTCTGAATTCCCCCAAGGCAGATGGTGTAATTTAAATTCAATAATAATCTGGAATTAAAAGTCTAGCGATGGCCATGAAATGATGTTGTAAAAACTCACCTCATTCACTAATATTCTTTAGGAAAGGAAATCTACCATCCTTATCCCATCTAGCCTGCATATGACTCTTGATCCACAGCAGTGTGGTTGACTCTTAAATGCCTTCAAGGATGGGCAATAAATGCTGGCCCCGCCAGTGATGCCCACATCCCATGGAAAGATATAAAAAACAGACTAGAAAGCTATTTCATCTTATCTCTTGCAGGATTCTTTGTGGGGTGGGGTGGGGGGAGCACAATGTCGAGAAACCAAGGAAGGCCTTCAATGGATACTAGAGTGAACATGACCTGCTCCCAACTGCAGCAGCAGAGACTGAGAACCCTCACAGAAAGCTCCAGAGGCTGGAAGTTAACAACAAACATGAGAAGTTTTACTCAAACAGTAGTCTTCAGCTTCAGCAAGCAGAGCTTGCTTCCAGGCCAATTAGTCCTGAGACACCCGTTTTCAGTCAGTCAGATGTGTTTTTTGAAAACAACCTTTCACTAAATCCGATTCCAAATTCCGATGGGAATCATCCAGCCTGCGGTTATTTTCCAAGAGGCCTGAATCACAATGTGAAAGGACTGAATGAATCAATTCAGCAACCAGCTGACCTATTGTGTCACTGAAGTCACTCCTTCTTCTTAAGATGCTGCTTGTTTGAAGAGCCCACCAGAAAACAATAAGCTATTTTGGGAAGATCCTTCAATAGGAGCTGGTGACTGACATCCCTCTTTTGGAAATATGTAACCTCTTAAAGCTGTACCTACACTAATTAAAATAATCAAAAATAGATTTTGCAATTCCTCACTTCCATCTCCACTGGGATTCACCCATGGCCCAGAGCAGTCACAGAATTGGAGTCTTTGGAGGAGAAGATGTTTAAGATGCAGCATTGCTGCAAATCTAAATAAAAATCAGAGGCAGCACAAGTTAATATACTTCTTTATTTGATTGGACCAATAGCAGATGCTACCATTTCATGATAAGCTATTGATGAATCTTCTATCAAATTTGAAGATGTTTAGAAATCTTTCAATATCTATTTCAATTAAGATTCAATAAAATACTGGAGAGAGTGAAATTTAATAAGAGAGTCCAGCTCCCTGGGAAACTTGTTGATTCCTTCATTAATGATTTCTGCTGGATCACAGAAGTTTGTGAATATGGTGATTTAAAGTCTCTGCTCATCTGAGACAGAATCGTGGCTGAGGTTGCAGATGATTCACTCTTTAATCTGCTAAAGCTAAAGTTAATCTTGCCCTCGGGCAGGCTATCCAACTAGCTAGACTGTCTGAGTGATCTGAACAATACAGAACCATCCTAAGGGAACACGCCATGGAGCAGAAACCAACCTTCAGACTATCCTATCAAATCGCAAAAATGCAGGATTGCCCAAGTTAGGGAAAGCAACCACTGAACCTCTTAGCAGAGTGATTTTGCCAGCACTGCGGTTTGAAGCACTCTCACAGGAAAGATCAGTGTTCAGTGAACATTGCCCAATACTTCCACTGCAGCAAACGGGGACACCTTGATAAACCATGCAAGTCTGCACTGTACTGACATCTATGAGGCTGAGATCAAAGACCCAGAAGGCACACAGCCAATCTTCTTGGAGGAAATCAGAGAATGTGGTTCTTCATTTCGGAATGCTGACTTCCTGGTAAATGGTTGTCTAATAAATTTTAAATTAGACTCAGGTGCCAGTACTGTCAGAGAAGGAACCATAACTCCAAAATCTTTGGATTCAAATGACAGACAGTCCACTGTATGGAGCAGGGAGAGTCTCATTCCCAGTCCTTGGCAAGACCCTTGAACCACTGAGATAAAATGACAAACAAGTCTCTTAAGTTGATGTTTATTGTCCAGAATCAGCCTTTTTCCTTTCTAACCAAGGATGCATAGATGGCCTTAGATCTTCTCTGGATGTTGGAAGATGTCAAGACTACTAGTGTCCGGAACTATCTGGAAGAGAACAATTCTAATCCTCAAACACTAATGAATATTTAGATTCTGTTTTCACCTCTGATCCTGCTTCACATTTGGTGGAGCAGGTTTATCCATCATCATTGCAGGTTTGGAAAGATCCACAATGATCAGGCCAATCTACTGTGCATGATATATCATAGCATCTTCTCTGGAAATGGTCCCAGAACAGGATTAACAGCCTGAGGAACCTCTACTTCCATTTGAGATTATGGTTAGTAGACATACTAACCACTGTGCGCATGCAGTAACTTTGAGAGAGTGTGCCAAAACCATGAGGGATGCTACTAGCAGTTTTGTGCCATTGTTCACAAAAAGCAGAAAAGAGCATGCTACTCAATTGTCTTGCCACAGGATCACTTTTGCTCAGAGTCAGAGAGATTCCAGACAGCCTAAATGGAGAAGGAAGAAGAACAAACATCGCCAAGCAGTTGAATGTCATTTTTGTCCGCCCCGCAAGAACCAAGCAAGAATAAAACAATCTTGCACTGCCAAACTAATCAGACCAATCAATCTAGTTTAACAAGGAATGAAAAAAGTGGATGAAACCATGCCCAAATGCCACATAATCTCCAAGCCAATGATAAGAGACAGAACCACCAGGGCCTATCACTCTTCTGATAGAACAGTGAACAAGATGTGGAAGGGTTACACAGCCACCCGACTGCTTGAACCTCTAACTTCATGGACTTGAAGAGAGGATTGGGTAGTAAGCATGTTGTTAATGATAATAATGTAATAGAAAAATGTTAGAGTAGCATATGGGTTGTAACAATAAGATCAATCCACAAGACTTATAACATATAAGATGAAGTAAACTCAAGTAACCATATCCATAGATAAGCATTTGGAGGAAAGTGTGGTAGTTCAATCTGGTCCATACAGTGCTAATGTGGCAATGAGTACAGTAGCATCCACACACAGTGATGTAAAAAGGCACATGACTCAGAACCAGGAACATGTCAAAATGGACAGAGATGTGTAAAGACCTAGGATGGAGTCAGCTCCATACCTGCACCCTGTAAGTATGTCCATAGTTATGAGTGGTTAATAAAGCTTGCTGTTACACACTACCAGACATTGTTTGTAGCATCCAAAGCAGGAGTTTTCAATCATCAAATGTATAACCTTAGCTTGTGAGTTACAGGTCAGAAGAATGGTAGATACATCTTTCAAGTACAAAATCCTTACTCAAAAATGATGGATCTCCATTATATTTACACTGATTTGTTATAAAATTGTATTTATAGATGTCTAAGTTGCATTGTGGAATATGAAAATTATCGAAAGTTCTTGTCAGGTAGCACTCTGTTGGCTATAAGGGACTTAAAGTAAAAATTAAATTTCAGTTTCTGCAGTTTCCTTTAAACCCTGCGTGGTAAGCTGGTGAAAGGAGAGAACTGATGATATGTGAAACCACCATAACTGCCTTATTTGCATGCAGTCGCTAAACTTTGGGTGAGTGCTTTGATCGCCAGAGACAATTGCTCATAAAAAACAGGAAGAACACAACTAAAGGACCAAGGCTGTGTCCACAAAAACAACTGGACAGCAAAAACAATAAACTCAAGCAGTTGATGTCACATATATTTCAACACAAGTCATATTATAACATGTGAGAATACAGGCACTCATTAGCCTTGATGTTGCAAGTAGTCAAAACCTATGGAAATTTTTTCTACTGTACTGGTGTATTTTTTTGCAGTAGGGAATCCAACTAATTGGATTATTTTCAAATATTTAATTAGCAGGAACTGAATCTGAGTACCACAGTATATAGTAGATTGTATACCAAGAATGCATGGGTTTGGATGAAACTTGACCAACCTTTATGCTGGTGGGACAGATATATTTGCATATCTTTCTCAAGGGGCAGTGAGCAAACTTGGCAAATCTGGCATCACAATAAACTAAATTTTCTAAAAAAGTTTAGGACACGAGGGATGAAACACATCTGATTGTCTCCACCTCTTGGGGAGTACATAGATGAAGTAGAAAGGTTAAGAATCTATTGGGTCACCAAGAGGGCATGGGTGAAGGGCAGCACTACTTAGAGTTCTGTTAAATTGTAATACAGTACATCCCCTCATACTTAGTGAACCTTGTGGCGATGAGGGCCCCTCTTACTGCTCTTTCCAGCTGCCCTTGTCACTACCTGCTCTCCATCTTCCAGTTCCTGTTCAGTCTCTTCTCCAGATCCTCCTTGGCTGTCTACTCCTCCTCTTTCTCCACCTCCCCATGGACTTCCATCTAGTCCCCCTTCTCCCCTTCCAGGTGTCTCCCCATTGCTGTGCCAGTTTGTCAAATACATGGAGATCCTCAGGGATACTATACTTCAGGGCCCACCAGAGTGGTCCAGACAGCAAAAGCATACTTTCACAAGTCTGCACAAGTGGCAGCATGGACCTCATCATAATGGCTCTCTGCGTCAGTCTACAGCCTCCACACTGGCATCATCAGCCAAAATCTCAGCAGGTAGCCATTGTCCCCAATGAGCACATGGATGTCAGAGCTCCAAATGCATGATACTAAGCCTGTGGTCACAGACAACTTGCACATGAAGGGAATGGGACATCTTTCTGTTCAAATATTGCACCCCTTGATGATATGGGGCAAGGTGCATGCTGTTGATAGCGCCCTACACATGGGGCATTCTGGCAATTGCAGAAAAGCCTGCTGGGCTTGGCCCACATCATAGCAGATGTAATCACCTGCCCAAGCATCCATCTAAAACTAAGTGATGCCACAGATGTCTCCACCTGTGGCCTGGGGGACATAGTCCTGTTGAAGTTGAGGGCCGCTGTGATCTTCACTGTCATCAGGTCCAGGTGCCATCATGACACACAAAGTGCCAGGCCTGTGAGGTGCTACACCTGTCTCCATGCAGTCTGCTTTGGCACATGGCATCCAACATGCTTTTAAAGGACACAGAGGTCCTGAAGTGTCAGGGTCTAATGTCCTCTGAATGTCCCATCAGACAAATGGCCATCCACCTCCTGCCCCAGACTAATAGCCCCTGTCCTGCTGTGGCCTCTGCCCTAGGTTCGTCTTGCCACAGCTGCATGTTTCCCTCTTCCTTCTCCTCTTCCATAGCCTCAGGTACAAGGGCCAGCTCAGTTGGCTACATTGCAAAATCCATTGCAAATTCCATCTATGGAATGCGAGTAAGAGCAAAAAGAGAGACAGACAGACAGTACGTTTATCCACCCCAGACTCCTTACCCCTGCCCAGCAACCTGTGTCTCCATGGATGCTGGAAACCCAATACCATCCACCTCAATGGGCTACTGACTGCTGCCACATCAATGCCATGGCAAGCACAGGGGGTGGCAGACAATGTGTGTGAGGAGGGGTTCCCATTGGGAATACTTGCATCATAAACTGGGTACACCAACCTTTACAACAAGTGCATTGGCATCCAGGATAGCTAGATATTCAGACAAATCAGAGAGAGGCTAGAACAGGAAGGGTTCCCATTGAGGACCACACTACAGGGTCCACACAAGGCGAGGAGCCATGTAACACCAACCAAGCTCCCTTGAGTAGAGCAGTAGCTGACAGAGCTGCTGCTTGTAAGTGAAGCCTGGATGGAACTTGCAAAGGTATGGATGGGGTCAGATGATATTATGGGGATGGAAATATGTGACTTTGCAATTCATGGCAATAGAATCTCTAGATTGATTATGGTCTTTCTTTTGCTTTCAGAAAAATATATAAAATGGCATGAACAAAATTGATGTTTTGAGGACAGTATTAATGGTTCTACCTGAAGTAGGAGTATAGTTATATTTTATATTACAGGAGGATATACTAGGTGTCTTAGTTTTTGCCCGATGTTTAAATTCAAAATTTATTTCTCAGTGCAATGAGGTAAAAGAAAAAGCATGCTATATTACTAACTTAACTTGTGCATGTCTATCATGCAAGGCACAAAGCAAAATCATTAAAAATTCCCAAAGTATCTTACAATCAAATTTATTCAAAGATCAACTCACCTCTCGAGTAACAAAGCACTCAATTGGATATGTCAAAATAACAGTTAATGCGTACAGAAACCTCCCAGCAGTAACCAAATTATCATTTTTACAATAATTCTCAAACAGGTCACCTGGTAAAAGGACATCAAGAGAGCCTAGGTTGATTTTTATTCTGTTAAAAATATTAAAAGCAATGGCAATCTGCTTTCTCTCACAAAATATATCAGCCAGAATTTTCCGGCCATTCATGCCAGCGGGATCTTCCGATCTTCCTATGTGTTTCCTGTTGGCAAGGGGTGCATTCAATGAGAAAGTCCATTGATAGTAGTGGGATCAAAAGATCCTGCCACCAGCCAACACTGGGTTCCCTCAATCGCAATGAAACATGCATCACGGTGCACGGAAAATCCCACCTATGATTTTACTCTGAAGTAATTCATTTTACTTCAAAAGAAAAGGTTTTCATGAAAAGAATTAAGACTATGCATCATTCTACATTAAGATTTTTTTATTATTCCTTTATTTCTTTATTATATCAGATTGAGACAACCACATCTGTGGTGACTTACGGGATTCACAATGTTATAAAATTACCTTGATATAATGTAGAGAAACATTCTGAAGAGCATCTGGGTTTGGGCCCAGTGGCAGATTAAAGCTGGGAAAAAATATCAATGCCTCAAGAAGCCAACTCTAACCTGCCAACTTCTGCATTCAACTTAAACACATTAGGCTGTATGCATGAAGAGAGGCAGATTGCCATTGCTAATTAGAGCAACATTAGCACATACTAGAAAGAACTACTTGGGGAGCAATCTCAAAAGTGGCATTGGTTCTTTCTATCAGCAAAATATACAGGCAACTAACAAACAGAAGACAAACTCAAAGGCCAGTCAGTTCCAACAAAATGATAAATTCACCCTTCGTGTGGAAAGCCTTGCAGGTCCGCAATTGGCCCTCACAACTACATCAGAATGCAAAGCAGATACATTAGCTGCGATTTTCTGGTCTTGCCCTTGCCAGACTGGAAATCCATGTCTTATGGCAATGGACCTTGGGCTGGTCTGTCAAAATTTCTGTCCTGTCCATGATGATTTCTGGCACAGGTAGAACTGGAAAATTCCAGCCAAGGAAGGAGAGTGAAGAAAGTTTTTCTAGTTCTATCAGATTTATTTCAGAATCACAGGGCAGAATTTTCGCATCCTGCCCACCACGGAATCATAGCAGTGGGATTCAGATCATGCAAAAACCTGTTGACCTCGGGCAGGATTTTCTGGTCTTGGGGCAAGCCCAGCCGAAAAATTGTTTTTGAGAATAATGAGAGTAATTTCTCCATATGCACTGGCATTCTATGAGTTAACTATGGTTACACAGAGCTCTAAAATATGAACAAATAAATAATACAGGAGCAACAATGGTTGTCAATTTTTTTAATCTTCCCCTTCCCCCTTCCAATCCCTTTTTCCTATTATCTTTCCTTCTGTAAATTCTTTTTGGGAAAAGTTTATCTTGCAGTCATATCCCTCTTCCTCTCCTTCCCATCCATTTATTTTATTTTTTGATGTCTTGTCTTTACGACTACAGTTTTTTTATTCACTTCTTTTGCAGCAATTTGAGTGGGTTTTGAGTCACTGACAAATTCATTGGCTATATATGTGCTTTAATCCCCTTTGGCCAGCAATCTGACTCACTTCTTTTGTTTCCTCTTTTTTTTAATCATCAGTCAGACAGTTTTATTTCCATGTGTACAGGCAATTGAAATAAATATTAATTGAAATTGCTGCTCTGCTGCGCCATTATCAATAGTTGAATGTTAATCCAAATTCATAACTGAAAAAAAATCATGACCATTTTCAATGTTTGCACCAGTAATTTCTGCTTCCCTCAATCTCCACAGCAACTTCTGAGGAAAAGTGGTTGAAATAAGTAAAAAAAAATAAAAATAAATGACCATTTATGCCTCTTTGCCCTAGGTTTGTTTTTAATCAGTGCTCAGTTGAATTTATGGCAACAGAGTGGGAAACTCCTGCAGAAATTCTACCCAATGTACATTTAGTAAACTAAATCATATCCTTACCTTGTGTATAGCCTGTGAACGTTATATATCCACTTACAGCAAAGGCCGCACTGATAAACAGAGCAAATAACACTGATATATGAGTAACACGAGACCAGTTGTTTATTGTGGGCTGCTCCAGGGATCCATAAAGTAAAAAACTGTTGTGATGACAGACAAAAGCTGAAAGTACAGAATACATCATTAATAAATTTTGTTCTTATAATGGAGAAACGAATACATGTGTGCTTTTCAAGTTCTTGTAAGAGACATTTAACTTTGATTTTCTCAGTGGGACATTGCTAGAAGAACGTTACTTTGCAGAGGCAATGCAATGAAATAGATTTTTAATGCTTTGAGCTTGATTTTTTTTTTGTCACTTGATTATGCATGGGTGGATAACCTACTACACTAGGGGAGATGGGACACAGTGGTGACATCACTGGAATAGTAATCCAGGGACTCAAGGTGATGTTCTGGAGGCAAGGGTTCAAATCCCACCACGGCAGCTAGTGGAACTTAAATTCAATTCATAAATCTGGAATTGAAGAAAAAGATAATCTTGGTAATGCAGATCATGAAACTTTTGTCAATCATTGTAAATTTATGCCCTTTAGAAAGCTGCTATTCTTACTTATTGGCTCTTACATGTGGCTCTAGATGAATGAAATATAATTGACTCTTAACCGCCCTTTGAAATGGTCTAACAAGCCACTCAGTTCAAGGGCAATGAGGGTTGTGGCAACAAATGCTGGCCCTGCCAGTGATGCCCATGAAAGAATAAAGAAAAAAAGAGCTTTACCTTGTTTACTTTTTATTCATTATTTTTACTAATTATTACTAGTTTTTTCACTGATTATTTTCTTTTAATTACATTTATGAGTAATATAACTTAATATCTTGCCTCGAATATTATTATGTCCTTTTTTAGGTAAGGGGACCAAAACTGTAAGCCATATTCCAGATGAGGCCTCACCAACAGCCTGCAACAAAACAATCTCATTTTTAAACTGCAATTGTTAATTTTGGCTGATTTATTTATTATCAATATAAGGCAACTGTATACTTTGGTGGAAAAAAGCTACCGATCAAATTTAATATGAAGGAATTCAATACAGTACACAAATGATAGATGATACTTTTTTTCTGAGAATGCATAACACTTCCTCCGCATACAGAATCAGGAAAATCAAAAATATTGAAATCATAGAAAATTTCCAATTGAAAATATTCTGTTCAAATATAATTATTTTCAAGAATATAATGAAATATACTAAACAGTTTGCTTGGTTCTTCAAGGCTGCTCTTTCTAATAAACCAAACACAATCTGCACTTATTTGATGTCTCAAGGGATATCAACAAAAATCAATACTGTCAATTATACCTTTGAAATGTCTTCCTTACCTCTCTTCATAGATATTCAAAATATACTGATCAAATGATTATGGCACTAGACTAACAATCTAAACATTATGGGTGAAATAGTCTTGTCCCACCAATGGCAGGTTTCATGGCGGGTGGGAGTGGAAAATTTGAAGTGAAGCCAAAAGTCCTCACCATTGGAAAGTTCCTCATTTTCCCTTCACCACTTCCATGTGGGATGATGATGGGTGGGTTTTCCCGGTAATCCATGTTGGGAATTCAATTTGCATGCATTAGCATGTCAGGCAGTAACCGGGCAGAAACACTTTTGGCTCCTTCTGGGGTGGCATGATGGCACAGTGGTTAGCACAGCTGCCTCACAGCTCCAGGTACCTGGGTTTGATTCCCGGCTTGGATTATCATCTGTGTGGAGTTTGCACGTTCTCTCTGTGTCTGCGTGAATTTCCTCCGGGTGCTCCAGTTTCCTCCCACAGTTCAAAGATGCGCTGGTTAGATGCATTGGTCATGCTAAATTCTCCCTCAGTGTACCCAAACAGGTGCCAGAATGTGGTAACCAGGGATTTTCACAGTAACTTCATTGCAATATTAACGTAAGCCTACTTATGTCTGATAAATAAACTTTACTTTATGTCATGAATACTTATTACAAATGTAAGTTGGTGGAATCGTGTTCACCCATTCCATTGGAATCTTCGCTCCTTCAAACTGAATACAAAATTCAGTATTATGATTGTTGTTACCAAGGAGTGTCTTCATGCCTTCATTATGAGGTTAGCAATTAATCCTATCTCATTGCACAATATAGCCTGCTTCTGGTTGGTTCCAGAATATGCTGTTCTAAGATATTATCCTGATCTCTTCATCTATGCTACCACAGCTCATCTGATTTTTCCAGTCTATACATTGATTAAAATCCTCCCTAATTATTATGGCACCTTTATAACAAGGTTCTTGGGGTATCTGATTTGGTACTGGGTTGCAGATGGGATGATCATGGCCAGCAGTGGCATTTGCAGCTGTTAATGGGGAAAGCATAATAAGGGAGGTTACTCATAGCTTTTCTGGAATGAGGCAGGAGAGGTACTGCAGAGGAGGGGGGGGGGGAGAACGGACAGGGGTTGGGGGGGTTGGGGGGGGGGGTGGGGTTGAGGGGGGGCACCTTTGTATGTGACTACACATAGCACCAAATGGCAAGATGCCAAGAGGCATTGGGACATCAACAGTGATGGGCTCAGGTGGGACAGCAGGAATGCCTACCTCAATGACAATGAGATCTAGAGTTACTGAAGAAGATTGAAAACCATCAGTAGGAGGTCTACCTGAAAAACCTAAGACTTTTGGATGATTGGGAGATCTGATCTATAGGGGGGCGGGGTGGGGGGGGGAGGTTGAAGCTGGCCTCAAAGCAGAAATTCAGCACCACTATCCTGAAAATTTACAGCCAGTGCACAAAAAAACAGAACAAATCTAACTCAGTCAATTGCTACCCGATTAGTCCATTCTTGATCATCAGTAAAGTGATAGAAAGGGTCAGCAACAGCACTATCAAATGGCACTTATTTACAATAACTTGTTAATTGCAATGTTCTGTTTGTGTTCTGCTAGGGTTACTCTGCTACAAAAGAAGATAGTTGAAGGTCAATCATTTCAATCCCAGGACATCACAGTAGGAGTTCCTCAGGATAGTATCTGAGGCCTAAACCATCTTCAACCTCTTAATCAATGACTTTCTTTCTATTATAAAGTCAGAAGTGGGGATATTTGCTGATGATTGCACAATTTTCAGCACCATTCACAACTCCTCATATACTGAAGCAATCCATGTCTAAAACCTGGACAAAATCCAGGCTTGGGCTGACAAGTGGAAAGTGACATTCCTGCACACAAGTGCCAGGCAATGACCATCTCCAACAAGAGAAGATCTAACCATCGCTTCTTAACATTCAATGGCATTATCATCATTGAATGCCCCACTGTCAACATCCTTGGGGTTATCATTAACCAGAAACTGAACTGGACTAGCCACATAAATGCTGTTTATAAGAGCAGACGAGAAACTAGGAAACCTGCAGCAAGTAACTTACCTCCTGACACCCCAAAGCCTGTCCAGCATCTTCAAGGCACAAGTCAGGAATGTGATGGAAAGTCTCATTTGCCTGGATGAGTGTAATTCAAACAACACTCAAGAAGCAACACCGTTGAAAGTAATATGTGTATTTGGCTGGCATTTGTAGATGACGCCAGGATCTTTCACCCCACTAGAATATAGCAGGGCAGATGAATCATTGCCTGCCCAATCATGTCATTCAAAGAACTAATTGTCAATGTATAATTAATGAGCTTCCAAGCGTAAAATGAGATGCAATTTCCAAACCCATGAACTAGTGGGAAACTCATCACTACTCCTGCCCATCACATCACAATCTCTGGAATGGAAAATTCTGCACCATGATTTTCATAGAATGCCTATAGTGCAAAAGAAGCCACTCATCCTATCAAGTCTGCACCAACTCTCCGACAGAGTATTCTACCCAGGCCCCGTCCCCCGCCCTATCCTCTCTGACCCCACATATTTACTCTAGCTAATCCATTCAACCTATGCATCTTCAGACACTAAGGGGCAATTTAGCATGGCCAATCCACGCCAACCTGCATATCTTTTGGACTGTGGGAAAAAAAATGGAGGAAACCCACTCAGAAAAAGAAAAAATGTGCAAACTCCACACAGTTTAAATCTAACCATGATAAGGTTTGAAACTGAATCTGACAGATGTGGAATTAGTGGGCTAAAACACAACAAATAATGAACACTTCTGGATTGTGATAAATGTTCAACCAGTTCATTAATCTCCTTCAGGAAATGGAGCCTTTATACTCCGTGAGGTCAAGTTGACATTTGATACCAAACTAAAATCCATGCTCTCCTTGGTGCGTGTACCAAACCAATGTTGTAGAATTTTCTCCAGTGTTTTCTTATGAATCTGGTAAAATCTTTTCTCCAATTTAAACATGATGATTCATTTCAGATCTGCGGACTTGAGCATCTGATAATTCTTTCAGGTGCAAGCTATGCAAGAGACTTCATTTTTTTTGATTGGCAGTGCATTCTTCTTCAAGATTTCAGAATCTGTACCAGCAATTATACATTCACCTCCCAATTAGAAGCTTCAATTGAACATTTCCTGTATCTTAATGCATGTTGTGGTGTGTGATTTGGCATGAGTTACTGGGACAACTTTCTCCAAAATATCTTATCTGCCTTTTCGGGGGGATGCCTATCTTTTGTGCCAGAGAAGAGTTGTTTTAGTCCATACTTCTGTGAACATTACCATCATGGGAACTTCTTCATATTTTTGGTCACAATTGACATGTTAATCTTTACGTTGCTCCTTTTCCTGCCTCTTTGCTCTCGCTTTCTCTTTCCCAAATATTTCCCTGTGTTTCTAGGCTCTGGAGCACTCTTTAGCAACTACAGGTAAACAGCTTCCTCAATGGTGCAGCACTGGCCAGGTACGTGATTACCATTTTATGTCCAGCATATATAATCAGTCCTTCTGACAAAGAACATGCACTTGGTAATGCACGGGATGATGAAAATCCTTCCCCTCATTTGGTTGATGGGTCCAAGATAATCTAATTCTGAGCATTCCAAGTACAAAATGTTTTATTTCCTCGCACTCCTTCTGGCAAAACATAACATTTTCATAGAAATGCTATAGTCTAAATGGAGGCCATTTGGCCCATTGAATCTGCACCGATGACACAGCATCCTGTCCAACCCCTATCCCTGTAACGCCACATATTTATCCGGCTAATCCCCCAAACCACACATCCCTGGCATAGTAGGAGGCAATTTAGCATGGCAAATCCACGTAAGCTGCGTGGATGTAATCTGCACACCTTTAGACTGTGGGAGGAAACCGGATTAGCTGGAGGAAATCCTTGCAAATACAAGGGGAAATGCAAATGCCAAAAAAAAGGAAACAATCTGTTTGTATTAGAATAAAAAGCTAGGACAATTTGTTCTTTTAACAATCATTAGTTTACATTCATCATTAATCAATAATAAGTCGAGATGTAGGGAGTATAATTGTTGCACAGCAGATAAATTGACAATGGAATGAATATACATTGTTCTCTGGTAAATATTTATGACTTACCAAATGTCATAACTCCCATTGCTTGTATTGCATTTGGCTGTGCAAATTCCCAGGCATTTTTTGTGGATGGACTGCAAGATAAATAAGAGTCAGATTGCAATAGCCATTGGTCTTCTTTCTTTATTAATTTCAGTGAAAATGAAGATACTTGCAAATGGCAATCAAATACTCAGGGATGCAAAAAGCAATAGCAGACAATTTGCTTGTGTTCAGAAAATTGGTGGTATTCAATTCAGACAGATTAGTGGCCATCAGGAAGAGATGGCCCCAGCAATGACATACATGGAGAAACACAGAAGTAACTGGTTATGAATCCACATGACTAGCAGCTGAATAATGCTGCAGTCATTTCCGCTGAGTGCATTAAAGCAATGAGACCAAGTGGCTATTACAGCAAGCTTCTCAATCAGTTTTGCCAGTTATTTCTGTGAGCTGGCAAACTTTGTAACATGCAGAGACAAACTGCTGCATTCAGGCTGGAAAGACTAAGAAACAAAACCCTTGCTGAATTCCAATGGTGTGATTCAGAGGAAAATCCTGCATTTATTAAACATAAATTAATGGGTATTGAGAAACAGATGAATAAATTAACAATAGTCTGCATGGATTTTTAATCACAGGAATGAAGGGTATACTATGGGATTCTTTCTCCTGTTGAGCTAATGACACTTTTCCCCAGGGAATATGTCATTCCCTGGGGAAATGGTGCTTGCTATTGTTTAAATTATCATGAGTAGAAGTCTGTAGCTGGAATATTCTTTGAATTTTAAAGGCACTATGTATATTCAAATTTTCCATGCAAGCACTTTAATGCATCACAGAATCATAAAATAACACAGCCCAGAAGAAAATTATATGGTTCATGTTCATACGCAGGCTTTTGGGAAAAAAAAACTCCATTCCCCTGCTCTTTCCCCACAGTTAGTTAACTTCTACTTCAAGACATGAATTTTATACTTCCCCATAGACAGGGTTTATAGACCAGGGGCAGGGGAAAAATTGGTGTTCAGTGGAGTCAGGGGAGGGGGGAGGACATGAATCATCACAGATGGATCTCCAGCTGGACTTCCACTCACCCCAAACTCTCAATAATTTTATGGCTCAGGTACAATGCTTTGGATCAAATGCCTGCCCTAGCTCCAATTCAAACCCTTAAATGACCAACTATTAAGTTTAAGTTGATTTCGTAGTGTCACAAGTAAGCTTACACCAACATTGCAATACTTTGAAAATTGTCACACTCTGGCACCTCTTCGGGTACACTGATGGAGAATTTAGCATGGCCAATCCACCTAACCAGCATGTCTTGGAGTGTGGGAGGAAACCAGAGCATCCGGAAGAAATCCACACAGACATGGGGACAACATTGCAGACTCCACACAGGTAGTGATCTAAGCCAGGAATTGAACCCGGGTCCTTGACACTATGAGGCAGCAGTGCTAACCATAATGCCACTGTGCCAGCCATATTGACCACTTAACGATAGTTTCCTGCCCAGCCTCAATTTTTAGGCTGGCAGAAGGAATTTCCAGATATGGGGAATGCAGCCTTCAGAGCTGCTCCTGTTGTCAAAACTGTCCACAGAAGTAGACTGAAGGAGATGGCGCAACTCTATAACAGATTCTCTTAAGATAATGGATAAATCTTCTCAGATGCTGATTTTTGCCTCTAAAATTTGCAATACAGAAAATCCTGTTTACTGCAAATGAATTTCAGCTGCAAGCTAAACTGTTACAACTCAGATTATGATAACTAAAAGTCTTCCATTTATCTGCTCCCACAATATGCCACGAACTTCAGTCGGAATTAATGTATAAGAGATGTATTTGAAACTTGATAGTAATAAAATGTAAACATCCCTAATGATGAAATCTGTCAGGCCTCTGCTGCTGCAGCCAGCCTCGATCCAACACCCATCCCCAGCTATGGCAGATGCCCACAGCTAATCAGCTCCACCCTGCTCAAAAATATCACCCCAGACCGATCACCCATCCCCCCAGAGTGGCAGCAGGTTCCCCTCCCTCCCCACCGCCCCTCCACTGACCAGCACCCCCCCTCCTCCCCGACGTAGGTCTCGCTCCCAGAAGGATTTGCACCAGATGGCCCCACCTCCTAGGCACTGCCCGGTGTCCAGTGAGTAGTGACAGAGTACCAGGCTGGGACTGCCCAATGTGCACCCCCCTGTCCCGGGCCTCCCCTTGAGCCTCAATGGCCTCTGATTCTATCGGCTGGGGACCAGCTATGATTGCCACCAGAGACAGCCTCTCCTAGTGAGGCCACAGAGGCAAGTGAGACGAACAATCGTGTCGTGGGCTTGCTAATCACGTGCTAAAAATATGTAAATCCAATTTAAATATTTTAATCAGCCTCGTGCCAGAGGCTGATCTTGCCGGATACCCAGTGAGGTTGTGAGATGCAAGAAATCTGGTGCTGACCTGGTTTCCAGGCTCTCACACAATCTTACCGGCTCATCTCATCCATCAGTCGACAGGGCTCAATTGTCATCATGGAGACATTGAGCAGATTACACAAAATGAAAAAGAAGATCTTTTTCAGAGATGGAAAGTAATATGAATCAACAAACAGTAAAATAGATTCTTGTTTGCAGAAGAGTTAGGCTTCCAGAAATTCATGCAAGCTGAACTTTAAATCTTAATTGTCACATGCAATTGATTATGATGGGTGAAGCCTTATGGTGTTGCCAATATCATATGTTCAATGTTTAACTGTGAAAAAGAATAAAGAATATTATCTGTCATGTGTGTCATAAGCAAGTTGTTAAAACATTCACAAGGTTGTAAGTTGTCATTTTTGATAATGTCGTGAAGAATTATTTCTACAATAATGCTTTTTTCCAATTTTAGGGGGACATGCAAATGCAGGACTTTACAAGACAGTTATGTTTACAAATGTCTTTAGGTGAAGGAACGATGGTGATCATCCCAAACTCTATCCAGAGACAAGTCCATGAGACCTGTAACCAAAACCTTTTGAAAATCAGGTGACAAAATTTCACATCTTGAAGCAAAAGAGGGATAAGTATTTTTCTGGACACAGCGATACAAAGAGAGACAGAAACAGTCACTGCTGTCAAGCGCAGAAGGAAAAGGTGGTTTCTGTCTTAGTAATCAAGCAAGATGCTAGTGAGAACTGGTTCTCTGTGTGAAGGGAAGGAATTTTAGGGAATATATGGAGTAAGACGTCATTCAAATGTGCCTTTATTGTGGAATTTGTTTTGGGAATAATCATAAGATTCAATGAAGTAATTTTCAAAATACACTGGAAGACATTATATGTCAGGGAGAAGGGAGCCTAATGAAAGCCGGGAAGAGGTTGAAGTTTAATCTTTAAGACTACATTCTGTTGGAAGCATAAGCATGAGAAAACATCCTTTAGTTATCTGTTAAGCAGTGTTTATTCTATTATTATTTCAGCCTGTTTATTCCAGTAAACGTCTTAGAAGGCATCCTTGGTCATTTCAATTGGTCACTGGGAACTCACCTCATTTCAAAAGTTTTCAGGCATTGTAACATGTTATTTAATGACATTTAAACATGCTTCAAAAATAGTGATTTGTTTCAATGCAAGACCCAGGACACTTCACGTCAGGGAGTGAGCCTCAGCATCTAATTTTAAAATGTATGTCTCTGGGCACGGGTCTCTTCTCCAAACATGACCATGTAAAACGTACACTTATGGCAGGCTTCACCAAAGCTATTCACACTGTGATCGTATTCTGAATTATATGAGGAAGAATTTTTCAGATGGTGAAGTTTTTCACCTTGCCACCCAAAGGGTTAACATGGAATGCATCCCCAATGATAGTGGTTGCCCATAATATTTTGAAACGCAATGTGGTGTTATTTGGCTAAGGGTGAGACTTTCATCGCCATCTGGGAAACAAGTGGGTACGTGGATTGGCCATGGTAAATTGCCCCTCAGTGTCCCAATCAGTCATGCTTTAGGTAGTGGCCAGCAGTTGTGTAGTCCCAGCAGGCTCAGGTTCAAGTGCTGGTCCTACTGGCACTATAGGAAGTCCCCAACAAAGAAGAGGAGCTAATGGAAGCTTGTAAGTCAGTTGTGATGTCAAAATCTGGCTATCTTGCCCCAGAAAACTGTGTGGGGAACCGGTTTGAAAGGTCAGGGAAAGGATAAAGAGGGAAAGTTTGGCCTTTTGGGGGTGCCTCCAATGGATATGGAGGACACTCTAGGGAAGTCACCCTCGACCTCGGCCGATATCAGCTTTCCTAGTAAAAGCTTCCAGAATACTCAGATGGGGTGGGTCTGCCCATGCTGAGCATTAAAATACAATGCAGGCAGAGTGAGGTGCCTAAGTTGCCATTAGTTGGCCACTTAAGGGTTCTTATTGGCTCAAGGACAGGGAGTCTACCATGATCTCCACTGCCTGGCCACCCATAAAAGGAGGACTGGCCAAGGCAGACAGGGAGACGGCAAACAGGCCTGCACCCTATTTTATGAAACCCTCCTTACTTTCAAAATAGGGTGAGGAGGGCATAAAATTCTGCCCATGATATGGTTATCAAAATTGATTGCAAACTACAATGCTAATTTTCTTCATTGCTATCTTAAAATAGCTGCTTCTTTAGTAATGGAAAATACAGGATTTCAAAGGAGAATGTGCTGCAGTGACATCCAAACTTTTTCATTGTATTAGCAATATGATTACAGAATCTTGCAATAAATTAAGCATTTGATCAGCATTATGATTGTTATAACTTCTTAATGGAAACGTTGATTCTCTGCCAATACTGATGGAATCAGAGAACATATTTCAGGGGTCCCTGATTGATTGGGATATAGCTACTTTAATAACATACATTCTTGGCAATTCTCCCCCAATTCAGAATGCAACAAAATAAAAATTCAATTGATATATTTCATTGTGCTGCTACAAATTTATTTGCTCATGGTAGTTTCTATTTTGCAATGTCAAATAGATTTTTAACCCATTGTATTGTAAACGAAATCCCTCATGGCAGTATCCTAGGCCCAATCGTCTTCAGCTGCTTCATCAATGACCTTCATCAATAGACTCCCTGCCCTTGAGCCGATAAGGTCAGAATTGGGGATGTTCACCAATGATTGCACAATGTACAGCACCACTCATCACTCCTAGATACTGAAACTATCCATGTTCAAATGCAACAAGACCTGGGAAATATCCAGGCTTGGGCTGACAAGTGGCAGGTAATATTTACACCATACAAATGACCATCACCAATAAACGACAATCTAACATCACCCCTTCATTCAATGGTGTTACCATTACTGAATTCCTCCACTGCCAACAACTTTGGGGTTACCATTAATCTGAAACTCAACTGGACTCATCACATAAATACAGTGGAAATAGGGGCAGGTGATTCCTCAAAGCCTATCCACCAACTACAAGGCTTAAGTCAGGAGTGTGACGGAAAACTCCCCACTTGCTCTGGATGAGTGCAGTTCCAACAACACTCAAAAAGCTTGACACTATCCAGGACAAAGCAGTCTGCTTAATTGGCACCACATTGACAAATATCCATTCCTCTCACCACCAACGCTCAGTGGTAGCAGTGTGTACTATCTATAAAATGCACTGCAGCAATTCACCAAAGATCCTTAGATAGCACCTCCCAAACCCAGAAGTACTTCCATCTCAAAGGACAAGGGCATTAGATTCATGGGAACACCACCACCTGCAAGTTCCTCTTCAAGACAATTATCATCCTGACTTGAAAATATATCACCAGTCCTTCACAGTCGCTGTATCAAAATCCTGGAATTCCTTCCCTAATGGCATTGTGGGTCAACCCACTGCAGTATTTCAAGAAGGAGTGGCAGGGTGGCACAGTGGTTAGCACTGCTGCCTTACAGCATCAGGAATTCAGGTTCAATTCCTGCCTTGGGTGACTGTCTTTGTGGAGTTTGTACATTCTCCCCACATCTGCGTGAGTTCCCTCTGGGTGCTCTGGTTTTCTCCCACAGTCCAAAGATGGGCAAGTTAAGTGGCTTGACCATGCTAAATTGCACTGTTTTGGGGGATTGGCAGGATAAATATGTGGTATTACAGGATAGGGCCTGAATGGGACTGTCGTTAGTGCAGGCTCGATGGGCCAAATGGCCTCCTTCTGCTCTGTAGGGATTCTCAGTTCTAAAATTCTAAAAAAAAGGCAGCTCACCACCACCTTCTCAAGGGCAACTAAGAATGAGCAATAAATTCTGGCCAACCCCAGTGCTGTCCCACGAAAGAATAAAAAAAAATTGGTGAAAACTGCGGCTCTTGTAAAATCTGACTCTATTACCTTCTGATGTGAAAGTGATGAGAATGGAACTTACTTCGTATTTCAGTTCAAAACTAGTTATAAACTAAAGAAATTATTCTACAAATCATAATTCACAGCTTGATTAGGTAAACTTTGAATTTTCTGACTTTAATATCTTGCATGAGATAATGTTTTATTTAATTTGCAATAACTAAAACCATGGTTCTGGATTTTATGTTCCCCTGCCAGCAGATTTGAAAGTGAGGTCACGGTAGAGTGAGGGAGGTGGGGGGACATGTATAATCCACCAATTTGCCCTTGGACATAGCACTGGCAAAGCCACAAAAAGCAACATGGGGTAACTGTCTATCCTGGAAATACCACAAACAAGTCCTGCCTGTTTCTATCAGTAAGAATTTAGCAACACCAATTATTAATCCAACCGATTTATTTGATAGTAAAATAGCGAGCTTTCAACACTCCCGTGTCTTCATCAGGCAAGTGCAGTGTTCTGGTCTGCAATAGCACACATCAGCACAGACAGTCAGAGATTGCTGATTAGAATGCGAATCCTTACATCTAACCTGCTATTCAAGTGTTAAAGTGGCTAACAATGTGTGTGAAGGGGATCCTGAGCATTGTTAGAGAATTGTGTATTTTCTCCAGACAGCACAGTAAGTGAGGTTTTTTGCTAACCCAGGCAAGTTACGGGGGTTACAGATAGTGTGTCATGAAGCCAAGATCCCTGTTAAGACCGTCCTCATGTGTGCGGAGCTTGGCTATCAGTCTCTGTTCAGCGACTCTGCGCTGTCGTGTATCACGAAAGCCCCCTTGAAGAACATTTACCCGCAGGTCGGAGGCCGAATGCCCATGACTGCTGAAGTGTTCGCCCACAGGAAGGGAACTGTTTTGCCTGGTGATTGTTGAGCGATGCTCATTCATCCGCTGTCGTAGTGTCTGCATGGTCTCCCCAATATACCATGCTTCGGGACATCCTTTCTTGCAACGTATTAGGTAGACAACGTTGGCCGAGTTGCAAGAGTATGTACCGTGTACCTGGTGAATGGTATCCTCACGTTTGATGATGTCGTCCATGTCTATGATCCGGCATGTCTTGCAGAGGTTGCTGTGGCAGGGTTGTGTGGTATTGTGGTCACTGTTCTCCTGAAGGTTGGGTAGTTTGCTGCGAACAATGATCTGTTTGAGGTTGTGCGGTTGTCTGAAAGCAAGAAGTGGGGGGGTGGGGATGGCCCTAGCGAGATGTTCATCGTCATCAATGATATGTTGAAGACTCCGGAGAAGATGTCGTAGCTTCTCCGCTCCGGGGAAGTACTGGACAACAAAGGGTACTCTGTCCACCGTGTCCCGTGTTCCACACAACCCTGCCACAGCAACCTCTGCAAGACATGCCGGATCATAGACATGGACGACATCATCAAACGTGAGGATACCATTCACCAGGTGCACGGTACATACTCTTGCAACTCGGCCAACGTTGTCTACCTAATACGTTGCAAGAAAGGATGTCCCGAAGCATGGTATATTGGGGAGACCATGCAAACACTACGACAGCGGATGAATGAGCATCGCTCAACAATCACCAGGCAAAACAGTTCCCTTCCTGTGGGCGAACACTTCAGCAGTCATGGGCATTCGGCCTCCGACCTGCGGGTAAATGTTCTTCAAGGGGGCTTTCGTGATACACGACAGCGCAGAGTCGCTGAACAGAGACTGATAGCCAAGCTCCGCACACATGAGGACGGTCTTAACAGGGATCTTGGCTTCATGACACACTATCTGTAACCCCCGTAACTTGCCTGGGTTAGCAAAAAACCTCACTTACTGTGCTGTCTGGAGAAAATACACAATTCTCTAACAATGCTCAGGATTCCCTTCACACACATTGTTAGCCACTTTAACACTTGAATAGCAGGTTAGATGTAAGGATTCGCATTCTAATCAGCAATCTCTGACTGTCTGTGCTGATGTGTGCTATTGCAGACCAGAACACTGCACTTGCCTGATGAAGACACGGGAGTGTTGAAAGCTCGCTATTTTACTATCAAATAAATCGGTTGGATTAATAATTGGTGTTGCTAAATTCTTACTGAGTTCTTACCACTCCAATCCAACGCCGGCATCTTTACATCATGTTTCTATCAGGTCAGAGATAGCAAAATGAACTCTTCCCACAATTTTGCCATAGAGATATCTGTCATCTCCTTAATGTAGTAGCAAACTAGTTGAGTCTTGATGCAAAAATGAATTAGTTGTCACATGCAGCCACCTCCCTTTTAAAGCATAGGTTGGTTGCTAGCAGGCCCAGGAGATTAAATGGCTTTTAGTCCTGTTAGTTTCTCCAGCACTTTATTTCACTAAAATTAATGGCTCTCAGTTCCTCACTTGTATTAGACAGTTGGTTCCCCACAATTTCCAGTCAGTTCTTTTCACGTTTTCTGTTGCAAAAAAAGGCACTAAGTATTTGAGTTAATGTCTCACCTGCCCCCCCCCACCTCCCAATTGCAATCTTTCCTGTGCGATTGAAGGAGAAAATCAAACGCAGTCTGGGACATATGTGCCTGATATGCATTCAGCCAATTGGAAGGCACCAGGGACCTGCTGTTTGTTGACCTCTGCGTCTTTTAATAAAAAAAATCAAATCATAGCATCTGTGACTTCGGTGAACACAAATACCAACATTAAATATTAACAAATAATTCTTCCAGACATTCCAGGCTATACTGCTGATCGAGCAAAATTTAAAACATTGAAATGGAGTTCCATTTTATCTTCAATAATAGACCATTTTTTCGTTCACTTATGAAGAGGTGTTGCCTGCCAACTGAAAATTCAAATCTGCATTTTACATCATACTCCACACAGAACTGTTGGCTAGATACTGTTGCCATGGTTACAAAAGATCACTAGGATGAAGCTCTCTTTTCCACATATTAATTCCAGAGATTTTTAGCAGGGAGGTAAAATAACATGTCAGGAAGCAAAGATGATTTACTTATTGCAATATACTTAATAAAAAGAAAACACATTTTGAAACTTTTTGCATGTGGTCTGGTCACCACATTAAATAAACTTTTTTTTTGCTGTCGTTGTATTTTAGAAATTTCAGTTTTTCCTCAACGTCAAACGATTTTCAAAGAAACCCCCAAAAATCTATTATGGAACAACATTTATTCACTAGTTAGCTAAGCTGATGTCATCTAAAACAAAAACCACAGAAAGCAGACTGTATAAATGTCAGAACTTACAGCTAACCGTCCTTTATAATTAATGTTATTCAGAAAATGCAAAGGCTTCTGAACCATTTCTGAGAAGTTACTGTAATTGTAAAGCTTTTAAGCATGAAAAGATTGACATTCTCCATCCTCCTACTTAAGTTGAGCAGCTGACATATAACATTTTAAAATCTTCATCAACTTTGCATGGCTTAAATTAGTGCCTCCTCCCTGAAGATTTTGCTTCCTCAATTTTGCTGGGCCTACAAGTATTGTAAACAATGTTTTCTCCCACAACGATTTTTAATTATTTTTCCCGCCCATACTCTAGAAATGCAGCACTGGTGTCTCACCAAACCACTGTGATTTATTTTAGTTTGTATCTGGGTTTACTTAAAATATAAGCACTGAGGTACTTGGCAAATAGCTGCATGTTAGAATGAACAGTTAAACCAAAGGCAAGTACATTCTGTCCGTTTTCTTTCAATATAAATCATGTCTAACATCTGGCAGCTCTGACAATGTATGTCTTCCACTTAGCCATGGATGTTGCATACCTACATACTATCAATGACAATATTATAATGTCTTTCAGAGGGAGACATTGCAACAACAACTTACATTTTTATAACACGTGTGAGGTACAAGAATTCCCAGGCCAGGAATAGGAGGAATGGAATGCTGAAGCACAATAGGAATTGTAGAGTGACAGAAGGCTAAGTTGAAAGTCATGAGAAGGCCCATGTAATGGCATGAAAGGATTAAGGAAGCAATTTCTAAATATATAGAATCCCTACAGTGCAGAAGGAGGCCATTCAGCCCATCGAGTCTGCTCTGACTTGCTGACAGAGCATCTTACCCAGGCCCAGCCACCCACCACCCCTCCCCCAAACCCCGTAATTCCATGCATTTATTTCACTCATGCCCACGACCTATACATTTTGGGACACAAAGGGGAAATCTAACATGGTCAATCCACCTAACCTGCATATCTTTACACTGTGGGAGGAAATCTGAGCACCTGGAGGAAACCCACACAGGGCAGAATTTGCTGTACATAAAGGCTTAAATAATGCACTGTACAAGGAGATGGAGGAAATAAACATCACTGTAGATCAACAAGATGAGGAATGCCTAAAGTAAGTGCGCATCAAAGTCTGTGAGGATCTGAAATATGTCTTTTTGATAATTCATACTCATGTAGAATGGCCGGGATTTAACCATCATGTTGTGCTCTGTTTCGGTAACACAGTGGTAAAGTGGACATAAAGCAATTAGCGTAATTGGTGCTGACCAGCACCATGATCCCCATCAATGGGGAGCAGTCAACTTGGTCTCACTGGTGGAACTGGAGGCCATTGAGGCACCCTGAAGAGGCTGAAGGCAAGGGGGAAACCCCATGGGCAGTGCCAGACTGGTAGTGCCACCTTGGCACTTGGCCAAGACAGCCTGGCATTTGGGTAATGCCCACCAGGCACCTGGGAAATGTCCTCCGGGCAATGCCAGAGGGCAGGGCTAATGGGAGGAGGAGACAAAGGGATGGTTAATAGGGGAGGATCTCCCTCCCATTCTGTAGCAATTGGTGGGGGGAGGGCAGCAAGACTATGATCAGTGGGAGAGGGGGGAGATCTGTGATTGGCCTGGATGGCATTGGGGGGTGTCAGCAGGGTCTGCATGTATGTCTATAGGCCCCCGTCATTGCAAGAGGGGAACTGCTTCAAGCAGCCTGCAGTAGCAGAGGCCTGACAGCTTCCTTTTTGTCTGTCATCAGGAGCCTGCACATGCGCACTACCTCCCTTTGCAGGCTTTTCAGCATATTAAGCTTCTTTCACAGGCTTCTGCAGCCAGTGTGTATGGCGGTGGGGGGGGGGGGGCTAAAAATACACGCAAAAGACAGATCTGGAACTCTCCCAGTTCCATGCCCGCCTGACATTTAGATTAAAAATGGTAAAATACTGTCCAATAGGACTGAGTTCGCTAAAAAAGAATAGCTTCAGTCTACCTGATGTTTGGCTAAAGAAAGTTATGATTCCTCCACATTGGAGAAAGGAAGGGAAGTGAGAGAAAGAAAAAGGAAGAAAGTTAGTTAACCAACTCAAATACACATAAGTTGATGTTATGTCAGCACATGGATGTTACAAAGGGGCAGCAGAACAATGAGGGAAACAAGAAGTTTAATAAGACTATGAGAATCCTGTTTGGGATGTTTGGCTGTTTCTGGATGAGTAGAATTGGTGACATCACAAGTGTAGTCTCATACAGTTGGATGCTGGAGGAAAGACAATGAAAATGACATGTAATCAACTATGATTCATGCAGTGGAAAGATCCTGTTGATTTAAATGATAGATCAGAAAGACGTTTTGACTGAGAACAAAAGACAAAAATAACTACAAGTTGTGATCCACTTTGCCCTTGACTATATTTTCAGATATGATACCAGGAATGTCTATCTCTATTTTGGAGTTTATTAATAATATTAAAATTCTTCCAAATAAAATATGCTTTTCACTAGGCAACAATCTTTCATCATTTCTTGCTTAGTCAGCTAATTATCTGACCCACATGAAAAAGCATACCCAGCTTCTCATGCCCACAGTGGTTAATGCCTTATCCGATAATAAGTTCTTCACTGGTTACTTCCCCGAGTGGGTGTCTCTATTGCTAGTGTTTGTACAAGTTGTATGACATGATGCAGTTGGTGAGGAAGTAGCACAGTTGTTGTTTTCTATCTGACAGCAAATTCTGCAGTAGTAGAATCAAGTTGGTTGACATCATGGTCAGATTTTTCCAATAATGTGAAATAGAGGAAAGGTTATTTAGCTAGACACATCTTGGAAGGAACAGTGGCTAAATAATTATAAGGGCATTTCAATATTTTAAGAAAGCACATCAAGGAGAGACGACAGGCAGCATTTTCAAGCTTCCGTTGCCACTGTGAGCAACCTCACCATTCCCCATACATTTTCAAGCCTGCTTGTATGCAATTTACAATGCCTCCTCTTTACACTGCCTCAGGGGGTTTTCATTGCTATTGCTTTTATCTTGTTTATACTTCTGCAGTTTTGATTGTAAGTCATCTATTTCCTGGCAAAATAGAAAAGATAATATCTGAGGTCACTGAACTTTTCTATGGTCCACCCCTCACCCACTATGATTCCTGTGACAGACAGAGCAGAAGAATTCACTCCATGGAGAGGCCATTGGAGTAAGCTGTATGAGTCGTCAGAGTAACTTTGAGGAAGGAAGATGCTTCAGGAAGTGCAGAGGTTTCCTTTTACAGAGCTGAATTTGTCTGGTACCCAGGTGCAAAGGCTCGTAATCCAGCTAAAGCTTTGGGCCAACCGTTCAATCCCCGCCACATTAGCTGGTGGAATTGAAACTTAATTATAAAAATATGGAATTGAAAGCTGGAATTGTTGTTTTGGTCTTGTCGAGGTGTTGTCTTGGGGCTAAAGGGATCAATGGATATGGGGGGAGTTGGGATCAGGTTATTGAATTTGATGAACAATGATGATCGAAATGAATGATGGAGCAGGCTCAAGGGCCGAATAATCTACTTCTGCTTTTATTTTCTCTGTTTCTATTTTCAATGGTTCTGTTGCTGGTGGTGCTGGAAAATCCCACCTCTGGTTTCAGTAATGGTTACATGAACCCATCTGGTTCAATAATGTCCCTTAGTGAAGACAATCTGCCATCCATACCTGGTTTGGATGATGTTGGGATCATGAAATCCCAGATCTGCAGCAATGTGGTTGACTCTTAATTCTCTTTTGAAATGACCTATTGAGCCACTGAGTTCAAGGTTAATTAGAGATGGACAACACACATTGGCTTTGCCAGAGACACCCATATCCAATGAAAGAATAAAGAAGAAAACATGTTGAGTGAGAAAGTGAAAACTTCACGTTTATTGGCATTGGTGTCTTGACTTGCCTTGGTCAAACTTCTTCCATTGCAACAGCTCTCAGGGTGATGCAAATTCACTGATTGGAAAGGAGCAGGAGAGACAAAAAGCCTTTATCATGATCTTATGGGCCTTCCTATGTCTTCTCAAGTATTTGAGCCAGCAACATCTCCTGAGAACCACCTGGGATTCTGGTGGCTTTTGCAATTGCAGCCCTTTCAACATTTCTGGATACCTTTGCAAATGCTTCAGATGTTACAGCTATCCCTTTCCCTGACAATCAGAGAGTACTTCAATTATTTTAACTGAAGCATTTTAAAGACTGCAAAAGACCTCAACTTTCCTTCTTTATAGAAGTGGTAAACTTATCAAAAAAAGTATCCCAGTGAAAGATCTTGCCAGTGTATCTGTTGGAGGAGAATTCAGCATGCACTATCATTGTAAATTATTGTTACTGTTATTCTTGCTATATCATATGTTAAACTAGCAATTCTGGGATCCCTAAGGAACTACACATGTGAATAGAAACATAAGAACAGGATTAAGCCATTTAGCCTTTCTGATCTTCCCATCATTCAGTGAGCCTGCCTGATCTACAACGTAATTCCATAAATCCACAATTGCCTTGTATTTCTCAATATCTTAATTTCATTCACAAAAACTATCAATCTCTGATTTAACTTGAACCGATCTAGCATTAAAGACCATTTGCAGAATAGGGGATCTTCTGCCATCCCTTGCACCCCTGTACACTTTGGCCCCCACCACAAATACATAAATTCTCTCCCCACCATGGGGCTTCCCCAGCATTGTCCCAGCACAGTTTGGTGCCAACTTATGCCAAGGGGTATTGCTGGGAGAATTACTTTTCCTGGAAATACATGACTAAATTCAACAATCCTATACTCAAAGTAGGAATACACCTTTGGAAAGGAACTGGGTTAGAGACAAAATTACAACAGTGCAGTGAGGATTCTCTGGCTTCTTTCAAGTGCTACTCATCACCGAATCCATGATATTTATGGAATAATGGGAGCTAGTAGGAAATTTATTGAAACTTTAATTATGTTATTAAGTTGTGGATATAAAAACAAAGGGAGAATATTGTGCTAACAAATTATTTTTTTTCACAGGGGAGGAAACATTAAATAACAGATGACACAACTAATACTTTTGCTCCAAGTTGTTCATAGAACCATAGAATCTCTACAGTATTGAAAGAGGCCATTTGGCCCATCGAGTCTGCATTGACCACAATCCCACTCAAGCCCTACCTCTCTAACCCCACATATTTACCCTGCCTGACAAGGGAGTTTGATGAGGACTTGTCTGTTGAGGTAGTATGGGCTGAGATTAGAAACAGGAGAGGAGAGGTCACCCTGTTGGGAGTCTTTTATAGACCTCCTAAAAGTTCCAGAGGGTGGTAAGGGTATGGAATGCCCTGCCTGCGTCAGTTGTAGATGCGCCAAGTTTGGTGGCGTTTAAGAGGTTAATAGATAAGTTTATGGACGAAAAGGGAATGGAAAGGATTGCAAAGTCGATCCTGGACAGGAGTGAAAGTAATAGAGTAATTGTTATGGGGGACTTTAACTTTACTAATATTGATAGTGAAGGGTAGGTCGTGCCTTACTAACCTTACTGAGTTTTTTGAAAAAGTGACCAAAGAGGTGGATGGGGGCAAGGCAGTTGATGTGGTATATATGGACTTTAGTAAGGCGTTCGATAAGGTGGCCTATGGAAGGCTTCTGCAGAAAATGCAGATGTATGGGATTGAGGGTGATTTAGCTAATTGGATTAGGAATTGGCTAGCAGATAGAAGACAGAGGGTAGTGGTTGATGGAAGATATTCATCGTGGAGTTCGGTGACAAGTGGTGTACCTCAGGGGTCTGTTTTGGGGCCCCTGCTGTTTGTAATTTTTATAAATGATCTGGATGAAGGTATTGACGGATGGATTAGTAAATTTGCAGATGACACTAAAGTCGGTGGAGTGGTAGATAGTGAAGAGGGGGGTTATAGTTTGCAGAGAGACTTGGACAAGTTGCAGAGCTGGGCCGAGAGGTGGCAAATGGAGTTTAATGTGGAAAAGTGTGAGGTAATTCACTTTGGCAGGAATAACAAATGTGTAGAGTATAGGGCTAAGGTAGGACTCTCAATAGTGTTGATGATCAGAGGGATCTTGGTGTATATGTTAATAGATCCTGAAAGTTGGCAATTAAGTCAATAAGGTTGTTAAGAAGGCATATGGAGTCTTAGCTTTTACTGGTAGGGGGATTGAACTTCGGAGCCGCAACGTCATGTTGCAACTGTACAAAACTCTAGTGCGGCCACACTTGGAGTATTGTGTGCAGTTCTGGTCCCCACATTATAAGAAAGATGTGGAGGCATTGGAGAGGGTACAGAGGAGGTTTACCAGGATGTTGCCTGGTATGGAGGGCAGGTCTTACGAGGAGAGGCTGAGGGATTTGAGGGTGTTTTCGTTAGAAAGAAGGCGGCTAAGAGGAGACCTTATTGAAACATATAAGATGATTAGAGGTTTAGATAGGGTGGACAGTGATAGCCTTTTTCCTAGGATGGAGAAAGCTAGCACGAGGGGACATAGCTTTAAATTAAGGGGTGGTGGTTATAGGATGGATATCAGAGGTAGGTTCTTTACCCAGAGGGTGGTTAGGGTATGGAATGCCCTGCCTGCGGCAGTTGTAGATGCGCCAAGTTTGGTGGGGTTTAAGAGGTTAGTAGATAAGTTTATGGACGAAAAGGGAATGGTTTAGGTTAGAGGGTCATTGCTTTTTCCTAATTGGTCGGCGCAACATCGAAGGCCGAAGGGCCTGTTCTGCGCTGTAATGTTCTATGTTCTATGTTCTATGACACTTAAGGGGCAATTTAACATGGCCAATCCACCTAACCCGCACATCTTTGGACTGTGAGAGGAAACCAAGCACCCGGAGGAAACCCACACAGATATGAGGAGAATGTGTACACTCCACACAAGCTGTGACCTAAGCCGAGAATTGAATCCATGTCCCTGATGCTGTGAGGCTGCAGTGTTAACCACTGTGCCACCGTGTTCACCCATTTTATATATGTTTCCTCGCAGGCTCAAATAGCAAAAAATTGTTCCACCAATAATTGGTTTGCATTATGACCACACACATATATTACAACCTTACTCTTTGACAAACCTAAAACGTGACAGTACAATTTTATATATTTGTCCCCAAGAAGCATTAGTTTTTTTAAAGTGGCACTGTCTTCATGAGAAAGCATGCGGAGAACCCTTAATTTAATGAACTACATAATGATTTAAATGTCAGTGAAATGAATGCAAATATCTTTAAGCTCTTTGCTTTTGTCAACGAAATAATGCTTGCCAAACAACACCTCAATAAGTAAGCTTACTCCTACTCACCAAAAGTCATTAGGCTTTTCTGCTAATAAAATAGGGTTCATGAAACCTAAATAGCTTTTGCTATGATTAATGACTGCTCTGCAAATATATTTGCCCAAATGACTAATGGAAGAAAATGGAATTGGAAGGCAACAGATTTTCCATCAGTAATAAGCTTGCTGATTTTTAGCAAAACAAAGCCTCGTGTTACTTTTAAAATCAGAGATAAAGACAAGGATGCATTAAAAGTGTTATTTCTCCTGTATTTAGAATTTGAGATCATTCAAATATCAACATATTTTCTTCAATCTATTGTAACTTTATTTTTAAATGATAACAATTTTGTCCCCTTGCACTATAGAATTGTGAATTCAGAACTGCTGAAATATGGTCACTATAGATTTTAACTTTTAATCAAGAGAGAAGAACATCACAATGGCTGACTCGAGGATCTCTCAACAAGGACCCAGATCTTTGATCTGTAGATCATCAGAGACTAAACATATGATCCAAGATGCATACTGGAGCCTCCCAGAAAACGCAATGTGCTGATCTCATGTGGCAATTGACCAGGAAGTATGAACTTCTGACGGACAATTCCATGAAAAGTCCAGGAGCAGGGAAGTTCCCGCCTCAGAGTCTAAGACTTTGGACAGTTCCAATTTATTTACTTGAATAGTTATCCAGGAAATGTTAAGCAGATAAATCCTAGCCTATTGCTTCGATAATTACAGATCTCACCCCCTAATTAGTCACACATCCTAATCACACCCCATCATCTTCCCCTGCAATGACATTCCCTTATTGTATTGACTATGCCCCAACCATCAAACACACGCCCTGCAAACACTAACTAATGCTTCCCGACCTGATTGTTGCTTTTGAGCTAAGCACATCCCTGACTCCTTACTGAGCTATCTGTCACCTCACCCATTTGCCACCTCATCTAACTGCCACCCTAGCTCCTAACAGCTTAGCCCCTGCTGCCGAACCCACCTGTTACTCTAGCAATTTACATCACTCATCCCACCCATTTACCTCACACACCTAGCCATCATACCACCCTGTTGTTCACTCAATTATGCAATCATCCATTCATTCATTCATGCATTTATTAATTCACTAATATTCATTCATTCACCTGTTCACTAATATTCACACTGGAAACAACTAGTGTGGTATAAAAAAGACTTATATCATTCCTCTCTAAACTACAGTGCTCTAATGGAGCTCTCTGAGGAAGTTTCCTCTGCATTTCTGGAGATGCTGGACTCGGAAGATCCGGCAGGAGATGCAAAGTAGTGTCACAGTGTGGAAAAGCTTGAGGAGAGGGGCAACCTGACAATGATTGCTGCTCTGTGGAAGACTCAGGCCAAGATTTCACATGTAAGATTTTTACTGTAACAAACATATTAAAATTGAAATAGAATAAATGATATTTAGTAGCCAATACACTAGAGACAAAGTACTTCTCTTAACATAAAGCAATTAAAACCCCTTTGTCATATCAATATGTTATATGATAATCTCAGGAGAAATAGAGTCTTATGTTTAAAAGCTCACCCCAGCTTTATAAGGATCTCTTCTCCCTGTTCCATCAAGGTGAAACTTCTTTGGAACTTTGGAACTTTTCCCAGATTTTTTGATCTGACTTGAACTCAGTTCCAACTCTCTTTGAAATGAGAATGTACTTTACTACTGGTGACTTTGCTTTCTATCATTCATCACAGAAGATCTCTTTTCTATTTTATACAGTTTTATAGCTTTTCCATGTTCTTGGTTTGGTCTGCTTAACTTTGTTTCACACAATATTGTTATCAGGGTGTTTTTTTTAACATTATTTGTTCAGATTGTTATCCCTGCTTTTCATTTCCTTCCATGTTTCCTAATTTTCTTAAATCTCCAAGTCTTTGAAGAAACTCCCAACTAGCCATACATCTGAGAGCAAATGAGGCTGGGGAATGGCATAACCAGCTGCTTCGCTTTTTGTGTCTGGCTGTTAAAATTTGCATCTGACTTTGAATAGCTTTCAATTTGAGTTGCTGTCTCCATAACATGCAGGTCACATGGGTGCGTCCGGGCAGTTTAAGTTTAATAGAAGGTCCCATCTCTCTCTCCGAACTATTCCACTTGAATTAAATGAGACCATCTTATATAGTCCACCATTCATAACGTCCTTCCTAAAAATGAAATTATTTTTCTATAACATTACAAAAGTAAGCATTGTAAACACTTTAATGACTGATTTATTACTCATGCTGCAAGTAACGTTCTTTCCCCTTCTATCACACTTCACTATTAACATTTTTTTTGGCTTAATCTTTAACAACCAACTGCACGTGATAGTAATGATTTGAAGTTCAGTTTACATGAACTCTCTGAGTTCCAACTCTCTTTGAAATGAGAATGTACTTTACTACTGGTGGCTTTGCTTTCTATCATTCATCACAGAAGATCTCTTTTCTCATTTCATACAGTTTTATAGCTTTTCCATGTCCTTGGTTTGGTCTGCTTAACTTTGTTTCACACAATATTGTTATCAGGGTGTTGATTTTTTAACATTATTTGTTCAGGTTGTTATCCTTGCTTTTCATTTCCTTCCATGTTTCCTAATTTTCTTAAATCTCCAAGTCTTTAAAGAAACTCCCAACCAGCCATACATCTGAATCATCCTCATCCTGTTCAAATTCAGGATTTCTTTTATCTTTAAACCTTCAGTGTTCTGCTCCAGCAACTGCAAATTAAACACTGCCTCATTTTGTGCAAACAGATAATTCTTCTGTTGAGCAAAATCCTCTTTAACCATTTTAAGAATTTTGTTAAGTTCTTTTTATATTGATAATCAGACAAGAAGATTTTGATGCTCCTTTCTAGTCCGTTCACAATGGTATAAGAAACATTTTTGCTTTCCATTGTCCCCATTCAGCACCAGCTTTTTTTAGTTATTTTTTAGCTTTTTCTTATATTCAGGAACACATTTCCTTCATCATACCTCTATCATATCAGAATTGGTTGCAGCTGTGCCATTTCATTTCAAAATACTTCTTTTCTTTGTTTCATCACTAGCTTTGAATACAGTTGCTATCTGCTTTGTCACCTTTTGCTCAGACTTTGCCTCCATTTTTAATTCAGGCAATTTGAATTTGTTTCCAGCTGCCATCAACCCTTTGCTTTTGATTTAATGCTCTAATGTCCTTTTAACAGTAGCATTTTGAACATCTGACTCTTTGGGCACATCATCCTTTGAAAAAATAATTTAGACAGCAAAATTATAGACAATCGTGGATTTTTGTATATCGCACAATTTATCTTGTACATTTTCAGTTTTAGCAGGTACACTATGCTTTTCTGAAATCATAGTAGATGACAATACCCAATCAATAGCTAGGTTAATTCCCAACAGAAAATAGGTAACTTCTCCGCAACCCCCCACAATCATAAGGTTGTGAAGAAATTAAACCAAACTTTAACTCTATACAATGGAGCAGCTTTTAGAAAGGATGTACAATCTCAGGATTCCAAGCTGCCAGCTTTTTCCAGCCTTGCTCTGTCATTGTGATGCTGTGAGCCACACCTTCAGAGCCTTTCTGCACAGAGTGCTGGATGATCTGTACAGCTTGCAAACTACACACTGGCCTTCTCAACTCACCCAGCGAGAAGTGGAAAATTCCGCCCCACAGCTGGGATTTTCCAGTCCCATCTGCTGCAGGACTATAAATTCTCACCCAAAGCTAATGGACCTTTGGCTCGGTCATCACATTCCCCTCCCACCTGTGCTGATTCCTGCCATGGATGGGACCGGAAAATCTTAGTCGTGGTGTTAACTCCACATTTTAATATCACAAGGGATAGGCAAACAAATTGGTGCACATACCTAAAAACATGTATGTGACAAGTTACTTGTGTAGGTAGTTTTAACTTTCTTTGTATAAATACATGGGGATGTTTGCCGATGTCTGTGCAATGTTCAGCACCATTCATGACTCCTCAGACATTGAAACAGTTCATGTTCAAATGGATGAATCTGAACGATATCCAAGCTTTGGCTGACAAGTGGCAAATAACATTCAGGCTGTACAAGTGCCAGGCAAAAGCCATCTGCAACAAGAGAGAATCTAAATCATTGCTTCTTGACATGGTACTACCATCACTGAATTCCCCCACTATCAATACTCTGGGTGTCATTATTGACTAAAAACTGAATTGGACTAGTCTTATAAATATATGGTTCCAAGACCAGATCAGAAGCTAGGAATCCTGTGGTGACTAACTTACCTCCTCACTCCCCAAAGCCTGTGCACTATTTACAAGTCATGATGTATAGATGCTGGCGTTGGACTGGGGTAAACTCAGTGAAGTTTCACAACACCAATTTTAAATCCAACCAATTTATTTGATAGTAAATTTGCGAGTTTTCGACACTATGGCCTTCGTCAGGCAAATGCAGTGTTCTGGTCTGCAATAGCACTCATATCAACACAGACAGTCACAGATTGCTGATTAGAATGCGAATCCTTACATCTAACCTGCTATTCAAATGTTAAAGTGGCTAACAATGTGTGTGAAGGGAATCCTGAGTATTGGTTAAAGAATTGTGTATTTTCTCCAGACAGCACAGTAAGTGAGGTTTTTTGCTAACCCAGGCAAGTTATGGGGGTTACAGATAGTGTGTCATGAAGCCAAGATCCCTTTAGATTAAGACCATCCTCATGTGTGCGGAGCTTGGCTATCAGTCTCTGCTCAGCGACTCTGCGCTGTCGTGTATCACGAAAGCCCCCTTGAAGAACATTTACCCGCAGGTCGGAGGCCGAATGCCCATGACTGCTGAAGTGTTCGCCCACAGGAAGGGAACTGTTTTGCCTGGTGATTGTTGAGCGATGCTCATTCATCCGCTGTCGTAGTGTCTGCATGGTCTCCCCAATGTACCATGCTTCGGGACATCCTTTCTTGCAACGTATTAGGTAGACAACGTTGGCCGAGTTGCAAGAGTATGTACCGTGTACCTGGTGAATGGTATCCTCACGTTTGATGATGTCGTCCATGTCTATGATCTGGCATGTCTTGCAGAGGTTTCTGTGGCAGGGTTGTGTGGTATTGTGGTCACTGTTCACCTGAAGGTTGGGTAGTTTGCTGCGAACAATGATCTGTTTGAGATTGTGCGGTTGTCTGAAATCAAGAAGTGGGGGGGTGGGGATGGCCCTAGCGAGATGTTCATGATCATCAATGATATGTTGAAGACTCCGGAGAAGATGTCGTAGCTTCTCCGCTCCGGGGAAGTACTGGACAACAAAGGGTACTCTGTCCACCGTGTCCCGTGTTTGTCTTCTGAGGAGGTCAGTGCGGTTTATCGCTGTGGCACGTTGGAACTGTCGATCGATGAGTCGAGCACCATATCCTGTTCTCATGAGGGCATCCTTCAGAGTCTGGAGGTGTCTGCCACGATCCTCCTCATCTGAGCAAATTCTGTGTATAAGGAGGGCTTGTCCATAGGGAATGGCTTCTTTAACGTGTCTAGGGTGGAAGCTGGAGAAGTGGAGCATTGTGAGGTTGTCTGTCGGTTTGTGGTACAGTGGGGTGCTGAGGTGACCGTCCTTGATGGAGATGCATGTGTCCAAGAATGCAACTGATTCTGGAGAATAGTCCATGGTGAGTCTGATGGTGGGATGGAACTTGTTGATATCATCATAAGTTGTTTCAATGATTGTTCAACATGAGTCCAAAGGAAAAAGATGTCATCAATGTATCTAGTATATAACCTTGGTTGAAGATCTCGTGTGGTGAAGAAGTCTTGTTCGAACCTGTGCATGAAGATGTTGGCATACTGAGGTGCAAATTTGGTCCCCATGGCTGTTCCATGTGTCTGGATGAAAAGCTGATTGTTGAAGGTGAAGACATTGTGGTCCAAGATGAAGCGGATGAGTTGTAAAATTGCATCCGGAAACTGGCAGTTGTTGGCATTGAGTACTGAGGCAGTACTCATGGGGGTGGGGATCGCTAAGGCCATCCCCACCCCCCACTTCTTGCTTTCAGACAACCGCACAATCTCAAACAGATCATTGTTCGCAGCAAACTACCCAACCTTCAGGAGAACAGTGACCACAATACCACACAACCCTGCCACAGAAACCTCTGCAAGACATGCCAGATCATAGACATGGACGACATCATCAAACGTGAGGATACCATTCACCAGGTACACGGTACCTACTCTTGCAACTCGGCCAACGTTGTCTACCTAATACGTTGCAAGAAAGGATGTCCCGAAGCATGGTACATTGGGGAGACCATGCAGACACTACGACAGCGGATGAATGAACATCGCTCAACAATCACCAGGCAAAACAGTTCCCTTCCTGTGGGTGAACATTTCAGCAGTCATGGGCATTCGGCCTCCGACTTGCGGGTAAATGTTCTTCAAGGGGGCCTTTGTGACACACGACAGCGCAGAGTTGCTGAGCAGAGACTGATAGCCAAGTTCCGCACACATGAGGACGGTCTTAATAGGGATCTTGGCTTCATGACACACTATCTGTAACCCCCGTAACTTGCCTGGGTTAGCAAAAAACCTCACTTACTGTGCTGTCTGGAGAAAATACACAATTCTTTAACCAATGCTCAGGATTCCCTTCACACACATTGTTAGCCACTTTAACACTTGAATAGCAGGTTAGATGTAAGGATCCGCATTCTAATCAGCAATCTGTGACTGTCTGTGTTGATATGAGTGCTATTGCAGACCAGAACACTGCATTTGCCTGACGAAGGCCATAGTGTCGAAAGCTCACAAATTTACTATTAAATAAATTGGTTGGATTTAAAATTGGTGTTGTGAAACTTTACTGACACTATCTACAAGACATAAGTCTTGGATTCTTATTGGATACTCTCCAATTGCTTGGATGATTGCAATGCTACAATATATAAGAAGACTGATACCATCCAGGACAAAGCAGCCCAGTTGACTAGCACCCCATTCACCAACATTCACTCGCTCCACCACAGACACACAGTGGCAGCATTGTATATCATCTACAAGATGCGCTGCAGGAACTCACCAAGAGTCCTGAGAGAATATCTCTCATACCCATGACCACGACCATCTAAAAAGACAAGAGTAGCAGATACCTGGAAATTCACCACTACCTCGAAATTCTCCCCCAAGCCATTTATCATCTTGACTTGGAAATATATCATCATTCCTTCTCAGTCGCTAGATCAAAATCCTGGATCTCTCTCCCTAACAGCACTTTGGGTGTACCTAGACCACAGGGACTGCAGCAGTTCAAGAAAGCAGCTCATCGCCATCTTCTCATGGGCAATTAGGCACAGGTAATAAATGCTGGTCTACAGAGCCATACCCACATCCCATGAACGAAAACAAATGTCCATTTATTTTGCTTTACAAGCGAGTTATATAAGCAATTAATTATATTCCCTAGACAAAACGTTGGAAGTTAAAAGCCTTTGGTATTGATGTACTGGTTGCCTGTCTACACAAATAATGCCACACGAAACCAACAGCCTTGTTCATGTGACATCTGGAAGGTGACTTGTTTAGAATTTCTGCCTATTTTGAACAGTAACCCAAATTCATGGTTTTGGTGTTCTTAATATTTTATTGGAGGAAGTTTCTGCGCATCCACAACTGGATGTCAAAACAAGTGGCCTGATAATTTAGTAACTTTGGAGGAGTGGAGACTGGTGGCAGTGAGATAGTGCTGGGTGTCATCAGTGTATAGGTGAAAACTAATAACCTGTTTTTGGATGAAGTTGCTGAAGGGCAGGGCGTGGATTAGAATGAGATCTAATTGTGCACACTGAGGTAACACTATCATACATGAAGAAAAGCCAATGCATATGATTATTTAACTATGTTTAGATGGATAAAAATGTAACTAGGTTGGTGCAATCCCATCCAGTCAGTCACAGCAAAGTGTTGTTGGGGGAGAATAATGTTAGATATGCAAAATGTGCAGACAGGTCAAGAAAGAAGAGGAAGAATATTCCAGTGCTTTCACAGCCACATGGATATCACTTATGACTTTGATAAGAACCATGTTGACAGTGGGGCAAGAGCAGCAAGTTGATCGGAGGGATTCAAGCTGGAGTTCCAGGAGAGAGGGACACTGACTTCTGAGATGACATGTTTAGCGATGGAAACGATACATTTTCAGTATGAGTAAACTGAAGTCACATCTGCCTGCTCGTGTAATGAAAAACATGCCATTGCATTTTTCTCCAGGGGCTGATCAAAATGTATTTTTTACCCAACACCACCAAACACAGATTAACTGGTGATTTCTTTTATCACTCTCTATGGGGCCAAACTATCCATAAATTACTTAGCACATTTAGAAATATGATAGTGGTGATTGCACATCAGATGTTCACCATTATCTATGAAGTTGCTTGTGACATCATGAGGATGTGAACGATACTGTAAATTTATCCAGTCAGGTTATTAAATTATATTTTAATCTCATGACAATAAATCATATGGCAGCAAAGTGCAGAAAGTGAATTAGATCTTGTTGAACAAATAGTCTGATTGACACCTCCTAAATAGCCCTTGAAATTAAAACAATAGAAATTTATTTGGACACTGCTTAAACAGCCACACACATTATGGTAACATGGCCAATTCATCTGAGGACACCAGGGATTAGTGTAGGAGATTACCACTGAGTATGGTCGCAAACAATTTAATTGAAAGTACAACTGGCCAAATTACAGATATGAAGAGCTGGGTGGCACAGTGGTTAGCACTGCTGCCTCACAGTGCCAGGGACCTGAGTTCAATTCTGGCCTATGACTGTGTTGAGTTTGCGTGTTCTCCTCATGTCTGCAACCAGCTGCTCCAATTTCCTCCCACGTTCCAAAGATGTGCAGGTTGATTGGCTATGCTGAACTGTCCATTAATGTCAGTGGGATTAGCAGGGTAACTACATGGGCTTAAGGGAATAGGGTCCAAGTAGGATAATTGTCAGTGCAGACTCAATGAGCCGAATGGCCTCCTTCTGCACTGTAGGTTTCTATGATTCTAATCAAGTCATTGGCTCCCTTTATATTTAATAAAGAAACAAAATGAACACAAGTACTCAGTCAATCATGAGAAACAGGTAAAGGAGAGACACAGTCGTAACAGTGCTCCCCTTATTGTCGTATAATTTGGATTGAAAGGAGAGTTACTGGTCAGAAAAATTCCTTAGCCCAGTAACTGGCAATGTGGCTTGTTTGATTATCCTTAATGCTACAACCATTGTTACAAAATATATTGTGATTTACTGTGACTAACTGCTTTGTTCTTTCACAAGTAAAATAAATTCACCAGTTGATAAATATTGTTAGGTAGTACACATTGCACATGGGGAAATGACAGTATCCTTGTTTCATGCTATTAGAAGAATAGCATTAGATAGCACAATAGCAAACAACAGATCGTAAGAGACATAGCATCTACTTAACAGGAGGGACTAATGGCGTTGAATCAAATTGTGTTTAGATAAGTAAATTTTTCCACCTTGTGAACAAATATCATTTATAGAATCAGGGCTTAATGCAAACACATTTAAGTCTTGAACAACAACTTTTCCACTGCAGAATTGTAGCTTTTATTTAGGATTGGTTTTGCTCCATGTGAAAATGAGAACACTTACATAAGTGGTCCAAGTGTTGCAATTCTCACCACAACTATTACCAAGATGACAATGGTTAAAACAAGTGAGGAAAATGATACCTGGAAAAAAAATATAGAGAAAGTAAGTTTCCATTTGTTTAAAATCTTCTGTCAAATTATCAAACTAATCTCTACAATATATAGAGCATAAGAAAATTAGCTTCAACCCATTAGTAGCACAGATTTCTACTGAGGGGCTAAAATGTTCTGAAGTCTGAAATCTGCAAGCATGGTATGGAGATAAAGATTACTCAGACATTATCTCAGTTACAGAATGACCGCTCTGGAAAAGTGTAAGGATGCCAAGGTATTTTCACAGAGCCCATAATGCAAGAAGACATTCTGAATAATTGATCCACTTTTTTTTGCCACATTTTGTTAGAGTTTAGTTGATGTTCCAAATAATTTGTGGATTCCAGTGTTTTTCACATCTGCTGAACTTTTTGCAGACTGATTCATTTCAGTACATCAAGATAATGTTTCTGGGGCAGGCCTGACCCAAAAGTGCATGAAATTACATGAAAAGATGTCAGGCTTACATCTCGATTTCATCACGTACTTGGGCAGAATTTCGGTTGATGGGCATGCCCAAGAGTTGGAAGCACAGCCGTTGACAACCAAACAAGCAATTTAGTCCATTAAAGGGACAACTGAATGCAAGTTTACGTGGCCCATCTGCTTTTACAATTTTGGACAGGCTGATTGTCCAGGCAGCCTTTACATTTTAGCTTCAATTTCAACTCAGGGTGGCATGAATTGTTGGGGCTGAAATAGAATTTAAAAAGGTTTCTGGGGACGGAGGTTTTTGTTAGACACCATGGGCTGGATTTTCCAGCCGCGTACACCCCAAGAATGGAAACTCATGCCTAAGGTCAATGGACCTTTGCTTAGTCTGTGTGCTGTCCACTACGATTCCTGTGGCGGGTGGGACAGGAAATTTCTGTTGTATATGCATTGTTTTTTCATAATAATTTATTTGTTACAGATCTAAACTCCCTGAGACAGCTGAACAGCGGCTGTCACCCTGTGGGATCACATTTGAAGAACTGGTATACAATCCCTTTTCTCAGCACCAACCCTCTTCCCAGTGCTCCAACAGTGCTGAGTCTTTCCCAGTGCATGTTTTAATTGGCCAGCTAGCGTGAAATTACATTTTATGCCTGCTTCCATGCTTGCCGTTTGCATGTGACTGATGGATAAGACATTCAAGCTCATGAATTTTTCTACATTAGGGAAATGAAGCAGCAAATTTACACAGAATAAGGTTCCACAAATATCAACGGGATAAATGACCAAGCTGAATTTAGGAAGTACAGAGCGGATCTATAAAGATGGTTTTGGGGATATACAGCATGAAAATAGATTGGTGATTAACATAAAAGAAAAGAAAAACATGTGCAAACATAAAGCAAAAATAAAAGGTTGTATTTAAATAGAATAAAGTATCCCCAAGGTGGTTCACAGAGCATTATTGAAAATGAAGTAATACAGAGCCACATAAGCAGATATTAGACCTAATGATCAAAACTTGATACAAAAGTAAGGTTGTCAAGAGTGTCTTGAATTCACAGAGAAGCAGAGACTGAAAGATTTGGCAAGGAAATTTCAGAGCTTAGGACCTGTCAGTAGAAGGTGCACCTACCAATGATGTATTCAAAATCCAAGATATGCATGACTTCAAAATTAAAAGAAGGATGAAATCTTAAAGGATGCTGAGGCTGGAAGAAATATGGGAGGTGTGAGGCCATAAAATGATTTGAAATGAAGGATGAGAATTTTGGATTCAAGGCATTGTTCAAAGTGACTGTAAGCTCAGGGGTGAAAGGTAAAAGGAATTTAATGTAAGTTGATTTGAATGGCAGAGTTTTAAATGCAACAAGTTTGTGGAGGGTAGACCATGAGACACTAGCTAGATGTGTACTGGAATAGTCAAGTCTAGAGATAACAAAAATGAGCTGAAGCAGTGATGTAATCAGGTAATGCTAGCGAGGGTAGACAGACTTCATGATGATGTTGTGGAATGAGCAGATTGGGCAATTTAGAAGCTTGTGCAGAGATTATCTGTCCACTTCATCCTTTCATTGAATTGATATCCAGCAGTAACAGAGGCTTGTGTACAAGAAACACTGCGGAGGTACTCTCCCAAGCATCTTGTAGGCTTTAATGAAAGATCTGATGCCAGAAACCTTCTTCAGTGGAGTACAGATAGAAAGGATGGTTACATGGTATGGGCTAGCTTACAGGATGCCCTGCAGCCAAAAACATCCCAGAATAGTTTTGTCTTGGAGCAGATGATAGTTTTAGGGGCAGATAGGCATAAATCACCTTGTGACAGCACACGCGATTTTGTAGGTTGCTTGTTATGAATACTTTCTTCAGGAATGTTGTCCACATTAGAGGTCGTCTGCAAGCTGGATAAGATCATCAAAGACATGGCATTCAATTCCTCAAATGTAGATTCAGATCCAGACATGCCCATGGCAAATTGAGTGTACAGAGGAACATCTTTGCAGAGTACGAATACTCCACAGTACTTCATGGAAGTTTGTGCTAATGGAATCTGGTAAAAGGCATGGGTCAGATCTGTTGAAATTATATGTTTTCGTTGGGAAATCTTGAGTAAAGTAGAGTTAACATCTGACATGAGTGAGGATTGTGATTTACTGCACTGCCCAACATCAGTGCATGCTGTGATAAATCAAAAACCTCTGTTTGATATCTTCATGAAAAATGATCGGTTAAGGTACTCAATATTGATCTCTGTACCTTCAAATTGAGCAAAGGGTCAAAGAGCAAAGGGAACTCTCCAAGGGTTCCAAATTCATCAATCCTTTGTTGCAAATCAACAAGGTCCTAGCACTGGAGAAGGTGATCGCTGCACTGTGAAGACTATACAGTTTCCTTTAGCATTGTAATCCAGGAATGTTGGATCAAAGACATCATCGTACTCCTCAAGGAGTGTGTGGAACTGAGAATGTACACACTGTGATCCAGAACAGACTCTGAAAACAGTTGATGGTTCTTATGCTTTCATTGTTTGGTAAGTGGCTATGTCATGGTGTCTTGAAAAGCCTAAGAAACCTGATTGATGTGGCTGAAGACAAGTTGTATCTGAAAAAATATTCATTATAACATAGAACTTGTGGTTTGTGGGAGAGGTTTGATGTGCAAATTTTGTCAGCAACACTAATCAATACATGTGAAGACCAAGATACTTTAACCCTGAAAAAAGAGAAGATGGTTCATCTTCAAATGTTGTGAAATTACCGCAAGATCTTCTGATAGAAATCACATGATCAGATTGTCATTGACCTTGAGGAACCATCAAGTATATGGAATCACCTCACTCTGCATAGGCTGGACGCACAATGTGATCTATAAACACAGGTGATGGAGTCACCAAATGGCATTGCAAATTTGGCTATTTGAATTGACACATCTTTGGTCTCCATGAATGAAGTGTCTGCAAATAACACAATATCAAGGTTCTCCATGATCAAACCTTAAACAACAGAGCTATGATTGTTTTTGGACAGAGAGAAGGTTGTTTTGCCAACAACATGTAAAGGCAATAAAACAGTGGGGCAGTAATTTACTATCTCCCCAGCACCATGTCCAATAAGTTTACCTTTTGTTGAGCGGTATGTCCCATCACCTGCTATATTTTTGAATTCACAAAGAAGGAAGTCTTTTTTTTGTTCATTCAAGGGACATAGTCTTTACTGGCTAGGCCAGGATTCACTGTCTATCTCTAATTACCCTAAGAAGCTCCCAGGTGGAAATGCCAATGAGAAAATGGGAAAAGCTAGAATCAAGCATCAACCCGTAGGTTAGTTTCTATCACCAATGATCAAATAATGTTTAGATCTTACAAAACACTGCAGTTTCAGTACCAGATGCATGGCTACTAGAGTTTCTACTGTTACCGTGCCGTAATACAGAATTAGAGGTGAATGTTCATGTGTTATGTACCAGATAAACTACCAATTTCCTTTGATAGGAGATGTGGAAAATTTCCAATGATGCCACCATGTCAGTAGGCTGTGTTTACCTTCAAATTGGTACATAAACTGAATCACAACATCAATAGTGATCAGGTGAAAACTTGGAGATTAAATGCAACCATAAAATCGAGCAGAACAATAGTCATCACAAAATGGCCACACCTACTTGGGAACAGAATTCCCAGTCACCAGAGAGTTGTAACATGTCATCACACATTAGTATTTAACACTGAGACTCCAGATTTTCTTTCTGGTAAATTACAGATTACATTGATAATTAGATGATTTACATCAAAATACTTTGAACTTTAACATTTAATAATGAATTAAGATTAAAAATATAGTCACCTTTCCTAAATTAGCAATGTTGCGATACAGGGACAATGGAAGTACAAGCAGGATGGTTGTTAGCATAATTACAAAGTGTCTCTCGGCTAATATGTTTTCAGGTCCAACTGAAAAAAAAGATGAAGCATTAGAATTTAATTTTACAAGGGAGTTTCCAATATTAAGAATGAAAACATTGCATCCATTTACACAACCACAAACCCATTTATCTAATATTTTGAACTGCATGGGATAATGGTCTATATCTTTGAATCTCTCAATGGTGGCACCCCCGTGGTACCCCAAAGATGTGCCAGGAAGTCCCTTGGAAGTTACAACACAAGCATTCCACAGAAATTGCCCAGAAGATTTCAACTTCTGTTGGGCCATTTCCTTTCTACAGGGACTTTCCGAATCTCTGATATGAGTCAAAAACTTCAGAGAGGTATGACTCACTTGCCAAATTAGTAACCTAGGAAAATTAGAAGGATTAACGCTAGTTCTAATTCCTGGTTATCTACTTGACTGATAATCTGACTCCCTAATGGATCCCCTGACTACTCACACAATTACCCTACTGACTCCCAAACACCAGCTGACTAACCCCCCTCCCAACTCAACAATCCCCTGACCACTGCCAACATTCAGACTTACCCCCCAAAACTTGACTACCGCTATATTCCCAGACTTCCTGGCTACCTCCGACCACTTAAATGCCCCTTTAACACCCCCACAATCCCTGATCCTCTGACCATCTCCCCCCACCCCCACCACCCCGCACTGATTATTGTCCTAACCACCAACGAGCTACCTACCTCATCCTCTCCCATACTATCTTCCCACCTCTCCAGCCAACCCTTCTCTCTATAGCTTGGCAAAATAGTTTTGGGACATTCAAGCTTATTGGAAGGTGACAGCTAGTGCTGCAAAAAGGGGGATACAGATTGAATTCTCCCAATCTTCCTGCATTATGAAGAAGACAACACTCCACATTTCTGAGCAGGCCTTGTTCAGAATACTGACCAAGAAATGTGGTGCTCTAGTGCAAGGGAAGTAAATAGAAGTGGAACAGCAATCCGACAGTGATTCCCACTTCTCAGAAGATTCAGCCCAATTTTGTGGAGAAATGTAACTTTAACATACCATCCTTCAACACATGGACAGCAACAATGATTTGTCTTTCTTATAACCTGGCATCTTCGATCTCTTTGCAATGCTAAAGTCAAAGTGGTTAAAAAAACAATTTACTAATTATCATGGCCAGTAATGCCAGCTAGTTGAATATGGAATCACGAATCAGAGGTTCATTCAGAATTCCCTCTGTCATATGTAATCTTCCAGCCAAATCATTTGGGCTGATCTAAAACGTTCTTCTTACCCCAGTGTACGGTAATTCTACAAATTTTTAGAATCTGTAACCTATTTGGAAGTTGTGTCTTGAGATTCCATCAGACAATTCACTGTCAAGGAAAGTGGGGAACAGAAAGGAGTCACTTGTGAAGAAACTGCATTGTTTTACAACTTAAGTTCTTTGAGCTGAAACAGCTGTATGTGTCTAAACAGTTCACAAGATAATCAGATGTTTTTAAAATCAGTTTGAAGGAATGGTTAAAGCAGTCTGAACTTAGAATGATACCTCACGTTTAAGCAAACGATACATTGCTTTAATTTATCTGTACCAGAGGGGAACCTTTATTTTTTGATACCTATGTGGTTTGACAAGAGAATGTGACTTTATTTATGGCTCTTCTGTATCAGGAAACAAATGTGCATTTGTTGTGATGGAATGCAAGCTTTTAAGGAAGCAAGTGATAGAACTGTGTCTCTGTTTACAACTGATGAAACAAAGTAAAAGGGATGAACACTTGTCTTTAGTTTATGTCATTCCAATTAGAGAGATGGGATAACCCAATATGGTTAGCATCCTTTAGCAAATAGACGGATGAATTTTGACCATCTGTAAAAAGGTAGGAGGAATGAAAGGCAGAGAGATATATGTTTATGGGGTATGACTCTTCTGGATACAGTTCAACATCACTTCAAAGGCAAAAACAAAGCAAAGGGATATCACCTGTGCTGACAACACTAAGAGTTCTTTAGGATCTTAAGAATTGAGAAACTTCTATGTTGTTTTCACTGCTTCTTGCAAAGTATTTGTATATTCTTGTTTCTACTTGATTCATAAATGCTAGTTAGCTGTACTTCATAGGTCACTCACAACTGGGGGCACTTGCATTAGAAATTAAGAACTTTTTTTCTTAATTTGAAGCTTTTTATACCTCAAAACCTTAAACCTTACACGATGCCTAAGCTGCATTGTTCTTGCAGAGTTTTTTAAAATGTTAATTCCCTAACTTTGGCGGGGGTGAACTTGATGCTTAATTTGTGCCGCAAAGCACCTCTAGGAGGCTGAAGCTCCCTGCTTGACACCTGCAGCAAAGGCAGGCAGTAGCCATTTTGGAAACTGCCATTGCCTTGTTGGATAGAGTAGGCAAACTGTTCAGAATTTAGGTGGTTAAACGAGATGGAAAGCAAACATGAACAATAAGTTAAGATGCAGCACTGTTTGGTCCCTTAAATTTGATTTTCAAACAAATAAAAACAACCTTACTTGATCTCCCATTGTGATTCCGACAGCAGAAAAATGCTTGGGCTTGTCTGACTTTGTTTCCTGTTAGTTAGCCAATATTCAATTCATGCTAATGTATGAGTTCATATCTCATGCTGTAACATTTTATGTGATGTCTTATCGAATGCAATTCAGAAATCCAATACACAAGATCCACTTGTTTCCCTTTTATCCACTCTATTTGTTACATTCTCAAAGAATTCCAATAAATTTGTTAAAATACAATTTCTCTTTCACAAAACCATGTTAACTCTCCTCGATTGCACTGCGATTTTCTAACCTTTCTCTTGCATAATGGATTCCAGCATTTTTCCAATGACAGATGTTTGGCTAACTGGCCTATGGTTTCTTGTTTTCTGCTTCCCTCCTTTCTTGATGTTTCCATCTGTGGTTTTCCAATCCGCTGGAACCATTCCATAATCTTGGAATTTTTGAAAGATTTATAACAAATGCATCCACATTTGCAGTTACTTCTTTTAACCGCCTAGGATATAGGCCATCAGGTCCATGAATTTGTCAGTCTTTAGTCTCATTAATTTTCCTCACACTTTTTCTCCGTGACTGTTCTAACCTTCTCTTTCCCCTTTGCCCATTGCAATTCTTCTCATGTTGGGATACCTTTTGTTTCTTTAATTGTAAAAACAGATCCAAAATACTTGTTAAAAATCTCTTTATTTCTTTCTCCTGATTCTTAATTCCCCAGTCTCATTTCCAAAGAGACAAATGCCTACTTTTTTATATACATTCTTCTTTTTATATAGTTATAGAAATTTTTGATTGTTTCCTCTCATATTCCAATTTCTTTTTCTTTATTGAGTCATTCTTTGCTGGTTTCTAAAATCCCCCAACCTTCTGGCATACCATTAATCTTTGCAGCATTTTTCTTCTAATTTGACGTAATCCTTAACTTCCTTAGTTAGCTACAATTTGTGATATTATTCTTGTAGTAAGTGCAATAATTGATGACTACCAGTTAGTTATTACTATTTACATCTGTTTACAGAATGCTACAAATAATTTATTCATCCTCAACACTAAGATCAAACCTGGCTGCAACAGCCCCATGTTTTGCCCCAAGAAGTCCGCATTCATTCCCATTGGCCAATCCAATTAAGCGACTCTTCTGATAAAAGTCTCTTAAAAGGGTTACTACACTTTGCATGGAATCTTTATTTCTCAATGGAAAATACCTTTGTTGAAAGTTGCAAAATATTTCCTAAAATGTCTGCCACTGTGTCTCTATTGGCTTTCATTTTATTTTCCCGGTCCACTTTAACCAACTCTGTTTTCATAAGTTTGGTTAATTTATTTAAAGCCTTTATTTAAGTTTAAAGTTCTGGTTTCAGAGCTATATTTCTCATCCTCTTCACAAACTGAATGTGAAGTTCCATCATGTTATAATCACTAATACCAGGAGCATCCTTTACTATGAGGTCATTCATTAATATTGTCTTTAGTAGATCTAAAACAGCCTATTCCATAGTTGGTTACATAAACCAGGCCCTAATTACTTAAACCTTGTGCTAGCAAAAGCCTCCTTGTACCTGCTGAACCTAAAAATTGGGTCAGCAAGTATCAAATAGGTTGTGTTGCAATAATTCTAGATTAAAAGTTTTGAAGAGGTGGGTAATCTGCATCTCTCAAATATAAATTGTGGCTGGAGCAAAGTGGCACAGTGGCACAATGGTTAGCATTGCGGTCTCACAGCACCAAGGACCCGAGTTCAATTCCAACCTTGGGTGATTTCTGTGTGGAGTTTGCATATTTTCCCAGTGTGTGCATGGGTTTTCTCTGACTGCTTCAGTTTCCTCCCAATCCTATAAATGCTTTGGTCCACCTTGTTGTCTAACAAGGGGCATACAACGCGATGGGTCGTGAGAGGGCTGCTCTTGGATTTTTTTTTGAGTATTCTAGTGCTTCACGTCGTTAGTGTACGCTTAATCTGGACCATTTGATGGGCAACACGACAGCTCAGTGACTATCGCTGTGCTGTGCAGATACATGGATTTGGGCCTGTGTCTGTGGGAGTTTGCGCATTCTCCCCGTGCTTGCGTGGGTTTTGTCCGGGTGCTCCGGTTTCCTCCCACATCCCAAAGATGTGCTCTTAGGCTAATTGGCAAAAGAAATTCTCCCTAAATTGTCTCAAATTTGGTTTTTAATTGATGGATCTATAAACATGGACAGGGATTGCAGGTAGAGGTGGGAACATTGGGGTGGCAATGTGGGCCCGTCAGGCTGAAGGGCCTGTTTCCCGTGCTGTTTTGTTCTTTGTTCTTTGTTAGGTGGATTGGCCATACTATAGTGTCCCTTAGTGTCCAATGATGTGTAGGTTAGCCAAGGTAAATTTGTGGGGTTAAGGAGAGAGGGCAGTGCTGGAATTTGATGAATATGGTAAGCAATCAAAGAGCTTTAAAGTTTGGAAAGGTCATCATTAATGCAGAACAAATTGATTGACTTCAATGGTAATATGCTTCTTTGGACCATTCAGATGGTAGCTGTTATCTTCGATCATTTACCCTCAGTAGCTTTCCTGGGATGAACATCTTCTTATAATTTGCACTTAGCCTGGAAGCTACCTTCTGCTAGGTTTACTACAATCTGGTTCTCCATGAATTGTGCCTTGGAGTAGCAAACAAAGTAACACTTCCTGCAAGCAGCTCATGCAGCAGCATGTCTACTTTGCCAGCGTGACACAGTGGTTTCAGATGTTATGTCACTCCACCACTCGCCCACACACTCAATTTTTATGCCTCAACTTTTCTTTGGCATCCCTGTTTCGTCAATAGTTCTCACCCAAACGTGAAAAATTGTATTTTTGTTTGCAGCCTTTTGAAATATTGAAACAATTTTTGTTTCCTTATCCGGTTGCTTATCTTCATGTTATTGTATCATTTAAATGTGGACTGCAGCCCAAAGTTGATTATTCTTAAAATTTTTCACCCTCTGTCCTGGGAAGCTCTGAGATTCAATATGGGAAGTCTTGCAAAGTTCCAAAGTTGCCCCTTTATTTCCAGACCTAAATTCTAATATTATTCTGCAAATTATCCAGAAAGTGCATCCTAGCTGTCGCCATTCTTAATGGGAATCTCCGCACAATGAAGTCAGCATGCAATTGTCAAAGTGATGAAATGGCGCCCCCTAGACAATGGTTAACGTAGTGCAACAGTTTGTTATTTTCACATGGATCAAAATATATATCGCTTTAGGCTAAAGGAGAAAATGATTGCAACCAGTCAAAACAAATTATAATGGGATTCCATTGATTTCCCACTGTGATGCTAGTGAAACATTTGCAGGGTCCCTTTGGGAATCGTTGGCTGCTTATGTCATTTCCATTTGGATTTTCATAGAAGGGTGTTTTTTTAAAACAAATTCATGACCCTTGTATGCAATTTTGACAATAAGCATAAACAGATCTTTACCAAGTGAACACTTACATGTGACTAAGTCTACAATACACAAATCAGATTTGAAACAATTTCCTGGTTCCTATTACTGTCTAAACAGAGTAACAATTCTAATGTTGACTGGGAAGTTTGAACCTATACTCAGTGGAATTCAAGAGTGAGGGGTGATCTTATTGAATATAAGATTCTGAGGGAACTTGACTATCTAGAATCTGAGAGGATATTTCCCATAGTGGGGGAATCTAAAATGAAGAAACACAGTTTTCTTCTTTAGGAAAGAACAAAAGGACAACACTCTCAGAGGGTTGTTAATCTCCCACTGTAGGGAGTATTGAAGGCAGATTCATTGAAAATATTCAGGCTGTTAGATTGACAGCTGGTCTAAGGGAGACACATGTTTTTTGGGGATGGGCAAGAAATTGGAATTCAGGCCATGATCAGATCATTTACGATCTTATTGAATAATATAGCAGCCCAAATAATCTACTTCTGCTCTCATTTTTATGTTCTTATTAAGCTATCAAGTCCCATGTTTAATGTCCAGTCTGGCACAATATCAAGAATGCTGGTAGCAAATGAGCAAAAGAGGGAATTAAAAAAAAATAATTGCCAGCTGAAAGTTGTGCAAGAAAATCTGCAAACATTTACTGCCTTAACTGTGAAACCATACCACAGCGAGTGAATCTCAGTTATTGAAAATTATCTCATTCAGCACAGTCTGCTTTCACTTATTTAACCATTTGAAGTCAGTCTGAACGTTTCACAAGACTGATCTATTGTTAGAGCAAAAAGATTCTTTCTATAAATAATTTAGTTTTATGTTTTCAATGGAACATAAGAAATAGGAAATGGAGTCAGCCTCTCTGCCATTTAACTAGATCATGTCTAACCTTCTACCTGAAGGCCTTTTCCCTCACAGTCTCCATATCCCTTGATGTCATTAAAAACTAATGATCTATCGAATTCTGTCTTGAAAGCAGACAATGAATAAACTTCTACAGCCCTCCATGGTAGCAAATTCCAAACATTTATCACTCTCTGAGTGAAGAAAATTCTCCTCATCTCAGCATTAAATTGCCTGTCTCCTTTTCTATGCCTTCTGATTCTAAATCTCTCCAGCCAAGGGAAACATCCTTCCTGTATTTAACCGGTTGAGCCCTGTAAGAATTTTGTAAGATTCAATTATATCACCTCTCATTCCTCTAACCTCCAGAGAATACTGGCCAATTTTCCTCAATCTGCCTTATAGGACAGTCACATCATCCCAGGGAGAAGTTTGGTGAACCTTTATTGCAGACCGGCCATGGCAAGAATATCTACCTTAGCTAAGAAGACTAAAACTGTACAAAAAACTTCAGGCTTCACCAAAGCTCTACAACAAATTACAACACGACATCTTTACTTCTCTACGGAAATCATCTTGCAAGAAAAGCCAACATATATACTATTGGCTTTCCTAATTGCTTGCTGAAACTCATGTTAGCTTTCTATGACTTATGAACAAGGATATCTAGGTCCCTTTGGACTTCCCAAACCCTCACCATTTAGGAAATATTCTATATTTCTGACTTTCTTGCCAAAGTATATAACTACACATTTTTTCATATTATATTCCATATGTCACATTCTTGCCCATTCATTTAGCCTTGAATTCCCTTGAAAAGTCTTTGCATCCTCCTCACAACTCATATTCCTCCTAGTTTTGTACCATCAACAAACTTGGATATAATACATTTAATCCCGCATCCAAATCATTGATATAAATTGTGAATAGCTGGAGCCCAAGTACTGATCCTTGCAGTACCCCATGATTCACAAGCCTGTCAACCTAAGAATGCCACATTTATTCCTTCACAATTTCTATAATATATTATATTATTTTGTCTACTATTGACATCAAGCTAATAGGTTTTTCATTTTAATTTTTCTCTCTCCTTCCTTTTAAACAGTGGAATGACATTTGCTAACTTCCAATCTGCAGAAACCATTCCAAGATCAATAGAGGTTTGCAAGGTGATCACTAATGTGTTCATTATATCTACCGACTTAGTTTTCAACACTCTGGGATGCAGATCATCAGGCACAGATGATTTATCAACTTTCAAACCCACTAATTTCTCCAGCACTACTTTATTACTAATACTAATTTCTTTCAGCTCCTCCTCCAACAAACATTTTAGTTCTCCAAGATACCAGGGATTTTTCTTTTCATCGTTCTTCATGAAGGCAGACAAAAAATATTTGCTTAGTTTCTCAGACATTTCTTTATACTCTTTTATAAATTCTCCTGCATGGGCCCACAATTGTCTTTGCTAAGCTTTTGGTTTTTTTATATACTTATTAAAGTTTGTTTTTGTTTATCACTAATTTACTTCAAAATTCTATTTTTTCTTTCTTTCTCAGTTCTGTGTCTACACCAGAGGAAGACATAATGGGCCGAATGGTTTTCTTCTGTGCTGTAAAATTCTATGGTTGTTTGTCTTTCTTTGCTGAATTCTGAAATGTTCCTAATTCTCAGGTTTACTACTTTTTTGGTAATTCATAAGCCTCATCCTTTGATCTAATACAATGTTAAACTTCTCTTGTTACCCAGGATTGGACCACTTTCCCCATTGTATCTGTCCCACAGAAAAATGCAAATTTATTGTAAACAATGTTTTACATCTTTAAATAATAATCATTGTCTGTCTCAGTCATGTCTTTCAATATATTTTCCCAAACTATCACAGCCAACTTTCCCTCAAACCTTTGTAGTTCTCTTTGTTTGGATTTAAGACTTTACTTTCAAAGTTAATATAAAATTTCATCATATTATGTCATCCTGACCCAGAACTTTCTTTACAATATGATTATTAATTAGTCAATTCTCATTGCACATTACTAGATCTAAAATTCTCTTAACATACTGTTCTAGGATGCCAACTTGCATGCATTCCAGGAATTCATCTTTCATAGTATTATTTAGGCTTACTATTTAATATTTACTATTATTTAGTATTATTTACTGAGCTGATATGTAGATTGAAGACCCCCGTGATTACTTTCCTTAATACATGCACTTCTAATTTCCTTTTTTGTATTGTTCCCCACATTATCACCACTGTTTGATAACCTATAAACAACTTCTACAGATGTTTGTTGTTCCTTGCTGTTTCTTAGTTCCATCCAAACTGATTCACTCTACAGCTTCTGTTTTTCATCCATATAAGCTGAAGACAAACCAGTTGGACAATTGCAAGAACTGAAGTGCTTCCACTTCAATACTCTCAATCTCCATACCTGCTTTGCTTACAGTCACACTTTCTTGTCCCTGACCAGGAACACATGATCCTATCCTAAAGACTGGTGGCTGCCTCCTGGAATAAAATTGTCCAGGTAACTCCCCCACTCCTTGATGTGGTTCAATGTCTGCAGCTCAGCCTCCGGCTCGATGAATCTGAGCTGAAGTTCCTCCAGGCCCAAGCACTTGTTATAGATGCATTGCATTGGATCTGACAAGTGTCCCTGAGTTCCCACACTCTACAGGCACCACACCTTCCTCCCCTGCCATCTTTGAAACGCTTAATTATTTTGTTGCTTAAATTTTAATTAATATCGCAATTATTTTAACAAATATTTAGTTGTCTTACACTGACCAAAATTCTCATGTTAAGATGAATAACATATGCTCACCAGTCAATCTAATAATCTTTACTACAACTAGTAATTCTTACTACTGTTAATAGAACTTTGTCATTACAAAAAAGTTACCCAAGTTTTGAATGATAAATCAGAAAATTACTCACCAACCAATCAACTACTTTCTTTCCTGTGATGTCACATTGTGACTTACCTCAGGAAGTGGCTGGTTTGCTCTGGAGTCACTGATTAGATTGCTCTTTAGGTTCTGCTAACTGTCTCTGGGTCCTCCTCTCTCCCACTCTTTTAGAGTTGCTGTCTATCTCCAAGTCTTCACTTCACCTGTTTCTTAAGTTCTGCTATCTGTCTTTGGGTCCTCCCCTCTCCTGCTCTTTTAGATGTTGCTGTCTATCTCCAGGTCCTCCCCTCTCCTGCTCTTTTAGATGTTGCTGTCTATCTCCAGGTTCTCCTCTCTCCTGCTTTTTAATGCATTACCATCAGTCAGTAAGAATTGAAATATTCCTGATTTCTATCTGGTATCTATCGCTAGGTGCAGCTAAAGTTGGAGTCCGACTGTGTCAAGAACAACAGGTGCAACAGGCAGAGCAATAATGGCTTTTACTTAGAAATCTAATTCAAACATCTGGCACTCTGAAAGGAAAGAAAATAAGCCATTCTAAACCTTGCTGAGAGCAGTGAATCTTTTACCAAGTCACTCAATTCTGCAACAAAATCCATGTTGAATGAATTGCTTGCACCTAGAATGTCCTTTAAAAAAAACTGGATCATGCCTTGTCAATGTTATTATTGCCAGCAGAATAATGTCCTGTTTATCATTGTCTCCTCCATGTTGTGAATCAAGAACCATTACTTCAGCTAATTCTGGGGGAAGTCATTTATTTCCCTCACTGGCCCTGACACCTTGTGAAAAGGCAGAGGAGTAACTTTCAGATGTGCTTGTTATTTTTGAATTATGTTTTGTGCTGGGCATGCTATTAAGGTCAGCATTTAAAAAACATTTGCACATTTTCTATTCCTCTCTCAAAAATAAGTAGCTTTTTCTACTAGAATATGGTAGTCAGTGATATTTACACCTGTCTCAAATGCCTTAAGATGTACTGACAGAGCATATTTTAATTATGCATACACAAACATTTATTCTGAATGGATTTATTTCAATTTACTCAGCCACACATTTTAAGACAGAAAATTATTTTTATGCCTATATTTGACATTAAATGTTACTGTTTCCAAAAAGATGTGTCATGGTACATGAGGGATGGGTAACAGCAAGGGTGTCAGAACAGACACTACTTATTTCCCCCACAGGAAATAAGCCATCCTGCATGCTGAGATGTATCTCCCAATAACTGGTTTCTAAGCAACATTGCTAAGAGAGCTTGGCGTAGGATGTTTAACAGTGCACATGAGGAGAACTAGAAAAACAAGGTGAAAAATCCCCAGTATACTTAATATTATTCAAGTGTCTGTTATGTGCATGAGAAAGCAGTTTCTTCTCTGGTTTGGGAAGAATGGAAAACTGCACCATTTTCTTCACAATGCCGAGAAGTGCAAGGTTCAATTTAACTTTTTTTTTCCAGTTCGTCCCGTAAGAATTCACTTCAGAATTAACCTGGTTCTTATGCACAGTGTTACTGTGCCCATAAAGCAAGTAGAAAATGGTCACTTACCCCCAGGAATTCTTTGGAATACTTTTGTTAATGTGTCTCCAGATATTATGTTATAGCTCACCATAGCTGAAAATTAAACGTGGTAAAAATTTTATAAAGTGAATTAGTATTCATGCAACAACTGCCACACAGAACAAGACCTGTGATGACACATTTGTAAGCTTAAATAATAAAAAGCAACGTCCTTCTGAATCTCTGTTGAACATCTTTGTACTTTATTCATAATCATGTTATCAGTTACTTTTCTCAATTTTGTACCTGTATGCAAAGTCATAAGCTGAGTTTAAGAGTGGCCAAGGCCAAATAAAAGGCCAAATTCAGTTCATATCTTCCCCAAAATTTCACTTTGGAATCAATTATCGAGGAATAAAAGAGGCTGATTCAGATTTGACTCAGGAAGTTGCGCTTTAACATGTGCAATTGCCTCCATGAGCTACAGATGTAAAAATTAGAACACTTGAGCTTAGAAAGTTGATTAGTAATTTAGTTGCAACTTTGAAAATGACAAAGGAGTCTTATGAGGTACACCGAAAGAGATTCTACCATCTGGCAGTAAAGTCCATAACAAGCGGGCATATCTTAGAGTTCAGATTGAAATCAAGAAATGTTCTTTCACATCAAGTTGCAAATTTTCAGTACTCTTTTGTTCTAAATAGCTGGTCGCGCAGGATCAATGAAATTTTCAGGGAAAAGTCAATCAGATTATTTTTAGTTAAAGATTTCAATAAGTTTGAAAGAAGGTAGTTTGGTGGATTTGAGGTACAAAGCAACCATGATCTAATTGAATACACAACAAACACAACAGGCTGGATGGCCTATTCTGTTCCTATGGGTATGGAAAGTGGGGCTGCATCAACAGAATTATTCTTCTCTTTTCAGATTTTCTACTTTTGAAACAATCGTATAGAGCAGTTAGGATATCGTCTGATTTCTGCAGCATATTTTATTAAAACAGTTTTCTTGGCCAGAGTAGAAATCACTCATTGAAGTGTTCAATAAGTTTATCTGGGCCTTTATGTCTAATGTGGAAATCATTGGTTTCTGCAAACAGAAGGACATCATTCAGTCCATCTGACCTGTGCTACACTTATGAAAGAATCATCCACTTAATCCCCTTACCCCTAAACTTTTCAAATGCATCTTAATGTTTTCCTTCATTGAATATTTATCCTCTTCCCTTTTAAAAGCTTCCAGGATTACTTCAAGTACAGCATTGCATGGTCTAAACTTTGTTATTTATGAAAGTATTTTTATCTCAATTACTTCCTTGAAAGCTTTTAGAATTTTGAACAACTGTATTTGAACTCAGAACTCTCTTTAATGTCATGATTTCCTACTTTATAATTAATGTAATATAATCAATATTTTGACTTATAGCTTTTTAAAAGAAAAAACTATTTATTTAATATTCTGCAGTTGACAGTTTAGAAAATATATCTAGTTGACATCTTTACTGGCTTTAAAAGGAATTCAGTGGTTAAGTAATGTAGAAATTAAATTCTTACCAATGAAAGGATACAGAAATTGCAGGAATGAAAGGATCACATAACCTGCCATACCAAAAGCTCTGTTTACCAGAGATTGATAAGTGCTTGTTCCAGATAAGTTCCCTCCTTTAATCAGCAATATAATGGAATAATCTATGAACAGAATGGAAGATTCATCATGCATTTAAAATACTTGTCACATTAAACTTTAATCGTTATCATTTATACATGGAATATTTTTAAAATATTAAAACAGTGACTAAAAGTATAATTTGTAGGTTACCTGTTATATAAGCAACCAGAAAAAGAAGCAACATTCCTAAAGGGAAACCAGCTTGTCTCATTGAGTATGGTAGTCCTGACAACATAAGCAAAATGTAGTGAATTAATTCTGCACTAGGAAATGAATACATCCAAGAAATGTTTTAGTCTCATTTAAAAATAGCAAATACTGACCATAATTCATCTCACTGTGAACAATTCTTTCTTCTATTCTAAAATCCATTTTTGATTGTTATTCACTCACTGTAATTGTTTTGAACATGATGTGGAGATGCTGGTGTTAAACTGGGCACAGTAAGCGATCTCACAACACCAGGTTAAAGTTGTTTGGAGAGTTGCTCCTACATCTGCACTACCCGATGAAAGAGCAGCATTCCAAAAGCTCATGATTCCAAATAAACCTGTTGGATTTTAACCTGATGTTGTGGAACTTCTTACTGTTCTGAACATGCAAAATAAATCAATTCAGGAGTAGCATCATACATCTGTATTACTTCTAATACATTTTATATCCAGGTTATTCTATGGAAAAGTATTACCATACAATCCAGAGCTTGCGTTCAGGACGTATCTTTTTTTTTAGTCAGGTACATTTGATGTAAGCATTCAGATAAATGACTATCATGTTACAAATTAGATCATACATTATAACATGTTGATGTTATAATCTACATTATTCATAAGTCATTCAATTTACAGAGAAACTATTTCAATACTCATCCAACATGTCATTAATTATGATATTTATAATATAGATACAACAATCATGTTCTAGAGTCAATGGAGAACATTTTCGTGATCAGTATATTTCCTAATGTAATAGTAAAGAATTATATCCTTAAAATATTTATTGACCCTTTCTTAAAAAGAATTCTAAATCTCTAGGTTTCAAGTGCTTGATGCAGTAACTGAGAAAACTCAAGATTTTTGACTCATACATTTTCCCTCACACCAGTCGTTACTGGGTTGGCTCTCAATTGGACTACAAGACTTCAAGAAGGCAGCATACCACCACCTTCTTAAGGGCAATTAGCAATGTGCAATCAACACTGGCCTAGTCAGCAATGCCTGCATCCCATGACCAAATTTTAAAAGTGGAAGGTTAGAAGAAATAGAATTAACTCGTGATTTCTATTTAGCATTACATGCTGGATACATGAGGAGTGAAATTTCACTTTTACAGTCTGATTTTAAGTTAAATGAAAACAAGGTAAATTTTATTAAGTATGCATGATCCATTGTGCCAGACTACCAATCAGATGATGATTGGACAGATCTATTCCATATATCTGGAAGTGGAGCAAGAAAGAAAACACTGGCTGTGATGCCCCATAGTCAAACAAGACACAATTTTCTGCACTATGATTCCCAGACCTAATATCTGATTCCATTCCCCAGGCCTGACTTTGACTCCTGGCCACAATCTCAGCCCCTACCTCTGGCTCCCATCTTGACTTAACATCATTATGCATTAGTATGGATTGAGGATTGGTTAATGGACAGAAAGCAGAGAGTAGAAACAAGTGGGACACTTGCTGGTTGACAGGCTATAATTTGTGGCATATCAAAAGGATCAGTGCTTGGGACACAGTTATCCACAATCCATGTTAATATTTTAGATGAGAGAACTGTGTGTAATGTGTTTTTGGAATCCTGTACCCCAGAGACCTCTGGGTGCTCAGTTGCTGGGCAGATTTCAAACAGGTGGAATAGATTTTTGAGCACCAACGTCATTAAGAGATATGAAGAGAGTGTGGGAAGGTGGAGTTCAGGTAGAAGATCAGCCATGTTCCTATTGAGTGGCAAAGCAAGCTCAAAGGGTTAATCCTTTTCCAGCTTCTTTGCCTTTTGGTCATATGTTCGACTAGTTGTTGTTCCTTACAGGCAACACCACGGAATAGCTAGTGGGAGGTGTCTACTTTTGATAGTATTAACCACTCTTTTAAGCAGTCTGATCATCTTGTGTAACTGTTCTATCGAATATCTAATGATATTATAGTATTAGATATATCTGATATATATTAATGATCTATACTTGGGTATACAGGACATAATTTCGAAGTTTGCAGTTGATACAACTGCAGATGGACTTTAGGAGGACAGATTGGGAAATGGGCACATATGGCAGATGAAATTTTAACACAGCAAAATATAAAATGATTTATTTGTTTGAAGAAGGAGGATGGGCAATATAAACAAACTGTAACAATTTTAGACAGCATGCAGGAATAGAGGACCTGGAGTGTGCATTCACAAGTTTTTGAAGGTGGGAGGATAAAATCAAAAGGATTTTTAAGCACACAGAATTTTTGCTTTATAAATAGAAACATAAAGTACAAAAAATACTGAACCACTGTGCCAAAGCACTGTTTAGGCCTTAATGTGGCTAATCTTGATTGCAACACTTTAGAAAGATGTCAAGACTTTAGAGGGGATATAGAATAGCAGCAGGCATGAAATACTCCAGCAACATGGAAAGACTGCTGAAACTGATTAATCATCATAGTACCTAAAGAAAAAAATAGATAATTGTGTTCAAAATCATGAAAGGCTTCGATATAGTAAATAAGGAGAAACTGTCTCCAATGACAGAAGCAGACTTGCCCACATGTGACAAGACCTGGAGAATATTCAGGATTGGACTGATAAGTGACAAATAGCATTCATACTGCACAAGTGCCAGGCAATGCCCATTACCACCAAGAGCCAATCTAATCATGATGTTTGACCATGACATTACAAACACCAAATTCTCCACCATCGACATCCTGGGGAATACCATTAGCCAGAGATTTAACTAGACAAATCAGAGAAATACTGTGATTGCAAGAGCAGGTCAGAGGCAATGAATAGCTCATCTCCTGACTCCCCATAGTCTGCCTATCATCTACAAGGCACAAGTCAGAAATGTGAAGGAATATTCTTTACTTGTCTGAGTAGTTTCAGCTCCAATAATGCTGACAAAGATCTACACCAGTCATTAGAAAGCAACATGTTTAACTGGCATCCCCTCCAGGACTTTGGGCACTCATTCCTTCCACCAGCAGCACATACTGTCTGAAGCATGTACCATGTGCTTGATGCACTTTAGCCACTGATCAAAACTCCTTCCACAGCATCTTTCAAACCAGCAACTTCCAACATGTAGAAGAACAAAAGTGGCAGACTCTTGTGAACATCACCACTTGCAAGTTCTTTTCCAACTCATATCACCTTGACATGGTAATATATTATGCCCCTTCACTGTTGATGAATGAAAATCTTGGAACTCCCTCTCTAACTCAGCCCCAACAGCACTGTGGACGTACCTACATCACATGGATTGCAATGGTTCAAGAAGACAACTCACTATCACACTCTCAAGGCAATTAGCAATGAGCAATAAATGTTAGCCTTGCTAGTGATATTCATAACCTACCATTGAATTGAAAAGTGCATCAGTAATAAATCAGCGGAATAAAAAATGATGCATTGAATTGTTCTGATTTAAATTACATTCCTTAAAAGGATGGTGAAAGCAGATGCAATAACAGCTTTCAGAAAGAATTTGGCTAAGTATTTAAAGGACAACTGTGTAGTGCTGGGGAGGGGGGGAAGGAATGAGGAAGTGGGATTAAGTGGCTATCTCAATCAAAGTGTTTGCTCAAGCATGAGAATCTAAGTAGGATCAAAGTCATAAGGTCATAGGGCACAATCACATTTACCATTCACGCCATGTTCCTGTTGCAATGAGGACGGAGAATTTGGCACCCAACCAAATCTCTGTTCATTGCAGCGGGATGGTAACATTCCAGCCATAAAGCTTTACAGAAAGAGGCCCTTCAGCCATCATATCTGTGCTAGCCATCAAGCACGTATTTATTCTAGTGCCATTTTCCCATACTTGGTCCATAGCTTGTAAGCAATGGTATTTCAACTGCTCACGAAATGCTTCTCAGATGTTATGATGGTTCCTATCTCTACAACATTTTCAGGCAGTGAGTTCCAGAATCCTTACTATCCTCTGGGGTAAAAAAGGTTTTCCTCAAATTATCTCTAAGTCTCCTGCCCCTTTCCTTAAATCTATGCCCCTGGTTAATCTTTAGGTCAGAAATTCTGTGATTGCATGAATGCTGACAAATGAGGTGAGCATAATAGACATCCTAATCAGGAAAGAGAGAGATTGGGGAAATATCCAGAGTTTGAAAGATGAACGGATTTTCTCAAAGTAAAGCGAAAAGAGTCATAGGAGAAAATTAAGGAAGAAACACCAGATGCAGTGAAGAATAATAAAGGTTCTTTGAAAGGATGATAGAAAAGTCCAGCAGTCAGTACAATAGTCAACAGCAAAAATAGATATTGAACAAGAGGATAATTAAAGAGGTGAAACTATTAAAGGAAAAAGCATTCTTCGAATAGAGAGTAAAATAATGCAGAGATGCTTCATAAATATTTCACCTCTTAGCTTACAGATACAGCTGAAGAAAGGACTAAACACCAGGATAAAGAGATAATATGCACACATGCATGCATAAACACAGTGTGCAGTATTAATAGAGTTAAAGGCCCTTAAAGTTGACAACTGTGGGAAATTATTGTTGAATTAATCGTAAGTTGTTATTCAATGGGCAAAGATAACTGGTTGGCCTATAAATTAGCATTATATCAACAGAACAATAGAACAAAAATGTAATAAAGGATGTGAATTATGCATTTATGTGGGCAAATTAGCAATGATTTACAAAGGAAATGCTGAACAGATCCTCAAGCTTCTGCGAAAAGATGGGAGTTAATATTTTGGCTGAGGTAAATAGAGTCTAGTGTTTATAACATCTTATTTTAATTTGAGGTATTTTAAATTTTGTAGTGACACACAATACTTGAAGTAACTGAAGAATTTAAAGACAGATCCTTAAATTACAAGGGTTTGGGAAACTTTTTCACTGGGGTGAGGGAGGGTAAGGCAGTGAATAGGGTCCACCCAATTCTCAATCTTTGCAAGAAGCACACAGAATTCTTGGATTGGGAGGAAAAAGCCACATTTCCCTGTAAGAATCTCCCACACTCTGTATCAAGGGGTATTGATGTAGAGATGCCGGCGTTGGACTGGGCTGGTAAGAACTCAGTAAGAATCTAGCAACACCAATTTTAAATCCAACCAATTTATTTGATAGTAAATTTGCGAGCTTTCGACACTCTGTGTCTTCGTCAGGCAAATGCAGTGTTCTGGTCTGCAATAGCACTCATATCAACACAGACAGTCACAGATTGCTGATTAGAATGCGAATCCTTACATCTAACCTGCTATTCAAGTGTTAAAGTGGCTAACAATGTGTGTGAAGGGAATCCTGAGCATTGGTCAGAGAATTGTGTATTTTCTCCAGACAGCACAGTAAGTGAGGTTTTTTGCTAACCCAGGCAAGTTACGGGGGTTACAGATAGTGTGTCATGAAGCCAAGATCCCTATTAAGACCGTCCTCATGTGTGCGGAACTTGGCTATCAGTCTCTGCTCAGCAACTCTGCGCTGTCGTGTGTCACAAAGGCCCCCTTGAAGAACATTTACCTGCAGGTCGGAGGCCGAATGCCCATGACTGCTGAAGTGTTCGCCCACAGGAAGGGAACTGTTTTGCCTGGTGATTGTTGAGCGATGCTCATTCATCCGCTGTCGTAGTGTCTGCATGGTCTCCCCAATGTACCATGCTTCGGGACATCCTTTCTTGCAACGTATTAGGTAGACAACGTTGGCCGAGTTGCAAGAGTATGTACCGTGTACCTGGTGAATGGTATCCTCACGTTTGATGATGTCGTCCGTGTCTATGATCTGGCATGTCTTGCAGAGGTTGCTGTGGCAGGGTTGTGTGGTATTGTGGTCACTGTTCTCCTGAAGGTTGGGTAGTTTGCTGCGAACAATGATCTGTTTGACGTTGTGCGGTTGTCTGAAAGCAAGAAGTGGGGGGGTGGGGATGGCCCTAGCGAGATGTTCATTGTCATCAATGATATGTTGAAGGCTCCAGAGAAGATGTCGTAGCTTCTCCACTCCGGGGAAGTACTGGACAACAAAGGGTACTCTGTCCACCGTGTCCCGTGTTTGTCTTCTGAGGAGGTCAGTGCGGTTTATCGCTGTGGCACGTCGGAACTGTCGATCGATGAGTCGAGTGCCATATCCTGTTCTCACGAGGGCATCCTTCAGAGTCTGGAGGTGTCTGTCACGATCCTCCTCATCTGAGCAAATTCTGTGTATAAGGAGGGCTTGTCCATAGGGAATGGCTTCTTTAACGTGTCTAGGGTGGAAGCTGGAGAAGTGGAGCATTGTGAGGTTGTCTGTCGGTTTGCGGTACAGTGAGGTGCTGAGGTGACCGTCCTTGATGGAGATGCGTGTGTCCAAGAATGCAACTGATTCTGGAGAATAGTCCATGGTGAGTCTGATGGTGGGATGGAACTTGTTGATATCATCATACAGTTGTTTCAATGATTGTTCACCATGAGTCCAAAGGAAAAAGATGTCATCAATGTATCTAGTATATAACCTTTGTTGAAGATCTCGTGTGGTGAAGAAGTCTTGTTCGAACCTGTGCATGAAGATGTTGGCATACTGAGGTGCGAATGTGGTCCCCATGGCTGTTCCATATGTCTAGATGAAAAACTGATTGTTGAAGGTGAAGACATTGTGGTCCAAGATGAAGCGGATGAGTTGTAAAATTGCATCTGGAAACTGTCCGTTGTTGGCATTAATCAAGGGGTATTGATCAGAGGTAGTTTCCAGGCTGACTGGCCAGTTTCTCAAATTGCAATTTGTTTCTCTCATTCCCAGAACCATGTGTACTCTCCTTTAAATCACTCTCTCACATGTCGGATTTCCATCTCATGAAGGCTGAGCATCAGACCCCACCACCAAACATCAAACCATTGTTTCCAGGATCACAACTGATTTCAGCTCCTCTGGAAATCTTCCCTCCACACCCTCCAAACTCATAATCCCACAACTTTATGCAACCTGCTTCTACCTCCTTTCCAAAATCCTCCAACAGCACTGCCTGGTAGACAGCCCCATTTCTAATTTTCTTTATTTTCTCTCCCATTGTCCAATCTGTTCTCATCCACATTTGTGATTCTTCTGACATCCCACATCATTTCAATAATTTCCAGTCTCCTGATCCAAATCACCTCCTCTTCATTTTGAGTGTCCAATCCTTTTACATATCCATCCCCCCACCAGCACAGTCTGAGGACTCTTGGCTTCTACAATAAAAGAAGGCTCTCTTAGTGCCCAGACCCAGCCTCAGGCCTTGCCATGTGTGTGAGCCTTGACGCCCAAGAGCTGTTCTCACCTGAGGAAGGAATGGGAAGGAGCACCAGAGCCTGGTGCCTGTGGGCAGCTAGGCAAAGTAGCTGACAGTTTGTCATCTATCAACATCCTGGTCCCAGAGTTTGAGTTGGTGATGAAGCTTGAGGATTCTGAGGACCGGAAGCTAGAAAATGCTAAATGCGTGGCATCCACAGTGGCAGCATAAAGTGATTGTGTGACTAGGTAAGCAGGATTTGGAGACCATGGCAAAACATCAATCAAAGAAAGACTGCATCTTCGCTAATTTTAAGAGGAGAATAGCACTTTCATCTGATCAGGTGCTGCATTCCTGCAGAGGAGAAAGTCTATTGTGGGGGTCTGGGGAGAACATTCCCTCCAAAGCAGATATCCCCACTGTGAACGCGGAACTAAGTGTGAATTTGAATTGGGGAGAGTTTGGATTGGAAAGCATTCAGTGTTTACACCTGTGAACAAAGCTGTAACCATGGCAACAAATACAGGATTTCTTTGAAAACAGGATTTCTCTGCAGATCAGCTGTAATTATTCATTGCACAGAAACACAACTACCCCTTATTTAAAGCATTCTTTCCCACTCATACAATCCCTACAGTGCTGAAGGAGGCCATTCAGTCCATTGAGTCTGTACAGATTCACTGACAGTGTCTTACCCAGACCCTCTTTGTCCTATCCCTTTAACTCCAAGCATTTATCATGGCTAATCCATCTATCGTACTCATCTTGGGACAGTAAAGCGTAATTTAGCATGGTCAAGCCACCTAACTGCATATCTTTGGACTGTAGAAGGAAACTGGAGCACCCAGAGGAAGCCAAGCAAACATGCGGAGAACATGCAGACTCTGCACAGACAGTTACCTAAAGCTCGAATCAAACCAAGGTCTATGGTGGTGTGAGGCAGCAGTTCTAATCACTGTACCACCGTGCCACCCTACAACATCAGAACCTTGGACTGAAAATTATTATTGCTTATTTGGGAAAAATCTGGTTTTGGGAAAGTTTCAATCTCATTACAGCTTTGCACACACATTGATTTGATGCTATCAGTTTTTAGAAGTATTAGTGCTGATTGTATGTAAACTGTTCAGTAAATGAGGAATGTTATAGTCTGAGGTCAACGCAGCTGACATTTCCAGGGAGCTTTACTATCTGCTTGTAAAAGTTTCTAAACTGAAGTTACATGCTGAAAAATTGTAAGATGAATAAATGAATAATTGTTAATACAAAAAGAAGTGTGCAAGGTCGTTTAGTGAGTGGAGCAGGGAGCAGTAGTAACGAGGATTTCAAAAAATATTTTACAAAACACCAGCAGCCTAGGCACCCGCTGTTTGATGCTAATCACTTGCTAACCCGATATCATCACGCCATACTTTACAAAGGCGTGGTGAAAATACCTAGCCAATTTGCCTGCATAAAGACCAGCTCACATTCTTTCCAGAGATGGAGCTGGCTGATTGCAAAAAGAAATTCTGGAATTATTGAGCACTCTTAATTATGTCTACAAGCTCTCAATTTTCCTTCACTGCTTAACCTACCAACCTCCGATCAGCTTTCTATACCCCCTTGTGAAGTTGGCTCTGGCACAGACATGATGGAGATAAAACAGCCCAGCCCAGTTTTACAATCCGCCAATTCAAATTCTTTCTTGAAAAAAATGTTAACTTTTCACTATTATAGAATTCCTACAGTGCAAAGGAGGCCATGTGGTCCATTGAACATGCACCAACAACAATGCCACCCAGTCCCTATCCCAGTAGCCCCTTGTATAAACTCTGCTAATCCCGCTGTCACGGAAGGGAATTTAGCATAGCCAATCAACTTGACCTGTATAAATTGGGATTGTGGGAGGAAATTGGAACATTCAGACATAGGGAGAACACACGAACTCTACACAGGCAGTCAAGGCTAGAGCTGAACCCAGGTCTCTGTCACTGTGAGACAGTAGTACCAACCACTGTGTCACTGTGCTGTAATAGTTTGAACAAGGCAATTACAATATAACAGAGAATGTTTTATAGACTCTGCAAACTTTAAGACCGTCAGCTCTGAATCACATAAACATCAAAACTTCAACTCCGTCTCTCTCTCTCTTTCTCTTCTTCCACAGGTGATGCAATACCTGCTAAGTTTCTCCAGCATTTTCTATGTCCATTTTTCTATAACTCGTAGTATTTTGCTTTTATTTGTTTTTTGTAAGACTTTTATTTCAAATTTGCAAATGTCTCAATTTAAGGTTAAAGAGATTTGCATATCTACAGCACTTTTCATATACTAGATATCTTAAAGCACCAAGAAATAGGAGGCGCAGTAGTACTTTCACTGAACTGATGATCCAAGGTAGTTCTCTGGGGATCTGGATTCGAATCCCACGATGGTGAAATTTGATTGTCAATGATGACCATGAAATGATTGATATAGAAACCCAATTGGTCCACTAATGTGCTCTTTCAGAAAGAAAATTGGGTATTCTTTCCTAGTCTGGCCTACATGTGACTCCATGTTGACAGTAACCTGATGGACTCTTGAAAATTGGTTTAGCAAGCCACTCAGGTCAATGGCAAACAGGGATGGGCAACAAATAATAGCCCACCCAGTGATGCCTACATTTCATGAATGAATTAAAAACAATACCTTTCATGTGCAATCTGTTGTAGTGGAGGAAAGTGGCAGCCTTTATGCTCAGGAAACTCTGACAAGCAGCCATGCTTTTTTTATCATACGTTTTGAAGGAGACACCAGAGATTAATACTCTATTCTTCAAATAGTGCCATTGGACTCTGAATATACACCTAAGCAGGCAGTCCAAATGATGGGCTGGTTAGGTGCTTTGGTTATGCTAAATGCTCCCTCAGTGTACCCAAATAGACACTGGAGTGTGGTGACTAGAGGACTGGAACTTCGTTGTAGTGTTAATATAGGCCTACTTGTGATATTAATAAATAAACTTAAAAAAAACTTAAACAGATGGGGTTTGGGTCAAGTTCTCTTCTATATAAAAAAAACACCTCCAATGATGCAGTGCTCCCTCACTGATACTGAGTGTCAGACTGCACTGAGATTTCAATCCAGAACCTTATGATTTAGAAGTGAGAGTGCTACTCACTGAGCTATGGCTGACACACCCAGCAAGTTAAAATTTAAAAAGGATCAATAAATGTCCTTTCATTTAATTTACAAATTGGATTGCGTACAGCGGCCAGTATAACTTGCTTAGGTAACCTACTTAACAAAATTGCCCGCATTGCAGATTGGGGGAGCATTTTTGCTTCACAAAAGAATTCTGTAGTGAGCACAAAGGACTGCTCGCGAATAAAGAAAGCATTTGAGAATACCCAATCCAATTATGACTTGGAAAGCCTTTGAGTGTACCAGAAATTTATGGCTACGTGTCAGGAATCATTCATTCAGTTAGTATATGTTTCCATTTGAGAGAGGAAACATTAGAAGGGCGTTGTTATTTGTTCAGGACAAAAGTTGCATTCTGCAGATCCTGGAAATCTGGAATAAAACCAGATAAAGGTGCAATCACTCTGTTGGCCAGGCAACATCTGTGTCCTTCAATGGAACTTAAAATATTATGGCCCATAACTTCTGAGCTCCAGGCATTGTTACTGGGGGTAATTCAAAGATGCATGGACCATTCTTCCTACTGACCACCTGACCCTCCAATGCTGTCTGACTAACTGGCACGCCCACTGACCACTTGACTTCCCCAGGGAGCACTCAGTGTGCTCACTGACTATCTGACCCACCCCCCCCCCTTCTTCTGGTCACCCAACCACCCCAAAGATGACTGATCACCCCCTCACACCAACCCTAACTATCTGACACCCACGTAGGCTCCAGTACAGCCTACGAGAGGAGAGGCTGTACTGGACTGGTACTAGCTAATGAACCAGGACAGGTGATGGATCTCTCGGTAGGAGAGCATCTTGGGGATGGAGATCATAATTCTATCTCCTTCACCCTTGCATTGGAAAAGGATAGGATCAGGCAGGCTAGGAAGGTGTTTGTCTGGAATAAGGGGAAATATGAAGACATCAGGCAGATGTTGGGGCGAATAAACTGGAAGGAGGTGTTCTTGGGGAAAAGCACAGAAGGAAGGTGGCAGATATTCAAGGAATGCTTGTCTGGAGCTCTGCACGACAACGTTCCGGTGAGACAAGGAGGTTTTGGTAGGACGCGGGAACCGTGGTGCACGAAGGCTGTGGTGAACATAGTCAGGAAGAAAAGAAAGGTGTATAAAAGGTTCAAAGAGCTAGGAGATGTTGGGGATCTAGAGAAGTATAAGGCTTATAGAAGAGAGCTTAAAAAGGAAATTAGGAGAGCCAGAAGGGGTCATGAGAAGGCCTTGGCTGGTAGGATTAAGGAGAATCCCAAGGCCTTCTACAAATATGTGAAAAGTAAAAGGATGAGAAGAGAAGGGATAGGACCTATAAAAGGTGAAGGGGGAAAAGTCTGTATGGAACCGGAAGAAATGGCAGAGGTGCTTAATGAGTACTTTGCCTCAGTATTCACGGTGGAAAGTGATCTGGGAGGATGCACTACAAGTTTGCGGCAGACTGAAAAGATTGAGTATGTAGATATTAAGGAAGCGGATGTGTTAGAACTTTTAAATGCTATCAAGATAGACAAGTCTCCGGGACCAGATGGGATGTACCCCAGGTTATTGTGGGAGGTGAGGGATGTCATTGCAGAGCCCCTGGCGATGATCTTTGCGTCATCAATGGAGACGGGAGAGGTTCCGGAGGATTGCGGATGTGGTCCCTATTTTCAAGAAAGGGAACAGGAATAGTCCTGGAAATTACCGACTGGTGAGTCTGACCTCAGTGGTTGGTAAGCTGATGGAGAGGCTTCTGAGGGACAAGATTTACGAGCATTTGGAGAAGTTTAGGTTGATTAGAAATAGTCAGCATGGTTTTGTAAAAGGCAGGTCATGCCTTACAAGCTTAATTGAGTTCTTCGAAAATGTGACTGAACACATTGACGAAGGAAGAGCAGTGGACGTGGTGTACATGGACTTCAGCAAGGCATTTGACAAGGTCCCACATGCAAGACTTCTTGAGAAGGTGAGAGGCCATGGGATCCAAGGGGCTTTGGCCTTGTGGATCCAGAACTGGCTTGCCTGCAGAAGGCAGAGGGTGGTTGTGGATGGCTCTTTTTCTGCATGGAGGTCGGTCACCAGTGGAGTGCCCCAGGGATCTGTTCTAGGACCCTTGCTGTTTGTCATTTTCATAAATGACCTGGATGAGGAAGTGGAGGGATGGGTGAGTAAGTTCGCCGATGACACGAAGGTCGGTGGTGTTGTGGATGGTCTGGAGGGATGTCAGAAGTTGCAGCATGACATCGACAGGATGCAAGACTGGGCGGAGAAGTGGCAGATGGACTTCAACGCGGATAAATGTGTTGTGGTCCATTTTGGCAGATCCAACGGGATGAATGAGTACACTATCAAAGGTAGGAGTCTTAGCTGTGTGGAAGAGCAGAGGGATCTTGGGGTCCGGGTCCATAAGACTCTCAAATCGGCCTCCCAGGTGGAGGATGTGGTTAAGAAAGCTTACGGTGTACTGGCCTTCATTCATCGAGGGATTGAGTTCAGGAGTCAGGAGGTAATGCTGCAGCTTTATAGGACCCTTGTCAGACCACACTTGGAGTACTGTGCGCAGTTCTGGTCGCCTCACTATAGGAAGGACGTGGAAGCTATTGAAAGGGTGCAGAGGAGATTTACAAGGATGTTGCCTGGATTGGGAGGCATGCCTTATGAAGACAGGTTGAGGGAGCTGGGACTGTTCTCCCTGGAGAGACGAAGGTTGAGAGGCGACCTGATAGAGGTTTACAAGATGTTGAGAGGAATAGATAGGGTGGACTCTCAGAGACTATTTCCCAGGGCTGAAATGGTCGCGACGAGAGGGCACAGATTTAAGGTGCAGGGAAGCAAGTACAGAGGGGATGCTAGGGGAAAGTTTTTCACTCAGAGGGTGGTGAGTGAATGGAATCGGCTGCCGTCGGTGGTGGTCGAGGCGAACTCGCTGGGGTCTTTTAAAAGACTTCTGGATGAGTATATGGGATCCAATGGGATTGGGGGTTATAGATAGGTCTATGGCTGGGTAGGTTTTGATGTGTTTGGCACAACTTGTGGGCCGAAGGGCCTGTTTGTGCTGTAGTGTTCTATGTTCTATGTTTTATGTTCTAACCACCTCCACTGACCACTGTCCCTGACCACCCGTCCTCTCAATGGCCATCCTACCTATCCTCCCCACTGATCACTTCCTGATCACCTAACCCCCAGTGACAACCCGACCCTCCTACTGATCACCTGACCTCTCCTCACTCACCATTTGATCCCCCACTGAGCACCCTCTGATTTCAAGAATCTCCACTCACCAACCTAACCATCTGTGTAGTGACGTATTACCGTTTTATTGGCAGGATTCCTTAACAAAGACAAGAAACAGATCATAATATGACATAAAACATATGCTTTGTTTATATTCCATTAGAATTCCTTGGGATTGCATTCACCTTTGCACCCACCAAGTGTTCTGTGAATATTTCATTGCATAATTTAGTCATCCTAATTAACACATTTCTTTCCCCCACGAATGTTATGTGGGAAATGCTGGCTCCTACCGCCCAGAACAACTAGGTTTCAGTTCCAAAATGTTCAAATGAACAGAAACCTAATTCAGAGCTCATTTTGCAACATTTACCAATGAACTCCATTTTGACACTGGTTTTTCAGTCAGTTCTGCTTTGATATCAGGAGAAAAGAGCTGTGCAGATCATCAAATGTGCAATGCATCCTGTTTCCAGATCCTGGATCTTTGAATGGGCCAGTGTCTTGTGTCAACATCTTTTTGATAATCATTAGGCAATGATCTTGAAAAGCCAAGATGATTTGCAGTTGTCCAATTTTTTGGATTACAAATAAAACAAGGGAGTTACTTCTTTGCGTAGTTTCAGCTCTGCACCGCAATGTACAAAAGAACACCCCATCCTTGCACATTTCATATTAGCTATGAACCACTCCATACCAACAATGGTATCATCTCTTCTAAATAATCCAAAAATATGCAGGTTAGGTGGATTGGCCATTCTAAATTGCCTCCTAGCATCAGGGGAGCCAGCTAAGGTAAATGCATGGGGTTATGAGGGTAGGACCTGGGTGGGATTGTGATTGGTGCAAACTCAATGGGCAGAATGGCCTCCTTCTGCACTGCAGCATTCCATGGTTCTATGATTTTATAATGTTGTTACTTCCTGAGGATTGAAGGCCTGCATGTCACCTTTTCTAAAATGATCTACCTCCACAAGGGCACTCTCCTCTCCATCCTTCAAGCTTAGCGTTGCACAGCAGAATCTTCTAATTAATAATGAGCTTGCAAACTCACCCAGTATGAGTGGCAGATATTATATTTGGACAAACTTGTCCATCACTTGGGAGGTAATTCCCTACCCTTTGAGTTGTTGCTGTACATGCCAATTACTTGTCTGGAAGGGGAAGCAAAAACGATTCAACAACTCTATGTTTTGTGGAAGATATGTCAACAAATGTGCATGAGAGATCCTCGTAGCATCACTACATAGCATTTGTACCTTGCCGATTAATGAATCCACTGATGAATCACACTGCCTTATCCCCATCAGGAGAAATCGATTTTTGCAACAGGAGAAAAGAGACCTGCAGAAGCACCTTCCAGTAATTTAAATAAATATCTGGAAGTATCCCACTCAGACACGACAATAGCCGCAAGTATTTGTGACTTTGATCTTTGAATGGTCATTGTCTACAGGAATAGTGCCAGAAGACTGGAGGATACAAATGTTGTCCCTTTGTTCAAGAAGGGGAGTAGAAACAAACCTCTAATTATAGACCAGTGAGCCTTACTTCTGTTGTGGGCAAAGTTTTGGAAAGGACAATAAGATTTATAACCATCTAGAAAGGAATAATTTGATTAGGGATCGTCAACATGGTTTTGTGAAGGGTACATCATGCCTCACAAACCTTATTGAGTTTTTTGAGAAAGTGACCAAAGAGGTGGATGAAAGTAAAGCAGTTGATGTGGTGTATATGGATTTCAGTAAAACATTTCATAAGGTTCCCCATGGTAAGCTGTTGCAGAAAATACAGAAGCATGGGATTGAGGATGATTTAGCAGTTTGGATCAGAAATTGACCAGCTGCAAGAAGACAGAGAGTGGTGGTTGATGGGAAATGTTCATTCTGAAGTTCAGTTACAAGTGGTGTCCCACAAGGATCGGTTTTGGAGCCACTGCTGTTTGTCATTTTTATCAATGATCTAGATGAGGATGTAGAAGGATGAGTTAGTAAATTTGTGGATGACACTAAAGTCAGTGGAGCTGTGGACAGTGTGAAAGGATGTTGCAGGTTACAGAAGGATATAAATAAGCTATAGAGCTGGGCTGGAAGGTGGCAAATGCAGTTTAATGCAGAAAAGTGTGAAGTGATTCACTTTGGAAGGAGTAACATCAATACAGAGTACTGGGCTAATTGTAAGTTACTTGGTAGTGAGGATGAACAGAGAGATCTTGGTGTTCATGTGCATAGATCCCAGAAAGTTGGCACCCAGGTTGATAGAGTTATTAAGAAGGTGTACGGTGTGTTAGCTTTTATTGGTAGGGGGAATTGAGTTTCGGGACCTTGAGGTCATATTGCAGCTGTACAAAACTCTGGTGCAGCTGCATTCAGAGTATTGTATACAGTTCTGATCGCTGCGTTATAGGAAGGATGTGGAAGCATTGGAAAAGGTGCAGAAGAGATTTACCAGAATGTTGCTTGGTATGGTGGAAAGGTCTTATGAGAAAGGCTGAGGGACTTGAGGCTATTTTGATTATTCAGAAGAGGTTAATAGGTAACTTTATAGAGGCATATAAAATGATCAGAGGATTAGATAGGGTGGACAGTGTGAACCTTTTTCCTCAGATGGAGATGGTTAGCATGAGGGGACATAGCTTTAAATCGAGGGGTGATAGATATAGCTCAGATGTCAGAAGTAGATTCCTTACCCAGGGAGTAGTAAGAGGGTGGAATGTTCTGCCTACAACAGTAGTGGATTCGCCAACATTAAAAGCATTTAAATGATCATTAGATAAACATATGGATGAGATTGGAATAATGTTTGTTAGATGGACTTTAGATTGGTTCCATAGGTCAGCACAACATTGAGGGCTGAAGGACCCGTACTGCGCGCTGTAATGTTCTATGTTCTATGTATCATTCAGGGACCTTCCAGTGGTTAATGGTTTCATGGATCTTGCAACAAAAGTTGGCAGCCTAATGGAATGCAGAATCTCACCAGTACTATTGTACTTTAGGGAAACCCAATGTAAAGACAACACGGTAATACAGTTTGACTCCCGGCTTGGGTCACTGTCTGTGGAGTTTGTACATTCTCCCCGTGTCTGTGTGAGTTTCCTCTGGGCGCTCTGGTTTCCTCCACAGTTCAAAGATGTTTGGTTCGGTGGATTGGCTATGCTAAATCAACTTGTGGGCCAAAGGCCCTGTTTGTGCTGTAGTGTTCTACGTTCTAAATTGCGCCTTAATGTCAGGAGAGCTAGCTAGGATAAATGCATGGGGTTATGGGGATTGTGGTTGGTGCAGATTTGATGGGCCGAATGGCTGCCGTCCCCACTGTGGGATTCTATAATCTATGAAGATTCCTGGTTTACTGGCGTGGAGGTCCACAATTCAGTTAAAGGTTGGACAACTCCCTTGACCTCAGGGGCAGAACTGCCCAAGATAATGGAAAATATGACAATTTCATAAAGGCACTGTGTCCCTTAACACCTCTAACTGTCCTCAACTTTTCCAGTGATCTTGACATATCACAAAGTATTTCATTGTCCATCCTGTCCTCATACGCACAGATTAGGTACTTCACAACTCTGTCCACTGTTTTCCCAGAATGGTATCACAAGCCATATCCATGATATCCTGTATTCTGCATTGCAGAACATGCAAGAGAATCCACACAGCATAAAAGTGAAAAGTAATCTGCTGGTTATCACCTTCCACTTCAATTCCATTAGTCCATTAATCTCCTCCCTCATTGACAACTTTATCTAGCAAAAAGTCTAGTGAACCATAGTTCAGCCAGAATAATATTCTGAATTTTGTGGGAATTTGTTGATCATTAAATATGCAAACCTTAATTAGCATTTGGATGAAATGCTGGAAGTCCGTCCAAATTGATTATGTATGAGAAGGTATTTCTATCACTCAGTGGTTGGCCTTCCTCAGTCATGTTTCTCCATCATATATGTCCTCAATATTTCCCTCTACAAAACATGTCGGATTTTCTCTATTTCTCAGATTCTCTCTTATTTTATTTCTCTGGAAGAGCATCTGCACTTGTGCCATGAGATCTGAAGTAGTGAAAAAGTTGCCACTGGTTAAATTTTTAATGATGCATGGCTGCATGGAGCATGGATACTTCCACTTCCAGAGCAGCTAAAGAGCTGACATAACAACAGCAACCTAGGCAATAGGATTGTAAGCAGCTGACTGCATTGCTGAAAAAGATTCTTTTTTCAGAATTGACTTTGTAGATTTAAATTCCAACTTTCCACATGTCGTATTTCCAAGTTTCAGGAGATACATCATCACAGCGGACAATAAAAAGTGTCTTGTAATGAACATTAAAACCAATAACATTGCTTCTGCCTTAGTACAATGACATCCCAGAAACAGTAGCTCAATGAATGGTTTCAGGAATAAATGCCCTGGTAACCCCTGACTGACCTTAATCTTGTTGACTCTCTGAATTCACGGTTATGTTAACATTTAATAAAGGAAAACAGTGAGTGATGGCTGAAGATGGTTTCAGAAGGACAGGAAAGTGGTGTACCTTCTTATAAAGGCCAGATCAAAGAGGAGAAAATCTTTTTGTCCTCTTTGAAGATTTTAGCTCCTAAATTCAGGATACATTCACGAATTCAAGCACCTAAATTGAGGTTTCATGGCAGCAAGTTGGAAGATGGAAGTCTTTGCACATCTTTCTCGGCATATTGTGGCCATAATATCATGAATGGTGAGTTTAGGCAGTTGTGGCAACAGCTTGCATCATTGCTGCAAAAAGTTTTTTTCAGAATTGACTTTGCAGACTTAAATTCCAACCTTCCGCATCATGTATTTGTATTTGTACATGATGTGGAAACGTCACCACAGGTGACAATAAACAGTGTCTCGTGGCGAACATTAAAATCAACAATATCACTACCATCTTAGCGCAATGACATCCTGGAAACAGTATCTCCGAATCATCACACTCCTCTGTGTTTGGATTCTTATTGCTTCCAATTGCTTCAGATTGAATCACATTCAAAGTTGTATTGTTATACCTGGATCCTCTGGGACTTATCCTTCACAAGCCACCTGATTGCCAGCAATGTCCTGGTGATGCAGCGTACCTTATTCTCCAGGATTCAATTCAAAAGAATAAAATGGGTTAGCAATGGCTAACCTAGCTTCTAAGGCTAATTTATCAGACATTCTTGGTATCAGAGTCAAGTGTTGGCAGATCAATGGAGGATGTTTCAGAGTCTCCTGAACCCCATCCTGCCCTCACTCTGTATCCCCATACCTTCAGGAGATGATATTACTGAGGCACCATGTACCCTATCTGGTGCATTGTTGGGTGGAGTCTTGGCCACTGCAGCTGAGAAAGAATACCTCAATCCTTCAGATTCCTGCTGTGCTGGCTGCCCATGACTATCATGTGTGTGCGCTCTTCCATCAGGAGTACTGCTTTCCACCTGTAGGTAACCAACTCTGGAATTGTATGTGTTGTCGCTTGACTCGAGATAAAATTTGTACTTAGATACTCGCTGGCTGGTCAAATTCAACCACACTAAATCTGGCTGGGGTGGGCTTTGTTGGGTCATGGGGTGTAGGGTGTGGGGGTGTGGATGGAGACTGAAGAAGATACTGTGCAAGATTATTGAATTTATCAAACTGCTCTGGATTCAAACAAGAACATTTTTTGTTGAGGGTTTTTGGAGCCAGACAGTATATTCCCACTTAACGGAGGCAGCCTTCTTATGGCAGTCTGGGGGAGGGTTTAAAGTTTAATGTTTATTTATTAGAGTCAGAAGCAGACTGCAGTAAAGTTACTTTGAAAATCTCCTAGTCGCCATATTCCGGCACCTGCTCGGGTACACTGAGGGAGAATTTACCCTAACCTGCACGACTTTCAGACTGTGGAAGGAAGCCCCAGAGGAAACTCACACAGTCACAGGAAAAATGTGCAAACTCCACACAGCAGTGACGCAAGCCAAGAATCGAATCCGGGTCCCTGTTGCTGTGAGATAGCAGTGTTAACCACTGTGGCACCATGACACCCCATAGGAGGGCAAGAGAGGAGGGTGGTGGCTAGTGGTCGTGAGCGGGGGATGGGAACATGGGAGTAGTGGTGGTCTTCAGAGTCAGAGCTCAAACACATAAAGAAGAATCCAATGCCAAATTCTGCCAACAGATCAGCAAGGCTTGCCTCCTAAGTCCCTGCGAGCAGTTTAATGTTTATATTACCCCAAAGGACATCCATTCCATGTCACCTGGTGGAGCTGCTGATGCCGAGGATCCAAGCAGCTGGCCCTGTGACTGGACCACACTGGGAGTCTGCCTGCTGTCCTTAATTGAATAGTGAGCTCTGAAGTGGCCATTTAGAAACAATCTCATTCGAAACAGCAGGATTGTCTTCCATCAAGTGTGGGGTTTGGAACCTCTTTTTGATTCTGACATCAGGGTTCTGACAACTATTTAAATTACTGGAAGATGCTTGTTCAGATCTCTTTCCTCTTGGTGCAATGGATATGGCTTGTGGTACCATCCTGGGAAGACAGTGGACAGCGTTGTGAAATACCTAGTCTGTAAGTATGAGCACAGTCATGATGTGGAGATGCTGGTGGTGGACTGGGGTAAACATATTAAGAAGTCTCACAACACCAGGTTAAAGTCCAACAGGATTATTTGGTAGCAAATGCCACTAGCTTTCGGTGCTTTGCCCCTTCGTCAGGTGAGCGTCAGGCATCCAAATTCCATACTCTACTTGCATATGGGCACATAATTTTCCATGCAGGTCTGTATGAATACAATATTAACAAATACAATGAAAAGGTATATGTAGATATCTACTGGAATACATATACTCTGACCCCACTCACCCACTCCCCCCAATCACCTGACAAAAGGGCAAAGCCCTGAAAGCTAGTCATGTTTGCTACCAAATAAACCTGTTGGACTTTAACCTGGTGTTGTGGGACTTTTTACTGTCTGAGGACAGGACAGACAATGACAACTGCATAGAAAATATATTTTATTGTTTATTTTTCCTTGATGAATCTAATTTAAAATGCATCATAAGATAGTTATCCTCACTAGCAACCATACAGAAATTTGAATTGGGATAAGGAAAATTATGCACATCAGTATAATTTCCATTTTAATCTTGATCAACTTTGAATGCCAATTCAATTGTGATGGCACCCTGAAATGGAACCTCCTCAATTCCAGGTTGGTGAAATTGGTCAAAAGGGAAGCTGTGACTGACAGGAAAGCCCTCTGTCACGTACTCCACTGCGGTTATCCCCACATCGCAGGGAGCTGATGTTGCGAAAGTTTCTGTTGCATCCTCTGGCAGGGGATCTCCACTGGAGGTCTTGTCAGGAGGTGGGGTTCCCGGAGTGGAATCAGGACAAAAGGCTCAGACATGACCAAATTTCAAAAGTTTACGCTAAATTACATTTTAGAAGTCTATGTTTAGTTATATTTAAAAATTTATTTCTTTTAAAATTGCATTTAATGAATGCCCTCAATGGATAGCATGGTGGCACAGTGGTTAGCACTGCTGCCTCACAGTGCTAGAGACCCAGGTTTGATTTCCAGCTTGGGTCACTGTCTATGGGAAATCTACACTCTCTGCCCATATCCACATGGGTTTCCTCCGGTGCTTCAGTTTCGTCCCACAGTCTGAAAACCATGCTGATTAGGTGTATTGGCCATGTTAAATTCTCCCTCATTGTACAAACAGGTATTGGATTGTGGCGACTAGAGGATTTTTACAGTAAAATTCATTGCATTGTTTAATGTGATTCTATTTGTGACACTAACAACAAACTTCATGAACTTAAACAATATTCCTTACACCTAAAAGTGCTAAGCTTACTTGCAGCAAGGTGAAAGTTTCAAAAATATTGAACACCGGGATTTATAAACGCGAGTTCCGAGGTGGCAGCATTTGGTTAATTGCTGTTCTTTTTTTGGTGCTGATTTCAAGGTGTCCATGATTCTCTTTGTGTGTTCCATCCTACGTGGAAACTATTTGCCTGCCCCAATGCTGCTGGATGATTGGTTAAGTTTAAGTTTATTTATTAGTTCACAAGCAGACTTACATTAATACTGCAATGAAATTACTGTGAAATTCCTCTAGTTGGCACATTTCAGCACTTGTTCAGGTACACTGAGGGAGAATTTAACATGGCCAATGCACCAACCAACATGCCTTTGAGACACATTTCAGTAATGAGAGTTTAAAAATCAGGCCAGACGCAACTGGAGAGATAAGAGTTATTTTTAGACGCTGATTTCTGAAATCAATCCGTTCATGATGGCGCCGGAGTGAGATAACTTTTTGCAGGCTGGCCCAGCATACCTTCTAATTCTATCTTTTACGCTTGTTACACCTTAGTTATGACTGCAAAACTACATTCTCCTTTCCTTCAGTATGTATGGTATGTTTTGTCTGTATAATGCGCAAAAACATTACATTTAAATGTATGTTAATACATATAACACTAATAAATCAAATCAAATCAGTTACTCGGATTTGAAAATAACTAGTGTTGCAATGTTCGCTTATTGGATGACAAAAAGGTTCGCTGAATTGTATCAATTGCAAAAGTCGTTAAAAAGTTTGACCTCCAGGCCTAACATGAATCCAAGATGTACAACATGAGATGGGTTCGGCCAAGCGTATCAACTACACATAAGGGAAGGAAAACTTGAAACAGGATGATATATTTTCTAAGACACAGACCATTTTGCGTGCAGTGCTGACCATGTTTCCCTCACGACCATATATTCAAGTGCAGAGTGCATTGAAAGATGCTACTGTGGTCAGGGTATATGTACTCCAGCAGATATCTATATATCCCTTTTCATTGTGTTGGTTAATACATACAAACCTGCACGGAAAACTAAGTGCCCACATGCAAATAGGGCATGGAATTTGAATGCCTGTTCATGTCGAAAATGACAACAACCTTATCAACATCTATATCTTTTTCCTGATAGAAAGATAAGATTACTGGAATGGATGCTGCCCAATGCAAGTAGCTGAGGAGATTTATGCACCAGTGGTCAGTGCTGATGACATAATAAGCTTACACTTTCCAGCCCCAATGCAGCTGGAGGCTGTTGCAGGATACACCTCAGCCCTGGAAGAGATGGTGACCTGTCAGAAGCTGGTGGAAATCAAGGCAGCCCTACAGCAGAGGGTGGCGGAGGTTTCTCATAGAATCCCTGTATTGCAGAAGAGGCCATATGGTCAATTGAGTCTGCACCAATTCTCTGACAGAGTAACCCACACAGGCCCTTTGCCCACCCTAACCCCACACATTTCCCATGGATTATCCATATAACTTTCACATCCTGAGACACTAAGAGGATATTAGCATGGCCAGTTCACTTAACCTGCACATCTTTGGATTGTTGGTGAAAACCCATGCAGACAAGGGGAGAATGTGCAAACTCTGCACAGATAACATCCATGGCAAGAATCGAATCTGAATCCCTGGAGTTGTGAAGCAGCAGTGCTAACCACTGCAATACTGCGCAATTCTGATTCACATTTAAAGTGATAGATACCACAGATGATGGCATACATAACCTGCATTCATAAAGCATCTGTTAACGTACTGTAAATTAGTCTGTATTTACAGATCTTGCACACAAGCTATTGATTAGTACATTTTTTCTCCTACATGTTCAATTGCAGGCCATTTTGGAGATTAGAGAGCAGCAGTGGGCAAATGTTACAGGCGAGAGGATAAACTCCTTATTTGTTCAGTCCCTGGCCATTGCTGTATGGGGTACCAAAGTGCACAGACTCAGCTCCATGTATGGTTGCATATCCACACTTTATTAATACTGGCAGTCAGCATATAGTAAAACATCTTTGCTTGCCCATGGGAATTGTAGCCTTCTGTCCACAAAATTAATTTTTCTTTAATTGCATTCCACGTAGATGTCCATGTTTCCAATCTTCTTCTGATTAAACATCATATCTATTCCTGCAATAAACTTCACTCCTCTCAATTGTGACTAATAGTTTCAATGAGTCAATGTTTATGTTTCTTCTCTTCCTTCCCCGTGTGCAGTATGTCTGGCCTATCAGTTGCAGACAAAGGGGTTGAACGAGGAGGAGGTTTCAAAGGAGCAAGGCAGACTGAACAATTACAATGTGAAAAAATTATAGATCTGAACAGAAATCCAACGTTAGCCTGGAATCAATTGGTGCAGTGCAATGATAAGGTGCAGTTATTTGTATTTGCTCAAGCAGCTTTTACTGAAGTCTTTATTCCATCTTATTTGTCTGGAAACAAAATGAATTTCAGTGTTGTAAGTTATTTTTCACATTAAAGTTTGCACAGCTTTTACACAAACTTTTATTCTGAATATCTTGTCTAGAACTTCCAAATCTGCAGAATCACAGATATTAATCTTGAGGGCCTCCATCCACACAAATACACATTGGATGGGGACTGTGTATTCCCAGTTATTGACATCAGTTGATGTTTGCTTGAGCCTCTGCCAGCAATAAATGTAATAAACACAGAAGCAATACATGTAATTGCAGCAGCAATAAAAACCGCTGGGTAAGCTGGAAAAATAACCAGTTCAGGCTGCTACCTGTTATATCATCAATATTACTGGCACCATAATCAGTTTTGTAGGCAGCATGAACAGATTTGCTGGCAGCATGTCCAGTATTGCTAGCAACATGACTGGCACTTTTGACTGGAATATCAGTTCAGAACTGTTTTCCATTTCCCCATTCAGTCCTGGATTAAACTGATATTATTGGAATTTTCTTCACCAAAGTAATGGGTGGGGTTTGCAACAGTGTTATTTTGCACATAGCAAGAACCCAATCATTGATGCTCAGTTTAGGTTCCACCAAGTTCATGCAGCACCATGCCTCATTAAGGTTCTGGTCCAAATGTTAACAAAAAAGCTTAATTCTATAGGTGAAGTTGCAATTCACATCAAGGAACATTTCAACCAAATCTGATATCAAAGACCCCTGATAAAAAATAGTTGAGGAACAAAGAAAACCCATCCACTGATTGGACTCATACCAGACTCAAACTAAGATGAATGGTGTTGCTAAATGCCAAACATCTTAGCCCCAAGACATCACTGTAGAATTTCCACCAGGATGCATGCAAGCCCCAACAATCTTGAGCTGCTTCAATAACCTTCTCTCTAGCATAAGGCCAATGTTGAGCTGTTTACTGATGATTTCCATTCAAAATTCAGGTACTGTAACAGTCTATGCCCACCACAGCAAGAACAAATAGGCATCCAGATTTCAGGTGAAAGCTGACAAGTAATATTCATGCCACAGAACTGCTAGACAATAACCATCTCCAAAATGCCAGAGCCTTAGTACCCTTTGACATTCGCTAGTATTACTACGATTGAATCCCCCATCATTTACAGCCTTGGTGTCACCATTGATCAAAAATTCAACTGGAACCAGTGTAAAAATACCATAGCTACTAAAGCAGAGCATCCAGGACAAAGCCTACTTGACTACCATCCTATCCACCACCTTTAGAATCCCCTCCCTTTGCCACTACACACAGTAACAGCAGTGTGTTCCATCTGCAAGATGCACTGCATCAGCTCACCAAGGTTCCTTTAATAGCACCTTCCAAACCTGCAACCTCTACCACCTGGAAAAACAAGGAGAATAGATGGATGGGAACACTCCACTGCAAGTTCTTCTTTTCACTACACAGCACCTGATTTGAAAATATATCGCTGAGCCTTCACTGTTACTTGGTCAAAATCTTGGAGTTCCTTCCCTAACAGCACTTTAAATCTTCCTACAATATATGGGTGGCACCAGTTCAAGAAGGCAGCTCACCATCACCTTCTTAAGGGCATGGATAGTAAATACCAGCCTAGCCAGTGACAGTCATATTCCTTGAAAGAACTTCTAAAAAGAGCATATCATAGCTACAACATCACAATCTACAGTATCTACAACAGAAAGTCACCAAGGCTTCTTTGATACAATTCACAAACAGCTCTGGAAGGACACGAGAAGTAGATATACAGGAAGACCAAATTCTCCAAGTCGCTTGTCATTCTGGCCTGGCCATATGTCAGCATTCCTTCTTGTTGCTGAAACAAGTCCTAGACCTTCCCAGCAAACAACATTTTGGGTGCACCTTCACTATACAGACTGCAAAGGTTCAAGGGTTGGCCCACACCTACTTTCTTGGTGGGGAACTAGAAATGGGCCATAAAATGCTTGCCTTTGTAGAAACAGCCAAATCCTCAGAATTTATTTAAATCTTGTCTTCCTAGAGGTGCACCCAGGATCAAATTTGGTACTGGATCTGCCACATTGAACTTTCAAGGGACATGAAAAAAACCCACTCAGCACATTTAAACCTATATTACAGAGTTTCCACCATTGAGATATGGCTCAAAAGGGAGATTTAAATCTTACAAGTTGGTGAAAGGTTCTGTCAACTGTGCATAATTTGGACAATAAAAGTAGAATAAGATTTACACCTTGAAAGATTAACACCATCTATCAAAGTGATAACTTGCATGCAAATCTTGACTGAAAATGGAGAGATGTATACAATGGTGTACCTCAGTATTGTTATTACTGCTCATTTTGATGTATATTAATGACACAGACATGGGTATAGGAGGCAATATTACAAAATGTGCAAATGGTGCAAAACTCAGAAAGATTGTAACAAGTAATGAAGATAGTCAGAGATGTCAGGACACAGACTGTAGCCTGTTAAGTCTTGCAGACCTTGCCATAGTCAGACGGACCCTAGCTTGGTAGTGTCTCTTGGCACCTTTGATGATTTTCTGTCCAAGACCACAAGAAATTACGAAGGATTGAGAACAAAGCCCAGTCCATCATGCAAACCAGCCTCTAATCCATTGACTCTGTCTACTCTTCCTACTGCCTCAGAAAAGCATAATCAAGACCCTACCCACCATGGACAATCACTCTTCCAACTTCTTCCATCATGAAAAAGATACAAAAGTCTGAGGTCACGTACCAACTGGCTCAAGAATAGCTCCTTCCTTGCTGCTATCAGACCATTGAATGGACCCACTTTGCATTAAGTTGATCTTTCTCTACACTGCAGTTATGATTGTAACATTACATTCTGCACCTTCTCCTTGCCTTTTCTATGTATGGTATGCTTTGTTTGCATAGTGCGCAATAGACAATATTTTTCACTGTATATTAATACATATTACAATAATAAATTAAATCAAGACTGGTGAAATGGGCAAATACACAGTAGATAGGTTAATATAGAGAACTGTGAAATGACATATTTTGTAAGGAAGAAGATGGAATTATAAATGAGTTGTATGACTTTAAAGTAACAAAACCTTCTGGGGGCTTATATCCACAAATGTTTGAAGGTGCAGAACAAATTTATAAGGTTATTAAAATGCAAAAAGAATTAAAGGCTTTATAAATAGTGTCATAGAGTATAAAAATAAGTAAGTTTAGCTAAAGCTTTATAAAATCATTGGTCAACCTCAGCTTCCAGGCATCACAATATAAAAATGATGCAAAGGCTTTAGTGATGGTGCAGAAGAGATTTACTCAAATGAAACCTGGAATGAGAGATTTCAGCTCTCTCTTGAGAAACTAGAGAAACAGAATTCTCTGCTTCAAAGAGAATACTTAAAGAGAGATTGAACAAAGGTGTTCAAAGACATGAAGCACGTTGATAGAATAGATAAATGACAACTTTTTCCATTGGCAAGTCAGTTGATAACAAAGGGGACACAGGTGCAAGGTAAATGGCAAGTACCAAAATGACTTGTTATAATCTGGAATGCATTAGCTGAAAGGGAGTGAAAGGGGTTTTGAAATCAGATTCTAAAGAAAATTGAATTTATGTTTTCTTGAAAAAGAAAAACAAAGTTTCAGGGCTATAAGGCAAGAGTAAAATAATGATATTCATTGGGCAACTTTACAGAGATTTGTATAAGGCATGTTTGGTGATATCATCGAATCATCAAGGCCACATTATTTATCATTCCTATTCCAATGATTTGGTTGTGTTTTTCCAATTCATTCCAATCCTTCGCCTTTTCTTCATATTCCTGGAACTTTTTTCCCTTCAATATCTATGCAATTCTCTTTTAAATATTATGACTGGATTTGCTCCCAGCACCTTATCAAGCAATAAATTTCAGGTCTCATCACTTGCTGTGTAAAAATAATAGTTTCCTGCTGACAACTTTCATTCATTTGTCCTGAGATGTAGGGTGGGATTCTCCCTAAAATATTCTAGGTGTCGAATTTGCATAAAAATTGGAATAAATCCCATTGTTTTTTAAGTGGATTTCCAAAATGAATCTCTCTCACTGTGTACCACAGTGTGCACTCATGTGAATTATGCTAAAAATCAAGAGCGGGAGGTTGGGGGGGGGGGGGGGGGGGTAGGGGGTAGGTCTACTCCCTCTGGAAGGCCAGCAGCATAATGTTGAGCAGGCTACTGTACTCAGTCACTGGCCAGACCTGGGACCCTGCATTGCTGTCCCACTAATACCCCCATGACTCAATCGCTGCCCCCCTAGGATGTGTCTGAGCCAGCCATAATCACCTTCCTGCCCTGGAGTGCCTTGAACTTACTCCATCCTCTAGCAATCCCAATCGCCTCAACACCCATCCTTCCACCCCCACCAGCAGTCCAGATCTCCCCACTCAAATCACCAGCATCCCCCGATCCACCCCCCCCCCCAACCAGCCCTGACTCCCTCCCCTCTTCTCTTGATGGTCATCCACAGTCACTGGTCTCTCTCTCTGCCTGTCACCAAGCCTAAGTGCAGTGAGAGTGGGATCCCCCTCTCCACAGAGGCCCTGCCCAGTATAGGCCCTCCTCCTATGGCCCCAGTCCCTTGGCACTGCCCAATGTTTGGTAGATAGTGCCAAGGTGCCCCCTGGGCATTGGCACTTTGCCCTTTGGACAGTGTCAGGAGGCAAGGCTGGAAATGCCAAGGTAGCAATACCTGGGGGCACTGCCTTTTACCCTGACCTCCTGGAGGACATCAGTGGCCTCCCTCCACACCAGCAGGTTCGGGCTGCCACATCTCCTCAAGTAGGAATGATTATAGCACAGCAGGCTGGGAAAATTGCCCCCATGGTATCCAACATTGAACACATGCTGCTCCAACTGAGACCTACCTAGTATTCTATATAGATTGAACATAACCTTGTTTTTTAATGTCTGCTTCTATTTAGAAAGCCAAGGGTCCCAACTGTTTTATTTTAAATGGTATTTTCAAATTGTTCTTCCATCTTTAAAGTGTCCTTTTTTTGAAATTATCTTGTATTGCACACTGGTCAGCACTGCTGCCCCACAGCTCCAGGGACACTAAGGGTGTCCCTACACAAGATGTGTAGGTTAGATGGATTAACCATGATAAATGTGGGATTTGTTGATCAGGTGGGTGGGAGGATGGGAGAGGTGGCTGAGTAAGATATTCTGCCAGAAACTGGGTGCAGACTTGATGGGCTGAATGGCCTCTTCTGCACTTTAGGGATTCAAAGATTCTTTGTATACTGAAGCCCGGATGATTAATATGTATTAAAATGATAGTGGTTCTAACACTGATCCCTGGGGAAATATTACTGCATGTTTCTGCTCAGATGATAACTGGAAGTTGCCTGTGTGTGGTTATTTTTAATATGAAGTGGTCGTTGGGCACACTGACAACTACAGCGTCTCGTCTTGGCAAGGCCTCGGTTCAATTGCAGAGAGGTTCCAAGACAATTGGAGACCAGGTTCTGCTGTCAGACTTTAGCGTTGTTCAGTACGTGGTCGCACACAGTGTGTAGCACCAGTTAGAAAAGCAACCCTTCATCACAACTTTCTCCTTTCTGTCCCTTTGCCAATTTTGTATCCACGCTAGTTGCCACCCACTTATTCTCATGGATTTTAATTTTGCTAATGAGTCTCGAACCACCCACTGCTGTCTACTGTTACTTGCATGCCCAGGTTCATTAGGGAAGCTGTGGCAAAATTGCTGTCTCACTGAATATTCATTGGCCCTAGGTTTTCAGATCTCTTACTCAGGGAATCACATAACTTCTCATTCTGCCCCCTCGCATCAATCATCTGAAACCTCTTCAACACTGGCTTCAAAGCAGCTGGAATATTGACATAAAAAGAGCAAGGCATAAATTATTGATTTTGGAATTTCCGACACATTGTTTGCTCAGCATCAAACTCCTGGTTCCATTGGCTGACTGCAGGCAAAGGGTACACTCGCTTCCTTCCTAGACTGTTCGGATGAATGGTTTCTAATGAATGGACAACTTAAATAAATAGCAAGCGTGTTTACCAATAATCCCGGAGCCTATGATAGAGTTTATGAAGTTGCAGCTGGCTGATGACAGGTTGCTTTTCTGTCCTTCCGTCTCGTCCTCGTTGAAAACCAATGTTTTTTTATCGTCCGTATCCACTGCCTTCAAAATAAAAACCCGATGCGCAAAATGCATCAATAATAAAAAAAGATGAATTGCATTTAGTTCAATTTCCACGCACCACTTTCATATGTTATCAAACAGACAAAACCCAGAATGAACACCTCCCGGAATACCGGCATTTCAATTCTGCGGTTCGGGGCTATTCAATATTGCATTTCATATTTTATTCAGTGTTTCACATTTTATTTGTCTCTGAACTATGGACTAATAGTCGCGAAAGCATTCATTTCCCGAGAAAGGATTACCTTCGTAAACTTTCAATTTAATACAACGCCACTGTTCAATATAACCGGATACTGAGCAATTGGTTCATGTCAGATGCACTGGGGATATGTTTAAAATAACAATTATCCCCTTACCTCGTTGTAGTTTTCCCGCATCTCTTGACTTTCATCTCCCATGCTGTGTCCCTCCTTGAAGCAAAACAGAGAGAATATTTTGTGACTTTCTTTTTAAGTTTTGAGATGCTGTCTAATTGCAGCTACCGGACTATATGATTGAGCTCCAGACGTTTTTTTTTACAGATGCCAGAAGAAAAAAGCCTTTTAAGGGAACCTAGCTCCTCCCTTATCCGCTTATCTAAACGGACCCTGCCATCCAGACTCAAGTGAGGGATACAGTGTAAAATCTCCAATGTCATTATTCCAAGAGAGAGAGCAAACAATACAATGTTTCTCCTTCACAAAGTAGCAACCTTAGACTGTACTATGGTAACAATGTTCCTTCTAAAGTCAGGCATTAATTCCAGTCCGCCTTACGAGCGCTGACAATGAAGTTAACCCCGCCAACCCACTTGTGAATTCTGCGAGAAACATTGCCATATTTTTCATCCACATTCGCCTCCCAGTTAGCAGCGTTAGATATGTCTCTTTTTTTGTAATTTCCAGTGTCAGAATTTGTGTTTAAATTGTCAATGTAGAAACAGGGTTCGATTTCTGGTCAAGGCGTTATTATTTCTGATCGATTTCTGTTCGAAGTGGGTGCGACATGTCAACTGCGATGTACTTGACTGATAACGCAGGAGTTCCCAATGCACAGCTCCAAGAGATTTAAAGTCACCGGAATATTGGCAATCTGTCTGTGATTTCTGACAGACTCACTCTTTTCACCGAGAAATAACTCACGCTGAGTGATGTAGATTTTGACCAGTGTCTGACCCAACAGCAGACACACTGCATTTGATTTGAAATTTGTGCCCAGTACTTCTTTACTGTCGGTCACAATATAACTTGCATCCAGGATAAGACTGCAGTAAGCAGTGTTTGAAGAAAGGCAACATCTTTCTCATCCTTTCTTGACACTTGTGACTTGTGTGGCATCATTTGAAAAATGCTTGGAATTAATGCAAAATGAAACACAGAAATTGCTGGAACAAGTTAGCATCTGTGAAGAGAGAAACAGTTAACGTTTCGTGTTATTGATTTGCTGCTTGCTGTTACTGATACCAACCCTTCACCGCTGATTCATTGCTCCATCTGCTTGCTGAGGCTTTTCTTGGTGTAAAGTTTTGGCTCACGCAGCAGGTGATAGTAAATTTTATGATTGTTATACAATAAGACTGTTCCCAACGGACTTACATCTGAAATGCCGCTGAATGGCATGTTTAATAATTACGGTCCTAGTGACAGCTTTTTGTTTTGTTTTTGCTTTGTTTCTGTTCATAATATATGAATAATTCATGCCCTGAAACTTGGTTCCCTCCATAGATGCTGCCAGGCCTAGTGTGCATTTTTTTTCTGAGTCTCCCTGGTGCTATGCTTTAATTCTTTACACCCCCACAAATAGAGAGGCAACAGATGACCGCCTTAAAAGGAAAACCTTAGGAGAACTTCCAAGGAAATAGGTGTAGATTTGATCATTCTATACTGGGGTTGAGCACATTAAGGTTTTTTTTCAGTTTGGAACCAGAATAGTGATGAGGTAGCAGAGCAGAACCAAAGTATCTTATGAAGTCCAACTAGACCCCAACAATTTATTTTTTATTTTGGCATTAGTGTGAGGATAAGGTTCATTCCAGGTATAATTCTATTAACCTTCTCAAAAGTTTCATCAATGCAAACTTTTTTAACAATTATAGTTTAACTATAACAAATTAATTAGCACAACTTTTACCAATTGAAATACTTAATGATGAGATGCATTTCTTAACTGTGTTCTATCTCAATTAGCTCCAATTCAAGCAACATTCCTCTTATAGGCATAAACTCCTCTTCAAAATCAGTTAGCAACACAAGGTGTACATGCTTGTACTTGGGCTGCCAATCATCAAGCTGCCTGAACAACTCTGGAGGGAGACAGAAAGTGAACCCTACTTCTCCTACCAGGTCCCAAACAGCAACTCCAGAGAGAGAAAAATAGACAGATATCTCTTGCTTCTTTAAGAGCTATGTTTCCTTTTTTTTCTATAAGCTTAGCTTCTCCCCTTCAGCAATCACTCTATCAATTAACCTAATCAAAACCCCACACTGAAACCCCATGGGAAAAAACCAAATAACTAAAATTTATTAACTCAGATTACAGCAAACACATCCATAGCTAAAATCAATCAGTAGGCTGCATTCTCAGCATGTGAACTGTCTGTTTTGCAGACAAGTCAACATCATGTAAAACAGGGCTGAATTTTGAACATAACCCTCACAAGATGACAGCCTTAGATGCTTAACTGTGTGGAGCTTGTATATTCTCTCCAATATCTGTATGGGTTTCCTCTGGGTGCTCCTCTTTCCTCCCACAGTCCAGAAATGTGCATGTTGGGTTGATTAGCTATGCTAAATTGACCATTAGTGTTAGAGGGATTAGTAAACTAAATATGTGTGGTTATAAGATAAGGCTTGTTAGTGCTGGCTTGATTGGACAAATGATCTCTTTTTGCATGATAGGGATTCTGTGATCTACTTATATTCACTCACAGTAATTGATGAGGTTTACATCATACATAAGGTACAAAAATTACTAATCAATCACAAATTATGCACATCTACTTGATTATAACATCTAATTCATGCAAAGGCTTGAAATATACTATCTGGCCTGACACCCCCGGCTACAATTAATTCTTAACATAACAATTTGTATCTGACTTGTAGATATCAATTATCCTCCACAGGTCCAATGGTGCTGGTGCATGATTAATTCTCTCAGGCTAGAGAGGTTTGATAATAAACAAACCTGATGTTAAAGTAGTGAATACTATTGCCTTTCTATGCTATCTTTACACCATTTTGTAAAGGTTGACAACTGCGATGGTTCTGCCTGAGAACTAACGGACTGCAGTTTGTCCCCTTGGGTATTTACTCACAGCTAGCAGTGTGCATGATTTTGCTCATTAAACTGAATCTTTTAACCTTTTCTATGAGTATGATTATTAGTACGGCTATAGCTCCCTCCAGACACATTTTCATTGTTACTAAGCAGCAGAGATTAATATTGTAGAGCTGCAGCATAGTGTCCAACTGTAACTGGATGGTACACTTTGCATGCAACCAAAACTGCACTGAATGCTTCCCAAGTACAACAAAACTTATCATCTGAAAATAAAATGAAAAGTAGCTAATTTCAAATCAAATTTCTGGCATACTTTGCAACTGTCCCTGCAGTGAGGCGTACTCCATTTGAGTGAAATTAATGTATTGAATGAATGATATGTTACACTCATTTCTACCTAACTTGCTAGTTTTAATTTTCTTCTTTAAAATTCATTTGTGAGACATGGGCGTCGCTGGCTGGGCCAGCACTTGTTGCCCATCCCTAGTTGTCTGAGGGCAGTTGCGAGTCAATCACATTACTGTAGCTCTGGAGACACTTGTAGGCCAGACCAAATAAGGACAGAGATTTCCTTCCATAAAGAATGTTAGTGAACTAGATGGGTTTTTCTGCCAATTAACAATAGTTTCATGATCATCAGTAGATTCTTAATTCTAGGTATTTATTAAATACAAATTCCACCATCTGCTGTGGTAGAATTTGAACTCGGGTCCCCAGAATATTAACTGAGTTTCTGGATTAATAGTCTATCAATAATACCACTAGGCCGTTGCCTCCCCTGCACTTAATTAGGCTAATGGGCTGGGAAATGTCTTGAGCATATTAGTACTTGCGCAAAAAATCTTGAAATTGTTATATTGTAATAAGTATACATTACTTATACAATGGGTTGATGTTAGTGCCCATTTGCTGAATATTTATTACCAGTTTTAATCTTAAAACTGGCACAATATCTAGTCTATAGCACACTGTGTTGAAAACATCAGTTATGATGAAACTCTAGTCACAAAACTTAAATTTCATAAAACCCCTACTTTAGAGCAATTGCATCGAACATTTAATTTTACTTTGTTTTTATTTACACATTATTGGAAAACATTATGGGAATATTCGCCATATTTTGGGATCCAAATATTGTAATTCTGGCACCTTTATCTAGCTGGCTTCACAGTACTTTAAATCACAAGTTATGAAGAAAACTCATGTTACAGAAATAAAAGCAAAATACTGTGGATACTGGAATCTGAAACAAAAATTAGAAAATGCTGGAAAATTTCAGCAGGTCTGACAGCATCTGTGGTGAGAGAATAGAGCCAATGTTACAAGTCAAGAACTTTGACTCTGTTCTCTCTCTTAAGGTAGCACAGTAGTTAGCACTGCTGCTTCACAATGCCAAGGACCTGGGTTTCCACATTCTCTGCTTGCGTCTGTGTGCTTCCTCTGGGTGCTCTGGTTTCCTCCCACAGTTCAAAGATGTGCAGGTTAGATTGATTGGCTGTGCTAAATTGCCCCTTAGTGTCCCAAGATCTGCTGATTAAGGGAATAAGCAGGGTAAATACATGGGCTTACAGTGATAGGGTCAGGTTGGGATTGTTGTTAGTGCAAGGTCAATGGGGTCGAATGCCTCCTTTTGCACAGTAAGGATTCTATTCTATGATTCTCTCCACAGATGCTGTCAGATCTGCTGAGATATTTCAGCATTTTCTGTTCAGATTGCAGAAATCTTTAAATGTTTAACATACTTACTTAACTGCAATTACTGTGAAGAATACACTTATCTTGTTCTTCTCTGAAGTCTTGAATAATCTGCTGGAAGACAAAAGCCAGAATTTTAATTGGCATGCCCACTGATTCTTGGGACGGGCAAGACTCGGAGAATAGCATTCTCCATTGGCCTTGGGTGGGATCGTACAGACATCCCTGTAAAATTCCACCCAAAGTTTTATGCTATGTGATATGCAATACTGAGAATTGGTTAGAAAATTGCATTTACATTTATTCCATAATGTTATGGGTGTGGTAGTATTATTTGGGAAACTTTAAATGTGCTCCCCAATCTTAATGGAACTTGTACAGCTAAATACTTGTTGAAATTGTTTTTTTTTTTGTTTACCTGCCATTAATTTTAGGTCGTAACTTTTTAAAACTCGAGGGTCCAAAGGACAATGGGGAAGATGGTCCACATTGCAGGCAGGTAGGACATGTAATCACTAGGGGTAGGAATGATCTGGCAGTGTGATCTAATGGTGTGGCAGCAATAGAATGAGATAGTGGAGTGGGGGTAACAGAAGGTGGCAATATATATCAATTTTAGGGATAGGTTTCCCTGTTTGTCAAAGTAGGAGGAGGCAGATTACAAACTCTGGGAGCAAATTGTTAAGTGTGAACATAAGAGGGGGATGGAATTCTGGGGCTTGACACGACAAGTTTTGGGATATAAAAGCTTGACATGATAATAGTAATGTAGAGTAGCATTGAGAAGAGAAGTCCAAGGAAAGACTGGAAAGTAGGCTTTAAATTTCCACTATAAAAAATGTAAAAGGTGAATAAAGTATCTAGCATACTTAGCTACAGTTAAGAAGGTGAAATGGATGAAGTATTGTCTTCAGAGTATAGGTTCAAAAGTCAAATTCAAAGCTGAACAGGATATTGGACAGGCAAGGGGGAATTAAATCATGTGGAGGATATGGGATTTGCAAAGATAACAGATGGAATTCTCTGATCTTGCCTGTAGTTGAGATTCTCTGATCCCGCTTCAGTAATGAAAATTTGGCTGTATTCCAAATTTGCGCTGGCAGCAACAATGGGGCATGAATGGTCAGAGATTCTAGCCAATAGCTATGGCTTTAGTGGAAGAAGTTGTGGCTCATCCAAGACCCAGATATGCTATTTGGCAGCATAGCGCATCAGAGATTTCAAGATAAACGCTGTTCATGCAGAATCGGAAGTCACCACTGTTCATCTGGAAGCTGACTCCATATCTCAAAAGGATATTGCAAAGGGGCAGCATGTGGAATGACAAAGAAGAGGAGCAAAAGGTGGGTTCTTAAGGGACTTCAAGGTGATGAATTGTGAAAATAAACCATAAATGGTCTAGAAAAGTAAGTATGGAACAAAATTTAGAAAGTCTCATTTAGGTACACAGGGGAAGAGAGGATGTTGGAGGAGGATAATGTGTCAATATTGTCAAAATCTGCAACAAAGAGAGGTAATGCACTCTAGTCACTGAAAATGTTGGTCTTGATTTTGTTAGGGACGTGTGGAGCAAGATCCTGATTCAAGTGACTCTAACAGGGAATTTTGTAAGAGAAGGGCATGGATATAGAGCTCAACCACACATTCAAGAACGTGGGACAGGAAAGGAAGGTTGGAGATAGAGTCATAGAGGTTTACAACATGCCCTGCAGCCCAACTTGTCCATGCCACCCTTTTTCTTAAAACCCCTAAGTTAATCCCAATTGCTCGCATTTGGCCCATATCCCTCTATAACCATCATACGCATGTAACTATCTAAATACTTTTTAAAAGATAAAATTGTACCCACCTCTACTACTACCTCTGGCAGCCTGTGTGAAAAAGTTGCTCCTCTAGACACTTTTGAATCTCTCCCCTCTCACCTTAAACCTATGCCCCCTAGTTTTAGACTCCCCTACCTTTGGGAAAGATATTAACTTTCTAGCTGATCTATGCCCCTCATTATTTTATAAACCTCCACAAGATCCCCGCTCAGCCTTTTACACTCCAGAGAAAAAAGTCCCAGTCTATCCAGCCTCTCCTTATAACTCAATCCATCAAGTTCCAGTAGCATCCTGGTAAATCTTTTCTGCACACTTTTTAGTTTAACAATATCCTTTCTATAATAGAATGACCAGAACTACATACAGTATTCCAAGTGTAGCCTTACCAATGTCTTGTACAACTTCAACAAGACTCCCAACTCCTGTATTCAATATTCTGACCGATGAAACTAAGCATGCCAAATGCCTTCTTCACCACTCTGTCCACCTATGACTCCATTTTCAAGGAGCTATGAACATGTATGCCTAGATCTTTGTTCTGTAACTCTTCCCAATGCCCTTGCATTAACTGAGTAAGTCTTGCCCTGGTTCAATCTGCCAAAATGCATCGCACATTTGTCTAAATTAAACTCAACCTGCCATTCGTCAGTCCACTGGCCCAATTGATCATGATCCCATTGCAATTGGAGATGACCTTATTCACTGTCCACTATGCAACCAATCTTGGTGTCATCTGCCACCTATATTCTCATCCAAATTATTAATGTAATTAATTAAATTATTAATAACAGTGTACCCAGCACTTATCCCTGAGGTACACTGCTGGTCACAGACCTCCAGTTTGAAAAAACAACTTTCTACAACCACTCCCTGGTTTCTATCAAGAAGCCAATTTTCTATTTCTATTTCGACACTCTCCCTGGATGCTGTGAGATTTAACCTTAAGCATAAACCTACCATGTGGTACCTCATCAAAGGCCTTGCTAAAGTCCATGTAGATAACATCAACTGTACTGCCCCCATCTACCTTCTTAGCTACCCCTTCAAAAAACTCAATCAAATTTGAGAGACATAATTTTCCACTCACAAACTCATGCTGACTGTCCCTAATCAGTCCTTGCATCTCTAAATGCCTGTAGATGCTCTCTTTCAAAATACCTTCCAATTTATTCACCATAGATGTGAGGCTCAGTAGCCTATAGTTTCCAGGCTTTTCCCCGCAGCCCTTGTTAAACAAAGGCACAACATTTGCCCTGTTCAATCTTCAGGCACCTTACCTGTGACGATCAATGATTCAAATATCTCGGGTAGGGGACCTGCAATTTCATAGAACATAGAACATTACAGCGCAGTACAGGCCGTTTGGCCCTCAATATTGCACCGACCAGTGGAACCAATTTAATGACCCTCTAACCTAAACTATTCCAATATTATCCGTATGCCTATCCACCTGGAGGAAATCCACGCAGATATGGGGAGAATGTGCAAACTCCATGAAGATTGTGACCAAGCTGGGAATTGAACCCAGATCTCGGGCACTGTGAAGCAACAGTGTTAATCACTGTGCTACTGTGCTGCCGAAAATCGACTTGGAGTTTATTTAAATATTTAAATTCCCATTACCATTTCATTAGCAGGCCTGGAACTGGAACAACCCCACCCCTCCACTATATCCTCCCCCCACCAACACCACCACCACCCCCTTCCCTCCCCCCACTGGGTTTTATTCATGTTCACAACTAAGGGGGAGCAGGCAAAGAGACAATGCCCAAGGGGCACCTTAGTACTATCCACTGGACGTGAACAGTGCCAAGGTGGTGGGACTAGAGGGAGTCGGACCTATTAGGGTTGCAGCCTTTTGGGGAGACGATCAGTGGGGAGAGTTCACACTGCCACTCTGTCAGAAGATCGTGGCAAAGGAAGAGCAAGGGGTGATCAAGGCTTGCTATCAGGGGAGGCAGGGCGGGTAGGGAGAAGGGGCGGTTCTGCTGGGGGATGGGAGTTGTGTTGAGGAGATCATGGCTGGCTGGGGGTGAGACACAGGAGCTTGTCCAAGAAGTCCAGGAGGCCAGCAATGGGAGCGTAGGGGGTGTTGGAGGCCAGCAATGCATCTGGAAAATTGGGCTTTAAGTCAATGCATCAGACCACTGTGCATATGTCACTCTCAGTACTGACAGATCAGTCCATATGTAGTGGCCTGCTCAGTACTATACTGCCAGCCTGTCCAGCAGGAATAGGCACTGCCTCCTGATTTTTAGAGTGATTCATGTAGGGCAGTCTGCAATGCTCAGAATGTCAGAGACTCATTCTGAAAATCATACTGAAAAATCAGCAGGAGTTACTTCATTTGTCATAAGAACATAAGAAATAGGAGCAGGAGTAAGCCATCTAGCCCCTCGAGCCTGCCCCGCCATTCAATAAGATCCTGGCTGAACTGAAGTGGATCAGTTCCACTTACCCACCTGCTCCCCACAACCCTTAATTTCCTTATCGATCAGAAATCTATCTACCCATAACTTAAACATATTCAATGAGGTAGCCTCCACCACTTCAATGGGCAGAGAAATCTAGAGATTCAGTACTCTCTGAGAGAAGAAGTCCATCCACAACTCTATTCTAAACTGACCTCCCCTTATTTTGCCTTCAAGTTCTGGTTTCCTTTCTAAGTGGAAATAATCTCTCTACCTCTACCCTACCTAGTCCCTTCATTATCTTATATATCTCGATAAGATCATGCCTCAGCCTTCTAAACTCCAATGAGTAGGGGCCCAATCTAATCAACCTCTCCTCATAAGCTAGCTCTCTCATCTCCGGTACCAACCTGGTGAACCTTCTCTGTACTCCCTCCAAGGCCAATATATCCTTTCGCAAATAAGGGGACCAAAATTGTAGTTGCAGCCTCACCAGTGCCCTGCTTTTATATTCTATCCCCCTCGCGATAAAGGCCAACATTTCATTTGCCTTCTCGATCACATGCTGCACCTGCAGATGAGTTTTTGCAATTCATGCACAAGCACCCCCAGGTTCCTCTGCATAGTAGCATGTTGTAATTTTTCACCATTTAAATAATATTCCATTTTACTATTATTTCTTCCAAAGTGGATAACCTTACATTTGCCAACATTATACTCCATCTACCAGATCCTTGTCCACTCACTCAGCCTATCCAAATCTCTCTGCAGGCTTTCCGCGTTCTCCATGCAATTCGTTTTCCCACTCATCTTCATGTTATCAGCAAACTTTGTTACCCCACACTCAGTCCCCTCCTCCAGATCATCTATGTACATGGTAAACAGTTGAAACCCCAGCACCGATCCCTGCGGCACTCCACTAGTCATTAGAAAAGCACTATTTATTCCAACTCTCTCTTCCTGTTAGATAGCCAATCCTCAATCCAACTAACACTTTACCCCCAACTCCGTGTACCCTAATCTTCTGTAGCAACCTTTTGTGAGGCATCTTATCAAACGCCTTCTGGAAGTCTAAAAACACCATATCCACTGGTTCCCCTCTGTCAACTGCACTTGTCACATCTTCATAAAAATCCAGTAAATTTGTCAAACACAGCTTCCCTTTAATGAATGCATGCTGCGTTTACTTAATCAAACCATTCTTTTCCAGGTGTGCTGCTATTTCTCCTTTAATGATGGATTCCAACATTTTCCTAACTATGGACGTTAAGCTACCTGGCCTATAGTTACCCACCTTTTGTCTACTTCCTTTTTCTAAGTAAGTGTAACAGTAGCTGTTTTCCAATCAGCCAGCACTTCCCCAGAGTCCAGTGAATTTTGATAAATAACTACTAACATATTTGTTATTAGTTCTGCCATTTCTTTCAGTACCCTGGGATGCATTCCATCCAGGCCCGGGGACTTGTGTACCTCCAGTCCCATTAGTCTACCAAGCACTACCTCTTTAGTAACAATAATTGTATTAAAGACCTCATCTCCTACCAACCCTCGTTTGTTAATATTCGGTAAGCTATTTGTATCCTCCACCGTGAAGACTGACACAAAAAACTTATTTAAAGTCTCAGCTATTTCCTTGTTTCCCACTATTAAATTCCCCGTCTCGTCCTCCAAGGGTCCAACATTCACTCTAGCCACTCTCTTTCTTTTTATATATCTGTAAAAACTTTTACTATCATTTTTTATATTTTGAGCTAGTTTAGTTTCATAATCTATCTTTCATTTTTTTATTGCTTTGTTAATTGTTCTTTGTTGTTTTTTAAAGCTTTCCTAATCTTTTAATTCCCCACTATTTCTGGCCACTCTGTATGCATCGGTTTTTAATTTAATACTCTCCTTTATTTCCTTCATTATCCACAGCTAGTTATCTCTTTTCTTACAGTCTTTTATCACCGGAATTTATAATCTCCTTAAAAATCCTCCACTGTTCCTCAGCTGTCCTACCAACCAATCTGCGCTCCCAATCTACATTAGCCAATTCCACCCTCATCCGATTGTACTTCTCTGTTCAAACAGAAGACACTAGTTTGGGACCCTACTTTCACTGTCAATCTGTATCAGAAAATCAGCTGTATTGTGATGATTCATCCCAAGAGATTCCCTCACAAGAAGATCCTTAATTCTGTCTCATTATACAGTACCAGATCTAAGGTAACTCACTCCATTGTAGGTTCTGTAACACACTATTCAAGGAAGCTATCACAACAGCATTCCAAGAACTCTTCCTCAACCCCACTGCATCCAACTTGAGTCAACCAATTAATATGCAGGTTAAAATCCCCTATAATTATCACCATTTCCATTTTTGCACGCATTCATTATTTGCATTTATAGCTCTCCCCACCTCAAAGTTATTATTTGGGGGCCTATAGGTTGTGCCCACATGTGACCTTTTCTCTTTACTATTCCTAATCTTCACCCACAACAATTTCACATTTTGCTCCTTAGAGCCTATATCATCTCTCACTACTGCCCTGATATTATCCTTTATTAACAGAGCTATCCCACCTCCTCTTTCTTCCTGCCTATCCTTCCTAAATATCTGATATTCAGTTCCTAGTCCCAGTCACCCTGCAACCATCATTCTGAAATGACCACTGGATCATACCCATTTGTGATTTGTGCCATCAACTCATTCACTTTGTTTTGTATGCTTCGCACATTCAGCTAAAGTGTCATTATGCTAGTCTTTATCTGAACCCGATTTGTTGAAACGCTAATAAGCTCTCCTGAGCCCTCTACTCCTTTAGTTGAATGCCCTCAACATTAACCTGCACTCATACCCTCTCCTTTACCTTTGATTTTGTAATTCCCCATACCCCTGAACCCTACCCCACACTATTTAGTTTAAAACCCTATCTACAGCCCTAGTTATATGACTTCCCAGGACTTTGGTCCCAGGACAAGACCATCCCATCTGAACAGGTCCCATATGTCCCAATACTAGTGCCAATATCCCATGAATTCGAACCCATTCCACCTACACCAATCCTTGAACCTCCTTAATCCTATTGACACTGGGCCAATTCACATGTGGCTCAGGTAGTAATCCAGAGATTGCCATCTTGTAATTAAAAAGGTTCTGCTTTTTAATTTAATTCATAGCTTTTCATACTCCATCTGCAGATCCTTTGTGGATCTACGACAACTGGATTCTTAGCCTCCACTCCAAGTTCCTCTGCAGCCCAGATGAGACATCCTGGACCCAAGCATCAAACAGGCAACACAACCTTCGGGATCCTGGTCATGAAGAACAGTGTCTATGCCCCTAACTACACTATCCCCAATTACCACTACATTTCTCTTTACTTCCTCCACTTTAATGGCTCCCTGCACCATGGTACCGTGGGCAGTTTGCTTGTCCACCTTGCAATCCTTGTTCTTGTCCGTGCTGGGAGCAAGAATCTCAAACCTGTTGTACAGATTCAGGGGCTGAGCTCTTGAGACTTCTGTATCCCACTCCCTGCCTTCTTCCCCCCACTCCCTGCCTTCTTCTCCCCACTCCCTGCCTCACCTGCAGCCACCCCGACCTCTGGCTGAGTTAGTTAGTCTAAGAGGTGTGACTTTCTCCTTAAACACATTATCAAGGTAACTTTCCCCCTCCCTGATACGTCGCAGTATCTGCAGCTCAGAGTTCAGCTCGTCTACTTGGAGCTGGAGCTCCGCAACCAGCACTTACTGTAGACACGCTCACTGGGAATCACCTTGGAGTTCACCATCTCCCACATCATACAGAAACAGCACATCACATGTCGCTCCATCCCAATTATCTAGTTTAAGTTAGTGCAAACTAAGAATTTAACCTACCTTGCCTTGCCCTTTTCGCCTAAGCCCGATGAGCCAAAGCCCTTTATCTCTTTCACTCTGCTCCCTGCTCACTCCGCTGCCTGCTGGTTAGAGCGGCCTCCCTTTTATACCTCGTGCGCTAAAAAACCCTTTCCAAATCACACCACATCCCACTTCTGCTTAACTTTTAAAGTGACTTTTTCAAAACCAGAAACTCCATGAAAACCCCATTAAAAAAACAGTTAATCGCTTACCTGCCACAAATTGATCCTCTCTCAGCTTGCTCCAACAAACAATGAGAGCGATTTGCCAGGTAAGTAAATACATATTGGGAAAAAAAATCCTTCTCAGCTCTCCCCTGTGTCCCACTTCCACTTAACTTTTAAAGTGACTTTTTCAAAACCAGAAACACAAATTCGGTACTTAGAATTTCTTTGGGAGAATTGCCCCCAAGGTTTCACTCATTAGACAATGCAACTCCTCAATTGGATTTGCACAATTTTGCATGCTGGCTATTATCAGTTATATGTTTATGTTCTTCACCTTCTGAAAACAAAAATCCTTTAATTTTCTAAAGTTTAGATGCTCATTTCTAGAAATCAGGTATGAATGGAAATAATTGCACTTTTGCACTTTTTTCCCTCGAAATCTGAATATGTGAAAACACAGATTAAATGGGGTTGAATTCTTCACACTAATCCAGGGCATGGCCTATTGCTAGCAGTAATGAGGACATAGATTTTTTTGGCAAACTTCAGCACACTTGATGTGAAACTCCTGGCACTATGATAGAAAAAACTTTTAAAATGTTTGAGCCAGCACTACATGTGCTAACTGGCCTTGTTAATTTCCAAGTTAAATTAAATAAATGGAACATAACAAATCCTTCATGGTCTCCTTGTTCATGAAGTATCTTCATAAAATGGATGTCGGAAACATTAAATCGGTTGATCAATAACTGCATCACTTAGAACTTGGAATACTCTTCATGGTTTTCCGCTTTTGTGCTTTATAACTACTGCTATCCTGACTATTAAAGCATAGGTCAGCAACCCACCACACCAAGTTTGTTCCTGATTTGCTCCTTCACCTTGCCATTGATTTTTTTTTCATTCAACACTCCTGTAATGTACAGCTCCAATTCTTACCAATGTTAGTTTTTTGCCAAACCCTCCAGCACTGTGTTGGAGTCTAAAGGGATCAAAGATTAATATTGCAACATGATAAGAAAATCATTGGGGGCATTAAATAACACTAACTTATTAGTTATAAAAGCATTTATATAGCATCCCATATAAAAGCATGGGATAACAGGATATTAAACAGGATGTGAAGTTGGATGCTCAAGGTCCGATGATATAATGTCTAGAAATGTATTCAATCTGAGTTGGCAAGCCTACAAGCAACCTACTCATGGGTAGCCCAGGAGATATGTAACGTAACCAAGCACAATTGGTCATTTCTGAAGGGACTTTTTTTCAACACTTTAACAGGGATGTATTTATGGAGCTGTGTCACATACTACATAATTTATAGATTGAATTCTGGAGAGAGCAGCAAATGAGGGAGAGAAAAATCTCTGATTGGTGGCACAACGGACACCACTGTTGGTCGGTATGCTGAGGGCTGCCAGGCTGGGGAAACTGGAAGGAACGTTGGAGATCAGGAAGCTAAGTACATCAGACACGTGGAGCATTTAGCTTCGGTGGTCCAGGGAGGGCAAGGTCACATTAGGCACCGGGAGGGTGAGGTCACATTGGACTTTATCCTCCTGGAGCCCAATCAGTACTGGGGAGGGTGAAGTCACATTGGGAGTGGGGAAGGTGAAGTTTTGATGGACTTGGGAAGGAGATAATACCGTGGTGAATATATGGGAGAGCGTGTGCTTGCATGTGTGGAACTTAGAGACTGACAAATGTGTGTGTGAAAATGAGAATAAGTGACTGAATGTGTGTGCGGGAGGAGGAGGGAATGACTGTGAGAGACTGAGTGAGTGAATGGGGCTGAGTGTGAGAGACTCGGTGAGTGAATGGAGCTGAGTGTGAAACTCAGAGTGAGTGAGTGGGGATGAGTGCGAGAGACTGTAGGTGGAATTTTCCCGCCCTGCCTACCATTGGACTCATACGGGCGGAACACAGACCATGCAAATACCCGTTGACCTCAGGTGGGATTTTCCAGCTCTGGGATGAGTGTGGCTGGAAGATCCCACCCAATTTGTGATTGTGGGTGAGTGTGAGAGAATGAATGAATGAGTGCGAGTGAGTACAAGAGACAGAGTAAACAAGTGGAGGTGAGTGTGAGAGACTGAATGAGCAAGTGGGGGTGAGTACAAGAGACTGAGTGAGCGAGAGGAGATGAGTGTGAGAGACTGAATGAGTGTGTGAGGGTGAGTATGAGAGACTGAGTGAGTGTGTGGGGGTGAGTGTGAGAGACTGAGCGAGTGTGGGGGGGTGAGTGGGCAAGACTGAGTGAGTGTGTAAGGGTGAGTGTGAGAGACTGAGTGAGTGTGGTGGTGAGTGTAAGAGGCTCAGTTAGTGTGTGGCAGTGAGTGTGAGAGACTGAGTGGGTGTGTGGGGATGAGTGTGAGAGACTGAGAGAGTGTGTGAGAGTGAGTATGAGGGAAAGAGTGAGTGTGTGGGGGTAAGTGTGAGAGATTGAGAGAGTGAGTGGGGATGAGTATGATTCTGCATGATGCCCAGACTCAGGTTTCTAACTCACTCTCAGCACCACCACCCACCAACACAAAGCACCAGTCACACTTCCCCACTTTCTCACACTGAGCCTCACACTTTCTAGACACTTTAATTACATACTTTTTTTTGACTTAACAATATATTCCTCTGTCATTGCCGAACTTTTGTTCAGCAATTGTTTTTCTCCTTTTAAACATCAACTTAAAAAAGAGCTATGAATTCATTGTTGTGTCAAACCTTATCTTTTGAAAATTTGCTTACCAGCCTCTTGAGTCCCCTCCTTCCCAGAGCAAAATTGTTGAACAAGCCTGCCCTAGGGTATTGTAGCCGCAACTAAAAACTTAAGAAGATATATGAGCAATGGTGTTATAAAAATATTTATTTTGTCGCAGGTAACTGTTGCATATAATATTGATTTCTCTTTAATCTGTTGCTATTACTCATGAGATGTATTGCTTGGATATGATGAAGCAGTCTTTATTAACAGTACTGAATTATATCTGTATTTATAATAGGAAGTAAAGAAATGGTGAGGACCTGGCTGCACTGTATGCAATTGCATGTTAATCCTTTAGGTACCAAATCCTTCTCCTAGGCAAGAAAGGTACAAAGAGGAAACTAACCTTTCATGTTGGGTTACCATCTCTGGCTGTATAAACTCTTGAAGATTTTGGTGAAACAGCCATCAAAAAAAAATCAGTAGAGAGGCACAAGTGGTTCCTAAGGAGAAGCAGGTCCTGGAAACTTAGGGGTGTGCTTCAGGAGTAGGGTAAGGATTCACTTTATATCAGGTGAGACCAGGCACCACAGAGAGTGAAGTTGACATGGTCACAGATAATGGGGATTCCAAATGGCTGTCCATCCACAAAGAGATGTAAGTGAAGATTCTAGGGGTGTCCAATAGCCAGTCTGCCTTCCTTTGGTGCCCAAGGGCTCTGCCTGACACTTGGAGGGATGTCAGGGTGCTCCATCCCCGTTTCATGTAGCCACAGCAAAATGTCACCCATGGTTGCAATGATGGAGTGTAGGTCTGACAGAAACTTGGTGCCAGCTGGATGTGATTTTCCTTGGCATGGAGACCTCCATGTACGCAGGTCCAAGCCACTTCATCAGAGAGCAGACGGACAGGACAGTCTCCCCTGCCTCATGTGCTACTGTGTTAAGGGCCTCCACCTCACCGGTTGATGTTGCTCTGCCTCTTGCTGCATTTCCAGCATCTCATGCCGGGCTGACCCCAGAGGCTCATCATCTGAATCAGACATCGCAGATGGCTCTTCCCCTGCGGTTCTCTGAGTTACGAACCAGTGACCTTGGCTGACACTGTGTCCTCTTGTTGCAGAAATGTGTCCGTGTGGTCACCATCCCAGAATACGAGACCTTGCCTGAACTAGATTGAGTACCCACTAAGATGTGTGTCTCTGTGCTGGAGGGGAGTGCAGGTGAGTCTTGTGATGCTCCTAAAAGTGCACTTTCTTTCCCCTCCCCAGCATCCTCAGGTTTCTGTGGGCTGGGTGACCTGCTGAACAAGGCTTCCTCTTCTATCGTCTGGCTTTCCCGCTTCCTGAAGGCACCTGTAAGTAAGAGATGGGAGAGAACACATGACTGCCTGAGCTGCCTTCAACATGGAGGAACATATGATCCTTAGGTTTCTGTGTAACTGCATTATGAATGGAGCCTTCCTGGTTGGAGGCTGCCTGCCCATCTCTCCATTTCTCCTTTTCCCTGTCCACCAGCTCAGCTCTCTTGGTAAAGCTCCTCAGTTCAGGCCCCTTCCATTTTCCCTCTCTTTCTCTTTTTCATGTTATGTTTCAAATTCTCCTGTGCAAAAAGAGAAGATGAGGTTGGGAACAATTGGGTTTCATTTACCTTTCTCAGGGCTTATAGTTTGACAAATAATTCACTGGATTGTGTGTCGTATGATTGATCCATTGCAGGTTATCCACAAGGGTTCTGGGCCAGCACTCTCCAGAGCAGTGAGTCCATATAGAAAGAAGGATAAGGCTTACAGAGATATGTCATGAGCAGTGCATGATGGTCCCCTCAAAGACACTGCACCAAACAAGACATTGAGGGAGGAGTGACTGAATCCTGGGGCCTGAGCTTCCTGGGATCACCGAGCCCTCTCCTCCTTTCATGATGGGTTCTTGTCAAAGAAGTTGATGTCAGAGTGCCTTTTATTTATGGCAGCCAGACATGGTAGATGTGCATGCATCATCCAGTGCACCCTGCAGGACATTTGGAAATCCCCAAATACGGAATGAGCCCAGTGTTGTCTGATTGGGTGTGAATCCCCACTCGACTCTGCGGTAGGAAACACTCACCATTCCCATTTCACCACATGACATAGAACATAGAACAATACAGCACAAACAGGCCCTTCGGCCCATGAGTTGCGCCGATCACATCTACCAATCCACAGACCTATCTATAACCCCCTATCCTATTCTTTTCCATATACTCATCCAGAAGTCTTTTAAAAGATCCCAGTGAGTTTGCCTCAACAACCTCCGACGGCAGTCGGTTCCATTCACTCACCACCCTCTGAGTGAAAAACCTACCCCTGACATCTCCTTTGTAATTGCTTCCCTGCACCTTAAATCTGTGTCCTCTCGTAGTGACCATTTCAGCTTGGGGAAATAGTCTCTGAGAGTACACCCTATCTATTCCTCTTAACATTTTATAAACCTTTATCAGGTCGCCTCTCAACCTACGTCTCTCCAGTGAGAAGAGTCTCAGCTCCCTCAACCTATCTTCCTATTGCCTGCCTCCCAATCCAGGCAGCATCCTTGTAAATCTCCTCTGAACTTTCTCAATAGCCTCTACATCCTTCCTATAATGAGGCGACCAGAACTGCGCACAATACTCCAACTGGGATCTGACAAGAGTCTTATAGAGCTGCATCATTACCTCCTGACTCCTAAACTATATTCCTCGATTAATGAAGGCCAGTACACCGTACGCCTTCTTGACCACTTCCTCCACCTGCGAGGCCAATTTAAGAGTCCTATGGACCTGGACCCCGAGATCCTTCTGCTCTACAACACAGCTAAGACTCCTACACCTTATATTGTACTCCTTCATCCCATTATTCCTGCCAAAATGGACCACTACACATTTATCTGCGTTGAAGTCCATCTGCCACTTCTCCGCCCAGTCTTGCATCCTGTCTATGTCCCGCTGCAACTTTTGGCATCCCTCCAGACCATCCGCAACACCACCGATCTTTGTATCGTCGGCGAACTTGCTAACCCATACCTCCGCTTCCTCATCCAGGTCATTTATGAAAATGACAAACAGCAGGGGTCCCAGAACAGATCCCTGGGGCACTCCACTGGTTACCGACCTCCATGCAGAACAAGACCCATCCACAACCACTCTCTGCCTTTTGCCGGCAAGCCAGTTCTGGATCCACGAGGCCAAAGCCCCTTGGATCGCATGCCCTCTCACCTTCTCCAGAAGCCTTACATAGGGGACCTTATGAAACGCCTTACTAAAGTCCATGTACACTACGTCCACCGCCCTTCCTTCGTCAATGTGTTCAGTCACATTTTCGAAGAACTCAACTAGGCTTGTAAGGCATGACCTGCCCTTGACAAAACCATGCTGACTATTTCTAATCAGTCCAAACTTCTCCAAATGTTCATACATCTTATCCTTCAGAAGCCTCTCCATCAGTTTACCAACTACTGAAGTCAGACTCACCGGTCGGTAATTTCCTGGACTATCCCTGTTCCCTTTCTTAAAGGGACCTAGGCCCAGAATGGAAAACCCTAACCACCGAACTACTGGTGCACTCAAACCTCTGGAACAATGATACAGGATCCAAATTCTTGATCATGAGCTGCTGAAAGATGTATGTCATATTCAATAGCAAGTGTGTATGACAAAGGCCTACTCCTCCTGTTGTTTGAGCAGGCAGAGGTAGTAGGTTCAGAGGTTGTTCTGGGGACAGAGGCTTTTGGGGCTTGGTGGACATCCTGAGCAAAAGAGAAAATGCTGGAAAAGCTTGGCAGATCTGGCAGTATCTGTAAGGAGAGGAAAAAACCTGAGTTTCGAGATGACCCTTTGTCAAACCTCTTTTCTTGACTTACAGGTGCTGCCAAACCTGCCGAGATTCTCCAGCATTCTCTCTTTTGGTTTCAGATTCCAGCATCTTCAGTAATTTGCTTTTATCCTGAGCAGACAGTGGAGTTCTGGCAGTAGGTTATAGTCATCTCACACCTGAGTGAATCTGGTGTACATTACATTATCCTTGTGATAGCTTGAATGTCTCTTTATGGTCCTGACATTCAGTAGAGTCTCATGCATATTCATGGCCTCCTCCCCAGGCTCATCCAATTCATCCTCATCTGAGGAGGATTGCTGCTGCTCCCTCTTGTCCTGTTACAACAGATCTCGATGTTGCACAGCTATGTTGTGCAGTACAAGGCTAATCACAACCATTAGTGATACCCTCTGTGAGTATACTGCAGAGTCCCTCCAGACCAGTCAAAGCAAGAAAAGTTAACTCTTACTACATCAGAAATTTGATTAATGATGACTTTGCTGGAGTAGTGAGCTGCATTGTAATTCACTTACACATGCAGTGGGGATGCTTTGCTGATATAAACAACCAGGTCCGGAGGGGATAGCCCATGTCACCCAGGGGCCAGCTGTCAACCTGGACTGGGGCCTCTAAAAGCCTTGAGATCTGTCAGATGTAGGAGTACATATGAGTCTTGAGAGCTGCCTGGGGAATGTGCACAGACATGCATTATTATTTGTCCATGACCACAGACCAGTCAAAAACTCAAAGTGAAAGCTTTTGCTGTTCACATATGCTGCTGGCTGGTGATAGGGAACTCTAATGGCCACACAAGTGAGGTTGATGTCCCTGAAGTCCTACTCCCTTGCTGCCTAGCTGTCACCTATCTGTTGAGAATTTGATGAACTATGTTTTCAGTGGCAGCAGTAGAGCTCGGAGCCAGGAGAAGAGCACAATGCTCAGAGGCAAACAAAAGATCAGTAAGGTAAAGTCTAATCCACTTACATTTTTGGCAGTGATAGGGTAAATTGGTGGCAGTGCAGGGACAGACAGCGGCATTCCAAGCGAAATGACAGTTCAGAAAGTGATGTGGGACTAACAGTTTGTCTCCCTCTCCCAATTCATGTGTAGTTCTCTCTCCCTGTCCCAATCTGTGTGTGTGGTTCTCTCCCCTGTTCCAGTCTGTATGTGGTAGTCTCACTGTCTCCCAATCTATTTGTGGTTCTCACTCCTTCTCTCACTTTGTGCATGGTTCTCTTTCTCTCTCCCAATCTCTGTGTGTGATACTGTCTCCGTCTCCTAGTCTGTGTGGGTACTCTCTCCCTCTTAGTCTGTGTGTTGTTTTTTCACGTTGTCCCAATTTACATGTAGTTTTCTCTCCCTGTCCCAATCTGTGTGCACCTCCTTCCCTCTCCCAGTTTATGTTTCTCTCTCTCCCCCACTCCTAGTCTCTGTTTGTTTCTTACCCTCAGTCTGTCTCTCTCTCTTGCTGTCTCCCCACTACCCCCGAAGTTTGCGTTTTTCTTTCTGTTATCTTAAATTTATGTTGCTGTAAACTAATTTTATTAAATACATATTTTCAGAACATGAACAGACAACTTCAAGGCATCTTGCAGCCTTGCTCCAACCTTTGCTAAAATGTACTATCTGACTTTCAGCCTCCAGGTCAGGTAACCCCATGTAGCTCAGTGTACCATTTTGTACCTAATATTGGAATCCACTGCCACACCAATCATCCTATTATCATGACATCCATTTCCCAGTTGATATTTCTCTTCCACCCCTCCACCCTGCCCCCCGTTTACGTTTCTTTTTCTCTGCCTCTTCCATTTTGTGCTTTTTAGTCTGCAGTAGTTTCCTCAAGTTTTGTATTGGCCACAATGCTGCCCTACTCTGAAACAGTAATAGATCAATGCTTCTGAATAGCAGTTTGCTTGCAAGTCAGGGTGCTGCACACATCCAAGTACCCGAGCTTCAGAATCACTGGTGGCAATGTTAGGGGGACCAATCATAGAACATAGAACATAGAACATTACAGCACAGAACAGGCCCTTCGGCCTTCGATGTTGTGCCGACCAAAATAAAAAGCAATGCCCCTCCAAACTAAACCATTCCCTTCTCTTCCATATACTTATCAATTAACCTCTTAAACGCCACCAAACTTGGCGCATCTACAACAGCTGCAGGCAGGGCATTCCACTCCCTAATCACTCTTTGAGTAAAGAACCTACCTCTGATATCCGTCCTATAACTCATACCCCTTAATTTAAAGCTGTGTCCCCTCGTGCTAGCTTTCTCCATCCTAGGAAAAAGGCTATCACTGTCCACCCTATCTAAACCTCTAATCATCTTATATGCTTCAATAAGATCCCCTCTTAGCCGCCTCCTTTCTAACGAAAACAACCTCAAATCCTTCAACCTCTCTTCATAGGACCTGCCCTCCATACCAGGCAACATCCTGGTAAACCTCCTCTGTACCCTCTCCAATGCCTCCACATCTTTCTTATAATGTGGGGACCAGAACTGCACACAATACTCCAAGTGCGGCCGCACTAGAGTTTTGTACAGTTGCAACATGATGCTGCGGCTCCTAAATTCAATCCCCCTACCAATAAAAGCTAAGACTCCATATGCCTTCTTAACAACTTTATCCACTTGACTGCCTACTTTCAGGGATAATCACTCTTTCTAATGGCCTCCAAGCAAATACAGAAGATTGGAGATCCCTAGATGCTGCTTTGTTACGGAAGTGTGTAAAAACATGAAGCTATCAGCTCCTGAAGACTTCACAGTGGATAGGCAACAGCAGATTTTAACTGCTAACCCAGCCACTGGTGTAGTTGGGGTTAAATCAGCCGCAGCTTACTTTTCCAGAGCTTGTCAATGAAGTTGTTTGAAAGGCTAGAAATGAACATCTCTTCAAATCACGTGTTAATTGAACACTTAATGATTTACCATTAGAACAGTTACAGAATCTGTTGAATAAATAATTGTTCACATAAGCTTTTCAAACCAGTGGGTGGCACTATTGTAAAAGTTATTTAGAATTCTCATGACACTTTAAATTTGCAATACGTTGTAGTGGATATATATGTAGGCAAATAAATTAATTGAACCAAAAAAACTGTCAACCATAGAGTAACAGAGTCATCGAGGTTTACAGCCCAACTTGTCTATGTCACCCCTTTTTTTTTAAATCACTAAGCCTAGTCTCAGTTGCCCGTGTCTGGCCCATGTCCCTCTACACCAATCTTAACCATGTAACCATCTTAACATTGAACACACTGGGGTTGTTTTCCCTTGAAAGACGTCGACTGAGAGGGGATCTATTAGAGGTATATAAGATTATGAGGGGTATAGATAGAGTAAACGGTGGTAAGCTTTTTCCACCACTTGAAAAGGATAGAACGAGGGGTCACGGCCTTAGGGTGAGGGGGGCTATGTATAAGACGAATATTAGAGGGCAGTTTTTCACACAAAGGGTAGTGGGGGTGTGGAATGCACTGCCGAGTAAGGTGGTGGGAGCAGGCACGCTAGGGTTGTTTAAGGGTCTCTTGGACAGCCACATGAGCGGTCTGCAGATAGAGGGATATAGGAGGACTGTTTAAATATCCTATTTGTTTCCACAGGATGTTCGGTCCACCTTGTTGACCAACAAGGGCATGCATGCGGCAGGTCGTGCGAGAGCTGCTCTTGGATGTTGCTTCAGGAGTGGCCTAGTGCTTCATGTCGTTAGTGTATGCTTAAACTGGACCATCTGATGGGCACCATGACAGCTCAGGGACTATCACTGTTGCTGTGCAGACACATGGATTTGGGCCTGTGTCTGCGGGAGTTTGTGCATTCTCCCCGTGGTTGCGTGGGTTTTCTTTGGGTGCTCCGGTTTCCTCCCACATCCCAAAAATGTGCTCTTAGGCTGATTGGGTAACAAATTGGTCCCTATATGTCATTAAGATGTTAGGACGGCGCCGTGGGCTCGTTGGGCCGAAGGGCCTGCTTCTGGTGCTGTGTTGTTCTTTGTTCTTTGTTAATGCTTTTTAAAAGACAAAATTGTAACCACCTCTACTACTAGTTCTGGCAACTTGTTCCAGACACTCACCACCCTCTGTTTGAAAAGTTAGCCTCTCTGGATCCTTTTGTATTGCTCCCCTCTCATGATAAACCAATACTCTCTAGTTTTAGTCTCCCCTATCTTTGGGAAAAGATGTTGACCATCTAGCTGGTCTATGCCCCTCATTACTTTGTAGACTTCTATACTGTCACACCTAAGTCTCTTTTGCTCCCAGGAAAAAAGTCCCAGTCTCTCCAGCCTTTTCTTGTAATTCAAACCATCAAGTCCCAGTAGCATCCTAGTAAATCTTTTCTGCACTCTTTTAGTTTAATAATATCCTTTCTACAAGAGGGTAACCAGAACTGTACACAGTACTCCAACTGTGGTCTTACCAGTATTTTCTACAATTTAAATGAGACTCCCAACTCTTATATTTAATGCTCCCACCAATGAAATCAAGCCTTCTTCACCATCTGTCCATCTGTGACTCCACTTTCAAGGAGCTATGAGGCTGTGAATCACATTATATAATTTTTTACACTGTGAAACAGAGTTTAAAGATCAGAAAACAGGTAGAAGCAAGATCTGGAAGAGGAAGGGAGACACACAGATGGACTGTGTTGGTAGGGAGAAAGGAATGTGAAATACAGGGGAGGGTTCACGCCAGCTTGTGATGTACATTGATATATAAAATTAAATAAAACTAATAGCCTTCCAAAAATCTATATGTAAGTAAATTTTGAAAAATTACTATGTTAAACGTAGGGTGAAATCTTACCAAAAAATGGTGCAAAATATAGAGGGTGGAATTTTATGAGAAAAGTTCTAAGTGTCCAGCTAGCATGAAAATGGAAGAGTTGCAGGTTGGTTCTTTGGGCAAGTGAAAAATGGGTTACACTACTTCTAGCTATTCAAGACAGGGGGCGGGTTTAAGCTCACCACTTTTTCAACCAGCAGAGGGAGCTATTGTACATGTGCATACCTCTGTATCTGCACATGCATTATAGCAACAGCAAAAACCTGACAGAGAGAGAGAGAGAGAGCGAACGAGCTATCAGGCGTCTCCTGTTGCAGCCAACCTGAGCCAATATACCCTCCACAACTGTGGGAAGCCACAGCCAATCGTGAGCCCCACAACCCCTGAAAACACAGCCCCCGCCTTCCCCCTTGCTGTTCAGACTGATCGCACTCCCCTGTCTCCACCGGTCGTAGTTGCAGAGCGGCATCGGGTTTCCCTGTCTCTCTGTACTGATCTGATGCAGAGTTGCAGCAGGCCGCCATTCCTCCCTCTTAGTCGGGCCACCGGCCCAGCCCCACCCCTCCTGGGCCCTTCCCTACCGGTCCTGTTTCCTTCAGGCCCCACCCTTTCAGGTCCTGACCTTAACAAAGATGCCCAAAAAGGGCATTGCCAAGATGTTTGGTTGATAATGCCAAGGGGTGTTAGGCTGGTACTGACACTGCCCAAAAGCACCTCCTCCCTTATCCTGGGCCTCCCAGGAGGGTGTCAATGGCCTCCAGTTCTTTTGTTGAGGATACCGCGATTGTTCTCCGTTCATGGGGAATATGTGTTTTCCTTGCCAGAGAGAACCTCTCCCACTGAGGCCATGAAGGCAAGTAAGCCTGGACAATGAGCTTAAACAGATGCAAATTAATATTTCAATATATTTAAATAAATTATTCAACCTCTTGCTGGAATTGGGCGAGAGGCTGATCGTGGTCAAAATCCAGTACCAGTAAGATTGCAAGAACTAAGAAATTGGGCGCAATCCTAATTTCTTGGTCACACTGAAATTTACTGGCTTGTGTGGCCAGTGTGTTTCCCATCAATGGTGCTGGCATATTTTTGGTCAGAATCTTACAGCTCATTAATATTAATTTTTATTCCCATGAGTGACAGTGCATTGCCTCTGATTTGCCTGCTCCACACAAGACTTAGCTTCTGCAAGCTCTAGGGAGCTCCATATAAATGGCTCCCCAGGATTTGTTCCGCAGTGACTGCAGGGAATGGCTGTCAAGAAGCCAGCACCATGCTTTACAGAGGGGGGGCCTTCACCAGGATGCTGGATGGAGTGGAGCAGAGTGGGACACACTCTACATCCACTCCAGGAGACAGTCTTCCAGCAGGGTAACCAATCTATACTGGTATGCAGTGGCAGCCCCAGTCAATGCAAGCACATTCCAGAAGAGGATGGGATAGTAGTGTCGGAAGAAGATGAATGAGCATCTTCGCTCAGCCAGGGTAAGTGAACCACCCCAGATTTCCACTGGATCACTTCACACACCTCTTGCATTCCCAACCCTTTTTGCCCTCAGCCACCTTGTCCTTTGCCAGCATCAGATTCCACCCGCTCCTCCCTCCCACAATTACCATGTTCCCCCAGTAACAGCTGGCCACTCCAGCTCCCATCCAAGCCTCACACTGCAACACCTTATCACCATCTGAAAATGTCAATGCTCCCACTGTAGCTCTCCCTATTTGTGTCTTTGCAGGACAAACTTAAACACAACAAGCATCAGTGGGTGCAGCCAGCTGGCACGAACTCCAAACTCTTGCCCGTTTTGAGGAGTGAGCCCTCGCGCTGGCCAGGGTGGAGGGAAAGCATGTTCTTGCTGCTGGTGAAGTGGAGGCAGCAGAGAAACGTGAGAATCCTCAGCACAAATGCTGTCATTCTTCAAATCTCAAGTGAGTGATCAATGTTCCCTCTGCATCCCCTGTACTGCACTGAGGCCAGGTGTCTTTTATTGCAGGCCAGCCAGCAGAACAGGCTGGATTATCCTCATGTTTCCTGGGCCCCAGCAGCTCAGAGGGGCCTAATCCGACCTCACCACAGCTGCCACCTGTCCCTGGCACCAGCACAGTTACTCACACCGCAGTTTGTTCATTAAATAAGCAGATTTCTGGGTCACTCACTGATAAGCTCCTCACAGCTGAAGATCTACAACAGATGGAGGGAGAGATGCCCCAGGTAACTGGCACTTACAGGATGCCAGAGCCCAAGCTGATGCTGTGCCCCTGGGCCTGGTTGTTGCAGAGCTGATGGAGCTACAAAGGCGGAGTTATGAGTATCAGCAAGGAAAGACAGCAGCCTTCCTCAGATTGCAAGGCCGATTAGAGGAGTCCCTCTATCTGAGAATATGGTGCAGTCACTGCAGTGTACTGAGGCCAATACAATGAGGTTGGCATTTGTATTGGAGATCCTGACGCAGAATGTGCAGCACATGGCAGGAAATGTCCACAGCGTGGGGAAGGTCTTCAATTGCGTGGTGCAAGCACTGGTGGAAATCCTCGAGTGTCAGCACCAGAGGATAGCAGGGCTTTTGCATCTCACTCCAGCTGCCTCCCCATCCCACAGAGGAGCACAGGGCCCCTGGGAAACCAGAAGGAAGAGGATCAGCAGGACATAACTCAGAGCCCTCAGTATTCCCAGCCCATCCGACACCCTCCTTCCTTCTGAGTGACACATCTCCAGCCTCATCATCCTCCTTACTGAAGATGTCTCATGCTAATAATATCTTCATTAGCTGGTGCTTCCTCCCTCACAACATAGGTTGTGAAAAACACAACAAACACAATCCAGGAGACCCTTGCTGGACCATATTGAATCCTCCCACTGGATCAATACAGGTGTCTGAATCTTATCTTCAGGAAACCTACAGTCTGATCAAATGTGGCTCAGGTCACTGCATGACTGATGTATTTTTCCTCTGTGCTAGAGTTTTTCATCAGAATCAATAGCGCTTTAATGGGTAGCTCTTGTCACCAAGAATGCAACCTTGAAGATACCGAGGGGCGTAAGATGGGGGCAGTTGTGAAAAACGTGAGCATCTGGGAGTGTCTAAGTATGTGGCTGTTTCCAGTGCACCCTGTACACATCTGTGCCATGCACACAGCAGTAAGATCTGTTGTTGATAGTTGCAGACCAGTTGGATGGAGTGAAATCCTTTTAATAAAGGTATAGTCACAGCATCATAGATCTTCAGCTCATCATGTCTGCACCAGTCAGCAGGCATCTATCTGTTATAATACCATTTTCCAGCACTTGGCTCGAGTCTTGCTTGCTATCTGAGTGCTCATCTAAATGTTATGAAAGTTTCTGCCTCCACCACCCTATCAGGCAGTGAGTTCCAGATCCCCACTTTGTGATGTTGTAGCCACTTAACTTTATAGAATCGGTGAAAATTTGGGCTTACTGCCATAGGGAAAAGTTTAAGATGCATTTAAGGGGAATCTTGAGACATACGTAACTGGGAGTGTGGGGGTGGTAGTTTGAGTAGGAAAAAACCACGTAGAATATAGACAAATTGAACAGATAATGAAGCAACTGGCTGATTCTATGCTGTAGATGTTTTATAATTTGAACTAATTTTACTTGAAAGCAGATTATTCCTGTACGTTAATGCCCTGTCTTTCCAATTGTAAAAATTCAATACATTATTTTCTCATAAGAACATAAGGACTAGAAGCAGGAGTAAACAATTCAGCTCTCCCAGGCTGCTCCACCATTCAACATGAACTTAGCTGATCTTATCACCGCCTTTCTGCCTGCTCCCATAACCTTTCATACTGCTACTAATTAAAAAATTTTCTACTTCCTACTTAAATATGTTGAATTTTCCAGCACCAACTGCACTCTGGAGTAGAGAATTCCACAGATTCACAACCCTTTTTTGAAGTAATTCCTCCTCATTTCTATTTTAAATTTGCCACCCCTTAGTTTAAAACTATGGCCCCTTGTTCTAAATGTCCAACAAGGGGAAACATACACTCTAAATCTGCACTTCAATCCCCTCCAAGATTATACTGCATACATTTCATATAGTTCAATTAGATCTCTCATTATTCTAAATTCCAGCAAGTATGGCATAAACTGCTCAATCACTCTTCATAAAACAAAGGACAGCACAGTGGTACACAGCTGCCTCACAGCACCAGGGAGCCGGGTTCAATTCCTGGCTTGAGTCACTGTCTGTGTGGAATTTGCACGTTCTCCCCATATCTGTATGGGTTTCCTCCAGGTGCTCCAGTTTCCTCCCACAGTCCAAAGATGTGCAGGTTAGGTGCATTGGTCATGCTAAATTCCCTCTCAGTATACCTGAACAGGCGCTGGAGTGTGGCAACTATGGGATTTTCACACTAACTTTATTTCAATATGAATGTAAGCCTACTTGTGACTAATAAATAAACTTTACTTTAAAGCCTTCAATTTTGCGTACATTATTTGGCATGTCATAGAAGTTCCAGAAAGACTAAAATAAGATTCTAAAAGTGGCATAAACACTGCTGTTCCATTTTTGAAAGAGAATACATTTCTCCTTTAAATGTTCCATTTATCGCCTTATAAAATGTTGAGTTGTATTCAGAGGATTTTGTTGCAGAGATAAATTAGACTGAGAAACAAGACAGCTTTTTGCCCAGAGCAGCTCAGTCAGATAGAATTGAGGAGTTTGAGAGCCTGCAGAGTTTTAGTTGTGATATCTGCAGCTGGGAATGACTTGCTGCAAAGATTATCTGGCCCATTAGCCCAATTTTTCCCCATTAATCATCACTTGATGAATAAGTTAGCACCAAATAAATGCGCTTTTTCCTGTGTGGCTCTAAACACCATGAGTAATAAAGCATACCCTAAGTGCACATTCTATTTTCAATCAACAAATGTACAAATGAATACAAATCAAAATATTCTTACACTTTTCACCCACTAGGTGGTTACTTTTGCCCTGTTTTCATTTATTCCATTTCTTCTCCTTAGTACAGCCTGAGGGCCAAGTAGATGGTTGGTTGCTGATGCTTGGTTAATAGGGTCACTGGGACTTAGGTGGCCCTCGGATCATTTGAGCTGGTTCCTGATAGCCAGAGGGCCAATGCTTGCTGCACATCTGGAGCAGCATTCATGGATAGCCTGATGTTCCCTCTGAGATTAAACTGCGTGCTGCACTGAGGGGAAAGGCTGGAGGATTGCCATGTGTCATTACCCTGAATGATAGCAGCAACAGGCAGATGGAAAGTAGGCATCGCGATTCCAGCGAGCCCTTTGGACAGTTGAACATCTGGTCTCGTGATCGCTATCAGATTCTGAAAGACAAGTGCTGCAACAATTGTGGTTTAGACATTAATAATCAAGTCCTGGTAATTATTTCTCCTATTGCTACCAGAGATTAAGTCCATGTATAATTGGAAGCATTGAATGGTCCTTGGCTTCATCTTAAACGGGTGCCATCTTCAGTGAAAAGCATAGACTCCAAGTGTCACAGCTAAACAGTTGCTGTACCCCCTCAGAGGTTGACCTGAAAGTCTGAATACTGATAAAGCATTTCCTGAATAGACATTAATACAATGATTCTAAAACCTTCAATACTGTTGCATGGCTTAGATTGCTGAGTTTTTATCATTTTCCTTCACTGAATTATCTTCCAGCACATTTTTTATTTTAATCAGAAAGTGTGAGTGTCACTAGGCAAGGCCAGTACTAATTGCCTTTCAGAAGGTGCTGCTGCAGTCTGCAACTGTGTGGTTTGTTCGGCCATTTCCTTAAACCATCAAGAGTTAGCTACAATACTGTAGGTCTGCAGCCACATGCAAGACATAAGAATATCAGTGAAACAGGTGAGATTTTACAAAAATCCACCAGTTACATTGTCACCATTACCAATTCTAGCTTTTAAATTCCAGATTTATTTAATAAGCTGAGGTTTAATTCTCCAGTTGCCATCGTGGGAACTCATGTCTGCAGGCCATTAATCCAGGCTTCTAGATTATTAGCTCGGTAACATAACCACTACGCTGACATTCTTATAGACGAAGGCAACATACACCGGAAGATGGAATATGAAACAAAAATAGAAAATGTTGGAAAATCTCAGTAGGCCTGACAGTATCTGTGGACAGAGAATAGAGCTAATGTCTTGAGTCAAGGGTCGTCCAGACTTGAAACTTTGACTCTACTCTCACTCCACAGATGCTGTCAGACCTGCTCAGATTTTCCAGTAATTTCTATTTTTGTTGCATGCTACCATTGAATACCTCTATGGAAGGCAGGAACAGTATCAGATATTCATCCTCTCAAGCCTGTACCACTACTTATGGTTAATCTATGACCTAACTCCATACAGCTTTCTTTCACCCACACCCCTTGATATCTTTGGATAACAAAAATCTATCAGTCTCAACTTTAAGTTTATCAACAATTGATCTGCATCAATTACCATTTGCAGAAAAGAGTTCTGAATTTCTACCATTCTGTGTTGTTGAAGTCTTTCCTATTTGTTCTCCTGATAGGTCTGCTGATTCCAATATTTAGACTATGTTCTTTTGTTATAAGCTTCCCAACAAGTGGAAATTGTTCCTCTCAGCGACTCTAACTCATTCCTTTAATATTTTCAAAATTGCACTCAAATCACTCCTTACTATTCTAAATTTCACAAAATGTAGCTCTAGTTCGTGTAATCTTGTTTCATGATGTAACACTTAGAGTTCTTGCAAATTTACTCTGCACTACCTCCAAGACCAATACATCTTTCCAAAAATAGGGTCCAGCATTTTATCGCTCTGCCTGCTGTGGGAAACAAAATGGGCCAGGGTGAACAATGGGAAGGTCGATTGATTTCAGGTAGGATTTTACGGCTTTGGGACGGGAATGGAGGTAAAATCCCACCCATGGTGCCCAACATGCTTAAGTAATCCAAACGTAACCTGAACAAGTTGTCGCATAGCTGAAGTATAAGAAACTTTTCATAGAGGGTCCATTCACCTGATGAAGGAACAGCAGTCTGAAAACTCGTGATTCCAAATAAAGCTGTTGGACTTTAACCTGGTGTTGTGAGACATCTTACTGTCCACCCAAGACCAACACCGGCATCTTCACATCATGGTTTTCATAAATACAGAAGTACAGAACCTTTCATGAAAACAGGATGTCCAAAAACACTTCAGCCAACAAAGTACTTCTTCAAATGCAGTCGCTGTCATAATACAGAAAACGCAGCAGCCAATTTACATACAGCAAGCTCCCACAAACAGCAATGTGATAATGATTGGATCATGTTTTTGAGGAGTTGAGTGAAAGATAGTTAGTGACCAGGGAACTAGGGATAACTTTCCTTCTCTTTGAAAAACTTCCATGCGATGCCTCTAAAAAGGCAGATGAGACTTCAGTTTAAAGTATCATAAATAAAGCGCTTCACATGGTGCAGCACTCCCTCAGTATTGCACCAGGTCACTTGTCTAATCATCAGTCTTAACTTTATGTTCAGGTTCTTGAGTGGAACTTGAATCCATAACCTTCCAACTTAGAGGGAAGACTTCTGTCGCTTTGTATTCTTGTCCTCCAGATACAAAGATCATCATTCCATTAGCATTTTAATTATTTTCTGTATCTGTCAATGACATTTTAATGATCTGTGTTAAAGTCTCTGGACCATGTTCTTTTCACCTTTTAGAAATTACTCTATTCTATTGCTTTTATGATCTCACATCTTTATACATCAAAGTACATTTGCTCCAGTCTTAACCATTCACTTAATCTATTATTATCTCTTTGGAAGGTTACACTTCCAAATGACGCTGCTTACAATATCACCTATCTTTGTGTCATTGACAAGTTTGGATGTGTAGCTTTCTAACCCATCATCTCGATCATTAATGAATATGGTGAATAGCTGAGGTCCCAACATAGATGCTGGTGGGGCCAATGAGAGTGCATTCACACTGTTGATCAGTGTGTATACATGAGGCACATCCTGCCAATGAGAGTGCATACACAGTGTTGATCAGTGTGCACACACGAGGCACACCCTGCCAATGAGAGTGCATATACATTTTCCCAAAATTGTAATGTTGATCAGGCAAGAAAATGTACAAAACTTGCCAACTTCATAGGTGCCTTTTCTCTCCTGATTTAACATGTTAAAAAGAAACACATGAAGTGTGGATAAATCAACAGTCATGTATAATCTCAATAAGGAGATTGAGGAGTGTAGATATTGTGGTAATGTGGATCAAAGAACAGTACAACAATGTAAAATAAGACTGTTTGGTCAAATGTACCATCATCTAAAATGCACTGCTGGCGTAATGATTCTATATAGTGTGCAGAGATATGGATATCCAATGAAACAGTACTGGACACAGCTGATGTTCAAACAAATTATAGTTTTCACAGCAAAATGATCTTTGTAACCTTAGTTGAAACGGGTTCTGACATCAAAGAAGACAATAGGCTATGTGTCTTGGCCAAAGCATGCAGTAAGTGATGATGAGGATCAAGGGAAAACAAAGGGGTCAAATTCATAGAATCCTACATTGCAGAATGAGACCTTTTAGCTCATCTAGTCTGCACTGACCACAATCCCATCCAGGCCCTATCTGCACAACCCCATGTATTTACCTTAGTTAGTCCGCCTAAGGGGCAATTTAGCATGGCCAATCCACATAATCTGCACATCTTTGGGAGGAAACCAGGCCACCCAGAGGAAACCCATGCAAACAAGGAAGAAGTCAGTGACCCAAGTCGGAAATCGAACCCGAGTCCCTGACAGTGTGAGGCAACCATGCTAACCACTGTACCACTGTGCCACCCCCTAATTGCTTAACAGAGGAGGAGCTAAGTCCAATTAACAAGAAAGAGGGCAGAGATAAAATAACCTTCCTCTGTGGACCTGAGTACACACACGTAATGTGTTATCCTCCTGATTGTTTGTGTCATCGTAATGACAAAAGATTGATCTGGAATCAATGCAAGATTAAAGATTGAAGGAGAATCTTAGAGATGAAGCAGTTTGTCACTTAGGTGAAAAAAAGGAAGGAGTGTTTGATGGTGGAAGACAAGGACTGAAATGACTATATTACTGTTCTCTTTGCACGTTTTGATATTGTAAAATGTGTGTATATTTATTGTAGAGTACTGGCAGTGTAAAATTGAAAGGGTTTGAAAAATGAAACCATTTTTGAATGTTGATGGTTCAATTTTTTCTTAAGGGGGGAGCTGTGGCACTAGTATACCTTTAAGGCACCTCTGCATCCCCGGCACGGTCATCATGACTGGTTTTCAGTTTTGAAAACCAGTAGTTTTTCATACCGGCATGATATCACATCACCGGGGGGCTGAGGAGAGGATGCATTCTGGAATGCTATGGCATCAAGTCCTTCAATAATATGTTAATAAATTAAAATCAGGGTCATATAATTTCTGGGTACAAATCTGACCACATCACGAGCAGGTATGGGGGCGGTCTCAAAACTGAGATCTTGCCAGCACAAATCCTGTTTTTGCCAATCCTGAGATTTAGCTGTCATTACAGGATTGTGCCCAGGGCTAATGGTGCCACTAGATTGCAGCCATAATCTCTACTTTCTGTCGCCTGCCATTCAGCCAGGCTGATAATTTGCCTTCAATTCCATCTGCTTCAATTTTAACTAACAGCCTCTTATGAGGGACTTCAAGTGCCTTTTCAAAGTTCTATAAATAACACTCTGACATTTCCTGTACACTACTTCAGTCACCTCTTTGTAAAATTCAGTTACATTTGTCAGGCATGATTTATCCTTTATAAATCCATGCTGGCTTTCTTTGATCAACTGCAAATTTTCAAGGTTTTATGTCACTATATATCCTTAATTAATAAATGGAATTCTCCATCTCTCACTCTGAAGAGGTGCGTTTTCTGCTCTCTTTTTGGGGGAGAGGTACACAATGGGCAGCAGGAATAGCAAATCCCGCAGGAGTTACAAAACATGGTTTATGCCAAAGGGATTTCCCATAGTGATTGACTCCCACCACCCTTCCCCCCCACCCCCACGCAATGAAATAACAATGAAATAATGAACACAGCTGTTGAAGGTTGGCATATGCATTTGAATACATCTAAATGTTATTATCAGGTCTTTACATTTGATAATTCTCATGTTAGATTGCCCATTCATGTCAGTGTGGTGACACAATGACATAAATCATGACAGGTTTTCCTCCTGGGAAGCAGATCCTGTCAATTAAACTCTGTTAAATGCATTGTTTGGAGGAGATAGTCATGCCTAGGCACTGATATTATCCCCAGGAGAAGTGGTGGGGGCTCACCTGACATCAGATGACACTCACCTGATGAAGGGGCAGTGCTTTGAAAGCTCGTAATTTCAAATAAACCTTTTGGACTTTAACCTGATGTTGTGAGACTCCTTACTGGGCCCACCCCAGTCTAATGCTGGCATCCCCATCTATGGCCTTTTTTAAATAACGGAGGGACATGCACAACTGTCCAAACTGAAGGAATGATTCCCAAATGAAGAGAACTTTAGAAAAATATAATCAGGGCATCTGTAAAATTCTCACCTATTTCTGTTAAAATCTGGAACTGAAATCACCTATTCCTGGGGTTTTGCCATTCTTTAGTTTCCTTTATTATTGTTATTAAGCTTATTTTAATTTGCATGAGTCCCTATCCCAGATTCAATCTTAGTTTTGTTGGGGTGTCTGATTTACTGATCTCTTCTTCCAGCATCAATACTGGTGCAAATATTTCAACATGTTCTAATTTTGTTGACAAGATCAACATTATCAGTTTTTAAGGAGCCCACTTTGCTCCTGACCACCCTCATTTCCTTAATGTCATTGTAAAATGTTAAATATTAATTGTGATATCCCTTGAAAGTTTATTTCATATTTTCTGTTTACAGCTTTCAGTCTGTTCCCCTTTACTGTTTTTGTTACTGTTCTTTCCCAGAATCTCTGTGATACTTCACATTTTCCGGATGCTTTTTGTTTTTGTCTATCTCTTTAGTTGCACTTGGCTGCTTTGATGGTAAATAGAGCTTTTGCCGCTTAGCTGATTCTATGTCGCATTAATTTTCTTTTAACAGCTCTGTCTGAGAATAGTAATTGTCCAGCTTACTGTGGACAGTCTCTGTCTCATCACATCGAAATCAGCTTTCAGTTAAATCTGCAATCTTAGTAGTTGTTTCATGTCCCTCCTTGTCAAATGTTCTGTTGAACACAATCATATTATAATCACTATTAAATACATTTTCACACACCGTTAAGCAGTTAACTAAACCTGCCTCATTATTCATTAATAAACATGATTTCACTTGATTTTGTAGCTGAGTTGTGCAGTATGCAGCAAACAACAGTGATGCAGCAGGATTGCATTGGAGCATGCTTCCAACATTCAAAATATTCAAAGCAGTGCTCAAGGACATCTACAATGCCTTCTATGATAAATCTTATGTCTGCACATCTCTCACTGTACATATGCTTCACTGTGTTTGCAGCACGACTATATGCCGGAATTATAGAGATACACTCGGGTGTTTTCAGTGATCCCCTGTGCTTTGTAAAGCCCTACCATTTGAAAAATGGATTTGACTTTAACTTGCAGGCAGCCAGACAAAAAAATTGGTGGTTGGCCTGTCAGGATGTTTTGGCAGAGAAACTGTGACTATTTTAATGGCCAAGCATCAGTACTAACTTACTGACCCTCAGAGAAAAATCCCAGAGTGTTGCAAGGTGTTGCAGGGGACATTTCAATGCATTGTCATGCTAAGAGGATAACTAATGACATATTTGAAGGGAAAGCTTCCATATCATCTTTAGCATAGCCAACGGACAACAGCATGAGAAGGCTTTGAGTAGGGTCAACTCTAAGAAGCCTTACCTAAACCAGGTACATGAGCAGTTTAAATGAAGTGGGGAACGTACTTCTCCTTTCCCAACCCATCCCGCCAGGCTGGAATTTTCAATTAGAGGACAAGCTTTGATGATATAATCAGAGCACAATCTGCTATTTTAAGTTGAGCACTGAGCTGAGGAACAGTGATGGTTTCCTTCTCAGGCAAATTCTGTTAGAAACAGCAGGCACAGAGTATTTTAACATTTTTAATTTTTTTTGGTGGGGCAGGAGAAGCTGTACTTGCGATGAGCAGAAGGGCCATTTCTCTGGAGGTCAATAAGAAACCGAAGAGGGCATTAGTCCCTCAAATTTAGAGATGCCTCAGTGGGTCACCGATTGAAAGCCCACCATGTCCTCCACCCCTGTGATGGCTTCAGATCCACCAAGCTCACTAACCTGACTTGTCTAAGGTTGTCAGCGTCAAGTCCATTTGGAAGAGGTCTGCCATCAAATGTAGGAAGAGGATGAATACTCTCATTTATAGTACCTGGGAAAGTCCATCACTTTATTACCCTTACCTCAAGGACTGACTAACTCATCACGCACTCATATTAATCTGCCATTCTGCCATTCAAAGGGCTTCACCACTCACTCTACCTTCATACGCACACCTTCACATTAGGCTCATATCCTGTAGGGCTTGCCTTGCCGTCCCATACGTGGCTCCACTCATCACACATGCATGCCAGGCATCCTTATCATCTATCTTGGTGTGCACCTAGCTCACACTCTCTCCAGCTGTTTTTAGCAGGACAGGATCACCCACATTAGTAAGAGGAGGACCAGTACTGAGGTGGAGGGTGAGGGTAGAGGGATATATGGAGTAGCTGACAATAGAGTCCTCACACCTTTTTAAAAGCATGTCAGCATGCTGGCTGGAGAGGACATGGACTTATAATGATGGTGAGGTGGGTATGTTTACCCATGAAAACATCCAGCATCAACTCATCCCTCAAACAACGACTCTGTGAGTGTATTGTCCCATTATTCCAACTAGTAGTACCTGCTGTTATGCTTCCCTCTTCATTGACTATTATATTTCTGAAAGTTTTCAGCAGTGTTATTGGATGAACATGCAATGAGAGACATACTTCTGCAAGGCAGGATGCATCAGGAACTACAGAACTCGACACTTCAACGCAGGCTCCCTCATAAAGAGGCTGATGATTTATCCCAAAATCTACCAGTTCACTTGAAATTCAAGCCTATTTCATGATGAGCCTTAAATCATAACTCACATATCATCACAATGTGGAATTCAGCCACTTACATTACAAACCAAACACTGTTCTCACATTTAAATCCATGTATTTAGTTTTTGTTTCATTGTCACATAGAAATCAAATTATACTTAGAAAGGATTGAATGTACATTTGTGCACGTGAAAGCTTAAAGATAATCCCTTAACACAATACCTTTTTTTTCAAAAATATACTTTATTCATAAAAAATTTCAAATAAACCATTGCAAAATTACATGCCTTGAATTGCAAAAACAGTGCAGAATTCAAACTTTCATACAGTTCTATACAAATTGGAGTCATATCATTTCAAAACTTACAAACTATATACATGCCCCAAAAACTGCTGTGTGCCACCACTGCTCAGACCGGCACACAGCAACCACCTTTTCCCAAAAAATATACTTCATTCATAAACAAAACTTAAAAAACCCTTCAAAATTACATGTCTTTGAATTGCAAACAGTGCAGAATTAAAAAAAAATTAAATAGTTCCACACAAATTACAGTCATAATATTTGATGTAATGGACACTGTTTTCTTCTCATTGTATTATTCCTGTTCATTAACAAAGTTCCATAATAATGTTATCCGTTGCCACTTTTCTCTCGTGGTTACTTTTATTGGAAAATAATTATCCTCCCGTTGTAATATTCATGAAAGCACCTTTCGTAATTTACCCATTAATTTGTTGTATAAATAGTTGCTTGCAATATTGATACTTTAAACCATTCGCTTGATTAAAAATTTTTTTGAGAATAATTGCAAACTTTAGGTTAACTTTTACAACGATAGAGCATAATTAGTGATTATTAAATGTAGTTTTTTTTCTTGTCATTTAACTGCACAGAAATCATTGCAGCCTTCAATGAAAATCAAGTGTTACAATATTAATTGTTATTTATGTTCCACTTTTTGTATGCTTCAGTGGCATTGATTTCGCTATTGGCATTTGTCCAGATTTAATGGTGGCAGTAAAATATTGATGGTGAGTATGCTCATTACCACTCGGTCAGAGTTTCTACTCAGTGTTAATCATCAGCAGTAATGCTTGCCGACAGAGATATTAAGAGTCAATTTAACTGATAATTAAGGAGGGAGTGGTAGGTAAAATGCCTGTTTGCAGTCAGCAGAGTTGCATTAAATTGCGGGATTCGATATTGATGCTGTTATTCCAATTTGGAATTTTCCTCTCTATTTGCTATTGAAGAGATGCTTTATTGAGTTCTCACATATAGCAACAGGAAGAAGAAGTCCTGGTATTTGTAGCTTCTGGGGAATTATCCTTCACTGGCTGACAGTAAATGCCTCACAGCATTCAAAAAATCCTGCAAGTCACTGTGTTACTGTCATTCGTGTCAAGTTGCAAAAGGTAGCTGGTGGAATTCTCCCATTTTGAGACTAAGTGCTGTGGCAGGGGCGGGAATGTGAACTATTTCCCACTCCAGCAGCCGGTGGGAAAACACACCAAATCTTCCAGCCCCGATCTCATTTATACGGTGTTTTACACTGTATTCAGTAACAGGGCAGGTCTGATGGCATATAGACATTTGTCTTGTTTGGATGCCACATTGAAAAGACATCCAACATCACAGACCAACCACTGAAGAAAGAAGGTGGTCTCCTGAAAATGAAGATAAATCTCCAGGAGCTCCCTGAGGGTTGGAAGATGGACCTCTTGAGAATGAAGGTGGATCTCTCAGAACGTTCTGAGTCTCGAACATGGACCCACTCCAGGACACCAAATCTGAAAAGTCCACCTGCAGATTCACCCTTGGTTCACTGCTGTGTAGTTGTAGGGTTAGGATTGCCAACGGCCTACATCCTGAACTCTGGAGGCAGCACCATAGAACATAGAACATTACAGCACAGAACAGGCCCTTCGGCCTTCGATGTTGCGCCGACCAATATAAAAAGCAATGCCCCTCCAAACTAAACCATTCCCTTCTCTTCCATATACCTATCAACCATATATCTATCACCAGGTCTTGTTCAGTCCTAACATCTGCACATCATGTTGTTCAGACCATGTTTGAAGCAGCATGTTTGCCCTTCAGCATGGTGGAGATCTGGTGCAGGGGGTTCCATCCTTCATGTGCATCCTAATAACAGGGTACAAATAAGGTTCACACTGACCTCTGGTGTATTTTCCAACTTGTAATGTTGGGCACCAATGGAAGATCACACTGTAAATTCATGTTGCTGGGCAGTCCGCCATATCCTCCCCCCTTGGCCATTGAACCTGTTGACAGAGGCTTGGGAGAATTTCACCCAACAGTTCTTCTCTGTGTGTTAACTTTGATGAAAAAGTAAAGCCTACAGACCAGATTACTTGTTTTTTGGTACCACTGAGTTTAGTTCTCCCATCCTAAAACATGTTCAGAAAAATAAATGACTTGGTTCTTTGGGCCACGTTAGTCAAGAAAATTAATGCAGAATTTTCTGTTTGTGGGGGCAGAGACACGGAGATGGATTTTTTTCACAAATCCTCCAAATCACCCACTGCAACTTTCGCAGCAAACATGCTAATGCAGTTTCTCCACAGTGTCAGCGGTTCTATAAATAAAAACGGTCTTGATGTTAACTGAACAAAGTGCAAAATCTTGAAATACAGCAGTATTGACAGAATGGAACAGCAGAGAAGAGTTTCCAGTGCACAGTATATAGAGCTGCTATTACTTTGTGTCATTTCTTGTAGAAAGTGCAGTAGATGAAAATCATACAACAACAACTTTGATTTATATAGTGTTTTCAATGTAATAAAGTATTTCAAGATCATTTTCTATAGAGGAATAGAGAGAGGAAAGAGAGATATTTCCCAAATAGAATATTTCCCACACGGAATATAATTAGACTTGTGCTTGTAGTGTGATATGGGCTATAGTATATATGAACATAGGTAGGTTGTTTAGCTTCTTAAACCTGTTACACCATTCAAGGAGATTATGGCATAATTTTCTGATATTTTTCCTGAGTGTTGATCTCAGGAAGGAACCCTATCAGCGCTGTTGGCACAGAAGCTTGCTGTATATTCAAGCTCTCTGAGGAAATTGGGCCAGTTTGCCCCTGATTTGCTCACCACATAACAACTTAATCTCTGCAAGTGCTTCGTTTAAATACCTGCCCAGCACCGACTCCAATCAATGGGACAGCAGCCAAAAAGAATGCACCAGATTTCCCAAGGGGAGCCCTCAGCAATCTTTCAGGTGGAGTTGAGCAGATGTGGGGGCCCTCGACCCATGGTTGGACAAGCAGCTATCAAAATGACCAACCCCACCAAAGAGGCTGTGGCAACGATTGTGAGCGTCACTTTACTCCACAAGAAGAGGGGGTTGCAGTGTCATAAGAAGATGAATGGCCTTCTTCGTCCAGTAAGAAGTCTGACAACACCAGATTTAAATCCAACCGATTTATTGGATAGTCAACTTACAAGCTTTCGACCCTATGGTCTTCGTCAGGTGAATGAGGTGTTCTGGTCTCCAACAGCACACATACCAGCACAGACTGTTTACAGATTACTGATTAGAATGCAAATCTTTACACCTAGCCTGCTATTCAAGTCTTAAAGTGGCTAACAATGTGAGTGGAAGGAGCACTGAGCACAGGTTAAAGAGATGTGTATTGTCTCCAGACAGCACAGTAAGTGAGGTATTTTGCTAACCCAGGCTTCGTCCAGCCAGGATACATCTGCCTCCACATGTTCCTCATTACATGCCTTAACACACGCATCACACCTCCACAATGATATCTCTCCCAGTCACCTTATGGGCTCGCAGCACTAGTCATGTGCCCCTCCCTCTCCACATAATTTCCCCAGTAGCTCCTGTGTCTCTCACATGGCTGTCCCCATTCACCTCTTATGAATGCCAAACTTCATTCCTTTCTGATGTGGCAGAATTCCCTCTTATAATCTCCCATCATTGCAGGATAAACTCGAGCACAACCAGTATGAGCAGCCACCGCCAACCAGATTCATGTCCAAGTTGCAAACCGGAATCCCATTCGAGGAACGAAAACTCGAGCTGGTCAGAGAAGAACAGGACTGCACCTCTATAGAGGGCAAGGTGGCTGCCAAAAACGTGAGTGAGAACCCTCGACCCATCCATCCATGGTGCAAGCCTCACGTGAGTGATCCTTCTCCCATCAGTATTCTCCATCCTGCACGAATGTCATCCCGCTTGCCTTGCAGGTCAATCAGTTGACCAGCCCAAACCATTCTCACAGCCTCGAGGAGTTCTGAGGGTGACATCTCATAGACCAACATTGAAGAAGAGTCACAGCTGTCACCCATACTCTCCATCAGAAACCGTGTTAAGTTATCTGTGAAGGGCGTGCAAAATCGAGAAATGGAATCTCACCATGAGAACCACTTTTCCCAACTCTTGTAGAATTTTGCACCCGCATTCCCTTCCTGCTGACATCTAATATAGGCTGAAAATTCCATGCCATGGCTGATCCATGACTTAACCTAGCCCTTAGGATCTTTCATTAACAAGGATCTATCAATCTCAGATTTAAATTTAACAATTGATCTGGCATCAATTACGATCCAAAAGAAACACACAACAGAAGCATCTTCCAAATTCCTCACCCTTTGCGTGTAGAAATATTTTCTGATTTCACTCTTGAAAAGTTTACCTTTAATTTTTAAACTATTTCCCTAGTCCTAGGGCTGAATTCCCATTTTGGAATCTGGCCCCATTCTGAAGAAAAAGTAGTTACAGGGTGGAACTACAGGACATTTGGCTTAGGGGGCAGGTGTGGCAGACAGTTATGAGCTGAGGGTATGGGAAGCTGTGGATCAGGACTTATTTAAAAGAGTGACACAGGCGTTATTGTAGTCGTTTTGAATAGCTATGAGAGGGAGAAGAAGCGAGGGGCAGAAAAGACAGAGGCCAAACATCCCTGAGAGGGCAGCCAAAGGCTCAGAGATTCTACCTTTGAAGCTGATGCTGGAGTTTTTCATTCTTTCACAGTCACCGCATTGATGCTGAGATCAGCAACGTATCTTGTTGCTGTACTGTGGCAGGAGAAGACCGGCAGCCAAACCAAGGAATCAAAACATGTGAACAGCCACAGAGTTGTGAGGAGAAGCCAGATGCACTGCTGCAAGAGGTTGAATGATCTTCTATGTTCTGGCATGGTGAGTGCAGTGTGATACCCAGCTGAAAGGCCTCCAGCAGACACAACAGCCAAGCAGCCTAAGAATTCATTGGTGCACCTGAATGTGGGAGCAGTTTATGCCCAGGGTAATGGCTGACCCATCAACAAGGCTCAAATCCAAAGCACTACTGAGGAGCTGACAGCACCAATAAATGCAGCATCCCATTGAAATGAGATGCTAGAATTGGTGAGAGAAACCAGCATTATCCTCTTGCACTTTTGTTCTTACAGGATAAGAGACATGCATAATGCAAGGGAGGGAGTGCACACTAGTGATGGAAGAGTGTCCCAGCTCATCGTTCTTACTGGATTAGAGGAAATAACTCTTGACATTGTGAGGATGGCACCATGTGAGGAAGTGGGTGTTGGAGAAATGGAGGAGTGTTTTACAGGTGAATATTCATTTTCTTGATCAGGCAGCAGAAGACATTCTGGGTGGAATTTTCCCAAAAAATACAAAGTGCCATAATGGAGAGAATATCCGTCAGACATGCTCCAAATCTAACATTGTCCCACACTCGCTCCCTTTTTGGGAGAGTGGTGAGTTGTGCATCAGTACTGTAGTAGGAGGTGGCCTAAACAACATGGTGAGCCTGGCTTCAGCACTTGGGTCCCATTACACAAAGGCATCCAGATCTCACAGAGCACTGGGAGACCTCTTCCCCCTACAGACACTGAGAAGCCTCCCACCCTCATTGGTGGCATCTTCACCCAACCCCTCCCATCACAGGTCACCAGCATCGTGGCCCCCCCAATGACGCTTGTCGTTATGCACCATATCGTGACTCCAAGCATGGCCCCCATCATGACCCCTGACATTCCCCCCATCATGGCCCCTAATGTTTCCACCATCACTGCCCTTGAAATTCCCTCCATCATGCTCCACCTGTTGTCTGATAACATGCCAGAAGTGCGGCTACATCAGGAAGCCTCAGCTTTGCAGAGGAAACTGGTGTCAGAAGAGAGTTCTCATCACCTTGTGTCTCTGTGGAGTCCATTGTGGAGGGAGAGCATGTTAGTTGCTGCAGTGACATCATTGGGGTCTTCAAGACAGATGAACCCACAGCATTAGCATATCGTACAAGCATATTCTCCATTAGCACAGGTACACTCACTATGTGTGCACAAAAGGAGGTGAGAGAGGCAGAAGCACCTGTGAGTGGCCCCCTCAGAGACTGATGGTAATATAATTATGCTCAACCAGATAAAAATGCAGGGCTATGGGAGTCACAAGAAGGTAGCTTTATTTTGACCAGGAGCGTGACATGAGTATCTATACATTAGAGTTCCCTGTAGCAGTGCAGTGTCGTGGATTAAGGATGGCAGGGACCTTTCAATACATGTGCAATGCTATGGTTCAGGGCTTTGAATGCAGGGGCTCTTCTGCTGAGGGAGTGACTAACTTCATGGAAATATACATGAAACAGCATTCTGAGTGGTTGCAGGAATAACGCATTTACATGCACAGAATGTATGATATATTCTGTAGGATTCATCAGTCAGTAGTGCTGATGATGCAAAGTTGCATGGATTGATTGCCAGCTCTGTGCTGTATGGTAATCTATTCAAGTGAAACAGAGTACCAAAGAAATGAGGCAATCACCAAAAAAAGATCAGTGTCCACCTATTCTGGAGCACTATCGGTGTAAGCCTTCCTTAGGGGCTACCTGCAGAGGATGACCTTGCAATGGAGGTATTAATTAATGCTAGTTCAACTACTTTTGCTCCCCCCCCCACCATCCCCAGTGGCATCCCCATGATGGACAATTATCACATGCATGGCAGCCACAAGCTGTCTGTGAGCAGGTTGATTATATCTCATCTGAGACCACAGAGGGAACCACCATGTTGCTCATCACACTGAGTGTTCACTTGGGTGGCTTTCAATGCGCTTGTTAGATTTCAATTACACTGGAGATGTTGAGCCATGATCCCAAATGTGGGAGTGTCAATTCTTTACTGCCAAACTGCAAAGGAGTGAAGAACTGGTGAAGGAAAGCAATTGCTTTTGAATGAAGGCACTGAGAGCACTGGAGCGATGTGTGCCATGTGTCTGGGGTGACGCAGTGGCAGAGTGGTTAGCACTGCTGCCTCACAGCACTGGGGACCTGAGTTCAATTCCTGGCTTGGGTCACTGTCTATATGGAGTTTGTATGTTCTCCCTGTGTATGGGTGAATTTCTTCTGGGAACTCCAGTTTTCTCCCACAGTGCAAAGATGTGCAGGTTAGGTGAATTGGCCATGCTAAATTTTCCCTCATTACCTGGACAGGTGCAGGAGTGTGGTGACTAGTGGATTTTCACAGTAACTTCACTGTAGTGTTAATGTAAACCTACTTGTGACTCACAAATAAGTCAACTAAAAGCATTGTCAATAGGAACTATTCAAAGCTCTGTGCCAAATGGACATATTCTTACAATCAGAGCAAAGCATGTGTCAGAGCATGCAATACTGCTACATGACTAAAACTCAGGTGAAATGTGACTCAATCAGATATGTTTTTGTGTTCACTTGATGAGAGCTCTGACTCATTAACTGGACCTGGTCACCTCCCTGCACAGTGTGGGCACTACTCCGTTTTGCATTTTCCTTTTCTTGTTCATCGTTTGATGAATTGTGCTGAATGGTGCACCTTCATCAAGGATCACACCTGTTTGGAAGGCCATGTTGTAGAGAGTTGAACAAACCACCATGTTGCACAAGACCATCACAGGAGTGTAATTCAGGCACCACCTGACAGATAAAGGTACTGGAACTACATCTTCAGAAGTTCAACTGTCTGCTCAGTGATGGTCTTGTGAGCAGCTGTGTGACCTTTTCTGAATGAAGGACTGTGACTGATTCCCTGCTGTGTTGTCACCCCCTTCTACTTGACCTGCTCAAGATCAACATAGATCCTGTGATCCTGTGCCTTCCCTCAAAAATTGCTGATTAATTCTTAATGAGCTGATAATATGTTTGTTAACTTCTCAGACTTAAATTGGTCACGATTTGGAATTGGGCACATTGCCAGAACCACCTCCTTTCCTCATCATTTAAGATGCTGATCATTGGAAAGGTTTCGGGAAACTGGCACAATGGCTGGTGGCAGAAAATGAGATTGCTTCATTTTCACCCCCATTTGATCAGTTAAAAGCTGCCCTGAGACTCTCCAACTCGGAGAAGTATCTTACTTCTATTTATTCTATCTGGCTCACTTTAAAGCTTGAAAACTCCAACCAAATCACCCTTAGCCCTCTACCTTCCAATGGAATTCAACATTAGTCTGTGTAATCTCTCTCTCTGTAATTTAATCCTTGGAGTCCAGGAGTCATTCTGTTAAATTTATGCTGCACTCGCTCCGAAGCCAATATAGTTTGTTTACGTTGTGATTTAAGAACTGCTTACAATACTTCAAGTGTGAGTATAACCCTTTTTTAATATATAACATGACTTCTATCCCCTTGTATTCTATACCTACATACATGGACTTCCCAGTATCTTGAGACCTTCACAGTTTCTAGCTTTACAGCAATGAGAAAGAACCCTGATTACTCCTCTTTAGAAACAATGATTTCATATATGCTCACTATGAAAATCATTTGCCATTGTTTTCACTTAATCCATCAAAAAGTTCTTTGTAATTTTATGTTTCTAGCTACACTGCTTAAAATGCTATTCACCTTTGTATCTTCAGCAAATTTGGATTGTAACTTCCTGTTCCATCATCTAAGTTGTTCATAAATCAAGTGATTATCAATTGGTCATAAAAACTTATAGGCCAAACTTCTGCCAATGCTTATCAATAGTACTGAATGTTACCACTGCTTTCAAACTTGTACAGAGAGGAACCTTGCAGGAGACATTGCATGTATCAGATGCTCCATTTGCATTTCTATAGCATCTTTCACAGCCTCAGGATAATCCAAAGTGTTTTACTGCCAATGAAGTAATTTTGAGATGTTGCTATATCGGAAATATGCCGAAGTGTGCATAGCAAGCTTGCACAAACAGCAATGTGATAAAGACCAGATAATTTACTCTTCTGATGTTGACTGAGAGATAAATGTTGATCCAGATTCCAGCATCATTTCCCTATTTTTCTTCAATGTCATGCCATAGGATCTTTTACATCCAACTGAGAGGACTGGCCCAGCCTGGGTTAGCGTCTTATCTGAAAGCTACCAGTTCCAACTGCTATCTCAAAGTGCGAAGGACCCAAGTTCAATTCCAGCCTTGGGTTATTGTCCACACGAAGTTTGCACTTTTTCCCCGTGTTTGCATGGGTTTCTTCTGAATGCTCCAGTTTCCACCCACAGTCCAAAAATGTGTGGGTTAGGTTGATTGGCCATGATAAATAGATCTTTGTGTCAAGGGGATTAGCAGAGTAATTGTGTGGGGTTACAGGAGTAGTATCCGGATGGAATTTTGTTTGGTACAGTCTTGATGGACCAAATAGCCTACTTCTGTACTCTAGGGATTCAATGATTCTATGAGTGCAGCATTCCCTCTGTACTGGAGTATTTTTGTGTAGCATACAAGTCAAATTAAGGATTTAACCAAAACCCTATTTCATTCTGCACTTATCTATATATGCTATAGCAGTAACACAAAGTTCCAACAGCCATAGAACTTCCTAAAATGTTTCTAAAGTAGCATGTGATAGAGAGTTTCATCACATGCCAAATGGAGAAAATTATTATTTTTCACATTTTGTATGACATTAGAAATGTAATGTGTTTGAAAAAGTTAATTGCCTTAAGACAGAGTTCAACAAAATAAAATATCGTACATGCTGGAAATTTAAAACTAAATCAGACAATGCTGGAAATGATATGCAAATCAAGCAAATCTCTGTGGAGCGAAGTTACTAGTTAACTTTTCAGACATAATCCTTTATTGGAACTCAAAATATTATAAATGAACAGTTTATTAAAAGGAACAGGTAAGAAGAAAGGGAACACCAGCAAAGGGATTGGTGGCATGGCCTTCAACTGTGTGCATCTCATCTTCCATGCTTCCATTTATGTCCATCTTTGAACTGTGATGGGGTCTTATTCTTCTTACCATTCACCTGACAAGACAGTGCATTCAATGAATTATCCTCCATTTCTGTCATCTCCAACATGGTTTTATCACTAAATGCCTCTCTTCCCCTTATAGCATTTTGAAGGGGGTATTTATTCTTTGGCACTTTCCACTCTTCCATACTCTTACTACCCTTCATTTCATACACCTTTCCACTCAAATGGATGAGATAACTGCCTATTCACCCACTGCCTTCATCACTCCTTCTGAATTAGATAGTGATTTACTTCCACTTCCTTCAATCAACTATACTATATTTACTAACCACAGTGCAGTTTCCTTGAGATCAAGATCAAGCAGATTAGTTGAAGGTTTTGTTGTTCTACGTGCAGAGACAAATCTGACTCCATATAGCTTCCCACTCAATTCTCTGTCCCATTTCCACTCCGCACTTGATGTTTTACACTGTTCAACTGAAGTTCAACACAAGATTAAGGAACTTTCTTTTTTGGCATTTTCATTGAATCATTGCACAATGCAGCATAGAAAGAGGCCATTTGGTCCATCACACCTTTACAGTTCTTGGTGCAGCTATCCACTCCCATGTTCTTTCCTTAGAGTCCTGTATTCTTTTTCCTTCATCCAGTGCTCAAATATTCTTACTGAATCTGCTTCCGCCACCCTTTCAGGATTCTAATCATAATGTTGTAGTGTTAAAAAAAAGTCTCCTCATGTCACTTCTGATTCATGTACTAATGATCGATTCCAGCCTTGGGTGACTGTGTGAAGTTTGCATGTTCTCCCAAACTCTGTGTGAGTTTCCTTCAGGTGCTCTGGTTTCTTCCCACAGTCCAAGATTAGATGGATTGGCCAAGCTAAATTGCCCCTTCCTGTCAGTGGAATTGGTGGGGTAAATACCTGGGGTTAGGGGTAAGTCTGGGTAAGACTCAATGGACTGAATGGCCTTCTTCTGCATTGTAGAGATTCTATGATTCTATGGTCTTCTAACTCTGTCCTCTATTTTATTGTCCTTCTTGCTACTGAAAATTCTTTTTCCTTATCTGTAAAAGACATTCAGGATTTTGAATACTTCAATTTAATTTCTCCTCAACCTTCTTACTCCAATGAGAACAATCCCAGCTTCTCCAGTCTTTTCCTCAAAACAAAATGTCCTCATCTCTCATATCATTCCAGTAAATTTCTTTTGCACCCTCTCCACAACCTTGGCAGTCTTTCTAAACTCTAAATTAAACATAATGTGGGCACCATGTTAGCTCATTCAAAATCCATTCACTTATTCAGAGTTAAAATCTACAATCATAGAATCTCGACAGTGCAGAAGAAAGCCATTTGGCCCATCCAGCCTGTACAACAGCAATCCACCCAGGCCTAATCTCTGTAACGCCACATATTTCCACTACCAGCCCTCCCTAACACTAAGGGTCAATTTAGCATAGCCAATCAACCTAATCTGCACATCATTGAACTCTGGGAGTAAACCAGAGCACCCAGAAGAAATAAATGCAGACAAGGGGAGAACATAAAAATTTCACAATTTCACCCAAGGTTGGAATTGAACCCAGGTCCCTGGCGCTGTGAGGTAGCAGTTCTAACCATTGTGCCATCGTACTGTCCAGCTGAGACCTAATGGGTATTTTATAAAAGGTTTAGCAGAACTTCATTGTTTTTATAATCTATTCCTCCATTAATAAAGCCTATAATCCTATACATTTTTCAATATACATCTTAACTTGGATTTGTACACATACACTATCAGGTCTCTCTCACTCACACTCCCTTTAAGATATAAGCCTCTCCTCATTATTCCCATCAAAAAGTGTCATTTCATTATTTGCTTTAAATTTCTTCTGCCTTGTATCTGCTCAATTTACTAGACTATGTCCTACTAAAGTCTGATAGTATCCTATTCATTGTTTACTATGTAACCAAGCTTTCTGTCATCTTCAACTTTAAAATTAAGCCCTGTTAGAAATTACATTCTCCACAACATAAAGATGTATCAAGAAAGCAGTGATCCTAATACTGACCGCGGGGAACATCACTGTATTTTCCTCTAGTCTCTTGTTTCAAAACAACTGTTCACTATATTTCCTGCTTCCTTATTCAATTTCACATCAATGCAATCACTGACTGCTCCCTTAATTCTTGGACTTTGGTGTGGCAAACAAATGATGGTTTGTCAAATAACTTTTGGAAGTCTAAGTGCACAAGACAACCATTCTTCCTGATCAGGCACTTTGTTACTTCATCAAAGAACTTGATCAAATCGTGTAAATACAATTTACAGTTAACAAATTTGTTTACATTCAATTGTTAGTCCATACATTTCAAATGCCAATCCTAGATTTTTGTCTCTAAATGTTTCTCCACCACTGACATTAAGTTGATTTTGTAACACTCTGACCTTAATACTCCCTTCAAAAACTTCACTTATTAACAATCTCTCATTGTCCATCTGGCAGTAGGTGCTGATGATATAGAACAGGTGCAATAGGACTTCCATGAATAGGGACTGGAGCAGGTTGAAATTTGGGATGTGTTCTCCATTGGTGCAACATTGGATTGGCAGCTGTGGCTCTGCTATTTACCTGTCTTTTCTTTTCATCATATTCTTGAGCAACTGGTGATGTTCCACTTTACTAAGTTGTCATGCTTCTGTTCTCCAGTTCAGCCCCCAGCAATGATTATTCATTACCGTCTCTGTGTTTTGTTTTTAATTTTTGATTCCTCTCAATCTGTCTCTTTCTATCTTATGTATTAAAATTTCTGACCATTTCCTGGTCTCCGCAAGTCAGTTGACAGATTTCCAGCTCATTTTCCCATCTTCTTCCCTCCCTCTGTCTTTCCCTCTCCCTAGCTCACTTTCTCTTCTATATTCCCTCCCCCTCAATGGAGGTTCCTCAGTTTTAAATTCATTGTTGCTCTATCTTCATTGACTGGATGACATTCCTCCCCTCATCCACTCTCAAGCTTTGTGCTCATTAGTGCTACATTCAATGAAAATCCTTTTGACTGATCAACTACATACTTAGTATTTGGATTGTTGCTGGCACAGATAATTTAAAGATAAAGCATGAAAAAGAATTATGAATTCTTGTAGTCTCATCTGAACCTGGATTCGTTCACCAAGTTATCCCCTTGGATACTAGCTGTACATCTCACTTAGCTGTGCAAATGTTTACATTTCTCCTTCTATGTTGTGGTTATGCATAATTATTTCAACAGAATGATGCAATTGGATTAAAGAATATTGACAGGCAAAAACGCATCTTATTGAGTTTTTTTCTCCATGCATAACAATTGTTATTGGACTTGCAGGTGAAGGTTCCATTTAAACTGCTTTCCTTCAAGATTTGTACATCATATTGTGCTACTCAGTGTGAGTGCTCACAGCATCTTGGAGTTATCAAGGTTATTATTGCTGAAGAATCTTTACTAATTGAACAGCAATCCTGTCACCAAGACAATGAGACTGAAATATTAGTTAAAGGAAGAAAGTTTGTCATGCCTTCATCATTTCTACAAGCATTCATAGAGAATATAACTTCCATGTTCCTTAAACAACTTGATGAGGTCATTGGGACTCTTCCTGCACAGTGTGACAATTCATGAGAAGGAAATGATACATTTACTATCTCTTATCACCTTTCCCTATAAAGTTTAAACAACATAGCTATGGATGTTTCAGCTCTCAGTCCCAAAGACCTCTTCTTAACATACAGTTCTACAAAGTTTTCCATTAAAGCATCAGTAAATACGAGTCTTTTCTGTTGCTCACTCTTTTCTCCTCTTTCTCAATGCTTCTCCTTTTTCAGTAATTATGAACTATTCTGTTGCATCTTGCCAAAAAAATGTACTTCTTTGTTACTGATATATTCAAGAGTGGCTCAGTTGATAACATTTTTTGGAGCACTTTATTGAGTTAAGTTTTGGATTTAAGGGTTAAAATCTAGGCTGATGTTCCAGTGTAATACTGAAGGAGTTCTGCATTAATGAAAGTGCCAACCTTTTGGATGAATTGTTAAACCAAGACTATTGTTATTGTTTTACTTCTGCTAGAGGGGAAGAAAATTGCATAACTGTTGGGCCTTAGTTATGCATTTCTGCCACTTATAATCATTGTGTTAATTATGCATTTCAGCTATGCACAACCATTGTGTATTATTTGCACATTTCAGCCATACATAATCATTATGCATTGGTTCTGCATTTCAGCCGTTCATACCTATTGTGTGTTTTTAAGCATCTCAGCCATGCACAACCATTTAGTATTGTTTACACATTTCAGCCACAAATAACCATTGTGTTAAATATGCATTTCATCCATGCATAACTATTGTGTTAAATACACATTTCAGCCATGCATAATTAAACTTTGGAGGAAAGTGAAAAAAATTATTCCTAATTTAAAGAACATTGGTTACTCAAATTGGCTGAAGAATATTGGCCCATTTACTTCAAAGCCACGTAGATTTAGAAATGATCAGATAGAGGTCAACAAAATAACTGAAGAGCTGGATAGCATATCTTTTGATAAATATTCTATGTTGGATTAATGAAAAAAAGTTGGAGATTTGTTCATTGTTGCAATGTGGTGTATAATGGAGAATAAATGTTGATGCGTCAAATGGGTGTGCATACAATAGGAGACAAGCTGGTACTGAACTACAGAGATAGACCTATATAAAATTAGTGCAGCTGGTTGTGATAAACACTGTGAAATTGTGCAGGGGCAGGACCAACTTAAACAAGGTCAGAAGGCCAGACTGTCTGGGGGAAGCTAACAGCTGCAATAAATTCAAGATAGCATTGGAGTGTAGAGGACAGTTTTAAAAGAAATCCCAATTATTAGATCCTAACTTCACAGATCAAGCTAAGCTACCGTTGTGAACAAGATTATTTTCTAAATAGCCCAGTACTATATTCATATATAAGCCTTTAATGTTGGAGTGGTTCAGTTGACTGTAAATATTTTGGGAATTATGATATCAATTAGTTCTGACATGAAATGCGATCTTAAGATAACTGAAGTACTCAAGTAAAGAATTATGATGCAGTCAGCAACTTCTTGGGAAAATAGTGAATGAAACAAAAATATTCTGATTTAGTAGTGGTATATTTGTTTTTGATTGCACATTAAAATACCAAGTGGTTAATGAACTAAATGTAAGAAAATATTGTTTAGACTATTCGGCAAAAGTATCTAGTGATCAGTATGTCACTTTAAATTAAGAATAAAAAGCTCCAGAATAATAATGAAATTCTGTGAACATTTTGAGCCGGCCTGAAAGGGCAGCAAATTATAGGTTTCAAGGAGCTTCATGCATGTCAATGAGTTAAAACTACAGTTGTTGACATCAGGTTGGGAAGCTGGTTTCAATCTGCTTACTTCTGTATTTTCTTCTAGCAGGTTAGACCGCATGTGTGTAATCTTTCTTAAAACTTTCTTCAACTACTAAAGCTATAAAGAGTCCATTCCTGGCCCTTCAGGGCGTACATCACATCCATGGCTATCACCATTCTGAACTTGATGTGTCTGGTATTGGTCACCGAGTCCTTGATGATGTTTTCCAGGAAAGCTTTCAGGACCATGAGGACCTCCTTGTAGATCAGCCCAGAGATGTACTTGATGCCCCCACAGTGAATCAGGCAGCGAATGGTTTCAATGTTGTCATGGAGCATTTTGTGATGCCTGGCTCTGCCTTTGCCCAGCTCTTTACCACCTTTCCCTCTACCCCACATGAACTGCACTGAGAGTTTGCCGATTCACGGATGAGATTCTCTGGCTATGTTCACTCATAAACCAGAGAATCCCACCCGAAATCAAAGGACCTTTACGTGGTCCACCCCTCATGCACTACAATTTCTATATGAGACTTAACTGCTTAATTAGAATGATATTGACACTGATATTTCACTTTAACTTTGGTTCCTGGAACTTGCCAAGGAAAGCAAGGTTACAAGACAGCCAACAATTGAGGGACTGAAATAATTGTGGGGAAATATTCCAGTTTAACACTCAGTACACACACCAGATTTCTTAGCCACTTACAGGAAAGGAAAGTACTTTCACTGGAAGTTTACTTTACAAACATTGGAGGAATCTTAAACATTCTGGAAGGTGGGAGATCTGATCTATCCAGTAGTGATGGTATGAGCACCAGCAACAATGCCAATAGTGTAGCAATGGACTAGTCACATACCTGCAGCTCCACAAAAGACAAGAGTAGAGCAAAATGCAACCACTTGCAGAGGAAGGAGATTTTGTGATATGACAAAACACTAGTGTCTTTAGGGTGTTGTGTTATGTGCTGGCAGGCATTTTCAGCTTGCTGCAACAAGATCTATAGGCAGCTGGAACTGGTGGTTATATTTTACCCGTGGTTGCCTAAGTTACCACCATCCTGAATGTTTTTGCCTCTACATCCTTTGAGGTTCTGCCAAACACAGGTGCAGAGTCTTCCAGTTGGCAATGCACAATTGCACAGACAAGAATTTGCTAGCAATTATGCCAACTTTGTCTGTGATTATGCCGCTCAGAATGATTGGGTGCTTAGACCTGCAACTCCTGCGGATTTCCCACACAGATATAACATCATCAACAGCACACACATGGAAATTAAGGCACTCATAGATCATGTTGGAGTATTCATTTACTGCAAGGGTGTCCACTCCATTAAAGTACGATTGATGTGCAACCACAGAAAGATCTTCATACACATGTGTGCAAGATAGATACCATTATCTTGTTGTCATGCAGCAGTCCACCCTTCCAAACATCTCTGCACCTGGAAGCAGACTTAACTGCTGGATGTCCAGAGTCAAGAGACTCAGTTAAAATGTAGCTGATGACACCTCTTAGTAACCCAATAACTACATTGAAAGTCATCTGAGCCTCGATATGTCACCAGTCAAGCAATCAAAATGTATGAGATGTGTTTCAGGTAATGGGGCAAATCTTGAGGTGCTGTTCAGTAAGCAATAGTCAGGGCCACCAGCATGGTTACGGTATGCTGCACTCTGGACAACATTGCTCAATAATGAAATTTGGTTCCACAGAGCAGAAAGTCTCTTTGGAGAATGCCAAAGAGGAGAAAGATAAGCATGAAGATCAGAGGATGGAAGCTAATGAGGGCAATGCATCATGAACTGTGTTCATTGCTGCATGTCTTTGCATTCATCATCAAACAATTGAAAAACCAGGTCAGGCTAGTCAATCAATAACCAAGAATGGCCAATACATGCAAAGCAATATTTATGCAATTCTTCATTGCATCAAATGAAGAAAAGATAGCTAACAGTGTAAAATGTGTAGCACACCCATGTGCACACCCTCATGTAACTACAAATCTTTGTTTTTCCTTTTGCTGTTGCTTCTTTGTGTACAACCCCTATGGATTCAGCAGTTGTTGAATCAGGGGGCTTATACCCCTGCTCTGACTGCTGAATTGCTCTTGGCTGACATTCTCTGGGTTTTGGATATATTACCTTCATGACTTTTCCCTACCCTTTCTCTGTAATCTCCTTCAACCCCACAACCTGCTGGATATCCACTCTCTCTTAAATCCATCCTGTAATGCAATCCCATTCACAATTGCTCTACTTTTGGTTGCTGTGCCTTCAGTTGCCCAAGTCCCAAGCTTTGGACTTCATTTACATCTCTTTGTCTCTCATCTGCACCTTATTCTTTGAAGACACTTCTTGAAACCCACATTTTACTTGAGTTAATCAGGAGGAACTGGCAGCATGAACCATGACACAGATTTAAGACAATTCTCCCAGCATCTTGTATGAAAGATCTGGCAGTTTTCATAGCCTTTAACAAGAGTGATGTTGTACAAAGATGAACACTACTTCCAATTCTGGTTTGAATTACTTCTTCTGTGAGCCTCTCCATTGAGAAGGGCACTGTTATATATTAATACTAATTCTCCCTAACTCCACTAAGTTATGTGTATTAATATATTCATGTATTCACTGGAAGTGACTTCACTGGTCACTAGCAATTTTCCAGTATACAACAGGTCAATTTTCCAGTATACAACAGGTCAATTTTCCAGAATACAACAGGCACAACGCAACCCAAGGCCTGTATCGCAGCAGTCTGAGCATGCATTCACACCAGAGCCTAGCACTAACAATAAGATCTCAATTGATAAAAGCTGCACAGCAAATAGGCCCAGAACAGATAACAATTTTGAGGATGTGGAATATTATCCTGTGTCTGAAACATGTAGAATGTAGACTCCTCCATTGCTATCGCTATGTTGCAATTACTTTTAGACACATCAGCTGATAGCTGTCACATTCTATCCTGCTCAGCATGCTGTAGGATCCCTGTCTGTGCTGCTGGGGGAGGCACTCTTTTTCAAAGAGGGCTGTCTGCTTCCTGAATTCTGGTGCTCAGCGATATTCACAACTGTGCTGCCTCAGACTATATTTATACTGAAAACAATAAATGCTTAGTCGGGTTATATATTTCAGGGTTTAAATAACCAGCTTCATCTAGATAGGGAGATCATCAGAGTTGCATTTTCTGTAACACTAACAGGGACAGAGGTGGATGATAAATTCTCTGTTCACTGTACACTTCATTATCTCTCTCAAGTTACATGACCGCAGCTCTATTGCCCTTTCCTCCAATGTGATAATTTCTTGTATTGTGACAGATCCTGCCCCTTCATTCTGTTAAGGGCTGTTTATTCTTGCACAGAAAGCTGAGACTCTCATAACTGACTGCAAGTCATTACCCCGACAATATGAACTGTTCCTTTGTAAGGACATTAAAAGATTCCAACCAGTTTAGGTTTGAACCCTTACTTTAGGCAGAAATGAATCATACAAGGTATTCTGGTGAAACACAGGGCTGAGTTTCCAGGAAATTGGATAATCGATGGGAAAAGCCCCATTGATTCTCTGCCGTTTGGTTCTCCACTTAGAAAAAAAATCAGAAAGGAGCAGGTCTCATGTATGGCTAGTAGGGTGGCCTCTGATTTGCCTGTGCTGTCCCCAAATTATCGGGGACACCCTTTTTAAAGGCTGCACTAGGTTAAGGGTTCAGCCTTACTCAAATAAGCCTCTCACTCATTGACACCGTCTACACTACCTGTTGCTTCAGAAAAGCAGCCATCATAATTAAGAACCCCATGCAACCTGGACATACTTTCTTTCACCTTCTTCCATCAGACAAAAGATATAAAAGTCTGAGGACATGTACCAACTAACTCAAGAACAGCTTCTTCCCACTGTCCTCAGACTTTTGAATGGACCTACCTCACTTAAGTTGATCTTTCTCTATAACCCAGCTATAACTGTAATGCGACATTCTGCACTCTCCCCTTTCCTTCTCTATGAACGATATGCTTTGCCTGTACAGTGTGCGAGAAAAAATACTTTTCACAATAGGCTAACACATGTTTATAGTGAGTTTTAAGAGACATCATGATAAGTACATTAACAGGATGGGAATAGAAGGATATGGTCCCGGGAAAGGTAGGGGATTTTAGTTTAGTCAGGAGCATGGGTTGATGCAGCTTAGAGGGCCAAAGAGACTGCTCTTGTGTTGTAATTTTCTTTGATCTTTATTCTTATGTGGCAATAATAAATCAAATCACACGTTTGGCTTTTCTCACGAGATTTTTTGCTCCCGTTGCCAAACCCACCCTTGCAATAGGGAGCAGAACATCCCAACCACAGTAACCTTTTTATTGAACACAGGGTGAATTAGTAATTGAATAACACTCTCATTCAAGTCTTTGAGTTTGCCTTTACTGAGCAACAGACTCTTGTCTATTAAGCTCTTGTGTCTTCTGATGGTTGACTAGATCAACTGTTCTCAACTACAGGCCCAATTTCTGGAGTAGCCTTGACCTACGTAGACCTTCTTGCCTTTTGCAGGTCTCTCCTATTGCCTATTTGCCTGATGGGACAATCCCTCTTTTCTTACTTGATTTTATTATTTGATTCTCCTCTCAGCCCATCCTCACTGAGCACATGTTCAGATTCTCCAACTAGCCCCCTTCCTTTGTTTCGGTCACTGCAGTTTGTTGGAACAATTAGCTTTGAAATGCCTGCATGTTCAGCAGAGCACTCCTTATTTTGGCCTCTGTTGTCCTTGTCTAAGGCTTGTAATTGACGGCTCCAGCTCTGACTGTCCCATTAGCTGGGTCTGTGGTTACATTGTTACAAATAAACAAGAAAGAGTTTCTGTGACCACAATGTTCTATTAGTAACAGAAAAATCTAATCAATTTGACATTGAATCCCTTCCATTTTACCCATTAGAACTTAGCATTATAGAATCCCAATAATATAGAAAGAGGCCATTTGGCCCATTGAGTCTGCTCTGATAACAATCCCACAAAGGCCCGCAACTCTATGTATTTACCTTGTTAATTTCCCTGACACTAAAGAACAAGTTAGCACTGCGAATCCACCTAACCTGCACATCTTTAGATGGTGGGAGAACACCAGAGCACCAGAGGAAACCCATGGAAAGACAGGGAGAACATGCAAACACGAAACAGACTGTCACCTGACGCCGGAATTGACCCAAGTCTCTGGCACTGTGAGGAAGCTATACTAACCACTATGCCACTGTGCCACTGTGCCCCCCCCCATTTGTAAAATCACAGTCCTTATAAATCTTATCAATTATAATTAAGCCATTAATAAGTATAAAATAGTAGCATTATGAAGCATGAAAGGTATGGTAACTGTCTTGACTCTGGCCTACACTTTTACGCCTTCATCTATTGCAAGGAAAAGGTAGCACTGCTTTACTATTCATTTATATATTAGATACTTAAAGTACTAATGCAGAGTGCTGTGGCTTGTAACCAATGAATTAATCCTATATAGATATAAGATTGTATCATGTTTACATTATGTTATCAGATTGTCAGCCTGACTCAATAGCAGCACATTCTTGCTGCCAGACATCAACATAGTCCACCACTTTATTTCAGTATTGCAGGAATGCTGTTTTGTCTTAGGTGCTGTTTTTCAGATCAAACATTAAACCTACTACCCCCATTTACCCTACTCGTGTGGATATATATCTCATAACCACCAGTTCAAAAGATCAAGGCAAGCAATTATACTTCAATCAAACAAATAAATACTTACATTTATGTTGTGCCTTTTATGACCATCAAAAGGCACCAAAAACAGGAGTGTAATATAATGGCCAGACTTCAATTTTCACAGAGACCGAGGCAGCAGAATGTTTGAATCTCAAAATCAGTCCATTTCTTGAGTGTATTCTGAATCATTTTCTGGAACAATATGTTCTTGAACCAACAAGAAAACAATTATCTTAGAGTCAAAAATGAGCCGTATGCTGCAATAGTCAATAATCTAACAGTAAGAGAACACTTTGCTAGCACTGGCCATAATATGATATAATTCAATATTAGGCTTGAGAGGAGCAGGGTGAGTCATGAACCAAGGTTTTACATTTCAGTAAGGTCGACTTTAAACATGTGAGGCAGGAAGTGATTACGACTTGCTGAGCAAAGTAACTAACTGATAAAATTATGAAATGAATATTAGGAGAAGTCCAAAAAAAGGATTGGTATGTAGGACCTCCACATGGATAATTAAACAACCTTGAACAATAAGGGAAGTGAAAAAAGTGTATGAAACAAAATATAGGCCCTTATATGAAGACAAAGAACTGTAAAGTTCTCACAGATTGGGAAAAATATAAAGAACAGCAAAGAGATACAATGAAAGTGGTAAGCACTGTCAAAACAGGACATAGGTTAAATCTTGTGAGGGATACGAGATTAGTACGAATATAGTAAGAGGAAGAAGACGGCTAAATGTAATATGGACTCTGTAATGACAGACAAAGACATTACTCTAATTGACAACCAGGAAATGGCACAATTACTGAATACTCACATTGTATCAGTCTTTTCATGGAGAACGAAGAAGGAAAAGAGCAAAACAAATTCAAAGGGTGGCATTACCAAAAACAAAGGAAATATTATTTTTAAAGCTAAACTAAGTTCCAGGTCTCAATGCTTTAAGCCCCAGGATATTAAAATAATTGGTGAGAAAATTTGTGACACATTCATCACTTGTTTTAAAACCCGTCATTTGAGGAATTATTCTTTTAGAATGTAAAATTGCTAATGTCACTCCACTAATTTAAAAATATAAAACAAATAAACCAGGAAATTACATATCGATTAACCTAATGTCTGCGGTGGAAAAGTTACAGGAATCTGTTGTAGAGGTCAGAGTGACTAAGTGTTCATACAAATATGAGCTGATCAGAGAAAACATGCATAGATTTCTAAAGGGAAGTCATATGCAATGCACCAACACATCCAGCCATGGTGAAAGTTTCAAGTGAGTGACTCTTCTCCTATCAGTGTTCCCCTGTCCGACACTAATGTCATCTTCCTTCCCTTGCATATCTATTTGTGGGCCAAGCCTGGCCATCCTTGTGGCCCCTGGATACCAGAGACCCAAACAGTTCTGAGGGACTCCTCTAAAAGACCATCATTGAAGGGGCATCACAAATGTCATCCACACCCTCTACTAGTGCAGATAATTGCACCCGATGGGATTAATTAAAAACAAAGAACAAAGAAAATTGCAGCACAGGAACAGTCCGTTTGGCTCTCCAAGCCTGCTACAACCATGCTACTCGGCTTAACTAAAACTCCTACCCTTCTGGAGACCATATCCCTCTCTTCCCATCCTATTCATATATTTGTCAAGATGTCCCTTAAAAGTCACTATCCTTTCTGCTTCTACTACCACCTTCGGCAATGAGTTTCAGGCACCCACCACGCTCTGTAAAAAATCTGCCTTGTACATCTCCTTCAAACCTGTGCCTCCTAGTAATTGACTGTTCCACCTTGGACAAAAGCTTCTGACTATCCATTCTGTCCATGACTCTCATAATCTTGTAGACTTCTATCATTTACCCTTTAACTTCTGTCGTTCCAGTGAGAACAAACCAAGTTTCTCCAATCTCTCCTCATGGCTGATGCTGTCATACCAGGCAACATCTTGGTAAATCTTTTCTGTACCCTCTCCAAAGCCTCCATATCCTTCTGGTAGTGGGGCACCCAGAATTGAACACTATATTCCCAGTGCAGCCCAGCTAAATTCTATAAAACTGCAACATGGTTTGCCAATTTTTAAACTCAATGCCCCAGCTGATGAAGGCAAGCATGCCATATGCCTTCTTACTATTTTCTCCACCTGCATTGCCACTTTCAGTGACCTGTAAACCTGTAAACCCAGATCCCTCTGCCTATGAATACTCTTAAGGATTCTGCCATTTACTGTATAACTAGTAGACATGCTTCAGGGTTAATCACTGATGAACAGCTCACTCCTCATGTTGCACTCTGCCGAGCACCAGACTGATGACATGTCCTTAGGTTCAGTCATTCCAGAATTGAGTGAACTGCAAAGGCAGAATGATGAGCATCAGGAAGGAATGACAGTGTCCCTCCTTGGGCTGCAAGGCCAAATGGAGGAGTCCCATCATCTTCTGTCTGAGGAGTTGATGCTGCCACTCCGATGCAACGAGGTCAACACTGCAAGGATGGTGTCTGCAGTGGAGACCTTGCACAGGAGGGGGATATCTATTCCATGATTCAGCTCATGACCTTCATGGCTAAGGGAATGAACTCATTGGTACGGGGCTTCAACTGCATGGTGCAGGCACTAGTGGGAATCTGTGAGTGTCAGTACCAGAGACGATAGGGCCTTTAGATCTCACTTCTCCGAAGCACCTGAAAGGAACAGGATCAGCAGGAGCATAGTCCGGGGCCTTCCATCTAGGAGACACTGAGAGTGTTCAGCCCATCTGACATCCTTCTTCTTGTGAGCGACACGCCTTAAGCTCTGTACACCTGTGCTTTCTGAATGTAGGCCAGAACCTTTAAGGTCCAGGGCCCCCAGGGAACAGCAAAGTCATCCCAGACTTTGGAAGTCAGCAGCCTCCTCAACCTGTGGTGGATCCTGGGGATACACCTAGCTGTAGCAGGTGGGTGAGGAAGAGTAAGAAGTGATAGGCCCCTTATGAGCATGGATGAACCTAGTCACTGTTAGGGCACTTGTATTAAAATCACTTTCATCATCCATACAGAGCCTCTACGTGGCTATGTCATGGCATCATGCTCAGCAACACTCCGAGTAATCTCAGTGTTTCTTCACTGTGCCACTTGAGACTGGCAACCCTATATCTCGCTCAACTTGCAAACTGAGGGCACAGTAATGCCATGCCACTGCTGACATGGTCCCTTAAATGGATAATGCCCTAAACAATAGCAAATCACAAATTGATGTTAACATGTGAAACTAAGATATGATTAAAGAAGTTGATAAGGCTCCCCAGTCCCTGCGGTGCCCACCAAGCATGGAAAGCCTTGATGGTGTCAATGGACAGAGTATGCTCCCTCTCCAGGGACACGCAGCCATAAATGTAGCCATGACAGAGGGGTAGACAGGTCAGATGACCCCTCCAGTTGTCCATTGTCTGGACCTGTTAATAGCAAATTTGGCCAGGCCCAGAAGCAGGTTCATGAGGAGGTCCTTTTCCTTCAACTCCTCTCTCTGCACCAAGTGGAAGCTAGGTTTCCAAAGGTTTAACAGTTGGGTGTCAATCAGTAGCACACTCATGCATTGCAGTGCTGACTAAATTGGCACAATTGATTCATTGAGAAAGGGCCAGGGAGCTGATTAGGTGATGGCTTTATCTTATACCAAGTGATGACTTCCCCTTGTTGAAATGTCAAATTAAGGGGCATAGCTTAAAGGTGAAAGGGAGAAATCTTAAAAGAGATAGGCAGGGGAAGTTTTTCCTACAGAGAGTGATGGGTGCCTGGAATATGCAGCCAGAGGAAGGTGGAATTAGGCACATAAGCAACATTTAAAAGGCATCTGGATGGGTACATGAATAGGGAGTGAATAGAGGAATAATAAAGGTCAGAAGGGCCTTTTATTAAGTTTAGTTAGGGCATCATGATCAGTGAGGGTTTAAAGAGCCGAAAGACATTTTCCTGTACTGTACATTTCTTTGTTCTTGGACACACTTGATGTATATGAAGACTGCAATTTATATTCAACTTCACCCTTAGAGAGCATTTCATTCCTCCAGCTCTCATGCACTGTGGATTAAAGGAGTATTCCAACTCGAATAACCAGCCACTTAGACACTAATCCCTGACAGCCTGACCTCCATAACCAGTGGCCTTGAAATTCCAGACATCTCATGCCATCCGACTGCAAGGCTTAGCCTACGTGTGGCAGTTCATTTTGCACTCGTCCTTCTCCTGTGTGTGAGGGTCTTCAAATCTTCATGTAGCTGCTCAACATCACTTGTCAGGGGCCCTCACTCTACCCATGCAGCCTGGTATCTCACAGGACCCCAGACATTTTTTTCAGTTGTTAAAAGCTAATTGGCATTCCTGTGACCCTGTTCATCCACATTTTCTAAAAAATAGTAGAAGTTATGGTCTTTTGAGCCAAAGTTCCATTCTGGACCCTCGCCATCCAGTCATAACATCAATTGGGATTGTCACTATGGGCATTTTCAGGTCTATAGTGATAGAGCAAGGGAATAGGATTTCTCTCCAGAGAGCCAGCATGGACCCATTGAACTGCAAGGCCCCTTTCTGTGCTGTAAAGATTCTATGATTCTATAGGAATTCTAAAGGAGTTTTATAGGAGGGAGAATAGTGATAACAGAGATATCTATTATATATATAAATTGGCAGAATGTGAATAGTCATGTCCCCTGTGATCAATACTAGGACCACAGTTTTTCACTATACTTATCAATGGCTTAGATGAAGGAATGGAGAAATATATGTCTAAGTTTGCTGATGACACTGTGCTAGGTGCCACAGTATAATGATACTGTGCTTTTAACAAATATATTTTTATTGTGTTTCTTGTAAAGGGTGTGTTTAAAAGTCAGCTCTGTTTACAAGGTGTCGATTCATGTGCACTTGGCAACTCACATACTGAAAATAATAATAACATTTGTTCCTAGATAATTATGCATTTGTTTTAATCTAAGCTCATGCATTTTTTGACTTTTTTCCCCTGGGATTTCAAAATTTGGTTGATTGACAAGAGATGGAGTTATATGAATGGGCAGAGCTAGACTTACAGGGACAAGCAGACAGTTTCTGCTTGGGACTGCAAACAGCAGCAGGTCTCTTTCTGTCTGCAGTCTGTTGTTTGGGGTTTGTTAGAAAAATAGGCATCTTTGTCCAGAGGTGTTCTAGAGGCTTGAAGACTGGCAGCCCATGTGAGCCTACATTATTTCTGAAGAGGAGTTTAAGCCTATGAGAAATATTGCTTAAATTGGAACAAATAGAATAGATTTGCAGTTAAGAATTGTATCTTGTCATGTTTAAATGGTATTAAATATTTCAAGTGGTAAAAGCTAAGCTAATTTATTTGCTATATTTAAACTGTATTGTTAAAAATAAAGTTTATTTTGAGAAGAGCTGTTTAGTTTGTCAAAAGAATCATACCTGAATTGAAACACCATATCCTCACACTGATGCCAAAATAAAAAAAAAATTGGGGTCTAGTTGGGCTTCATAACATATCTTTGAGTTTCTGATCTGGTCACTAACAACAGTAAGTGGTGAAGATAGAAGCAGAAAATTGCAAAGGACATTGAATGGATAAGTGAGCGAACAAATCTGTGCTGATGAAGTTCATTATGTGTGATCATCCATTAAGAAAGACACCTCAAAGTATTTTCTAAATGGTGAGAAGGTAGGGATCATTGATGAGCAAAAAAGATTTGGGGATTGGAGAAGCAATAATAGTTCATGGACTGGTGCAAACACAAATTAAAAGGTCGAAGGAATGTTGGCCTTTAATCTGTAGAGGGTTGAAGTACAAAGGGGTGGAAATTCTGTTACTGTTGTACAATGATGTGGAGATGCTGGCATTGGACTGCGGTAAATACAGTAAGAAGTCTCACAACACCAAGTTAAAGTCCAACAGGTTTATTTGATAGCAAAATCTACTAGCTTTCAAAGTACTGTCCCTTCATCAGGTGAGTGAGAATTCTAATCACAAACTGGACATATAAAGACTCAAATTCAATTTACAAAATAATACTGGAATGTGAGTCTTTACAAGTAACCAAGTCTTAAAAGTACAGACAATGTGAGCAGAGAGAGTATTAAGCACAGGTTAAAGAGATGCATTTTGTCTCCAGACAGGACAGTTAGTGAGATTTTGCAAGCCTCGGCAAGTCGTTTTGGGGGTTACAGATAGTGTGACATGAACCTAAGATCCAGGTTAAGGCCATCCTCATGTGTGTGGAACTTGGCTATCAATCTCTGCTCAGTGACTCTGCACTGTCATGTGTTGTGAAGGCTACCTTGAAGCACACTTATCCAAAGATTAGAGGCCGAATGCCCCTCACTGCCGAAGTGTTCCCCAACAGGAAGAGAACAGTCTTGCCTGATAATGGTTGAGAGGTGTTCATTCATCCGTTGTAGCGTCTGTATGGTCTCCTCAATGTACCATGCCTACGGACAAGCTGTCCGCAGACAGATGAGGAGGATTGCAACAGGAACCTCCAGACACTGAAAGATGCTCTCATAAGAACAGGATATGGCGCTCAACTCATCGACTGACAATTCCAAAAAACTGCACCAACCTCCTCAGAAGACAAACACAGGACAGGACACGGTGGACAGAGTACCCTTCGTCATCCAGTACTTCACTGGAGCACAGAAGCTATGACATCTTCTCCAGAGCCTCAACATGTCATTGATGAAGACAAACATCTTGCCAAAGCCATCTCCACACCCCCACTTCTTGCCTTCAAACAATTGCACAATCTCAAACAGATCATCATCCCCAGCAAACTACCAAGCCTTCAGGAGAACATTGACCACAACACCACACAACTCTGACACAGCAACCTCTGCAAGACATACCAGATCATCGAAATGAATGCCATCATCTCATGTGAGAACACCATCCACCAGGTACACAGTACATGCTCTTGCAACTCGGCCAACATTGTCTACCTGATATGTTGCAGAAAAGGCATGGTACATTTGGGGGACCATGTAGACACTATGACAACAGACGTATGAACACCATGTGACAATCACCAGGCAAAGAGTGTTCTCTTCCTATTGAGAAATACTTTAGCGGTCACTGGCATTAGGCCTCTGATCTTCAGGTAAGCGTTCTCCAAGCTGGCCTTCATGACACACAACAGCGCTAAGTTGCTGAGCAGAGACTGATAGTCAAGTTCAGCACACATGAGAATGGCCTCAACAGGGATCTTAGGTTCATGTCACACTATCTGTAACCCCCATAATGACTTGTCTGGGCTGGCAAAATCTCACTAACTGTCCTGTCTGAAGACAATCTCTTCAACCTATGCTGTCTCCACTCAAATTGTCTGTATGTTTAAGACTTGATTATCTGTAAAGACTCACACTCCAATCATTATTTTATAAATTGGATTTGTGTCTTTATATGTCATGTTTGTGAATAGAACTCCCACTCACCTGACAAAGCAGCAGCGCTCCAAAAGCTAGTAGATTTTGCTACCAAATAAACCTGTTGGACTTCAACCTGACGTTGTACGACTTCTTACTGTTGTACAAAGCATTGATTTGAAACCATCTGCAATAGTACACTCAGTTCCAAACAGCAGGAAGGATAGATTGGCTAGAATTTTAATTAAATTGTCCTGTCTGCAGTGGGGATCTAGCAGCAAGTCACAAACATAATTCTTGTTAGAGTGAGCTTTGCCTTGGATGTTTAATCAGAGTGTGAACATGACAGTGACTCACACCTGTCAATGGAATAAATTCTATTCAAAGGGCCTTAGCTAGTATCAGAATAGCTGAGTTCTTCCATTTCGTAGATTTCAGAAAGGAAAAGTGATACACAGGGAGGCTATATCCAGAGTCTCTAATCTTTCACTGAAGATAATAGTGGAGGCTGTGAAAGTCTGCAGGCAAATGGTAAACAGGTCGGCCTTGCAGAACACATAGCATGACCTCCTAGAAGCTGGATAGTGTGCTGCAAGATTTCAATAATCTCATAAGGGCAGGAGAGTGGAGTAGTGCCCCAGTGTAGGGGCTGTTCCTTCTCCAACATTGGCTGCACAGCACTCTTCAGATCTCTTTTGAGATCATGCAGCTCCACACATTCTCGTCTCTTGAGGCATCTTCTGACATCCCCATATTAACAAAGAACAAAGAACAGCACAGCACAGGAAACAGGCCCTTTGGCCCTACAAGTCCACGCCACCCATTTTAACAATTAGCGAGGGCCTTATTCAAGTCTTTTGTCAATCGTCGACGTTTTTCTCTACCTCTAGTGGAACTCCACAATAAAAGGAATTATATGAATGCCAGATTAAGGGACATCCAATTCAGGACAATTTATTGACACCAATCAGCCTAGTTTTTGGGATGTGGGAGGAAATCGGAGCACCCGGAGAAAAGCCAACACTCATACTCATCATAATATCCTTCACACCCACCTCTCACAGTCACCAGCAAATAGCATCATTCTGTTCTCCCCATATTTATAAATTTTTACACTGAAAGCTGGCTCTTTCTGTCCTTACAGGAGAAGAAAATACACAACTCCAGGGAGAAATGGAGAACTGGGGTGACCCAAAATCCATGGCCAGCTTGACTGCAGCAGAAAAGGAAGCCTTGTTCATTGGCAGGATGACACATAGCTTTTGTATATATATATAGATGATAAAGGATGGAGTTTGCCCACATACTTAGCCACAGGTTAGATATCATATTTCCAAATGGCAAATAACAGTCATTTTTGTTGAATTGCTGAAGGCATTCATCCCCTAATTTGTTGCCCTCCCTCAGACATAGCCCCATATCCTGTCTCATATTCTGATGATTGTATATGGTCTGCATAAGTTCAGGTGGTGTAGCTTCATGTGATCTCAAATCAAAGAATATCTGCCATATGCATCACAGTTTTCAGGGCAGGGGAATAAGCTCTAACTCTGCCAAAGCCATAGGAGTACCAGCACATGGGAGCAACAGAAAGTGCAAGAAGAAGACTTCTAAATTGCACAATTAATTTTGGTATTTCTAACAATGTCAATGCTATTATGTATATGAATAATTTCATGCATGTGTTGCTGGATTGTTATGATGGTGGATAGTGGTGGTCTTGATGATGGTAATGATTGACAGTAGATAAAGTAATAATGATATGGATCACAGCAAAACTTGGTACAGAGATAGGGTGTGGTCCAAGGAAGAATTGATTAGCTTTTGGTGAAGTTGCAGATCCTGATCCAGGTCCTAGAATTTATAAAGGATCCATTAACATTGGGCAAAGAGTGAATTGACTTTTTTTTAAAAAATTGCGTTATTCATAGAATCCCTAAAGTGCAGAATGTGGCCATCTGGCCAATCGAACCTTCACTGACAACAATCCCAAGCCAGGCCCCGTCCCTACATATTTACCCTACTAATCTCCCTCACATTAAGGAGCAATTTAGCATAATCAATCTACCCAACCTGCATATCTTTGGACTGAGAGAAGAAATCAGAGCACCTGGAGGAAACCTACACAGATGTGGAAGAACATGAAAACTCCATACAGACTGTAACCTGAGATCGGAATTGAACCTCACTGATGATTATACACAATCATCAGTTAGGCAGCCGTGCTAACCATAATGCCACCATGCTGCCATGTTGCTTTAGAATGTTTTGAATTGTCATGGCTGCTGCAGTGAAATCTGTCATGGCTGTCAAAATGTGAACATAGTTTTCAGAGCAGGTTGTTTGATGTGAATTGACCTGAAGACCTTCAAGAAGAAATTAGGTATAGCTCTTGAGCTAAAGGGAGCAGGGATATAGAGGTGGTGATGTGGGGGAGGGGGGGGGTAGAAACGAGGATATTGATTTTGATGATCAGTCATGATCATAATGAATGGCAGGATAGGTTCAAAGGCCGAATGACCTACTCCTGTTTCTAGTTTCTGTTAAGACATCTCACTCTGATGGAAGCTCATAATAAAAAGAATAAATTCAGTTTTGTAGTTACAGAATGTCAACCAGAAAGAGTTGTATAATTGAAATAGCATTGAGGTTACATACTGTGGTGAAGGTCTGCACTCCACTGAGTACCCTGGACACTTGTTAGTTCATGTTTTAGAACTGTTTAATTGTATAATATTTAGGAAGTTAATATCAGCATCGAATAATGGGAATTCTGCTGCAGCAACTCAAGAGTGTTTTGATTCCACTTATTTCCTGTTCCCCATTGTCTGGCTTAAAGTCAGGTAGCTTTTATTTTTTTCCACAGCTTCCCTTGGGCTCATCTATATTTAGAAGTAATGCCTGAAGGGGAATATTTTTAAGACAAAAAGTGGGAGGGGTGAGTCTAATTATTGAAACAAATATAGGAATGCTACTTCAGAGACTAATGATGTAAGGGGTCATAGAAGGAGCCCGGCGTATTAATGCGATTCGTTTGAAATGAATCTCGTTTTCACCATCACCAACAGCCGCCAGCATCAGGACCAGCGCCGCCGCCACCATAACAAGCCAGTAGAGAAAGCGGTGAAACCTGCTCCAAATCGCCTCGGACGTACGACTTCTATGTCACTGGGACGTAACTCAACAATCCTCCCCCTGTCCTTTGGACCAATAAGGGATTTTATGAAGCAGGTTCCAGACGAGTTGACATGGAGATCATACGCAGGTTCCCTTCACCCCTGTTGGACGAGATGCGTGGAAAAAGCTGAGAGGATCCCGCGTCATTGTTATCCAGGAATGAATGACCGGAAGCGATCCCGTTGTTAAAGAGACTGGCAACGAAATGCAATCGCGGAATGAAATGAAATTGACAGCACGTCTCTAGCCAAAGACGGCAGATTTGCAAATTAAATAGACAGATACAACATCTTAAAAAAAAACAGATTGCAAACCAGATGTTAATTTGCGATTGTATATTCCGTGAAGAAACACAATTGGGAAATATGGTGAGTCCATTCAAGGGGATAAACAGAGCAAGGAAGACTCGGTATTTTCTCAGGAAAATTAACTGTTTTTTATCGCAGATTGGGTCTGTGTGTGTGTGTGTGTACGCGCGTGATTCTTCGGATTGATGCTGTCAGCTTTAGGATGCAGGAAAGCAACGAGACAACAAGTTAGCACGGATACAGGCAGCATACGATGTGGTGAAAGCAGAAATGCATTCAATTGGACAGTAAATCAATCAGTGTATTCACCAGCGCTGTATGAAATTGGGTGTTGTTTTCCTCCTCGAAATAGACTTTTCGAGAATGATTTGGATCTCAGTTCAGAATACCGCTGTTTCCCTTGTGGACAGTCTGAGTAACAGCACGGGTGGAAATCTCAACTTGTAGCTTATTTTACAGATTGCCAGAGAGAAAGGGAGAAAATGTATCTACATCCCTTAACTGTCAAAGAGAAAAATTATGACAACGACCCATAACGGCGTGAGCTTTTATATCTTATATAAAAATGAAGTCCATGTTAGCTTTCCTTTGCATTTTGAAAGCATTTTTCTGGAGTTCCTCAATACAATTTACGTTGTATGTACATTGTAAAGTGGGCTGCATTTTAAGACGACTTAAATAACTTGTGCAGTGATTGGCTTGCAAGTCAGTTGCGCAAACTCAAAAATAAGCATTTTATATTATCTCATTTTTTATTTTGTAAAACAGGCAATAATTGGATTAAATTATTAAATATTAAATCACAATGTATGACAATAACCATTTGCACAGTATCGTATTATTAGAAAAGTGAAAATACGAAGGCAAAAATAGTATGGTGTTTGTAAATTAGATAATTGATACCGATAATTTGATGTAATGCATGAGCTTTACATTGTTTATTTTAAATAACACTTGTTTTTGTAAACTTGAACAACTTTTCAGCTTTACAGAAAGAAACAACAATGTATCTAATTTTGAACAAGTTAGATAAAAGATACAGCTGACTGTTAAGACAACGACACAGCATTATAGTGATTTATTTTGAATATTAAATTGTACAATATGATAAACGAAATTGGAGCCAAACATAATAAGACTAAATTTATGTCGGTTAACTGACACAGATGTATAGAGGATAGAGTTCAACCAATTAGAAAATTTTAAAAAAAGCCAGCAGTTTAGATTATCAACAAATGGCACTGAACAATTTTATCGCCAGATTGATATCTAGGTTCCCCACCCGATGTAATGATGGAAGGAAATAATATATTTTTTAAGTTAGTAAGGGGCAAAACTTGCTTGTGTGTGTGTGTTTTTTGGGGAGGGTGTGTGTTTTGGGGGATGGTGTTTGCTTTTTTGAGGGAGTGTGTGTGTATTTTGGGGAGTGTATGTGTTCTTGGGGGATAGTGTGATTTGGGGGAAAGGTGTTTTAGGGAGGTGTTTTTTGGGGGGGGGCAGTGTGTATATATTTGGGGACGATGTGTGTGTTTTGAGGAAGTGTGGGCTGGTGGATGGGAAGCTGCTGAGACGATGCTGGCTGGAGCTGGGCGGAGATGTTGCAGGGAGACGTACCGACTGTGCGATTGAAAGGGGGAAGCCATCAAACATGGCGACAGCTGCAGTCTGCTGCCCCCTTCTCCTGAAGAGCCACCGCTGACCGACGCCTTGTTCGACATGCGTTCCTTCACAAACTGTAAGGGGGAGATTTAAAGAAAAAAAACTCCAGAAACAAATTATATTTTAATGCAAATGAATAGTGATAAAGGACATTGATGCTTTACCCGTGCCGCAGACCGATCAATATGTTTGCTCCGGATCCCAGCGACCATCCTTGTCCCTTTACCTTGGCGAGGCGGATGCTTGGTGCCAGGGCTGGGTAAACATATTTTTCACCAGTGTGGTGAGCCAGGCTGGCAACTTCGAGGCATCTGTGTGTGTGTGTGTGTGTGTTGAAGCACCTCTGATGGCCGCTCAGATAGTCTGTACATTTTTTTTATCTCCACCATTTGAATGACTTATGTTGACAAAATATTTTCTAGGGCAGGGAGGAAGAAAAAAAAATCAGTCAACATTTGATGTAATCTTCTGGGGAACAGCGCCTTGTTTTTTTCTCTCTCAGCGCCACTGTCACGTTCAGTTGTCTCAAAATATGGAAGATGTTTCCCACAGTCTGTAGGTAAAGGTTGGGTTTTATTTACTGCTATTCGCCATATCGGTTTGGGGTTGTCTTGGTCATTTATATGCGGTGCGTTTTCAGTTAAAATACTATCACCCTCTCTGTCTGGTTTCCTCCTGCCTAGTTTTTGTGGCAAATAAAAGACTCGGTTCACCATTTAGGCGAATTAGCACGAGCCATTAGGAATCTTGAGTTAATAATATTTTGTGCTGATTTAAAGTCAGCCAGGGATCGAATAGAATAGGAGGAGACATTTGCAAGAGCTTATGTTGATATTTTTTGTAGTGTGGATCATTATTATAGGCATGTCGAATTTACATCCATCGAAAGCAATTATTGAAGTTAACAGGTTTCCTTGAGGAACTTGAGTGTTTTTTTTTTACTTATAAAAAGGCAGTGATGTAAATATATGTCGTTGGGATTAAGTGTGATCATGTCTTTGCCATTTGGGGGCATTCTCCAGGTGGGATGCTGTGAAGGTTTAACTAGGATGCTGGATGATGTTTGATCTTGCCGTCCTTTTTTCCCTCCCTGTTAAAGCGAACATGTGAAATCAGTCCCTTCATTTAATGTGGAAACCATCACATTTTATATGCTATCGTCATCCACGGCGAGAGATGCAGAGAGAAAATTCTAGCACCAACTAGCTCAGCTCTTCAAAGCACGCATGGGCAGGCTTCAAACAAAACAATGATAAATTTGAGTCTGATTTTGTGTTGGGGGAATGGAAGAATGACCACGTTTTTAGTTTGGATCAACAGGCTACAATTCAGAATATTCACCTGTTAACATTCTCAGTGAAGCAGAACTAATGATTCCAAAAACAGAAATTGAATGTCATCGGATATTTATAAAGCTGCAATTCCAGTGATGGCCCATTGAATAATTAACAGATAATTGCACATCTTTAGTTCTTTAGTAGTAAACCATTTTTTAAAAATACATTTTGTTTAAAAAAAACATGTTGGATTCCTGCAGAATATATGCCAATGTAAAAGGGGCAGAGTTTCCTCCCTCCTGTGCTGATTTGGTCCACGCCATCTAAGTTAAACTGACTGAACCTGGGAAATTTTTAAACTTAAGTTTTAATGCCACAGGTAGATCGGTTTGCCATGACCTGTGTTTGTTTAAAAAGCAATTTAGCCTGAACTTGGTGCTATCGACAAACATGGCCCCACCCTCGGACTGAAGTAACTAGAGTGGTGAACTTCCACCAACTGTGATCGTTTGAAGAGGGTCTTTAAAAGTTATTTCTTTTATTTTAGGATTGAAAGCATCAGCAGTAGGTATGTGTTGAAAAGCCTCGCACATTTAAAAAAAATAACTTGCTAGGGAACTGACTAGTGCAACCGATGATACTAATAAATGATTCTGCATAGCTTTCTTTATGTTTTTTTAATGGTTTAAACTAAATTATTGATTGACAGAGGACCTACCTTACTAAAATTGCTTTTTTTGAAAAAATTGTTTTGGGAAGAATATATTAGTTAATCACTCAAATCAATGAATATTCGTTAAAGCAATTAAAAGATTATGGCCTATTACACTGTATGGTTAATGGACAGAAAATATTCACTTATGATTGCAATTCATTTTAGCAGAATCTTGAACAGCAGCCTCATGCAAAAGAATTTCAAGTGTAATTTGTGCCCAGTTTTCTAAATTGTCCAATTTAAAGTAGGAACTTACACCTCCTCCCCCCAAACCTGGCCAGCTGAATGGAGAACCAGCAATATTTACTGGCCCATAAGTGGGTTTGTGATGTTAGAGTTCATAGCAAACAAATCCAAAAAGCAATTATAAGTGTGGTATTTAGTTAATAAAATCAATTTTTTTGGTGAAAATCTTGGAATTACTTTCCTAAAGACACCGTATGGTCTGCAACAGTTCAAGAAAGTGGCTCACCTTCTCGGGGGCAGTTAGGGATGCACAATAAATACTGACCTAGGGAGTGAGGGCCAGGCACTGAGAGGTAATTTTTAAAAAAGTACTTTTCTATGTAAATTAGCACGGTACACTACTTCCTTCACTTTAGTGAAATTTGTGCGTCTTTGAATTTCTATGTGTTTTTCATTTGGGAAGCAAATTTCCTTGTCTATTTCCAGCAAGAACGTGTTGTTTAGAAGGTGATTGTATGTGCACGTAAGAGAGGCCTGATGTTAAAGAAGTTGTCATGCAACGCTGCACCTGCCATAGTGTTCAAGGGCAATAAGAATGATGGAGGAAGTCAGACCAGTAAAATAAAAATGTATCATAGATAAGAGCTGGGTGGGATTACAAATGCAGAGAATGTCAAGAAAAGAGTGATGGAACAAGAGAGGCCTTGGCAAAGCTTTCATTAAATAGGTCCTACAGAATAACAGAACGTTTTATACCAAGATAATTAAAATAATTTGAAAGAATTATGACGTTGCTGACAATGTTGCAGCATAAAAAAGTCAACAATTGATGCATTCAAATTGATGCAGAATAGAAAAATATTCTTAACTTGTACAAACATTTGATAAATCCTGCAAAATGATCTGATCTTACATGATCTAAAACACAAGCTTAGTTATGTTGTTAACACATTTACAGATAATATGTTTACTTTAAAATTTTTCTTGCACGCAACATTAGTGGATTACTTACAGATGTGTACACATTTTTGTTGCTTGTACTATAAGAACCAACACAATTCCTCTTTAAAATTGGATACTGCAATCATTGAATTTGTTTGCATCTATGAAGAGTTTTCACTATCATCCTTAGTAGATCCTCTGCTTGATTTGACTACAGTAAGTTACTTGTGCATTTACTCTAAAAATGGATAAACACTCACTGATAAGATAGAAATCTGATACAATTATGTGAAATTGTAGCCAATACGAAGTAAACCTGCCTTAAATTCAATAAAACATGATATATCCAAGGATAAGGATTTAGTGGTGTGTTTGGGCTTAAAACTGGAAAGGGCAGATAACAAATATAAAGCAATTCAAAAATAGCTAATTACATGCAGTGAAATATATATACAGAATTTTCATATATAATGGAATTAAACATAACTGTCAAGTTCCTCAGAATTTATGGAGAATGTCCAAGCATAGGGTCCATATTGTTTGTTTCACTCAGATAATTAATTGAAACAGTTTATGTACATTTTCTTCCCCTTAAAGTGAACATTGATGCTTTACAAAACATATCAATTTCAATTAATGGGAAAGTACTTCATTTCAAGGTAAAATGTATATGATAATTACATCCCTTGATGAAAATCATTCTATTCTGCAATGCTAGTCACTGTCTTTGTGTGGAGTTTGCACGTTCTCCCTGTGTTTGCATGGGTTTCCTCCCCACATCCTGAAAGATGCACTGGCTAAGTGCATTGGTCCAAACAGGCGTAGACGTGTGGCACTTAGGGGAATTTCACACGAACTTCATTGCAGAGTTAATGTAAGTCTTACTTGTGACTAATAAATAAACTTTAGTCTCCAGCTTCAAAGGTAGAAACTAATTTCTATGAATAGTAGAATTTGGTGCATAAGATTGCACATAGAGCAGTATTTTTAATTTAAATATTAAAAGATGCAACCAGAATTGGAGGAAGTATTTCAATGAAGAAATACAGTTGTATCTTATAAAGAACTTAAATTGTATTAACATCATTAATGAGATAATATGCACATTGTTCATAAATATGCGCTTATCTGAACCTAATTTAGCATTTTATGATAGCCAAATGAGGTTTAATCTTAAATGTGCTCAGAAAAAAATCATTCAGATTGCAGGTTTTGAAGCCTGTCCATTATGTAGTTCCACAAAAGAAAAAGAAGTGCTTAATTATCAGAAAATAACTAACAGAATGTAGAAGAGTTAGAGATTCCTTTAGTTGCCTGGTAAACACTATTTTTTGTGATCATAAACATGTCACAGTGAAAAATATAGTTATGACTGAAAAATCTTAACTTTTGTGTTTATGATGTAAACTTTGTGGAGCAGTTAATGGCAATTTTATTTTTTTTTCTGTGATATAAACTAATAATGAATGGTTCCTTTGCTTTCCTGATTTTTGTTATTTGGATCAATTTAAGGGAAAACTATGTAGATCAAATGAATCTTCAATTAATGGTTAAAAAAAGCCCAAAGAAAAAAGATTCTTTATTTGCAAAATAATCTAGGATATTTACCTGAATTGGGGAATGTCATGTTATGCTAAAGATTTTATAAAGTTATTTGAGTTTCTGTTGGAACCAGTATCTTTATTGTAGATATATATTGATATTAATTGGTTAATTGCTGCATATACTGCATGTTTTGAATACCCTTGCTTAACCATGCATTACACAATGCATACATTATTAATTAAGTGGTTTGCAGATATACATTCAGGAAGCAAAATCTAATGCAGAATGTTACAGTCAATGGCTTCCAGGAAGTGCATTGATATCAATAAATTGGCATTGTTCTTCTGTTTTCAGGAATATATAAGTTTCACATGGCAGACTTAATGCATTAATATACTGTCCCTTTTAAATTTATTCTCAGCATGTTGGTGATGCTCATGAGATTGCATTTATTGCTTTTAACTGGAGGCAGTAGTAGTGAGCCTTTTCCTCAAAGTAACACAATTCTTTTGTTGATATTGCTTTTGTGGTGGTGTTAATCAGGAGTTCCAGGGTGTTATTTTTAAAGACCAAAATTATCCAAAAATTATGTTCTTTAAAAATATAGTTCTAAAGTTCTTGTGCCCAATAATGTACTTAAAATCCAGGTTGAGGAATGCACAATTTATCCTTCATCTTGTTCTTTATAAAATGCTCCTGGATCAGATATCTTCTTTTCAGTTATCAATCCCTGAAGGCATTTATTCACTGAACCACATTTAAGTGCTATTTTTTTTTACCATGATTAGGGTGAGGAGGCAGGTCCCAAGTCCCCAGAACACAAATCAAACTCTTTGCTGTTGCTGTTAATCTACATACAGGAAATGGCAATTGGAGTACCCCATAAGATCTATCAGATCTGCTTCCCCAGTCAGTCTGATCATGGCTAATCTTGGGACTTCCATTCCACTTTTTCACCCACTCCCTAGATCCCTTAATTCCCTAAGAGACCCAAAATCTGTCTATCCAAGTGTTAAATGTTTTCAAAAATGCATCAACAGTCCTCTGGAGTAGGGAACTACAAAATTTATAACCACTTGAGTGAAGTAATTTCTCCTGATCTCAATCCTAAATGATTAGTTCCTTATCCTGCAACTGTGTCTTAGATTCCCTGAGCAATGGAAACAGTCTTTTAGCATCTACCCTACAAAATCTCTTCAGAAATGTATAGGTTTCAATGAGATCATCGCTCCTTCTTCTAAACTCCACAGAATATAGACCTAATTTGCTCAGCCTTTCGTCATAGGAAAGCTCTCCCCATTCCTGGGACCAGTTTAGTGAACTCTCACTGTACCACTTCCAATGAAAATCTAACCTGATCCACATGCTAGCTCTCGAGCCAATTCAGCTAATTGCCCCCCAGATTAGATATAGCATGAGTCAAATTCAGAGTTGGTACACTTCTTCAAAAATGTATCCCAATCCTGATGATGGTGATGCTCCCCTAAGGCTTTCTTGAGTATGCAGTTCAGTGATGTGAATTTATGTCCATTTAAGAACTGCGTTAAAACCTTCTAATTTCACTTAGGTTCCCACGAAGATCCATCCATTAGACTAGAACAGTTTCACATTGAAATAGGCAAAGAAATTGATCAAGCTTTCCAATTTCTGAGATGATTATAAGAAGAAGTTTGGTAGTGGTCACGTAATTTTTATTCTATAACATATCAAACACCCGATCTTGATATCCTGACAGTTTATGAAAGATTTAGGAGGTTCACCAGTCATTTGCTTTTGTCGTAATGAACAGTATGAAAAGCTTGGAGGGGATCCAGTTATAACTGTGCTGATCCTTATAACTAACAGTATGAGAATTCAGTAGACAACACTTAGCAAAGGGAGACTTTTTTGGCAATGTGGAATTTTTTTACTAAAGTAGAATTTGAGGACATTGTAACTTTGTTTACTTCAGGGTAGAAAAGAAAACAGTGATTGAAATAAATGTTCCCATTCTAAAAATTGTTAATTAGTAATGAAATACACAGTTTGCACATCACTGCTTATTAGGTTAATGAACTCAGAAGTTTAACTGTATGTTTAGGTCTTAGGGCTATCTGTTTATGGCATAATTGTGATTTTTTTTTGAAAATACAAATAGTAAATTAACTCAGAAACCAATAGGTAAGTTGAGCCATATATTTCTTCATTTTTTTTATCTTAATTTCAGAATATATTTTATACTTCCATGTCAAATTGGCAGTAATTGAACACAGGAAAAAAAATGCCAATTTGGAAATGATAGTTATGAATGTTGAATCTAAGTCAAAAATGTATAAGGCAAGAAAAATGTTGGATGATAAATTTTCTGGTATGGAGTATAATATAAAAAATAATTTTCAAACATCTGATGAGATCCGTGGAGACATTACAAAATAATAATATAAAATTACCAATTAAAAAAAATCCGAATAGCAGGAAAACCAAATTGATAGAAGATGGGACATTGTTGCACATTCATCATGTGTCTGTCAGTTCTGAAAATTTGCCATTTGAAAGTTTGCCATTCAGAAGAAGACAATAATTTAAGTTCATGTTGTGATGAAAGGTCCTTTTAAGTGCTAATTATCAACAAGCTTTTGAATGACCGATAGAGTCACTGCTCACAAAGAGTATTTCAGTCTATCAGGAGCATAATAACTAAAAAGATGTATATGTCTAAAATTTTCACAGACAGATAATTATATGATGTAGTAACATAATATAAAATACATAAAAATCATTGCTTTGTAATAATTAAAATTGGAAAAATAAAAAAAGTCAATGTCAAATTAAAAATAAACTTTCATCACCACGTATTGTATAAATATGCAGTAGGTGATGGTCATTTTAGTTTTAGTAATTTTATTTATTGCAGTACAACAACACTTTTTACCTTTAACTATGATGCAACACTCAGTTCAAAATACTTATTTATAGATGACATGCATTGACATGTTAATATTTGTTATGTCATTTGTGGGATATGGGCATCAGTGGCAAATCTGGTAGTTACTTTCCATCCCTGATTACAGGTGATCAAGAGTCTTCTGGAACTGCATCAATCCACGCAATTTAAGGTGTCACCACAATGCTGTTAAGTGGGAAATTTCATAATTTGGACACAGCAGTAGCGAAGAAAGAGTAATATAGGTCTGAGTCAGGATGTGCGACTTGGAGGTGATGCTGTTCCAATGCACCTGATGCACTTGTCCTTTTAGATCTGGAATGTTAAGTTTATGGCTCATGAACGGTTTCAGCTAAGATTCAGTTTCATCTGGTTTCTGTGTGCAATGCTTAAGATTGTCCTGTGATCTGAAATGAGATATAAATCTCTTTGGTATTACTTCTCAGAACCTGGGAGAACTGTGCTTTTAAATTTTGGCCCCTATTCGCAGAATCATAGAATTATTACATCACAAAAGGAGGTAATTTGGCCCATCATGTCTGCACCACCTTTCAGAATGAGCATTTTGCCTTGTTCCATTCTCCTGCTTTCTCCCCATAACCCTGCAAATTGTTTGAAGAAAAACAATCAGCTTAATTCCCTCTTGAATGCCTCTATTGAATCTTCCATTTATTGTCAACATTTTTCTTGCCTTATAACTTTTCACTTAGATTCAATACTCTATCATGCTTTCAGGCAGTGCATTTCCTTTCCTAACCACTCCCTGTGAAAAAGTTTTTTTTTCTCTTGTTGCTTTTGTTTCTTTTACCAATTACCTATGCTCTCCGATTCTTGACCTCCCCAACAATGGGAACATTTTCTACCTATCTACCCTGTCTGGGCCCCTAAAAATTTTGAATGCTTTTATCAAATTTCCTCTCAGCTTTCTTTTCTCTAAAGCAAACTGGGTTCCACAGGAGACATCCAGGGGTTCCCTGGTAGGTCTGGCCATTTTACATTTGAAGAAAATCTGTCTTTCCTGTTTGTCCAATTGAAAGCAGCTTTCACTCTGCATTGGCTACTATCAGCAGCTGATGCACTAAGAAGCCAATCTCTGATCGGACAAGCTGGAAATAGCAAAGTGAATATTCAGAGAGGTAGGGAAGGACAAGAATGGGCAGTGAAACAAAGGCAAGTGAAGAGTGGAGTGGATAGTGGAGTGAAAGCAGTGAAAGAGGCAGTGGCCATGAGAAAGGGAAGAGAGAAAAGTGACCATTGGGCAGGGGAGAAATGGCCATGGAGGGAAGCAGCAGCTATGAAGCAAAGGAGAGTGTGAGAGAGGTATGTGTGTCTGTGTGTACGTGTGTCTGTGTGTGTGTGTGAAAGAAAGGTGAGAATGTGAGTGTGTATTTGTGTGTTTGTTTGTGAGAGAGATGTGATGTGTGTGTGAGAGGAGGAAGGAGACAGGTGTGTGAAAAAGAGAACAGTGGGAGAGGGAAAGCTTTTGCATGTTTGTATCTACTGCGCAGAACCAGTCAATTTTTTTGTGCTTTTTGTCAAAAAAGCTGCGTAGTGGGAAGAGTTTTAAGAATTCTGCTCTAAGGAAAAGAGTTGTATATTCTTCAGTCTGTCTTCAAAATTAAAGTTTCTCATCCCTGAAATTATTCTTGTAAATCTCTTCGGTACTCTCTGCAATGCCTTCATATCCTTCCTAAATTGCTGTGTCCAGGTGTGCAATTCCAAGATGTCAATTACCCCTCCCATGAAGTGACTGGAAATGAGACCGGCTGATGAAGGGGAGATTACAAGGCAGGAGATTGGTGATGTGTGGTAAGGAGACGAGGGCATATCGGATTAGGACGGTGTTTGGGAGATAGAGATGAAGACTGAGCAGTGTTAAATTGATTGAAACTGGGAAGACTGGGATGGGGTTCAGCTTTGGGCATGGGGGTGTCAGGAGTCAGACTGGGACAAGAGCCAAGAGCCAGAGATTGGGATAGAGGTGAGGTGGAATGGGGGCCAAGATGATGGGAAGAAGATATAAGTGATCAGGCATCAGGGACTAGAATTAGTGGGGTAAGGAGCCAGAGATTGGAATGATAGGGGAATGATAGGAATATCAAGAGCTTGAGGTGGGATGAGGGAATTCAGGAGCCAGAGATTGTAATGGGTGAGGGTGGGAAGTGTAGAGGGAGATGGGGGTGGAAGTGAATGGCGAGAGAGATGGATGTTGGGAGTCAGGTGATTGAGAGACAAATCAGGAATCTGGAGATTGGGACATTGTGGAAACAGGGGATGGGTGAGTCAAAGCTAGAGACAGGGCCTTTCAGGTGTTGGAATTAGGGGTGATGGGAGGAATGGAGTTTGAGAATCAGTTTGTGACTCGGGATTGGGGTATCAGTGTGTGGGGCATGAAGAGAGAGATGGCTGGATATGGAGGCCAACAATTAGTGGAGAGGTGTGAATAGTGGCAGCAACGTGTTGAGTGGGAATGATGCCTAGAAGGGAAGCAGCGAGTATATAATGTCAGGACCTAAATGTGCATCAATAAAGTTTGGTTAGTTCATTGATAGGCAAATGGAGAACATGAGAACAGAGATCCAGGATTGTACTGTTCGCAGGGAAAAATCGCTAACACCAGTACGTGAATGAGGGCAATTACGCACTGTAATATTGTGTAACTGGGAACAGCAGCAATGGACCCCTGCATTCCATAGAAGGGAAATAAAAGGAAGATTATCAGCCTTAATTGCTGTTTGGACTGTTGTAGGGCTGGAAAAAATAGAGAATATGCTCATGTATTTTGCCAAATGTGTGCTGAAAAGATGTAGGACCCTTCTTCACATATTTTACTCAATCTAGTACTGACTTCAGGCAGCCATCCATTATTCATATCAATGATGCAGGACTTCATGCTCAGAAATTGGTACGGATTGCATTTGTTTTACAACCAAATAATGTTGATGGAATGTGGTCCAAGCCAACGGTCATCCTGTTAGATGAGGCCTATCAGGTAATTTAAGTCTAACAATCCTGTTATATGTGGTGGAGATCATGAATTTGTGAGATACTGCAAAGAAACCTTGGCATGTTGCTGCGGTGCATTCTGTAGATCATACACACTGATAGTGAAGGGATTGACCTTTGAGCCATTGAATGCTGTGCCAGTCAGATGTATAGCTTTGTTCTGGATAACTTTGAGCTTCTTGAGTATTGTTGGAACAGCGCTTTTCAAGCAAATGAAGAATGGGTTTTCCATCACATTCCTGGTATGTGCTTTGTAGATGATGGACAGACTTTTAGGAATTGGTAAAAGAGGAACTCCACAGAATGCTCAGCCTTGATCTTGTAGCTACACCATTTAGATAGCTGATCTAATTCAATTTCTGGTCAGTGATAAACCCATCCACAATGTTCATGGTGGAGAACACAGATAATAATGATACTGAATGTTGATAGGAAGTGGTTGTGCCCTTTTTTGTTATAAATGGTCACTGCCTTTGTGTAGTGCAAATATTACATGTCACTTATCAGTTTATGCTTGGGTGTTGTTGAGATCTTTTTGCATTTGGACTGCTTCATTATTTGAATAATTGTGAATGGTACTGAACACTACAATCATCAATGAATAGCTCCACTTCTGACCTCATGATAGAGGGAAGATTATTAATGAAGCTGCTGAAGATGGTTGAGGTTTAGGATGTTGACCTGATAAACCCGTGTAACAATGTTATGGGGCTGAGATAATCAGCTTCCAGTAGTCTAAACGATATTTGGGATGCAATGTCTCTTCCCAATTACAAGCTCTCTCCTTGATTTCCATTGATATCAGTATTATTAGGGTTAGAACAAAGAACAAAGAACAAAACAGCATGGGAAACAGGCCCTTCAGCCCAACGAGCCCGCGCAGCCACCCCGATGTTCCCATCTCTACCCGCAATCCCTGTCCATGTTTATAGATCTATGGATTAAAAACCAAATTTGAGACAATTTAGGGAGAATTTGTTTTGCCAATTAGCCTAAGAGCACATCTTTGGGATGTGGGAGGAAACCGGAGCTCCCAGAGAAAACCCATGCAAGCACGGAGAGAATGCGCAAATTCCCACAGACACTGGCCCAAATCCATGTATCTGCACAGCACAGCGATAGTCACTGAGCTGTTGTGTTACCCATCAGATGGTTCAGGTCAAGCGTACACTAACAACGTGAAGCAGTAGGATACTCTCAAAAAAGATCCAATGATGGCTGAATATCAAGTAGTTACTGTTACCTCACCTCTGGGATTCAACTCTTTTATCAATTTTTAGGCCAATGTTGTATTGAGTCTGGGGCTCAACGAGTTCAAGGGAAACCTGACTGACTGTGAGTGATTATCGTTGAGTAAGTATCACTTTGAAGCATTGTATTCCTACAACTCCTTCTATCATTTAAATGGTAATTGAGAGCAGCCTGTTGGGGTGACATTTAGCATTGTTAGATGTGTCCTATTTTTGTAGACAGGACATGCTTGGGCACTTTTCCAAATTGGCAGCATTGTAGCTGAATTGGAGATATGGCTAGTTCAGGGGCACTGATCTTGGGCATTGTAACTGGGATAGTGCCATGGGTTTTATCCTTTGCTGTTTCCAGTGCACTCAACTTTTTCCTGATGTCGCACAACAGTTCAGTTCCATAGTCAGAACCTACATTGTTTTCCTCTCACTCTTACACTTGCACCAGTCCTCCATCCTACTTTCTGCTGGGTCAAAAATATGTGAATACCTTTTCCACCATTTGGTCATTTTATTGAGAAAGTACATTTGAATTAACTGTTGTATTCTGAAACAGAGACAATTCTTTGGCCACAAACATGAGAAGGTTCATGTTCATCTGGCAGTCTGTGACTGAGCCATACCACGTCCATACTCCAGAAAAATCTACCAACAAAGTTTCTGTTTGGCATGCAGTGGTCCAGGTACAGAGGTTTGAATCATAGAATCCCTACAGTGCAGAAGAGGCCATTCGGTCCATTTAAATCTTCACTGACTCTAATAGTATCTTACTTAGGCTCTCTCCCCTGCCCTATCCTTGTAACTCCATACATTTAGCATAGTTAATCCCACCAACCTACACATCTTGGGCCACTAAGAGGCAATTTAACATAGCCAATCCAGGTAACTTTGGACTATGGGAGAAAACTGGAGCACCCAGAGGAAACCCATGCAGACATGGGGAGAATATGAAAACTCCACACAAAATAGTCACCCAAGGCCAGAATTGAACTTGGGTCACTGGAACTGTGAGACAACAGTACTAACCATCGTGCCACCTACTTAATTTCCAAATCAATTTCCAATGCATTTCAGGCTCTTGACTTCTTTCATATGGGTTGCACAGCCTTAATGCCACTTCTGACATAATCGATAATGAAGAAGACCAAACATCACTCACCTAGAAACAGAACATGTGAGTGTGAAAGCCCAGCCTGCCTGGACTGATCTGTATTACAGCAGCTGTTGATTACAGGAACTGCTTTCACTGTGGTTCCTCATTGCATCTAATTGCTTTGTTTGTACAGTTCTAACCCACCACACTCTGCAAAGAACACAAACCATCTGCAGAGTACCATGAATGACAGTCTTCAAGTGAATATTATTCAGTTGTATACTGATGTTTATTGTGTTTGTGGTTTGTTTTATTTTTAGGGTTGTGAGCTTTTCTCTGATGTTTCACTAAATCTTTCTGAATGGAGGTGTAACATTGTACCATGATTTGGCTGGGCACTATAAAGAATACAAAAGGTCTGCCCTTTAGCTTTGAAGCACTTATATTAGTGTCAGAGATGGCTATTTTCACTTAAGTTTGACTGACAGCAGTGCCAGTCAGTGCCTGTTGTTACACTACTTATTGCATTACAGTGCATCTTCAAATGAGACCCACTAGACATAGCCAGGATAGTGGCGCTCCATGAGTTCTTGAAATTCCTCCCACTTATTTGCCATTGAATATTCTCCTAAAGAGTTAAAAGAAGCTGTGACTTTGTCTTGAATTTGAACCCTAAAATTTCCATTGCTGCAATGGAATCATTCATTATCAATGCCACTGCTGTACCTTTGCCGACAGAATTCAAACTGCAATTGAAGATGTCACTGATGTTTCCACAAGTTTTGTCTTGTATTGTGTTGGAGACAATTAGTGCTGTTACTTCATTTCAGAGGAGATAATAGTACACATGAGTGTTGGGCTGGCCCACGTTATTTCAGTCATGTTTTAATACAGTGTATAAGGAGGTAAGTGACTCATAATATGATCCTGTTGCTGTGTTACTTTGCCTAGTAGGCTGCATCTCTAAATTACTCTGAAAGGGCACTCCTCCACCTGTCCTTGCAACATGACCACTACTTTCTCATCAGAGCTTAGTGATTCACCCAATGATTCCTCCTCCACATCACAATCTACTACTTATTCAGTGCATACATCTGAGTTGGTGCCATTTCAAGCGAGGATTCTGTTTTGGTGAGTGTTTCAAACCATGGGAATTGTTGCCATAGCATGGTTTGGCTCATGAAAAGTACTTCATGTATCACCTCTTTTTACCATTGTGCAAAATACAATTTTCAGAGCACTGCTCTTTTGTTTGAACCTTCTTTTATATTTAAGCTAATATTTTTGTATGTCAATACTGCATTGATTTTCATATATCTTTTACAAAAGATATTGGTGGATGATCAGCCATTAGGTAGCATTTTATTTCACTCGAAGCCCATTCAATTGCCTAGAGTTAAAATGAGTCATTGAGTATATTCAGACTGAGACTGAAGGATTTTTGAGTGCTAAGTGAATCAGGAATATGGAGGTCGTGTGGGGAAGTGAAAGTGATGTTGAAGATCAGTCATGATCTTATTGAATGATTGCAATGTTGAATGGCTGCAGGCTCCTTGAGCTGCTTTGACAACTGCTGTATCCAGTTCTTGCATTCTTTTTTCTCAAGTGCATGTACATTCTGAGCTGCTAATATACGGTACATTCATATTTTACTTTTGAGATCTTTGAATCTTGCAACTTCAAGCTGTAGAGGCTCTCAAGCTATGGTGAGCGCATAGTGACTCTTTTATGACATTCTGTCAAATCTCCTGCTTGTTAAGGGATCATCTCAGTCAGTGAAGATCTGTTTCAAGACCTTTTTAAAACCCATGCACCCTGTGTATTCAGGTCTGATTTGAAAATTAGGTAGTTATTACATCCCAAAGAGACATCCACAACAAACTTGTCCGCAAATGGATGAAACAGCTTTTCAGTATTTATCTCAGCTAAGCAGCTTGCCTGCTGCTTGAGAAGCATTATAGGATCATTACCGTAGGCCTGTCATTATTAGCCACTATGTCCTCATTCTCCTTAATAAAATTCATTCACAAGACTGACATATTTCAAAGCTGTACGTTCTCACAATATCCCCATCAGGTCATAAATTCTGAACTCCTTTTTTTGGCAAGTCACATGTTCTTTTTTGATTCTCAGGAATGTTACTTTTCTAGGAAATCTGTTTCCTTGCTTGTCATTGTTGCTACTGAAATAGGAAGGGTCGAGCTCTTCAAGTTTTTAAGTATCCAGATCACCTGTCCTGGTCCCCCCATACTGACACTGTAATTAAGAAAGTCCACCAATGCCTGTACTTTCTCAGAAGATTAAGGAAATTTGATATATCAGCTACAATACTCACCAACATTTACAAATGCACTGTTCTTTCTGGTTGTATCGCAGCTTAGTACGGCTCTTACTCTGCTCAAAACTGCGAGGAACTATAAAAGGTTGTGAATATAGCCCAATCCATCATGCAAACCAGCCTCCTATCCATTGACTTTATCTATACTTCCTGCTGCCTCGGCAAAGCAGCTAGCATAATTCCAGACTCCACACATCCCGGGCATTCTCTCTTCCACTTTCTTCCATCAGAAAAAAGATATAAAAGTCTGAGGTCACCTACTAACTGACCCAAGAACAGTTTCTTCCCTGCTGCTGTCAGACTTTTGAATGGACTTACCTTGCATTAAGTTGATATTTCTCTACAGTCTAGCTATGACTGTAACACTACATTCTGCACTCTCCCGCTTCTTTCCCTATCAACCATATGTTTTTTTTCTGTATAGAGCGCAAGAAACAATACTTTTCACTCTATGTTAATACATGTAACAATAATAAATCAAATCAAAGTAACCACTTGTACAATAACCAAAGAATTGATACTTGTATTTGATGATTTACATCCTTTTTGCCTTACAGACATTGTGAAATCTGGTGCGTTCATCTGACTGCACTTGGCAAATTTGAATCTAGTGACGATGTGATGACTAGTGCTGAAAGCGCTGCCAACTCCACAATTTTTACCCAACTGCCAATACCTGAAGCACAGTGCAAATGACCAGACCTGGTGCAAATTCTCCATTGGTAGCCTAGTCTTTCCAACATACTGTACCAACTAACTTGATGAATTTAATACCCTCCCATCTCCACCCAATGGCTCTCACATGATTTTAGTTAAAATCTAAAGTGCTGGCAGCATGCATGGGAGACTCGTACGATTTAGCAACAGGGGAAGTTCTTCATTGGTTAAACCTGCCATTTAATATAATTAATTAAAAATTTGGAATTAAAAACTTGTCTAAGGTTCTCCGGTTTCCTCCCACAATACGAAAGACTTGTTGGTTCGGCATATTGGCCCTGCTAAATTCTCCCTCGGCATATCTCAACAGGTGCCGGAGTGTGGCGACTAGGGGATTTTCACAGTAACTTCATCGTAGGGTTAATATAAGCCTACTTGTGATGCTAATAAATAAACTTCAAACTAATGGTGACCATGAAACAAGCATTCATTATCGTAACAAACTGTGGTTCATTCATGACTTTTGGGAGGAAAATTTGCTATTCTTATTGTGCCTGGCCTACATGTGACTTCAGACCCACGGCAATGTGATTGACTCTTAACTGCCATCTAAACTCTGAAAGACACTCTGGCAAGACACTCAGTTCAAATGCAATTAGGAATGGACAACAAATGCTAATCTTGTCAGCAATGCCCACATCCCATGAATGAATAGAGAAAACTATTGCATCATCTGCTGATATGGGAAGATTATAGTCGAATGTGATGCTTTGTATCATGGCCATAATTTTCTGCCAACTCCATTGCCATTAAGAGCACAGCTGTTTATGAAATTAAATTTCACTTCTAAATATTTTACATCACTTAGTTTCATTTTTTTCATATGTCCATTTTCATTATTTATTGAATTTAGCTCAGTCAAAGAGCTTAGTGTACTGGCAAGCCTCATAGTTAGCATGCATTGATGATTACAGGAGAGGTAGGGATATTTCTTGATTGTGGAAGAAAATAATGAGTGGGTTTTTACAGCCTTGCTCAATCCCAAACCATAAAATCACATCTGAGGTCAATGGACCTTTCTGTTGCCCACCCTTGGCCCGTTCTGAACCTGTGATAGGTGAGGTGGTAAAATTTGGTTAATATGTTCTCGTGTTCACTTCTTGACTGTTCATGTTAGTGCCTATTTTGTACTCACCTCTCTGGACAGAGCTGAATTTTTAGGCTCATCTGGCCTTCCCTTCTATGCATTGTAAAGAATATCGTCTGAGGTCACTCTCCACGGATAATTTAAATTTAGCCCTCTAAGGACTTCGCTAACCAACACCCTGAGGTGGACACACAAATGGACGGTACTGACAGAGCCCTTTAAGCACCTGATTTTTCTCACCTTGACTGACTGTTCCCATCATCCCCCACCACACCTACAGTTTAGGCCTCCTTCTCTTCTGCTCATCTATGCTGCCAAACCCCATTCAACACCACTCCCTCTCATCACTGACTCCTCCTTGCCAGTCTTGACATCCTTGCAAGCTGCGATCCTGGTGTTTCACTCCCTTATGCTGTAGAGGTTTACAAAGAAAACTGCTGACGTCGAACACAACTGATAGTCTCACAACACCAGGTTAAAGTCCATCAGTTGGTAGTATGAGCTTTCAGAGCATTGCTCCTTCAGGTGAGTGCAGGATTTGTTTCACAAATAGGGCATATACAGACACAAACACAATTACAAGATAATGGTTGGAATGCAAGTTTTAACAAATAATCAAATCTTTACAGATGCAGGCAATACAAGAGGAGAGAGAGTTAAGCAAAAGTTAAAGAGATATGAATTGTCTCAAATTAAGACAGTTAGAGAGGTCTTACAAGCCCACACATGTCCAAGGGGTTATAGATAGTGTGACATGAACCCAAATCCCAGTTGAGGCCCTATCCATGTGTGTAGAACTTGGCAGTCAGTTTCTGCTCGGCGATGTTACATTGTGTGTCTTGAAGTCCTCCTTGGAGAATGCTTATCTGAAGACCAGAGGCTGAATGCCTTTGACTGCTGAAGTGTTCCCCAACAGGAAGGGAACACTCCCCTCTGATTATTGAGTGGTGTCTATTCATCCATTGTCATAGCATTTGAGTGGTCTCGCTGATGTACCATGCCTCAGGACATCCTTTCCTGTAGCCTATCAGGTAGACAATGTTGGCCAAGTCACAAAAGTATGTACCGTGTATCTGGTGAGTGATGTTTTCATGTGAAATGATAGCATCAATGTTGATGATCCAGCACGTCTTGCAGAGGTTGCTTTGGCAGGGTTGTGTACTGCCGTGGTCACTGTTCTGAATGCTGGACAGTTTGCTGCATGCAATGGTCTGTTTGAGGTTGCGCAGTTCATAGAATCATTGAAACTACAGAAAGATGCCATTTGGCCCATCAAGTTTGCACCGACCACAATCTCACCCAGGTCCTACCTTCATACCTCTATGTTGTTTGAAGGCAAGTAGTGAAGTTGTGGGGATGGTCTTGGCGAGATGTTCATCTTCACCAATGACATGTTGAAGGCTTTGGAGAAGGTGTCGTAGCTCGTCTCCTCCGGGGTGGTACTGGATGATGAATGATGCTCTGTCTGCCTTGTTCTGTGTTTGTTTTCTGAGGAGGTCGGTGCGGTTTTTCACTGTGGTGCATCGGAACTGTCCATCAATTAGTCGAGCGCCATATCTTGTTCTTATGAGGGTATCTTTCCGTGTCTGTAGGTGTCAGTTGTGATCCTCCTCATCTAAGCAGATCCTGTGTGTACAGAGGGCTTGTCCATAGTGGATGGCTTCTTTAACATGTTTCGGGTGAAAGTTGGAGAAGTGGAGAATCATGAAGTTACCCATGGGCTTGCGGTACAACAAAGTGCTGAAGTGACCATCCTTGATGGAGATGTTTCTCCCAATGGAGATGCAGGGTCTCAATGCCTGATATGATGAGTGTGTTGATCTTGTGCACCTTCGCAAGGCAGCAGAGTCTCCAGTGTGGGGAGTATGTGGGATGAGAGAACGGAGGGTGGTCAGAAGGAAGATCAAAAACCTTGATCAGTATGTTCTTTGGTTGATTCTGCAGGTAACTGTCTGTTGTGTTGCTCATTGTTCAGTTGTAAGTACACTTCTTCGTAGTAATCTGTTCTGTTCAATATGACAATGCCCCTCCTTTGGTTTGATAACAATATTATGGTTGGTCTTGAGAGTCTGGGTGTATTGTGTTGTGCTTGGGTAATGTTTGGGGCTGTCTTGTGAGTGCAGTTTGGCATTGACGCATCTCCTGACAGCTTCGACATACACGTTGAGTCAAGGGCAGCAGCCTTCAGGAGTCCAATTCGAGTCTTTCCTCTTTGGTTGTTGCACTATAGATCTTTCTGTTGGTTGTTCTGGTTCATTGGCTATCTCATTCGATTCGCTGTTGGCCTCTTGGGATTTGTGGAAGAATTCCTACAGTCTCAAATGCCTGATGAATTCCTCTATCCGCTGCAAGACTGATGGGGTCCATTTTGGTGCTGGGGCAGAAATTGAGCCCTTGGCTGAGAACTTCAGCTTCATCTAGTTGAAGTGTGTAGTTTGACAGGTTGACAATGGACTGCAGTGGTATTGTTTTCTACTGTGGTACCAGGGAAGACTTGGTTGCTGCTAGTGGTGATGCCAAGTTTCTCAAGTTTTCTGTTCTTGATGTGCACATAGATGGTATAGTTCTGTTGTCTCATTTGCTTGGCTGGTCTGCGCCCTGAGCACAAGTTGAGAATATGGGACTCTATCTTGGTTTCCAGGTTGCGGTGTCTTCTGTAGAACTGGTGTATGAGGTGGTTGAGGAGTGTGAGAGAGGTGTGACAGCAAAGTCTGTCAGTATTGTCTGAATTATAAGTTGACCTGAGTGGATTCATGATCTGTAGTCCTTGTCTGCTTTCTTGCATCTTTATAGAAACTTGATATCTGTGTAGATATGTGCGATCTGCTTGGAGATCTTCTCCATTTTGTGGTGTCGATGGTTGCCATGATGTGGAGTTGCTGGCGTTGGGCTGGGGTAGGTCCTGTTTGTGAAACAAATCCTGTACTCACTTGATGAAGCAACAGTGCTCTGAAAGCTCATGCTACCGAATAAACCTGTTGGACTTTAACCTGCTGTTATCAGAGACAACTATAAGAAGCCAACTGTGCATACTACTTTAAACAAATGTGGATCAGGTACCATAAATTTTCATGTGCCTCTGATTTCTACAATGTAATTTTAAAACGTTTTATGTTTGTGAATATTCCTAGCATGCAAATGTTTTACAAGTGGGAACCTACCACAAGAGATGTGAGGCCTGACATGGAACAACAAATGTGTCGCTGGTGTAAACTCTGCATCGCAACCTGCCATCAAAAAGTCCAAGTTCTGACTCCTGCCTAACTCAGTCACTCCGCATGTCATATTTCCAACTCTGGCAAAGTCCATAAAATCGCCTTTGTTGCCTTTACTGAAACTGACCGAGCATCTTTTATTCTCCTCGCAGCACTTACTATGACTCCAAAGCCCCTCCCAACAAATCCTCCCAGTCTACAAGAAGGAAATTAGAAAAGAACAGATTTATTTAGTGCTGTTTATAATGATAATTTTGTTAATTGTATATCAGTTGGGTGTTTAATTGTATTCACATTATGAGTATTAGTTGGGGATTTACCTGTGTCCATATATAGGGGCAAGCTGAAAGCGCAGTTGTTGGATTGAAGGATTAAAATATGTAGTACATTTGAACATACAAATTAGGAGCAGGAGTAGGGTATTTGGCCCCTTGAACCTTTAATAAGAATGTGCTGATCTTTTTGTGGCCTCAGCTCTACATTCTGCCTTTTACGATAATCTTTTGACTCCCTTTTTGTTCAAGAATCTATCTACTGCTTTATAAGTATACAATGACTCTGCCTCTGCACTCTCCCAGGAGTGTTTCAAAGATTCATGATTCTCTGAAAGAACATTATCACCTCTGCCCTAAATGAGAGACCCAGGAAACAACGATCCCTATTTGTTGCCTCTTCCACAAGGGGAAAGATCCTTTCGGCTTGCATCCTGCGCAATTAGATTATCTCTCATTCTTCTAAACTCCAATGCATACAGGCCCAGCTGGACCAGCTGTTCCTTAAGTTAACTCAGCACCCTCTCCACCTCCCCTAGCTATTAGTCCTGTGAGCCTTCTCTTAACTGCTAATTATATCCTTTCTTCAATACCAAGACCAAACTGGACATAGTACTCCGGATGTCATCTCACCAACACCTTGTACAACTCTAGCAAGAATTTCTTACTTTAATTTTCCATTCTTCTTGTAATAAATGGCGCAATTTAATTTGTCTTGTAAATCTCTTGCTGCATTTGCATCCTAACCTTTTTTGCTTCATCTACCAGATCGCCCGGTACACCCTGTATCTCGAAGTGCTGCAGTCTCTCTCCATTTAAATAACATGTTGCTTTTTTAATCTTCCTGGGCACAGTCACATTTTCCCCATTATATTCCATCTTCAAACTTAGGTCCTGTCACTTAGGTCCTTTTGCAAAATCCTTATGCCCACTTTGCAACTTAATTTCCTATCCACCTTTGTGTCATCAGCCAATTTCATGATCACAGATCCAATCCTTTCCTCTAAGTTGTAAGGTTCAAAGGCTAGGCTGTGTCATCATCAAATTTAGCAATCATACATTTGGTCCCTTCATTTAAATTGTAAGAGAATAAAGACTAGGTTGCAAGAATACCATTCATGACTGAATTCTAATAAGTTTAAACCCTGTGCTCTGATTTGCCTTTGGAGCTGCCATCAGATCTCTCTGTGCTACTTCTTAATCAGAATGGTCCAAGTAGGAAAAATAAGTGTGGTGGCTAATAATACAGTGGCTTTGTTGGGTTGGTCATGGCCAATATTTCCTCTTGTAGTATAAGGGTCTGACTTTGAAAGGATTAGTATGGGACTGCATATGATAGTGCCCACACTGCAAAGGAATATATGACCTGTGTCTAGAATGCAATATTGTGCTGGACAGAGGTGTGTGTAGAAGCAAGCATGGATACAGCTCCTAGCTTTAAACCTTGTATTTGTATATGAATGTAAAATTATGTGTAGTTGATAAACATCTACTGTCAAAGTATAGGAACTCAGACTACAACATGATGGCAGCTATTGGTAAAACTCAGAGCATCTCAGAAGCTGGGGAAGAAATTTAAAAGCTGGAAGATTGATAAAGCATCCTGACCTGACAAAAAGTGTAGCAAAGGTGACAAAGGACATTGTCACAGAAGAGCTCCAAAGCAGCATTTGAAGCAGAGGTCAGAAATAAAACTTCACACCGCAGCTGAAGACTCCGTTAAATCCTGTGGAAGTCATGCTTCAATTTCCAAAGAGAACAGAGTCAGAAGACCAAGGAGGACTGAGTATAAAAATACACAGTCTTTGACCAGAATGAAAAGATTTTAAAAAGCTGGAGAGATTGATCTAAAAGAAGTTGCTGCTAAAAAAAATTAAAGCACTGAAATTGCAACTGCCATTACTACAGTGCCCACCGAAACCTACAACTGTAAGAAACATCATTGAGAAGAAGTGTTTGGCAGCACCAACTTGGATTTGCAAACAGCATTTAAAGTTATACACACTTTTAAATGATGTGGAGAAGCTGGTGTTGGATTGGGGTGGGCACAGTAAGAAATCTCACAACACTAGGTTAAAGTCCAACAGGTTTATTTGGAATTATGAGCTTTCAGAGTCATCTTGACTTTAACCTGGTACTGTGAGGCTTTTTAATTACAATTTTTCATCCATCATTTAAAATTATTATACCAGACGACTTTGGATTCATCGAAGATCTAGATCAGTTACAAAGTTGGAGAAGGATATTTTTCTGGATGATTGCTTTACTGTCTGGACAAAAAAGCAACTGAAAAGGTTAACACATTGCTGTACTCAGTAGGTCCAATAGACAACAATGTAATAGTTCGACAAAGAATCAACAAATCCTCAGCAAAATTTAATAAAATTGCAAAATAATTTCACACATTTTAATTGGATTAGCGGTAAGATCTTTAAAAGAGAAAAGTTTAACAAATGTGTCCAACACAACCTGTTGACTTCTTCATTAATGAACTATACCAAATAGCTGAAGGCTGTGACTGCTGTGATCTGAAATCAGAGCTAATCAGGAACAGAATTGTTGTGAGAGAGTGGATAAGACTATCTCAGACTTGCTGCAAAGAAAGGAAGACTTGATCCTTGAAAAGGCCATTTAAATTGTCAGGCAATCCGAAATCTGTTTACAGCACATCGTAAAGGATGAACATATGCCATGATACAGAGTAACCCCATTGGCCAGCTAGGAAAAGAGCAGAGGAACAGAGTCACTTCTGTCAAGGGAAGCAATTATTGAACAAACCAAAACATAGAGATGACCATTGCCAACACTATGATCCAAATAACTCCACAATTGTGATCAAGCAGTTACAGCAGTTTTTTTTTAATTGCCACTGCATTGAACACTTGGAAAGTTATACAAAGCTACCAGATGCCCAGATGATCCTATGGTGAATCATGAGATCAAGGTAGAACACCGAGGAAATACAACCATACATCTTAAGTGAGGAACAATATCAGGAATTTTCATTCTGGAACGTGGACATCTCAATTATTAATCATCTCGTAAACTTTAAATTGGAGGTGGGAGTTAGTGTCTCGATTGCCAAAGCAGTACCTCTGACAATGAACCATGGCTGAGAGACTTCTGGCTACCAATGACAGAAACACCACTCAATGGCCCAGAGAAATCCGACTTTTGCTATATGCATGATTCTGGAACCATTAAGGTGTGGTGGCAAATAAGTATTTGAAATCCTGTATGTCATCCATAACCAGTCTTTTTCTCTTCTGAGTAGAGACACGAGTGTTGCTCTTAACCTTTTCTAAAAAAGCAAAAGACCTTAAAGCAACATCTGTTATTAATTATACAGAACTGCAAGTTCTCAAGATCCCCAACAGAAAAGATATTGTTGACTGTGACTTCAGCTGTGAATTGTCTTCAGTCTTTGCAGAGCTGGTTTGTCCATTTTCTTTGCAAGTGGTGGAAGTTTTCATTGGTCAAACCGGCCAGCTATATTGATGGTTCCCAAATGATGATCGAGAGACAAATTTATCGAACAGGGAAGAAACAAGCCGTGCACAACCAATATTCTGTTTAAGTAACGTGCATGTGCGCTGTGCTGAAATTTTATGGAGACCATGCAGTGTAACAAACCAGCCATACACAGCAGAGAAAAAACTATAGCTGACTTGGTCATGGCCTTGAACATTAGTGGTGGTCTTGAATTTCTGAATCTATGTAAGGTCTCTGTAATTGTTAAAGCCACATCTGATGTTGTAGTAATGCAGGACACTTCAGGTAAATGGCAGGCAATTTGTATTAGAACGTTTGGTAACATGTTTTTGGACAAAGTCTGGCTTCTGTGTTCTTTCCAAATAATTGACCAGGCAGTCAAATCTTGCAATATGAAACAGTGAAGCTTTGAACCCTCAGTATCAATGGCATCACCTGCAGCAGTGATGAGAGAGCCCTATACTGTGCATGTTCCTGTATTGCTACTTGGCTCTTGTGCAGCATGCTGCGGCAATCTCACATGCTTCATAAGATTTTGCATTTCCATAAAGTCCTTCCACAAGATTGCACTGATGTCAGTTATGCACCAGTGGACTGTAATAGAGGCTAGATCATCAACGTTGCCAACACTGCATTCTCCAGATTCAATGGAAGGAACATCAAACGAATGCTAGTGCTCTTCTTGAAGCCAGATTTAAAAAACGTTCATGTAAAACTGCAAAATCAGGTTTGATGGATGGGATACCATTTGAATGGCAAAAAGCGTTCTCTCGCCAAGTTACATTTTCTTAACTCACAAATGGCAATGTTCCAGGAAGGACAAAGAAAACACTTCAAAGGCATCTAAAGCTCTCCTTGTAGCCTGGCAGCAGCAACATTAATGACTGAGAGGAGCCTGCTGCCACTTGCTCTAAATGGTAACATCTTGTCCATCAAGCTGCATCATGCAATGAATCATAATGTCGTAATGACAAGGTAAAACAGTGGCAGACAAGGAAAGAAAAGGAAACAAATCCTGCATTCCTGATTCCATTATTTCATGGGATATCCTGCCCCATGTACCAAAGATGTGAGAGTCAAGGATTTGTCTTTTCAGTGGCATGAAGACTGATGGCAGAAATTAGCAACCCTGAGTAGACATCTTTCTCCATTTCCACTGCTACTGACAACTGCACATTCTTTGTCTGCTGCTGCTGCAGGGTGCTCATGGCATCCACACAGAATGCAGCAAAAACTCCTGTTCAACCTGAAACCTGGCCTTGTAAGGTCAGAAGTCTTTAAAGTCAATATGCAGCATGAGCTTGAAGACTTCGAAAAATTAATTGGTTGGAATTTTCTGGCTGTCCTTGCCCTAAGGTCAGAAAATTCCACCCAAGGTAAACCAACCTTTGCATGGCCCATATGCCACCTGTTACAAATCTCATTGCAAGTATGATGGGAAAGTTCTGCCCACTGTGTCCTTTACTGGTGCTAATTTCTTAACTTATGGTTTCTGAGGTATCTGGCGTATCTTTCTCAAACTCACTCTATACTTCGATAATGTTGCATCTGGTAGCCATAATAACAGAATTACAGAAGCGATGAGTGGAGAATAAATTGCTTTGTCTTTCATAAAAATGTTAGTCTGATGAAACACAATAGGAAGACAGAGATATTTAACACAAGATGTCAGGCATTTTTCTGCATTGTAGTTGCAATGTTAGTGATGTTGAGGCATGTTATGGATGTATACATCTTAATAATTGGTTCCACCTTTCTGTACCAATCTATAAACTAAGGACTAACAAATTACTGAATAGCCTTTTAAATGTTTCTTTTTCAGATTCCAATAAGTCTTCCAATAGTATTTATGTAGATTTCTCAAGAGACTTATTTATAAAGTTTTCTCTATCTTATGAAGGCATGAAGTGCAGTAGCAGGAGAATTGATGTTGGGATCCCTACTTACTGTGTTTCAAATTAACTCCTCTGATTTTGAAACTTTGCCCCTGAAAATCCAGATTGACAGGCAATTGGCCAGTGAATTACAGGCTCAGTAGAGCAATGGGACCCAGTGATTAGTAAAATCTGCAACCCTTCCCCCGGGCCTTGTGTACAACAAGTCCTGACTGAATCCCTGCTTGAGGAATCCCCATTCATTCATTAGCTCTGCTGCCAGATGTTGTTCCAACATTTATTTTGAAAGAAACAAGTGGAGATCCTTGCATCTGGAGCATTATAGACATTGAAAGAAGTTTATAAAGTAGGTATGTAATGTGGAAAATGAACTGACACAATTTGATTCAGGTCTTTTAGGATTTTGAATGGAGTTGATAGAATAGATAAAATCATTTTCTGAGTGCAAGGAATCAGTGGCATGGGGGCATGTTCCTAAAACAGAAACAGGTCATGCAGGTGAGATATTAGGAAGCAGTTATGAACAAATGGGGTGGAAAAATGCCTGGCTAACAGGAAGCATAAATGAGCCTTTTTTGGGTTGCAAGATATAACAACTGGTGTGCCACAAGGATCGATGCTGAAACATAACTGCCTACAATTTATATAAATGACTGGGCGACCCTTTGTGGCGGGGGGCAGGGGTGGGGGGGGGGGGGGGGGGCAGGGGTCAACTGCTTTACTGAAGTATGCAAATATGCTGGAAGTAGTTCAAAGAAGGTTTATCAAACTAATACCTGGAACGGGTGGTTGTTTTATAAGGTGAGGTTGTATAGGCTAGGCTTGCATCGGGTGAAGTTTAGAAGAATGATGGACAACTTGATTGAAACATGGAACCTGAGGGATCTTGACAGAATGGATGTGAAAAGAATGTTTCCTCTTGTGGGAGAATCTAGAATTAGGCGTCACTGTTAGCCCATTTAAAGCAGAGATGAAGCAACATTATTTTTGAGTGTCATGAGATTTTGGAACTTGCTCCCTAAGAGATTGTAGAAGCAGAGTCGTTGAATACATTTGAGGCACACGTGGATGGATTCTTGGTAAACAAGTGGATGATAGGTTATTGGAATTAGGTGGAATGCAGATTTGAGATTACTATCAAATCCGCTGTGATCTTATTAAATGGTGGAACAGGCTTGAGAGGCCAAATGGCCTACTCCTCCTTGTTTATAATTTAATGGCACCGTGAATTTGGAGGTGGGTGGGGGTATTTAATTGAACAGAAGAATAGAAGAGTGGGAACCCTGTCACCCTCCTGCCTCCATGAATGAGCCTGGATCAGAGAGGCTCATGGATGTTCCATTGGTTCTGACAGGCCAGATCCTATCACCAACCTTAGGTTCCACCCTAAAAGTTCTCTTTGACAGAAAACAGTAGCTGATAGCTCAATTAATAATTTTAAATGCCAGATTGGTGAGTGTTTGCTAGGAAGGAATAAATTAAGTTGGAATACCAATCAGTCATTATCCATTTGAATGGTGAAGTTGGCTTAAGTGGCTGTTCGTGTTGATTTTCCAGAAATTTCAGACAATGCAGAGTCCAAATGCATGTTGTTTTGGGTGGGCCCCAAACAGGGATCCCAACATCATCATTATAACGTTGAATTTTGCAGGACAATGGAGTAATTTCGTGCCCAAAGTTGGTAAGCCAAATTTGCAGTTGACGCCAAATTAGGAAACGCAGTTGATTCAGGGAAATAGCTTATAAACTTCTAAGTGGGTTTGTACTTACTTAAATGGTTAGAACAAAGGCGTATGAAATTTAAAATTGACAAATTCACAGGAAGTAAAACGGACAAATAAATAGCTGTCGCAATAAGCATGAAATTATGAGAGATCTCAGGTTCTCAGCAAATGCAATATTTAAACAGCAACTACTGTGGAGAAGCAATCAGTAAACAAGAATCTTGTGTTTTAGCAGAGTACAAATTATTATCTAATATTCTGGTCAGTCCCTAACATGACCATTTAGTTTAAAAAAACATTTAAACCTGGAGGTTGTTTGATTCGCAAGTCTGATTTCTAGGATCAGAGGCCAAAATTATGAGGAGAGATTGGAAAATGTTGACTGATTCACTGCAGATTTGTAAGATAATAAATGTACAGAAAGAGAGATTGAGAAACTTACTTTGAATTAAGACACAAGACAAAGAGACAGCAAGCAGTGAATGGCATCCTGTGCCAGGGCCAGGTAGTTAAAATTATTGTCCCACCAGTGTCAGAAGGTAATAAAGGAAGTAATAAACACCACTTTGCTTTCTTTGTAAGGCGGGAGAAGAAGATATGTTCTTCCAGTTTCCAAAATGAAACTTTAAGACTCGCCTGCCTGGATCTCTCCCCATCAAACACGAAGCCTGTTATAATTCAGTTCAGAAACGCCAAAGTGTTTTATGAAGTCTGCCTAGATCACAAGTTTTGCAATTTAAATTTGACTAGGATAAGGATAACAATTAAATGTTTCATTTCAAATATGATTCAACTGATCCACTAGGGAGCTTTTAGCAAACAAATTTTATTTAAGAATCCATTTTGACATGTGTGAAAAGAAAATTGGCAATAATCTTTACCAATTACAAACAAAAAAAAATGCAACCATGATATTGTATAAACCGTAACAGCTAAATACCATTCCAAACAAAACACTTGCCACAGGTTTAACACAAAACACAAATGCTCACATAATGCTGAAACTTAGTCCTTTGGCTGGATGCTGCAGCTCTCTTGATATATGCACAGATAAACCGGGAGTCAGAACAGCTTCCCAAAATGCTAGGGAGAGAGAGAGGCTCTATGTACTAACTCGCAAACCACTAGCAGAATTTTCAGTCCAGGAAGGCCTGCTTTCAGCTAGCCAGCAAAAGTTTCAATCCCAGAGAGAGAGAGAGAGAACGTGCCTTCCACTTGAAACCAGGACAGTATCTAACACTAAAACCAAAACTGCAAATGACTCCTTGGATTCTTCTGGGAAGGAACCACCTGACTTTGACTTGTCAATCAATCCTCCCCTCAGAATGCGAGGTCATAAAAGATCCCAGAAAGTACCTGAGGCTCAGAGTAAAAATAAACAAAACCCCATTTAAACCACTGAAGCATCAATAAAAGGATTTTTAACCAGACAGTCCAACAATAATGAAAAAAAAACAAAGCTGATTAACTGCAGAGAACATGATTTAAAAAAAAACATTTCTTAAAGGTACACCAGAATCACAGGCCCTTCTGAAAACCTCTTCCAGTGAAGGTTCAACTTTTGTTGCTGTTCCAATGCAATCCTGCTTGCCAGACAGCCATATCTTTTTCCTGTCATTTTCAAAGCAAATTAATGTACTTAACTGTATGTACTGCAGTTATAATTCAGATTAATGTTCATAAGATAGCTAACAACATGAAAAATGAAGAACACTGGAAGCTACAGTTTGAAGCATCAATAGGAAAAGGGGATAATAAAATCATGTTCAGGGCAGAAGCACTTTTATGGATTCAGTTGTACTTTAGATATTCCCTTGTGCATCCAGTCTTCTCTCCCAGAAGCAGATTGAAACCCTTATTTGCAAGTTGTATGCAAAGTAGAGAACCTGATAATGAGCGAAAATTTGGCCACACTGGGACCACGGGATACCTGTTAAATTTGTAGCGGAATCAAATTTTGTTTTTTTCTGTTTCCAGCCTGGTGGCTCACCAGGCATTGTTGAAATCAAACCTCAGGAATAATGGAGGTAGTGGAAGTAGGGGGCTGGGAGGTGTTGGAGGTTGGATTTGGCATGGGATTGAATAGGACAGAAAGACAATCAGGTATAAGGATGGTTTCATATCAAGATTTGGGCTGGGGTTGGTGGAGAGAAGCAGCTGTGAGGAAAGAACACAGGAAATCAGATCTCCAGGGAGATGGAAAATGGAAATTGGGATGGTGGATTAACTACAGAAAGGCTGGAGATTGTGGATTAGAAATGAGGAGAGTAGCAGTTGGTAAGACACAAGAATGAGGGGGAAAGGATTCAAAGGTTAATAATGGATAAAGAGAAGTAATTGGATGCATTGAAAGTCAGAATTTGGGTCTTTGGATGGGAGAAGACAGAGGAAAGCAGATCAGGAGAAGTTTGGAGATTGGAGTGTGGCCAGTGAGGGTTGGGAAGCTATGATCAGTAGAGGTTGCATTGTGAGGGTCTCAATTTATATGTGTTAATCAAATGTCCTGTCACACACTGGCAGGACACTCGCACTTTTTGAAGCATGCCATTGTAAAAACGGCAACTGGTGCCTATATGTTACTGTTGCACCACCCCGTTTAAAAATGTTTTCAACCATCTCCTACCTAAAAACAAAAATAAAAATGTAAGAAATAGGATCAGAGTAGGGTGTTTGACCCTTTAAGCCTTCTTCACCATTCAGCAAGATCATGCTGCTCTGAGTGTGGCTCACTCACTTTCCTGCCTGATCCTTATAATCCTTGGCTCCCTTGAGTCCTCATTGCAACTTGCTTTCCTACTTCTTTTTGTATTGGCAACAAATTAGGCTACAGTCCACTCAGTCCCTTCATTCAAGTCATTAATATAGATTGTAAATAGTTGAGATCCAAGAACTGAGTTTTCTAGCAGCCCAATAGTTACAGTTTAACAACGTGAAATAAATGATTCACTTTGAATGTTTGCTGTTATAAACTCTATCAATTCTTCTAAGATATTACCTCCATAACTGTGAGTTCTTACCTTTTATAGTAATCTTTTTTTGTGGCCCTTTCAAATGTTTTTTGAAAATCAAAACACGTTCCATCTGCTGAATTCCCTCAATCCATCCTGCTTATTACATTCTCAGAGTGTGGGACGATGTTTGATTCCAGCCTTGGGTGACTGTGTGAACTTCACACAATCTCACTGTGCTGGGTTTTCTCTGGATGCTCCAGTTTCCTCCTACAGTCCAAAAATGTACAGGTTATTGGATTGGCCATGCTAAATTGTTCCATAGTATCCCGAGTTGTGTATCTTGGAGGGGATTAGCAAGCTATATACTTGGGGTCAGGCTTGGTTAAGATGCTCTTTTGGCGAGTCAGTGCAGACTCGATGGGCCAAATGGTCACTTCCTGCCCTATAGGGACTCTATGATTCTAAGAACTCTAATAAATTTGCCAAACACAATTTCCCTTTCATAAAACCATGTTGCTTTTGCTGAATTCATTAGAATTTTTTAAATGACCTTTTCTAATTTCTTAACATTAACAGCATGTTCTCAATGGTAGATATTCGGCTCATTGGCATGTAGTTTGCTGCTTTCTGTCCTGCTGTGCTGAATAGAGATGTTACAGTGTACTTTCTGAATTGGGTAGGATTTTCCTGGAATCTAAGGGATTTTGGAATATTACAGCTAATGTGTCCACTATCACTGCAACTACTTCTTTTGCAACCCTGGGAGTGTAGTTTCCAGGGTACTTGCCAATCTCTAGTCCCATTAGTTTTCTCGGAGCTTTTTCTCTCGTAATTCTCTAATATTCTTGGGATGCTTTTTGTATTTTCTCCTGAGAAAACAGATTAAAAAAAATTTGTTCAAAGCCTTTGACATTTCTGTGGTTTCCATTATTAATTCCCCAGGTTCCTCCTCAAAAAGGCTAACATTTACTTTAAGTACTCCCTTTAGTTTTACATATTTGGAGATCTTACAAATAGTTTCTATATTTATCCTGTTAGATTGCTTTCATAATCTAATTTCACCCTCATTTTTTGAGTCATCCTTTGCTGCTCTCTAAAATATTCGTAAACTTCTGGCTTATTATTAATCTTTGCAATATTGTACCCCTTTCTTTCAATTTGATATTATCCTAAACTTGCTTCATTAGCCACCAATAGTGCATCCTTCTTACAGAGTCTTTTTTTGTTCTCAAAAATCTTTATTGAGTTTATGCATTATCTCCTTAAATATCTGCTGTTATTTGTCTACAGTCTGGGGCAGCACAGTGATTAGCACTGCTGTCTAACTGCGCTAGGGACTCAGGTTCAATTCTGGCCTTGGTTTAAATGTCTGTATGGGTTTCCTATAGGTACTCTGGTTTCTTCCCATGGTCCAAAGATGTGTGAGTTTGATTTGCCATGCTAAATTAATCCTAGCATCAGAGGCTTAGCTGGGTAAAAAGAGGGTTAAGGGAATTGAGCTTGGGTGGTATTGTGATTGGTACAGTGTTGATGGGCTTAATGGCTGCCTCCTATACTGGAGGGATTCTATGATCTTATCTTTCAACCTATTTTCCAAGACAGCCTGAGCAATTCTGTCTTCAAACCTTTGCAATTGCTTTTATTAAGGTTAAGAAATTAGTTTCAGATCCAGCTTTCTCACCAGAATCACGGAATTGTTATGGTACCGAAGGAGATAATTTGGCCCATCATGTCTTGCACTAGCTGTCCAAATGAGCATTATTACTTACTACTATTTCCCTGCCTTTCCTTCAAATTCCTATACATTGTTTCTGTTCAAATAAACATCTAATGCCTTCTCGAATGCTTCGACTGAACATGCCTTCACCAGACTTCCAGGAAGTTGACAACCGTGTTAATCCAGCAACCAATATAGTGACCTTTCACTGTACCGTCACCAATGCAAGTAAATCCTTTTCTAAATATGGAGACCAAATTGCCCACAGTATACCAGGTGTGGTCTCATCAGAACCCTGGACAACTGGAGAAGTGTTTTTTTTATTCCTGTAGTCCTTGTATTAAATATTAACACCGTATTTGACTTTTTGTTTTTGATGTACCTGTATGCTAACTTGTGTTCCTTGTACAGGTACACTCAAATCCCTCTGAACATGCTGTTTTTTTATTTTCACATCTTTTAAAAATTTGCTTTTCTGCTATTACCAAAGTGAATAACCTCACACTTGTCTACATTATATCTGGCAGTTTGTTACCCATTGACTTAACCTGCCTATATCTCTTTGCAACCTCTTTATGTCCCACTTACATCTTATTTTCCCACCTAGATTTGCATCATCAGCACATTTAGATACTGTGTTCTTCATTTCTTTGTCTGAATTGTTAGTTTAGATTGTAAATAGCCAAGGTACCGTTGGTCCTTATAGCATTCCACAGCTTGCAAATTTTTGTGGAGTGGGGTGGGGTGGGGGAAACATTCATTGGGTCCACTTGCTCCCAGCAAGTATCACAGTAGCCTGGAGAATTTGGAAATTCAGTGATAAAGCAAGTTTTGCGTTGAGTGCCAAACCCATCACAACCCTCCCAGGCGGGACTACGATGCATATTTGGGTGACACAGTGGTTAGTATCACTGTCTCATTGCACCAGGGACCTGTGTTCAATTCCTGGCTTGGGTCATTGTCTATGCGGAGTTTTCATGTTCCCCCTGTGGCTGTATGGGTTTTCTCCGGGGCCTCTGGTTTCCTCCCACAGCCCAGAGATGTGTGGATTAGGTGAATTGGCCATGTTAAATGGCCCCTTACTGTCAGGGGAACTAGCTAGGGTAAAATGCATGGGTCTGTGAGGATAGGGCCTGGGTGGGATTGTGATTGGTGCATACTCAAAGGGCAGAATGGCCTTCTGCACTGTAAGCCCTATGATATTCGAATCCACAAATTTAAATACAATTAGCTTACTTGCAGCCTGAATCAAATAGCTTTTGCTCCTCACCTGACCTCCCTCCCACTCCCCCCCCTCTCCCCCCACAAAGTGGAATCTGCACCAGTTGAGCTTTCGTACAGACCCGCATAAGCAAGGGCCATGTATTTTGGACCCTGAGGGTCGAGAAAGCATCGCCAACTGCTCAGTAATGGGAGACATCCTCTCCCTTTACTCCTCAGAACCTCCTCTCAGCCACGCCTCTTGGCAATGCCAACAATGCACTGATACCCTGGCCTGGCGCTTTGATCCCATGGGGCTTGAGAAGATAGGTTTGGTGGCCATTTGTCCTGCTGCTGCTGCCAGGCTGTAAAGGGTGAGCTCGGACTGTGGCAAGGTGCTAATTTCAACACTCTATGCTATCATGATTGGGCTGCCCCTTCAAGCCCCACCTGAAGATCATCCCCGCCATGGTGATATCAGGCAGCCCTGTGATCAATATCTGCAGTCCTGCCTGTCAACGGTGCAAATCCTGAAATGGCCATGTCACTCTAACCTCCATGCCCCCTGGTCACCTGACAAGATTTAAATCATTGCAGCACTCCAATCTACAGCAGAGATTTTTTCTTCTTGTCTGAAGCTGCAGGTGGGATCAGACCCCTTTTGAAGTTCTCTGACAACGTCCCCTACCACTCCCACTTCAAATTACTGGTGAAACAATAGACTGTCAATCAGGATTAGACTTTGTCAACATTGCAGTCAAGACCAACGGGATACTTGAGGTGCATTCAACTGTGAAGGGAGATAAACACAGGTGGCTGGAAGATGATGGGATTCTATTGAATTGACAACTGAATCTTTTATAGTGCATTACACATTGAACCCGTTACTGATCAAAGGCTTCTAGTGCAATGGAGAGGGTTTCAACAATTGAACAATTTCAACTTGCTGGAAAGCCGTAGCAATTTTAAATCAAAGCTGTGTGGATATAATGAGGCTGAATGCACAGCTGGGCAGACTGGAACATTCCCCCCTCCACCTTCTACTCCCACAGGGACAAATTGACCTCCACTCTGTCAAGTGTCAGTCAAGATCCAGGACATCCAAAGTGGCATTCAATGCATTATGCACAGTTCTGCTGTGAAATATGCTAGACACCATTTTAGTGAAGTCATTAGTGTGCACCGCTAATACCTGCTGAAAGTAATCCGATTAAACAGGTTCTGACTCCAATCAACATAAAGCACTGACTTAACATTAGTAGTACCATTTTGGAACTCTCTGCTCCAGTTAACCAGCAGGAGGCCCCTCAACTAATGCTATTGAAAGGAATTGTTAACTGCTTACATATTAATTACCCATTGATTTCTTCTGCTTATTGCTACATTTTTCTAAATATTTAGTGCTTTCCATAGTTATTTCAAATTTCTAAAAGTCTATTGGGAGTGATGTGGCAGGTGCTTAAGGACATTATCCTGACTTCAAAGCTTCACAAACCACAAGCTCCCAGACATGGATGCACTAATTGGCATTTCCTTGAAATGCAGTATGAATGGGAGAATGAGTGCAGACCACGTTAGAGCAGGACAAGTTGTTTCAAAGCAAAGAGGAGCAGAAAGAGGAAGGGTGAATCCTAGAAAATGTCATTTTGCCTTGGCTGTTTGTGAAGAACTAATTCAAGTTTGCTACCAGCATGTCTGAACCAAATCCCTATTTACTAACTTCCCACTCCTTACCTTCCCTTTATCACTGTTATACATCTTACTTTGCCAAAGTCACCACAAAACAAGCATTCCAAATTAAATTATTTCATATTGCATGCAAAGGTCAGCTCAACAACATTCTTACTTTTATACCATGTGACTCTTCCTATCCTGGTTCTCCTATGAAGTATTACCCCAAACACTGCAGCATGGCTGGTGCAAGACTGCTGACTTTCAGTAAGAGTAACTGCAGGATGTTTTTGGAGAATGAGCTTGAACAAACTTTTGCCTAGAAGGTTCAGCTATTGATGGCACAACCCCATATTGAACAGCATTTAGAGGAGCACTGAGGGTGGGAATGGTGCAAAATATACTCTGGGTGGGGTGCTCAATACCCACCACAAAAGTAGCTCGACAGCAGCACTACTGATTGAGCTGGTCAACGGCTAGACTGGGTCTGCAGCAAGTGATGAAAAAACCAACAAGAAGAAATAACATACTTAACAACCTGTTAGCTGCGGATGCATCTGTCCATGACAGTATTGGTAAGAGTGACCGCTGCACAGCCCTTGTGGCGATGAAGTCTGCCTTCACATTGAGAATAACCTACACTGTGTTGTGTGGCACTTTCACTGTGCTAAATGGAATATACTTTGAACTGATCTAGCAACTCATGACTGGGCATCTATGAGGCTCTGTGAGCAGCAGCAGAATTGTACTCCAGCACAATCTGCAACCTCATGGCCTGGCATATTCCCCCACTCAACCACTGCCGTCAAACCAAGTTCAATGGAGAATGCAGGAGGGCATGCCAAAGCAGCATCAGACATACCTAAAAATGAGTGTCAACCTGGTGAAGCTACCAAACAGGCCTGCTTGCAAGCCAATTCGCAAAGACAGCAAGTGATAGACAGAGCTAAGCGATCCCATAACCGATGGATCAAATCTAAGTTCTGTAGCCTTTCCACATCAAGTCGAGAATGATGGTGGACAATTAAACAACTCACTGGAGAAGGAGGCTCCACAAATATCTCCATCCTCAATGATGGAGGAGCCTTGCACATCAGTGCAAAAGACAGGCTGAAGTATTCTCTGCAATCTTCAGTCAGAAATGTCAAGTGGATGAATCATCTGAGCTTCCTCCAGTGGTCCCAGCATCTCAAATGCCAATCTCCAGCCAATTTGATTCACTCCATGTGATATCAAGAAGTGATTGGAGACACTGGATACTGCAAAGGCAATGGGCCCTGATAACATTCCAGCAATAGTACTGAAGTTTTATGCCCCAGAACTTGCCGCTCCCTAGCCAAGCTCTTCCAATACAGTTACAACACTGGCATCTATCCAACAATGTGGAAAATTGCCCAGGTATGTCCTGTACTCAAAAAGCAGGACAAATCCAACCCAGCCAATTACTGCCTGGTCTACTCTCGATCATCAGTAAAGTGATGGAAGGGGTCATCAACAGTGTTATCAAGCAGTACCTGTTCAGCAATAATCTGCTCAAAGATACCCAGTTTGTGTTTCACCAGGGTCACTCAGCTCCTGACCTCATTACAGCCTTGGTTCAAACATGGATAAAAGAGCTGAATTCCAGACGTGAGAGTGACAGCCTTGACATCAAGGCTGCATTCAATCGAGTGTGGCATCAAGGAGCCCAGGCAAAACTGGAATTAATGGATATCTGGGGACAAACTCTTGGAATCATATCTGGTACGTGGGAAGATGGTTATGGTTGTGGAGGGTTAGTCAGTTCCACAGCATCTCTGCAGGAGTCCTCAGGATAGTGTCCTAGACCCAGTAATCTTCAGCTATTTCATCAGTGACCTTCCCTGTATGATAAGGTCAGAAGTGGGGATGTTCGCTGATGATTGCGCAATGTTCAGTGCTATTCGTGATGCCTCGAATGCTGAAGCGGTTCATGTTCAAATGCAACAAGATCTGTACATTATTTAGGCTTGGCTGACAAGTGGCAAATAACATTCATGCTACACAAATGCCAGGCAATGATCATCACCAATGAAACACTCTAACTACCGCCCAATAACATTCAATGATGTAACCATCACTGAATCCCCCACTGTCAACATCCTTGGGACTACCATTGGCCAGAAACTCAACTTGACTCACCACATAAACACAGTGGCTACGAGAGGGGGTCAGAGGCTAGGAATATGTGGCGATTAGCTCACCTCTTGACTCCCCAGAGCCCATCTACCATCTATAAGGCACAAGTCAGGAGTGTGATGGAGTGCTCTCCACTTGCCTGGATGGGTGCTGCTCCAGCAATACATGAGAAGCTTCACACCATCCAGGTCAAAGCAGCCTGCTTGATTAGCACCACATCTACAAACATTCAATCCTTCCATGATCAACGCTCAGTAGTAGCAGTGTACTATCCAAAAGATGCACTGCATCAGTTCACCAAAGGTCCTTAGACAGTACCTTCCAAACCCATGACTGCTTCCATCTAGAAGGATATGGGGAACAGATAAATGGGAACACCACCACCTGCAAGTTCCCCTTCAAGCCACTCACCATCCTGACTTGGAAATATATCGCTGTTCCTTCACAGTCGCTAGATCAAAATTCTGAAATTTCTTCCTTAATGGCATTGTGGGTCAACCTGTAGAACATGGGCTGCAGCAATTCAAGACAGCAGCTAACACCGCCACCACCTCAATGGCAACAAGGGATGGGCAATAAACGGTGGCCAGCCAGCGACACTCATGTTCCATGAATGAATAAAAACAAATCCTCAATCCAGGATAATATATAACTCCTAATCCCATGATTCCTAATTTCATAAAACAATCCTTTGTGTGGCAAGTTAGCAGATGCTTTTTCAAAATCCAAATGCACTACTTCCACTGGTTATTCCTTATCTACCCTGCTGGTTACAACTTCAGAAAACTCAGACTCTGCCACATACAATTTTCCAAGTGCCCTGTTAGCACATTCCTAATAATAGATTCTAACTTTTTTCCCATAACTGATATCAGAACTAATCAGTCTATAGTTTCTCTTTTTCCCCCTTGCTGCTTTGTTGAATAGTCAGGTTATATTTGTAACCTTTCAACCCTGGGGATTATTCTAGAATGTAGCGCATTCTGAAAGATCATAACCAATGCTTCCACTATCTTTGTAAATACTTTTAAAAGGCCCAAGTTGCAGACCATTGTATTCAGGAAATTTAGCTTTAAATCCCATTAATTTCTTCAATACTACTACTTCACTAAATGGTAAGGCCACAGACCAAGTGTTGGAAAATAGGATTGGAGTGGATAAATGTTTGATGGCCAGTCAACGTATCTCTTTGTGCTGTAAAATTCTATGACCCTTATATCCAAAGTTCTTCATTTTCACAATCCTCAAGGTAATGGGGATTTTTGATAAGAGCATAAGGTTTTTCCTTTAACCTAATACAAGCTTCAACCTCTCTTAGCTACAGCAGAACCACTTTTCCCATGGAGCTTTTATTCTTTAAATGAATGTGTATTTATTGCAAATTAATTAATATTTTAAACGTCTGCTCTTGTCTATTCCCATTATATATTTTAATATAATTTAACTTGGGCTACGTAATTTTCTTTCTGTTGACTTGAGACTGGATTTAAATGATAAATTTCAAAATATTGTGATCACTGTTGCTCCGAGGCTCATTTTATCCCATGTTTATTATTTAACTTTTTTTGTTGCACATTCTTTGATTTAACCACTTGTTAGTTGCCCAACATGCTGATCTAAAAAATGGTCTGGTATCCATTCAATGCATTAATCCTTCACAGTATTAATGAAAATTTGTCTTGCCTGCTTTAAATGAATACTACTCTCCCTGTGATTATTGTATCACATTATTTCATGTACCTCTAGTTTTCTTATTTGTACGCTACTGGATACTTTCAATGACTTTAGGGAACCTGTAAAGTACCAGTATTATAGGTCCTTTTTTTTCCCCCTAATTCCATCCAAACTGATTCACTGGGTGAAATCTTATCTGCAAGTAGCAGAGTGTTTGTTCCACTGAGAAAAAGAAAACACATCAGTCTTCTCTCCAGACCTTATCACTCAGCTATAAAAAAAAGCAGACGTGTTTCATGCTGTCAAATAGGGGGAATGGAGCCTCAACATGCCAGCAAAGTCCAACTGCACTGACCGCTCCAGCTCACTTCCCCCCACCCCCTGCAAACGGCCATCACCAGCAACTTCCATGGCTGCTCTCCTCTCCCATGACCATAGGTAATGAATTCTGCCTACCCCAATGAGGCTACCACTGGAGCCTGCCTCGCCACTGTCTTCAGATACATGTTGGCACTGCCAATTGACACTGCCATGTTTGCATGGACATGGACCTAACCTGTACCAAGGGGCTGGATTTGGCCATGTCCCTCTCCCCTGCGGCCATATTGACACTTCCATACTCTGGATGGATCCCCATGACATGTTCACATTTGAATACATGGCAGGGGTTTAATATCTAGCAAGGGGTGTTTCATAATATTTGCAATTAAGAACCTACAGCTGACCATGAAACCATTGTCAATTGTTGAAGAAACCCACCTGATTCACAAATGTCCTTTAAGGAAGGAAATTTGCTGTCCTTACTTGGTGTGGCCTACATGTGCCTCCAAGTCACAGCAACGTGGTTGACTCTCAACTGCCCTCTGAAATTGCCTGGCAAGTCATTCAGTTCAAGGGAACTAGAGGTGGGCAATAAATGCTGGCTAGTCAGTGACACCTGTGTCCCACAAATGAAGGGAAAAAAAGGTAATATTAAAATAAATATAAATCACACTTACTGCCATTCTTGCAGATGGCAAATGTGGGCTCAAGATTGCCCCTACTATCTTTGTTTTCCAAGCTAATGTTCTTTCTCTCTACTTCCTTTATCACATCCTTTATTATCAGGGTTACTGCCAACTCCTCTTGCTATCATTATCAACTCCCCAACACCCAATTACCATCCTCCCCTCCAGCCTCTTTTTCCATTTTGCCCATTATTTTTAAAAGTTCAGAATATTTTATCTCCCAACCTTGGTTATGTTGCAAACATTTCTCTGTAATGGTTGTTAGATCAAGCACACGAATTATTGTGCTAATAATTCCTCAATTTTGTTGTGATTGCTTTGCTTGTTAAGATGAAGTAGCTTTCTATTTCTCCCTAAAACATTTTGAAGCTGAATGCATTTGTAAAATGAATTGATTGCATGTTAGGATTTGTCTATTCATAAACCCCTTAATTTATTCTGTTATGCTACTTGAAATGTATGATACTTATATGATTTGTCATGTGTGAATTTGAAGCTACAATGCTTTACTACATGAAAAACATCATTTATTAATAAAGCCTTAGGATACTGTACTCTTTATTAAGCCTTCTCCAACTGTCCTGCCACCTTCAGTGACTTATGCACCTATACACCCAGGTTCCTCTACTCCTGCACACCTTTTGCAACTGAATCATTTATTTTATACTGTCTATGTTCTTCATACCAAAGTTGATCATCTCACGCTGATCTGCACTGAACTTCATCTGACATCTTTTTGCCTAATCCACCATGTTGTCCAAGTTGTTTTGAAATTCTACAATGTCCTCATTCCCTTACAATGTTTCTAAGATTTGTGACACCCTCAAACTTTGAAATTAACCTCTGCACACCAAGATCCAGATCATTAACATAAATCTGGAAAAGTCTCCCGACACTAACCCTATGGAACTCCACTACAAAATATCAGTTAACCATTACTTGCTTTTTCCTATTATTTAGTCAACTTGTTTCCACGTTGCTGATGCCCTTTTTGTTTATGAGCTGTAACTTTTTTACCATGACTGTTGTGCAATCCTATTTCAAATGCCTTCTGAAAGGATGGCACGGTAGCACAGCGGTTAGCACCACTGCTTCACAGCTCCAGAGACCTGGGCTTGAATCCTGGCTTGGGTCACTGTCTGTGTGGAGTTTGCATATTTTCCTCGTATCTGCGTGGGTTTCCTCTGGGTGCTCCAGTTTCCTCCCAGTCCAAAGATGTGTGGGTTAGGTTGATAGGCCATGCTAAAATTGCCCCTTAGTGTTCTGGGATGTATAGAGGGATTAGCGGATAAATGTATAGGGATATCGGGATAGGGCCTGGGTGGGATTGTGGTCGGTATAGACTCGATGGGCCAGAAGGCTTGTTTCTGCACTGTAGGATTCTATGATTCCATGTACACCACATCAACAGCATTACTTTCATCAATTCTCTCAGTTACCTTTTCAAAAACTTCCAGCAAGTTGGGTAAGCACAAATTTCCAGTAAGAAATCCACGCTGGCTCTTTCTAACAAACCCCGATTTTTCCATTTATTCTACACTGGATAATTGTTTCTGAAAGCTTCCCCACCACTGAATTTAAACTGACTGATCTATAATTGTTGGACCTATCCTGACAACCATTTTAGAGCAAGACATCATGTCTCCAATTCTCCAGTCCTATGGCACCTCCCCTTAGTCAAAGGAAAACTGAAAGATTATGATCAGTGTCCGTGCAATTTCCGCTATTTCTTACTTCAATATATCTCAGCCTCTCCCAGTGAGTTGTCAACTTTATGTACTGACAGCTTATCCAGTACTTACTCCACATTAATTTTGACCCCTGTTAATGACAGAATTTCCTTCTCTGTCACCATAGTCTGGGTAGCAAGTACTTGATAAAGATAGACGCAAAGTATTCATTTAACACTTCAGCCCCCTACCCTCATGTGGAAACCCCCTTTTTGGTCTCTCAGTAGCCCTACTCCTCTTCCATGTTAGCCTCTCTTTTAATTTTCCTTATGAACAGCAAGGGAAGGAAGCAGGGATTTCAGTTCTTTCTCATTCCTGTCTACAACACAAACCTCTTGTATTGAATTAAAAACAGAGACTGAGACTAGGCTGGCTTAACAGAATGTGATGAACCTCAGGGCTTTTCCTCGCTGCCCTGCTCCTCTGTTGATGAAGCAGAGTTATGGTTCTCTTAATTTCTCGGTGAACCTACTTGCGTGTTTAATTCATTTTTTTAGCTTCAGTGAATAAACAATTTGGGTTTATTCTTTGGCTGGTGAAATCGTAAAATGTAATCTGCTATTTCTAGTGGATAACATTAACACCATCTTCCATGGTGCAAAGTCCAAAAGGTTTGCTTCTTTCATTGCGCTGCATATGTGCAAGTTGAAAATGTAATATTGGTTGCATTTGGAAGATTAGCATTGTAAATTACTAACAATCCCAGTGATATTAACATCTAAAAAACATAGTAAAGTGTTCAGCCCTGGTCCAGCTTTGTATGAATGATATGTGGATAATGGAGGAGTGGAATTATGGACTGGGAAATAATTGCAGCCATCAGCACAAATCTTTTGCCTGAGTGCTATCTTCCGAGTACAATTGAACTTATCTAACTGAATTGAGTAATTAATATCAACAACAAATTTCTAAGCAGACTTTCAATTTGAACAATGTATATGCTAATACACTAGATTATTCCAGGCTTCTCCAGTAGCGCCTTATATTACTGAGACTTTATCTAGGTTGTACAGAGATATGGACATAATGGTGGAATAAACAGACTAGAGCTAATTAGTTCCTGAGATTATGATGTTCTGTGTAGCTGCTCTATTGGCTAACTATGTGGTTTATGCACTGTACTACAGTTGCACAAACAGTAATAGGCTCTTTTAGTACAAAGCCGTCTGAAATATAGACAGTAAACAATCTTGTAATGTTGTAGTGAACAAAAAATATTGATTAAGATTGTTTCTAGACATCTTTGACAATTCTTGGCAATGTAGATGGGAATTCAATCCTTGACAATGTAGATGGAGATGAAAGTAGCAGAAAAAGTGACAATTTATTCCAATCAGCAAAAATAATTTAGCTTCAAATTTTAAAATTCAAAAATAATTTAGCATTGAAATTTAAGTACAAGTAAGAAGCAAATCACAATTAATAGCAATAAACTTGTCTTATTTGAGAGAATTACTTCCTGAAATATTGCATTTGAAAATTTATTCTGAGAAAGTTACTTTATTCTGTGTGGTGCTAGGTATTTTGTAAATTTTGAGTTAACCTGAAAAACATTTTCAAATCATAAGTACTTTTATATTTATTTTCTTCTAGCACCTTCTTACGCAAGAGGCTAAAGGTTAATCTTCAAGGTGCACGATGAAAAGATGGCGCAGCCACTGCTTGCACCGCCAGGACCAGATAGCCTCCGCCTTTTTACCCGCGAATCTCTTGCAGCTATTGAGAGATGCATTGCAGAGGAAAAAGCCAAGAGACCCAAGGAACATCATGTGGATGATGATGAAAATGGCCCAAAACCAAATCGTGACTTGGAAGCCGGTAAAACACTACCATTTATTTATGGTGACATACCTCCAGGGATGGTTTCTGAGCCAATGGAAGACCTGGACCCATTTTACAGCACACAAAAAGTGAGTGCTTATTAACTACCTGAATACATAATCTGGTCAGAATTCATTTTCTTAGCAATACTGAGTAATGTGTCATTTTGACTTGTTTTCTTTCTTGATTTTTAAAAAATACCTGCCTACGTATATGATAGTCACTGCATTCTCAATTGTTATTTTTTGGCTATGTAAAATTATGTACAACCAGCTGTACTTACTTGTGTCTGTTTCAATGCGTCTCGGAAACTGGGTTATGAAGCATTATGTTGATGATGTTCACAATGCAGAAGTGATTTTACTATTTTGTTCCACATTGAGTTTTTACAGTTGTCTGTTCAAGCTTTGGTTTTGCCAGGTGGTGCAAGGGAATATCATTTACTTTTTAGATTATAAACAATGGGTTTTGAAAGATGTCACCCCTTCCGATTTGGGCTTTTGATGTGCTGAAAATGCAATATAACATTGAAGCATTTGGGTACCCAATGGAAGAGTTGTTTGTGAACCCAGTTTGCTTATATATTTTTATTAGTATCCTCTCCGGTAATAGCTTGATATATTTTGATACTTCTCATTGATATTTTCTTAACTGCTGTTATCTTCTCTGTTATTATCCTATTAAGTCACTTGCTTCCCTTCTTTGTCCCCCTCTTTATTAACCTGCACTGTGTTCCTGTAATTCTCTGTCTTTCAATGAAAGTGAAAACTGTGGAATGGTAAAAATTGATTCTCAATTCATTATTGCCATTTTCCACCACTGACATCCTCTTTGAAACTTTCCCATAATTTCTTTACTTTTCTATCTCACACCATTCCTTCAACAGTCTCAAAAATCTAATTGATTGGACTTTCGCTTCCTGCTTGATATTCCCATCTACAAAGCATTTGGGGATGTTGTTTTTAAGAAAGGGACACCTTTAACATGCTAATTGTATTTGGAGATTTTGTAGGGATTTATCCAACTGCCGTGGAGTCATCTGTACATCAGTCAATATATAAGATTTTGAATTTGTTTCCATAAACATGTGGCATGGATAACTTAGATGCAGGAACAGAATGCAAAAGATCCGTGTTTTCTGATAATACAAAATGGAAAGGTATGCTATGAGGTGAATGCAAAGAGATGACAAAGGATTATGGCCTACTGAAGTGATTGAGCAAGAAATTGCCAGATGATATATAGTGTAGAGAGACTGAAAATTGTTCATTTTGCTAGGAAGAATGGAAAATCAATTTTTTTAAAGCTGATGACTATTATGTATTGGTATTTAGGTGTCTTTTGTACACAAATCAAATGTAAATAACAGAAGCAATTAGTAAAGCAAGCAGTATGTATTTTATTCTAAGAGGATTGAACTATGGGAATAAGGAAGTATTTGTAAATTATTGATGAGGCCTCACTTGCAGCATTGCATATAGTTTGGAATCCTTACTCAAGAAAGGATATACTGTCCTTAAAAGCACTGCAACAAAAACTCACTAGAATGAATTTGGAATACAACTTCTCCTATGAGGAGAGGTTGAGTTGAATGGGTGTATATTCTCTCAAGTTTAAAGAACAAGATGTCATTGATATGCGTAATTTTCATTGGAATGTGTTAATATCTTGCATGGTTTGACAGGCTAAATGTTGAACAGCTATTTCACCTGACTAAGGAAATTAAACTAGAAGTTGTGTCCTCAAGATAGGGGGTTGACTATTTAGCACTGAAATGAAGAAAAATACCTTCACTCAAAGTTGGGCATCTTGGAAATTTTCTACTCCAAAGGGACGTAAATGTTCAACTGGTGGATATATTTAAGATGGAGACGGATAGATATTTGGCCACACCAGGAACGAAGAGATGTACATACAAAGTGAGCAAATGGAACTGAAGTTTAAATTTGCAATAATGATACTGAGAGACACAGCGAGCATGATGGAATGTGTGGTCTACAGCTGCTCCGTTTTATTAAGTTCTTAATCAGTCCTAAATTATTGAAATATATCTGCTGAGTATTGAACTTAACTGATTGTTCCAGGTGAACAAATGTTAAACAGTTGTTTTCTTTGCCCTTTCCTCATCTGATACAGCATATTTTTTGTTTGAAGAAGATATACTTGCCAATTTAGTGAGTACTTAGCTGTTTACATGCTATGATCATAAAAGAATAGGACAGGTTTTCTTGAATTTAATAAAAAGGAGGTTATCTTTATTATATTTGAACCATTCCAAGTAAAATAATAAGATACGTATGCATGTACACACAAAATGTAGACACTTGAGGTGCTCATGCACGTAAATACAGATTACAGACTGGAAAGGATAGGTTGGTCAAATTAGAGTCCACAGAAAAGTTATAGAGTAGCTTGATGACATGACTGGCTTCAGCCTTTGTTCAATGGTCCCGTTGCTTCTCATTTCAAGAAATGGCTAGCTGATTTGGTTGTTCTTCAGGGGATAGTGGTGTTGAGTTGGATTCTTTTCACAACTCTTTGTCTTAAGCAAAGCATCCATAAATGATCACAGTGAGTAAACAGAGCTCGAAGCTTACCAGGTGGGCTGGAGGAAATTAAAGGAGTCAGAAGGGACTCAGTTTAGTTCTTCACATTAAACATCATGTCCTCAGTTCTGCTGAGAAAACATGTGCTTAACACACACAATGGGTTGGCTTGTCATGTGATCTTCCTTTTCCAACTGCTAGAGTATTCAACCAAAACACTTCGGCATTGCTTGTTCCAAAACCATAAAATCCTGCTCAAGGAAAGGACCTTTCCATGGCACAGATACAGTTGGGCAGCCGCAACTCTGTTGACTGGGCTCAAGTAGATTATGCTGCAGCATGTATTACTTCCTGAACCTGACTCATCTGACTCCCTAAGTAATAGCAATTTTATTTTATGAGTTTAAAGTTTTTTTATTAATGTCACAAGTAAGCTTGCAATTAAATTCCTGTGAAAATGCCCCAGTGGCCACACCCTGGAATCTGTTCAGGTATACCAAGAGAGAGTTCAGCATGGCCACTGCACCTAACCAGCACATCTTTCATAGGAGGAAACCAGAGCACCCGGGGGAAACCCACATGGACACTGGGAGACTGTGCAGACTTCACAAAGATAATGACCCAAGTCGGGAATCAAACCCGGGTCCCTGGCGCTGTGAGGCAACAGTGCTGACCACTACGCCAACATGCGAGGATGTCTGTCTAACATCCACAATAAGGATAGGATATGCACCCTGTTTTGTCTGTACAGATCTCTTTCAATGCTGTGGGCAGTGCTGTTGAGTCACCACTCTGCTCTATATTTAAATAGAAGCGCAAGGTATCTAATCTCTGTAACATTTTTGTGTTAGCTAACCAGATGAATGTGATTTAATTTTGGAGTTGTCCTCCCTCTAACTTGTCCTCACTGTCCCTTTTACCCTTTCCTGCCCTGACTACTTGACAGACCTGTCTTGTTTGCCCTCTTCCCAGCTGCTTCAGCATATTGACATGACACAGTCTTTGTCTTTTCCTACTTTCTGTTTGTCATTTAAATAATTCACCTTGCCAATCCTCTTTTACTGCTGTGTACAGGCTACTGAGCCAGGCTTTTAGCAATTCATCCTTTATTGGTAGCAGAACTAATATATGGTCTCATGGTTGAAATGTTCTGGTTTCTTTATCTGGCTGCTTTTTTATAGTTGTCTGGATGTTTTAAAGTGTCCCAAAGCTGCAGCACAAGTTCCCATGAGCTGTTCTCAGAACTCAGATATGTAGTCTAATGTAGAGGATTCTTCCCTTTGCTCTGAAAATCTTTCCTTGATTAGTTTAAGATGACCCTGTCACCTTGTGTCTCTAAACTTGTTCAAAAGGGTTAAAGTGGATGGACTCATTGGGTGAAGTCCTGCTGGCTAACAGGAGAAAAGTCTCAATTATGGGGCTTCTCATAGTCCCATCTCATTTTGATGCAGGCAATCCTCAGACTTGTGACACAGTTAGCTCCAGAAAAACCATTGTGAATCAAAAAACCATGTGTCGGAACTGATTTTCTATTTGGAAAAATATCATAAATGGGCGGTTGATTCCTTAGTCAAGGCAGGATACCTTATTCTCACCGAATAGTGAGAATTTTCTAAGATCTTGCTTGAATATAATTTCCTTATAGCCATGTATTTCCTGTTATACAATAATGCCGACGCTTCCAAAAACACTTCTATTCTGTGAAAGGTGGAAAATAAAGGAACAAAGGAAGTGGTAAAGGCCAACAGCTCACTGGCATCATGTCGTAAAATTGAAACCGGCATTATAAAATTGAAACAGTGTCAATTTCTAAAAATTGTAAGTGCAGTGTGTTGTAGCTCGAACATCCTGAAGTCGAGGACTGCCTGTATTCTCTTCATGCCCTGGTGGTATTCTAAAGCCTTGCAGTTCTGGGTGATGGACAGTAGACTTTAGCTGGATTATGCCCAGATTCTAAGGATATTTTCAAAAATAGCGGACCTAAAACCTATGTCCTGATCCAACTGGATCACAGTAGAGAGCAGTAATTGAATAACGAACTAGGTTAGCCTCTCCACCACATCTCTAATGGTCAGAATATATAGGTTAGCCCATTATTCAGCAGAGGCCCCTCATAATCCACCAACACTCTGCTGAAAGGTTTCCTAAAAGCTGCTATGAAATTAGAGATGTAGGTTTTATTCAGGCAGGGACTTAATCACTACCTGGCTAAAATGTGGCAAGTTTTACAGAACTTCAGCATATCCGTGTGGAGATGTGGGGATGGAATTCTTCCAGTTCACCTGCAGCAGGGATGGTAGAAAGCGAGCAAGGAAAACCTGGTGAAAGACAAAAAGTTGGTAATCCTCCAGTGTAAATCATTGCATTTCTCTCCATGGCGGGTTGATGGTGGGTCACTCTTTCTGCAGGCAGGTGGCACAAAGACCATTTGCATTCATTTGCATCTCATTAAAATGACTGTCTGCTAGCATCTTCTCAGGCCTTCCAAGGTTGGAGGAAATTATGTTGACATCAAATCTGATTGGTAATGAGTGCTGTGGCCTTCAGTTTGCAAGAAACACAGGGTAGTCTTCAGTTTGCAAGAAATTTTGAGGTCAGTGCAACAACTTCTACCATAGTGCTGCACTGCTCCTAATGTGTTGTACATCACTTTGCCTGAGCAGACTGATTCCTGCTGTCCATCTTCAGGTCAAGTTGGTTTTCGTGGATAACATTGTGCGAATGGACCCATGGACCTTCCTGATCAGTACTGTGGGGTTGGAGAATATAAGGATGTCTACCTCTGATGCTACATACCAGTGTCTAACTGGACAAGATTGTGCCAAGAACTCATGCTGCCACTGCATCAAAGGTCTGAAATGCAACCAGGATGGAGTGTGAGGTTAGACCGGGGGTTGGGAGGGGAGCCCATGATGATATTCTACACAGGTAGAGTATCCCACCCTCCCCCCTCCTCTAACCTAATAATAATAGTGTGTGTGTAGTTTTTTTTTTCTCTCTCCTGCAAATTAAAGTAACAGTGATGGCAGTGCAGGTAGTACATTGCACCTCCTGTGGTATGTATGAGGTGAGGGACACCAGTAGTGTTCCTGCTGATTACACCTGCAGGAAGTGTGCACATTTGCAGCTCCTTGAGGATCGTGTTAAGGAGCTGGAGCTGGAATTAGAGGAGCTCAGGGTAATTCGAGAGGTTGAGGAGGATATAGGCAGGAGTAACAAAGAGATTGTAACTCCTATAAGTGATAATTGGGTAACTATTAGGAGGAGGGGTAAGAAGCAATCGGGGAGACAATCCCCTGGGGCTGTTCCCCTCCAAAATAAATTTTCTGTCTTGGAGGCTACAGTTGAGGAAGAATCAACTGGAGCTGACCAAAGGGAGCAGGTCTCTGGGGGTGAGACTGCTGAGAATGCTCAGGTGGGTGGGGGGAATAAGAGATTAGGCCTAGTTATAGGAGACTCCATAGTTAGAGGGACAGATAGGAGGGTAAATAGTAATAAACAGGACTCAGGGCTGGTGTGTTGCCTCCCAGGGGCTGGGGTCCAGGATGTTGCAGATCGGGTTTTTAGGATTCTTAAGGGTGAGGGGAGTCAGCCCCAAGTCATTGTTCATGTGGGGACACATGATGTAGGTAGGACAAGGGAAGGGGATATTAAACAGAAATTTATGGAGTTAGGGTGGAAGCTTAGGTCCATAACAGGCAGAGTGGTTATCTCTGGACTCTTGCCTGTGCCAAGAGATAGTTTAGAGATGAACAGAGAAAGGGATAGTTTGAACTCATGGCTGCGTGGATGGTGCAGGAGGGAGGGGGTCAGGTTCCTTAACAATTGGGACTCATTCTGGGATAGGTGGGACCTCTTCAAGAGAGATGGTCTACACCTGAACCAGAGGGGGACTAATATCTTGGGGGGAAAATTTGCTAAGGCTATGATGGGGGCTTTAAACTGATTCGGGGGGGGGGTGGGATCCTAAGTAGTTGGGGTGCTGAGAGGGATGAGAGTAAGGGGGTTATAGAAGAGAGTTGTAAAACACAGCGGCGTACGGGTGGGGTGGGGCATGGTTTGAAATGCGTATACTTTAATGCAAGGAGTATTCGCAATAAGGGGGAGGAACTTGCAGCTTGGACCAGTACCTGGAACTTCGATGTTGTGGCCATTTCAGAGACTTGGGTAGAGCAGGGACAGGAATGGATGTTGCAGGTTCCGGGGTACAAATGCTTTAGTCGGAGTAGAGAAGAGGGTAGAAGGGGGGGAGGAGTGGCGTTACTGGTCAAAGATTGTATCACGGTGATCGAAAAGAAGTTTGATGAGGACTTGTCTGTGGAGGTAGTATGGGCTGAGATTAGAAACAGGAGAGGAGAGGTCACCCTGTTGGGAGTCTTTTACAGACCTCCTAATAGTTCTAGAGAGGTTGAGGAAAGGATTGCGAAGTCAATTCTGATTAGGAGTGAAAGTAGTAGGGTAATTGTGATGGGGGACTTTAACTTTGCTAATATTGATTGGAATAGCTATAGCTCTAGCTCGTTAGAGGGGTCAGTTTTCGTACAGAGTGTGCAGGAAGGTTTTTTGACTCAGTATGTAGATAGGCCAACTAGAGGTGAGGCTACATTGGATTTGGTGCTGGGCAATGAGCCAGACCAGGTGTTAGGCTTGGAAGTTAGTGAACATTTTGGTGATAGTGACCACAATTCGGTTACGTTCACCTTAGTGATGGACAGGGATAGGCATGAAGCTGGGGGCTGTAGTTATAGCTGGGGGAAGGGTAATTATGAGGCCATCAGGAGAGAATTAGGGTGCGTAGATTGGACTAGGGAACTACAGGGACTGGGAACATCTGGAATGTGGTGCTTATTCAAGGAGCAGCTGCTGCGAGTCCTTGATAAGTATGTCCCTGTCAGGCAGGGAGGAAATGGTCGAGTAAGAGAGCCTTGGTGTACGAAAAAAGTTGATTTGCTGGTTAAGAAGAAAAAGGAGGCTTATGTCAGGATGAGGCTTGAAGGCTCAGTTAGTGCAATGGATAGCTATAGATTAGCCAGGAAGGAGGTAAAAAGTGAATTGAGGAGAGCTAAGAGGGGACACGAGAAGATGTTGGCTGATAGGATTAAGGAGAATCCTAAAGCTTTCTTTCGATATGTTAAGAATAGAAGATTGGTTAGGGCAAGATTAGGGCCAGTCATAGACAGCAGTGGGAAGTTGTGCGTGGAGCCTGAAGAGATTGGTGAGGCACTGAATAAATATTTCTCTTCGGTATTCACGCAGAGTGCTGGAAATGTAGCTGTGGAGAGCACTGAGGTACAGGGTTGCAAATTGGGGAGTATTGTAGTAGATAGGGAGGATGTGTTAGAAATTCTCGAGGGTTTGAAGTTGGATAAGTCCCCTGGGCCGGACGGGATTTACCCTAGGATTCTCTGGGAGGCAAGAGAGGAGATTGCAGAGCCTCTGGCTCTGATCTTCAGGTCCTCGTTGGTTACGGGTGTGGTTCCGGAGGACTGGAGGATGGCGAATGTGGTCCCATTGTTTAAGAAGGGGAAGAGAGACCTTCCTGGGAATTATAGGCCAGTGAGTCTTACTTCTGTGGTGGGCAAGGTATTGGAGAGAATTATTAGGGATAGGATTTATAGTTATTTAGAGAGAAATGAATTGATTGGGGATAGTCAGCATGGTTTCGTGAAGGGTAGGTCATGCCTTACTAACCTCATTGAGTTTTTTGAGAAAGTGACCAGAGAGGTGGATGGGGGTAAGGCGGTTGATGTAGTATATATGGACTTTAGTAAGGCATTTGATAAGGTGGCCCATGGAAGACTTCTACAGAAAATGCAGATGTGTGGAATAGAGGGTGATTTAGCTAATTGGATTAGGAATTGGCTGGCAGATAGAAGACAGAGGGTGGTGGTTGATGGGAGATATTCATCGTGGAGTTCGGTGACGAGTGGTGTGCCTCAGGGGTCTGTTTTGGGGCCCCTGCTGTTTGTAATTTTTATAAATGATCTGGATGAGGGTATTGAGGGATGGATCAGTAAATTTGCAGATGATACTAAAGTTGGTGGTGTGGTAGATAGTGAAGAGGGGTGTTTTAGTTTACAGAGTGACTTGGACAAGTTGCAGAGCTGGGCCGAGAGGTGGCAAATGGAGTTTAATGTGGAAAAGTGTGAGGTAATGCACTTTGGCAGGAACAATAAATGTGTAGAGTATAGGGCTAATGGTAGGGCTCTTAATAGTGTTGAGGAACAGAAGGATCTTGGTGTATGTGTCAATAGATCCCTGAAAGTAGGCAGTCAAGTGGATAAAGTTGTTAAGAAGGCATATGGAGTCTTAGCTTTATTGGTAGGGGGATTGAATTTAGGAGCCGCAGCATCATGTTGCAACTGTACAAAACTCTAGTGCGGCCGCACTTGGAGTATTGTGTGCAGTTCTGGTCCCCACATTATAAGAAAGATGTGGAGGCATTGGAGAGGGTACAGAGGAGGTTTACCAGGATGTTGCCTGGTATGGAGGGCAGGTCCTATGAAGAGAGGTTGAAGGATTTGAGGCTGTTTTCGTTAGAAAGGAGGCGGCTAAGGGGGGATCTTATTGAAACATATAAGATAATTAGAGGTTTGGATAGGGTGGACAGTGATAGCCTTTTTCCTAGGATGGAAAAAGCTAGCACGAGGGGACACAACTTTAAATTAAGGGGTATGAGTTATAGGACGGATATCAGAGGTAGGTTCTTTACTCAAAGAGTGATTAGGGAGTGGAATGCCCTGCCTGCAGCTGTTGTAGATGCGCCAAGTTTGGTGGCGTTTAAGAGGTTAGTTGATAAGTATATGGATGAGAAGGGAATGGTTTAGTTAGGAGGGGCATTGCTTTTTATTTTGGTCGGCACAACATCGAAGGCCGAAGGGCCTGTTCTGTGCTGTATTGTTCTATGTTCTATGTTCTATGTTCAATGATATGCAGTGGGGCAGGGAAGCGAATGAAAAGAATTCACAATGGAAGGTGAAAGGGAGCTAGACCCATACAAGGCTGTGTGAAAAGCTTATAGACAAGGTGGTCAGAGAAATACCACATACCACACCATTTACTGGAAGGGGATGCACAAAACTCTATCCAAGTGCCGCATGGGCATCATGCAGGTGATACACAAAGAGAAAAATGTGGTTAAATGAAGGAACATACTTTCTCTTGAGGCTGCTTGTCTTTTCTCCCTGGGTTGCTAACATCGTGCATGGTCTGGTGAAATAGATAGGCTGCTGAACTGATATTTAAATATTACATTGGGATCTTTTACCCATCAACTGACAGCAGGTGAATGAATCAGTTGCTGGTGTGCTGGGTAACTTGAAGGGGAACATGATTGTACAGAATTAGTGAGGTCCCAAGTGCAGAATCTGGCATGGGAGAAACATGCCAGAGCCATCCTTACAGCACTTCTTCTCAAAATAGAAGAATTCAGTCCATGGTCTGTATGACAACTTGTAGTCTTCAGATACCAACATGTCCAGCCATTGTCATTTTAGAACATAGAACATAGAAAAACTACAGCACAAATAGGCCCTTCGGCCCACAAGTTGCGCCAATGATCTCCCTACCTATTAGGCTTACCTATAAAACTCAATCCTATTAAGTCCCATGTACTCATCCAGAAGTGTCTTAAAAGACCTTATTGAATTTGCCTCCATCACCACCGACAGCAGCCGATTCCATTCACCCGCCACACTCAAGTGAAAAACTTATCCCAACATCTCCTTTGTACCTTACTCCTTAGCATCTTAAACCTGTGTCCTCTCGTAGTAACCATTTCAGCCCTGGGAAAAAGCCTCTGAAACTTCACCCGATCTATACCTCTCAACATCTTTAAAGCTGCAGCATTATCTCCCGACTCCTAAACTCAATCCCTCGATTAATGAAGGCCAGTACACCACACACCTTCTTAACCACATCCTCTACTTGCAAGACCAATTTAAAAGTCTTATGGACCTAGACCCCAAGGTCCTTCTGATCCTCTACATTCTTAGGAGTCTTACCCTTGATATTATATGCCTTCATCCTATTTGACCTGCCAAAATGAGCCACTACATATTTATCCAGGTTAAAGTCCACCTGCCGTTTCTCTGCCCAGCCTTGCATCCTATCTATGCTACGCTATAACTTCTGACATCCCTCCAATCTATCCACAACACCACCAACTTTCGTGTCATCAGCAAACTTACCAACCCATCTTCCCACTTCCTCATCCAGGTCATTTATGAAAATTACAAACAGCAAGGGTCCCAGAACAGATTCCTGGGGCACTCCACTGGTGACTGACCTCCATGCAGAAAAAGGCGCATGTATAATCACTCTCTGCCTTCTGCAGGCAAGCCAGTTCTGGATCAACAAGGCAACAGCTCCTTAGATCCCATCCCCGTATTGTGGGTTTTCCTCAGTATTTCACTACGTTACCTCGGAGGCACGTCTACCAGCTGGATCACTGTCTGGGTCTGTGAAGACATTTTCATTTCCTCATCAGCATCTCATTTTGGAAATATCAGTACTCTGGAACTCTCTCTGCTTCAATTTCTGTTTGGGCAGTTTTTGCTAACTTTTTTAACATTGGTTTAGCTTGCTGAGCCTCGACCATAGAAAACATACTCAATACTTCCTTTGGCTCATCAAAATTTAAGGAGGTGGTTTTGGGCAACCAGATAGTGCAGTCATTTGTCTGTGCTGCAGATTTGGTCTCCTTTTATAGAGTTTGCTTTGTTATGAGCTGGGTCATCACACTGTAGTGAAAAACGCCAGAGACTCTTCTTGCAACGCTCTGTCTTTCGACCCCATTCACTCTCTCTCTCTCTCTCTCTCTGAGTTACCACCTTTGTGTCAGCAGCTCATTACCAAAGAGTAGGTCGACCCTGGCTAGAGATGAACTAGGGACAACTTCTGCAGTTACTGAAGTAAGATTATATGAGGTACACCCAAAATAAAAGTATATACCTCCCCACATCGATACCATTGACAAATATATTTGAATTCAATGCTCTATCTAGTGGAAGGGTCATGCCTTTACCCAGCAAAATGGAACTGATGGCTGCTGCATCCTCATGTAGGACTGAGCTTACTTTCCTCATTTGAGGGATATGGGATCACATTTCCTTCAGGCACAGAATTGTAGTAACTCTTTTTGCTAAACTCTTCTGCACTCAAAGATACATTTATGGGAGCATACCACGCAGTGAGAGCCATAACCTTGTTGCCTGGCTTTCTGACACGGTCCTAATTCTGTCCTGGTCTCTTGTACCCCAACAAATCTATTTTCCGTGTAACTTTCAGTAGTCAGCTCAAAGGTGATCTGCCTTGTTTAAGTGGAAATAGACAGGCCTCTAGGCATCAATCCTAGTCTCAGCACCTTGCTTTTCAGCTTAAGGAAAGCATCCTGTGTCTCCAAGTTTCTCTTCTCATAAATGGCTGTTCTTCCTCCTATCATCATTCCACCTTCTATCATTAACAAGTCTTGGGGGAGACTAAATATTTCACTTGGGGGAAAATGTTTGCAGAGAAGCTCATAATCATCACGTATAGTTGCTGCAAACTTAAAACTTCCAAGTTTTTTCATGTCTTTTATGGAAGGAAGAAGCAGGTTTTCTACCCCTTAAGGAAGATCACTGCTCTGAGGCATTCTAGGTGGAGTGTATCTTAAGCACCTATACCAGTCAAGAGCAGGCTGCTGAGCCCTTTTTGAAATTGTAAAGTTGTTTAGGCCATTAACAGAGGTTTCAGAATTTTTGGCAGTATGTACACATTTTCCAGTACACATTTGTAGGATAGGATTTTTTGTTATCTTATAACTTAATAAACGATATTGGGGGACAATAGGGAAAAATCCTCATAAACCTTTCTGGTTAATTTGTTTGTGATATCATGATCCAGTGGCCACTTCAGTTGCTTGGCAAGCTTTTCAAATGAAATGAAAAATCCTGCCACATCTCCCTCATCAAACTTTGGTAGCAATGGGGAGAAGTTCAATATATCAGCACTCAGTCAAGAGCTGGTGGTAGTGCCCATACTAGTGATGCCTTCACTGGCTATTGTGGCATTTTCCCTATTCAGTTCAAGCTTTCTTAGGACCTTTTCTGAAGGGAAAGTTCTGTCTGGAAATCTTGTTCTTTTTCTCTTTTCTCTTTTGGAATTTTGTTTCCACTTTTTCCCTTCCCTCTTGAATCTCTCCTTCCATTCCTGCCTCTCCCTTTCTTCATTTTTCTTTTCTCTCTCTTCTTCCCTTTCTTTTTCTTAGAATCCCTATATTACAGAAGTAGACCATTTGACCCATCGAGTCTGCATGGATAACAATCCCACCCAAGGCCCTATCCCCACAACTCCACACATTTACCCCGCTAACCCCTCTAACTACACATCCCGGGACACTATGGGCAATTTAGCATAGCCAATCGACCTAACTCACACATCATTGGACTGTGGGAGGAAACCCAAGCAAACGGGAGAATGTGCAAACTCCATACAGACAGTGACCCAAGCCGGAAATTGGACACAGGTCCTTGGAGCTGTAAGGCAATAGTGCTAGCCACTATGCCACCATTCTCTTTCTTGAATTCTATCTCTAGTCTCCATTGTTGCAGCTTTAGCCTGGCTAATGCTAGCCAGATTTCATGCCTACCTCTGGTTCTTAAAGTTCGGTTTCAGAATAGTTAGCCACAGGCCTTAGGATTTCAGGTTTCCTAGTTTTTGGACAAATATCTATCTCTAGATGCTTGGCTATATTTCTTAACTTTTCAATGGATTGTCTTGTAAACTGTGCCAAGTTACCCCACTGTTCTCAGAAAGTGCTAGCTTCAAATGCAGACAATTTTAGTACTCTGGCACTGCGAACCACAAGAAAACCTATATTCAAATTACTTCTGGGATAAATTTGGTTCCCTGCTTCTAAATTTTGGTTTGTCTGTGGGTTGGTCATGGATTGTGGATTGTTTGTGAAGGATATACTAGCACACACATACACATGCCAAAGTTGCATACATAAAAAAAAAGAGCATGGAGTCTCGTTTGCATATTTAACTGGCTTTAGGCTGAAATGGATGGCTTTGATGTTTTTGATTTAAAAATGTTGGCAAAGTTGATTATTCTTTAGGAGGAGGTGGTGCTGGGTTTAATTAGATCTCTGTCTGTAGCGGGGCATTCCTGGATGATCACAGACAGTAAGCAAGGCTTGAAGCTTATAGGTGAGTTAAAGACTGCCTATTCTCAGTTCTGCTGAGAAAACCTATGCTTAAAATCATACATTCATGTGTTCTTTCATCTTGAACTGCCAGTGGGATTTGAAAAAAAGATATTGGGCAGAACTTTGCACACTGTGCACATAGTGCTGGCTGAGGCAAGAAAGCCGACGTGCAGCTCTCCAGCTGCACAGCTGATTTTTCTCACCGGATTCTCTGGCAAGCTTACCTAGGGGCTAAAGCTTTTGCATCCTTGGTGGGTTCCCCTGGAGTGCTTAAATAGCAGTTGTAAACCTCACTGATGTGATTGTAGGGGGAACATATAGTGAAAAACTCATTAACTATATATAAATTTATTAAAATAGATTTAAGTAAAATTAAATTTTTAGGATTTAAATCAGGAGCCTTTACATCACTGGCAAGGGACAGGGATGATGAGCGAACGCTTTCACCAAGATTCTCATTTGAGTGCTCTCGCAAAATTTTCCATGGTGCTGCCATCTGCACCCACAGTGGATGTTGACAGAAAATCCTCGCTTGTGTTCTGTCTATTCCAAAGTTCACTTGATTAACTCGTGTCTGGAATTTGACCTCGGCCAAGGTCCCATTGCCCAAGGAATTAATCTCCAACAATTGAATACCTCAGTTGATCGTCATAAATGCCTTGCCAATGAGACAGAAGATAAGAGTTCTCCTCACTGAAGTCATTGTTTCGATGGGTTTTGCACTCAGATTGACTCCAGTGTAATGAACTGGAATGTATAAAAATGCAAATTGGAATTACCCATCTTAGATTGTGTGCAAGTCACATTAGTCTCTACACTTTTAAAAAGTACGCTTTAAAAATTATGTTTTTAAAAGTTCAATTCAGGTTTCCAGCTGGTAGACTAAAATCATTATTTTGGGATAAAGCTCATCTTCATGATATTAAAGAAGATTTGAAAACTTAGGTATACTTGGAAATTATTTTCTGTGGGTAAGCAGTTTCCCTGGGAAGTAAAATAATTATTTTACATCGAGGACATGTGGATGAATGCTATTAAAATTTGCTTTTAACATAAAGTTTGCATTCTAAATGTGTATATATATGAAAGTTACTGTTCTGTTTAATTTAATCTACATTTAAAAGAAATTGCTAAACAGGAATTTGTGATTCTGAAATATTAATCTACAACATTATCTGTTACTGTTGAGTGAGTTTCTGCAAGTAACATGTAAAATATGTTTTCATGCTGGCATTTCACTGTTATAATCAATATTTTCTTTTCTTACAGACCTTTATAGTATTGAACAAAGGGAAGGCAATCTTCCGATTTAGTGCCACACCTGCCTTGTACATTTTAAGTCCTTTCAATCCTTTAAGGAAATTAGCTATTAAGATTTTGGTACATTCATATCCTTTGTGGTGTATTTTAATCCACATGTTTTAATACTATTGAATCACATTACACATATATTGAATCAAAACTGTTATGATTCCTGCAAATTGCAACAAGTTGTGTACTGTTCTTAATAGTCTAGCAATTCCAGTTATTCAGACCTAGATGTTTTTAAAGGAATCTCAAATACATCAGAGAGAAATGTGATCCAAGAAAAGTTTTTTTTGGTCTGAATTTTAATTGTTTCTGTAATAGCGGATCTATGATCCGTGTAAGTATTTGTGAGTGTGCACTTTGAAAACAATGCTTAGAGATCAGTCCCCAAAAACAATTCTTCTGAGATTGTACCAGCAGTTATCCAATTTAGTTGGCAGAATTATCACAGTCAGTAGGGAGCATCCCATTAACCAGCTGTAAAATTTCATTGCTGTCACATTGGGACTGCTATCGCAACTCCAGATGAGATGAAGTGGACAGTTAAAGGGTCAGATGTATCACAGAAATCTGTCCATCAGCTGCCTTTTAAGTCTTGAAGGATGCGGAAAGCTATGAAGTGATGTAATTGGGTTAGAATGGAGCAAGAGGAGGCTGTTACAATGACTGAAGCCTCAATGAGAATATCAGGTTTTGTATTGTTGTTTTTGCAGGCCTACCAACACATTCCCCATGGGACCCTTGGATAGCATAGGTAGGTGCTTACCATGTGCACCATTGTGTTGTGAGGGTTGCGTGTCATTGAGGGTTGCGTGTTTAAGTCCAAAGTAATGCTCTTGAAGTGTAGTGCAGTGCATTACTTTGGACTTAAACACGCAACCCTCACAACACAATGGTGCTGATTCAGGAGTGAGGGTGCAAAATATCTTCAGATTTTCATTCTGAGGAGCGGGGATGAGCTGGAGGACATAAATGCTCTGGAAGCAGTGCAAAGGCTCACAGAGGTCTGCTGGGTGCTGAGGTGGACTGGTTAAAAAGCTGACTTTGGTACTCAGGGACTTCATCCCAGTTGTGATAAAAACGAAACAAAAAACAGCCCTCAGCTCTCACCTTTTCACACCCTGTCACTCCCACACATTCTCTATGCCACATAAATGCCACCTTTTAAAAAAAGTATGTTCATGTGATGTGGATATTGCTGGATAGGTAAACATTTATTGCTCATCCCTAATTGCCCTTGAGAAGCTGGTGACACATTACCTTCTTGAGCCATTGCATTCACTCTTATATGGGTGCATCCAAAGTGCTCTTAGGAAGGGACATCAAGGATTTTGACCCAGTGACAGTGAAAAATGGCAATGTGCTTCCAAGTCAAAATGGAGAGGAAGTTGCAGCTGGTGGTACTTCCATGCATCTGCTTCCTTTATCCTTCTAAATGGTGGAGGTCACAGGTTTGGAAGGTGCTGTTGAACAAGTCTTGCAAATTGCTGCATTGCATCTTTTCAAAGGTACACACAGCTGTGACTATACATTGATGGTAAGCAGAGTGAATGTTTCTGGATGGTCTCGGTCTCCTTGAATGTCGTTGGAGCTGCATTCATTTGGATAATTGGGGAGTATTCCATTTGCTCCTTATAGGGTCTGATTTTACCATTGCGTTGGATGTGAGGCGATTAGTGTGATTCGTGCCCACGCAGATGTCTAATTTACCAAGGCCCGAAAACGGCCGCGATCTGAACCGTGCCTGAAACGAGTGCAACATGCATGCAAATGCACTTAAATTGACTTAATGATGGGGAGGGAAGAGGAGGCGGGTCAGATGTATTTCTGATGAGAGAGGAGAATAGCCCGATCATTCTCTGGTTATGGCAAGGGAGGAGAAGGGAGGCCAGATAGTTCTCTGGTAGAGAGGAGGGAGGCCCGATGATTCTCTGGTGGGATGGGGGGTGAGGGGAGAGGAAGGCCAGATCATTCACTGGTGGGTGGGCGGGGGAGGGGGAGGGGGGGAGGAGAAGGAGGTGGGTCAGATGTATTTCTTGGGTGTGGGCGAGGGAGATCCGATCATTCTCTGGGGATGGGGGGCGGGGGGAGATAGGAGGAAGGCCAGATGGACCTCAGGTCGGGGTGGGGAGAGGTGGACGACGGAGGCCAGATCACTCTCTGGTGGAGGGAGGGGCAGTAGAGGAGGGAGGACAGATCGTTCTCTGTTGGGGGCTGGGGAATAGGGGTAGGGAAGTGCTGCCACTCTGCAGGCGATTAGTGGGAGGGAAAGGGGCAGAGGTTGTGATCAGTCTGGGTAGCGGGGATGCAGGTGGATAAAGAGGAGTTACGTTGTGGGATGGGGCGATGTCTGTGGGGGCTATATTCTTGCGGCCTGGGAGCATTGTGACAGGGGAGCATTTTTCAATTTTTGTTTTCACCGTGCATGTGCAGTTCAAAACTCCGATCTGCAGTGTTTTGGGCCAGTAAGCCCCGCCTATAGCACGATTCAAACCCATAATATTTTTTTCATGCTAAGTGCGTATGGGGACACCTGAGAACAGGTTTCCAAGTCGGATCTGAATTGTGCCCATTCAGCACACATTTGAATTCAGCACTTAAAATCAAAATGGTAAAATCGGGCCCATAGTTGGTGGACAGGCTTTGGCAGAGGTTGCGGGACGGTGGGGGTGGGGGAGGGGGGGGCATGGTTCAGGAACATTAGAACATAAGAAATAGGAGCAGAAGTAGGCCATCTAGCCCTTCTAGCCTGCCCTGCCATTCAACAAGATCATGGCTGAAGTGGATCAGTTCCACTTTCCCGCTTTCTCCCCATAACCCTTAATTCCCTTGTCTATCAGAAACCAATCTACCAGTGACTTAAATATATTCAGCGAGGTAGCCTCCACCACTTCAATGGGCAGAGAATTCCAGAGATTCACCACCCTCTGAGAGAAGAAGTTCCTCCTCAACTTCGATCCAAACTGCTCCCCTTCCCTTATTTTGAGGCCGTGCCCTCTAGTTCTGCTATCCTTTCTAAGCAGCAAGAATCTCTCTACCTCTACCCTATCTAGCCCTTTCATTATCTTATATGTCTCTATAAAATCTCTCCCTCAGCCTTCTAAACTCCAACGAATACAGACCCAGTCTATTCAATCTCTACTCATTGGCTAACCCCTCATCTCCGTATCAGCCTAGTGAACCTTCTCTGCACTCCCTCCAAGGCCAATATATTCTTTCACAAATGCGGTGACCAAAACTGTACACAGTACTCCAGTTGCTTCCTCATCAGCATCCTGTACAGTTGCAACAAGACTCCTTGCTTTTATATTCTATGTCCCTTGCTATATAGGCCAACATTTCATTTGCCTTTTTGATTACCTGCTGCACCTGCAGACAGGGTTTTTGTGATTTGTGCATAAGCACCCCCAGGTCCTTCTTATTCCATGTGGACATGGATAGCTTCAGTATTTAGGAGTGGGGAATGGAGCAATCATCAGCGAATGTTGCCATTTCTGACCTTATTGGTTTTTGTGTATGTGATGTCTGTCTCTTTAAGACAGCACAGCAGAAGAAAGTCATCTGACTTGAGGAACCAATGGAATCTAAGAGTGATCTTCCCAGGCAGTGGAGTCCTTTCTTGGGCAGAATCTTCTCGTAGTCATGTAGTTAACATCATAAAAACTGCTTATCATAAAAGACCCTTTGGCAGTCTGGAGCTGCAATACTTATACCTGGTTTCTTTTATCAAAAAATACATTTTGTCCCTTACAAAACCTGAAATTACTTGATGATGTTAGAGTGCCACAACATATCACTGATGGAAAGCAGGTCATTGATGAAGTAGTTGAAGATGGTTAAACCTAGAATCCTATCCTGAGGAACTCCATCAGTGATGCCCTGGGATTGAGATTATTGATATCCAGCAACCACATGTGGTTTTATGTGTGTGTGTGTGTGTGACTCCAACCAGCAAAGCGTTTTGCCCCCTGACTCCCAATGATTCCAGTTTTGGTAGGGTTCCTTGATGCCAGACTTGGGTCAACTCTGCCCTGATGTCAACGGCAGTCACTCTCATTGCACTTCTGAAATTTTGTCCATGTTTGAACCAAGGCTGTAATGAAGTCAGGAGCTGTGTGACTCCTGGTGGAAACCTGAGTTTCAGTTAACAAGTTATTGCTAAGTAAGTGTCACTTAATAGCACTGTTGATGACCCCTTCCATCCATTTACTGATGATTGAGAATATACGGATAGGGTGATAATTCACTGGGTCACATTTACAGGACACACTAGGGCAATTTTCCACATTGCTTGGCAGATGCCAGTATTGTAGCTGCACGGTAAATTTTGGCTTACGGGTGCGACAAGTTCTGGAGCACAAGTACGATTGCTGGAATCTTGTCAAGGATCATAGCCTTTGCAGTATCCAGTGTCTTCAGCCATTTCTTGATATCATGTGGAGTGAATTGAATTGACTGAATACTGGCATATGTGATGCTGAAGAAGATCTCCAGCGGAGGCCAATTTGGATCATCCATTTAGCATTTCTGGCTGAAGACTGTTGCAAATCCTTCAGCCTTATCTTTTGCACTGATGTGACATGACAATTGCATCTGTGGCAGGCAGGTTGGTAAAGATAAGGTCAAGCATGTTTTTACCTCATGTTGGTTGTATCAGCACTTGCTGCAGACCCAGTATAGCAGCTTTGTCCTTTAGGATCTGACCAGCTGTCTGTGGTGGTAGTAGTGAGCCACTGTTGGGAATGGACTTCGAAGTCCTTCACTGGAATATGTTCTGTGCCTGTGTCACCCTCAGTGCTTCCTTCAAGCAGTGTTCAACATGGAGGGAACAGTACTGATTTATCAACTGAGAAGGGGCCATATTTGGATATGCAGCAGTTGGATTTTTGCCCATGTTTGACTTGATGCCGTGAGGCTTCATGAGGTTTGAAGTTGATATTGAGGACTCACAGGATAACTCCTCCTGACTCCCTACCACTGTGCTTCCACTTCTGCTATGGCTGTCCTGCTGGTGGAACAAAACATTCCCAGGAAGGGGGATTGTGGTGGCTGGGTCACTGTCTGTAAGGCATGACTGATTCTGTGAGTACAACTACATTAATTTGTTGCTTGACTCGTCTGTAGGACTGGTTTCTCAATTTTGGCACTTGCCCCGAAAAGTCAGTAAGGAAGACTTTGCGAAGTTGACCGTGTTGGTTTTGCTATTGTTGTTTCCAGTGCCTACGTCAGTGCTACTTGGCCATCTGGTTTAATTTCTTTTTTTGACTACGTAGCAGTTGGATATAATTGAGTGGCTTACTAGGCCATTTAAGAGACTACTTAAGAATCAAACATAGAAATATAGAAAGTATGAAGCAGGAGCCTGCCATTTGGCCCTTCAAGCCTGTGCTGCTATCACTTTGATCATGTCTGATCAAAATTTAATACCATGATCCCGCATTGCATCTCATTACATTTTGATCCCTTTTTTTCCCAAGAGCTATATCTAATTTCTTCTTGAAATCACATAATGTTTTGGCCTGAACTATTTTCGGTGGTGGTGAATCTCTGTGCTGAATGCCACAGAGTCATCGCACTCTGCGTGAAGAAATTTCTCCTCACCTAAGTCCAAAAAGATTTACCCCTTTTATCTTCAAACTATGAGCCCTAGTTCTGGACTTCCTCACCATCAGGAACATTGTTTCTAAATCGATCCTGTCTAATCCTGTTAGAATTTTATAAGTTTCTATAAGATCTCCTTCACTCTTCTAAATGCCAGTTAATATAATTCTAATTGACTTAGTTTCTCTTCATTTGATAGACATACCATTCAGGAATCAGCCTGGTAAACCTTTGCTGCATTCCCTCTACAGTCAGTACATTCTTCCTAGATTTGGACACTAAAGCTGCACACAGGTGTGGCCTCACCAATGCCTCATATAATTGCAATAAAACATCCTTATTCCTATACCCAATTCCTCCTGCTATGAAGGTCAATGTGTCATTTGCCTTTTTTACTGCTTGCTGTATCTATGTGCTTACTGATGCACGAGGTCACTTAAGATTGTTGAGTATCCACTTCTCTTCATTTACATCCATTCAAATAATAACCTGCCTTCCTATTATTACTACAGACTAGATAACCTCACATTTATCCATTTAAACTGCATCTGCCATGCACATGATAACTCATTCAACCTGTCTAAACCATGCTGAAGTGTCTCTTCAATCTTTTCACAGTTCACCTTCCCACCCAACTTTGTGTCATCTGCAAATTTAGAGATAATATATCTAAATTCCTCTTCCAAATCAATGATATATAATGTGAACAGATGGGGTCCTAGCACAGACCTATGTGGTACCCCAGTAGTCACTGCCTATCAATTGGAAAAAACCCAATTATGCCAACAATAATGTTTCTACCCAATTTTGAACTGAGGACCTTTCACATGTTAGGCGAATGGGATGACAATTATACTACAGAAACAACTGATAGCAAACAAAGTGGAGAATGTGGGCAATCACATTGCTTTGGGTCTGGAATCACATGTAGACCAGACCAGGAGAGGACAGCAGATTTCCTCTCCTAAGGAACATCAGAAAACAAATGGGTTTGATTCAACAATCAATAATGGTTTCATGGTCATTATTATACTTTTAATTCCAAATGTTTATTAAACAAGTGTTAAGTGAATGCCATTGATAATGCTGTTAATGGCCCCATCCATCATTTTACTGATGATCACGAGTAAACTGATGAGATGGTAATTGACTCGGTTTGATTTATCCTGTTCTTTTGTACCAGAGGTACTTAGGCAATTCTCCACATTTCTGGGTAAATATTAGTGGTTATAATTCTACTGAAACAGCTAGACTTAGGGTGTGGCAAGTTCTGGAGCACAAATCTTCAGTACTATTGCTGAAATATTGTCAGGGCCCAAATCTTTGTAGTTTCCAATACTTTCCGACATCTCATGACATTCTGTGGAGTGAATTGAATTGGCTGAAGGCTAGGGACTTCCAGAGGAGGCAGAACTGGATCATCTACTTGATACTTCTGGCTGAAGATTGTTGTGAATTCTTCAGCCTTATCTTTTGCATGGATATATTGGGCTTATTATTGAGAACTTACTCACTGACCCAGGTTATTTTTGGATATTTTTGGAGCTTTGTCTTCCAGTCAGTTGTTTAATTGTCCACCACCATTTACGACTGAATGTGGCAGGACTTAGAGTTTAGATCTGATCCAGAAAATAGAAATCATATATTTATTCAGGAAAGGAGAGTAGCCCATTCACACACACCCACCCACATGCACCTGCCTACCATCCACCCACATACCCCTTTACACAGATAGCCATGCCCTACTCCTCTCACAGACACACTCACACACACACACATACCTCCGCCTCAACATACAGAATCCCACCACCTTCACGAACACACATACTTACCCATACACATGCCCCATATATGTAGCTATCAAATTGTATGATTTTGGTACAGCTAACTTTGATAGTTTTGCAGACTGTTGGAGCCAGTTGCTGGCTTGTTCCTAGAGTTAGAGATGACCTGGTTGATTCTGCAGGAGTTACTGAGGAGAATATCCTGTTTCTTCCTGCTTACTTCGCAACTTGCCTCTAGTAAGAGATAGAAGAGATTATCTGCCTGGCTGTTTAGGAATGTTTGAAGATTGCTGTTACTTCTTGCTTCTGTCTCTGCGCAACACCTTACAAAGGTCTTCTGCCAGTTTTAATTTTTCTTTCTGTGTATTCTCAGGAGGGAATTCAACTGGGATGTCTTGTATCCAAAGTCCATTTTGCTTTCAGTTCAGAAATGTTTTGACGCATTCTGAGATAATAATCAACAAGAGTATTTTTTTTGGATGACTTATGAGACGAAGGAAACAGTTTCCATTGTCTTCCCAAACACAGATTATAGTTCAGCCTTTTGAATTTCCATTCCTTTTTTTCAAGCATCTCTGTTTGAAGAGGACCTTAACACCTCCTCAGCTGTGAAATTTTTTATTCCCTCAGACAGGTCTGTGAGTACAATTGACTTGGGAATTGTGCAGAAAGTTGTCTCTTTACAGTATCTCTTTTTTTATTACGGAGGGTTGTAGATGCTGGGTCAGTGAGTATGTTCAAGGCTGAGGTAGATTTTTAATCAGTAAGGGAGTCGAGGGTTAGGGAATAAGGTGGAAAAGTGGAGTTGAGGATTATTATATCACATCAGTTTTGTACAATCTTGAGGGGACATGATGGAGTGGATGCTGGGAGGATATTTATTATCATGGGCGAAAGTGAAACAAAGGGTCGTTTTTAGGACAGAGATGAGAAATAACTTTTCTCTCAGAGGCTTGTTAATATGTGGAATTCTCTTCTCTGGCAAGCAGTGGAGTCATTGAATTTATTCAAGGCTGATTTGGACAGATTTTTGAAAGATAGGGGAGTCAAGGGTGATGGGGGATAGAAAGGAAGTCAAGTTGAGATCACAACCAAATTAGTCCTGATCTTATTGAATGTGGAACAGGCTTGAATGGCCTACCCCGGTTCTTAATTCACATGTTTCTTTGACTAAAGTGTTTTCAGTTCACTGCTTTTTATCAGAGTATGCCCATTTGGATGAATAATCCTTATGAAGAATTGTCTGCACTACCCAGATTCTGATTCTGACCATAGACAAAGAGTCTGGAGGTTTCTTATTGCACTTGGTTGGAAAGAAAGCTAACATATCTAGTGAGATCTGCAGAAAGGAATGTTTAGGTCTATTAGTAGAAATCCTTATAACGAAATTTTAATAGCTCTGAAATATGTCAAATACCAAAAAAGACCTTTATCTCTTTAAGATTCTTATTCTTCCTGATTTTATTAAAACTGTGACTGAAATTCTAAGTGCTCTGTTTTATGAATTACGTTATGTTCGCTTTCCTTGACTAAAGCTTACATTGTTCAGCATGCTTATCATGTGCACTATTATGACCAATTGTGTGTTTATGACCATGGATAATCCTCCAGACTGGACAAAGAATGTAGAGTAAGTGCAGAGTATTCTGTGTCCCAGTAAATTTGCAATATCATTAATTTAAAATGAGAGTGTTGTCATAACAAAGAATACAGTATCTTATCTTTTATTCAACATATAATTTAGGATAAATGAATTCCCTGTTTCATAAACAAATTTGATTTTAATCAGTTGACAATATACATAGGCATTCCTTTGTCTGCCCTCTTCATGACCTCCTCAAAAATCTCAGCCAAATTTACTTCAGTCAAATTATTTCTCATCTTTTGATAGTTGCCTTCTCAACCTTGGTTTTAATTTTCTTTTCTTTCTTGAGCCAAGTGTCAAATTTAATATATTCACAAGATCTTCCTTTATCATCTGTTTGTTAACTAATTCTGGTGTGTTTCTTCTCACTGAGCCTAGTAATGTTTGTCAGAAACAAGTTTATTTTACCAAGAAAAGAATTGAGTTAAAATATAATGAAAGTCTTTGTCATGTTCTTAACTTTGAATAGGACTCAAGTCTCTGAAATTAATCTGCATATGAATTAAAAGAGAATTTTTGCTCCAGAATATCATTATTTTCGAAGCAATAGAGCAGAAGAATATTTTTATATTAAAAATCAATGATAAAGATGACAGATTTTTTAGCTTGAGGTTAGAGGAAGTTTCCCTTTTTAATATTTGCCACTGAAATGATTGAATATTTTTGTTTTGTTATACTTCCATTAGGTACACCTTCACTGGTATTTACACATTTGAATCGCTTATAAAAATTCTTGCAAGGGGCTTCTGTATAGATAATTTCACTTTTCTCCGAGATCCATGGAACTGGCTGGATTTCAGTGTCATTCTTATGGCGTAAGTACTTAGGAAAAAAGTCAACTCTGCTGATTTCCTTTGGGGTCATCCATTGCAGATATAGCTGTAGAAAAGAAAGAACAAATATAATCATATACAATGTGTTGATTTATTCGTGATTAACAGCAGTTGCAATTCCCACCAAAGGTCCTTTTGGTCAAGGAAAATTCATACCAATCTTATATATATGTAAATATATATATATATCATTAACCCTGATGAATTAATGAATAAATGTACATCTTGACACAAAATTGAGTTACCCTGGCCAGGAAGGCTTTAATCCCCAGTTAGTGCTAAGTAACTGATTTCATCTGTGTTACAAATGCATTGCTGTAATTGGCTTTATTGTCCTTGGCTGGGGCATTGGGGAAACGGGGGAGAGAGAGATGTTTGACAATTGCCTATTAGATAGGGTTGATGTCAACACAGTGATCCCTCCATGTTTGAATAGCGGATTAATATTTAATGCCTAGGTTTACACACACAAAGCAACAGTTTGCTTTGGGTACCAAAGGGCTGTCGCAACCCATGGCTTTGTACCCTAACTCATATTAATATCTTCAGGACAACCAAGCAAAGGAGCAAAGTAAAAGTACAATTACTGTGACCAAAGTGAAAAACCAAGCATTAATGCATTGAAAGCTGAAATAACTGTGATTTAATTCTACAGGTATGTAACAGAATTTGTAAACCTAGGCAATGTTTCAGCTCTTCGAACTTTCAGAGTGTTGAGAGCTTTGAAAACTATTTCTGTAATCCCAGGTAAGGAGTGACCAGTGTAAGGTGCTAGCAGGCCCCATGTGCCTCCAACTATATCTTTGTGTCCTGTCATTGTGTTTGTGTGTGCCCTCCCCTATTACAGATATGTGACAGAGTTTGTGGACTTGGGCAATGTCTCAGCGTTGAGAACATTCAGAGTTCTCCGAGCATTGAAAACAATTTCAGTCATTCCAGGTGAGAGCTAGATTAAACACTAAGGCTGACCTTTTTCTCCTTGCAGTTCAAAATAAAACACAAAAGCAGGTATCAGGAAAAAAAAGATATTAAATTGTACAATGCCTTGCTTTTGAATGTTTATTTTGTTTATGATTCAGCCTTGATGTTTAACAATTACTTGCATGAGACATTGTAATATCTAGCATGAGTGATTTTCATCCTCTGATGCCCAGTTTTTCCTCCTCTAATTTGCAAATTGTTCTAAAAATATTGTTTATTGGAATTATGCACTTTTTCTATAAATCAGATCCTATACATGAAGAATACAAATTCAAAATCAAGAACAAAAAGAAAATTGCTAAATAATATGCAAATATAGAGTTGAGGAAACAAAATGAAACACATCAAAAAATGAATGCATGAAAGCTTCATTAACTAAAGGCATCCCTTTGTACTCCAAACTGTTAAAAACGTTATAGCAACTCTGATATGAGTGGGTATTGGAGATGATTACTATGTGTGTCCATTCATAGCATGAGTCAGATCTAACTTAAATTGGTCAATGAACAATGTCACAATAAAGCTTTTCCACATGTTTCACTTATAATAATGTTATACTCTTGGGGACAGATATTCAGAGCTGGGTTGGGAACTCAACACCTGGGCACTTTAAGTCCCAAATCTGCACAACAACTGTGTCACTCATGCATCGCTATGTTGGAGTGTTCAGGTTTTAATTGAGCCAAAGGGGAGCTCAGCACTCAATTAGTGGCACTAAGAGTTAGCAGGAGATGAGAGCATCATGCAGAGTACGAGTGGCAAAGCCAGACAGCAGTCATGATAGCAAACAAGAGCAGGCTGTACTTCAGAGTGCTAGAAGCCTCACCATATCTAAAAGGGGGCATAAAACCATATCTGAGGTAATGCAGGTGATTCAGTTTACAATCCAGCATAAGATTCCAAAGTTCTGAAAGTTTTCGCCTTATATTAAAAGCCTTGAAATTCTTCTCATGTTAAATCCACAGCTGAGACTTTTCAGGTTCACAGTTGAAAATTCTTGTTCTTCCTGCCCCATTAACATTTGTGGGTCATTAATTGGAGCCAAGTGCTTCCAGTAACCAGAGATGCCCTCTGGGGGAATTCGCTATTGAAATTGTACCCTCATCTAACCCCATCGGCCTTTGAAAATCCAAAATCTCTCTAGCCATTGTGTATTTTGACCCAGAGTACTTTGTTCCTTAGATGTACTGATTCCGCTCCTTGATGGACTTTTAGTGCTGTAGTGTTTGGGGAGTCTCAAACCATTGTTTATGTTTGGCTTATGTTGCTGTGTTACTTTAAATCTCTTAATTATTTTGCTGCTAAAACATGATCTGTCAAAATAAATCAAAAATCTAAGAGCATATGCCAAGTTTAATGCAAGTTGTATGATAAGTTATATCACAAGTTTATGTTTGGAGAAATCATTACAAAGGTCCTTTCATTTGGCTTCAATGTTCATTATAAATACAAATATCAGAGTCTGGTGAGATGAATGAATTCACACATTGTAGTAAGCAAAATAAAAATTGGATTGCTCCAAAGAAACAACCATCTCACTAAGAATGTATATAGTTGTGTTCTTTCCTGTTCACAAATTCGATTAACATGCATAAAATTTCCTTCAATTACACAAATGCTGAAGCTTTCCATTTGTTATTCTAATATGTCAAGACATTCATTTGCTATCAGCCTAGTTTCAGCAAGCTCTCATTAACTAAGTTAATTTTGGCAATTTGCATGAGATTGACTTGTACAATATAGGAAGAGCTGATGATATTTTTAGTAATTTAGTGAGTATGCTTGTTATCAAGAATCACAAAAGTCGTTATGTTTCTTTCAGGTCTCAAAACCATCGTGGGTGCCCTGATCCAGTCCGTGAAGAAGCTGTCGGATGTAATGATTCTGACTGTTTTTTGTTTGAGCGTATTTGCACTAATAGGGCTACAACTCTTCATGGGAAACCTAAAACATAAATGCGTACGATGGCCACCACCTGACAGCTATTTTAGTGCAAGTAACAGTTCTTTATACTTGAATGACACACTGGTGAATGAGACAGAATACATATTCAACTATGAAAAATACATCGAAGATGACCGTAAGCAATTAATGTTCATTTTTTAGGATATGATTGACACATGCATTAGTTCTGTATTTGTTCCTACGTCTGTCAAAAATGAATGAACATTTTAAAGGAAAATATTGGCTGCAATTTTCTGGCCGTTCATGTCAGCAGGATTTTGTGGTCCCACTGCAGTGAACAGAGGTTTGGCTGAGTTCCAAATTCTCTGTCTTCGCTTGCAGTACTGGCAGGTCAGGAAGAGCCAAAAAATGCTGTCCAGTATTTTCCTAATGTGCAATGAGAACAATAAAGGTGATTGGTGAAATGGAGGCAAAAATCTGTTTTTTTTTCACGTTGACTATGTTCCAAGAACTGAACAAATGTTGGTTCTGAAGGGCCTCGTCATACAAAACCTTGTGAAGACTCCAGGCTGGCCTTTATATTTCTCTTCTGTGTGTTTTTGATGGGCGGGGGCATATAAAATAGAGTAGGTGCCAACCCCACCCTGGGGCCAACCTGATAATACGACAGTTGGGCATGTGCTAAAATTGGCAGCACACCTGCACTATTTAAATAAATCAACAAAAGGCAGCTGAAGTTGTTCACAAGTCAGTTGATTTTGATTGTCAATGCCATAGTATGGGAGTGGCAACCCTTTTCCTTTTGTAAATATTGTTTGAAAAGCTATTTTAAAAGTTGGGAACTATCTTTGGGACTACTCTCTACACATCAAGGCAGCCTCCAACTATGAAAGGATATCCCATTTTTTCCTACCTACTAGCTTGCCAAAACCCCTGCCCCCATGCCCCTACCACCCCCTCTCTAAAGTCACCAAACACTGCTGCCCAAAATCTTCAACTTACTGTGCTCCAGGATCTATTGGGCCGGCTTTTTGGGATTGGTTGCCATCCTTGCAGTGCCCACTATTACACTCGTGGGACTGCTGGAGCTGCCAACCAATCCAGTCGGAAAGCAACTCCTGACGGTGAGCCATCCTGTCCAGTGAAGGGCAGAATTGCATTCCTGCAATGCATTAGGGAAAGTGTTGAGCGATTTGGCTTCCCCCTAACCATTGACGAGTCTGCGCACTCCCACCCCAACCCCCCCAACACTGTTTCCAACCCCGTGCAAATAAAGTCTCTCCAGGAAGACAGTCACATCAATCTGAGGCAGCATTCTGGAGAGCAGATCAGAATACATTCCCAGTATCCCATCAATGAGCTGCTGGGTTTGGCCTTCCTGCAAGTTCCAGAGCTTGCTCCATCTCAGTCTCCGAAGCTTTTCCCTGCCATCCTGTATGTTTTTCCTTTTGGATGTCAGTATAATTCCCTTTTGAATGCTTTAGTTACACCTGCCTCTACCACACTCTCAGGCAGAACACTCTAGATCCTGACCACTCAATGTGTAAAAGAAGTGTTTTTCCTCATACTGTATATGCTTCTTTTTCTAATTATTTTAAATGTATATCCTTAATTTTCAATCCTTTCACAAATGGAAAAAGTTTCTTCATATAATTTAACTTAACCGCTCATGATTTTGCATACTTTTTATCAAATCTCCTCTCAGCCTTTTTTCCTTCTTCTTTATAGAAAACAGTCCTAACTTCATGAATCCATCTTCATATCTGAAGTTTCTCAACCCTGAATCCATTCTCATGTATCTTTTTGCACCCTTTCTAATGCCTTTCCATTCTTCCTGAAAATATGGCACCCAGAGCTGGAAAGAATGCTGTAACTGAACTAGTGACTTAAATAAATTCAACGTAACTCCCTTGCTCTTATATCTTACTAATGAAGTCCAGGATATCATATGCTTTAATTGTTCTCTTAACCTGTCCTGCCACCTTCATTGACTTATGCACATATACATTCAGATCCCTCTGCTCCTGCAACCCCTTTAAAGTTGCACTTTTTATATTGTATTGACTCTCCATTTTCTTCCTATCAAAATGAATTCCTTCAGATTTCTCAGCATTGAATTTTATCTGCCCCACCTGTCTGCCCATTCCATCAAATTGTTGACGTTTCTTTGAAGTTCTGTGCTATCTTCATAATTCACAATGCTTTCAAGTTTTGTACCTTCTGCAGAACTTGAAATTGTGCCCTCCACATCCAAGGTTTCGGTCATTATTATATATCAGGAAAAACAAGGATCTCAACTCTAAGGGACTCCAGTACAATCCATTATCAGTTTGTATAATTCAGCAAAGTTTACTGATTGGTCATATACTCCATACTATATTAGCGTACTCTGTCTGAATATAGTTAACTGAATACAGACTGACTCATTAAGCCAACTAAGCTACTTGGCAAGACCACTCATAATGTTATTTTGGACAACTTCTTCATTATTTCAATTTTCCGTGTGTATTATTCCATATTAATTTTACTTCTACTTTGAACTGAGTGAAATTGAAGTATTTGTAATACTGATACTCACTCATTCAGTTCTCTCTTTTGTCACAGCAAGAATGTTGCTCCTTTTATCCTGCTCCAGTTAACATCAAATCTTGTTGATATATACATTTAAACAAAATAATAACAAATAATTAAAGGTACTTAAAGTTCAATTATAATTTACTTTCATTGTTATATAATTGTTGCAAAAGACAATGGATTATCTTCATGAATCTTATTAAATTATAAGTGAAATGCATGTATTCCTAGATTTATAAGTACATGCATTTTCAGGAAACTACGAACTAACCTTTGTTACCATTTAATCAACAGAAAATTACTATTTCTTGGAAGAAGCCAAAGATGCACTACTTTGTGGTAATGGCTCAGATGCTGGGTGAGTTATTGCATTGTGCTGAACTTGTTTTAGAGTAGAATTCAAAACTATTATATTTGCAAATATTCATTGGAGAATAGTTTTTTCTCCATTATATACATTGTGAAAAATAGAATAGATGGATAATGGAAATGATGTCTCAAAATGAGAGCTTACGAAAGTCATTCAACTTCACTTATTTGGTAAATTTAAGATTGTGTAAATTAGTGTGCACAATAGTTAAGTTGTTCTGTCTTAATGGGTAGGTGTGTTGTGGTTACAGTAACAATAGCTATGTGGCCCTCTTGTATCCATCATGATGATCTTCTGCAATGTAGGTGTTCTTAACAAACGTCATGTTGACCTAGTTTTTGTGACTAAAAAAATCAAGCTTATAGATTCAAATGACAATGTTGCAGAAGTATTTTTGTTTACATGATGCTATTGTTGATAAAATAACTTAAAAAAACTGTTAACCATTTTAATTGTGCTTTTTATTCTTTCATATTTTATTTTCTTAGTCAATGTCCTGAAGGATATGTTTGTCTGAAAGCTGGAAGAAACCCTAATTATGGTTATACCAGTTTTGATACATTTAGTTGGGCATTCTTATCATTATTTCGACTGATGACTCAGGACTTCTGGGAAAACCTTTACCAGCAAGTAAGTATGATTTATCATGTATCAATGCAGTGTTAGAACTTTATACGAATGCAAGTGTATTCGAATATTTACAAAGCTATCGAATATGCAGTAGAATTAATTATAATCTACTAACTATAATTAGAACTATAACCATGGGGAAAAGCCTACCATTCGCTGGCTAAAATAGAAATAATCTGAGTTGTTCTTTCAGATTCACACCAAACATTCATGGCCAAAATACAAACTGACTTAAATGCACTACTTCAGCAATCCAAATATTTTCAACTAAATCTCCAGATAAGAGATAAATAGTTCTACAAATGTGAAATAATGCAACATGGCAGTGACAGGTTTAGGTATACACTGTACATTGAATAACCTTTAGAAAGAAAGGAAATATTATAAATATTTAAAGTTGCCCCCTTTTTCAATTAATGGAGCCTTCATTCTCGTTTAGCATTGCAAGGTTCATTTTAAAGCAATTTCCAGTCAGTCTGATGTAGGAATACATGATCTATCTGGTCACATTTTGGAGTGGCCTCTCCTGCTCCCTGACCCTTTCTCTTGCTGCTGATCCTCTGATTTACAGCTTCTCCCATTCCTGAGCCCAGCTTCTTATTACCAACCCTTCAATTCATGGCCTCTGCTACTTCTATGATTTACCCTCTCACTGATCCTTCCTCATTTGAACACCCCTGACTCTCCTGCTTGCTGCTTCCCTCTCCTGAACCAACTGACTGCCTTATTCAGTGAAGGTCCTAGATCTATATAGCTGCCTGCCGTGCACATTTCCACTACTCCTCACTGCAATCATGTCCCCATGGTCCTGGTGTCACTGAAGCTATTTTTATTCAAGTTAACATATTGAAATCTACTAGCCCCATGCAAACCGCCCTCCTACCTTCAATATTCGAGACTACAAATACCATACAGTTTTTAGAAATGACTTGCGTTGAAAACTTATGTGTAAGCTACTTCTTCTGACTCTCGCCCATCATCTCCTAAGCTCTCACTCACAGCAAGGATTCAGGAAAGGGAAGTGATGAGTGGGAGCATTAAATAAAAATCAATCATAACAGCTCCAGCTTAGCACTTCTGCATTGTCAGAACTCACATTTTCACAACACCAGAGCTTCCTGGATTGGAGAAGGATCTGAATCTTGAACATATGTTCAGGGGAGGAAACAGTGGATGGAGGGTCAGAGATTGGGAGCTTTGGCCAAAAGGTGAATAAAGAAGCAGCAGAGGGTACAAGTTTTAGTGCCAGCTGTGAAAGGGTGGTTTAGAGAGTGGAAGAGGTGACAAATCAGAGGTCCATGAGGGGAAGAGCCCACAGTGATCAGGATGATTAGTGTGATGAATGTGTGGTGAGCAAGAGATTTGGGAAACAGGATCGGTGGCAATTGGGTGGTAAGTAGAAAATTACCATATTTCTTTTACGTTTTTATATCTATTTTATTTTGAAAATTAATTCATGCATCAATGTAGGAATTTAGCAATGTAAAGTATTTCAACTTGCAGGGTCTAATTTTTTAATAGCCTGGATCTTTGAGGAAAAGCAATCATTATTGGATTTCCCTTGATTCGACGCAGCTTCACGTTTCTTGCCATGTCTTCTGAGCTCGGCTACTACAGAAATGCAGATGGCAGAGTCCCTCAGTGAGCTGTGGTACAGCAGAGTGGAATCGAGCGGAAGATACAGCAAACCCCTTTTTACTGCCTTACTGTAAATGTAAATGCCCAGTGTGAGTGTTAGTGAATGGGTAGGTGAGTGAGGTAAGTGTGTAGAAGGGGAGGGTGGTTGAGGTGGCAGCTTTTCTCCAACTCTTCCCCTTCACCCTCCAATCACCTTCCCTGCTTGGCAGGCCTCAGATTGAAGAAATCTGCTCCTCCAATCAGAGAGTGATTTCACTCACATTTGTTGATGACAGGCTCATTTATGATCCTAGCAACAGCAAATGCATCAGAGAACTGGCCTTTGATTGGAAGTAATTGAACATGGGTCTGCAGGCCAAATACAGAAGCCTGGCAGGATGGCTATTGGATGAGCACATTCCATAGCTTTCCTGTGGTCTTGACCTATTCCTTCCTACCCACTCACCCTGTTCACTCCTGTCCTGATCTAAGACTTAGCTGCTATCCCCTTCCATGAACTTCAGGTGCCACCTTCTCTATATTATGTTTTCTTGTGATACATTCAATATTTTATTAAATTGTTAGCAATTAGCCAGACTTAGTAATTGTAATAAAATCTCTAAAAATGCCTTTAAAATGATTGAACCAATTAAATTGTTTAATTTTTTTATTTTTCCATTTTTCTATTGCCACATATAAAATTATAGAGTTACAACATTATTTATAAAAATGCCTGCTGTCTGTAAATGTCATAATTAACATTCTTACCCCAAAGATCCAACAGACTAGAAAAGCTTGAAATTAATATTCCTCCAAGATCCATTAATGTGTTAGAAGTATCAGTAAATATACTAAAATGTTTGAGAATTGATTGTTACAGTTAAGCTATTAATTATTGATTGCTGTTTTAATAACGACTTTTAACACTGATTTTCATATCTATCCATGTAAATAACCTTGCAGCCTTCTTAATTCCAGTTTTGTGATTAATATGTATACTGAATTTGTCAAAATACCACCCCTAAGAAAAAGTAATGGAATTCTAAACATTTTGTTTTATCAGACCCTGAGAGCTGCTGGCAAAACATATATGATATTTTTTGTGCTGGTCATATTCCTGGGATCTTTCTACTTGGTCAACTTGATACTAGCTGTTGTTGCCATGGCCTATGATGAGCAAAACCAGGCTACTTTAGAGGAAGCGGTTGAGAAAGAGGCAGAATTTCAGCAGATGCTGGAACAGCTTAAGAAACACCAAGAAGAAGCTCAGGTAGAATTGTTACAATTGCAATTCTGTAACACATACTGAAATTACCAAATTGCATTTTGATAATAATAATTATAGCAATCTGTTTTTAATTCTGTGGAATTTAATTGATTTATTTTTGTCACATGTATTGGGAAACAGTATTGTTTCTTGTACGCTACACAGCCAAAGCATACCGTAAATCAAGAACATGAGGTGAAGGAAAGGATAGGGTGCAGAATATGCAAATCTGTAAGGAATTAAATAAGAATTATTAGACTGTTTAAAAGAGTTAGAGTATAGTTTTATAGCATAGAACAAGAGTACAAGGTAGAATTAGAGGTATGGACAACAGTAATCTTTTTAAAGTTAATGCATGTTTAGCAGCATTACCATCACCAATTGTAGACCTCTGTCATGGACTATTTACTAAAAATTGTATTTTCAGAGTGTCTTTTTTTTAACTCATCACAAAAACTTGCTGACTGTTCCACTTACCTAAGCGTTAATTAACAGCAGAGGGCAGAAAACAATGGAAAAAGTTTAAGCTTGTGACAGTCCAAGAAAACACATTTAAACATACTGCTACTGGGAAAAGGAGTTTTCCATTGGGAAAAACTAAAAGTTTAAGTGGCCGTTAAATTGTGTAAACAAGCAACCATATACTCTGAAACCACACCAAAGGCAGAGTATATGATTGCAAACTCACAAAACAGGCAGTCATTCTTCTGAACAGCTATCTCAGTAGACCCAGAGCTTTTGGAATTCAGCCAAGCATTCACAATGATCACAGTTATCAATAGATTAACGTCCCAATGCCAAAGGCTGAAATTGAGGGAGCAAGGAATCTCAGAATAGGTTCCCTGTCAATCAGTGGAGATGAGCGAGTGCTAGAATGTTATCTTCTAACCTTTCAAAAGCAGAGGATGTTTTTCACAATCAGAATTGTCTATACATTAAATCCCAATGTGAAACATGACAGGGAGGGTTTTTTTTGACACATTTTACCATGCTTAGAAAGTATTATAGTACACTTAATGCAAAACAAATACTGGACTGCATGTCAATGCTTACACAGTAGTGATCCAGGCAAGGGTCAAGTTGCCTTTGATGAATTTCTGTATTAAAAATGCACCTATATTACAACACAGCATCTAATAGTGGCATTAGAAGGTGTAGAAAGATTTTACACTTATCTATCACAATGTGCTTACCCTTTAGCAGTCTGCCTACAAAGTCATAAACTCTCCCTACGAGGAGCTTGTTTATGACTTACAAAATGTGGGAAAAGTAAGAAGAGTTACCTGTTATCTTTTTCATGGGGATCCTGATTACAGAAGAGGTAAAATCTCTGTTTTGCAACCAAGGCCTTCCCAATCCATGAGAAATCTGCACATACGATGTGTGAGGTTGATGGGGCAGTGGAAAATTGCTTTTCCAGCAAGCCAAACCTTGTGTTTCAGAATTTTATCTAATAGGAGATGATAATCCAACCTACAGACAAACTTTTTACACGTGGAAGGAGTTTAATACCTGTATTCAACAGCCACCAAAAATGCATAAAAAATGACACAACTTTGTTTTCAGGCGTCCTTCTCGTACCAGAAGTTGCTTTCTGAAATTTTGCCAATCTGTCATTATTCTGTCTTCATTTCTATGCCAATGCATCATATTCTTCTCATTGACAAATCCATAACTCAGTGCTTAAAACCTTCTAGCCCTATTATAGTGCAATGCCTTTACCATTACATCTTGATCATCTCCATACCTTTCAAAATGGAAATGAAAATCAAACTTCTTTACATTGTTCCAATAAGACATTAGCTATGAGGAGAGATTGAATAAACTGGGAATGTTCTCCCTGGAAAGACAAAGGCTGAGGGGTGATATGATAGAAGTTTATAAAATTATGAGAGCTAAGGTGAACAGTTGAAAGCTGTTTCAGAAATGACAATTATAAGGGGGCACAAGTTCGTAATAAAAGGGGGAAAGGTTCAGTGGAGATGTGCAGGGGAAGATTGTTACACAAAGGGTGAGAAGGGCCTGGGATGAACTTCCAAATGAGGTGATTGAGGCAGTTATGTTAGCTATATTTAAGACTTACCTTGAAAGGCATATGAGCAAAGAAGGAATAGAAAAATATAAGCAATTGCCTAGATAGGTATACGTGATCAACACTGGTTTGGAGGGCCATAGGGCCTGTTCCTGTGTTGTACTGTTCTTTGTTCTTAAGACATTGGCTTGAAAAGTCTAGAGTTGAATGATAGCATATGCATGCTTAAAAATATTTATTTGAACTTGCTTTCTGTGCATTTTAGTAGAGGTATTAATCAAGCTTCTCCTGATTTGTGTAATTAAGATACAACAATTTGAAATAATTAATTTTTAGATCAATCTGATTGATTAATTAATATCTTGTATAATTATAATTAACCTTTTCAATTTGTGTATTTGCAATATTGGGGTGAAAAAAATGTTATGCTGTTCTTTCCATTGAACAGGCTGCAGCAGCAGCAGCTGAGGCAGGGGATGGAAGTGGAAAAATTGGGCTGTGTGAAATGTCGCAGAGTTCTTCAGATACATCGAAGCTCAGTTCAAAGAGTGCCAAGGAGAGACGGAACAGAAGGAAAAAACGAAAACAAACTGAGCAAGAAACCGAGAAGAAGGATAATGATGAAAGGATTCGCAGATCAGAATCAGAGGACAACGGAAGAAGGGGGAATGGTTTCCGATTTCCCATTGATCGTAACTGTCTTTCTTATGAAAAGAAAATCTCCTCCCCACATCAGGTAAGAGGAATAGGTTACAGATTTTACTTATACCATTGTCAATGATACTTTTATTTTATTTCAATAAGAAAAGTGATCTTAGCACCCATCAGTCTGCAAGTTATTCTAGTGACTCAGTTTTTAAGTGAAGCAAATAGATTATGCACTGAAAAGGTAGGGAGAATCTTTGGGAAATAATGATTACATTATCATTAGGTTTGGAGTAGTTATTTGAAATGAATAGAAGAAATAAAAGGTGAAAATACCCATTTGGAGGACAGCTAATTTCAGTGTGACCTAGGTAGATTGGAATTAAAACTGGGAGATAAAATAATAATTGAGCGATGGGAAACCTTAAAAGACTAGGTAGTTGTGGTAAGTGACGAGATGTATTCCCACAAGGAGAAAAGGAAGGCAACCAAAGCTGGAGCTGCCTGGATTACCAAAGATAGAGAATTGGATTTTCTTCTCTTTTGGGCATCACTAGATGACTATTTCCCAATGTTGCAATCTCACCTTTTGCCCAGCAGTGTATGCCCAGGCTATTTACATTGTGGGGTGACACAATGTAGTAAGATACACTATCTCCAAAGCAGGGCAAAGATGAGATTTGAAAGAGTTGAATGCGAGTTGGAAAGGTTGGGAGAGCAAGTTCTGTAAATGAGTGTTAAGAATCACTAGCCCTCATCTCCCACTCACTGCCCCCCCCCCACGCTGCGTGTACACACACTTGCCCCCTGCCATCCTACAAACTTACATTTGAATTACCCAATATCCACTATGGACAGAACTCAAGCTGTATAACAACATTGCAAAGATTTTGAAATGCTCATGAAACTGTCAAAGTATATGTTCATTCAAATGCTATATGAAAAAGCTCATAAAACTGTCAAACAGTCACATTTAAGCTCTACTTGAAAAATACTTAATCCTATTATGTCATCAGTAAACCATTAAAATAAACAGAAGGGCTTTCAAACACTTTCTCAAAAAACAATCCTCCTGGGAACTAATAGAACTATCAAATCTTACAGCCGCATTGACAGCTATATCAACAACCCCTGCTGCCTGAATAGATTAGTGGGGTTTGGAATTCGGTCAGGCAGTCATAATAAGAATATGTTCCACAGCTATGTCAACCAAGTCTTCAGAGCTCATTATATTAAATCTTTTAAAGTTGTAGAAAAGATGACCATCTGTTGCACTGCTCCAAAAGATGGCGGACCTATTAATCAGTGAAAAGATCAAAACAGAGGGTGGAGTCAGCGCCACAGTATTAAAATCACAGAAATTACAGCATCATGTCTTGCTTTGATGCCACATTGCATTTGACTGTTGTTTTAAGTCTGATTTTGGATAATGGAAAAGTATGGAAGCAAATATATTTTTTTTCCCCTCAGTAATATCAGGCATTGAGCATTCTGGCATCATTTATATCTGTGAAGCACTTTAACTGTTTTATGTTAAAGGCACTATATAAATATAGGTTGTTGTTGTAATGCATTGCTGACAATATATAAACATCCTTGTTTTTGATTTTAAGAGTATAATAGTTAACAAAATACACTTCCAAACAAACCTGCAAATTACCCCAACACTTGTATCGATCCTTGCTGAAGGCAGGGAATAATCATTTGGAAAGGATACCAGGCGTCAGGTTTATCATCAGGGGTGAGATGGACAGCAGCCCTACTCAATACTGGACATGAAGTGATATTTAATCATTAGTGGCATTCATAGAAAGTCACATTTTAAACAACAGGTCTCTTTTTAATTTCATTATTTCCTAACTTTATCTCCCTCCCGCAATGTGGATTTTGCTTTCAATTTGCATTTATAAAGTTCCTATGTATAACTTTTCTTTGGAGGGATGAGCAAAGGGATTGTTGTGTTTTTAAGATCCCAAACACAAGCAATCAAGATGAATGCTGGAAAGATGAAATTAGAAATAGACAAATTGGAAAACATTAAGACAATAGAAAGAGCAAGGGAATTAACATTTCGGATCGATGGCTTGTGGAGAAAGTCATTGACTTGAAATGCAAACCCTGTTTCTGGCTCTTCACAGATGCTGTTGGACTAGCTGTGCATTTCCAGCATTGGGATTAAAATTGTTTCTCAACGCCAGCAGCAAGTTTTGCATTCAGTAAGATTTTTTTTAGTGTGTGCAATAATGACCAAATCAGGCAATAGCTTCTGCTGTACCTAAAAGGAGCCCTCCGAGCCCTCTGCTGAATTTTGTCAGGGGACAGTTTTTAATGATACGAACTATTGATTGGGGTAAACCACAATTGCAGTCCAGGTTCCTTACAAGATCCCACTTTGCTGCACACTGGCGTTGGCCAATGCAGAAATGGCTGAGTAATGCCCAATCTTGGCAATTAGGTAAGTAAAACAAATGTAATATATAAGTATGTTGACTTGCATAACTACATTTTACACAGAAAAACATGTATTTTGTTCAGTGAGTGGAGTGTTCATGAAATTGTTGAAACATGGGAGGAAGCCTGACATGTAAGAAATTGTGAAAACCCTTGGGGTAGAGAGAGAAAATGAGCAGACAAACGAGAATAGGTTACATTAGATTCAAATTAAAGAAAATTGTTTAGCAATTTATGGAAAATTGGCCAGTCAGTCCCAGTCTAATGTAACTGTCTGGCTCTTTTAGTTTGGTGGTGAGCTACAAAGGGCGTTCATAATAAGCTCACTTACACTTTTAACCAGCCGCATATGAAGAATTGTTGAATACCTTTGAACTTTTAATTTGTTCATGCATTGAAAATGATCTGGCTGTAGATATTGTAGACATAGCTTCAGCCTTGCTTCCAGTTATTTTGTAGAAATATTTATTCAGATTGAATTGGTGGAGGACATTTGGCATTGGGAATATAGAATACCTGCAAACAGTTGCATGAAATATCAATGATATAGATTAAGTGATAATGATTATGTGATACTCAGTGATGGGCATTCTCATTCCTTTTCAGTCACTGTTGAGTATTCGTGGATCCATCTTTTCTCCAAGACGCAATAGCAGAAGCAGCATCTTCAGTTTCAAAGGACGGACTAAAGATATAGGGTCAGAAAATGATTTTGCTGATGATGAACACAGCACTTTTGAAGACAATGAAAGCAGAAGGGGCTCACTTTTTATTCCACCGAAGCAGGGTGAGAGACGCAGCAGTAACATTAGTCAGACCAGTAGGTCCTCCAGGATACTACCAGTGCTTCCAGTGAATGGGAAGATGCACAGCACAGTGGACTGCAATGGAGTGGTTTCACTTGCCGGTGGACCTTCAACTCCAACGTCACCCATTGGACGACTTCTGCCAGAGGTGATAATAGATAAGCCAGCTACTGATGACAATGTAAGAAAGTTTTAAATAGTTAGGTTAGGCGCGATGGCCTTGCAGTACTGCAGTGATTACAGCATAGGATGCCATTGAGAAATGCATAGCTGATCTCACAAATGATAGCCAATATTTTGTTTTGCAAGATCAAAAACTAATGTTTAAGTGATTTTATATCTGCAATGGAATGTACTAAAAGTCTCATGCATAGCCATTCAGGTATGTAGCAGAAAGATGGTTCATAATATTCTGATTGATTGACATAATGTCAACTCAAGAATCAATCAAACTGATTTTCTCACTATTCACTATCATTTACTTCAGTGCATGTCACTACATCGCTCATAATTTCTGCATAATTCTCAAAATTAATATTTGACAAATGCCATTGGGAAATCCACTAGTTTGCATTGAAATAGTGGCATATTGGTCTTTTTAAATACTGAGAGCCTTTCTAGATCAAATAAAAGTCATGGCTTTGGTTCAATATAAATATTAATTATCCTGAAGCCAGATGAAATTGAAAACCAGGCACCAATCTTTTACTGAATACAGGACTTATTTAAAGAATGCAACATTACAAATGTCTCCTTCTTCTTCCCAGCCAACACCCAGTGTCACAAATGTCTCTCTTTATATGTGCTCTAGATACTTGTTTAATCAATGCCCTTCACCTGTGTATCCTTAATCTTACTAAAATAATATACTTTGCATTAGCGTCATCATTTTCTTAAGAGGACACAATCCTAATTACAAACTGTGACTTGTATTTTTGCAGTTTTATCACTGTGAGAATAATCTGTGGCCTTTAAAACACAATGGATTGAATTTTCCCAATTTTAAGCTAAGTTATGACTCTGGAAAGAAAACAGGAATGTTTACTGCTGGTGCATTTCTCAGGTGGGATTTACCCACCTAAAAGGTGCTAATGGAATCATTATGGGTGACCTGTTGGCCAGACCTGCTGTACAGAGATTAGGGTGACATTTTTTAAAAGGGCACCTGATCTCCATCTTTAGATACAGCCCCCTCTCCTCAAAAAGGAAGTGCCTCCCCCATTGACTAGGGAAGCACCAACAACCCTCACCAAAGACGCTCCCCCCACACCCCCAACCATTCACAAATCATGGATAAACTCCTATGATTTTCCATTTTGTTGTGTATCCAGATTCCTGCCAACCCTCTCATGAGGCTGAAGAATCCCACTCAATACAACAGCTAAAATGGTATTTTGGACAAAGATATTTTCTCTAGGTCACATTTCAACATTAAGTCAATAAATATTGAGACCTAATTATTCATTACAAAGGATGTTACACAAAATTCTCAGAACTCTCGTTTAAAGGAGAATGATGTAATCGGACACCTTGATCCATTTTATAATAGTTATAAAACAATAGCACTGAAAATGGACCCTCCTTTCACTGCCATCCTAACTTTGTAGAAAATATGCCTAAAAGACTCAAAGATAGGTTGGATTTAGTCACACTGCCACTGGCAATGCTAGGGATTCCCTACACAAAGGGTACCCCTTTCCAGGTTCTGTCAGGGATCCACTATGTTTTTCAGTGAAGAAAGGACATGCTGATGAACCACAGTGCAACCCTGGCCTGGACTATTGAAGGAAAATTAAAGTTAACTTTTTAAATATTTTTGATTCTATTGATTTACTATATTATGCTAAAATTACTAATATCCTATTGGATAAGGTATCTTGTGTCTGGAAAATATAACAACCATTTGTGCTTTTTGATACATGTGATCTTAAAATGTACTAGAATTACATATAAACAAGTCCATATGTCAATGAGAGACACCGTACTTGTTTATAATTTATTTCACTGTATGCTATATGAGGGTGGCACAGTGGTTAGCACTGCTGCCAGGGTCCCAGGTTCAATTTCTCCATTTGGATCACTGATTATGTAGAGCTTGCACGTTCTTCTCATGTGTGTACGTGCTGCAGTTTCCTCCTACAGTCCAAAGGTGTGCAGGTTAGGTTGATTGGCCATGGTAAATTGTCTCTTCGTGTCAGAGGGACTAGCAGGGTAAGTAGGTGTGGCTACAGGGATAGGGGCTGGGTGGGATTGTGGTCGGTGCAGACTCAAAAGGCCGAATGGACTCCTTCTGCACTGTGAGGAGCCTATATCCTCATTTTATAAGTTTTCTTGCTTTCTGGGCTTATTTTCAAGGTATGCCATTGTTACTCTTTAATTCTCTGCAATGGCACAAAGCATTCCTTGGCTGAGAAAGGTCAAATGACCTGATCTCTGGCAAACCACTCTTGGACAAACCACTTGGAAGGCAGTGCAGGAGAATCATACAATGTAATTCCAGCATCAGTTACCACCCCAAGCTTGTACCTTCTCTGCAGTGGCCAGCCACAGATTGTGAATTTGTTCATCTGAGGTGGTATTGCACTATATAATGCCCAGATCACTGAAACACTATATCACCTTTCTGTCTGGATATATGTATGTCCAAATCCTGTTACTTAAATGGCAAACAAAATGTCAGATTGTGGTAATAAATAGTGTATGACTTGCAGCTCTGAACAGCAGTGGCAATACGATACATAAATCATAAAGGAAAACATTCTCTCTCAATTTTTATATGGGCATTTCACTGATATGATTGTTTAAAAGCATAGGATAAAATCCATATGTATTCTGTTTGTGAAAGAAAAACAGTTAACAATATAAAATAATCAGCAAATAGTTACTGATATTATTATTGAAAGGAAATAGGTAGACAGCTGGCTTCCATTATTCATGTTATATTTAGTCTGTATCCATGCTTTCAGATGCTTCTAGATTCTTGGAATCAGTGGCAGAAAATTGTCTTAATATCTGAAATCTTCTCTCTGATAACTGCCTAATGCCACTATTTAAATAAAAGTAGAAAATGCCGCAAAAGCTCCAGGTCAGGCAACGTCTGTGGAGCAGGAAACAGAATTACAGTTTCAGGTCAATGATCTTTGCAGAGAAGTTCTTCACTTGAAAGATTATCAACCTGAACAGGTTACTCTGTTTTTCTGTCTTCCCAGATGCTGCCTTATCTACTGAGTATTGCCAGCACTTTCTCTCTTTATGTTGGATTTCCACCGCCTTCAGTATTTTGCTTGTGTGCATATTGAAATGTCCATTTTTATGGCTTTTGACATTGTAGTGGCCATAGTTCTCACCCATCTCAGCAGTTTGGGGAGAAAAAAGTTCACTCACGTAATTAGGAATTACATTTCAAAACATGATCTTCAACTGGGCTCATGAGTTGCTATCAAATGGGCAATTGCATGCATTCTTCATGTTTCACAAGATTCCAATTTTCTGCTGGAATTGTGCAAATGTATGTATGGAAATAAAACAAGAAGCCGACCAGCCTGTAACTGGACTTATTCTAATGGCTGGTACTTGCAGCAGAAGACATAGGAATTGGCTGACAGCTCAGCATTTCTGTTGACTTCGCTTTTTCAAAGTGGACAACCTCTTTCCTTCACTGAGTCTCCTACGGTGTTCGAGAGATAAGAAAACTAAGCCTGATGATATTAAGAGGTTGCTACTAAGAGGTTAACAACGATGAAGATGGTAACATTTTCACTTCAGCTTAAATATCCAGACCAGTATAATTTTAATAAATAATGGCAAATAGAGCAAATGAAAGTGCAGTGCCAGGGAAACATTCCATAAATTTGCAAGTTTTGTTATAATTTTACTACAGCTTTTCATGATTAATTTGAAAGTGAACAGACGTGTGATAAAACTGAATAATTGAGGAAAATGTCATTTGCAGGGAATGATCACAGAAACAGACCTTAAGAAAAGACGATCGGGATCTCATCAGATTTCTATGGATTTCCTGGAAGATCCTATGCAAAGGCAGAGAGCTTTAAGTGTGGCCAGTATTCTCACTAATACTATGGAAGGTTTGTCAAAATTTTCGTTATATTTCAGCATCTCAGATAATCTGCATTTTAAAACAACAATCTGCTTGAAACAAAAGCAAATAAGGCAGATTTCAAGCAGGGGCGGCATGGTGGTCACAGTGACTAGCGCTGCTGCCTCACAGTGCCAGGGACCCAGGTTTGATTCCTGGCTCAGGTGGCTGTGTGGAGTTTACACTCTCCCCATGTCTCCGTGGGTTTCCTCTCAGTGCTCCAGTTTCCTCCCAAAATCCAAAAAATATGCAGGTTTACTGGATTGGCCATGCTAAATTGCCCCTTAGTGTCAGGGGGACTAACCAGGGTCAATGTATGGGGTTATGGAGATAGGCCTGGGTGGGATTGTGGTCAGTGCAGACTCAATGGGTCAAATGGCCTCCTTCTGCACTGTAGGATTCTATATAATTCTATGATTTTTGCTCATACAGTTGGATGTACTGAATTGCTGGAATGTTTCATAGAAAATAATTGGACGGGGACTGGAGCATGTAGATGAAAGAGCTCTGTTGATTTATTTTCTGTTAACTTAAATGGATGAAAAATCAGGTGAATTCATTCGTTGGCAAGCTTTCTGAGTTATTTACAGGCACTGTGCCCATTGAAGATCCAATATGCTGAGACTCGGCTACAGAAACATTTGCCCCAATAATGACCTTTCAGTGTCGTTATTTTCAGTTCAACTCGCAAAACGTTTAGGCGTTCTTTTTAATCTCCGCCCTTCAACATTTGCACTTGAAGAGGGGGTTAATTGCAGTTGGAAAATAATTAAATTTGGTCCAGCTAAGTTGCTGTTGGTTTCATATATTGTCCTGTTCTCTGAGGAGGAATTCCTGGTGGCCGAGCTCCGTCTTAAACAGATAAGAACCTGAAGAATAACATTACTGAGATGCCACTGTGATGTTTTGACTTACTCACTAATGGCATCTTATTTCTCCTGCCTGCAAACCATTAGTGCTACAAAATTTCAGGTGGCATTTCAGTTGCAATTTCAAGAGTCATTTACCTACTACATATTCTTGCTCTAGCTAATGGGTACTTTTTGCTCTTATTTTCTATAAGTTTATAGTTTAGCTGGGCTGCATAGGGGCTTTTGTTTTCCCTGTTCTCAAAACTTCAAGGCTATTTGTAGGAATTCCACTGTGCAAGAGAAGGAGATAACTGCAGCTGGAAGGAAAGCAGGATAAAGAGCTATGTCCAGACAAACTCCAGCAGGTCCAGGGAACCTATTATAGTTCTTGTTTAAAAACCTTGACCCTTAGTTTCTCCAGGGAAGGAATAACAAAGCTGTACCATACTGCATTTGCTAGAGCAAACATAGTCCTCACTGAATGTTGCATACAAGGCCATCGTGGCCCTGAATATTTTTGTTTCCAGATCATACCAGTCTGCCACATGAACTTCCAGAAACCTTAGCCAATTTGCTGCCTCAATTCAATTAAATAGATGATAGGTACCTTGTTTATATTTTGGGGTGGCACGGTGGCACAGTAGTTAGCATTGCTGCCTCACTGCACCAGAGATCCAAGTTTGATTCCCACTTGGGTCACAGTCTGTGTGGAGTTGCACATTCTCCCTATGTCTGCTTGGGTTTCCTCCAGATGCTTCAGTTTCCTCCCACAGTCCAAAGATGTGGGGGTTAGGTTGATTGGACATGCTAAATTAATCCTTAGTGTCCCAAGATGTGATAGGTTAACAGGATTAGCAAGGTAACTAAGTGGGCATAGAGCCTGGATGGGACAGTTGTCAGTGCAGACTCGATGTGCCGAATGGCCTCCTTCTGCTCTGGGCTTACATGGTTTCTATTTACAAAAACAGAATTATCGATTTCCCCATGGAAATCCTACAGTACAGAAAGAGGCCATTCGGCCCTTTGAGTCTGCAGTGACCACAGTTTCATCCAGGCCCTACCCCAATGTCCCTACCCCCAATATTTACCCACTAATCCCTCCATTCTATGCATCTCAGGACACTAAGAACAATTTTTAGCATGGCCAATCAACCCGCACATCTTTGGATTGTCTGAGGAAACCAGAGCACCTGGTCAAAACCCATGCAGATATGAAGAGAATGTGCAAACTCCACACAGAGAGTGACCCAAGCCAGGAATCGAACCCAGGTTCCTGGAGCTGTGAAGCAGCTGTGCTAACCATTGTGCTACCATGCTGCCCAAACATAGCACTACCATGCAGCTCTACTATTGTGCTACCATGCTGCCCAACCACTGTGCTATCATGCCGCCCATGGGTATCAAGAAGTAGCAAGATGTGCTGTGGGATTTACTGAGTTTGCAAGATTCTTCCAAAATGTGATTGACTGCGTGGCACCCTGCTTGTATCCATATACAATGCTGCTGCCTTTTTAAAATTGATGTAGGTATTGCCTAAATATGGCCAATTGGTGCTGAAGGATTTGCAGTGTTTTATGCAGATCTGTGCTTTCCGACAACTATGATGCATTTGCATTATATCCATAAATCAGACCTCCACACCTTGACTCTGCACAGCAAGTTAAACACTAGTTCTTGGATACTGGATTTCTCCTTAAACACATGGCTCGTAAAACCTCTTAAAAATAAAAGCTCAGCAGTGACCCTTTGTTCAACCAAAATTTTCACCTAATAATTAAAATTCTGGAGTCATGGATTAGATGCCTGAACAGCTTTAATGAATGTTGCCAAAATGATTCAGACCATATTCCACATGGTTATGATATTCTGTTTGCATGCTTAATTTTCCTATGCAGTGAGGGCTGCACATGGGGTGACAAATCAAGGAGGGCATTCAACATGGTGAGGACACCAGTGACTTGGAGCATTGCCAAGGAAGTGTATGCAAGCAAGCAGTTTTTTTGCCAACAGAACTGATCAATATCTATATCTTGAAGAGATCTTCTGAACATTTCCTGCTCCCCTTGTTATAATCCTTGACTAGGCTCCAGCTAGTGGGGAAGATCTTATTTGGGGCCAATTACTTTTTGTTTAAAGTAGATAAAGTTTGAGGTTCAAACTTCATTGTGTTGAATAACACCACAAGTTTCCACTGATTTTGAACAAACAAAAATAAACTTTACCACAAAATTTCAGAAATGAATTTACATTATCTATCTTAGATGACAGATGCTCCACAACAGATCCCATGGATTTCTCAACAACTCACTTAAATGTTTGTCACATTGTGAACCAACCAATCTCACTAGAACTTCATCACTTTATGCAATGATTTCCAAATTCCACGTTTGAAGATCTTATTTTGGAATTGTCTCCAAATGTTTCTCCAAATCAGATGACCTCAACAATGACCCACCTCACAAGGTTTCAGTCTTGCCTTCCAAGATTCTTTTCCCATGGACTTCTAAGTACACTCAAATTTTATCTTCCAAGCACTATCTCTAGTCTCCAGTTATACCAAGCAGAAAACCACTGTTCCCGAAGAATACCTTTGTCAGAACAGCTTGCCGCATGGAGTCACAAATCTTTGGCAGCCTTCTTAGATCTTCAACGATTTTCTCATGCCCAGTTCACTTAACTATTACTATTCATATCCATTACTATTGCCTGACAACTCCTGCTACTGGACTGTAGTTCAACATTTCTACTATGCGCAGGAGAACTGGCTCAGGAAAGTTACTGATCTGACAGACATTCATATTCATGTCGTCTGTCAGTTTTTTCCAAAGTAAAGGAAATGTTTTGAGTCCAGAACCTTCATGATTCCAGGAGGAGCATCACAGACAACTGCAGAAAGGTTCTATTGCAAAAGTCTTGAAGTGACTTCACACTTCTTGATAGGTTGCAGAGTATCAATGCTGTGGCAGGAATGCCAACCAAATAGTAGCACCTTGCACCATGCTCCAACCTCTTTGGGGAGCCACGAAGTCTTCATTTTTTTTGTCCTCTTTAATAGAACTTGAATGTTAAGACATCCTAGATATTTAATTTCTTGGCTTTCCTCGCCACTCTGACCAACTCCTTCTCATTTGTGTTCAGTGAATCTTCAAGAGCAGTCCCTGCAAATTCATTTTCTAATTTATGCAGAATGATTATTTCCATGCTGGTGCTTAGCATACTAAGAGTGACCGTGCATAAGACTTCTTCTTCATGCTGCCTAACAGCTACATTTGAGCCATTTGATGAACTTAGAAAATGGAGAGACAAACTATAACATTGATAGCCATCACTAGACAGATCACTGGCAACATCATATCACTCCAGGTTATCATGTAGAGGAGATGGGTGAAAGTGAGTAAGAATTACACAGGAGAAAAGAATCTAGAAAGATGAACAACAGAATTCCTATAAGTGATTTTAATGATCCAAAAATAGATGATAAGGGAGAGTTTTATAGAGCTGCGCAAATGAGAGCAAAATAAATCAATTTGAATTAATTTTTAAATGCCTCCTTGGGATTTTCACTTGGCTTCAAGGGACTAACTTCCTAATTTTTGAATGAAAAGAGATATCAGTAAAATTTAAAAAAAAATACATACCCATTCCAAAGTTATATATTGAGCAATTTCCCCAGGTTCCTGTGTGAAATATGCACGTGTGCGGCCTGGTTGTAATCCAAATTATCGACTGCATATATTCCTTAAGAACAGATCTGGGCATGAGTGCAAGGCCAGAATGTATTTTCGAAGGCAAATATCAGTAATTTAAGGTCACGAATGGGAGCCAATGTGATAATATACCACATAACTCCCACAACATTAATGCATTGAAACTGCAAGTTTTAATTTACCACTTGCATGTTATAAATCTTGCCTAATTTGCAATGTTTTTTTTAAACCACCGCAAAGATCCATAAGATTCCTGTCCAGACAGAAATTTTGACGCACCTAAATCAAATTTGTATATGTAAAAGATACGCAATATAGACACAACGATTTTGCAGCTACGTTTGCTGAGAGTGCAAAATATCACGAAACTCAAAAAAATGAGAATCTCATCAGTGAGTCATTGTTTTCTGATTTTCCCCACTCTTCGCCAGTGACACAAGGTTCCCACCCAGAAAGGCCATGAACCTCATCTCTATAAATTACATTGTAATGAAAGGGCTTCCTGCCGTACGTTACCCCTATGATAGAAATTGCCACGAGCTTTACAATCGCTTTTGCAAAATGTAAACTAAGCAAAGGGACTCAGAGATAAGTACCATGCTCAGGGAGAGAGGGAGGCAGTACCCTGACTTCCCTTAGCACCCCAAGAAATATTTCCTAGGGAACCTCTCTGTGGAGCTCCATTGTGTAGTGGTGGGGTTGGGGGGGGGAGGTGTGGTTTATTCTTGGGGTGGGAGTTGCCCTTAACCATGAGAGGTGTTTATCCTTGTTTGGACTGCCCTTGCTTATGTGGGACTGCTCTCATCTGTACGGAGTGTCCTTGCGTGTGTGGCGAGGAGATTCGTGGGGAAGGGAGTTGTGTTGGGCCGTGTGTGTGTGTGTGTGTGTGTGTGTTTGGAAGGGGGAGAATGCTAACTTCAGCCAGCACTCTGTGCAAATAATGTAAAACTTTACTCAGGGTCTGATGTTTCTACCGTGTACTGAGTTCCTTAATTATTAAGCCTTCTGTGCAAATGAGAGAAACTTGTTATGATTAAAGTGTGATGCAGATCATTTCCAAGCAAAGACAGATTAACCTGGTTCTGACTAACCCAATAGTTATATCTGTTGAAAATGAAGGAAAGTTAAATATAACAAAAGTGTATCCAACAAATAATGACTAAGAATTGCGAGCTTAGGATGAAAACCTAACTTTCAAGAAAGCAACCTGGAGACAATATCAAACTCGACTGTGATATCACATAGTCAGGTAGTTTCACAACTGGTGGGTGTTTAGGATATTGGAGAGTTGCTGTAACCTTTGGAAATGTACACCAGTGTGAAATACAGTCCACATTATAAGAGCATTATATAAGAAATTGTAAATCACAACAAATAAAATGGTGCGGAAGTTGTCAAAAAGCTACTTTAATGTTTCAGCAAATAGGTTGGAAAGCATTATAATAAATTTGCCCTTCAGCATTTGTCATCCCATTCATCAATAAAGTGCCAATATTGCCTAATAAGCTATAGATTTTTGAAAAAGAATTAGCATTTGACAATATACCCAAAATATATTTTCTTTATCAAAGTACATATCGAATTTACTTTCTTCATTGTTTAATCCCTGAAAACAGACAGGGAGCTGAGGGGTATGATTACTCCTGATATAGACACCATCAACGTTTTATGCTGCCCACTCAATTCTATGGTTGAAATGCTTGATGGCAATATGACTTACCAGGTCCCAAACTTGTACGATTTGTGCACCATTTAATATTAGCAAAATCATTTAACATCAACCTTCTCTTTCAACTGCAGCAGGGACTAAAATGGCTGGGGAAGTGTGTCCCAGCAGAAAAAACACTGAATAATGGCATGACAGAGCAAGAAACATGCTCCAAGTTTCTTAACATAACCTTGGTTCAGGCAGTGGATAGGAGAAGAAATGTCCTCTAACCATATGGAACCAGGAGGCCCTTTAGACAAGTATTGAAAGGAAGTTGGAACAAATTTTCATTGTGACCAATTCCAGTATTGTAGTCCGAAAGACATGGAATTAACCTCAGGATAATTCGAGAGGTTGAGGAGGATATTGGCAGGAGTAACAAAGAGATAGTCACTCCTAAAAGTGATTCTTGGGTAACTATTAGGAGGAGGGGTAAGAAGCAATCGGGTAGACAATCCCCTGGGGCTGTTCCCCTCCAAAACAATTTTTTTGTCTTGGAGGCTACAGTTGAGGAAGAATCAACTGGAGATGACCAAAGGGAGCAGGTCTCTGGGGGTGAGCCTGCTGAGAATGCTCAGGTGGGTGGGGGGAATAAGAGATCGGGCCTAGTAATTGGAGACTCCATAGTTAGAGGGACAGATAGGAGAGTAAATGGTAATAAAAATGACTCAGGGCTGGTGTGTTGCCTCCCAGGGGCTGGGGTCCAGGATGTCGCAGATCGCGTTTTTAAGATTCTTAAGGGAGAGGGGAGTCAACCCCAAGTCATAGTTCATGTAGGGACACATGATATAGGAAGGACGAGGGAAGGGAATATTAAACAGAAATTTATGGAGTTGGGGTGGAAGCTTAGGGCCAAAACTGGCAGAATGGTTATCTCTGGACTCTTGCCTGTGCCAAGGGATAGTTTAGAGAAGAACAGAGAGAGGGAATGTTTGAACTCGTGGCTGCGGGGATGGTGCAGGAGGGAGGGTTCAGGTTCCTGAACAATTGGGACTCATTCTGGGATAGGTGGGACCTCTACAAGAGAGATGGTCTACACCTGAACCAGAGGGGAACTAATATTTTGGGGGGAAAATTTGCTAAGGCTATGCAGGGGGCTTTAAACTGATTCGGGTGGGGTGGGATCCTAAGTAGTTGGGGTGCTAAGAGGGATGAGAGTAAGGGGGTCATAGAGGAAAGCTGTAAAACACAGCAGCATACGGGTGGGGTAGGGCATGGTTTGAAATGTGTATACTTTAATGCAAGGAGTATTCGCAATAAGGGGGAGGAACTTGCAGCTTGGACCAGTACCTGGAACTTCGATGTTGTGGTCATTTCAGAGACTTGGGTAGAGCAGGGACAAGAATGGATGTTGCAGGTTCCGGGGTTCAAGTGCTTTAGTCGGAGTAGAGAAGGAGGTAGAAGTGGGGGAGGAGTGGCATTATTAGTCAAAGACTGTATCACAGTGACAGAAAGGAAGTTTGATGAGGACTTGTCTGTTGAGGTAGTATGGCTGAGATTAGAAACAGGAGAGGAGAGGTCACCCTGTTGGGAGTCTTTTATAGACCTCCTAAAAGTTCTAGAGAGGTAGAGAAAAGGATTGCAAAGTCAATTCTGGTCAGGAGTGAAAGTAATAGGGTAATTGTTATGGGGACTTTAACTTTACTAATATTGATTGGAATAGCTATAGCTCTAGCTCGTTAGAGGGGTCAGTTTTTGTACAAAGTGTGCAGGAAGTTTTTTGACTCAGTGTGTAGATAGGCCAACTAGAGGTGAGGCTACATTGGATTTGGTGCTGGGCAATGAGCCAGACCAGGTGTTAGGCTTGGAAGTTAGTGAACATTTTGTGATAGTGACCACAATTCGGTTACGTTCACCTTAGTGATGGATAGGGATAGGCATGAAGCTGGGGGCAGTAGTTATAGCTGGGGAAGGGTAATTATGAGGCCATCAGGAGAGAATTAGGGTGCATAGATTGGACTAGGAAACTACAGGGTCTGGGAACATCTGGAATGTGGAGCTTATTCAAGGAGCAGCTGCTGCGAGTCCTTGATAAGTATGTCCCTGTCAGGCAAGGAAGAAATGGTCGAGTAAGAGAACCTTGGTGTACAAAAAAAGTTGATGTGCTGGTTAAAAGGAAAAAGGAGGCTTATGTCAGGATGAGGCTTGAAGGCTCGGTTAGTGCAATGGATAGCTATAGATTAGCCAGAAGGGAGCTAAAGAGTGAGTTGAGGAGAGCTAAGAGGGGACACGAGAAGACTTTGGCTGATAGGATTAAGGAGAATCCTCAAGCTTTCTTTAGATATGTTAAGAATAGAAGATTGGTTAGGGCAAGATTAGGGCCAGTCATAGACAGCATTGGGAAGTTGTGCGTGGAGCCTGAAGAGATTGGAGAGGTACTGAATAAATATTTCTCTTCGGTATTCACGCAGGGTGATGTAAATGTAGTTATGGAGAACACTGAGGTACAGGGTAGCAAACTGGAAAGTATCGAAGTAGATAGGGAGGATGTGCTAGATATTCTCGAGGGTTTGAAGTTGGATAAGTCACCTGGGCCGGACGGGATTTACCCTAGGATTCTCTGGGAGGCAAGAGAGGCGATTGCAGAGCCTCTGGCTCTGATCTTCAGGTCGTCGTTGGTTACGGTGTGGTTCCGGAGGACTGGAGGATAGCGAATGTGGTCCCATTGTTCAAGAAGGGGAAGAGAGACCTTCCAGGGAATTATAGGCCAGTGAGTCTTACTTCTGTTGTGGGCAAAGTATTGAGAGAATTATTAGGGATAGGATTTATAGTTATTTAGAGAGAAATGAATTGATTGGGGATAGTCAGCATGGTTTTGTGAAGGGTAGGTCGTGCCTTACTAGCCTCATTGAGTTTTTTGAAAAAGTGACCAAAGAGGTGGATGGGGGTAAGGCGGTTGATGTGGTATATATGGACCTTAGTAAGGCGTTTGATAAGGTGGCCCATGGAAGACTTCTGCAGAAAATGCAGATGTATGGGATAGAGGGTGATTTAGCTAATTGGGTTAGGAATTGGCTAGCAGATAGAAGACAGAGGGTGCTGGTTGATGGGAGATATTCATCGTGGAGTTCGGTGACAAGTGTACCTCAAGGGTCTGTTTTGGGGCTCCTGCTGTTTGTAATTTTTATAAATGATCTGGATGAGGGTATTGAAGGATGGATTAGTAAATTTGCAGATGACACCAAAGTCGGTGGGGTGGTAGATAGTGAAGAGGGGTGTTATAGTTTGCAGAGAGACTTGGACAAGTTGCAGAGCTGGGCCGAGAGGTGTCAAATGGAGTTTAATGTGGAAAAGTGTGAGGTAATGCACTTTGGCAGGAATAATAAATGTGTAGAGTATAGGGCTCATGGTAGGATTCTTAATAGTGTTGATGAACAGAGGGATCTTGGTGTATTTGTGCATAGATCCCTGAAAGTATGCAGTCAAGTCGATAAGGTTGTTAAGAAGGCATATGGAGTCTTAGCTTTTATTGGTAGGGGGATTGAATTTCGGAGCCGCCACGTCATGTTGCAACTGTACAAAACTCTAGTGCGGCCGCACTTGGAGTATTGTGTGCAGTTCTGGTCCCCGCATTATAAGAAAGATGTGGATGCATTGGAGAGGGTAAAGAGGAGGTTTACCAGGATGTTGCCTGTATGGAGGGCAGGTCTTATGAAGAGAGGCTGAGGGATTTGAGGTTGTTTTCGTTAGAAAGGAGGCGGCTAAGAGGGGACCTAATCGAAACATATAGATGATTAGAGGTTTAGATAGGGTGGACAGTGATAGCCTTTTTCCTAGGATGGAGAAAGCTAGCACGAGGGGACACAGCTTTAAATTAAGGGGTGATAGTTATAGGACGGATATCAGAGTTAGGTTCTTTACCCAAAGGGTGGTTCGGGAGTGGAATGCCCTGCCTGCAGCAGTTGTAGATGCGCCAAGTTTGGTGGCGTTTAAGAGGTTAGTTGATAAGTATATGGAAGAGAAGGGAGTGGTTTAGTTTGGAGGGGCATTGCTTTTTATATTGGTCGGCACAACATCGAAGGCCGAAGGGCCTGTTCTGTGCTGTAATGTTCTATGTTCTATGTTCTATAGTGCAGAAAGAAGTTTAATAACCTTACAGGAGTAATCAAGGTCAGTAAATATATTTTCAAATGCTATATCCTCAAAACCAAACCACTAACATTTCACACTATTTTAATTCATTCCCTTTTTCATTTACCTACGCAACAATTTCTTTCAACTGCAGCTCATAATTCACATTCATAGCTTCATCACAGACTCGCACATTTTGCGCCACAATAAGCCACACAAATACATCTTACAGCTCACATAGGTCTGATCTGTCAAGGGGACTGGTCACACTCATACTTGGTTATGGAGAAGTCTGGGTCATTGGCTGGAATCTTCACTACCACCTTCCAAGAGCAATTAGGGGGTGGAGTACAGATGCTGGTCTTGCCAACAATTCCAAAATCCCATGAATGAATCTTTTTTAAAAAAAGAGAAAGCAATGAACTCCCTGCTTCTAGCATGAAGACCATCACTCACTCTCTTTAAGAAGTCATTGTCAAACTGGCAAATCTTCCAGGTGTCCCCTATTACAGCGTGGAAGGATCCTGAACCAAAGAAATTTAGAGACTAGTCACCATTACAGCCACTGGCAGCATTGTATTTGCCTTACTCTGAATTTGCAGATCTGCCTGCAGGATATAGCAGATATCAATGAGCACTTACTTCATAAAACCTGAGTCGATGCACATACTTCTCCTGGCTTGGGCTGAATTTGGCAAAGTGCTCTGAGAAGACCATGGATGGATGAGGCCGTCTACGATGGGTCCTTGTGCCCTTCTTCTTCCTGTTCGTCCACAATAATTTGTCCTTTTCTGTGCCGTCTCTGCTCACAATCTCCTTCCTGCTGCAGACCAAGTGGGATGATAAATTCAGCACCCATGACCAGGAGCAAGTGGGTATTTGGAATGCTTAGTTTGAAAATGCAGCCATCAAATTGTGTTGCACATTGATGTTTTGATCTGTCTGTTTTCCTTACTTCCAACACACTGTCCCTGCACCTAAATTAACAATCTACTCAAAGTGGCATTCAACATGGCCCAAACCAGAACTATATACATGTGTTTGGGCCCAAAATTGGTTCTGCAGAGTCAAAAATACATGCACTAATCAATTTAATTTTGTGATATTTTACAGGTACTGCTCTTAAATGTAATGTAAAGTTATTTGTTTATTTTAACAATTGTTTTATAACTATTTTGTTTGCATTTGTTAGAACTTGAAGAATCTCGACAGAAATGTCCACCATGCTGGTATAAATTTGCGAACACCTTCTTGATCTGGGACTGCCATCCACACTGGCTTAAAATAAAGGAAATTGTTCACTTAATTGTGATGGACCCATTTGTGGATCTCGCTATTACTATCTGCATTGTGCTGAACACACTTTTTATGGCTATGGAACATTACCCAATGACAAAACGCTTTGAAAGTGTGCTCACATATGGAAACTTGGTATGTGTTTTGCTAACAATATCTTCTGACCTATCGGGTGCCCTATAAGAAGGCCTACAATTTAACAAAAAATATTGGATGTTGTTTTGTTCAGGCGAATATTATTTTTTTAAACCGGTTGTTACAATAATATATTCAGTGCTGCTTGTCAGTGCAATTGGAACATTTCCAACATGGTAACTAAATTATGTCAAAATAAACATCTGCGAAATGTTTGTTGAACATTTCCTAAGTTCTGTTAATATAACAGAACTCTAAAACAAGATTTTGATTTTATTCTGCTTGCATATCAGTATGTATTGAAGGGTATTACTGCTACTTCCAACTACATTCAGCCTCCACGTTACAGTTCATTCAAGTGAGCATTGATTGCAGGCTAAAACATAGACTTTTTCAATCTATATCTATGTTTACTATTGAATATAACTATGAAAACATTTGATGGTTGTGAAATAAAGATATAACATCAAAGTTAAACAAATGCCACATTAATTTCAGTGTTCTCTTTTGGTGATGAGTACTCAACAGGCGAATGACATTCACACTCTTTAATAGAACCTTCAATTGAAATTGATAAAATATCCATTATTTTAGGAGAAACATTAACCTATCTATTTTAAACAGTATATTTCCATTAAAAGCATGATAGCATGATCAAAACCCGAGATTTCCAGATAGTAAGTGGGTGCGACCTAGTAGCCCCATTGGCGATGGGCGCAAATCCAATAATGGTCGCTAAATCTCATGAGTGGCCAAAAATGGGATTCGTGCCAACGAGATCTCAGTTTGAGATCTTCTCCACCCCTTACCAGTGATGTGATCAGGTTAATTCCCAGAAAGGACATAAACCTGATTTTCATTAATTTAACTATATTTTAATATAATTATAGGGCTTTACTCCGTGGCTTCCGCCCATGATGTATGCCTCAGTAGCATGACATTGTGCCGGCATGAATCACTGCTGGTTTTCAAAAATGGAAATCGGTCATGAGAGACTAACTCGGATGTTCCCACTATGGTCATGGTGGTGGTGTTGGGGGGGGGGGGGGGGGGGTGCGCGGTGTCAGAGTGGAATGCACATGGGCAAGGGGTTGTACCAGTACTTGTGGGAATGGTCCCCCAGTTCCTTGAAGGGCATAGTTTGGGGAACTATATTGTAAATGCAAATTGGGGTGCCCCTTAAGGATGATGCCCCAATCTCTGTGGAGCTGGCCTTGCTGCCTATCAGGCCCCACCCCATTAACAGCGTAAACCATGCTCTCAAATTTTCTGCGCACTAAGTGCCAGAAAATCTAGTTGAAAATTCGGCTGTGCATCTGGAGAGAAAGGCTTTGGTTTCCAGGTACAGCCTGACAATCTGACACATTTTGGGAGAATTCAACCCAATAATAAAATGAGAAAAAGTAGAAGATACATGCAAAAACTAAAAAACATGATTGATTTTAGTTTTTGCTATTTTCCCTTTGAAATTAGTAAACACAGGTTGCCTAGAGTATCAGATGAATATGATTTTTCTTCCAGTTGTAAGGATACATGATCCTCAAAAGATTTCAGTTTCTTAATCAATTTAATGTATTTACTGATGAGAACTGAAAACTAGAAATTGCACTGTGTGCAGTTATCAATGAAATGTGAGGTAAAAAATGAGGCAATAACTCCCATATCTTTACCCAGGTATTTACTGGTATCTTTACCGGTGAAATGATTTTCAAAATCATAGCTTTGGATCCTTATTATTACTTTCAAGAAGGATGGAACATTTTTGATGGCATCATTGTGAGCCTCAGTCTAATGGAACTTGGTCTTGCCAATGTAGAAGGACTATCTGTGCTGCGATCTTTCCGATTGGTAATTATAACATTTTTATGTAAATCTATTTTATACAGACCTTGTTTTAATGCTCCTTTATTACAATTAGTTGAAAATACCCTTTGCTTGATTTATGTTTGTTTCTGGTGAATTGTATGAATTGATTTTCTCAAAAGAGATAGATGTAAGAACTTTAGAAGATAAATAGTAGAACTATTGAAGAACATAGCAATATGCTGAATAATAATTATTATCATGAACCTTTGTTTTTCAGCTCAGAGTTTTTAAATTGGCAAAATCATGGCCAACACTGAACATGCTGATTAAAATTATTGGCAACTCAGTTGGTGCTTTGGGCAACTTGACTTTGGTGTTAGCCATCATTGTCTTCATCTTTGCTGTGGTGGGCATGCAACTCTTTGGCAAAAGCTACAAGGAATTTGTCTGTAAAATTGAAAAGAGCTGTAAACTGCCTCGCTGGCACATGAAAGACTTCTTTCATTCCTTTCTAATTGTGTTCCGTGTGTTGTGTGGAGAATGGATTGAAACTATGTGGGACTGCATGGAAGTAGCTGGTCAGTCTATGTGCCTCATCGTCTTTATGATGGTCATGGTAATTGGTAATCTTGTGGTAGGTAACAAAATATTTTTGAAAATCTTTTATAGTTAGAATAGTAAGTGTAAATTAAGAATGACTAATATTAAAAATTTGTTACTGCTAATATTGCATTGTGTAAGTGAAGCTTTTAATAATTTGTAACACTTGTTATTTAATAATTCTTTGAAAATAATTTAAAAGTACAATAATTGGTCTGATTTGGGTGAAGAATATTGGTAGAAGGCAGCCTTTTGTACATGTTCATTATTGTTCATGGGGCAAGTATTGCTTATCCTACAAAGTACCTAAAATAACAAAAAGTAAAATATTGCAGAATATGGAAATCTGGAAACAAAAACTTTATGTTGCCGATATTCTGTACAAATGCTTGGGATCTATTAAAAGGTTAAGATGTTTATACTTTTTGCTCTCCAGGTATTGAATTTATTTTTGGCTTTGTTACTAAGCTCGTTCAGTGCTGACAACCTTGCTGCTACAGATGATGACAGTGAAATGAACAATTTACAAATTGCAATGGGAAGAATACAGAGAGGCATTGATTATGTAAAAAGAAATGTGCGAGAAATTTTTCACATAGCTTTCATCAGGAGGAAAGTTACTGAAGACATCAAACCTCTTGAGGATTTGCATAATAAGAAAAATATATACATCACTGATCACACAACAGTTGAAATCACAAAAGAGGTTGACTACCATAAGGATGGAAATTGCACCACTAGTGGAATTGGCAGTAGTGTGGGGAAGTACAATGCAGAGGAAAGTGACTACATGTCCTTTATTCACAATCCGAGTCTCACTGTTACTGTACCAATAGCTCTGGGAGAATCAGACTTTGAAAACCCAAACACAGAAGATTTTACTAGTGAATCAGACCTGGAAGGAAGCAAAGAGGTAAGAAGATATTTTGTTTTTCTGCTGCATAAAATAAATCAAGGTGAATTACAGATATATATCTTATGGCCTTTCAAGTAAGGTAAGACTGTTAGAGTCAATACTTTCAGCATTTACAAAAGAATATATGAAAGTAACCCAACTTGAAAGTTATAGAAATTACTTGCTATATAGTATGTTTAATGTTACAATTGGGCTTAAAACAGACAAATTGTGGTTTTGAGAAATTTAATTACATGTTTTCAAATATGCTTTAATCTGCTTAATTCTTTAAGAATTGTCAACAATTAAAAGAAAATATCTTTAATTCAGTGTACTTCTAATACTGATTCATGAGAATATATAATTACAATAAACTAAGTGATGTACTTATGCATAACCATATTTCTGTTTTCATCAGTTGTTGAATTGAAAATCCGATATGATTAAGGATAGTGCAGAAAGTAAATACTTATATATTACAATGCAATGCTATCTTTACCTCAACATTGGCTTACTTGACTTACCAATAAAAATCTGACACAATGGTTTCTATATAAATTACTGTATTTGTTTGTTTCTGACTCCCTCCTCTCCTCAATTCATAAAACACTTGTTAGCTTGTCTCAAGTGTGCCCTCACCAGCTTCCATCAGGCTCACGTTCTATATTACCTTCCTCAATATCTCCCAGTCCAAGTCTCAGCCACTCAACTATTTTGCTTTGATTCAGTGGTTAATGGCATCATTAATGATTTTCCACAGGCTGTGCTTCACCATAAATTACACCATTATTCTTTTGCTCAAAAAGCACATCTTTCACTTCACTAGCGTCACCAACTAAAATGCTAGTTCTATTTTTCCTTTCCATTCTGAGATCAAAAGCTTTGTTGCTTTCAGTCATTTCAGTCCAGTGTGAATCCTGCCCATAACAGTGAGACTGCCTGAGTTAAAATGGACACTTGGAGTTTTTGAGATCATGATGTTCTAACTCTCCTTTGTTGTCCTCCACCTGTCTGCAGTCTTCAGTATGGTCAGCCATTTCATTCTACTGCGCCATCTCTCCTCCATTATGCTGCCCTCACAATACCTCTCTTACCGCAGCCAGCATGTGTACTATCACTTCCCGCATCCACACAGATGTTCTTGGCTTTTCTCCCAATAAACAGCTTGTACACATGAAGCCAGTTTCTTTATAACTTGATCTTTTGTTGAGCTTCTAACTTCAGACCCTGTTGATTGCTGAGGCCATTTGGTTCTGCTTGTCTCAGATCACTGATTTCTCCATCTCATTTCCACTGTTATTGAAACTCATCTATGTCAACTCCATCTGCTAACTCAGATTCTGCAGCTCATCACTTAACATCTACCTTTCCCAGGCTAAACTCAGTTTATTTATTGTCATTAGAGATCCTGAACTAGCATTCTATTCTCAAATGCATTCATTTCAAAATAGTTATTTTCCTATACAAAGTCCTCTTTAATCTCAACTGCTCTGTCTCTGAAACACCCTCAATCTTGCCATATTATTTTGCACTTTGTATTCTTTCAACTCAGGCTTGTGAGTCTCATTCTTCCTCTGCTGTACTTTAAGGTAAGACCTTCAGCAATAAAAATGTTGCAACACTCTTTCCTAGACCTCTGTCTTTTAACATTCTTTTCCACTTTCAAATACCTCAGCAACTGGGTGTTTTAACAAAACTTTGCAATACTTGCCCAAACTCAAGTACTGTAATAGGAAACAGTGCAATGGTAATTATTCTGCACATTGTAAGTTTTAAACTGTATACAGTTTCCAATTTTTATGTTTTCTAAATGTTTACTTTGAATATATGCAGCGAAGTCGGAAAATTTAATGCGCAGCCAAGTCTCTGTTCACTGCAGCGGGATGGGAAAATCCTGCCAATGTGAATGGTGGTAGTATTCGGCCATTGTTGACTTCCAGTTTTACTGGAGTACGCAAAATCAATTCCTGGCCTGCATGTTGTACAATTGCAGAAAGGTTTCTCTTTCAGTATTTGTGTGGAATGGTGCACCATTAGATTGGAACTATTAACACATTAAGAAAATACCAGTAGACCTGTTTCATAGGTTACAAGGTATAGTTATAAGCTGTTAGTTGCATTTCAACAGAGTCCCTCAGTACTGTTTTAAACCAGAGAAATGGAAACCGGATTCTATGATGTAAATGTAACAGCGCTGCCCAGAAATTTGTCAAAATGCTGTTTTAAGTAGTTAATGGGAGTCTCTGCAAATGTTTCTGTTGGTCAGTCTGCTGGTTGATGCAAGGAAACTGCTCGTGCATAAGAGTCTCTAGAACAAGCTATTGAGTAAACCAGAATAATTTTAACTTTTTCAATGGATATATAGGAATGAGGTATAATGGTATTTGCTATCAACTCTTTTTCTTCTGACAAAAATTAATGTTATCCCCAGAACTTTTCAGTTGGCACAGCATGAAACACAAACACATGTCTTGTACACATACCACTTGCCTAAACCCAGATATATTGGTCACAGGTTGGTAAGAACTAAGGCCTTTGAAGCAACAATAATGAGTGCAAAATAGCTTTTCTAGTGTAATTGCTCTTAGGTATTTATGAGGTCATGTGCTATTTGTGTTCTAAATGCAAATGTTAATTTTGTGCATATAAAAAAATTGTCACAATAACAGGAATACATTTTTGTGTGCTTAGGAACATGTGGATACTTGAATATATTAGACAAGGATAACCAGTCCAGAAGCAATAACAATCTGACACTATTAATAACTAATTGATCTGTTTAAATATAGCATGGTTTTGATATGTAGAACTTCTATTACATGCAACACCTGGAAGTCATTGAGAATGTCTTTTTTATTTTGTTAGTGGGATCTAGAGAAAACTGACAGAGTAGTATTGGGATTCTGAGGGCGTAAAGTCACCCACAGTGCAATAGGATGGCAAGTTTCATACGGTAATGGACATTAGAGAATCAGTTGGTTGCAATGATAATGCAGAAGCATTTTTATGGTTAGTTCTTTGGTGCTAGCTCACAAATTATCATACTTCTTGAATTCAGTTCATAACTTGCCATGGTAGAGTTTTAATTGAATACCATAACTAGCTCCCATCACACTAATGCCACTTTTGATTGAAGAAGGCTGCCTCATTTTCTGACTTTGCAAAAAATCATTTTCCTTCCATTAGGCTTTACTTATAGTGTATGTGTGGAGTTTATACACTCTCCCTATGTCTGTGTGGGTTTTCCCATGTACTCCAAAGATGTATGGGTTAGCTGGATTGGCTATGTTAAATTGCCCCTCAGTATCAGGGGGACTCACAATTTAAATACGTGAGGTTATGGGGATAGGGCCTGGGTGGGATTGTTGTCAGTGCAGGCTCAAGAGCCAAATGGACACCTTCTGCACTGTAGGGATTCTATGATTCTGTAATTCTTTAAATCTTGTCTCTTTTTGGTTTACTGAGCAGCATCTAGAAAGAAAGCTGTGTCCAATAATGGGAAGGGAAAATGATCAGAGATTTGAACATCAGGTACAGGCAGAGACAAAAGCTGACAGACAAAATCAGATTATAAATAGATAAATACGTTAAAAGATTGAAAGCATAATTGAAGCTGTAGCATTTGGGGAAGTGAAGGATGCAAAAGATGAAGGAAATCTTAAGAGAGTCAGATCAAAATAATATGTGCTAACCATTGTAAAGAGTGAATTCTGTGGCAAGTCATCATTTTAATTAGAAGAGTGCACTTATTAATAAAACAATATTAGTAATTACCAAACCTTAAACACAGTTGAAAGATTTAACAGGTTTGCATCATATGAATTGACTTAAAAACACAAAGCACTAAAAGTTGCCTTTCAAAATTAAATTGAAGTTTGAGCATGAGATTGCTTTAGGAAGTGATGCAGAAAAAAATCACAACAATTTTACAAGAAACTTGAGTTTAATGTATGTGGTTAGGTTATATTTTGTATTTATATCAGATCAGCTTGTACCTATATATTTTATGAATATTTTATAAGTGATGCAGTTTAAACTTACATTACCTTTGACATTTGCTTTTCTTGAATAATTGTAATATCTATTCAGACTTCACAGTAGGTTGCAGTGAATGCTGAGAACAATAAATGTAAGAAAATGAAATTTTCTTGGTAGGTATTAAATTGAAAGCATTAGGCATACAAGTGAGTATACAGTTTACATTGTTATGAATAGCCATTTGCCTAACACTGTAGGTTTTTCAGAAAATGACAGCTACTTGAAACAAATAGATCACAAGCCATAGAAATCCGATAAGATTTCAATTTAGTTCCACAAATTTAACACAATGCATCGGGTAGAAATAGGTAATGTAAGGACATGGGTTACTAATATGAATTCTGCTCTTTACTTGGCATTGTCAACTCTTGTACATTCAATTATCCTAAACTGAGCAAGTATGTATCATAGAAAAGAAACCAGTGCTTGAAAGCAGCATTGTTCTTGCTTAGACTACTACCATACAGAAGCAAAGCACCCATAAACCACATCTGTAATACTAGAAACATATGAGATTTAAAACTGAGGAAGTGTGAAGACAGGAAGGCCCCTAGGAGCAGAGGAGAAGGTCCTCCAGAGGAATAGTTTGGGCCTTGTGTGGGCTGCCCAATTCTGTATCTGGGGTATGGAAATTGTGCTCCAGAGATCTCCAGCCTGCAGCAGGGATGCTGCCCTGTTGAGTTGTTGACTTCCCCATGTGGCAGGGGATCATTCCACTGCCAGCAGAATGACAGTGAGACAGCACAATTATTGAAATTGGGACCTTAATCATCTTAATTGGCTGCCTGCCTCCATGGTATAGGCAACTGAACCAATGCTGGGAATTCATAGCTCAATAATAGAAACATAGACAAAACAGAATCTTTCTTCTGTTTTGTGGGGACATTACTCCCCGCTCTGTTCCCAGCCCCTCCAGTTCCAATCCTGTCTCCACAAAATTGGGAAAATCCAACATGTGAAAAGTGTGTAACTCCTGAGTAAGTCTCATGATAAGGTTATATTTTTGCATGAAAGTATGGATGGATTTTCATGATGTCAGGATGAGAATCCAGGATTCCTAGCCCAATTGCCAGGCTCCCAATTTTCATCAAAAGCCTGATAAAGTTTAGGCTGTGCAGGATGTGAACTCAGAACCTAAATTCCTGATTTGACTGGCCACATTGCAACAAGAAGCTGTCTGTTATATTTCTGGGGTCGGACCAGCTTTTTAATGAGTCATTGTTCATGGTACTTCAGAGATGTCATGTATTGTAGTTTGAATGAGGGAACATTTTAAAAGGTTAAGTTCAAAAGATAATTACCCATATCCCTCATACAAACTAATGCATTTTCATCCACTCCAGTGACTACTCATGACCTCATTCAAAACTGTATCTCCTACATCTAACCCAATGGTCCCTCGTATACACCACGGCCACCTCTATCCTTTGGCCCACCCTGAGCAGCCTCTCATATCCACCATGTGAACATGTGGACTTCCACTCCCCACCCAACCCTTCCCAGTTTCATACCTTCCATGTCAACTTACGGTACTTCAATTCTCATTTACTCAGTGTGTTCTCTGTACAGAATAAATAGATCCTACAGTAAGTATCTCATATATGAAAAAAAGCTTTAAAATGTCATTCATTCATAACTTTCTTACAAACTCCTTTTACCAAGGCTGTATAAAAGTATCAATAAATCAGCCCTTTAAAGTATCAATTGCAGAAACTAAGTATTTGATGCCATTTTATCTTGTATGTATAAATCTTGAGAGATTGATTAATTGGTCTAAGAAAGAAAGCTGTCAATCAAGCAATATTTTCCCCTGGGTATTACTGTTTCAACAGATTAATGGATATCTGAACTCTTAGCCTAAGCCTAGCTTGATTATGTATTCTTCGCTGTTTTTTGGGACAAAGTCCCAGAGCACCCAGACCAACTCCCACCACCCATCCCTATAATCCAGCCCCATGTGTGAGAAGATTTAAAATAGTTATATAAATCATGTTGTGACTTCTGATAGCTGTTACACAGAGCTTATTTAGGAAAACAAAATATATAAATCAGAATTAAGTATGCCATAACTGTAGACTAACAACAAATACTGTTAACACAACTAATGCATTATCATGACCAAAATGATGCAGGTGTGATATGTCGTATAATTGTTACTGACATTTTCAGGAAAACAGGCATTTTCAAAAATAACATAATTCTTGGGTAAGAATTTCAGTTGAACAATTTTCTGATAAGACACAGAGCTTGTAACTTACTCCCATCCTCACTGGAAGTTTGAAAATCTTTTAAGTCACTGTGGTTCAACCTATGTGACATTGCTATAGGGATCTGAGCTATGGACTTAGCTAAGCACATTACAGATGTAGTGAATATAAAGTTGTGTTTTGTGCTGTTCATTTCTAGCCTGAGTGTTCATCATTTTGTTTGTTAATGACTAACAACAAAAGGTTCACAAAAGGTATGTTCCCTTCTGCCGCCTATCTAGCCTAACTTATCTGGTTATTATTACAGCTCTATTCCAGAAGCAGACCAGTTTTCATTGAGAAGAGAATTGTAAGACCAATTTGTTGTACATGAAATCCAATTACTGCTCATTGCTGTAAAAATTAAATTATTGCTAAAGGTTATTAATTCTCTTTATCCACCTAAATAATATTTTTTTGTATTTTCTTTTTCCTCTGATGGTCCAGCGCTTTAAACATCAGATGACTTTTAAGTTCAGCATTAGCTTCTTGGCATTTTTTAATAAACTCGTGTTTCAGCTCACCCACTGTGTACAATCCATGGCACATTTGATGCTTTGCTACTTAAGAAAATTATAAATAAAAATAGTGTTGGTTATATATGCAAGTTTTAATTTGTGCAAGAAGAAATCTTATTATTTTAGCCATTCTGTGATTAAACAGTTGGGCAGCTGAACTAGAATGCCAAAGCTGGCAGAGGATTTCTAAGTTGGCTCATTTGGCCAAAACTAATTCCAGTGAAAGTAACTTGTAGAATACCAATATGCTATCTGGCTAGTGCCAACTTAAACTGCATATTTTGCACTTTTGACATAGGCATTATAAGTGAGTTAAAAGTTTAGAATCATCTGATTTGATTGTACAGCAAAATAAACTACAATGTTTTTCGCACATGGAGCTTCAGATTACCTATACTCTGTAGTATTTGATGGAATGATGCATGCAGCGCTGGTAATCTAAAGACATTGTGGTTCAATGAATTTTTATCTGGCCGAACATGAGAAAATGTGCACCTGACTGACATCAAGGAAAGTTAGCACTTTCAAATCATTGTTTTAGTAGAATTACTGTACCCAGGTCAGTGTTACTACCAGTTAAAAATGAATCACTGATCTACAGCTCACTCTAAACATATGTAACTTTTATCCCTCTTCACAAGAAGTCAACCTTCCACCAAAAACGTTTTGCAAAAATTGCTCTCAACAGGAATTTGGTTAATTCATTAATTAGTATTAATTAATTCAAAATTTTGGGCAAATAATAAACAGATCTCAGTCACCAGCTTGAAATAGATAAACTTTGAAGATATGAATGATACATGACTTTTATTTAATGAAACAAATAGTATAGTGATTGACAGTTTAAAGAATAGACTGGAAATTATTGGTGTCACAATCCTTAAAAGATAAAACATCTTATCCTTTTTATAAGAATTGTCAATTTCACATGCAGCGTGTCACAATAAGTATAATTGGAATGTAATTATAGAGAATTTCCCTTTAGGCAGAATATATTTTAACATGTGACTGAATTTGGGTATTTTCGTATTTTTAATTTTAAGTTTTTGAGTTTTGTGTAATATTTTATCACCAAAATGTCATTCGCTTTGACGGAATATCATTAAAAATACTTACGGTCAATCATACTGATGTCTGGAAATACTTTGCAGGATTTTTTGCCCCTGCTTCCATATGTCACTGTAATTGGCAGCCAATACATGTTAACAAATGGGTTCAAAGAATTGTAAGTTAGGAGGATATAATTTAAAAGAAAACTTCCTTATTTGGTCTCAGATTAAAATGCTGTTTTCAATAGAATGCACTGCTTTGGACCCATTCAGACTGCTTTCTGCTGTTATATTGTGGAATACTACAGCTAAAATGCTTACTGAGGCTTTGGTTGTGAAACTAAGAGACCTTGGTTGGTACTAACAATGGAGACTGAAGAGTAAGAAGGCACAACATTACTGTGGTTGACTGAGGTGCATGGCTAAGTTGGAAAGCTTGCATTTGCAATGAAGTTGTTGCAAATAGAGGATTCTTACCACAGTAATGAATGCAGGGAGGAATTTGCATCTGGATCAAATTTGTCAAACTTGCTTTTAAGTGGAGTGACTTATAACTCCTATAACAAAGCCTTAAAGGATTATTCCAGCTCAGTTAAGAAATCAAAATAGTGGCACTGTCCTTTAATTAAGGTTCAGTTTTGAGGAACTTATTTGTTATAAAAGAAGAATACACAGTTCTTATTTTTAATTGAGCATCAGATAGAACTTTTAAAGAAATATGTTTTTAATTTCCTTTTACAAAATAAAACCTTCTATGAATTTGCCTGCTTACATCATCTTTTTACCTAGTTTGTTAGGGCAGCCATGAATGCTGTAATAGATGAATTTGTGCAAAATATCTTGTATCCCAGACTACACAAACGGAATGCCCGGCTACTAATCCTCATATTTCAGAGTAGTACCCAGACTTATTCACATGTTGGCACTCAGGGCATTTATGTGTGCCATTATAAAAGCTGTAAAGCAATTTAATTGGAAGATTATTTTAACTTCGCACAACAAAAGATTCAGAGGCTTCAAATAGAATTAACCGGAAAATGCACTTTCAATGAAACTCCTGAATAAGTATGTGTACTACTTTGATCAATGAGTGCTGCTGACCTAATTCATCCATTTTAGTAACAAACAAACGTTTAAAAATGTGCAACAGTTTTCCTAAAGCTAATGCAATGATCTTCCTTTCTGATGCTCAGAAGTTACAGAAGCTCGGAATCCTTACAGACTGAATGGTAAAGTGTATTTTCATGTCAATGAAGATTACACCTGGAGTGTTGGATTAAATGTATATTTTTCATAAATATTTCATGCCTTAAATGGCATAAATATTCTTTTGAATGTAATGGATACGTATAAATAAGTTTACTTTATGCATGTAACCACATGCAATTTCATGATAATACAAGCTTTACAGCAGTCATTTCAACTTATATTCAGCATAATTGCGTAATAGAAACCTTGTCAACATCAAATCCACTGCTCAGAGGCTATTGTATCTTGCTTGGCTGTTAGGTACTTAAGTCACCTATCCTGAGAAATAGCATATATTTGGGCTTCTTTGACAGAAACTGGCTGAAAGCAGTTCATCTGAAGGGAGCACAGTTGACAGGGATCCACCGGGAGAGGGGGAACTACCAGAAGAAATACCAGAAGAATCCACGGAGCCTGAAGCATGCTTTACTGAAGGTATATATGTGTATTGCTGATAACAACTAAAACTGTTCAAGTATCTGAAAAATATAATGTGGATTTGTGTTTGTTTCCACATTTGGTTTTTATTACTGTTTGACCTATATCCATTGACCAAAATGACCAAGAATATATACTGCAATGCTCTGAACATTTATTCTACTTCTGGTCAAGATCTGAAAATATTTTAATCAAAACTTGTGGTATAATATACCTCTTGGTGACCAATAGTGAAGGGAACCACTGATAAAAGTTTCATAACAAAATTGTATCATGTAGGATTCAATGACCTGTAACACTTACAGCATCACAATATGTTTTTAAAATTCATTTGCGGGACATTGTTGGCTAAAGGACAAAGAAAATTATAGCACAGGAACAGGCCCTTTGGCCCTCCAAGCCTGCACTGACCATGCTGCACAACTTAATTAACCCCCCTACCCTTCCGGGGACCATATCACTCTATTCCCATCCTAATCATGTATCTGTCCAAACGCCCCTTAAAACTCACTATCATATCTGCTTCCACTACCTCCCCCAGCAGTGAGTTCCAGGCATTCATCACCCTCTGTGTAAAAAATTTGCCCTGTACATCTCCTTTAAACGTTGCTCCTTGCACCTTAAACCTATGCTCCCGAGTAATTGACTCTGCTATCCTGAGAAAAAAGCTTCTGACTATCCCTCATAATCTCGTAAACTTCTATCAGCTTGCCCCTCAACCTCCATCATTCCAGTGAGAACAAACCAAGTTTCTCCTACCTCTTCTCATAGCTAATGTCCTCCATACAAGTACATACAAGTACATCCTAGTAAAACATTTTTGTACCTTCTCCAAAGCCTCCTTATCTTTCTGGTAGTGTGGCAATCAGAATTGAACACTGTATTTCAAGTGTGACCTAATTAATGTTCTATAAAGCTGGAACATGACTTGCTAATTTTTAAACTCAATTCCCTGACCGATGAAGGCAAGCATGCGGTATGCCTTCTTGACTACCTTTTTTCACCTGCATTGCCACTTTTAGTGACCTGTATACTTGCACATCCAAATCCAGCATTTATTGCCCATCCCTAGTTGCCTTTCAGAAGATGGTGGTAAGCAGTCTTCTTGAATCGCTGTAGTCTCTGAGCTGTAGGTACAGCCACTGTTCTTGGATTTTGACCCAAAGACAATGAAGAAATGGCATTGTCAAGCCATAATGGTAAATGACTTGGAGGGGAACTTTCAGGTGTTGGTGTTCCGAGATATCTGCTGACCTAATACTTTTGAATGGTAATGGTTGTGGGTTTGGAAGATGCAGTTAAAGGAAGCTTGGTGAGTTTCTGCAGTGCATCTTGTAGGTTATACACGTGGCTGCCACTGTTTGTCAGTGGTGGAGGGATTGAATGTTCGTGGAAGGGGTAGCAATCAAGTGGGTCTGGTTTGTCCTAGATGGTATCAAACTTCTTGTGTGTTGTTGGAGCTGCACTGATCCAGGCAAGTGGAAAATATTCCATTAAACTCCTGACTTGTACTTTGTGAACAGACTTTGGGGTGTCAATAGATGAATTGTTCGCTACAGGATTCCTAGCTTTTGACCTGCTCTTGGAGCAACAATATTTAGTCACTAGTCCCGTTCAGATTCTGGAAAATGGCAACTTCCAGGATGTTAATAGTGGGAATTCAATGATGATAATGCCATTGAATGTCAAGGAATAATAGTTAAATCCTCTCTTGATGGAGAGGGCATTGTTTGGCACTTGTGGCTTGTCCTGGGACACCACCTTGAGAAGCTTCTCCAAGTATATCTGGAACTGAAATGACTGACTTCTAACCAACACAATCATCTTCTTTTGTGTCATATATGACTCCAAACAATGGATGATTTTCCCCCTGATTCCCATTAACTCCAGTTTTGTTAGGGCTCCTTGATGTCACACTTAGTCAAATGCTGCCTTGATGTCAAGGGCAGTCACTCCCACCTCACCTCCAGCATTCAGCTCTTTTGTCCATGTCTAAACCCAGGCTGTAATGGGATCAGGTGCAAGTTATTGCTGAGCAGGTACTGTTTAATAACCGTTAACGACTCCTTCACTTTACTGATGATCGAAAGTAAACTGATGGAGCAGTAATTGGCCAGTTTCTAATGTAAAGGACATCCCTGGGCAATTCTTCATGTCAGTTAGATGCTAGTTATGGGAGAGAGTGCACACACTAAAGCCCAAACCCACCAAAAGATTGCCCCCATAATGGTGGGGTTGTTAGCAAATAGTTACCCATTAAAAATGAAAGTGGATATGGGGGCTCTGGTCTCCATTACCGGGGAGCAGACTTATAACTGCTTCTGGGCAGGTATTCAAACCCTGAATCCAGAAAGCACAAAAGTCAGACTGACCAACTATATGAGGAAACCATTGCAGATAAAGGGCGCCAGAGCGACTCTATTGACTTAGAGACAGCAGTCATCTTGACTTCCACTCATTATGTATGGGATGAAGGACTTAGCCTGATGGTGAGAGATTGGTTCCAACGCATTAGACTGAACTGGCTGGAGATCTTCAGGCTGGGCACTGGAGGGCAGTACAAAGTCATCAAGAAGGACTTGGGAAAATAAGAGGAGCCAAAGCTAAGATTTATGTCAACTCTGATGCTACACCTAAGAATTTGAGTGAGACCAGTTCCATTTTTCCCTCGTGGAAAAGGTACTGTTAGACTGGAATGCTTGAAAAGCTTGGTGTCGTAAAACCTGAACAGTTCACAGAATGGGCTGAAGGAGTACAATATAAGGGATAGGAGTCTTAGCTGTGTTGTAGAGCAGAAGGATCTCAGGGTCCGGGGCCGTAGGACTCTTAAATCAGCCTCGCAGGTGGAGGAAGTGGTCAAGAAGGCGTATAGTGTACTGGCCTTCATTAATCGAGGAATAGAGTTTAGGAGTCAGGAGGTAATGATGCAGCTCTATAAGACTCTTGTCAGACCCCAGTTGGAATATTGTGCACAGTTCTGGTTGCCTCATTATAGGAAGGATGTAGAGGCTATTGAGAGGGTTCAGAGGAGATTTACGAGGATGCTGTCTGGATTGGGAGACAGGCCTTATGAAGATAGGTTGAGGGAGTTGGGACTCTTCTCACTGGAGAGACGTAGGTTGAGAGGCGACCTGATAGAGGTTTATAAAATGTTGAGAGGAATAGATAGGGTGGACTCTCAGACTCTATTTCCCCAAGCTGAAATGGTCACTACGAGAGGACACAGATTTAAGGAGCAGGGAAGCAAATACAGAGGGGATGTTAGGGGTAAGTTTTTCACTCAGAGGGTGGTGAGTGAATGAAATCGGCTGCTGTTGGAGGTTGTTGAGGTCTTCTTGCTGGGGTCTTTTAAAAGACTTCTGGATGAGTATATGGAAACGAATGGGATAGGGGTTTATAGATAGGTTTGTGGATTGGTAGATGTGATCGGAGCAACTCGTGGGCCGAAGGGCTTGTTTGTGCTGTATTGTTCTATGTTCTATGTTCTATGTATCTTTTCCTGTCCTCAAGCTGGATAAATTGTTTCAGCTTTGTGGAAACTATCAGCTTATGGGCAGTAGGGTTTCTAAACTTGACAGATACATTATGTATGGATTGAAGACCTTTATTTCATGTTAACCAGGGGACAAATATTTTCAATGTTGGACATGAGTCATGCGTTTCTTCAACTTGAATTAAACAATCCTTTCCAAAAGTACATAACAATTAATAAGCACTGAAACCTATGCAATGGGTCATGGAGAACATACTCCAGGAGTTACTTCAGGTTGCATTCGAGTGAGGCTAGGGTTGGCATCAAGCAGGAAATTAGAGATACATGCATGCAGAAAGGGTATAGCAGTTATTAGGAGTGACTTTAATCTGCATATTGATTGGGCACCAAACTGGTAGCAATGAAATGGAGGAGAATTTCCTGGAATGTAAGGGATAGCTTTCTCAATCAACTAGAGAAGCAGGGCATCCTAGACTGAGTATTGGATAATGAGAAAGGATTAATTAGCAACTTTGTGGTGCAGGATCCTTTGGGGAAGAGTGACCATAATAGCGTGTAATTCTTTACTAAGATAGACAGTAACATAGTTAAGTCTGACACTCAGGTCCTGAACTTAAGGAAAACTAACTTTGATGGTATGAGACATGCAGTGGCTAGGATAAGCTGGCAAAGGATACTTAAGGATTGACAATGGATAGACAAGGGTAAACATTTAAAGAACACATGGATGAACTTCAATAACTGCACATCCGTGTCTAGCATAAAAGTAAAACCATGGAAGATGACTCAACCATGGCTGACAAGGGAAATCAGTGATAGCGTCAAAGCCAACAAGGAGGCATATAGATTGATCAGAAAAAGCAGCAAACCTGAGAAATTTAAAATCCAGCAGAAGAGAACAAAAGGTTTAATTCAAAAGGGGAAAATAGAATATAAGAGTAAGCTTGCAGAAGACATAAAAACTGATTGCAAAAGCGTATACAGATATGTGAAGAGAAAAAGACTGGTAAAGACAAATTACAGTTAGAATCAGGTGAATTCATAATGGGCAACAAAGGGGTAGCAGACCAACTAAACAAATACTTTGGATCTGACTTCACTAAGGGGGACACAAATAACCTTCCAGAAATACTTGGGAGCAGAGGGTCTAGCATCAAGGAATTGAAGGAAATCCTTATTAGTAAGGAAATTGTGTTGGGGAAATTGGTGGAATTAAAACCCAATAAGTCCCAAGGCCGGATATTCTGCATTCCAGAGTAGTTAAGGAAGTGACCCTAGCTATAGTGGATGTATTGGTGATCATTTTCCAGCATTCTATAGTTTCTGGAAGAGTTCCAATGAATTGGAGGGTAGCTAATGTAACATTTTGTGGTGGAGAATTCAACAGATTCACAACTCTCTGAGTGAAGAAGTTCTTCCTCATCTCAGTCCCTTATTCTTAGATGGTGACCCTCGTTCTGGACATTCCCAACATCAGGAACATTCTTCCCACTAGCCTTTCCAATTCCATCAGGATTTTATATGTTTCTATGAGACCCTTCTCATTCTTCTAAATTCCAGTTGTGTACAAGCCCAGTCAATGCAGTCCATCTTCATTTGTCAGTTCTCCATCACAGAATGCTGTTGGATCCAATTCATTAGATATGCTCAAGAGAGCTGGATGTGGCCTTATGGCTAAAGGGATCAAGGGTATGGAGAAAAAGCGAAAGTGAGATACTGAGAAGTACATGATCAGCATTGATTACATTGAATGGTGTAGGCTTGAAGGGCCAAATGGCCTACCTCCTGCATTTATTTTCTATACTTTCTCTTTGTTTCTATGTTTGTGTGTTCTTTGTGATGCCATCCCTTTGGTGTACTGCTTTACTGTGATTAGCCTTTGGTGCACTCTGTATGAGTCCCTTTTTCTCCAGAGGTGCAGCAATTAGTGGTTTTCTACTTATAACATTCTGCATTATGTCCTCTGCCATTGCAGTCGTAACATGTTTGGAAGTGAGTAGTCCCTGACTTACTACTTTAGTTTCCGCATTGTTAGAATCACTTACAAATCTCCTAGCTTGTTTCTTTGTCATTTCTATGCTTTTCACAATCTCAAACACTTCTTCCAACATCAGCTCTGTCAACAATCTATGCTGAATTCTTTCATTTGTTAGTCCACAAAGCAAATGATCACGCAAAGCTTCTTCCAGGTAACTTTTAAAGTCACAATGTTAGGCTGGTTTTCTCAACACAGCATGTTTTCTTCAGTGAAATTTGAATCTTTTGGCAATAGCTGTTGTTCTGGGATTGAAGTGTTTTTTTTTGAAAATGTCCACAAGCTCTTTGAAGCTTTTATCTGTTGGCTTTTCAAGGGCAATGAGATTTCTCAGTAAGTTTGAATTTTTCATTCTGATGGATGTAAGAAACACCAAGTTCTGTTTTTCCTCTCCAATCCCATTTGCAAAGAAAACCTATTTCTTTTGCTCTGTACAGACTACAGTCTTCATAGTAGTCAGATCAAAAAGCATTAAAGCCAAAGAGGCAACATCTGTGAGTAAAAACACTTGCTTTTCTCCCCCACTTCCATTTCTTTTTTTTTCATTCTGGCCCTTAAAAGAGGCCTTGATTGTGATGATCCTGTCCTCATCACCATGTAAAATGTCCTGTCAAGTGTGAATAATTTAAGAATACAAGCACAAATGTCCACATCTGATTCTGAACTGAACTGCCCACCAAAATAGGAAGACCTCTTTTATTAATTTTTACACATATAAATTAAATACATTTGGGATTCCGTCTCTAGCACAGGCTGCCTACTGGTGAATTTTTACACAGCAGTTCTCTTCAATTAAAATTTTACAAAATTTTACGAAAGTATAAACTTTAAGCACAAATATCATATCCATAAAATATTTTGTTTGGTTCTGTAGAGATAAGTTATATTTGATCCTATTATTCATGAACCTCATTGGCAAGAGAGACATTTGGTCATTTTGACTGTAATTATAAAGATTATGATAGAACAGAAAAATGACACTGCTCTCTATATGTAATTCTCTGAGATAAGATGCTGTGCCTGTTCATGTCATTATTTATATGTTTCAGTTGACCTACTTTTGCAGCGATGCAGAATGTGTCATTTTCATAGTGTCTAGAAATAACTTGAGGTGAACAACGTCGCTGATTTTTAAAATACAATAGATAATTGTAGACTTAGAGCTTGGACCATTGAAAATCTTCATGTGAAGGAATGCTTAGTTAAATAATATAGCAAATAAGTGATATTGTAAATAATCATGTAAACAGTCATTCATAAATCTTGATGATAAAACAATTACTTCATGGAAATTTGTATGTTTTTTTTGGTCCTTGAGTTGATAATATTTGTAATTGTATGTGCATCGCCTCATTGGATTTATCTGACTGGTTTCAATTCACCTGAAAGAGTGAGTCAGCCAGTCGGGGACATAGTGTTCAGGGAGCCATTTTCTGCCTACTTTGCTTCAAGGGTATTATAGCATTTGGTTTGAAAAGCTGGAGACTAGAAGGGGAACTTCAGCTTGAAAATAAGGCAGTGCATATCATCCTTTAAGAGCTGTGGAGGGGGCTGCAAAATGAAAGCTGGATGACGAGTGAGAAGCAAGTGAAAGCTGATTCTATATATATTGTTTGACTGCATATTTTAAAATGCAAAAACCAAGCTTATTACAGTCATGAGCTAGCCTTTTGACATAATGCTCTATTTTTGGCCAGTATTTCTACAGAAAGGGTTTTGGAACAATAGCTATTTACAGATGTTTCTAAAACAGAAGAGATTTGTTGTTTTAGGTGTACTTTGATGAAAACAATTAATATTCTATTGGACATTCTATTTCTTCCAAGGAATGCAAATCCACTCTGGATAATTAAAAAAGTCTTTTCACCTGCGGTGTGCTCAGGTTTGCCTTCTGAATCTGTGGCTGCGATTGGCTGAAATAATCTTTCCTCTCAATTTATGAATAGGAGATACAGGTGGTTGCTCAGGACCAGAAAAGGTGATGCATTTCACTAGAATCCAAATGGAAAGCTTAGACGAGAATTTAAAAAGTTAATTAGTTTGTGGGTTGCAATATTCAGTAAGATCAGAAAACAGATGGGGATCACAATGCACAATTAACCTGTACTTGCTGCTTCCAATATATTCGGTGCTGTACACTCATTTACATGATTGTTGTGTTCAGGTAGCACTACGAAAGCTGTAGAATGGGTGCATGCCTGAACTGGGAGGGCAAAATTGTGAGAAGCTATCACTCCTTAAAGCTATTCTGAACTACTTAAAACTGGCCTGCACCTCTTAAAAAGGGAGATGCAATCTGACTGGAGCAGGTGCTGAAATAAGTTAGAAAAGTCAGGGTGACTGAGAAAAATTATGAATTACAGCACAACATGGCAGAAAACCATGTTCTGCCCTGGAGATTGCAGGGTGACATTGCATAAACCACTAGATAGGCCCGGGATGGGGGGGGGGGGCGGAGGGGAGAATACCCTTAATCTGATGGCCACCTTTCTGAGTGGCTGCATTCAGCTGTGATTAATCATTGGTGTGCAGATATCAAGTGTTGTGATGGAAGGGGTCTAGCCATGTTACCACCGAGTGCTACACCCAGTTGGATCATGCAATATCACCTGATACTTGTGGGAAGATTTGTGCATCCTTGTCCACAACTTCTTCAGGCAGTCTTCCTCATGTATCATCCAGAAGGCCCTGCAGGGAAAAGCTATGGTGGATCCTTTTGAATGGTTCCTTGTGTAGACTGTCAAATTTATTAGAACTTTCAAATGAGCACCAAGCTATAATTTAGCTGGTGGTGAGGAAGACCTACTCTTCAGACCCTTCCTGCCATCTCAGCACTTTGCCCTCAAAGTGATAATGGTGGGGAAGAAACTGTTGTCCACTTTTGAAATGTGCCATTGCAAAGCAAGTCTGGAAAGAGATGCAAAATGTTTTGTTGAGGTTCAGCCCAGGTTGTTCTCGGGAGTATGCACCAAGACAAATATCAACTGCTGCTGGAGAAACATCAGCATGCTGAAAAATGCTCTTTGATATGCCAAAGACTTGCTATTCTTGGAATGCACAGAGCAGTTGACGATCAAAGGTTGCAGCAGATGGATTCCAGGATCCACGGTTACGTCCGTAGGGACACAATAAGGCATGGGACAAACACTGCAAAGACTCAATGGGAGACAGGCCACTGTCTACCTCCCACCTTAGGATACTGAGGAGCTAGAATCCTTGTAAAATCTCTTGGGCTCTGTGCAACAGAGGATGATTGACAGAAATTTAAATGTGCATTTTAAATTAACCTACAATGGCAAATGTATATTGAGGCATTTCATGCACCGTATTAAAGTTGATCTGCATTCTACTTTCTGTAATGTCAAGTGTAAACTGTTAGATAATGCATTTTTACATATTTTATGAATAAGATATTTGGATGGAGGGGGTGAACAACTTGGCAGAGAATGGGCTCAAAATTTTTCTAGCACTACATTAGAGGTTTTCATCAAAGAGTTACAGAAAATTAGAGATGCCATTTATCGGCTGGTGGTTGGGGTAGGAGCAGACCCTGAAGACAAACTCTCAGAAGATGCAAAAAGCTGTGACAGTGAATGACAAGAACTTAGTCCTGAAAAGCTGGAGGCAATGCTTTAGGAGGTTCAGTGACCCCAGGCACATTGATCAAAACCAGTAAATACATCTTCAAATATCAAAACCTACTAATTGCCCCCCCTAGCCTCAACAACTGAGCAATGTTGCACGTCTAAATAACTCGCCTTGCAAAAATCTCTGAGAATCATAACTCATATCTAACATTCAGGATTTCATACCCACAACTGTTACAGGCTTCACACATACAATTCATAGCTCATGCGCACTGCCAACTCTTCAGCCATGACAGTCATATCAACCCAAAATATTACTCCATTCTCTTTGGCACATCTTCCTCTTCCAAGATAAGGTGGAACATAGCCGATGAAGAACAGCGGCAGCTAACCAGCAGGATACATGTCATTACCTTCCATGGGGAAACAGTGTTTGCCATCATAAGAGCAGCATTGACTGAGGCTGCAGCCAGCAGTGTGGCTGAAAACTTTGACAACAATGGTATCTTCTGACATCTCACTTCATCCTTGTCTCACAATCTTTTCTTATTTGCTTTTCCTTTCAAATATTCAACAACTGCAACACAACAAGGCAGGGGTAAAAGAGGAAGAGATAGTAGACACAAAGCAGCGCTGAAAAAAGAACATTGTCGTTCATTCTCACTCTCAGCCACCAACTCAAATACTGAAACTCTGCATATTTTGAAGGGCAGTTTAGGGGTGGAATCTGTGTGTGATGAGATACAGGGTGTGAGTAGCACGTTTTAGAACTCCGATAGCTAGGCAGTGAAAGAGAGAATACTAGATTTCAAACTTTACAGGATAATATTTTATTTTATCAAAGTTTATTATGCATTTTCAATGAACAAAACTTTCAACTTACAATTCACTCTCCCTCAGTTTTACATGGTAGCACGGTAGCACAGTGGTTAGCACTGTTGTTTCACAACTCCAGGGATCTGGGTTTGATTCCCGGCTTGGGTCGCTGTCCATGTATAGTTTGCACTTTCTCTTCGTGTCTGCATGGATGCTCCGGTTTCCTTCCATAGTCCAAAGATGTGCAAGTTAGGTTGATTGGCCATGATAAAATTGCCCTTTTAGTGTCCTGAGATGCGTAGGTTAGAGGGATTAGCAGGTAAATATATAGGCATATGGGGATAGAGTCTGGGTGGGATTGTGATTGATATAGATTCAGTGGGCCAAATGACCTCTTTCTGTACTGTAGAGTTTATATGATTCTAAGTGAAATCGAACTTAACCAATTTTTTGGAGCTCTTTGAAAAAAGGTGCATGTGCTGTGGATAAATGGAAACCAGTGGATATACTCTGTTTAGATTTCCTGAAGGCATTTAATAAGTTGTCACAACAAAGATTATTACAGAAAACAAAAGTTCATGGTTCAAGGGATAACATAGGCAAGGATTGAAGATTGACTAGCTAACAGAAATTGGCATAAATGGATCTTTTTCTGGTTGGCAGTATGTGGCAAGTCGTGTGCCACAGGGGTCAGTACTGGGGCCTCAGTTGTTTACTGAACATATAAATAACTTAGATGAAGGGACTGAACGTATATTTGCTAAATTTGCTGACAACACAAAGATAGATAGGAAAGTGAATTGTGAAGAGGACGTAGAAGCTACAAAAAGACATAGGTCAAGTGAGTAGGCAAAATCTGACAACCAGCATATCATATGAGAAAAAGTGAAATTGTCATTTTAGTAGAAGAATATAAAAAACATTAAATGGTGAAAAGCGAAGAGCTCTGAGGTGTAGAGAGGTATGCGTGAATCACAAAAGTATACAGGTACAAAAAGAATTCAGAAAGATCATAGGATGCTATTGTTTGTTGTGAGGCAATTGGTTACGAAAGTTAGGGGGGTTATACTTCAACTGTACAAGTCATTAGTGAGACCACACCTGACGTATTATGTGCAGTATTGGTTTCCTCACTAAAGGAAATAATTAAAGGCGTTAGAAGCAGTTCAAAGAACATCTACTAGACCAATACCAGGAGTGGGGGAAGGTTGGGCAGGTTAGATTTGTATCTGCTAGACTTTAGGAGAGTAAGAGGCGACTTGCGCAAAATCTTTAAGACCCTGAGGGGTATTGACAAGATAGGTGTGGTTAAGATGTTTTTCTTGTTGGAGAAGCTAGAACTAGGGGTCATTGTTTAAAAGTAAGGGGAAACTCTTTTAAAACAGAGAAGAGGAGAATTTTTTTTTCTCTGAGGGTCAGTAGTCTCTGCAACATTCTACCTCAAAAGGTAGTGAAAACAAATTCTTTGAGTATTTTTAAGGTAGAGTGAGATAGACTATTAATTAACAAAGGGCTGAAAGGTTATTGGGATTTGGAAGGAATGTGGAGATAAGGTTGCAAACAGATCAGTAATGTTTTTATTGAATGGTAAAGAAGGTGCAAGGAATCAAGTGACCAACTCTTGCTCCCAATTTGTATGTTAATATTTATGTTTATTCACAAATATACTGAAAAGCTGCTTAACTGTCCCAGCTTTTGAATGTAGTAGTGAACACTTATCAACATTCTGCATGGCATCTTTCCCTTATTATCCACTGACACAAAGAAGTAGCTGGATTTCAGGTACAATACTTATTTCTGGAGGGATCGGGATCAGAAATACAGACCTCTGCCAAGGCATAGAAAAGGCCCCAACAGGACATGTCACTCTTCAGAAGCTTCAGCCTATTTGAGTGTTGTCTGAGTGTTGTGCGCTGGAGTCATGAGCCATGAGGTTAGCGGTTTGCCCTTGTGGCTCAGAAACCATCCTCTGATCTGTCATGGTGGCTTTTTGCAGATGGCACAGCGGGCTGGTACTGAATAAAAGCATCATGACTGCTGCTAGAGTACTGGGCATTGATCTGAATGATTCACTGAGATAGTCACACACTGGCTGGGCATTGAGTAGATGGAATCTCTACTGGATGTTGTACCCCTCAGAATTTACATACAGTGTCTGCAAAGCCACATATGTGCCATTTGCACCCTGGAAAACCTGCAATTTTGGCAAATTGAAATGGCCATTCTGCCTATTTCTAGAATCTCAGTGGTCTTCCTTACACAACCCAGGGGAAAACCTGATGTTGACACAAATATTGCTTGCTCCAGGTGGGCATGAAAATGTTCAAGGCTATTATGATAGACATAATCACTATCAAAACCATTGATAGTGCTGTCCTTGTCCTGCTCTGAGACTGCACCTTTGGCTGCTACAGATACAGATTTGATGAAGCAGAGATATCTGCCACACTGTTCCTCACTGAGTTTGAGGAAGGACAATTGTTCCTGACAATCCTGGTGGATATGACTTTCTGGTGAGAGCCCTTCACCCCCTCACCCTTCAAGCAGCCTGTCCTCTTCCATTCTGACTCTGTTCATTCTCCCTATCCTGCTGCAAGCCAGCAGAGATGTAAAGTACTGCACATAAATCTGGAAGCGAGTGATCTGAGCAAAATCCTCGAAATTGTAATCATGGCCATTAGCACTTGCTACACCATCGTGTACAACCTATCAAATATTTCTACAAACTCAGTAAGAGGCTAAAGAGTCAATCAACTGCGAGGTCTATGAACATAGTTAATGTCCCTTTCAAGTAGCAATGATTGGAAGTTCTTCCTGCTGTCATATGCATCAGCAACTATGCAAGATTGAGAGAAGAGTCATTAATAAGAATATTCAGGTCAAAAATGACATTACTAGTGATAAATCAGCATTACGTGTTGTGTTGTGTGACACCACGATCTTTAGACTCTGCATACTCCCAGATCATGCTCCCTGCTGTTGCACTAATGGCTATACGAAAAGGTTGCCCAGCATGGTCAGTGCTAGAAGTGTGCAGTCATGCCTCAGGTGATACTTTGCATCTGAAACAACATCAAACGTATGGGGGCTATGGAGCTATGCTATAATTTAAACAAAGTAAAATGATTTAACCGTGCAGAGAGCTGTAGGCAAGTTGTACTGATTGAGCTAATTGAGTTTGGCAAAGCTGTTGTTATGCATGTTCACTTGCTGTGGAGTGAAACGGCTTAATGATTCATATATTATTTTATCTTTCTATGTGGTTTACCCATCTGTATTCAGAGAGATTGATGAAGCAGATGTGAGAAAGCCACAATTAGAGTCATAAAGTCATTATTCCGTAGGAGGCCATTCATCCCATCAAGTTCATGTCAGCTCTCTCTAGAACAATCCAGTCAGCCACATTCCCAGTTCTATCTCCATAACCTTATAAGCTTACTTCCCTCTGGTGACCATTCAATTTCCATTTTAAATCATTCATCACCTCAACTTCTACTCCCCTTCCATGTAGTGAATTTCAGCTCATTACCATTCACTGTCCAATAAAGTTTTTCTACACATCCCTAATTGTTTCTCACCCAAAATTGTAAATATCTCCTTGGTGCTTGTGCCTTCAGCAAATGGGAATAGCTTTCTTTTGTCTACCTTACCTGTACCTGTTTAACGTTTATCAATTCTCCCCATAATCTTCTTTGCTCCAAGGGGAACAATCCCAATATCTTGTTACACTGTGAGCCAATGTAAGACAGTGTGCACAGGGGTAAAAAGGGCATGAGACTTGGTGTGAATTACAACATGGGCAACAGCATTTGGAATAGAGTGTGGGAGATCAGCCAGGAGTGCATTGGCATGGCCATGTCTAGAGGTAACAAAGACATAAATGAGGATTTCTACAGCAGGTGAGCTAGGATAGGATGAAGATGATTTTACCTGAGCGGGAATGGGTATCCTTGATAGCATGAGTGCTAGACCAGAAGTTTATTTTGGGATCAAATGTAACCCCAAAGTTGCGAACAGACTAACCTTAATCCCAGACTGTTGCCAGAAAGGAGGATGAAGTCAGTAGATCCGGAATGGAGGTTGGAGTGGACTGAAAACAGTACCCCCCTTCCAGTAGGGCTGAAGCCATAAAATCCTGTGAACCATTCAAAACGTCCATTGACTTCAGAAACAGAAGATCCCACTATCGTGAGGGGTAGTAAAATTTCACCCAATGATTTCAGTTTTCCCAGTAATTAGTTAGAGGAAACCTCTGCTCAGCATAACATCTCTGCTTTTGTATTCAATACCTCTATTTACAAAGCATTTGCTTTGCCAACTACAATCTCAGTATCCTGCTATCTTCCAAGAACTCCAAATCTCTCTTTCCCTATACATGCTTTAGAACAGTTTGTTTAGTCTCAGTTGCTCTTTCTTCCCCTCCCATTTCCAGAACCAGTGGAGGTTTTGAATGGTCGCCAAATTGTATGGTCCCTTATGAAAGAGCCTGAATTAAAAAAAGATGAAGTTCTGAAATTATGTTAGTGGATATTAATGTACAAACACTTTATATATTGAACTAAAATTTGCATCCCCATTACTTTAGCAAAAGTATTGATCAACTTATGCTAAATAGATCAATGCTCCCTCAAAAATACAGTGGGAAATTTCAGATTAGCACATTCCTATACTGCTATCCCACAAGGAAATTTCAAGCCATGTGTGCTTCGCTGACATGAGTATAAACAGACCAGATGAATGTAAACATCCAGGAATCATCTGAGAATGATTTATGAATCCAATGTGTCTTATTCATGCAGTACGAGAATGGGAGAAGAATGAAATAACTTTAGTTCTGACAAACTTAGCATTTTTTTTCAGTATATGCAACATGGTTCTGGTTACATTTTGCCAAATTAGTGACATTAGGCTGTTGTGTATTTGGGATTAAAAAGGGTGATTACTGATAGTGATGAGTAAACATACATGTCACCAATATGAAAAACCAAAGCAAAAATTCATGAGTCAGTGCAAAACTGCTAATGTGTATTTGTTGTATTCACCTGGTTCATTTAACATTTTATTTTTGGAACAATTCCCACGATCAAAATAGCTTGTTGGAGGAAGTCCATTTTTCATCAAGTGTTTAGAAGTCATGGGAAAGCATATAAATTGAATAGTAAAAAATCTGCATAGACTTGCAATATTTTATTAACCTGTGGCCTTGCATTCCTTATTTGCGTGAATGTAGGCAGATCTAATCTTTGTCTATCACAAGCAAATTAAAGAACAATGTATGTTATAAATGCTAAAAATTGAAAGCAATATTCTGTTCCTTTGTATGATAGAGAAACAGTCACTAAAGTTAAGAATAAAAAATAAGGGAACCTAAGAATTTTAGCTCTGCACAATGTAGAAAGTGGAAACTTAAAATGAGAACAAAAAATTGTGAAACAGCTCAGCAGATCTAGCAGCAACTGTGAAGAGAAGTCCATTAACATTTCAGGTCAATAACCTTTCATCAGAATTAGAAGAAGTTTATGATTTAACTGTTTATAAGAAAGTACAGAAGTAAAGAAGGAAAAGGGAGGAAAGAACAAAAGGGAAGGTCTTACAATAGGGTTGAAGTAGGAATGACTAAATAACAAAGGGATGATGGTGCAAAGAAAAAGTGTGTTGTAATCAATCAATACATAAAGAAAATATTAATTTTAAGGTGTGAATAGCAACTGTAGAACCATTACCCAAATCTCTTCAACAAGAGGATAAGGACAGTGATAATGATGTGAAGTTTTTGAACTCAGTATCGAGGTTGAAAAGTTGTAATGTTAATTTTTGATAACTTGAGCTTCACTGTAACTGTGTATGACTCTGAGGAAGGAGTGATCAGAGTCTGAAAAAGATAGAGTATTAACATGACAAGTGATCAGAAACTCAGGATCACACTTGTGGATTAAATAGAGGCTTTTGCAAAATGCCTCCCTTTCTTGTAGAGAATGAATATAAATGAAATTTTTAATAAACTTGACACGGGCATTAACTTCTGTCCTATTTTCAGGATGTGTGCAAAAATTCCCATACTGCTACGTGAACATAGAAGAGGGCAGGGGTAAATCATGGTGGAATCTCCGAAAGACCTGCTACAAGATAGTGGAACATAATTGGTTTGAGACATTCATTATTTTCATGATTCTTCTCAGCAGTGGTGCCCTAGTGAGTAGGATTTTGCATTTGCATTCTCAATATTTTTACATAGTGTACAATTCCAAGTGTGCTTATTATCGTTGTGAAAGAAAAGTTGTAATTTAAAGCAATATTCAATGATTTTTTTTTCTGACAGAGTGTAATAAGGTCTTGGAGGCAAAACCCCTTCACCAAAATCCCTTTACTTACAAGCCTGACAATAGCATTCCAAATGCTTTCTGTTAGCAGTCTGCAATGGGAGTGCCAGAGGAACTGACATGCCTGGTTAAGTGCAAAGCAAGAGGCTCCCTGAAACGGCCAATCAACTTGACCCTTAATCAAGAAGTTCATATTCTAACAGCCCAACCTCAATTCCCTGATTAAAGTCATTATACAGAGGAACAGTCATCAAAGTTAAGAAATAAAAAAATTAAAAGAACCTATGAATTTCAGCTGTGCACAATGTACAGAACTATAAATATTTCTTCAATCTAAATAAAAATATTGCAGATGGTAGAAGCCTGCTGCAACATACAGCAAACCTGACTGAATTTGTGGAGAGGGACACTGAGTTTGTGGGCTGTATTTTCCCAGTCCCATGGTAGTAAACCTGGAGGTAGTGAAGAAGGACAAGGAAAATAGGGAAGGTTGGGGGAGGGGGAGTTGCATTGGGACAGCTCCTTGGCACTTTCTGACAGTTGGGCTTTTCCCAGGAGAGGGTTGAGAAGATGATCAACTTCTCAATCCATGGAGCCGGGAAGCCAATTACTGTTAAAGCTTCAATCAAAGGCAATTTTGTAGTAGAGCCAACATTTTGAATCCAGCAGAGTAGCCACTCTTAATATGCAGGAGTCATTTAGAAGAATCCTTCCTGCAGTTTACCAGTGGACCATCAGAACTGGAGGCCCAAATTGGGGGCTGCATTTAAGAAGGCAGCACTTGCAGCCAAGAACAATCCAGTGGATAGCTTTCCCTTCCACCTTGATTGATATACTTGCTTAACTCCTGATTATTTTGTCGCTGATGTGTAGTATCCATATTGGAATACAGTCTTGCTCCCCAACCAACCTCAGCAGTTTCCCTCCGATTGGACCGGCAGCATCAAGAGCCCATCATCATTAATTGGATGACAAACTCAGTGATACCCAATGAGGAGGCCACTTTCTGAAAGCTTGCTTTGCTAGTCTAACTATTTACAAACTTGTAAATCCATTTGTTCCTGATATCAGGGTTCAAAAGCCTCAACTGGAAGAAGTTAGTGATATAGGAGTTTATAAACAAGAAAATGCCTTCAGAGAAAGGGAAAAAAAGAAACTAACATAAGGGAATAGGGCTGAAGGCAGGAGTGATTAAATGACCAAAGGAATGATAGCACAAAGCAAAAGGGGGATTGTAATGGGAATGCAAGTAAATAAATATTGGATCTAGTGGCAGTATCAGTGGCAAATGCTGAACCATTACCAGTACCTGGTCTCCAAGAAATTATAATTAAAGATTACTCTCCCCAGCGGTTTGATGGTCATTCAATCCATCAAATCTACACTACAAGTAAGAGCTCGGATACCATAAAGCAGCATCATGGTTAGCACAGCTGCCTCACAGCTCCAGGATCCTGGGTTCAATTCCTGGCTTGGATCACTATTTTTGTAGAGTTTGCACATTCTCCCCGTGTCTACGTGGGTTTCCTCTGAGTGTTCTGGTTTCCTCCCACAATCCGAAAGATATGTTGCATTGACCGAAACAGGCGCCAGATTGTGGCGACTAGGAAAATTTCACAATAACTTCATTTGCAGTGTTAATGTAAGTCTGCTTTTGACCAATAAATAAACTTTACTTTTGAAAGCCATTTGCTGCACAATAGAACTAGAATCAGAATTGGCTTATATTTATGGTGTTCCAAGATCAACCCTGCTAATCTACAACAAAATAAAACTGGTAATAACTGTGAAAAGTAACCATGGCCTTGGTTAGTTCGACCTGCAGACTTTTGGAGTTTGTCTGTCAGTAGGAAACAGAAAGAAAAGAGATGAGAAAGCTAATAAGCAAACTGAATTAACCCCTTCATAAAATATCAACATTTTTACCTGTTATTTCATTTTCTTAGGCCTTTGAAGATATTTACATTGAACAAAGACAGACCATTAAGACAATGCTCGAATTTGCCGATAAAATCTTCACCTACATTTTCATTCTGGAAATGCTGCTGAAGTGGGTGGCTTACGGTTTTGTGAAGTATTTCACAAATGCTTGGTGTTGGCTGGACTTCCTCATTGTTGATGTATGTATTCTGAATTTCCTGTTTTATTGTTGCAATTCTATATTATGCGGTGATGGTATCAGAGATTTGGCACATGATGCCAGCTGTCAGATTAGAAGAACATAGAACATAGAACATTACAGCACAGAACAGGCCCTTCGGCCTTCGATGTTGTGCCGACCAATATAAAAAGCAATGCCCCTCCAAACTAAACCATTCCCTTCTCTTCCATATACTTATCAACTAACCTCTTAAACGCCACCAAACTTGGCGCATCTACAACTGCTGCAGGCAGGGCATTCCACTCCCGAACCACCCTTTGGGTAAAGAACCTACCTCTGATATCCGTCCTATAACTATCACCCCTTAATTTAAAGCTGTGTCCCCTCGTGCTAGCTTTCTCCATCCTAGGAAAAAGGCTATCACTGTCCACCCTATCTAAACCTCTAATCATCTTATATGTTTCGATCAGGTCCCCTCTTAGCCGCCTCCTTTCTAACGAAAACAACCTCAAATCCCTCAGCCTCTCCTCATAAGACCTGCCCTCCATACCAGGCAACATCCTGGTAAACCTCCTCTGTACCCTCTCCAATGCCTCCACATCTTTCTTATAATGTGGGGACCAGAACTGCACACAATACTCCAAGTGCGGCCGCACTAGAGTTTTGTACAGTTGCAACATGACGTTGCGGCTCCGAAATTCAATCCCTCTACCAATAAAAGCCAAGACTCCATATGCCTTCCTAACAACCTTCTCGACCTGACTGCCTACTTTCAGGGATCTATGCACATACACACCAAGATCCCTCTGTTCATCTAGACTACCAAGAATCCTACCATTTGCCCTATACTCTACACATTTATTATTTCTGCCATAGTGCATTACCTCACACTTTTCCACATTAAACTCCATTTGCCACCTCTCGGCCCAGCTCTGCAACTTGTCCAAGTCCCTCTGCAAACTATAACACCCCTCTTCACTATCTACCACTCCACCGACTTTACTCAGATTACTCAGGATCACCGTACAAAATAAAATCTTCCCAGGTTTTATGACTGTCAGTCATAACTGCTGTTCTGAAACTCGAGAGACGTGTTGAACTAAGTAGGAAAAAATTACATAATGGTGTAGTAAGGGACTGTTCTCCGTGTCCCAGTTTACCTCACAGTAGCTGATGCTGACAATAGCCCCAAAAGTGGAAAAATATTCTATTCACTTTTATCTGCAGTGATATTCCCCATTTTGCTGAGTGAAAAATCATCTTCTATAAAATAAATAATTTATTTATCCTGAAAATAACATACTTAAGAGCAATGTTTTTTAAAGCGTTTTTTGGACATTCTATGTTAACTATAATTAATTCTAATTCAAAAGAAATATCTTATTTTAAATGTTCTTATTTGTGGTATGATTTTTGCAAATGTCTTTATAATTCAGATTCATGATGTAATGTGGAATTTCAAGCAATGATTTTTTTTAGGGTTTGTATATTTCTAAGAAACAAGAAAAAAACCTGGGTTGGAACAAAGTTAAGTGTCACAAAGACTGTCTAATTTTAGACAATCAAATACTCCAGCGAACACTGAGATCCAGTTATTGTTTGAATCATATGAATTATTTTTCTGGGGAACCAATCTAAACCTTTCTGTGAAATGAAAGCACCCAACTTCCCCTGATTTCCATATTTGAATTTCTTCAATCTGTTTCCACCCCAGTACGTACTAGAGCAACTCTTATCAAAGTCACAAATTAAATCTTACATGACTGAGACAAAGGTATACTGTCTCTTTTGTTTCTCAGTCTGTATGCAACCTGTGACACAGTTGACCATACCATGCTCCCCAGAACATCTCCACTATCATCCAGCTGGCATGACTGCTCTTGTGGTTCCTTTCTTATCTATCTAATCAGTTGCACTAGTTTCTGTTCTTATACCATTTCCTCTGTGTACCCCAAAGATCTCTTTTGGAGCCCATCCTATCACTCATTTACATATGTCTTAGCTACATGCTGTAAAGAAGTGTTTTCCCAGATTTTCTGTTTTATTTCTAAAAAGTATTGGTTTTCACATGTACCCCCTACTAACACCCAGATCTACATCACCCCCACTTCTCTGAACTCCTCCACCATAGCAAAGTTATCAGACTGCCTATTTACTGTCCAGTATTGAAGGAGCAGAAGTTTTCTGCAGTTAAATATTCAGAAGAATATCGTTCTTGAACTCCACTACAAACTGCATTCCTTGGTCACTGACACCATTTTTCTCAATGACAACTATCTGAGGCTGAACTGGGCTGTTTGCAATCTCCGTTATCATATTTGACCTCAAGATCACATAGCTCAGACCATCTGTTTCCATCTCCAAAATATCACCCAAATCTGTCGCTGCTTCAGTACAGCTGCTGCTGAAACCCTCATTCATAAATACCTTTGTTACCTCTAGGCTTTACAATTCCAATGCATACCTGACCAGCCTTCCATATTCTTCGATTCCTAAGCTTTCAGTCATTCAAAGCTGTGCCACTTTTGTCTTTACTCGGCTATCTACGTCCTTACTCCCACCAGGTCCCGTCTATTTGTCTTCCCTGTGCTCACTGTGCTTTACTAACTCTTAATTAAGCACTTGTTTCAATTTTAATGTTTTCATCCTTGTTTTCAAACCCTTCCATGGTCTCATCCTTTCCTATTTCTAATTTTCTTCAGCCAACAGTTCTCTATGATATCCATACTTCACTGATTCTGGCCTTTTAATTCCTGATTTTTAATGACTTCATTGTTGCTAACCATGCTTTCAGCTGCCTCGATACATAGATGTAATTTATTGTTGTATGAACAAAAGTTGCTCATGCAACTGATGTAGATGGATCAGCTTTGATCTTTGCTGTAAAGCATATGGCAAATGCCAGATTGTACTATTTTATAAATTACGTTAACCTTTGGGATTGTTTTTTATTTTTCCTTTCTTTGTGTAGGTCTCTTTAGTGAGCCTTATAGCTAATGCCTTGGGCTACTCGGAACTAGGTGCTATTAAGTCCCTTAGGACACTAAGAGCTTTGAGACCTCTCAGGGCCTTGTCACGATTTGAAGGCATGAGGGTAAGATGGAAAAAACCTCAAATTTTGCATGTTTGTAAGAAGCATTTCGATCTAAAAAAAGGAAATTAAAGTCGAGGAACTTGCAATACTATTCTAATAAGCGCTTCATTGTAATATCTCAACTTATGGCTACAATCTATCCAGTATCTATGTAAAATTCACTTATACTTTTATGTCCAACTTTTCAGTTTATTAAAGTGCTCTCAAAGTTATTAAAAATGATACCTGCATAACAACTGAAGGAAGACAGCAAATTTTAAATTGCAAGAAAACAATATGTAGTTAAATTATAAAATGTAATACATATTAACCAATCATACATTTGTTTATTTGTGATGTTTGGAAGAATTAACTTGGTATTTTTCACAAAAAATGTTATTACACATTGCTTAGTTTCAGAACTTCATGAAAATTATTAAAACTAAAATTAGTTCAATTTCTAGTTGTTTTTAGTGCAATTAGAAATGTATAAAACCTCTACAGGTTGTCAATTTTATGAATATAATAGCATTTGAAGAGTTTTGAGAAAAAAACTTAAATGACTGCCACAGGTTGAACTTTACAACCTAGTACTAAGTTGTTGCTTGCTGGAAGTGGACGTCGGATTTCATTCAAGAGGAATGTATCAGAAAATTGAGTGCAGAGATAGACAGGATCTACTGGATACTAATGGACAAAAAAAGTGAATTTTGCATACACGTTCTTGATATGTGTCTCTAGGCAGCAAAACTTCATGTAGACAGTGCCAAATTTGTGAAATTGTTCTGCACTTTGCGGTATCATTGTCCTATGAGGCTGCCAAGATAATCATCATTAGTTTCATATCAATCAAAACTATGAGCTGTCATTGCTTGATTTTGTTTTCCACTTTCACAATATTTTGTCACTATTTTGATGTCTATACTTTACTTATAATTTTGAAAATTTTTTTCTTTGCAGTAATCAAATTCTGTGACATCATCGACCTACCACAAGGTTTTTGCTTTATTTTGCTTTTTCAATACATGCAATACCATTTGGTCAAATGATTTTCTATAAATGCTTTATATTGTTTCTATATCCTTATTTGTGCTCACTTTGTCTGTTTTGCTCCATGATATATTGAAGTTTCATTGCACAATTACTTCTGTTTCAGCTGCATGCGTAAATGAGAAATTGCAGAAAGTACTTTTAACAAAAATCATGTTTTCTGTTATGCTGCCAAGTAATTTTTCTGATTCTGACATTTATAATTTGTCTAACATGCTTTTCCTTAAATATTGATGATAGGTTGTGGTCAATGCACTTCTTGGAGCCATTCCTTCCATCATGAATGTGCTGCTTGTCTGCCTGATATTCTGGCTCATTTTCAGCATAATGGGTGTGAATCTTTTCGCTGGAAGGTACTACCATTGTATCAACATAACTGATGGAAAGAGATTCCCCATCGACATTATTGATAATAAAACCGATTGCCTTCGGCATAATGATACCGCGCGATGGAAAAACGTCAAAATCAACTTTGACAATGTTGGAGCTGGCTACCTTGCTTTACTACAGGTGGTGAGTTAACTGCTACTTCACTTTTTTTTTGAAGAGAGAATAAGCAAGGCCTAAGAGTGAACTAATTCTGCAATTCACTTCATTGACTAAGAAACGCTGTCAAATGTCCTGCGCTCAGGAACAGTTGTATATTTGCTTGCAACAAGGTTGCAAGTTTGCTTCTTTCTTTCGAAACAAGTAAGCACTCATACAGATAGGGAATTAGTAGGATGTCCAGCCAATAACTGGCCAAATAAAACACTACAACTGGACTCTATTTGAGCAGTAATTTGCTAACTCAGTAGCTGGAAAATCTGTAGAAATTTATAATTAGAAGTTTTTGTGTGTATTTTCTTTATGCACCATATGACAATGGATTACCTTGAAAGAATGGGAGCAAGTCAGAAGCAGACAGACAGCAGCATCTAAAAGAGCAAGAGTGTAGGTCCAGAGACAGACAGCAGCATCTAAAAGAGTGGGAGAGCGGAGGACCCAGAGATAGGCACGTAATGGAGCATGAGAGAGGAGGGCCCGGAGACAAACAGCAGCATCTAAAAAAGCGAGAAAGGAGCACTAGAGACAGACATCAGCTAGGCCTTTTGATTACAATCAAGCATGAAATCGAGCCCAAAATCAGGTGCAATGCCTTTTTTGTCAGCTTGGATCTTGCATGTCTTTTTTGTGGGGATCATGAATTGGATTCAGTTTGAATGTGATTGGTTTTTGGAGCAAGCAAGAAGAATGATTAAGAGTTTGCCCTCTTCACTTTGTTAATTAGTTTTGTAAGTTTAAGAAGAAATTTTTTTTTAATAAAAGTACCCAAAGAGCTAAGTAATCTATAAACATAAATAAACCTAATGTAATTAGTAAAATGATTAATTAAATACCATGAAGATAACGGAGCAGATGATGTGCAGTGACATAGTGGTTCACACTGCTGTCTCATAGTGCCAGGGACCTGGATTTGATTCACAGCTTGGATCAGAGTCTGTGCTGAGTCTGCATGTTTTTTTCCCAAGTTTTTTATGAGTTTCCTTAAGTGCTCCGATTTCCTCCCTCAGTCCAAAAGATGTGCTGGCCATGCTAAATTCTCCCTCAGTATACCCGAAAAGGCACCGTAGTATGGTGACTAGGGAATTTTCATTGCATTGTTAATGTAAACCTACTTATGGCACTATTTAATAAACTAAATTAATAAACTAAACCACAGAATGTGGGAGCTCAATGACACTTGTGAGATCCAAGACAAAAACATCTGCAGTTGGAGGAACTTCGACTCAGAGTCACTAAGCTGGAAGCCAGGCTACAAATACTATGACACATTAAGGAGGGGAAATGTTATCTGGACACTTTGGAAGCAGTGTTGGATCAAGCAAGAAAAGCTGTGTGAAACTCAATTCATAGTTTCATAGCTGCCTTTTCTTGCCTGATTTAATGGCACTCTGCAATTTCATAGTGCTGGCAAGATCACTCAGCCAGCTAAAGGTGCTGGGGCTAGGGACATGTAATTTCAAGGTTAAATTAAAGCCTCTCCTCTGCGCCATGGACATCGGGAATACCCCAAGTCTCAGGATAAGCCCCTCATTGCAATGCCATCTTCTTTCTTCAGTTGTGTGTCAGTGATTTTGAGGGTTTTATAAAGATGGCACACAGATATGATAGTGGAGATGTGCAATGAATCTACCCTGCCATAGAGTGTAATTTTCCCAGAAGCTATGAAGTGAGTTTCTCACAGCTTTTCTTGCCTAATCCAACACTGCTTCTTCATGTGCCACTTCCAGTGAAAAAAATGCATGAATCTCTCCAGCTTCACAGCTGTGTTTTCTGTCTAGATTTCTGATGTTCTGTGCACATGGAATATGAGAGTGTGGTTTGTACTATCACTTTGACGGGATGGTGCGGGGAGCTGGTAGAGGGCACTACCACCCTCACCTTCTTCACAGGCTCCAATCCCACCCACTTCCACAAGCATTAGAGTGAGTCATCTCCCCTAGCATCAGAATGTACCCTCCCTCCCCTTCCAGTGAGGCATCCTAAAAGACCCGCCCTTGGCACTGTTAGTCTGGCGTTGTCACGCTGACAGTATCCAGCAATGCCCTGCACCGTCTGGGGGCTGTACTTCACAATGCCCCTGGCGTAGTCATTGCAACTGTTTTACATTTTTGAACATTACTAGTGATTCACTTCAGCGTGACGTACCACCGAGTGGGTGGGAACATGCATTAGAGCAGATATATTGGTGTTAAGCCAACAAATCATATTTATTATAAAATATTCTAATCCAGTTTGTGCCCACTCTGGGTCTCCAAGTCCGGGGGGGTCCATACATTTATGTGAAATGTGAGTCTAGAAGTGTGAGCAGAGTACGTACAGAGTATGCATAGAGTAAGTACATAGTGCCTGGCTGCCTTATTTTAAAGGGGAGCATGGGAAGACCAAGGTGGCAAGAACACTCATCACACTGATACTTGTAAGTAAAAAAGTCTAATTTTTTTTAATGCATTCTTTATAATCATTCCTTGCAGACAGCACTGACTATTGTAGGATTTAGATAGAACGTCCGTGATAATTAATAAGGACATAAGAAATAGGAGCAGGAGTAAGCCGTCCAGCTCCTCGAGCCTGCCCTGCCATTCAACAAGATCATGGCTGATCTTCAGTGGTTCAGTACCACTTTCCCACTTTCTCCCCATAACCCTTAATTCCCTTGTCAATCAAAAACCTATCCACTCTTGACTAGAACATATTCAGCGAGGAAGCCTCCACCACCTCATCAGGCAGAGAATTCCAAAGATTCACCACCCTTTGCATGAAGAAACTCCTCTGCAACTCTGATCTAAACCGTCCCCCTAACCTTGAGGCTGTTCCCTCTAGTCCTGCTACCTTTGTTAAGCGGGAAGAGTCTCTCAACCTCTATCCTATCCATCCCCTTCATTATCTTATACATCTCTATAAGATCCCCTCTCAGCTTTCTAAACTCCAAAGAGTACAAACCTAGCTATTCAGTCTCTTCTCATAATCCAACGTCCTCATCTCTGGTATCAGTAAACCTTCTCTGCACCCCAACGCCAATATATCCTTCCTTGAATGCGACGACCAAAACTGCATACAGCTGCAGCCTCACCAGTACCCTATACAGCAGCAACAGTACCTCCCTACTTTTATATTCTATTCCCCTAGCTATAAAGGCCAACATTGCATTTGCCTTCTTAATCACCTGCTGTACCTTTCCGTTGTAGATGCACCGAGTTTGGTGGCGTTTAAGAGATTAGTAGATAAGTTTATGGATGAAAAGGGAATGGTTTAGGTTAGAGGGTCATTACTTTTTGTTAATTGGTCGGCGCAACATCGAAGGCCGAAGGGCCTGTTCTGCGCTGTAATGTTCTATGTTCTATATTCTACCTGCATACTGTGTTTTTGCGATTCGTGTACAAGGACCTCCAGGTCCCTCTGCACCGTCACATGCTGCAGCTTTTCGCCATTTAAATCTTTTTGAAAAACAGTTCTTCAACCAAAGAAGTTTAACTAGGAGACAGTTAAGTGCCTGAACAAATTTATGGAAGAATTTTTAATCAGTGTAACAAAATTATGAACATTGTTATAAAGAGTTTATGATTTCACAATTTCTAGAATATAGAATCTTAAAGTCAACACCATAAAATTGGCACTGAGTTTCCATTGCATATTATGCAGGCAGAAACCGTAAATGTGCATTAAATGGTGTGCTTTAATGTCAGTGGACCATTACTCATTTTCATCACTTTCCTAATGTCTGCCCAAAGTAATTATTTCAAATGCACAATGCACATATGTCTGCAGATTGCCCTCATTAAGGATCAATTAATATGGACTTTGCAAATTTATTCAGGAATTATTTAATTCCCATACTGCATTAATTTCTCACTTGATCTTAAAACCTCAGAGAGTTCCAATGATGAGTAGAGCAAGAATCATTGCTGAACGAACAGTCCTTTCAGTGAATGCTACAGAATGGATCAAATCTGTCAGTGCTGCTGGATGCTTTGAAGGAGGGGAAACAGTAACAGAAGGCAACCACAAAGCTCTCAGTTTCAAGACTACAGGAGATGGATTTGAGGGACTTATTACTATTTGATGCACTGTTAATGCTTACACCACCATCACATGACACATCCTGCAGAAGGATGGATCTCAACAGCATAGTGATCTCAGAATCAGTCATGCAATCACTGAGCACCACTTTTGACGGATGTCTCAGTGAAAGTGAAAAAGGCTATTCCACGCAACTATATTAATAGACATTATTAGGCAGCAACAGGGGTCATTATTCAGATCAGCTAATATGAAGTATATCACTGCATCATTAAAGTTAGATAATGGAATGCGATTATAATATTAAAATTTTCTGCTGATGTCGAATTTGGACATGAGGATGATGCTGATTAACTGTTAACAGGACATAGGCTAACAGAATAAACATGCAAGTGGCAGATCAAAATCAATACAGAGGGAAATGAGGCAGTGCATTTCAGCAGAAAGAATAGGAAGAAGTAATATAGACTTAACAATTCTAATAAGTGTGCAGAGTCAGAAGGAAGTGCATTTCATGGGTCTTTGAAAGTGGCAGGATATTTGGTGAATACTTAGAAATGCTTATGGGATCTTGGGCTTAATAAATCTAGATACCGAGTACAAAAGTAGGGCAGTAATCCTGAATCTTTATAAAGCTCAGGTTAGACCACAACTCGAGTAAAGCATCCACTTCTGATTACTTCAGGGAGGATATGAGGATCCTTGAGAGGATGCAAAGAAGATTTACCAGTGTGGTTCCAGAGATGAGAGATTTGAGCTACAAGATTAAGTTGGGGAAGCTGGAGTTGTTTTTCTTGGAGCAAAGGAGATTGAGGGGCAATTTGATATTATACAACATTATGAGAGGTTTGGATAAGATAGCCCAAGAAACACAGTTCCCTTTAGCTAGTGGTATAAGAAAAAAGGGGTGCATGTTTAATATGTTTGGAAAAAGATGCTGGGAAGATTGGGAGGGAAAGTTGTCTTCATGCAGCACCGGGTAATGATCTAGATCTTGCTGTCTCCGTGATTGATGGGTGTGAAGACAATCAATTATTTCAAAGGGAAATAGGTTGGGAATTTGAAATATATATTTTTGATAGAGCAAGGTAAGGTGGAGGGCGTAGTGTGCAGTGGTAGCATTGTTACCTCACCAGATACTCCAGGTTCACCTCCCTCATACTAGCTGATCTTTTGTGTCCATCTTCTTGATGGCCACAAAAAATGCATTCATAACATGACCAAATGGGTTGATTATTAGCCTGTAAATCCTTCTGATACATTTGATGGCAGGTGGTAAGATCAGGAGAGTTTCCTGGTCAGGCTATAGTCTGAGATGACCGTAGGCTGTGACAAGTGGAGATTTAACCTATTGGTCACCACACTCAGGTGAGAGGCATGGTTGAGAAGGTGGGGCCTTCATGAATAACCTCAGCCGATATAGGAATGAACCCATGCTGTTGGTGTCACTCTGCATCACTAACCAGCTGTCGAACCAACTGAACTAAACCGACCCATACTTCAAAAGGCAATAGCAAATCACTACATTACTTTGCCAAGCATAATCATGGAGCAATAGCAATACTTTCTTAGGGCATCGTTCCTGGAGAAGAGGGTGAGGCAATGTGATTGCTCCATAGAAAGGTGTATTGACTCGATGGGCCCGATTTCAATTCTAAGTGCTGGGTGGACTTGAAACAAGGAGTTTTTCAGATCTGACTTTTGAATCCATTCTCAGATCCCACCATATGCATTCTGCCTGAAAAAATATCAGTGATTCTGATTCGCACTGCAGAAGCCTGTGGGTGGGGCTTATCGCGCCCAAAACACTGCTGGTCCGATTGGAGCCTTCAACTGCGCGTGCGCAGAAAAAAAGTACGCTCCCCTGTCACATCACTCCCGGGCTAGATAATGCCTTCCTGGACCCTGCAGACATTGCCCCAGCCCCACAACATTGCTGTCCCCCTTAACCTCCCCCAAGCCTCCACTACCCAGACCGATCGCAGCCCCCCTTCCCAACCCACTGATTGCATGCAGAATGACAACAGACCTCCCCGCCCCTTCACCAGAGAGCAATCTGACCACCTCCCTCTCCCCCCACTAGAGAGCTATCTGACCAGTCTCCTTCTCCCTCCCACCGCCACCCGCCCCCCCCAAACACCACCATCACACTAATGAGTCAGAGTGCTGCAGGAAGCTCTGAACTTACCTCCTCAGGTGCTGGAGCTCCCGAATCAGATGTTTGCATATCATGTCTGTTTTGCATCGATTCTGGATGGGCGAACGCAATGGTAAAGGGAGAAGTGCTGGTAAAGTTCGGCATCAAGCATATTAGTTCAATTTAAATGCATTTTGCTGTTACATCTGTTTTGGGCACAGATCTGAACGCTGCCATTTTCAGCCATCAGTGAAGAGGAATGCCTTTTGCGGAAGTGGTTGCAGATCGCACTACTCGCCTCACATATGACTTTACCAAGTTTTCATGCCCAAAAATGGGTGCAACCTGATGGTAAAATTAGGCCCATTGAGTCACATGCCTTATTTCTATGCCATTATGATTCTTGGAGATGCAGATGCTCTTTCCAGCTATCATTAACATCAAACTCAAATGCAAAAGGTTGGGCCATCTGTAGAGAGAGACAATTTTGCCAAGCATGTTAAATTTTCTGAGTATAAGCAATAAGATAACACATCCATTCTCACTTTTGTTGCATGCAACACTCATTTTCTTATCAACTAAAAAGGCTTCCTCCTCGTTTCAGCAGTAAATAATCACTGGCAAAATAGAAAATCGTTTTAAATGGGTCCTTAATGTTCTTAAACTTTAAATGAATCAGGATTTTTCCTAATTGTTCAAAACAAAAACAAGCATAAGGTAGTCTCCAAGGAGACATTAACTATCTGTTCAAAACATAGAAAGTAAATAGATCAGTAAATTTGCAGATGACACTAAAGTCGGTGGAGTGGTAGATAGTGAAGAGGGGTGTTATAGTTTACAGAGTGACTTGGACAAGTTGCAGAGCTGGGCCGAGAGGTGGCAAATGGAGTTTAATGTGGAAAAGTGTGAGGTAATGCACTTTGGCAGGAACAATAAATGTGTAGAGTATAGGGCTAATGGTAGGGCTCTTAATAGTGTTGAGGAACAGAAGGATCTTGGTGTATGTGTCAATAGATCCCTGAAAGTAGGCAGTCAAGTGGATAAAGTTGTTAAGAAGGCATATGGAGTCTTAGCTTTTATTGGTAGGGGGATTGAATTTAGGAGCCGCAGCATCATGTTGCAGCTGTACAAAACTCTAGTGCGGCCGCACTTGGAGTATTGTGTGCAGTTCTGGTCGCCACATTATAAGAAAGATGTGGAGGCATTGGAGAGGGTACAGAGGAGGTTTACCAGGATGTTGCCTGGTATGGAGGGCAGGTCCTATGAAGAGAGGTTGAAGGATTTGAGGTTGTTTTCGTTAGAAAGGAGGCGGCTAAGAGGGGATCTTATTGAAGCATATAAGATGATTAGAGGTTTAGATAGGGTGGACAGTGATAGCCTTTTTCCTAGGATGGAGAAAGCTAGCACGAGGGGACACAGCTTTAAATTAAGGGGTATGAGTTATAGGACGGATATCAGAGGTAGGTTCTTTACTCAAAGAGTGATTAGGGAGTGGAATGCCCTGCCTGCAGCTGTTGTAGATGCGCCAAGTTTGGTGGCGTTTAAGAGGTTAATTGATAAGTATATGGAAGAGAAGGGAATGGTTTAGTTTGGAGGGGCATTGCTTTTTATTTTGGTCGGCACAACATCGAAGGCCGAAGGGCCTGTTCTGTGCTGTAATGTTCTATGTTCTATGTTCTATAAACATGAAGTCGGCCACTCGACCCTTCACCTGTTCCGCCATTCAGTATGATCATGGCTGAACGTTCAGCTCAGTAGCCCAATCCTGCATTCCCCCATGTTCTTTGATCCCTTTTGCCCCAAGAGCTACATCTAATTTCATCTTGAAAACACACAGGGCAGAATTTTCCTCAGAAAAATTCCAAGTGTCAAACAGGCGTGAGAAAGGGGAGGGTTTTTCTCCTACTTTCCCATCAAGTTAAGTGGCAGTAATTTACAGCAGTATGTGCAATATAGGGACCATATGTGAATCCCATCAGCAGGAGAAGTAGATGGAGCCTCTTTCACTCAGAAGCGCAGGTGTGACCCTCTGATTGACAGGACATGTTAATTTCACTGGGGAGATTCTTCTTTATAGCCTGAAGGAGCTGAAGTGCTGCCTGGCCATTTGGAATTGCTCTGATTGACAATTCCAGCGCAGTTCAAACAGTTTATTGTTGATACAATCAGTTCATACACTAACATATGTCAAGTACTTTCTCTTTTTACCATATCACTGCCCTCCAAAATAGAAGAATAATTCACTGCATTGGACTATTAGTGATGTGGCACAGTAAAGCTGAGTATCTTAACAGGATAAATATACCATAGAATCATAGAAAAGTTACAGAAGAGAAGGAAGTCATTTGACCCATCTTGTTCATGCCAGCCCAAGGGCACTTAGGTTTCCTTTTTAATCCCACCTTCCTGCGTCTGGCCCATAACCCTGTAGCTTACAGCACTTAAGGTGAAAATCCAGATACTTTTTAAAAGAGCTTAGGGTCTCTGCGTCCACCACCAACTCAGGCAGCAAATTCCAGACACCACTCACTTTGCTTAAAGACGTTCTTTTTCGTGTTCCCTCTACATCTACTGCCATTTATTTTGAATCTATGTCCTCTAGTTCTAGAATTCTCCATCAGGGGAAAGAATTTTATTCTATCCACTCTATCTCTTCTCCACATAATTTTGTACACCTCTTTTAAGTCACCCCTCAGCCTTCTTTGTTCTAAGAAAAATGACCCCAACCTATCCAATCTCTCCTCATAGATATATTTTCTAATCCTGACAACATTCTTATAAATTTCCTCTGCGCTCTCTCCAGAGCAATTACATCCTTCCTGTAATATGTTGACCAGAACTGCACAACACTCCAGTTGTGGCCTCAACAGAGTTTTATACAATTCCAACATTATATCCTTACTAGTGAAATTAACATCTATCAATCAGAGTACTTTGAGTGACATGATTAGCATTACTGCCTCACAGTGCCAGTGACCCGGGTTCAACTACAACCTCGGGTCACTGTCTGTGTGAGTTTGCACATTCTCCCCAGTCTGTGTGGGTTTCCTCTGGTGCTCCGGTTTCCTCCCACAGCCCAAAGATGCACCGGTTAGATTGATGGACCATGCTAAATTGACCTTAGTGTCAGAGAGGTTAGCAGGATAAATTTCTGAGATTAGGGCCTCATGTATGAATAAATGTTCAATAGCGTACAGATGTGTTTATGTGGTCAGTGCAGACTCAATGGGTCTAATGGCCATTTCCTCGTCACAGCTGGGGCTTCTGATATCAACTAAGGGCAATGACTCTGTAGAATGGATTAAGCTGTGACTTTTTAAGCTTTCAGGTTTTTGGGGGAATACATATTGAAATGTCCAGCCATTTCAAAGATTTTACAGAACACAGGCAATGATACAGATTTTTAACAGAAAGTTGCCTGCAATCAGCATGCTGAGAGAGATCGCCACATTTCACAGGGCAAGAATGGGAAGTCCAGCAACAAGATCTTGATTCCGGGGATAGAGTCCTGAGATCAATCTGTTTTCCCCCCATATCCTCTCCCCCTCAACCTGACCCCACCCAACTCCCATATACCTTAGGAGACCCTCCCTCTGCAGCCTGACAATGTAAGAGAGGCATATGGGCAGACAGTACTTATCTCCTTGCCCCCCCTGTCCCCCACTTGAAGTCCAAGGCCCCGAGTCCACCTTGTCATGACCTGCACTGTTCAGTGCTCATTAGACTTCCAGCCTCAAGCCCGATAATTAGGTTTTAGTGGTTATTCATGAGTATTCATCAGATTCTTGCCTACTCTGGTTGAGAATCTGATCGAGGCTGGCAAAGTGAGCTGGGAGATTTGTAATGAGTTTGATCCCTGGTGAGAACCCAAATTTGTCCCTCACATCAGATTCACTGGGCCACCGTAATTCCTACATGCAGCTAGCATCCCTGGAGAATTGCCCTATATCTAGTCATTAAATTGGTATTCGTAGGAGTTTGCTGTGTACATGTTGTCTGGAAAATTCTGGAATCATAGTTACCCCAGAAGATGAATTTCCCTTTTTTTTCAGTAAAAAAATAATAAGGCAGCATAATGGCACTGTGGTTAGCACTGCTGCCTTATAGCATCAGGGACCTGGATTCAATTCCCAGTTCAGATCACTGTCTGTGTGAAGTTTGCACATTCTCCCCTTGTCTGCATCAGTTTCCTCTGGGTGTCCCGGTTTCCTCCCACAGACCAGAAATGTGTGGATTAGGTTGATTGGTCATGCTAAATTGACCATTAGTGTCAGAGGAACTAGCTAGGGTAAATACATGAGACTATGAGGATAGGGCCTGGGTAGAATTGTGGTCGATGCAGACTCGATGGATGGAATGGTGGGCTCAAGAACAAGAACAAAGAGCAACACAGCTCGGGAAACAGGCCCTTCGGCCCAACGAGCCCGCGCCGCTGTCCTAACGTCTTAATGACATATCCATGACTTTAGGCCATGCCTATTGTGGAAGATTCCCATATAGGGACCAATATAGGGACAATTTGTTACCCAATCAGCCTAAGAGCACATTTTTGGGATGTGGGAGGAAACCGGAGCACCTGGAGAAAACCCACGCAACAACGGGGAGAACGCGCAAACTCCCGCAGACACAGGCCCAAATCCATGTGTCTGCACAGCAACAGCGATAGTCTCTGAGCTGTCATGTTGCCCATCAGATGGTCCAGTTTAAGCATACACTAATGACTTGAAGCACTAGGCCACTCCTGAAGCAACATCCAAGAGCAGCCCTCGCATGACCTGCCGGTCAACAAGGTGGACCGAATTGCCTGTGGAAAACAAATAAGATATTTAGACAGTCCTGCTATATCCCTCTATCTGCAGACCGCTCATGTGGCTGTCCAAGAGACCCTTAAACAACCCTAGCGTGCCTGCTCCCACCACCTTACTCGGTAGTGCATTCCACACCCCACTACCCTTTGTGTGAAAAAATGCCCTCTAATATTCGTCTTATACATAGCCCCCCTCACCCTAAGGCCGTGACCCCTCGTTCTATCCGATTCTAATGGTGGAAAAAGCTTACCACCATTTACTCTATCTATACCCCTCATAATCTTATATACCTCTAATAGATCCCCTCTCAGCCGACGTCTTTCAAGGGAAAACAACCCCAGTGCGTTCAACCTTTCCTCGTAAGACAGCCCTTCCATACCAGGCAGCATCCTGGTAAATCTCCTCTGCACTCTCTCCAGGGCCTCCACATCCTTCCGGTAGTACGGCGACCAGAACTGGACGCAGTACTCCAGGTGAGGCCTAACCAACGTTCTATACACTTGCAACATCAGACTCCTACTCTTGTATTCTATACCCCTTCCTATGAAGGCTAAAATACCATACGCTTTTTTTACCACATTCTCCACCTGTATTGACACCTTCAGAGACTTGTGAACTTGCACTCCCAGGTCTCTCTGCATCTCTATACTCCGGACAGTTTTACCTTTTATCCTATAACTCCCCTCTACATTATTCTGGCCAAAATGCATCACCTCGCATTTATCCGGATTAAATTCCATTTGTCATCTATCTGCCCAATCTACCAGCCTATCTATGTCCTGTTGTATTGCCTGGCACTGCTCCTCAGTCCCTGCCAATCCAAGCATCTTAGTGTCATCAGCAAATTTGCTGATCACACCACATACCCCCTCTTCCAAGTCATTTATATAAATCACAAATAGAAGAGGTCCTAGTACTGAGCCCTGTGGCACACCACTAGTGACTGACCTCCAGTTGGAAAAAAAGCCTTCCACTACTACCTGCTGTCTCCTCCTCCCAAGCCAGTTCTCAACCCATCTACATACCTGGCCCTGTATCCCATGTGCCTTCACCTTTTTTATCAGCCTACCATGGGGAACCTTGTCAAACGCCTTACTGAAATCCATGTAGACGACATCAACGGCTTGTCTTCATCAACCGTTTTTGTCACCTCTTCAAAAAATTCCACTAGATTCGTAAGGCACAACCTCCCCTTAACGAAGCCATGCTGCGTATCCCTGATCAGATCACAGCGCTCCAGATGCTCATACATCCTGTCCCTGAGGATCCTCTCCATTAGCTTACCTATAACTGAAGGCTCCTGCAGTGTAGGATTCTATAATTTTACGAAATTCAGAAAATTAATGGCCATTTATTTAGTACATCGGCGGGATAATATAGTATGCTTTATTTCCTGTGATATGAGTAGCACTTCAAAATAGGTTGAAATTATAATGTAAACATCCTTATCATCCATACAATTTAATGTAAATTAACTTGTTGCGTTGCAGGTCAGTTTGAGAGTACATCAATTTGACTTCTGCACGATTGAAGGAACCCGCAGAAGGACTATTGTGGGATTTTAGTGACTAGCTTGAATAACAAATCCATGGGCTGTGGTACATTAATATATAAACATTGGGCAGTAATAGGGCAACGATAGATGAGCAACAAAAATTCTGTCCTAGCCAGAAATGCCCATGTCCCATGAAAGAATAAAAAGTAAAGATAATCCTTGTGGGTGATGCATTTCCACCGAGGAACACCTCTGAGTGAAGTAAGATCCAAAATTTATATTGTGGATTCATAGAGTTGGATTCTTATATTTGTTAGATTTTAATTATGAACATTGGACAGGGATCGCGTGTAGAAGTGGGAACATCAAGGTGGCGGCGCGGGCACGTTGGGCCAAAGGGCCTGTTTCCCGTGCTGTTTTTGTTCTTTGTTCTTTGTTCTATTTCATATGTTCCAGATAATTGACTTTATGATCCCATGAAGAACTTTATCCTCCAGTAGCACATATTAGCAATTTTGGTACAGATTTCACCTCATTTCTGGAATATGCTTCTGGCAGGAAAGATTCCTCTAGTCATTATGTTAATTATATATGTTTATATTTTATTGATGCATATCTTATATGCAAGGCATTTCATTGTGGCGCATTCAGAAAAAAATCAACTCCATTGGTGTTTACCAAACAAATAATTTTACTTTACATTTTCCAGATTGCCATTCAAATAAATCCAAGATGCTGTTTATTAGTTTGACCTTCCAAAGGCAGAATTATAAATTATGACACACTAAGTGATTTATCTGTTTGACTTTTTCCACATTATACCTATGATGAACCTGAAGAAAATATCTGAGTTCAGTTTCAGTATCTATTCTGGTATTTTCTCAGTCTAGTCTTTCCAAAACTGTTATTTGGTGGCAGTGTTTCCTGATTTGATCAAATTAATGATGCTAGATTGCCTTCAGTCCTTAGGACCTTAACCTGAGGGTGAATGACTTAGAGAACTGCAAAGAATTCAGTAGCATGGCTAATCATCAAGTGACTTGGCATGTTACACTGTTTAGTTCCCTGAGGAAGGATGGCTGAAGAGTTCCTGAATATTTGTGCAGAGATAAGGCAGTCAGATTTAACTGTAAGAGATCAGCGTGGGTTTCCAAAATAAGCTGGTAGATAAATCTAAGAAATATAACATTGTAATAGTTCAGATGGCTTTTACATAAGGTGCTGCAAGGCTGAGTCTAAAGTCTTGTGAGTTCATAAATTTCCAATTGATTACACTCTTGGGAAGGGGTGTTGGGGGGTCCTTAAACAGCACACCCTCTGGAGAAGTGCAGAATTAGTGACAACAAATCCTGGATTTCTTCATTTAATATTGCATGTTCAGGATTTGCTATCAGTTTCATAGGAGTATTGATAGGTTGTAAACGTAGCCCAGTCCATCAAACAAACCAGCCTCCCATTCATTCCATCTGTACTTCCTGCTACCTCGGAAAAGAAGGCAGCATAATCAAGGACCCCAAGCATCCCAGACATATTCTCTTCCACCTTCTTCTGTCAGGACAAAGATACGAAAGTCTGAGAACATGTACTTACCAACTCAAGAACAGCTTCTTCCCTGCCGACACTTTTGAATTGAATCAGACTTTTGAATGGACCAATGTTTATATTAGGTTGATTCTTCTTTACACCCTAGTTATGACTGTAACATTACATTCTACACCTCTCCTTCTCTATGAACAGTATGCTTTGTATAGCGCACAAGAAACAATATTTTTCATTGTATACCATTACATGTGACAATAATAGATCAAATCAAAAAGAATGCCAACATATTTCTGGCCATTCCAACCAGAAAATCTGAACTAAGGAAGGGGATTGTGTGCACGTTTTTACTTTAATTAGGTGTTCTAAATGATAAGAAAATCATGAAAGATTTCAGAGTTATGGATTTGAAATATTCATACTTTGATTTATGTTTTAATGATACCTTTATTAAGAATCAACACGGATAAGTAGCACAAGTGTAAGTAACAATTGTTAGAAAATGTTACAGCATGGTCCATGCTCTTTCTGATTCTATCACGCTTCAGCATGAGCAAGGCAAAAGAGATTGATGTATTCCAATTAATTGATAATCCAGCAGTTTGAAAGAACAAGCAGAAATAATCTAATAAGATTAGCATTGGAGAAATAACTTATTTTTATAGCTAATATTTTACTGTGGACACTATGAACATATTATAGTCAGCAGAACATATAACATGAAAGTTGCAACAGTAGGTCGTTTTCAATTGTAATGGAAAGATTAGAAATGCCAATGTGCATTAAAGTAACAACTTTGTGTGCTTCAATTTTATAGTTTTAAATTAAATAATGATGCCTTTTTTGTTATTTCATTTAGGCTACATTTAAAGGATGGATGGAGATCATGTACGCAGCTGTTGATTCAAGAGCTGTAAGTGTGCATTAACCAATTTCATTGTGGATATTGAGTTTACAGCATTAAAAGTTGGTTACTTAATTTAACATCACTTATGAATATTCTTGAGTTACATTTGATCATGAGTTATGTTTATGGATCACGACTAGATTGTAGCTATTTCCAAGGAATGGGAACTAATTTCAAATGTATTAATCACTAATTTAAAATATTGCATATATTTTGTTTCACAACATGTAAGACATGCCACGTGGATTTGGATTCATAAGTCTCAGACATGTTACAAATAATGTATTTTGATTGAATTAACATTTGGACTATTTTAAAAAAGCAACTTTTTGGTGTTGCTTTAAATATGGGTGCAACCAACCAAAAGAGATTTGAAAATATGAGAAATGGCTTGAAATTTGCTGTACCAGTATGTTTGTGAGACAGACTCCTGTTTGCATGAAATGAAATGGAACAGTGTTAGATTCCAAATAACTTGAGTACAGAGACCACAGTTCCAGAAAACAATAGATTTTTTTTAACCCAAGCTAATTAATAATGTAATTAATCGCAGAACTAGAACTGTACAGGATTTAAATGGACAAGTCCATTTACCATAGAAACACAGAGTGATACAATAATTGACATTCTGCCCTATCTTGTTCAGCAATATATGAGGGTTCAAAGTTGAACTGATGGGAGTAGGCACACCTTCATTCCCTGAGCTCAATGAAGGAGATTTTCTGTGCATCATAATGCTGGTTGCAACAGACCCTTAGCATCTAGTGTTCCTTAGAGGATTCAGGATGCTGCTATTATATCCTTCTTTCTCAACACCTACCTCACGCTCATCCTGTTATCTAGCATGTTGTGTGTAGTACCTCGAGGTGTCCTCCCTACCCAATCTTCCTTCCTCCACACATTCCCTTTCTGTTTTTCTGCCAACAGATACCCAAAAAGTGCCACATGCCTAGCCACAGCACCATTAATTGATCTTGGTTGCAGCTCTGATATTGGCGCTGCATAAATTTAGAAGCTACAATAGAGTCAAAGTTTGCTTGTAGTGCGCCAATGGGAGTGAATGGCCTGCATCCAGTCCCAGGAGAAGACTTAGGTTATGTGTCAATGCCCTGTACTTCCATGTTGCAGATGAGTCCTGCATTAAATGTCTGAGATGCAGGCCTTGATGAGGTTGCATACAGGAGCATGCTAATGATGATGCACGCAGATACTTGGTGCACTGGCAGGTTTGCTGAACAGCCTCTTGTCACTGTCAATAAGCATGCAAGACCTAGGTTCCAGCAGACAGTGGGCACTGCACAGAACTTGGAGCCCATTCTTTTCAATTTAGAAACTGTGGTAAACTCCAAGACAGCATCTGAGGATCCAGCCATGGGTCTGGTAGCTACTGGCTCAGTATGCACTACGGCACAGGCATAAATCAATCAACATTTCAATGTTAGTAAAGGTCAGAATGAGGTTTTGTGATTCATACTTGCTAGCATGAAGTTTGAGTTTGCTTACATGGTGACTGCAGACCTCGCTGTTCTGAGGATCTGTATGCTTTCATGGTAGTTCAGCAATCTGTCCTCCAACACCGTGATTGGTCAGGAGTAGTAGTGCCGCTATGGAGCATAACTCTATTCAGCGTTCTTGTTGTATTCTCCACTACATCAGCATCTTGAGAGAAAAGCAATTTCCACCAGTAATCTGGAAGTCACCTCAGGAAGAGGAGGAGCTAGAGGAGACAGCTTTGCTGCAGGGAGACTGCTTGAGAGTGGCTTCTCAACTCTGCTTTCTATGGGACAATTCCCATTTATTACCATGACAATCCGCTGCATCTCAGCTACCCAGCTTAGACTTCTGCTGCTTATATCAAAATAATGCGTGCCAAAGTTGGGCCCTCAAAGCCCAGTGTTGCTTGAGGATATTCTTCAAGGCACTCTGCAGTATCCCCCAGTGAAATTCAGCAGCAAATCACCAGCCATGTGACAGCATTGAAAAGGACCACTGGAATGGCAAAGGAACAAGCAATGTAGGCACTAGGGGAAGTCACACAGACAAATAGCTCATTTCTGTTTGATAAGCAAAGACTTTTTTGAACAGATTATTGCTGTGGGCATTTATTGTATGATTCTGGCTCAGCGGATGCTTTAATGGAGCCTGCCAGATGGATAGTGAGGTGTGGAATAGTGGAGCCCCACTTTGAGGTTTCAAATTGTGCTGAAGGAAGTGTCATAGTCTTTTAATTCCTATCTTCTTGAAGCTGTGTCACCTCAAGCAAAAATCCTTGTAGATGGAGATGTACTCTTGTCAGTGATCTGCATGGTCAAAAGTCCAGCAACTTCCATAAATTATCAGACCTGTTTTCCTGCTACTGTTGCATGTCCAGCACTCCTAAGTGAGCATTGTTGCCAAGTTGGAGAGCCACATGGAAGTAGCCAACAAAGTGATCTGCACCATTTTGTACTAAAGGAGCTTCTGTAGTACTTACACCAGCACAGCTATGGAATTGAATTACATGGCCATTATCTATATAAAAACATTGTAAGAATACTTAAATAGGGAATATCTATATCTTTTTGAGCTTCAATGTGCTTTCCCGTTACACAGCTGATAACTCAGTTGCCTTTGTTGACGTTATGGGATGATTGAACTTCTTTTGACACTGTGAGGGAGTTCTTGGCATTATCATGATGCAACTTACTGTCATCACCACTTCCTTTCACATGACCCAAGATGCAATATTTTAAGTTTGCACCCAGTTATTGCTCCACTGTCTTATTTCTAATAGTAAAATCTTCAACTTCAGCTTCAGAAATTAATGGGTGCTTGCTTATTTTTTCCCCAATCAGCTGTTATTATGCGATCCTTTACCAGGACCACCTCATCCCTTTAAATAGAATAACATTTTAAACTATGATACTGCATTCATTTTCCATTTTCTTTTGAAATGTCCTTCCTTCCTTCACACAAGCCCTGGCAGCTCCCTTAAACTTGTCCTACATGGCATTAGGCAAAGCACCTGACCTAGGCATGACTGAAGATTTCAGTATCCATGACTACTCGTGGGCAAAATTTCCCTTCCTCATCTTCCCCCACAACCAACTGCACTTCTCAGGAATTTCAAGGTCTTTATTTTAATGTAGACTGCAGCAATAATCTGTAGAATCTAAGATTCAGAAGACTTTTTCTGACACTATTCTTTCAGTACCTTTTATGAGTTGAAGAAATCCATAACTATGTTATTTATACTAAAGTGTGTGATCATGGTTTAAAATCAGTTTTAAAAACAGCTATTATTAATTAATGAGAATTTACCATGACATACCACATTCTTAAATCATCAGGACTGATGAAAGTAATTGGTAAGCAAAATCATTAACATAACAATTATAATGTCAAATAGTTACCACTTCTCAGGAACACAAATTGTTTGAGACCCATAGGCAAGCCACAGCACACGCCTGCAGTTTGATAAAATATAGAACGTAACTTCAGTGTGACGTGAAAGGAGGTTTCAAACCTGCTCAGGAAGATCCATTGTTAGAACATAGAACATAGAACACCACAGCATAAACAGGGCCTTTGGCCCACAAGTTGTGCTGATCATATCTCTACCTGCCAGGCCTATTTATAACCCTCAATCCACTTAAATCCCATACACACATCCAGAAGTCTCTTAAAAGACCCCAACGAGTTCACCTCCACCACCACCAATGGCAGCCGATTCTACTCACCCACCACCCTCTGTGTGAAAAACTTACCCCTGATATCTCCTTGGTACCTGCTCCCCAGCATCTCAAACCTGTGTCCTCTCATAGCAACCATTTCAGCCCTGGGAAATAATCTCTGAGAATCCATCCTTTCTATACCTCTCAACATCTTATAAACCTCTATCAAGTCACCTCTCATTCATCCTTCGTCTCACCAGGGAGAAAAGACTGAGCTCCTCAACTATTCCTCATCAGGTATGCCACCCAATCCAGGCAACATCCTTGCAAATGTCCTCTGCACCCTTTCAATAGCTTCCATATCCTCCTTGTAGTGAGGCGGCCAGAACTGCATACAGTACTCCAAGTGGGGTCTGACAAGGGTCTTATAAAGTTGCAGCATTATCTCCCGACTTCTAAACTCAATTCCTTGATTAATGAAGGCTAGCGTATCATACGCCTTCTTTACCACATCCTCCACCCGCAAGACCGATTTAAGAGTCCTATGGACCCAGACCCCAAGGTCCTTCTGATTCTCTACATTGCTGAGAGTCCTATCCTTGATGTTAGACTCCTTCATCTCATTGGATCTGCTAAAAGGGACCACTACACATTTATCCGTGATGAAGTCCATCTGTCACTTCTCTGCTCAGTCTTGCATCCTATCTATGTCTCGCTACAACTTCTGACATCAGATGATCAAGGAGCAGTGCATTGAAAGCTTGTGATTTCAAATAAATCTGTTGAATTTTAACCTGGTATTGTAAGACTTTTTTGCCCACCCCAGTCCAATGCTGGCATCTCCACATCATGACAAGTTACAAAATAGGAGGAGAGACAATTTAGTTCTAATAGTCAAATAAAAATCAGTGGAGACAGATCTTGAAGGTTGACTCTTGGTTTCAGGCAGGGCTCAGTGATGTATTGCTATCGCTTTAAGGTGATATGAAAATAAACAGGTAACCAAGAAGTAAAGTAGCCTGTGAAAGGCATCCAGTAGCATGTTTAGGAGCTGCAGCTGTGCTTCTTGTGAGTAATGTTTGCTGAATCTACAAGGTAGATTTGTGTGCTGAAAATACATCCTGCAATGTATTTTCAAATAAACAGCACTAAGGCATGGTTTACTAGTCTTGGTGTGAGATTGATGAGTTTGTGTAAAGCAGACATAGAAACACAAACTTAATGGCAGCAATATGAGTGTGAAGACCACAGGAGGAGCCAAAACAAGTTTTGTTACAGGGGACAGACTGGGCAGAGTCTTATGAGAATTTGGCAGAGTGTCAGTTCTGCAGAGGAACTGTCCAGCTCCACTGGCCAGTTTTCTCCCCAGGTCTTGTCTCATTAAATGCCAAAAAAAAGAGTGGGCATGGTTTGGATTGTCAGTCTGGGAACCTGCTCCACTGAGACAGGGACGCTGGTTTTAAAGAGCACCCATTCACAAAAAGAAAAAATTATCTCGGATGAACCTGTTGTAAGCGTGTTCTAGAGAGGGGGAAGATCTGGCGATTTTTCATCAAATTCAAATGTATTGAGTTATATGGAAGTCAGGTTCTCGCCCATTATGTGAATGAATCTGATTGCATCACCAGCAAGGAGCAGGAAAAATTGGAGATCACAATCTCTCTCTTCACACTTCCTTGAGGGCTCACCTTGGAACGTAGCCTTGCATTTTAAATCTGTTTATCCTGTTTCCGTTCAAATTGCAGAGTTTGAAGCATAAGTGAGTTGTAGCAACCACCTTTTAGTCATTGTCCTTCAAAAGTCATTTTCAAACAGTTCAATATATATTTGGTTAGCTGGTGAAATTACACATTGATCTCACTCGGTCATAGTTCCCATCATCGTATCAAAATACTCAGACGCATTCATTAGTATGGGAAATTTCAGAGATGGTGCTGCACTAAACTTCAGAGAAGTTACCATTCCATTGATCAAACTTCTAAAAAGCGTAATGTGCACATGCAGCAGAAACTTCAGAGCGAGTTGTATGATATGGAGCACAATGGCCTCATTTATCACATGCATCAGCAGACTAGCTGTTGCAGTTCTATCATGTGTGTACTAAACCAAAGATGGCACAATCTAGGAATGCCTGGACCCAAGACATCTAAATCTTGCTCTAAAGGGATGACCACACAAAAGGTTTTTTGCCAAACACAGATATTCATCGGTTCTTTTGGCAAAAGGATCTCAAGAAATCACTTTGTCAAAGAACCACACAGATGATATTGCTTCCAAAGATTATCTTTTGATTTATATGTCAGTCAGGATCTATTGCAGTACCCTATGGACAGAATTAAAGTAATTATTCCTGGATATGAATGCATCGCCAGTGATTTTGCAGTGATGAGCAAATCAAAAAGAACATGACCAAAATTTACCCTCCCAGATGGCAGCAGCTTGTCATGAAGGACTAATCTTCGACAGCAGCAAATATTAAGTAAATGTAAATGGGATTGACTTTTTGGTTCTATTTTATTCATTCTGATTTGACATGGGAAACTCAAAAGATGCAATGACACTTATCTGCTCTCCAGGCCAGAGACAACTTGCAAAGATGCCTCAGGGCTTTCAACTTTTTATTGCATGCATACCCAATTTTGTCAATGAAGTATCATCACTTTGAGTGCTCCTAAGGAAGGAATGCCTATATGTATGGCAGGAAGGCCATTGATGTGTTCGTGTCACATAAACAGACGTTGTTGGAAGGGACAAGTGTTCTACAATGCCAAGAGAGAGAAGGTCTTAGCGGTTGACGTATCTCATTGCATAGAACTGTGCATTTTGTTGGATGGGCAAGCAATTTCATTTGGCTCTGAATGTCTAATGCAAGCACAGTCTAATTATTTGAACATAGAGCGTGAGACAGTCTGGTATTTGGTATCAAAAGATTCCGCACGCATCTATTCAGTAAATGATTCTCTATAGAAACTGACCACAAACCATTGGAAAAGATTTGGTGCAAGTTGATGATAAGTGCACTACCACAACTATAACAACTCCTGATGAAAATACAGGAATACACAACTTTGATGTTCATTACAAACCAGGGAGGAAAGTGACTATTTCAAACAAAGGATAAAAGCAAATTAATGTCAATGCTAGAATTTGAACCAAAAAGGAAAATGCTGGAAAATCTCAGCAGTCTGGCAGCATCTGTAAAGAGAGGAGAGCTGATGTTTTGAATCCAGATGATCCTTTGTCAAAGCTTTCAAACACAGAGCAGGTTTACCAAATCTTAAAAAGACTGCAGATGTTTTGATAGACCTACAAGTAGATGTCATAGAAATAAAAGTAGTAAATATTCTCCCATCAATCTGATGAGCTTTGCTTAACCCAGATGCAACCAACCTCAGAAGGAACTGAAAGCGTTATGGAGAACTGTTGTAGAAGGTTGGCCTGGTACAACACAAGAAATGTCTGACATCTTCAGAATTTTTTTAACCATAGAGCAGTGAACTAGGTATTTCAATAAGTGTGATATTTGTAGGAAAATAGATGCTATACCTGAAGATATTCATTAGGACACAGTTACACCAGTGGCAAATGGGCATAGAAATAAAGTCAACAAGGCAGCTGTCAAGGTAAACTATGTATTAGCCAGGCAATGCCAACAACACTTTTGAGAAGGTAATGAAGATACACGAAGAATGCCAGAGTTACCAACTACATAAATACAAAGAATCTGTATACCCTCACCAGATTCCATTGTATTTTTGGTCTAAAATTGCAACAAATGCACTCACTATCTGTACAGACACTTTTCTTCTAGTCACAGAAAGATTCTCCAAGTGCATCTGTGGCAGACATGGTGAGTGCAATATTCAGTCTGATCACATCTACATCTGAAGAGATCAGATCAGATAATGGGCCACAATATGCTGTCAGATCTTTTATGGACATATGTGCTGAATGGGGCATAAACCATACTATTCCTGATCCTACTACAGTTTTTGCCAAACAAATGGTTTGCATCTTTAAGGCATTACTCAAACTTCAAGAGAAAAAAAAGACCTTTGTGTTATCATGTTACGCTGAAAGAGCAGTGTCTTTTAGATATAGACCTTCTGTCACTAGCAGAAGTCATTTTCGACAGGCTTCTTTTCAGAAATGCAGGAGAAACTTCTTATAAACAAGGGAGAATGATGTTGGCCCAGGAACAAAATGCAGATGCAGAGTTGCCTAATCTGCAGGTAAGTTAAAAGGTTTGGGTCATACATCCCATTGAGGGAACCTGGTCACTTGCTGAACCATCCAAAGTGTGCAGTGAGTCCAGAACCTATGAAATCACAATACCAAATGGGACAAGGAGGAATCGAAGCCAGCTAAGAGAACTGTATAACAGCCAGAAGTCTAATTGCATCTGAAATACATCCAGCAATGAATTCAAAGTGTAATTGTGGAAGGGCCCTGAAAACAATCTCCAATAATATACTGGATTCCAGCATACCTACAAGTCAAGAACACCAAAGTGATGATACTAGACTTCAGGAATGTCATTTCATCATGAAATCTGAGAGGAATGGTAAACCACCTGTAAGTTACACAGGCTCTTAAACAGAAATTCTGGTATCCACACATATTTTCACTCTTATTTTATGTAATGTTACCTCGGAAACAAAATGGAATTTTGTGATATCACTTTAAGAGAATATATAGAACGAACCAGATGTAAAGTGTCATATGAGTAGTAGCTAGTCATCTGTGTAAATCTTGCAGCTGCACTGTCTATATGAGTAATGGTTGCTAAATACATCAAGTAGATCTGTCTGCTGAGCCAACCTATACTACAATCTTGAAGTAAATAAAATCTACATATGGTTTACCAGTCCTAGTGTGAGATTGGTGAGCTCGTGTGAAGCAGACATTGCAACACAACAGATGGTCTTTGGATTCGGTGTCAAGATGATTTAAAGATGTTGATGGACGAATTATCCTTTCTTCTTGAGACAATAGCTGTGGGGTTGATTCCTAAAACACTGTCTGCAGTGTGTGGATGGTCAAACAACAGGCAGGGCTCGAGCTTGCAGGCTGGATGAAGAGAGAGAGACAGTGTATCTAGTCACTGGAGCTGCTTCTTCAGCATCTCTCTTCTGTTCAGTGGTCTGGCAAAGGCAGTCTCTTAAAACACAAAAGAGGGGGTTAGTTGACTTATGACCAGCTATTCAAATATGGTCATAGCGTGATGAGATATGTATATCTTTGTTTTTGTGTTTATGTATAAATTCTGTGCAGGCAATGAAAGCTGTGTATCTCCAAGGTTGATCAAATGAAGGATTATTGGGGTCAAACTGTTTATAGAACCTAAGAGATGAAAAAGTAAAGGTATAATCTTTTCGCATTTGTAACAAAATCTTATGGTGGGTTTTTAATTGAAGAAAGCAACTCAGCCTTAGACTAGGAGAACATTTGTCCCATGGAACAATTTGTTTTAAGTTTGTCTTTGGAAAACCACATCAGCATGTTTTGGGAAGTCGAACGCAGATCTATTCTTCAGGATATTCCCCCATACAGCCACCACAGTTCAACCTCTTTCCTTAAATATATATATATCTTTTCAAAAGAACAAAGAAAATTACACCAGAGGAACAGACCCTTTGGCCCTCTAAGCCTGCATCAACTATGTTACCCAACTGAACTAAAACTGCCAATTCTTCCAGGGACCATATCTCTCTATACATAATGTATTTACGTATTTGTCAAGATGCTCCTTAAACATCATTATCGTACTTGCTTTCACTACCTCCCCTGGCAGCAAGTTCCAAGCACCCACTACCTTCTACATAAAAATAAACTACTTACCTTCTACATCTCCTTTAAACCTTGCCCTTTACACCTTAAACCTATGCCCCCTAGTAATTGACTTTCCTCTGAAGATCCATTGCCCTCAAACACTTCTTTGAACTCAACTTTTCCAAATATAGAATCATTTTATGCTTTCCTATTGCCCCCATTTTCAGGTGAATAAAATTTAATACCCTTCCTTTGTGTACTTATGAAACCTTTAAAAGTTGTAATGGTTTCTTGTCACATCAGAACTTCCTTTTGAAACTCAACAGCTCTACTTATCTTATAATGCAGATTTTAGATCCAACCTATTTATTTGTAACCCAAATACATCATAATCCCTCATTATAAATGCATAAACCTAGCACATTTACCCTTTTATCTCAGTTTTCACAGCTGTTTCAGTTACCCTCCCAGTTTAATTAATTAGGGACACACACATAGCTTTCCTGACAGTACACCGTCATCATTCCAAGAATATAGTTCAAAAATCTATCATCACGTTATTGAACAAAATTATTGGAGGATTTTACAGCATAGTTTTGGGTGGGGAGGGGGCATGATTTGGTGGGTTTCTATTGAGGAACTTGGGGAAATAAATAGTGATGTCTTGAGAAGTGTGTGAATTATAGAGAAGGAGATGCTGGAAGTATTAAAGTGCATCAAGGACCTGATAAAGTGTATCCCAGGACATTGAGGGAAGCTAGGAAGGAAATTGTGGGTCCCTAGCAGAGATATTTAAATCATTGATAGTTACAAGTGAGGTGCCTGAAGATTGGAAGATGGCAAATATTGTGTCTTTGTTTAAAAAGAGCTGCAGGGAAAAGCCTGGGAACTACAGGCCAATGAGCCTCACATCTGTGATGGGTGAATTCTTGGAAGGTATTTTGAAAGACAGGATTGCAGGCATTTAGAGACACAAGGACTGATTAGGAACAGTCAGCATGGCTTTGTGAGTGGAAAATCATGTTTCACAAATTTGATTGAGTTTTTTGAAGGGATAACTAAGAAATAAATGAGGGCAGTGCAGTTGATGTTATCAACATGGACTTTGGCAAGGCCTTTGACAAGGTACCACATGGTTATGTTGTTGCATAAGGTTAAATCTCACAGGAACTAGGATGAGGTAGCTAAATGGATACAAAATTGGCTTGATGACAGAAGCCAGAGGGTGGTTGTAGCGGGTTGTTTTTGAAACTGGAGCCTGTGACCAACGGTGCCCTCAGGGATCGGTGCTAGATCCACTGTTATTTGGCACTTATATTAATGATTTGGATGAGAATATGGAAGCATGGCATATGGCAGATAGAGTTTAATTTAGATAAATGCAAGGTGGTGCACTTTGGTAGATTGAATCGGGGAGGACTTACTCAGTTAATGGTAGGACACTGGGGACAGTTACAGAACAAAGAGTTCTAGGGGTACATGTTCATAGCTTCTTGAAATTGGACTCACAGGTGGACAGAGTGGTGAAGAGGCATTCAGCATGTTTGGTTTCATTGACCAGAACATCGAATATAGGAGTTGGGATGTCTTATTGAAGTTGTACATGACATTGGTAAAGCCACACTTGGAATACAATGTACAGTTCTGGTTACCCTATTATTGGAAAGAATATCATTAAAGTAGAAAGAGTGTGGAAAAGATTTAGTAGGATGCTACCAAGACTTGATGGTTTGAGTTATAGGAGAGGCTGGATATACTGGGACTTTTTTCTCTGGAGCTTAGGAGGCTGAGGGACAATCTTATAAAGGTGTATAAAATAATGAGGGACTTAGATCAGCAAGATAGTCAATATCTTTTCCCAAAGGTAGGGGAGTCTAAAACTAGAGGGCATAGGTTTAAGGTGAGAGGGGAGAGATACAGAAGTGTCCAGAGGGGCAGTTTTTCACACAGAGGACAGTGAGTGTTTGGAACAAGCTGCCAGAGGTAGTAGTTGAGGCGGGTACATGTTATCTTTTAAAAAGCATTTGGACAATTACATGGGTAAAATGGGAATGAGCCATGTCGCAGGCAATTACGATAAACTTAAGGGTTTCAAAAAAAAAGGGCCACATGAACAAGTTGGGCTGAAGGGCCTGTCTCCATGCTGTAGCCTTTATGACTCTATGACATCAATTCTGAGGTTCCTAATTCACCATTACATGTTCTGCAACAAATTCAAATTGCTTTCGTTTTGGAAGAAATTTTACACAACATTGACAATGGGAAGATTGGAGCATGAAATAGAGTAATTTATGCTATAAATTGCAGATTACAGCGCCTAGGAAATTTTAAACCACTAATCTTTCATGCATAGTTGCTGGGAAAAATGTGTAGTAGCAAATGAAAGTAATGGAATCACAAGAAAAAATGCTGGAAAATCTCAGCAGGTCTGGCAGCATTTGCAAGGAAGGAAAAAAGCTGAGTCCCGATGACCCTTTGTCAAATATGTCGGAGGGAAAAGCAGTACTTCTTCAGGGTAGGCATTCCTGGAAGAGGAATGGTATTGAATTAAATACTGAATAAAAGCAAATTATGCAGATGCTGAAATCTGAAACCTTAAGAGAAAATGCTGGAAAATCTCAGCAGGTCCGGCAGCATCTGTAAGGAGAGGAAAGAGCTGACATTTTGAATGCAGATGACCCTTTGTCAAACTTAACACACAGAAATTATTGGTTTAAATCCTGAACAAACTCATAAGTAAGATCTGCTGAAGATCCACTATCTAGTCCAAATCAAAATATATAAAAATAAGATAATTGTGCTTGGTTAGTGTGGAAGAGTTATCTGCGGATCCTGAGAAGCAAATCAGAACATCACCAAGCTATCTGCAGAAACATACAGTAGAAATGTTTTTTTGTTCCTATAAATATATTTCTTACAAATATACAAGCAGATCAGCCATGATCTTATTGAATGTTGGAGCAGCCTCGAGGGGTTCAATGGCCTACTCCTACTCCTGCTATTTTATATTTATGTTTGTAACTCACTTCATCCTGGGCAATTGTTGTGCATATCATATACATACAAACATTTACTCAAAGGACATACTGAAAAATTTCCATTGGAACAAAAAACAGTTTTAACTGAAATGAGCTAGATGCAGTAGAAGTTGATGCTGACATGAAGTTCATACACACCTGAACAGCATGCTGTCTGTTGAGAATATTGAACTCAAAATCTTGTGTATGTGCATCACAGATACAAAACTGCCTGATAGATAGTGTACGTCTAGGAAGATTGTCCAGTAGTGAACACTATTTTTCTTTAGACAAATATATAACCCAGTTTAAAGTCTCTTATGTGACATTTTATCAAACTTATGTTGAAAGTCGACATACACAATATCACACCACTGTTATCAAACCACCCTGTGACTTCATCAAAGATTCAGATCAAATTGGTAAAACAATGCTTTAAATAAATCCATGCTGATTTTCAGTTCTTGAGCCAGTTGATACTTGACCTCAGATTTTTGTATTTTTTTCCCGATAGAAAAGGGCAGAAGAAAGTATGAAAGAAGTAAGTTTGCGAGCTTTCGACACTCTGTGTCTTTGTCAGGCAAATGCAGTGTATTTGCCTGACAAAGACACAGAGTGTCGAAAGCTCGCAAATTTACTATCAAATAAATCGGTTGGATTTAAAATTGGTGTTGCTAAATTCTTACTGAGTTCTTACTACCCCAGTCCAACGCTGGTATCTCTATATCAGAAGAAAGTATGCCAGGGTGTTTGGGGTTCTTGGTTGCTTTTCCAAGGCAGCGGGAAGTGTAGACAGAGTCAATGGATGGATGGCTGGTTTGCGTGATACACTGGGCGTCATGCACCAACTCTTTGTAGTTTCTTGTGGTCTTGGTCAGAGCAGGAGCCATACCAAGCTGGGATACAACTAGAAAGGATACTTTCTTTGATGCATCTGAAAAGGTTGATGGGAGTCATAGCGGACATGCTGGATTTGCTTACCTTCCTGAGAAAGTACACCCACCAACTAATACACAAGCAAAATATGCAGGTGCTGGAAGTCTGAAATCAGAAAAGAAAATGGCTCCTCCCGCAACAAGTCAATTGGAGATATAGCAACCATATTTGAAACAATGTGGCATGCAGAATTCAGGATTCATCTGAACAATGACTGGGGCTGTCTCCAGAGTTCAGGACAGAGGCTACTCACTACCCTCGAAGATCACAGCAATGGGTTTGGGTACATCTGAAAGTAGACCAGAAGAGGGTCCATCTTCCAGCTTCAAAATGTTTCTGAAAATCCATTCTTGTCCTTAGGAGATTCATTTTCCAGCCTCCGAGAGCTCCCAGAGATCTATCTGCATTTTCAGGAGGTTCTTCTTTCTTCAACAGTAGGTCAGGGATATGGTACCCAGATATTACGGCAGAATATGTGCCATCCTAGCCTTCCCAACATTGAAAAACATGTAATACACAGAGGTGGATCATTCATGAGATCAGAGCCAGATTTGGCTGCGGGAAGCATTCCACGTTTCCATCCATTAGCTGTTTCTCTGCACAGATGCTGTCTAACCTGCTGAGTATTTTCAGCATTTTATTTTTATTATGATCCTATCCATTTCCAGGTTACACTTGGGTAGGCTTTTAGGTAAATGGGAAACTCCTGTGGAGCTGTCAGCTCAGCAATTGAAGGACTTAAATCTGCTATTAGCTCAGAATTTAACCCAGAATTTAGGTTTTACACTTAGTGCATATCTTTCCAAGATGAGTGAAACTTGTCAGAGTCAAGTAAACTACACAGTGAAACTGACTAGCTGTGAAGTCTTCAGTGAGTGAACCTGAGTAGCTGCTCCCTGCGTGGGTGAAAGGCTGATGCTGACAGCACTTCTTCTGAGAAACTGATTTCACTGCTTTATAGGTGATTGTCAACTTCTCGGAAGTTAATTCATCTGTTCTGGACCAAGTCACCTTGACCTGTACAGAAGTGTCAGCCTCCACTGCAGCATGGGTGCAACTTATGCAGCTGCACCTTGTCTTATCTCTCCCAATAAATGTTCAATCTGTGATCCCAGTATGTTTCTCACTTTGTTCCTCTAATCTTCTCACGTTTGAGGCCACATCAAATGCTCCATAATCTGGACTTATTTTTGGCAGTTTGTCTAACTTACATTGGGAGGAAAGGAGGTGGTGTGGTAATAAGTATCTGCAATATGTACATAGCCACTCCATTTTGAGACGGAAATGGGAGAGGATATAGCAGATGCAGAATCACATTGGATAGAGTAGACAGCAATGGAGGTGATGAGTTATTACAGAGCTGCAAGAACAGTGTTGCCTTGATTAGGAACTGTGGGATGAGATAAAACAGTTAAGTAGTAAGAGAGTAGAGTAATTGGAGATTTTATCAGATGTTGCCACTTATAATGGTGTCTCCATTGGTAAAATAAGGAAAGAATTTTTGGATTGAATGGAAGTCTGTTGTATCACTCATTCTGGTGAAGAGTCAACAAGGGAAAAAACGTCTTGGGCAGGATTTTCAAAAGCTGAGGGGTATTGGGTAAGGCTGAAATTTCCTGTTGGATGTGCCAGGACTATCACAACACTTCTCCCCTGGAGTTTTAAAGAAGGTGATGGTAGTAAAACATCCATTGAGGTAATTAAGGGGCCAATTTTTCCAATCAGCTTGTTGGCCCCACACTGTGGCCAAACATGGCCAGTGAAAGCTGTGATCTCCTGGTGGGAGACCAGAGGACCATTGTTCCAATCAGATTTAAATTCCCTGGTTCACATGATGAACTACTGCTACAACTCTAGCTGTATTCCACCTTTTGGATGGAATAGCCTCTCCACAGTGACAAACTGGCAGCTGTGTGATGTGGAGAATGAAAGACTAACAAGATCTCGCAGAGAATTATATACCATGAGAGGTTTTCTCTAGCTGAAGTTTTCCACTATAACCATCGACCTACCCACCTAGCCTTTTTTTTTCTATGTGTCGTGTTAGGAATGAAATTACTGATGAGATCAAGCTATTTACTGTTTTTCCGTATTTATAATCTTCCATTAGCATTCGTACCTGTGAGTATAACAGGATGTGCTTGCCATGGAAAGAGGAAAGCCATGAGCAGACAAAATAAGATCAGACGTGTAGCCAGTTGAATTTGTGCTGCATACAAATAAATATGACTGTAATTGCTTTCTTGAGGAGACTCCAGAACCTGAGTACCTCGTTGCACGCTAGTAATAAGGAATTGCTGACTCCAAGTGGCATTTTTCCCAAACATTGTCAATCTGATTATTCAAAATTTATAATATACAGGGGGACACCTCTGTTTTGAGGTGCCCTCTCTCTGTCTCTGACATACTGACTTGCATTGACAGGCTGCAGCTCTCTCTGTTCTGATAGGCCTCCTACTGGCCCTCTATCTTTAGGAAAGCACCTACCATCCTCAATTGGATTTCCAGTGTGCCCTCTAGCCATTAATCCACTAATGTTACAAAAAAATCAAATTGGATGACTGTTTCCAATATGATGTTGGGACTGGAAGTTGTTGTTACATCAGGCCTCTGACCTTAAAGTGAAAATTCAGCCCCTTAGGTTTGCTGCTCCCAGCTTACCACAATCTCAGATTTGAATTCTCATCTTTCCATGGCTTTGCAGTTCATATTTCTGTAACTTTCTTCTTCCCTACAGTTGTCTAGAAAACTCAGCATTCCTCCAATTCTAGCCTCTTCTCCACACAGGTTTCCTTTGCTTTACCATTAGTAGTCATCAAATGTAGATGACCTAAGCTTTGAGTTTGCTCCCTCATCTGTTTACCCCTCCTTTTCTCTCTTTCTCCTTACTTAAGATGCTTCTCAAAGTGTTAGGTCCTTGACCAAGTGTTTGGTCATCTGTGCTAAATTATTTGCCTCAGTTAGTTTGTTACTGTGTGATTATGCCATATAAATTAAATATAGCTTTTGTAGAGACATTAGTCAAATCTTAAGTACAAAGGTGACTGCGGTTTTATGCACCAGTGATCAATCATATTTGACATTACAAGGTTGGAAATACTACTAAAAATTAAAACATAACTGCCAAGTTTTAAGAGAACTATATTTATCTGTTTGAAATGTCGTGTGAGTGTGCTGCTAGTGTGGGTTAGGGGAGTGGTGGATCGATGGGACTTCCTCTGTCTGAATGCATATACATGCAAAGCAAAGGTAAAGGGCATAAAAGCACATCTGTCATGAACAGAACTGACTGAAACATCAGTGAATCAAGGTTGCAAAGAAAAATGTCACAGAATTAAGATGGGTTCTTAATGTTGAAATAGTAAGCCGTAAGTGTAACGACAATATAGAACATAGAACATAGAACATTACAGCGCAGAACAGGCCCTTCGGCCTTCGATGTTGCGCCGACCAATTAGGAACAAGCAGTGACCCTCTAACCTAAACCATTCCCCTTCATCCATAAACTTATCTACTAACCTCTTAAACGCCACCAAACTTGGCGCATCTACAACTGACGCAGGCAAGGCATTCCATACCCTTACCATCCTCTGGGTAAAGAACCTACCTCTGACATCTGTCCTAAACCACCACCCCTTAATTTAAAGCTATGTCCCCTCGTGCTAGCTTTCTCCATTCTAGGAAAAGGCTATCACTGTCCACCCTATCTAAACCTCTAATCATCTTACATGTTTCAATAAGGTCTCCTCTTAGCCGCCTCTTTCTAATGAAAACAACCTCAAATCCCTCAGCCTCTTTCATAAGACCTGCCTTCCATACCAGGCAACATCCTGGTAAACCTCCTCTGTACCCTTCCAATGTTTCCACATCTTTCTTATAATGCGGGGACCAGAACTGTACACGATACTCCAAGTGCGGCCGCACTAGAGTTTTGTACAGTTGCAACATGACGTTGCGGCTCTGCAATTCAATCCCCCTACCAATAAAAGCTAAGACTCCGTATGCCTTCTTAACAACCTTATCGACTTGATTGCCAACTTTCAGGGATCTATGCACATATACACCAAGATCCCTCTGTTCATCAACACTATTAAGAGTCCTACCATTAGCCCTATACTCTACACATTTGTTATTCCTGCCAAAGTGAATTACCTCACACTTTTCCACATTAAACTCCATTTGCCACCTCTCGACAAATTTACTAATCCATCCCTCAATACCCACATCCAGATCATTTATAAAAATTACAAACAGCAGGGGCCCCAAAACAGATCCCTGAGGTACACCACTAGTCACCGAACTCCACAATGAATATCTCCCATCAACCACCACCTCTGTTTTCTATCTGCTAGCCAATTCCTAATCCAATTAGCTAAATCACCCTCAATCCCATACATCTGCATTTTCTGCAGAAGCCTTCCATGTGCCACCTTATTGAATGCCTTACTAAAGTCCATATATACCACATCAACTGCCTTACCCCCATCCACCTCTTTAGTCACTTTTTCAAAAAACTCAATAAGGTTAGTAAGGCACGACTTGCCCTTCACAAAACCATGCTGACTATATCAGAATAGCAAATTGTTGTTTAAATTAAGCAAGGTAAGTGTAGAATAATGATAAAAGTTTGGTACTTCCTTTAAAAGAGAAAGAAAATGAGAAGTGGAATGGGGCCATTGGAAGTGGTGAGGACATAATGATATAATACATTTTGTGCCTCAGTTTTTAACCAAGAAGGCAATAGGTAATTGTTCTGAAAATTAATTTGGAGCATAATTTTTCAAAATACTGTGAAAAGAAAAATTGTGATTGAAGTCTGAAGATTGACAAATGTGTTTCCCTTGTTCAAAAATGCAGTGTTGACCAACTACTAAAGTCGATTAAAGAACATGAAATTACTAATCAGGACTGTCATAATCATTGTTAATTTCCAAAAGGCAGGTTGGGTTGGACCAACCTTCCAGAATTCTTTAAAGAAATAACAAAAAAGACAGAAGACTAAAAGGGGTGGATGTTTTTTATATAGATTTTCAAAAATATTACATTTTGTAAAGTTCCGCACACAAGGCTCTCATGGCAAAACTAATGGCAAATTGAATTAAGCAGAATATGCCAGTCTGGATAGAGCAATTGCCCTAAGAACAGATTTTTCCTTCTATTTCTTCCTAATATTCAAATTAAATTTGTAATCTGATTCCATGCTTTTAAGGATTCAGAATTTAGCTGGTGTGGACTATTTTGCGATCTTCATGTTATGTAGAATGCTTAAAAATATCAATGTTAAATCAAATACAAACCAATATATCTACAGCAATTATTTTCTGTATTTTATAGTTTTTTCTCCTAAATTATGTCTTTCTTTAGGTGGAGGAGCAACCTGACTATGAATGCAATCTGTACATGTATTTTTACTTCGTCATTTTCATAATCTTTGGGTCTTTCTTCACCCTAAATCTGTTTATTGGTGTGATTATTGACAACTTCAATCAACAGAAGAAAAAGATAAGTATCTTGCCCTATGAGAAAATTAATATGAGTAACATGGCATAGAGTAGTATACTGGCTGCCTTAATTCTGTGTTTATAAAATGCCTGTAGAATTACAGTTTTGTGCAGATTTCCCTAAAGGTCAGATTTGTCATTTTACTGTGGACAAAATGGTGAGTACTTTTACTTTAAAAAAAACACTTGTTTCACTACACCATGGACAGGATTTTCCTCAAACTTCAGGACTTGGAGGGAGCCCTCAAATTGTGGGGAATGGTTAGCAATCTATGATTTTCCCAAAATTGGCCAACTAAAGACACAAGGGTTGGTGTGCCCTCCAGTTAAGGTAGACAGATGTGCTTTCAAAGCTGGAGAAAGTCCTCCAGCTTGAAAACAGCAGTAGGATACCATAGAAAGTAAATGAGGAGTGTGCTCTGAAATGAAGCCACTCTTTCTCCAAGTTCTTAATTTTGAAAAAGGCCTTTTCAGCCAGTCACCATTGTCATTGGAACCACTCCACAGGCCAGCTTGTAGCTGATGCTGAACCCAGACCTCATCCCAGTAGTTGTACTGTCCACTGCCATCTGCAGGGTCCTGGAGGTCAAACAGAAAATCTCAGGCAGATTCTGACAACTGGCCTTGATAGGCCCTACTGGAATTCAGTTGCCCGCCCACTGCTTACAACTGGTGACCTTGCTGTACGTTCATCCCAGGGATCAGTTGGAGCCAGGGAATTGGCATGCCAGCCAGTAATGTGAAATTTCATGTCTGTCTAATTCCTTTCCCTCCCCTAGTTGGAGCTAAAAATTCAGCTTTATTTTTCTGGTTATGACTAAGACATCTAATCACATAGCAAATGATTTCTTCCAAGTAGTTTGATGCCAGTAAATTCATTAACCGTAATGACAGAAATCTGACAATCCATTTGAATCTGCAATTGTACTAACATTTACACTTAACAATTTACTGTATCTATGGATATTGTTTCCGTCATCTCTGCAATAACATTTGTTGCTCCCTTTATATGTAATAATTGTAGAACATAGTATTCTTCTTTTTAAATGTTACATACTCAACCCTGCTATTTTATCTTAATAGCACTTTATTGATTTTCTGTTTTTCAATTCTGTGCTCTTTGAGAGTAAATGTTCTGTGAATGATTTTGAGTTTTCTATATTAGTGTATTGCATTAATCCTCTCTCGTGTAACTCATTTTCTGTTCCTTATTCAGAACTAATTGTGATTCTCTTCTGTTTTCTGTGAATCTAAAATGTATCTATCAGATTGTCTTTTGTGTCACTGATTCCGATTTCTGTGTATCAGCTGATGTATCCTATGCACATGATTTTCAGGATGTACCTGAAATAAGCACAAAGGGTAGATACAGAGCGGTGCTTCCTCTTCTGGGAAGGCTAGAAGGAAACCATTCAAGAATAAGAGGTCTCCCTTTTAAGAGGAGAAGTAGACAATTGTTTTCTCTTAGAGTCATTAATCTGTGGAATTATTTGGCAGTGGAGATCTGGTCATTGAATTTATCCAAGGCTGAGTTAGGAAGCTTTTTGATAGACAAGGGTCAAGGGTTATGGAGGACTGAAAGGAAGGTGGAGTTGAAACCAGAACCAGATCAGGTGTGATGATTTTGAATGGTGGAGTAAGCTTGTAGGACCAAGTGGCTACTCTTGTTCTTACGTCTTAAATTCCTAAATGTAGCTGAATGAATGCTGCACCTTCATACATAGGATCTGAACCATTGTGAGTTCTTAGCATTATTATATATCGTTGATAAAAAGAGTATATAAGACAAGTGTCCCACTGGAAGTTAGTAGCCCCAGGTGGATGGTGGGTCCACAATAAGTCAGTCGCCAGATATGAGTGGAGTGAAAATAAAAACTATATCCAGGGGAGGATATTGGATAAATAAAGTCCTTTGTGGGGTATTGGTTGTCAAGAGGAGTATTTTGGCCCTTCGTGGGTCCATCACAGAAAGAAATTGAAAACTTCTTGGTCTGTCTTATGCGATGCCTCTCATGTCTGGTACAAATGGAAAGACTGCCTACTTTATAACCTGTATTTTACAGTTGGGGAAGGATCCTGATTTGCATATTTCAGTAAACCAGAACTATTTGACATGAATAGATTACCATTTGCACACCTGCTGAAAATTGCTCTGGGTAGAGCTTGGGCATAAGTAGAACAACAGTGGGCTCCCCAACCCCTTCCCCAATTTGTAATTGCAGAAACTGAGGTTTCCACGATAATACTATATTACTGTTATTTATTCATAGAATCATAGAATCCTTACAGTACCGAAGGAGGCCATTCGGCCCATCGAGGCAGCACCAGCAACAATCCTACCTAGGGCTTATTCTTGTAGCCCCATGTATTCCCCCTAACATTAAGGGGCAATTCCACCCAGATCTGTTCCCTGTAACCCTAGTATTTACCCTGCTATTCCCCCTAACCCACACATCTTGGGACACAAAGGGGCAATTTAGCAAGGCCAATCCACCTAACCTGCACATTTTTGGTGTGTGGGAGAAAACCAGATCACCCAGAGGAAACTCACGACGACATAGAGAGAATGTCTGTGTGGAATTTACATAATCATTCCAGGCCAGAATTGAACCCTGGTCTCTGGCACTGTGAGGCAGCAGTGCTTTACCACTGTGCCACCATACTGCCCTGATCTCTATTCCATGTTTTGTGAAATTATATTTTGTGGTTTATGATGTTTCATTGTCGATTATTAGCTCTTTTATTTTCCTGTTTCTGTACTCCCTGTTTCTGATTCCTTCTCCTCTGCATCTGATTCTGTCTTGTACTTTCTTCATATATTTCAGGCTCCCAACTTTTGGAGCCTTTTTTATCTATTGCTTTGCTACGTACCGGAGGCGGGGGTGGGCGCATTATTCTAAATGTCCCTGATTTCTCTTCTCACTATCTATACATAAATCATTTATTTTTAATTTCCCCCTTTTATAAATGGTGCCACATTTTCTGTAATCTTTAAATTTGGAGTGTTCCAATCTCCCATGAATAATTTGCATAACAAACTCAAGGTAAGATAAAATAAAAGGGGATGGTTTATTTCTCACATAAACAAAACATGGAGAGAGATTTTGCAAGATTCTCTCTTTTACAGTCATACAATATGCAGCAGAATAAAGGAGAGGAAGGAGGTTTGGGCCAAAACACAATAAAATACAAGTTAGATTTTTAGCTGTGTCCGGAGCCCATATCAGAAGTCTAATGGAATATTTCTTCAGAGGGGAGATTGACTGTTTTAGGCTGATTCACATTCTAGAAACAAGATTTCAACCAGGGGAAAAGGCACACAGTTGAGTTAGTCTTGAAGGTACAAGTTCCATTTTACAGTTTTGATGAGGGACTAGAATTCTTTCTGCTGCCACCTGCTAAAATGGTCGACATCGCTGGCTGCTTGCCTGGAACTACTGTTTCTCTTTGGAGATCAAACAATGACCACTTATAACTTCCAATAACTTGTTAATTGTAGCAACTAAACAGCTCAAGTCTTGGTCATGTGACACTAGTTCACATTGATAAATGAGGCCACTGGTTGAAGCTCATTGTGTTTTGGCAAAAGTAATATTTAAACCGTTAGCACCGTATTGGAGACTAGGAGTTGCAAACAGCTGCCTTTGTTCATAGCTCAGTAAAGTTTGACAACACCATTTGTTCATAGCTGGCAGGGGCAGGCAACTCATCTGTGAGACCATTGTTGGCTTGGCTGGAAAGTTTATGTAATGCAAGGAGTATCACACTCAAGGAGATGTAAGATGTTAGCCTTTAGTTCACTTCCAAACTGCCCAGAAACTTCCAGAAGCTAGCATGTGATCAGCCAGAGCCATCTGGGCAGCTCTGCCATTATCCATTGTGGAAAAACAGAAAAATCTGATTTTATGAAGTATTTGATGGATATACATCTTTTCCATCCCATCTCGTCTGGGACAGTTTTGATTCCTTGTTTTCTAGTGTTCTGTGAACTAAGTTTCATTTAGTATTGGACCAAAATGTTTTTCTCCATTCTGTTTATCTGATTCACTGCTCTTTGAATGGAATTCTTTGTTCTGTGTGGCTTATTCTCTGTTCGCTTTTCCCTGTCCCGTTTACCTGATCTACTCTTCTCTCTTCTGTTTTCGTGTTTTATTTAGTTTTTTTCTCCTGTCTTTCCAATTCTGTGTTCTTTGTGGCCCGAACAACAGTGACTGATTGCAGAATTAAGGGCAGTAGCAGCAGGGAGAAAGAAGAGCTATTGACGAGATCCATTACACTGAAAATTATGGTATTCTGAATGAGGCCCACTTCACTCACAAGAGTATGTTTTTTTGATTAGCTCCCAAATACTGCATTATAACAAGGCTCTTCTGCATGACTTACTACTTTTTCTATTCCAGCTGAAGAATTGATCTATTCTTGTAATTTTACGAAGAAATGTTACAGAATTTAATATGCAGGCACATGAACAATCAGAGAACATTTCTTAATTCAACAGGTTCAAAATTCTACTGACCCTTTTGAGAAGGTTCTCTTGTAGACAGTTGACAGGGTAAGGGTGGAGTTACTTATGTACTGAGGACAGGTGCCCTCGAGCTTTTAGAATTTCAGTGAAGTTCCCACCTCATGGTCTCACCAAAAGATCAGCGAAGGCCCTCTGCTTCTGCAGCAAGCCAGTGGTTAAAGTTATGAAACAAAGACTGTTACCTGCAAGGAATGGTGGGCAGAATTGTGAAGGTATTTGGCATTGGCTATAGTTTGTCTTACCGTCTTTGAAGTCTTGAAATACCTTCATTCAGCACGCGTTAGATGACCTGGGTCTAAAAGTGACAAGCTCAGTTGAATTTGCATTTTGTCCAGTAATGTGCCAGTCACACTCGCAAACTATGCCTACACATTTTTTTTTCACTGTGTCCCCACCATCCAAGCTGGCAGAATTACAACAAAGGGCAAAAAGCTTTGCTGATCAAGTCTCTATCCAAAATTTAACTTGTAGTTTATTGTAGGTCCCAAAATTATCCCTTTTGTGTTTTTGTATTAAACTAAATATTTTTTCTGTGTACATATTTGACTTTGATGCAAATCAGAGAATTGTTATGGTATAGAAGGAGGCCATTCAGCCCATTGTGTCTGCATTGGCTCTCCTAATGATCATTGTGACTTTTCACCATTTCCTGCACATTGTTTCTATTCAAACATTTGTCTAATATCCTCTTAAATGCCTCAGTTGAATCTGCCTCCACCATGCTTCCAGGCAGAGCACTCTAGACCCAAACCACTCAGGTGAAAAATGTTTATCTCCCAGGAGATTTGCATCTGTTGCAAATCATTTTACATCTATGCTGTCTTGTTTTTTTTATGACTAGAAAAGATTTCTTTTCTAGTCCTCATGATTTTGAACATCACCATCAAATCTCTTAGCCTTATTCTCTTCAAGGAGAATAGTCCTAACCTCTACAATCTATCCATCTATGCTCATAACTGAAGTTTCACTGGAAGCATTCTGTAAACATCTTCCACATTTTCTCCAAAGTGTTCATGTCTTTCCTATTGTGTGGTGCTCAGAACTGCATATAATATTCCAGCTGAGGTTCAGCTAGTGAGAGTATAAGTTCAGTATAACCACCTTGCTCTTGTACTTATGCCCCTATTATTAAAGCTCAGAATACTATAAGCTTTACTTACCGTTTTTGCACATGTTTTGCCACCTTCAAAAATCTATGCATATATACACTGAGGTCCTTCTTCATCTGCACCCCTTAAGAACTTTACCTCTTATTTTATATAGTGACTCCGTGTTCTTCCTGCCAGAATGAATTACTTTACAAGAGTCCGCAATGAATCTCACCTGCCACCTATTTGCCTATTCCACCAACTTGTCTGTGTCTTTTGAAGTTCTGTACATCCCAATGCTGACTCCTGGGAAATCCCTCTACCAACCTTTCTCCAGGCAAAATATACTCATTGACTATTGCTTTCTACATTGTATGATTCAGCTAATCTTGTATCCACATTGCTACTGTTGCAGATGCCCTGCGAGATGTTTTGATGAGTTGAACAATCTGCTATGACAGTAAACGTAAAAAGCAAAAATGGTGATGGCGATAGAAAAATAGGCAGGGACCCATACTGAACAAAGAACAATGCAGCACAGGAAGCAGACCCTTCAATCCTCCAAGCCTGCGCCCCTCATTGGTCCGACTAGACCATTCGTTTGTATCCGTCATTCCTAGTCTGTTTATGTGGCTATCCAGATAATTCTTAAACAATTCCAGTGTGTCAGCCTCCATCACCCTGCTTGGCAGTGCATTCCAGGCCTCCATCACCCTCTGTATAAAATACGTCCCTTTGATAACTGAATTAAACCTTGCTCTCCCCACCTTGAACCTCTGGATACCTACTGGATACCTACTGCTGGATACCTACTCATTTTTGCAGCTAATATCCCAGTATCACTTACACTAGTTGCCAAAATCCCCTGCCTAATTACAGGTGGATGTTTTAAAATAAGACAATAATGACAATGTGATTCACACATCCTATTTTCCATCATTACCAACACTTGACAACATTGGCGGTGACTTAATAGAAACATGAAGCAGTTAAATATTCAAATAACAGCAGCACTGAATGGAATTTCGGTGGGAGATAAATATAAAACCTGAAAAGGGGAATCCAAGATAAAACCTGGGATTGAATAAAAAAATGACTGATGCAGCACTGAAGGGAAAAGCAGTGAGGGGAATGGCACAAAATTCATTTTGGATGCCTGCCAGATTTTACTGGCGTTCAATGCAAAAAAGTCACATTTGTAGATAACAAAATAACGGACCAATGGAGCCAGCCCCGCACTCAGAAATGTTGTTATATCTCAGGTGGACAGAACAGTGGCAGATCAAACTTGTGTGCATTTATTGCAGATATTAAGAAATGATGGTTATAACTATGGATGAAATAAAGAGAATTGGAAGTCTTAATAGACTTGATATTAAGTCAATAAAAATGACAATCAGATAGACAGTTCTCACATGATGATAGCTCACCAGAGAAAAAAAGTTAGAGGATAAACATTGCTGACTTACTGGAATTGAACCATTATGCATGTCTGGGAAGTAGCGCCATGTAACCATTATTTCATATGAAATTATAAAACCTTTTTAGTACATGCACATTTTCAATCCTTTGTACTTCAGAAGTCAGTCATACTTCAAATGTTGCACACTGATTCATGCAAAATACTGTATTACACTTTGTTTTAAAAGAAACAGAAAATGAATTAGTACATTTTTATTGCCCTGAAAACTCTTCGTTACATGCCAAAAAAATATATTTTTGCAATCCTGGATTTTGAATATTTTTTAACTTTTCAAATTGAAAAGGGAATTGCCATCAGATACAAGTTTCACCAATAATTAAATCTTCCAAATATCCCAAGAGATTGTGTTAGATTTTTCAAGGGTATTACCAGGGCAAATGAATCAGATTCGTATCATTGTCAGAGAAGCATCATGGCACAGGTCATCAAGTCAGTGCTCGGCTCAGTATTGCTCTGAGACAGTCCTAGTGCAAGAGCTTGGCCTAAGCTGGCTGTTAAATGATTTAATTTGATATATTATTGTCACATGTATTAGTATACAGTGAAAAGTATTGTTTATTGCGCATTATACAGATAAAGCATACCATTCATAGAGAAGGAGAGAGTGCAGAATGTAGTGTTACAGTCATAGCTAGGATGTAGAGAAAGATCAACTTAATACAAGATAGGTCTATGCAAAAGTCAGGTGACGGCAGGGAGGAAGCTGTTCTTGAGATAGTTGGTACGTGTCCTCAGACTTTTGTATCTTTTTCCCAACCAAAGAAGGTGGAAGAGAGAATGTCCAGGGTGCATGGGATCTTTAAACTTGTTCAGTGCTTTTCTGAGGCCATGAGAAGTGTAGACAGTGTCAGTGGGCGGGAGGCTGGTTTGAGCGATGGACTGGGGTTCGTTCACGACCCTTTGTGGTTCCTTGCGGTCTTGGACAGAGCAGGAGCCAAAACCAGCTGTGACACAATCAGAAAGAATGCTTTCTATGGTGCATCTGTAAAAGTTGGTGAGAGTAGTAGCAGACATGCCAAATTTCCTTCGTCTTCTGAGAAAGTAGAGGCATGGGGTGACCAGGACAGGTTGTTAGTGATCTGTACAGCTAAAAATTTGAAGCTCTCAACCATTCCTACTTTGGTCCTATTCTTGTAGACAAGGGCATGCCGTCCATTACATTTCCTGAAATCAATGACTATCTCCTTTATCTTGTTGACATTGAGGGAGAGATTGTGGTCATATCACCAGTTCACCAGTTTCTCTTTCCTATACTCTGTTTCGTCATTGTTTAAGATCTGGTGTCACACTGGTGTCATTAACTTGAAAATTGAGTTGGAGGGTAATTTGGCCACATAATTGTAGGTGTGTAAGGATTATAGTAAAGGGCTGAGGACACAGCCTTGTGGGACACTGGTGTTGAGGACGATCCTAGAAGAAGTGTTGCTGCCTTCCCTTACTGATTGTAGTCTGTTGGTTAGGAAAGTGTCGGGACAATAACTGAATGTCTTGGGGTATCTGTCAAGCAAAAATGCACCCAGGGGAATTTTCACCTTGCTTCTATTCCATTAACAATGAAAACATGACAGCTGCCAGAATTCTTTTTTTATTATCTCCTGCCACCCAAAATAAACAGTCAATGCACCTGCTTGAAACAGGCTTATTTGACTTGAAGTACTATGTTGGTTTTAGTCCCTGACACAATTTTTAAGTACCAATATGCGATGTTTTACACTAGATACTCTGCTTCATGGTATTAAATGCAGAATGGCCTAATCAATGGTGGTTACTCCCAGACACATAAGAAGGCACATAATCTACAATAATCTTACTGCTGTTCCTCTACACTTCCCTCCAAGTGTCGATATTTCTTTTGGCTCAGCAATGGAACCATCAGGGACTTTCCCCAGAACAGAATAGTGCCATTGGATAAGGCTATGCAGTTTTTCAGCCCACTATCCACCTATCATGTGTTCGATATGAAAATCAGCTTTGATACTTTGGGTTTCAATTGCAGCCCTAATATGGGCACCCAATGGGAGAACTGAGCTCACACTTTCTGGATTGGAGACCAATTGAGCATTATTCCTAAAGATAACTTTCGATCTGGCCACCAGAAATGCATATCTGGGTTTCTCCCAAAAAAATTCAAAGTGCTGAATTTGTGCAAAAACAGGAGTAACTCTCACTGGTTTTTGTTAGCAAAAGCCAGCAGCATAGTGCTGAGGGGACCACTGTGCATACGCTGATCTGTCATAGTGGAGATCAGCGCATGTGCAGTAACCCCGAACTGTTGGTCTCTAACCACTGGCCAACTCAATCGCTAGCCAGCCCCATGACTCTGCATTACTATCTCTCTCATTTCCCTTTCCCTCCCCCTCCAATCACTGGCCTCCCAGATGTCTCCAGACCAGCCCCAATGTCTTGCCCACCTCTGCCAGCCCTGATCTCTCCAACTCGCTCCTTCCCCACCCACCCCTATGGGCAGGCCCGATCAACCCCTTCTCTCCCTCTTCCACAAATCCCTATGCAGAGTAGCAGTGGGATGTGCCACTCCCTCCCCCATTGACCATTGCCACCCCCAATAGGCCCCACCCCCTTGGCAAAGGCACTTCCCTTACCACTGACCTCCTGCTAGAGCAGTGCAGTGGGCCTGGGGAATCCCCCCTCCTCCTGCAATATCCTTTAAGTTACTGAGCCATGTGGTGATAAGGGAAAAGTAAAATTTATTAAATTAATTCACAGTACAAATTAAGAAAAACAATGTTTAAACACCATATAAAACTCAATTTTAATAGAAAATTAATTTTAAATCAAATTGCACAAATTAGTCATACAATTAAGTTTAACTCTTAAAAGTCTGCCCCTAATAATTTCCCACCCCTGAAGAATTTGTTTTGGCTGTTCACTTCCTTGTATTTATGGGGCTTGACTCAATTAAGTTGAGGTGAATCTTGGATTAATTTTCACCTGGAATTAATACTGTGAGAACTGTGATACACACAAATTAATTAAATCAAGCATAGTGAGCAATATGGTTTGTTATATTAAATAGTATTTAATTATGTTATATTAAGTATATTCTACTTAAGTTATATGAAGGAAAAATTGTACATTTTATCATTTTAAATGTAATCTTTAAAAAACTCAAAGCAGAGCTACTATTGTTGTTCCTGAATATGTTATAATGGTAATTATAATTACACTTTTTTAATATAGTAATGAGTGATGAATTACATTAGTTGCGATGATATAAGTTCCATAGTTTATCAGTACAGTTCATAAAATCTCACATTTATTGAGATAAAAATAAGGGGTGTATTTCATTAAAAAAAAACTTTTTGAATACTGCAAAATACTTCTATGTATATGGTTATAACCAGTCTGCTTTTGTCACTTTACTTTGGAGGTCAAGATATTTTCATGACGGAAGAACAAAAGAAATATTACAATGCTATGAAAAAACTTGGCTCCAAGAAACCACAAAAACCGATACCCAGACCCTTGGTAAGAGCTGTTTTATTTTGTAAGTGGCAGAATCAGATCAACAATTTGGATTTGTTATGCTGACAAAGAGTTTAGATTCACATGAAGGATATATTGACAAGCAGAATAATATGTATGATAGGTCTGCTGTACTAATAATCCATTGAGTAAATTTTAGCATGATCAGTGGAGCAAAGTTGGAAGAAAATTCATGGCTTTGATTCTTTAGTGTAGTTAGACTGTTCACAACTTTCTTAGATTACTCGTAGGATATGGGTTTGAAAATGAATAACTATTTGGGGGGTGGGGGAGAGAGGTGGGGGAGGAATATGAAGCCAGCAACCAGAATTGGTTTTATCTTTTTGTTCTAGATTACTAGCAAATAGAAAATCAACTTGCTTTTGTTTCAGCTTTTTCTTCTTTTCTGGCCTGCACAAAGTGGGTGAAATTGATGGCAACATTTTTTTAAACAGCTGTTTCCTGTTAAGCCTGTTAATACTTTATTTATTAATGAGCTTTCGTGGACAGATGCAGGGGATTTTATCATTCAGGAAAAGGACTTGGCAGTAGTTAAGGTATTTGCCTAGCTTGAGATACAAAGTAGAGCAACTCAACTCTTACGTTTTTGAGAATATGCATTGTGTGCAATATTTTATTTGTTTTACTAGCTCAATATTACTGCTGTCCAGAAGAAGCCAATATAGCCATGTGGTGTCTGCCAGAGAGAATTCAACCTAGCAATTACAACAAATGTTAAAACTGCGCTGATCACCAGTTAGCTAAGCAATTCTGGTTTTCCAACAGTAAGCTGTTGGAAATGCAATGCAGCTCTCCCTCAATTAGTACTCCTAAAATGCTATGAAAATTAGTGCGTTAAATGAAAATCACTTTCCCCATAACAAATCATCTAACAACACAGGGTAATGTTTCTGAACTGTAATTATTACAACATAAACCTATTGGCTGCATTGAATTTAACTGGTCCAAGCTTCATATGCACACTGGTTTTGATGTGGTGGGGAGGTGGGCAGCATGAAGTTGCATAAACAGGATTTCCTCCAGCTTCCCATGTGCCAAAACTGGAAGTAATTTCATAATGGGGCAGGGAAGGTCTTGGATGGGCAGAGGGGGAGGGGACACCTCTAACAGAAGCCCTCTTTTGACTGTGAGATCTCTGAATAGATGACAACTCTCCAAGGTGGATCTTCTACTCAAGTGAGAACAAAAGTCCCGCCAGTCAGTCAATGCTCGTTAGAGTGGGAAGTGGTAGTGGGCCTGCTGAAATTGGTGGGAGTGTATTTCCTGTTGATTCTTCTCCAGATTGTGGGGAACGAGCTGCAACTATTGTAAAAATGCAGGCCTCAATAACTTGCCTCAAACTTGCTGCCTCTCTTTATATCCTTCCTGCCTCGCCCACTCCCCATATCTCCCATTCTCTCAATTCTCCTGTTTCTTCAACTCTCTCAATTCCGCTTCTTTTCCTCTTTCCCTCTCATACTCCCTTCCATTCTCCCATCTCACCAATTCCCCACCTCTTCTGTCCCCTTGCCTTTACCGCTCCCCTGTCTCTTCTCACTTCCAGCCTTTATAGTCCCCTCCTTCTACTCTTCCACTCCCCCATCTCTCCTAATCCCCTGGCCCCTCCCTCCTATTCACCTGCCCCCCTCCTCCTGCTCTCTACCACTCGCTTACCTACCTCTTTTGTTCGCCATCATCTCCCCATCTCTCCCATTCCTCCCATTCCTCCAAGTAATGATCTGGGTAGGAAGTATGATATTAAAGGGAGAGTTATCAGTGTGGCTGAGTAAGTTGATAGCTGCAAAACAGTTGGGAGTTTAAAATTGCTGTTGAAATAGAATTGCTAGAGGGGTTTTCTTCCCACACAGACAACAAGCAGCTATAAGAGAGACCATATTGAATGATTTACCAGCAGTTTTTGACCAGTATTAATAAAAAGTGTTATTGGCAATAATTGGATTTCTGTCCTTTGCAAAATTGACAATAACTTTCAGAAGGTATGATGGGGGATAATGTTTGTGAAGGGCTTCATGAAAAGAAAAATGTGAAAACCATGATGCTCATCATTGTAAGATTCTGTGAAAAACAAGAATAACAACATGTCAAATTTTATATTTATCTACATTTCAATAGCAGTTGTTTTTGTAAAATAAATTACTTTTGAGGGACTAACAATATAAGGCTTTATTCATTCATTCATATATAAACTCCTAAGCAAATGTGTGTGATGACTTAATTCGTCTAGGTTTTAATTGATAATCTCAAAGACATTTTCTATTAAATATAATCTATACTCAAATCTATTATTCTTTAAGATTTTTTGATTTTGTTAGTAAATAAATATGCTTGGGCAGTAATTAATCTGTACAATCCTGTTGGCACTGTTTAACAGTAATACTCTATACTTATATTCCACTGATGTATATTTAGTATCAGATTCTGTTATATTCTTTCAGGTGCTATTAACGATAATTTATTTGTTACTATTTTTACCTTATTTTGTAGAATAAAATCCAAGGAATGGTGTTTGATTTTGTAACCCAGCAAGTCTTTGATATCACTATCATGATTCTCATCTGCCTCAATATGGTCACCATGATGGTGGAGACAGATGATCAAAGTAAAGAAATGGATGACGTCTTATACTGGATCAACATGGTTTTCATTGTCCTTTTCACAAGCGAGTGTGTGCTTAAACTGATTGCACTCCGCTATTATTACTTTACAATAGGCTGGAATACTTTTGACTTTGTGGTGGTCATTCTTTCAATTGTCGGTAAGAATGTTATTTGGTTTAGCAAACTCAAAACAATGACTCCTTCCAGTTTTTCTGTCATTGGGATTGAATGTACCATTCTGATATTTGACTAGTACTAGCAATTGAAGTTGTATGAAAAATGATGTAATATCAGTGTAATATCAGTGTCATTTGACAAAACTGAATAGAAGTTCAAAATTGCATTACATTTTACAAAACAAACAAGAATTTCAGTCATTGTCACTGGTGTTAACTTTGGGAATTATTGTATACAGCAATTATAGTAACATAGAAAACATTTGAGACATTAAGATGAAATATTTACTTAAATATTCCGTTGAAATCAGTAGCAATTATTTCTAATAGTGTAGAGGCAGTGATATTTTGCAAGTGACCTGTTTCACTTAATTAAATAACTCAGTACCATTGGGATGAACTTTTCCAGTCCCGCCAGCCACAAGAATTGTCATGGGCAGGATGGACAATTTGACACATTGGAAGGTCCGTTGACCTCAGATAGGAATTTCCAGTCTTGGGGCAGACGTGAGCAGAAAATCCCATCCATTATTTGTCAAATTATATGGTACATGTTCAGTCCATGAAAAGATTCACAGTTCTGACATAAGGGCTTAACATTTATTCCTGCTGCTGTGGCATTTTAATTGTTGTAAATTTAAAATAGAAAGTATAGTTAAAACAATTAAAAATCTAAATTTTTGTATTGATACATTAAAGATAGTTAGTTGCATTGAAATTTGGCCCAAGGCAGTAACACATCTTGGTTTTAACTTGATTGGAAATACTTCACCCTTGGGGTTTGTAATATTATTATTATCTCAGTCCTTCGTTGTGTTATGATTTTGAAATATATTTCAAATTATGAATGATCCTTTCAGTATTATTGTATTAAAATATGCAAAGCTATGGTTAATGTATCCTTTTCTTTTCTTTGTTAGGTATGTTCCTCGCAGAAATCATTGAAAAATACTTTGTGTCACCAACATTATTTAGAGTTATCCGACTTGCCAGAATTGGCCGTATCCTACGTTTAATCAAGGGTGCCAAGGGAATCCGTACACTGCTGTTTGCTTTGATGATGTCTCTTCCTGCTTTGTTCAACATTGGTCTGTTGCTCTTCTTGGTCATGTTCATTTATGCCATTTTTGGGATGTCTAATTTTGCTTATGTGAGGAAAGAGTCTGGCATTGATGACATGTTCAATTTTGAAACTTTTGGAAACAGCATGATCTGCTTGTTTCAGATCACTACATCTGCTGGCTGGGATGGGTTGCTGGCTCCAATTCTGAACAGTGGGCCACCAGACTGTGACCCAATGAAAGATAATCCAGGCAGCCCTACGAAAGGAGACTGTGGTAACCCATCAGTTGCAATTTTGTTCTTTGTCAGTTACATCATAATATCTTTCTTGATTGTCATAAATATGTACATTGCTATTATTTTGGAAAATTTCAGTGTTGCTACAGAGGAAAGTGCTGAACCATTGAGTGAGGATGACTTTGAGATGTTTTATGAAGTTTGGGAAAAATTTGATTCAGATGCAACTCAATTTATGGAGTATGGTAGATTGCATGATTTTGCAGATGCCTTGGAACCACCTCTTCGTGTTGCAAAACCCAACAGAATACAACTTATAGCTATGGACTTGCCCATGGTTAGTGGAGATAGAATTCACTGTCTCGATATCTTGTTTGCATTTACAAAACGTGTGCTGGGTGAGGGTGGAGAAATGGATGCTCTACGACAACAGATGGAAGAACGCTTTATGGCATCTAATCCATCCAAGATATCCTACGAGCCAATTACAACCACTTTACGACGTAAACAGGAACATGTTTCTGCAACTATAATTCAGAGAGCTTTCAGACGATACCTGATGAGGCGAACATTGAAACAAGCCTCTTTCATGTTCAAAGAGAAAGGTAAAACAAGTGAACTTTTACCTGGCAAAGAGGAAATGGTAATTGATAAGTTTAATGAAATCTCCACTACAGACAAAACTGATATGACTCCTTCTACCACATCACCACCGTCCTATGACAGTGTAACAAAACCAGAGAAAGCCAGGGAGGAGAAAGAAAAAGAAGATAGAGGCAAAGATGTAAGGGAGTATAAAAAGTAAAATGCAAACAAATAAAACAAAATCTACTTGTATGACATTGTTTACAGCCTTTTAAGTGTGACTCAACTGTATGAACCAGATTCCATTTGGACATCTATGCCAAACTGATAATACATTGTGAGGTCAGTGCCTAACAAAGGCAATGATCCTCATCAGGAGACTGAGACTCTGTACAGCAGGGGGAGTCAGCAACCTAGACAAGAGGTTACTGTTTCCACTACCAGTTGACACTGCTGAAGAGGAGAGTCAAAATGGCTACTAAGACTGTAGGGACGAGACAAAGGGACCAGAAAATTTTACATGTATGTGTGTCATTAAATGTGCAACAATAGTATCTTTTATCCCTGTATTTTGCATTCCAGTTACCACAGTTCCACCGTTTATACCAGGTCCATAACAATTCATGTTATTTTATAATTCATGTATATGTGACTATTTTTCTAAATGGGGACAGGCTTTATGTTTTTTTTGGGAGGGGGTTTTAAGCACTACTTTTAAGGTAAGATGATCACCCCACAAGTTTAGAAAAATGTGTTTAACATGTACAAAACGTTTTGCATGGAAGCATGCTGAACTCATTCATTGTGCATGAGGAATCATTAACTCACAAATCAAACAAGATGTTTTTTATCTATTTAGTGTTTCAGGGTGGCCCTGATGTCCAAGGTGCTTTACTATATGTGTTGTGTTATATTTGGACAGTTCTAATATGTGCCTGTTAGTTATTTATATCCCCAAACTGAGAGTTGATGGGTATTTTTATGTGGAACACTACAAACAACTCTCAACAGCTGCAATTTTAGTGTATGTTTTGGAGGCACAATCATTATTTATTCCTTTTATACTGCGATGGGTGGAGATACACAAAGAAACCCAGAGGGATCTGCCCAATAAAACACAATTGACCAAAATTGAACTTTACAAAAATTGCTCTGCTTTATCCTGCAGTATTGTTTAGCCATCTTCAGCTCTCAACAAGATCGACGTTAAACATGACAAATAAATCCCTCTGTTGTGTAAATAGTTGCTTCACACTGTGGTGCATGTTTGAGCAAAAATGTAACAAAGGCATAGCATTCATTGCATCAAAAATGCACCACATTAAGTCTAGTTTGCAAGCTTTTGCCAGGTAATATGATGTGTTCTGTATCATTATACATAGTTCGGATGCTATCACTGGTGCATGTTTATATTGCCTTTGCTGCTGTACACTGTTCCTTCCACTGTCCAGAAGTGTTTGAAAAATGGGAAGTCATAAGCCAGTGGTAAACTGAGAAATTGCTCAATAAGACCTCACTCCTCCTAGTTTGCATCTAAGAAGCTTTTTTCATTTGAATTTCCTGATTAATATGGATACTGTATGCTGTAAGATCTGACTCTACAGGATATGTTGCGAATTGCTTGAAATGCTAAAATGTGGTTGAATTTTCTAAGAAAAAATATAAATACTGTAAAAATTCATTTTATTTTATTTTTCAGCGTTTGTACATATAAAAAGCTGAGAATTACTTCAGGTCAGTACTACAGACACTTTTTTTTACGTTGATCCATTGCACTTTTTCATCAATGAACTTCCCAAAAAGAGAAACAAAAGGATAGCCAGTTTTAGTTTACCTCTTAATAAATGCACACATTTTTAGTACAACAAAGTTTAATTTGTGCAAAATTTGGGGACCATGATTCACTTCCTTCTGCAAAGTGATATCTAGAAAAAGAAGAAAGAAACATTATTCAGATCTCAAGCACTGCCTGCATTGAGGGTATCAAGGAAATCCTTATTGCTATAAAAAATCCTTAATCCTTTATGGAGTCCATTTATATGGGCATTTTTGTCTTGTGAAATGATTCATGCTGCACTAGAACTGTTTGAAGTGGAAAATGGATCCACAGGTTTTTTTTTCACAAGAACAAAGTCGATCTTCTTTAATCACACCCGGGTTATTTTGTGTTTTCTTACACAAAGAGAAGTTAGATGTAAAGTCCTTTTATTAAACCTATTTGACTTGTAGTGTATTAGTGAACTGCATGTAGGAAAATGCTAATATTACCGTCAATAATGGTAAGACTACATTACAGAAAAAAGCTAACAGAATAAATAATTTTTTTTTATTGTACATAATGATTCTGACTCTGCGTGAATTTTTTTGTCTCAGTATGGCAGTTGTCTACTGTTTAGATTAAAATTGTCAACATTTTTGCCACATATTCCACATTTCAGGTTAAGTACTAGAGAACTTATAAATTCCACTCTAGCTTATTTTTATTTTTATGTGGACAGTGTACTCATTTGTGAAATCCTACATGTCCAAAACTTTCCTGCCTTTTAGCTGATTAAGCCTTTCTCCAGTATCTTTTGTGCCACAACTTAGAATTGCTTATATTTTTAGTGGTGTATATATAATATCCTGTTTACTTGAACAGAGTTTTGCAGTTAACACTTCACACTTGAAGTGGCCTACTTATTCCTTTCTTTCATCAGTGAGATGTCAAGAATACACCAGAAAGTGGTAGTTTTAAGATTACTTTGTATATAATACATAAGCTGGTATTTCTGTTGTATTACTCACAATCAAGCATAGAATTTATAAATACAGGGGTGTTATTTCACTTAATTGGAGACGATCTACAACTAAAGTTGTACATCGGGGCCTTGTGCAAGTCCTGACATGTGTCCCTACATTATAATTGCCTGAGAAGATTAAACTTCCCGAGATGCTGTGTGAATATCTCCAATCCCGAGTTAGAATCGAAGAGATTGGATAGTTCTGTGATACTTATTTGGAGACTTACCCAGGAAATGCTAGACACGTGAAAATTGTTCTAACATTGGATAACGACGTAACTTTTCTTCCAGTCAGCCCACCTCATCTTATTACAACATGCCCTCCACCACCATCACAATCAACCTTCTGAGTACAATCGTAACTCAATTCCCTCCCTTGACTTGACCACACTGACCCCGGCCTGGCTGCCCTGAGCAAAATATCCAACTATCTGATGAACTCCTGACCTGACTACTCTCCAATTGCCTGACTATTCTACTGACTAACCAGCTACCGCCTGACTCAACTATCTTCTCTTTCCCCTCCCCCACCTGGCCCATCTACCATCTCCTCCAACCTGACCACACACTTGAGCCAACCAACTACTCCAAGCACTCAACTACACCCTGATCACGTGATTATCCCCCTTTCTATTCATCCAACTACCCTTGCAACCTGACATTTCAGTTTCCCTTCTGATCATGGAACTAACCTCCTGACTTGATTAACACCTTGATCTAATTATTACCAACCTATTCCCTTAGCTCATAATTACCCACCTCATACATCAACCCACTTACCCATCTCAACCACTTACCTACTTTACCCACCAAACCCGCTATCAATTTATCTATGACCCACATTCCCTCACCCATTTTCTTAACCCAAATTCTCCCTACTCACTTATTTTCCTACTCACTTACTCATTCACTTACATTCAAATTTGATGTTTAAACTTGGTAACTAGTGCCATAGGAAGAGATGCCCTGTCTTGCCCTGAGTCCATTCCACTTTGACTGAGCTCCCCAAAGATTGCTGCTTTTTGCATTTCCTTCAAAGCCTGGCTTAGAAGATGTTGGTAGAAATGCCCAACAGCACTGAATCAGAAGAATTTATGTAGTGACAATTTGAGGATCGTTGCCACTGCTCAGGTGAACCAGGGTAAGTTTGCAAGGGATCAGATTGATCAGTATTAACAGCAGCTGTAAGTTATGGGAACATTTGAGTAGGAGGGCCAGAATAGCCAGAGTAAGTAGTCTCACAACACCAGATTGAAGTTCAACAGGTTTATTTGGTAGCGCAAGCTTTTGGAATGCTGTTCCTTCATCAGGGAGTGTCTATCAAGCACTCACTTCTTGAAGGGGCAGCCATCCAACTGCAACTTCGGATCAGAGTAGCCAAACCAAGAACTAGAAGCAGGAATAGGCCATCTGCTCCCTTGAGCTTGCTCCGCCATCCAATAAGGTCATGATTGATCTTTTCATGGACTTAGCTCCACTTACTCGCTCACTCACCATAACCCTTATTTACTGTTCAAAAATTTATTTATCCTTACCTTAAAAACATTCAATGAGATAGCCTCAACTGCTTCACTGGGTAGGGAATTCCACAGATTCACAACACTTTGAAGAAATTCCTTCTCAACTCAGTCCTAAATCTGCTTCCCCTTATTTTGAAGCTATGCCCCCTGGTTCTGGTTTCACCCACCAATGGAAACAACTTTCCTGCTTCTATCTTATCTATTCCCTTCATAATATATGTTTCTATAAGATCTCTCATTCTTCGGAATTCCAATGAATATAGCCCCAGTCTACTCAGTCTCTCCTCATGAGCCAACCCCCTCAACTCAAGAATCAACCTAGTGAATCTCTTCTGCAGCCCCTCTACTGCAAGTATACCCTTTTTCCAGTAAGGAGACTAAAACTGTACACAGTACTCCAGATGTGGCTTCATCAGCATCTTATATAGCTGCAACATAAACTTGTTGTTTTTAAACTCTTTCTCTCTAGCAATGAAGGACAAAAATTCATTTACCTTCTTACTTACCTGCTGCATCTGCAAACCAACTCCTTGAGATTCCTGCACAATGACATCCAGGTCCCTCTGCACAGCAACATGCTGCAATTTTTGGCCATTTAAATAGTAGTTCATTTTGTTGTTATTCCTACCAAAATGGATGACCTCACATTTACCAACATTATATTCTATCTGCCAGACCATTGTCCACTCACTTAGATTATCCATTCCGTTTGCAGACTTTCAGCATCTGCTGCACACTTTGCTCTTCCATCCACCTTAGTGTCATCTGTGAATTTTGACATACTACACTCGATCCCCAACTCCAAATCATCTATGTAAATCGTATAAAATCGTGATCCCAACACTGATCTCTGAAGCACACCACTAGTCACTAATCGCCAACCTGAAAAACACCCATTTACTCCCAGGAGAATCTTGATATAGTACTAGATTGAGGAGAATTCTGAAATCTGTAAGGGAGGTAATATTCCCAGACATTTACAAAGCAAGTGCTTGGGTAGTTCCTATGATCCGTGATGAATGAAAAAAGGGTCTTTCTTTTGAAAGCATGGAAGACAGAAAGAGAGACCCAGGAATCTCAACTATTAGTGGCATAGTGTCAGCTCGAAACACAGGGTGATAATAGGAGTGTGGGTATAACAATGTTACAAATATTCAAATAACTATCTGGTATTGGTTCAGCTAATGAGTCCCCATGCAAATTCTGAAATTGTGTTGGAAGCATTACTCTCCTTCACACTATCTGTGTCTACATGGTATAAATGTAGAAATAACACAATATATCTGATTCCTCGCCAAGATCTTTTCACATCCCTCCTTCACCACACCATTATTCCTTATCCCACTTCTTGTGATCGAGTGTTATAACATTGGAGCAAAATTTAGATTGAATTTCACCCAGATATCTGCAGACAATCAGTAGCCTTGATAATCGCGGGGAAAGAAGTGCCATAGCAACCATCAGACCCTTACGTATCTGTGAGGGAGAAGTTCATCAAATACCTGGCCTACATATTGGAAAAGAGATGGAGAAGTTTCAGGATAGCAACTCGGAATAGATTGTGAATAGAATTAATCATTAACGATACTTTGAATAATTCTAGTCTTCAATCATTCTGATTCATTGTAATGCCTGTTACACGTAGTCACTTCCTCTGAATCACAATCTCAAAGAATCTTGTCCATAAATGACTAATCTTTAAACGCAATAAGTACGGAAAGAAGGATCTGATAGTGTTGCAGTTCATTTTGGCACCTGCTTCACTGACTCTGTCAATGATTGCTTTATTGAAGCATCTTCCTAAATACATCCATCAAGATGATACAAATAGTGAACAGAAGGAATATGGCAACCTTCTGACTCACGAATGATGGCTTTCACCAAGGTGGTCAACTCTGTATTTAGCATTTTCTGGTGTGGCTCAGGGACCCCATTCTGGCATGTCATTTACTGCAGTGGGAGACTGAGCTAAGAAGATGCACAATTTGCTGGTTTTCATTTTCTCTGGGCCCTCTTAGTTAGCTAAAATTTTTGTTTCAGCTTGCCTCTTCTAATGGCCTTAAAATGGCCAACTTTCAAGGTCAGAGTCATCAGCAATCCTCTACAAATTGTTAATGTCAATGTCTGCTGTCATCAAGTCCTTATTACAGGGATAGCAGAGGAATGGATGCCTGGGATGTCATGATCCAATGGCCGACTTATTGTATAAGAGGTCTTTGGGAATGCAACTGTCAATCATCCAATGAAATAGAAACAGAAAATATTGTAAAAACTCAGTAGATCTGGCAGAATCTGTGGAGAATGCAAGAGAGTTAGTCTTTCACGTACAATATGACTCCGAGAGTTACAAACTCAGAATATTAACTCTGTTTCTCTCTCCACAGGCACTGCCAGACTTGCCAAGTTTTTTCAACATTTTCTGTTTTTATTTCCAGCATTTACGCTATTTTGCTTTTATTAACATCCATCAAATGAACATGGCTGAGCCAGCACAGATGTTGTTGACTTAGCACGAATTGTATATTGATGGAATTAGTATGGTCCAGAACCTCTATGTCTATGACTTTTCCCTCCCAAGAGTTGTTGAGGCTATATCTGAAACAATGAAGGTGGAAATTGTTCAGTCAGTTCTCACTACTGAAAAGAATTGCACTAAGGGTACAGGCTTGGTAGATTCACAGTTTGGTTTTCTCAGGTTGCTGCTGTTCCACATGCTTTTTCTCAGAAATAACAGCTTTGCTTTTGCAATCCATGTGTTGATTTCAGCATTAAGTGACAGATTGCTGGTAACAGTAGAGCCCAGATATTTGAAGCTGAGCAACCTCTAGCTGCACATTGTCAGTGTTGATGCATGATGTTATTGGCAACATCTTGAACCATGATATTTGTGTTCCTGAGGCTGAGAGAGGCTTGAGAGAGATTCTATCCATTTCCCACTGAAGATGTACCTCCATATGAAATGCTAGTGGAATATTGTCAACGTAGAGCCAAGCTCTGATAAGGACTTGGCACACTTTTGCTTTAGATCTCAGGAAGAATATGGATGAACAGCTTTCTGGTAGTTCTGAAACATAAAGGTAAAGTCCCAGATAAGCTGCTCTTCCCTTTAGGGGAGAGCCAATTGGTGGTGTTCCATCCCAAGGATCATCACAGTTCAGGCGAGGGGCAAGGTTGAGAAGGCAGGCCTTCATGAATAACCTCTGCTGGTACAGGAATGGAACTCATGCTGTTGCCATCACTCTACATTACTAATTAGCTGTCCAGCCAACTGAATTAAACTGACCCCCAGTTCTCATATGTAAGTAGCTACTTTGTTGAGATGACCTGAATGTATGTGTGATCAGTGAAGATAAAGTGGCAAAGAGTGTGTCTAACTACTGATGTGTTTAGTATTTTTTATATCCATTCAAGGGATGTGGGCTTCACTGGCTTCCCATCCATAATTGTCCTTGAGAAGGTATTGGTCGGGTGGAAAGATACCACATATGTCTAAATATAACTCCTGCAATCAAGCTGGTAACAAATGTAGTACTTCATATTCTTTTAGACTCGAATGAGGAAGTTGAAAGGGGTCCATGACATTTCTGCAGGCTGAGGTCTCTATAAATATTTTCCAGGCTTGAAATGGACACTTCCTAGGTGATAGCAGTTATGAGGGATAAACCCAATTCAACTGACATCGAGAATGGGTGCTATGGGTTTTCTCTGATGGTGGAAAAGACCATCATAGCCCATTGGGCAGTCACAGCCCTGCTCAAAGTGGACAGTCCTGATGAGTAAGGTGAACTTGCCATTGTCCATCTGCTCCAATGGACCGTGGAATCTCTGTTCAACAAGTGGACACAATCCATCCCACCAAGCAAACAAACAAAAAACTGTCAATTCTCTGATGTCAAGAATACATGCTGGAGATTTACAGACAACTTGTAGCAGTCGATAAACATCTGTAATTAATGAGATACTTCATTCACTGAACATTGACAAAGCTTCCTAACAAGAGACCTGGCTTGCCAAGAACGGATCACAGAAAATAAAACGTCACATTTTTATCAGCAGGGAAAGAGATCAGAAGAAACATAACACATGATGAAATTTTTGAGATGGAGGAGCATGATACAATGTGTTAGTTGATTCTTATTTCTAATCCAGCTTGGATTGCTGCAGCATCAAGACACCTGGAGGAGCTTCTGAGAATGTTAGTAGCCAGTGGATTGTCAGCTATGAGAGATAGAGAGCCCTGATCATTACCTTAAATATATCTTCTGAATAGAGTCAGTATTATAATTAAATGCTCAGAGTAAAAATACATGCTGATTTAATCTTGATGATTTATACAGACAAAACAATCCCAACTGGGGGTAAGTGAATTGTCTTCAGCACTGTTAATTCAAACATACTCTGTTTTATCTGAGCATGTTAAGATCCCTGTAGAGATTAGTAACTTTTAAAATAAAAATTGAATATCCAGTTGATAGCTGAAAGGATTTAAGACATTTACTGTAGCAAAAGAATAAAAATACCATTGACCATTATCTTCATAGGAAATTCATATTTTAAACAACAGAATGGAATAGCAATCTCCTCCCTCCACCCTCTTATTTTTGGTTCACTCTAAAATTGCTCTTCAAGTATATGTTACTGTGTCCTTTAAGTAAACATTCAATTCTCCCAAGCTGAGTCTGAACTGATTCTTCACTCCAGAAGCTGTACCTCTGTTCTTTTTTCTAACCCATGAACTGTCCTTCATGGTCAGAATATTATAGAATGATCCTCTAGCACAAGCCAAGCAAATCTTCCAAGTCAGTTTTAATTCCTTACAAATTTCATCTTTTCAATCTGAGCACAAGCTTCCACCCGTGTTCCAAGAACATCATACACCTGTTCAGCCCTAGCTGTTCTCTCTCTTCCCGACCTTGGCAGACTAACTCATCTGTCTATGATATTCAGTGATGTTTTAGCAAAGTCTGTCAGGCAGTCTTTACACTAAGTTCCCCTGCACTCTTCTCTTGGCAACATGGATCACATGGGTCTTGTATCTATTCATTCAATGATAGCTCTATCGGTTTCTGAATTCAAATGAGCAGTACCCTCTTATAACCTGATGATGTTAATATTTCACTGGGAGAATCAAAGTCTATCCACTAGCAATACAGTTTCCTTTGCCATTGTCTGCAACTGTAAATACATTGCATCTTTTTCCTAGTAAAACAATGCAGGCCTTCCTTTAATCATTAGCAGTTCTGTCGCTCAGACCTTTAGGCCATTTTTTTCAGCACAGATCACATGATGCTCATCATTTTACCATAAACTTAAAGACACAGTCCCAAAATATAATAATCCTCATAATTGTAATGTAATTGCTGCCCTTTGAGAAATAATGCCTGAAATGAGAGAGTGACCTGACATATCTAGATTGCTATTCCAACCATGAGTCTTATGCTTCTGGACCTCACATAATGAAGTTCACAGTGACCATATACATTAATTATTTTTATTAACAGCAGTAAAATACAGAGTTGCATGACAAAGCAGAAGTCATATAAACGGTTGAAAGGATCAGAAAATGTTACAGCTTCCAATGTCTCCTTTGTTATATAATTCAAAGGGAATGTCCATGCCTGGTTCCAGTCTTTCCTGACCAATTATATCCAGAAAACCATTTACAACCATTTCTCTTGTAAGTTGAGTGTTTGATTCTAAGATGAGTGGCAGAGCAAATTGACAGAGGATGCTGAATGTCTGCAAAGGGATATAGATAGACCAAGTGGCTGAGAAAGAATCTGGCAGATGGAGTACAAAATGTGGTAAATGTGAGATCATCCATTTTGGCAGGAATAACAGCAAAATGCACTATTTAAACGGTAAAAAAATTGCAGCATGTTGCTGTGCAGAGAGACCCAGAGTAGATCCTTGTGCAAGAATCACAAAAAAATGTTTTGCAGGTGCAGCAGGTAATTAAAAAGGTAAATGGAATTTTGTCCTTCAATGCTAGAGGGATGGAGTTTAAAAACAGCGAGGTTATGTTGCAGCTGTATAAGGTGTTGGTGAGGCCACATCTGTGGTACTGTATATAATTTTGGTCTCCTTACTTGAGGAAGGATATACTGACACTGTCAGTGATGCAGAGGAGATTCACTAAATTGATTCTAGAGTTGAAAGGATTGGATTATGAGGAGAGACTGCATAAACTGGGGTTATACTCATTGGAATTCAGAAGAATGAGGGGAGAAATTATAGAAACATATAAGATTATGAAGGGAATATATAAGAAAGAAGCAGGGAATTTATTTTCACTAGCATGTGAAACTAGAACAAGAGGGAATCACCTCAAAATAAGGGGAAACAGATTTAGGACTGAGTTGAGGAGGAATTTCTTCACGTACAGTTGTGAATCTGTGGAATTCCCTGCCCAGTGAAGCAGTTGAGGCTACTTCATTGAATGTTTTTAAGACAAAGATAGATAAACTTTTGAACAGTAAAAGAATTAAAGGTTATTTTGAGCACATGGGTAAGTGGAGTTGAGTCCATGAAAAGATCAGCCATGATCTTATTAAATGGCAGAACAGGCTCGAAGAGCCAGATGGCCTACTCCTGCTCCTAGTTCTTATGTTCTCTCTCCCATGGTATTAGCTCATGGTATTCAAGTCCTGCAAGGATCTACACTGGCCCTTTCCTATATTTTATCTGTATACAGCTCCTCCATGTTATCATCTGAAAATGTGCACTGACAACACCCATGTCCACATCACCCATTTTTTAACTCCCCTCACTATGTCTGATCTGTCAAAACTGGATCCGCAGAAATTTTCTGCAAGTACATTTTGTGAAAACTAAAGTCACTGTTTTTGGTCCCTGCCACAAACTCTGTTATGTTAAACAAGACTGCTTCATGCTCATGGCCTGGAGTACTTAAGAATGGGATATCCATGCCCTCAATGGGGGGAAGTCGCAACCGCGAGAGGTGCCAGCTAATCTAACTCAATAATGGACGCTGCCGGGACTGCAAGTAGGCCCTGAGATAAAGACAGTATAGGGAGATAAGTTATGGGAATTCAATGGGATGGGATCATGGAGCCTAGGGAGAGATATAGGGGGCAAGGTGAGGGGTGTGTGTGGAGGGGTGGGGAATGAGGGGGTTTAAAGGGTTTTTTTGTGGCTAAGTGGACAGTGACAAAAAGCAGGGGAACATTTTGAGGGCGTGTCTGTGAGGCTTCCTCACTGCTGCTATTTTGCCCACATCAACCATAGCATAACACAGGCAGAGTTATATTCATGTCAATTGGTTTATTAAAAAACTCCACTGCCAGTTAATTCTTTCCTTAAAAATGACTGGTAGGTAGGATGGCACTCACCTCAATTGCATGTGGAATGGATTGGGTTGGGCAACAATGTGGTGGTCTAGTCACCTGGCATCTTTTATGTGCCCTCATGCTGAATTACTCTGAAGAGAAGGCTATAAAATCTAGGGTCTGATGTTCCTATTTTGCTTTTGCTCCTTATTTAGGAAATGTCAGTGGAATTCCACCTGATTTACGACTTGAGGCGAATGATGCCCAAATTTGGTATCATTGATTTACTTTAGTTCAAACCAATTGAATTATCTTAGTGTTTACACTACCAATTTCCCATCAGGATCTCCACAAGTTACTGCATGAATCAATTAAGCATTTCAGTCAATAAAGTCATGAACTAACAATTATTTATTAAGCTGATAATGACAGTTCTCAACAAATGAACATTGAGCAGGAAAATAATTAGCATATTGTTACAACCAGGTGGAAGAGGTTCCCCTCTTTTCCCTCTTTATTTGAAGAAAGCTTTTTGTGTTTGGAAAAGGATATACTCACCAATTTAGCAAGTGCTTAATTGTTTATGTGTTGTAATTATAAAAGAACCAATTTTGCAGGTTTTTTTTAATTTTGGCAAAGAAATAAGTTAACTTCATTACATTTGAATTGACCTGAACAAAATAATAAACTATGCTCCAACGTTCACGCACACAAATTACAGAGTGAGGAAGAAAGATAGGTTACTTAAACTGTAATCCATAAAAAGTATAGTCTGTTGTTTGGTATTTAGCTGATTTCAGGATGAATTTGAAGGTTTTAGTGCTTCCAATCTAAAGATGTAAATCACTGAACTCATTCTTCTGGAGATGTTAGTGCAGGGGTGAACTATTTTAAGAAATCTCTCTAATAGGGGCATTCCTGGATGGTCATAGTCAGCAATATACAATCCAACTAAAGTCCTTGTTCACGTATTCCAAGAATAACTTGATTAATTGACATCTGAAAAGCTTTCTGAGCTAGGATCTTATTGTTCAAATAATCAATAGTCAACTGTTGAAGGTGGACCATCTCAGGTAACTATCAAGGCCTTAATGCCTTGTTCATGGATCAGAAAATGCAGATCCTTTAAGTTCACTGGGAAGTCATTGCTTTTGATGGGGTTTGCAATCAGGCTGACTCTATTCCAATTGGATGTACAATAATGCAAATTGGGGTAGCCGTCATAGGCTATGATCTGAAGTCACCTTTGACCTGTTTTAAAAGTACTTTTAAAATTATGTTTCCATTTGGATAGATTAAAAATCATTACCTGATATTTGTGTGTCTTCCTGACAAGTTAATTAATTAAATAGGTAACTGGATTACAGAGACAGTTTAGTAACAATAACTTACATTCATATATAACAGCTTTAATATAGAAAAACATCCTAGCATGTTTCATAGAGGCATAATCAGACAAAAAATGAATGCTGAATCAAAGATTTTAGAAGGCATGATCAAAAATCTGGACAGGTAAACTTTAAGAGCTGCCTTAAAGGAGAAGGTGGAGCTAGAGAATCAGAGGAATTTAAAAATGCTTTATAAAGTGTTGTGCTTGGACAGCTAAAAACATGGCTGTCATTGGTGTGAATATAGAGAGGACACATGAAAGGTCACAGAGGAATGGTGAGCTTTTGGAAGATTACAGTTAGTTGCAGTGAACGGCTATAAAGAGAATTAAATACAAAGATGTTAATTTTAAATTGGAGCCATTAGGGAATTGGGAACCAATATAGATCAGCAAGGACAGGAGTGAATGGGATTGGTGCAGGATAGAATACAGGCAACAATTTTAAATACATTTCCAAAATGTGGAAAATCAGAAGTGGGGCAGGAGAACATGAAACAGTTGAGTTTGTGGATGATATAGGCATGGATGAGAGCTTCAGAAGTGCACAAAGTTTGAAAATTATCTACAATAAATTTAGTTATGTATAGTCATCAAGTAATCAAAGTTTATTAACCCAATATGATATTATGCTAGTTCTTCACACGACTTGGTCCTTTTTAACATCTCAGTCCTACCTGACAAGCAAGAAAAACCATATGGTCCCAAGTCGTTGATACAAGACATCAAGATTGAACAGTTCTGATCTGGGACCAGCAACTTCTCTTGAAATTAAAACTTATCAGTTTGTATTCCCTTAAGCCTACTGTGCAAAGGGAAAAACAGGTCTTAAACATTTGTTTTGTGTCTAAGTTAGTATAGTTTTATTTAATATTTTATGAGAAGCAATTACTTTCTTTTACATCTTTAATTTTGTAAGTTTTGAATTAAAATCAGCAATTAGACTTTGTAGTTATATAATTCTTTTGACTTGTATTACCTAATATGTCATTTTTTAAGTGCATCTTGTTGCCTTAACTTTAGCATCCAAAGCATTGATTTTGTGTATATTTGTATAGATTCTGTGTGACTTCTGTAACTTTTTTTTAAGGCAAGGGACCTGTTTTTATTTTTAATTGTTTTATACCAAGCAAAAACATACAATGATGAAGCAATTCTCTGAACTAAAATGCCTTGATAAGTGCTGGTTTAGATGAGAGTTCTACAATCCACTCAATGATGGGACATATAGATGAATTAAATATTCGGATCTATATGTCTGGCCTTACAAAACATCATATGCCTTTTTATCACAAACAAGCAGACATCAAAATTATCCTACGGCCTCTATTATCTTAGAAGAAAAGTATAAAATTTAATGGAATAACAGAAAAGGTTGTAACGAGAAGGATGGTTACACAAGTAATTGACACCACAGTGGGCCAGTCAGGAGACAACAGGAGAAGATATCAATTGATGACCATCACCCTTAAGAGACCATTCAGATATTGATATACACCATTGAACCAATCAAGGACTGATTATTTGGTATTTAGGCAAATCAGAACTGAACGATGATCAGGCAGAGATGTAATTTGTAGCAAGCGTTAATAATCAACAACCTTGTGTAGCTAGACAAGCAACACAACTTGAGGTCAAAAGACAGATTTTAGTCAACAGAACAAGAAACAGTGCCACAGTGAGTCAAAAGTTGTGAGCTAGTGTTACAGAGTAAAACAGACTGATCCATAACTTTGTACTTATTTTACCTAACTTCATAAATTCTGTTTATAATATACCTGTATTTGGAGTGCACAGTAGCTCATCAGGAACAGCTGGATAGTTTTCCCAACACGCTCTGACAATTGTAATCGCTTGAGTATTTATATTTTGAGACTGGAATGAATCCCCAGATTTTAACATACGAACAGAGTTAAGGGAGGTAATAATAGCAGAGGTGCAATTAGGCAATCTTTTAACTAGATTTTGGATACTCAGCATAATGATAAGTGAAGTTTAGTCTAAGACAATGTCAAAGAAGAATAGATCTAAAGGAGAAATTACATAGTTTGTAGCAGGGATTCTAAAATGATTGACCTAATTAATCAGTCTCCGCCACTAGCCTGAGACTGAGCAGTATGGAAATTAAGCTATTGTCCAGCGATGTGTCATTCTACACAACAGTGACTGTTAATTAGTTGCCTGATCATTGGCATTGCTGACAACAATTGCAGAAGTTCAGGAATCAGCTCCTGAGCCTTTCAATTAGATTACTGTCTTGGAAGAACTTCCAAGTAGTCATTATTCCCCATTTAAGTTTGCCAACATTTTAGAATGTATTATCTTGCTTTGTAAATTTTCCCTTTTTGAACACTTCCCTGCTGCCTTAATATAATCCCTACAATTATGTTGTCCTCAGCTGATTGGATGAACATTTGTGTGGGGATTGGTGATTTCCACAAATAGGCCACAAAGTATTACTACTGGTTGCATTTTAATCAAAATATTTATGTACCTGTCAAATAAAGGGAAAAAAAATAAGTCCGGTTACCTTTATTGGATATGCCAGGGTAATTCTGAGACATTAATTTCCTTGATTCCAGATAATGTCATAAGTTGCACACATGAATAATGCATGATTAATGCCAATTATTGAATCACAAGCTGAGATTAGGTATTGCTAATCAGTCAGATGTTCATTATTTTTAAGGTGTATTTTGTAGGTAATTATATTTCATTTTGAGTCTTTTTCCCTTCTGATGTCTATCATGTCAGATAGGGTTCATTTGTTTTCTCCATGTTATTCATACGTGAAATCACAGTAATATAATTGCTGCAAGTTTATTAACCAAAAGTCAATGATTTGGTATATAAAAATATATCAATAGAGAGAGAGAATTTAAACACCAAGGGACATATTTAATTGTAAGTATTGACTACGCTGTGTAGGCAGTCCTTAATTTTAGGGCATTTGAGTTGTTATGAATGACGCTTACAATGTTTATAAATTGTTCCACTCACCTGATAAAGGAGCAGTGCTCCGAAAGCTCGTGCTACCAAATAAATCTGTTGGACTTTATAGAACATAGAACATTAAGCTAAGTTAATGTCCTTCAGCCCTCAATGTTGTGCTGATTTGTGAAACCAATTTAAAGCCCATGTAATCCACACTATTCCAATATCATCCATATGTTTATCCAACAACCATTTAAATGCCCGTAATGTTCACATTAACCTGGTATTGTGAGACCTCATACTGTGTTTATAAATTGACAACCAATTTTGACTCTACAACATCAGTTTCAACTTTATGATACACTCCAGCAGAATCAAACATATGCCTTGATGTTCTGAGTCACCCATCTGTATGACTAGACAGGTCACATCATTTTTATTAGGTTGGAAATTAATGTCTTTTTTTAGGACAATCATCTCAATTTTAATGCATTTATATGCTTATGTTATAGTTCATATGCATTCAGACTCGCAGGAGTTGAAAGTTAAATAGACAACTGACAGTGATCAATGGCATCATTATATCCCCCATACTGAGAAACTTGTGCTAAGGTGTGCAACCATCAACAGTCACCTCAGCGACTTGACAGGACAAGAATTAAGAGCATTTAACATCATCAGACACCCCATGAGTGATTTCAACACTTAGTTCAGGAACCAATCCCCCATTTATAACATTGCTCTTATGGGAAAACCAGTTCTGACTTACAACATCTTGACTCACAGTGTGGTTTCCAGGAATCCAGTTCTATTGCAAATCCACAGATTGTCTGCAATTTCTCTATCCCTTTACTTCATTAATAGGGAGATGAATTTTCATCAGTGAAAATTGGGATTGACCAATGATTTTTCCATTAGTATCTATTATCTGAAAGCATTAAACAAAAAACATGAACATTATTGTTTACTCAATTTTAATATAGATTAGCAGAATATCTGTCTTCCTGTTAGAGAAACTTTTTTTGCATCAAGCACAGGAGTCCAATGGACCTGCTATTTTCAACCCAGGATGATGTACATACCACTATTCTAAATTTTGTTAAACCTGTGAGACCTTATAAATCTCTTATAAACATGTGTGCAAGAAAAGTCACCCAAGCCACTCTTGAAAATTAATTTATCACTTTAATACTTATTGCCATTTCCATACTTTTAATTCCCCTATGCTATTAGTAGTAGCAGGAGGATTTATTTTATTCCTGTTTATAAATGTCACATTAAAATATTAAATCCAAGAGGAATATTTCTGGTTGAAGTATTCCCAATCCCATCTCTATCTGAAAGTAGGTATTTCTCAACAGCTATGTTTTAAGAACAATATTTTCACGGCAGGCTAATGTGGAAAAAGAAATCGCAGGGCACCTTCCCAAGGGGAAAAAACAAATGTTGAGCAGTTGGGAGTAGATTTGGTCACGTGATAAAAGCAGATTTCAACTGTGAGAAGGAGGGTAACATATTGGAAGCATTTGAGGAACGATTTCCAAAAAACAGGCCCAGTAAGCAACATTCTCTGCTATCAGTGATGATACATGGGCTAGAATGGGAAGGTTAAATAGCTTGAAGTGGAATGTAAGGTGGATGACATTCCAAAGGTAGGGAGGAGTTGGGGCATGCAGGTGACAATGTTACCATTAATGGTTGATGAAGGAGAGGGAGGGGAGACTTGTAAAATAAGGCATGTATTTTGAACTTGATTTTCAGAGTTGGAGAATTTTGGAAAGCTATGTGCAGCAAAATCCTAAACATGTTCCATATAAGTGTGATTTATAGTTTAGTTTACAGAAAGCATCTCACTCCCATATAATTCAATGTATTTGCAATTAATTTTTTTTAATTTTATCCATTTTACAAATTACTTCAACCAATCTGAAACTGGAGGTTTTTTTTAGTTTCATTTATGGAACATATGGGTGTCACTGGCTAGACCAGCACTTATTGCCCATACTTGTTTCCCTTTGAGAAGATGGGTGTGAGCTATTTCCCAGCTTAGAAAATTAAATCAATTGCCTATAAATTCCACCCACAATAAGCAAGTGAGATTTTTCCTTCTAAAGACAACAGCACTTGATGTTTTAAAAATGCCAGCAGGGTCTTGACATTTAATTAAAAACACCTAAAACCAGCGAAGTATATTATTATTTAAGAAGTCAGCTTTCAGAGTTAGGGCCCACTTATGCACACAATGGAATGCCTGGAGCAGTTTCTGACAGTTCCAAAAATGTGTAATATTGTGAAGAGAAGTTTCATCCTTGATACAAAGCTGGTCAGTTGGCACAAATTTCTACATGGTATGATGTGCACAATTTAACATGATTTTAACATTCTTCTTTACGAGGTGGCACGTGTTTCTCTATCACATAGTTTGATACTTGCAATCAAAAAGGTGAACAAAGAAAATAATCTGATCACAGGTCATGGCCAGTGTTCTCAGTAGCTACTTGCCATGAGATGCCAATGATTACTTAGACATAACAATCTTTTTTGACTTCTCTCCTTATTTCTATCCCCAGTATTCTTTTTTGAATGTTTAAATATAATTTTAAAAGATGTAAATGGCTTAGGTTTTCAAACACTTTATGGTAAAGAATATTAGTGGAGTGGGGTGGGGAATTAATGTTAATGTGCTTGAGATAAAATGGAACAAATATATTTAATATCTTCATATTGTCACAAGAAACTGTGATGGCAGTTTTGTTGTTCATTGCAGGGCTAAAGTACATGTGACTGAAATTTGAAGTGAAGGTTAACCAGAAATAAATATAAAAAGAGGAGCAATCCTGCATTAAATCCGTCATAATCTAAAACTACAAATCTTATTAAGTTATTGTATATTTCATTTTTAAGCATTCCATGGTTTTATTAATCAGTCAACTGATAGAATAAGCATGGATTAGTAATCCTAGTGGATTTAAAGCAGCTCTTGCAGCTATGCAAACTTAACCCTTTGAGACGCCAAAGTGGAGCAAACAAATGGAAAATTAGTCTACTATCAGCATCCACTGTGGCATATCTATCTTTAAGTACATCATTAAAATATTACTGCAATACTCAAAGGAATATCCATTTCAGTTACTAAGAATTTGCTGATTATTATCTTGGGATAATCCTTCCTTGTACTATAACTAGAAGCATTTATTGATGAGACTGTCAGGTAACTTGAAGCACTACTGCCTCACAGCTTCAGGGACCCGGGTTCGATTTCAGCTCTGGGTGACTATCTGTGTGGAGTTTACACATTCACCCTGTGTCTGTGTGGGTTTCCTCCAGCTGCTCTGGTTTCGTACCACAGTCCAGAGATGTGTAGGTTATGTGGATTGGCCATGCTAAATTGCCCTTTAGTATCCCAAGATGTATAGGTTAGATGGATTAGCCATGGGAAATGTGTGGGGTTCTGAGGATAGGGTGGGGGAGAGAGCCTGGGTAAGTTACTTTGTCAAAAGGACTCTGTCAGAGGTCGAGTGGTTTCTTCTGTACTGTTGAAAATCTATGATTCAATGATTCTAATTTGAAGGCAACTTGGATTTTGTGGTTGCGATGCTGGCAAGACTGTCTAGCATTACCATCATTCCAGCATCTTCTGATATTCGTACTTTCACAGTTGAAAGTGTTTCCCCCACTGCTGCACAAGATGGTCCATTACTCACAAATAGAAACTTTCACATTTTCACATAATTAGTGCTGTTGTAAAAAAAAACTCTTAAAGGTTTGATCTTGTTAACTGATGTGGAATTGGATTTTTATGTCCTAGTAAGTTCACAAATACTGTCAAACAACCTCTCTTGAGAAACTAATTACATATTTATGGATGCTATATTTCTCATTCAGATAAAACAGAATCTGATATTTTAAAAATAATTTAAGAATTATAGATTGGCTACAATTTTTTAACTTCTCATCTTAATCCCATATGTACATCCAAGAGTTTATTTTGCCAATTGTAAAATACTGAGAAATAAAAGATAATCACTTGTTTTTAACTACCTGTTTTGCAATTAATGATTCTTTGATATATTTGGCTGCAAAGTCCGCTTGATGGTTTCTGGACAAAGCAGATCCTCCTGAGCTGATATTAGGATCAAATAAATGTTAGAAAAAGCAAAATCCGTGCCACAGAGATCACCTGACTTTGTGAGCAACTTCAAGATTAACAATGAGTTCTGTTGCTTCATGGTAAATACAAAATTTAGGTCATTTTTATCAGATCCAATCAAGTTTCCAAACAATACATTTTAACACATAATATCTGTGAACATTTAGATGTTTATTGATAACATATAATTATGTACATCTGTACAGGATATAGCCCAAACTATGAGCTAACTCCACATTTGCTTCTGCATTGATTTCTGTTCAGTCTCAAAATGAGCTTTGTCTTAGGCTGTATGTCTCTTTACATCGCACTATGATTGGTATTATTTTCCGGTGTCACATTACTCCTTGCTATGCCAAATACCCTTACACTACACAGACAGCACACACTGAAGACTTTGTAAGGTAAATTTCCACTAAACGTTCAATGGTTTTCAAGGCAGGACATAATTACCAGATGTAAATGTGCAGTTAGTGGTATTGTTGCCTATTTATAATTTCAAACGTGCTTGGTGCAATGAGAAAGCTGTGGTGGCAGTGAAGTAAAATATCACTTACATGAGTTATTGAGAGGCAGATCCATTAAATCTCATTTTTGTATTGCATTTTTAACTGGAATATGAACATACCCAAATCATTGCTTATATTTGGGTATGTTGAAGGCAGTTGAATGATTATTAATCTTAGTACACTAATTTGTCAGAAATGGGCATTGCTGGCTGGCCAGTATTTATTACAGTAAGAATTCTCATAACACCAGGTTAAAGTCCAACAGGATTATTTGGTAGCAAACACCACTAGCTTTCGGGGCTTTGCCACTTTGTCAGGTGAGTGGGGCATTCTGATCACAAACAGGGCATATAAATGCCCTGTTTATATTATATGCCCTGTTTGTGATCAGAACTCCCCACTCACCTGATGAAGGGGCAACACCCCGAAAGCTAGTGGTGTTTGCTACCAAATAAACCTGTTGGACTTTAGCCTAGTGTTATGAGACTTCTTACTATGTTTACCCGATTTGCCAGAATCTCCATATCAGCATTTATTACCCATCCCTAATTGCCCTTGTACTGAATGGCATAATAGGCCATTTCAGAAGACAGTTGAGAGTCAACTACATTGCTGGGCTCTGGAGTCACATGTAGGCCAGCCCAGGTTAAGGACATTAATGAACCAGATGGAGTTTTCTGACAACCATAATTGTTTTGTGGCATCAGTAGATTCTTAATTTCTAATATTTTTTACTGAATTCAAATCCCCCAATCTGCCAGCTTCAAACTCAGATCGCCAGAAAGGGTTTCTGGACTAATAGTGTAGTGATAATACCACTAGGCCATCGCCTCCCCATGTTTAAGTCCAAATCAACATTTGTTTAGAACGTGGAAGAGTGTGAAAGTTGACATATCAAATGTACACTAAACTAACCATTGACTGACAACTTGGGAAAGGGTGAGTGGGAAATATGCAAACTTTTCATTAAATCTCATCTGCATATTGTGTTTATTGTAAAATAGACAATTGATTTTTTTTCTTGGTATGTTGAAATGTTCTGATATTTATCCACATTAATCACCAGTAAATCTTGAAGAACAAAGAAAGTTAAGGAGCAGCAGGAATTGTGTCAGGCAAGAGAACTAAATTTGCAGTGATAGAAAAAGTCAGTGTCCCGCCAATGAGGAATTAGTTTGGAATTCAGTTCTTCGGAAACTGATGGCAGATTAAACGTAGGTTGAGTTTCTCACTAATCTAGGTTGGGAACTGCATTTGCATTCTTTTGTATCTTGTGAATTCTCAGTAAAGAGTCAACTTACCAGAATCGCGCTCTGCCTCCAAATTATGGGCGGAATTTTACAACCTCGCTCATCCCAAAACCATAAAGTTTTGCTCCACCCTTCGCCCATTCCAACTCCCACACTGTGCAAGCTGTTAAAATTCCAGCCTAAGTGTTCACCAGCAGATAGTTAGAATGGTCTGTTTCATGATTAGATGTAAGGATCATGCACCTGGGAAGCTCCAGTTCATCTACTATTTGGGAGATCAGTGCACATTGCTTCCTTTAAGAGTGTTGCTCTTAATGCTTTTGGTGCCTGTAGTTGGGCACAGGAGGCAAGAGAGAAGATGCCGATGGTGGCAGAACTGTGCGGATGGGGGAGACAAGAGGTGTGGGGAAACAGAGACAGGATTGGGTGAGGGGGAATATTACGGTGGAAGGGAAAGACAGAGGTAAGACTGGGGGTGGTTAAGGAATAGAGTGGCAAGTGAAAAACTGTTCTGGAGCAAGATTTACAAAACTATCCAAGGAGAAGTCAGAGATTGTCCTGTGGCTGAGGCCACACCGTCAGGGGTATATTGAACAGATTGACCTAGGACTGAGGCCACACTGTCAGGGAGCATATTGAAGTGACAATTCTGGGGCTGTACAGGTCATGTTAGAGGGTTCTGCATGGCATATGCATCTTGGGTGAGGGAAGACCTCTCTGGGCTTTGATGTTCATGCATGATATGTTGTGTAAAGTGTGGTCAATCATCTGAAGCATTTGATCTTGGAGGTTTGAGTCATGGTATTGTGAGGGCACAGTAACATAGTACTGTTACAATAACACAATAACACAGTAACAGGAGAGGCATCTGCATCCTGTAAGTTGGTGGAACTGTGGATAGTCTTATGATTGGAGTCCTGGAAAGTAAGGATGCATTTGGCCTCAAAGGCAAGAGGTCACGTCAACATATGGCATGTCGTCTTCAACACTAAATGGTTCAGGGGGAGAATAGGAATATCCACATGGACAATGTTGGGGTCAGGGGACAGGAGGAGAGATTGGATAGAGACATGGGAATTAGGAGGCTCTGAGTATGGAGGAGGATAGGAGGAACTTGGTGGCCGATAGCGGAAGGCTGGAAACTGGTATCATGAATGTAAGCACATTATTTTCACTTTCAATGAAGAACGACACAGTTTGAAAAACAAGCTAGAAAAACATTGCAGAAGTCCCTGGGGGGAGGAGTTCAGCACAACAACTTTTGGCTGGAGAAAGGACCACCCTATAAACTGCTCAAACCATTGTGAGCATGGCTCAGCTCTGTGCTAGATTTGAAGGTCTAATTTACAACAAACAAGTTTGACTCCTTTCCAAATGGTCTGCACTCAAGTAAGAATCCGTTATGTGCAGATGCTGCAGTGCGTATAGTCTTAATTGGCTTGTGATTCTTACAGAAGCATTTCAGGATGGATGTAGGATCAAACAATTGAGGTCCACTTCTACTGCACAGAGGTAACAAGGACCTAACAAACCTCCATGTTCCTAAAGTAACTGGTCATGGCATTCTTGCTCACAATCATGATGTAAGTCCATGGATTGGGTGTCGATAGTTATTGTTTAGATCAGTGGAGAGAACAACAAAAAGCCTGATTTATTGGACATGGAAACCTCACTGTGAATGTGCCATCACAACTAAGTGGAAATCTCAGCCATTTGTCACCCTTCAGGATGATTTTATCCTGCAAGATAAATGGTATGCCATATATAAACTGTTGTCAAGTAAGAGGCTGGAGACTGCATTCCTGCCTTATATATGGAGGGAACCCATTCAAAGAGGAATTATCATTGATTATTCAATCGTATCCATTTACAGGTACAAGTAAGAGTGCAGGCTGCAAGCAATGCTGTTATGTTAATAGCTTTGAACTAAATTGGAGAGCTCATTGGTGGGCATAGCTCAAGGAAGACCACCGCCCTGAGGATCAAAAGCCAATGGGACCCTAGGAAGTCCCAGATGCTGACAAAAAGGGGCCAAATCTACAAAGATGTTTGATGCAATCAACTATCTACAGAAGACATAGCTCATATGTGGAAATGAGCAAAAGATAGTGTTGCAGGGACCTTCACTTGTCTAGTGATGTAGTTGCTCATATTTGCACATTTTGTATGAAGATCTCACACTGCACAGACTTGGAGGGCATCCAATGCCGGTTGCTTTTGAAGTTACTGCCACAGTGACCTTTTTTTGACGGCGAGTCCTTCGGGGTCTCCACTGGGGACTTTTACAGAATAAGTGACGCAAATGCATAAGGGAGATCACAGGTGCGCTTTTCTGTAAAACTTCTCATTATTTGCAGTTCTGGGTGGATGAAGCAAACCAGACTGACAGAGCTGTGGGATTCTCTGTGATCTCAAACTTCCTGCAAACGCAGGACACCATTGACTACACAAATGTGACCTTTAGAGATCCATGATAGCAGCCCGTGAGATTCATTAACAGAAAAGGATTTCACTCTCTGAATGCCCGGCTCATCTGTGATGATGGAAAGAAGATGCAGCATGTTAGTCCTGGGTACCAGGGGAGTCACGGGGCTCTTACATTTTGAGTCACTCCCAGATGCCGGAGATATTTGAAGGACCTTACCATTTAGATGGTTGGCCCTTTTGTGATAAAGGATACCTCAGAAATCATAGCTATATATGCCCATTCATCATCCAGAGTGCACCTGACAAGAGATAAAATGCTGCATGTTCCACCACAATGTCCTTAACTGAGCAAACCATTAGCCTCTTAAAGATGCTTTTCCAATATTTGAACCAGTCAGGCAGGGCTCTCCAATTCTCACAGCAGAGATTGTACTGCATCATTATTGTTCACTGTACCTTGCGCAAGCTTGAACTGTAAAGGGAGGATGTATTGCCGAAGGGAGACATTGTGATTTCGGGATTTCCTTGGATGAGGAGGACATAGAAGGGGATAAATCTAAGAGATGCAGAAGCCTCACCTTGCTATTGAGTCCCAACATGCATTTGGACATCAGGATGCAGTGACCTATTAATCATAGAAACGTATAAAAACTACAGCCCACAAGTTGCACCGAACATGTCCCTACCAACTAGGCATACCTATAACCCTCTATCTTCCTAAGTTCCATGTACGTATCCAAAAATCTCTTAAAAGACCCTATCGAATCCGTTTCCACCACCACCACTGGCAGCCAATTCCAGCCACTCACCACCCTCTGAGTGAAAAACTTACCCCTGACATCTCTTCTGTTCTTACTCCCCAGTACCCTAAATCTGTGTCATCTTGTAGGAACCATTTCAGCCCTGGGAAAAAGCCTCTGAGAATCCACTTGATCAATATCTCTCATCATCTTATACATCTCTATCAAGTCACCCTTTATCCTTCTTCTCTCCAAGAAGAAAAGACCAAGCTCTCTCAAGCTATCCTCATAAGGCATGACTGTTGTACCCTGTTATCTGAGATGATTTTGGCATGAGTCCTCTGGTGGTCCTCATATGTCCTCTGGAGGAATCCAGCCTGCTGAGAGTCTCCTCTTCTAGGCCCAATGTACCTTGCTCAGCCTGACATGCTGGAGTTAATGGTGTCACTGGGAATTGAGACACCAGTGCACTCTTGGGAGTGTCCTGAGTGGATGACCCCAGTGTGCCTGGCTGGCACTCCTCCTCACTCTGGGTGCCTGAGGGCCTCTCCCTAACTCCTTGAGGAGAAAGGACAGCTAACAGGAAGTCAAGGTGACCCATCCGCTTCTTGCCTTATCATTCTGGCACATACCCATGGCTAGAGTGATGGAGTGTAGGTCCAAGCACAAATCCAACAGAAATTGCTGGACTTGGGTCTCCAAGGAGACTTTGATGAGCTCGCATGCCAGAGACATGATATTAGACAGAATGTGGACTGACTCCTCCAGTCCGGTGACAGCTTTGATAACCCTGCCTGTTTCTGCATCACCAATATTGTTCTCAGTGCTGATTCCAGAAGCTTGTCCTCAGACCCGGAGTCGGCAGGGAGTCAGGCTCCAGCAGTTCACTTTGCTTATTACAGCCTTCACCTGCTGTGGACCCCTGTTTGTGAGGTGATCATCAAGTTGTGAACCTGAGCTTATTCTAGAACTTGGTTCCACCGAGGAGCGTGTATCTGGACCGATGAAGGTTACAGGTGAATGTAGCTATGGGTTTTCATCAGACAGATGTCCTCATCTGAGTTGACCTGGGTGCTGAGGCTAAGATACTCGCTTGAAAACATCCCTCACCTTTCCTTGCTGGTAGCTGGAATGGAAAGAAGAGATAATTAATGTTTGGCTAGAGAGGCTCCAACATTATAGATCACTCACAGTCATTGTCCACATGTGGCTGATATATACTGGGTGGATCCTCACGCAATCTCACCTTGCCCACAGGAACAATCCTTGTTCCTCTCCAGTGAGTTCTTCCACCTGCTCCTTGTGGATGAAAAATATCCTCAATTCCTACACCCCTACCCAACCACCATCTTTGCTCTCTTCTGAGAGATTGTGTCTTGTAGAAAGATAGATGTGTTAACTGTTGAGTACTATGGGAGAAAAGACTTTCCTGAAGCATTCATGCCTGTTGTGTACATTGAACCGCCTATGGTAAAGGATTAAGATGCCATTTGTACAAGATGTTCAATTAGATGATGGGTGGAATTTTATGAGATTTATTCTAAATGTCCAGCTAGAGTGAAAATGGGAGAGTTCCAGGTCCATTTTTTGGCTGAGTTTTCGTGCCCAATCTTGTGCATTCCATCTCTAAAAAGATGGGCTAATCAGTTTTTAGCCAGAGAAGCTTAACTCACATAACAACTTGAAGACGGAGGTATTGCGCATGTGCAGACCTCTGATGCTGCACATGCGCATTAATAGTAGCAGGGGTCTGACAGACAGAGAGCTGCCAGGCCCCTACAGCATTCACTAGGCCCGTACCTCGCTATACAACCCCCACCCAGACTGATAGCAGACAGAGTGGCAGATGGTCCTTTTCCCTGGCCCTGCCAAGCGGCATTGCCCAGGTGCCTAGTGGGCATTGCCCAGATGCCGGGCTGGCACTGCCAGTCTGGCACTTTCCAAGGGGCATTCCTGTCTTACCCTTGGATTCCCCAGGAAGCCTTAATGGCCTCCAGCTCCACGAGCGAGACCAACACGACTGTTTTCCATTCAGGCGGAGCACACGTTTTCCTCGCTAGAGAGAACATCTTCCAGTGAGACCATGAAGGCAAGCAAGACTGGACGATTGAGCGCCGGGGTCACTAAACAGATGTAAAGTTGTATTTAAATAAATTAATCAACCTCTTGCCCATTTCCGATGAGAGGTTGACTGTGTCGGAAATCTGAGTCTCATAAAGTTGCAAGAGCCAAGAAATTGGATGTGATCCTGATTTCTCAACTCTCATATGATTTTACCAGTTTGTTCTGTCCATCAATGGATAAAGCAAGCCAATGAAATTCTGCTCGACAAACTTATTGTGGCTGACAGATGTGCAATGTTGCGGACCCATTTTCTGGTCATGTGATATCCCTGTCAACTCCAATCTTTAGACTGTCTGATGCCTTTATGAGAGTGTGAGTTTGGGCAGAGTAGAACTTATGATGTGTCCTCCACTTATCCTGGAGGACACATCAAATCATTCATCCTTCTCCTACACTGCAGGATAGTCCTTTTCTGTTGGCTATGAGCACTGACCTCCCTGGTGACCTCCTCCCAGTACTACATGGGAGGATCTCCTGCTCTCATTCCATCTTTCCTGGGCAAAAGAAAGGAGGATCCCCAGGAAGGTCTTGCTGAACTTTTGACTGGAGGGTTTGGTTCTTTTGCACAAAATTGTGAACCAGAATGAAATAACACACGTGGCCTGCAGTGAGTAAATCTCTTGTGGCACCAGAACATTCAGCCCCATCAGGTAACGGTGGGCAGACAGATCCCCTATCCAATCTGCCATGAGATTTCCTGATCTCCTCCCTGATGCACAATTTATGATCTGAAAAGCAGGCAATCGCACGGATTAATTCAAGCCACTGCCTAATGGGAATCATATTGACTTTCCCGCTTGCCACTACACTAGTTCCAGAATGGAAAATTCTACCCTCAATCTTTACTCCTGCCTTGACACTCATTATTCATTCCCTTTCTATGTGCAAGTCTGATTTTTAAAAACATCCTCATTCTAAAATTGATGAACATTGTGGAATTTCTCAAGATGTTTGTACCAGATACAGAATGAATCATCTGCCCACACACCGTGTAGGCTGAGAATGTAGAATGCACTGCAGCATTCAGAAAGGCAGACTGCAGCATGTTAGTAGCTCTCCCGAGAATAACCATTATTTACAGCAGAGCTTTAATGGTGCTGCACCATAAGATTCCTGTTTCACCAATGCAGGCATTAAAAGATATGTATATATATATATATAATAATTTAGACAGAGGAATCAGCCATATTCTCAAAATTAAATCTCAAAACAAAGCTGACATTGCAAACAATTTGTACATCACTGCAACATACCACTGGATAAATCCACCTTTTCATAATTAGCACTGGCAGGCACTATTTTTGAACAGATGAACCATCTGATTTTTTTTTTAGCTGTGTAGAGCTCAGCAGTCACACAATACATTTATATCTGTGTAGGAGTGAGTGGTAATTGATTCAGCAAAAAAATGCTATCAACGATTTGTTCAGATCATTAATCCAGTTAGAAAAAAATAGCAAATACAAATTTAATATTGAAAATGTGTTCATCCTAGTGCATGTCATGTAGATAAACTGTCAATGAGGTTTGTTGTCTGAAGCAACTGGATGGTAACATTGCCTGATTGCTCTCTTTACCAAAGTATTCTAATCAAAAAAAGTGTTTGTGAAGTTTTCTACGTGACATCATCTTTTGAAGATTTGCATTTCAGGGCCTCCATAACAGAAACAAATATGGAAATAAAGGAAAAAAAATTCATTGCTAAAATTAAGTCACCATGCAAATTGTAACTTTTGTAATGACTTGTGTCCTGAAATAAGCTGTGTGACACTCCTGTTTGAACACAGAAATGGGTTAGGATCGTCTCTGAAAAACAAGAATTTTTGACGAATGAAAACATCTCAAAGAACTTATCACTGCCAGAAGTTCTGTGCATATATAATTAAATGTGTACACAAGCCAAATAAATGGTTATGTGAAACTGGTTTCCCTTTTTATACTTGCACAGAGCTTTCCGAGGGCATTAGCAAATGGGAAAAAGGATGTTTCAGGCCTCATTACCCTGAGAGATATTTGATTTATTAGGTAAGCATTTGACACCTCAGCGCAATAGAAGTAGATTGGGCAGTTAGCAAAATGTTTCTATAGGCTTCTATTTTAGAACATATCAATTTGTCGTTTAATTAGATGGCTAAAGATTGAAATTTGAGTCAGGCATGTTTTTGCAGCATTGCGTAGGCAACCAGGAATTATTTTTATTTTACATTTCATAGGCTGGTGTTAAGGAGGTTAGGTACGGGGCATGTGTTTTTTTTTCAGATGTAGTAATAGAGGTGAGTGTTGTTAGGTGAGAGACAAAGAATAAAATCAATAAGAGGTCATTCCTGGTACAAAGATTGTTGGAATGAGGCTGTCTTTTAAATACATAAACCTGGGCCTAGAGCATAAATGTAAGAATATGCTTGGGTTGAAATTATACTGTAATAACTCCAAAGAGTGAAACGTCCCATCACCAAATTACTTTATTTACTCCATACGTCTGTATACAACTTGCTTTCCAATTTCTCCCTGCCAAATGCAGGCTGGGAGTTTGACACACCTGCTTTAATTAGTCAGTATGAGCCTCCCTGATTTAGCCATTAACTAAGACTCATGAGATAGCTCTTTTGCATACCAAACAAGTAAAGAATCTTAAATTAACTTAGGGACAAATTAAAAATGGCAGCCCCCCACAAAAAGAAAGGGGGCACAGCCCAAACGGAAACCAAAGCTGAAAGGAAACTTAAAACATTAAATTAAAAGGTGATTGTCGGGGTCTATAATGCACCCCAATCCCTGCTGTGGCCAGCGAGTGCAGAAGATGTCAATTGCGCCAGTGGACACTGCATGCTCCCTCTCCAGGAACACCTGGCTGCAAACATAGCCGCAGTAGAGGAGCAGATAGTCGGCATGGATGGTCCCCCCTGCATCTCGCCAGGCTCAGGAGCAGGTTCATGAGGAGATCGGCATCTCAATCCGCACCAGGTGCCTGTAGATAAGGAACGTGGGACTGAAGTGCAAACAAAACATCAGTAAAAGGCATTTGAGAAAATCAAAAAGTGTGTGCAACCTATAACATAGAACGTAGACATGGTCCATGGATTCCATAAGGCCACACAAAGGCCACAGTCTCAGGAGCCCATGTACTGGAAAAACCTACGGTTGTACAGCACCGCTCCACCCCAGGTCCCCAAGGTATCACTTTGCATCACAAATCAGATGTCCAGCCATCTAAGTTAAACTGTTGATTCTATGTGCTATAATCCTTCTCACAAATCTGTACAGCACGATATCAAATGTTTTTTGGAAGTCCATGTACACCTCATCAACATCATTACTCTTATCAGCCTCAGAATGCTGGAATCTCTTATTAAAGTGATTATAATAGGGCACATAAAATCTTAATACAAGCAAACAAGGTCACTATGGTTTTGTGATTGAGAAATTACGTTCAACTAATTTATTACAGTTCTTTAAGGAAGTAACAAGCAACATAGATTAAATGGTATCTGTAGATGTAGTGTACTTAGATTTCCAGAAGACATTTGACACGATGCCACATCAAAAATGACTTTGTAAAATAAGAGTACATAGGGTATGGGGTAGTATATTGGCATGGAGAGAGGATTGATTAGCTAACAGGAAACTGAGAGTCAGCATAAATGGGTCATTTTTAGGTTGGCAAGATGTATTGACTGGAGTGCCACAGAGATTACTACTGGGACCTCAATTATTTACAATCTGTATCAATGACTTGGACCAATGTATGGTGGCTAATTTTGCTGACTACACAAAGATAGGATGGTAAGTTTTGAAGATCAAATAAGGGGCAGAATTTACTCTTTCTCCCACACTCAGCAATGACCCCTTTAAGGTCCTCCATCCATAGAATCTGCCAGCAACAGCATATCCTTTACCCAAGGGATGGCTCCAGGAGGCCCACCAGCCTCATGTTGCTGCTTTGGGAGATGATTGCAAGGAAGGTCAACTTGTTGGGCACTCACCTGAGAATCACAATTCAGGAAAAGGATGAATGGTCTCATCTGCTCTGTCAAAATAAATCAACCTTCGGCAGACTCCAATTTCACACTATCATAATGACATCATACACTAATGGGTGACACTGTTCAGGGGTCTCATGCAATACCAGCAAGGGAGACATCAACACTGATTATCTCATGGACACTTCAGAATCACCAGCATCTCATCTATCATGTTGGATATAGTCCATTTTCGGCCCTTACGGGAAAGGGCTCAGCATACACAGCAGGCATGCATGCTTTCCAACCCCTCCTCTATTTCTTCTCATCACATTTCATTTATTCTCATGTATGCCTAACTCAGACAAAACTATAGGTCGTATCCCAGATGAGAGAAGAGATGGCAATATCCAATAGCTGCCCACTTTGAGAAGGATGCCATTGAGTTGGTGAGCGGAGATGAAAATTAGTCCTGTGGGAATATCAACATTTCCCAGCAAGGATGAGCCATCAATGAGTTGTTCACATCCTCATAATCACAGTGAGTGACTTGCAATGTTGTATTCTGCATGCTCACAACCCATCTTTTCTTCCTTACAAGTACCAGCAGGCTCAGACAGACACCAGGCCTTCCATAAACCCCAGTCCTAGGCCACCTCAGAGGAAGAAACTAAGGATGCAAAAGAAGAATGAGCATCACTGCATTCACCTGCAGCCTCCACCAGAGCAGAGACACACAGACTCCTGAGGGTTATAGATCTAGATAAGGCTCAAAGTTACATTCTGGGAAACACCTCACTGATAAATCTCCACAGCAATTGGAGGTAGTGACAGCCCAGGCCACTGGCACTCGTGGGACTGACTGATGGAAATCAGGATCCTGCTGAGTTTGAGTCTGATGATGAGCCCCTGGAAGCGGCCATCTTTGACATGCTGGAGATACAATAACATTTGGTATAAAATCAAGTATAGTTATGAGAGGCAGTCTACAAACCAGAATGAAAAATGTAGGAGTTTGTCTACGTGAGGTAGTATTTCTGACACACAAGCTCTAACGGTCTCCATGGGGGAAGGATGATGACCATCCTGGAGATCTTGGCCAGCCAATTCTGCTGGATTTGCACACAACATAGTGATTAGGTGAAAGAGCACCTTAACTTCCTCCAGGGATCGTTTCTCTTCAGTGAATTGGGCAACGGCCCTTGGACACTCATACAGAGAAGGACCAGCTACTGGAAACCACGGGGTCATCCACCCAGGTGACTCCAAGATTGTTCAACCAACCACAAAACCCTCTGCCTATGACACTGTCACCTTCAGCTGTACAGGCCCAGGAGGCTGCAACTAGTGCACAGCAGGAGATTAAAACCAGCTCGGGGTCTCAAGATCTTAGTCCTGCAGAGTATGCCTGACAAAGTTATCAAAGACAACATGGTTTAGCAGTCAGCAGGCTGCCTCCGCTGTGGATATCTGGATACAAAGTCATAACGGTAGAGTTACTATAATGAAGAAACTTTGACTTCATTTCTGGCTCAGAGGTGTCAATCATTGTTTATATCGCGCACTTTTGTAAATACATTTGCTGTTCATGGGAATTCTTTCATCATTTGAAAGTGTCTTGCGAGTAAATTTCTGTGCCCCTTATTGTGAATGTGAGCCAGTATTCACCACCTTCTGTGAGTCTCACATTCATGTAATGCTTCTCTGGGTTATGTTCATTACCTAACTCTTGTGTTATGTCAGAGAGATGTATCAAACTCTTTTTACTGGGAGTGTTTACAAACTGTGTTAGTAACTGCTACTTATTACAAAACAAGATAGAATTAGGCATGCTTAATACTCTTTAAGGGTTACCGAGCGTGGCTTTTCAAAATAAGATGGCTATCTTCATTGGTAGCACTAAAGCACAAGACCTGCAGCCGTGATGGTCTCTCCAATCATGCATGTATCTTGGTGTCAGTTAAGTTTTTTCATTACGGTAATGATGACTGATGCAACTTTTGTGCTGTTATTGCCAAATTTCACTTCTCAGTGCACACTGATACAGGGCTCACTACTGAACTTCCCAAAACTAAGGTCTAGTGAATCATTAGGGTTGAAGCAGCAAGTCTGAATGCTGAACTTGCTCTCGCTGTCACTCGTTGCAAAGATCTTTCAGTGTACTGGCATAATATTAAGGACAGTGTGGTGTTTTGTTGTCTGTGTGTTCTTCCTCCTGGAATCTTGTGGCTGTCACTGTGGCACTGGCACATCTTCCACATCATGCTTCTTTGATGGCATCGTCACTTGGGAGCTGCCCTTCCTCTCTCTCTTCATTCAATGCCCTTCTTGCTCTTCATCTTCTGAAGAGCTCTCGGCCTTCTTCATATTTCCCTCTAAGTAGAGGTTAAACCTCTGAATCGCCAGTTTAAGAAGGACAGAACAGAGCGTGATAATGTGGGACAGCCTCAGTGGAGAGCACTGAGGAGCCCCACCTCAGCAGTTCAACAAGGTGTCTCCCATGTAAGATGAAGATAAGGAGAATTTTTCTCTGATGGCCTGCAGTCTGTGGAATTCCCTTCCTAAGAGAGCGTTGAATATTTTTAAGACTGACTTAAATAGAATCTTGACTGACAATAGAGTGAAAGAGCATAGTAGACAGGAAAGTAAAGGCCACAATCAGATCAGTCCGGATTTTACCAAGTAGTGGAGCAGACTCGCAAGACCCAATGGGGGTTTGGGGGGGGGGGGGGGGGGGGGGGGTGACGGGGGGGGGGGGGGGGGGGGGGGGTGACGGGGTGGGCCTGTGATCGGTCTGGGTGGCAGAGGGAGTGGAGAGATAAGGGGTCAGTAATATTGTGGCAGTCAGGCAATATCTATGGGAGCCAGGAGGAAGCATTATCTGGCCCAGGAGCACTGTGGTAGAGAATCCACCATTCTAACATTTCTTTCTGTCATGAGCAGTTAGAGACACCGATCAATGCTGCAGGGATTTGGGTATATTAAGCCCTACCCACAAGCTTCTGCAGTGTGATTTGAAATTGCTGATACTTTTTCAGGCAGAGTGCATATGGGGGTGCCTGAGAATGGGTCTAAAACTTAGATCTCAAACACTCCTGGTTTCGAATCTGCTGTACACTTAGAATCAAAATGGCAAAATAGGGCCCAATGTCTGTCATTCTGAAGTAAATAACAAAGACCTTGTTGGACTATTATTTTCTAATACAGGTCCTTGAGGAGTACACGTTTATCAGTCAACTCATGCTAACTGATACAGGTCAATGGGGTATAAAGGTTTACACGTGTAAAGTTCACTGTCCATCAAGGATTTAACTAGAAGTTTCTTTTTCTACCCTAAAAGTGTAGGGTAGTTATAATTTTTAATAAATTCATTTTACTTTATTTCCCTTCACACTCACATTGCTGACTGACAAGTTGCTGACACGTCAAAAATATGTTCCATGGTTGGGAAATTTGGTTTAGCCGGACTAAATAGTTACCCTCATAAGAACCTTACCAATTACCTAATTATTTATTTAAAAGATCCAATCAGGATCACCCTTTTGTTTCACTCCTAGACAACCTAGCAGATGGTGGGATCATGTTGAGATCACAACATAATGGGACTGTCCCACTCTGCTCACTCTTTCCATCAATCTTGGAAATTCTACCCCATATGTTCAAAAATAGTAAAACAAATTAATGTTGCCAAAATCAAATTGGTTTCAAAGAGTATCATCTTTATAAGTAGACAGCAGTTTTGGAATTATGGCATCAAGATTTTATATTTATCACCATCTTTAAATACAGATTAATTAAGTAAATGTTGGATAATAGGTAACAACTTAAGCTATAATTCAATTATGTTATAAAATATAGGAATAACTTGGGATTGGGTTTTGAACATCAGTGACCCCATTTGATTTTCAGTGAAGCAAATGTCTGTCTTTGAGGATTTTGTTTTGTTTCTGGGTTGCTGGTCTGGTAAATAAAATGAATGTAATAATGTTATATTGATCTAGTGCTGGAAGTCTACAATATCATAAGAGTAAATCTGTTTTAATTAAATTCACATTGGCTATTATTTTAGTAGTGGGAAATGTACAGTAAATGAAATTTCAGGAAATTCTGAGGATTTAATATGCAAAACTTTATGGTGGTCACAATTAGGCATGCTAATTGAATTTTAGTGAATAACTCCAGGCAATCATGTAATTGAATCAACTTATAAATCATTTCAGCAACATCCATTCAGATGGGGACCATAAAATAGATCAATTCCAGTGATTTGAAACTTTTCAATGTCTAGGAACAATAATAGCCACGGTCTTTTGGCTAAGATCAAATGTAATATCGACAATCTGTGCTTGGTTGAAGTCATTAGGTTACATTTTAGCTTCATTTGAAGCAATGTTTAAAAGCAGTATCTCAGCCTTTTAGCTAAGATGCAAATGAGATCAAGCCTTGGAGGAGGAGCTCTGTCTACTCCAATCAGCTTGGATCATGTAGATCAAGCCCAAGGCAGGAGGTGAGAGCCCTGTCTTGTCAGTTTGGATCGGGAGTGTCTCAACTTGTTGAGACTCTGAATTAGACTTGATTAGATTGAATTGGAATAAAAACAAAAAAAAATTATTTTACTGTAATATTATTCTAAATTAACCATGCAGGCAACGGCTCAGGTTAATAGCATAAAAAATATAGAATCTTCCTGACCTGTGAAAAAAAGCAAATACGTCACTGTATAATCCCAATCTATTTTGAAATATTTTAATGTAAAAATTTGTTGGCATATTTTTAGTAATGATTCAATAATGATATTACGCAGAGTCATTTAGCAATTTAATAAAAAGAAACATAATATTATAATTTTTGATATTAAAGTTTACTGGTAACCTAGGTAACTTGCTAATTAAGGCATTGCTGATATAACTGCACTTCTCTGCCATTGGTCTAACAACATAACTCAAGATTGTAAAATTTGCAATGGTAACCTCATCATGTGATATCCTCACGGGTTTCACAAAACATAACAAAGGCTGTGAAGATATTCACATTGGTAGAAAATAGCAAATTGTTATTGAAGGAAACCGTGAGCAGATAATATTAATTTGCCGTAGTAATTGCCAAGACTGTATTTTTAATTGAGACATGTTTTGCAACTGTTTGCAGATAAAATGTATTTATTGTGCTAACATTGTACTTTCTCTATTTACTTTCTCAATTTACCTTATAAAGTATGAGAGTCTAATGAATGGAACACAATAATAGAATGCATAACAATCTTTCTTCTGCACTTTTAAAAAGAAAATCTTTCATAGGATGTGAGTATCGCTGGCAAGGCCAGCATTTGTTGCCCATCTCTCATTGCCCTTCATGCTTACGAGTGTTCATTTGGGACATATAAATAATTGGTGGATTTCCTCTCATTGACAATGCTTCTTTCAGGGTTTGTAGATAGAAAAAAATAATTCTCATACATGGATATAAACTACCTGGGTTCCCAGAAGATTTCATTGACATAGCTAGATCTGATAATGACCAATCAAGAATTAACAAACTGCACAATTGTTTTGTGAGGAGGTTAGAATGTAATTGTCTAAATGCAGTCAGATCTCCTAAAGTGTGTGTGTGTTTGATTGGTTTATTAATGCTTTCTGGAGTCTAATAAAGCTTCAATTTTTATAAAATATGGCACTTTATTATTAATCTGCAGATATGCAGTAATTAATGAAGAGAAACAAAATGTAAATACATTTTACCAAATAAGCTTTTTTTCTATTCAGTTGTGGAACATGGGTTCACTGGCTGACCAGCATTTATTGCCCATCCCTGGTTGCCCTTGTTCAGAGTCAACCACATTGCTGTGGCTTTGGAGTCACATGTAGGCCAAACCAAATAAGAACGACAGATTTCCTTCCCTAAAGGACATTAGTGAACCAGATGAGTTTTTCTGACAATCAACAATGGTTACATAGTGATCAGTAGATTCTTAATTCCTGATTTTTTTTATTTTAATTCAAATTCCACCCTCTGCCTTGGCATGATTCGAATTTTAGATTAATAGTCCAGCAGTAAAACAATGAGGCTATCGCCTCCCCTATTTCATTCAGATAGAAGAAAAATACTACAGATGCTGGAAATCTGAAATAAAAACAGAAAATGCTGGATAAACTCTGGCAGCACCTGCGGAGAGAAATGGAGTTAATGGGGGAACGGGGGGAGGGGAGAGGAGGGTTCACATTTTTGCACAAATTGCTGTCTGAAGCAAGAAAACTAATGTGAAATTCTCCAGCTGCAGTTTTCTCTGCCAATTTTATTGCTGTCTATGGAAAGAAAATCTGGTTTACTCTGTCACTCTGGTGGGGCCCGATAGTAAGAGGTCTAACAACACCAATTCTTATTGTGTTTACCCCAATCCAACGCCGGCATCTCTACATCATGACTACTATCGGGCCCGATAGAGCCAGCAAATCCGATTTCACAGAGATCGGGTGCCATCTTTAAAGGGGTCCCCAACTTTCATTAAAAATAAAATTCTTCCCATTTCCCCCATGGACATGATGGATCCCCACACAAGCATTAGGGTGTCTCCACATCCGTCAAGCATTGCCCCCACCCCTCACCACATAGCGATCAGGGTGATCTTCCCCACAGAGTCATCAGGTTGACCATTTTCCTTAAGACACAAGAGTCAGGGCAACTGCCCTACAGGCATGGGGGTGAACCACATCCACCACACAGACATTGAGGTGACCCACCCACAAGCGTCAGGGTGACATCCTCCCCACAGACATCAGAGTGATCTCCTTCTCACAGACACTACTCCATAGGCATCAGGGTGACCGCCCCCCTCCCACCGTCCACCTGAGGCATCGGGATGACCCCCTTCCCCAAAACATAAGGTTTAGGGCAGGACGACTCTCCGCAGGCATTGAGGTGACCCGCATCCATCAAAATGGCATTGAATGAACTAAGGCTTCCCCTCCCCCACATCTCCACAACCCACAGGCATCAGGGTGACCCCCCTCCCCAAGATGCAAGCATTGGGTGACTCACTACCACACACAAACATCACTCTGCCAAATATAAGGGGAATCCCCACCCCACAATAGAGTACCCCAGAGGGCCTGCCCCTGGCATTGCCACTCTGGCACAGGTTGGTACTGTTACATTGGCACTGCCACTGTACCAGAGGCAGTAGTGGCAATTCCAGAGCATCATCCATTTGATTAACATGTCATTGCACTTCAGGTTTATTGACATTGCTGATGTTCCAAATTATATTTTATCTTTGTGGGCTGTGAGTTTCATTGACAATGTCATCATTCATTATCTATTACTACTTCCCCTTAAGCAGGCAGTGGTGAGCCATCTACAACTGCGTGGCTTGTTAGACTATTTTAGAGGGCAGTTAAGAGTGAACCATATTGATGTGGGTCTGGAGTCACATGTAGAGCAGGCTGAGTAAGGATGCCTGACTTCTTCCCCCAAAGGGGACCAGATGGACTTTTATGACAATCCAGTTGTTTCATGAATATTATTAATGAGATTAGCATTTTACTCCAGATTTTTTTATTAACAGAATTTATACTACCACAGCTGCCACGGTGGAGTTTGAATTTATCCAGAAAATTCATTTATGCACCAGGATTACTAGTCTAGTAATTACAATTATGCTATCATCCCCTGGTGAATTGTAACCTGTATATCCATTGTTCCTGAGACAAACTATCATTGCTGGTACGTGAGGCTTCTTCCCATTTTTATTTGATTGTGACAATCCACATGAAGATCGATAGCAATTAAAAAGATATTTGAACTCACACAGTGACCAATTTAAAGGAATTTCACAAGATTTCAAGTTCTAAGGCTTACTATAACAAACTAAAATCAACACTGACTAAACATTACTTGGTGGAAAATTAATATTCATAATCACAGGAAAAATAATCCTTAATGATGTCTTAACTTGAATATAACCCCATCCCTGTATGTATATATCCTTTACTGAACATACTCCATGGGGTTAAAATCTTTTGAAAGAACAATTCACAGTCACTCCCAGCCTCAAATGTGTTCATAGCTCCCATTTCTCCAAGTAAGATCCAGCAACTATCAAACATACTTTCCTTCAATTTCTGGAGAATTTCAACAGCAAGGCTCTCTCCAGTGTTCTTTCCCAGCCTCAGCAGGGCAAATCTTCCAATGTACTTAAATCAATCATTAATTGTTTTCTAGTATTTGGCCTGCCTAATAGGAAGCAACCTTTTCTTTTTGCAGATTGCAACAACTGCTGTTTATTTTCTCCCTCTTTGTCTTTCAAGGGCTTTTCAATTACTGATAATACCCACATCCCAAGAGAGATTTTTTTTAAGGAGTACCATTTTACCACCAGTGAATGACAGGTGTCTGGAACATGCTGCCAATGATAGTGGTGCAGGCAGATAGGATAGTGATATTTAAGGGGCTTTTAGATAAGCACATGAATATGCAAGGAATCAAGGGATATGGAACAAGGGCAGGCAGAAAGAATTAGTTAAACTTGTCATCGTCATGTTCAGCACAACAACATGGGCCGAAGGGCCTGTTCCTGTTCCTGGAACTGTTCTGTATATTTGTAAGTTTAAAACTGTTAGCATTGTGGTATAGAAAGGGGCTTATAACATTTATGTTGTTCTGAGGTCATTATGTCAGTAATAAATTGACAGTAATAAGCTAGAATTTTTTAAATGTTGCTGGTAATAGCTATTAATAGAACATAGAGACATACAACATGGAAACAGGCCCTTAGGCCCAACTCATCTATGCCGACCAAGTTTCCTAAACTGAACTAGTCTGTTTTGCCTGTGTTTGGCCCACATCCCTCTAAATCTTCCCTATCCATGTACCTGTCCAAATGCCTTTTTAATATTGTAATTGTACCTGCCTCTACCACCCTCTCTGGCAGCTCATTCCATATATGCACCACCCTTTGTGTAAAAAAAAAGTTTCCCCTCGGATCCCTTTTAAATCTGCCCCCCCTCTCACCTTAAACCTATGCCCTGTAGTTTTGGATTCCTCTAACCTGGGTAAAAGACCCTGGCTATTCACCTTATCTATACTCCTCATGGTTTTAGAAACATCTTCAGGAATACAGGTGGGGATCATTTGCATTCAACTTTCAGGCACAGAGTATTTCCAGTAGAATAATGAGATGGAAACAGTCATTTGGACATTGACAGCAATGCTATCCTCTGACTAGGATTACACTGAACCTTGATTTCACTTGTAAAATTTCATCTTCAGATATTGATAAACTGTGGGTGCAGTATTCTGTCTTGGAAGCCATTCCATATCTTCCTGTCCCAACCAAATTAATTTTGCACCTGGGGATTTAGCACTATATTCTGTGGCAGGGTGGGCTCGATTGTGCACATCCTGTCATCCTATCTGGGTCTTTAAAAGGTGCCCAACATCATTGATCCGCTGTTGAAGAAAGAAGACGGATATCCAGGAACACTCTGAGGTTGGAAGATGGACCACCAATGTAAGAGGCTGTAAAATGATCTGGAAAAATCATTATGTTGTTACTGGGAAGTAGAAGAAATGGAGAGACAGTGCACTCCAATCATTTTGGTCATAACACAATAAAAAAATGCTGCAATCACTTGTAGTATCACTGCATGGCAATAGATATGAAATTCACGACAGGGAGATCATTGGATCTCTCAGCAAGATTTATGGTGGTCAGCAGTGATGGCCTTAGGATATCACTGACCATAAACTCCAGATCATTGACTCCTCTGCAAATTGCTGAAAGTTTATAGCTCAGTCAAAGCACTTAAAGCCCATTATTGGTAAGACCTAGAAAATAAGCTGGATAAATATTTAATTAATAATATGTGGATTTCCTGAGTCGTCAAGTGTAACCAATTTGTAAATCTTGTTATTAAGAAGAGGTTTATGATTTCATCCTAGATGGCACACAAAAGAATCCTTCTCCAACATTAAAGGATATGAAGGTATTTATAACCACAGATGATGCATCCAAAAGTTGGATGTGTCAACCGTTATATGAAACTATCTGCAATTGAATAGTATGAGCTATAAGGTTGGTTTAATATACTGGAATAATTTTGATGGTTGGGAAGAACTGTAACAACTTTTTTCTTTTGTTTGTTATATCATATGTGTTAGGTAAAATCTCTCCACCCTGCCAAAAATAGTGGAAGGGCTGAACATGACAATTCCCATTTTTGCAGGGCCAGGATTGTGTTTAGGGTGCATCTTGTCCATTTGGGGTTTATGGATGCAGATAGCGAGTTAAACCATCAGCTGTCTTCATTGAAATAGTATTTTGGAGGCCAATAATGTGAAACCTGAAATGTACAAATTAAACAACGTAAGAACAAGTCTCAACTTGGGAGATTAGTTTGGATAGCCAAGGTATCTCTTTGGATATGGTCCCAGAATATGTTTAGGGGAGGTCAGGTGTCTTTTGGCGGAGGCCAGATGCCTTTCGGAATTGCTAAAAGTAGGAATAAATGTGTGTAAAAAAATGCATAAACTCATTGTTGTAAATCTCATTAGAACTGTCAACAAACTTGTAAAAATGAACTGTCAAAACCATCAGAGCACCTGTCAAAGGGAGCTGTCAAAGGGAGTCATCAAGCTGGCAAGGCATTTTAATGCCCTGCCTTTTAAATCTTTGGAAATAAATATCTGGAGTATTTTTAAAATATTATTGCTTGTGATTTGACTTCTGTTACTAAGCCTGAGGATTTCTATTACTGCATTAGTTCCACATGACTATATCACAACCATCTCTTATTACAATGGGATACCTGCCATTTTACAGTTTGACAGCTACAAGTGAAATTATGAATTCCAATGCTTGTTATTATCATGGTTGTGCATTTAAAATGTTTGTTGGTGCAGAGCTTTATTTATTTAAAGGAATGTAAATGTAGTTAATGAATGAGAATGTTGTTTTCAATATAGTGAAGTCTGCAATAGACACTTATAACTTTATTTTATGGAACTTCATTTTGTCTCATCTCTGCATGGATGCTAAGGTCTGCCCATAGTGGATATTAGGTGAGTTGACATAGTAAGTGTAAGGGAATTGGGGATGGACATGGATTGGCATGAATTAAAGGTTTAGATAGGGTGGACAGTGATAGCCTTTTTCCTAGGATGGAGAAAGCTAGCACTAGGGGACATAGCTTTAAATTAAGGGGCGGTAGTTATAGGACTGATGTCAGAGGTACGTTCTTTACTCAGAGGGTTGTAAGGGTATGGAATGCCCTGCCTGCAGCAGTTGTAGATGTGCCAAGTTTGGTGGCGTTTAAGAGGTTAGTAGATAAGTTTATGGACAAAAAGGGAATGGTTTAGGTTAGAGAGTCATTGCTTTTTCTTAATTGGTCGGTGCAACATTGAAGGCCAAAGGGCCTGTTCTGCGCTGTAATGTTCTATGTTCTATGTATGCACTGTGACTCTAGTAGCCCTGTTTGCTCCATTCTGCAGACAATGGCAAACCCTGCCATAGCTGCTGCCTGCCACTGAGTACCAAAAGCCAGAGATAGTCCCTGTCTCTGTGGAGCACCTGGAACCACTAACTGGGCACCGGCCTCACCTCCAGCATAATTAGTAGCTTTACATTTCAAAATGGCATTGATTGCATCAGTGATGCCAGACACAGCATGGAATCGGGACCTGGAAATGATCTGGACACTGGGCTCATAACTGCAGTTTGAAAATCAAGCCGTTATTTCTTATATTTAACAGAAAAGCTGCATCAACAGATTGGAGTCAGTCAATTAAGAGAAAGGTTGTGGCCTGTTCATGAAACAATTAGTTAAAATGCAAACACCAAGGAAAAGGGACTGCAATCTAATTTCTTGGATGCCACCCAAATCCTAATGTGTGACAAACACTGAGTGCTATACTGTTGCATCACTGTGATGTTTGGTTGCCAGGGAGCTACAGTTGCTATCTTTACTTATTATATTTCTTATTTAATCAAGCACAATGCAGCTTGTTGCAAATTAACACAGTAAGTATAATTCTATCTTTTGGTGGATGCTGTGATCTAGCCCACAACATTTCTAATAAAGCACTTAATGATTTATTTCTAGTGATTGATTTTGTAAATATTTAATGAATCCAAATGGTTTGATGCAGCATACACAGAACTGAGACGCAGTACTGCTATATCGATGGCTATAAAAATATTCGAAGGCTTCTGTTTTTTCCTATTCCAGAATAATAATCCAGACCAAGATAGCAACACGCCAAGTAATGGAGGGTCTATTATTATAGTAATTAAAGGAAGGATGTTGTGCGTGATTATGGATTCTTCAATGCTGGAAAAATTTTGTGCTTTAATAGGAAATTGAATCCTAGACATTTGTCCATTAAGCTTCATAGCAGAGTGGACAGTTAAGAAGCAATGAGTAATTGCCAGCTATTCATCCTAAGATGCAACAGGAGCTGCCAGAAAGCAATGAAGAAATGAAACAGTCTGTATTCTTCATGAATTATTTACAACCATACACAAAAATCCTTTCATGTTACTGGCTTTTGCTTGACTTAATGTTTTTCAACTGGGAAAAATACAATTAACTTCTCTTCACAATTTAACTTTGCACTTAATGTAATTTATAATTCAGAGAATTCATGATCGTGCAGACATACTTATTTTTAAAGTCTACCAGGAGAAGCTGATTGTTGATCATCCAAATATATATGGATTAAGGTAACAAATATAACCGAGTGAAAGGATTTATTTTTTACTGTAACAAAAGCAGAAATGCTGGAAGCAGGTTAGACAGTGGAGAATGAAATGGAGTTAACATTGCAGGTCAATGACCTTTCATCAGAATTGATTTTTACGATGCTATCCAGTTACGAATTGGAATGCTTTATTGTATACTATTGTACAATTTTTTTTCATGTATCCACACTGAAAATTAAGATTTAACCTCTAATTATAAACAATGTATAGTTTCTGCTTTTACATATATGAAATTGATGCATAGCAGTGGCAAGTAAGTCTACAATTATATCTTTTCATAATATCATTTGGAAGAATTTTTTTTAAAACAAAAATGCCCTCTGTACCTATTTGCACCTTGACCTGCTGAGGCTTATTTTTTTTCCCTTCAGTTTGAGGAAGGCTGCAGTTGATGAGAAGTCCAGGCAAGCTTATATCCAGGTTTAATTTAAATATAATCAGCTGCCAGTTCTAATCATGTTAATGAACAACTCATCAACTGGGATGGAGGGAAATTCAATAAGGCTACTTCAGACAGTCTCCTTAAAGGAGAAGTGATTATTTTGACGGTAGGAAGTAACTTCCTGGAACAACTGGCAGCCAGACTTCATCCCATGCCCTCATAGAACATAGAACATTACAGCACAGAACAGGCCCTTCGGCCTTCGATGTTGCACCGACCAATATAAAAAGCAATGCCCCTCCAAACTAAACCATTCCCTTCTCTTCCATATACTTATCAACTAACCTCTTAAACGCCACCAAACTTGGCGCATCTACAACTGCTGCAGGCAGGGCATTCCACTCCCGAACCACCCTTTGGGTAAAGAACCTACCTCTGATATCCGTCCTATAACTATCACCCCTTAATTTAAAGCTGTGTCCCCTCGTGCTAGCTTTCTCCATCCTAGGAAAAAGGCTATCACTGTCCACCCTATCTAAACCTCTAATCATCTTATATGTTTCAATAAGGTCTCCTCTTAGCCGCCTTCTTTCTAACGAAAACAACCTCAAATCCCTCAGCCTCTCTTCATAAGACCTGCCCTCCATACCAGGCAACATCCTGGTAAACCTCCTCTGTACCCTCTCCAATGCCTCCACATCTTTCTTATAATGTGGGGACCAGAACTGCACACAATACTCCAAGTGCGGCTGCACTAGAGTTTTGTACAGTTGCAACATGACGTTGCGGCTCCGAAATTCAATCCCCCTACCAATAAAAGCTAAGACTCCATATGCCTTCTTAACAACCTTCTCGACTTGACTGCCTACTTTCAGGGATCTATGCACATACACACCAAGATCCCTCTGTTCATCAAGACTACTAAGAATCCTACCATTAGCCCTATACTCTACACATTTATTATTCCTGCCATAGTGCATTACCTCACACTTTTCCACATTAAACTCCATTTGCCACCTCTCGGCCCAGCTCTGCAACTTGTCCAAGTCACTCTGCAAACTATAACACCCCTCTTCACTATCTACCACTCCACCGACTTTAGTGTCATCTGCAAATTTACTAATCCATCCTTCAATACCCTCATCCAGATCATTTATAAAAATTACAAACAGCAGGGGCCCCAAAACAGACCCCTGAGGTACACCACTTGTCACCGAACTCCACGATGAATATCTCCCATCAACCACCACCCTCTGTCTTCTATCTGCTAGCCAATTCCTAACCCAATTAGCTAAATCACCCTCTATCCCATACATCTGCATTTTCTGCAGAAGTCTTCCATGGGCAAGTCTTCCCTCAGTTCCCTAAACTAGTGATGGCTGTGCCCATAATAGGAAGAAGGTTATCTTGCTCACCAATGGTTTACAGATATCCCAGACAAGTTTCTCATCAGCCATGGAGGGACAAAACAGAGCAAGTAAATACCACAACCATTGTTCCTAAGATCTGGATGCAATGCTGGAAAAAAATCTAATTAATGCATGAGGACTATCAGACTCACTCCACATTTCTTTTATCTTCTGTGCTGCTCCCCACCACCACCAAACATTATCAATTTTCCTTCTCCATGTTACACCTTGACCAATCAAAACAAGGCACTTCTTTGTTCCTCTTATGATTGTACTTGTACCTTCCTAATCTGCTACTGAGATCAGAAATATGTAATCCATTTGGCCACACTGATGGGTGGCACAGGGGCATAGTGATTAGTACTACTACCTCACAATGTCAGGAGTCCAGATTCTATTCAGTGTTGGGTAACAACACTTGGGTAAGTGTTGGGTAAGTGTTGGGCACATTCTTCCTGTGTCTGCATGAGTTTCCTCTGGATAGTCTGGCTTCCACCCATACTCCAAAGATGCGCAGGTTAGGTTAATTGGCCATGATAAATTGCGCCTCAGTGTCAGGGGGATTAGAATTGTAAATATGTGGGATTATGGGGATGAGTGAGATTGTTGTCGATGAAGGCTTGATGGGCCAAATGGCTTCCTTCTGCACTGTAGCAGCTATGATGTCAATTATTTTCATTGTGCATACTATTACTAGTGATCTTAAACATCTGGAAAACCTTACAATGGGACTAATCCACATCTTTGTTTCTCATAGTAAAAGCTGGTTCATAATAAAAGAGTGAATATAAAAAGGTCCTACGTTTAAATAGATACTGGCAGCAATGGAAGAGGTTCCTACCACTTCTTTTGGTAGATAATTCCTTCTGGACCCCAGAAAATGAATGGCTGCAGGAAGACTGTCCACCGATGAAGGGCTGTGAATGAAATCTGTGTAAAGAAATACAGGCTTAATGAAGGATAATAAAAGAGTTATTTTCCTGTAAATGAGAGCTCAATGAATCTAAAAGGGTTCATTGTTTTTTAAAAGGATAAATCCAGTTCACAATGCCCAACTAGATATTCTGGTCTGAATAGATTTTTGCCTTTTGGAACAAGAGAATCCCTGACGAGAAAGACTCGCACCCAAAAATCTACACACCTACATAATCTGTTGGCCACTGTTACGAAAATTGACATGTTGTCAGATTTGATAAAATTTTATTCTGCTAATCCTCGACCACACTCAACTGGTTTTATTTTTACTGGAATAATTTTATATTCTTAAAAACATAGACTCCTGACTAAAGGAAATTAAGCACCACGAGAACTCACAAATTTAGACTTTTCCAGAATCAATGAGGCCGATAACTTTTGCAGAATTTGACAGCTTTATAATTTTCTTAGCATCGTATAGGGCTGGCCTTAAGGAAAAATTAACAGTGATCTAATCCAAATTTGGAACACAGAATAAGAACAGCCTAATTACAATTAAAAGACAATCTATTTAAATGTGAAATTAGCCATATAATCTCAAAAAGATACTCTAACTAATGAGGGATGGTGTGTATGTGGTGTCTGTCTCTTTAAGGCAATACAGTGGAAGTCAATCACCAGACTTTGAGTCATAGCATGAGATTTTATGGCCTCGCTTGTCCCAATCCCGTAAAATCTTGTCTGAGGTCAACAGATCTTTCCATGGTCCGCTCCGATTCCCATGGTGAGTGGGCCGGTAAAATTCTGGCAATAGATTCATAGAGATATACAGCACGGGGAACAAACCCTTTGGCCCAACTTGTCCATGCCAACCAGGTTTCTAAATTGAACTAATCCCTTTTGCCTGCATTTGGCCCAGATACCTCTAAAGTTTTCCCGTCTTCATACCTATCCAAATGTCTTAAATACTATAATTGTTCCCCTCCAAAATAAGTTTTCTGTCCTGGAGGCTACAGTTGAGGAAGAATCAACTGGAGATAGCCAAAGGGAGCAGGTCTCTGGGGGTGAGCCTGCTGGGAATGCTCAGGTGGGTAGGGGGAATAAGAGATTGGGCCTGGTAATTGCAGACTCCATAGTTAGGGGGACAGATAGGAGAGTAAATAGTAATAAACGGGACTCAGGGCTGGTGTGTTGCCTCGCAGGGGCCGGGGTCCAGGACGTCTCAGAGCAGGTTTTTAAGATTCTTAAGGGAGAGGGGAGTCAGCCCCATGTCATAGTTCATGTACAGACACAAGATGTAGGTAGGACAAGGGAAGGGGATATTAAACAGAAATTAATGGAGTTGGGGTGGAAGCTTAGGGCCAAAACAGACAGAGTGGTTATCTCTGGACTCTTGCCTGTGCCACGGGATAGTTTAGAGAAGAGAGAGAGGGAATGTTTGAACTCGTGGCTGCGGGGATGGTGCAGGAGGGAGGGGTTCAGGTTCCTGAACAATTGGGGCTCATTCTGGGGTAGGTGGGACCTCTACAAGAGAGATGGTCTACACCTGAACCAGAGGGGAACCAATATCTTGGGGGGAAAATTTGCAAAGGCTATGCAGGGGGCTTTAAACTGATTCAGAGCGGGGGGTGGGATCCTGAGTAGTTTGGATGTTAAGAGGGACGAGAACAGGGGGGTCATAGATGAGAACTGTAAAGCACAGCAGCGTACGGGTGGAGTAGGGCATGGTTTGAAATGCGTATACTTTAATGCAAGAAGTATTCGCAATAAGGTGAAGGAACTTGCAGCTTGGATCAGTACCTGGAACTTCAATGTTGTGGCCATTTCAGAGACATGGATAGAGCAGGGACAGGAATGGTTGTTGCAGGTTCCAGGGTTCAAATGCTTCAGTCAGAGTAGAGAAGGAGGTAGAAGTGGGGGAGGAGTGGCATTATTAGTCAAAGATTGTATCACAGTGACAGAAAAGAAGTTTGATGAGGACTTGTCTGTTGAGGTAGTATGGGCTGAGATTAGAAACAGGAAAGGAGAGGTCACCCTGTTGTGAGTCTTTTATAGACCTCCTAAAAGTTCTAGAGAGGTAGAGGAAAGGATTGCAAAGTCGATCCTGGACAGGAGTGAAAGTAATAGGGTAATTGTTATGGGGGACTTTAACTTTACTAATATTGATTGGAATAGCTATAGCTTTAGCACGTTAGAGGGGTCAGTTTTTGTACAAAGTGTGCAGGAAGGTTTTTTGACTTAGTATGTAGATAGGCCAACTAGAGGTGAGGCTACATTGGATTTGGTGCTGGGCAATGAGCCAGACCAGGTGTTAGACTTGGAAGTTGGTGAACATTTTGGTGATAGTGACCACAATTCGGTTACGTTCACCTTAGTGATAGATAGGGATAGGCATGAAGCTGGGGGCAGTAGTTATAGCTGGGGGAAGGGTAATTATGAGGCCATCAGGAGAGAATTAGGGTGCATAGATTGGACTAGGAAACTACAGGGACTGGGAACATCTGGAATGTGGCGCTTATTCAAGGAGCAGCTGCTGCGAGTCCTTGATAAGTATGTCCCTGTCAGGCAAGGAGGAAATGGTCCAGTAAGGGAACCTTGGTGTACGAAAAAAGTGGATTCACTGGTTAAAAGGAAAAAGGAGGCTTATGTCAGGATGAGGCTTGAAGGCTCAGTTAGTGCAATGGATAGCTATAGATTAGCCAGGAGGGAGCTAAAGAGTGAGTTGAGGAGAGCTAAAAGGGGACACGAGAAGACTTTGGCTCATAGGATCAAGGAGAATCCTAAAGCTTTCTTTAGATATGTTAAGAATAGAAGATTGGTTATGGCAAGATTAGGGCCAGTCAGAGACAGCAGTGGGAAGTTGTGCGTGGAGCCTGAAGAGATTGGAGAGGCACTGAACAAATATTTCTCTTCGGTATTCACGCAGTGAGATGTAAATGTAGTTGTGGAGAACACTGGGATACAGGGTTGTAAACTGGAAAGTATTGAAGTAGATAAGGAGGATGTGCTAGATATTCTTGAGGGTTTGAAGTTAGATAAGTCCCCTGGACCGGACGAGATTTACCCTAGGATTCTCTGGGAGGCGAGAAAGGCGATTGCAGAGCCTCTGGCTCTGATCTTCAGGTCATCGTTGGTTACGGGTATAGTGCCAGAAGACTGGAGGATAGCGAATGTGGTCCCATTGTTCAAGAAGGGGAAGAGAGACTTTCCGGGGAATTATAGGCCGGTGAGTCTTACTTCTGTTGTGGGCAAAGTATTGGAGAGAATTATTAGGATAGGATTTATAGTTATTTAGAGAGAAATGAATTGATTGGGGATAGTCAGCATGGTTTTGTGAAGGGTAGGTCGTGCCTTACTAACCTTATTGAGTTTTTTGAAAAGTGACCAAAGAGGTGGATGGGGGTAAGGCAGTTGATGTGGTATATATGGACTTTAGTAAGGCGTTCGATAAGGTGCCCCATGAAAGGCTTCTGCAGAAAATGCAGATGTATGGGATTGAGGGTGATTTAACTAATTGGATTAGGAATTGGCTAGCTGATAGAAGACAGAGGGTGGTGGTTGATGGAAATTATTCATCATGGAGTTCGGTTACAAGTGGTGTACCTCAGGGATCTGTTTTGGGGCCCCTGCTGTTTTGTAATTTTTATAAATGATCTGGATGAGGGTATTGAAGGATGGATTAGTAAATTTGCAGATGACACTAAAGTCGGTGGAGTGGTAGATAGTGAAGAGGGGTGTTATAGTTGGCAGAGAGACTTGGACAAGTTGCAGAGCTGGGCCGAGAGGTGGCAAATGGAGTTTAATGTGGAAAAGTGTGAGGTAATTCACTTTGGCAGGAATAACAAATGTGTAGAGTATAGGGCTAATGGTAGGACTATTAATAGTGTTGAAGAACAGAGGGATCTTGGTGTATATGTGCATAGATCCCTGAAAGTTGGCAATCAAGCCGATAAGGTTGTTAAGAAGGCATACGGAGTCTTAGCTTTTATTGGTAGGGGGATTGAATTTCGGAGCCGCAACGTCATGTTGCAACTGTACAAAACGCTAGTGCGGCTGCACTTGGAGTATTGTGTGCAGTTCTGGTCCCCACATTATAAGAAAGATGTGGAGGCATTGGAGAGGGTACAGAGGAGGTTTACCAGGATGTTGCCTGGTATGGAAGGCAGGTCTTTTGAAGGGAGGCTGATGGATTTGAGGTTGTTTTCATTAGAAAGAAGGCGGCTAAGAGGAGACCTTATTGAAACATATAAGATGATTAGAGGTTTAGATAGGGTGGACAGTGATAGCCTTTTTCCTAGGATGGAGAAAGCTAGCATGAGGGGACATAGTTTTAAATTAAGGGGTGGTAGTTATAGGACGGATATCAGAGGTAGGTTCTTTACCCAGAGGGTGGTAAGGGTATGGAATGCCCTGCCTGCGGCAGTTGTAGATGCGCCAAGTTTGGTGGCGTTTAAGAGGTTAGTAGATAAGTTTCTGAACGAAAAGGGAATGGTTTAGGTTAGAGGGTCATTGCTTTTTCCTAATTGGATGGCGCAACATCGAAGGCCGAAGGGCCTGTTCTGGGCTGTAATGTTCTATGTTCTATGTACCTCTTCCACCTCCTCTGGTAGTTCATTCCATATTTGCACTACTATCTGTGTGAAGAAGTTTCCAATCAGGTCCCTTTTAAATCTTTCCCCTCTGGTTTTGGACTTCTCTACCCTGGAAAGAAGACCTTGGCTGTTCACCTAATCTATGCCCCTCATGATTTTATAAACCCCTATAAGTCATTCCTCATCCTCCTATGCTCCAGGAAAATTGTCCCAGCCTATCCAGCCACTCCTTATAACTCAAACCTTCCAGTCCTTGAAAATCATTTTGCATTCTTTTTCAGTGTAATAATATCTTTCCTGTAGCAAGATGATCAGAATTGCATGCAGTACTCCAAATATAACTTGAGGGACCAATGGAAACTGAGAGTGACTGATCATACCAGAGTGTGGAGTCCTCTCTTAGGCAGAATCATCTAGAAAGTCATGTTGTAAGCATGTAAGGACAGTCTAGGGCTACAAACTTCATGTAGCAAGTTTTAATTATCAACAAATATGAGCATTTGGAGAAATTCAGTATTATCAGGAATAGTCAACATGGCTTTGTTAAGGGCAGATCATGCCTTACGACCCTAGTTGAATTCTTCGAAAATGTGGCTGAACACATTGACGAAGGAAGATCAGTGGACGTGGTTTACATGGATTTCAGCAAAGCGTTTGATAAGGTCCCCCCCATGCAAGACTTCTTGAGAAAGTGAGAGGGCATGGGATCCAAGGGGCTTTGGCCTTGCGGATCCAGAACTGGCTTGCCTGCAGAAGGCAGAAAGTAGTTGTGGATGGGTCTTCTTCTGCATGGAGGTCAGTCACCAGTGGAGTGCCCCAGGGATCTTTTCTAGCACCCTTGCTGTTTGTTATTTTCATAAATGATCTGGATGAAGAAGTGGAGGGATGGAGGTTAGTAAGTTTGCCAACGATACAAAGGTTGGTGGTATTGTGGATAGTCTGGAGGGATGTCTGAAGTTGCAGCAAGACATAGATAAGAATGCAAGACTGGGCGGAGAAGTGGTAGATGGACTTCAACGTGGATAAATGTATGGTGGTCCGTTTTGGCAGGACCAATGGGATGAAGCAGTATAATATCAAGGGTAGGAGTCTTGGCAGTGTTGAGGAGCAGAAGAATCTTGGGGTCCGGGTCCATAGGTCTCTTAAATCTGCCCCGCAAGTGGAGGATGTGGTCAAGAAGGCATATGGTGTACTGGCCTTCATTAATAGAGGAATTGAGTTTAGGAGTCGGGAGGTAATGCTGCAACTTTATAAGACCCTTGTCAGACCCTACTTGGAGTATTGTGTGCAGTTCTGGTCGCCTCACTATAGGAAGGATGTGGAAGCTACTGAGAGAGTGCAGAGGAGATTTACAAGGATGTTGCCTGGATTGGGAGGCATGCCTTAGGAAGACAGGTTGAGAGAGCTAGGTCTCTTCTCCCTGAAGAGACGAAGGTTGAGAGGCGACCTGATAGAGGTTTATAAGATGTTGAGAGGAATAGACAGAGTGGATTCTCGGAGGCTATTTTCCAGGGCTGAAATGGTCGCTACAAGAGGACACAGGTTTAAGGTGCTGGGGGGCAAGTACAGAGGAGATGTTCGAGGTAAGTTTTTCGTTCAGAGGGTGGTGAGTGAATGGAATCGGTTGCCATCAGTGGTGGTAGAGGCGAACACACCGGGGTCTTTTAAGTGACTTCTGGATGAGTACATGGGATTTAATGGGATTGGGAGTTACAGATAGTTCTATGGCCTGGTAGGTATAGATATGATTGGCACAACTTGTGGGCCGAAGGGCCTGTTTGTGCTGTAATGTTCTATGTTAAATATCTTTTGTTTCAAACAAAGCCTGAAATCTCTTGACTACACTAGAAACCATAACATAACGAAGGACAAATAAGAAGAAAGTCAGACTCACTTCACTTCTGTAGTTATACCTCACTCATTTACACATTATGTTCATTGTTATTTTAACAAGTATAATCCTTATGCTTATACCCTACTTAAAATAGTTTTACTGTAACAATTTAGATTTAAAGCTGAATTCTCTACTAAGAATAAGCATCTTTCTTTCTTCTAGAACCTATTTAACATTTTGATTGACTGTTCCTACCTGATTTTGAGTTGCATTTTCAGATCTTTAATAAAATTCTGTATACTTCAGAGTTGTCTCACACAGTCTTTTGTAATGCGAATATGAGAATCATATTCCATAGCCATTTTGATGGGAATACAATAGTGCTAAACAGATTGAGCTCCACTCTGAAAGCAGCAATGTCTTCCCAGCAATCTACAATTACTCCAACCAGTGTCCTGACACCGCGTGGTGTATTGGCATGCTGCTTCACAGTGCCAGGGGCTCAGGTTCAATTCCAGCCTGGAGTCACTGTCTGTATGGAGTTTGTATGTTCTTGCCATGTCTGCTTGGGTTTCCTCCAGGTGCTCTGGTTTCCTCCCACACGCCAAAGATGTACAGGTTAGCTTATCATAGAAATCCTATAGTACAGAAAGAAGCCATTCAGCCCATCGAGTCTGCACCGATCACAATCCCACCCGGGCCCAACCGCCATATCTGTATATATTTACTGACTAATCCCTCTAAGCTATGCATCTCAGGACAGTAAGGATATTTTTTAGCATGGCCAATCAACATAATCTGCACATCTTTGGACTGTAGGAGGAAATCGGAGCACCTGGAGAATGTGCAAACTCCACACAGGCAGTGACCCAAGCCAGGAGTTGAACCCAGGGCTCTGGAGCTGTAAAGCAGCAGTGCTAACCACTGTGCTACCGTGCCGCCCATTGCCATGCTGAATTGACCTAATGTCAAGGGGATTAGCAGTGTAAATGAGGGTTACGGGAATAGGGCTTGGATGGGATTGTGGTTGGTACAGACTTGATGGTCCAAATGGCCTCCTTCTGTACTGTAGGGATTCTATGAATCTATGTTGCTGAAACTCTCCAAAATCATCTTTTGTGTTAAAACCATACAACTAACAGTTCCAAGATCAGCAACTGACAGTGCTGTGTGCATCTTAGATGTCAAATCAGCCACTCATTCATAACTAACAACAGGCTCCAATAGGGATCAATCCTTGCACTTGCTCCTTCCAACATATAAACCGATAATTCTCTCCCAAGAGTTATGTTTTTTCACAAATGCTGACAAATTGCTCCTGGATTTCAGGCTAAAGAACTTGAGGACATTGAGAAAACACTCACTGGAGATCTATGTTCACTGCACTTCTACTTCAGAAAATGGAGATTTCTGCTAAAAACTATTATTTCAGCCTTCCATCTGAATAATTCAAAAGCTAGGGAAGAACTTCATGTTCAGATCAGTGGGGCAATACCAAATTATCTTAGCATCACTCGTGATGATACATTTACCTACCAACAACACCTCCAGAACATCACAGCCTTGGTCAAGACAAGAGTTAATTTCATAGATAAACTGGCAATTACCACCTGCGGCAGCTGAACCAACACACGATGCACTGCTCCACTCATATCAGCAGAGTACTGCTGCTCAAACTGGCTCACAAGTAGCCAGACAAATGCGGTAGATCATCACCTCCTGGAAGTTGTGGAAATTATTTCTGGGATTTTGAGACCAATACAGCTTGAGTGATGTCCTGAATTTGCATGTATTGAATCTCTTGATGTTTGCAGGGAAAACATCCTTCTTGAAGATCGTGCCTGGTTAACAGTTAATGAATCACTCCTATTGATATGGGATCTCATAAACATTCAAGTTCTCATCTGAAATCCTGTCATCTTTTCCAGAACACATTCCACACCTTATAAACTGACAACCTCCCACCAGCCCTCTGGCACACCTCCCGGTTGATGCAAACATCACCAGTCATAACCTGGTAACTGATCCAAGTTTGTAACTTTTTACAGAAAATCTGAACAACCCTCAGCCCCTTCAGGACAGGCTGGAGAAAATGTGGCCATTTGCTCCATGAGTAGAACATGAGGAGGAACAGCTCAAATTGTGACTGTGGCCATCCCGGTCAGACCATTGCTCAAATACTGAACTTCTGTTCCTGAGAGATCCATTCCTTGGTGACCTAGCATTCACACTGCATCAACAAGCCTTCAATGGATTGTTAACCTCGGATTGTTGAACTGTAACTGCTTTCCCATGGGAATAAAAACTGTGAGATAGAGAAAGCACACTTTATTGGAGATGGACAGGCTGGAAGCTCCAGCAAAGATCTGTCTAACTCAGCCAATGACCCAGTCTCCATTGCCCTCTGCAACAGATATTGTCTCATAACTCTCCGGTCACATGTTCATATCCTTAACATGGCAAATTGATTCTGCATTGTTACACATCTTCTACTACTTTACCCTTAGCATCATGTCACCAGAATCACTCTCCCTTTTCCCCCAACCATTAGAATTATGGGCCGTAAAATGTTTAAACTGAGGAGGAATACTTCTGGAACAAGAACAATCACTTGTTCTCGTTCTTCCGAGTACCAACACAGAAATTGTGCTCCAGGCAGGGTTCTGGGCTAAACCTCTTGTGCCTTAATAGTCTCTGAGACTGAATGAGTCAAATCTTCAGCTGTATGTTTGCTCTCCTACACTGTACCCTGGGAGATCAGTGGGAATGCTTCTCTAAGGGTTAATGGCTGGGCAGTTGTCCAATGGGATGGAACATCATGTCATCGCTCAGGATCATATCTGAACCTTCACAATCTCCTCATCCAATCTCAAAGATAGGGCTGCAAACAGGGATGGATCAAATTTCTCATGAGAACATGAGATTCTTTTTGAATCTTAACAAAACATGAGGAGTTGTCAGTATAATATGGTGCTTCTGTGTATTTGTTAATTAAGCAAAGTGAAACCATTTGTTCCACCACCTTTCCAAAAACTAATAGAAGAGGTTTTCCTGCTTATCTTGATTTACAGGCACCAGTGAGTTGGATACTAGAAAGTTGGGTCCAAAGCGTCCAGTCAACTTATGAATTGCTGCAGTCTATAACGAGGTCTTCACGGATCACAGCACCTACAGGTCAACAATCAAGCATATTTGATTGTGCGCAGTTTATTTATTTATTAGTCACAAGTAAGGCTTATATTAACACTGCATTGAAATTACTGTGAAATTCCCCTAATCGCCACATTCTGGCTCCTGTTTGGGACAATGCACCCAACTAGTATGTCTTTCAGACTGTGGGAGGAAACCAGAGCAAATGGAGGAAACTCACACAGACACAGGGAGAACGTGCAAATTCCACACAGACAATGATCCAAGCCGAGAATCAAATCACGGTCCTGGCTCTGTGAGGCAGCAGTATTCTGTTACTGTGCCATCTTCATTCTCTCAGATTGATGATTAGGGGCATTTGTACAATGCCATAAAACAATCCGTTTCTGGAATTTATAATATGTGGAGTTTGCTCTTGCGGTATTCGATAAACATGCAGCATTAGCTGATGTGAATATGTTTGTCCTTCCAAAGATTCAGTTTGGCTGGTAAGACTGGGAAAGATGCTGAAGATTCCCAATCTTGGGAAGCAGGGATTGTTAAGCTAAGGGTCACTTTAACAAACTTCTGCTGAAGAGTTCTGATCAGGCATCTGCTGGATTCATTCCTCCCACACCTTCCTTTCTGGGCGGAATTCCCTCAAGCCCGCTGGTGGGTTCAATGACTAGGGAATGGAGAATTCAAGGCGAGGCTCAGAAAACAGTTTTATGCTGGTGCGATTTTCCAGTAAGAACTTCTGTTGGTGCCCGTCATGCTAGATCAGGAAACACACTGGAGGCTGGCTGGTGTAAACCTAACCTCCACCGCGGGAAACACTTCACAGGTTCAGCCCTGCCGCAGGACATAATCCCCAGATGGGAGAATTCTAGCCTATTGGATAGAATCCTCCACCTCTGTGTTACCTCAATTGATTTTGGAGATTTTTGAAATGCAAAATGTAATTTTTTTTACTTGTTTGTCTATTTTCCCTTCTCTTAATGAATTATTTCCCTCTTTTAACTTACAATGACTGATTTAGTGTGCAAGTTACCACTGACATGTCTCCTACTCCACCAGAAGCCCAAACATCCTAGCCACTGCTACACAAATATCAAACATGCCTACTTTTCTATCACACACCCACACTTTGGCAAATCGGACCACAAGGCTGTGCTCCTGTTCCAAGCTTACAAGCAAAAACTGAAGCGGGAGAATCCATCGAAGAGAGTCATGCAATGTTGGTCTGAGGAATTGGATGATCTCCTGTGGAGCTGCTTCGAGTCAGTGGACTCGTCAGTATTTAAAAACTCTGCAACCAGTCCAAACAAGTATGTCACCACAGTAACTAATTTCATTAGCAAGTGTGTAGAAGACTGTGCCAAAGAAGCAAATCTGTGTGTTCCCCAACCGGAAACCATGGATGAACAGGGATATCCACTGCTTGCTGAAGTTCAGCTCTGAGATATTCAAGACGTATACAAGAAAGCTAGATACGATCTAAGGAGATCCATCAAAGATGCCAAAAGACAATACTGGGCCGAGCTAGAGTCCCAGGTTAGCCACACCGACCACCGTCAACTATGGCAAAGTCTGCAAGACATAACAGGCTACATGTAAAATCGCTGGCTCCAATGCACTCCTCCCTGATGAGCTCAATGTATTCTACACCTGTTTTGAGCTAGAGGTCAGTGAGAATATGCACCCCACCCTGGAAGGCCTTGATGAAACTGTATCTGGGGTCACCATTGCAGATGTGAGAGCAGCTTTCTTGAAGGTCAACCCATAGAAAGCAACTAGCTCTGACGGGGTACCTGAACAGGGTACCTAATTCAGATCCTGCATGAATTAGCTGGCTGAGGTATTCACAGACATCTTCAACTTTTCTTTATAAGAATCTGAGGTCTCTATCTGCTTCAAGAAGATGAACATCATTCCAGTACATAAGGAAAACCAAGTAACTTGGTTTTAATACCTCAATGACCATCAGCCAATGATTCTGACATCCATCATTATGAAGTGCTTCGAAAGGTTAGTCATTGCACAAATCAATTTCAGCCTCCCAGATTACCTGGATTCATTACAGTTTGCCTACTGCCACAACAGGTCCACAGTAGATGCCATTTCCTTGGCCCTGCACTCAACCCTGGTACACCTAGGTAACAAAGATGTCTATGTCAAACCACTATTTATTGACTACAGCTCAGCCTTCAACATTATTATTCCAACGAGATGCATTTCCAAACTCCTAGGCCTCAGCACCTCCCTCTGTGACTGGATCCTGAACTTCCTAATTCACAGACCACAATCAGTAAGGATAGGCAACAACACCCCCTCCATGATCATCCTTAATAACGATGCCCAACAAGACTGTGTTCACAGCCCCCACTATACTCCTTGCACACCTAAGACTGTGCAGCCAAATTCCCCTCCAATCGATTTTCAAGTTTGCTGACAACACCACCGTAGTGGGTTGGATCTCAAACAATGACGAGACAGAATACAAGAATGAGATAGAGAATCTGGTGAACTCATGTGGTAACAATAATCTCTCTCTCAATGTCAACAAAACGAAGAAGATTGTCATCGACTTCAGGAAGCATAAAGGAGACCATTCCCCTGTCTACATCAACAGGGATGAAATTGAAAGGGCCGAAAGCTTCAGGTTTTAAGTGTCCAGATCACTAACAACCTGGTCCCCCGTGCCGACATTATAGTTAAGAAAGCCCACCAACGCCTCTACTTTCTCAGAAGACTAAGGAAATTTGTCATGTTAGCTATGGCTCTCACCAACTTTTATGGATATCCCATAGAAAGATTCTTTCTGGTTGTATTACAGCTTGGTATGTCTCCTGCTCTGCCCAAGACCGCAAGGAACTACAAAAGGTTGTGAATGTAGCACAATCCATCATGTAAACCAGCCTCACATCCATTGATGCTGTCTACACTTCCCACTGCCTCAGCAAAGCAGCCAGTATAATTAAGATTGCATGCACCTCAGACATTCTCCCTTCTACCTTCTTCCTTTGGGAAAAAGATACAAAATTCTTAAGTCACGTACCAACTGACTCAAGAACAGCTTCTTCCCTGCTGCTATCAGGCATTTGAATGGACTTATCTTGCATTAAGTTGATCTTTCTCTACACCCTCGCTATGACTGTAACACTACATTCTGCAGTCTACAACTGCAGTCTCTGCAGTTTCCTTCTTTATGAATGGTATGTTTTGTCTGTATAGCACGCAAGAAACAATACCTTTCACTGTATGTTAATACATGTGACAATAATAAATCAAATCAAAATCAAATCAGCTGTTAATTTCATACCCTTCAGTCTGATTGGTTAAAGACAAGCACAGTTCCTTGCCCTGTTTCACTCGTTGTGATATTATCAGTTCAGATTCACAGCAATTCCACCGTACAAAGTTAAATCTAATTCATGGAAAACGCTGTTATGTGCCTCTGCCATCCCAAGCTACTGGCTAATATTTTGCAGCTTTGTGTCACCAAAAGAGATGAATTTTGCAGTTTTAAGAAGTCAATTCCTTAGCACCCATCTGAAATATGCATATGCCACAGGCCAGTAGATGGTTAATTAAGAGAAAAATAAAGACATCCTGCCTAATTTGGATCTGTGTATGACTCTTTTATTAATAAAGAACTATCAGCAGTGGTGTATTGGTATTGTTACTGCACTAGTAATCCAGAGACTCAAGATAAAGGTCCAGAAGGGCAACTTTTTCACACAGGAAGTGGTGAGTGTCTGGAACAAGCTGCCAGAGATGGTAGTAGAGGTACAATTTTGTTTTTTAAAAAGCATTTAGATAGTTACATGGGTAAGATTGGTATAGAGGGATATGAGCAATTGGGATTAGCTTAGGGGTTTAAAATAAAAGAGCAGCATGGACAAATTGGGCCAATTTCAATGCTGTAAATCTCCATGACTCTATATCTCTAATGCTCGGGGAATCAGGATTCGAAGCCCACCATGACAGATGATGAAATTTGAATCCAATAGAAATATGGAATTAAAAGTCTAATATTCTTTGTGAAACCATTGTCACTTGTTGTAAAAACATACCTGGTTCATTAAAATCCTTTAGAGAAGGAAATCTACCCATTTACCTGGTTTGGCCTCCATGTGACTCCAGATTCACAGCAATATGATTGACTCTTAAATATTCTCTGAAATGCTAAGCAAGCCACTAAGTTCAAGGATAATTAGAGATGGGCAATAAATGCTGGCCCAGCCAGCAATGCCACATCTATGAGTGAATATAAAAAAAACTCAGTGATCTCGCCTATCTAGTTACTTCACTGATTTTGAAAGTCAACAAAATTAACACCTGGGCTCTGTGAAGTGATTTAATGGTTTAAATTTGTCAAACATGTGTCAATCAGATTTTGGAGACCAGAACACCTCATTCGCCTGACGAAGGCACAAACGCCCAAAGCTAGCAAGTTTACTATCAAATAAATCGGTTGGATTTAAAATTGGTGTTGTCAGACCTCTTACTCAATCAGACTGGCCAGTTGAACAGAGAAAATTAAGGGTAATTTAGTTCTAGATGTTTTAGTCATTCTTAATGCAGTCTTTTTTAGCAGCAGGTTTTGTGATTAATTTAGATTATAAGGTGCACCTCCAACAGTGCACCTCATACAGAAGTTATGGCTAATTAGGTACTGGCAGATAGATGTGACATTCAGACAAATTTAAATGAAATTAATTCAATAAATCTGAAATTAAAAGCTGGTATGAACAGTAATGATCATGAAGCCTCTTGGTCATTGTAAAAATCCATCTGATTCAATCATGTTCTTTAGGCAAGAAAATGTATGGTCTTTGTCCATTCTGGCCTATATGTAACAACAGACCATGGCAGTGTATTTAATTCTGCCCTCTGAAATTACTTAGCAAGCCATTTGTTTGCTTCAAAATGGCTATAACAGATTGCAATAGTTCAAGAAGGCAGATCACCACCATCTTCTTAAGGGAAGAAGAATAATAGGTGTCCGTCTTATGTCAGCATGAATAAGAAAAACAAACATACAAGTTTCTTTAAAAAGAAAGTGTGATTTAAATCAGATATTGCTATTGGTATGGAAGGCAAACGTATTCAGGAACAGAGAATTCAGCAAAAATGGATAGCACTGATGGCAATGGATGTTTATCACTTTGAGAGATCAAAGTGACAAACTTTCTGGATTAATAATTTAGTGATAATGCCACTAGCTGATTGAATTCAATAAAAAAATCTGGAATTAAGAATCGACTGATGACCATGAAACCATTGTTAATTGTCAGAAAACCTTATCTGGTTCACTAATGTCCTTCACGGAAGCAAAATCTGTTGTCCTTACTTGGTCTGGCTGACATGTGACTCCAGAGCCACAGCAATGTTGTTGACTCTCAACTGCCCTCTTAACAAGGGCAATAAATGCTGGGCAGCCTGCGACGCCCATGTCCCACAAATGAATAAAAAAAAATTCCCAGAGGAAGACAAACTAACAAGTTTTTCCAGAGCAGCTCTAAGATCTGGAAGCAATTGTTAACTGCACACACATTGGGAGTGATTTTCCTGCAAGAGAATGGATGGTGAAATGCACTCATGTAGCTAGGATATTTATTCAGCTGACTTTTCAGATATTTGATTTCTACTTACTATGTTCAAGACAAGCTAAGAAAATATCATATGTGGAAAGAACTTGGGCAAGTGGTTTGGCTGCCCTGATTGCAACAACCTGAGTTGTTGACTCACCTGACGAAGAAGCAGCAAGTGCTCTGAAAGCTACTAGTGTTTACTACCAAATAAATCTGTTGGACTTTAACCCGGTGTTGTAAGACTTCTTACTGTGTTTACCCCAGTCCAACACTGGCATCTCCACATCATGCAACAACCTGGTCAGAGCAACAATCCAAGGCCTTTGTGGGTCAATTATTGGTTTAAATGAACAGGTAATGAAGTGCAAAACTTAAAACTTGAATTCAGGCCAATAAATTATCTTACCTGGCTTCCTCTACTCAATTTTGTTTTAAAGAAATAATGATCATTCAAGGCTTACGTGGTTAGGGATGCAGCCGACAAATTGTAATTTTATTAGGAAGCAAAATTGTTTTTTGGCTCCTCCTGGTGGAAGCTGTATAATCCCATTCTGGATTGGCATGTCACTGTGCAAAATAACAAATTGAAAATATTTAACAATGGTAATCAACAAATAAGAAAATTGCAATTAAATAATTATATTGTATACTAAAACATTTGTTTTAAAATTTATGGGCCATCTATTAGAATTTTAATGTTTTGTTAAAATTAGGATAAAACTAGATAAATTTTCTGTGTAAATGCAGTGTGAAGTATTTGATTTCATAGAATCCTACAGCTCACAAAGAGGCCATTCGGCCCATCAAATCTGCACTGAGCACAATCCCACCCAGGCCCTTTCCCCATAACCCCATGTATTTACACTAGATAGAGGGGCGATTTAGCATTGCCAATCTACCTAACTAGCATATCTCTAACCTATGGGTGAAAATCGGACCACACAGAGGAAACCCATACAGACATAAGGAGAACGTACAGTTCCATATAGACAGTGACCCGAGCTGGGAGTTGAACTGAGGCAGCAATGCTAATTACTCTGCCACACTCTGGTGACTGTTCAGTTACACTGAGGGAGAATTTAGCATGGTCAATGCACCTAACCAGCACATCTTTTGGATTGTAGGAGGAAACAGGACCACCTGGAGGAAACCCACACAGACACAGGGACAATGGGCAGACTTCACAGAGACAGTGACCCAAGTCAATAATCAAACCAAGGCAGTAGTTAGCAGTGACACTGTGAGGCAACAGTGCTAACCATTGTGCCACCATATGTCACTGTATACTCAGAAAAATGAGGCTAATTAGATTCCTTAAAAATTAGAAGTACAACTATAGATCTTCTATGGCTTTGTTCCTAGGTAGTTTGAGACTTGAAGCTTGGGTTCTGATGCTCATCGCCATCCTGAAGTAGCCTAAAAATGACAGTGGTTTGCCAACCATTCTAAAACAGTGAAGTGCAACACAAGAGTCATGGATCCAATAGCTGGAAGGAACTTTTCACTTTAGTAGAGGGGTCAATAACCAGGAGGCATAGATTTAAGGTGAGGGACAGGAGGTTTATAGGGAATGTGAAGAAACATTTTTTTCACCCTAAGGTGATGGATATCTTGAACTCAATGCCTGAAAGGATTGTAAAGGCGGGAACCTTCACAATGTTGAATACAAAGTTAGATGAGCATTTGAAATATCATAATGTACAAGATTATGGACCAAGTACTTGAAAATGGGATTAGGATAGGTACTTGATGACTGGTGCAGACATGATGGGCTGAAAGGCCTCTTTTATATGCTTTAATACTCTCTGACACCTTATATTGTGGTCTGCAGGTTTTCGACTTCTGCATCAAATGGATAGGCCTTTCATGGTCAAATATCTCTTCAGCCTAATTTTCTCTAAGGAAATAGTCCAGGCTTCTCTAACCTATCCATGTAACTTAAGTTTCTCAACCATAGAACTACTCCAGCAACTCTCATCTATCCCCTTTCTAAAGTTTTCACATGGTCCAAGTGGTGTCCAGAATTTGACTCAAAACACCAGTTAAGGCAGAACCATTTTATAGAGAATCATCATACACTCCTTGCTTCTGTTTATGAAGCCAATCCCCTGTGACTTTTTAACCATTTACTTGTGCAGCCACTGTAAGTTGTAAAAGCGAAAAGGGAAAGTGTTTTAAGTGTGTGTTTGAAGCACACTTGCTGCCTCTGAACACGTTGCAGTAACAATGCTTCCTGCACAGTCAGACAGCACAGCCAGGCATCAGCTGCCGAATGCCGACGGCTGGGTGGATCGATCGATTGATCGATTTGCCGAGCGGTTGGAGGTCGACTCTGCGTGTCTGTGTTTGGTAACCAGGAGACGGGAGGAGATGGCGGACCAGGATTCGGTGTCGCTGGTGAGCCGGGAAGACCACCGGGGGTGGGGGGGAATAGCAGCTGTTCGGAGCTGGCCACCACTTCCTTTCCTCAGACATCACCCCCACCCTTCTTCGATCCTCCCTCCCTGCCGCCCACCCCCGTCCCCGTTGCCCCACTCTCCCCCCGCCGCCTCGCCCTATCCCCCCCCGCACACTGCACCTTCCCATCGCACCCAGCCCCCCCAAGCTCCCCCTCTCTGCAGCCCCCCCCGCAACTCCCCTAGTCCCCCCCGTCCCCCCCCACTTCAGTCCTTGCAGCCCCTCCCACAGCCCCCGCCATCTGCAACCCCCCATCTGCAGCCCCCCCCCAGTCACCCCCATTTGCAGCCCCCCCACAGCCACCCCCATCTGCAGCCCCCCCAATCTGCAGCACCCCAAGCCCCCCATCTGCAGCCCCCAGTACAGCCCACCCAGCGCAGCCCCCCCCAGTGCAGTCCCCCCGCGATGCAGTCCCCCCCCAGCCCTCCCGTGCAGTCCCCGCTGTGCAGTCCCCCACACCTCTCCTCTGCAGCCCCCCCAGACACCACCCCTGTGCTCCCCCCCAGCACCCCCCCCCACGCAGTCCCCCCCCACGCAGTCCCCCCCACCCCCCCCACGCAGTCCTCCCCCCCGTCCCCCCCCAGTCCCTCCCCGCAGTCCCCCCCCGCGCAGTCCCCCCCCGCGCAGTCCCCCCCCGCGCAGTCCCCCCCCGCGCAGTCCCCCCCCCCGCGCGCAGTCCCCCCCCGTCCCCCCCCGCGCAGTCCCCCCCTTTCCCCCCAGTCCCCCCCCCGCGCAGCCCCCCCCCGCGCAGTCCCCCCCCCGCGCAGTCCCCCCCCCCGCAGTCCCCCCCCGCGCAGCCCCCCCCCGCGCAGTCCCCCCCCCGCGCCCCCCCCGAGTCCCCCCCCCGCGCAGTCCCCCCCCCGCGTCGCGCCCCCCCCCCGCGCAGTCCCCCCCCCCCGCGCAGTCCCCCCCCGCGCAGTCCCCCCCCCGCGCAGTCCCCCCCCGCAAGTCCCCCCCCCCGCGCAGTCCCCCCCCCCTATCCCCCCCCGCGCAGTCCCCCCCCGCCCCCCCCCACCTCCCCCCCCGCGCAGTCCCTCCCCCCCGTCCCCCCCCCGCGCAGTCCCCCCCCCCGCCCCCCTCCCCCCCACCCCCCCCCCATGCAGCCCCCCACCCCCCTCTGCACCCCCCCCCCCCCATACCTTCCTCCACCTTTTTTTGCTCATTCCCCCCCCGACGCCTATCCCCTCGCATCCCTCTGCTTGTGTGTTCCACGCTATCTTCGCACCATCCCCTCTCTGCATGCCCCCCCCCATTTTCCCCCACCTTTTTGCTCACTCCCCAACCCCTATGCCCTATCCCACTGCACTCTCCTCCCTGATCTTTTCAGCTCGTCTTTGGTTTTTATGGGGATGCATAGGATCTGGACTGAACAAGTTGAAGTTGGAGACAATGTTATGAGGCACGGGTTGTGATGATGCCATTCAGTGAGGTGGACTAATAAAAGATGGCTTTCCATTCGCGCTCATGTGACTGATGAGCAGATCAAGTGGCCTGTCACACTTGGTCAGCTGAGAGAGTCTTCACCTTCCATGGATCGTGGAACACAAGATTGCAGGAAGCTATGTCCTGAATCAAGATGACAAAACAGTGTAGTTGGAGATGGGATAAATAAGGATCAACATCTTCAGGAGCAGATGTAAAGCCACAGACAGGAGGAAGGTGAGGGAGAGAAACGAGGGTCCGGGAGGCAACAAAGGCCACATCTTTAGCATTGATTGTCAAAGAAGATTCCTTTTCATGTGAAGAAGACTATGCCTGTCTTGGTGGAACCTGAGATTTGTGTTTTCATTGAGGAAGACTTCAAATTACACAGCACTGCTTACTGTGATCTGTCAATAGCCTTTAAAGTCACTGGCCTTCTTCAACTCTGGCTCTTTCTAAGGATCAGAGCTAGAAGTTTGTGGCATCTTTCAAATGGCAGCGTGCTGTTGCATCTTGCATGTCACTGACACTTTATGAAAGCAGGTAATAAATAAAATATCAAACTGATGGCACTTTGCAAGTGCAGGGACAGTACAATTTGCCTCCATCTTGGACTTCTGCAGAAATAGGGTATTACTGTTTGTACCCAAGTGGCCACCAAGATGCCAAGTGAGCAGCCAGTAAAGTTAATTAACAAGAAAAATTTGCACTCAAACATTCAGCTGGTATGTGACCACTGAAGTGCTTTATACATGTTTGCGCTTGCTATTTTGGCTCCAATCTTCATTCTCCTTGGTCCAGACTGCTGCTACTTTTCATGTAATTACCAAAACTTGCAGTTTGCTTCCTTCTTGAATTTTCTCACATGCAGGACATCATCGATAGGACAACACAGTCCATCGGAGGAGGAAGAGAAATATGCAGAACAAATGATGCCTGCGTTTTGCGAGGAGAACACAAAGTCAGAGCCGGAGTCGACCATGTGGCCCCTTAAACCTGCACTGCCATTCAATGTGTACATGGCAGATCTTGGGCTTCAATTCAATTTTTCTTGATTCCCTCAAAGACCAAACATCTTTCTATCCCGCACTGAAATGTATTCAATGATACAGCAGCTACAACTCTCTGTTGAAAAGCATTCCAAGATTTACAACCCATTTGTGAAGTAATTTCTCATTCAGTTCTAAATCATCCCTTATCCTAAGCCCTTATAAATGTTGCTTGGGGCTGTCTTTTGATCCAACAGGATAGTTTGACCATCTGATCAAGGGATGACTGAGGTGTCTCAACAGCCACTAGCCAATGTAGGTAGTGCAGCTAGGTATAATTCACATAATAGTGAGATACAAGGGAGAAAAATTCATGACTATGATCAGCAGATGTTTGACATGAGAAAAACTGCAAGTGACAGCTGGATCAAAAGTTGTCTGGCAGAGGTGTCTTTTCTGACCTTTTATTGGAGACCTTAGCATCCCTCTGCCTGGTAACGATAAAATTGTCATGCCCGTATGACCATAGGTTACTCTCCTCTTTGAGGAGGAGAGTTGATTGGTGATGATTTTAACCTGAGGATTACCACATCTGAGGAGTAGCTTTGAGAACGTGGCTTTCATTAATAACCTCAGTCGGTATGATGATTGAACCCACTCTGTTAGCATCATTCTGCATAAGAAACTAGCTATCTGGCTAATTGAGCTAACCAACTCCCTCTACTGGCCAGTGCTATATACCAAAACTACTTGTTAATACAGGCATTTATGAAACCTTCGGTTTTAAACGCCACCTCATTGGTTTCACAACTGGCCACCGTCAGCATATTTTATTATACATTTAATAGTTTGGCCTTGTTCTATAGTGGGAAAACTTGGGCAATGGGGAGAAGTACCTTGACGATGCATCACTCCATCGATCTCCAGATGAAGCTACGTTACAGAGGTCCACAACCTATCCTGCATCCATAGGGTGCTAAGGTTCATGTGACTCTCAATGAGGTTTGTTACTCTCAATGGAGGATACCATGCATTCTCATGCAAGACTTATGGAGCATGAATGGAAGCATCCATTATTTGAATGTGAGAATTCATTGTTTCCACTGGAAACTCCAACAGTTTGCTGATGGCACCTGAAGCTTCTTGTCTGCAGGGAACTGAGCTTCGCTGGGTCTGTCCTAACTTCTCAGAGGAGAATTGGCCACTGGTATCACTGATTTAGTTACCTTCTCCTGCACATCTGTGCAGTGCTCACTAGATTGTGGCAGCTGCTGTCCACAAGCAACAAGGCCAACCCATGTGAGTGTATCTGCGCTGTTGGAGGGTGTGTTAGAATAGTGACATGAAGCCTTCAAGATGATGTTGAACTTTAGTAGGAACCCTGGTCTGTCTGCAACATGTTGTACCTTTCAGAGAAACACAATTTAAGTGAAACAGCTGCTCTTTCAGTCAAACAGTGGTGCCTCAGGAGCTTCCAGTGCCTCAGGAGCTTCCAGGCACACAGGCCACAAATGATCTGGGGAATATTGGACGCAATCAGCACTATACTTATTTTCCATAGCTTCCACACCTATCTCATTCTCAGTCACGGATTGCCATGCATGATCCTTTTTATTACTATAGCTTCCTTTTCCATTGGTTACAAGGCGATAAAGGCATTCCATCTCTCATTCATTAATGTTTCTTGGCTTTCTGAGCATGTTTCTGCAAACATAGACATAGGCAGTGTCACTCTCTGCTTCATGTTTCGTATGTGTTGGTCGTTCTGAAGAATCAGACCTGGTGTGGTTGGCATGGTGAGATATCCAGCATTTGCCCATGACTGACCATGTTATTTGGTTGTGAATGAATTAGGTGCCTCACTGGACTCTGCCTCCTGTTGCCATTGCATGGATCTATCACCTAGCTTCACATTTCATGAATGCTATCTTATTCATGCTAGGCTTCAAGTTTGCAACTAACATTGCTCACCTTTCCAAACTGCATTAGATCATTAAATCTCTCTCTGCACTGGATTAAGATTCTTGCAACAACTCCTTAGCTGCTTATGATGTCTGCTACTTCCAGCCTTGCTTTCTTGATGAGATTTGCTGGACTCTTCCTCTTGCCTGAAAAACACAGGATCTCATTTTTCACTTTCAGGAAGGTATCACTGAACTGTGGAGGGACCTTTTGTCATTGTGACAACATTCCTCTACTGTTGACCCCACTTCTTCACATGCTACCAATCCTGCCTCCTGCCCGCACACTCTGTTGCCCTGCATTTTTACCTGACATCTGATTGTCTGCCTAATTGGTAAAATTCGGGCCTAAAATTCATGTAGCAATGACCGAATATCCAGGCGCGATGCTATCCACTTGGTCGCAGCTGAGATGTGCTATAAAGAAACATTTAACTTTCAGTGCCCTGGTTCAGATTCTCCCATCCCTTGAAAGTCTCCTTGTTACTATTTGCTTCATTTTAAGTAATTGTTCCCATGGTATAGGCTCGCAGACACTTGATGCTCAAGCAGCTGTTCCCACCTGGTAGCCAGTAGCTGATACATATCTGTTTTGATGAAGCAAATGATCAGCGATCTGCAAGTAAAATCTGAGAGCCAGTAACTACTTTGGCTCCCTTGACAAGATTAAAGCGCTGTGTTGCTGCTCACACAGGAAACAGAAGTAGGACATTCGACCCTTTGAACCTGCTCTGCCATTTTTTTAGGTTGTGGCTAATCAACTACCTGAAAACCACTTTCCTATGCTATTCACCCCCTCCTCCCCATATCCGTTGATGTGATTAGTATCCAGAAATGTATTGATTTCTGGCTTGAATGTGCTCAATGATTGAATTTTCACATATTTCTCGGATACAGAATTCCAACGATTCACTCTGAGTGAAGAAATTCCTCTTCATCTCAGTCTTAAATAGACTTTATCTTGTTCTGAGACTGTGCCCCTCAATTCTAGATTCACCAGTTAGGTTTAGGTTTTTTCCCTGGTTGACTTCTTTGTTGCTTTTCCAATCAGGGAGTCTTTGTTCTATACATAACTGGGAGTGTCAGGTTTCCTGGCACTCCAAATGCTGACCCAGAGGTTGTAACTAACACTCTATGAACTTAAATAGAGCTTGTAAATAAAAGGGAATCTGGTGAAGGGATACCGGCCTCTGCTGACTTATTCCACTGGAGATGAGGGGAAAAAAACAACCTGAGGGAAGGTGATCACTAATAGCCGTGACGCATTGGTAAAAAGCCATTGTCAGGTGTCATGCCTGTGTTTGCGAAACTGGATTCTTTTGATGCTGCTGTGGAGGACTAGGCCCAATTTGTAGAACAAATGTTTTTAAGGCTAATGAAGTAGTGTCAGATGAAATGTAATAGGACATTCTTCTGACTGCATGTGGACCATCAGCATTTGCCATTTTGCACAGCTTAGCTTCCTCAGAGGCGCCAAGTACCAATATCTTCTAAGAATTGGCAGACTTAGTGAAAGAATTACCATAAGCCACTTCGGATCCTGAGAAGGTACCAGCTTTACTCGGCAATCTGGGAAACGGGGAAATATGTCACGAGTTTCTTAACAAGGTTATGACATCTGGAGTGCTTGCAAAATCAGGTTGATATAAATGAGATGGGTAAATAATGTGACTATCCAAAAATGTGTGCGGGTAAAGTCCCACATGGACTGGCTTTGTCATTGGAAAAGGTAGCAAGAAGGTCATTTGAGTTACAAGGGTTCCCAATGGAAATGGACACACTAGCACAGCTGAATTAGGGGATCTCTACTTGGGGGCAGGAAATTATATAGCTGCCCTCAGGAAGGATTCAAAAACTACTAAACCCTGATGTGTTGGAGGACTGCCTGAAAACAAAGCTAAATTTGGACCGGAAAACAACAGTTCCTGCAGAATCTCACCCAGTAAGACATTGTAACATAGATATAGCAATTAACAAATTAGAACGTATCAAAATAACCTTAAGACAAAATGGACAATCAGTGTTAATGGAGGTTGATGCAGGCATGGCCGTATCTGTGGTCAGGGAAGCAGCATTCAGCAAAATCTGCACTGGACTCCAACTCTTGTGCTTAATAAAGACTTTGGCAAGACTGAAGATTTATATAGGGGAACCACTGAAAATTGCGGGTACAACCTTTGTTTCTGTTTCTTACGAAAAGCAGCTAGTTAGACTACTGTTAATGATTTTGCAGGGCTTGTGGTCAAGCTTAATGGGGTGAAACTAGCTCAGAGAGATCCAACTGGATGGGTGAACATTTTCCAATTGGGGAATGGACATTTGGGTGAAGTCCTGTTTAAACATCTGGAGATTTTCCAAGAAGGGCTTGGAACAATAAAAGGATCAAAGTGATGTTACATATCGATCCGGATGTAATTCCATGATTTTGCAAGGCTTGCTTGGTCCCATTTGCTTTATGAGAGAAAGTGGAAACAAGAAATAAAGGATGGAAATGAGAAAGTATAATGAAACCTGTCCAGTTCGCAGTGCTTATTATGAAGCCAGATGGTTTAGTAATCACTTGTGATGTATCTGCATACAGCACTGGGGCAGTTGTAGCACATTAGAACATTATGGCACAGTACAGGCCCTCAATGTTGTGCCGAGCTATGTCCAATCTCAAGAACATGCTATCCCCTCCCTACAATTCTGGAATGCTCCATGTGCCTATCCAAAAACCTAAAGTGTCTGACTCCACTATCACAGCAGGCAGTCTATTCCACACCCCAACCACTCTGTGAGTGAAGAATCTATCTCGGACATCCCTCCTATATCTCCCATCATGAACCTTATAGTTATGCCTCTAGTAACAGATACATCCAGCCGAGGAAATAGAATGGACATGCAGAAACTATCAGTTCCTCTCATCGTCTTGTAAACCTCTATTAGGTCATCTCTCATCCTCCTCTGCTGCAAAGAGAAAAGCCCTAGCTCACTCAACTTTTCCTCATAAGACCTACCCTCCAAACTAGGCAGCATCCTGGTAAATCTCCTCTGCATTGTCTCCAATGCTTCCACATCCTTCTTGTAATGAGGTGACCAGGACTGAACACAATATTCCAAATATGGTCTCACCAACGTCTGGTACAGTTGCAGCATAACCCCATGGCTCTTAAACTCAAACACTCTGTTAATAAACGCTAACACACTATTAGCCTTTTTCATATGGCACAATGGAGAGGAACAGCCAATAGTTTATGCCTCCCGAACCTTGGTGACAGTAAAAAGAAAGTACATCTACATTGAAAAGGCCTGGTAGTAATACTTAGAGTGAAGAAATTTCATCTATCTGGGTGTAAATTTGCAATAGTCATCACAAGCTGCTGTTGGGACTACTGAAAGAGGACAAAGTGGTGCCACTGATAGCATCAGCTCAAATCCAGTGTTGAGTATTGCTATTGGCAGCAGACAGTTATCAGCTGGAGCAACAGCTAGAAAGTCGAGTAACAAATGCCTTGAGTAGGGTACCTTTCGCAGACACCTCAATGTTGATGGTATCCAAAATAGAAGAGATTATAATGATGGTGAACAACAGAAAGTGTCAAGAGCTTCAAGATTTTAGGTGTCCAGATCACCAACAACCTGTCCTGCTTCCCCCATACCAACACCAAAGTTAAGAAAGCCCACCACCGTCTCATTTTCTCAGCAGACAAAGAAATTTGGCATGTCAGCTATGACTCTCATCAACTTTTACAGATGCACCATAGAAAGCCTTCTTTCTGATTGTATCACAGCTTGGTATGACTCCTGCTCTGCCAAGACCACAAGGAACTACAAAAGTTGTGAATATAGCCCAATCCATCATGCAAACCAGTTTTTGTATGTTGACTCTGCTTACACTTCCCGCTGCCATGGTAAAGCAGCCACATAATTAAGCCACCTTCTCCCATTGGCAAAAAGATACAAAAATCTGAGGTCATGTACCAATTGGTTCAAGAATAACTTCTTCCCTGCTGCTGTCAGACTTTTAAAAGGAGTTACCTTGCACTAAGTTGATCTTTCTCTACACCCTAGTTAACTGTAACACTACATTCTGCACTCTTCTTTCCTTCTCTATGAACAGCATGCTTTGTCTGTATAGCACACAAGGAATAATACTTTTCACTGTATGCTAATACATGTGACAATAAGTAAATCAAATACCCTTCCTGTTTCTACACAAGATATATGTCTCTGGACACACAAGGACCTGGTACTTGCAAAAGTGAAACACTTGATACAGCCGGAGAAATATAAAGTCCAATGCAACCTCAATTCCACCTGTACTGAAGTAGAAGAGAACAGCTCACAGTAGAAAATGAATATGGCTATAGGGTAGCATAAGTGGTAATCCCAGGTAAAGGCCGCTGTGCCATACTGGCTGAATAGCATCACAGCCACCCAGGATTGTCACAAGATGAAGATGCTGTCCTTACTTGGTCTGAACTACATGTGACTGCAGAGCCACAGCAATGGGGTTGATTGTCAGATGATGCAACAAGTCACTCAGTTGTATCAAACTGCTATAAACAAGTCAATAAAGAATGAACCAAGTGGACCATCCAGCATTGACTAAGCACTGGAAACAATAATGATAAAGTCCACCCTGTTGACATAGCAAAGTTGTCCTTACTAACATCTTGGAGTTTAATTGTGCCAAAATTGGGAGACCTGTCTCACAAACCAATCAAGTAACAACCTGACATTGTCATATTCACTTCAGAAATCTCTTTACTACCTTTTCCAGTCCCACTATTTGCTGATATTAATAATGATTATCTTTGCTCAGATGCTTCTGTTTATCAATATCATCTGTCATTAACCACTTCCTCAAAAATTATATCTTTGATCTATCTGTCTGTCCAGCTACAGGCTTCTATCCTTTCCCTTTTAATCTTCATTTTCTTGCTAATGAAATATCTAAGCACCATTTGCTATTTACTCTTGTTTTTTAAAGGTGGTGTGAATTGTACCTGTTAAACAGGATTGTACTTTCCCCAGTGAAGTGTACTGGATAGGATGGCATATCACTTTGCTGCCACGAATAGCAATAAAAATTTGAAAATTGGTAGCTGGGTGATACAAGCTGGTTTTTGAGACATAGTGCTATAGAGGGATGTTCTGATCTAAACTTAATTTTCTGCAATCATGAATCTGATAGAAATAGTTGTAGTATAGAACCTGAGTATGTTGGTACAGAACATTATTGGTGAGGTCTGGATATTTGGACAGCATTTGTCCTGTTTGTGAGTGTGAAGAACAATCAAAGGGAAGAACTATAACTTGAAGAACATTAGTACTGAAAGAACAATTCAATATACTTTCATCTTTTTATTTTGCAGGCTCTAATAAACTATTACTGTGAAAAGAAATATTTCAATCATATCCAGATTGCAGCAGATGAAGGTCTCAAAAAATATGGCAATGATGCTGTGTTCCTATTTTTTCGTGCATTTGGGATCCTTATGGAAGGTAATTAAATGCAAAGAAAATGCTTAGTCTATTTTCATAACATTTGAGCATCAACCTGTAATGTATTTCATAATTCAAAAATGTCATTCTTTTGCATATGCAGATCGAATTCAAGAAGCTATGCGTGAACTTGAGGCTGTTAAAGAAAAGCAGGATGTATCACTCTGTTCTATAATGGCTCTAATCTATGCTCATAAAAAAAGTTTAGCTCCAGGTGAGTGAATACACATAGTATACATTATCTGGCAGTGAAGATATTACACCATTTGTTCTGAGTAAAAAAAACATAAAAGATAAAATAGGACTCTGCAATACAAATATGTTTAATTTAGATTGGGGGAAGATGATAGCAGAATGGTAACGTCACAGAACTAATAATACAGACTAATACTCCTACTTATGGGTTCAAATCCCACTATAGCAGCTGGTGGAATTTAAATTCAGTTGATAAATTTTGTAACTGAAAGCTAGTCTCTGTAATGGTGACCATGAAACATTTGTCAATTATTGTTTAAAAAAAAATTGGCCCGCTAATGTCCTTTAGAAAAGGAAATCTGCTATCTTTACCTGGTCTGGCTTACATATGACTCCAAACCCACAGCCATGTGGTTGACTCTTAACTTCCCTCTGAACTGGCCTAGTGCAACACTCAGTTCAAGGCCAATAGGGATGGACAATAAATGCTGGCCTTGCCAGGATGCTCTTACCCCAAAAAAGAGTGAGAAAAATATCTTTAATATCCTACAGCCTATCCATGTCTGCTATCTGATTTCTATTTGTTAGTTTCTTTGCATCTGATTGAAACTCTGGAATCTATGTTTTTATTTTATGACAATAATCACTTTCTGTCATCTTTATGATAAATATGCATCTACAACATCTTTGAGTAAACATTGAAGCTACGTGTTAATACAACAGAATAATCAGAATGGGAACCCTGACTGAATTCTCCCTATAATACAGATATTGTAGATAGTTATACTCCCATGATTGTTGCTACAACTGAGATCAGTTATCTCAGTGCAAATTCAGCACAAACTTTTCTCAACCATGGGGTAACAAAACTTGACATGTAAATAAAATGTTGTTTGAGTCGGCAGTATTTTTAGTTGTATGATTCAAACAATATTTTCATTCAAGAAAATATTAACTAATTAGATCAAATGGTAAGCACTAAAATACTCTGTTTAATTACTGAAATACTCAAGTAGTTTATCTTTTGCCTTGTTAAAAGATCGTGATGCCATTCAAGAACTTGATAGCAAACTAAAAGAAAACCGGAAAACTGCAGGACAAATGGCATTGTATTTTGCGGGTCTCTTCCTTTGGCATATTGGACGGCATGAAAAAGCTCGTGAATACGTTGATAGAATGATTAAACTTTCTAATGGAGCAAGAAAGGTTAGTATATTTTTTTACAGATAACTGTGCAACGAAACTGATATTATCACTAAAGAGGGAATTTGCACAAATGGATTCCCATATTGCCACTAACTAGAATTTTAAAGAATGTAAAATGATAACAAAGAATGACAAAGATACACCAGTGAATATGAATATGATGTATTTGCAATGATGGGGAAGGTGAGTTTAACTTTTTTTGAAATATGCGTTTATGAAAATTAAGAAAACATAATTGCACTTTTAGTTGTACATGATTTCTTTCACAATATGAATTTGTCATTGTCATGTTACCCTTTCAAAATTGAAAGTTAAATACATTCCAGCGTATATAGATATCAAGCAGGTTGTTTCCTGTGCGACACCTTCAGGAACTGCCATTAGGCTCAAATGAGGGTCAAAATCCTACACTGTGGAGAACTGTCACCTGGCTGTGCTTTTCTTCGAATTGATGGAATAATGGCCAGAATATGGACTTGCTGTTCACATAAGCAACTTGATTCTATGCCTTGGGACGGTGAAGGTAGTAGTGAAAGGTGGTGCTTTCAAAGCTGGAATGCCAGTAGAGTCTCTCCAACACTGAAAAAACAGCAAGCTTTCTGGGTAAGAGGGGAAAAGAGGCTGCCAGTTGGTGCTTTTTAAAGTCTTAAATTAGATGTCTTTAGTTGTGGAGGGTAATCCTGTCCACATAACAATCAGTGATTGCAGCTGAAGCTTAACAGATGGAAGGCAGCCTCTACACCTGTTTGTACTGTTGCCACAGTCTGTTACTCCTCCCCACTGCCAAGAGGCTGCCTTCAGGCACTTACACTGTTCGCCAACTCAGAAATTCCAATTGGCCTTTGTTAATAGGCCTTCAATGAATCAATTTCACCACTACAACAAAAATTTAAGTGATATTCAGTGATTTGTAACCTGTCATATTTGTGTTATAGCTTTACTAATTCCTGATGGCAAGATTTTTATTCATTGATAACAAGATTTCAGTTTAAAAACTCAAAAGCATTTGAAGTATTTTAAACGGTATTTGCTTTAAGTTATATTTAGTGCTCTGGTTAAGCTATGTTTGATCCAAGAATCAAATTTCAGTGTAAAGTACACCAAGCTACTTCCTTTCTAGAGTACATTTTGCTATTAAAACATAAAATATTTCCCAATTATTTGGCCTGTAATATTTATCAAACTGAATAGGATTAAACTGCCAAATGCCATCGATAGACAGTAATGTTCTTAATTAATATAATAATTTCAGTGTGATTGTTCAGTGCTTCCTATTTCTATTTAGTTATAGTTGCTGAATGAAGAATTAAATAGTCTACTATTTTCAAATTTTCTGTCTTCACTTTATAAACCCATGATCCCAGTGTAAATTGCATTGCTCATGAGATTCCAAGGATTCAGCTACACAGAACCATTCTGTGGTAGAAATTGTCTCTTGCTATTAACTATCATTTTTCTTTTTAACGAACAGTATATGTATTGTTCACAGTGATTCAGAAGATGTGCTGGCAGTCTCAACTTAACTTTAACTGAAATTAGTTGTTTAAATAAACCAAACAATCATCAGCTATTACAAAAGCAAAGCACTGTACATACTGGAAATCTGAAATAAAACAGAATGTGACTCATCAGGTCTGGCAGCATTTGCAGAAAGGGAAACGAAGTTAATATTTCAGATTGATAACCTATCGTCGAAGTTCTGACAAAAGTTTAGTGACCTAAAATGCTCATTGTTAGTTGGTCAGCTCAGCACTTTTTTTCTTATTTCAGTAGCTAACTACTGCCACTTTATTTATTCTTTAAACATAGTACCTAACAAAAATTTGTGTGCAGTTGAAGGTGCCAAAATGTTTGCACACCAGTCAACAAGGAGACTAAACTGATGCCTGTAAATTTTACCTAATTTTCTGCAACTAATCAAAATATGTAGTGATTTACTATGGTATTTATCAGTGTAAGAATTAGCGAACTCTCATTCCAGGGCCTGATTTTGAAAGGATGGATCGAGCTAACCAGTGGGAGAGATGCAAATGCAAAAAAGGCCATCAAATATTTTGATGAAGGAATCCAAGATGGAAATGATGTATTTGCAATGATGGGGAAGGTGAGTTTAACTTTTTTTTTAAAAAAAACTATAAAAATAAAAGGGATGAAATTGGACTTCCTGGTTGCATGATAAAATAAATGCTGCAGACCTATTTCGCATCAAAATTATTTAACAACAGTTTGAATATTTCTTTTTCATGTAATATTGCCCATTACTAGTAGTAAGTAATCTACTTTAGAAAATAATGGGTCAGTTGAATTATCTCCTTGAGTTGTAAATACTATCTTTTCTCCCTTACCCCAACTCTATTCTTCCCTCGTCCCACACCCAATAAAAGTAAAAAGTAATGAACTAAAAATGCTGGATAAACTCAGCAGTTTGGCAAAATTAGGACAGAAAGAAACAGAGTTAATGTTTTGACTTTTTAGAATTCTATGAAAAAGAAGTCGTGTAGACTTGAGATGTTAACTCTTTCTTTCTCCACAGTTGTTGCCATCCCTGCTGAGTTTATTCGGCATTTTCTGTTCTTATTTCAGATTTCCAGCATTTGCAGTATTTTACTTTTGTGTAAAAAGTGATGCATTTCCTTTAAAATGTAATTCATGTTCCTCTTTTGTGTGCATTCTCTCTTTCTGTCAATTACTCTTGGTCATTTTTGTTTCTTGATTACTGCAGTATATTTCTTTTTCATGTACTTCTACTTAATTATTTTGCTAAGCATTTAGCCCAAATGCCATAAACAGGGATGGATTATCTTGTACTCCCTGTCTAATTTTCATGTTTATTGAATCATGGCAATACTATATGTGTCAGCCAACAATGTGTGAAAGTATAACACAGGTAGCACAGTGGCTGGCATTGCTGCTTCACAGCGCCAGGAACCCGGGTTCAATTCCTGGCTTGGATCACTGTCTGTGTGGAATTCACATGTTCTCCCCGTGTCTGCATGAGTTTTCTCCGGGTGCTCTGGTTTCCTTCCACATTCTGAAAGAATAATAAATAAATAAACTTCGTAAATAAAGTTTAACAGTAAGAGGCTATGTATCAACCAATATGCATTTTCTGTCCTTGAAATGAACTGATTCAGTTGCAACAGTTTTTAGTCTTCTAAGTAACTGAGTTTTATATGACATTTATGCAGATGGAATTATAAAGTCAAAGATTTCTTTTCATTGGTATGTGTAAAACCAGTTTTATAAACAGGTTTATAAAATCATAAACCTGTTGTTTGTAATGTATTTACAACTTCACCATATTTCAGCAGAAATATTCAACCAATATTATACTGGAGGGTTTGATGAAAAAAGTTCTTAATTTCAGTGATCTTATCCTTCCAAAATTGTAACACAATTAGTTTATATAGATGTTGAGTAAATTTTCCCGACAATGACTGAGTGTCATTTCAGGTGAGGAGACTAGCGTGATTAAATTTTCCTATACTCTGTCATTTTTTGGCAGAGAGTGAGTTTCGCACTGGTTGAAAGCGGGGTCTAAGCACAGAGATTAGCCGCCGTTTTTAAAGGACGCCTCATCTCAAATTAAAATTGAGGGTTTCTCTCCCTCCTTCTACAGAAATTGGGCACCCTCCACCTTTTCCTCATTGAACGGCTGTTTCCCCATGCTCCCACCCCAAGAAGGTATTGGGACATTGGGTTCCCCCTCCCCCGCATGACTGCCATCACCCGTCTTAATGATTCCCCTCCTTCACATTCCCCTTAATGATCACCCAGCCCCCTCGGGCACTGTGTGTAGCATCCTGGCAGTGCCAACATGCCAGTGGGCAATGCCAGGCTGGTGCTGCCAGATAGGCAATGCCCAACCATGAACCCAACTACCAGGGATCTCAATGGCCACGAAGCCCCCCGGGCATGGCCATTACACTTGGTTTCCATTTATAGAGATCAGTAGTGATTCTTGCCGGCTTGGAAAATCATAGGACCAGGAAAGACTCGGCCTTGAACGGACTCAGAGCGTTTAAATGTTCATTTAAATATGCTGTGGGAACCAGATTATGTCTAGTGACAATGGGTGGGAAGACGAAGTTTAGCGACAATACAGAATGCACTAAACCAATCGTCTGCAATTCTACAACCCTATTTGGCTGTAAAGTTTTCTGTGCCGATCATGACGTGGTCGGAAAATCGTGGCCGTTGTACTTGCTCAAATTTCCATTTTAGTTCCAGAATGTTCTTTCTTCTTTATAATAGGCACAATATCTTGAGATGCGTCAGAACTACTCTGGAGCTTTGGAAATGGTAAACCAGATAATAGTTCATTTTCCTGGCTTCCTGCCAGCTTTTCTGAAGAAGATAGAACTCCAACTAGCTCTGCAAGATTGGGAACAGACAATTGAGACAGTACACAGGTAAAGAAGCCAACTTCATACGAAAGTAATCTTTTAAAATCTTGTCTGTGAGTGAATGATTATGTCAGACCAGAACATTGTATTGGAGTGGCGTGTTGCAAGCCTACTTACAATAAAGATGAAATTTCAATCTGCACTTACGTTACAGTAAATAAGTTCAAGGCAGTATCTATGAAGTATGATCAAGTAGTTCCACGCATGTATCTCTTGTACGTTTTTAAAGAAGTTTATAAGAATACTGCTGTTTTCTGACATTAAAAATACAAGTTAATATAGTGTCCAGAAAATCATTGGATGAATTCACAGAGGCTTCAAGTGATAATATACCTGGTTAAAGTTCAAATGAATTTCTGGAAAGATGATCATGAAATGAGTGCATAGCACCACTTAATGTGTTCTAGAATCATTGCTCCAGATATATACTTGCATTAGCCATGCACACACAAATGATTGCATTGGGGAAAAAATGGCTCTCACTGCACCCATAGTTAGTAAGGTAAGAAGAATCATGATGAAATTATAAAATAAATCTACCATTATAGTAGCATTTTCATTTTTAATTGTCAGCTTTCATTTTTAAGCAAATGTCCTGTTAGTTATCTCTTCTCATTCATTAATTCATGGATTATTATGCCTCAGTGTTGAATGGTATTCAGAAGAAACGGTGGGAAGGAAGCAAGGAAATAGATTGTACTTTGATAGGGGAGCTTCAGTTTTTATCTCATGTGGCTCCCCATCATAATCTGCAACTTTATGGCCTAGCCATCTTTTATCACAACATTGGGCTACCTGAATGCTAAGTACAAAAGACAGCATATTATAGACCTCAATGAACAGATCAACTCTGCAACCTTACCATACCCAGTTGAAATCAGTGATTGGCAACTAACAAGGCAAAGGAACTGTGCACCCACAATTGTAGCAGAACTCAATACATGAGCATAAGAGATAGGTCCGAAGTATTTTCAAACATATTCAGTTCAAAAATGTTAAGAGGGCCCCTTCACTTAGCCAACCCTGTGCTCCCTACCATTATAAATATCAGTGCCCAGCTAGTCTGGCTTATTTTCATGTGATATAAGAAATGGCTGAGTGCATTGGATGCATCTTGATGCTGCCAACATTTTGATTGTAGTGCTGTAGACCTGTGGACAGGAACTAGCAGCCTCTCCACTCAAGCTGTCCCAATGGCATTTGTGTTACAGTGTAGAAAATTGACAACAATTTGATTATTGCTCAATACTCGGGAAATTGATGGATAATGCTACTAACGTCAGACAACACTAACTTCTCAATAATCAGTCACTGACACTATAGCCGTTCAGCTCCAGATGACATCATAGTCTTAATTCAAACACAATTGCTAAAAATCAGAGGAGAGGTGAGAGTTGTTGCCTTTATGAAGGCAGCATTTACTTGAGAAAGATACCAAGGAGCCCCTGCAAAACTGAAGTGAATGAGAGTCTCTTAAGTTTAAGAACCCTTCAGGGGTAGAATCCAACTCATTCGAGGGAAGATATTCATGGAGGTCTTGCAGTTGATTTTGCATTGTTCTTCACCATTTGCAGTATACACTCCATGCCAACAAAAAAAAAATTGGAAAACACAATATTGTTGCCCTCCCATTTGTACTTTGTTTTATTGATAGAATGGATATGTATGTTGTGAATTTAACTTATTTATCTGATAAAGATATTTTCAATATGTTTCTTTTTCCACTGTTACAAGGAAATACAAGTTGGCTTGTCATAACATAATGTTAAATGTCTTGTGCAGTACAACTATTAAAAATATATATTTTCCAAAAACAAACTTCAGTACTATTCAAGTTCCTCATAAAATAGAATGTATTTAATTTATCTGGTATAATTTAGAGATTAAGATCCCATTCATTTGAATGTAATTTAGTACAATAATTTAACATTTATTCTAAAATCTATCACAGACTCCTACACAAAGACAGTCATAATTTTGAAGGTCTAAGGATGCTGGCCCTCCATTCTTTATGCAGAGAAGGAAATATTAAGGAGGTAAGGAAAAAGTTATAATGAAGCACTAATTAACAAGTGATCTATTATTTCTAATGTCAATCCTCATCATACTCAACTCCTTGTCAGTAGTGGTAAAGTTTTCTTAAATTTGTTCATGCATGTTACTTGTGACAATATTCTTAGCCCAATGTTCTCATACTTCTGCCACCTTCAACAAAAAGTCACAAGAAAAATCACGTGCTAGTCTGTAATATTGTTCTTGTACTGTATTGGAATTAAAACCTTCTGTATAGGATAGTAAGGGCATGGAATGCCCTGCCTGCAGCAGTTGTGGACTCATCAAGTTGAAGGGCATTCAAATGGTCAGTGGATAGGCATATGGATAGCATTGGAATAGTTTAGAATAGAGGGTCATAAAATTGGTTACGTTGGTCGGCGCAACATCAAGGGCCGAAGGGCCTGTACTGCGCTGTAATGTTCTATGTTCTAAATTTCTGAACTTGTTAAATGGTAGAAATGCTAGATATTCTGTCTGGAGTAAGGATTATAGGGTTATTTAATGTGCACCTTCAACTCAAAATTAAAATTTACAACAGTTTCAAGATAACTGTCCATGATATCTGTATTAAGGACCTATAAAAGACCAGAATTTAAATGTATACTATTGCTTTTTTTGTAAGGAGATAATTAAAACAACATTTATCAAATACATTTAAGTTTCACAACTAATAATACATAGGTAATGATTTGTTAAGGTGTACTATTCAAAGTCTGCAAAATGGAATTCATATTAGTTTTCGACATCTTTCTAGGCTGGTACTAGACTTGGTGATCTCATCAGTGTACTGGACCGTTTTGAGCCACATAATCCTGATCTCTTTTATAAAATGGCATTGGCCTTCAGTAGGATGGTAAGTTTGTTAAAATAATTTGAAACAAAAATATTTTTCCCAACAGCTTAGGCAAGTTGATTCAATGTGTAACTGAGTTGTAAAAATTATGCAATGTCCAAATATGATGCTAATTTGTGCTGAATCAGTTAATCACTGTCAAAATGGAAATAAGAGTGCATCAACTATTTCTGGAACCTTGAGTTAGAGAATGGGATGTTAGGCAAAGTTCTTATTTCACACCAATATCCACACGCTCTCTGTATGTTGAAAAGCTCAGGCTCCACTATAATACCCTACATGAATAGATGGCTTGGTTATAATATTGACAATGAGACATAAAATATTGGCCCCTTCAGGGTTTCTTCTGGGGTGAGTGTGAAATAAAATAGAACAAGGGTTTAATTCTTTTACAAAAAGGAGCTGATGTTTTATTAATTTTAACCTCTTTATTCTATCCATTCATCACCTTTATAAATGTATTTCCTAATTATGTTTCCATTGTCTGTTTTGATTATTCACTGTTGCATTATGGCCAGAATTCTCCAACCTCACCTGTGGCTGGGATTCTCCAGTCCCATTGCAGTAAATTGAGTTTTGGCTCAATGCCAAATTCTCTATTTTCGTTGGCAGCTGCAGCAAGATGAATGTGATTCATTTATAAGTATTAGAAAAACACCTCAGATGCTGAAATTTTGAAAATAAAACCTGACTTGATATGAAATAAGCAAATTCTATGAATGTGTCAGGCAGTACCTATGGAGAGAGAAAGTATGTTAATGTTTCATGTTGCTGACCTTCTGAGATAGGTTATAATGACTGAGTGGAACAGAGAAAGTAAGATGGCCAATGTCATACTGGCAGTTCTCAATGAATAGATTTAGGGAGGGTAAAAGTGCAAATGGAGTTGTCCACATGGAAAGGTGAATTCTGAAAGAGAAATGGTGGGTCTTCTGACCACGGGAGTGGGAGCGGAGGCAGAATCACCAGGAAAGAGTGTGTTATGCTGAGATCTAATTTTATTAAAGCAGGGTGGTTATGAACTGATAGTTCAAAGTCAGAGGGAATTGTGAACAAGCAGCAAGGAATGAAATTGGAGGGAGGAATGGGATTTGAGGAAAGTGAAGGGAAGGAAGGATCTGGAGAGGCATTAATATCCACAAGTTGGTGAACTTTATGATCCTTGACACCTGAAAGGAAGGAAATTTTTTTTTGAAATACTAAATGAGGCAAAGGATGAAATTGAACTGCAGACCAAAGCCAGCTTTTAATGCTATTGAACAGACGTTCATCAAACTGAAATATTAATTCTTTGCTCTTGCCTTGGATCATGCTATATCGGCTGAATATTTCCAGCATCTTTTAGAAGTATAAAGTGACATTAGCAGAATTACTATACATTTTGTGTGGCTCTGAAAGCTTGTGTTACTGATTTCTGTTTGGTTACTGATATAAAAAAAAATATTGTGGGCTTTACTGAAAAGGGACAAGGGGGTTAAGCGAATTGAGTTTCCTGGACCCATTAGAGAAAATGGTGGAAAATCTCAGCAAGTCTGCAGCATCTGTACGGAGAGAAAAGAGCTGATGTTTCGAGTCCAGATGACCCTTTTTCAAAGCTAAAAGGCATAGAAAGTGGGAAACATTTATACTGTAGAGTGAGCAAATGAAAGATGAGTCATAGCTATAAAAACAAGGGGAAAGTTGTTACTGGTAATCTATAGAGAAAATAGAAAATGTGAATGGCTAAGTGGCAAAGAAGCTGAAATGAGAGGGTAAGCTGTGACAGATGAAGATGGGGGAGAGGGAAGGTGGGTGGAAGAGTGGTCAAATTGAAACAAAAGAGGGAGAAAAGGCAAGGAAAGAGAGGACAAAATAGGGGAAAAGTGTGAAGGGGGAAGAAAATAAAAGGCAATAAAGAAATAAAAGGTAGAGAACAGTTAAAAATTAAATAAAATGAAAACAAAGAGATTGAGTTGGGGTAGAGCTGATCATCTGAAGTTGTTGAATTCCATGTTGAGACTGGAAGGCTACCTAGCCAGAAGATGGGATGCGCTTCTTCCAGTTTATGTTGAGCTTCACTGGAATATTGCAGCAAGCCAAGGACAGATATGTTGGCATGGGAGCAGGATCGTGTGTTAAATTGGCAAGCGACAGGAAGGTCAGGGTGCTGATTGTGCAAAGACTGAAGGTGGGCCACCCACCTTCTGGGCATTTGAGTTTCCTGGGCATTTGGAAACTTGGCAACTGCATCAAGATGAGGACAGCCTCAAACTGGTTTAAAGGAATAGGGAAGAACTTGGCTAGGAAGAATTTGTAAATGGGAATAAATCATTCAAATTTAGTACGATAGGCCACAGGAAGCTGGTGTGCATCACCAAGGCCAAAGGTGATTGGCTAAAACTTGCTAAGACAGAATAGGGATAGTTTTAATTTGAACAAATTGGAGCTAATGGGGCAGGATGCAAGACCAGGAAAGAGGGCATTGAAATAATCACATTTAGCGGAGACAAAGATTGAGTGATTTTTAGTAGCATTGAGATTGAAATGGAGCAGGTAATATTCAAATGAATGAATTCCGTCATAATAGATGGAATGTGGGTATTAAAGCTTATTTTAGGATCAAACAGGAAGCAGATTTGAGTTTGAATGAATAGTGGAAGGAATCGGCAGGATGGGAGCCAAAAATTACATTTTCGGTCTTGGTTTTCAGTCTGACAAAGGATCATCTGGATTTGAAACATTAGGTCTTTTCTCTCTTTACTGATGCTGCCAGCATTTTGCCTTTTGGTTTTTGATTCCATCATCTGCAGTAATTTGCTTTCATTTTTCACACTTTTGGTTTTCCTAAAGTGAAGTTCAGGATGGAGCTCATTCATGATTTGAGATGCAGAAAACAAATTGAAAGCTTGAAGATAAAACATAGAACATAAAACATTACAGCGCAGAACAGGCCCTTCGGCCTTCGATGTTGCGCCGACCAATTAGGAAAATGCAATGACCCTCTAACCTAAACCATTCCCTTTTCATCCATAAACTTATCTACTAACCTCTTAAACGCCACCAAACTTGGCGCATCTACAACTGCAGGGCAGGGCATTCCATACCCTTACCACCCTCTGGGTAAAGAACCTACCTCTGACATCCGTCCTATAACTACCACCCCTTAATTTAAAGCTATGTCCCCTCGTGCTAGCTTTCTCCATCCTAGGAAAAAGGCTATCACTGTCCACCCTATCTAAACCTCTAATCATCTTATATGTTTCAATAAGGTGTCCTCTTAGCCGCCTTCTTTCTAACGAAAACAACCTCAAATCCCTCAGCCTCTCTTCATAAGACCTGCCCTCCATACCAGGCAATATTCTGGTAAACCTCCTCTGTACCCTCTCCAATGCCTCCACATCTTTCTTATAATGTGGGGAACAGAACTGCACACAATACTCCAAGTGCGGCCGCACTAGAGTTTTGTACAGTTGCAACATGACGTTGCGGCTCCGAAATTCAATCCCCCTACCAATAAAAGCTAAGACTCCATATGCCTTCTTAACAACCTTATCGACTTGATTGCCAACTTTCAGGGATCTATGCACATATACACCAAGATCCCTCTGTTCATCAACACTATTAAGAGTCCTACCATTAGCCCTATACCCTACACATTTGTTATTCCTGCCAAAGTGAATTACCTCACACTTTTCCGCATTAACGATGTTTTATCTAGATAGCTGATGAATGTTTGACTGTTTTCAGCATTTTTCTGACAATTGAATGCTATCTATCCAATTAACCTTGGACCTATCATTTGTTATTTACTGTATGGGTAAATGCATGTTGGCCCAAAAAGTGCCATTGTGTGGGATCGCACCAGCTAGTAATCTGCATTGGTGGCCATGTAGGAACATAAAGTCATTGGGAAGTCATCTAAATACAGGTGCCCAAGCTGTTATTACAGCATTGCTGTATTACATGTCCTGAATGGTTGCAAAATACATTCTTGATATCCATATTGTGTGTCTGATCACCAAGATATGCGCTAACCACTGCAAGACCAAGATCTTGGGAATTCTTAATTAAGAATTTCTGTCAGTTGTAAACTTTCTTGAAAATTTCCAGCACAAGCTGAAATCTAGCATATGCACTCCCATCAGATTAATGGCGATGCCATTAGTATGCCAAAAGGGCTGGTGATATTCTGACTCTTTGTGCTTCTTTTGTTTACATGCTTGCCAAAGTAAGTTTACCTTAGAATGTAAGGAACTTCAGTAACTGAAATATTTGAGTTATAACTTGCTTTGGTGTAAATCGTCACTCATGCCTGTTAATACAGTGCGGACGGAACCCGATTGTTCTTCAGCAGACCTATACCTTGGTTGAAAGGGCATTCAGCATGTCTTCACGCAATGCAGAGTTTGCAAATGAACTCGGCTATCAGATGGTATTACAAGGAAAAGTAAAAGACGCTGTTAGATGGTACAAGACTGCAATGTCACTGGATGAATCTAGTGTCCCTGCATTAACTGGTATGACAATTTTAATGACATAATTCAAGGAAATCCTTTATCTGTTGCCTTTGTATGATGCAAGATTGTTACTAACTTGGCTGCTCTGATGTAATAGTGGCTAGGCAACTTGTTCCCCTCAGGCTCCAAGAATAGATTTCAAAATCCATGGCTTCCCAGAGGTGGGGCTATAATTCTTCATTATTACCCTATCTATTTTTTTTTAGTTTGTTTATTTGTCACATGTAAAGTTACATTAACACTGCAATGAAATTACTGTGAAATTCCCTTACTTGCCACACTCCGGCGTTTGTTCGGGTCAATGCACTTAACCAGCACATCTTTTAAACCGTGGGAGGAAACTGGACACCCAGAGGAAACCCATGCAGATGGGGAGAACATGCAAACTCCACATAGACAGTGACCCAAGCCAGTAATCGAACCTGGGTCCCTGGAGCTGTGAGGCAGCAATGCTAACCCCTGTGTCACCATGCTGCCTAACCCAAGTCTCTGAGTTTCTTGCCAATGGTTTGCAGTGTAAATTTTATTCTTAATTCTCGATGGCCTGTTTTCATACTCCTCTTCCAGCCAAGTAACTTCCAATTCCCAAAGCTACTTTCATGATGAGGCTTATCCTGAAGATCCAGCCCTCTAGCCAAAGCTAGACAAATCTTCCTGGTCTCGTTTAACTTCTCGTGAGCATTTAAGTTTCCACCCACAGTCTGTATGGTTAAATATAAAGTCTAACTGCCTTTATCTCTCTGCCATTCTCTCAGATTGACTCAGATGTAGACAGACTTGCCTATGTTAAATTTAGTGATGCCTTAGAAATCCCTAAATGCCAATACTAAGTGGCTTGTTATGGACTCTTTGCCTCTCAAAATCCATCTCTGTGGCAATGTGAATCACATAGATAAAAATGCTAATTAGCTATTCTGTAAATGCTTCAACATCATTCTGTCTTAGATAGACAGTGTAAAGTTTAACCATTGACAAAACTTCTCATTTGAAACACTTCCCTTAGGGAAACTAACAATCTACCTATTGTCAGTACAGGGGCCTCTGCCATTGTCTGCAGATGTGAACATCTTGTGTCTTCTTCCCAGTAAGATAACCTATGCCACTCTTAACCTTCAACAATCAAGCTATCCAAGCTTGATGTTGGATAGGATACAGAGTAGGTCACATGACCCCCCCTCCATTGTACCCTTAATTAAGGAGACAGTCCCAAAACATAACAATCTTATAAACCCATTAGTGCATTTGTAATAGTTCCTCCACTGCCACTTTCAAATGACATCACTGATGTTTCTGCCTCCCTGATTGATTCATTGCTCAAACACCAAGATCATACTTCACCTCAGCACATTAGCCCATGTACACATAGCAGTGCAATTTTGCCAAATTCAACATGTATCATCTAAAGAAACACTGTAACTATTATCACAAACAAGGCAGGAAGGGTATAGACCACGAAGGTCAGCGGTGGAAGTCCCAATGTCATTTAGGTAGACTCTCAACAACAGCCAAGTATACAATCTTGAACTTGTAATTGGCTGCCAGCCATGTACTATAATTTCTTTCACTGCTAAGTGCTCCTGACATCTTGGGTCATCCCTATGAGCCACATCTACAACCTCCTTTAAGTACCTCTAGTCTGTAACCCTTCTTCAGTAGCTATCAGAACTTGAACTATTGCCAGGCTTTTTTTTCTCTCCATCATAAACCACTGCTGGTTACTTCTAAAAATCTAATCATTCAAAAACCACAAGTTTTCAATTAAGCCCCACATCTTGTTTGCCATGCTAATGAACTACTGCAAACACTCAAGGTATCTGGTTTCTAATCATTGGCCAAAGCTTCCACTTTGATCTCGGGCACATTTTGATAGCTACCCAGAACACAACCTCTCTCCCCAATTCGTGTTGAACTTCCAATTATGCTGTGTGCTTTTCCACTTCTCTTACCCATTATCGTTATGATCACATCACCAGTGCCCAAAATAGAATTCATATAACTAGTGATTACCTCCACAGGAACTTATGAAGGCTTTTTTCTCAAATCATCACTAGATACAAGTAAGGGACCAGAGGACTGGAGGTCTGTGCATGTTATACCATTATTTAAAAAGGATGCGAGGAATAGGTCAGAAAATTCCTGGAAGCTGTCTATTCAGGAAAACAGAAAACTAAGCCAGCTGAGAAGACCCAGAGAAAGGAAAGGCTGAGAATTCAATATATTCTCAGCTGGCTGCTTTCATCTACAGTTGTGGTAGAGACAGCTGTGTCATCATAGAGCAACAGACCCATGTATTTAATGCAGAGTTGACTACCAATATGTCAGATTTAAGACAGTTAGGATAATTACTCTACAAATTACAAACCATTTAGTATGGCTTGATCAGCACCATCTTCGCCTTTCCAAAGTAGCTTATATCCAAACGCTTTTTTTCTTCATTATTTCAGCCTTCTAAATATTTCTGTTTTCGTCTTTACTTCCTTCTTAGAATGTGCTGTTTACAGTTTGACTGAGTGTCTTGAAGCATTCTCTATTTGTGGAATACTATAGAATGTAAATTACTGTTGTTGATTTTAATGCAAATATATTGAGAAGATTGCCCAAAATGTTTTGTTCAATGGATATATAGTATAAATACGTAGAAATAATTTTTTATGAATGGTAAATTAAGTTTGGATGTCTTTTATAACTTGAGGTATTATAAGATGCCAACTAATTGAAGGACAACTAGAAGATGCAGAGCAACAATTGGAATTCCTGAATGAAATCCAACAATCTATTGGAAAATCTGGGGTAATTATCTCTTTGTTCTTGCTATTAATTTCAATTGTACTTAACGTCTTAAATCTAACCAATCCTTCATTCTTCTACCCTGCTTGTCATTTCCTTGATATGCATCAGACACATTACACCATAAATGTGTACATATAGCAAGTTAGCCTGTCAAAAGCTCTACTGTCCTGATTGAACTGACTTGCTTATTCAGGGTGGACAAATTACCACAACTTGCCAGCTGAAGGCCATCTTATCTGCATGTGCAGTTAAAACAGTGGGTTCAGATCTCTCATGCTACAAAAAACTGTGATTGATGACACAAATTCCTGAAACCTAAATCTGTTGATTGAACTGCATATACAAATAAAAATTAATCAGTGGCAAATTCCAACCACGAAACAGCCACAATAGCCTTTGCTTCAGGTGGAGTATCTCTTAAAGAATATTTCTTGAAGAAACTCTGCAATTTTTTATGCAATAAGTTATAAGCACAGCTACTCCTGCATTTCTGTATTCAGTTGGAGCTAAAGCAAATAACTTAATAGTCTACAACACATCTGCAAATTTCTGTATTTGCTGATGGCTAAAATTTTTACTGAAAATTGCATTAAAAACATTTCATAATGACGAATAAGTGTTTGGAGAGGTGACCAAAGGCACCATTATTAGAGATTTGTTTTTGGAGCCTTTGAAGATGAGGAAAGAGTTTGCATATTTGAAGAACTGATGGAGGCAGATCAGATTAGGACCAAGAAAAGTCGACCAGGAAAAATGGAGATGTATGAAAGAAGTCAGAGCCAGAGGAACAGTGCATTGGAGGAAGTAAAAATGCTCTGAACAGTGACTAATAAAGTGCATTAATGACAGTAGGGCCAGAATAATTACAAAAAAAAGTCATCTCATATTTCACGTGTGAAAATGATTGTAAGTGATTATGTACCATTCACCTTTTGGCATTTAATTTGGAAGATTAACGATATCTGCCTCCAAAACAACACATAATCTATTGAAATGACAATCATTTCAGGGTTGTTGAAAATTCACACTAGGAAAAAAGGAAGAACTTGCATTTTTTGTCTTATTTATAATGCTTCTCTGAAAACTCTCAAGTTTCATATACAGTGAATTATTTTGAAGCAAATCACTTTATTATGAGATGAAATTATTATTTACTCTTACAGTTAAATATTTAAGATGTAGTTCCACTAATGAATAGTAAGCCACTTGGATTTTGAGAGAACGAATAAAGTACTTTCAGCTTCTAAATGTCTAGTAGCTGCCTTGCTGCTCAACTAAATTGAGTATTTTGTGTAAAAATACTGATGGGTTAGATTGGCTTTAAGACTATCGTATAAAGCTGATATAAAAGCTACTCTGCAGAATTAATAAGTTACTGCAATCAGTAAAAGTGGTTTCCTCTTAAATTTTTATGTTTTTTGCCAGTAATTTTTATTAAGCAGTTGTTGAATTAACATAACCATATCTGCTGTAATGTTCTCTTGTTAATAAAATAGAAATGTTGTTTTCTAAACTAAGCTCATTTCTACTGAGTCAAAAATGTTCTTTCAGATTCTTATATGGAAAATGAAAACAACCTTGAAATATCTATTACAATTATTACTAGAATGAAAGGGCAAAATCTTGTGGCAATGTTAGGGATCTCAGGTGCTGGCTGAAAAGCTGATGAGATCCTTGGAATGCCTCTTTTCTAAAGGGTCTGTTGCATCTTGTGCCACTCAATGGTGAGTCTCCCTCAAGATCAGTGACGCTGGGGCTCGAAATGCCACCCTCAAGAGCTGCTGTCCAGTCAGAGGCTGGCTGCTATTCTGTAACCAGCAGTCTCACCAAGGAGGCTGGTGATGGTACTATATACACCCGCAGCATTGGTGAGTGGTGGCAAAGGGGAAGTCATAGGGTGTGAAGTTGGCAGCAAGGGCAGAGTGGTGGTCTTCAGCAGATTTCTCTGCCTTCCCTTTCTAGTACTGGGCGCTTCAGTCAGACATTGCTTGCCCTTTGAATGAGAGAAACACTCCTGGAAGCCTGCAAGCTAACACCCTAAGGTTTGGTTGTTATGCTCTCCACATGACAAGCACTCCGCTCACCACTGAGTTAATATATTAAGTGGTCATCAGGGGCCACAAATGGTAGTAGGTTGTGAATGCTGCCCATGAGCCTTCCACCATAGGACATTGCAAAACACATATAGCAATAAAATATTTTTGAAGCGTTGCCATTACTATAAATGTAGGAAACATGGCTGCCAATTTCAAAATCCCACAGAAAGCAATGTGATAATGACCAGATAAAATGTCTTTGTAATGTTGATTGACCAATATTTATCTGTCAGTTCTTCTTTCAAGTGAAGAAATGGGATCTTTTGCATCAACCTAAAAGGACAGATGGGTCCTCACTTCAACCCATTATCAAAAGGATAATGCCCTCTTCAATTTCAGTTGCTTGGAATTGTAATTTGATGAATCAATTATAATTAGGTAACAGATTCATATTTTCTGTATTGCACGGAGGGTGCGTGGGGACTTTAAACCACAAATTTACTGGTTTAACTGCAAGGTGTTTTACAACAATGAGCCTGCCTTGACTGAAACAAAAATCAATCACTTAAATCTAAGGATCACTGCAGCCTCCCAACAGTAGGTGGTTACTGTCCGCCTTTTGATTCAGTGTTTGAGACCTTGACTGGTGTTACTCAGAAGGATTAGAAATCAATCATAGTTTGAAAACCAGGTTCCTTTTAAACTAAAACCATTGGTTTCTGAATAGTTTGATTTAATAAAAAGATAAATTAAAATCAGATAAAGTGAGGATAGAAGGGAAAGTTGGGATGAAAAGAAGTACAAGACAAGCTGAAGTAAAGTGATTATTTTTTAATTAAATATGTATTTTGCATTATTTTTCATTATATTGGTTGGTAGTGCAGAAATGCAGATACTCATGACATTTGTTTCTGTGTTCACAGGAGAGCTGAAGATTTAAGAATGCATATTGATAACATATTAGCATGAATAACAGATTAGTTCATTAACAGGAAGTAGAAAGTAGAGATAAATGGGTCTTTTTTGGGTTGGCAAGCTGGGACTAGTGGAATGCCATAGAGATCAGCGCAGATGTCTCAACTATTTATAGTCTGCATTAGTGACTTAGATGAAGGGACTGAACGTATGATAGCTAAATTTGCCAATGGCATCAAGATAGGTAGCAAAGTAAATTAACAAAGAGAAGGTAGGGAGTCTGTAAAGGGTTATAGGCAGGTTAAGTGAGTGAGCAAAAAATTGGCAGATGGAGTTTAATGTGGGAAAAAGTGAATTTGTCCATTTTGGCAGGGAGACTGAGGTATAATTTGGATCATTCCCACGTTAGACTAGAGGGGTGATTCGGTAGTTAGTCTCCCACCATTTTCTTGTTGCTGTTCAGTGGGGAGCATGCAACACAGCTGTCATGTTATCCCTTGTAATTTTGAGCAGGTGCAGGATAGTTCCTTTGCCATATGGAGATGTAAGGACATGAATATCAGGGGCATCAGTGGTCATTTGGCCTGTCAAGCCTGCTCTACTATTCCATCAAATCATGGTTAATCTACCTCGTCTACATCTTTGCCATCATTGTCCACAAACCCCTTAATTCCCTTAATATTCCAAAGATCTGTCTCTGTCTTGAATGTACCAGTGACTAAGCATTCACATTCCTTTGGGGTTTTCAGTTAAAAATTTTCTTTGATCACAGTTCTAAATGGTTGACTCCTTATTCTGATTCTATGACCTCTAATTCTAAATCCATCAGCCAGGAAAAAACATCCTGCTTTATCCTTAAGCATTTTCTGTTTCAATTAGATCACCTGTCATTTTTCTAAATTATAGGAAATAAAGCCCTAGTCTACTCATTCTCTCCCCGTAAGACAATCCCCTCATCCCAAAAATGAGCCTGGTGAACCTTTATTGCACCCGCTCCAAGGCAAGGGTATCTGTCCTCAGCAAGAGACCAAAACTGTTCACAGTACCCCATGTGTGTCTCACATGGGGTATATTATCCAATTGCAGTAAGACTTCTTTGCTTTCATAATTCAATCACTGAAATAAAGGCAAAAGAACTATTTACTTTCTTAATTGCCTGCTGTACCTTTACGTTAATGTTCTTGTACGAGGACACCCAGGTAATTCTGTATGTCTAAATTATCAATCTGTCACCATTTAATGAATAGTTTGCTGTTTATTTTCTTTCCATTGAGGGGAACTTCACACTTTACTATGTTATATTCCATTTGCCTTGTTTTAGGCCAATCACTTTAACCTGAATAAATAAAAACAAGAAATGCTGAAAAATACTCAGCAGGTCTGGCAACATCTGTGGTAAGAGAAACAGGATTAACATTTTGAGTCTGTATGAATTCTTCAGAGCTAAAGAGATTTAGAAATGTGAGAGTTTTATGCTGTTGAAAAGGGAATGGAGCAAAATGGAAATTCAGGGATAAGTGAGAACTCAGGAAAGTTTGTGACAAAGATGTCACCAAAAAAGTGATAACTGTATTGTTAAAAACTAAGGCAGGTATTAATAGTGGCATAAAGAACAGATAGCAGAATATGTTGGTAGCAAAACAAGAGTCAGTATTTTCTGAAAACAAAACATGAGATCAAGTTATAGGCAGGCCTTTGCGGCCAGGAAAGGGTGGGGGGAGAAACAAAATGGAGGACAGAGTTCATGGTCTGATGGTGTTGAACTCAACAATAAGTCCAGAAAGCTGTAAAGTGCCTAATTGAAAGATAAAGTGCTGCTTCTCCAGTTTGTGTTCAGCTGCATTAAAACATTATAGCATTGTTGTATATCCTTTTGCAGCCTGTTTACATCTTCCTCACAGCTTATTTTTCACCTAATTTTATATCATCAGCAAATTTGGTTATATAACTCTTGATCCCCTCATCTAAGTCATTAGTATAAATTATAAATAACTAAAGACCAAGCACTGGTCCTTGAGGTATCCTTGTAGTTGTTGAGCCTGCCAACCCAAAAATGATGTATAAATTCCCACTTGCTGTTCTCCATTAACCAATCTTACAAGCTCTAATTACGTACAACAACCTGTTGTATTGCATCTTATCAAATGCTTTTTTAAAAAACTAAATCCACTGCATCTACAGCTTACCCCTTCTGCATTTACCTATTTACAACTTCAAAAAGATCTTTGCAAACATGATTTTTCTTTTATAAATCCATGTTAACTCTGCCTAATCATATTATGATTCTCCAATTGTTGTTTTCCCATGTTTCTAATAGTAGATCCTACCATTTTTCCTGTTGCACGTATTATACTAATTAATCCATAGTTCCCTGTCTTCTTTCTCCTTCATTCGTTTAGGTTATGTTCGTCAACCTGGGGAATGTTCTAGGATCTATGGAATTCTAGATGATCAAAACCAGTGTATCCACTGTTTCTATAGCTAGCATTTTTAAAACATGGGGTATAGAGATTGATCAATTTGAAGTTCCATTAATTTCTCCATTACTATTTCTTTACCAATAATATCAGTAAGTTTCTCAGAAAATAGCCTCAATTTTTCACCCTACAAATGGATGTTTTACTTACTGATACTGAGTGCAAGGGATCAAGCAGACAGTATGGGCCGTGTTGTGATCTCACATGGTGAATGATAAAGGTAGCGTCATCTACATCCATCCAAGTGGTTTGATTTTATGTTTGGCAAGTAAGTGCTGTTTTGTGGAGGCTTCAAATGTTGATTTATTTATATGCTGACATCTACAGTATCTTTGCCAGTACATTCTTGAAATGTGCAGCCTGGCATTCCCTTAATGGTCCTTCTCCTTCTTGATAAACCTGCAAGGGAAAATCCATTATTAGGCTTTCGCAACTATTGTAGGGTAGGTGTGGGAAGAGACTACACAACAATAATTGGTGCAAAGGAACTCTTTAAATTAACTTTACTTTGCCCAACTCTTCAAATTAACTTTACTTTGCCCAGTCTCTACATGAAGCGCACACAAAGACAGGAAATGTGTGCTAGCTAAATTATGACATCATTTTCAATTTAAGTAGCTGCACCCATTGCAGTCCCAGTGGAAATATATATGATGTGTAGAAATGTATACAAATCATACATGCTGAATCTCCATCATTTTTAAATAGTAACATCCACTTTGAATCTGAAATTTAAGTATTAACCAGAATACCTCATATCTAAGAAGAAAAGATTGTTCAAACAGAAAAAGAAAATTAAATCACTTTTAACATCTTTTTTGCAGGAATTGTCTTTCTTGCGTGCAGTTTTGGCAGTAAAGAAACATAAGGCGCAGGATGAAGTAATTCATTTGCTAAATGATGCTGTTGACACTCATTTCTCCACATTGCAAGGCCTACCTCTGGGAGTTCACTACTATGAGAAATTAAACCCTGACTTTCTATTAGAAATTATTCGTGAATATCTTGCCTTCTGTCCCACACAGGTAAAGGTTTAATGTTAAATTAATGTTTACAGAAACATGAAAAATGTCTGTTTTGTAAGACTGTATTTTTGAACCTATAAGTTATAAGCAACAAGACTGCCAGTGTAAGTTTTTTTTTAACTAATCCTGTTTTGTAATTTCATAAATGGTTAAATACTTAATGCCTTGGTGAAAATTTTGCGGTAATAATGACGGCAAAGCTGTCAATGTTCACTCACTACTCCTTTGAAGCTGACAGCAACTTCCAGAATTTGTGCATATAAAGTTATATATGGGCATCTAGAATTTATTGTCAGTGATTATAGGGGCTGTTGAATTCTCCCAGAGTGCAATTAAATAGGTTTGGTTTCAGTGTAAAAACCTCTGAAAAAGTCACACCTTTTTGAATAAGATGTAACTTGGTTTATAACAGAGCACTTGGTTCATAATTATTGTTGAAAACTCCTTTGACCCCCGGAAACTAATTTTCTCCTTGTGAAATGCCAATTTTTTCCATTATGGTGAAAAGAAATCTGTATTTTAAAAATATTTTTCTCATTTAAAGTTAGTATGCATTTCACTTTTGGTAACATTAAGGATATCAATGCATTTTACTTCCTGGTTTGCTGTATTCACTGTGCAAATACTTCAGTCTGATTGGCTGCTTACCCTGCTTAATGACATCTCTATTGCTAGATATCTGGAGATCCTTTGGCGCCAGTTTCAAATTGATATTGGCAGAAGGGAAATCCATGCCACAGAGATTACTAGACAGGTCAGCGGTGAGCACCAATGCTGAACTGCAGAGCACAAAATCTGAGCCAATATTATTTTTAGCTGATGAAAGCAGCTGTTATTCAAACTTATTTTTGAAATAGTTCTTTATAATTGTTTGAAAATTGACAAGAAACTAATGGAAATGTATTTTTTACGAAAAACAATGGCTGTTGGAAACTGATATGACTTTATGTTGTTTCTAACAAGTTGAAATGCAGTCTGTGTTGATAGGCAACTTTGCTAGTGATTTATTCAGATTAGAAATAAAAGGACTTTGATAAATAGGGGGAAGATGATGGCTGAACTATTAATCCGGAAACTCAGCTAATGTTCTGGGGATCCAAGTTTAAATCCTACCATAGCAGACTTAATATTGAATTCAATAAACGATATCTGGAATTAAGAATTCATTGATGACTTTGAAACCATTGTTGATTGGTGGAAAAAACCCATCTGGTTCACTCATGTCCTTCAAGAAAGGAAATCTACCATCCTTACCTAGTCTGGCCTACATGTGACTCCAAAGTCACAGCAATGTGGTTGACTCTCAACTGTCCTCTGAAATAGTCTGGCAAAAAACTCAATTCAAGATCAATTAGAAATGGGCAATAAATACTGGCCAGTCAGCAATGCCTATTTCCCATGAATGAATATGAAAAATAGAGTCAGGAAAAAGGTAAAAGTCACCAAATGGTTTTAACTTTTAGTTAAGTAAATGGTAATGGGTAATTGAAGAACACTGGAATACATCCTTATCTGTCATATGCCATATGTACCCATGAAATTAAGTATAAAACACTACTCGAGGGAGAAACTACCATTCAATCACTTTGTTTCAGTGGAATTATCACATTGTGCTATGATATTAAAATAGATAGATGGATATATAGTTTCTATTGCAGGTACACTAGAACAGAAGCTTTACTTGCACAGAATTCGAAGCTTTTTTATTGCATTTCCTAGAAATTCAGCCTTTTTTTAACTTTTTTTTTCTTGAGTTTTCAATCAGAATAAGTAATGCTGAAGTGCTGAATATCAACACAGTAAGACTAAGTATCTTGATTACTGCTAACAGCATAAAATATTAAATTCTAAACAAAACATGTAAACATGCACTTAGGTAGTGCATCATGGGAATCCATTGGAATCTAATTCCTAAGCAAGTAGAGTTTCAATAAAACAAAAGCAAAATATATGAATGTTGGAAATCTGAAATAAAAGCAGAAAATAATGGTACCATTCAACAGATTAGGCAGCATCTGTAAAAAAAGGTAGAAACTGCATATTTTGAAAATTACTCAGAAATTTCAGTACTTAGGTGTCCCTGGTTTGCATTTTTGTACATTTTAGTGAGAAACATTGGAGTTTACATGGTTTTTCGCGACATGACAATCTAATTTTCTTTCAGCCTGGAGCTCCTGGTCAGCCTCTGTCTCCGTTACTGAAACATTGTGCTTCAGTATTGGATACTATTGTGAAAACAGTGCCAGGACTATTGGAAGCTGCCTTTCTAATGGCCAGAGTTAAATACTTAGCAGGTATTTATATTGTCACGTTACTTAAAAATGTACAGGCTTTGTTTATAATGCAACAGAACCTTTTTAGTCTTTTTTGTTGGGGGGAGACAAATTGGCTACTTTACTGTTCTATGCAGCCTCTCTGTTGTGAGTTCAGTAATGTTTTTCAAAACCATGAAATTGCACAGGTCTATATTTTTAAATCTATATAAATAACACTGGATTGAGAATGGTGAGATGTGAAGTCATAGATATCTTGTTTGATATAAATGTCTGTATATTTACAGCGTATTGAGAGTATTACTGTTCCTTGTAATTAAAAATAACCAGAGAAAAACATTCCACACAAAATGAAAGCATTTTGGCATTTAATGGAAAATAATGATTAGTAAGTTTGTGGATGACACAAAGGTTGGTGGATTTGCGGATAGTGATGAGGATCATCAGAGGATATAGTAAGATATAGATCAGTTGGAGACTTGAGCAGAGAGATGGCAGATGAAGTTTAAATGTGGACAAATGTGAGGTAATGCATTTTGGAAGGTCTAATGCAGATAAAAAATATACAGTAAATGGCAGAACCCTTAGGAATACTGATAGGCAAAGAGATCTGAGTATACAGGTACTCAGGTCACTGAAAGTGGCAATGCAGGTGGAGAAGGTAGTCAAGAAGGCATACGGTATGCTTGCCTTCATCGGCCTTGGTATTGAGTTTAAAAATTGGCAAGTTATCCTGCAGTTTTGTAGAACCTCAGTTCGACCACACTTGGAATATAGTGTTCAATTCTGGTCATCACACTATCAGAAGAATGTTCAGGGTACAGAAGAAATTTACCAGGATGTTGCCTGGTATGGAGGACATTAGTAATGAGGAGAGGTTGGAGAAACTTGGTTTGCCCTCACTGGAGCAACAGAAGTTGAGGGGAGACCTGATAGAAGTCTACAAGATTATGAGAGGCATGGACAGAGTGGATAGTCGGAAGCTTTTTCCCAGGGTTGAAGAGTCAATTACTAGGGATCTTAGGTTTAAGGTGCAAGGAGTAAGGTTTAAAGGAGGTGTACATGGCAGATTTTTTTTACAGAGTAGTGAGTGCCGAGAACTCATTGCTGGGAGAATTAATGGAAGCAAATACATAGTGACTTTTAAGGGGCATCTTGACAGGTATATGAATAGAGGGATATAGTCCCGAAGGGTGGGTAGATTTAGTTAAGTCGGGCAGCATGGTCAGTGCGGGGTTGGAGGGCCAAAGGGCCTGTTCCTGTGCTGTAATTTTCTTTATTCTAAATGGGTGGTAGTTTTTCAGAAATAGTTATGACAAAAGATAAATTTTAGTATTGCTGAAAGAAGGTATTTGTTCAAGTATTTTGTCTTAACTCATCAAGACAATTCACAAGAATACCAAATGAAAAGAGAATACTATATTGCAAGAGAAGTGTGATTGGTTGACAAGTGAACTCTGTTTGGTAGATGGGTTGCCATGGAGAATGCATCAGTTAACAGATGACTTGACAGTTAACTGCCAAGCTTAGTTGACTTTCAAACTAGGTAACAAGTATCCTTTTTCAGCAATACTCAAGCTCTGTCTGACCAAATGACTATTTGTAAAAATTCTGGAATTACTTGCACAATAGTTTTACCTCGTTCAGAATTAAGTACTAAAATATTACAGCATGAGCTGGATTAAAACTTTCACTTTTGTTGTTTTTTTTCTCATTTAAAAGGTGATGTTGATGCTGCCCAAAACAACCTACAGCATTGCTTAGAACAGAATCCTTCATATGCAGATGCTCATCTTCTGATGGCTCAGGTTTACCTGTCCCAAGAAAATTTTAAACTCTGCTCACATTCTCTGGAATTGTGTTTGAGTTATAATTTTGAGGTAAATTTGATAGCGTTTACTAAATAATGCTTACAATATTTTTAAGTTTAGATAGTACCAGTGCAGATTTTGAGTTTAAATTTAATTTTTTGTTTTCAATTCAATCTTCCTTTATTTCTAACATACAACGTACACATTAAAATTAATTTAGAGTCAATCTCTTTATTTTACTAAATTTTACTGTATTTTTACTAAATTCTATGAGTTAAATTTTCCACTCATTCAATATGACGGTTTACTCCATCACGATAGGACCATTGACCATCACAGGACTGACAGTCCTGCATAATCTACTGTGCAAACCTCAGAGGCATACGATAGCGCTATGCGATCATGCTGATTAAAATTAAGGGAAAGTAAAGATAATAAATTTGGTTTGAAAAGTAGTGCGAAAGCCTATATGATTTATTGAATTGATTTCTTGCCATTTAAATTTGAAGAGCCATTCTGCTGCTAGCCAAATCTAATTAATGGACAGGATCTTAAGGCTACAATGGGGAGCTCTCAGGTGTCTGGATGCTGAAATTTGTATTGCCGGCCAACATGCTGGTTTGCCAACACTATCCTGTCCCCAGACCATTTTATAGGTGATGGGAAGATGTGGGCAGAGGCCAACAACTTATCCACATTCTGCAAGTAGCCAATTAATAAGTATTAAAAGCCATTTAGTTTGAATTGTCAAAGGCTGACTGGAATTTTATATTTGTGCACCAAGTTCCCAAAGGCATTGGCAAGTAGGCCAGCTACCTTCCAGTGTCAGACTGGGCAATACCCCAAGTTGCATTTGAGGCTTTCTCGACTACCTTGACCTTTTCTCTCTCTCTCTACAGTGGTGACGTGGCTGTGAGTCTTTTTATTTAATGTTTTAGAAGTTGAAGACTGGGTTCTTTCATTTTAATGCATACTCCCTCCGCCCCCGCTTCTCTTTTACCTGAAAAGATAACCTGCTGCTTTTCTTATGTTGACTGGTCTCAGCTTCAAGAGCCCACATATTATCCTGTATTGGATGTTGAGCCTTCCCTCTGGCTACTGTCTTATCAATTGCAGGATTATCATTGCTGGATGACTATTCCCCACTTTGTGAATGTGATTCCTAACTGATCTTGATGTTGAAGGCCCATCCCAAAATCCTGCTTAATATTCATCTTTTTCAGACAATTATTATTGAATATTTTATGGATTTTTCTTCACAGTATTATGTGATGGAGAATTCCACATCCAAACTGTCCTCCACGAGGCACTGTTGTCTAGCCTCTTTCATTCTCCAGTTAGTGAAATGCTGCATTATAAATCAGATTTAAGAAAACCATTAACCTTGCAAACTCGTGAAAAAACCTGACAAAGCTTGACTTTCTTATCTCTGTTTTAGTAATTGCAACTTATTGCTTTCATATTTTGTTCTGTTTATATGTTTTTGGAATGTAATCGTAACCCCCCGTTTCACACAGAATAAGACTTTTGGTCCTTTCAGCCCACCACTGTCATTCATATTGACAAAGATACATTTGTACCATTGTCCTAAGAAAGAAGGTATTACACCTTCCTTTTTTATGGTAATGGTGGTCCAAGTAATGGGGAATAAATGCTGGCCTTACTAGCAATGCTCATGTATGAACGAACGATAAAAAGTCCATGAAATACTTTTTCAGTAGGTACATAGTTCGAGTTTTAGCAGTAGAATAATAACCTGAAAACAGAAAAGCCTTGATTTTGTTCTTTTTATTTTAATGGTTTCCTAATTTCAGATTCGTGAACATCCCCTGTATCATTTGATTAGAGCGCAAACTCAGAAGAAAATGGGTGATATACAGGAAGCCATTAAGACCTTGAAGATAGCTGCAGGTTTACCTGCAATGAGGAAAACTGGAAGTGCATCCAAATCAAAAAGCAAAAAAATTGAATTTAGTGCAACTGATCGCGTTTCAGTTTTTCTGGAATTAGCAGATGCTCACCGTATGAATGGAGAACAGGTAACGCAAGAAGTTATGTTTCATCTCTTTTATTCATGCCTTTTTTACCTCCAGACTTTACTATTCCATAGCACTTCTAGTTGATCTTTACCTCTACCCCCACCTTTACTGCCTGTGTCTTAATTAGCACCAATTTTAGCCCCCTATCATTCCTGTGCACGCTGACTCACATTTACCCTGGTCAAGCAACTCCTTGATCTTAACATTCTTATTACTGTTTCAAATCACTCCATGGCCTCACTTCTCCCTATTGCCAGCTCCATAATCCTTTGAGATATCTACACTCATAAAATTTTACCCTTCTGAGCAACCCAATTTTAGTTGTTCCATTATTGGCGGCCATGGCTTCATTTGCTTAGAGTCTACCCTACAGAAACCTTTCCCACTGTGAGAATTCTTTAAGACATATCTCTTCGATTAAGGTTTTGCTCATCTGGCTTAATATCTTCTTATGTGCTCAGTGTTTTGTGATCTGCCTTAATGTGTTTCATTATGTTAAAGACACTGTAAGTTGTTATAGGAAGTGCATTTTAACATGAATAGTGATCTATAAATGCATGTTTTATAATGTGACTATTATTTATATTTCATCTATTTGTAATTTCTGCTTTGGTAAAATTAGTCGCATGGATCCTAGAATATTAATAAAATTAGTCTTTGTTATTTAAAAAAAATTAAATATCTTTTACAAGCTTCACATTTACATAAAACTGCACAGATTATAATGAGATCCTACGTCTTATGCATAACATGTATTTTTAATCCAGCTATTTCGCCAACGTATATGTAATATATAATGATTTTCCCATAACACTAGAAAAACTTTTGTTTTTCTGTAGCATGAAGCTGCTAAAGTGATGCAAGATGCCATTAATGAATTCTCAGGTACCCCTGAAGAGTTACGTGTTACAATTGCCAATGCAGACCTTGCTGTTGTACGTGGGGATATCGAGTTGGCACTCAGTATGCTTCGAAATGTCACACCTGAACAACCTTATTTCATTCAAACAAAAGAGAAGATGGCTGCCATATACTTAAACCACAGGAAAGATAAACAGCTATATGCAAGCTGCTACAGGTGATAGGCATTTTCTTTGGATCATGCAACATCTTCCTTATTTATCTATGATAAATTTGAAGTTAAAAATTGCTTCAGCATTCTTTTGGTAGTTCATTTGTAAATAACACTGAAGATGATGTTAATTGCACTGAGGTCATCTGATTATGTGGCAGCCCTATTGCAGTTGCCCATATTGGCTGCCAGAAGTTATAAATAGTGGCTGTTACTAAGCAGAGATTAAAGCCAATCCAACTAAACTTCCAATCTCTCTTGCCTGACAAGGAATCACTTAAGACCCCTTCAGCTTTTGCTCTCTTCACATATATCGAAAGTCTTATGACTAACCTTTGCCCATTGTGCAGGAAAACCAAACATTGAACATTATAATAGATACAAAAAATGCTGGATAAACTCAGCAGATCAGGAAGTATCTATGGAGAAAGAAACAGAGTTGATGTTTTGAATCTGTATGACTTCTTCAGAATTGCAGAGTGTTAGAAATGTAATGAATTATATAATTTGAAAGAGGGTGGAGGAGGTGCGGCAGAATAGAAGGTCGGAGATAGGTCGAAGTGAAGGAAAGATTGACAATAATGTTATGGACACAAGTCAAAGGGATTGTTAATGAAAGCATTAAGGACTAAAGCAGTGCTTACAGTCATGTAAAGGTAAGATAGAAAAATGTGTTAATAGGAGACCAAAGATCAGTGCTGAGTGAAAGCTAAACAGAAAACAAGTGACAGATGGCTACATTGGAATGTGTTTGCATGGGAAAACCAAGGAAATAAAAGGAGGGCTGGCTGGATGTAGGGATTAGGATGGAATGAATTCACAGTCTAAAATTGTTGAAAACAATGTTGAGTCCAGAAGACTGCAATATGCCTTTAAAGTGTTATTCCTTTAGTTTGCATTGGGCATCATTGAAGCATTGAAACAGGCCTAGGACAGACATGTGGGCATGATAGAAAGATGCTGAATTGAAATGGCAAGTAACAGGAAGGTTGGGATCATGCTTGCTGACTGTAAAGCAATTTTCCAATTTGCATTTATCTATTATTCTTCTCAACAAAGATGAGACTGCGTTGGAAGCAGCGAATGCAGTAGGCTTAACCGAAGGACGTATAAGTGAAATGCTATTTCACCTGAAAGGGATATTTGGGCCTTGGAAGAATAAGGTTGGAAGGGGTAAAGAGCAAATGTATCACCTTCTGCAGTTGCGTGTGAAGGAGCTGTAGGAAAGAGATGAAAGGTAGGGCAATGGAGGAGTGAACCAGGGCAACCATAGGGTTTGGTCCCTGCGGAATGTCGATGAGAGGTTAAGGGGAAGAAATGTTTAGTACTGGAGTTGACAGTTGGTGGATAAGTCCAGAACCAGAGGTTACAGTCTGAGGACTGTAGACCTTTAGGACAAAGGTGAGGAGATATTTCTTCACCCAAAGAGTGGTGAGCCTATGCAATTCATTACCACAGGAAGTAGTTTATACCAAAACATTGAATGTATTCAAGAGGGGCTGGAGATAGCACTTGGGGCGAATCTGATCAAAGCTAATGGTGGGAAAGCAGGATTAGGCTACTGAGTTGGATGATCAATCATGATCGTAATGAATGGAAGGCTCCAAAGACCAAGTGGCCTCCTCCTACTCCTATCTTCTGTATTTCTATGTTAAGTGGCGGAGGATGATTATTGAATGTGGAGGCTGGTGGAGTGAAAGTGAGCACAAGAAAGACCCTGTCATCGTTCTGAGAGTGAGAGGAAGGGGTGAGAACTGAGGTGCAGGAGATGGGTCGGACATCATTGAGTGCCCTGTCAGTGTGGGGAAACTTGGTTGAAGCATATCAGAAGCACTGTTTCTGAAGGTACCATCATCAGAATAGATGCTTGTGAAGGCAGACAAACTGGGAGAATAGAAAGGAGTCCTTATAGGGAGCAGGGTGTGAGGAGCTATAGTCGAGTTAGTCAGTGGGTTTGTAACGAATATTGGTGGTCTGTCTCCAGAAATGGAGACAGGGAAGTCAACGAAAGAAAGGGAAGTGTCCAAAATAGACCATATGAAGTTGAGAGAGGCGTGGAACTTGGAAGGAAAATTGGTAAGTTTTTCCAAGTCCAGGCATAAAGTGACACTGTTATATTCATCATTGTAAGAGAGAAATAGTTGTGGAAGAGGGCCCAGGCTCCGAATTTTCCACTCTAACTTGACTTCTCCTCCTCCTTTCCCTTCCCTCCCCCCCCCCCCCCGCCCCCCCCCTCCTCCCCCCCCGTCCTCCTCCTCCCCCCCCGTCCTCTCCTCCTCCCCCCCTCCTCTCCCCCCCCGTCCTCTCTCTCCCCCCCTCCTCCTCCCCCCCTCCCCCTCCCTCCTCTCCTCCTCCCCCCCTCCTCCTCCTCCCACCCTCCTCCCCTCTCCCCCTCCTCCTCCCCTCCTCCTCCTCCTCTCCTCCTCCCCCGTCCTCTCCTCCTCCCCCCCGTCCTCTCCTCCTCCCCGTCCTCTCCTCCCCATCTCTCTCTCTCCCTCCCTCCCCTCCCCCTGCCCCCCCCTCCCCCCCTCCTCCCCCTGCCCCCCCTCCCCTCCCCCCTGCCCCCCCCCCCCTCCCCCCCTCCCCTCCCCCCCCCCTCCCCCCTCCCCTCCCCCCCTCCCCTCCCCCCTCCCTCCCCTCCCCTCCCTCCCCCCTCCCCTCCCCCCTTCCCCTCCCCTCCCCCCCCCCCCCTCCCCCCCTCCTCCCCCCCCTCCCCTCCCCCCCCTCCCCCCCCCCTCCCCTCCTTCCCCCTCCCCTCCCCCCCCTCCCCTCCTTCCCCCCTCCCCCCTCCCCCCTTCCCCTCCCCCCCCCCTTCCCCTCCCCCTCCCCCTCCTTCCCCTCCCCCCCTCCCCTCCCCCTCCCCCCCTCCCTCCCCCTCCCCCCCTCCCTCCTCCCTCCCCCCCCCCTCCTCCCCTCCCCCCTCCCCTCCTTCCCTCCCCCCTCCCCTCCCTTCCCCCCCCCTTCCCCTCCCCCCTCCCCCTCCCTCCCCTCCCTCCCTCCCCCCCCTCCCCTCCCCTCCCCCTCCCTCCCCTCCCCTCCCCCTCCCCTTCCCTCCCCTCCCCGTCCCTCCCCCCCCTCCCTCCCCCTCCCTCCCCCTCCCCCCCTCCCCCCCTCCCCCCCCCCCCCCCCGTCCCTCCCCCCTCCCCCCCTCCCCCCTCCCTCCCCCTCCCTCCGTCCCTCCCCTCTCCCCCCTCCCCCTCCTCCCCCCCCTCCCCCCCCTCCCCCCTCCCCTCCCCCCCTGTCCCCCCCCGTCCTCCCCCCCCCCCCCCCCTGTCCTCCCCTCCCCCCCCTGTCCTCCCCTCCCCTGTCCTCCCCTCCCCCCTGTCCTCCCCTCCCCCTGTCCTCCCCTCCCCTGTCCTCCCCTCCCCTCCTCCCCTCCCCCCCCTCCCTCCCCTCCCTGTCCTCCCCTCCCCTGTCCTCCCTCCCCCTCCTCCTGTCCTCCCCTGTCCCTCCCCTCCCCTGTCCTCCCCTCCCCTGTCCCCTCCCCTGTCCCCTCCCTCCCTCCCCTCCCCTCCCCTCCCCCCTCCCCCCTCCCCTCCCCCTCCCCCCCTCCCCCTCCCCCCTCCCCCCTCCCCTCCCCCCTCCCCCCCCCCCTCCCCTCCCCCTCCCCTCCGCTCCCCCTCCCCTCCGCTCCCCCCTCCCCTCCCTCCCCTCCTCCCCCCCCTCCCCCCCCCTCCCCCCTCCCCCCTCCCCCCTCCCCCACCTCCCCCCTCCCCCTCCCCCCTCCCCCCTCCCCATCCTCCCCTCCCCTCCCCTCCCCTCCCTCCCCTCCCTCCCCTCCCTCCTCCCCTCCCCCTCCTCCCCCTCCCTCCCTCCCCTCCCCATCCCCCTCCCTCCCTCCCTCTCCCCTCCCCTCCCCTCCTCCCCCCCCTCCCCTCCCCCTCCCTCCCCATCCTCCCTCCCCTCCCCCCTCCCTCCCCTCCCCCTCCCCTCCCCTCCCCTCCCCCTCCCCTCCCTCCCCTCCCCCCTCCCTCCCTCCCCTCCCTCCCCTCCCCTCCCTCCCCTCCCCTCCCCTCCTCCCCTCCCCTCCCCTCCCCCTCCTCCCTCTCCCCTCCCCTCCCCCTCCTCCCCTCCCCTCCCCTCCCCTCCCCTCCCTCCCTCCCCCCTCCCCCTCCCCCCCCCTCCCCCTCCCCTCCCTCCCTCCCCTCCCCTCCCCTCCCCCCCTCCCCTCCCCCCCTCCCCTCCTCCCCCTCCCCCCTCCCCTCCCCCCTCCCTCCCCTCCTCCCCTCCCCTCCCTCCCCTCCCCTCCCATCCCCTCCCCTCCCTCCCCCCCTCCCCTCCCCTCCCTCTCCCTCCCCTCCCCTCCCCATCCTCCCCCCCTCCCCCTCCCTCCCTCCCCCCCTCCCCTCCTCCCCCCCTCCCCTCCCCTCCCCTCCCCTCCCTCCCTCCCTCCCCTCCCCTCCCCTCCCCCCCCCTCCCCTCCCTCCCCTCCCATCCTCCCTCCCATCCTCCCCTCCCCTCCCCCTCCTCCCCTCCCTCCCCTCCCCCCTCCCCTCCCCTCCTCCCTCCCCTCCCCTCCCCTCCCCTCCCCCTCCCCATCCTCCCCTCCCCTCCCCTCCCCTCCCCTCCCTCCCCCCCCCATCCTCCCCTCCCATCCTCCCCTCCCCCATCCTCCCTCCCCCATCTCCCTCCCCCATCCATCCTCCCCTCCCCTCCCCTCCCCCCCCCAACCCTATCCTCCCCTGCCCCGCCCAGCCCAGCCCAGCCAGCCCATATGTGTTCCTTCGGTCAACGCAAATACCATTGCCCCTGCAATGCCCCCACCCCAGAGAAAACATAAGAAATAGGAGCAGGAGTAGGCCATCTAGCCTTTCGAGCCTGCCCCGCCATTCAATAAGATCATGGCTGATCTGAAGTGGATCAGTTCCACTTTCCCGCTTTTTCCCCATAACCCTTAATTCCCTTATCTATGAGAAACCTATCTGCCCATGACTTAAATATATTCAGCGAGGTAGCCTCCACCACTTCAATGGGCAAAGAATTCCAGAAACTCACCACCCTTTGAATGAAGAAGTTCCTCCTCAACTCTGTCCACACTGCACCCCTCCCCCCACCTCCCTTATTTTGAGGCTGTGCCCTCTAGTTCTGCTATCCTTTCTAAGCAGGAAGAATCTCTCTACCTCTACCCTATCTATCCCCTTCATTATATTATATGTACCTACAAGATCCCCCCTCAGCCTTCTAAACTCCAATGAGCATAGACCCAGTCTACTCAATCTCTCCTGATAGGCTAACCCCCTGATCTCCGGTATCAGCCTATTGAACCTTCTCTGCACTCCTTCCAAGGCCAGTATATCCTTTTGCAAATGCGGTGACCAAAACTGCACATGATACTCCAGTTGCAACCTCACCAGTGCCCTGTACAGTTGTGGCAAGACCTCTCTACTTTTATATTCTATCCCCCTCACTATAAAGGCCAACATTCCAATCGTCTTCTTGATCACCTGCTGCACCTGCAGACTGGGTTTTTGCGATTCATGCACAAGGATCCCCAAGTCCTTGGAGACCTGGAAAGCCCTATTACTTATTTATCAGTTTTTTTTCCATTGAGCACAGACTTTATTTTCCTTTTAACACATTCTCCCATCTTTCACCCCTTCTCTAACTATGTAATTCATTCCAATTCTATCCCTCTTCAGTTGTGAAGAAGTCATACAGACAAAAGGGATATAATTCTCCAGCCTTTCATTCCCTGCTGTCGCTGCCAGAGAGGGCAGAGAATTTGGCATTCAGCCAAATCTCATTTCACTGCAGCAGGGCAGAAGAATCCTGCTAGTGTGAACAGCTGGACAATCCCACCCAAAACATTAACTCTGTTTCTCTCTCCAGAGATACTGCCAGGCCTGTTGAGTTTCAAATTTCCAGCATCCACGTACTTTGTTTTTATTTCATTGAATACTATAGTTCTTTCTTTACTCTAACTTCTTCCCTAACATACATTTCCTCTTTCCTTCTCTCTCCCTCTATATATTTGTATCTGCTTTCCACCTTCTAACCCTACTTGATATTGCATTGGAATTGTCCCTTGTACAATGTCATGAGAGATTGTCTGATACTCATAAAATTTCATCTGGAGAATATTACCTTATTGTTGGATTTACACGATATAAAAATGAAGGTAAATTAATTTGACTGAATTTGATAAAACTAACTTTTAAGTATGATTTTATCTTTTGTTTATAGAGACTTGGTTGACAAACTTCCTGGACCTCATACCTATCTTTTGTTAGGTGATGCCTACATGAATATTCAAGAGGTGAATAGTGTCTTATTTTTACAACTAAATTTCTGTTGGTGTTATCCAAATTCAGTTGATGACCATAAATGTTATTTTCAGCAGATGGCACCATCATGCGTACTTATCTGTATATTTACTATCAACTTTCCATTTTAAATTTCCATGACAGCATTAATAGTGGAAGCTGATAATCAAGATTTATCAAGATAGATAGTGTTGTCGTGTGTTTTTTGTCTCCCATATTCAGATCACAGAGATAAACTCGAAATTATAGTTTTTTTCTTAATTTTAATGCCATGCTTGCTTTTATGCAGAGATATTTGCAGCTCCACAGAGTATGAGAGGTTAAGTACTCCTATGAGAGTTTATTTGAAAGTTAATGAAATGTGTGCACAATCTGAGGGCAGGTTAATGCATTTACCAATTTATCCAAGCAGATAATCTAGCACACATCCAACATAGTTTAATTTAACATTCTATTGTAAATTAAATTGTCTTTTAATAGGAAGTATAATGTTGTGAAACTGATACTTTCTATTCCATTCCAGCCTGAAAAAGCTATTGATGTATATGAACAAGCTCTAAAGAAGAATCCAAGAGATGGAACTTTGGCCAGCAAGATTGGAAAAGCTCTTATTAAAACACATAATTACACAAAGGTAGGTTATCAGACATTTTCTGTGTTAGACCAGAAGCTTCCTAATGGAATCCCTATTGTAAGCTGTGCTGCTTATAATTATTCCGTTCCTAATAGACAGTTGATGTAAATTGTATAGAATAGTAAATTGCCTCCTGATCAAATTCTTATTCAAAGAATGTTCATTTATTGACTGCTGTTTATATGGCGTGGAAATCAGATTATTATAAATTAGTTTTTAAAAGACAAGTAATTGCCTGACCTCGCCAAATGATTCAGTAGTTATAATTATACTATGATCTGCACAAACTATAAAGATAGCAGAATAATTCATATTTAATCTCTGTTTTGCCCTGATCTCAGTTCAGGTCGCACTAAGGGTGCTGGTGTTTGTCTCCATACTCTGGGATTAGGGAGTGGGGAGAAAGAGCTTTGTTTGCTTGATTAGTCTGGTATGTGTTCCCATTCAAGTTCCTGTGTTCACATATAGTTTGCAGAGCTATGACTGTCTGTCTGCCTAAAACCTATTTAACTGGACAATCTGTACTTGCTTGTTGGTTTTGTTTCACCTACCATAAGGAGACAAGTCACATCAAGGGTAGAATGGACAAAGCAAGACCAGTAGTCTTCATTGTCCAGCAGACAGCAAAAAAGGTGTTCATGTCAAGGGAAAGCTTCTTACTTTCTCCTTAATCCAGACCCAGATTGCTGTTATTTTGCAGATTGGTCAGTCCACAGGTATATATCAACAGAAGGCATCTGAATTGTCTAATGACCTAGAGGAGTCCCTCCCATTAGGAATCTGCAAAACCTAACCTACTTAGCTATGACTCAGCCACTTCAGCACTGTTGTTGGCTGCTGCAAAGCCTTATGTAGAAATGGGATTACAGCCAAGCAAATTCTGTCAACTGTGACTACTGAGAGGCATTCCAAACATCTAAAATGCCCTCAGTTACCAGAACAATGTATCTTGAAGGTTATCACCTCTTGAGTCAGCCTGCATGAAACAGTGGTGGGCAAGGTCATCGCAACACAAGAAGGAGCTGCTCATGATTGAAACCTAATGAGTCCCACAATGAATGCATGTGAGTATTGGAGGAAAGATGCATAGAATTTAATTATGGTGTCTGCGCAATTGAATAGCCCATAAGCATGTATTTTCTAAGCTATTAGTGTGTAAAATGCTTGTGGGCTTCTTTTAACATGAAAATCTGAAACCAGCATGCATTAGGTCTTCATTCCCAAGGGGAAAAAATTGGTGGCGCTGGGGTGTAATAATACACATAATTTGTTGCTACAATAAGGCTTCCAGTAATAGGGAAGGTGGTGGCATAAGTGATATTGTCATAGATTAGTAATTCAGAGACCCAGAGCAAGATCTGGGTACCCAGGTTCAAATCCCATTGAGGCAGGTAGTGAAATTTGGATTAATATTTTTAGAAATCTGGAATTAGAAATCATATGATGACCATGAAACCATTGTTGAATGTCACAAAACCCACTTGGTTCACTCATGCCGTTTTAGTGAAGGAAATCTGCCATCCTTACTTGGCCTGGCCTACATGTGATTCCAAATCCAGAACAATATGATTGACTCTTAAATGCCCTTTGAAATGTGGTCAGTTTGGAGTGGGAAATAAATGTTGGTCCAGTCTGTGATGCCCACATCCTGTGAATGAATAAAAAAGTCAAAGATATTTTGGATTATTTATGACAATCATGACTCGATAGATAGCATTGTTATTCCTGAGTCAAAAGGTTCTGAGTTCAATCCCATGCTTGTGCTTAAGTACAAAACTCAAGGATGATACTTCAGGATAGTCCTGAGGGAGTGCTGCACTGCAGAGGCACTATCTTTTGGATGAGACATTTAACTGAGATGTGGTTGTAAAATATTCTGTAGCACTATTTCAAAGAAGGACAGGAGTTTTCACCAAATGTCCTTGCCCATATTTACCCCTAAATGAACATCGCAAATAGTCCTTATCACTGCTGTGCACAAGTTAGCTGCCTCATTCCCTACATTACAACAGTGACTGCATTTCAAAAGTATTTCATTGACTGTAAGGATGTCTGGTGGTCATGAAAAGTGGATGTATTTCTTTCATTCTTTTTCTAATGTGTCCTCAAAGGCAATTAATTATTATGAAGCGGCAGTGAAGACTGGTCAGCAGAATTTCCTGCGTTATGACTTAGCTGAGCTCCTGATCAAGCTTCGACAGTATGAGAAGGCAGAGAAGATTGTACTGCAGTCATTAGAACATGATTATGGTATGATTTTTATTATAAAGGATGAAATTGTTCGCTTTTATTTTTCAACTTCAGTAACAAAGGGAAATGATTTCAATATATCTAACTTCGTAAGTGGCACACAAAAAATTACTTTTAATATGTTACAAAAATAACCCTTTGTTTACACAGGAGGATAACCACATTGTACTATATATACAATATTTATTTATTAAAATATTTTAGTTGCTTTAGATTGGAGGTTTAGAGATTGGGTTGTTTTTAAATATCATGAAAATACAATTGAAAATTAGAAACATTTATGAATTCTTTTTATTTTTACCTTGGGAATATAGCATTGCATTTTGGCTACATGTTACAGAAACTGTCCCATTTTTAAATGAAGATGAAGATCATGCTGTTTCTATAAAAGGAAGTTGATTTTTTTAACCCATGTTGCAAATCGAAAAGCTATTCCATAATTCAGCTAAATGCTAGATTCATAATTAGACTGTAATAACTAATAAGTGAATAAAACCTGTTGTGTTCATGACATCATGACATCTTTTTCATAATTTATTGCTGGATGATACAAAGCTAGAAGTCTTAGAAATCTTCAAGACAGCTTGTTTGCCAAGCAGCTACCTTGGTAGATAGTGAAAGGAAAAGAGCATGAAGGGAAAGGGGATAAACAACGTTGAGTAAAATTTAGAAAACACATACTGCCTTTGTTAGCATGACTTAGGAAAGAACAAAAAATATTGTTATATTATATTTTAGATCTTCAATCTTTTACAGTAAGTGACCTTCAAGTCTTGATGGATGATGCACGATATTTAATGCTTCTAGCAAAAATGTATAGTAAGAAGGAGAAGACTGAAGATGCTATCCTGGCATTGCAGAGGGTGAGTGTGAGGGTAAAGGTGGCATTTGCTTTTATATGTTTGAGTATTGAAAATTAATTTAAGCTTTTAAAATTTTCAGGTCTTCAAATAATGCTTGCAAGGTCAATAAATACGGTGAAATTAATGACCTAACCATGTGTATTTAATAGCATTATCTTTTTTTGCTCAAATTAGAATGCATTACTTGAGTACATAAAGTCCTTGTACTAAACATAAATATATAAAAAAAATTAAATTTACTTCTTTGCATCAACACTTTCTGGGCTTTTCATATTGTAATCGTTTCAGATACCATAGAATCACACAGGACAGAAGGAGGCCAGTTGACCCACTGTGCCTGTTTTGGGGGAAGCTATCCATTTGTCTCACTCCCTTGTTCTTTCCTTATACTTTCCAAATCAATATCATGCACATTTGGAAGTAATTACTGAACTGCTTTCACCACCAATCTTTCGGGCAGTGCATTCCAGATCACAGTAACTTGATGCAAAAAGCGATTATTCTACACCTGCCTCTGGTCTGTTTGCAAACCATCTTACATCTTCCAGGGCTAACCCTCCTACCAGAGGGAACAGTTTTGCTTTATTTTTAACAAAACACGAAATGATTTTAAACAGCACTATCAAATCTAGTGTGCTTAAAAATCATTTGTCAGATCAGACATGTGTATAACGTAATCAGAAGTGACAAAAATTGATTTAACCAATCAAGGTTTACATTCAAATATATAACCTAGTTCTTAATTACTCATATTGTGGTACATGGTCAGTATTCATTTATTTTTTGTTCAGCCAGGAATTTCTCCATTTATTTTATAAATATAATTCAATTCTGAATTTATGTGCTTGATAGCATTCGTTCATATCATAACAGCTAAAGCAACTTCAGGCTTGAGTCATGTACTCTATTTATCATTTTCTGGTAGCAAAGTAAAGGTTTGGGACATTTAATGCTTTAATTACCTTCATGAGTTTAAAAATATCTTCTGTTTTTCTTTTGCCATTTTTCTTAATTTATTTGTTTTTCTTCACTATATCTTCACCTTTGATTTTCAGACTTGATGCTATTGTTGAACTCTGTCCAGTGCCTTCTGTTTTTAAAGTAAAACAGTAAACATTGGGAGTTATGCTTCCATGTAGCTTTCCTTTCCAAAGTTCCAAACCCTTAAATATTTTCCAACAGTCTCCAGTGTAGTGTTTTGTCCTAGAAATTGAACGTACAGCATATATACTGTGCCCTGCTTCCGCACCCCATCCCAATTCATCGTACCTGTCACCTTCTCAAATAACTCGTTCATGACTGTCAATTGCAGGCTTCCTTTCTGGAAAATGTATTCACTGCTTCTGATTATTTCCTCACTCAAATTTCTATAAAATCATCTGTAAATAATCCAATTTTGTTTCTTCCCAAAGCTGTTAAATTGTTTGGCCTGTATTCTCTTTGTTTCTATTTATGCAAATGCTTGTGAATTGGCTGCTTTCTAGCCTTGTGGCACCCATTGTACATACAATTTTGAAATGTAATTTCTGAGACCTCAATTATGACTTTTCCAATATCCCTCAAGATCAATGTTCCCTATTAGATCCTAGCATTTGTCTCCTTTTTAGCTTAATTAATTTTGAAAATAATTTGTAAGTTAAATCTTTCACCTCACTTTCAACCAAATCATAATTTACTGCCTCTCCATCATTGTTCTGTTTTGCTGATATCCCTGAAAATTTCCCATTAGTCAGACATTGTACAGTGTTCCAGACCACTTTAACCTATTTCCCGTTTTTATTAAAATATATCATAAACTCATCTGTAACAAGTAGTTAGCCTGCATGGAATTTAGATTGGTATTTCTCATATCCATATTTTTGTTTGGAATTTTTGCTAGTCTAGATCTCAGTGGTATTTTGGAATTTTATTTGCCTCTGATTTTTTTTTTAACCCTGCAATTCTGTGGGTTGTTATGTAAGAATGTTAGAATACATGTTCCTTAATTTTTATTATAAATGTTATAGAAGCTAAAGAATCTCTCTTAAAAAGTGAATACTTGTTAAGAATTGCAGGTCATTATTATTTGCATTTTCTTATTATTACATTTATTTAACTTGCTCTGATTGTCAGCATGCTTAATAAAATGATTTTGGAAAAATGGTGACCACTAAAAACCTGCTTCAAATTGCACTGATTTCCAAATGTGATATTCAAGTGAATTCATGTTTTCAGGAAGCTAAAGTTTAAAATCATTTATGTGTTTAAAAAAAATTGTTATCTCACATCATAAGTTTGATAAGTCACATGCTAAGCAACTAAAATGTGAATGTTTTTGTGCATATTTAAAAAGTCACGTGTGTGTTCCAATTATAATTTCTGTCATTTTAAAATCTGACAACTTCCATTTTTTTTGCTTTTGCAGGCACGGGAAGTCCAGTCCCAGGTGTTAAAACGAGTTCAATTAGAACAGACTGATGCAGTCCCTGCTCAGAAGCAACTTGCAGCAGAGATATGTGCGGAAATAGCAAAGCATGCCACAGACCAACGAGACTATGAAAAAGCAATTAAGTTCTACAAAGAGGCACTTGTCTATTATGAGAATGATCATAAGGTTAGTTATGCAGTTGCTAAGTTATTGTATGTGGTGACTTCAAAAAATTCTAAACTATGCCTTCATTTCACAAGGGAAAGATGTGTATGTTTGGATAGATATCCTGGAATGTGAAAATTGTGATATTGGACACTGCTTCAGAGAAACTTGGAAAGCTTGCATAAACATTGTTAAATATTCTACCTGATAATACTAAAATAAAGTGCTACGAAGTCATTTTCAGTATATAAGAACTGTGCCTGTGAAAGCATCCCATTTTTGTTTATTCCAGGGCAACACCACAAAGTGAAATAAAAACAGAAAATGCTGGATAAACACAGCAGGTCTGGCAGCATTTGTGGAGGAAAAACGAGAATGAATGTTCCAAGTCCATATGACTCTGTTTGAAATTAAAGAGTGAAAGGAATGTAATAGATTTTATGCTTTTACAGAGGGGATGAAGCAGGTGGAGCAAAATAGGTGTGAACTATGAGAGGTTGCACAAAGATGTTTCAGGCACAAGACAGAGGAAGTATTATGGCAGTATTAAGAACTATAGAAGGTGCTGATGGTGGCAGGATACTAAGATAACATGATATGTTAATAGGAGAAAAAAAAAATCAATGCTCACTGAAAACAAACTTGTTGAACTTATTGTTGAGTCCAGAAGACTGCAGTGTGCCTAATCAGAAGATAAGGGGTGGGATTCTCCGAGTGTGCTTGCCTGAAAACCAGAGATTCCCACCCAACTCCAGTGAACCTTTACATGGCCTGTCCCACCCCCCCACAAGAATCCAAGTGACGGGTGGGATGGGAGAATTTCAGCTGAGATATTGTTCCTCCAGTTTGTGTTGGGCTTCACTGGAACATTGCAGCAGGCCAAGGACAGACATGTGGGCATAGGGAGCAAGATGCTGAGTTGAAGTGGTAAGCAACAAGAAAGTTGGAGTCATGCTTGCGGATTGAGTGAAGTCAGTCAGCCGCGCTTGGTGTTCCCGATGTAGAGCAGACTATATTGAGAACAATGAATGCAGTAGTCAAAATTGAGAGAGGTGCAAGTGAAAAGTTGCATTCCCTGAAGACAATGTTTAGAGCCAGTGAGGAGAATGGAGGTAAAGGGGCAGGTGTTGTACTTACTGTAATTGCATGAGAAGGTGCTGTAGGAGGGATGAGGCTGTCACGAAAAGAGCAGTTCCTGTGAAATGCTGAGAAATGGAATGGGAAGGGGTCAGTGGTGAAGGGGAAGTGTGTTTGCTGGAGTTGGGGAGCAAAGATAAGTTTGACCTTTCTCCATTATGCTATCTGTTACTTGTTCCTTCATTTTGCTTTGTACGCATGGGATTTAAAACCAAAATTTCAGGGAATCTGTCAGTAATCTCACCATCTCCAAAAGAAAAAATTGATAATTTGAGAATATGGGGTCTTTCAACTCACGGGGGAATTTGAAATCCAGGCACATGCAGTCTAAAGTTAAATTCCCTTTCTGTTTAATGTTCTTAAATGCAAACTGTCAAAAGATAGGCAACAACTTTCAAAACAATTTTTTTTCAAAAGTTCATATTTTAAGATGTAGCTAAATTCCCTTATGCCGCGTCATTTTATAATTTTCATGGCACAATACAACAATCTTAACAAAAGATTTTTTTTTAATTGTGTGTATACTGATATGTTTCACTGGCATTGTTATTTGTGTTACATATATATATATTTTTTTAAAAAACTATATGTCACTTAAGTTTATCGGTCTACATGTCTAATACATCCTATGAAGGTGACAGAACACCATTGCCTTGAATTTAAAACATTGGATTATTCTGCTACATTCAAAAATCAATTTACCGCAAAAGAATGGTAACATTGTTTGTCCACACGCCCAAATGAGTCAATAGTCTTCTATGATTGTGAAATAACATATCATTATATACCAACAAATATCTTGCAGTGTAACATCATGATATATTTTTATTATTTACTATGCAGGTGATGCTAGAGCTTGCGCAGTTGTATCTCGCCCAGGATGATATTAATGCTTGTCAGCATCAGTGTGCTGTTCTACTGAAAAGTGACCAAGATAATGACGCAGCTACCATGGTTAGTAGAAATAAAACTGAAACACAATAGGTAATTGAGACATTAGTGCTGTTGTTGGTAATCTTTTTAAATTTTAGAAGTTTGTCACTCGCTTATATAATGAAAACTCGAGTCCTTATTTAGTCTTGTTGTCACACGTTTTGTATGCAAAAGTTACCTTTCAGGACTCCTTTGATTTAGTGGTGCAGAAATGAGAAAGTATTGCTCTCTACATGAGGCAGTACCAATTCTGGCTGTTTTCAATTATACAATGCCATTGTAAAGTCTCTGAAATGATACTTTGATGGGAATAATCAATAAGGATGCTAACAAAACCTCAATCTCTTCAGTTTAACTTCTTATCGAGAAATAATCAGGGCTTTACTATCTAGTTTCTGCATGGGAATTAATGATGCAAAAATTCAACACACCAAGCAACATTACATAAATCAGTTCAGAGTGCTTTAGTGCTCCCCGTTATTCCCATCAAGAATGCATATGCTAGTAAATGAACAAATTAACTCTTTCTAACTGATAACTTTGTATCTGTCCTCACTGAGGAAAGTACAATTAGACAATTGTTCCTTCGTCAAGTGTGTGAAGTTCCACACACCTGACAAAGGAATAGTGTTTCCAAAAGCTTGTGGGTTTACTATTAAATAAACTGTTTGGACTTTAACCTGGTATTGTGAAACTTCTTACGGGGAAATCTAGATCAGGGACACAATTTATAAATAAGAGGGAAGCCACTTAAGATTGATTTGAAGAATTTGTTTTTTACTCAAAGCATTGTGAATCTTTGAAATTCTCTACTCCAGAGGACTGTGGAAGCTCAGTCATTGAGTATATTTAAAGCAGAGATTGACAGATTTCTAAATACCAGTGACATAAAGGGATATAGGGATAGTGTGGAAAAATACATTGAAGTGAGTTATCAGCGATGGTTGTGTGTTTGTGTTGAATGATGGAACAGGCTCAATGGACTGTATGACCTACTCCTTCTCCTATGTTCATATATTCTTGCCAATTATGAAAGAATTCAGACAACAAAGCAATGAGCTAAGAATCATTTGATAACCGTAAAGTTATGATGCATTAGAGATGCATTTTTCGAATTTCCAGGCACCGATTTGTATGTATTAGAACTTTGTGCAAAAAGGTTACTGAAAGAACTCAAATTAAGCAAAAATATAGGACAGAATGCTGAAGATTGAGGATATGAGTCTTAAAACTATGAACTTAATTTTGCAAGGAAACATCCTGAATTAATTGACCAACCAAAACAATTCTTAGCAATTTCTCCTGCATAGTATAAAAATGTAGTAAGGCACATATAAGACAATACCTTGATGTCAGATGTCAAAATCATCTTAAGCATTAGTGTCCTTGTGATTTTTGTGGGTTTACATTAGGTAAAAGATAGAAGATCCCTGCAATGGCTTATAGCCTCATTATTCTGCAGAAATAAATCTAAGCTATCTTAATATTGGAAAAGATTGTTGGTAAATATATTTTGTAATTTTTGAAAACAAATTTTATCCATTGTTATTTTGGCAAATTCTGTGTAATATTTATCTAATTAGTTATATTGATGTGTTGTTGTAGATGATGGCTGATCTGATGTTCAGAAAGCAGGATTATGATCAAGCTGTATTTCATTTCCAACAACTTTTAGAACGCAAACCAGGTAAACTTGGCTTTTATTGTTCTACATTGCTAACATTTTGTAAATAGGCTATCTTACAATCATGCAGGAAAATATTTGGCTTAGTAACTTAAAGGTTGTCAGTCTTTAGCTATCCTGTAAACAAAATATAAAAAATATAATTTTTCTAACCAGCTAATATGTGAGTTTCACCAAGGGAAATGGGAATAACAAGCAACTTATTTGAAGAAGCTCTGCATTTCATTTCACAATTGAGCAGTATATGCACTACAGACTATTAATAATTTAATAATGATATTTAATCTGATTCATTGGAACCTGCTGTTCCAATAAATGGTTTAATACCATCTTCTTGCCTTTATTTAAAAGATTAGTAGCAGGTTTGGAAGTATAACAATGAGACTCCTTTCTGTTATGGACCAGTGTCTGAGACAAGGGAACTCATTTGACTTCTCATAAGACAAGGTGGCACTTGATTTGTTAGATAAACTGCTTTATTCCACAGTTGGCCACACAATCTTTTAGTATGATAAATAAATCTTTAGTGCAACCAGTATAATTTCTGTTCATGTCCTATTACACAAATAAAGAGCATAGAAATGCTAGACCATTGTAGGGGGCTTTTATTGTAAGATCACAAATTTGCCTTGTTTAGTTTGTCCACTTTCAGCCTCTTGCTATCTGACTGATTGACTTTCTAGTACTTGTTTTCCAAGCTTTACAAGCTATTTTCCTTAATCAAGCAGGTTTGATAGCAACAGGATTTTCTGTATTTTCTAGAATAACACGACAATATAAATAAATTGGCTATTGTTTGAAATCAATTTAGCATCCTGCTTTTTAAATATTTCTTGTCGTGTTTGTTCCAAGTACAATTCAAAATCACTAATGACCAATTATTTTGAATGAGAAAATAGCCAGTAAATCTCAAACTGTGATAACATTGATACAGTTCTTTTTTGTTTAGACAATTTTACGACATTAGCACGTTTGATCGATTTGTTGAGACGAGCTGGAAAATTGGAAGAAGTTCACAGATTCCTTGACATGGCTGAAAAACACACTTCAAGACCAGCTTCTGAGCCTGGTTTTAATTATTGCAAAGGATTGTACCTCTGGTAAGTTGTCCTGTAGTTATGGCAATTATAAAAAAAAGACTAAGTATTAGTGGTTCAGTGAACTAATATACCACATTAAGCCAGGAAGATCCCAAGTTTTATCTGACCTGTGCTTAGTTAAGGAAACAGTAAGAACTTCATTTTCCTGAGTGGAAGATAAAAAACTTCAGATACTAGTCCTCATTTTATGCATCTGAGCACAGTAAATATTATGATCACCTCCTTGGTAAAATAGAAAAACAGAAATAAAAACCTAATTGTAGGACTGATGTTGTGGAATAAACTCCAGGTTCATTTCAACTTTCAGGAGTGAGGGGGGATGGGATGGCACAGATTTCCATTACCCTATCAATGAAAAATTGTCATCTCTCCTTTTTGTCTCCTCTTTTTCTATCAAATAGCCAAGCAATACTTTTAAGATTCTAGCTCTTTTTTCTGGATTTTCTTAATAGAGAAAACAGTTTCTCTGGTAGGCACTTGATGAGGGTGCATGTGGAGGTGTGTGATGTGCAAATTAGCGCTGCTGACTATCATGTCGGTTTGATGTTATCTTCTGATCGCCAAAGATGTTGCTCAGAAGGGAGGAAGACTGAAAGCTGCCAGATTTGAGTAAAAGGCCAGTTGATCTTACTAATGGCCTTGTTTTCAGCCTGTCAAAGGCCAGTTTGGAATTTGAGTGTGGATATATATGTGAAATGATGGACCAGAAATAGCTCAGGCGGAAGAGGGGGCAATACAGTGGAGAGCCAATCATAGCTGATCCACACAGTTGTTTGAGTCCATGAGAGGGTGAATGGCTAAGAGAGGCATGGTGGTTCCACCAGGTGAGCAGAATTAGTGGAAAAGATGGTCTGTGTGTGCTCAGTCAGTTGAGAGTATTGAGACTAAAGAAGAGATGGGTTTGTAAGCATTATGAGTCAGCTGAATGCAATAAGGTGATGGCTATACATTGATTGAGGTAGTGGGAGTTAGAGTACAGTAGCACTGATGATCATCATCCACAGAGCATATACAGAGCCCCGGGCATGAACAGAGGAGAGGAACAGGGGGTAGGGATGTAACAGAGGTCATATCCTCAACATTAGCTGTACCCTGAAGATGAAACTACTTGGGACAAGTCAGAAAATCGGTCCAACAGGAGACTACACCCATCTAGGTACATAGTCACTAAGAATTATGTCTCCCTTGAAGACTTCAGATCTTGGAGTACTGCTTGCCACACCAGCCAGTCACTGTTATCCTGAACACCTTCACCTCTGACTCTTTCCAATGATTAGTAGTGGACTTTGGTGTTGTCTCATAAATATTTGCATTACATTGCATAACACCTCGCAAGTTATTGATACACTATTTGTGAAACCAGGGAAGTACATAGAATTTCAAATAAATGGTGCCCCAGAGGTACATAGGACAGTATTATTCACATCCATTGTTGGATTTCCGCAGGTGCAGGGCATCATCAATTACAACCCAGTGACTAACAAGGTGCTGAGAGTTCTGAGTTGAATAAGCAGTGAGATTAATTAACGGGGAGGACTTCCATTCTACCAACATTCAGCTGGTCTGCAGTAACAAGAGCTTCATGCCTAAGTACATTAGCCCAACATTACCTTCATCTGACTGTCTCTATATCACATTTCTTCATGATGTCAACAAAACTTCGTAAATGGATTCTAGGGCCGAGGACAACCAGATCTGTTCGTCAAAGAACTTCTATTGAAAACAAAACTTTAATTAGATCAACTCGTATCCCAAATGCATGGTTTTCCTCTGTCCACCAGTCTCATCCCCATTCAAAGACCATTGCTTCCCTTCACCACTACTTCCTTCTTATCAGGTTTTTTCCATTAAAGAATGGAAGTTCACATGTCTAGGGTGTCACTATTTACAGTGTTAGTAAAGATAAAAAAATGCACATGAACAAATGAAATAAATCCTAGTAAATCACTCAATGTTCTGACAAGATGGCCTCCATGCTGTGCTACTTCTATTCACAACTCCCCTCGTGGCCACTGATTAGGTGGAAGCAGCTTGTTCACATGCGTCTTTTTTGACTAGGGTGCCTTTTGCAGTTATCCTCGTTGCTGAGCTGCCTGAAGGCCACTGCATTGGCTTAAATGCAGGGATAATTTTAGTCACTGGACCTTGCTACACAGATGGTCCCTGAGTCAGAAAGGCCAGTGATGGTAATGGCATGCTGTGAGGGGTGACACCCGCATCCTCTTTGGTAACTGTCTTCACCTTTGGATGGGGCTCTGTACTAGTGGAGGGAACCTTGAGCTGGGGTACAACTGGTATTCACTGTAAGCATCTCTGTGCCATTATTGTGTGCAGTTCTGGTTGAGTATTGTGTGCAGTTCTGGTCGCCACATTATAAGAAAGATGTGGAGGCATTGGAGAGGGTACAGAGGAGGTTTACTAGGATGTTGCCTGGTATGGAGGGCAGGTCCTATGAAGAGAGGTTGAAGGATTTGAGGTTGTTTTCGTTAGAAAGGAGGCGGCTAAGGGGGGATCTTATTGAAGCATATAAGATGATTAGAGGTTTGGATAGGGTGGACAGTGATAGCCTTTTTCCTAGGATGGAGAAAGCTAGCACGAGGGGACACAACTTTAAATTAAGGGGTATGAGTTATAGGACGGATATCAGAGGTAGGTTCTTTACTCAAAGAGTGATTAGGGAGTGGAATGCCCTGCCTGCAGCTGTTGTAGATGCGCCAAGTTTGGTGGCGTTTAAGAGGTTAGTTGATAAGTATATGGATGAGAAGGGAATGGTTTAGTTAGGAGGGGCATTGCTTTTTATTTTGGTCGGCACAACATCGAAGGCCGAAGGGCCTGTTCTGTGCTGTATTGTTCTATGTTCTATGTTCTATTAGTGCTAACCCATCCATGCTATAAAGTATATCATTCATTCTCTGCATGTCAGTATGCTGTTGCTGCATCCACTTTGAGTGCTGCCACATATCTCTGTGCAATTAGTCACTCTCTCAGTGCACTCAGAGCCGTGGTGGTATGAATAAGCTAAATGGACTCCTTCATTCTTAGCCCATGATCTCCATGTTGCCTCAGGGAACTCTTGACATGTGGACAGAATAGCCATACATAGGTTGGTAACAGAAATATTTTGTCACAAAGAAGTAATGTTTGTTGTGAATAATTTTCTCTAGGTACACTGGGGAGCCAAATGATGCACTCCGACACTTCAATAAGGCTCGCAAGGACAGTGACTGGGGGCAAAATGCAATTTATAACATGATTGAGATCTGCATGAATCCAGATAATGATACTATAGGAGGTGAAGTGTTTGAGAACCTGGATGGAGATGTGCGGTGAGAGCATGTTGCTGCTAAATATTTGTCTTATGTGGTTATATGATCGGGATAAAACTAAATTTTAATTTTTTCTAAATTGCATATTCAGTTTTATCTGTTGATTTTTGTATCAAATCTTTTGCTTTATCATGGCTACCCCTGTTCTAAGACTAAAACCTTTAACAGAATAAACTTAACTTTTCCTAGGTTCAGGTTGGGCATGAGGGAAAAATATTTAGTTTTACTCAGTTTTCTCTTACACTGTCTAATTTTTTGTAGCATAGGATTTAGAGGGCCAAGTCACTGGTAACTTGTGCTGGCAGATTACTGGCTGACCGATGTAACTTATCAGGATTCACTATGTTTGGATACTTTGCACAATGGTTGCAGTTGCATGCAAAGCTGTCTTGTATTTGTTTCTGAATGCAGTGTAATTTCATAATAGGAAATGCAAACACTTGATCAGTACTGATCTAAATCAAATAAAAAGCTTTGGGTGTTTTTGTTACATGCTTCTATTGCCCATAGAAACTCAACTGAAAAACAAGAGTCAGAGCAGTTGGCTGTGATGACAGCAGAAAAACTCCTGAAAGAACTAAAACCTCAGACTGTTCAAGGCCATGTTCAGTTGCGCATAATGGAAAGCTACTGCCTCATGGCAACAAAGCATAAAGCAAATGTGGAACGAGCTCTTAGTGTCTTCACTGAAATAGCAACAACTGAGGTTAGTCTTATATAAATCACAATTATGGATGGGAAAAGCTTTCCAGCTCATCTGAGTTAATTGAATCAGGATCTTTACCTTCATTACTTTGTTATTGTACTGTAAGTCCACTCTGTGCATTGACCACATTTTGTGCGAAGTACTGCATATTATTCCTAAATTAACTTTACATGGTTCATATCATTAACCTGTGATATTGAGGTGGATTTTCAGGGGAAAATGAGTGGTTAAAGTCAGCAAAATCTCCTTCTTGCCCCAAATCCACCTTTAACTGAAACAGGAAGGTGGACGGGCAAAAAAATGTGATCCTAAAAGCCAGCTTTCACTTTAATATATGATAATGAAGCTTGCAGCTTGATTGTCAGTCAGGTTTTGACCTTTTACTGTTGATGGCCAGTCTTGAATAAGCAGTTTAGGTAGCATCTGTGGAGAGGAACAGGATTAATATTTCAAGTCAATAACTTTCATCAGAAGTGTTCTGGTTCGGGTGCTGGGTTATGCTGAACACTGGCATGCCAATTGAGGTGTAAAATTTGGTACTTGCCCACCTCCATTCCCATACCCATGTTTAGGTGAAAATCCTACCCTTTATATCACTCAAAAACATAGAAGATAGGAATAGGACGCAGCCATTTGGCCCTTTGAGTCTGCTCTGCTATTCATCACGATCATGGCTGATCGTCCAACTCAATAGCCTAGTCCTGCTTGCTTTCTTTTCAAAGCTTTTGATCCCATTCGCTGCAAGTGCTATATCTAGCTACCTGTTGAATACATTCAATGTTTTGGCATCAACCACTTCCTGTGGTAATGAATTCCACACTTTTTGGATGAAGAAATGTCTTCTCATCTCTGTCCTCAATGGTCCACCCCAAATCTGTGACCCCTGATTCTGGACTCCCCCACTGTCAGGAACATCCTCTCTGCATCTACCCTGTCTAGCTCTGTTAGAATTTTATAAGTCTCTGTGAGATTCCCCCCCTCATCCATCTGAACTCCAGCGAAAACAATCCTAACCTGGTCAACCTCTCCTCACACATCAATCTCGCTAACCCTGGAGTCGGCGTGATAAACCTTCATTGCACTCCCTCGAGAGCAAAACATCCTTCCTCAGAAAAGGAGACCAAAACTGCACAAAATACTCTAGGTATGGCCTCACCAAGGGCCTATATAATTACAACAACACATCTCTGCTCCTTACTCAGAACCTCTCACAACGAAGGCCAAAGGTTTATCATTCAAAGGAGATCACAGGTCAGAGATCAGCCATAGTCTCATTGAATGGTTAAGTGGTTTATTCCTGTTCCTATGTCCCTTTCCATTGTTAAGGGAAATTCAGTTAATTTCTTTACACTTTGATGATTTACCTTGATTCCCCCAAAGCTGAAATCATACCTTTTGTGTAGAGTTTTGTAAAATGCTTTTTAGAAGATTATTTCATAGGTTATTCCACTGTCTACTTGGGTTGATGTTTCCTCAGGATGTCAAGGACTTCAGTCCATCAGAATCTTCTTTTCCTGAATCTGTGTTCACTTTATTTGATGCATTGCTCCTCTTATAGGTTGGAGCAGCTTGCCCTTGAAAGCCCACAGCTCACCTGCCCTAATTTTTAAGACATTATCAAATGTCCAAGGAAGCAAATTCTGAATTATAATGCTGAGCAAATAAATATGTAGAAAAGTTAACTCTTTTGCAAATTCATCACACTCAAACTTCATTTATCTGAGTGCAGTTCAGTCCTATGTAAGCTTGCAGGCTTACAAAAGAGAACTGCAATATATTTATATGAACTAATATTTGGCACCCACTTATTCTTGATATTAATGCAGAAGGACCACATTCCCGCACTATTTGGAATGGCCACAGCGTACATGATTTTAAAGCAAACACCTCGTGCAAGAAATCAGCTAAAACGCATTGCAAAATTAAACTGGAATGCAGTTGATGCAGAAGAGTTGGAAAAAAGTTGGTTGCTTCTAGCTGATGTTTATATTCAGTCTGGAAAATTTGATATGGCAGTTGAACTTCTTAAACGGTGTCTACGGCACAATAAGGTAAGTTAATTGTTCCTATATTGTGAGCTATTTAGAAATTGATAATGAACATAGACATTCATTACAGTTTGTGTTTACAGTCGTTTTTTGAAACATAATGCAGCAAAACACAGTTTGAGCAAGTTAAACATTGCTGTTAGAATTCAAAAGTGGCACTGGAGGAATATTTTGTCTTTACTACGTGAATAGGAATCTGGCACATCTGTTATAGAAACTGCCTGAAATCAGTGGAACCAGCCAGGCTTATAACAGGCAAACATTCCTCTCCATCTGCCTCACTACTCATGTGGTGAGTATGCTGTGATGGACAGGAAAGGGATGTGGGATCATTTTCCCTATTTCCCACCTCTCTACTAAGTGCAGCAAAATGTAGTTTTGAGAAGAAGCATTTCAACCCCAAGAATGGTGTGACTTTTAAGAATAGGCAAAAAACAGATATTCTAATAAATTTAAGTCAAAAGAAAAGTTAAACGTTTATTTTTCACAACACCCAAATAGCAACAAACACCACTCACATACACAAGATAATTTCTGAAAATGTACCGCGCATCATTTTCTTAGTGTCAAAAAAAAACAAGGTCACTTCAAGAAATGGTAGTTGAAATGTTGCAGGCCTAGAGAAATTTTTGTAATTGGTTCATGGCTCATCAATCTATTAACAGATATTTGTTTTCTTAGTCCTGTTGCAAAGCTTATGAATATATGGGATATATTATGGAAAAAGAACAATCTTATAAGGATGCAGCCAGTAATTATGAAATGGCTTGGAAGTATTGCAACCAGACAAATCCAACAATAGGTAAAATTATTGGTACATGCCATGAACAGATATTATTATAAATTCCTAAATGCAAGGATTTGTAATATCAGCTCAGAAAATGAATGGCACTTTTTATTTTACAGGGTACAAGCTGGCTTTTAACTATTTGAAGGCAAAACGATATGTTGATGCTATTGACATTTGTCATAAGGTAATATTTTTAAATTCATTGTTTGATCTTGCTTTCAAAATACAAGTCAGATCAGTTAAATCAGCAGTCTTGGGTTTTATAGAACGTAGAACATTACGGCGCAGAACAGGCCCTTCGGCCTTCGATGTTGTGCCGACCAATTAGGAAAAAGCAATGACCCTCCAAACTAAACCATTCCCTTTTCATCCATAAACTTATCTATTAACCCCTTAAACACCACCAAACTTGGCGCATCTACAACTGCCGCAGGCAGGGCATTCCATACCCTAACCACCCTCTGGGTAAAGAACCTACCTCTGATATCCATCCTATAACTACCACCCCTTAATTTAAAGCTATGTCCCCTCATGCTAGCTTTCTCCATCCTAGGAAAAAGGTTTTATCCTTTTATGTAAAGTTTTATCCTTTATATCTACTGATACACCTACGAGTGACAGCTCTCTGGGCGCTCATCTTCTGTGAGGAGATGGTCCTATCACCTCTTGCTATTGAAGGTTCTGCATCTGCCTTTGGCAAGCCAAGTGTTGCTATCACATTCTTCTCTGTCTTCTCTTCTGTCTATAAGCAATTAGAGAGAAAGTGAGATTACCAGGTTCCATTTTCTTGATGGTCTCCTCACTGCAGTATCAAACAAATGTGCAATGGTAGCTATTTGTCTGCTAAGGACCGTTCTTATTCAAGTCATCACCTGCGGCTGCCCCTTAAGATCCCTCTATGCATTCTGTAGAGTCCTGGCCACCAGTTGGAAGTCCAATGTTCAGTAAAGTAAAAAACTAGAGTTTATTTATTAGTCACAAGTAAGGTTTATATTAATACTGCGATGAAGTTACTGTGAAATTCCCTAGTCGCCACAGTTCAGCGCCTGTTCAGGTTGATGCACCTAACCAGCACGTCTTTCAGAATATGGGAGGAAACTGGAATACCCAGAGGAAACCCAGGCAGACACAGGGAGAACGTGCAAACTCCCACACAGACGACAACATATAAATTATACCGTTTTGCAATCATGCTGGCATTCAATTTATGTTTGATTGGGGATATAATTTTGGCATATAACCACTATACTGAGATGCAAATTTATTAAAATTTAGTTCCCTATGTTCCAACATCCCAATGTGGCCCTTAGTTTAAACAGGTGAGGGAGAGAACAATAGTGTGCTATATTTACACTGCAGCAAATCATGCCAAAGACCCTCTTGCAGCATTTTCCACTTCAGGGCGTTGTTTCTTGTTCTTGTGTTGGGAGCACTGCAGCAGGCCAAGGATAGAAAGGTCAGAGTTGGCTATTGTTCTATCTTTCATAAAAAAATCCAATAAGCCTATCTCACTCTGACATCAATACTGGTGTGAACATGGGCCAAGACAAATGTGTGAAGTTGGTTGCACTTTACCTCGTTTTTCTTAGCTTAGGAAATAGTTTCAGTGTGGAGAAAGAAAATGACAGATGACTGAAAGTCAGGGTCACATTTGAGGACTGAATGATGCTGTTCCTCGAAAAGGTCACCCAGCCTACGTTTGGCCTCCCCAGTGCAGAGGCGACCAATTCATGAGCAATGTATATAGTGTACCTGTGAATGAAGGGAGCCTTCAACAGTAGTGAATCAATAAATTCATCAAATAGCAGACAGACTAACATGTACTTAGAATTAATATCTCAATGGAGCAGCAGTCACAACCAAATTAATAAACTGTGCAGTGGGCAACTTCTGATTAAATGCTGTGTCTTGTCTTTGCTGTCTATTAATTTGCTGTAGCATTGGTGACCCTTTGTAAGTACATTGCTTGAATCTTAAAATAAATACCTAATGTCTGTAATTATATTCCCATTTTATAAGTCAAAGGTGGTTCAATGCAAGCAAGGCATTAAGATATGAGCCACGGATTTTCAAAGAGCAAAACAATGAATGGATTATATAGTAACAGTTTCAACTGAACAAAGCCCAAAGGATTGGGGCCTGAAGAGATGAGCAGGGTGAGCTGACAGGCCAAAACATATCAGGAGTTCCCCAGCATGGAGTATATTAATGGAGCATGAAGAACAGGGTGAACAGCACCTGTCAAAGGTTGGGAAGAATTACAGACTCCTTGGAACAGTACTGGGAGCTAAAAATACACACAGTAGATCACATTACAGTATTCTGCTGAGTGAAACTGTAGACTTGAATAAAAATTGCAGCTGCAAGAAAAGCTATGCACCAGGAAGGGATGAAATGTAAAATTTTAGTCAAATTAATAAATTTATCTGACTTGATGACAGACAAAATTAAATTGCAGATTGATGTGGATGGTTCATTAGTATCACATAAGCTTGGGATGAGCAAATAGAAGGATTAGTGTTACTAATTGTAAATAATAGTACAAATGCTATAGTTAGTTACATCCCCTAATGAAACTAGAAGCAAGTATTATACTATTACATATTCAGTGTAGCTGTTCTCTGATATTTTCAAAGTGTTACCAAGTCACAACAAGCAGAAGTCAGAAAATGTCATAATTTTAATATAGTGTAAATATTTATAATATTCAAACTGGTAAGGTGTCTTGTTTTCCTTTTGCAGGTACTGGGAGCACATCCCAATTATCCAAAAATGAGGAAAGATATTCTAGACAAAGCTCGAGCAGCTCTGCGTTCTTAACTGTGTCATATGATGCTAGTTTTGCTTTAGATTTCTGAAGATATATGTACAGTTTGACATGCCAATCTTGCATTATGTACAATACATTCTAAAATATAATTAATTATATGACTTTTGTATGCCGACTTCATAATTTATATAATACTGTGATAGTATTTCATTGTTTTTACGGTAATGTTACTTTTTTAAATTACGAGTATTATACATTTGAAATTGTACCTGTATAATCTCTTTTGATTTTCTGCCACAATATTTGTAGTACTGTCAATGATGTAATCATTCATTTTAGATGATTCCCTCAAGGAGTTCTTCAAGCCAGAAAATTTGCAGTCACCATTTGACCATGTGCTTTTAAGTACACATTAGAAATTTGGAGTACAAATTAATTTGAGATGTGCATGATGTTGATGTTCATTTTCTTCAGCTTTTGGGGAAGGAATCAGCCTACTCTGAATGATTTAAAGTAAAAGGCAACCTGTCTCTATGTAGTGAATCACTGTATCTGTAAAGGCATTTAAAGACAAGGGAAACTAAGATTGATGTTTTATATTTCTATGAACCTGCAAAACTTTGATTTTTCCCCAATGCTTCTAACTTGGTTAAATTAGTTGCAAAGAACAAAGATTGTCACATGGTTTCCACTTTAAAAATAGTGCTAGATATTTGGAGGCTTTCATTTTTCTATCTAACTTGTTTGCAATCTTGTTTTTGTTCTTAGTATTCCAAATTAAATGATAAATACCTGTATTTAGTGTAGTAAAGAGCATTTCTGCAATAATTCCATTCTACTTGTGGTTGTATTCTTAAAGGAAAACAAGAAATACTGCAGTATCAATTACAATCTTATTTTAGAGCAAATATCAATAAATGGGCAATGTTGATTTTTTTAGATTGATTTTTGTTATGTCACGCAATACAAAATCACTCAGGCAAATGCTATGGGCACGGGTTCAACTCCTGCCATAGCAGCTGGAACTGAAAGCCAGTTTCAGTATTGAAGTGCCCATGAAACTGGTGCTCTTTTGGGAAGGAAACCTGTACACATTATCAAGTATCTTTTTGACTTTGTCCATAACGCAACAGGTGTGTCCAACGCAATAACATGACATCACTCTCTAAACTGACTTAGGGTAGCACAGTGGTTAGCACTGCTGCTTCACAGCTCCAGGGTCCTGGGTTCGATTCCTGGCTCGGGTCACTGTCTGTGTGGAGTTTGCATATTCTGTTCGTGTCTGCGTGGGTTTCCTCCGAGTGCTCCAGTTTCCTTCCACAGTCCAAAATATGCAGGTTATGTTGATTGGCCATGCTAAGAAATTGCCCTTTAGTATCCAGAAATCTGTCGGTTAGAAGGATTAGTGGGTATAATATGTAAGGATATAGGGGTAGTGCCTGGATGGGATTGTGGTCGGTGCAGACTCAATGGGCAGAAGGGCCTCTTTCTGCACTGTAGGATTCTATGATCTATGAGGTTCCTGAGTGCATTTCCTCCAAGTGCAAAGACGTGCAGGTTAGGTGGATTGGCTGTGGTAGAATTGCAGCTTTAGTGTCCCAAGGTGTGTAGGTTAGGGGATTAGTCATGGTAAATGAAAAAGCGAAAGCGCAAAAAGGGTACAGAACTCTGCGAGAAGTGAGAGAGACAGAAGTAGAAAATGGCATGTGCTGTTCTGAAAATCACTATTAAAATCATGCCAATAACTTATATCTATAATTATGTTAATGCCTATACATTGGGTTAGCCTTATGCTGTCCTGCACTGCAGCTTTCTTGTCTTCCTTTTTTAATTATGTTACAGCTTTTTTATCATACCTCATTTTTCTACCTGAGGTAATATTACTTAAAAATATTAATACAAAAGCAAAATACTGCAGATGCTGGAAGTCGAACATAAGAAAAAAATGCTAGGAAAGCTCAATCAGGCAGCATCTGTGAAAACAGTCAACATTCATGTTGATAACTGTTTCAAAATATTACATCTTGTATGTAGATGAATAATTTGTAAGCACGTTTTCAAGGAAATCAAGATTGCCTTTTTATAGTTCACATTTGTATTGTTTACATTTTTCTGAATCAGTGGCCCAGTTTTGTGATAGTTAGAACTGAAGCTATCAATGCTCAGCACTGTATGGTGGAAATCAGATTTTTGGCACGCACACATGCACAGTAAAACATTGAAACTGTTGTTTCTCAAATCCGCCTGCATCATTGTTCTCTCTGACAGCAAACGGGCTGAAAATCACCCAAAAAAATATTTTGCTAGAGAGCAATGCAGAGAAAATAGGAGTGCTTCAAATTGTTCTTATAGTATAGAGGTGTGCCGTGATTCATAAAAAGTTGGGAACCATTGTCCATACACTTTTAGGCTGAAGGTAGAGGCCGACCTGGATGTCTGTTGAAGAGTGGCATCCGGGAACCTTTCAGCATCAGTGAAATAGGCCATGCCTATTATTCTAGTCATCAAGATGGATGGATCTGTAAGGATTTGCGGGGATTTCAAGGGGTCACTATATGTTATATGTGGTGAACAATACCTCATATTGAAGACCAGTTTACGGGATTGGTAGGGGGCCAAATTTCACCAAAATTGATCTGAGTCAGGCCTATTTGCAGATGAATGTGGACAAGAAGTCACATAAATTTGTAATAATTGTAACACACACAGGTTTGTTTCAGTATCAAAGATTGCCTTTCGACATTGCATCATTTCCTGCATTTTTTCAAAGAGCAATGAGTTCCTGAATGGAGTCCAGTTACTATCTGGATAACATAAGAACTAAGAGCAAGAGTAGGCCATCTGGCCCCTTCAGCCTGCTCTGCCATTCAATAAGATAATGGCTGATCTTTTCAAGGACTCAATTCCACTTACCCTCCCGCTCATCATAATCCTTAATACCTTTACTGTTCAAAAATATATCTATCCTTCCCTTAAAAACATTCAATGAGCTAGCCTCAAATACTTCACTGAGAAGGGAATTCCACAAATTCACAACCCTTTATGTGAAGAAGTTCCTCCTCAACTCAGTCTTAAATCTGCTTCTCCTTATTTTGAGGCCATGCCCTCTAATTCCAGTTTCATCTGCCAGTGAAAACAATTTCCTTGCTTCTACCTTTTCTATTCCCTTCATTATCTTATATGTTTCTATAAGGTCTCCTTTCATTCTTCTGAATTCCAATGAGTATAGCCCCAGCCTATTCAGTGTCTCCTCATTAGCCAACTCTCTCAACTTCAGAATCAACCCAGTGAATCTCCTTTGCACTTGCTCCAGTACCAGTATATCCTTTCTCAAGTAAGGAGAACAAAACTGTACACGATATTCCAGGTGTGGTCTAACCAGCATCTTATACATCTGCAACATAGCCTCACTGTTTTTAAACTCCATCCCTCTAGCAATGAAGGATAAAATTCCATTTGCCTTCTTAATTACCTGCTGCACCTGCAAACCAACTCCTTGAGATACTTGCACAAGGACACCCAGATCCCTCTGCACAGCTGTATGCTGCAATCTTTTACCATTCAAATAATAGTCCATTTTGCTGTTATTCCTACCAAAATAGATGACTTCACATTTACCAACATTGTACTCCATCTACCAGACCCTCACCCACTCACTTAGACTATCGATATCCCTTTGCAGACTTTCAGCATCTTCTGCACACTTTGCTCTGCCACACATCTTAGTATCATCCGTGAATTTTGACAATCCCCAACTCCATATCATCTATGTAAATTGTAAACAATTGCACTCCCAACACTGATCCCTGAGGCACACCACTAGCCACTGACCACCAACCAGAAAAACACCCATTTATCTCCATTCTTTGCTTTCTGTTACTTAACCAATTCTCTATCCATGCCAGTACATTACTTGTACCACTGTACCTTTATCTTATGTCGCAGTCTTCGGTGCAATACCTTGTCAAATGCCTCTGGAAATCCAGATACATCACATCCTCAGGTTCCCCATTGTCCACTGCACATGTTATGTTCTCAAAGAATTCCACCATGTTAGTCAAACATGGCCTTCCCTTCATGAGCCCATGCTCATCTTACCAATGGGACAATTTATATCCAGATGTCTTGCTATTTCTTCCTTAATGATAGATTCAATCATTTTCCCTACTACAAAAGTTAAGTTAACCGGCCTATAATTACCCATCTTTTATTGACCTTTTTTAAACAGTAGCTGTTTTCCAATCTATAGGAATCAACCCCCGAGTTCAGCAAATTTTGGTAAATTAGCACTAGTGCATTTACTATTTTTCCTGCCATCTCTTTTAGTACTTTGGGATACATTCCATCAGGACCATGAGACTTATCTACCTTTAGCCCCATTAACTTGTCCAATATTACCTCTTTTATGATAATGGTAGTTCCTAGTCTTCACCTGCCATAGTCTTCCTGTCATCAATTTTTGGCATGTTAGTTATGTCTTCCACTGTGAAGACATACGTAAAATACCTATTCAATGCCTCAGCCATTTTCTCATTTCCAATTATTACACCCCACTTCTCCTCCAATGTTTACTTTAGCCACTTATTTTCATTCTATATATTTGTTAAAAGTTGTGCTATCTGTTTGTATATTGAGCTAGTCCATCTTACATTTCTTTATAGCTTTTACCATGGCTTTCTGTTGACCTTTAAAGATTTCTTAATTCTCTAGGTTCCCACTAATCTTTGCCTCTTCATATGCATTTTGTTTCAATTTGATACCCTCTTTTATTCCCTTAGATATACATGGCTGATTATCTCTTTTTTTTTGCAATCCTTCCTTATCGCTGGTGTATACTTTTGCTGAGCACTGTAAAAGATTGCTTTGAAAATCCTCCACTACTCCTCAATTGTACCACCATAAAGTTTTTAGTCTATCTTAGCCAATGCCTGCCTCATCCATTTGTAGTCTCCTTTGTTTAAGCACAAGACTCTGGTATTGGGTCTTACTTTCTCATGCTCCATCTGTATTTTTAAATTCAACCATACAGTCTTTCAAAAAGATGGAAGCTTAGATGCCATTCTCTAGAAACTGGAAAACTATGGTCTGAGAGTCTGTAAGGACAAGCATAATTTGTTTTAATCTGCCATTGAATATTTGGGATACATGATTGATGCCACTAGCCTCCCCAACCCCCTGCTATGGCTAAGACCATTATAGAGGACACCTGCACCTGAATGTAAGTCAGTTTCATAGCTTGTGATGCATCCCCCTCTGGATAGGAGTAGTAATCTCCCACAATATGCCATTGAGTGAAGTAAGACCCTGACTTTTGCTTCTCAAACCTTGAGCAAAGCTGAGAGTAATTGTGCCCAGATTGGGAAACATTAGGGATCAAGAAATTCCATCAGTTCCTATGTGGGAGAAAGTTTACATTGTTGATAGAACATTGTTCATTTGCTATATTTTTGAATCACACTTGAAAATTGCACCACTTGCAACAAGTAGAATGCAAAGATGGACATTGCTTTTGTCTGCACATACTTCTCCCTTATATTTTCTGAAGTCGATGACAATCTCCTTCATTTTGTTGACATGGAGGATTGTTGCCCCATGAATTCACCAAATTCTCTACCTCATTCCTATATTCTGTCACATCATTGTTTGAGATCCAACTCATTACGGTGGTGTCATCAGCAAACTTGAAAATTGAATTGGAGGGGAATTTGGCAGTCATAGGTGTACAAGGAGTATAGTTGGGGGCTGAGGATACAGTCTTGTGGGCACTGATGTTGAGGATGATCATGAAGAGGTGTTGTTGACTATCCTTGCTGATTGTGGTCTGTGAGTAAGGAAGTTTAGGATCTAATTACAAAGAAAGGTTCCGAGGCCCAGGCCATAGAGTTTGGAGCTGAGTTTTGTGGGAATAATGATGTTGAAGGCTGAGCTCTAGTTAATAAATAGGAGTCTGACATAGGTGTCCTTGTAATCTGGATGTTGCAGGGTTGTGCGCAGGGCCAGGGAAACGGTATCTGCTGTGGACCTGTTGCAGTGATAGGCAAACGCAGAGGATCCAAATAGTCCAGGAGGCTGGAATTGATTCGTGCCAAGATTTGTCTTTTGAAGCACTTCATAATAATGGATTTTAATGCCACCAGCCAATTGTCATTAAGGAACGCTGCTTGGTTTTTCTTAGGTACAAGAATGGTAGTCATCCTCTTGAAGCTGATAGGGACTTCAGATCATTGTAAAGAGAGGTTGAAGATGTCTGCGAATACTCTTGCCAGTTCATCCACACAGGATCTGAATGCTTGCCCAGGTACCCCATCCAAGCCAATCACTTTTCTATTCTGGCATCTGTGATGATGACCTCTGACGCAGGTTCATGCAGGGCTTCCAAGGTGGAGGACATGTCTTGCTGATCTCTTGCTCAAAGTGGGCATTGGAATGCATTAAGCTCATTGGGGAGGAGTGCGTTAGACCTGGCAATTTTATATGCCTTCATTTTGTTGCCTCTAATGTCTTGCAGATCTTGCCATAGTTGGCGGGGGTCGGTGTGGCTAGCCTGGGACTCTATCTTAGTCCAGTCCTTTGGCATTTTTGATGGATTTCCTTAGATTATATCTGGCTTTCTTATATAGGTCAGTATCATTTGACTTGAACATCCCTGACCTGGACTTCAGCAGTGGACGTCCCTGTTCATCCCTGGTTTGGGGATACGGGTTTGCTTCTTTGACACAGTCTTCAACACACTTACTAATGAAGCCAGTTACGTATCTCATTCGGGCAAAGTTTTTAATAATTTGAATAAATTATTCAGCCTCTTGCCCATTTCCGGTGTGAGGCTGCCCTCATGGAAGTCCAGCTCTTGTAAAATCGCAAGCGCTGAGAAATCAAGTGTGATCCTGATTTCTTGGTTCTCGCATGATTTTACTGACTCACTCCGCCCCTCAATGGACGGGGCAGGACAGTAAAATTCCATCCATGATATCTCCCTTCTCTGTTCACCTCCATGCTAAGGTCACCACCACTGCCTCTGTGAACCCCAGTGCTCTCTGTCCTGCTGTTCCATTTCCATCCTATCCATTTACCCCATTGACAATCAGCAGTGGCCTCCTTTGATTCAACACAGCTTGTGGTTAAGGTAAGCCTTTGAATACTGATGGTTAGCTGAAAAAATGCCAGCCTCAATGGCCCCCTACTATTTGTGCAATGAGTCAGCAGTCCAGGTTACACTGTCCTGTATGCTGAAATCATGGAAATGAGGAGGCAGCATGACATTTGTGTACTGCCTGCCTCAAAGAGGACAGACCTGAGTGGGTCGCAAATTGCAACCTTGTATCTGTGAACAGGCTTTAACAATTCTCCTCCAATTGAAGAGTTCATGCATTCCAGGCAGAAGGATATTGAAAGAACTAAACAGGTTATTGTTCTGGTAAGAAATTAATATGAAACGAGTTTTTTTTGGAACAGTTAGTTTAAGCACAGAGATTTATTTCTTCATTGTTAAATAACACTATCTACGTAGTTACTTTAGAACATAGAACACTACAGCACAAACAGGCCTTCGGCCCACCATTTGCACCGATCATACCCATACTTACTAGGCCAAAGAACTATCTGTAACTCCCAATGCCATTTAATCCCATGTACTCATCCAGAAGTCTTTTAAAAGACCCCAGTGAGTTTGCCTCTACCACCACCGACTGCAGCCGATTCCATTCACTCACCACCCTCTAAGTGAAAAACTTACTCCTGACATTTCCTCTGTCCTTGCTGCCCAGCACCTTAAATCTGTGTTCGTTGCGACCATTTCAACTCTCTGAAATAGCCTCCGAGAATCCACTCTATCTATTCCTCTCAACATTTTATAAATCTCTATCAGGTCGCCTCTCAACCTTCATCTCTCCAGGGAGAAGAGTCCCAGCTCCCTCAACCTATCTTCATAGGGCACGCCTCCCAATCCAGGCAACATCCTTGTAAATCTCTCAATAGCTTCCTCTCAATAGCTTCCACATCCTTCCTATAGTGAGGCAACCAGAACTGCACACAGTACTCCAAATGGGTTCTGATAAGGGTCTTATAAAGTTGCAGCATTACCTCCCGACTCCTAAACTCAATCCTTCGAATAATGAAGGCCATTACACCGTACGCCTTCTTGACCACATCCTCCACTGCAAAGACAATTTAAGAGTCCTAGGGGCTCGGACCCCAAGATCCTTCTGCTCCTCAACACTGCTAAGATTCCTACCCTTGATATTGTACTCCTTCATCTCATTGTTCCTACCATTGTTCCATGGACCACTGCACATTTATTTGTGTTGAAGTCCATCTGCCACTTCTCCACCCATTCTTGCATCCTATCTATGTCTTGCTGCAACTTCTGACATCCCTCCAGACTATCCACAACACCACCAACCTTCGTATCGTCGGCGAACTTATTAACCCATCCTTCCACTTCCTCATCCAGGCCATTTATGAAAATAACAAACAGCAAGGGTCCTAGAACAGATCCCTGGGGCACTCCACTGGTGACTGATCTCCATGCAGAAGAAGACCCATCCACAACCACTCTCTGCCTTCTGCAGCAAGCTAGTTCTGGATCCACAAGGCCAAAGCCCCTTGGATCCCATGCCCTGTCACCTTCACAAGAAGTCTTGCATGGGGAACCTTATCAAAAGCCTTGCTGAAATCCATTTAAACCATATCCACCGCTCTTCCTTCGTCAATGTGTTCAGTCACATTTTCAAAGAACTCCACTAGGCTCATAAGGCATGACCTGCCCTTGACAAAGCTGTATTGACTATTTCTGATCAAGCCAAACTTCTCTAAATGCTCAGGATCTTCTCCATCAACTTACCAACCACTGAGGTCAGACTCAGCAATTGATAATTTCCCAAGCTATCTCTGTTCCCTTTCTTGAAAATAGGAATTACATCTGCAATCCCCCAGTTCTCCGGAACCTCTCCGGTCTCCATTGGTTTTTTTTTTGTTGTGATTGATTTAAGTTCTCAAGCTTTTAGGCACAGTGTGTAGCTTCGACATATCCAGTTTGGGTAAACTATGTTCCATTATTAAAGCACCTTGGTGGAAAATGGTGCAAGTTTCTAAAAAAAATTTTCAGATAGAAGTATGTTATATGACAATAGAGAGCTAAAAGTGATTGTGATACAGCAAACTAATCAGATAACTTCAAAAGTGAAATTTGATTGTTATAATCCTAATCTGAACCCCATGTCGTAATATCAAGTGGAATATTTTATGAATTTTTTTTCTCTCTGTGCTGTTAAAGTTGAAGAATTGCTGAACTAACAAATAGTTTACCCAGTCATGATGCCTTGCAGCAGTTTCAAGCTTCAGTGACTAGGTACCTGGTCCAGCTAACTCTGAACAAAAGGCGTCCTAATGTCACATTAATGCTACTAATGGCCAGAACAATAGCAGTTCTAATACCACAGGTTCTACAGAGAGTGGCGGTTAGTTAGTCTGACACCACTTTCTCTGGGATCTTGATCAGTTGGGTTAGTGGGCTTTGAATGGCAAATGAATTTTAATTTAGCTAAATGTGAGGTGATGCAGTTTAGTACAAGAGCAGGACTTACTCAGTTAATGGTAGGGTACTGGGGACAGTTATAGAACAAAGAGATTCAGGGATACAGGTTCATAGCTCCTTGAAAGTGGAGTCACAGGTGGACAGAATGGTGAAGGAAACTTCCAACATGCTTTGTATCACTGGTCAGAACATTGAATGCAGGAGTTGGGACGTCTTGTTGAAGTTGTACAAGACATTGGTAAGGCCACCCTTGGAATACTGTGTATAGTTCTGGTCACTCTATTATTGAAAGGATGTTACTAAACTAGAAAGAGTGCAGAAAAAATTTCCTAGGATGCAACTGGGATTTGATGGTTTGAGTTATAAGGAGAGGCTGAATAGACTGGGACTCTTCCCTGGAGCTTAGGGGACTTGGGAGGCTTATGTCAGGATGAGGCTTGAAGGCTCTGTTAGTGCACTGGAAAGCTATAGATTAGCCAGGAGGGAGCTAAAGAGTGAGTTGAGAAGAGCTAAAAGAGGACACAAGAAGACTTTGGCTGATAGGATCAAGGAGAATCCTAAAGCTTTCTTTAGATATGTTAAGAATAGAAGATTGGTTAGGACAAGATTAGGGCCAGTCATAGACAGCAGTGGGAAGTTGTGCCTGGAGCCTGAGGAGATTGGAGAGGTACTGAATAAATATTTCTCTTCGGTATTCACGCAGGGTGATGTAAATGTAGTTATGGAGAACACTGAGGTACAGGGTAGCAAACTGGAAGGTATCGAAGTAGATAGGGAGGGTGTGCTAGATATTCTCGAGGGTTTGAAGTTGGATAAGTCCCCTGGGCCGGATGGGGTTTACCCTAGGATTCTCTGGGAGGCAAGAGAGGCGATTGCAGAGCCTCTGGCTCTGATCTTCAGGTCGTCGTTGGTTACGGGTGTGGTTCCGGAGGACTGGAGGATCGCGAATGTGGTCCCGTTGTTCAAGAAGGGGAAGAGAGACCTTCCAGGGAATTATAGGCCAGTGAGTCTTACTTCTGTTTTGGGCAAAGTATTGGAGAGAATTATTAGGGATAGGATTTATAGTTATTTAGAGAGAAATGAATTGATTGGGGATAGTCAGCATGGTTTTGTGAAGGGTAGGTCGTGCCTTACTAACCTTATTGAGTTTTTTGAAAAAGTGACCAAAGAGGTGGATGGGGGTAAGGTAAGGCAGTTGATGTGGTATATATGGACTTTAGTAAGGCGTTCAATAAAGTGCCCCATGGAAGGCTTCTGCAGAAAATGCAGATGTATGGGATTGAAGATGATTTAGCTAATTGGATCAGGAATTGGCTAGCTGATAGAAGATAGAGGGTGGTGGTTGATGGAAATTATTCATCATGGAGTTCAGTTACAAGTGGTGTACTTCAGGGATCTGTTTTGAGGCCCCTGCTGTTTGTAATTTTTATAAATGATCTGGATGAAGGTATTGAAGGATGGATTAGTAAATTTGAGGATGACACCAAAGTCGGAGGAGTGGTAGATAGTGAAGAGGGGCGTTATAGTTTGCAGAGAAATTTGGACAAGTTGCAGAGCTGGGCCGACAGGTGTCAAATGGAGTTTAATGCGGAAAAGTGTGAGATAATTCACTTTGGCAGGAATAACAAATGTGTAGAGTATAGGGCTAATGGTAGAACTCCCAGTAGTGTTGATGAACAGAGGGATCTTGGTGTATATGTGCATAGATCCCTGAAAGTTGGCAATCAAGTCGATAAGGTTGTTAAGAAGGCATACGGAGTCTTAGCTTTTATTGGTAGGGGGATTGAATTTCGGAGCCGCAACGTCATGTTGCAACTGTACAAAACTCTAGGGCGGCCACACTTGGAGTATTGTGTACAGTTCTGGTCCCCGCATTATAAGAAAGATGTGGAGGCATTGGAGAGGGTACAGAGGAGGTTTACCAGGATGTTGCCTGTATGGAGGGCAGGTCTTATGAAGAGAGGCTGAGGGATTTGAGGTTGTTTTCGTTAGAAAGGAGGCGGCTAAGAGGGGACCTAATCGAAACATATAAGATGATTAGAGGTTTAGATAGGGTGGACAGTGATAGCCTTTTTCCTATGATGGAGAAAGCTAGCACGAGGGGACATAGCTTTAAATTAAGGGGTGGTAGTTATAGGACAGATGTCAGAGGTAGGTTCTTTACCCAGAGGGTGTAAGGGTATGGAATGCCCTGCCTGCTGCAGTTGTAGATGCGCCAAGTTTGGTGGCGTTTAAGAGGTTAGTAGATAAGTTTATGGATGAAAAGGGAATGGTTTAGATTAGAGGGTCATTGCTTTTTCCTAATTGGTCGGCGCAACATCGAAGGCCGAAGAGCCTGTTCTGCGCTGTAATGTTCTATGTTCTATATAAAAGTCTATAAAATAATGAAGGGCATAAATAAGATAGATGGTCAACATCTTTTCCCAAGGGGATTCTAAAACTAGAGTAGATAGTTTTAAGGTGAGAGGGGAGAGATACTAAAAGGTCCAGAAGGATAACTTTTTTCACACAGAGAGTGGTGGGTGTCTGAAACGAGCTGCCAGAGATAGTAGTAGAAGAGGGTGCAACTTTGTCTTTTAAAAAGCATTTAAACAGTTACATGGGTAAAATGGGTATAGAGAGATATGGGCCAAACACAGGCAATTTGGACTAGCTTAATTGTTGAAAAAAAGGGTGGCATGGACAAGTTGGGCTGAAGAGCCTGTTTCCATGCTGTAAACCTCTATCTATCTGTATCTCCAAAAGCAAAAGGAATCCTGATTTCAGTCTTGGGAATATATATCCAGTGTCCAATATCGAGGATGCATGTCCCATGATCTCCCCTGAGTTGCATTGTGCTACATCAGCAGTTCCTGTTTGACTATCAAGTAAACAGAACTCCAGGCAACAGCCTGTGCTGTTTCCAATCAAGACCTCGGACCCTCGTCAAACCTGCCAACTACTGGAACCTTGCGCATATGAGAGTACATAGCGCACTGAGAGGTTGTCACCCTCCCCTGGACATCGCTTCCCCACCCCTTGATTTCCCCTCGATTGCACCCTCCTTCCCCTCTGCCTGATCAATCATCGCACTAGAATGTTTGTGGATAGAGTGTCAGTCAAGTGATTGCTTTTTCTTGATGGTCTGAGCTTCTTGAGTTTTGTTAAAGTTGCACTCTTCCAAGGCAAGTGAAACGTATTCCTTCACACTTCTGACTTGTGCCCTGTAGATGGCGAACAGGCCTTATAGACTCAGGGAGTGAGTTACTCACTCTAAGATTCCAAGTGTCTGATCTGCTCTTGTAGCCAGAGTATTTATGTAGCTAGTTCAGTTTAGTTTCTGTTCAATGGTAACCCCTAAGATGTTGTTAGTGTGGGATTCAGCCATTGAATGTTAAGAGGCAATGGGTTAGGTTCTCTTTTGTTGAAGATAGCCATTGCCTGACACTTGTGTGGAATGAGTATTACTTACCACTTATCAGTTCAAGCTTGGATATTGCCAAATCCTGATGGATTTATTTGTTTTTATAGGAGTTAAATACTTGAGAGGATTTAAATGTACTTAATGAGCTTTCATGAATTTTTTTTTATAATGATATCAATAATAGATATTTAGAACTTATTTTTTCATTTCAGTATGACCGCTAAGGTCTGCCTATTGTGGATATTGGCCGTGTTGGCATGGATGATGTTAAGGCCAAAGCAAGGTGTTGGGAGATTGGCAATAAGTTGGCTTCAGGTCTAGAAAAATTCTTGGATGTGTTGGAGGGCATGGGGTGGCATGGAGTATAAGGGGCCTGAAGTGTTGGCAAGATGAGTGTACTCTGAGTTTGCTTAGGGGCTGTAAAAGGTCATGGAGTGATGGAGACATGGGTTGACATAAGTTAGCAGGTATGAGTGGGTTGAAGAGAAGGAATTTAAAGGTAGACATCTAATGTTTAAGAAAATATCTGGGACAAAATGCCAGAACACTGAGGCAGGTCTTCTAAACAGCTTGCCTCAGTAGTTGGCTGCCCTGTCACTGTGTCTGAGGCACAACTCCATCCGACATGAGCACTCCCCCTTCCCAGAAAGATAATCCAGCCAATGAGGATACTTTTTTCACAGGCAGATACAATGAGCCAAGATTTTTTAGGACTCTGAATTGATGTTGTTTCTAGCAACCAAAACAAAATGTCTACTATGTCATGTTGGTACAGGCATAGAGATATTACATTTTTTTTAAAGCTGCATTCATTTTAAAATGGAACTGGTAAGCTGATAATATAGTAAGAAGTCTGACAACACCAAGTTTAAGCCCAACCAATTTATTTGGTAGACTATCAAATAAATCGGTTGGACTTAAACCTGGTGTTGTCAGGCTTCTTACTGTGTTTACCCCAGTCCAATGCCAGCGTCTCTACAAGCTGACAATATGGCAGCTAAGGGGATCAAGTGATTGCTTAATGTTTCAACAGACTAACAAGTTTCTGAATTGAATTATAACGGGTGGGTACCTCCGCACATCAATGGACGTGCCAAAACAGTACTCTTCTGCGGAATTTCACACCTGCTATTGTTAAAGCTTACTCTTAAACAGAGACAATAGATTCCAGATTTGCATTTGACAAAGGAAAGCTATCAAGACCAAAGTGTGAAAGATTACCATCTAAAGAACATCAATGGCCTTTGACCACGTGACTCAAACTAATTCTTTACTTCTGAAAGATCACTATTGTCCTCTATTGTGTATCAATGACTGTTAATCATGTGATTGAAACTGTTCTCTGATAATGAACACTATATTAAAAAAACCCAGCAAAGATCTGGGCATTCTGCAAACCAACATCAAAATTCCACAAATGCAGAGAAAGGCTAACTCCTAATGAATATTTTTAAGTAATAATTTTTCTTCTTCTTGTATCTTGTAATAAAGTAAGAGCCTAAATAAGATGTATTGATTCTTTAGTTTGAACATAACTCTTCTGGGATAGAAATAGGACTTAATATGAATTTAGTGGATTACAAATTGCAAAATATTAAAACAAAAAGACCATCAGATTAAACAAATCAAATCAATCAGTCAAAATTATTTTGTGGGCCACCAAAGCTACATACACCAATCTATTGATGCAAGTTTGGTACAGTAATTTGAACTGTAGTAGTTTCTGAACTGTGCAGGTGCCAGAGATTGAAGTGGATCATCAGACCAAGACAATAGCTTAATCACAGAAGTATCTGGAAAATCTGGCTGCCAGCTGAAATATAAAGGGATGTGGTCACTTAAAATCATTCATTCGCCTCTAATAAAATTCTTATCCATGCATTTTTCACCACCAACTTGATTTGTCTTTATGTTCTTTGAGTGGTTTCTTGAATCTTCCTGTATATCCCATCTTGCCTAAAACTCCATAACTCACAACCACTGACCCATAACTCTGCCTTCTCCACTGGTTTTGTATCTCTCATTTTCAAAATCCTTTCCATTATTTACAAGTTTCTCCATGGTATCAAATTCCAGCTTGATGTCTCAAATCAAGTAATGCAGTCCTTCACTTTGGATCTACTGCATGATTCATATTTCCCTTCCTTACAGTGACAGGCCACAATCTGTCATGCTCTTCGGTTAGAATTTTCTTCAGAAACAAATTCCCCAAATTCCCTTCCAACTCAAGTCTTGCTGATTTTTGATTTGATTTTATTTATTCTTGTCACATGCATTTACAGTGAAATGTATTGTTTCTTATATGCTATACAGATAAAATATACCAGTCATAGAGAAAGAAATGAGACAGTGCAGAATATACAATCATAGGTAGGGTGTAGAGAAAGATCAACTTAATGCAAGGTAAGTCCACTCAAAAGTCTGACAGCAGCAGGGCAGAAGCTTTTCTTGAGTCAGTTGGCAGGTGACCTCAGACTTTTGTATCTTTTTCCCGATGGAAGAAGGAGGAAGAGAGTATGTCCGTGATGCGTAGGTTCCTTAATTATGCTGGCTGCTTTGTCGAGGCAGTGGGAAGTGTAGGCTACCCAAGACTGCAAGAAATTACAAAAGGTTGTGAATGTAGCTCAATCCATCATGCAAACCAGTCTCCCATCCATTGACTTGGTCTACACATCTCGCTGCCTTAGAAAAAATAGCCAGTGTAATCAAGGGCATAGTCTCTTCCACCTTCTTCCATCAGGAAAAAGATACAAAAGTCTGAGGTCACGTACCAAAACAACTCAAGAACTGTTTCATCCCTGCTGCTGTCAGACTTTTGGATGGACCTACCCTGCACTAAGTTAATCTTTCTCTACACTCTAGCTATGATTGTAACACTCCATTCTGCATTCTCTCTTTTCCTTCTCTGTATAATGCATAAGAAACAATACTTTTCACTGTATATTAATACATGGGACAATAATAAATCAAATCAAATCAAACAATTGTTCCTTGCAACATATCTCCCCATTTTCAAACGTCAAATGTCTTCTGTCAATCTGTCCCCATAATCTTCCAACACCTCCCTTATTTCTTGTTCAGTATCCAATTATAGGTCATAGAGATTTACAACATGGAAACAAACCCTTTGGCCCAATTTGTCCACACTGCCCAGTTTTTACCATTAAGCTAGTCCCAATTGCCTGCATTTGACCCATATCCCTCTATACCAATATTATTCATCTAACTGTCTAAATATTTTTAAAAGACAAAATTGTATCCGCCTTATCTACAACCTCTGGCAGCTCATTCCAGACATTTACGCTCTAGACTCTTTTGTATCTCTCCCCTCTCACTTTAAACCTATGCCCACTAATTTTAGACTGTCCTTATGTTGGGAAAAAATGTCAACTATCTGCCTTATCTGTGTCCCTTATTATTTTATCGATCTCTACACAATCATCACTAAGTCTGCTACGCTGTAGGGAAAAAGGTCCCAATCTATCCAATCTCTTGTTAGAACTCAAACCATCAAGTCCTGGTAGCATCCTAGCTAATCTTTTCTGCACACTTTCTAATTTAATGATAGCCTTTCTATAATAGGATGACCAGAACTGTACACAATATTCCAAGTGTGGTCTTACCAATATCTTGTACAACTTCAACAGTGACATCCCAACTCCTGTATTCAACATTCTTACCAATGAAATAAAACATGCTGACTGCCTTCTTCACCACCCTGTTTACCTGTGACTCCATTTTCAAAGAACTATGAACCTGTACCCCTAGATCTCTTTATTCCGTAACTTTCCCCATTGCCCTATCATTAACTCAGTAAGTCCTGCCCTGGTTCAATCTGCCAAAATGTATCACCTCACATTTATCTCAATTAAAATCCATCTGCCATTCATCAGCCTACTGGCCCAATTGATCAAGATCACATTGCAATCCTGGATAATCTTTCTCGTCTTTCCCAAATCCTTCCCAACATTATACACAATCCTCTGTTAATGATATAGTATAACTCCAAGTTTTTTAAATTCATTTATGGGACATGGGCATCACAGGTATAGCAGCCAATCCCGAGTTCCCCATGTGATGAGCTGCCTTCCTGGGAACTGAGTGGCTTGTTACTCAGAGGGCAGTTGAGACTCAACCACATTGCTGTGGCTCTGGAGTCACATGTATAGCCTGACCAGGTAAGGACAGCAGATTTCCTTCCTTAAAGGAATTAGTGAACCAGATGGGTTTTTATTTCCATGGCCGTGTAGGACCTTTCATTTTGTGATGACATTATTCCAATGTAATTTAAGCTGCATTTAAATAGCCATTGTAATGTCAACAGAAAATTGTTGTAACAATCACTTTTTGGTAGGATGGCTAAGGCCCAAGGCAAAAATGGGAAATTTATAAAGATACAATTTTCATATGGTGAGAAAAAATAAAGTATCTTGTGGATGCTTACATTCATGTTCTTGTACTACAGATGTTTTTTCAAATATTCCTTCACGAAATTTCCCCCTGGTTTTCCCAACCTGCTGTTGGAAGCAAAGCAGAAGATTGGCATGTGCCCTGTTCTAGGCATAGTTGGCATCTCTGCCTATCTTGTGATGGCAAATCTAGACAACATCGCCGCCTTCCCCCAAGTAAATTTCCAACATTTATTTATATCTTAACAATACATTTAATTAATTTGACTGTATTTAAATACACTGGTGTCCCTGAACTGGTAATACTCTACTAGTTCACCTGTTAACTATTAACCAGCGCTTAAAATTAATGGTGTATCTTTATCAACTGTGGACTCACTATTGTTGTAAACATTTGTGCCCAACACACATATCTGGACACAATCTGTTCATTGTCTTTGGAGTAGCAGCATCTCTCTGGGGAATGAGTGCCGTATATCTTAGAGATAAGATCAGTTAGCAGACAGACCACTCTGAGAATGGTTTTAATTTGTTTCTTTAAAATGGTGGGCATAGCTTTTGGGATATCACCATGCTGGATTTTTATTTTCTTTGCCGCACAATTTAATGCAATGTTCGCAGCCTTATGTGAATGCCAGCAACATTTATTCGCAGTCCCCTTAGCTTGTTTGCGTATAATACAGTCACTAAGAGGCCAAGAAGGTATGCGGGAGTCATTGCAACTGTTGATTTAACTCTGCGTGGGGGTGCTTGGCTGGGAGTCGACAGAAACTCTCAATAAGCTGTGGCTTTTCACCTTACTGACCACTACATTGCAGCCTTTTACTCCCAGCGTTTCTTTGTTGATACGCATTGGTGTATGTGTATCTGACAAGGTGCAAAATAATGTGAGCCATGAATCAGTTACCAGTGAAATTGGGTAAGTCAATTCTTAACATTTGTTGCTTTTCTGAGGATTCTGTAAAATACTGGAGAACTGAATGGAAGTTAAATCAATTTGTGAGACATAAGACGCCCAGAGTGTTTTAATGGTCTAGCTTGAAGAGTAATGTGGTAAACTGGGTTGTGCATGAGTTTAAGGCAGTGCTGCAACTCATGCATCTGAGTTTAAACAAAATAAACAATAGTTTGCTTCTGAGAATGTTGCATGATTGGTCAGTGCATCAAATAACATACTGCAGGGCTGTGTTTGGCATAAAACTGAGTTATAGTTGATTTTTTTTGTTTACCAGATTGTTATCCATGAGCAATGAGGCACACACAACAATAGCTGAAGCAAAGACCAAACAATCCAGATTCACTATCTCAAACTTAACAGTGCAGAATATATGCAGAAAAATGATAAGGAAATTCAGCAATCTGTAGTGAGCTTTTAAAAATAGTTTGATCATATTAACACATGACAAAATTAAATATTTTCAGTGTAATTCCTTTTCAGCCACAGGAAATTCCAGTTAACCCTCTATTGATTTTATTTCAATTGTTATTATAATTCATTGACAATTATATTAATCTTCCAAGTCTTCAACTCTTAAATCGTAAAGGAAGATTGAAGACCTATTAAAAGTTTAAAAAATAATTAAGATTTTATAGAATCTCTACAGTGAAAGAGGTCATTTGACTAATCGAGCCTGCACTAACAACAATCCCACCTAGGCCCTATCTCCGTAACCTAATCTCCCTGACACTAAAAGGCAATTGAACATGCTCAATTAACTTGACCCACACATTTTTGGAGTGTGAGAGCAAACCAGAGCACCCAGAGAAAACCCATACAGACAAGAGGAGAATGTGCAAATTTCACGTAGACAGTTACCTGAGGTTGGAATTGAAACTGGGTCCCTGGCACCACCGTGCTACGCCACCCTGTTTCTGCTATGGTGCTCTCGTGGGATAATGGTCAGAATGACACATTTGTAAGAATTGCAAAATGATTATTAACTGAGTCTGCATAATAGCTTGCAACTATTATTATGAGCTTTAATTCATGTCTAAAAGGTCATTTTGTATGTTTTTTCATGGCTGTAATAAAGCATTTTTTCGTACAGACATTTTTTTGTCACACCACAATAGGAGATAGTTAGAGAGAAAATTCTATTACATAAGTTCTGTTGCTATTACATAAGTCATTTTATTATAGAATGGGGTAGCTTGCATTCTTTTCACAGAATTACAACAAGTAATGTGACAGCAAATAAGGAGTCAATAAGAGTTTGAAATTATATTACTGAAGGTTTGCATATTTTTACCTGAACAGGTTAACCAATTAGCTGCAAATATCACAATGAGTCATTTCTAAACTTTAATTATTTTTACTTTTAATGCTGTTTGTTGAAAATCTTGTAAATGCTAGGCCAGTATTAATTGCCCATTGTTAGTTGCCCTGAAAGGAGTTGGTGGTGAGCTGTCTTCTTGACAACTGAGTGGCTTGCTAGGCCATTTCAGAGGGCAGTTGAGAGTCAACCATTTTTTGGCTAAGATCAAACAGCTACGCTCCCTCTCCATGACAGAGAAAAACCTGGTCTTCCAGTGCAAGGTGCTGTCCGTGTTATTGTACGTGGTGCAGTGTGGCCTATCCCCAAATCCCGTGCTATAGCAGTGATGCAGGACATCTTCAAGTCCATCTGGAGATCAAAAATGGATCGCGTCTAAAGGGAGGTGATGTACAAATCTCCAGAGAATGGAGGGAAAAACGTTCCCAATGCCGCCCTTATCCTGATGGCTACCTTTGTGTGCGGCTGCATCAAGCTGTGCGTAGATCTTCAGTACACCAACAGCAAGTTCCACTACTTGTTGAGGTTCTACCTGTTCCGAGTGTTGCGGGGGATGGGTCTGGCCACACTGCCGTGGAATGCTCTGAGTAATTGGACCGTACCACAGCATCTGTCCTTCGTGGAGAAATTTTTCTGCAAACACATCTTTGACCACATGGTAATTAAGCACTGGTCAGTGCGTAACGTCCTCAAGACCCTGAGAGAAAAGGAGATGATGGATCCTGTTGGATGGTTCCGTGAGCAGACTGTCAGTATCATGAGGCAGAACGCCTCATCACCAGAACTTACAAACAAGCACTAAGATCTGGCTTGACTGAGGTGAGAAGGGCACTCCCCGTTAGGTGTTTTAAGTACGCTCAAGGTCGCAGCAGCACCTCACGCTGCCCTCAAAGCGGCTGCAGGGCTGATGAGGTGGTCGCACACCTCCTTGTGGAATGTGCCTTTGCAAAGAAGGTCTGGAGTGAGATGCAGTGGTATTTGTCGAGGTTCATCTGGAGCAGCTCGGTGATGCAGGACTCTGTGCTCTATGGACTGTTTGCAGGGAAACACACCGAGATGAATATCAACTGGAAGGTCATCAACTCGGTGAAGGATGCACTTTGGTCCGCCCGATACTTGTTGATCTTCCAGTTGAAAGAACTGTCCTCGACCGAGTGTTGCAGACTGGCACACTCCAAGGTCCAGGAATACGTGCTGAGGGACACGCTGAAGCTTGGGGCAGCCACTGCAGAGGCACAATGGGGAGAGACCACACTATAAGGTCTTTTAATGGAGGCAGACCGAGGGCCCGGGAACTGCAGAATACCCTCGATATGCATAACTGTGTGCCAATCTGAGCAATAACAGCACACAGGAATTTTTTGAGGCTTGTATACAGTTGTGAGTTTGAAATGTTATGACTGTAAGCTGAAAAAGTTTTAATTCTGCACTGTTTACAATTCAAAGACATGTAAATTGCAAGATTTATGTGAGATTTTTATGAATAAAGTATATTTTTGGGAAAAAAAAATTTGGCTAAGATCAAGATTAGTATTGACATGCTGTGCTTGGTTGAAGTCATTAGGTTACATTTTAGCTTCATTTGAAGCAATTTTTAAAAGTGGCATCTTGACCTTTTAAGGTATAAATGAGATCAAGTCTTGAAGAGAAGCTATACCTACTCCAATCAGCTTGGATCATGTAGACCAAGCCCAAGACAGGAGGTGAGAGCCCTGTCTTGTTGGCTTGGATCGGGAATGTCTCAACTTGTTGAGACTCTGAGTTGGACTTGTTTTGATTGAATTGGAATTGAAATCATTACCGTAGTTCTGGAGTTACATGTAGGCCAGACCAGGTAAGGACAGCAGATCTCCTTCATTAAAGGATGTTTGTGAACCAGGTGTTTCTTTATTTCCATTGCCATGTAGGGCCTTTCATTTTTCCATTGTACTTTAAGCTGCATTTAAATAGTCATTGTAATGTCAACAGTAAATTGTAAGTCGCTATTTTGGTAGTATGTTTGAGGTCCAAGGCAAGAATATAAAAAATGAATGATGTGGGCGAAATAGATCAGGACAGTTTGAGAGAGTGGTTAATAAAGTATAGAGTTTCCTAGACTTTATTAGTAGGAGCATAGAATATATGAGGAAGAAGGTTATGTTGAACTTGTATAAGACACTAGCACAGCCTCAGCTGGAATATCCAGTTCTGGGTGCCACACTATGGAAAGTATGTGGAGGCATTGAACAGAGTGCACAAAAGACTCATAAGGATGGTTCCAGGGATGAGGAATTTCAGTTCTGTAACTAGAGTGGAAAAGTTAGGATTGTTTTTTCATGGAGAAGAGAAATCTGAGAGGAGATCTGCTAGAGATAATTAAAATCATGAAGGGTCTGGAGAGAATAAATGGGTCAAACTGTTTCCATTCCTGAATACATCAAGATCAAGAGGACACACATCTAAAGTAATTGGCAAAAAAAGCAAAAGCAATAGGAGAAAAAGCTTTCTCACGCAGCAGGTGAATAGGATCTGGAATGCGCTGCCTGAGAGTGTGGCAGAGACTGGTTCAACTGAAGCATTCAAAAAGGAATTAGACTGTAATTTGCAATCTTGTATTTAGATAATGATTACTTGTCAATCTTTAAAAAATAATTCTCAATCTTGATATACCATTTCCTTCATATCCAAATTTTACTGTAATCTGAAAGTTATATAAGAATCTCCTGATAGAATTAAAAGTCTTGATTAGGTCTGATCACATCTTAAATCTGAATTCTGGTACATTAAATAAAGTAGAAGTTAATTAACTATCAAGCTTTTCTTGTAGGTTGGCTGGTGACGGATTGGGAGTGGGCAGGGTGAAGGGATCACAGTGAGGCCCGGAGTTCATGGATATCTGCTACTTACTCCTGTTACTTCCACCCATAGGATAAAAAAAGAATATGAAGCCAGATTGGTGTCTTATAGCAATCAAACAGGTTATATTCAGTTGAGAAAGATCAGCACACAGTTAACATGCCAATCTTTTAGGACCATTTACGATTTTTCACAGGGAATTGTTTGTGTTAAAGGACCATGTCCTTTTGCAGAGATTCATGCTTTTAAGTTCACCAGGACTGGAATGACTAAATCTCATCTTTTTTCCTGTGGGGCAATGTATGTAAGAAGACTATCAATAATGTCAAGAACTTCCAGTGCCTGGAATGTCTGTGCTTAGCAATGATGAACTGATGACATTATCAGCCTCAAACAAGATTCAACTTGTAAGATGGTTCTTTCTCTTCTGTATTTCAATTGTTGCACAAAAATGTAAAGATAACTTGGCTTTGGATTTTGTCGTGCTGAAATTCTCCAAACTAGTTGCTGAGAGCAGTAAGCGTAATCAAAATCTTATTTCTAATAAACTGCAAATTTATGGCTATATTCTCAGTAAAAATATCAAATAAGACAACATGGCTATAAATTTTAATCCTGGGTAACAATATTCCCATTTCTTGATACTGAATTTTAAACTGCTAACATTAGATAGTATCAGGCTGAACGTACAATGCTTTATATTTTGCCAGCAGTGTGTCTCTTACTAAAGTTTAATAAAACACAACATTCGTCACTCATGCAAATGGTGCTCAAATTGCAGATAATCATCTTTTTCACTGGAGTAACCTATAGTATAAATGTAAAAGCCATCTGAACAAGAATTCTTCTTGTAACTAAGTTTTAATTAGCAGGGGCGAAAAGAAAATGTAAACATTGCCTGTGCAGACTATTTGAATTTTCTGTGATATCGTATCCAAGCAACGCTTCGGTGAAAGGGCTGAATGCAGAGGACCCTGCCATCAACATACTGTCCTGTTGCTTTTCAAACAAACCATGGCAACCATTTCGTTTTCAGTCTTTCAATCAAGACATTACATATTGTCACAAAAATGGGCTAGAGCTTCACCAACCACCTACCGGCATATTGAACTCTCTAAGGAAGTCCTGTGTTTTCTTTAAAGAAATACAAGTAAAGACGCTGATCAAAAGATGGTCGAATCTACAAAGTGCCCAGTTTCTGGAAAATTTCCATCTGAGTTTTACTGACAAACCTGTCCTGAGAAATGGAATTTCAGAGTTAGAGAAATGTTAAGGCCCATTTTGGAGACACTTTAAAGAAAGGTATGGAAATTGCAAAAGGCTGGGTTTTAAATTCCTGTGTTTGTGGAGAAAATAGACTGTTTCCAACATCTCCTCAAAATTCAAAACAAAATCCCTTGTTGAAATATATCTCAGGATATGTGAAAAAGAAGTTCAGTTGAAGACAAAATGGATTTCAGATGGATAGCATGCCTATTCCTCCAGCTGAAGATCAGTGAGTGACAGAGAAGAATAGAGAAGCAACATCAGTCAGTTACCCCTACAGAGACAGGCAGGTGATCTGTCTCCCTGTTGCTGGAGGCAAGTTGTCTAACAGGTAGCAAGCTGAAAGCAAAAGAACAGCCTCTTCAGTTATCCTTGCAGAGGCAAAGAGATCAACTCTGTCTCTGTAAATAAGCAAGTAAGTGTCTTTAACACACTTTGAAATGGCTAAAGTCAACTCTACCAAAATCACTGAACTTAATGCCTGCAACGGGCTACTATCTACACTTCGTGGACAAGGCAAGGACTGATTTGTATATTCTTTTAATTTTTATTTGGACCCTTACCTCTCGCTTCTGGTATGTGAATGTATGGATGGGAGGGGCTCCCCATTATTTTCTCTTGGTCTTCCTTTATAACTAATACCCTTATTCTCAAGAATGCCTGGTTAAATTGGCTCCCTATAAAATATAAATATATTTGGATTGGGAAAATGTGTCCATGAGGAAGCAATTTTAAATGAACCTTTGTTGTGAACAGGTTGAATAAAAAGGGAAGCCAAGTCAATCCTTTTCACCTGGTCATAACAAAATATATTAGTCAATCTGGCATGGCCTTGGAGATGGGGAGTCAAGATCAAATAGTGCATTCTGGTCAAGCTGGATTATGGGTTTGAGAAATATTGAAATAGATCATCCTCATTTGGAGAGAGAACCTGTCTCTATGGGTAACTCTGCAAACATTCTAAAGATTGATTACCCCCTGGGTCAGGAAAATCCAGCACCATGCTGGATTTGTTGCTTTTTGCAGAACATTTGTCAGTTTAATGGGACTTTGTCATCTTTCGCCGGTGTCGTAGAACGAGTTTGTGATGAGATGTTATATCAATATAGATGTAATTGTAGATCAATGTAATTATATTACTGTACAAAATAGTTTGAGACAGAAATAAAAACACATTCATGTGTTGGTGGTTTATGTTGCACAATTTTGCTGTCCTGTGACATTGATGACAATTCTGTCATGTTCAGAAGTATTAGAAAAATCTAACCTGTGAGAAGATGCTTGAAAAAAATAAATTTCTTTTTCTGATATTTATGCAAGTAACTAAGGACCTGGAGGTTTCTGCACTTACATTCATTGAACCATAGAATGATGGAAAAGTTACAGCACAGAAAGAGGCTGTTAAGCCCATCATGTCTGCTGAAAAATATAAATGATGGGGCTGGAAAATTCCACCCATAATTTTTAAAGAAACCTGGGAGGTCCATGGGAGGTCCATAGCTGGACATATTGAGATAGTTATTGATAAAGCATGTGGGAATTTTGTGCTTCATAAATAGAGATATTGAGTACAAAATCAGGATGGTAATGCTGTTTTTTATAAATCTCTAGTTTGGCAGTGTGTTTGGTCTGGTCATCACACTTCAAGAAAGATATGGAAGTCTTTGAGAGCGTGCAAAAGCGATTTGTCAGAATGGTTCCAGGGAAGAGGGATTTTAGCTAAAGATTAGGTTGGAGAAGCTGATTTTGTTCTCCCTGCAGCAAAGGCAATCATTTGATAGAAATGTTATGAATTATGAAGATTGAGATAAGGTAGACAAATAAACACCATTCCCATTTGGTGAATGTACAAATATACATACAAATATAAGAACTAAGAGCAAGAGTAGGCCCCCCTATTTCTGTGATTTATTTGAATCCTCTGTTGTTAAGACCGATGCAAAATACTTATTCAATTCACCTTCCAGCTCCTTATTTTGTTTTATTCATTTCCCTCTCACTTGCTATAGGACCAAGGCTCACTTAATTAACTCTTTTCATTTTTACATATCTATAGAAATTTTCTTATCTGTTTTTATATTTCTAACTAGCTTACCCTTATACTCTAAGTTCCCTTCCTTATCAATATTTTAGTTGTTCTTTGCTTTTTTAAAATTTTCTGCTCAATCTTCTGACTTGCCATCCACTTTCGTACAATTATATGCTTTCTCTTTAAGTCTGACATGATATTTAAACTTTTTAGTTAACCACAAATGGTAGATTCCCCGCCTTGAATTTTTTTTCTCGTTGGAATATATCTATTCTGTAGTTTTGAAATATCCCCTTGAAGTCTGCTATTGCATCTCTACAGATATATTACTTTACTTGTCAGTTCACTTTGGTTGGTTTTGCTTTCATGCCCTCATAATTGCCTTTATTTAAGTTTAAAATATTAGTCTTGGACCCACTTTTCTCTCCCTGAAACTGAATGTTAAATTAGGTCGTCTTATGGTTGTTGCCATGCAAAGGCATCTTCCCTATGAGATTATTAATTAATCCTATCTCATTCCACAATACCAACACTACCATAAATTTCTCTTGGCTCTAGGACATTCTGTTCTAAGAAACAATCCTGAAACATTCTATGAACTTCTCATCTAGGATATCTTCACCTACCTGATTTTTCCAGTGTTTCTGTTAATTAAGATCCCTATGATTGTTGGTGTATCTTTCAGGCAAACTCTCATCATCCCTTCATTTGTATTCCATCCTACAATGTGGTTACTGTTAGGGAACCTGTATATCACTCCTACAAATGATTTTTTGCCTTTAAAATTTCTAGTCTCTAAACAAACCACGTTTACATCCTGATTTTCATTGGATCATTTCTCTCCAATGTGCCAATGCCATTTTTAATTGACAGAATAATCCTTCATATTTTCCTAATGTGGTGTTTTTCCTAAATGTCACATCCCCTTGAATATTCAGATCCCTATCTATGTCATCCTGTATGGGCTATCAGATCATGTTTATTTATTTCCATTTATGCTATCAGTTCATCTGCTTTGTTTCAAATGCTACAAGTATTCAGATACAGAGCCTTTAGTTTTGTCCTTTTATTATTTTTGTAACATCTAGCCTTGACTTCTGATTTACTCTTAGATTTGTAGTCTCTGCCTTTTCTTGTCACAGTCTGTTTATCACTTCCCATATTAAGACATTTTTTTGCCTCTACTCTTTAAATCACCATAGCTTCCCAAATTTGATCTCTTGTCCCAAGTATTTAGCTTAAAATCTTCTCTGCATTCCTAGTTATGTGAATCATTAGAATACCAACTCCAGCACACTCATATGTAGACCATCCCAAAGATAACAATGCTAACTTTACCCAGTACTGGAGCCAAAACCCCACAAACTTCAATACTCCACAAACTTCTTCTGGTCTGCTTCACGGTGATCCTGACAAGCTTCACACTCCTCCCAGTCTGTTCCACATTGAACCCGACTTGCCTCGCACTCCTTCGGATCTGCTTCACAGTGATCCTGACTTGCTTCAAGCGACTCACGGTCTCTTCAGAGTGATCCTGACTTGTTTTCACAGTAATCCTGGTCTGATTGATCGCAGTCTGATGCACACTTGTCCCAGTCTGCTTCATGATGATCATCTCATTCCCATTCTACAACATTCTGATCCTCATCTGCTTTATGCTCTACCCTGTCTTCTCCCAGAAAGATAGAGAGGTAATTGTCTTTGGGAGGGTATAGCAGGACATAGTGCCTCAGCAATTGAAGCCATAGTCACCAATGATACAGCAATTAAATTCTCATGAGGCCAGAATTAGATGAGTGCAGGTTACTCAGGAACTTTCAGAGGAAATTACAGAGAAGGGTGGAGTTCACGGAGGGATTTAAATTTTAAAATTAAGACTTCCAGGGTAAGTGTGCAAAAGGACAGTTTTTGAATGACCTCAAAGGGAAGAATGTGGTCAGCCAGTCAGGAGGGTGTTGGAATAATAATCAAATCTAGAGAAAACAAAGGTGTGGATGAGGGTTTCAACAGCCGATGGGCAAAGGCAAAGGCCACTTTCACTTTCCTTCATTTTGCAATGCTGTCATACAAGCAAAGCTAAATAGTTCCACCTCTCTTGTATTTTTACCTTTAAGAATAGTTTATGTCTGTAAATATTGAATTGATTCAAGTTTCAAACTATTTCTATTGTGTTTTCGGCAATATTTTTATTCTGTTTTATTATTCTAATTTTGTTTATCTACTTTTAAAACCATTCCCCTTTCATATTTAATTTGGATAAATATCCTATGCTAATAGCCATCTTCCTGGATCTTGGTTAATATACAACCCATCCATCTTTTTTTATGCTATTTTTATCACCCTTGTCTACAAACAAAATATATATGACTGACACCAACTTGCTCTGTACTTGTCTCATTGTTCGATTAGTGAACTATGTGTCTTTCTAAAAGCGGCACTAACACGTCCTCACAGCACCAGGGATACGGGTTTGAATCCCGGTTTGGGAGTTTGCAAGTTCTCCATGTGTCTGCGTGTGTTTCCTCCGGGTGCTCTGGTTTCTTGTCACAGTCTGAAAGATGTGTTGGTTAGGTGCATTGGCCATGCTAAATTCTCCTTCAGTGAACCTGAACAGGTGCTGGAATGTGGCGACTAGGGAATTTTCACAGTAACTTCATTGCGGTATTAATGTAATCCTACTTGTAACTAATAAATAAACTTTAGAACTTTAATGTAGCATACACAACTTTACAATTTTCATTCCTAGATAGTATGCTTGATCTTTACATTTTGGCATGTTGCCTGTCCCTTGTGCTAATGTTTAACCTTTATTTATTAGTGTCACAAGAAGAGTTACATTAACACTGCAAAGAAGTTACTGTGAAAATGTCTGAGTCACAACCTTCCAACACCTGTTCGGGTACACTGTGGAAGAATTTAGCATGGCCAATGTACTTAAGAAGCACATTTTTTGGACTGTGAAAGAAACAAGAGCATCTGGAGGAAACCGATGCAAACACAGGGAGAATGTGCAGATTCTACATAGAGAGGAACCCAAGCCAAGAATTGAACCCAAGTCCCTGTTGCTGGGAGGCAGCCGTGCTAACCACTGTGCCTTGTGCCACTCCAATGTGCCAATCACACAGAGTTGCCAAATCATTCTTTACAAAAAGAAATAATCTAATTATATTTGAATCATTCAGTTTACACTCATGATTTGCAACTCAATTGCCATTTAAACATAAGATTCGTATAATCTCTTACAATTTTTTTTATCGTAGTTCTTGTGTGTTTGCTTACAAACCTCTGACAGGCTTTCTCATGGACAAATCATAGTTGCTTTTACAATTGACAATATTAAGATAGATTATTACTTTGCAATTTTTTATTCGAAGATTGAATCTTCCGTACATCTTTACTAAAATAAACATGATCAGTTGTCAGCTGGAAGTGTTGTGGAGGCAGGTTCAATCAAGAGGGCATTGGATGATTACTTGAAGAGAGATAATGTCTGACATTTTGGCTAAGATCAAAGATAGAACATAGAATATTACAGTACAGGCCCTTCGGCCCTTGATGTTGCACGGAGCAGCGTAACCAATTTAATGACTCTCTAACCTAAACTATTCTAATGTTATCCATATGCCTATCCACTGACCATTTGAACGCCCTTAAAGTTTGCAAGTCCATAACTGCTGCAGGAAGGCATTCCACGCCCTTACTACCCTCTGAGTAAAGAACCTATCTCTGACATCTGTCCTATAACTACCACCCCTTAATTTAAAGCTATGTCCCCTCATGTTAGCCACCACCATCCGAGAAAAGAGGCTCTCACTGTCCACCCTATCTAACCCTCTGATCATCTTGTATGCCTCAATTAGGTCACTTCTTAACCTTCTGCTCTCTAATGAAAATAACCTCAAGTCCCTCAGCCTTTCCTCATAAGACCTTCCCACCATACCAGGCAACATCCTATAAACCTCCTCTGTATCCTATCCAATGCCTCCACATCTTTCTTATAATGCGGCGACCAGAACTTTTCACAATATTCCAAGTGCGGCCACACCAGAGTTTTGTACAGGGTCTATCCCCAGATCAGGTGTAATGCCTGTTCTTGTCAGCTTGGATCTAGGATGTGCATTTTGAGAGACCATGATTTGGATTCAAATTGAATTGATTTTTGGAGCAAGCAAGGAGCTGGATTAGGGTCTTGCCTCTGTTCACTCTGCACATTGGTTTTCTAACTCTAAGAAAGGAATAAAATTTAAAAAGATTAGAAACAATGTGCAAGGGTGCGGAGAAAAGGCAAAGGAACGGCACCAAGTTATGATGTTTGTTTGGAGAGCTGGTGCAGACACAATTGGCAAAATCTTTTACAAGGCGAGTTAGTAAGATTGGATGGGGGCAAAAATGAGAAGCACAATCAGTTTTTCAACTCCTGCAATCATACTGGCTCTGTTTTTTGGGTGAATTTGGCTTTGCGCACAATGATATGCTTAGTATGTCAATAACGAGTCTCAGATGCTACCATCCAAGCTTACTTACCTCAACCACTGGCCAGTTGAGGTTCTCCCCAGTGAGAATCACAGCCGGTCTCCATTAGCAGACCATCAGGGGGAATTTCAATGAAGCCATCAAATTTGTATATTTTGATGGCCTCATGGGGGATCAGAGACCATTGAAGTCCTCCCCAGGTGGTCAGGGCCAAGGCCAGGCAGTGCCCATGGAGTATTGCAAGTCTGGCAGTGCATCCCTGGCACCCTGTGGCATTGCCCATCTGGCGACCTGGCACTGCTCACCAACACCATTACTATCCCAGGGCACTGCCAAGGAGGTGGGGCTTGACTGCAGGTGGAGCCTGTGGAGTAGAGCTATGACAGGGGCGAATAGAGACTCCACTGGGGTGGAGGAGGGAATTCTGCTGAGATGGGAGGGAAGGGGGATCTCTGCTTCATTGGGAAGATAGGGGGAATTTCTGCCAGGGGAAAAAGTGATTGGGGTGGGAGGGAGGGAATTATGCCAAGGGCTGATCAGCAGGCTGGGTGGCAATGTCCGTGGGGTGGATGAGCGTGGGTAGACTGGCACAGGGTGTAGTTGGTGTTGTGCATCCCAATATCTGTGGGTGGAGGGGGATGTGCAAGGAGAAGGAGCTCCCCACGCCTATGTAATGGTGCTTTAAGAACTTAGAAGCCATTTCAGGTTCCACCCCCAGAATCACATTCTGGCACTTTTTTTGCACTAAAAACTGTAAGATTGCATTTTCAAATTTGCCCAAAAAGCAGGTCTGAAATTCTCCCATTTTCTTGTTCGATCAGTGCTTAGAATTGTTTTTGTTAAATTATGCCAGTTGGGTCAAATGGCCTCCTTCTGCCCGTAACAATTCTGTGTATTTGTGTAATGCTTGAAAAAAGCATATCACATTGTGACAAAAGAAAATGTTAATTATTTACTGTAATCTTTATTGTAGATTGATTTACATAAAATACTACTCCGAACAGGGGGCGTCTCCCTCACATGGGATTTCAAAACGTTAAGTCTATAACACCATCTTAGTCTGACTAAACAGATACGAACTATTGTCCCCTATTCTCTGTTCATGCAACCCTGTGTAATTTCCCGTGTTCTGCTGCTGGATTCAGATCCGAGATGTACCAGCAGGGGGCTTTTGAACTGGGCTTTTCTCTGCCTGTTCGATGGCACGCCTTTTGGATTTGTATCCAGAATCTTTAAGAGAATGACACCTGTAAGAGTGGAAATGTGGACATGTCAGAAATATTGCAAACCAGTTTCAACAACAACCATGAGCCATTTAGCTGGGATGCAGTCTGTTTTATTTGGAAATTATCGATGGTAAGGGAAAGAAATATGATTTTGATCAAGGTAAAATCTAGCATACAGTAAAAAGTATTGTTTCTTGCGTGCTATAGAGCATACTGCTCATAGAGAGGGAAACACGAGAGTGCAGAACGTATTATTGGTCAAAGCTGGGTGACAGAGTTTAAAAGAATTAGAATAAACTTTTAGAAGTATAGAACGAGAGTAAAAGAATTGTAAGGGATGCTGGGCACAACTTCTAAGAAGTCGCCTTGCTCTGATTTATTATTTGATTTATTGTCAGAATTTGATTTTATTGTCACATGTATGAGTATACAGTGAAAAGTTTTTTGCACACTATGCAGACAAAGCATACCGTTCATAAAGAAGGCACTGTGAGTGCAGAATGTAGTGTTAAGGTCATAGCTCGGGTGTAGAGGAAGTTCAACTTAAAATGAGGTGCATTCAAAAGTCTGATGGCAGCAGGGAAGAAACTGTTCACATACAAGCAATAAATGGAGAGACATTGTGTGCTCAATAGAAAACTTTGCCACAGACTGTCGGAAGTAATCTGAAAGTTCCTCTCCAATGCTGTGAACTTGAACAAAGGGTTCTCTCTCTTTCTGAGCTGTGTCTCTCTCTCTGCCATTTCCTTTGCAGAAGCTGTTTGAATACCACACGTGGTCCCTTTGTATACATACACACACACAGATTGCATCCACTCCAGCTCAGCAAGCAGGAACTCTCTCCTGTTCACCCCTTCCACCTGTTTAGCGGATGTTATGGAGGAGGGGTTGTTGGTAGGGGTGGGGTCTGCTCTGCGGACGTGCGTTTGACAAGAGCCAGCCTTTTGGGCATGTGGAAAGGGAGTGTGCGGTGGCGTGGCGCCTTTAAATAGGCAGCGCCCGCGGCCAGCCAGCTCACCTGGCGGGGGGGGAGGGCGGGGCGCGTGCGCGCCCACCTGAGCTGCACACACCTGTTTCCAACGAGGCGGAAGTTGGCGGTGTCCAGGCGGAGGGAGAGCGGCGGGAAGCCCGCTGCAGGAGTCACTCACTCCACTTATTCTCAGCCGGCGGGAAGCCCGCTGCAGGAGTTGCTCGCTCTCTCTCTCTCTCTCACTCAGCCAGCCCGCCCGCTTGCTTTGTTGTTCCGGACGAGCCGCCGGTCCCCCGGGAGGACTGACTCTGGTTGATGTCTTACCCTGACTGTGCCCAGCACCGGGCGATTCTCCTCCCAGCCCAGCTCTGATAAGGAAGAAGTCACCTCACCTTCTGCACATTTCCTTTTTGTGAACTTAAAGGAAAAGTCTGCCAGGTATATACAGCTTCCGTGCTGATCTCCTGAAGACCTTTTGGAGCTGCAGGTCTTGAGGGTGTCTCTGGACTCGGGTTTTTTTTCCCCCAATCATTCCCTCTCTGTAAGTTGTTGAGGCTCTTCCAAAAAGCAACACGTGGGGTAAGTCACTTTTTTTTATTCTGCACTAAGCATGAACATCTTTTAAAAGACTTTAACAATTTTTACTATCTGTGGCGGGGTAATAGTTAATATCTCGAGTTGACGATGACTTTCGGGCTGATCAGAAGGGTGTGTCTATAATTGCAACTTCCATCTCAATTGTGATGCTAGAATTACAGTAGAAGTTGGACTCAGGAAGTGGTATGACACACATTAGGTTTGATACTTGTGCAATGTACGAAGGAAACGACTCAGTTTCTGCGCTGAATTTGTCTGTTTTATGCTAGAATACTAACATGATCGATGCCAAATGGAGTTGTAGTGAACCCCTTCCTGTAGCCGCTACCATATCTTAAGCAGAGGATAATGGTTGTGGGAGGCTAGTTACCACAGCCCCAGATCACTGATGCACAAGGTCTCAGGCTAAAAGCCAGGAGTGTAGCTTTTGCTGATGATTCTTACGGGAAATGTAATGTAGTGCATTGGTTACATCCAGGCAAAGTTACTATAGTTCCAGATAACCAGAGGCTGCCCTCTCCTTTTGAGGGGCAGAGTTAACTGGTGATGATTTAACTTGAGGATCACCGATGGCAGTTCCTCAGGGTCGAGGATGACTTGTTTCCACTTCAGGGAGATGGGTTCTGTGGTGGCTGTGTAATCCTGGAGCTGTAGGTTCTGCCACAAGTTTAGCAAGTGGTGTTTGATGTGATAAGTGGGACTCAGGTGGGATCACCACACTTCAGGTGAGGGGCAGGGTTGAGCAGACAGGACCTTCATGAATAACCTCAGCCAGTAAGGGAATCTGACCAGCACTGGAGCCTTCACTCTGCATCACAAAGCAGCCGACCAGTCAACTGAGCTCAACTGACCTAGGATTGAGCCGATAAAGTGTTTCATTTTAAAGTTTGTTTATTTATTAGTCACTAGACTTCCATTAACACTGCAATGAAGTTACTTTGAAAATCCCCTAGTTGCCACACTCTGATGCCTGTACAGGTACACTGTGGGAGAATTTAGCATAGCCAATGCAGCTAATCTGCATGCCTTTCAAAATGTGGGAGGAAACTGGAGCACCACACAGATACTGGGAGAACATGGCAAACTCCACTCAGACAGTGACCCAAGCTGAGAATTGAACTTGTGTCCCCGGTGCTATGAAGCAGCAGTGCTAATCACTCTGCCACCGTGCTGCTCTGTGTAGCTAAGATGCCATGCAAATGCCAGACAATGACAACGTCAAATAAGGCAAAGCCCAGCCTTTCCCCATGACTTTCAGTACCAACACTGTCATTACATTCTTCATCATCAACATTGATGGTCAGATTTTGAATCCCTATAGTGCAGAAGGAGACCATTTGGTCCATTGAGTCTGCACTGACTCACTGAAAGAACATCTTACCTGAGATGTTTAATGGGATGATGACTGTAGAATTAAAGTGAACGGTGCTTGAGGAAAAGGTATTTATTTCGCTATTAGCTGATGTGATGGTCAAGAAGGAAAGTTGGCAAATCATGGGAGCCGTCATAAGTCCCACCATTCACCAAGGTCCTTGATGTCCCGTTGATCCCACTGACTTGTTAGCAATTTACTGTGTGCAGTTTTGGTTGCCGCCTTTACGGAAGGATATGTTGGCCTTGGAGGCAGTGCAGAGAAGATTCACTAGGCTGATACTGGAGATGAGGGGGGGGTTAGCCTATGAGGAGAGATTGAGTAGACTAGGTTTATACTTGGAGTTTAGAAGGTTGAAAGGAGGAATCTTATAGAGACATATAAGATAATGAAGGGGATGGATAGGGTAGAGGGAGAGAAATTCTTCCTGCTTAGAAAGGATAGCAGTACTAGAGGACACAGCCTCTAAGAGGGGAACGGTTTAGATTGGAGTTGAGGAGGAACTTTTTCACTCAAAGGGTGGTAAATCTTTGGAATTCTCTGCCAGTTGAAGTGGTGGAGGCTACCTCACTGAATATATTTAAGTCATGGGTAGCTAGGTTTCTGATAAACAAGGGTATTAAGGGTTATGGGGAGAAAGCGGGGAAGTGGAACCAATCCACTTCAGATCAGCCATGATCTTATTGAATGGCGGGGTGGGCTTGAGGGGCTAGATGGTCTATTCCTACTTATGTTCTTAATTTGTGATATTAATATTAAGTGCTATTCAAACAAACAGACTACACAAAAGTTATCAGACCCTTTATTCAAATCTTTATAAAGATCAATGGAAAAGCATAACTAAGAAACAATAGGACTTCATTGCCATCATTTCAGGTAGCACAGTGGTTAGACTGCTGCCTAAGTGCCAGGGACCTGGGTTCAGTTCCTGGCTTGGGTCACTGTCTGTGTGGAGTTTACATGTTTTCCATGTGTCGTGGGTTTCCTCCCACAGTCAGAAAGACATGCTTGTTAGTTGCATTGGCTATGCTAAATTCTCCCTCTGTGTACCTGAATGGGCACAGAAGCATGGCGACTAGGAGATTTTCACAGCAACATCTGTGCAGCCTTCAATGTAAGCTTACTTCTGACAATAAATAAACTTTTAAAGACCCACTAGGGTGTCATCAAAATAGTTCCAAATCTCTAATCAGCCGAGCAACTGCGTTCAGTTAATGCAGATCAACATTAACTCCCTGCAACTGCATGAGCCAGATTACTTGATCATCCAGGTTGGAAAGGGATCTTTTCCTTAGATTTGTGTATTGTCCAGGCACTCCACTTTGTGTCAGGCATACAGCTGCTGGAAACTTCCCCCTTACTGGTTCTGTAGCCATGGTCTGAGGTTGCAGGCTGCTCTATTCATGACTCTTACCAAACCAACTCAAGTTCCTCTTCTGCTCCTACTCCTCTCCTCATAGCTTCAGATTTCCCTGCCTCCTTCAGTTTGTAGGTAGGGCTTCAGGCTCTGCCCCCAGCTTACTGAAGTCTTGCTTCTTGTTGTGAGGGATCCAATATGGATGGTCACTGTCCTTGCTCAGCAAACTCAGTCCCATCTGCTGGCAGGGCCCAGTTCCCTTTCCCAATTCCCTAAGAATGCCTCAAAGTGGGCAGGGCCATGCTAAAGTTGAGATGCTGAAGTCCTGCTTACTTTGCCCACTACATAAAATTAATTGGAGCTAAAAGTAATTGGAAGCCTTTCATTGCAAGATGCATACTAGCAAATTCTGGGCTATTTCCTTGTCTTCATTTTATGGTACTTTAATATCCAAATTGGTTGATATGATTAAAATTTGATATCATGATTACGTTAGTCTTGCAGCAATGTTTCAGACAAAACTGGATTTGTATAGATTGTAAAACATAAAAACAAACCAATTCATTTGCTCTCAAATTCTCATTACTCAGCATATGATAATTACATTACTTGGTTTACCCAAGTCAAAATGACCTCATGAGAAGCTAATTTTTTCAAAATATTGACGACATTTCTCATTTTTCCTTTATTTTCCAGATTTTTTTTTTCCCTCAGTCCTTCATATAAAATTCACACCATGAAGTGAAAAGACCAAAAAATATAGGAGCAGAATTAGGCCAACTTGGCCTATTGAGTCTGCTCTGCATTCAATCATGACTGATATTTTTCTCATCCCCATTCTCCTGCTTTTTCCCCATGATCCCTGATCCCCTTATTAATCAAGAACCTATCTATCTCTGTCTTAAAGACATGCAATGACCTGGCCTCCACAGCCTTCTGCAACAAAGTTCTACAGATTCACTACTCTGGCTGAAGAATTCTTCTCATCTGTTTTAAAGGATTGTCCTTTTAGTCTGCGGTTGTGCCATCTGGTTCTAGTTTTTCCTACAAATGGAAACGTCTTCTCAACAGGCTTCACAATAGCTTGTAAGTTTCAATAAAATTCCTCCCACCCCACTCCCATCCCCATCCAAACCATCCTAAAAACTCCAATGCGTACAGACCCACAGTCCTCAATTGTTTTTCATACAAGAAACTCTTCATTTCAGGGATCATTCTTGTGAATGTCCTCTGGACCCTTTCCAAGGCCAGCACATCCTTTCTTAGATGTGGGGCACAAAATTGCTCACAGTACTCCAAATCAGGTCTGACCAGAGTCTTATACAGCCTCAGAAATACACCCCTGCTCTTGTATTCTAGCCTTCTTGACATTAATGCTAACATAGCATTTTGCCTTCCCAGCTGCCAACTGAACCTGCGTGTTAACCTTGAGAGACTCTTGAGCAATGACTCCCAAGTCCCTTTGTGTATTTTATTTCCTAAGCATTTCCCCATTTAGAAAATAGTTTATGCCTTCTGAAATGCATAACCTTACATTTTTCCAGATTTTATTCTATTTGCTGCCACTTTGCCCACTCTCCTAGCCTGTCCAAGTCTTCCTGCAGCCCCCCTGCTTTCTCAATACTACCTGTCGGTCTACATATCTTTATATCTTCTGCAAACTTAGCAACAATGCCTTCAGTTCCTTCTTTCAAATTGTTAATGTATATTGTGAAAAATAGTGGTCCCAACACTGACTCATGAGGCTCATCACTAGTTATCAGCTGCCACCCTGAGAAAGACTCCTTTATCCCCACTCTCTGCCTCTGCCAGTCAGCCAATTCCCTGTTCATGCCTGGATCTTGCTCTTAACTTTTTAACAGTATCCTACGTGGCACCTTGTCTAAATATAAATAAATCATGTCCACTTGTTCTCCTTTATCTAACTTCCTTGTTACCTCCTCATAGAACTCTAACAGATTGTCCAGACAGAACCTCCCCTTGATGAAGCTGTGCGGACTGAGTCTTATTTTATCATGTGCTTCCAAATACTCCACAGTCTCATCTTTAATAATGGACTCTAAAATCTTGCCAATGACTGAAATCAGGCCAACTGGCCTATAATTTTCTGTCTGCTGCCTGCCTCCCTCTCTCCCTTTCTTCTTTAAACAGTCGTGTTACATTAGTTATTTTCAAGTCCTTTGGGACCCTCCCTGCCTTTACACTCACCTATGCCCTCGACTTTCCTGGAGCCCTGGTATCCCACTGGTGTCTTCCATTGTGAAGACTGATGCAAAGTAACTATTCAGTTCCTCTGCCTTTCATTGTTTCCTATTATTACTTCTCCAGCCTCATTTTCCAATGGCCCTATACCTTTCTTTTGCCTCTCTTACCTCTTTATGTATTGAAAAAACTCTTCTTAGCTTCTCTTATATTACTATTTACTCCTGCGTTTTTTTTCAGTTATCCTCTGTTTGCTTTTAGAGGCGTGCAGAGGACAACTTGCAATTACCAAGTTAGCTGTTTGGAGTGATTGTGCAGTTTTCTAGAGCTGGATGTAAAGTTTTCCTACTGAGTCACATGTTTCACATATCTTATTTGCAATATGTTCCACTGTTAATTGTGGCAGTACAATTAGGCTTACGTTACCTTCAAACATTTTTTTAAACTGAGGTTTGTATTGGAGGAAATTTGTTTGAAACTGCATGCAATTTTATCAGTCACTGTGCTTTAATTTTAAAGTTTAGTTGGCTGCAGAGAGAAACCAATTGATGGACAAAGGACATTTATGTTTCTTAGAGGCTAGCCTTAATCTGCTGTGCCAGATAAGCAATATAGGAATGAAACTTCTAAACAGTTAAGGTTTCATTAGGTGTTATTTGCTGTTCTCATGAAATAACAAGTAGATGCAAGATATTTTAATACAGCACAAAAAAAAGAGAGCATTGTGCTCCAACTGGTTTTACATTCTTCGTTGTCAATTCTGAATAACATTGGTTAGGAATCTAGGGCTTACTGGCTATATGGCAAAGAAATTGGATGTGCTTATTACATACGTGAAATAAATGACCAATTCTAGCTGAAAATTATAGCTTTACAAAAATAGTGGTCCAGAATTTACTAGAGCACTTCCATTAGTTAGACTCTCCTCCCACTGATTCAAAATGTTTGGAATGCAAATTGCTGGTTGAAGGCATTCCGGTGTGGTTTGATCTCTTGGTTTATAATATATCCATAGCACGATGCCGCAAAAAAATGCAGATCACAAGGTGAACAATTAACCTTCATAGTACCAAAAACTCTAACTTGCTGCCTATAAGGGAAGTAGAAGCTGTGATTGATTTCATAAAAATTAGATGGACACTTGAGGAAAGCAAACTTGCATGGATATGGGAATAGAGCTGTAGATTTGGACTGACTGGATTGCTCCTAATGCCAGTATGGAATCTGATCAAATGGCCACCTCCTCTACCATTATGACTTGATGACTATGTAAGCAAGACACATTGGATGAACTTCATTGGTTGTGCCAAACTGTCTATTTCCACACTTTGTCCAGGTGTATGACATTTTACATAATGTGAACCAGTTCTGGCTTCTCCGTAGTGCTGGTGATACAAACATATGAATTAAAAGAAAGAGGAGGCCACTTGGTCTCTTAATTTTTGTTCCAGTTTGCCTTTTTGTCAACAGAAAACTAATTATGGATTTACAATGCATTACTTTAAGGTGCACATCTTCCAGCAGTTTGAAACTGTGTCCTTTAAATAAATAATTTTACAGGACATTCACTGATCTGCATACAGGATATATGACTCACTCAACTGAGTGTCCCAACTCCAAATGCCATTGAAATTAGTGGGAACAGTTGAAGTATGTTAAATGTTAAGACTGTGTCCAGAGGCACAATGCAGATAAAATCATTAACAGTTTTTATTTGAACTTCTGGAAAGTGAGAAATTTTGTTAAAGTGCATAAGATAGAAGTGTGGTTACCTTGCAGTTAAGGCAATAATGTAAGCTTTATGAAGTAAGAACATTTCTAATTAAGATCTGCTTCTCTCTGTCTCTTTTATAAACAGGAATGAATTGATTATGTATTTTTAACATTTATTTTGTTTTTCAAACAGATTTTTAGCAGTCATAGTTTTCAATTCTATGTAGAAAAAAGGGATTGAATTGAGTCTGAAAGGATGTCTAAGGTTTGAATGATATTTATTGACACTTTCCTTTTCAGATTCAAGATTTTACAACCTCATGAAAGTTGGTGCAAACTTCTTGCTGTGGATAGCTGGATGTTCTTGTAAACTTCATAGCAACGTTGCTGGAGTGGATTTTTAAGACTAAGCATGCCTGTAATTAGAAGGCTCTTAAGAAGACGTTATTTGCCCTGGAAACTGGTGCTTGTAGCTCTTGTGTTTATCACATTTGTATTTCTGATGCATCGAGAAGTAGTTGGGACCACCACACAAGAGCCATGGTTAAAAGAAATGGCAGTAAAGAAAGACAAAATGTTGCACATGATGATGGGAGCAGTAAACAATCTAAGGGATTCAATTCCAAAAATGCAGATAAAAGCCCCGATCAGACAGCAAGACTCTACAGACATCAAAAAACCCTGCCTGCCAGGATATTATACAGCAGTAGAATTGAAACCTTCCATGGAACGACCACCTGAGGATCCAAATGCCCCTGGAGCTTCAGGGAAGCCATTTCACACTGATAATCTGTCCCCAGCGGAACAAAAGGAAAAAGAAAAAGGAAATGAGAAACATTGTTTCAATGCTTTTGCAAGTGATCGAATTTCTTTACACAGAAGTCTTGGACCTGACACGCGACCACCTGAGTATGTTTACTATTTAGACCTGATTTCAAGTAATCCAGTCATTTTGTGAATTATGGTTTACTTATTTAAAGTTAATGATAGAATGTTCAATTTGTACTTGGTGTTCACATTTAAATATTTTAACTAAAAAATGAACATGTGTGCATCAAATCTTTTAGAGAATGTATTGATGTTGCAGTTTTAATGTCTTTGCCAGTTTAATATTGATTTGCAGTGTAAATCAGAAGGCAGAACCCAACTTAATTCCAGTGATATGGACTAAAATTCCCTGGAAAGAACAATCTTTCTGCATAGTGTGAATCCAGTGCTGATTTGAACTTGGGTTAGCCTGAGCACTTTGCAAATCATAATTTAAATACTTAGAATTAAAGGGATTATCTGCTCCCTGTTTTCCATATATTTAAATTCCTATCTTTTTGAAAGATCTCTGTCCATGCATGGATCCAGAGTTATGAAGAGCCCTTTCCTAAAGAGTACCTTTAAAGTTCCAGCTGGCATGAGCTACAGCTGCGTCCTGGCTGAGTGCAAACTGAACCACAGCAACTGCAGTTAAATGCATTCATGTATATCCTTTGAATGTAATTTGATTGTTTTCTTTGAAGATCAGTAAACAATTAGAATTAATTCAAGTCTTTTGAGTAATCCATGTATTCCTATTTATGACATAAAGATTTCTCACCAACTCAGTTCAAAGAAATATTTTATTATTGAGTTGCATTCCTAATGTAAATTGTTCAGCATAAGTAATTGATTTTACTCATTACATTAGTGAAGTGTCACAGTTCATATAAAATGTTATCATAGACGCAGAATCCCTACATTCAGCCCATTGAGACTGCGCTGAACCTCTAACAATGTGTCTTGCTCAGGTCCCCTCCTTTGCCCTAACCATGTAATATCACACATTCACTATGGCTAATCCAACTAACCTACACACCTTGGGACACTAAGGGGCAATTTAGCATGACCAATTCTCGAAACCCTGCACATCTTTGGACTGTGAAACGGGAATAAGGGAACACATGGAAGAGACCCACACAGACTCTGGGAGAATGTCCACACAGTTACCTGAGGCTGGAATTGAACCTGGGTCCCTGTCGCTATAAAGCAGCAGTGCAACCACTGTGCCATCCTTTTGTTTTGTTTTAATGTACTTTTCAAATAACTTGCTCATTTAACAAAGTTTTATATTTTGTTCCCTTCTATAAATGCAGCCTAATTATGTACTACTGCATAAATATTGTTTTCATTCATCTAAAAGGCCAAGCATTTTTTTGGGTGTAAATGCAAAGTTGGCCAGTTCTGAGGGCAGCACTGCAGCAGAATAGTTAACACTGCTGCCTCATAGTGCTAGGCACCTGGGTTTGATTCCAGCCTTGGATGACTGTGTGGAGTTTGTACGTTCTTCCTGTGCCTGTGTTGGTTCGTTCCAAGTGCTGTGGTTTTTTCCCATTGTCCAGAGATATGCACGTTAGATGAATTGGTTGTGCTAAATTATCCCTTTTTAGATTAGGGGGAGTGCAGGGATAGAGCCTGGGTAAGATGCTGTGTCGGAGAATCGATGCAGACTTTGTATTGAATGGCTTCCTTCTGCATTGTAGAGATTCTGTAAATTGCAGCTGTTTCATAACAGAAGTTTGGATGCAGAATAATTTGTACTGGTTATTAAAGTGGATAGCATGACTTGGTATTACATTGAGTTTTATAAATATCAGAAATGTGTTTATTTCTAATAGTTGGATAGAATGAAGGACAAAATCCCACTTAACTGAACCTGTCTTAAATTGTAAATAGATTATTCTGAAAGCCTCCAATGAGAAATTAATGAAGTAAATAAACCAGCAATTTAATAGCTGCTGCTGTGCAACATTTGAAGAAATTGCCTCAGAACCAGATATACTAATCATAGAATGGAAGTGCTTGATCTTTTCCTGAAGTTGTGCTAGATATTGAAGTGAAAGAACAAATTAGATAATGGTTCTGTAATAAATATGCAGTGCAAAATAATATTCTGATCTTCATGAAATTCACTATATCTTCAAAATCTTCATCAAACCTTTTCTATCTAGATGTATTGAACAGAAATTTAAGCGATGTCCTCCCCTGCCTACTACTAGTGTGATTATAGTGTTTCACAATGAAGCTTGGTCTACGCTACTCAGAACTGTTTTCAGTGTAATGCACACTTCACCTGCTATATTTTTAAAAGAGATAATTATGGTGGATGACGCAAGTACAGATGGTAAGTATAAACTGTGATCAAGAATTTTCTTTCATGAGTATTTATGTTTTTATTTTTGCATTATTCCATAATTTACGAAGTATGTGTGGTGAAATAGCCAATCTTCTTTAGCTTCAAAAATACTATTCAAATATAATTTTGAAAAACTTAAACTTACTGTGTGTATCCTGCAAATTTGAGTGAACAGTCATCTGAGATGTGTTCATTAATTTCCTTAAAGTATTTGATGTCAACTGGTCATCAAATATTAACATTTAAATGTTAGCACAAGAATCTTTTACATTTACTTTGAGATAAAATATTGTGAAAATAGATCAGTTTATATGCAAACCAATTTATGATAAATGTCCTGACTAACATTCCAGTTTAATCATGATCGTTTTGTATCTATTCAGGCATTGGGTAATCACCAATACATTTTTAATATTTTTTACAAAATTTCTACTACTTTCATGAAGAAACAACTTTGGATATAGATCAAATGTCTTTGTTCAGTTCTTATGGTTGCATTCTGAGTTCTTGACTTTCATCAGTTGATGACACAATGAAATAGCTGCATTGAAAATGTAAGGTAATGAACATTTCTACCTGCAGATTACTTAAAAGATCAACTAGATAATTATGTGAAGCCTTTTCAAATAGTTAAAGTTGTTCGTCAGCGGGAAAGAAAGGGGTTAATTACTGCAAGATTGCTGGGAGCCTCCATAGCGACAGGAGATGTTCTGACTTTCCTGGATGCCCATTGTAAGTTGACAAATTTTGATTTTTAAAAATGTTCTTACTCGGTTTTTGACATTACAAAGCCAATGTGCAGAGTGGACCAAGCAAACCCGAATCCATCTCCTTGCTGACTCCAAAAATCCAATTCAAATTGAATGCAATTTAAGGTCCTCAAGATCTATACAAAATCCAAGCTGACAGAAAGGGCTTTGCATCTTAGGCTTGATCGTAATTAAGAATGTGATTGTAACAATTTTGTGACTAATAATCATAAGCATTACCTTTTGATATGAGAAAGTAAGTTATCGCTTTAAAGTACTGTTTTGTTTAGTGTGCAACCTTAGATTGGTTTAAACTTAAATAGCTTATACAAACATCTGAATTAAGAGCAGACATCAACCATTTGGCCCTTTGAGCCTGCTCCACCATTCAATATGACCATGACTGATCTGATTTGTAACCTAAACCTTACATTCCTGCCTCCTTCTGATAGCACCTTCCCATTTCATTAATCAAGGATCTACCTGGCTTTGCTTTAAAAATGTTCAAAGACTCTGCTTCCACTGTCTTCTGAGGAAGAGAATTCCAAAGACTCTCAGCTGTCGGAGAGAAAGCATTTTTCCTCGTGTCTGTCTTAAATGAGCAATCCCCCTTATTTTGAAACTATGATCCCTAGTTCTAATTCCTCGCACAAGAGGGAACTTCCTCTCCACTTCCACCCTGTCAAAACTTCCTCAAGATCTTGCGTTTCAGTCAAATCGCTTCTTACTCTTATAAACTCTACTGGATGTAAGCATAATCTATCCAACCATCTTTCATAAGACAACCTATCCGTCCCTGGTAATTGTCAAGTAATCCTCTCTGAACTGCTTCTCAAGCATTTGCATTTCTCATGAAATGAGGAAACACAATCTCATAATAATATGGTCTCACTGGCACAAGTTGTACAACTGAAGCATAACCTCCCTACTTTTGTGTTCAACTGCCCACACCTAACATAAGAAATAGGAGCAGGAATAGGCCATCTAGCCCTTCGAGCCTCCCCGCCATTCAACAATTCAGATCATGACTGATTTGAAGTGGATTAGTGCCACTTTCCTGCTTTCTCCCTATAACTCTTAATTCCTTTGTCTATCAAAAGCCTATTTACCCGTGAGTTAAATATATTCAGCGAGGTAGCCTCTACCACTTCAATGGGCAAAGAATTCCAGACACTCACTACCCTTTGAGTGAAGAAGTTCTTCCACAACTCTGATCTAAACTGACCCCCTCTCCCTCTTATTTTGAGACTATGCCCTCTAGTTCTGCTATCCTATCTAAGCGGAAAGAACCTCTCTACCTCTACCCTATCTAGCCACTTCATTATCTTGTACGTCTCTAAGATCCCTCCACCTCTGTCCAGCCTTCTAAACTCCAATGATTACAGACCCAGCTATTCAATCTCTCCTCATAGGCTAGCCCTCTCATCTCTGATATCAGCCTAGTGAACCTTCTCTGCACTCCTTCCAAGGCCAATATATCATTTGCAAATGTGGCGACCAAAACTGCACACAGTTCTCCAATGCCCTGTACAGTTGCAGCAAGATTGCTTTGCTTTTATATTCTATCCCCTCACTGTAAAGGCCAACATTCCATTTGCCTTCTTGATCGTCTGCAGACTGGGTTTTTGCGATTCATGCACAAGGTCACCCAATTCCCTCTGCACCATAGCATGCTGCAGCTTTACGCTCTTTAAATAATAATCCCTCCTGTTATTATTTCTACCAAAGTAGATAACCTCACATTTGCTATAACACAAACTATAATATTCTAATAGTTTTCCTGATTACTTGCTGTACCTGCATACTTGCCTTTTGTAATGCATGCACAAAACCGCCCAAATTCCTAAGTCTTAGCTCTGCAATTTCTCACCATTTGAACAATATTTTTAAATTTTTCTTGCCAAAATGGACATCACATTTTCTGACGTACTCCATTTGCCAGATCTTTCCCCAATCATTTGACCTATCCACTTCTTTGCCTCCTTATGTCGTCTTCACAGCTTAATTTCCTAACAAATTTAGCAATCAGATCTTCAATCTACTGATCCAAGCCATTTATATAAATTGTACAAATTTGAGCCCCAGCACTGATCTATGTAGCATGCTACTCATTACATCCTGCTAACCGCAGACTTACTTCCTGTTAGCAAGCCAATCATCTATCCACGCCAGTATGTTATGCTGCAAACCCATGAGCTTTTATTTTCTGCATTAACTCTTGATGTGACACCTTATTACGTGCTTTCTGGAAATCTAGGTACAGTGCCCCCTACCCTTTATTGACAAAAAGGATGCTAATAAATTGGGTTAAACACGATTTCACTTTCACAATTGATTTTGTCTGATTGCCCTTTTCCTAAGTGTCCTACTATAACATCTTGAATAGGTACTTTTAACATTTTCTCTGTGACAGATGTAAAGCCAACTGGCATGTTGTTTCCAGCTTTCTATCTTCCCTTTTAAGTAAAAGAGTTGTATTTGCTATTTTCCAATCCATTGGAGCCTTTCCTGAATCTAAGGAATTTTGGAAAATTAAAACCAGCAAACCAACTATCTTACTAGTCACTTCTTTCAGGACTCTAGGATGTGGTAATCAGGACCAGAGGATATGTCAGTCCGCATCTCCAGCAATTTATTCAATGCTGCTTCCCTGGTGATTGGTGTTTCTGACTGTCTTTCATTTAATCATTTATAGCTATGTCTGGGATGTTACATGTACCCTCAATATATCCTCAAAATATGGAGTATCATAATTTAGTCACTTTGTTTTTGAGCTATTCATTCAGAAAGTTATGTGTTGGAGAGCTGAATTCAAAACCCACCAAGGCAACTAGGAAAAGTAACTATAGTTAATTAAATAAGTTGAGAATAAAACATGGCTAGTATGTGTGTATATATAATGGTGACAATGAAACTACCAATTGTCATAAAAATCCATCTGGTTCACTGATGTCATTTAGTAAGGGAAATCTGCCATCCCTGCAAAATAGCAGATATCGATTCCACTGCAATTTATTTGATTCAACTGAAACAGTCTAGCAAGCCACTCAATTGTATAGTAATGACAATAAATGCAGGTCTTGCCAGTGATGTTCATCTTGTGAATGAACATGAAAGCATTGCATTGCCTCCAGGACATTGAGCCACACTGACCAATTACAGTTAAATTTTCTGTCTCGTTGTCATAAACCGTGAATTATATTTACTGGCAACTACGACATTCCAAGTTATTCTTTTTGAAGTTATAGAGCAGCTCTGAGTTCAACAGTACTCTCGAGTGATGTGAACCTAAATTTTATAATTGAGCAGTGAGTAATAAGAGAAACTAAATAAATCACCTGAAAGTCAGCTGAATTTATGATTTACTTAATTGACCACATTTGCTCTTAGTTTATATTATTGCTTCTTAAAGGTAAGATAGCACCCTGAAAGATGCTAACTCTTTGTCAAAACAGTGGGAAAGCTGTCAGAAAAAATCTGACCCATAAGAGATCAAATTCAAAATTTTATTTAATGAGAGATGCCTTATATATTTTTTATTAATTTAATCCAGAATAGGTATGCATTATTTGAAGACTTTCCTTCTTTTCTTTCCAAATGTACATGCGGTTCATATGCTAATAATTTTTTATTTGTCTTATTTTCCAACTTCATTTTTTGATGTGTAACACGTGCATACACCATGTTATAAAATAGTGAATATTTGTAGAGGGGAAAAAAAATTTAAATATTTTGCTATTCATTAAGAAACCTGCAGAGAGCAGTTAAGCTACTTGGGATTGAAAGATAATTTGTTTAAGCAATATTAGAATATTAAAGCAAAATGTAAGTTATGCTTACTCAATTGGAATTATTTGCATTCAGACAGATGCTTTTCTATAATCAATGCAATCTTAATATGATCAAAACTTCTTTCCCATTTAGGTGAATGCTTCAATGGTTGGTTGGAACCTTTGTTGAACAGAATAGCTGAGAATTATACAGCTGTGGTGAGCCCTGATATCTCCAGCATTGATCTCAATACGTTTGAAGTGGTGAAACCAAATCCATATGGACAAAATCATAACAGGGGTAACTTTGACTGGAGTCTGTCATTTGGATGGGAACTTCTTCCTGATCATGAGAAAAAAAGGAGAAAAGATGAAACATATCCCATCAAGTAAGTTCACATTTTCAAAATGCTGGTGTAGCATTAATTACATTAATGAGCTGTCAAAGTAAATATGTATTTTGATACACATTCATCAATCCTTTGTTGAATTGCCCAAAGGATGTTGAGATTCTTAACTGCAGAAAATTCTTGATCACAAAATGACAGCAGTAACCATAAACCAATAGGTAATAGAAATTTACTACATAATTAAAAACAAACAGAATAAATTGGGAGACATAATGCCCTTTATGCTGTGGTTTATTGGTTTTGTTTACCCAGCACAACGTTCTAAGGGATATGGAAAGTAGAAGTGTATAGAACCACAAGAGTGACAACTTATTTAAAAGAAAATGTGGACGACTTTAGAACACAGTAGAAATAAATTAATACTGACCACCATAAAATAAATTGATGGTGCTGGGGAGAGGAGGAGAAGAGCAATGGGTACAACAAACACTATAGCCCATTAATGGAACCCAAATAGTAAGAAAATAATAAGCCACTGCATCAAAACTACACTTAAAATTAACAAACACACAAAATGATGGTCAGTAGTGAATCAAAAACATAATAAATAAAACTAACTCCAGTTATCTGATGGTACAAGAATAAGGAAGCACAGATCTGATGTTTTGGGCAAGGGAGGTATGGAAATATGAAGAACTTATTTTTACACAGTGGCAATGACCAGAACACTCTGCCAATGAGGGTGGTGTAAGTATAGATGCCCAATGATTTGCAAAAAAGTGAAATAAACTTGCAGGTATGTAGAGAGAGGCAATGGGACTGAATGGATAGTTTTACAAGGAACTGGCACGTTTTCAGGCAAAAATAGCTCCTATACTATCATTTGTTGATCCTGTGCTGGATCCCTGTGGTAGAAATGGAGATGAATCAGTTTTGGCTGAAGATAGTTCCAAACGTTTCAGCCTGCCTTTTGCTTAGCTCCCTCATCATTTATGGATGGGGATATTTGAGAAACCTCCTCCTCCTCCTCCCAGTTTGTTTAATTGTCCACTGCCATTCATGATTGGATGAAGCAGGATACAGAGAATGTACATAATTTGTTGGTTGTGGAATTGCTTTGCTTTGTTATTACATATTGCTTCTAATTAATTTGTTTACATGCATTCCTGGGTAGTAGCTTTGTCTGGTTAGCACCTCATTTTTAGTAATACATAGTGCTGTTGCTGTCATGCTGTCTGCACTTCACGCTGAACTAAGATTAATTCCCCAGCTCATTGATAGTCAAGTGAGAGAAATGTCAGGCTGTGAACAGTTCTGCTGCTTGAGACCCATAATGCTTCTTGGATGCCTGGCTTTGAGCTTCCTGTCCTGCTCTGAATCCATCCAATTTAACAAGGTTGTAATATTTCATAATATGTGTTCTCAATATGAAGATAGGACTTTGTCTCCACATGAACTGTTTGTACTATATTGGACCCAGTGAAGCTGAGACAAGTAGACTGGTGAAGAAGCAATCAAGTAGGCTTAAACATCTTGTTCTCTCAGCACTTAGCCCATGCTAAGAGTTGGCCAGGTTGGTCAGTAGAGGTGCTACTGAGCCACTGTTGGTGATGGACATTCTCCCACCCAGCGTATAGCCTTTTCTACCCTCAATGCCTCTTCCAAGTGCTGTTCAATATGAATTACTAATTTATCAGCTGAGAGACAGCAGTAAGTGGTAATCAGCTGGAGATTTTCTTGCCTATGTTTGACTTGATGCTATGAAATTTTCTGGGATCCACTGTCAATGTCCAGGACTTCCAGGGTGGCTCAGCTGTACATCAGTGTGCCACTATCTCAGACACTAGTGAAGAAAATTTTGCAGAGTTGACTAGGAAGGATGTTACTTTGTTGTTCTCAATGCTGGGTGAGCTGTTGGCTTTAATTTTATTTATTCATCTGTCATGGTTTAATACAGAAAGAAGTCTCATAACACCAGCTTAAAGTCCAACAGGTTTATTTGTAGCAAACACCACTAGCTTTCGGAATTGGCTGTTCCTTTGTCAGGTAGGTGGGAGTTCTGATCACCCAGTTAGTGATCAGGACTTCTGATGAAGGAACAGACAGTTCTGAAAATTAGTGGTGTTTGCTACAAATAAACCTGTTGGACTTTAAGCTGGTGTTGAGACTTTTTGCTGTGTTTACCCCCGTCCAACACCAGCATCTTCACATCATGGTTTAATACAACCATGGACCATTTCTGAAGTAGCCACATTGCTTTAGGTCTTTACAAGACAGGTAAGGATAACAGGGACATGTAGAGGGACAGGTAATACTGGAGAAGCAGGGGGTCTATGGAAGGGCTGGTAGAGGTAGGACAGTGGGCAAGAAAGTGGCAGTTGGAATACAGTATGGAAAGGCATGAGGTTATGTGCTTTGTGGATAGGATTGGAGGCATTGGGTTTTTAATTGGGGGAGGGGATACTTTGGAGATCGGAGACACAAAGGGACTTGGGAGTCATTGTTTGGGATTCTCTTGGTTGACGTGCAGTTTCATTTGGCAGTTAGGAGGACAAATGCAATGTTGGCATTCATGTTGGGAGGATTGGGGTGCAGGAGTGGGAATATACTTCTGAGGCTGGATAAGGCTCTGATTGTACCCCATTTGGAGTGTTGTGGGCAGTCTTTGGGCCCCATATCTAAGGAAGGTGAGGGGGTCGAGAGAAGGTTCACAAGAATATCTCTGGAATGAAGAACTTGTAGTGTGGGGAGCACTTGAGGACTCTGAGTCTGTACACATTGGAGTTTGGAAGGACTGGGGGGGAATCTTGTTCAAGCTTGCAGGGTGCTGCGAGGCCTGGATGGAGTGGACATGGAGAGAATGTTTCCACCGGTAGAAGGGCTGCACCCAGTAGGCACAATCTCTGGCTGAGGGGACGATCCTTTAAAACAGATGAGGGAGAGTTTCTTCAGCCAAAGAGTGGTGAATCTGTAGAACTCTTTGCCGCAGAAGGCTGTGAAGATTAGGTCGTTAAGGCAAAATAGATAGGTAGTGATTAATAAAAGAATCAAGGGTTGTGGAGGGAAAAGACAGGAGAATGGAGATGAGAAAAAGAATCTGCCATGATTGAGTGGCAGAACAGACTTGATGGGCCAAGTGGCCTAATTCTGTTGCTATTTATTATGATCTAATAGATTTCCTTTCCTAAATGGACATGGTGAATCAAATGGTTTTTAATGACAATCTGAGTTTCATTGTCATTAATGAGACTAGCATAAGATTCTTTATTTTTGTTGATTAATGGCATTCAAATTCCCCCTGCTGCTTGATGAGACAGTTTTATCTGGAACATTAGTCCTGGTCTCTGGAATACTAGTCGAATAACATAATACTGTGTCCTTTAAAATATCTTTTTTAAGCTACTTTTTAAGGTAACTTTTTTCTCTGAATAAGTGATGGTATCTATTTTACTTATTAAAGTATCACTTTAGGGTACTATTACTGAAGTGACTGCTGCAGTTCGTAAAGATGTGCCACCTCTTGGCACAAAAACGAAACCTTGTTTTGTTTTTTAAAAATTATTCATTCGTGGGATGTGGGCTTTGCTAGCTAGGCCAGCATTTTATTGCCCTTGAGAAGGTGGTTGTGAACTGCCTTTTTGAACTGCTGCAGCCATGTAGTGCAGGTACACCTGCATCTGTTGGGGAGGTGATTCAGGAATTTGACCCAACAACTGAAGGAACAGTGATATATTTCCAAGTCAGGATGTTGAGTGGTTTTGAGGGGAACTTCCAGGTGATGGTGTTCCTATGTGCCTGCTGCCCAGGCCCTTTGTTGGTTTGGAAGATACTATCAAAGGAGTTTTGGTTTGTTCCAACAGTGCATTTAGAAGATGGTATACATTTGCCACTATATATGCCATGGTGGAGGCAATGAATTTTTGTGGCTAGGGTACAAGTGTAAGTGGGCTGCTTTACACTGGTATCAAGCTTGAGTGTTATTGGCATTACACTTAGCGAGGTCAGGGGAGAATATTCTATCGTATTCCTGACTTATGCCATGTAGATGGTGGACAGGCTTTGGGGAGGGCACAGGAGGTGAGTTACTTGCTGCAGGATTCCTAGCTTCACACCGCCTCTTGTAGCCACATTATCTGGCTAGTCCAGTTCAGTTTCTGGTCAATGGCAATCCAAGATGGTTGTTGCCTGACACTTCCGTGTGACATGAATATTACTTGTCACTTAACAGCCCAGGCCTGCATATTGTCCAGGTTTTGTTGCATTTGCATTACTTCAGCATCTGAGCAGTCACAAATGGTGCTGAATATTGTGCAATAAATGTCCTACTTCTAACTTTATGGAATGAAGATCACTGAATGAAGCAGCTAAAATGGTTGAGCCTAGGAGACTACCCTGAGGAACTTGTACAGAGATGCTCCTCCAACCTTTGTGTTAGATATGACATCAGCCTATGGGAATGGGTTCGCTCCTTGATTCTCATCGTCTCCAGTTTCGCTAGGATTCGTTGATGCCATACTCAGTCAAATGTGGCTTTGGTATCAGGGGCAGTCACTGTTGCCTCGTCTCTGGAGTTTAGCAGTCCTGTCCATGTTCAACCAAGGCTGCTATGAGGTCAGGACTGAGTCATTGGCTCCAAAGTCAATATAATGTAATCTAATATATAGTAGTTATATAATAGTTCTGGATTCACAATAATTAAACTGGATTACTTTTTATAGTTCTTCTCTTTTCAAGTGAGGGCTGCCATAATCTCGGCAAGTTAAGCTTCATAGCCCAGAAAATAATTTCTATTTTGTCTCTTTAATCTAATTTTGCAGATCTCCAACATTTGCTGGTGGACTATTTGCCATCTCCAAACAATACTTCGAACTCATAGGCAGTTATGATGACCAGATGGAAATTTGGGGTGGTGAAAATATAGAAATGTCTTTCAGGGTAAGCAGTTTTGTTCCAAATACTGCATTTGCATATTTTCATTCAAATACTGTTAATGCTGTTTCAGCTTAAAAGCTGCAGCTTTCCCTAATTTTATTCTGCCAACAGATTGTACTAGGTAATGTGCAATGTCAAGTATTGTCAGGCATGTGCAGAGGATATATAATGCAATGAATGCATTATTCCACTGGTTTTCCATTGCCAATCTGTAACCTACAACTTGTATAGCATTTCAAATCCTACAAAGAAAGTGGATAAATATTTGAAAATAAAACGTGAAGGACATAATGAGGGTGTCAGGAATTGGAAATGGATATCTCTTTGAGAACTGGCATGCTGTGACAGGCCAAATACCAGTCTCAGTGCTTCATAATAACAATGAAAGCAAACAGAGGAGTTGAGCAAGTTGATCCAAGATGCACTTAAAGAAGAAGGCTTTAACCTAATGAAGGCATAAAAGATTTGTAGCAAGGTGGATGGTAGAAAGACTGCTCTGGAATGCAAAGATTGATGGCTAAAGCTTTGATACTTAAAAGATGTGAAGAGAGGGCAGCATGCACAATCATCCAGATTTGAAAAAGCAAAGGGTGCTATGATATAAAAAAAATTAACATCAGAAGAACATGATGCTGATGTAATGATCTAACACCGCATGTTTGAAAACCAAGATCTGGAGAGAGCAGAGGTCTCAATATGTATATGGTAGTTGTAAATCAGAACTAATGGTTTTAACCAACTGCAGAATTTAAACAGTTTATTCTAGAGCCTGATCTAGACCCCAGACATGCAATGCAGCTGACTAAATTTAGACTGGATGAGTTCTCAAATGTAGGTTATTGTGAGACCATTGAGAGAATTTCAAAATTGGGTCCTGATGAAGCTCTGACAACGAGTCATCCAGACTTGAAACATATTAGTCCTGTTCATTCTGCATATGCTATCAGATTATCTGAGATTTCCCAACATTTTCTGTTACTGTTACTGTTAAAATGGAGTGGTTTGTTTTTATAGAATTCATGCAGTGCATTGAGCCTACACTAACAACAATCCCACCATATAATCCTGAGTATTTACCTTGCTAATCCCCTGACCCTGAAGTGCAATTTTAGCATGGCCAGTTCATCTATTCTGCACATCGTTGGACTGTGAGGAAGCCAGAGCACCAGTGGAAACCCACACAGACATGGGGGAAATGTGCAAACTCCACAGTTTTCCGAGGCTGGAATTGAACCCAGGTCTCTGGTGCTGTAAGGCTGCAATGCTAACCACCATGCTGTGTTTTGAGAGCTAGGCAACCATTTAAGGTGGGGTGAATTGGATGATGGGGTAAGTTGAATATGTCAGTTAAGGTAGACGTGAGTGACCAGGTTTGGAATTGCGTGGTAGAAATTTGTGTAGGATAGTGACTGAGAGAAATTTGAACCTGTGTGGAATGAAAGTGTGTTTTATGGAAATGGAGCCCAAGGTGTTGTAGAAAGTGAAATTGGTAGCCATGGCTACAGTTGAGTTGTGGGATTTGAAGCTCGCTGCTCAGGTCAGAAAGTATACTGAGCTTGCACAGTATCTGGTTCACTCTGGGTATATAGCCAAAGTGAAATGAAATCCTGGCTATATTGTGTGGTTTTTGGTAGGAACTGAACAGAAAGCTTTTGGTTCGATAGGTGGGCAAGTTGGGTTGTACTGATTTTTGCAAGGTTTGGTATCAAACAAGGCAATTTTTGAAAATGTAATTTTGTCAACATTTTGTGCTTTGTACAAATATTTTAAATACCTTTAAATTAAAGTCATCTAGATATAGTAATTGAAATAGAACCCAATGCAGGTATAGTTGTTGAAACTGAAACCAATCATACAACCTGATTTGCAAGTTCTCCCTGGCCCATTAGACAGTATAGATGAGTACTCATTTTTGCATAACTGGGTACGATATTGTTTCACTTTGGCTTAATACTTCCATGTGAAGTGTATGATTGGTTTAGTTCAGTTGGCTGGACAGTTGATTATTGATGCAGACTAACACCAACAGCTTGGGTTTGATTTCTGTACTAGCTGAGGTTATTCGTGATGGCCTGCTTGCTCAATCTTGTCTTTTACTTGAGGTATGGTGATTCTCAAGTTAAAACCTCACAATCGGCTTCCCCCTCCAAAAGGAGAAAGCAACCTATGGTTATCTGGGACTATGGTGACTTTACCTTTCTCTTATTCTCTTGCAAAAGCATTACGCTCAAGCTAAATTGGGCTATGCAAATCGTGAATTAAATCTAAATGGAAAGAATTTCCATTCTGCTGTGATAAATTTGAGGTTAAACTTCATTCTGTGCTATGGTTGATATTCTGAGCTACTTGCTGGATCTGGTTGTTTCTTGCAATGTTAAAAAAAATGCTTTTCAAATGTTCAAAGATTTTTGGGTAATAAGCAAATTTGATTAGTTATAGAGATTTACAGCATGGAAATGGGTACTTCAGCCCAACTTATCCATGCTGCCCTTTTTTTAAAACCCCTACACTTATCCCAATTGCCCATATCCCTCTATATATCCATCGTATCCATGTATCTTTCTAAATGCTTTTAAAAAGATAAAATTGTACCTGCTTCTACTACTACTGCCAGCTTGTTCCAGACTCTCTCCACCCTCTGTGAAAAGATTGCCCCTCTGGACACTTTTTTTTGTGTACCTAGATATTGATTATCAAGCTAATCTGTGCCCCTCAAGACCTCTTTAAGGCCACTCCTCAGCCTCCTATGCTTCAGAGAAAAAAGTTCCTGTCTATCCAGCCCCTTATAATTCAATCCATGAAGTCCCAGTAGCATCCTAGTAAATCTTTTCTGTGCTCTTTCTGTTTTAATAATATCCTTTCTATAATAGGGTCACCAGAATTGCATACAGTATTCCAAGTATGGCCTTATCAATGTTCTGACCAATGAAACCAAGCATGCCAAATGCTGCCTTCACCATTCTGTCCATCTGTGACTCCATTTTCAAGGAGCTATGAACATATTTCCCTAGATCTTTGTTCTGTAACTCTCCCCAGTGCTCTACCATTAACTCAGTAAGACCTGCCCTGGTTCAGTCTACCAAAATGCATCACCTCATATTTGTCTAAATTAAACTCCATCTGCCATTTGTCTGCCCACTGGCCTAATTGGTCAAGATCCCGTTGCAATTGGAGATCACTTTCTTCACTGTTCATTTTGCTGTCAATCTTGGTGTCATCTACAAACTCATTAATCATGTTTCCTGTAGTTTATGATGAGTGAGGTTTGGATAATTCAAAGTCCTTAGCTCCTGTACGAAGCCGAAATGTAGTACTTGGCAAATAGTGTATCGTGTTTTTTTTTCTGTCCACAAATATAATCAATCTCAATTTAACATGAGAACTTGGCTCCACTCCTGGATTAACAAGTGAATTGAATGATCTGGTTATTGAATTACCGGTTACTGAATTACTTTGAACAATTTGATGCATGATTCTTTACCCAGATTGAAAATACTTTCTCAGTTTCATCTAGTTCAGGAAGTTTTTTGTGAATGAAGCTGTTGTGTTTTTGAAGATGTTATTTCCACTATGTAGTTGTGAAGAAAGAATCTGAATTACAACAAAGCTATGAATATGCGATGGTTCTGTCTACAGTTTTGTATGTGTTTACATTGAAACATGAATAAAATTATTGGCTGTTTGTACAGCATTCCACTGTATGGACCATAATAAATGTCATGCCTGCACAACGGATTTCATTGGAACTATTTAGTTAACTTAAATAAGGCTGGAGATTTTAAAGTTTTTTGATACATTCATTCCATTGTCAGTAAATTAAATACTTTCCTATTCATCTTTGTCATCAATAACAGTGAAGTTAAAACAGCTTCTAAAACTTGAGTGGATGGAGTGCAAGAACTAGCCTCCTTCTGCTTGTGGAATTCTAAAATATTAATGTTGTTCACATCAGAGTATTGATGCTAATTTTAGATTTGAGTGTTGACATTTGACATTACCATAACAGCTCATGTATATAGTTGAAAATATCTCAAGGCACTTCACAGAAATACAATCCAACAATAAAAGTTAAGTTAAAGTTTATTAGTCACAAGCGAGGCTTACGTTAGCACTGCAATGAAGTTACTCAGAAATTCCCCTGGTTGTCATACTTTGGTGCCTGTTCTGGCCAATGCACCTAACCAGTATGTTTTTCAAACTCTGGGAGAAAGCCATGCAGACATGGAGAATGTGCAAATTTCACAGTGACCAAAGTTGGGAATCAAACCCGGATCTCTGGCACTGAAGCAGCACTGCTAACCACTGTGCCACCAACAGACCTGTAAATTTTTACTCCATTCTTAGTTACAAAGCTAATGCTCAAAGAACTAGGCAAGCCCAAATCCATTCCTTGTTTGCTCCAAATATCAAATTCAAAATCCCATTGAATCCAATTCAAGGTTCTCCATAGATGAGGCCATATTGGACTTGATCTCTGAGCTTTTACCAAACAGATGATTGTTAATTCTGTTTAGACCAAACCAGATAGAACTTATCAATTCGGTGTCCTGTGGCTCCTTGTTCCGTGTACATCATGAACATTGTGGGCAAGAGTTTATCTCCCTCAAACCCATTCAATTACACAGACTTTAAATCTGGCTTCATATCTTCCCAATTTAAAGGGCGTTAGTCTTCAAAGTATTACAGTTTGTGAAGAGGAGTTTCACATCACTTATTACAATTAACTTGCACTAAAGAGTTACTATTTACTATATACAAAAGTGTAACACTTTTTGGCAGAGATTCTCTTGCCTGGGCAGGGTTTTTGAAAGATATATTTTTTCAAAAGCTTGAATTTTTAAAACAACAAATTCATTCTGACTTTAACCAGTTAACAGATTTATATTACTGGTTAACTGTTTCCAGCTTCTATGTATCAGAGTTAGTTGCACTGAACGGTCACTGCTTTGTTTATTAACATATCAGTGTATTTTTTTATTTACAGGTTTGGCTGTGTGGTGGACAATTGGAAATTTTGCCATGTTCTGTAGTAGGTCATGTTTTCCGCACCAAAAGTCCACATACCTTTCCCAAAGGTACTCAAGTGATAGCTCGCAACTTGGTCCGCTTGGCAGAAGTATGGATGGATGACTACAAACAGATATTTTACAGGAGAAATCAACAGGCAATGCAGATGTCTAAAGAGGTAGGTGACATTACTAAAACACTTACTTGGGAGTTACCTTGGCACTACACTAATTTGCTTTTGCCAATTGCTTTTAGTTTTCTTCATATTTTTGGGTTTAGAATTTTTGAAGATTTTCAAATACAATAGGTGACACAAGTACTTCTAGTTTCATAAATATTCAATGTGACTATTCCCAAAAAGATTTTTTTTACTCATTGTTTGACTCTTTTCGAAGAAGTCAAACTCAACGTGTTGTATAAGTTACTGTAGAGAAACAGGTTTATAGCAACAATAGTGTTATTAAACTAGCTTGTCTGCAGGAATATGAATATTCTACCCTTTAAAGAGGTTCAAGTAAGTGCATAACTGCACTTGCAGAATACAATAATTCTATAGAATCTCAACCTTGATTTATAATTTAATTATATCTTAGTTGCAGTTACAACATTTCAAGAGGACATTTTTTTATGCAGTTATTCATTGTGGTCAGCATTTATTGGCCATTCCTGATTGCTGAAGAAAATGGTTAAAGAACATAGAACATTACAACGCATGCAGGCCCTTCGGCCCTCGATGTTGCGCCGACCAGTGGAACAAATCTAACGACCCTCTAACCTAAACTATTCCAATGTTATCTATATGCCTATCTGATGACCATTTGAATGCCCTTAAAGTTGGCAAGTCCACAATTGCTGCAGGCAGGGCACTCCACATCCTTACTACCCTCTGAGTAAAGAACCTGCCTCTGACATCTGTCCTATAATTATCATCCCTCAATTTAAAGCTATGTCCCCTTGTGTTAGCCATCACCATCAGAGGTAAAAGCTCTGGGTTGTATTCTGTCAGCTTGAATCTGTAGCCTATGTATTACTGATTCTCCCAAAGTGCTGTTAGGTAGGGAGCTTTAGCATTTTAAGCCAGCAATAATAAAGGAGCAATATGTTTCAAATAAAATCTACTTGTTTTTTACTGCTGTTTTCAGTATATTTTGTAATGAAAGGGCTGTATATTACTTTTTAATGTGCATATCAATTAAATGGCCCTAAATTGTGGTATTCATTTGAATTTTCCAAAAGCTACATAGTCTGCGTTGAATAGGAATGGTCACCTGCTCCCTTGGCATCCATCTTAATAGTTTATTTATTGGAAATGGACATTTATAAAAGTTTGTTCCAAGAGTTTCCACATGAGCTCAGTGCATGTGTAAAATTGTGAATATGATACGTCTTTGCTGGGAATGACAAGTGTGAGATATGTCCATATATGTTCAGATTTGATGGGGCGTGGAGAATGGAGATCATACTTCGACAAGCCGACTGCTGATGTCCTTCACAATTGAAGTCATAAGTTTGCAAGGTGCTGTCAAACAAAGCTTAATATGTTGATGCAGTGGGTCTGGTAGGTGCTACACACTGACTGTATTGCATTGTTGGCAGAGAGTGACTGTTTGAGGTGGTGAATGGGATGCCATTCAAACAGGTTGCTTTATTCTAGACAGTGTTGCATTCCTTTGGTGTTTTTGGAGGTGCATTCATCTAGGCAAATGGAGAGTATTCCATCACACTCACGATTTGGTTCTTGTAGATGATAGCAGGCCTAAGGAGGTGAGTTACACTCAATAATCCAAACTCTGACCTGTATTTGTAGCACAGTGTTTATATGGCTGATCAGTTTATGGTCAACACTGATGCCAGAATATGGATAGAGATCGATGAAACAGTCCTAGGATGTTGCTTTAGGTATTCATTAGGTTAGTTTCCCATCCCAACCATCTTCAACTGATCCCTTATGTGATGTGCATTTCCTGCATGTTGTGGGAGCTGGTGGACACCAAGACTGTTGCCAGTGAGCATGTCTGTAGAAGTGCTGGATGCTTGAGGAACTACAGCTCAAGGTAGATAAGCTGAGCGCTGAGCTTCAGTCGCTAAGACTCACTGAGGAGGGGGAGTGCGACCTAAAAAACATCCAAACCACCAAAATGACTACTTTGGAACTGCTGGTTCAAGAGGGAGTTGGTGGGGGGAAAGAAGGAGTGGGTTGGTGAGGGAAGGGAGGGAGGAAGTAGGGGGTTGGTGAGGGGAGGCAGGATGGGGGGACTCAAAAGCCTCAGTCTCTGAATCTGCACAACAGATTTGAGATTCTTGCTGCTGGCGTGGACTGCGAGGTGAACAAGCAAACTGCCCACAGCACAGTGATGCAGACAGAGCAGAGCAGGAGAAGTAAGGAGAAATGTAGTGGTTATTGGAAATATGGGGTTAGAGGCATAGACACTGTCCTTTGCGACAAGGATAATGAACACTGAGGGGTGTGTTGCTTGCCTGGTGTGAGGGTCCAGGATGTTGTGTCTGGGCTGCAGAGGAACCTGGGAGGGGAGATATCTGATTGTTGTGGTTCATGTGGGGGCCAATGATATAGGCAAAATAGGAACGAAGGTTCTGCAGAGGGAGTATGAAAAGCTGGGTGCCAAATTAGAGGAGAACTGACAAGGTGGTTATCTCAGGATTGCTACCTGAACCACATGCAGATTGGCACAGGTATGTAAGAATAAGGAGGTGAATCTGTGGCTCAAGGATTGGTGTGGGAGGAATGGGTTTGGGTTTATGGGGCATTGGCACCAGAATTGGGGCAAATGGGATCTATTCAGATGGGATGATCTACGTCTGAATTGTGCAGGGACCAGAGTCCTGGCAAATTGCATAACTAGGACTGTAGATAGGGCTTAAACTAATTTGGGGGGGAGGGTGCAGGAGTAGGAGAAATTACAAAATCTGCAGTAAAGGAAAAGGTACATGTGCAGGTAAATGTTGAGGATGTTCTCTCTATTAGAGGAGTAGGGGGCATGAGAAAGCCTAGTAGCATTTCAGCAAATAAGATCCAAGCAACACTGGTGTAAAGGCACTTTAACTGAATGTACAAAGCATTCGGAACAAAGTAATTGAGCTGATGGCACAAATGGGTATGATCTAGTGGCCATTACGGAAAAGTGGTTGCAGGGGGACAGGGACTGAGCTAAATGTCCTTGGCTATCAGGTGTTTAGGAAGGAAGAAAAAGGAGGTGGGATGACGCTGTTGATTAAGATAGTATTTGGGCAGTAGTAAGAGAGGATATGGGCCCCAAAGAGCAAAATGTGGAATCGCTGTGGGTGGAGATATAAAAAAAAAAGTAAGGGGAGGAAGACGGTGGTGGGTGTGGTCTGAGGCCCCCACGTAACAACTTTGAGGTGGGGTGGGCTATAAACAAACAGATGCGTGCAGAAATGGAACAGTGTTAGTAATGGGTGATTTCAATCCTCATATTGACTGGGCGATGCAAGTCGGACACGGTGGGCTGGAGGAAGAGTTTTTAGAATGCTGTAGGGATGGGTTCCTTGAACAGTATGTTACGGAACAGACGAGAGTGTGTGTTATCTTGGATCTGGTGCTGTGTAATGAGGCAGGTAGAATTAGGGATATTCATGTTAGGGATTGTCTAGGGACGAGTAATCATAGTATGGTAGAATTTATGATGCAGATGGAGGATGAGGTAGTAGTGTCCTGGACCTGTGTACTGTGTTTGAACAGAAGGGACTATGACAGGATGAGAGAGGAATTGGCAACTGTGGATTGGAGGAGTGTGCTGGTTGGTAAGACGGCTGAGGAACAGTGGGGGATTTTTAAAGAGATTTTTTTCAGTACTCAGCAAAAATATATTCTGATGGTGAAGGACTATGGAAGAAGGGAAAATCAGCCATGGTTCTCCAGGGAAATTAAGGAAGTATTAAATCAAAAGCCGAGGTGTTCAGCACGGCTAAAAATAGTGGGCAATCAGGATTGGGAAAGTTTCAAACAATAGCAAAGAGTGACTAAAAAGGTGATTTTAAAAAAAAAGATAGAACATGAGGCTAAACTAGCTCAAAATATCAAAAAGGACAGTAAAAGTTTTTATATAAAGAATAGGAGGATGGCCAGAGTTAATGTAGGACCCTTGGAGGATGAGAGGGGTGGTTTAATGGTAGTTGATAGGGAAATGGCAGAGACCTTGAATAAATTTTTTTTCAGTCTTTACAGAGGAGGACGTAAACAGCTTGCCCGAAATTAGGGATAAGGGTGGTAGGAGATGAAATCCTTGATGAGATTACAGTCACTAGAGAGGTGGTGCTTGATAGGCTAATGGGACTGAGGGCAGATAAGTCCTTGGGACTGGATGGAATGCATTCCAGGGTCCTCAAGGAAATGGCAGAGGTGATAGTGGATGCCCTAGAAATTATCTTTCAGAATTTGCTGGACTCCAGAAAAGTGCCGGAAGATTGGAAAACGGCTTATGTTACACCGCTGTTTAAAAAAGGTAGCAGACAGAAGGCAGGGAATTTATAGGCCCGTTAGTTTAACATTTGTAGTCGGACAAATGCTTGAATCTGTCGTCAAAGCAGAAATAACGAGGCACCTGGATACGAACTGTTTGATCAAGCAGACGCAGCACAGATTCGTTATGGGGAAGTCGTACTTGTCGAATTTATTGGAGCTCTGAGGAAGTGACTAGTACAGTAGATAGAGGAACTGGTGGATGTAGTGTTTTTGGATTTCAAAAAGGCATTTGATAAGGTGCCTCACAAAAGATTGCTGCAGAAGGTTAGGGTGCAGGGAGTTGGGGTAGGGTATTAGACTGGATAGAGAATTGGTTGCCTAATAGGAAGCAGAGCATAGGTATTAATGGGTGCTATTCTGATTGGCAGCTGGTGACTAGTGGAGTGCCTCAGGGATCGGTACTGAGGCCTCAACTATTTACTATTTACATAGATGATCTGGAAGCAGGGGCTGAGTGCAAGGTGATGAAATTTGCTGCTGATACGAAGATGAGTAGAAAAGCAAATTGTGTGGAGGGTGTGGAAAGTCTGCAGAGGGATCTGGATAGGTTGAGTGAATGGGTGAGGACGTGGCTGATGGAGTATAATGTTAGCAAGTGTGAGGTTATCCACTTTGGTAGGAACAATGATAGGAAGGATTACTATTTAAATTGCAAAAAGCTGCAGCATGCGACTGTGCAGAGGGACCCGGGGTTCCTTGTGCATGAATCACAAAAACATAGTATGCAGGTGATTAAGAAGGTGAATGCAATGTTGGCCTTTATAGCTAGAGGGATAGAATATAAAAGTAGAGAGGTATTTTTGCAGCTGTATAGGGTACTGGTGAGGCTGCAGCTGGAGTACTGTGTGCAGTTTTGGTTGCCGCATTTGAGGAAGGATATATTGGCCTTGGAGGGGGTGCAGAGGAGGTTTATTAGGCTGATATACTGGAGATGAGAGCATTGGATTATGAGGAGAGATGGAATAGGCTAGGTTTGTACTCTTTGGAGTTTAGAAGGCTGAGAGGGGATCTTATAGAAATGTATAAAATAATGAAGGGGATGGATAGGGTAGAGGTTGAGAGACTTAGCAAAGACAGCAGGACTAGAGGGCATAGCCTCAAGATTTGGGGGGGGGGGCAGTTCAGATCAGAGTTGTGGAGGAGTTTCTGCATGCAAAGGGTGGTGAATCTTTGGAATTCTCTGCCTGATGAGGTGGTGGAGGTTTCCTCGCTAAATATGTTCAAATCAAGAATGGATAGGTTTTTGATTGACAAGGGAATTAAGGGTTACAGGGAGAAAGTGGTACTGAACCATTACAGATCAGCCATGATCTTATTGAATGGTGAGGCAGGATGGCTTACTCCTGCTCCTATTTCTTATGTTCTTATCTTATTGACTTTCATTCAGTACACTGTTAGAAATGAGAATTTTTTTCTGATTGCACTACATTCTCTATTTGCAACTTCTCCAATGCTAAAGCAGTCCATGATTGTCTGCAGCTAGATTTGCATGGTATTCAGGCTTGGGCTGAGAAGTGGCATTCAATATTTGCACCACAAAAATGCCAGGTAATGGCCATCTTCAACAAGCAAGAACCTAACCATCTTCCCTTGACATTATCATAGTGGAAGCCTTCTTCAATATCCCTAGGAATTCCATTGATTAGAAACTGAACTGGATGAGTCATATCTACAAACAGCAAAAGATCAGAGCTGAAGAATTCTGTGATAAATAAACTCCTCACTCCATAAAGCTTTTTATATCAGGAATGTGATGGAGTGCTCTCCACTTGCCTAGATAAGTGGAGCTCTAAATCATCCAAAACAAAGCAGCTACTTTGATCAGTGCTCCATTTACCAGCTTAAATATACTCTTTCCACCACTACTGCACAGTGGCTGTAGTATGTACCACTCAAGATACATTATAGCAAATCAAAGTTCCTTCAGCAGTGACTCCAAAATAGTGACCTTAACACTGTTAAGATCACTGAGTGTTAAGGAGTCACAGTGTTAAGGGCAGTAGATGCATGAACACCACCACCTGCAAGTTCCCTGCTAGAGAACACATCCTGACTTGAATATCCAGCATGATCAGAATCCTGGGAATATTTAAATTATGTTTTGAAAGGTTGATTTTATCAAAATGATGTTACAGACGAAAAGCTTAATTTAAACAGCATTGATTTCTCCTCTTACTATCTATACATAAGCAAAGTTGTTTGATTTGTTTCCTTCCTGTTTTAAGTGGTGACCTATTTCTCAACCCCTCTGTTTTGGAATGATTCAATTTCTATTTGTAACTTCACAACAAACTCATGATAGGATGAACTCAAAGGATTCATTTGCACTCAAATGCAGGAGAAGGAAAGCACCATTGTCTCCTTTTTGTATAAGAAAGGGATAGAGAAAAAAAGATTTGAAGGACAATGATTACAGACAGGATAAACAATTGTTGTTTCACATGTCCAATCAAGTATTCCTTCATTGAGGTCAGCAGACTGAACTATACAGCATCAGTTTTCATTTTCCAGTGGAGTTGACTTTACACAGTGTGCAGAGATAAATCAGCCTAGTTAGGTGATGGTACAGAAGTTCCAGTAGAAAGTGTAGATGGGGCCAAGCATTCTTTCTGGGCAGCACCCCTTTCTGTGCTGCTTATAGCTGGTAAAATGGTAGATTGAATTTTGCAGTACAGCCAAGCAAGACATCTGGACTCTTCACAACACCTTTGACAAAGGGTATATATCCCCTGTCTAGGTTCCTGAGGTAATTAAATGTTCCATCCATTAAGACTCAAAAGGAAGGTTACATGTTTTTTTGTCCTGGCAGGCAAATAAACTCCAGTTGGGCAGACTGGCATATGAATTGCAGCTGACCTTTGTTTCTCTTTGAACCTGGTCTCAGCAGCCCACAGGAGGTCATTAGTCTGTTTTTGGAGATGAGCTGCAGATTCTCAGCTCCTGTCGTTCAAGGATCAGACAGACATGGCTTCAGCCATTTTAAAAGGATCTTTGTCCAGTTTTTTTAAGTTTCAGAAATTAGCTGTAAAGATATCTTAATATACATGTTTATCATAGAATGCTGTAGAATCCCTGCAGTGCAGAGGGAGACCATTTGGCCTGTTGAGTCTGCACTGACCACAATCCCATCCAGGCCATATTAATTCTGTAATTCCACACATTTCTCCTGCTAATCTCCGTGACACTAAGGGACAATTTAGCATGACCAATCAACCTAACTGGCACATCTTTGGACTGTAGCAGGAAACAGGAGCACCTGGAGGAAACCCACACAGACACAGGGAAGACATGCAAACCTCACACAATGACCTGAGATTGGAATTGAACCCTTGTCCCTGGCACTGAGGCAGTAGTGCTAACCACTGTGCCACAGTGTCGCCCAGTATGGGTCTTTGGCCCTTGAACAATGGTGTAATTTTTCTACTTTGCAAAACAATTTTTCATAGTTCCTTTTGAATAATATCAATTCAATCCTTTGATCATTATACTGCTTCTTCTGCTATGACACTGACTTTCAAAGGAATTGATAAATATTTGAATCATTTTTATTTTAACTTGCTTTCTGTCTTATTTCTAATTTGTGTTTGAAAGGTACATTCAGCAGCCTTTCAATTATTGGAGCATTTATTCACTGCTGCTGTTAGCTAAACTGCATTTGCTTTCGCTCCTAATTGTCTGTCTAACTTTTTAAAAATTCTTCAATCATTTTCTTTGTTTTAGAGAGTTGAAAAGTGTTTTTTTTTTCCCCCATCCCTCCCCTGTATTTGCTCTCCTGAGTCTTTACTGCACAAACAATTCTATTTGCATGATCAGGGATACCCTGGTGATCAAATTAGAAGTGTGCAGGCATGGATTGGGCTTAATATGCCTCCAATTAATTGTTCAAATCCTTATATGATAATACCTCATCTTTTTGATTTCCCAAGTGGCTTGTCTTTCCACTCTTCTCATTCCTTAGATCAAGTGCACGGTTCAGTTTAGGTACTAAACAATGTAGAAAACTGAATTTGATCCAAGGCTCGATTATTCTGGAGCCATACCAACATGAACACTACTGTGTTCAGAATAAATAATGTTATGATTTCTGTTAAACTCCCACTTTTGTTCTCCACATTTCCTTAATCCCTTCTCCCCTGACCCATCCACTCTTGTCTCCAATGAATGTTCAAGTTTTTGTTTTTTTCCCCTAGCTTTTATTCAGGCAAGGCACGTGTTAATTTGAATAGAATGTTTGCTCATATATGAGAACATAGAATATTACAGCGCAGAACGGGCCCTTCAGCCCTTGATGTTGTGCCGACCAATTAAGAAAAAGCAATGACCCTCTGACCTAAACCATTCCCTTTTCATCCATAAACCTATCCATGGACCTCTTAAACACCCCCAAACTTGGCACATTTACAACTGCAGCAGGCAGGGCATTCCATACCCTTACCACCCTCTGGGTAAAGAACCTACCTCTGACATCTGTCCTATAACTACGACCCCTTAATTTAAAGCTATGTCCCCTCGTGCTAGCTTTCTCCATCCTAGGAAAAAGGCTATCACTGTCCACCCTATCTAAACCTCTAATCATCTTATATGTTTCAATAAGGTGTCCTCTTAGCCGCCTTCTTTCTAATGAAAACAACCTCAAATCCCTCAGCCTCTCTTCATAAGACCTGCCCTCCATACTAGGCAACATCCTGGTAAACCTCCTCTGCACCCTCTCCAATGCCTCCACATCTTTCTTGTAATGTGGGGACCAGAACTGTACACAATACTCCAAGTGCAGCCGCACTAGAGTTTTGTACAGTTGCAACATGACGTTATGGCTCAAATTCAATCCCCCTACCAATAAAAGCCAAGACTCAGTATGCCTTCTTAACAACCTTATCGACTTGATTGCCAACTTTCAGGGATCTATGCACATATACACCTAGATCCCTCTGTTCTTCAACGCTATTAAGAGTCCTACCATTAGCCCTATACGCTACACATTTGTTATTCCACCAAAATGAATTACCTCACACTTTTCTGCATTAAACTCCATTTGCCACCTCTGCAACTTGTCCAAGTTTCTCTGCAAACTATAACACCCCTCTTCACTATCTACCACTCCTCCGACTTTGGTGTCATCCACAAATTTACTAATCCATCCTTCAATACCCTCATCCAAATCATTTATAAAAATTACAAACAGCAGGGGCCCCAAAACAGATCCCTGAAGTACACCACTTGTAACCAAACTCCATGATGAATAATTTCCATCAACCACCACCCTTTGTCTTCTATCAGCTAGCCAATTCCTGATCCAGTTAGCTAAATATTGTCTCTAGCCTCGCTCCACCAGACTGATGGTGTAAATTCTGCCCACTCATTTTATTTTACTCAGCAGAACAATGACTATTGGACCACCACTACTTTTGCCTCATGTTCATCTTTAAAGGGAGTCCTGATCAGTAGACAAACTGAATAGTCTCCATCACCCCCTCTCCCAGGTAAACATTAGGAACCACTCCCCTGCCACCCTTTACAAATATTGGAAGTCTCCATTACCACCACAGCAGAAGCAATAGGGCTGTCTCTCCAACCCACCTACTGTCCCACAATGTCAACATGGGCACGTGCAGAGTAGGCATTAGGACAATTCTTCCAGCTCCTCCTCCCCACCACCACTCTGACTACTGCAGTTTTGGGAGGACACTCCTCCTTGTAAACATCAGCCCTCCACAATACAAAGGTAACATCATCTGAGTGGCAGCCTAGAGTGATCACCTATGGCAGTGCCAGATTGGCACTGTGTCAGCATAACCCTCTTGCCTGAATTCCTTGACTAAGTCCCTGTCTTGTTGCTGAGGTTTCAATATTTAGTGAAGGGGGCCATTGGGTAGGATGGCTAGCTAATTACTAGGGATTACCAATGATAATGAAATGATTAAATGAGGTTCTTGCCTTTTGTGTGTGAATCTTGTGATGTTACCACAAGGGGCATGGAAGTGAAATCTATCTGCAGAGAATCACATTTCTGATCCCCTCCAGATTCTCTGCTCACATTGACAATCCCACAAACCAGTAACATTGGCTCAAAATCGCCCTCTAAGTCAACAGCTGATGAAATCTGTTTGTGTAAAATGACATGAAAGACTCTTATTTTGACTCTTGTGTCTTTTATCTCTCATGGGACCTTCATGCATCCAGTAGGAGGCAGTTCAGTTCACTAAAATGAGGTGGTTACCTCTGTAAGATGCACTGCCACTGAACTTGCGCAAACCACACAGTAATACGGCTACCTGTTGCACCAAAAAGTGAATGTAAGGATTGAGTTTTCACCTGGTGACTCGCAAGTCTCTAGTGGGCATGAGCATCTGATCAAGATATGTATAGAAATGGAGTGAATGCTTTTAAGGACCCAGGACACTTGAAGCTCCACTTAGCTGGTTGTAAATGCTAAACTTTGGGGGCTGCTGACGAACAGGATTATTCAGAAACTACAGCAGAGAATGTACAACGTATTGGTAAAAGTTCCAGCCACACTGTACACTTGCAAGGAAATTGGAAGAGTTCATTTTGGGCATATTGGAATTTTCAATAAAATATCCTCAAAGATTGGTATCCATCAATTCAATTTTCTAATTATTATGTTCGTTTCACTAGGTGAGAATCTAATCCTTACATTCATGGGTAACTACATGTTCCTTCAAAAGAGATGTTGAACTTCAGAAATTGGAACTTTTCACAGGTTAATTAATATTGTATAATTTCATGAGATATAGGAGCAGAATTAGACAATTCAGTCCATTAAGTCTCCTCCATTTGATCATGACTGATGTGCTCCTCATCCTCCATTTTCCTGCCTTCACCCATAACCCTTCAACCCATTATCAATTTACTCACTGTCCCAGCATCCACCGCACTTTGGGGTAACCCATTCCACAGATTTGCAACTCTTTGGGAGAAGCAGTTTCTCCTCAACTGTTTTAGATTTGCTACCCCTTATCCTAACACTAAGTGGTTACAATGTTAAACAGAAGAGTGTCAAATTATAACTACTATTCCTTTGCTGTGAGATTTAAACAATATCTATTGAGCTCAAGACAGGAGATCCATTGGATATAATTCATTACCCTTCTGATTGCTACAAAAGATTTCTTGTTTTGCTGGTGCAAGTACGGAGGAATACATTTATAGTCAATTCTTCTATTGGTGAGCAGCAGTTTCTTCTGTATCTTGGGGAGCAGGCTGGGGTGGGGTGTTGGATCAGTTTATCCACTGGTCAATTCTGAGTAAAATCTAAGTGTTTGTATAATGTTAAGTAGAGTAAAACAACTTTTCTTTATTCTTTGGCAAAAAATTGCTGATGTTTTGTATTCATTTTCAATCTTGATAGATTGTGGAGCTTGTCACCTGATCTAGAATATAAGATTGCTTCCATGTCTACAAGGAAGCCAAAGATCAGGAGCTTGGAGGAAGAGAAGAAGAAGATGCCAAACAGTGAAGACTAGGAAATCACTGTCTTATTCTAGTCTTCAATTTGAAACTGTCTCAAATGGAGCCAGTTTCCAGATCTGTATCTGTTGGAATCACAAGCTGACTTTTAACCAAGCTGCAAAACTGGATAGATAACCCACCCCCAAAATAAAGGGCCTGTATATGATGTTGGCTGAGGGTCTGATATATACCAAATTGGGCATGAACCCTGTTTACCAGTAATTAAAACTAGATGACACTAGCTTATGCCAGAACAAATATGTATAATGGATTATATCAATTTACTTAGCTACCATTCTGGGTTTTGTTGTCTTGTACCATCTTTCAGTGAACCATGGAGTTTGCTGCAGGTTTAGCCTAGAATTGTCATTTAATTAAGTGACATTCTAAAAGCAGAGTCCACCAAGTAAGAACATTTAACAAATTTGGAGAAAGATTTGCAAAGACCCCAGAAGGTAGGAGTGTGCCTAAAAGAGAAAAATGCACCTTCCAAGCGGATGAGATGCCTTCTTGGTTATCCAGTTGATGCTTGTGTGTTAACATAGTACCATAGAATTGCTGCAGTGCAGTAGTAAGTCATTTGGCCTATTGGCTCTGCTCCGAGTCTCCAAAAGAGCATCTTACCCAGCCTTCAACCTTGTTCTATCCCTATAACTCTTCATGTTTATCATAACTAATCCACCTAACCTACATATCTTGATGCATTGAGGGGTAATTTAGCAGAGCTAATCCCCCTAAACCTGCACATTTTTGGACTGTGGAGGGTGGAATTGGAACACAAGGAGGAAACCCATGGAGAACATGCAAACTCCAAACATTGGCCAGGGGCTCACGGTACCAATGCACACACCTTAAGTTGTCTCCCATTACCCAAAAGCATGCCACTCCCTCAAATCCTGCAAGAGATTGTAATTTCTTTGAACTTTCTGGACTCTTTACCTGCAACAGCACAATAAGACTAGTACTAGACTATTAGAGACCGGCTGTTATCAAAGATTAAATTTGGATAGATGGTGGGATAAGAGTGCTTCAGAGGAAACTAAGCTTCATCAGCTCAGGAAGCATGAGCTCAGTTGAAATGAGAGTTGTCATCCTCATATTAGGAAGAGAATTATTGCTTGAAGAATTGCATAGTGCCCATCAGGGCACACCGAAGATGAAAATGCTGGTGAGAAGCTATATCTTGTGGCCTCACATTGATGCTGTGAGAGATTTATCAAACAATGTGCCAGTTCCAGCAAATGTGATGAGCTGCAGCCTCCCTGAGCCCATGGGAATGGCCAGTTCAACCATGGGTAAGAGTTCACATAGATTATGTTGGCCCGATTATGGGTGCGATATTCCTTTTGTTAGGGATACCTATTCGAAATGAATACCAGACTGGCCCATGCGCAATTCAGACTTTCGTGACTGATATGAAGAAGCAACCCCCTGCATCATTAGAAATCAAGATAGCATGGTTTCTGTTGGCTATAGAATCAACCTTCGTATCAATATTGGAATAGCTGCAACTGAAATGCTGGTGGGTTGATGCTTGAGAAACAAGTTGAGTCTGGTAGTTTCAAATTTGGTGGGGATGACAATAATAGTGTAGAATTGTCATAAAAGGACCATGATTCATTAAAAGTAGAGTTAACACTTGAAATAGATGATCCAGTATTTGAAGAATTTTGGAAGCAGGGCAAATTTTGTCTCAGGAATTGTGGTGACCAGGTTGAGGCCGTGTCTTATGGAGTGAAAATGCAGGACAAGTTGTGAAGAAACATGAAGATTGTTTGAGGTTGTGGGAGCTATTACCTGATGAAATTGTGCCAGAAAGTTGTTTGAATAAAGAACTAAGTGGCTGATCAGCCAGGGCAGGCCAAAGTGCTGCTTCCAATAGAACTGAGGAAATAGTGGAAAGAGCACAGTTTTCAGAAGAATCCTGGTAAAGCAGATCTCACAAAACTACTTTTATAGTTGAATCTCAACCAATTGAGCTGTGTTACTCCAAGAGAAAAAGTGAGTCTCCTGACAGAGTTCATAATAAACATGTTTGAAAATGTTCATTTTATTGCTAATGTTTTGGAGATTATATAGGTTATTTATGTATTGTACAATAAGGAACTTGAAGGGCTGTACATTGGGAGGATTATGTGACCTGATTTCCTTGTTCCCAATAGGCAAAGGACCTAGTGTTGGAGGTGAGAACATTCATTCAATTAATTGATGGTCCCCAATCCTTGCAATTACTACACCATTCATCAAGTAGAGGTAGCTCTATTGGCTTAGATATTTCCACAGAATAGATGATTTCCATATGAATATTTTGTCTGCTAAGGTAGACAGAACCAATTGATCAAATCTCTATCTCAAGAATGTTTGCAAACAGTGACCTAATGACCTTAAACACCAATTATCACACCTGGGAATCTCCAGTTGATGCAAAAGCAAAATGGCAACACCATCTCTAGGGGCTGACATGCCATGACCAGTGACTACAGCAGTTTGGCAACAGATGCTGACACCAAAACAACAACGCACAACGAAACTCAGAACTTCATATGTGATACTTGTGGTAGAACATGTCTCAAGGTTTGGTTACTTTAGACCTCGGGCCATTTGTGAAGGTATCCTACCTGAATGCTGTTTGTCCATCATCATCTTTCATAGATGGAAGAATGCTGGCAACAATCTTTGCGAGAATTTTAGTCTGGAAGTGGATCGTGGTTGGCTGCAATGCCTTAAGTACGAAGATTATTTTGTTTAAAATGTTCACATGGTCATTGAAACCATTAAACTTTGTCAGCTTATTACTGGATCTTTGACCTAAACTGTTTTGTTATTTTGTCAACTTTTTGCCATTGAAAATATAGATCATTGTTTCCATAGGATTTTTGTGCAGCTATTTTGAATGATTGATCTTGATTAATATTAATCTTTAAAATGTCTTATTTTCCACATTTCCATGTGGTTTGCTTTTTTTAAAAAAAAACAGACCAACTGAGATTTAACAATCTGCTTTATGAAGTGAAATGATTTATTCTATTATTTTCTGAGATGTTAGGTCTTCATATTCTGAGAAAACTATTTTTCCATAAGGATGCTTCTATATCCAAAGGATTCAAGGTATAATTTGCAAACTTAGTAACTATTCTTAAAAATCAGTGATGAAGCAGAGCTTAAAAATGGAAAATGGTTACAGCCCCGTAAGTTGCATAAAATGCTGGAGCCATTGACAAATAGCATCTTAGCTAATGTTTTGAATCTGTGAAACATCTTGTTAAATAAATCTTAACAGTATTTTAGCCTTTAAAGTGGTTTGGTATTTTTCACTATCTTGGTGTGTACCCTACACATTCTCCAATTATGTATCTAGGTGTGATCAAGATTTACCAGAGCTCAGCTTCTGTTCAGATGCATCCAATATTAGTACTGAACATTAACTGTTAAAATCTTCAAGCAACCAAGTTGCTTCCATAGGTGCTAACTTACAATGACTCCACACACTCACTCTTCTTAGGAAATTTTGTCTGTCTTCAATAACAATATTTTTAATTGTTGGAAAATTATAATTGGAAAGCATAAATGTACCCATCTTTCCTAAACTATGTGCTGCTTTAAAAATAGTATCTGATTGAACCAACCATTTCTGGAATTTTTCTGCCTTTTTTGCCAATAAATGGCCCTGTGTCATAAAAGGACTATTTCAAGTACAGGTGCTATAAAGCATGTGGATTTTCATTTGATCTATCTTTTTGATCTGCATTTGAATCTGAAATTAAAATTCAGTATCCATGTTTATTTGTGATTTGCACAGGTATTACTTCCTTTTGCTGCATTTCTTGGAAAATTGAGAAAGCAGAGCTTTTCCTTTTGAATGAAAACTTAATTTTTACTCATAGGTTGGATATCATTTTTAAAATTGGTTGTGTTTGTTTGGTGTTCATACATGACACAGAACTAAAGCTGAGGAGAATACTAATTTTCCTGCTATTTTATGATGGAGATTGGGTGATAAATTGGCAACCTGATTTGGGTATGAATTAGGTTGTGGAAGCTTTGACTGAGAGGCAAATGATGAAGAAAGCATTATGGGACAGGGAAGATCCAAATGAATAGTGGACATCTGTTATTAACTGTGTGTCCACGATGCTTCGAGTGTTTGATAGCTTTGTATTTGAATTTCTATGGACTGGGATGAATTATAGATTTTTTTTTTGCCCTCAGGACAATTTGCTTGCAAAGTTAAACTGAATGAAATTGATCTCACTAATGATGGATTATAATTCTTTTGGTGTAAAATGTACATTTATATTCAGTATGTACATGTCGTCATCTTGTAATTCCATGAATAAGACACTTATCTTTCAATGTGCTCTTGAACTGGACCATATAATCAGTCAGAGGAAGAGAAAATTGTTTGTTTTATGGCAAAAATTTAAATGCCTTTACTTAGCCTCCTACATACTGGTTGCACACTATAATCCTGTCTACTCATCATGATGCTGCAACTGTCCTAGAAATCCAGTCAGTCAAGGAAAGCTAACGTCTTGTTGTCCACTAAGACCTCAACACTACTTGAAGGTATGCAATCCCTTCTAGATCTGTGAGCTTTATGAACTACAATCCTAATTCAACTCTGATGAAACTTGGAACATGGAGTAGAGTTTCCAAGAAGTCACAAACAATTACCTTGTCAACAACCTGCTAGAAAAGATCCATGTCTTAAACTAGTGGACATCCATGTATATGATGGCAGATGCAGATACTTGATTTACAAATGACAAATGTAAAGCTCCTGTGTGTGATTTGGCTCACTTGTACAGATGATGGTATTCACAGATGCAGAAGACATTACTGTTTTTGCTCTGAGTTACTCCTGAAACAATTGCCTGCCTTAATCACATAAATATAATTTATACTCGCTGCTCTATATCCACATTAACCATAAGGGAAAAAAAAGCATAGAATAAACTGTCACCAGTAATTGACGAGTTCTCCTTAGTAACTCCTACCAGTCAGTCCAATTGCCAACTAGTTGGCACAATCTGGCATTGGTATTCTGAAGAAGTTATACAAACTTGAAATGTTAATTCTGTTTCTTGCTCCACAGGTGCTGCCAGACGTTAGTTTTTCAAGCATTATCTGTTTTATTTGGTATTCATGCATTCTCCTGATGAATGTATGATGAAAAGCTTTAACAGAATGTCTTTCTTCAGGAATACACATCCTGTACAGCAAAACAACTTTTTTCTTCATTTATTCTGTAAAGCTGCAAATAGTCGACCTGTCATGTACTCAGGAAGAACTGTAGTTTCTAAAAGCATGACCTTGAATGTAATGTGTCTTCAGAAGACATAATTAAAAGATATTAAGTGTACGGAGGTCAGTTTAATTGTATTGAGGAAAAGCTGTTCAGGAATTGGATGGGAAATTAAAATCTCTAATTTTTAGAAGAAAGCTTTTTATAAAAGCATGTTATTATTAGTCTTTGACCCACAGGCAACTGGTATTTTTTTAAAGTCCTTTCCTTGATTGTGACAGTGTATTGATTCAGTTAGTCAGCATTCTCTTAATAACTTAGTGCTTTATTTTAACAGAAAACATATGGAGACATTACTGAAAGGCTAGAGTTGAAACAGCGTCTACATTGTAAAAACTTCACTTGGTATTTGAAGAATGTTTATCCTGAGGTATTTATGCCCGATATGTCTCCTGCACATTATGGTGCAGTAAGTACTATTTTAATATTGCACACTTGTCATGAATTAATTTGCTATTTTAAAAGAATTATTGCCCTGTTTTATGAATACAGGAAATCAGTTTTGTTATTTAACATTTCCGCATTTGCTTTGATTGTAACTTTGCTTTATTTAACAGTCTATTAGCACTTACATATTTCTAACGTTAGGCTTCAGCTGTTAGTTTGTAAATCTGAGACTTTTACATATTGTCAATTATGCATTTTTGCAGTTATTTAAGCATCTTTAACTTTGAAACAAAATCACACTATAAAATAGTTAATGTTGATTCTTTCATCAACAAAAAAAGTAAAAGGCAAATTACAAGAAGTTTTTAGTTAACCAGGACAAAAAATTGCTTCTATGTTTCCAGTGATTATTTTTCAATCCTTCAATTTTAGATTAAAAACTTGGGTTCGGAAACTTGCCTTGATGCTGGAGAAAATAATCAGGGTGCAAAACACTTAATAATGTATTCGTGCCATGGTCTTGGAGGAAACCAGGTAATAATATAAAGTATTCAATTCCAAGTGATTATAAATACCCGCATATACCAGTCTATCAGACAACTTTCAAACCTTGTCGGCATGTACAATTTTCCAATTTTGTGTGTGGTGGTCTGGGATAGATAACCAGAGAATCTGGCCAAACAATGCAGCAAAAATGGCCACCTGCAGCCTTAAAGCACACTTTGGAGTGGGCAGATCAACCATAGGTATGACTACACATTGGTCCCATGAATGAGCCTGCAAAAATTAATGTTCCTGCTCGTAATAGATATGCACACCCAAGCGATTGGACATACACAAAATAGAGCCCACAACCTTTTAAGCAATGGTAGAGAAATTGTGACAGCCATTCATTGGCTGGAATGGATTGCCTGAGATGCTAGCATCTGATAATGGAACTATTTTCACAAATGAAGAATTCTAGTGTTTCAGGATAACTGGAGGTGTTCAACATATTCGAACTGCACCATATCACTCTGCTTCAAATGGACTGGCTAAGAGAACTGTAAACATTCAAAGCCACCACGTAGCAATCATCAGCCTTTGTACAAATCAAACTGGCCAACTCCCTGATTGCCTATAGAACAACACCTCATGTCACCACAAATGTTTACACCTGTTCAGTTACTAAGGAGCTGATGTATTAGCACAAGGTTGTTTGCATTTCTGAATTTGAGAGCAGTAGCTACTGATTGAAATAGAGTGGGAGAGGGTTGCTTCACCCATGGGTCAATGGACTGCTGGATGGAAATGGTCTGCATGGCCAAGTTGCCCCCGTGGAGCCATATCAAAAAGTATAAAGGAGTGAGTGGGATTTGAGCATTGGGAAAAGGTGATATTGAGTGAGTGAGTGAGAGGAGGAGGGGTTTGGAAAGAGTGGCTGCTGAATGAGTAGGGAAGGAATATTTTGTTTGAAAAGAGGTGCTGAGTGAGTGGAAGGGGTGGTTTGAGAAGAGGAGCTGCTGAGGGGATGGTTTGGGAAGAGAGGTGAGTGAGTGGAGCAATGGTGATTTGGAAAGGGGCTAGTGAGTGAGTGGAGGGGATGGTTTGGGAAGAGCAGCTGCCACATGAGGTGGGGGAGGGTTTCAATGCTGAGAAAATATTTCCATTAATCTAAAACTTGGGGTCACGAGTCAAGCTTTGAGCTGCACTGAAAACCAACAGTCTCAGCAAGGATCAGCACAAGTCAACCTCCTCGCTACACATGTACAGTAGTGCAAAAAACGGAATACCACTTCAGTTTGTTTATTTTAGTGTTACAAGTAGGTTTACGCGTTAACGCTGCAGTAAAATTACAGTAACAATGCCTTAGTTACCATACTCTGGTGCCTGTTTGGGTATACCCGAGGGAGAATTTAGCATGGCCAATGCAGCTAACCAGCAATTCTCCTGGATTGTGGGAGGAAATCGTATCACCGAGGCAACCCATGCAGACATAGGGAGAACAGAGAGACTCTGCGCAAGGAATAAAACCCAGGTCCCTAGAGCTGTGAGACAGCACTGCTAGCCACTGTGCTGTCCTTCAATAAGTCACCTGCAGGCATCACAAACAAAAATAGGAGCAAATGTTGGTCACTGTCTTAGAATAAAGGGTTGGCCACTTTGGACTGAAATTAGAAATTTATTCACTGAAAGGATTGAATTTTGAAATTCTCTGTTTGAGATTGCTCTGGATGCTCAACATTTGAGTACATTCAAGATGGAGGCCTTTTTGGATAGTAGAATTAAAGCAAGTGCAGGAACTTGAAGTTATGGTAGAAGATCAACATTCATTTTATTGATGGAGCAGACTGGAAGGACCAAATGTCCTACATTATTTATGTTCCTAAGTAGTAACTGAAATAAATTTACATAATAGTCATTGTATTGATGAAATTTAGTAATTAATAGAAGGCAATATTACAATCTTAAAATAAATACAAATGCAATGTCATGAAAATATGTTTTATGTCACAGGTTTTAATCCATTGGCAAGAAAACGGAATTGAAATTTTAAAAACAGCATTTTTTAAAAAACAGACTAAAGTGACTGAAACTCGCAGGTTAAGATAGCAGACCTTCAAATTGCATTGCTATGTATTCCAATTTATTACAGTGATGTCAGTTGTGTGCAAAACCCATCAAAGGTGATGACTTCAGGGGAGTGTGAAGGACTCCCTATTTCCTATCCCATTAACAAGGCATTACTTGAGGTATTTTGGAGAGGGACCATTAAGAAAAATCATTTCAATCATGAGGCCCTGGCTAACTTAGCTTCTATATGTGAGCTTATCAAGCCATCTTTAGAAGATACAGACAATGAGCCATATCTTCCAAGCTCCCCTGTGACATATTTGTGGAGGAGCTCAAAGGTGTGCAGCAGAATCCCTCATGGAACTCCCCAAGTAAACGTTTGCATGACAATTGTCCAAAAGTGCAAACTTCCCCTGGGTAATTGTCTTGCACTGGTAACTATCCAAAAGTGCAATTTAAATCAAAATTTGGATTGTTCGGGCAATGTTGCATAAATAGTTACCCAGAAAAAGTTAGCACTTCTGATAACTATTGTAATGATCCAGATATAGCTCCCAACCCCTGATTTCCCCCTCCCCCCCACAAGCCTAGTCAGATCCCTTCCTCCAAAGTGTAACCAGCCCCTTGCCCAGCTGAGCCTTTGCTATACTTGAGAAAACCCCAAAACATAAGCTGTTAAGTATTCACTGATTTTGGCTAGCATGTCCTTTTCAAACAAAAAAATCAAAAAATCCTTTTTCCTAGGATGGAGAAAGCTAGCACGAGGGGACACAGCTTTAAATTAAGGGGTGATAGTTATGGGACGGATATCAGAGGTAGGTTCTTTACCCAAAGGGTGGTTCGGGAGTGGAATGCCCTGCCTGCAGCAGTTGTAGATGCGCCAAGTTTGGTGGCGTTTAAGAGGTTAGTTGATAAGTATATGGAAGAGAAGGGAATGGTTTAGTTTGGAGGGGCATTGCTTTTTATATTGGTCGGCGCAACATCGAAGGCCGAAGGGCCTGTTCTGTGCTGTTATGTTCTATGTCCTATTAAAACTGTTGCAGTCAGGGAAGGAAGGGAGTGGAGGGGGGAAGAGGGTAACCATTCAATTTCTCCTGACTTGATCATAAGATTATAGATAATAAATACTTCATTAAAATTCTAATAATTGGCCAAGTTGAAAATAAACCTTGTTACATTAATATCTAATAACATTACTAGGATTATGTATTGGATATTGTAGTTAGTTTTGGTTGTTTTACTTAAGTTTGAAGGGCAATCAATATGGTTTTAAATGATAGAAAGTAGCTTAGCGAAACAAATCTGTGCTTAAAAATAATTCTAGCTAACGTAGCTGAAGGCATTCAATAAATTGGGTGTAGAAGGGCCTATTTGTGAATGGAATAATTAATTGTGGATAGAAGCTACTAGTTAAACATCATTGAATTATTTCTTCACACTAGAGGCACTTGACTTTTGGAATTAAGTGCCACTTAACGAAATGATTGCTGATTTGACTATCAAATATGTTGCTTAGTGCGTTGAAAGGCAAAAATGCTATTTCAAGATCTGTGCTTTCCTAGTTGGATAGGAGACAGATGAAAAATAGTTGTGCGAAAGAGGACAATAAATTGGGAGGGTGAGTTTCTTCTGGAATCTTGTTTAGCTAAAACGTCAATAAAAACTGTGGGATTAAAGAGGTGGCAGTAGCAGAGGTGAAGTTTGTTCAGGTAGAGAAAGCCGAGTAGTGTTGAATGGTTGTTTGAGACTGGAGAGAACTGCATAGTGGTGTCCCTCGGGCACAGTTGCAGGATCATTGCTTTTTCAAATAAATATTAATGACTTGGGCTTGGGTATAGAATGCAAAATTTGTAGGTGAGACACAACTTGCAAATGTGCTAAACAGTGAGGAGGATAATGGCAAGAGACTGGTTGGTGACATGGCTGATGATTTAATGCAGAGAAATGTAAAGGGCTATAATGGGAGGAAGAAATTATACAATTTTAAAGGGGAGGAAGGAAAAAAAACAAGGTTTACAAACACCAAGGCGAGGGCTTAAGTTGGTAAGGCTTCTTATTTTTATTATTTTTAAAAATAAGGATCCACAGCTTTATGAATAGAAGAAAGGAAATTTTTATAAATCGCGCGTTGATCCTCAAATGTGTCTGATATGAGTACCATACTTTCGAAAAACATAAAGCACTTTGAAAAGATGTAAAGTGATTTAGTAGGATGGTGTCAGGGGTTAGGGACGTCAGTTATGTAGAGAAACTGGGTTTGTTATTTTTGAGTAATGGTGCTAAAGAATTGATAGGGGTGTTCAATATCAGCAGTAATTTTAATAGAGCAAAGCCGTGGAATAAATAAGTTTAGTCATATTAAAAAAAAAAGGAGGAATTGTTTTTAAAGATTAAGAAAGACTTGACATGAAACACTTCTCAGCCCATCGAGTCTGCATTGACTCTTCAAAAGAGCATCTTGCTCAAGCCCACTCCCTACCCTATCTCTGTAACTTCACACATTTACCATGGCTAATCTACCCAATCCACATGTGCCTAGTCACGAAGGGGCAATTTAGCAGGCCAATCCACCTAACCTACACATCTTTGGGTTGTGGGAGGAAACTGGAGTACCAGAGGAAAACTGCATAGACACAAAGAGAATGCGCAAACTCTGCGCAATCACCCAAGGTTGGAATCAAACCTGGGTCCATGGTGTTGAGAGAGAGCATTGTTAACTACGGTTATAATGACAAATAATTTTAAAGTAGCATTCCAATGGAAGTTATGCCCTTTTCCCTCCCTAAGCAATGGGAACCTTCCCGTTGATGACAGTTAATTTTAATGCCATAACTGTCAGTTGCAAATCAACATCATGGAGAAGATGACTGTGGGTGTATAGTAGGTGGCTGATCATCAAATGTTAATTGGTGCTTATGCTCAACATGAATATTATTGACTATGTGGAGAGGCAAAAAATCATAAGTATTGAAATTGTGTAAGAGGGACAAATGTTGCTAAAAGTTATTGTATTTAGAATATGTTTGCAATACTGAAAACTGTGCTGACATAATTCATGAACAATTCATATGCTCTTCAATTTAAGATCATTGTGTTAGGAAGGCAGAGGTAGTTTTAAGGGTTTTTTGTATTAGTAAACATTAAAAATATATTATTAGTTTTAAGTGGTTTAATTTAATGCTTTATGCCTAGATGGATTAAAATCTACAGTTAGATTCATGCTGGACAAAGGTGTTTGTATATGTAGGGGTTGGTTTCAATTCCAAATGTTTCTGTTGTGCTCAGAGGGGGTTACAGCATAAGGAGTAAATAAAGTAGCTGTGGCTGCTTAGCAACTGGGGGCTTTGTAAGGTAGAAAACTTTGAATTTGGCTTCAAGCTGATTGCTGTTTGCAGTTGGAGACAGGACACTGGCTGGAGATTTTTTGAAGATTGATGAGAGTAATGTTGTTGATGTGGTATGCATGGACTTCTAAAAAGCATTTAATAGATTTGTGAGAAAAGATATAGCTCATGGAATAAAAGGATTAGTAGAATCTGGGTACAAAATTGGCTGAGTAATAGGGAACTGCGAGTAATGTTTAATGGGTAAAAGTTTTGGGCTGGAGGTAGGTTTGTAGTGGAGTTCCACAGTAGCTGATATTGGGATCCTCGCTCTTCCAGATCTAATACTTTGTGTGCAGGGGACAATTTCATCCACAATTTGTGAATGAAATGAAACTTGGAATCATTGCAAACTGTGAGGAAGACAGTGTAGAATTTCAAACGTCATAGACAAGCTGGTGACATGGAAAAATAGATAGCAGATGAAGTTCAATGCAGAAAAGTATGAGGTGATTAATTTTGGTAGGAAAAACGGTATAAAATAAAGAGTACAACTTTTTAGGATGTGCAAGAGTAGAGGGATCTGGGTGTATCTATGCATAAATCATTAAAGGTAGCAGAACAAATGTAGAAAGCAGTTAATAAAGCATGCAATATTCTAGGCTTTATCAATAGAGGCATAGAGCAAGGAGGTTGTGTTGAACTTGCATAAGACACTAACTAGACCTCAGCTGGTATATTGTGCACAGTTCTAGGTGCCACACTATAGGAAGGATGTGAAGGCATCGGAGAGAGTACAGAAGAGATTTGTACAAGAATGGTTTGAGGGATAAGAAACTTCAGTTATGAAAATAGATTGGAGAATTTGGAACTGATCTCCTTGGAGAATAGAAGACAAAGAGGAAATTTGACAGACATTCAAAATCATGAGGAAACTGGACAGCGTAGAAAGGGAGAAGGGTACTGCTCATAATGGTCAAGGAGGAGTGGACATGGGTGTAATGTAATTTTACAAAAGAAGCAAATGTAGGGTGAGAGAAAGCTTTCTCACATAGGTGAGTAGTTCAGATCTTGAATGCACTGTCTAGAAGTGGGGTGGGAGCAGGTCCAATTTAAGGCATTCAAAAAGGCATTAGATAATTATTTGAATCATGAGGAAAAGCCAAAAGAATGGCACTGTTGTAATGCTCATTTGAAGTACCAGTCAGTGATGATGGGCTTAATGATGACCTCCTGCACATACCAATTTTGCGTTTCTATAACAATGCAAGTCATGTCATTTTTTTAAACATAGGATTGATGTTTCATTTTGTATTTTAGCACATTTCTCAAAACTAACAACTACAATAAGGCCAGGTGAATATTGAAGATTTTGCCTGAATTCACTAAGTGCATTTACATTGCAATTTATTGACATGAGCTTGTTTTTTTTCAGTACTTTGAATATACCTCACTGCATGAAATTCGTCACAACATTCGAAAGGAGTTGTGTATTCATAATTTAAAAGGCGTAGCTTTTCTTGAGGAATGTGCATATAAAGGTCCAAATAGCTTTGTTTCAGAAGAGCAGAAATGGGAATTTCAGGTGATTAATCAATTTTCTTGCTGAGATTTTAAATTGATCTAATTTAACGTGTATTGTTATATTTTGGATCTAGCTTTAAATCTGTTGCAATTGATGAAGTATTTATGAAGTTGATTCTTGATATGGTAATTATTGAAATTTATTGTTATTAGACACTCTTTAAATTAATTATAGCTATGTTATTACAAAATACATAGTTTGTCTATTTCTATCTTTTTTTTTGAATACATGATAAATGAACAACTTTGGGACATTTTGCCTTGAGGGAGATGCCTCTTCTTGCAATTTAAAATTCTAATCTAAAAGGCCCCCTAATGAATTAGTGCAGGAATGCAGTAATCTATCATGATAATGAATCATATACAAGAGGAATGTACCCAGTTTTAACCCCATGTCTGTGCTGATTTAGTCGATCATAGCCAGAATGGTAGGAAAGGCTAAATACCTTTAATTCCAAAGATGAATGACTGAAGAGCAGAAAGTAGTCAACACATAGGTCTAAGCATACGATCCTGAATATCATGTATTATTAGGAATAGCTGGTAAATACTAGGGGGAAAAAAGGAGCACGAATATCAGCCCCAGTAAACATAAAATGTTTCAATTCGAAGCTGCTTTGGCAATAGGGAGCAATAAAGTTGTAGGAATTTCAGAAATATGGCTGATAATAGAAGATACTAATCAATAGAACACAGAGGATTATAGAATATTTAAAAGGCACTATGGAGTGAAATAGATTAATTTGGTTTACAATGGTTATTGGAAAATTTTGATCAAAAGATACTATGGGAGATTGATAAACCATTTGGCAATTACTTTGGAGTCTTTAATATTAAAACAATAAATTAATAGTAAGGACATATGAAAAATCAGCATAATGAGAGGAACAGTTTGTCCTATGAATAGAGGGAATAATTGGTACTTTAATCAGTCAGATATAAATTGGAAGTACCAAATTGGTTAGATTCAAGTTGATTAACATAACACATTGCACTTTGTGACAATGCATTTTAAATATTGAATGCTTTGACTTGGTGAGCTAACAGGATGTTATACAGGAAATGAATTCTTGCTACTTGTAGGTGTCAAATACAAAATAATAGTTCAGCATGATCAAAGATGTGGAAATACTAAGCGCTGTAGGTGTTCTGCAATTTTAGAAAAAGCTACCTTGAAACAATCGACAAAACTGATTTTTAAAAATTGGTAGTTGTATGTTGGGGGGGAGATCCTGAAGTGAAATAGTTTCAGGAATTCACTGTGAAGAATGTAAAAAACCTGCAGAACTATGTTTAATGGGCAAAGGAAATATTAAAAAAAGGCATAATTTCAGATGGTTTAAAAAAGTTTTTCTGTGCTATAAGAGATTAGCTTTGAAAATTTGTGAACCCTGCTAATGAAATAAAAATGGAGGATGACAAGATATTTTAAAGGCTAATGTCTTTTTATCCTAAGTTTTCATCAGGGAGGACAAGACCTACACGGCCCTACTGAATGATAATCCAAGTAAAATAAACACTTTTTTCCTGAGCTGAAAGGATTCACAAATAAATTGCCATTACAGATGATGATATCCCTAGTTTTAGAGAGGTGAGAGGGTGACATTTGTCCAGGACAAATGATGGTTATGATGGAATTGATAAATGTATGAAAGGTCAAGTTTCAGATTTGGAGCTGCTTCATAAAGAGTGACAATACAGGAAAGTAGGCATCTATTCATCTTGTATCATTACCAGATAGAAAAATTGAATCAATTATTAGAAGGAAACATAAATTCTGGGGCTTAATGTTGGCATCCCTACAGTTTCTAATTTACACCAATAAATTTTGGACGCGCACCTTGAAACAAACTAGTCATATTCACTGATGATACAAAAGTATCATCTCACAAGATACATATCACAAGGCAACTCGGAAAATGCAAAATGATACAAAATGTATAATTTAGTGGAATAATAGTCAAAATCTAATATAAATACAAAAGGTAGAAAGTGCTGCATGTTGTAATTATAATCAGGGCATGTAAGCTACTCCACAAATGCTGCTGAAATAGCGAAGGATGAAATTAAGAGATTTAGGTGAAGTAAATTTAATGCTTTACAAACTCAGTCTGCAAAGGCAGAATCATAAATTGAATGCTGATCTTTAAATCCAAATCAAATGTGTGGAAATCCTATAATTATTCAGCATAGAAGGAGGCTACTTGTCCCATCATGCCTGGACAAACTTTGTGGAAGCAATCTAATTAATCCCACTCCTTGCTCTATTTCCATAGCCTTACAAATTTTACCTGTCTGAGTATATATCCAATTCTCAAAGGATACTTTTGAATCTCCTATATAGGTTGGTAGCACACATGTCTGAGTCAGAAGGTTGTGGTTTTGTGCCCCACTTCAGGACTAAAGCACAAAAATCAAAGCTGACACTTCAGTGCAGTACTGAGGGAGTGCTATACTGTCAGAGGCCCTGGGCAGGGTTTTCCAGCCATGCTCGCTCCAAGATTAGAAAATCCTACCCAAGGTCAGTGGACCTTTGCATGGTTCTGTCCCTCCTTTCCAGTGGTGAATGGGATGGGAAAATTTCAACCCCTGATTTTCTGATGATTCATTAAACTTAAGATCCCTTCTGCCCTTTCAAGTATGTTTAAAATAAAATCCCACAGCACTGCCTTAATGGGATGTTTACCCTGGTATCCTGTCCCTTATTTATTCCTCAACCAACATTGGGGAAATGTACCATCTGGTCATTATAACACTGCGTCTGTGGGAGCTCTTTTCTGTCAACTTGAGAGGGCAGAAGGAACCATAGTTTAACACTTCATTTGAAAGGCAGATCATCTGACCATGCAGCACACAGATTACTGCATTGGAATGTCAGCTTTGATTTTTGTGCTCAAGTCCTGAAGTGTGATGTGTGCAAATTTGGAATATCTTATGGCGCTGTAAGGAATGCACACTATTTCTTCCTTGATTTCAATGCCATTTTGGCATAATGTATTCTGGATCATAACAACTTGCTCTGCAAAAATGTTTGCTATTTAATCCAAAAATTCCATGTGCCTTTTAAACTGCCATTTGGGCATTTCCTGGTACCTTTAAAATCTCTTGTATGGATATCCCCAGGTATTTGTTCTTGCAATGAAAATCAGAGGAAGTCTTATGCTGCCTGGATACAACTTGACTATTATGACAAGTTCTATCCATAGCTAAACACAGATATCTTCAGTACCAGGAAGTGATGCAGGCAAGACCTGTGCAGCTGCTCCTTAGTTTTATAGTACTGAGCTATGAAGGAAGATGAAAAAACATGGGTTTTCCAGCTTTAAAATGAAATTGTTTAAAGATGATCCTGGGAGGAATGTATGGTTATGATTTAGATTGAAACAATACTTCAGACTAAATTTTAACTGCAGAAGCAGGCAGCCCAAATTCAGGCTAGTAAGTGGAAAATTGAGGATAGTTTCAGGGACATCATAGAGGGATCAACAAGTGGAATGGACTTATGGAAAGAGCAGTGGAGATAAAATAATATCAGAAGCACTTGAACACTTTCCTTGGAGGGGAAGAACTAGTGTGTTTTCTATTCAGATAAGCTAAATTATCCTCCTTATCTGCAATATTTTCTAAATTGGCACATTGTTCATGGGTTGAGGAGGGGAAGACACAGTCTGGGTTATTACTGATTAAAAGAATAATTAAATGCTGAAAAATGCACTTTGTGTGGACATTAGTTGAATTTAGTTTTCAAAATGGATAAAGAGATCATCAGTTTCTATAGTAAAATACTCACTAGGCTTATCCATCACAGTTACTTGAGTGAGCTACAGCACAACCAATGGTGTTTCTGAATCCACAACAAAAGATGAGTAGTGCCTTTAGAGTGGAGATAAAATGGGAAGGAAAAAACATCCTTTAATTTTTATGATAAAGGCACTTGGGAAAAGATGATGCAAATGTATCTTTTATAAATATATTTTCTGTTACAGGACATGCTTCTGGTAAATCAATTTTCAAAAGATTGCTTAACTGCAAGAGGGGAAAAACCAAACTTAGTGCCATGCAATCCGTCTGATCAATACCAAAAATGGATTTTCAGCTAACATACAATATTGTTCCCAAAAAAAAAGGATTGAGTGCATTTTTATATACAAGTCATGAAATAGTTGCATGGGTTGTAAAGCAAAAGAACAGAAGAATTGAAGTTATTGTAATTGAAACATATTTTCAAGACATTCTTAAAAGTTTGAAATGAAGCACATTTGCACTTGAATGTATTAGATGGTGCTAGGGTATCTTCCTATTTTTCTCTACTGGCGATGAACATTTTTAAAATTGTTTTACAATATTTTTATATAGTGCATAAAAATGAATGCAGAGCAATGTATTAGATTTGATTACTAGTTATGATTACACATGCTAGTAATTTTAATGTGGATAAATAATGAAATAAATTACAATTTACATAGGTAAACACTCTATTAGAGACTTTTACTCTGTATATATTTTTGGGATTTGGGTGCATATTGGAAATGATTTTTTTTCTCATGAGATACAAAAAATTGTGCTTGGGAATGTTCTTGCTACATGAACAAGAAGTACGCCATTAAAAAAGAGTCAGTATAAATTTCTTTTTGCAATCCCTGATTTGTTTTCTGAGTATTTGATCTCTTGATTTTATGAAATTCATAACTTTAACAGTTCTAAAGCTGTCTTTTTTATAATTATCTCATGTCACTGCCAGGTTATTTATTTTACCGAGGTTACTGGAAAAGGGTTGCAATGGTCATTGTCTTTTTTTGACTGTAAGGTAACTATGGTTGCAGGAGCCTTCTGTTAGAGGTTTTCACATTTCTTTGGTATGATGTAAAATCACTCTCCAGAAACTGTATTTATAGTGCTCTTTCAAGCCCTATTTTGAATAAAATGTATTGACTTTTACAATATTAGTCCAAGATTTATTTCTTTATGATATTCCAAGTCATGACTGAGTAACTAGAGAACAACCAGAGGCTGTGAAACTGCATCCTAGCAAGGAGTTAAAAAAAAATCATGGGCTCTGACCATTGTTAGTAAAGCCAGCATTTGTTGCTTATCCCCAATTACCCTTGAGTGATGTTGAGCTGCTTTCTTGAACCACTACAGTCCGTCTGATGTAGGTCCCCATGGAAACAGAGTTCTTTTTAAACTTCCAGTGAATGCTAGAAGGATCATGCAACAGAATGTCAAGTTTTAAGACTTCTGCTGTAACGGACCAACTAAAAACTACATTGATTTAAACACTATTTCAGTAGGTAACCTAGATTTATAGAAAAGATCACCCCCATGTGAGGTAACTGAAGATTGCCCTCTATTTCTAATTTACCCTTCAGCAGCTACTTCATTCTTCAGGAACCAATCCAAAGTGATTTATGGACCCTTCTAGCCTGCTACTTTCCAATTTCCCCCAAACTAATTTTCACAATGTAGGTTACCTTGGAGAACCTTCTGCCAAAGCTAGGAAATTCTTCCATTTTTAGTTAAACCCTCAGGACCTTGGTGTCTTCCATTCAAGCGTGAGCTCCCACCTACATTTTGGGTGGTGAACGATTGCATTGAGGTGGCAAGGCACAGAGGCTATCATACAATGACTTCTTATGGATTTTGGCATGAAGATGACTGAGAAGAAAATGTCAAATACTAATTAACTATCCTCTGGACCCTTAACTCTGCCTCTGTTGGTAATTGAAAATATATTCCAGAATTCCTCCACCTCACCCATCACAGAATCTGAGTGGATATGTCTGACAACAGAAATCTCCATTGACCTTGGGCGGGTATTTTTGGTCTCGCCCGAGTGAGGCCATAACATCCTGTCCTAAAAGTCTAGCCTGTCAACACATTCCACAGGTCATTCTAGGTGTGAATATCTTGTACCATTTTCTCAGTCAAACAACCTGGCCTCCTTGTTAGCCTTTCTGTCTAGGCTTGTTACCAGCAGAATTCAGAACTGGTCATATGATTCTTCACTACCCACCTCTCCTTTCCTCCTTTCTTTATTCTAAATTGAAGATGCAGTTGCAAATTTAATCACTTAAAAACCTCACATTTACATCAGAAGGTATCTTAGAATTCTAGTTTGAACTTTAACACCTTGACTTTGCTCCCAAATATGAAGATAGGTAAGGGTACGTGTGTGCATGTGTGGGATAGGGAGGGGTTGGTAGAGTCACAAAGCAATTCTTGTCTCTTGGGTAGCTGGATTCTACTTGCAATGAAGCTATGGATTCTTTCTTCATTAGCTCCTTCTCCTTTGCTGGCTTACTAAAAGTCAATATATTTCTATTTTATAGTGCCACAGAACTGTCTATATTATAAATGCATTGGGCACCTAGAT